>CM048745.1:281399746-284077246 GCA_026315105.1 Locusta migratoria | reverse complement strand
AGTTTCTGAACATATATTTCGTAAGGTAGGTATTGTGATCTTGATTTAAAAAAATAAAAAATAAACGACCATGAGATTGCAGTACAGTACGTCTTGACGTTGTGAAATACAGTCCCCTGCCATAAGTACTAGTAAGATTTTCAGCAACATAGACCAAAAAAGTTGTAATGAAAGCATGTGATTTGGAAAAAATTACTGTTTACATAATATTTTTATTGATGTGTGCTATCATCAAAATTCTCTTGATGTCCACAAAATGAGGAGTTAGTTTTCAAAAAAATGTTCAAATGTTTGTTAAGCTTATGGGACTTAACTACGGGGTCATCAGTCCCTAAAATTACAGACTACGTACGAACTACTTACGAACTAGGACGGCACAAATATCCATGCCCGAGGGGGGATTCGAACCCCCGACCGTAGTGGCCGTGCTGACCGTGACTGGAGCGCCTCAGTCACCTTGGCCACCGCGGCCGGCCTAGTTTTCGTATAGTTGTTACATACCTGCTTTATCGTTATCAGCAGCAGTCATCACATGCCAGTCACTTAAATGTGATTTGTAGAGTATCCCATGTAGATTAGACATGCCAATTTGGGTGCATGGCTTCGCAGACTTCGTTCCAGCACTTCGCCTTCAATTGTTTGTCGCTGTAGTCCTTTCATCCGACTTCATAAATGGCAGACTGCTTCTCAATTTCATATATAAATTTCTCCGTATAAAACATACTGACCGGCGACAAATATCTTCACTGACACAAACTCAGTCTCTGCGCGTTACTAACGCCTCGTATAATAGGGTACCAACGTTACTGACGCCGCGTTGCTAGCGCTCAACGCCGGGCTAAAGGCTAAAGGCTACACGACGACACTACGTTGCGAAACTCGTTGCACGAAATGAATTGCGCGCATCTAGTTTCGTGTATGTCTGTAGACACGGCGCCAATACCATACACTTCAGTTTCGTTGTTTTGTGAGTGCCGTAGTCGCCGTAAAATGAAAGTTTTGGTTGCTTGTACGAGTTGTGGCGAATCTATTGCTTGTCTGTGTGAAGTCGCTGCATAAGACTAAACATAAAAAGAATAAGAAACGTGTTTGGGTTCGTGAATTGATTAAAATAAAGACATCAGCTCTGTTGCTCAGCGACCTTCCTCAAAGAAATTGTGATTGAAGACCCTAGAAGTTATTTTAATCAACTTAGAATGTCACCTGAGCAGTTAACGTTCCTTTTTTAAAAAAAGTTAGTAATGCAATAAAGAAACAAGTTACCGTTATGCGTGAAGCATTGTTACCAGAATTGAAATTACAAATTGCATTACGTAGATAAATTGCATTAAGTAGATATTCGTCTCTGCAGTACTTGTACCGTGTTCCGAAATCCACAATTGCCATACTTCGTTTGTATAGGTATTTCGAATTGGATGTATTTTAGTCTGCAATTCACTAATCGTCAACCCATCAATATTTAATTTCATAAATAATTGCCAGAAGAGCACTAACACGCCGTTAAAATCGCACAAACACCTACGCAACGCATATATGTTCACAAACCGAATTATTTCTCCCGTTCCCCCTTTACGTTGTATTTTGTTCTGTATTGGTCATGACCTAACGTAAAAAGACGCGCAATCAGTTTCGCCAAAGTTGGAACGTGCCGAAACTATTTCGTTTCATGAACGAGTTGCGCGAACGCCTGCCGCGCATGCGCACTGGCCAGTAGCGCAGTTTCATGAAACGTAGTGTCGTCGTGTAAACTAGCCTTAACGCGCAAACACCGGCGTCGAAAACGCTCGTATAGTTTGTCTCATTGTAGTGCAATTGCTCCGTCACCCGACGTTAACGCGGCGTAGTCAATGCCGCGATTTAGCGCTCGTATAGAATAGCGCGTTAGATTGTTACGTCAGAGGGCGCGTCCGGCACTCAGTGCCGCCTACATTTAAATACATAGAAAAGCTATTTTTTTTTAATTTGGGTGGAAATAATTATTTATTGTGGGTAACATTCGCAACAGCAATTTTTAATATAATCTGTATACGTATAGAGAGGGTGCATGGGAAAATTAAAATTGTTACCGTATATCTGACATAAGTTTCCAAGATATTTCGTAAACGCTACTTTAATAACAAATTCTAAATAAATTATAACCACAGATACGATTCGATTGTTTACCATTGTTAAAGCAAGTTTTAAAAAAGGTGTAATATGTATAAAATCTTTGTAGTAATAATAAAGAATAAGGCGTCAGTAAATACATATCAAGACTCACACACTTTCTTCCTCCGCAGAAGCTCTGCAATCATTACATGTGACAACATTGTGGCAATGTTGCTTGCAAACGAATCTTTTGCAGCTATTGCAAGTGACAGTAGTTTTTTTTTTTTTTTTTTTTTAATTTATTTTTCATTTATTTATTTTTTACGGGAATTGATCGATGAGGTGACAGAAAATCTTGAATATCTCTTGGTGGAGTATAGAGCTGAGCACTTTCTTTCAAATGGCAGTCCATTAGAGCTAAGGCCAGGTTTGTTAGATAGGTTCTTCTTCTGAATCTTTTCTCTGGATTGCTTGCAAAGAACAAGACCTGGGAATTTATCCCAGCAATAACCAGAAACGAAAAAACAATGCTAAGGGCCATCTTCTTGTGGTCCTTTGTGTAGAATAGGATGTACACATGTAATCCACAGTATCGACTCCACATTTTGTTGTAGTGTAGTCCAAATTTACAACAGACTTGCCTGGCTGCTCAGATTCGCTAGAATGATCTGCAGTTTCAACTATTCCTACTGTCTCATCGCTGTCAGAGAAATCAGCGTAATCTTCTTCGTCAGATGATTTGCAGAAGAAGACGCTCACTTTCTTCTGGTGTTAGTCATTTCCAAAATGCGGACCTGAGAGACAATAAAATAATTCTAATACCAAAGCAATGTTAATAACGAAATCATTATACACCCACAGAGTTGTAAAACCGACAGTGGTACGGCTACATGTACTTACATTACCGGGCGCGTGCGGTACGCAGTGCCGTCTCGGTGCAGTCGTCCACTCCACAGGTCAGTCACAGCTGTTATGGTGAGTATGTTGGTGGCGCAGTAATGTAGTTTCGTGCGTGACTAAACAATCGAAGCATATCTAGCACCATTGTTGCATGCTCGGCACGCTGACGTAATTATTGAAAGAAAACAAAATTGGCGGCACTGTATGCCGCCACGCGCCCGCCACAGGGTTAATGGAAGTATTGCCTGGCGTGTTCTAATAGCTGGAAATTGAAAATGACGAATACTTCAGGAGAAATGGGTACAGAAATAAATGAAACGTCTCAATACTTGCAAGTAATTTTATTACAATACTTTGTTAGAATCAAGGGAAATGGGTAATTGTTTTTGGTACATAGAGATCTTCTACAGGAAAGAAATCGACGGAAAGGTGTGGCGGCGCAGTTCTACTGTGCAGTGCCGGCGCTGACAACCTTCAGTGGTGGAAGCCCCCAAAGCCCCCATAACCGGAGTACCCGAGTCCACCTCCGAATCCGCCGTACCCTCCGTAGCCGCCAGCCTTGACGAGGACCGGCACGGGCTGCTTGACGAGTACGGGGTGCGGTACCGGCACGGGCACCGGGCTGGGCACGCTCACGGGGTAGGGTACGGGCTTCTCGACGGGCACGGGGTACGGCTGCGGCACGTGCACGGGGTACGGCCGCTCCACCGGCACCTTGACGGGCACGCTCACCGGGTACGGCACCTGGCGCTCCACCGGTACCGGGTACGGATGCGGTACCGGCACGGCCACCTCCTTGGTGATGGTGACGGCCTTCACCTCCCCGTGGCCGCTCCCCAAGCCGTAGCCGCCTCCGTAGCCGTAGCCGCCTCCGTAGCCGAAGCCACCTCCGTAGCCGTAGCCGCTGCCAAGGCCGCCGTAGCCCAGTCCCAAGAGACCTCGCTTCTCCGTCTTGGGGCGCGCCGTGCTCTCCTCCGCGGCAGAGAGGCAGCACGCCGCCAGCAGAACTGCGCACACCTGCCAACAACGATGCACAGTGTTCAAACTGGCAGTGCGGGAAAAAGTGGGAGCAGCATTCCGCAGAACTGCTCAAGCGCCTAAACAGAAGTGTTTCACAGGACAACTAGTATTCATTGCACAAAAGCGTGTAATCAGAATAATTGCTGGAGCCCACCCAAGAGCATCCTGCAGACATTTATTTAGGGATCTAGGGATCTTCACTGTAGCTTCACAATATACAGGGTGTTTCACTAAGTGTGTTTGCCTCTGTAACTTATAAAATAGTAGGTGACGGGAAATTTTAATGCGGTAGATCAACACAAGAAATGTTACACTTTCTGTGGAGCTATGAACATAGTTTATTGTATCATTTTCCACAGAGTTACAGCACAAAGATATAATTTTTTTAAATGGAACAATAGTTTTTTTTTCCTATCGTGCATTGGATTCGTTGAAACCAGCTGCGTCCAAATCAATTGAAACTACATTCCTATCACTGTTAGTTTGGGAGCTACAACCCTTCAAACCTTAGAGGGCGGAGGCTACGACAGCGTAGCTAACTGGCTGGTGGTCATGAGACAGTGGGCCGTGCCCCAGGGGCTAGCCGCTCCGCCAGTCAGCTACGCTATCGCAGCATCCGCCCCCAGAACTTTGAAGGGTTGTAGCTGCCAAACTAAACGTGATAGGAATGTAGTTTAAATTGATTTGGACGCAGCTGGTTTAAACGAATCCAATTCACGATAGAAAAAACCATTGTTCCATTTAAAAAATATATCTTTGTGGTGTAACTCTTTGGAAAATGATACAATAAACTATGTTCATAGCTCCACAGAAAGTGTAACATTTCTTGTGTTGACCTGTTGTTGGCCGGCCGCGGTGGCCGAGGTGACTGAGGCGCTCCAGTCACGGTCAGCACGGCTACTACGGTCGGGGGTTCGAATCCCCCCTCGGGCATGGATATTTGTGCCGTCCTAGTTCGTAAGTAGTTCATAAGTAGTTTGTAAGTTTAGGGACTGATGACCACGTAGTTAAGTCCCATAAGCTTAACAAACATTTGAACATTTGAACCTGTTGTTGTTGTTATGGTCTTCAGTCCGGAGACTGGTTTGATGCAGCTCTCCACCCTACTCTATCCTGAGCAAGCCTTTTCATCTCCTCATAAGAACGACAACCCACATCCACTTGAATCTGCTTACTATACGCGTCTCTTGGTCTCCCTCTGCGATTTTTACCCCACACACTTCCCTCCTATGCTAAATTTACGATTCCTCGGTGTCTAAGAATGTGTCCTACCAAGCGATCCCTTCTTTTAGTCAGGGTGTGCCAAAAATTCCTTTTCTCACCAATTCTGTTAAGTACCTCCTCATTAGCTACGCGATCCACCCACCTAATCTTCAGCATTCTTCTGTAGCACCACATTTCAAAAGCCTCTATCCTCTTCCTGTCCACACTGTTTATCGTCCATGTTTCACTTCCGTACAAGGCAACACTCCACACAAATGCCCTCAGAAAGGACTTCCTAAGGCTTAAATCAATATTCGATGTTAGCAAATTTCTTTTTTTCAAGAACGCTTTTCTACCCATTGCCATTCTGCATTTTATATCCTCTGTACTGCGACCATCATTTGTTATTTTACTGCCCAAGTAACAAAACTCATCTACCTCCTTTATTGCTTCGTTACCTAATCTAACTCCTTCAGCATCGCCTGATTTCCTTAGACTGCACTCCATTACCCTAGTTTTGCTCTTGTTAATGTTCATCTTATATGCACCTTTTAGCACACTGTCCATTCCGTTCAACTGTTCTTCTAGGTCCTTTGCTGTATCTGACATATTTACTATGTCGTCGGCAAAACGCAATGTTTTTAATTCTTCACCCTGAACTTTAATTCCTTCTCCAAATTTTTCCTTGCTTTCCTTTATAGCTTCCTCAATGTACAAATTGAATAACAATGGAGAAAGATTACAGCCCTGTCTTACTCCCTTTCCAACCACTGCATCCCTTTCATGCCCTTCAACTCTGATAACCGCTGTCTGGTTTTTGTACAAGTTGTAAATAACCTTACGCTCCCTATATTTTACTCCTGCTTGCTCAAGAATTTGAAAGAGTTTATTCCAATTAACATTGTCAAAAGCCTTCTCCAAATCTACAAAAGCTAGAAATGTTGGTTTGCCTTTTCTTAATCTATCTTATAGGATAAGCCGTAAAGTGAGTATTGCCTCCCGTGTTCCTACATTTCTCCTGAACCCAAACTGTTCTTCCCCGAGGCTGGCTTCTACCAACTTTTCCATCCTTCTGTAAATAATTCGTGTTAATATTTTGCAACCATGACTTATTAAACTGATGGTTCTGTAGTTTTCACACCTGTCTGCACCTGCTTTCTTAGGGATGGGGATTATAACATTTTTTTAAAGTCTGAGGGTACTTCGCCTGTCTCATACATCTTACACACCACGTGAAACAGTTTTGTCATGGCTGGTTCTCCCAGATTCTTCAGTATCTCTGAGGGAATATCATCTACTCCAGGGGCTTTGTTTCGACTTAGGTCTGAAATTAAAGGAAGTTCTGAATGGCAACTCTTTCTACAATGTAGATGAATTTTTAGATAAAACTTAAAAAAATAATAATAAAATAATAATAATAAAAAAGGTTTTCAGCTAAGATAGCTATTTTCTTTTAATTACATGACCGGTTTCGGCGTGCTAGACGCCATCTTCAGACCTGTCGTAATTTTTTACAGTACTTCACTGCTATTGTAACAATTTTTAACATAGCAATTGGTATACCTCCACAATGATGTGTCATGTAAAAAATTACGACAGTTCTGAAGATGGCGTCTAGCACGCCGAAACCGGTTATGTAATTAAAATAAGAAAGCGATCTTGGCTGAAAACCTCTTATTAAACAATTCTAGATCGCCACAATCATGTGTTCCTTATAATAAAAAATAAAAAAACGATAAAAATGTAATAAAAATACTTAAAATATTGATTGTCAAGTGTAGACAACATTTACTAAACTGGCACGTTCCACATCATTACGAAACGTAGCATATATGATCTATGGAACAAGTATTAACTACTCTAATGTAATCTAGCTTCTCCACTTATATAGCACTTAAATCAACATTTTGGCGAATGTATAAGATAACAAGAATCATAATGCCATCTTTATATACAGAGGGGTCCAAAAAACGTATCCACTGTTTAAAGGTCCATAACTTGCAAACTAATTGACGGAGTTGTCTCATCTTTCGTAGTGTAAGGCCGTGTCCACACATTGGAACCAACGTTGGCTCCAACGTTGGTACGACTCCGTTGCTTGTCGGTATTTTGACCAACCATCAAAGGACGTTGGGCCAACATAAGTGCGTCGACCACACATTGGCGCCAAAGTTTCATTCTATCTTTGTCCTCTGATCGCCTCGAAATTGTTTTTCTATGTTCGCTTTCGTCGCCGTTTATTTTAAAGTTTCAAAATCTCTTCGTAAATGTTAGAACTGTATCAGAAAGTGATTCATTTGTGAAAGCATCCACAAAAATCGAAATGCCACGGCAACACTTACGCACGATCAGTGAAATAAAAAACTTTTCTGATTTTTTCACACACTCAATAACTGAATGCAATTTTTAAAATTAACATTACGTCAAGTATGACATATTGCTTCGAAAACTTCAAGCACTACCAGTGATATAAGGTACATGGTTATTTTAAAAAGATAGTGTAGGCTTCTAAAACTGTCTCTTGTAGCAAGAAAACGAAGGTTCAGTACCAAAAGAACTTGAGCATGTAAAGCTTTCTCTTTTATTTTGGGTTCAATCATTTAAAGTAGCAGGTCTAATTTTTAATAATGTGTGTCGATTACTTGTAACATATTTATAAAATTACTGATCTCGCAATTAATGTTCGCTAGGAAGTGATACAACCACAGAATAAGGAGCATACAGAAAGGAAACTCCCGCTGCAGTCGTCCAAAATTTACTGCGCATGCGCGGAATCGGCCATCTTGAAAAGCAGTAAACGCGTGATCACTCCCTACTCTGTGGAGTGGTAATGCGCCGTCTTTGTTTGTTAATTGTGTATTTTAACAGTCTGAATCGCATAAAAGTAAACAAGTATTTGGTACAGTGAAAAGAAAGAACTGTGTATCAGTAGTTGGAGCTGTTCCGTTTTTATTATGAGCATCAATATTAGAAAAGGCGGCCGATGGTGTTCAGCACATAATTGTCGTAATAATTCGAATACAAATAAGGATAAAAGTTTCTTCACCTTCCCAAAAGATGCTGAGCAGCAAGTGAACGTCACTATATGTATAGTGAAAGTTAAATTTTATCAGTTTCGAATGAGAGTAATGTGTGCGTAATTATTAAAAGTAGCCTTGCTTCTTCTCTTGACGATAACTCTCGCTGTCGCTGTTGCTGCAGCAGTTAAACAGCATCGAAATGTTGAAGTACATTTATATTTTACAAGTTTAACGTTGCAGGGAATAATATAAAATGAATGAGAAAGAATAGTGCGTAAGTAGGCAGGTAAAATTTTACTTACGGCACTGGAGGCGTAGTGTGCTAATGTTGGCAACGAATGCTCCTCGGATACTCAAACAAATAGATTAACGGGAATAATTATTTTATGCTGTTCCTGCTCTGTGGTTGACAGATTCCTCTATATGCCTTCTCCGATCAGTAAATTAATGACACTCCTAAACCAAGTACATCTTTTATATATGCCCAGACGTCATTAGTTCTGTGTAATCACGTTGTACTGCTTAGTCTGACTCAATATTTTGTGCGAATTTATTCGTGTCAAATAAAACCTGGCAGTTGTATAGTCACTTTCTTGTTCACAACTAATTTCCCACACATAACTCCGCGTTATTTGGAGTTTGGATCATCGATTCCACTGTACATTTTCGTAGTTGTATTAAAATTTATGCCTTTTTTTTTTTTTTTTTTTTTTTTTTTTTTTTTTTTTTTTTTTTTTTTTTTTTTTTTTTTGGATTTCAATTAGGTGCAAGAAGATGGCGCAAAATAGATGAAAGCCGTTTCCTTTCGTAAAAGTCGGTGAGATTAGCTGCTGTTCGTAAAAACTCCATTTCCAGCCAAAGTACTAAGTGGCTAAAGTTCCGCGTTTACTGCTTTTCAATATGGCGTCGAGCGCAACGCTTGGTAACATACAGATCAAAGGCGCCGCCCCCAGCTTTCCCTTCTGTATGCTCCATATTCTGTGATACAACACACCACATCATCTTTTACATAAGCTTCCTTTTTTGGTTTGCAAAGACAAAATGTAATTATTCACACTCAAAACCGTTAATGCATGTGTCGCGATTTGTGCGTCAGATTTTTTACGTTGGCTCTCGAGGAATTCAACTGAATGTAGGCTCCAATGTGTGGGCGCTCTAGCAAAATATTGGCCAATGTTGGCGCCAACGTTGGTACCAATGTGTGACGCGGAGTAATAGTTTGCAGTTCCGGCAATCGCCACACAATCGTTGAATTGCGTTGTTTTGTTTTGTCAGATGACAGTCGCCGGATAGTCAGTGTTTTGTTCTTAATTGCACCTAGTTACTCGAGTAAACAACCTTCAGAAGCTTCAGACATCAATTTTAACTGCCATCAGAGACTTGTATGACGACGGAAGATTTTACTTTCAATAAGATGATGCCCAAGCCCACTACCAAAATCAGTTAGGGCTTTTCTCGATGAAAAACTAGCAGGAAGATGGATAGGCCGTAGAGGTGCTGTGGAGCACCCATCGTGTTGCCCAGGCTTATCTCCTCTCGACTTTTACCTATGGGGGACACTAAAAGACGTCTTTATTGACAAAAGCCACGCACATTGGATGAACTTCGAGAATCCATCGTACCAGTGGCGTAACTAGGACTTGGCTTTGGGGGGGGGGGGGGGATAGATCTGCTTGACGAGAAAAATTGTAGTCAGTTTCCAGACAGACTACCATATACCACTCCCGTTGAAGAAACTAATTCACTCCCTTCCAATGATAGCTTATGGTAAAACACCCCAAGTTTCAAATCTTTACCTTTACCAGATTGCTGTCATACGATTTCTATTTTTTTTTTTCCTCTATTTTTTTCTGGGGAAGGGGTTCTATCCCCCTCACCCCCCCCCCCCATAGTTACGCCACTGCATTGTACATTCATGTGCAGATATCCAACTGAACACGTTGCAGTCAGTAGTTCGTGCTGCAGTTCGGCGGCATCTACAATGATATCTTTATGTTGGACTTTAAGCTACACTTTCACCAAAAATAAGACAACTCCGTCCGTTTGCAAGTTATGGACTTTTAAACAGAGGATACATTATTTTTATTTTATTTATTTTTATTTTTATTTTTTTATTTTTTTTTTTTATTTTGTTATTTTTTATGGACCCCTCTGCATATAAAAACTAGCTGAAAACCCAGCGTTGTCCGCGTATCTATTTATTTATTCCTGCCATTTTTCAGATATATATTCATTGGTAAAAGGGCTGTATGTCTAAAATCTCTTGGGAATACAATTAGTAGTAAAGAAGTAATAGATTAAATTTGGTGCATGATGGGGCGGTATTCCATGAACGTTACTGTTCGTGTGCTCATATTTCATGAACTACATGTCGTACTGAGATTCAGTTTAGATGGTACACTCAACTATATGCGTGTATACTGTCTGTAGAATTTCCTGCGGCTACAATTTGTAATGTAGAAATTATAAATTGTAACGTCATACCGAATGCCTAGTCTCAGTTCATGAGAACAGCTAAGAGCTACTATTTATGTGATCATATCTCATGAACTACGTGTCATACTGTGATACAATTTAGATGGTACACTCAACTATAAGCGTGTATACTGTCTGTAAATATTCCTACTGCTACAATTAGTAATATACAAATTATAAATTGTAACGCCATACCGAATGCCGTAGTTTTACTCCATGAACAGCGGAAATGTAGTAAGCGAGAAACGTTATTCCTTTCATCATTTTGCATTGGTTGTCAGCGAGAAAAAGTTTAATAAAGGTTTGAAATTATCTTTAAAGTTTGTTGCAAGTCGAAATACTCTCATTCTCAAATAGCGCATTACGTGGCAGTTTTTTGCGATTCCTACTGTTTATGACGTCATATCTTCTGAACCATGTGTGGTATGTGATTCATAACCCAGCAGAAATTGTTACCTTGCGGTAAGGAATGTGTGTACTAAATTTGGTTGAAATCGGTCCAGTGATTTAGGAAAAAATGAGCAGCATTGTCGTTAAATGTAGCGGTTTTTCGCGCATCTCATTGTTTATGACGTCATATCTCGTGCACTATGTATCGTACGGGATTCTTACACTTACGGCGACCGTCCTCGTGGATTGAAGCTTACCGTGTGCAAAATTTGAAAAAAATATTGGATCAGAACTGTAGATTTGTATGCAACACGTAGATACAAACATA
Source organism: Locusta migratoria (assembly GCA_026315105.1). Lineage (NCBI taxonomy): Eukaryota > Metazoa > Arthropoda > Insecta > Orthoptera > Acrididae > Locusta > Locusta migratoria. The sequence goes on along the minus strand of CM048745.1, from coordinate 284,065,822 downwards.
CGGACACTCTGCTTTATATGTAACTAGCTGAAAACCCGGCGTTGCCCGGTATTTATTTATTTATCCCTGCCATTTTTCGGGTTTATATTCATTTGTATAAGGGCTGTATGTAAAATCTCTTGGGAATACAATTAGTAGTAAAGAAGTAATACATTAAAACTTGCTGCGTGATGGGGCGGATTTCCATGAACGTTATTGTTTATGTGCTCATATCTCATGAATTACGTCTCGTACTGTCATACAATTTAGAAGGTACACTCAAGTATATTCCTGTATACTGTCTATAAAATTTCCTGTGGCTACAGTTTGTAGTGTATGAATTATAAATTGTAGCGTCATCCGAATGCCGTAGTTTTAGTCCATGAACAGCGGAACGTTACTATTTATGTGCTCGTATCTCATGAATTATGTGTCGTACTGTGATGCAATTTAGATCGTACATTCAACTATGTGTGTGTATACTGTCTGTAAAATTTCCTGCAGCTACAATTTGTAGTGTACAAATTATAAATTGTAATGTCATACCGAATGCCGTAGTTTACTCCATAAACTGCGGAAAAGTAGTAAGCGAGAAACTTTTTTCCTTTCATCATTTTGCTATGGGTGTCAGCGAGAAAAAGTTTAACAAAGGTTCGAAATTATGTTTAAAGTTTGTTGCAAGTCGTTAAGTACTCTTTTTCTCATATAGCGTATTTATAAAGCCTCGCCGCATTTTGCGGCAGTTTTCTGCGATTCCTATTGTTTACGGCGTTATATCTCCTGAACCATGTGTCGTGTGTGGTTCGTACTCATACAGCAATTGTTATCTCACATAAGGAATATGTGTACCAAATTTGGTTGAAATTGGTCCAGTAGTTTAGGACAAACTGTCATTGTCACTAAATGCAGCAGTGTTTGTAACGTCATATCTCGTGAACTATATATCATATGTGATTCTTACACTTACGGTGACCGTCCTCATGGATTGAAGCTTACGTGTACAAAATTGCATAAAGATTGGAACAAAACTGTAGATTTGTATGCAACACGTACATATATACGGACACTCTGCTTTATATATTATAAGAAGAAAGATTGAGGTGTTTGTGCCTATATTTCACTCTGCATCCAAAACTTCACATCGTAACGAATAGTGTTTATATGTGGTAGTAGGTATCAGTTTCCCATTATGCACTGTGGTGGTAGGGGGTTGATAACGACATGGGAGTTGAAAGTTACCGACTTCTATAAAATTCTACGTGTGGGTGTCAATATTTTTCTCTTCAGCAAAAACTACACAATAGAGACGAACAATCTGTGTTGTTGTAGTACAAAGTCTCCCGTTGTACATCATAGCAGTTCCGTGTCGATAGCTATAAGAGGATGGAAGATATAGTGGTTGAAAGTCGTCAGCTTATATAACATTAGGACTGAAGACCAGCGATGAATTTTGACACTATAATAACGAAGAGGTTATATACAGCGAAACGTGATGCACATAGACCATAGATAATATAGACTGCGCGTGACGTCATTACACTGAAACCAACATGTAAGTCACATGACTCGGCGCAACAAGCCGTTTTCGTCATAACGAGAAATGTGAAGTGGAGCTGACAGATGTAATTTTTCCTATTTATAACTGAAATTTGGCTTTGATTTTAACAACAAAATGTGTAATTATATCCTTACAATGCTTTTAGCAGTACGGTTAACATTATTTCTCCGCAATTCTAAATGTTAATGCGATGGTTATAGTTTTACAAGTGCCTAGGTGAAGCGTATAAATAACTTGCTCTTATTAAGTGAATAGTTGTTTTTGTTGCTCTGCGAGTCTCTTACTTTACAACCGCCATGGGAATAGAAGGCGAAAAATCAGTTTTACAAAGAGCATCACTTTTCTTATGTTTTCTCAATAATATGTGTTATGCTTTTATAGGAACTAAAAACGGTCTATATCCATAATATCAGATTTTGCTGCACAAACACTAACCGTAATTCTATTTCTTATAAAAAGGACTGAATAAGTGTCAACTCGTCACATATAAAAAAATCCTAGCATTAATATTATTTTGTGCAAGAACTATATTACCTTTTGTCCTACTGGTACAATAACAGTACAAAAGTCGTTTTATTGTTAAAATCAAAGCTTGTCTTCAGCTGAAACCTACAAAAACTATTGCTCATAAGAGATTCGTTTAAGCAGCTACCAGTTACCAGATTCCCGTAAACTGACCATGCGCAGAGCTGTTGCAGTACCTCGATAACAGCTCTGCACATGCTCAGTTTACGGGAATCTGGTAACTGGTACCTGCTTAAACGAACCTAATGACGAAAACTCAGTCACGTGACTAGGGGCAATGTTAGATGTTGGTTTCAAACCTCAACACGGCAGAGATAGGGACACGCGCAGTCTATGCTATATTTAGTTTATGGTGATGCACATTCTTCAGTTGTTTTTCTGCAACTAGCATACGAATAAAGAAAAATAAGTGCCTATTGCAGCTTGAAAAGTAAAACTACCAAGAGAGATGCCATAGCATAAGAAAGAAATTTCACGTTGTCGATCCGTTTCTAAAAGACAAAACGGCGCTGAAAAGTGACTCTACAGACGATAGAAACTGGAAATTTGTAGACGTTGTTTATCTTTCAGTATAGCCATTAGCGATTTTACGATTATCCCAATCCTAAGGGGGAGTAATAGGGGATGAACAGTTTTTTGAAAATACGTTACTATTCAAGCAATTTTGAAGCAAGAAATACAAAACTCCGGATTTAGATTTTTGATTGGAATTTTAAAAACACATGTTTCGATATTATTGGAAATTCATCCATTAAGCGGGTGAAATAAGGGAAAATCTTTTAGGGTGATACTAAGACTATTTTGATGCTAGAAATGCGAAAATTTGGATTCGACACCATGGTTAGAAATTTAAAAAAAGTGTTTCGGGATGTTTTGAATTGTGCCATCAATGGTGCAATGGGGGGGGGTGGTAATTTGTATCAAAATACTTGATTAGGAAAGCATTTTTAAAGCTAAATCTATGTAAATTTATGTTAAGAAGTAGAAACAACCAATGCAGACCATACAGTCTACGCGTGCAAGAAGCGGGAATTAAGCTAGTGTAGTATAAGAGAGCACTTGGAAGAACGTCATCGGATTTCTCATGTCGAGTAATATTTCACGGAAGGTTAGTATGCATGCATCCACCTTCAGGATGATTTGCTACTAAAGATGCACTCCTATTCGAGAGTTGACTGCGGTGGGAAATTCGGGTTAACTTGTAAAAAAATAACGAATATGTCAAGATTTTTCAAATGGAATCCAAATTTTTCAAATTGCTTCATTTAAACCGGTTTCGCAATTCTATGTTGCCATCTTGAAGTCTCTGAACATTTAAATATATTATGGTAATATTTCGTCACATTCTGTCACAACTTAGAATTTCCGAAACCGGTCTAAATAAAGCAATTTGAAACTAGCGGTCTGGGCTGTTCTGCTTATGCAGATTCCATTAAAAGATATTAAATCGCACCCCCGGCTTGAATGACGTCAGGCATATACAAGATTTTTCAATAAAATTTTTTGTAGGTGCCAGATAACTCGAGAATCCTTCATACATCTTTGACAGTAGACAAGACGTATTCCCCTTTTGTTGTACTGTGATAGAAGCATTTTTATTCTGTTTCACAACTATTGTTCTACCATTGTCGATTATCCGTCGTAGTAGAAAGGGGTAATTTACAAGAGGGCTTTCCATCGAAATCGTCACGCACCTATCGATATATCGAACGTGTGATTACAGTTCCGGCTAGAGTTACGGCATGTGTTATGGCATTAACTACTGTCACTAAACAAATACAAGTATATAGTGTACTTACATTATTCCTGAGCAGCGGTTTCGTAAGGAACGAAGCCATTTAATGTGTAAGCCATGTGATCCAGCAAGCAATCAAAATGATATTTTTGTCGATAAAGAATTTCGATGGCTCAAACCATGTTTTCTTCTTATCTTTGTTTTCTTCCCACATTTCTTGTAAACCAAAAGAAAAAGAATTTCCTTATCTGCCGTCATCTACACGCACTGTCTGAACACCTTCGCAATTAATGCAATTTCGAAGTCTGTCGTAAGGTAATAAACTGTACTTTCTACAAAATTCCACACTTCTGTCCATCGTCGACAAAGAAGGAATTAAACCCTTCTACCTTAAGCCTACATCCGCCAAAATTCTACAACTCGAACTCATATCAATGACACTAGTAAACACGTCAATACTTTCAGTCACCCTCAATAACACAGACAGAGAATGCGTCCCGTGTATGACAAGTAAACATCTCAAAATTCGCGCGACGTCATCTTCGACCATCGCGATTACTCTATATATCGACAGCTACGCGGCTATTTCGATGGAAAACTTTCTTGTAAATTACCAGAATGACGCATAAAAAGGTATTAAAATTCATCACCAAAAATAAAATCCATCTTTATAATTATTTTACTCTACTTACTTAAAATATTACGATAATAAATGTTTAAAAGTCTGATAAAATACGATAAACTTCATTTTCAACTAATGTTTGGATGCCGAAAGAGTCTGAGCACCTAATAAATAAAAAAAAAGTTATAACGTTGTTCCTATTCTACCTTTTTGCAAACTGAACCGATTCGTACATGTTTAAATGGTAAAAAAATGCGGTCCATAACCGTTGAGAAAAATAGTTTTTGGTATGGTGCTCTTCTCTGCGGCATAGAGGCACCACACTGCCAGCTAAAGTGCGCACACCTGCGAAAAATTTTATAAGTTTTCTAAACTGCAAATACGGGAAATAGTGAGAGGAGCGTACCACAGAACTGCTGAAGCGCCTAAACAAGTCCCTATTTGTTACGTGAATGTTATCAGACACAGAAGATTTTATTTTATTTATCTATGTATTTAATAAAACATTGATTGCAGTTAAATAGCCACACATTAGATTAAGTGAAAAGTGTTATAACAAGTTATCAGTTGCACCTGTCGTTGCAATGCATGTATGCTTACTTCAACTGCCGGTTGAACCGGCAAAGATGCTGTTGTCTCGTCATGTGCGACCCGTCGTCGTTCGTGGTTCCAACTATAGTATCTTAGTAGGTTCTCCGATGCCATTGTGTTAGGTAGGGGATACATTGTCCTTAGATCCTCTGCGAGGAAAGTATCCTGGGCGAGAAGGTAGACTAATCTGGATCTTGTGGTGTTTACCACTGCAGTTGCTCTTTTGGTATATGTAGCTTTTACTCTTCCCAGTGTTACTAAGTTCTTCTCATTTAGGTGCGACCATATATTTTCAATCCCATACGCGAGTATTGGGACTATTTTCGATCTTGCAAAAGGGAATTGTGTACAACTTATCGCCAGCTGTCGCAAATAGGCCTACAGCTATAGGAAGATTGAATTCAGATGCGTCTCTTTTCTACTGTAGAGACCTCATTCCACATCCCTTCATATGAGATTCAGGAAAACATATGTGCGGAGTTACCATACATATTTTATGAGGTAGTTTCGTAATTAAAACAGCCTCTGCTGAAAATTTTACTACGTCACAATTATATTTAAAGTGATACGGAGTTCGTGAATTAAACAGAGCCAAATTCAAATGTTCAAATGTTTGTAGAGCTTATGGGACTGAACAACGGGGTTATCAGTCCCTAAACTTACAAACTACTTATGAACTAGCTACAACTAAGGACGGCACAAATATCCATGCCCGAGGGGGGATTCGAACCCCCGACCGTAGTGGCCGTGCAGACCGTGACTGAAGCGCCTCAGTCCCCTCGGCCACCGCGGCCGGCAAACAGAGCCATTCTCCTCAAACTTGTATCCCAGACATACTTTGCCATCTTGTAATAGATCTACAATATCTAACTTCTACTATTACTTGTAAGAATAGTCAAGATTTTCAAGTAGTTTCTGTCTTTGCAAGATAAAAATCCCATAGCCCATACAGTGCATTGCCGCCTATTTCCCTTGAATAATTTCAAGCGACTGGTGGCATCTCTTCTAAGCAAAGACTGTGGTCGGACGAGCCTCCATATCTTATCTTGTACATACAGAGGCTCTCATGCTCTCGGAAGAATAAATAAATGAGCAAGGGAGCAGTGCTAACTTGACAGTTGGTAGATTGGATGCAAAAACTGCGATACCACTACAAAAACACTTTAGATCCAGTTGGCAGGGAAAGTAGGGGAAAACAGACACAAAAGACCCATTTTTACTGAAACCGCCATCACTCTAATGCTCCCAGCATCCCGAAACTGGGATATGTAGAAGCAAATGCAGATTAAGAACTTGGAACTCAAATGGTGAAATAGAATTAGACACAGTAAAAGGGAGCAAGGAAGGCTAGGGTTAACATTCCATCGACATGGTGGTCATTAGAGACGAAGCATACACTCCGGTTGATTATTGTCAAGGATGGGGAAAGATATCGGCTGCGCACTCCGGAAGAAACTTCCCAGCCTTTGCCTGGAGTGATGGAGATCACTGAAAACCTAAATGTGGATTGCCGGAGATGAGTCTGAACCGCTCTCCTTCCGAATGCACCAGCTCGCTCGGTATAAATAGTATAGAACTAAGTATTTAAGAATGTAGACGTGGCTGCAGTTTAGGATTTCCCTCAGTGCACAGGATAATGCCAGGGTCGGCATCAGCCTTTCCATTTGTAGAGATAAGTTAATAACATAAACATGATGTGGTGCAGAAGTAAGAAGAGGAACCTTTTCCTAAAACGAAATAAACGGAATCCCAACAGCATTACCTGGTAGAATGAGGCATCTGGGAGCCCTATGCCCTCCAAAAAACAAACGTTCTCAACGACGTATCTACCACAATTATATTAAAAAATAGTGTCCTCTCCCTGGCTCTGGCCAAGATTTTCGTAAGTTTTCCCTTGCTTGTAAGGCCAACTATGGAAATGCAGTCCTGTCGCGAGTATTCTTAACTAGTTAGTTTTTGAAATATCATGGAATATCAGCGATCATAGTGATTAATTCATACAAAAGACCCTCCTAAAAATTGCGATCTAGACTGGCTTTTGTATGAATTCTTAACTACTTTGGAAATCTTGAATTTAGAAGAAGGTCTTTGCATATCGTGCTCTCTCGGATTGCGTACGTCAACTGAAAGAAAGGGGCCTCCTATAGCAGCGTTTTTCAACTTGTGGCGTGTCGCGACCCCCTCATAGGAGGAAGTAGTTCATCATAAAATAACCGGCCGAGTGCATGTCTGAAAACTAGAGGTTCCGTAATACAAAAACATTGTCCTGATACAAGTAAAATTTATTTTTTGTTAAAGTTATGTAATTATTTTGTTTAACAGTAGATCTGAATTGAATAGAACGTAGATTAACTTTTTTAAATATAACCGCTATTATCAGCGACCGTTACAAAGTAGATTTTTTTATATTACAGTGTGTGAACCACAGACATTGCCGAGGTGGGGTGGCTTGCGTGCCTCAACGATGCAGATAGCCGTACCGTAGGTGCAACCACAGCGGAGGGGTATCTGTGGAGAGGCTAGACAAACGTGTGGTTCCTGAAGAGGGGCAGCAGCCTTTTCAGTAGTTACAAGGGCAACAGTCTGGATGATTGACTGAGCTGGCCTTGTAGCATCAGCTAATGTGGCTTTGCCACACAGTTACTGCGAACGGCTGAAAGCAAGGGGAAACTACAGCCGTTACTTTTCCCGAGGACATGCAGCTCTTCTGTATGGAAATATGATGATGGCATCCTCTCGAGTAAAATATTCCGGAGGTAAAATAGTCCCCCATTCGGATCTCCGGGCGGGGACTACTCAGGAGGATGTTGTCATCAGGAAAGACAATACTGTCATTCTACGGATCGGAGCGTGGAATGTTAGATCCCTTAATCGGGTAGGAAAATTAGAAAATTTAAAACGGGAAATGGATAGGTTGAAGTTAGATATAGTGGGGATTAGTGAAGTTCGGTGGCAGGATGAACAGGATTTCTGGTCAGGTGAGTACAGGATTATAAATACAAAATCAGTTGGGGGTATCACAGGAGTAGGACTGATAATGAATAAGAAAATAGGAATGCGGGTAAACTACTATGAGCAGCACAGTGCTCGCATTGTCATTGTAAAGATAGATACGAAGCCAACACCGACAACAGTAGTACAGGTTTATATGCCAACTAGCTCTGCCGATGATGAGGAGATTGAAGAAATATATGAGGAGCTAAAGGAAATAATTCAGACAGTTAAGGGAGAGGAAAACTTAATTGTGATGGGAGACTGGAATTCGGTAGTAGGAAATGGAAGAGAAGGTAAAATAGTAGGTGAATATGGACTGGGCAGGAGGAATGAAAGAGGGAGTCGCCTGGTAGAATTTTGCACGGAACATGATTTAATCGTAACAAACACGTGGTTTAAGAATCACAAAAGAAGGTTGTATACATGGAAGAGACCAGGAGACACCGGAAGGTATCAGATAGATTTTATAATGGTAAGACATAGGTACCGGAACCAGGTTTTAAACTGTAGGACGTACCCAGGGGCAGATATAGACTCTGACCATAACTTGTTAGTCATGAACTGTAGGCTGAAACTGAAAAAACTGCAGAAAGGTAGGAAAATAAGGAGATGGGACTTAGATAAATTGAAGGACAGTGAAGTTCTGGAGAATTTCAGAGGAAGCTTTAGGCAACAATTGACAGAAACAGGGGGAAATAAAACAGTAGAAGAGGAATGGGTAGCATTGAGAGATGAAATAGTGAAGGCAGCAGAGGACAAAATAGGTAGGAAGGCAAGACCAACAAAAAATCCTTGGGTATCACAGGAAATACTAAATTTAATTGATGAAAGGAGAAAATATAAAAATGCAGCAAATGAAACAGGCAAAATGGAGTACAGACGACTAAAAAATGAGATTGACAGGAAGTGCAAAATGGCTAAGCAGGAGTGGCTAGAAGCCAAATGCAAATCTGTAGAAGAATGTATAAGAAGGGGAAAAGTAGATACCGCCTACAGGAAAATAAAAGAGACATTTGGGGACAAGAAAAGCAACTCTACGAATATCAAGAACTCAGATGGGAAACCAGTTCTCAGCAAAGAAGGGAAAGCTGAAAGGTGGAAAGAGTACATAGAGCAGCTCTACAAAGGAAATGAACTTAGAGACGATGTTGTAGGAAGGGAAGAGGAAGTAGACAAAGATGAAATAGGAGATAATATACTGAGAGATGAATTTGACAGAGCCCTGAAAGACCTAGGTCAGAACAAGGCCCCAGGAGTAGATGACATACCCTCAGAGCTACTAAAGTCTCTGGGAGAGCCAGCCATGACAAAACTATTTGAACTGGTGTGTAGGATGTATGAGACAGGCGAAGTGCCCTCAGACTTTAAGAAAAATGTAATAATCCCCATTCCAAAGAAATCAGGCGCAGACAGGTGTGAAAATTACAGAACCATCAGTTTGATAAGTCATGGTTGCAAAATTTTAACACGAATTATCTACAGGAGAATGGAAAAGCTGGTAGAAGCTGACCTCGGGGAAGATCAGTTTGGATTCAGGAGGAACATAGGAACCCGGGAGGCAATACTCACTTTACGTCTTATCTTAGAAGATAGATTAAGGAAAGGCAAACCTACATTTTTAGCTTTTGTAGATTTGGAGAAAGCGTTTGACAATGTTGACTGGAATACACTATTTCAAATTCTGAAGTCGGCAGGGGTAAAATACAGGGAAAGGAGAGTTATTTACAACTTGTACAAAAGCCAGACCGCAGTTATTAGACTCGAAGGGCATGAAAGGGAAGCATCAGTTGGGAAGGGAGTAAGACAGGGCTGTAGCCTTTCTCCTATGTTATTCAATTTGTACATCGAGCAGGCGGTGAAGGAAAGCAAGGAAAAATTTGGAATAGGGATTAAAGTTCAGGGGGAAGAAATAAAAACATTGCGTTTTGCTGATGACATTGTAATTCTGTCAGAGACAGCAAAGGACCTGGAAGAGCAGTTGAATGGAATGGACAGTGTGTTGAAGAGAACGTATAAAATGAACATTAACAAGAGCAAAACAAAAATAATGGAATGCGGTCTTAGAAAATCAGGCGAGGCTGAAGGAATTAGATTAGGCAACGAAACAATGAAGGTGGTAGATGAGTTTTGTTACTTGGGTAGTAAAATAACATGTGATGGTCGCAGTACAGAGGATATAAAATGCAGAATGGCAATGGGAAGAAAAGCATTTTTGAAAAAGAGAAATTTGCTAACATCGAATATTAATTTAAGTGTAAGGAAGTCCTTTCTGAAGGCATTTGTTTGGAGTGTTGCGTTGTACGGGAGTGAAACATGGATGATAAGCAGTGCGGACAGGAAGAGAATAGAGGCTTTTGAAATGTGGTGCTACAGAAGAATGCTGAAGATTAAGTGGGTAGATCACATAACTAATGAAGAGGTACTGAACAGAATTGGCGAGAAAAGGAATTTTTGGCATACCCTGACAAAAAGAAGGGATCGCTTGGTAGGACACATTCTTAGACATCGGGGAATCGTAAATTTAGCATTGGAGGGAAGTGTGTGGGGTAAAAATCGCAGAGGGAGACCAAGAGACGCTTATAGTAAGCAGATTCAAGTGGATGTGGGTTGCCGTTCTTATGAGGAGATGAAAAGGCTTGCTCAGGATAGAGTAGGGTGGAGAGCTGCATCAAACCAGTCTCCGGACTGAAGACCATAACAACATAACAACAGTGTGTTATCGAAAAGTCTGAAAACTGTTTCCAGGAACCACTGGAAGGTGAACGAACATGATGCCATAATTAACTCTAACAAATAAAACACTCCACTTCTCTTAATTTTGTCTATACAGTGGGATCTTTTTTAATCAGTACGATTCAGTTTTGAATCAAAAATGTGTAAATGTTTGTGAAGCGTATGGAACTTAACTGCGGGCTAATCAGTCCCTAAACTTACAAACTACGTATGAACTAGCTTGTACTAAAGACGGCACAAACATCTAAGCCCGAAGGGGGATCTGAACCCCCGACGGGGAACGGCCTCGCGCATCGTAGCAGAATACTTTTACTTAGAAGGAGTCACCGGAATATTTTTAGTTGGAAGGGGGTCACATATTCGAAAAGATTGAAAAAATCACTGTTCTGTGGAATAACTAAGACGGAACGGAGATACCACAGCCAAATTTATTGTGGAGATAACACATTGTAGAAATACCACATGACTGTAAATGCAGCCCGTTCTGTACTGAAGAAGATGATGAAATGAGTATTAAGTGTTGCCGCTACTACACGCCTCGACATTATATCAAAGAGGTTCTTTTGTATTGGAGTATACCAGTCCGTTCTATTTCCACATACTGCTGCTGTGGCAAATAAATAAATAAAATAAAAGGCTCAAATGTTTGTGAAGCTTATGGGACTTAACAGCGGGGTCATCAGTCCCTAAACATACAAACTACGTATGAACTAGCTTATACTAAAGCGGCACAAACATCCATGCCCGAGGGGGGACTCTAACCCCAGATGGGAAACGGCCTCGCGCATCATAGCATAGCGCCTCAATGCGCTAGGCCGCTCTGCCGCGGCACTGCTGTGGCAGCGGGTGATATAGCCTAGGTCACTCGTGCCGCTACCATCGATCTGGCTTTTTGATAGACTGGGGATCCAGGGAAATGGGAGGTTAAAACAGCAGTGCACTCCAGTGGGTGAAGAAGTGGTGAAGATTGCGTGCCCCGTGTGATGGGGCATTGCATTATGCTGTTGTAGTGTGGCCGTGGCCGTCGGCAAGCTCTGAAAGTATGACCGGGATGGGGGTGGGGGGGAGGGGCAGGATCCAACCAGGAACTGCGTTCTGGGGTCGTACTGCGTAGACGTAGCACGACAGGGTCAAAATTTTAACGTATCTTGCAGCGTTCGTTCGACGTCGTTTCCTCACGTAGGAATTTGTAGTGGATATTGCCTTGATAATCGACAAAGGTGATGAGGAGCTATTTGAAGCGTGATTTTTCGATCCTGATCTTTCCCGACGAAGTGATGCCGTTTCGTTTCAGTGTCGACCGGAGACACCACGTTTCATCCTCAGTGACAATACGGTTCAAGAAACTGGGTGTCTGCACGGCCACTACGTGCGGGGGTTCGAATCCCCCCTCGGGCATGGATATTTGTGCCGTCCTTAGAATTAGTTACTTCATAAGTAATTAAAACTTCCGGGCTGAGAGGCCGTGGTCGAACAGTAGAAATTTCTTCCCCTGACGTTTCGTTGCCGGCTGCGGGCAACATCTTCTGAGGTGAGTCGACGACTGGCTGCTGGGCCGTGGAGATCCTGCATATATAGACGGCATAGAGGGCGCCACCACTCGTCACGTGATGTCCACAGTAAAACTATCTCTGGCTGGCGTCATTACTCTCGATCGAAGGTAATCGATTGTCACGTCTTTGGTGCAAAGCAGACCGCCATATCTTGTCTAACTTCAAGCCTTCTTCCTTTCTGTTAAAATTATTGTGGTGTTTAAAAATCTCTATAGCCTCTCTATTCATACGTGCATAATAATGCGATGTCTTAGCTAGCACGCTTGTCTCACTAAATTTTATTTTGTGGGCACCGTTTTCAAAAACATGTTCCGCTACGGCCGATTTGTCCGTGTGTCCCAGTCGACAGTTCCTTTTGTGTTCAGTTAGGCGAGTATTGATATTTCTTTTTGTTGTGCCAATATAAACCTTCCCACAACTACATGGGATCTTATACACACCTGGAGTAGCCAAAGGGTGTCGCGCATCTTTCGTTGATCGTAAGCATTCACTGATCTTTTTGGTGGGTTTGAATATTGTTTCCACTCTAAACTTGGCCAGTACTTTCTCAATGCGGTCCGTGATTTTGTGGATGAATGGGAGAAACACTTTCCCCGCCAAAGGTTGTTGTTGTTGGACGTTAGCAGAGATTTGTCTTCTGGGCTGGAGTGCTCGATCTATCTCCTTATCACTGTATCCGTTTTTCTGAAATGCGGTTCGTAAATGATCGAGTTCCTCTTGCAAATAAGCTGGCTCACAGATTTTATTAGCCCTGTCCACTAATGTTTTAATAACACCTCTCTTCTGCCTGGGATGATGATTCGAATCTTTGTGAAGGTACCGATCGGTGTGCGTATCTTTTCTATATACTTTATGACCCAGAGTCCCATCTGCACGTTTAATTACTGTAACGTCCAAAAAATTTATCTGTCCATCAATCTCCGTCTCCATGGTAAATTGTATTTTCGCGTTGATACTATTCAAGTGCTTTAAGAAACAGTTTAGTTCCTCTTCCCCGTGGTTCCAGATCACAAATGTATCATCCACATACCGATACCACTTCAAAGGGCTCTTTCTGGCCGACTGCAGTGCCTGTTGTTCAAAAATCCCATAAAAATATTCGCAACCGCTGGACTTAGAGGGCTACCCATTGCCACTCCATCGATTTGTTCATAGAATTCATTATCATATTGAAAATAAGTCGTGGATAGGCAGTGTCGAAACAGATCTATAATATCAGTGGGAAACAAGTCAGATATGTAAGCAAGAGCTTCGTTGACAGGAACCATGGTGAACAGGGAAATCAAGTCAAAGCTGACAAGAATATCACCAGGGCTGACAGTAATCTCCTTCAGTTTTTCGATAAAGTGCATAGAGTTTTTAATGTGATGATCAGTTTTCCCAATAATCGGTTGTAGCAAGAAGGCAAGATGTCTAGCCAACTCTTGAGTAGGGGATCCAATAGCACTTACAATCGGTCTCAGAGGGATATCGATTTTGTGCACCTAGGTAGCCCATATAACCTAAGCAAAGCTTCCGTTTTGCAAATGTGTTTTTTATCCTCTGAAGAAATATAAGACTTTTTTATCAGTTGATTGGTAACTGCCAGCACTTTAGTTGTAGGATCCTTTTTCAACTTTTTATAGGTGGTCGGATACAAGAGGTCACTGATCTTCTTATGGTAGTCTTCACTTTTCATCACCACGGTAGCATTTCCCTTGTCAGCAGAAAGTACAAAGATACTCTTGTCCGCATTAATCTCCCGCAACGCCTTCTTTTCTCCTGGAGACAAATTGCTGATAGGGGGCTTAGCCTTACGCAGTATCCCGGATGTTTCCATCCTAATCTCATCAGCAGTGTGAGATGGTAGCAGACGAATCCCCGCCTCTATATTAGCTATAATGTCCTCCGTTGGAACCTTCGCTGGAGTAATTGCAAAATTTCCACCTTTTGAAAGAACAGAAAATTCTTCGCTGGATAATTCTTTCCCGGACAAATTTATAACCGTTCTGGCATTGTCTGTATCTAGTTTTTCCTGTCTGCTCTTCTGTAGATTGTCGAACTTCTTCTTCTGCCTATTAGAAGACACTTCTGCACTACGTTCCATAGATCTAAAGGTTAGCCCATCCACCTTATTCCAATCGTCAACTTGCATTGTATTGCTAATAAACAGATGGAGATTTAATAACTCACTACTTGTTACCGCCATTCCTCGACGAGTTTGATGGATCCGTTCTCGTAGCATCGCCAGTTCCATGCGTGAATAGATACGGATAGCTTGCGCTGAGTGAAACAATCTTCTCGCCTTCAAAAACTTCGGAATTGTGCCGGTGTCACGACAACGTAGCAAAAAGGTGAGAGAACAAAGCTGCTGAGCCTTCTTCTTACGTAGACTCTCCAGTCGTCGTACCATAAGAGACATATCCTCCCCATAGAGGCGCCTAATCATAACGTGTAGGCTTTCACGGCCGGCGTCTTCGGTAATTAAAACTTCCGGGCTGAGAGGCCGTGGTCGAACAGTAGAAATTTCTTCCCCTGACGTTTCGTTGCCGGCTGCGGGCAACATCTTCTGAGGTGAGTCGACGACTGGCTGCTGGGCCGTGGAGATCCTGCTTATATAGAGAGCATAGAGGGCGCCACCACTCGCCACGAGCACTCCAGCCCAGAAGACAAATCTCTGCTAACGTCCAACAACAACAACCTTTGGCGGGGAAAGTGTTTCTCCCATTCATCCACAAAATCACGGACCGCATTGGGAAAGCACTGGCCAAGTTTAGAGTGGAAACAATATTCAAACCCACCAAAAAGATCAGTGAATGCTTACGATCAACGAAAGATGCGCGACACCCTTTGGCTACTCCAGGTGTGTATAAGATCCCATGAAGTTGTGGGAAGGTTTATATTGGCACAACAAAAAGAAGTATCAATACTCGCCTAACTGAACACAAAAGGAACTGTTGACTGGGACACACGGACAAATCGGCCGTAGCGGAACATGTTTTTGAAAACGGTGCCCACAAAATAAAATTTAGTGAGACAAGCGTGCTAGCTAAGACATCGAATTATTATGCACGTATGAATAGAGAGGCTATAGAGATTTTTAAACACCACAATAATTTTAACAGAAAGGAAGAAGGCTTGAAGTTAGACAAGATATGGCGGTCTGCTTTGTACCAAAGACGTGGCAATCGATTACCTTCGATCGAGAGTAATGACGCCAGCCAGAGATAGTTTTACTGTGGACATCACGTGACGAGTGGTGGCGCCCTCTATGCCGTCTATATATGCAGGATCTCCACGGCCCAGCAGCCAGTCGTCGACTCACCTCAGAAGATGTTGCCTGCAGCCGGCAACGAAACGTAAGGGGAAGAAATTTCTACTGTTCGACCACGGCCTCTCAGCCCGGAAGTTTTAATTACCGAAGACGCCGGCCGTGAAAGCCTACACGTTATGATTACTTCATAAGTAGTTTGTAAGTTTAGGGACTAATGACCCCTTAGTTAAGTCCCATAAGCATTTGAAACATTTGAAACTGGGTGTCGCATCTGCCGTTTCGACAAAATCCTGTGAAGTCTCTAAATGTGCCTGCTTCTGATTGTCAGTTAACTGACTTGGCACAAGACGACAACACGTTTTCCTCTTACCTAACTTCTGGATAAGGTTTCGTCAAACGGATTCACGGTTGATCTGCAGTCCATCCGCTGCCATGCGTACAGTTAATCGACGATCTTCGTGATTTATGCCCTCACTTTGTCAATGTTTTCGTCATTTTGTCAATGTTTTCGTCACTGAAAGCGGTCGCCGGTCGTCCGCAACGGCGACTGTCAGGGACACTTTCCCGGCCTCCTCGAAAACGGGCGAACCACTCGTACACACACTTCATGGACAGTGCTTCATCCCCATAAACCCGTACCAGCGTCGTATGCGTTCCTTTGGGTGTCTTGCCTTTGCTAGTTCATTGTCCTGTTCTCAGTTAAGAACCAACGCATCAAACAAGCTCTTCGTTCGACAGGTGTAACACGGAACACACGCGATGCTCACCTGAACTACGGTGGGGTCAGGTTGTCAACACCGGCCGCAGGTGCAGCGCTGTGGTTCACCTGTGTTGCCCGATCGACCAATCTGACTTTATTCGCCGAATTTTATTGTCAGAGATGTATATTAACTAGACTGGTAATATGATATAGAATGTCATTGGTGTATTGCAGCCTACATTTCACATTCTGCCGGACTAAACCGCGTGTATGTATAATGCAGTCATAAGAAATAGTTATAAACTGTTGTATCTACGCCACCTGTAAGAGGTATAGTCAGTACATGCGTCGGGCCTGAATGTAATTTTTCGTATCGTACACTGAGTTATTGCGGTTTGGGTAGGTAATATGGCAGTTTCAGACCTCAGTGATACCTATGGCTTTTTCAGTCTACTTAACGTATGTCTGCTCTAAGCTCCTGGAGCTTTCCTTTTGAGTTTCCTGAGACATATGGTTGTTACGAGAGAGGGGGGGGGGCTACGAAATTTGTGGTCTAGGTTTTGTATTCCGAATAGTACGATTATTTACTACTTAATGACAGGTGTTTCTCTTCTCCCTTTCTCACTACGTGTTTTTCTGCTGTTTTAAAAGCTAAAGATTCACAGAGACTTCATTCAGCGGGTGGTCATAATTTTATGCCTACTAATTTCGCTGCAGTGCACTTCGCGTCTTCGTTGGACATTTCTCGAAGCTGAGCTAAGCTCCGTTATTGCTAGACGTGAGAGCGGTTATTGTTCAGAGTCTTCGTTTGTTCGACGACTTCCTCAAACTTTTCTGTTTACGAGCAACGGCTTGTTGAAAAGTAATTCCTCCGATTATCTCATGTGAAAACTGTCAACGCTTTAGAATAGAAGTAGAATTTCTTAACATTCTACATCTCTGTTTGTCATACAAACATATTTGTTGTTCAATACAGTAACCCTGGCGACGAATACATATCTCGCAACGAGACAGAGATGTTGATGCCGTAAGTGCAGGGTTGCCAGATGTCCTGTATTTCAAAGGATAGTCCCGTACCTTATGAAATTGCCCGCGTCCCGCCAGTAGCGGTTCGGGGACTCGATTTGTCCCGTATTTTCTCGATATACCAGCAAAGTTACATATATTTTGAAAAAAGAAACCTCTGTTTTGGCTTTTATTGAGAGCTTAGTTGGTAAAACAAGGCATATAATCAATTACAGAGGTGATAACGTTGTCGGCAAGGCACAATATTAGGAACAGGATTGCACGGACTGTCACTGTGTGGTCATGCACAGATTGTCGTGCATTACAGTTGTTAGCCAGTGAATAACGAACTATTATCAGTGACGGTAGTACAATACTACAGTGTTTTTCAAAATGAACAAAGAACGAACAAATCCTAGACATCGAACGCTCAAAGAGTGGTTGAAGCCTAGTGTCAACAATGTTCGTAAGGCCTTCCGTAAGTTACTGTAATGCCAAAGGGGGCAAAAGTGACGTCAATCATCATTGCCAAGGGGCTGAAGACAAAAAATGTATACGAGGTGAAGCGAAATTCGCTTACTCGGGCTACGCAGCGCGATTTCTCACATACCGGCAATAAAATAAAGTTTCTCTATAATATTCGTCCGACGCATATTTCCAGCCACAAATGGACGTCGAAGACTGAGATGGTCGTGTGTTCCATACGTCAGTGTTTTTCAGAATTACATCAGCATACAAACCGGTGGCCGTAAACGTCATCCAACAGAGCGTCGAAGTTGCTGGAGGCCGCCGGTGCCTGTAACTTGGACTCTCCAGAGCGTCGTTGAATGGTGTTTCCGGGCTTGGGTTTCTATTCTCATTTTGTTGCTCAAAAGGCCTTCTACATCCCCTATGCGTTTGTTGGTGTAATTTTGTAATTCTGAAACACACTGACGTACGGAAACACGGCCATCCCAGGCTCCGACGTCAATTTACTGCCTGATATATGTGCGGCACGAAATTTAGTGACTGACATTTTTTTATATGACGAATGAGGAATCGCACTGTCAACTCTGAGTGCGCGAATTTCGCTTCACCCTGTTCAGTTACTGTTGCTGTTGTATCTAGCTGGTCTTTGAAAAATTTCTTTCCTGTTAGAACTTTTACTGAAAGTGACAAAGTGGCGGGAGAGAATTCCCGGAAGCCCCCACCCTTGGATGGGGAAGGAAGGATATTCCATATCCCCCAGTAATGATGTCCCGTATTTTCCACAAGTACTTCTGGAATCCTGTGGTATCAGAATGTAACTTCACCTCTGCTTGCACCGTTTCATAACTATCAAAGCCGAGTCGTCGAAAGTGTTCCTTAAGTTTTGGAAACAGATGATAATCAGGTGGGGTCCATACATTCGTATGCAGGATGATCGAAGACAGTGAAACCCAAGGCGCCGAATTGTTGCAGATGTCGTATCGTCCGTGTGTGGACTAAAACGGGTCATGATAAAGGGCGGGGTGCTTCATGTTTGGACAAACTATCCAAATTCGTGCTTTCAATTTTCTGAAGGTTCCTAACGCACCTATGTAGTTACATCACAAAGCGTAGCGCCGTAGCGCACGCTAGAATTCGGAGGTCTTTAGCGGCAGAGGGCTGTAACTTTTCTCAGCGAAACTTGAAAAATCGACCGAATAGTATTCATGACATTTAATATCTCGCCCGACAGTGACAACAGGTTTAAAAAAATTCGGAGGCGTTATTTTCCAGTACACTTTCGCAGAAGTGTTTTTATAACTACCCTACCAAAATGCTCGATAATCTGTTTTATTATTTAAAACTGCCATCATTCCGAACATTGGTTTGAGTAAAAAAGCACTATATTATGTGAGGTTATGTTGGATTTTGGTATTATATAGTAACAAGCTGCAAATACCTGGCATTGCCCTGAATTAAAATAAGGTTTTCTGTAGAAGCATACAAAACCGTTTATTTGCATGTAATAAAAGGGTACATTTATGTTAAAGCAATGTGATAAACAACATTTTTGGCAGTTCCATTTGGAGAATGTACAAAGCCGGCCGCGGTCACAGTCTGCACGGCCACTACGGTCGGGGGTTCGAATCCCCCCTCGGGCATGGATATTTGTGCCATCCTTAGTCTTAGCTAGTTCATAAGTAGTTTGTAAGTTTGGGGACTGATGACCCCGTAGTTAAGTCCCATTATCTATGCAAACATTTGAAACATTTAGAATGTACAAAAATATTTTCGTCTAAAGTACTTTCCCCCATGCAGCGAACGAAATTTTATGTAGACAGTAACCTTCATCTTGTTTTCAAGGTCAAGTGTACAAAATTTCATCAAGATCGGAGCAAAAGTTTGGATTTTGGCGAAATCCATAAGTACCGTCTATGGTGTCGCACAAGTCTGAAGTACTTTCGCCGCGCGCCACCATGCAAGCACGGCGCTGCGTTCTTATGACGTCGGCCACGAGCGCCCTCTGTTGCAACCCCGCTCGCGGCCACCACTGAACTGGATCGTGCACTTGGGATTAGGACAAGCACTAGGACTCATCAGTAGGCAAGCCTCTATCTAGTTAAACTATGTATCTGCATTCCACTAGTCTGCTGCCCTCCAAGTGAAGTATGCATTATTTCTACGAAATATATATCTTGTTCTAATCTAGCTTAGTGTTTCTAGTTTTTGCTGTCCCACTGGCTGGTCACATCAGGCTCTGTACCCGCACGCACGTGCATCCTATTTTCCTGTGTCGGTCTCTCTGTACTCGGCCACCAACACCTAGGACAACCGGAGGCAACGAGACACAAAAGTGGCGACGAGTATAGGATACAAAAGTGGTGACGAGGATGGGATACAAAACCCTCCACCATGCACTGAACGATATTTTATGTAGACAGTGCCCTTCCTCTTGTTTTTAAGGTCAATTAAGCAAAATTTCATCAAGATCAGTGCGAAGATATAGATTTACACGGACACATTGAATACGCACTTTCGCTTATTCTCTAATTTACCGGTTGGTTTTCCAAAAAATGGAACGAAACCTGTTTAAGAACCTCCCCCATGTAATTTTGTGTACATTTACCAAATTTCATGTCATTTGGTTGTCTGGATCTTGAGTTATAAGAGAACAAGAGATGACTCTAAAAGTTTTGTTAAAAAAACATTTTAGTTTGTCCGCTCTCTCACTCTCTCTCTTTTTTTTTTTTGAGACAGTTGCAATAATTTAAAAAAAATTCCCAAGTTTCCCCTTTGTAAATATAAGACTTTTTTTCTACGAAGAAGTAATGTGTGTTACAAACGATCTTGGAACTAAATATGTAATCTGTATAACTCATGTGAACCTATATAACTCTATTCACGTTTAGTTTTATTTTCATCAGTAAGTAGCACTAAAAAAAACCGTAGTATTTAACAAGGCCAGAAAATAATAAACATCAAAGATGGCATAATAATATCCAGGTGAGTGTCCAAAGATGAAACTGGCGGTCGATATTTACCATTGAGCTATTTACATTCTTGTGTGCTGCCTGGAGGATACAATACGAAATTTTCTCACTGAGCTACCATTACATGAATGGGGTATGCTTATTGTTGCTGCTGCTACAGACCGACAGATTATCACGAATAATTTTTAATCTCTTGGATAGTGTGAGCTCTGGTAAGTTGCCAGTTCATTATATTGTCGCGCGTAAGTTACAACAGTTTGTTTGCCTTGTTTGTATAAAATGAACCTTTTTAAGTTTTCTGTTTGTCAATAATGAAACCGGTCCTTTGCTTCACGGGATTATTTTTTTTTTTTTTTTTTTTTTTTTTTTTTTTTTTTTAGAAATGATACTAAACGATAAAATATACCGGTATATTCTTTTCTAAAATGGATTGGCCGTGGCATTATTTAAATGTTTTGATTTTGAGCCAAGAGTTCGATAGAACCGCTGAAACCTTTCAGTTAGGGTAATTGATAATCTTGGTGATAAAAATCACGGTAATTTCCAAGTAAGCTCACACTCGAAGTTGTACGGGCGGAACCGGATTAACTTCAGAATCAGTGTCGCGGCGTTGGGTGTTCAGATGTTGGCTACGGCCACTGCATATGGCCAGCCAATCAGGTGGATATATATATATATCGAATGTGGATTACGTCAGTACTGTTACGCGAATTATTAAGTGTGATGAACGTATTTCGCTAGTGTGTTCTAATTAAGAAAGTGCAGAGTACTTCAAGACGAAGACTTCGCTCATTAATAAAGTAAGTGAAGTAACTTCTCTGTTCTCCGCAGATTTCTAACAATAACATTTATTTGTACGTTATGATACATTGGTATATAGTATTTACTCATCTCGCGAGTGAAGTAATGTTTTTGTTGTCGTTGATTTCTAGTGATAAAAATTTATTTGTACGTTATGATACATTAGTAAAATATTCGATATATATCGATTCCGGCATTACAACTTCGAGTCTAAGCTTTCTTGGAAATTACCGAAATCACAGGCAATCAGCAAACTATGCTTATTTTCATTCACTTCTTTCATATGGCACCATATTTTTGGATAATTCGTCACTGAGTAAAAAAAGTACCTATTTATCTTCACCTATTCAAGGTTATATCTAATTTAGGCCCGGAAAGGGGTGAATTATGCTGCCACAAAAGTCTATGGCCACTTTCCAAATAGCAACAAAAATATGACAGATAGTCAATTACCATTTAAAAAGAAATTAAAAGACCTTTTGAATGACTACTTCTGTAGTTGCCCAGAAACGATGCACATCGAAGTCGCGACCTCACTGCGAGCGATATATGTCGAATTAGTCACTCTGAAAGCGGGAAATATAGATATTGTTTTCTGCTTTCATAACGGAACTTGCATGGAAGTAGTAAAACTCGCGATTGACTCTGTCTGGTACAATGTCCACGTATAATTCTCTTACATGGAAGCAGTTTCCAGTTTGAGTAAGATTTAAAAAGCACGGCGTTCCGTATTGCCTTCCTGAACACACCGATTCCATATTCTGCTAACAGTCATTGGATTGCGACCAACGCGAGTTGCAATGTCGCGATACGATAAACCGCGGTCGCGATAGGCTACAACCCGACCTTTATCAATGTCGGAAACGTGATGGTACGCTTTTGTCCTCCTTACACGAGGCATCACAACGACGTTTCATCAGACAACCCCGGTAAACTGCTGTTTGTGTATGAAAAATCGGTTGGAAACT
The DNA here is from genome assembly GCA_026315105.1 of Locusta migratoria. Classification (NCBI taxonomy): domain Eukaryota; kingdom Metazoa; phylum Arthropoda; class Insecta; order Orthoptera; family Acrididae; genus Locusta; species Locusta migratoria. Next base: position 284,043,368 of record CM048745.1, on the reverse strand, counting down.
TTCCTCATGTCAGCACGTTGTAGATGTCGCCACCAGCGCTCTGAAAAGCTAATCATTTGCATATCACAGCATCTTCTTCCTGTCGGTTAAATTTCTCGGCTGTAGCATGTCATTTTAATGGCCAGGAGTGTAATAGCTCAAGGCCGCAATAAAATGAATATAAGTCACCATGTGTTGTGGTCTTCAGTCCAGAGACTGGTTTGATGCAGCTCTCCACCCTACTCTATCCTGAGCAAGCCTTTTCATCTCCTCATAAGAACGACAACCCACATCCACTTGAATCTGCTTACTATACGCGTCTCTTGGTCTCCCTCTGCGATTTTTACCCCACACACTTCCCTCCAACGCTAAATTCACAATTCCTTGTTGTCTAAGAATGTGTCCTACCAATCTATCCCTTCTTTTAGTCAATGTATGCCAGAAATTTCTTTTCTCCCCAATTCGGTTCAGTACCTCCTCATTAGTTACGCGATCCACCCACCTAATCTTCAGCATTCTTCTGTAGCACCACATTTCAAAAGCCTCTATCCTCTTTCTGTCCACACTGCTTATCGTCCATGTTTCACTCCCATACAAGGCAACACTCCATACAAATGCCTTCAGAAAGGACTTCCTTAGGCTTAAATCAATATTCGATGTTAACAAATTTCTCTTTTTCAAAAACGCCTTTCTACCCATTGCCATTCTGCATTTTATATCATCTGTACTGCGACCATCATTTGTTATTTTACTGCCCAAGTAACAAAACTCATCTACCTCCTTTATTGCTTCGTTTCCCAATCTAATTCCTTCAGCATCACCTGATTTTCTTACACTGCACTCCATTACCCTAGTTTTACCCTTGTTAATGTTCATCTTATATGCACCTTTCAGCACACTGTCCATTCCGTTCAATTGCTCTTCCAGGTCCTTTGCTGTCTCTGACAGAATTACTATGTCGTCGGCAAAACGCAATGTTTTTAAATCTTCACCCTGAACTTTAATTCCTTCTCCAAATTTCTCCTTGCTTTCCTTTATAGCTTGCTCAATGTACAAATTGAACAACACTGGGGAAAGGCTACAACCCTGTCTTACTCCCTTTCCAACCACTGCAACCCTTTCATGCCCTTCAACTCTGACAACCGCTGTCTGATTTTTGTACAAGTTGCAAATAACCTTACGCTCCCTATATTTTACTCCTGCTTGCTTCAGAACTTGAAAGAGTTTATTCCAATCAACATTGTCAAAAGCCTTCTCCAAATCTACAAAAGCTAGAAATGTTGGTTTGCCTTTTCTTAATCTATCTTCTAGGATAAGCCGTAAAGTGAGTATTGCCTCCCGTGTTCCTACCTTTCTCCTGAACCCAAACTGATCTTCCCCGAGGTCTGCTTCTACCAGTTTTTCCATCCTTCTGTATATAATTCGTGTTAATATTTTGCAACCATGACTTATTAAACTGATGGTTCTGTAGTTTTCACACCTGTCTGCACCCGCTTTCTTTGGAATGGGGATTATAACATTTTTCTTAAAGTCTGAGGGTACTTCGCCTGTCTCATACATCTTACACACAATGTGAAACAATTTTGTCATGGCTGGTTCTCCCAGAGACTTCAGTAACTCTGACGGGATATCATCTACTCCAGGGGCCTTGTTTCGACTTAGATCTTTCAGTGCTCTGTCAAATTCATCTCTCAGTATAGTATCTCCTATTTCATCATCATCTACATCCTCTTCCCTTCCTACAATAGTGTCTCGAAGTTCATTTCCTTTGTAGAGCCCCTCTATATACTCTTTCCGCCTTTCAGCTTTCCCTTCTTTGCTGAGAACTGGTTTTCCATCAGTGTCCTTGATATTCATAGAGCTGTTTTTCTTATCGCCAAATGTTTCTTTTATTTTCCGGTAGGCTGTATCTATTTTTCCCCTATTTATACATTCTTCTACATCCTTGCATTTGCCTTCTAGCCATTCCTGCTTAGCCATTTTGCACTTCCTGTCAATCTCATTTCTTAGTCGTCTGTACTCCATCTTGCCTGTTTCATTTATTGCATTTTTATATTTTCTCCTTTGATCGATTAAATTTAGTATCTCCTGTGATATCCAAGGATTCTTTGTAGGTCTTGCCTTCCTACCTATTTTGTCCTCTGCTGCCTTCACTATTTCATCTCTCAATTTTACCCATTCCTCCTCAACTGTTTTATTTTCCCCTGTTTCTGTCAATTGTTGCCTGAAGCTCCCTCTGAAATTCTTAAGAACTTCAGGTTCCTTCAATTTATCTAGGTCCCATCTCCATATTATCCTACCTTTCTGTAGTTTCTTCAGTTTCAGCCTACAGTTCATAACCAACAAGTTATGGTCAGAGTCTATGTCTGCCCCTGGGTATGTCCTACACTTCAAAACCTGGTTCCGAAATCTATGTCTTACCATTATAAAATCTATCTGGTATCTCCCGGTGTCTCCTGGTCTCTTCCACGTATACAACCTTCTTTTGTGATTCTTAAACCAGGTGTTTGTTATAACTAAATTATGTTCCGTGCAAAATTCTACCAGGCGGCTTCATCTTTCATTACTTTGGGCCCAGACCATATTCACCCACTATCTTCCCTTCCCTTCCTTGTCCTACTACCGAATTCCAGTCTCCCATAACAATTAAGTTTTCCTCTCCCTTAATTGTCTGAATAATTTCCTTTAGCTCCTCATATATTTCTTCGATCTCCTCATCATCGGCAGAGCTAGTTGGCATATAAACCTGTACTACTGTTGTCGGTGTTGGCTTCGTATCTATCTTGACAATGATAATGCGATCGCTGTGCTGGTCATAGTAGTTTACCCGCATTCCTATTTTCTTATTCATTATCAATCCTACTCCTGTGATACCCCCAACTGATTTTGTATTTATAATCCTGTACTCGCCTGACCAGAAATCCTGTTCATCCTGCCACCGAACTTCACTAATCCCCACTATATCTAACTTCAACCTATCCATTTCCCTTTTTAAATTTTCTAATTTTCCTACTCGATTAAGGGATCTAACATTCCACGCTCCGACCCGTAGAATGCCAGTATTGTCTTTCCTGATGATCACATCCTCCTGAGTAGTCCCCGCCCGGAGATCCGAATGGGGGACTATTTTACCTCCGGAATATTTTACCCGAGAGGATGCCATCATCATATGTTCACACAGTAGAGCTGCATGTCCTCGGGAAAGGTAACGGCTGTAGTTTCCCCTTGCTTTCAGCCGTTCGCAGTAGCTGTGTGGCAAAGCCACATTAGCTGATGTTACAAGGCCAGCTCAGTCAATCATCCAGACTGTTGCCCCTGTAACTACTGAAAAGGCTGCTGCCCCTCTTCAGGAACCACACGTTTGTCTGGCCTCTCTACAGATACCCCTCCGCTGTGGTTGCACCTACGGTACGGCTATCTGTATCGTTGAGGCACGCAAGCCACCCCACCTCGGCAATGTCTGTGGTTCATGGGAGTGGAAGTCACCATATAAACAAATAATTTATCTAGAAAACTCGTCACTGTAATCACAGCTATGAATTAACGAAGTGAACGTAGCTCAGAATCCTGACTACTGTACCACAGACTAAGTTCAAAACTTACTGAAAAAAGAGTCCAAATTGCTTCCCACTGGACGTAGAGTATCCCAAACACTTACCGACGTTGAAACCATTATAATGTATATATACTATCCCCCAGGTGTTAACTGCCGTTAAAGAATCAAAATCGACGTCATCTTTCTAGGTGTACTATTCCAAATGACTAAGGATTGAATCAGGCCCTGCTGGAATTTATCACCGAACCACTTAAAGCGATTCGCTCTCCATTTCGAAACTAACTACCCTTCTATATCTCAGCAGTTTCTCAACTTCTTACGCAATTTCCCCACTTACTGATACAATTTTGCTTTTTCTATTTAGTTTTTGCTTCCGTGCTTCCGTTACACCGCACTTCAGATTTTCATTTAAATTGGGAATACAGGCGTTTCCATCGAAATAGCAATTTCCGTGAATTTCGAGTGCAGTTGTATCTTTCTTATTCACTATCTCCCTCGAAGTATCATACAATTTTTTTAATTTAATGAAATTGACGTCATATCTCTTTATTACAGTCAGGACAACAATTCGCGCAATTTTATGTTAGAAAAGTGACGACTGTCTTACAACAGTGCGCTGAGAACTATACCTAGAGTTCAGTGCATATATTTTCTATGAACAGGCTGCTGCTGACACAGGATATATACTTGGAGGGAACCCAACAGTTATCTCGGAACTTTCCTATCGATACTTGTACCGTCTGACTGTCACGATGCTGTCTCACATCTGAGTAGTGGTGATGATGATAGTGTGGCAATTGTAGACCTTACACTACGATGTCCAGTTTCCCAAACCCAAAATACGGGACGTACATGGATAGCGAATATTGCGAAACCAGATTGTGACTTTATCTGCGGCGTCATCAACACCACTGACATCCCTTCAAGCTTATAAATTATGCGGGCCATAGTGTCGTTCATTAACGTAGACATTGGGTCGTATGAATAAAATTTCGCATGAATAACGCGAGTCACAAAATGTATTTCACCTGAGAATGTATTCAACTTGCGTAAAAGGGTGGGGGAAACTTCTCAACGCAAAGAACATTCTCAGATTTCGTATGAATAAAACTAGAGAAGTTTCTCACCAGCGAAGAACATTCTCTATTTCCTGAAGTGAGTTCTCTAGCATACTTACAGCTGGGTAACTTCTATTGAGGTTAAGGTTTACGATGGTTTATAATAAAAAAGGCAAAATTTGTTTTGTTCAGAATGCAAAAAATGTTCGTTTATACGTAGTCTGAAGAGATACGAAACGAACAAAAAAGTTAATGCAAATAAAACAATAAAAACGTTATTTTGCTGGCGATTCGCTTCCTTGGCATTAGTCATTGCTGTGACACTTAATGCATTTTATATAGTGACGACAGAAGTCATACGCGTTTTTTCATTAGCGAAAAAGAAATTAAACAATTGGATTCACCTGCGTGTTTCACCAACGTTGATTGGAGTGCTTTTTTACATTTGTAAACTGCTACAAAACGGAATTATATTGTATGTTTCGAAATAGGGCCTGTTAATAAGGCCTTATGACATTAAAACCACAAAGTGCATCCCAGGACTTCACAGTCTGTATCACGGAATAAATATTGCTGCAATACTGAGGTATTGCTTTTTGTACTGCTATTGTGCAAACCGTTTGGCTTATCTAAGATACATTTTCTAACTTCCTAATCTTAATTTCTGTTTTGTTAGAAATAAGTAGACACGACAGGAAAATTAATAACTGATTAATTACAAAGTTTTGCACCAGACATCTTCAGATATAAGTAAGTTGAAAATGGAGACCAGTTTTTGCCATCGGGCTTCACTTTGAGATAAAGATTATTTCTTTACATTTTCTCTCCATTTGGTTACGCTTTACATTACCTAAAAATAAGTTTTTCCAAAATACATTCCTGGTCATTAAAATTGCTACACCACGAAGATGACGTGCTACAGACGCGAAATGTAACCGACATGAAAAAGATGCTGTGATATGCAAATGATTTGCTTTTCAGAGCAATCACACAAGGTTGGCGCCGGTGGCGACACCTAAAACGTGCTGACATGAGGAAACTTTCCAACCGATTTCTCATACACGAACAGCGGTTGACCGGCGTCGCCTGGTGAAAGGTTGTTGTGATGCCTTGTGTAAGAAGGGAGGATATGCGTACCATCATGTTTCCGACTTTGATAAAGGGCGGATTGTAGCCTATCGCGATTACGGTTTACCGCATCGCGACATTGCTGCTCGCATTGGTCGCGATCCAATGACTCTTAGAATATTCCAACGGGCTCGTATCACTAGCAGTCGAGATGACAGGCATCTTATCCGCACGGCTGTAACGGATCGTGCAGCCACCTCTCGATCCCTGAGTCAACAGTCTGGACGTTTGCAAGACAACAACCATCAGCATGGACAGTTCAACAACGTTCGCAGCAGCAAGGACTATCAGTTCAGAGACCACGGCTGCATCACAGATAGGAACGCCTGCGATGGTGTACGCAACGACGAATCTGGGTGCATGTATGGCAAAACGTCATTTTTTCGGATGAATCCAGGTTATGTTTACAGCATCATGATGATCGTATCCGTGTTTGACGACATCTAGGTGAACACACATTGGAAGCGTGTATTCGTCATTGCCATACTGGTGTATCACCCGGCGTGATGGTATGGGCTGTCATTGGTTACATGTCTCGGTCAACTCTTGTTCGCATCGACGGCACTTTGAACAGTGGTCGTTACATTTTATATGTGTTACCACCCGTGGCTCTATCCTTCATTCGATCCCTGCGAAACCCTACATTTCAGCAGGATAACGCATTACCGCATGTTGCAGGTCCTTTACGGGCCTTTTTGGATACGGAAAATGTTAGACTGCTGCCCTGGCCATCACCTTCTCCAGATCTCTCACTATTTGGAAACGTCTGGTCAATGTTGGCCGAGCAACTGTCTCATCACAATATCACAGTCACTACTCTTGATGAACTGTGGCATCGTGTTGAAGCTGCATGGGCATCTGCACCTGTGCACGCCATCCAGGCTCTGTTTTACTCAATGCCCAGGCGTATCAAGGCCGTTATTACGGCCAGAGGTGGTTGTTCTGGGTACTGATTTCTCAGGATCTATGCACCCAAATTGCGTGACAATGTAATCGCATGTCAGTTCTAGTATAATAATTTGTCCAATGAATACCCATTTATCATCTGCATTTCTTCTTGGTGTAGCAGTTTTAATGGCTTGTAGTGTATATGCGACAGTTGGTAAAAAACTAGACACTATACGTCCCGTATTTATTTTGTCGGGACAATGGGACACTTATCCTAAATAAGGGACGATCCCATAAAATACAGGACGTCTGTTCACCCTACCTTAGACCCCAACTGTAGCTGTCTTCGGCCTGCCTGGTTTAGGTTTTTTAGCTGAAGCCACTTCGGCGTCCTGCATGTCAATGATTATGAAATGGTGATGAGGAGTGGAGAAAATCTCAGACTCCTCCGGGAATCGAACCCTGTGTGGCAACCCACCACGCTGTCCCCTAGACTACGGAGGCGGACATATGAGTAGCGATGGTCTGTAAAGCGTGAACTAGTACTCACCGTAGTCCTCATTGTTGCTCTTGTGCAGCTGTTAGATGGGCAACCAGTGACTGACGGCGTCCTCATCGCAGCCGTTTGCTTATATACCACCCGGACTTCCACCAAGCGAGACACCGCTTTCCCTCTTCCTCTCAGCTCCTGGTCGGAGGAAGTCGAGCGGGCAGGCACGCGAACACACACACACACACACACACACACACAGACAGAGCCCAATTAAAGACGCAGTCTGACCGTAGCCACTACAACGAAATTCGTTAGTCCCGTGCGAGCCGGCAGCCTAAGATCAGATTGCGAACGTCGACAAGTTTCCAAGCGCTTTTTCTCAGCTCGAGCACGCTAAGGTGCAGCTCGGCATTTGGCATTCGATCTTTGTAGCCAAACTTGAAAAAAAGAGCGATCCATCTCCATGTTTTGCTGTTCGAATTTCAATAAAGCTGATTGCCTTTGAGAATGGGAAAAGGGTTTATTTAATACCCATTTAAGAATTGCACAGAAGAAACTAGTTTCAATATTGACAAGGGATCACAAATCGATTCCGTATTTCTATATTTCCGGAAGGTTTTCGACAATGTACCTCACAAGCATCTGATAATCAAATTGCGTGGTTGTAGAATATCGACAACTGTGATATGGCATTCGTGATTTCCTGTCAGGAAAGACACAGTACGTTGTAATTAACGGAATGTCATCGAGTAAAATGGAAGTGGCGTTCCCCACGGAAGTGTTATTGGGCCATTACTGTTCCTTATCTTTATAAATGATTTAGGTGACAATGTTAGCAACACTCTTAGACTGTTCGAGGATGATGCTGTCATATCTTCGGTTAGTAAAGTCACCATAAGATCAAAATCAACTGGAAAACGATTAAGATAAGATAGGGTAAGGTGGTACAATTGCGATCATTTCGGACAAATGTTATTATAACTGGAAATATATTGATAAAGGAAATAATTTTAACAATGGCACTTGTTCTTGGATGTTTAATAAATACGTAACACAAATATTAGACAGTTAAAAATGTTGGCATAAGCACAAAAAAGTTACAGAATTGAGAAAAATCGATCGAAAAAGGAACCACACTTGGTACAATTGTGATCCCTTCCTGCCGCGGCGGAGCGGCCGAGCGCATTGAGGCGCTATGCTGCGATGCGGATGCTGTTCCCCGTCGGGGGTTCGAATCCCCTCTCGGGCTTGGATGTTTGCGCTGTCTTTAGTATAACGTAGTTCATAAGTAGTTTGTAAGTTGACTGATGAACCCGCAATTAAGTCCCATAAGCTTCACAAACATTTGAATATTTTTGATCACTTGCTGTTAAAATTTTGATCACCGGCATCTTCGCATAGAAAGCACTTTTTCCTTCTGTCACCAATGCATACTTCGTGGAACCAAACATTGCATGTTTGGCAGCGAATCCAGTCACCTTTAACAAGAAAATTTATTATTTACCTCTTAACATGAAAAAAAATATATCTCCGTACCATAAAGTGTATTCTTGGAAAAGACAGGAGAAGCTGTAGAAACCAGCTACACTACCTCACATTACGGCACACAACTACACTGACAAATGGCCTGAAACCTTATGGAGATCGAATTTGTACCACCTTACCCTATATGCAGGGTGCAAAAATTGGCCGTTGACCCTTAATAATAGTAAGTGTGAAGTCATCCATATGACCAGTAAGAGAAATCCGTTAAACTTAATTTAAACGATGAAACAGTCTAACCTACAGGCCGTAAATTCAACTAAATACCTAGGACTAAAAATATTACGAACAACTTAAATTGGAGAGAACACACAGAAAATATTGTATGGAAAGCACACCAGAGTCACGTTTCATTGGCGAAACACTTAGCAGATATAATAGTTCTACTAAAGAAACTGCCTACACTACAATTGTGCGTCCTATTTTGGAATATTGCTGTGGGTTGTGGATTCCCACCAAGTGGGACTGACGGACGATTTTGAGAAAGTACAGAAAAATGACAGCTACTTCTGCATCATCGCGATATTGGGGATAGTGTCATGGAAACGATGTAAGAGTTGGGGTGGAATTCATTAAAAGAAAGGCGTTATTCGTTGCGGCGAGATTTGTTTGAGAAATTTCTTTCACCACCTTTCTCTTCCGAATGCGAACATATTTTTTCTTATCATCCACCTACGTAGGGAGACGTGACCATCATAACGAAATCAGATCGAAAACGAAAAGGTATTCCCTTTTCTCGCACGCTATTAGAGAATGGAACTGTAGAGAAATATCATACAAGCTGTTCAATGAACCCTCTGCCAAGCACTTCGATGTGATTTGGGAATATTTCTGTGGGTGTATGATTATGTATAGCACTATATACCGGCTGGTTTAGTGTTTACGGAATGAGATGACGCTGTAATAATACACTGGACTCGCATTCGAGAGGCCTGTGGTTTAGATCCACTTCAAGTGATTTCCCTTTTTCACTCCAGGCAAATGCCGAGCAAAGTACTTGGCCGATTACCTTCCCCAGCCCTGCCAAACACTATCCGAGCGTGAGCTGCGTTCTAGTGATCCTGCTGTCGACCGTTAAACCCTAAGCTTCCTTCCTTCTGCTTTCCTTAGTCTAGTATTTATTGATTTCGGTATTTAATCCGTATTTTATATAAACTAAGGATACGAGATAAATGCATGAACGCATGAAGGAAGCGAAAGGCGTACAACACAGAGTGGCCAAATCAACTTCACATAAACTACTTTCTACAATCCTCGAATAAAAATTTTACTGGCAAAACCAAATCCACTCCATTATTCTAGCTACCTGGCCTGAGGCGCATTCTGCCAACTAACATCAGGAGAATGAATTTTCTGAGGGAATATAGCAAGCAGCAGCAGACAGTTCATGAAGACATATCTTCTACGGAGATCAGCAGACTTCGCTCCTGACATTCCCCTCTCAGAACTGTTACCAATCTGGTGCTTCATAACTTACATCTCCACCAAATTTTGACGCAAAAATGCTGTAATAAAACACCACCATAGATTTCTCCAACCCAACAATAAATCATGGAAACTTGACCTTTCCCAGTCGACAGGTATCAGCGGTAAAATATAGGGAGCGAAGAGTTATATTCAACCTATACAAAAACCAGATAGCGGTTATTAGAGTTGAAGGGCAGGAAAGGGACGCAGAGGTTGGGAAGGGAGTAAGACAGGGTTGTAGCCTTTCCCTAATGTTGTTCAATCTGTACATTGAGCAGGCAGTGAAGGAATGGAAGGAGAAATTTAGAGAGGGTATTAAAGTGCAGGGAGAAGAAATAAAAACATTGCGGTTTGCCGATGACATCGTAATTCTGTCAGAGACCGCCAAAGATCTGCAAGAGCAATTGAATAGGATGGACAGTGTCTTGAAAGGAAGATATAAAATGAACATTAACAAGAGTAAAACGAAGGTAATGGAATGCAATGTCAGAAAATCAGGCGATGCTGAAGGAATTAGATTAGGTAATAAGACACTGAAAGTAGTAGATGATTTTTTTTATTTGGGTAGCAAGATAACTTCTGATGGCCGAAGTTAAGAAGATATAAAATGGAGAATGGCTATGGGAGAAAAAGCGTTTCTAAAGAAGCGAAACTTGTTAACATCCAATATCAATTTGAATGTTAGGAAGTCCTTTCTGAAAGCATTTGTCTGGAGTGTAGCATTGTACGGGAGTGAAACGTGGACTATAAGCAGTTCAGATAAAAGATGATAGAAGCTTTTGAAATATGGTGCTAAAGACGAATGATGAAAATTGGATGGGTAGATCACGTAACTAATGAGGAGGTGCTTAACCGAAACGGGGATAAAAGGAGTGTCTGGCCTATCCTGACTAAGAGAAGGGATATATTGGTTGGACACATTCTGAGACATCAAGGAATTGTCAACTTAGCATTAGAAGGAAGTGTGGGGTAAAAATCGTAGAGGGAGACTGAGGGACGAATATAGTAAATAGATTCAAAAGGATGTAGTTTGCCGAACGTATTCTCAGATGAAGAGACTTGCACAGGACAGGGTAGCTTGGAGAGCTGTATCAAACCAGTCTGCAGACTGAAGACTACAACAACAACAATAACTTTGCATGTCTAGAAATCTATATTTGGAACTCAGGTTTGGTGTCATTGTTTCAATTTAAACTGTCATTATTGTACGACTGACCCGATGGGAGCTTTGTCATTTTCTCTAATAATGCATGACCGGATCAGATAAAATATTTATTCATTTGTAATTAAGTAAATTAATTCACGGATATCTCTTGGTCTTACTATTCATCACATATACTAGCAACGATAAATATGTCCTTCCTACCAGGGACGCGTATAACCCTTAACATATTAAGCCTGTGTCATCCACGTTGTTTGCCATACTGGGGTCGTCTGAGGACCCCACGTTCTGTTTTATTTTATCAACATAGTAGTGTACAGGGTTACTCTAATTAGGTTTTTTGGATGTCTAAGCTTCGTAGGTTATCATCAGGCATTTACTGAAGTTTATTCAAAGAACTTGCGTTGTCAACAAACCAGAAGAGATGTTACATGCAAAGAAATAAATTATCATGTTTGATGGAGGAGTTACAATGTGTATAAATATCTAAATGGAATTTGTAAATTAATAGTACTGCAAAAAGGAAACATTGATACTATACCTCGAAAACAGTGAAAACATAATTTCATTGCAACAACGACTACAATGAACAAAATTAAATTACACAATCCTCCTGAAGACATCTTCTTGGTCACTGAGATCACTTTCATTTAGCACACGAAGAATTTCATTGTCTGAGATTTGCTTGTGGGTGATTTTTGTAAATTTACAGCGCTGTAAATCTGCAAAATAGGAAAAATAAATGTGTAACGTAGTCTACCAAGCGGGCTCCCGCCAGGACCTCAAGTACGGTTTTTTAAATTATTTATTTATTTATTGGCAGTTTGTTAATAAACACATCATATATGTAATTATGAAATATATATCTTAGATGGAAGCAAGAAACAGATGAAAACTAAGAATGAATTGGTTTTTATAGTTGCAGAAGTATCACGAAAAAACTCTGGGGTCCTTAGAGGACCGCGCTTGGTATGTTAAGGGAAGGGGGAGAGGGGCAGAGGACCTGATCCCCTTCCCCCACAATAATGAATATAGCTATATTTCATTATTTATTGTCAACAATAAAAAAGCTTTATCTCGGTAAAGTAAAAGGGGCTTCAGTGCAAGTTGTCTTGCAAATGTGAGCAACAAAACTGATACAAAATATCATGAGGCGTCAACTTAACATTACTCATGTTTACATTAATCTTGCACCCACCCACAAAAAGTTATATTTGCTACTGCTTCCTACATGACTAGTATTCTATAACCAGTGTACAATATAACAGGCATAAAGACTACAATCACGTCAGTAATCTGGCAGACAGTGTATGGAAAACTAAACATAGCATGAGGGAGATTTGAACATGGCACTTCCATTTCACAGGCCTACACAGTGACCACATAACCACTGTTCTGCTACTCTGCCCATTCATTAATGTTACATAATTATCTCATGCTTGGACCGCTCACTTCTGTTTTCACAGTTCACGGTTCAGTAAGCCTTCTTGCAGTTTCCATGCGTTATTTGGTTTCGGTTTGTGACAGGCTATACAGGGTACAGTTGTGGAGAGGTGTTTCCCTTGTGAGGAACTCTGATTTTTCGAAAACCAGAGGAGCTACCCCTACTCAGTTTTCTTCATAGTGTGATTTCTCTCGATTCGGTGTTTATGGAATATTGTCTTAGAAGACAGCCGCGCTGAAAAGATTTACAATTTTTTGAAGGTATTACTAATAGGTGAAGTCCAAAGATCTTTTGAAAAACAAAAACAAACAAAAAATTATCGTTACTGAAGCGGAGACACACGATGAGATGGGCATTCATACGGAAGAGCACTAAAATAAGAAACATCGGGGTGAAGAAATCAATGTATGAAAAGAAGGCTGCAGACTTTTTCTATATACCTTGGGCTGCAGACGAGACCACAGTCGCGAAACGCTGAAGGAGAAAAGTGCAGCTGAAGCGAAACTAGAGCTCCACGCTGTCAGTGGCAGGATGTAGACTGAGAACTTGCTACTTTTAATGCTGTTATTTTCATAATTCCTAGTTAACAATTTTTAATACAAATATGAGAAGTTCATTAATGTAATTCACTACTTCTGTTAATGACAGTCTACAGTAACGAAATGTCAGACAGTGTAGTACGAACACCTCACAATAGCAGAGTCGTAATTGTATCGTCCAAAAATATTTTCAATGCAGAAATGAATTGCATGATTTGAATAGTTCGAAAGAAAATGATTATGATGTTATTCACGTGCTCGGTGTGTACTTTCGCGTTGTACGAGTTTTTATTTTTTCGGGCATTGTAATATATTCAAAACGAGATACAATGTTTACATTCTTGGAGATTAGTAGCTACATCTCCTTATAGACGCCCTTATCGTCTTTTAATTGCTTCTATGCCTTGCGTACTCTATCATCATTTTTTAGCCTCTTGTCAGGTATCGAACTGTTGCCTATATCGTTAAGAATGTGACCTAATATGAAGTACCTCAGCAGTTTATACTCCGACATATTACTTGTTTTTAGCTACGCATTCACTTATTCAAACTAGAAGGTAACCGTCAAATATGTTGGTATTTAGGGCTATAATGTTTATGAGACTGAAGTATGAAACTAAGCAAGATCTACTGACAGTTGATTAACTGCAATCGGAACGTTAAGAGATTATTTTATTACAGCAGAAATTTTTGAAGTTGTGGTTAAGCTTTCACGATTCTTACAAAATTGTCTTCCATTTCTAAAAGTATAACTAATCACCACAAGTGAATACTAATTATTCCTGACATTATTGTCTACTTCTCAGCATATTTAAATGAAATATTTCCGGGTTATATTTTTTATAACTGCTACAATTTATAGCTCTACAAAGCTCATAAATACGAACGTGCTGCTACACTCCAAATTCACATACAATACTCAATCGTTTCGATGTGTGTTTATACGACCCAGACGCTTGGCTGCCTTGGCAGCACTGCAGTTACGAAGATGCAGAAATTAGGCCGCTTGGGAGTTTCGTGCCAGACTTCGACAATACGGAGTCGTTGCACCAGGAACTGACATGAGAGTGCGTCAACAGATATACACAAGATATAGATACAGGCTGCAAGTCATGAAACGCATATCAGATTATTTTGCTGTTTTGGAGCCTAGAAATCTGATTAAAACTTCAAATGTACAACTTCCCAAGATTATCGAAGTAAAGGCAGTGCGAACGACATATACGGCACGTTCGACTCTCGCTCCGCACTCGATATTACGCTTTGTAAGCAAATCTGCGTTGCTGATGTAAATGTTTTTACAGCAAACATATTGTAAATCGGTAATATATTGACAAATATAATTCAATCCTCTTTCGTCAGAAAAGAAATCGCTGCAGAAATAGTTCTATAAAATACATCGAGCACCTGTCACTACATGTGGTTAACAGATTGTTTTAATTACATAGCTTTGGCTGAAAAGTTCGTTTTCTTTGACAACGAATAAAAGTTGGTTTCTGAGGAAATTCGGTCAGTTTTTATTACGTAAAACAAACCCTTACAGCAATGTAGTCAATGGTTCTCAGTGTACTTTTTCGATTCACGATCTGATTGCAACTTGTATCAAATGTTCAAATATCTGTAAATCTATCGGACCAAACTGCGTGGTCATCAGTCCGTAGATTACAAACTACTTAAATCTAGGTAAGCTAACCTAAGGACAACACACACACCCATGCCCCAGGGAGGACTCGAACCTCCACGGCGAGCAACCGCGCGCTCCGCAGCGGGGCGCTTTAGACCGCTCGGCTACTCCACCGCGGCAACTTGTATCAGCCAAGAAATTTTACAGAATTATCATGTGAAGAAATTGCTACAGTAGAAATTAAAGAAAAGTACATCGAGACCGTTTAACAACAGGTATTTCTTCTATGGAGAAACGAAACTGATTGATTTGCTACTTGGTCTGCTATCAGGACTGAAATTCTATGTTGCCTCAGTGTTCACATTAGCAAACATTTGCTTGAAGCAAAATGATGCGTTACAGACACTTACGCTGTATGGATCGGGGTATGACTTATTGTACAGAAGCTTACATTGGAGAAACTCGTATCTTTTTATCGATTTTATAAACTCATGTTTAGTTTCTGAAATTACTACATCACGATTTAGCAATCATCCAACTGGGTATATATAATTTGTTGTTTCCTATATTTTCGTCACATGAGTTAATAATGAGTACTGTATGTATTTACCACAGTATCGGCACATACATACCAACTCCAAACATTTAATGCAGAGAAGTACTGTGGTACGCAAGTCATGAGCTGCTTGTGCTGCGTTTAATCAGAGAAATATGCATATAATAGGCAGAGACAGGGGATAGTGGGAATATTCACAGTTCCAAATGTTGCGAATGCGTCTCTATACCAAGCAGAAACCAGATTTCAACTGAAACTTGCATTGATCAAACAACTACATAAAATGCCTACATACATACTAGTGCTGTAGCAAACCGTATGTATTCGGTACTGAGTAACGAATACTTCGGCTGATACGAAATACTGAATCGTTATGCATGAATACATTTCGTTACTCGCATCTACCGCATCAATACGAACTTGCTCATGCATACATTTCGTTATTCGCATCAACTAAATCGATACGAACTCTGTAACGAAAACCAATACGGAGAATGCTTTTTTTCTGTGATACTATTTACTATGAGATTATTTTTATAGCCATCCATAACGAACTTTAAGTGCATATTGCGTACCTCTACTATTTTAGATGATTATTTTTTTTTTAAACTTTCGATTATACTTCTTGGCCTGTGTTTGCAGGTTAATCCTCGATGATCTGACGTCCTCTTTTAACCTGTAAAGGTTTCAGTTTAATGGTTAATTATTTGTATTTCATCCTGTCTACTATAAAATAGTTTTGTAAAAAGTACTCAAAAATTATAATCTACATCTTTTCATTCATGACGGTATTATCTTAATTGTTAATGTCACAGACTACAGTACAACGTTCCCGCTGCTCGCAAATGTAGTGCTACTACTATGATCGGTCAAGCTGGCATTCGTCACGTATCACTCTGATTGATTCTGACGTTCCAAGCCACAAAGTAAATTGCGGGAACTGTACTTAAAATAGAGGCCATGGGTAGGCCGTGCTAATTTTGATCAATTCGTATGACAGTTGGGGAAATGGACTGTACTGGCGCTTCATAGTACTATAATTAACTCAAAAAGCAGGCACACGGTATCTAGGTGGCAAATTTAAATGTTAAAGTAATATTAACGGTAAGAGAGAAATTTTTTCACACTTTAAATATCAGTGTAGAGGCCGTGTTTCTGGGTGGCAATGGTAACGAAAGTAACGAGTAATGATACGTTTGTAACGAGTACTATTTCTTTTAGTAACGAATACATACGGATACCTATCTTGTCGGTACTATTACAGCTCTAATACATACTGTAATACAGGGGATGGTCGGGATGTGTGTCCATAGGAAGGTTAAAGTATAAGCACTATATAATACTGTCTAGGATATGAGAAAGAGTCCGGACTGTGCAATGTCATGTGACGTTTGTGTTCTACAATTTTAGCGGAGGTAATAAATCGATGTAAACTAACACTGGGCACAACTCAATTCACCTGATTCTAGAGTGAGAAAATCATTCTGAATGTATGTAACAATGTATTGTATCAAACGTTGCTTTGGCTGGTAGATATCCAGTCTGGAATGACTTTAAACTTGTCTCCGAATGAGATAGTGTTCCGTTGTCAGTCATAGCAACATATGAATAGTAGAATGATAGTTATACAATACACGAAATATGCAATGTGGGCATTCTATTCTACATGTATTGCTTCCTCTGGTGATTGGGAGAATCGACGTCATTCACGTTCTCTAACTGAATGTACTTTAGGAATTACTGTATGTAGGAAGAGATATCGATTTGATGTGGATGGAAAGATCTTTTGCCGGCCGCGGTGGCCGAGGGGACTGCGGCGCGCCAGTTACGATCTGCACGGCCACTACGGTCGGGGGTTCGAATCCCCCCCCCCTCGGGCATGGATATTTGTGCCGTCCTTAGTGTTTGCTAGTTCATAAGTAGTTTGTAAGTTTAGGGACTGATGACCCCGTAGCTAAGTCCCATAAGATATACAAACATTTGAACATTTTCGAAAGATCTGTTCATACTGGGAAGGATATCCACTCTTCTGGAAAGCCTGGTAACTTGGCTCCAAAGGTCTGCTTACTTTCGAGTACACAAAATCGGTAACGGGATAGGGTAAAAGAGAATCAGTGAGTTACATTTAGGAACTCTAACCCATAATTTACCTGTTGTTGTTGTTATGGTCTTCAGTCGGGAGACTGGTTTGATGCAGCTCTCCACAATACCCTATCCTGAGCAAGCCTTTTCATCTCCTCATAAGAACGACAACCCACATCCACTTGAATCTGTTTACTATACGCGTCTCTTGGTCTCCCTCTGCGATTTTTACCCCACACACTTCCCTCCAATGCTAAAAATACGATTCCTCGATGTCTAAGAATGTGTCCTACCAAACGATCCCTTCTTTTAGTTTGGGTATGCCAAAAATTCCTTTTCTCACCAATTCTGTTCAGTACCTCTTCATTAGTTATGCGATCTACCCACCTAATCTTCAGCATTCTTCTTTAGCACCACATTTCAAAAGCCTCTATCCTCTTCCTGTCCGCACAGCTTATCGTCCATGTTTCACTCCCATACAAGGCAACACTCCACACAAATGCCTTCAGATCAAATGTTCAAATGTTTGTAGAACTTATGGGACTTAACTACTGGGTCATCAGTCCCTAAACTTACAAACTACTTACAACTAAGGACGGCACAAATATCCATGCCCGAGGGGGAATTCGAACCCCCGACCGTAGTGGGCGTGTAGACCGTGACTGGAGCGCCTCAGACCCCTCGGCCACCGCGGCCGGCAATGCCTTCAGAAAAGACTTCCTTACACTTAAATTAATATTCCAGGTTAGCAAATTTCTCTTTTTCAAAAATACTTTTCTTCCCATTGCCATTCTGCATTTTATATCCTCTGTACTGCGACCATCATTTGTTATTTTACTGCCCAAGTAACAAAACTCATGTACCTCCTTTATTGCTTCGTTACCTAATCTAATACCTTCAGCATCACCCGATTTTCTTAGACTGCAATCCATTACCCTAGTTTTGCTCTTGTTAATGTTCATCTTATAAGCACCTTTCAGCACACTGTCCATTCCGTTCAAGTGCTCTTCCAGGTCCTTTTCTGTATCTGACAGAATTACTATGTCGTCGGCAAAACGCAATGTTTTTAATTCTTCCCCCTGAACTTTAATTCCTTCACCAAATTTCTCCTTGCTTTCCTTTATAGCTTGCTCAATGTACAAATTGAACAACATTGGAGAAAGGCTACAACCCTGTCTTATTCCCTTCTCAACTGATGCTTCCCTTTCATGCCCTTCGAGTCTAATAACAGCGGTCTGGTTTTTGTACAAGTTGTAAATAACTCTCCTTTCCCTGTATTTTATTCCTGCTGACTTCAGAATTTGAAAGAGTGTACCTATCAAAAGAAATTATAAAAAAGTATGTGCTGTCACGTATCGGTTAGGAAAGTCACCAGAAGATCAAAAGCAACTGCAAAATGATTTAGATATCTACATGGTGCAAAAAAAAATGGCAATTCACCTTTAATAAAGAGAAGTTTGAAGTCATCCATATAACCACTAAAAGATGCCAGTTAAACTTCATCTACACGATATATCAGTCACAACTACAGGTCGTAAATTCAACTAAATACCAAGGAATAATAGTTGCAAACAAACTGGAAAGAACACATAGACAATATTGTAGAGAAAGCAAACCAAAGACTACGTTTTGTTGGCGGAACACTTAGAAGATGCAACAGTTCTACTAAAGAAAATGCCTACACTAGACCTGTGCGTCCTATTTTGGAGTATTGTTTCGCATTGTGGGCTCCCAATCTAGTGGGACTGACAGACGATTTAGAGAAAGTTCGGCGAAGGGCCAGCTAGTTTCGTATTATCATGATATAGGAGAGTGTCACGGGAATAATACACGAGTTGGGGTGTAAATCACTAAAAAAGGCGTTAACCGTTGCGACGAGATATATTTGCAATATTTCTTTTAACAACTTTCTCTCCCGGATGGAACATATTTTGTTAGCACCCACCTACATAGGAAGACATGATCATCAAAATAAAATACGAGAAATCGTATCGAAAACGGAAAGATTTAGGTGTTCCTTTTTCCCGCGAGCTATTAAAGAATGCAACTGTAGAGAAATATCATAAAAGCAGTTGGATGAACTTCAATGTGACTGGCATAGTATTTATGTAGATGTAGATTGCGAATTCGAAAACATACAGGTGTGGTGGACAAGTAGTGCTTAGTTAACCTAAACGAACATGTCTTTGCACGAGGAAGAATCGAAATGGAAACATATCTTGCGTGTAAATACAAATTTTGCTGTTACAAAATACGTAGAGAACATGGGTGGGTCGAAATTATATATTCTAAAGGACAGTGTTTGCTATTTCGAGTGTAGGATTGGATGTAAAAACAGAAATCTTACAGGAAGCGAAAACAGTAAAAAATACGCGATATACGAGAATAGCGCAGGTGAGAACCGCAGATATAAGTGGAGTTAGCTGTAATTACATCAGTAGGGAAGGTGTAAACAGTTTCTCGCAAATAGCTGTATCCAGAACAAGAAGCGCGTGGATTTAGGTTTTATTGTATTTGACCTGGATAGGTATTTTATTGCAGGTCCTAGCAACTGTCATCTCCACGTCTGAGTGCACTTGCGATGGAGACGTTACGTCAACTATTCGGATCGCCCACTGGCAGTACATTTTTCGAGAGAGCGAGAGAAAGCAAAGTCCCAGTTGCACCGAGAAATGACGGGTCCTGTAACTCAAACTGGAGTTGTATGCAGCTTTAGGACGCGTGAAGGTGAGTAAGTCTGACCGTTTATTACTTACAATATCGAAGTATGGGGGTGAATTTTCACATTCTTGATTGCTTGCCTTCAAAGGCCATGCTTACATTCGTGTAGGTGAATGATAATAGTAAAAACAACAACATCGGTACATTGATATCACTATACAACATCGGTAATGGGTAGGGTAAAAAGAGAATCTGTACGTTACATGAACTCTAATCGACAATAACCGTAATTTACCTTTGATTGGATATAATAATAATAAAAAAAATAGCACTGGCGTGTTGTACAGCCCGCTTTAGATTTGCCTGTAGTTTTACGATTTTTTACAAACATTTCAGACACAAATAGTAAAAATAAAAATATTAAAAATTGGTGCGCAATACGATTACGACTCTACTATTGTGCTAATATCTATGCACGCAACACGTTATATTCGTTCTGGCCGTATTTCAACAAACAGCCAAAATTATTAGATATTTGAGTTTAGCTTTGACAAAATAATATACTCTTTTCTGAGCTTTTACATCTTTAAACTATTATTTTAATATCTCTCCCATATTTTCATTATCACTTAATTTACTTATCTTAGAGATAGGATAGATGCCAAGATCGCAGTTTTTATTTTATTTATTCAAGACGACCAGTTTCAACACCATATGGTGTCCTCATTTGGTCTCATTGACATTAAACTGCTTATTATAGTGCTCCACATAACATCTGGTAATTGTAGTGGGTGATAGTTATATGCTGGTGGATAGTCAGCTATAAAATGGATGGCTGGACAAAATTAAAACAGTAAAATATACATAAAATGATAATCGCCATAGTGCACATGTCTGGTTGGTTTTAAGCAGGTGCTCAACATTTGGCGTTCGGAAATATGTCACGTGACATCCCTCTCCCGAAAACTTGCCCAAAACTCTTTTATACACAAATTTGTTTCCTAAAAGGTTTTTGGACACTCTTGTTAACTGAACACAACTATATCCTGCAAGATAATGAGTTGCTCAAAGGTAACAGCGCTATTTTGTGAACATATAATGAAATAAATACCAGCGAATTGCAACCATAGGCTTCTTTAACACACGTACAAAAACCGGGGAGATACTTTTACAATGACTGTTGTAAATGACGTAATGATAATACTAACTTCGTATATAGATTAAGTAGCAGAGCTTTGTGGCATTCGCTATTATCACACTTATTCCGTTTGTTATTTTAGCTGTAAAAGAAAACATACGGTTTGAAACGGAATAATTGCTGAATGAAACTTTCACTCTGCAGCGGAGTGTGCGCTGATATGAAACTTCTTGGCAGATTAAAATTGTGTGCCGGAATCGGGACTTGAACCTGAGACCTTTGCCTTTGCGGGCAAGCGCTCTAACACTTTTCCTCCAACCCGCCCTTGCATTCGCCAAATGTGGCCTTCTCGACCCGGCTTCTCCACCATTTTTATTGATTGGTACCTTATGTGTGGGCTTGTGGCCACTGTAGAGAATAAAATTAATGGTTCTTCTGTTGTTGTTGTTGTTCCTTGTGAACGGTCTGTGAGAGTATAAAATCAAATACGTAAAAATAAACTACTTCTTCCTGAGGAGGAATACTAGCTGACGACTACAAGATGTAAAAAGAAAGCCCCTTCTCCTGGGATTAATATTAACGTTAATAACAAAAATCAGAGAAAAATAACATCCTTTTTGAGACAAATTTGAAATCTGAATCACTGATTTAACTTTTGCGAACCCAATTTATTATCTGTACATCTCTCCTCGTCACGCAGTGCATGTCTTTTCTGGGTTCTGTTGAGGCCTTCACGGCTTCCGTAGCGGCCACGGCGCCCACGAAGTCCCCACCGTACTTCACCCTCAACAGCAGCCCCCTACTTCAGCATGCGATTGCGATTCATTCTTCTTTTAATACACAGTTATCCTACTCCCTGTTTTCCAAACAGAATTTACAACGTATTCCCAAAATTTTTTTTATTATCCTTTTTTTGGTAAATCTTGTAATTCTCTTGAAGTATATATTCTTTGTAATTCTGTACATTATCACTTCCTTTGTTAGCGATTACGTATTGACAAAAATTGCCAATAATCCAGTGGATGGTTTTCTTTTTTTTTTTTTTTTTTTTTTTTTTTTTTTTTTTTTTTTTTTTTTTTTTTTACAGAATGTATCTTTCTGGTATAATTTAATAAAATTAACTGACACATAATTATTAAAAGTAAAATGACTGTAAGAAATACCGAAATCATTTAATAAAACTAAAATTTCTGGTTGCTGACTTGATTGTTGCCTTGTCACTGGTACTTCAGCTAATCAAACTTTAAAAATCTACTAGATATTAGCCGGAATGAGGGAGATGTTCGCGTTATTGCTTAAGTAAAAGCACAATGTTTATTAAATTGCATGGGTTTCCTTTTTCAGATAAATGAATATTCATATTTCATATGATTCTTGTAACGCTGAAGCTATTTCTGAGGCCAAAGTGCTAGCAGAACATAATGAGCTATCAACGGTATTCTCCGAAAAAAGGATTCGAAGAAAGAAGGAAATGGCCGATGAGCTTTGTGAGGATGAAGTATCCAACATTCACAGAAACAATAAGGAATAATTGACAGAGCTTAGTACCAGGTTTAACGCACTTGAGAAAATTGGTGCAAAAATTAGTTTTCTGTGTGATGTGCAAATTCGAGAAATGGAAGTGGAGGACTTGAAGGCCAAAGCAGCGGAACTGGCAGAAGATCTTGGCGAGGAAGAACTTGAAGTTGAAAGTTTCATACAACATGCGCTAGCAGTAGACAGAGCCTTTCAAAATTCCACTGCATCACCAACATTACGTTTAATTTATAAAAATAAATTGGTAGAGGGGTATCCAAACGTTACTACAGCGTTAAAATATATCTTACCATTCTAGTTTCTGTTTCGTCTGGAGAAAGAAGTTTCAGCAAGCTGAAACTAATTAAATACACTTGAGGAGCACGACTGCTTAACAAATCTGAGTATTATATCCATAGAGCACAAAGATCTGCTTCTCTAAACTATGATGATAACAAAAACAGTTTTGCAGCAAAAAAAGCTCGAAAAGCTAAATTTTGAATTGATTTTTGTACGGTGAGTAATCTTGTAACATTTTTGTATGTATTAAAATTGTTTTGTTTTCCTTTGATCTTAATTCAGTCAGTAAAATAACTTCATGTTGTGAGATTGTGACATTTATTTAGAAATATGTAACCCAATTAGCGTCAAAAAGTCGATTCTTACGGGGGGGGGGGGGGGAGTGAAAGAAGGGGCGGCAAATTTAAGCTTGCAAATGTCCTAGATCCGTCCCTGCCCAGGGCTGTGGGCTGTTCTACCAGCACTCCCTAAAATTGCATGAAGAAACGATAATTGATAGATATCTGCTGCAGAAGTTCCCCATGCAAATGAATATACATGATTTTGTACCTAACCGTTTAAAAATACTTATTTTTAAGTAGCAAATGAAGCAATTTAGTCATTTCAAAGAAGAAATGTTTTCGTTCCTCGAATTAAAAGGGCACAAAGCAATCACTTCAGATTTTTGAACTGCGGTTATTTTTTTCCGAACGGTCTGCACTGCGGCTGCGCAAGGCGGCGTGACGTCACAGACGGGTGCGCAGGCTTTCTTCTATAGGGAGTGCTGGTTTTAAGCGCTGCGCCCAATTAATCTGGGGGGTTCGCGAGACCATGTAGATTTAGGAATGCACTCTTGGCAGCGTTCATTTCTGCTCCCGACGCGTTATAATACAGCGTTACGATGTCTGTTAATTTCTCTAAGTCAGTCTGGCTCCTGACGATCACACCAATGTCGTCAGCATAAGCGTTGGTTACATATTTCACGTCTGATAGTGAGATACCTTCGAGAGCATCCGTCAACCTTCCTAATAGTGGTTCCAGTGCTGCTACGTACAGGATCATCGAAAGTGGACTTCCTTGAGGGACGCCACTGTCAATTGATATGTCCGTAGTACAATGTCCATTTATCGTAATCTTTGTTTTTATACCTTGTTACATATTCCTTAAAATTCTGACATTGCAGTCGTTTAGTCCCATGTAAGTCAAGGTTGATAAAAGGTATCCGTGATTTACTTTGTCAAAGGCTTTTGCAAAATCGATAAAAGCAAGTCCTCCGTGTTCTACCCTGTTGGCAAAAATTGAAACAATGTCCCTGTATTCACTGGCGGTCTTTAATATATTGCGCCCTGGAAAACATTTCTGATGGCTGCCAATATTTTTTTCGAGAGCAGAACGTAACGTCTCTTTGATGACGCTCGCTACGATTTTATAATCGGAATTCATCAGTGTAATTGGTCGCAATTTAAAGATATCTTTCGTTTCCGTATTCCTACCTTTCGGAAGGAACACAGTAATACTCTGTTGAAAGTCTATGGGGATAGCCACCCCAAGCAGTGTTTCGTTGACAGATTCAGTAAATTTACTACCTATTATGTTCCAGTAAGTAGTATAAAATTCAATGGGCAATTCGTCTGGACCTTGTGATTTTTAGGGGGTGAGGACTTTAAAATATCTAAATCTTCCTCTTTGCATATCACGGTTATCTTCATCTGTGATGTTGTCATGTAATCCAGAATTTGATAAAAACTCCCTTATTACAATTTCCTCTATGGGTCTTTTACCATAGAGTCTAGTAAAATAACTGAAGGCCGCATGTAGGATGTTTTTTTGTTTGGTTAGGACACTGTGATCCTCGGCCCGAAGACTCTATAAAATTTTTGCGTCGAAAATTTGCATGGTGTATAAGGTGATAGAGCAAGGCAGCTTCTTCTTCAACAACAGTCTGAGTGTGTGATTTGATTTTTAGGCCGTCTAGCTGTGACTTCTTAATTTTTATGAGCCGAGCCTTTATCCTCTTAATTTCCATTATGTTTTCTTGATTCACTCTTTGTTCGTAAATATCCCGGAGACAAGATTAATAGAATTCTATCGTGTGTCTCAACAATCGCGCTCTCTCCTTACCGTATGCTATCAACGTGGCTCTAAGTTCCTTCTTTGTTTCCGTGGTCCACCACTCAGTGTTCGACCTGTACTTGTGGCGACGACGTAAAGCGGCCTGCCAGACCTCGTTGATTGTGTCAGCAAGGGCTGTATCTGACAACATGTTAATATTCAGTTTCCAAATCGGCCGACCCCAATGTGTTTTCTGTTTATCTAACTGAACACTGCATCTTACCGCGAGGTGGTCAGACTTCAGTTGCTGACAATTTATTTTCCAGGTTCTAAGAAACATAGATCCTATCAATTCTACTTTGTGACCTACTTCTGATATAAGTGTATCTGACTAAGGTGGGATATTTAATTTCCCATGCATCTTTCCAGCGCAAGTGAGTAACAAGAGCGTCGAGTTCCCTGGATTTATGGAAATTTGGGTTCTGGTCATTTTTGTGTAAAACACAGTTCCAGTCGCCCCCTATTAAAATCGTTGCAGGATTTTCTTTAAGTACAGTTAAAATATTACTCTTAAAAAAACTTAGCTCTGCCCGCTCTAGCATTATTCCAAGATGGTGCATAAACGTTGATAAAAGTTGTGTTATAAAGTTAACACCGAATGTCCCTTCCTGAGTCTAAAAAAAACTGACATCTTTTACTTCTATTCACTTCCTGACTAGGATAGCCGTCCCACCATGGTGTTAATGAGCTATGTTTAAAATTTCTCTAAAGCCAGCCACATAGAAATTCGGTATTTGCACTTCTTGCAATAAGGCGATATCAGTATCTGATTGGTACAGAAATTCTTTAAGAGCAGCTACCTTAATATCACTTTGAATTTTATTTATATTTAAAGTAGCGACGTTATACATTTGCTCAAAATGTTCAAATGCTTGTAAACCTTATGGGACTTAACTACGGGGTCATCAGTCCCTAAACTTACAAAGTACTTATGAACTAGGACGGCACAAATATCCATGCCCGAGGGGGGATTCGAACCCCCGACCGTAGTGGCCGTGCTGACCGTGACTGGAGCGCCTCAGTCACCTCGGCCGGCTATACGTTTTCTCCATTAGGAGACGTCGCTAATACGAATTTCAAAATTATTGAAGGGATAATATAATTCTGTCTTTCCTATTCTTTCTATCATTTCTCATCAAATTGTAAAATAGTGACATTATCTCCACTCTGACTAATAATGACAATAATGAATAACAGGTACGTTTAGATCATCTTTAGGAATTGCAACAAGCTTAATAAAAGACTACTTCTTCATCTTGTGGCAGTTCGTCTACCTTATCGACATCCTTGCCATCCTCGTTACCTTCAATCCAGTCCACTTCTGCCTGTGAAATGCTCCGTTTAAGCAGCGAATCATCTTCTGTTCGTACGACATCGTAATACCTTCGTTTGGTGATAGGGGGTTGTGTACTGTCCGAAGGCAGTTGTCTGTTAGGTTCTTGATGGCGCACGGAAGCATTGCTTGATGCAGAATTTTCTTTTTTCTTGTTACGTTCCCTAATGGCACATCATTTTTCCTTTAAAATAGGTACAACCTTTTCAACGTTTTCATGAGCCACCCGACGTTTGTTGTTTCTATTCCTTTTTGGGGAGCCCACTGGAGACAAATTGGGCGATAATTCATAGGAATCAGCGGAAGATTTCTCAGAAGGTTTACAGTCTTGCTTCCTCTCCGTGTGTCTGTTCTGGACCTCTTGTTGAATTCCAATGTTCGTCCCTTCCACTTGTCAATGTCTAGTTTCTAGACTTCTCCTTTTGTCAGTTTTATGTCCACTAAGTTGTGTGTAACCAGAAGAAACTTCATCCTCTGCTGTTTGCATTTTGTTCAAAGTTAGAACGTCATTGACACTGGTAGGACAGTCCGGGTACGCTTCAGTTTCCATAGATATTTGGGCGGAAATCTGATCCCCTTCCTGTTGCGAAACTAGAGAGACCTGTGCAATTTCGGATCCTTTGGTACCCTGTACAGTGGGTGGATTGTCGGGTTCATCAGATGTTACTGTCGGCAATTCAATTGCGGGGCACTCGTCGCGTCTGTTGCCCTGACGACATCGGTGCCTCGCTGCTCCACGTTGTTTCCGGTGCCGGCAGGGCTTTGGAGAGTGGCGCCAGCACTATTGTCGCCTCGGCGGAGTCGCTGGGGTAGACGGCGGCCGCATACGTCAGCTTGAGACTAACCACTTGGCCAGGGGCCACAGGCTCTGCGCGCGGCAGCTGCGCCGGTCGCCTCTTGCTCCACTCGTTTCTAACGTGTTCTGTGGAGTTACATAAGGCGGAAGTCTTAGGCTGACCGTCATATATGATAATGCCACGATATCCGCAGACATTTATGTATCAAGGAATATGCTTCTGTAATTCAATCTTGATTTGTCGAACACCGTTAAGAAAAATATTCTCTTCAGACCATTTCTTAGCTATATTAGATACTAGACTCTGACCTTAAGATACTAGACTCTGACCATAAGATACTAGACTCTGACCATAACTTGTTGGTTACGAACTGTAGGCTGAAACTGAAGAAACTACAAAAAGGTAGGAAAATAAGGAGATGGGACCTGGATAAATTGAAGGAACCTGAAGTTCTTAAGAATTTCAGAAGGAGCTTTAGGCAACAATTGACAGAAACAGGGGAAAATAAAACAGTAGAGGAGGAATGGGTAAAATTGAGAGACGAAATAGTGAAGGTAGCAGAGGACAAAATAGATAGGAAGGCAAGACCTACAAAAAATCCTTGGATATCACAGGAGATACTAAATTTAATCGATGAAAGGAGAAAATATAAAAATGCAGTAAATGAAACAGGCAAATTGGAGTACAAACGACTAAGAAATGAGATTGGCAGGAAGTGCAAAATGGCTAAGCAGGAGTGGCTAGAAGGCAAATGCAAGGGTGTAGAAGAATGTATAAATAGGGGGAAAATAGATAAAGCCTACAGGAAAACAAAAGAAACATTTGGAGATAAGAAAAACAGCTCTATGAATATCAAGGACACTGATGGAAAACCAGTTCTCAGCAAAGAAGGGAAAGCTGAAAGGTGGAAAGAGTATATAGAGGGGCTCTACAAAGGAAATGAACTTCGAGACAATATTGTAGGAAGCGCAGAGGATGTAGACGAAGATGACATAGGAGATACTGTACTGAGAGAAGAATTTGACAGAGCCCTGAAAGACCCAAGTCGAAACAAGGCCCCTGGAGTAGATGATATTTCCTCAGAGCTACTGACGTCTCTGGGAGAACCAGCCATGACAAACCTGTTTCACCTGGTGTGTCAGATGTATGAGACAGGCGAAGTACCCTCAGACTTTAAGAAAAATGTTATAATCCCCATTCCAAAGAAAGCAGGTGCAGACAGGTGTGAAAACTACAGAACCATCAGTTTAGTAAGTCATGGTTGCAAAATATTAACACGAATTACATACAGAAGGATGGAAAAGCTGGTAGAAGCCGACCTCAGGGAAGATCAATGTGGGTTCAGGAGAAATGTAGGGACACGGGAGGCAATACTCACTTCACGGCTTATCCTAGAAGATAGATTTAAAAAAGGCAAACCTACATTTCTAGCTTTTGTAGATTTGGAGAAGGCTTTTGACAATGTTGATTGGAATAAACTCTTTCAAGTTCTGAAGCACACAGGAGTAAAATATAGGGAGCGTAAAGTTATTTACAACTTGTACAAGAACCAGACAGCGGTTGTCAGAGTTGAAGGGCATGAAAGGGATACAGTGGTTGGAAAGGGAGTAAGACAGGGCTGTAATCTTTCTCCATTGTTATTCAATTTGTACATTGAGGAAGCTATAAAGGAAAGCAAGGAAAAATTTGGAGAAGGAATTAAAGTTCAGGATGAAGAATGAAAAACATTGCGTTTTGCCGACGACATAGTAATTCTGTCAGAGACAGCAAAGGACCTGGAAGAGCAATTGAACGGAATGGACAGTGTGCTGAAAGGTGCATATAAGATGAACATTAACAAGAGCAAAACTAGGGTAATGGACTGCAGTGTAAGAAAATCAGGTGATGCTGAAGGAATTAGATTGGGAAACGAAGCAATATAGGAGGTAGATGAGTTTTGTTACTTGGGCAGTAAAATAACAAATGATGGTCGCAGTACAGAGGATATAAAATGCAGAATGGCAATGGGTAGAAAAGCGTTCTTGAAAAAGAAAAAATTGTTAACAACGAATATTGATTTAAGCCTAAGGAAGTCCTTTCTGAAGGCATTTGTATGGAGTGTTGCCTTGTATGGGAGTGAGACATGGACGATAAACAGTGCGGACAGGAAGAGGATTGAGGCTTTTGATATATGGTGCTACAGAAGAATGCTGAAGATTAGGTGGGTGGATCGTGTAACTAATGAGGAGGTACTGAACAGAATTGGGGAGAAAAATTTCTGGCATACCTTGACTAAAAGAAGGGATAGATTGGTAGGGTACATTCTTAGACATCAAGGAATTGTGAATTTAGCGTTGGAGGGAAGTGTGTGGGGTAAAAACCGCAGAGGAAGACCAGGAGATGGATACAGTAACCAGATTCAGACAGATGTAGGTTGCCGTTCTTATGTGGAGATGAAGAGGCTTGCTCAGGATAGGGTGTTGTGAAGAGCTGCATCAAACCAGTCTCCGGACTGAAGACCACAACAACAACAACATTAAATACTAGCTGAAAACCCGGCGTTGCCCGGGTATTTATTTACTTACTCCTGTCACTTTTCAGGTCTATAGTCATGTGTATAAGTGTTGTATGTCTGTATAAGCTGTTGCGTTTAGTATTATTAGGTAAGAAATAATAGATTTAAACTTGGTGCGTGATGGGGCGGTTTTCCATGAACGTTACTGTTTATGTGCTCATATTTCATGAACTACATGTCGTACTTTGATACAATTTCGAAGGTACATTCAGCTATATGCGTGATTACTGTCTGTAAAATTTCCTGTAGCTACAATTTGTAGTGTAGAAATTATAAATTGTAACGTCCTACTGAATGCCGCAGTTTTAGTCCATGAACAGCGGAACGTTACTGTTTATGTGCTCGTGTCTCATAAACTATGTGTAGTACTGTGATACAATTTAGAAAGTACATTCAACTATATGTGTGTATAATGTCTGTAAAATTTCCTGTGGCTACAGTTTGTAGTGTTCAAATTATAGAGCCGTAGTTTTACTCCATAAACAGCGGAAAAGTAGTAAGCGAGAATGTTTCTATAGTCTATGGGACTTAACTAAGGGGTTATCAGTCCCTAAACTTACAAACTACTTATGAACTACTTAAGACTAACGACGGCACAAATATCCATGCCCGAGGGGGGATTCGAACCCCCGACCGTGCAGACCGTGACTGGAGCGCGTCAGTCCCTTCGGCCACCGTGGCCGGCAGTAAGCGAGAAACTTTTTTTTCCGTTCATACTATCGTTTCCAGCGAGAAAAGTTTAATAAAGGTTTGAAATTATGTTTAAAGGTTGTTGTAAGTCGCTAAGTACTGTCATTCTAAATACAGTGTATTTCGAAAGTCTCGCCGCATTATATGGCATTTATTGCGATTTCTATTGGTTATGACGTAATATCTTTTGAACCATGTGGCGTATGTGATTCTTAACCATGCAGCAATTGTTACCTCACGGTAAGGAATATGTGTACCAAATTTGGTTAAAATCGGTTCAATGGTTTAGGAGAAAATGAGCAGCATTGTCGCAAAATGCAGCAGTTTTTCGCGCATCTCATTGTTTATGACGTCATATCTCGTGAACTATATATCGTATGTGATTCTTACACTTACGGCGACCGTCCTCATGGGCTGAAGCTTACGTATACAAAATTTCATAAAGATTGGAACAAAACTGTAGATTTGGATGCAACACGTACAAACATATGGACACTCTGCTTTATATATTAGATAATTCCACATTTGGTCTCAGAACTTTGTTTATTTCTTCAGCCGGTACCACAAAAGGCAGCTCAAAAACACGAACAGTTCGAATACCTAGCCGGCATGTGACACTAAAATTTCGATAACTGAACCATTGGAATGGTTAAATTTAGAAACGCCACGACATTTACCAACAATTGAACAACATAATTCTGGGTTTATCATCTTCAAATATACAGAATTTTCCACAAAGGATAAGTGAATACCCTCTACTTCGTTACCAGTCATTTGAAATTTCTCCATGAACCACCACCTAATTTCAAAAGCCTTTGGTCTAACAAAATTTCTGTCAAAAGTAAATTTTATCGTGTCTTTCCTCAGAACATTTATCGTACTCATTCTGTCTTACTATAGTTCGAAAACATAGCTACAAATGAAGAGAGCAGTTCAAACGAACCTTACTCGCAGCGACACAGCCGTTGTTTACGTCTGGACGCCGAGCAGCCGCCACACGTCCGTCCAGCACCGCATCTGTCACTCGAATGTCACGATTTGAAACAGAATATTTGCTGATTGAAACTTTCATTCTGCAGCGGAGTGTGCGCTGATATGAAACTTGAAAGACGGCTGTCTGCCGTCTTCCCTAGGTTTTTAACTTTGTAGTTTGTCTAAGTTCACTAGACGGGCTTCTTTGCTAAACGAGAACCCCTTCATGCAGAGGCACGAGGAATAGCATTGCATTTCATGTTTTTAAATGTTAGTTTCTGTAATATTGCTGGGATTTTATTATGCTAATAATTTATCATTGTGTCTATGAATGTGGCAATATGAATGATTTCTCAGTGACGCCACTGTCCCTGTGAGAATGTGTACATGCTTTATTCTGTATGGGCATGTATGAGAATTTTGTAGAATGGGAGTCTGTGTGTATGTATGGGAATTTTCGTCGTCGGCTGCTGGCTGCATACTTTGCATCTCTGGCTTCGAGTCAATAGGTAGTCGTTACCAATCTCTGCTTTTGATGCTACCAAAGAGGTTCCTCCATACTTTGGTTACAAGGTGGGTTGGCAATGCCCGCTAGCGAGCCTCGGTTGGACGCGCTAGTTTAGGCTCCCCCACCACCGCGGTTTTTCCAGGGGTTTTTAGCTATTTCCAGTGGTAGTGGGGCTGGCGGGTCGACAGACATTCTGTAGCTGCACTTTGAGGTGGTAAGACGTTCTGATTTTCTTTCCTCCCTTGAGATGGTAGTGTTTCTTCGTCTGATATTCAAGTTAAATTTGAGAACTTAGGTTCATTTTTCGGAATACGTTTCTCCGATCATGTGGGGAAGTGTATTCAATTTCATTTTGGTGATTTTGAATAGGTAAACGCGGTGAATATGCAACTAATTCGGTTTGATAACGTTTGGGAATCGGTAACCTATGTGAGACTAGATGGCGGTGTATAAACTCTGTTTAATTTCTTTCTTGCTTTGCGGAACGCAACTCATATACAGGAATATTTTTATTCTGTGTAGTGCATGTGAAATATTGCTTTCCGTTTCCTCCTTCCACGGGTGATATGTACTCCATGTGGTGTGTTCTTAGAACAAAGTCTTCAGCTACCCCTGTGTCTGTTTCTAGGCCCTTCAGGCAAGAAATCATGTATGTATCTTTCTGATTTTCCTTATTGCATTACGATTTCCTCTCCGTCTATTTCAAATTGTTGTTTTGTTTCCAAACTTGTACTTTGCATTCAGACTCCTCCAGTAAATTCTCTTCTAGCCCTGTACGACCCCCTTTATTAGCTTTCTTATGAAATACTACGTATTTATAGGGGCTGCATGCCATATTTCTTAATTGATTTACTCCGATTTTGAATTTATTCCACTTTTCAGATTTTTGAAGACTGGGCTTCGTCCATCCGTGTAAAACCTTCACAATCTCGTCTAACTGTATTTCTTTATCTTCCTTATGATATCCTACGCATTTCTAAGGGTTGCATGCCGTAGCTATTTTTCTTTATTTTTCGGAAATTGAATTTTGTTTTCTTGCTGGTTTTCGGAACCACGTGGCTCCGAACTCCGACTTCAAGGGTTTACAGCTAGTTACGTGAGTTCTCGCCACTGCTCACACACCAGTGCCTTACTATTGTGTATTCTTGCTTCGTAATCTATGATTCCAATGGTTTTTGTTGAAATGAATACGATTTTTAAGCACTTCGCCTTCAGTGGGGTGGGAATATGTAATGTAACAGACACGTGCTGTGTGTCTCAGTAAGTCTGCATGTTCATGGTTTGATTTTAATGGAAATTAATCTCGCTGCTATTGCGTACCATCGCAAGTAAAGAAAGACAGACCAGATCCACCTATGAACTTGATTTGATTTGATTTTTCCAGGGAAGCCAAAACAGTCTTGGTCTAACACACCACTGCCCACACCGAAACTAAGTTTATTGTGTGGTATCGCTCCCTGTATATCTAGTAAAGCCAACCAATGCCCTTGAACAGTGCAAGGAGTCCGCTTACCAGTTCTTTATTAGACACAATTTCTTCAGTTCTAGTTATCCCAAATGTTCTGTGCCTTTTACTCTCCAATGCAAAGCATTCAAAGATTAGATGTGATGCAGTTTCATCACAGTCATCACAGATCCTACATTTAGGGTCCTCTTCTGTTATTCTCATTGTATGTAGGTGTTTTTTGAAATTCCCATGGCCTGTCAGCAATCCAACCATGAGTCTAATCTCTCTCCTATTCAGGCCCAGGATTGCAGAGCTTCTTTGGTTTTGGCATCATTACCTTGCCATGTTTTTGTTGGTTGACTTGGTCCAATATTCTGCGTGCTGTCTTCTGAGCCAGTTACGTAGCTCCAATTTGATCATTGCCTTGGTGATTGTCAGTCTGGTCCAATAAATGGAGTCTCTGCCCCCATCCTGGCTAATCTGTCAGCATGTTCGTTACCACTGATTCCCGAGTGGCCAGGGACCCACAATAGGTTTACTCTATTGCTTTCCCCTAGCTCCACCAGAACCCTGTGACATTCTGCAACAATTTTAGATCTTGTTGCAGGAGCTGCCAGTGATCGCAGGGCTGCCTGGCTGTCTGAATAGATATAGATGCTACGATCTTTGTAGCACCTATGCAAATTCTCCTCCACACACGCCCTGATGGCAGTAATTTCGGCCTGGAATACTGAGGCCAGTTTTCCTAGAGAGATGACGCCCTCCAGTCTTGGCTGCACCCCATATACCCCAGCCCAACACCTTGGTCGGATTTTGACCCGTCAGTGAACCAGACAATATTCCCCGTACGGTGTCTCCAATTGCTCCCTACTTCCAATTGTTATATTGAAAGGCTTGTTGAAGCAGTATGGGGTTATAATATAGTCGGCTGGCATTTCCCCAACCTTTCCTATATTTACCTCACTCACTATTTTAGTGTGAGATTCTGGATATCCCAAAGAGTTCCAGTTGTTGCCAGATTTGAGTCTGTATGCACCAGCCACTGCCTCCATCTTGACCCAAAGGTGTAATGGGGGCATATCCAGCATGGTTTCCATCCCAGCAGTTGGTGTGCTGCTAATTCCGCCTGTTATGGCTAAGCAGGCTAATCTCTGCACCTTACCAAGCTCCTTAGCAGCAACCTGCTGTTCTACCTTCTTCCACCACACGACCGCCCCATAGGTGATCCTGGGTCTAATCACTGTGGTGTATATCCAGTGCATACCCTTGGGGCTCAGGCCCCAATTTTTGCCACAAGCTCTCCTGGTACTAACAAGAGTACCTTTTGCCTTGGAGCAAATATTCCTGATGTGAGGGGTCCATGTCAGTTTCTCATCTAGGGTAACCCCTAGATATTTCAATGTTCCCTTCACAAGTAGTGCTATATTGAAAAGCTTTAGATTCCAACTTGAATGTTGTATATGCTTCTTCGTGAATGGTACAACAACAGTCTTCTTAGGACTAACCCCCAGATCCTGTTTTCTGCACCATTCTTGCACAATGTCCAAAGCACCTTGTGACATATACTTTACTGTGTCAGCAAATTTGCCAAGTATTACTATGACAAGATCATCTGCGTATCCTTGGCAAAAGTACTGCCTAGAGTTTAATTCTCCAATGAGATCATTCACCACTAGGTTCCACAATAAAGGGGAAAGAACTCCTCCTTGCGGGCAACCTCTAGTGGTGTTGATTACCATTTTTTCATTCATCATAGTAGCTTTCACCTTTCTTCCACTGAGCATGGCCCTAGTCCACCTACATATAGTGCTCCCTAGGTCATGCACCTCTGCTGCCCTAACCATGGAATCGAAGGTTGTGTTGCTAAAAGCCTCGATATCCAGGAAGATACAGAGGGCTATTTCCTGAAAGTGTAGTGCTTTCTCCACCTTCCCAATGAGTTGGTGGAGAGCTGTCTCATATGATTTACCTGGCTGATATGCATGTTGGTTTGAATGTAGAGGAGCCCTACTTAACCTCCTTTCTCCAACATGCACATTAACCAGCTTTTCCAATGTCTTAAGAATGAAGGAGGACAGGCTGATTGGTCTCATATCCTTGGCCTTGGTATGATCAATTCTCCCTGGTTTTGGAATGAAGACAACCTTCACTGCCCTCCAGGCATTGGGAATGATTCCTGCTGCTAGGCTAACCCTGAATAACCTGCATAGGAATCTAATAAGATTTTCTCCCGCTTGTTGCAAGAGAGCTGGGAAGATTCCATCGGGGCCAGGTGACTTGAACGGTTGAAATGTTCCCGCCGCCAATCGGACCTTACTGAGATTGACACACTCCTTGGCCAAATCCCAGTCCTCTTTGCGAATACCTGAGAACCTTTGTCTCTCAGGAAACGCAATCTGGTCTGAGTTGTGCTGTCTTTGTATACTCCCCATCCTCCTTCCTCAATGTTCCTCCTGGATTAGTTGGTACCCTAGTGAGGATTTATGAAGTCTCGCTTGAGCAGCCGTGCCCTCCACTTCCTCACAGAATACCTTCCAGGATGCCTCCTTTGCCCATCTGATGGCAAGGTTGTAATTGACAAGGGCCTCACGATACTTTGCCCATTGTCCCTTGCGCCTCGCAAGGTTAAACAGTCTTCGTACCTGTTTCCTTTGCATTTCCAGGTTATTATTCCACCAAGGCACACTCCTATTTGTGCACTTCTTGGTGATTGAGCAGTTGTCCTGGTATGAGGTCACTATAGCAGTGGTTACAGGCTCTGCTACTTCCTCAAACTCTGCTGGATTCCTTATCGAAGTTTTAATTTCCGATAGGCTGAAGTCAAGGTCTTTCCTATATGTCTCCCAGTCCGTTTCCCTGGGGTTCCTATAGGCCATGGTCTGTCTGGTTCCCATTTCAACTTTGAGTTTAATATACATGTGATCTGATGAGGATGGCTCCAGGATAACATGCCACTGTTTGACGTAACTTCCCATCATCATGGAACCAAAAGTTATGTCAGTTACCTCTTCCCTTCTGCTATTCCTGAATGTGGGTTCATCACCCCTATTCAGGAGCTCCAAGTTGTTACATAGGAGAAATTCAAGAAGGTGTCACCTCTACTGTTGGTGTCCTTGCTGCCCCACGATAGATTGTGGGCATTGGCAACACATCCCACCAACAGTTCATCACCTTGCCGATGGCAGGCTTCCATCAGTCTCCTCACTTCCAAAGAAGGAGGAGAGCTGTCTTCGTAAGGAAGGTATGCTGAGGCCAAAACAATTTCCCTCGTTGATACTTCCTCACGATGCACGCACCCTACATGCCAGCCCGGGGCTGGGACTTAGGCATTACCCAGTCACCCATATGGCTGGCCTTCAGGTGCATACAGGGAGGAAGAAATAGTAGGAGGTGAAGCCTCAAACACTGATGCGGAGGCAAATAAAGAGGTGAGAGAATGATGCACACAACTCGGTCCCCAAGAGATGAGAAAAGGACTGTAGGAGAAGCGTCGTGTAGCACGGGAAAGAAAGAGTGCCACAAAGGCTGGGGCCCCGTGCTCACCACGCACGTACTCACCACAGAGCGGTGAGGCCCCCGGGGAAACTCTACAATACGTGTCACATAAGAAGGCAGGCCAGTTTTCATCCATTCTGCACATCCCCTCCATTACCACACTCTAGGTGCAACGCTGGCTGTGAGTTACACAATGTTACTTCTGCAGCTTCAAACGTTGGTGCTCGGCCGTAGCTCCTCCCCTCAACATTTCCCCTATCACTTTGCCTCTATGCGCAGAAGTGCCTTACTACATGATGCCAACTGTAGTCTAATGAGATTCCCAATTTTTTTAGGTGCAATATACAAACACATTGTGTTGGTTCAAATTTAATGTTTTGTTCTGTTGCAATATGGCACCAGAGCTAATGTTGACAACTAGATGTTCCCTTTATTATGATAATCAATTCAATGATTGGACAATGGTATATACAAGAAACTGTCAGCCATAGATTGGAACAGCATTAATTATTCACATCAGTATAAACACAAAGGATTATTTCCCTCAAACATAAAATTTGACGCAAGTCATAAAATGAGAGGCAGAATCCTTTCTGTTACCATGAAGTAAATAATTAATGTTGTTTCTGCTCTGTGGTTGACAGGTTCTTGTATTCACTCTTGTCCGGTCAGTAAATTAATTATCATCACAAACAGAACATTTCATTATAAACATTAGGTTATTACCATTAAGCATTTCATGATTCACAGTAATGTGTGAAATAGGGCACACATTGAACAGTCTGATACTGTTAACAACAACTGACATTAAAGGAAATTTTTACTGAGAGGCCAATTATCATTTACAGTTATTACGTTAAACTAACCTAAGGACAACATACACATCCAGGCATAACTGAATATTGGGATACTACCCGTCTGCTCTGACCCATGATGTCATCATGTCGGAAAGCCAGTATACGGGATATCTTAATACTTCTGTATTGTAGATGGAAAATAATCTGTAGTTATGCCCGTAAATTGTAGATATCAGAATGTACCATCGATCACAGGTCTTAGCTCAAAAATCCGCGCCTTCAGTGCTCACATACGAAAAAAAACTCTCAGTTAAACTACACCTAACCATCAGAGAGAAGTTACAGATCACTTTTTAAACACAAAATCATAATTATACTCTGTTCTGCTTGTAAACAAACTGTCATCTTTAACTCGGCCACCACATAATGACTCACGCCTTCTATAAACACGCATGCACCTCAAAACCACTGCGCTGCGATGATGTCACGGGTCAAAGCTGATGGGCGGTATCCCCATCTTCAGGTGAGCCCACATCAACGCCCAAGGGAGGATTCAAACCTTCATTGCGGGAGACCGCGTGATTTGTCATGTGACGCTCCAGACCAATCGGCTACTCCCGTGTGGCTGATGGCACAAGGAAGGAATTGGTTTGTAGGACACATTCTTAGACATCAAAGAATCATAAATTTAGAGATGGAGGAAAGAGTGTGGGGTAAAAATTGCAGAGGGATACCAAGAGATTGATACAGTACGCAGATTCAAATGGATGTAGGTTGCCATTTGTATGAGGCAATGAAGAGGCTTGCTCAGGATAGAGTAGGGTGGAGATTTGCATCAAAACAGTCTCTGGAATGAAGACAACAGCAACAAACGCAATAACTCATGTCTGGCGAAGATATTTGTCATTTTTCTTTGACCCTGAAAAAATTGTCAACTAGTCACATTCAGTTTCCCCATTTCCCCAAATGAAGGTCAGCCTTAGCTCCAAATGAAGACATCCACTCTTAATAAAACAGCAGTCAAAGAAGTTGCAACTTTATTGTTTCATTTAATATTTCCAGAATGTTGCCAGACTGTTACATCCCCCAGTTGTGTTCTTCATTGCATTTCAAGTAAAAAATAAATAAATAAACGGTGGGGATGGGGGGCACGTTGCATTGCAAGACAAGAAAATATAGCCTATTTCAGCTAGACTAAATCCAAAAACTATGGATATCAGCATATAGGCATACTTAATGCTCTCATTGCAGAAACTCACTGATGAAGTTTCTAAATGACTAATTCAGTTAACAGCCGTGGTGTAGTGGCCAAGTGCTCTCAAGCATGTAGTTGCAGAGTGTGCACTTGCTCGCAGTCGAAGGTTTGAGTCCTCCTGCAGGGCGTGTTTGTAAGCCTTGGAACTGAGAACCATAGATGTTAAGTTCCTTGGATTTATAAACATAAGAACTTGTTTAACTAATGTAAGCAGTGAATGGGAAAGTCTTTTCAGTCGCCAAGAATGATCACCTTGCTGAGTATCAACTAAATTTGAAGGATTAGCAAATATAAGTAATGTATATTAAAGCCGTATCAAAACAAGTTTCAATTAAATTTTACTTGTGGCATCAACGCCATAGTGTGCTGATCTTGCCAACCAACCAGTGGCATATCCAGGATCGTGGTGTGGTGGGGGCTGAGGTCAATCCCCGAGCTGATGTGATTTCTAAAAAAAGGGGATGGTGCTGTGCCTTTACTCATATTGGGAGGAGTGATCCCTTTCTTTTTTCTCCTCCCCCCCTCTCTAGGGGAGGCTGCAGCAAGGTCTGGAGGGGGGAGGACCAACCAGGAGGGTCTGGGGGGGGCTGGGGCTGCAGCCCGACAGCCCCCCCCTCAACATCTTTTATAATTGTAGCTTTTATGATAATATTGTGAATCATACAATTAAAGTATTTAAAAGCACTGAAAGTGATTCAGAATGAAAAAAATGTGCATTCAACGCAACATCTTCGTTTTTCTGAGGCGGAAAGTTGAGGATCATTTATTGTTGCCTGCAGTGGACATGTCGTCAAGGTCGTCAGTACCTGACGCCTGGGAGAGGGTTAACGATGGGGAAGCCCCACGAGGAACATCGAAGGCCTGTCACTGGCTGGGGGTGGAATGGAGTGTTCTCACTCACTTATTACTTCAGTTCACTTCTAAAGATCGCCAAGCGGTCGGTATTGTGAGCCGGCTTTTCGTGAAGTTTTTTAATTTATTTATGAAAATGTTGTCTGTGTAGTGCGCTCAACGGCTACTCGGTGTTTTTCACGAAACAATAGATGGACCAGGTGATCACACACTAACAAAAAAAGGAATACTATCAGTCATCAAAGCAACTATAGAAAAGGTTTGGACATCCTCCTGACACATACTGAATGTTGGAAAAAGGGTACTCTGATATCAGAACAGAAAAGCATCTGAACAAAGACGACAATATCGGCTCAGGAGGTGTGGGGAAATGAATGTCAGTATGAAAACTAAAATTACAGTGAAGCAAGAGGATTTCCTCTCGAAATTTAACTAGAAGAATCAGCTGATAAACCTGTTGATTATGCACCTACAGATAAATGGGATAAATGGCCTCCAAGCTTCAGGTGATACTGACGATGATATTGTGAAGACAGCTATCAACATAATTCCTCGATTGCTGTTTTCGGAGAGGATGTCGACTTAGCTGTTCTCTTCATAGCAAAATCTCAAACTGATCATAACATTCTGCTTGTAGAACCAGGAAGAGGAAAGATTGAGACATGTTTATATCCTTCATAGTAGCTGCAGAAGGAATTGAAAATGAAGGAAAATGCCCATTTGTTATTCTTACATGCATTTACAGGTTGTGACACAACATCCGTAGCATATTGCAAGAGTAAAGTGGGGTTTGTCAAAATGCACCAGAAGTCCAAAATCATACAACATGCTGCTGACATATTTGCCAACAGTTATTCTTTCCCCAACTGCATTCAGACAGTGGGAATCAAGAGTACTCTATTATGGTATGGAGCTCCAGCCACCACAGAATCCCTCATCTAGTTCCTCTACAAATCATTTATAAAAGCAGCTGGGAACATGAAGCCTAATCTCTCAACTCTCCTTCCAGCTGAAGGAGTTGTTAATCAACATGCATTTCGAACTTACCACCAAGTACGCCTTTGTTTAGGAGAGGACCCTAAAGGTGGACGCCGAATTGGGGTTGGAATGACCAACTAGTTCCAAAACTCTGAGATGCTGCCCCTGACGAAATCTTGAAGATGATTTTTTGTCGACGCACGAAACGATGTGACAGTGGCAGATGTGGTTGCAGAAAAGCAGTTTTTACACTGCTCTGTTACATGCCTGAACTGCAAGTCAACTGCAACTATAGGATGGGAATATTAATTCAGGACGAAGATGACAGTGACAACAAGACTCCACCAATCTCATTGGACGACGTCTCCACTACTGACGAAGATGAATGAACCTTGACCATTCCTCTTCAGAAAAACAAAGATGTTGCTTTGAATGCACTTATTTTTCATTCTGAATCACTATCAGTGTTTCTAATAACTTTCACTGTATGATTCATAATATTGTAATGAAAGCTACAATTATAAAAGATGTTCTGTTTCAATAGCAAGTACCTTCTTGTCATTGTTAAACTTTTGCTATTTACCATGCTAGCACGTTTCATAAGGTAAAAACGTCACAACCCCTCAAAACATTCATTTCTCGAGGGGACATCGAAACTGAGCGCACATCTTATAAATGATGTAACTTCTGATTGGCTGAAGATAAGGTACAAATGTGCATATCAAATTGAAGGATTTTAATGCTCTACAACTTACTTTCGGACAAATTTTCTGTGAAACGATCGAGTGAGTCAGTAGAAGTAAATATTTGACAAAATTAGTGAGGTAAAGATGATTTTTTCCGAAACTGTCGATTTTCAATAACGTATATCTCTAAAACCGTTGGGAATTCGATGCATATGTATTTAAACAATTTTACAGGAAATTCAATTATCTTTCATTCTTATTTGGAACATTTTTTTCGTAAAGCCGGCCGTTTACGAGATATAAGCGGAAAACCAAAAAATGGTACCTTTCCATCCCCCTCCCCACTTTAGCTCACCCCCTAGGGGTGGGGACTTTTAGTATGTTCACCTCCCTAACGAGGTCCTGAAGTCAAAAATTTTCGCATATTCCATGCACTCTACGATGCATTCATTGACTGGTGTGTCAGTATTCTGTTGTTTTGATGCTATGCAAAATACCCTCCAACACACATGGGCAGTGGATCTCAGAGTGCAGATATAGCACTGTTTGTCACTCACAGTACATGTGTCACATTGCTTATCACTCCGTGTCGGTGGTCGGCCAGTCCGTAACACAGCAGGGGCAAAGCGCCTGCTGGCAACGATAGCACACGGCCCGACCGGCTGGGCCACGACAACACGGACAGGCTGGCCCAGCGGGTTGTGCCCGGTCCACTAGGCCAAGATCAGCCCGTCAGCCAGCCAGCCCAGCACACCAGACAGGCAGGCCTTGGCCCGTAAAGGCCAGGCCGTGACAAACAGGCTGAGCGAGCTGAAACCAGCCCCATGCACGATTCTGATTGTGACCCATCTCAGTGAGCTATGGTACCGGCATTCCAAATGTGCCACAGAGTTCTAATCGCTATTTCTTCCGCACAGCCCTCATTTATTTCTGAGCTTATTTTATACAGTGTTGCTTGTCTGTTAGCATTGTCAGTTCTACACAAACGCTGCTGCTCTGTCATGAAGTGCAGGCCATCAGCCTCTGCTTTGTCCATGATAACAGATAATGCCAGAAATCTGGTATTCTCTGCACAAATTCGACACTATGGATCTTATAATACTGAATTCCCTTACGATTTTCAAAATGGAATATTTCGTGCATCTAGCGCCAACTACCATTCCATGTTCAAAGTCAAACAATCAAGAGCCCCATCATGTGGTTGTAATCACATGTATCATTAGATTACAAATGAAAACTGTGCCATTGTGTCACAGCTTTTAATGAATGATGAGGCGCAATGGTAAAACACTGGACTCGCATTCAGGAGAACAACATCATACGGAATAGGCTCAGGTAGGAAGTATTACATGAAATTGTTTGACATTTGTAAGAATGATTACATATGTGTTTCGATTGTGAAACAGAAGATTAGTATGGACGGACTGACGCCAGGCGGTCATGGTGTGGCAGGTGTAGGCCATGTGTGCTACACAGCAGACAGCGTCAAATGCAGCATCGGCAGGCGTCGAGTGGCACAGTTGGGTGGGGAGGGGGGGTGGAGGTGGTGGACAATGACCCATTGACGCCACGCAGCCTTGTAATCATACGGTGTGGCCATGGCTGTCTGCTGAGCGTGCGAGGTGCTCCATTTAAACACTCTATACTTCTATGTTGCAGCTCATGTCTTACATTATTGTGTCCGCAATTGCAACAATGAAATTTCTAAAGGCAAATCGAGGCATAATGGTTTGCATTAAAGGGGTTTTCCAGTCTGAGAAATCCGAGTTTATATATGAAACTTAAACCTAAATGTAAGCAAAACATATGGAGTAGGCAGTGGTATTACTACAAACAAAAATGCAGGTGAAGTAGAACATGTGCACTGCCTAAAAAAATTTTATTTGTGTGCAAAGAGCAGACATCATCTTCAATCTCTGGATCGTAATCCATAGGAATGCTTGGGTCTTAATGGATACTTAGTATGTGTAGGGGGAGGTTGGGCTTTCTTTTTACTAATTTTTCTTGAACGACCGGCTGATCTAGGTGCGGTTGAAATGACAGCGGACGGGTTTGGAGTCACTTGCCCAAGATATGATTTTAATCTGTCAAACAGATCTTTCTAACAGCTTCCGTCAAATGGGGATCTGGTTTCACTCCATCAGAATTAATAATGTGACCTAGGTACTGGACCTGTGATTCCGCAAAGAAGCACTTTTCTAATTTTAGACTTTGATGTGTATCCTGGAGCCTCATTTGAACATTCTTGAAGCGCTCAGCAAGCTTATTACAATAGTATCCGACGGTACTCCCGTGAACCGTTTAAGAATATGTTACGTCGGGAAAGCCTGAAACAGCACAGCTCTTCAATGGTTTTCGAAAATACTACAATATCGTCAAGGTATACAAAACAGGTGATAGGTTACAGCCCACATAATAGTAAATCGGCGAAGCGTTGGAAGGTAGCAGGAGCATTTCTCAATCCAAAAGGCATTCTCAAAAATTTGTACAACCCAGAGGGAACAAAGAATGCAGTGTTAGGTCGATCT
Organism: Locusta migratoria; assembly: GCA_026315105.1. Classification (NCBI taxonomy): domain Eukaryota; kingdom Metazoa; phylum Arthropoda; class Insecta; order Orthoptera; family Acrididae; genus Locusta; species Locusta migratoria. Next base: position 283,999,253 of record CM048745.1, on the reverse strand, counting down.
TCAGGTGCTATTTCAATTTGGTGATAGCCCGATTTCATATCCAATGTAGTGAAGTATTTACAGTTTCCCAGTCTGTCCAAGGTTTCATCAATTCTTGGCAATGGGTAGATATCAGGCGTGGTCACCTTATTACGGCCCTCAAAATCACTTACATACTATACGATTTCTCTCCATTCACAGATTTTTTAGCCACAAGCATGATTGGTGATGACCAAGGACTAGCTGAGGTCTGAATGATTCCTGCCTCCAGCTGCTCCTGGATGATTTCATCAACCACAGGTTGCAGGTGATAAGGGAGCCGATATGCTTTTTGTGCAATCAGTCCGGCATTCCCAGTAGAAATTTCGTGATATACGAAATCAGTGGCAGGTAAGTACTTTCGGTCTGCAAATAATCAGCCATACTCTCTTAACACTGAGTCTAACAGTCCCAAGCGGAATTACAGCTACTTTCGTCCCGAAATTATCCACGCTACCGGTAATCTAAATTTTCCACCCTCTTTTTTGGCAATACACAGGTTTCTCTTAACATGAACTTGCATTTTATCCAGTACTTCATTTTGCGCGAAAGGATCTCTCAAAGGTGAGCTTGGATTCATCTCTAGAAGTTCAACTTTCCCTTTCCACTGTTTATTGTTACAGGGGTTGTTGCCTTTACCACTGCAGTATGCGGCTATCGGAGTTCGGAAAAACGGAGCCATTCTCCGGACCTCCTTGCGTTTGTTCAGTGTGAGCGCTGCCAAACCGATGAATTGATTCACCGAGTTGTACGATTTGTAATCAATAACACCCTGAAACTGGCGGAGAAAATCGTTCCCTAGGATTACGTAAAACTTTCATCCCTTCTTAGGCAATACTTCCATCTCGAATGGGTATCTTTCTTTTCCTAATTGCAGGTTAACATAACAGGCCTCCAATAGCGAAACTAAATTATTGCCTAATCCACAGATACGGCAATGGGGCGGTTTTAATGGTCTCTTGTCGTCTTTGGACAAAAACAAAATGCTCGCTTGAGCACCGGTATCTACTAACAATGCGTTTCTCTATCTTTCCTAGTAACATCACGTTTGCCACCTCAGTAGGGTTTATGATTATGACGGGGGGGGGGGGGGGGGGATGTGTGGGTACACCTGCCCCATGACAATTTCCACGTTGGTTATGATTGTTCCCTCGATTTGCAGGCGTGACATATTGGTTACATTCTGGCCCATTCTGATTGTGCTGACAATGCATACCCCATAGAGCGTCAATGTGGACAATAGCTTCAAGAATGTTCAAATGAGGCTCCAGGATACACATATAAGTCTAAAATTAGAAAAGTGCTTCTTTGCGGAATCACAGGTCCAGTACCTAGGTCACATTATTAATTCTGATGGAGTGAAACCAGATCCCCATTTGACGGAAGCTGTTAGAAACTTTCCAGTCCCTACCAATGTCAAAGAACTACAAAGTTTCTTAGCTTACTAACCTGTTGAAGAAAAGAATAGCCTTTGATTGGAGTCCTGAATTTGATACTGCCATTAAGCAGGTTAAGGAGTTAACCAGCTCTCCTTTACTAATTTATCCAGATTTCGAAAAGCCATTCATTCTGTCATGTGATGCTTCCGGTTTTGCTGTGGGATGTATCCTGAGCCAAGAGCAGGATGGTGAAGAAAAACCTATTGGTTACACTTCCTGTCAGCTTAATAAGGCTGAACAAAATTATAGCACAACTGAAAAGGAATTATTAGCTATGGTTTTCGGTACCAACTACTTCAGATGTTACCTGTATGGTAAACAGTTTACAGTTGCAACCGATTAAGCTGCTTTGCAGTGGATGCCGAGCCTTAAAGATCCAAGTAGCCACTTAATCACGTGGGCTCTGAGACTTAGCGAATTTGATTACGTTGTCAGACAAACCTGGAAAACTGCACCAGAATGCAGATGTCCTTAGCCGCAAAATAAGAATTGTAAATGTGGAGAAAGTGCTTGTTGACGATTTAATAAAGGGACAAAAAGCAGATGATGAATTTAAGGGATATGTAAGACAGCCAGATTGCGTGCTTGTAGACTATGTATTGTACAGAAAGACCCCCTTAGGAAACCATATTGTCATACAAGAAGCTTTGCGATCTCAGATCCTAGCACAGTACCATGATAGTATACAAGCCTGTCACAGTGGTAAAAGAGCCACTAATGACTGCTAATATAATATATATATATATATATATATATATATATATATATATATATATATATATATAATATAATGACTAATAATTGCAACTTGTTATTGGTGGAAGGCACGCCGACGAGATGTAGATCAGTATATAAGTGGTTGCCTCTCATGTGCTCAAAGAACGCAAATTGCCAGACCCTGAATATCTCTACAAACTGTACCAGAAACCTCTAGGCCATGACAGCTTGTTGCTTTGCACATCATAGGGCCATTCCCACAATGTCAGCAAAATAACAGATACATTCTCTCTATCATTGACCATTTCTCCAGGCATCTAATATTGGTGCCTCTCGCAGACATGACTGCAGAGACAGTAGCCCAAGCATTTGTTAACCATATGATACTGCCTTTTGGAAGCCCGGAATTATTGTTACAGACAGAGTATCGAATTTCATGTTCACGTTATTTGTTCAAGTTTGTAAGCCACTCAGCATTAAGAAATGGTGAACAACGCCCTTCCACCCTAAAGCCAATGGTAGGGTAGAGAGGGTGCATAAAAACAAAATCAAAATATTATCTCACTATGTGAATAGTGTGCACTCCAACTGGGATAAATATATAACGTTCATAGCGTCAGCATATAACAGCAGAATACATGAAACAACACAGCACACCCCGTACAAGGTCATTTAGGGTCGTCCCATGAATTCCCCTTTCGAATTAGATAAGTTACCTCCCGGTGTAGACACTCAAGAGGTAACAAACCTGGCCCGTCGTTTAAAAGCCATTTGGAAAAAGGTGCAAAAGAACAACAAAAGAGCCACCTTACCCACTTACCATTCGCGGGATTGGGTATTGTTGAGAAATACAATCATTAAAAAAGAGACGAACTAAAACATTCAGTCCTTCGTTCGAAGAACCATATCAGATCATACATTTCGCATCACATGTTAATGCAGAATTGCAATTATCTGGCCGCACCGTCTTACATTTTGACAGATTAAAATCTTATCTTGGGCAAGTGACGGCAAACCCGTCCGCTGCCGTTTCATCCGCACCTAGATCAGCCGGTCGTTCAAGAAAAATTAGTAAAAAGAAAGCCCAACCTCCCCCTACACGTACTAAGTATGCATTAAGACCCAAGCATTCCTATGGATTACAATCCAGGGATTGATGGTGTTGTGTGCTCTTTGCACAGAAACAGAAATGTTTAAGCCAGTGCACGTGTTCTATTTCGCCTGCCTTTTTGTTTGCAGTAATACCACTGCCTACTACATACAGGGTGTCCAGAAGAGGACTCCCTGATTTCAAAATTAAATATCTTGAAAACAAAGATCGATAGAGGAATGTAGTAAACGGTAGGTTTATTGTGAAAGATGTAAGAAGTTTATACAGCAGTTTGAAATAATAGTTACAAATGCTACTAACAGATGGCGCTGTAATTGTCCTACGTAATGTCTGGGTTGTGCGCCTTGATTGCACGGTGGTAGAGTGCCGGACTACAAATCCAAAGGTCACGGGTTCGATCCCCGCCAGGTCCTAGGATTTTTATCTGTCACTTTCCACATCAAGTAAGTCAGTTCGAAGGTCGGAGGAAGGCAACGGCATACCACCTCTAAACAGGACCATGTCTAGTAAAGCACTGTGTTCAAACCAATCTTCGGATTGTTGACTGCTTTACCTTTAAATGTCTGGTATAAATAGTGATCCGAAGCCCAGAGCGATCAGTTCCACTATTGAAACGTGAAAGAAGGTTAGCGTACCGAAGGAAGAGATTAAAACCCTGTACTACATTGAACGTGTTTTTCTGGTGCTAGAGTACAACAGGTTAGAAGAGTGTCCTACGGCAACAAGGCGAAGTTTTCAAGCAACAAAGGGTTGCCTTTGCTAATCTGATGCTCACAATGACTGATAGTGAAGGATTTGATGTTGGATGCATCTGGTTTACAGATGAAGCACACTTCCTCCTGAATGGAAACGTGAATAAGCAGAACTGGCGATTTTGGGGGTCCAAAAAGCCATATTGGTGTGAAGCGAAAACCCTGTATTCTCCTTAAGTTACTGTGTGGGCTGCAGTATGCAGCAGAGGCATTATTGGCCCTTTTTTCATTCGAGAAACGGTCACTGGTGCACGTTACGTTGCAATTTTGGAACACTTTGTCGCCACACATCAAGAGTTACAGGATCAACCAGGCACTGAATGGTTTATGCAAGATGGAGCCCGACTACATTGGACCGAACAAGTGTTTCGCTTTCTTGAGGAATACTTCAGGAATCAAGTTATTGCTTTGGAATATCCCTAATTTTTTAAGATGCCTTAGTGCTAAAAAATATAGTATTTTGTAACGTATCTCCAGAGCGATTAATTTAGATCCCCATAATGTTGTTACATTTGTGCATATCTCTTGTTGAGAAAGTTACTATTTTGCATTTAATCAATTACCAACCATACTGTAAAATCCCTCTTTGGTAAATGTTACCTGATGTAAATGCAGGTACTCTTATAATGTTAAATGTTTCAAAGACTTAGTAAGACCGTAAATGGAGCATGATTCCTATTATGTATAACTTTAGCTTACCCTACCTTAATTCTGTTAGTTCTTATTGGGTATTGCCCACCCACGCTGCACTCATTGAAACCTCCTGAGGAGACATGCTACCACACAAATGGGCACCTCGCTAAGGCCAGGTTTTTTTAGGTTTTTTTTGTGGTTTTAGGGGGCACAACTGCTTAGGTCATTAGCGCCCAGATAAGAACAGATTCGGTAGATCTCGAGAAAATTGGTAACTACCAATAGAGTATCAACAGAAGGCTAAAAACGAAAGATAAAAACAATTAAAAGGGTTAAATATTTTTGAGAGATTGGCCATGTTGATAAAACACAAAACTCGAGCAGCTGCAGCTGCCCATGTGTCATCAGCTAAAAGTTCCTCCAGATTAGGAGGAAAGTGAAGGGCTACACAGAGATAATTAAAATTGGGACAAGACAGTAAAACATGTCGCACCGTCAGCAATTCACTGCAGGAGTACAGCGGTGCAGGGTGGGCAGTTAGCAAATGACGGTGGCTGAAACAGTAGTGACCGATCCGCAACCGGGCCAGGATGACCTCTCGCCGAGAGGGGCGTGAGGTGGTCCTCCAAGCAGTTGGGATCGGTTGTAGAGTTCTCAATTTATTGTTGTGGAGTGAGAACCATGCACTGTGCCAGGACGAGACAATACTCCAGCGACGAGCCCGTTGAAGATCGTCCGATGGGACACAAAAAGTAACCACGAGAGGCAAAAGAGCTGCTGCCTTGGCTGCTACGTCAGCGGTCTCATTCCCGGGCACACGAGAGGATGGGTCAAGAAAGGGTCCTTAAGACTGCAGGGCACTGAGGGATTCAGAACAGATGGCATAAAAAGGATGGCAGCGGTGGCAGGTATACAAAACAGCCTGGTGGAGAGCAAAAAGCTTAGCCGTGAAATTCGAGCACCGGTCAGGGAGCTTGTATTGGAAACGGTTGCCCCCGACAATGAAGGAAGTTTCAATACCGTCAGTGCTCTTGGAATCATAAGTGTAGATAAATATGGCATTATCGAACCGCGAACGTAGTTCGACAAGCCTCGAGCTGTATACCAAAATTCATAGTGCTCTCGTTGCGCAGTGAACTAAGTTCAAGGTGAGTATGAACCTGGGCCTGATGCCACGGAAGCAATGGGCTCTCGCTCAATCTAAAGGTAGAAGGAAGGGTAAAATCGAGTCAATGAAGCAGGCGGCGAAATCGAACTCCAGGTGGAAGCAAGGCTATCGCAGACAACTGATATTGACGATCGAGTGAGTCGTCAAAAAATAATCTGTAAGATGGATGGTTGGGCATCGACCGCAAGCAGCATGCGTACCAACACAAGAGTATGTCACACCGAGTGGTAAAGGGTAATACAGCAGCTTTGGCATACAGACTTTCAACAGGGCTGGTATAAAATGCACCAGTCGCCAGGCGTAATCCCTGATGGTGAATAGAGTTGAGACGGCGGAGAATCGACAGCCGCGCAGAAGAGTATACAAGTCTTCCGTAGTCGAGCTTCGACTGAACAATGGCCTGGTAAAGGTGATGCAGAACGGTACGATCTGCTCCCCATGATGTGCCACTGAGGACACAGAGAACATTAAGGGATCGGGCACAACGGGCGGCCAGGTAAGACACGTGTGGGGACCAGCAAGGGTTGTAAGATCCAAGAATTTCGTTGTCTCCACAAAAGGGTTACAGGACCGAGACGTAGAGATGGTGGAAGAAATTCCTTGTATCTCCAGAAGTTTATACACACCGTTTTCTCAGTGGAGAAGCGGATGCCGTTTGCAATGCTCCAGGAATATAGGCGGTCAAGACAGCATTGAAGACAACCCTCCAAGGGACACGTCCGCTCGACGCTGCTATAAATTGCAAAATCATCTACAAAAAGGGATCCGGAAATGGCGGCTGAAAGGCAGTCTATGATCGGATTGATTGCATTGGCAAAAAGAGCCACGCTCAAGACGGAGCCATGTGGCACCCCATTCTCCTGGCGAAAGGTATCTGACAAAACAGAGCCCACCCGTACCCAGAACTTGCGATCCGCTTGAATAAAGAGAGGGAGGCGGCCACGAAGGCCCCATGTGTGCAATATGCGGAGAACGTCCGCACTCCAACAGGTATCATAAGCCTTCTCTAAATCGAAGAACACTGCTTCACTTTGACGCTTCCTTAAAAAGTTATTCATGATAAAGTTCGACAAGGTGACGAGGTGATCAGCAGCAGAGCGGTGTCTACGAAAACCACATTGAACATAAGTCAGGAGGTGTCGAGATTCAAGGAGCCAGACCAACTGAGCGTTAACCATGCGTTCCATCACCTTACAGACGCAGCTAGTAAGAGATATAGGCGATAGCTTGATGGAAGATGTTTGTCTTTCCCTGGTTTGGGGATGGGGACATCAATGGCTTCCAACTTGTGGGAACCTGACCTTCATTCCATATGCGATTATAGGTGCTAAGTAGGAAACACTTGCCGGCAGAAGGGTTCTTCAGCATCGCAATATGGATGGAATCGGGCCTGGATGTAGAAGATTGGGACAGGGCAAGACCACGGTCTACCTTCTGCATGGTCAAGGAGACATAACTTTCCCGATTAAAAGAGTGGAAAGAAGGCGGCCGTGCCTCCTCTACCTCTTTGCGAGGGATGAAGGCACGGTGGTAACAGGCAGAGCACGAAACCACCGCAAAGAAATAGCCCAATGCATTGGAAACATCAGCAGGGTCCACAAGGACTGCGTTCTTGACAGTCAGGCCAGAAATCGGGGAGTGGGCCTTTATGCTGGATAAACGGCGTAGGCCTCCACAGACAGGCGAGGAGGGAGTAAAGCAGTTAAAAGAACTGGTAAAAGCAATCCAGCAAGCTTTTTTGCTGTCATTTATAACACAACATTGCGCTCACAGTCTTTTATAGTTGATACTATTCTCCAATGTTGGGTGGCGGCGGAAGGTGAGTAAAGCATGGCGCTGGGCTCTAGGAGCGTCACGGCAGGATGCAATGTGGAGAAGAGGATGTACGAGGTATGGCAGCTGTGAGAATAACCTCTGTGAGGTATTCGACCTGACTGTCAAAGCTGGGAAAATTCTGATCGTGAAAAACAGCCATAGAAGAATAAAGCCCCCAGTTAGCTTTAGAAATGTTTCAATTGGTGGGACGAGGAGATGGGGAATGATGCAGGAAGTGGATGACACAAGGAAAATGGTCACTCGAGTACGTTTCAGAAAGTGCATACCACTCAAACCGACCGGCAAGCTGAGGAGTGCATATCGTGAGGTCTATATGGGAATAAGTATGTGTTGTGTCTGAAAGGAAGGTCAGTGCACCGATGTTGAGGCAGACAAGATTGAGGTGTTGGAGAAGGTCCACCAAAAGGGAGCCTCTTGGACAAGGTGCCGGAGAGCCCCATAGGGGGTGGTGGACATTAAAATCGCCTACCAACACGAAAGTTGAAGAGAGCTGGTCAACGGGGTGTAGCACATCTGCCCTAGTAAGGGCAGATGACGATGGCAAATAGATATTACAGAGGGAAAAAGTGGATAGTGATGCGGATGGCAACTGCCTGTAGGTAGTATGCAATGAAATGGGATGGTGATAGATGTCGTCCTGAATGAGCATTAGAACCCCTCCATGGGCTGGAGTACCTTCCACAGATGGCAGGTCGAAACACATAGAGGTGTAGTGGGGGAAGTCTGCACGATCACTTGGACGTAACTTAGTTTCTTGGAGACAAACTAGAAGCGGGTAGTGAAATCGAAGGAGTAGTTTTAATTCCTCCCAATTCCAACGAAAGCCGCGAATATTCCATTGAAGGAGTGCCATGATAAAAAATGAGAAGAAAAGAAGATAAAAAGGAACAAGCAGGTGGGGTCACCTCGACGGCCGCTGAGGACCGGACTTCGAGGGAGCACTACTATCGCCATCTAGAGGCAGAGTGTCATGTTCCATAGGTTCAACTGATACATCTGCCACCTTCCCGAGTTTATCAGGAGGGGCAGCTTCCGCCGCCTGTAAAATGCCGGTTGCCCGGCTAACAGTAGTGCGTCCTGGCGAGACAGAAGATGATCGTGGCCGACTACTGTTGGGCGGCATGACGAATGGATCACGACTTGGCGGGGAAGGAGGAACACTTTTTTTGTTGGCTCTTCTGAAAGAGTGACGGTGAGAAGAGGCAGTTGACGGTTGAGAAGCCTGAGAACGCAGAAAATCTTCACGGACGGGTTCCTCTTTCAAAGTCCGGGCATCTTGCTTAGGTGCCCGCGGTTTATTAGAGGTTGGCGAAGAATGAACTTTAGAAGCAGCAGGAGGCAGTGGGGACGTGGAACGGGCAATCTTCGGGCTGGCCGATCGCACAACTGTGTGAGCGAAAGTGAAATCACAGGTCTGCGTACCTGCATCCTTAGTAGGTAGAGTGGAGGTGAGGACCTTACTGTATGTGCCCACTGAGAGGACAGTGGGATTTCGACTCGCCAACAACTTTCGAGCGGCAGATGTGGAAACCTTTTCCGTGACCCGAATTTGCTGAATTGCAGGTCTGCGTACCTGCATCCTTAGTAGGTAGAGTGGAGGTGAGGACCTTACTGTATGTGCCCACTGAGAGGACAGTGGGATTTCGACTCGCCAACAACTTTCGAGCGGCAGATGTGGAAACCTTTTCCGTGACCCGAATTTGCTGAATGACCTTTTCATCCTTACATACAGGGCAGTCCCGAGAGGAAGCTGCATGGTCACTGTTGCAATTAAGGCAGTGAGGGACGGAGGTGGGCAATCCCCCTCATGTGCGTCCCTACCACAAGTGACACATTTTGCTGCAATAGGGCAAGATTGATGGGTGTGGTTGTATCTGTGGCATTGGAAACAGTGCGTTGGGTTTGGTACATAAGGGCAGACGGAGATAACTTCATACCCTGCTTTGACCTTGGACGGGAGTTCAATTCTGTCGAATGTCAAAAACACAGTATGAGTTGGTGTCAGCTGGTTATCTATCTTTTTCAACACCCTACGCACGGCTGTTACACCCTGATCGGACATATAGGTTTGTATGTCTTCGTCAGACAACCCTTCAATGGATCTCGCGAAAACTACCCCCCGTGACGAGTTGAGCGTGGGATGTGCTTCTACCTTGACAGTTTGTAGCAACGTAGTCCGTATTAATTTTTGCGCCTGGAAGGCACTGTCCGCTTCCAGCAACAATGTCCCAGTGCGCTGACGCGAACAGGTTTTAACAGTGCCAGCATGAACACCTTTCTGAATGACAAAAGGAAATCTTTAGTCGGTTCAAGAGACAACTAGAAATTTCAGGAGATTGGGCAAAGTTTTCTTAATGCTGAGGAGAATCTATCTTTCGTTTCTGGGTCAAAGTCACAGAAGAGAAGGAAGTCATTGCAGAAGTGTCCCCCGTGATTACCGGCGTCTCCGATGGTGCGCTCCTTCCTAATCGGGGCCCTCCCTGAGGGCTTACCTGTCTTAGGTGATTGTTCACACCTCAGGTCACAACTTCCGAGAACTGACGGAGGGACCAATTGGCATGTTCGGAAGGTACCAGCTCGGGTAATCACCCCCTTCCTGGGCCTGGCCTTTACCGTACTTGTCTACCCGGGGCGGGGAATTACGGACAGGGAGGAAAGGAGAAGAATAAAGGAAGTTAAAAAGAAGTGTCTCAAAAGCCGAAGCAGAGACTAATGAGGAGAGAAAGGCTAGGAAAGTACAGCAGGGAGAGAATGACGGAAGTAAAGGTTAGGAAAGGAAGAAACCAAGGAAAAACAAAGACTAGGACAGGAAACCACCTTGACTTGCAAAAGACACCCGTCTCCGGGCGAAGGCATGAACCGGGAGGGAGCTAAGGTCAGTGTCAAAGTGTTTCAGCCCCTTGCCATTCCGGTCACCAGCTGACTGCCAGCAGCCAGCACCTTCTGACCTCAACAATCAACACACTACTGGGGCACTACTACTGGCCATCCCACCCGAACTTTTGTGAGCCGACCAAGTCGCCCCTGGCTTACGCTACAACTCAAGAGAAGCAATTTGTAATTGTATTTATAACCATTTCTACGTACAAGTGTGAATGTAATTTGTAACAGACCCTTTTTACCTGCCGTCACCAACCATGGAAGTTTTTATTATAATTTCACTAATTTTTGCAAATGGTAAACCATTCCCATGGAAGGGGAGGGGGAGTGTACACCAGTGGAGAACAGCAGTATATATATATATATATATATATATATATATATATATATATATATATATATATATATATATAAAAATAGAAAACAGATGACTTACCAAAAGGACCGGCTCGTCGATAGAAACAAATAAAATAAATAAAATCACACACAAACACACATACAAGCTTTCGCCACCACTGGCAGCTTCTTCAGGAAAAAGAGGAAAAAAGGGGAGGAAAAGGGAAGGATATGGGTTTTAAGGAAGTGGAAAAGGAGTCATTCCAATCCCAGGAGTGGAAGGACTTACCTTAGGGGAAAAAAAGGAAGGTAAACAAAAACACACACACCCACACATTTACACAGACGCAAGTACACTTAGGCAGACATACACACACACACACACACATATATATATATATATATATATATATATATATATATATATATATATTTTGCATGACTTTCAACATGATTTGCCAACTCTTGCCACACCTTCCTTAGGACAGAGGGCGGCGATGGCACAGGCCATACATTTGCGTCACGCGTGCCACATCTCTGCTACCGCGCACATTCCGAATTCCCTGGCCCGATTCAACCAGCACGTGTAGCCGACGCCTGCAACTACGGGCTCTGAACCCACTGATCAGAGCACCTGTGTCAAAGTCCTCACTGCAGATCGCAACCAATCGGAGCATGAACCCAATTATGTAGATTCAGCACTACTGGCTAGCTGTGAGATCGTTACAGACGGTAAAAGGTCTGTCTGCTGCCAGGTCTTGCCCCAATAGCACGCTCCCTGCTCTGCTGCCCCTTGGGCTCGTTCTCCTACATGAATCATCATAATGATTATTTCTGTTGTACCACTTGTGGCTCTCCTCAGGTACAACCATTTCGTTACACCCGAACACTGGACAGTATGTGTCTTTAGAATTTGCCCCAATACACCAGGACTGGCTGGCATTAACTCATGGTAGTCCAACTGGTGCTAATCAATGTGGAGAAGAAATAAAATGAAAACTGCCAGTAGCAACAAATTGAAATTTTGAAAAAGAAAACTTTGTTAACATGAAATATATTTAATATTGTGTCCATTGAACAACTGTTTGTTCTGTTACTGGTTTTAAAGTGGCAACTGAAATAGTTTTTATTTTAACCAATTTCGGGCATCTACTGCCATTCTTTGGTTGTATATTAGTTTCCCCCATGTACAGTCTAAACATGGTGGAGAACAACTCTTTAGAATGGACATGTTAAGGTCACTAATAGTTAAAGTAGAACGATTATAATGGTTGCTGCTTCTACAAAAATCAATAAATTCATATGCGAGGAAATCTTTTCTGGCACTGCCATCTTTGTACATAACAATGAACAGAAGCTGTGAGAATATGTTGTTATAGAATGCCAAGGATTAGAGGAGTAAATTTAATTACCAACAAGGCACTGAAATGAATTGTAGGGGGACAAAATACTATGTCTAGCATAATAATTTGTTTGTAGATTATTATTACAGTAATAATAACAGAAGAGATATGAAACACCAAAAAATGTCTTTATTTAGCTGAATGTTTGATACAAACACTTGTAAACAGCTTAACATCACACAAACACTTCTCTAAAAACTTTGATCTTCACATTTTGAACACATACTTTCATTATATTGACAAATATAATGTAACATTTGTACGTAATGAGAAACTTTTAACCAAATAACATCTTCATGCATTTCACAAACAACAACAAAACTGCATACACACTGAAATCTTCGTGTCTTTTTTTTAACCTATTTACAATAAAGCTGTTGTACACTGTTTGACATGAATTAATTAACTATCACATTGAGATCTTGACATTATATGTCTCATAGCTGCCACTTGGTTGGTACCCTAATATAATAAAATACACACAGTAACTCCTCATTGCAGATCTTACATCTATTGCTTCTAACACACAAAACAGACAAGTTATAGACTCCAGATTTGACATACTGAGGTGGTACGGATCTTCCAATCACTATTCATGCAAAATCTATAAAATTCATGGACTATAAGAGAGAATTCACTTACATTGTGCCAACATGTTTTGAGTACCCATACCTGAGTACCAATATGTACAAAGAAAAGTAAAGAAGTTGAACAAATACAATATCTGTGCAGTAAGGAACTGCTTTCCAATTTATACATGCAGCTATGCTATCATAATTGTCAATCACAACCCTATATATTACATGGTAGAGGTTTTCATATGCTGTGTATTAAGTAACAGTAAACCCAGCAAATGACAGATCTGATGTAAAGGAACATTTTCACTACATTTCTATTCCAGCACCTGCAATGAAATGAAATTAGAAACCCCCAATCAAAAACATAGCAGTTCTACTTCAAATAAATGTATTGAGTGGTATTTTTAAGTTTCACACACAACTTAAAGCATAATGTAGAGCAAAATAGTCACAGAAGACATAAAATACTGTGATACACTTACCAACTAAAAGTTTGTTTCCTTTTCTTTTGATTTCATTTGTTCTTGGACACAGAAATGAAATGCAAAACAAGCTTAGTTCATGTCACACTCAGAAACTTTTATGTATTCTGAGATGTCAGAGCAGTTTCATCAGTTTTGACAACATAGTAACTGCACCCATTCTGTTCCTCGTCCTGAAGAGGAATTACATTTATTATATATTCAACTATTTTCTGATTGAAATAAATGTAAATGAAAATTATATTCATCACCATTGTATTGAGAAAAATAATTGTATACTACATTGATTTACTCCAGTGATGCATGTGCAGTAACTGGTTGTTATTTCTACTAAAAAATCAATATTAACATATATACCACCATAAAAAACCTAACAGCGTGACAATTGATTGTGGTCATTTTTTGATGATCATTTATTTTAACTTTATATAGCCTAAAGCAGGCATGGCCAAACACCGTCCTGCGGGCACCCTCGCTGTGCCTGCGCTGCCGCCCGCTGGTGGCCTCTGCCGTGCCCCTGCCCTGCGCACTGTGGGCAGAGGCATGTGGGGCACTAGCGAGACACGGTCATGATGGGCAGGTGAACTACAGTGTACTCCACCTGTGGGCGCGAGTGTGCCCACCAGGTGGAAATGTGGGCCATGCCTGGCCTAAAGTTTCCAACAAATATGTAACTATCAATTGCTTATCACACGAAAGGTACAGGAAAATAAATCCACACAACTAATAATTTACAAAATTGTTTCATACCTTTCTACAGAATACAATTCTTTATTTACTTCAAGGTCGTCAACTGGTTTGTGATCAGCAGAAAAAAAAAATGCAATGGATACATATATAACACAAACACAATTGTCGAGCTTTCGCAACTCTTTGTTGCTTCTTCAGAAAAAGGGTAGGGAAGGAGAGGGAAAAGGAAAGGATGCGGGTTTTAAGAAAGTGGGTGAGGAGTCATTCCAGTCCTGGGAGAGGAAAGACTTACCTTGGGAGGGCGGGGGGGGGGGGGGGGGAGCAGACATGTAAAAAGTAATGAAGTTGAGGCAGAGGCTCTGTCCAGAGAACAGGGGCAAAGATGTTGTTGAATGGTGGGTAGGAATTTGAAATTACCAGAGGCTGAGACCAGGTGGGCAATGGGAAGAGAGAATATGCGGAAGGGCCAATTCCCATGTCCAGAGTTCTGAAAGGTTGGTGTCATCAATGGCCAACTTCAGACATCCGTCCCCATCAAACCCACAAACAACAGTACCTCCATTATGACAGCTGCCACCCATTCCTTATAGATTAGCTCTTTGTGGCAAACGAGTCTCCTCCAGTCCTGAATCCCTGAACCAGTACACCAATAACCTGATAACAGCTTTCACATCCCACAGCTACCCCTCCTGATCTGGTTCAGAAGCAAATTTCTAGGGCCACTTCCTCATCCTTCACATAGGTATTGTGGCGGCCGCCACTCCCCATGCAACTCACTGACGGATTCTCGGTGCAGTAATTAAAAGACGCCCACCAAAGCAATGAAAATTGTGCCCTTAGTTGTATTTGCACGCCTGTGTATCCTACACGCTCGGCCAGCAAGGAATTTCGGCAACCTAGCTCCCCTTCCAAGCCCGTGTCCAAATGGTAGAAGAGGGGTTCTGCAGTGCCAGCGATTCGTGGCGACGACCAGTCGGCCACGAGCAGTGCAGAGCAGAGCAGCAGGTGAGTCCAGCTGGCGCGGCTTGCAAGCTCCCACATGGCCATGAGCAAACCACCTCATGTAGACGCGAGTAGGAATCACAGGCGTGCCCCCCCCCCCCTTTCTTTTATTCAATGCAAAAAGTTAATCATTGTTCCATGTAATTTTATTGTAATAGTTCGTTAGAGTAATAAATTCATTAATTTCACCTGACTGTGTTTTTTCAATAACCCCCACTCAGTCAGATAGATGGTGTAGTTTATTAGCTTTGCCACACTGGTGACCCCGCACACGAACACGCAGTTTTTCGTCCACCTTTTCTTTATGCGAAAATTTCATTTCCACCAGCCCCCTCGTGCTCACTCTAAACCATGCAGTCTAACCGACCGGAAATTCCACCCCTTTGTTCGCTGTCACGCCCGCCCTAGCAGGTACCGGTCTGTAACGGGACCGTCCAGCCGCCTGCGGCCCAAGCACTCTGCGTAGGTCACAGCCAGCACTCCCTGCCACGGCCTACACACTGTCTTTGGACGAGAAAGAAACGGACAGAGTCCAACGCAAAATTCCCGCTCTAACCCTGCCTCCGTTAAACTGCAACAACCCCGAACAATGGTTCAACGTGGCAGAAATTTTGTTTGCCCGTTCACATATATACTCGGAGGATGACAAGTTCGCCGAACTTATGCACGTTTAGAGCCAGCAGTCCCCAACGCCGTGTCAAAGTTCTTTAGAACAAACAGCGCCGAACGATACCAGTCAGCCCGAGCGGCCTTAATTAGAAAGTTCGGTGTATCAGCAAGCGCGTGCACTCAGGCGCTATTCACATGCCAGGAAGTTCACGACGTGCTGCCCTCCGAAACGCTCAAACGCATTCACAAACTCGCGCTGCCCGACCTATTGCCCCCACACTTACTTATGGAGACGTGGAAAACGTGCCTGCTGCAGTATATCAGATCCGCAATTTCCATTTCCAAGACGACGAACGTCGATGACGCGGCCGAGCTGGCCGACGCCATTTTTACGGATCAACCGCAGGCGCCCGCGGCCGCCGCCGGCCCTCCCCCCCCCTCTCCCCTCAGGCCGCGGAACAGCTCGCGCCAGCCACGGTCCCCGTGGCGGCACCCACGCCCCCGCCCCCAGCAGCTTGCAGCAGCGCGTAGTACAGCTGGCCAGGGAGGTGGCGCTCCTCTCGGCCTCCCGCCCCTCCCCGCGCCCCGCTCGCCCGCCAGCTGGCGGCCGCTCCCAGGACACTGCTTTCTGGTATCACAGAGCATTCGGGCGCTCAGCTCAGAAATGTTCACCGCCATGTTCCTGGCACTCCCCAAACTAGTGCAGCAGCCGGCGACAGGTGCGCCCGGCTGGGGCGCCGTTTCACAGCGCCTCTTCATCCGCGACATCGGCCACCCCCGGTTTCCGCCATTCCTCGTGGATACCAGCTCGGACCTCTCTATCCTTCCCCGCAAGCTCTTCCCGGTCCCCGGTCCGACAGCACCTTTCCACCTCCCGGCCGCTAACAGCTCATCTATCGACACTTACCGCCCCACACACCCACACCTTTGACCTCGGCCTCGGTCGACGTCACACGTGGACGTTTATCGTTGCTGACATCACAGATCCGATCCTCGGCGGCGATTTCCTTTCCGCTTATTCTCTCATTCCCGACTTGTCCAAGCGGTGCCTCACAGATCCGGCGACAAATCGTTCCGCCCCTTGTTCCACTGCTCCCGCCGTCTTTGTAGACGTCAAACAGGTCACATACACCGGCCGCTTCTCTGAGCTCCTCTCAGATTTCCCACTCCTTACCCGCCCACCCACAGCCCCTCGAGAAGTATTCCACGATACGGTGCATTACATCGCCACCACTCCTGCCCCCCCCCGGTCCACTGCCGCCCCCGCCACCTCCCTCCGGCAAAGCGTGCTTTTGCACAGGCTGACATCGAGTCTTCGATAGCCGCCAGTATTCTCCGCCCTTCTAAGAGCCCTTGGATCTCTGCACTCCATCTTGCGCCGAAGAAGAATGGCACGTGGAGGACTTGTGGCGATTACCGGGCGCTCAACGCTCGCACTATTCCGGACCGTTACCCCGTCCCTCTCCTCCGCTCGTACAGCGATGCCCTCTCTGGATGTACAATATTTACAAAGCGCAATTGCACCAAGGCCTTTACGCAGATTCCGGTGTCCCCTGAGGACGTTCTGAACACAGGCGTCATCACGCCCTTTGGGCTTTTTGAAAGTCACTTCATGACCTTTGGGTTACGGAACGCCGCTCAAACGTGGCAAAGGTTTCTGGACAACGTCCTACGTGGTGCCACCAACTGTTTCGCCTACCTTGATGACATCTTGATTTTCTCAAAATCGCCAGAGGAGCATCGCCAACACTTGCGCGAGGTATTCACACGCCTAAAGAGAGCCGGTGCAATTCTCAGCCTGGACAAGTGCCTATTCGGTTTTCCTGAGCTGGAATTCCTAGGACACTGGGTGTCAGCATCAGGTTCTCGCCCCCCTCCCCGACAAGGTTCAGGCCATCCTCAACTTTCCTCGTCCCTCCACCTTCAAGGAGCTGCGGCGTTTTCTCAGAATGCTAAATTTCTACAGACATTTCATCAAATCTGCCGCCGAAATTCAGATTCCCCTAACGGCCGCACTTCGGGGCCACAAAACATCTGGTAGAAAGCCAGTTCAGTGGACGCCTCAAATGATGGAAAGCTTCTCCAACGCAAAGGTTGCACTCGCGGAAGCAGCGCTGCTCGCTCATCCGCAACACGACGCACCCCTGGCACTGGTAACAGATGCCAGCCAATTTGCTATCGGCGCTGTATTACAACAACGCGTTGGCAACGCTTGGCAGCCCCTCGCTTTCTTTTCCCAAACGTTAACTGAGCCGCAACAGCTGTGGGCCGCGTACGACCGGGAACTTTACACGATATTTGAGGCCGTGCGTTACTTTCGCCCCTCTGTGGAGGGCCGTGTTTTTACAAGTTACGACGTCCTCGCCGCCGCGCAGTCCGCCGATCCTGCCTTACAGTCTCTTTTAGCTGACCTGACATCCAGTCCGCGCCTTTCCTTGCACCCCTTGCCCGGATCTGACAGTCGCATACGGTGCGTCACGCTGTGACGCGCCCGACGCACAGCAGCGGCGCCCGGACCTGCCGCCAGCGTTCCGACGCGCGGCCTTCGACTCGTTGCACAGCCTCGCCCACCCCGGCATGCGCGCCTCTGCCCGCATGGTACAGGAGAAATTTTTCTGGCCGGGCGTGAAACGAGATTGTTCACTGTGGGCCCGTACCTGCGTAAAGTGTCAGCGCGCCAAGGTCGGCCGACACGCCCGTGCGCCAATTGCCTCTTTTCCGATCACGGAGGGCCGAGTCTCTCACGTACATATCGATATCGTAGGCCCATTACCATCTTCAGACGGCGCGTGATATCTATTAACGATGATCGATCGGTTCACACGCTGGCCTGAGGCCGTTCCCCTTACCGACATTTCGGCAGAGGCGGTCGCGCGCGCTTTTGTAAGTACATGGACTGCGCGTTTCGAATGTCCCCTGCATATCACATGCGACCGCGGCCGACAATTTACGTCACGACTATTTCAATCCCTCGCACCACATGCAGGTCACTCGTTCACTGCACCACTTCCTACCACCCTGCATCAAATGGCCTTGTTGAGCAGCTCCACCGCACCCTCAAAGCAGCACTTTCTTGCCACAACGCTTCGTGGACATCGGCTTTGCCCATGGTCTTGCTAGGCTTGCACGTCGCGCATAGGCTGGACTTGAATGCTTCGGCAGCTGACCCAATCTACGGTCAGCCCCTTGCGCTGCCAGGGGAATTCGTTGTGCCTTCGCCGCATGATCCACCGTTCCCGGCGCCTCCAGATTACGTCACTCGACTCCAGCAGCAGATGGCCCGTCTGCGGCCGGTACCACCCAGACACCACGCGATGGACCGCAGTTTTGTCCACAAGGACCTCGCCACAGGTTCATACGTCATGCTGCGAACGGACGCCCAGCAACCTCCTCTGCGCCCGCAGTACAGTGGCCCCCACAAGGTTCTCGAACGCGGAGACAAGACCTTCAGGATTGAGGTCGCCGGCAAGCCTGCCACTGTTTCTATCGACAGACTGAAACCAGCGTATATCTTACCCAGTGACGAACCACTACCGGGGACCATCATGCCACGCCCACCGACATTGGTGCAGCCGGCGGCTCAGCAGCAGCCACCCGCTGCTCCACCGCAAACGACGCTTCCGACAGTCGAGTCGGTGCCACACGGCCGCCTGCCGCTGGCCGACTCACCACAGCAGCCGACAGCAGAACCTCCGCAGCTCAGCTGTCCGACTTCGGCGTCGCCGCCTCCACAGCCGACGCCCGCCGCGCCGCCACAACAGTCGCCGACCACAACCGGTCGCGAGCATTCTCTGACGAGGGCACTGGCGCCAGCCGGCCTCGCACCGCCGGGTCCTCCAGTGCACCGCTACAACCGCTTCGGACGGCATCCTACCAGACGACGCACACAGCGTTTGGTGTTCACGCGCAGCCGTACCACCTCAGACGCCGACGCTCAATGTACGACCGCCGACATCACCTTTCAGCGCCAGGGGAAGTGAGTGGCGGCCGCCACTCCCCATGCAACTCACTGACGGATTCTCGGTGCAGTAATTAAAAGACGCCCACCAAAGCAATGAAAATTGTGCCCTTAGTTGTGTTTGCACGCCTGTGTATCCTGCACGCTCGGCCAGCAAGGAATTTTGGCAACCTAGCTCCCCTTCCAAGCCCGTGTCCAAATGGTAGAAGGGGGGTTCTGCAGTGCCGGCGATTCATGGCGACGACCAGTCGGCCCCGAGCAGTGCAGAGCAGAGCAGCAGGTGAGTCCAGCTTGGCGCGGCTTGCAAGCTCCCACATGGCCATGAGCAAACCACCTCATGTAGACGCGAGCAGGAATCACAGGCGTGCCCCCCCCCCCCTTTTCTTTTATTCAATGCAAAAAGTTAATCATTGTTCCATGTAATTTTATTGTAATAGTTCGTTAGAGTAATAAATTCGTTAATTTCACCTGACTGTGTTTTTTCAATAACCCCCACTCAGTCAGATAGTTGGTGTAGTTTATTAGCTTTGCCACAGTATCATTTCATGCAGGTAACTTTACACGGCATGTGGGTTAGTCCACTCTTGCTCTCAAGTGCCTCAGTTTAGCTTCTACAACACCCTTCAGTTAATTTATCATAAAAATCTTGAATTGAGTGATTGATTATGCCTTTCTGGAGATTAACACTGTTTCAGGCTTTTGGTGTCTAATGTTTTTATGGAGATGAAAACTTGGCTCTAGGATGTCTTCATTTTTTATTAAACTTTTACTGGCTTCCTTATAGATGCATTGCACAGTACTCACTTATACCTCACAGGATTCTGTGGTTTTTTAACTTACAGGCTCGATATTATACAGAGAAATTTTACTTCTGTTTTTGTGCAGATAAGAGGTAAGAAATGTAAAATTGAGGAAAATGTTAAAATCCCTCAAATACAAGCAAAAACATATGTAACTGACATACGCATATGACTAAAAATCTTCACCCCTCCAACAGACTGACACCAGTATCTATCTAAATGAAACGCACAACTGGTATTTTATCACATGGTCCATAAATTGTCTTTTTTCCTGGAGATGCAGAAACATGTCATCTTACATTCCTATAGACAACAGGTAGGGATCAGGAAAATTGTCATTTTCAAAAAGTAGCCTGATGAATGGGATTTTGCTGCAAAAATCTATTTTACACGTAATATTTTGAGATAAAGTTATTTTCTGCTTATAAATATGGACAAAGTCATCAATTTTCAGGAACTTGGGTTTTACAATATCTGGTGATGCAAAATAAGCTACCATGTATGAGAAGAGAGGCAAATGATATTGTAAAACAAGATGTAAGCAATCAAAATTTTGTTGGGAAGGTAGCTGACTGAAGTGACTGAATTGATAGACATTCATAAATTGTGACTTACGATGATAACTATGGTATCAATTCAATTATACTAAACATTTCAACAGTCATTAATTTTGTATGTTTACTTCTTGTTATCTATATAGTTTCCCTACAGACAAAATTGTCTGCTAAGTTCTATGTTGGTATTGACCAGAGCAATAAATGCCAGTCGATGTAATTTGACAACTGATTCAAAGACTATCATTCAAGGAAACGTAAGCTCTTTGCCAGCAATCCTCCACCGAAACACTTAAGTCTTTCTCAAGAGAATGCAGTGCAGTGCAGATGGTTTTAGTGTTCCTGTATCTCTTTGTTTGTCTATTAGGACAGTGTAAAATATGGATCGTACTTCTGTCAATTGCAAAAGACAGGGTGCAGCAATATGTGAGCCACAGCTCATATAGCATCAATTCACAATGTTTTGCAAGAAGAGAAGAAAGGTAACATGGAAAAACATATTAAATCAAAATGTACAGGATGACCAGCCAGTCAAACAGGTTAGGAAAAAATTCAAAACATTTATTTCAAAACTTCGCCCAAGTTTAACAAGTGTTCTTCCACTGAGACATATGCCTTGACAACATGGCCAAGGCTGTCCAAAAAGCAGGACAGAGCCGGCAAGAACCAGTATTGAATGCTGATCCTAAAATCAAGCCACCCTTCTGGCGTCCGTGCTGAAACTAGTGACATTTCCATGTTACCGTGGAGCCAATAGCAGACACCCACATTTGATCACATGTCCTACTGCTGGAGGACTGAGAAGTGTTAGCATCAGTTCCTTTGCTCTCTTCAGTTTGAGTTCTCATACAGAACAGACGCACTCGAGAGGTCCAGCCTCTGTGTGGGGCGATCGGCCACATGCCGTCCGCTCCCGCCTAGCGGTTGTTCGGTATCAGCCACCAACTGTGTGAACCGTAACCATTACCATAACCTTTTCCATTTTCTAATTCGCTAACTTAAGACTGGCATTCATTCATTGCATCCGTCCCCAGGGCGAGTCCCGCCATGTATTCCGTACTTCACAATATACCAAATATTAACTTGAATTCTATCTTTTATTTGCCAGTCAGCCACCCTTTACTAGGACGCCCACAAGCCTTCACCGCTCCGCCTTCCATCCTGACAATGCTTACAACCCATTTCATTTATGCAGCACTGGGATGGGTTGTATAATTTTCCTATCATCCATAGGATAAAGATCAAGTGCTGTACAAAAAAAAGCTTTCTTTCCACCACCAAGAAAATGCTTGTGCTTCTCAAAATAGAGCAATTGTTGAATGGTGCTAAAAGATGGCAAGAGAAAGAACATTTCGGGAAAGAACTGTAGAAGCATTTGTAAAAGCAAATATTCCAATGGAAAAGTTGGAAAAAGATGCTTTACACTCATGTATTCATGAATTCTCCAATGAAGATTGTCATGTGAAAAGACTGTATTAGAAATATTTCCCAGGTAAGCAATTTTTTTTTCACTTTACATTGTGGTGTAAGATAGGTATAGAGAAATTACCATGCCGTGGGCCTGGTGCGTAAAATGTAACACAAAAAAATCACGACTTTTGTGCATGAAATGGTGAAATGTTTCATTTATTGGGTTTTATAATAATGGAAAGTCCAGGTTGGAATTAATAATATAGTAATAAGGACAGTTTACAACTCACCGCAAAGACGTGGCGACAAGCTGCGACAGGCATATGTAAAAGACACACACATACAACACTTTCAGCTACCGGCTATGGCCATGGCTTTCTTCAGAAAATAGAACTCTCACGCAATCACACAGTCACACAACACAGTAATACAACCATCACCTCCGGCTGCCGCACTACTACAAAAAAGCATGGAGAAGCATAGTGTATGAGGTATCTTTAGTAGTACTGTTGCATCTTTCAAGGGTTCTGCCAATAAAACACAGTCTGTGGTTCACCTTTCCCAAGACATTATGTGTGTGTTCTTTTCAGCTTAAGTCTGAAGTAATAGTAATTCCTAGGGATTTTGTGGAGTTTATGGCCTTCACTTTTGATTGATTTATCTGGAAACGGTTTTCATACTCATGTGGACGACTTCATACTTCTCATTATGTAGAGTCAACTGCCAATTTTTATACCATAGTGATATTTAGATCATTCTGCAGCTGGTTTTGATCTTCAGATGACTTTACTAGAAGGTAAATGACGGCGTCATCTGCAAACAACCTAAGAGAGCTGCTTAGATTTTCTCCCCACCGTTCATGTAAATAAGAAACAGCAGAGGACCAATAATGTTAGATCTGTCAGACAGGCATGTGGCTGGTCGCGAGTCTATGATCAACTAGCTGGGAAAACATGAGCAGTTACAGATAGAATGGTGGAAAGTGGGAAAGTGCCCATTTGGCCCTAGTTAAATATTCAAAAAACTACCTAAAATTATTAACTATTGATCCACATATAATACAAAGGAGCACTTAGGCTCATTTAAAAAAATAAATACTAGACCGATGCGCCTCCTGTCACTTTCATAGTTTTTGCATTATAGTAAATACAAAATCATTAAAAAATAATAAAATGGTTTCCATGTATAAAAGGTGGATTGTAAATAAACAAACAATAATAACTGTAGTATTAGTGACAGTACGGTAATCAGATCAATAGTACAGTGAATAATCTATGTATACATACTGAAAAAGCAAACGTAGAAAAGTTTACTTTTTTTTTTGGTAACGTAAGAACTACGATATGTACAATGTTTTTGATGCCATATTCTGTTGCAATGGAAAATTTCCGTTAAATACCATCATCACATGTATTTATTTCACTTGTATATTACCGTATTTGCGCGAATATAGGCCGCCCTAAACTTTTGAAAATCTTGAGTATAGGCCGCAGGTTTTTTAATTTTTATTTTTTGTATAATCAAACTTTTTTTGTTATCAGAAACACAATGTTAACTAAATAATTTTCTCTTTTCAATAAACTTAAAACAAATATGCAAAACTGTGAATCAACGAATAAGAAAGCGAGACGACAGGCCGATCATGGCGCCCCAAGTGAGGGGACACTTAGGCCGGTATTACACTATCAAATTATTTATCAAAGAATTGGACAAAGAAAAATTGGACGTAGTGTAATGGGAACATCGTCCAATATTTCATCCAATCTAAAGCCTCGGCCTAGATTTGATCAAAGAAATCGCTCGTCTTCTGTTTCCTGCAGTGAGAAATGTGACTGCTTGGAGCGCTAGTAGTATACAGCTTCCTTGCCAGTTGCCACTACAGCTGTTTTATTTGGAGGTTAAATATCTGACATTACTTCGACGTAACGTTCATATTCGTAAACATGCCTAGTAGTGGAATGTTTGTGTAGTGTTTCCTAGCAACAACAAAATTTAAAAAAATCAGATGGGGCGTTGTATAACAGGTGACAAGGCCAATTCACACTGTCCGTCACGTCAATTCGCGTAGAGCCCAATACCCTACGACAAAAGTGAGGTTGAGTTACAATCCGTGATGTAAAAAAGTCATTATATACTATCGGAATTGAAGAAGTAATACCCCTAAATCTTAATACGGCCGAAGCAGATTTTAGAATGTATGATTTTGGTAACGTGGTGTGCTAAGTTCTGGGAAATGAAACAACTTTCAAAACATAGACATCTGTTTGCAAGCGAATCTAAGTACACATAAATACGTCAGCCAATTTTTGTAAGGAAATAAATAGAGTCTATTTACTTTATCAGCAATGTTTCCCCCTTACATTGTTAATAACGTCATAAACCATTTAGATTATCCTCTTTGTCAGTGCTCACATTTTCCATTAAAAGCGTTATTTAATGAAACTTGCTTTATCAACTTAATCTTATTCGTATACACTGTTTGAGTCAGCTTTTTTGTTACTCTATTGCAAACTGTGAAGGATGAATAGCGACAAAATAATTAGCTGTGAACGGCCTGGCTGTTCTGCCAACGGCATAAAAAAAGAAAATCCTCCCGGTCCCGTAACAAATTTTATTTATCTCGCTCTGACACACACAGTTTCATCCAGGTGCGTTTCCTTTTCTTTTTTCCCTCCTCCTATTCTAAATGCAGACAACGCAACTGTAGTATAAACAATAGCTGAGCATTACACCGCCATTTTGAAGCAAATTTGACAAAATATTGGATGATAGTGTAATACCCCCTTTTGCATTTCATCCAATTTCTTTGTCAAAAAATATGACCAATATTTCATCCAATTTTTTCGTCCAACTCTTTGTCCAATAATTTGATAGTGTAATACCGGCCTTAACCAAGGCTTGTTACTGGGCATTTCAAGCGTAAGTGTGTGCTGCGAAAATATACATAGTTTATTTCAGTGTGTGTGTGTGTGTGTGTGTGTGTGTGTGTGACGATGTTTTGGCTTGTAGGTTTGTAGCGGGAAATGAATGTACGGGTTACACTGCCGAATGTAAGCTTCAGGTTGCCTAGTCACAGTAACGGACATGGAAAACGTGAAGTTCGACGTAAATTTGACGCTGACAAAAAAAGTTGGATGTAAGTGAGGAAACTATTAAAATGTTCAAAGAGTAGTCATGCATTTCAAGGGCTAAAATGTAAATATACCCATGTTTGCTTGACTTCATAATTCAAAACAGTAACTGTGGTTTTGCTGTTACAACAGAAATGATTCGGTTGGAAGGGTGCAAAATAGCCCAGAGTACATTGTTTCATGGAAATAACCCCCAATGAATGTGAAACCAGTGAATCTGCTCATAGTAAAGTACGATATTTTAAAACATAGCATTCAACATCAGCATTAGCTACACAAATCAGTTGTTCCATTATCTTAACCTCCCATCACCGCTCACAGAAGGCGTAAACATCACCGTAAAACCTCTAGCGACACACACTAAACTTTTGTCATGAAGACTAACTTCATTGACTACATCAAATTAAAATCATCTGTGTGCTTAGGAAGTGTGTGTTACGTACTATTTTTGTTTTAAGGCTGTGCGGACGTGTTAAAAAACAGTCGTCAGCTTTTGGTGGCTGCGGTACAGAATGACACCATTCGATTTATATCGAAATATCAACTTCCACAAATTCCCGCGCCATTTCCGTGAACATGTACAAAAACGTATATGCAGTTCTGCGAAACTGTTACTGTAGCATTTTTGGAAATTAACATTTTATTACATTTCTCAAACAAAAATAAAAGTGAGCGTGTAATTTTTGAAAGTAACGACTTTGGGAAAAGGAGCGGTTGGGGGGAGGAGGATTGAATCTCCATTATAGGCCGCACCACGTGTTTTTTGGAAGCCGAAATTTTGGAAAAAAAGTGCGGCTTATATTCGAGCAAATACGGCAATGTAAAAAGAGATTATTTTGTGAAAATAAGATTCTGATTTGACTTCAGAGTAAGCCAGCGAGGTTACTTAAGGGGGCGATTTTGGCTTGTTAGGGGCAGTCTGTTAGTGTCGGTTTGACAGACAAGACTTCTTGTTACTATGTGTGACTGTGGAGTCACTTGAGGACTTAAAATTTCAGCGAAGTGTTCTTTTGTTGAACTTAGAAATATTTGTTCTGTGGTGCTTCAAGAACTTTGATTTTATTTTGCATCTGTGGGACTTAGAAAAAGTCTTCAGTGGTGCTTCATGGACTCTGTATTTTGTGACAATGGAATTTAAGAGTTGCTCAAGATTGTTGCTAGACTTTAATTTTTATTTAGCAAATGTGCAACTTAGAAACTATTCTGTCAAGTTTCTATTTTTTGGTGTGGCAGCCTTAAGGAACTTTGCATTGCTTTGAAGTCAGGTCTAACAAATATTCACTGGTGGATATTAGGTGGAAAAAACATCAATTTAGTTAAAGTGAACGCGTTGTTTGTGCAGTTTTTTTAAGCTAAACATTTTGGGGACATTGCAGCAGGTGTGGGTGGCCCCTAGACATAACACAGTAAGTTTGTATAGCAAATAGGGTCTACAGCCGCACTTCATGGAGCCCCAAGCAAATACAGACTGTGAATATCTCCCCCCCCCCCCTCGTGCTGTGGCATTGTGGTCTCAAGTCAAATGAAGGAAATAACTAAGAAAATTGTGTATAATTTTATCACCCTCCACAGAATAGTGTGTTTTTGGAAATTCCACATGTAAGCTCGCAGACAACACACAAAGGGGTTGTTCTCAGAGCGGTGAAAAAAGAGTTAGTTGGAGACAAAAGCAGGTGGAATGTTCCCTTGATGCCAATTTATTGAGATATATACAGGGAAGTGGCCAGATTGGTGATTGTCAGACAGATTTCAGTGGGAGGAGCTAAAGTCACATAGGAAAAACTAAATAGTATTTATGAAATTGCAGAGGGCAGTTAGTGAATTCTCTTAGCATAATCTCAGTATCGCCTGGAGAAACGAGCTTTGAACATTAGATCAGTTTATGACTGAATTAAGTAAGCCAAAGGCTCATTTCAGACTTGATAGGTTACAGCTAATTCAAAAGATCGCAACAGATGCAGATGACAGCTAAGTGTTGCAGACACAACTGAGCTACCAGTTTTGTTTAAGGTAAAGTTTAACTTTATTTTTGAATGAACTGAAAACTTCTGCTTCAGCATGTGAGCTAGTAGTAAGGACAGTGAATTACGATTGAGGGGGGAAAAAAAATTAAAAGCAGCCAATGATCAATTGTATCATATAGATATAGGTTTCAGATTACTTGTATTAGGTTTTTCATGAAAGTGTTCAAGTTTGTCAATTGACAGAGTTTCTCTTTGATTTATGTTGAATAGAAGAGAAGCCCAAGATTAGATATCAGTGATCCCAACAGAGACTTCTCGTTTGAAATATAACATTCATCATTTTGAGGTAAGAAATATTTCTACTTGAAAGGATGGAACAATGCCTTAATGGTAAGTCCTTCCACTCCTGGGATTGGAATGGCTCCTTTTCCACTTCCTTAAAACCCGTATCCTTCCCTTTCTCCTCTCTTTCCTCCCTCTTTTTCCCGAAGAAGCCACCACTGGTGGCGAAAGCTCGAATGGTTGTGTGTTTTTGTGTGTGTTTAGTGTTCCTATCGACCAGCCTGTACTTTAGGTAAGTCAAAAATCTTTATTTTATACCATTTATATATATATATATATATAGTATAAAATAAAGATTTTTGACTTACCTAAAGTACAGGCTTGTCGATAGAAACACGAAACACACAAAAACACACAATCATTCGAGCTTTCGCCACCAGTGGTGGCTTCTTCGGGAAAAAGAGGGAGGAAGGAGAGGAGAAAGGGAAGGATACGGGTTTTAAGGAAGTGGAAAAGGAGCCATTCCAATCCCAGGAGTGGAAGGACTTACCTTAGGGGACAAAAAGGAAGGTAAACAAATACACACACACACTCACACATATCCACATCCAAACACACCTAGGCAGACATTTTGCCTTTACAGTAGGAGTTGTGTGACCTGCAAAGGAATCCAAAACCAACATAGTGTATTTGGCAAACCTAGCAAAGCACCAGGAGATCATTGCCACAAAAGTCTGATCCACTCTAACACCATTTCTTCAGTGATCCAGCCACTTTCATTAGCATGTACAATCACATCTTTTGGGAACACTTCAGACTTTGGTAACATCTTTCTTTCAAATATAATGAAGGGTGGCAGTTTATGGCCCTCAGCTGTACAACACAGCATTACAGACATGCATGTTTTTTGCCACCTGAGGACAATATTTTCACCTTTCAGGCAGCTTTTGCACAATTAAAGTGCGTCTACAATGGGAGAATCCCCAAATTTTCATGATATACGCAATCCAATTGCGGCTTCCTTTAAATCCTTAATTTGTTGTCATCAGGGAATTCCGTGTGGTTTCACCTGTATAATATTTGCACTAACTGGTAAGCACTTCTGTCCCTGACAAAACCATTCAGCACAATTTCCACATCATAATGGCGGCAACAATGTCATCCAGAAAATGTGTTTCTATTGCTGGAACATGCAGAAAGTTGCATCTTCTGTTGCCTCACAATACTTTGCCGTTATCTGGCAAATGGAAAAAAATTACCAAATAAAATACAGCTTCAAATAATCTCTTCTACTTAGTAATAAGGGTATTTGGAAACAGCAGGCTTTTGAACTCTGCCACTTTGTTCCATTGACGATGAAGCTTGTTTTTTTTACACAGCATATATAAACAAAAAGTGAGATCTTGATGTAACATTCACAAAACATACTTATGGCAGCTTCTAGCTGCCTGTTTCAGAGCTTCATTAGGTTTTGTCCGATTCTAAGCCACACATGCTTACAGTGCCTACTAGTGTCATTTTTCAGAACTTCCTTAAGCTTTGACACTAGCAACAACTGTGTTAATTTTGTAAAAAAAAAAGCACAAGACATGTGAACACAATTCACAAACACCATGCAGCTTTGGATCTGCTTAACTTACTTGGCAGATCAAAGTATTCAATTTGTTATGTTTCATATTAAAAAATTAGACAAATCTATAAACTTCAAAACAGAGAGTGGTTGGCCAGCACTTACCATAGTCTGGTAAAATACAAATGGCAACAAAACAATGTTTGCACTAGCTTTCAGAAACATCTATTTCATTCGTCACATAGCAGAGGTGACAATGTGTGAAGCTTAAAGAGACTTAACTGCAGGGTCATCAGTCCGGAGAGAAAGACAGAAGGGGAGAGTTATCACGTCCACATCCACCCACCACACCTCATTTCATCTCATCATCACCTAGGTTGTGAGTAACAATTCCCTTGCATATCTCCTTTCTCTTCCTTCCTCTCCTGCCTGATGGAGGAAATATAAATTTCCAAAAGCTAATGGGAAACTTTTTTTATTATTATTATTACTATTGGTGGTACCAAACTATGGTGAGTACTGGCCATTCACTCTATCTATAACTGCCTCCTGTGGGTAGGAGGGGAACACTCTTAGTACTTCGTGTTTTCTTTGTATTATTGATCACTTTGGTTTTATAACTAGTTCAAAAGTTCTTTGAATAGTGAAAATAATTGATGATGTTATTTGACTCTACTACTGGTATGACAGTAGGCTCCCTCATCATGAGGAGCACGAGACAAATGGCCTGCATAAAATACCATTCCGCATGAAAAATGGATTGTGGTACGATTCCCTTATTTAGCTTAAAAATAGTTACAGAAATAATCACTGATAAAAGGCCTGTAATCTATTATGATAAATGTGAAATTGATTTGTGACTTCAAATGTTATGAAAATGATGTTCAGTCAAAATTGGTTATAATAAAGATGAAGGAACCAATGATTCCTCAGCATTATATCTTACAGCTGTATAAACTGTTTCTTTCTTTCATCTGTGAATTTTAGGCTACCAAAGTCAAAATTTCAAGAAGTACTGGAAATACATGAAACCTACAGCATTTGTGGAAGCAGCCGATAAAACATTTTTTCTTATGTTTGTGCAGTCTGTATAGGAGTAACAAGGTAGCAAAATTGTCTTTGAGAATGTAAATTTTTCAATAATTTAGAACACAGTCTGGACAATGAAAAATAAAATGTGAACATCTTTAAAACTCACTTATAGTGCTGCATAGTATAATTAATATGAAAGAAAACTTCACGCCATTTACTGTATTAAAAAAATTAATCAACAGTTTGTATTGCCATGTTAAATAATGAAAAAACAAAATGCAGTTATTGTCATTGTGACAGCACAGTCAGAAAACAGTAAATATTGTAGTTCATACATTTCTCTTAAAATATAATGAAAAAACTTCTTTTATATGTCAAGTCACAATGAGCGATGTTGTACTGGGTAATTTTTAAAATGTAAATTAAATTGAATAGAGCTGGGACCATCAGATTTTGTTGGTATAGCTGATATATTATTGAAAGCAATATTGCTACACTTTATCGACTGTAGAAAAACAGAACCAACTACACAAAATTGCACAAACCTATTTAGCAGTTTGTAGCTGATCAGCTACATACCTCTTTTTTCCCCATTATCTCTCAAACCGATCAACATTTTACCACAAATTCAGTAGTAGCTGCTTCTATACATGGCATTACACAGGCAAGTAGCTTGCCCTAGAAATTAAAAATTGCAGAGTGCTACTGAATCAGTTCGACAGTTAGCTGCATTGAGTTACTCCTAACATTCGTTTGTTTACTTTAGCATTCCTCCTTTTCCGTGTAAATGCAGCCAATCACATACTACTGTTCATTATGATTAGAGGCAAATAGTGACATTTACTGCATTGGGCACATCGTGGAAACACTATATAGCTGACCAGCTATGAACTTTTTGTTGTTAGTAGAGCATAATAATTTTAAAGACTTTTTCCTCAATATTTTTCTCAGTATATATGCACTATACATTAATCGTGCTATTTTTATAACTTTTTTTTATTTAAAGTCATGCATTTAAAGGATTAACCTTTATGAAATGATTATACCCACTCAATATTTCTTTTAAGCTCCTGGAAAATATTTTTCATATTTCCCAACATAACTTCTATGGAATGTCTATAGAGATGAGCCCTAGAGTATCAATGACAAACACAAAATAACATTTACGTTACCTGAATATTTAATGAAAAATTTGGGTTCCACTAGTTCCATTGTTTTTACTTTATTTTTATCTTGTGCAATTTAAGTTTGAATCCAAGCATTTCAGAAAGAACTCCAGAGAGGGCTGAGAGTATCACTACCTTTGTGATGGTGTAGAGGTATGGATTAGCTGATAGTCCTGATATTTTAAAAGGACTTTCCAATTCCTGTAATAAATAATACACTATTAATTACTAAAAATGTAAAATTCAAGTTAGAATTTCAAGAAAGAGGATAGATAGCAACTCATCGTCAAGACAATTGCTGAGACACAGACAGGCATGTAAAATATACAATCACTTTTTAACGATAGAAAATCCAATTGGAATGTCAATAATAGACGAAAGATAACAACTCACAGTAAAGAGGCTTGTTGAGGTGCTGACAGGCACGTAAATAAATAATCCCATTCACACAACTTAATATTTTCAGCCACAGCCTTCGTCAGAAGAACCACATACATTCACGCTATCACTCAAGACAACTATACAGACACAACCACCAAGTCTAGCTGGAGTGACTGGACACGGTGGTTGTGGTGCGTGTATAGTTGATTGATTGAGTGAGTGAATGTATGTGTTTCTTCTTCTGGCAGAGGCTGTGGCCGAAAATTTAAGTTTTGTGAATGATTATTTTTGAGCCTGTCAGCAGCTCATTGAGCCTCTTTATGGTGAGATACAATCACATTTGCATTACTTAAATTTTTGGCCATGGCTGCTGGAGTGGGCAGCAATGGTGGTCGTGTGAGTGATTTTATGAACATTTGTGTACCTTTCTGATGAAGACCATTGTCGAAAATTTAAGTTGTGTGAATGTGATTGTCTATTTTACATTCCTGTCAACAGCTCAGCAATTGTATTTACGGCGAATTGTTATTAGCCTCTATAATTGACACTCTGAATTACTAATTGTGTATCAAACATAACTGACAAAATAGAAATAGAAATAAATTGTTATAGAGCCTGGAAGGGAAATTAAGTACTTTTACCTTCAGAAGATCAGCTGCTAACTTGAGAACACTGTTTGCTACCATCAGTTCTTCTTTTTTATGTGGTTTCTGCTCTATTTGCAGGTATAAATTTATCTGGGAAAGGAAAAAATAGGTAAGAAACATGCAAAATATGGAAAACACAATATAATAAAAAGTAAGCAAATGTACATATAACACATGTTTTAGACAGTGTCACAACCAACAGACAAATATGGAAACGCACAGTGTGCACACCTATTCCATGAAACTGTGGACACTCCATTTGTTCACTGTGCTATGTGAACCATTCTGCAAAACTAATGGATTTTTAATATGGCCTAGCCAGTGACTAGAATTTATGTAGCCATTTACCAAAGAAGGTAACAGCTATCTTAATTGTATGCAAACTGCTTCCAATGCGACACTGAAATAGCACTATTTTTCAGTTTACATGGACTTTCAAATCCAGTTGTTAGTGGGCGGTCATGTAATCATTTCACAACCGATTCTGTAAACTAGGTATTACAGTCAAAACTGATAACAACAAAGGGACTGACAATAGTTGGAATATATATAGTTGTTTGACCTCTTTGCATTTTGCTTATGACTGCCTTGGTGTGTGTGCGTCTGGATGTGTGTGTTTGTTTACCTATCCTTTTCCCCCCCAAAGTAGATCTTTCCTCCACCAGGATTAGAATGACTTCTTACTCACTCCCTTAAAAACCTCATCCTTCCCTGCTCTTTCTGAAGAAGCAACCTTAGGTTGCGAAAGCTCAGTAGTGTGTGTTTTTATTTTTATTTGTGTATCAACAAACTGGTGCCTTTTCACCTGGTAAGTCCAATTTTCTTTACTACTTTTTATAAATATTTTTCAGATCAGGATTGTTTCCCTCTATATATAAATAAATAGATGAGGTTTAATTAGCAGGCGAAGGAGCACAGGTACGTGACAGAAACATAAATAAAAAACACACGATCACACAAATGCTAGCTTTCGCAATCATTTGTTGCTTTTTCAGGCCAAGAGCAGGGAAGGAGAGGGAAAAGGAAAGGACACGGGTTTAAAGGAGCAGGTGAGGAGTCATTCCAGTCCCGGGAGAGGAAAGACATATGTTTGGGAAAAAAGTATAGGATTTTTGCATATGTCTGCCTTGGTGTGTGTGTGTGTGTGTGTGTGTGTGTGTGTGTGTGTGTCTTACCCCAAAGGTAAGTCTTTCCTCTCCTGGGACTTGAATGACTCCTCACCCGATCCTTTAAACCAGCATCCTCCCCTTCCCTGCTCTTTGGCTGAAAAAGCAACAAATGGTTGCTAAAGCTTAGCATTTGTGTGTTCGTGTGTGTATTTTATATTTATGTTTATCACGTACCTGTGCTCCTTCGCCTGGTAAGTAAACCTCATCTACTTTTTGTATATATTTTTCCTGCTAGAATTTTTTTCCTAAGTAGATGAAGATTACTTAACAGGCGAAGAAGCACAGGTAGTGATAGTAACACACACACACACACACACACACACACACACACACACACACACGCACGCACGCACGCACACACGCGCGCGCGCGTGCGTGCTTTTGCGTGCGTGTGTGTGTATTTGTAATCTTCATCCACTTATATATATAATTTTCCTCTATAATGTGTGTGCACCCGCGCTTGTTTACCTTTCCTTTTTTTCCTCCCGTATGACTCCTCTTCCACTCCCTTAAAACCCGCATCCTTCCCTTTTTCCCCTCCTTCCTCCTCCTTTTCCTGAAGAAGCGGCCAATGGTTGCGAAAGCTTGAATGTCGTGTTTGTGTGTGTGTTTTTTGTGACTATCTATGAGCCTGTGTTTTGGGTAAGTTATTTGATTCCTAAAATATAAAAAATAGACGAAGATTACTCACCAGGCGAAGGAGCACAGGTGTGACAGCATCACAAATAAATAAATGAACACACACACACACACACACACACACACACACACACACACACAATCGCAAGCTTTCGCAACCCAGTTGCGTCTTCAGGCAGTAGGGAAGGAGAGGGAAAAGGAAATGATGAGGGTTTTAAGGAAGGGGGTAAGGAGCCATTCCAATCCCGGGAGAGGAAAGACTTCCCTTGGGGGAAAAATGGAGGGTAAACAAATGCACACATGCCCACACATTCACACAGACACAAGTACACCTAGGCAGACATACTGTAGAAAGCAAAGAAGTGAAGTTATAGAAGTTAAGAAGTTAGACAGAGATACCACTTGAGGCAGAGGCTCTGTCCAGAGAACTGATGCAAAGATGTTAAGAAGGTGGGTGGGAAGATCCTTAACTTCTTAACATCTTTGCATCAGTTCTCTGGACAGAGCCTCTGCCTCAAGTGGTATCTCTGTCTAACTTCTTAACTTCTATAACTTCACTTCTTTGCTTTCTACAGTATGTCTGCCTAGGTGTACTTGTGTCTGTGTGAATGTGTGGGCATGTGTGCATTTGTTTACCCTCCATTTTTTCCCCCAAGGTAAGTCTTTCCCCTCCCGGGATTGGAATGGCTCCTTACCCCCTTCCTTAAAACCCTCATCATTTCCTTTTCCCTCTCCTTCCCTACTGCCTGAAGACGCAACTGGGTTGCGAAAGCTTGCGATTGTGTGTGTGTGTGTATTCATTTATTTATTTGTGATGCTGTCACACCTGTGCTCCTTCGCCTGGTGAGTAATCTTCGTCTATTTTTTATATTTTATTTTTCCTGCTAGGAATTTTTCGTCTTAATAATCGTTTCATTTATTTGATTCCTATTTTTATAACTTCTATAATATATTCCTTCTATAATATATATATATATATATATATATTATGCTGCCATAGGATTAATAATTTGTGAAGTAGCAAAAACACAGTACATTTATAGAACTTACAATATGGTATTTGTGGCGAGGGAGTGAAGGGGAATTTTTTCCTTAAGCTGCACCCAAACTGTGGAGGGCCACACAACACAAAAGCAAGAAAAGAGGTTGACATCATACTGCCCCCACTCTGCAGGAAACATTTACACACACATACTAACAATGCTGCATTCACACCTGTCAGTGCCACACTACTCTATCGTGTGTGTGTGTGTGTGTGTGTGTGTGTGTGTGTGTGTGTGTGTGTCAGGAGTAGACATTATGCAGTGCGCACAGGAGTAACAGGCCAGAAGAACTTACAAACTCATAATAATTTTCATTGCATTTGTCTATTATCCAACAAGTCACAATAAACAATTTCTTTAATATATAGATTACATAGGATCTAGATGGAACCATTTCATTTTTTTTATACTCAATCCATTGTTAAAAGTGATGCTGCTATAAACAGTTTACACCGTAATTCCCTTTACTTTGTAGAAAATATTGATATTACTGCTAAATTAGGAAAACTGACAACAATGCTCTATTTGCACAGCTTCCTATTCTGTACTCCTAAAGCCATCTCTCTTAATGCTAAACCTCTTGTATACTATCAATGGGTGCTGACATAGTATGTAAGTCACCTCATGGCGATAGGACAGTTTTATCATTGTGTATGAAAAATCCTAGTGTGAAGATTTTCTTTAATATAATGTATATATTGTAAGACGACATTTTTTTTTCTTCCAGATTCATCATTTGAAAAATACAGTGTCATATTATATTTGCACACTGACTAAAGTCGACATTTTTATGACATGTAATCTGTTGTTGTTTGTGTGTTTGAAGGGTGCTCAACGTTGAGGTTATCAGCACACATACATAACTCTCAGTGGCAAATGAACGTAGGAAAAAAAAAAAAGGACCTAAGGAAAATCAGGAGCCTTCTATAACACGCCAACATTTCCTTCAGCATGGACCCGTAAGAACGCACACATTAAAAACTTGTGTAAGTCATGCATTAGTATGGATAGGTGCGCCCAATGTAAAATGAACCAGTAAAAGTAGATGGGAGTCTTAGGTAGAAACAAATAGCTGACCACTAACAAAAAGATGGAAGTGCTAGTCACCCTAATGATTCCTTAAAAATGATGCCCTAAAATTTCAGGGAGTATGTCTGACAATTCACAAAATTTTAAAAGACAAATCACAGTAGTTGTATGATCGCTTAAAATAAACGACAGATCACTCAGCAAAAGAGCTGTCACCCTGTGATCTGAATATAAAACACATTGAACAATAACATGATGCACAGTTCACGGTGCATCACAAACACCACACCAAGGAGAGTCCTCCAGCCTGAGCAAGAAGCCGTGCGTCATAGGACAGTGACCGATATGAAGACAAGTGAGGACGACTTCATCCCGCCTGTGCGGTCGGATGGATATTCGCCACAGCCGTGTGGTGGACTTCACAACTCGCAACTTGATGTTCGTTAGTTCCCGCCACTCATCCTCCCATCGACCCATGACTTTGTTCTGCAACAGTTTGGCCACAGCTAGCAAGGGAATAGGACCTAAGATACTGAACTCGCACAACAAGCCTCTTTTGCTGCGACGTCTGCCGTTTCGTTCCCTTGAATCCCAATATGACCTGGGACCCAGCAGAAGACACCACCTTCCCCCGACTTTGTAGGTGGGAAAGGGCATCCTGGATGTTCTGGACTACTATATCTGGTGGGTACAGGTTTGGAGGGATTGAAGGGCACTCAGTGAGTCTGGGCAAAAAAGAAATGTAGAACTTGCTGCACGTCTCATCTGCTGCACTGCCCACAGAATGGCATAAAGTTCCACATGAAAGACAGTAAATTCTGGTGGAAGACAGATCTTGGTGATCCGATCAGGGGAAACAACAGAGCAAACAACATAGTCCCCTTGTTTAGACGCACCTGTGAATACAGCTACATAGTCGCAGTGCTTAGTTAAAATTTCATAAAATAATGAGGAGTGCAGCTTCTGCCATACTGCACTAAATCTAAAATTATTCTGGACCTTTGCAGTAGCCAGTGTGGCAGGCGGTTAAAACTGTGGGTTTGGGGCCGTACTTGAGCCATACCAAGTCACTCCAGCACTTGCTGCATGGAGATCCCAAACAGCCCAGTTGCTTCTGGGTGATTTGGATAACAGGCGCGTCATATCAGAGCGAGCAATAATCTGATAAGCTGGATTATTTGGGTTAGCAAGTATCTTACTTAGTCTTAAGTAAGTCATTCAATGGTAATCAGATGAAATAATGCATGTTATCAGCTCTCCTCCACCTGTGTGTATGTGGAACATAGACACACTCTTGCCAGCAATTGTTTCAATATTGTCTTGAGATTTGGTATGGAACCTTACTTCAAGCTTTACCATAACCTGAAAACTTTTATAAGATGTTCCTGATGTGCTTATAATGTTGAATATAATTTTCAATTGTCATTATATGACAAAATTCATTTTTGGTTTCCCTGTTACATTCTTTTAATACTTCCTTACAAATATTCTAATTATGGAATAAAAAGGTTCTGTGATTTTAAAGAGTTTTAAATAGTCTATATTTCACCTGTACTCTAGTTATGAACGTCGTGAACATGATAATAACAGTGGAGTTATATTTGCATTTTGTTTTGAGTTGTGTATTATTGCTCCATAAGAACTACTCTTTCCAGGGGACTTAATTAGAATTGTGTGAAATGCGGAAAATAATGTTTTTAATGGTAAAATATGCTTACTTGATCACCCTTGCATTTTCGTAGTTTATTTGTGACGTATGTACATAATAGGCATCAAAAACTCGCAAGGAAGTTTATTTATTATGTAATAAAGATTATCCAAATTTTATACTACCTTAAGAGTGACTTTATAGGAATTAAAAATTGTTGACGTCATTTCATTCATCATAATCAACTTTGTCAGCAAGCCTAAAACTTACACTCATTATTTACGTAGGAAAACTGCACAAGTTGCGCACTTTTAGAATTTTTCAATGTTTCACACGACAATATTCGAGAATTTATTTGCGTTCTCAAATGTAGATATATCCATAAGTATTTTTGTGACATTTGCGCATGGTCAGCATCTCACACTATAATCGAGCTTTTGAGGTTAAATATACCATACCATCTTCAATGGGCAGAAAAACACACACACACACACACACACACACACACACACACAAGCAAACCATCAGTCTCACCATTTATAAAAGCTCACAAAAAATACTTAGATAAATATTTGCATTTCACAATAAGAATAAATTTTCAAAACATGTCACGCAAAGCTTAAAACACTACCAGTTGCATAAACAATGGACAATCGGCGCAGTGGCTGTTGGGATACTCCACATCGTGAGTCAACTAGGCGCACACTACAAACAGCAAAATATACATTTGAATAAAGGCAAAATGTCAAGAAGCTTGACTGTGTTACATTTATATACACTATACTTACAGGTAAAAGCCAGGTCAGTGTCATTTTATGTCAATTATGCAATTTTGTTCTTCATGAACATGGCACCAAAAAGTGTAAAATGTGGGAAAATTGCAAATATGTTAATGCTGAAACTGGGGTAAATTACCATTATGAACATAGCAATTTGACAGAACTGACAAAAAATTGTGCAAATGATGG
Organism: Locusta migratoria; assembly: GCA_026315105.1. Classification (NCBI taxonomy): domain Eukaryota; kingdom Metazoa; phylum Arthropoda; class Insecta; order Orthoptera; family Acrididae; genus Locusta; species Locusta migratoria. The sequence goes on along the minus strand of CM048745.1, from coordinate 283,960,208 downwards.
GAAAATGTAAAATTCGGGAACATAAAAGTGGGGCTATACTGTATTTTACTATTCTTTCAATTTTATCTCATTTGGATACAATTAACCTACCAACATTACGTGAGAGACTAGACATAGCTTGTAGCACATTTTCAGTTCAGAACGATTCATGGAGGGAAATATGACTGATGGAAGACAGCTACTACATTGTTATAGCTAAGTGTTGCAAGCCAATTAACTCTTGTCGAGCTGTATGTGTGAGTATTGTTTAAAGAGCAATAACATTTTCCATCAGTGGAATGGAGTCTTGAATCTTTGATAAGAATACTTCAATGTCGGTGGCTGAGTAATGGTCCAGAGGATAACTGTTATGAGTTGTGACAACTTCACCAATTTGTTTACATTATATAATCTGAGATTGTGCATTTCTGTTGTTAGACCTGGTTATTTAGTATCTTCTTGTTGTTTACTTCTTTTATTTGTAAGAACTAAAATTAAAAAAGTTAATAATAAGTTTTAAGAAAATGGACTCTTCGAATTAAAATAATAAATAAATAAATAAATCTTAAAATTAATACCAAAATAGGTCGAAGTGTTTTTCTTGTCCCTATGAATATTTCAGGTGATGGAACTGAAGCAGACTATATTTATAGCCTGGAAAGGTTATTTGGAAAATTGATGCTTCATTAGGCCAAGGAAGAGTAGCCATGTGCAGTCCATCACCAAAATTAATAATATTTTTTTTTTTTTTAATTGGGGTATGTGCATGTGAATGAAAAAGGTCAAAACAGTATTCTTCTAAGAAAGTATTGTGTTCCATTCTCAGTTACCTTATTGACTTAACTGCCATCCCAAATACCACATGAGAAATAAAATGACAATCTACAGAAATAATTCCGTCATAAAATCACAATTAACTTAAGCACAAATATTTATAAATATAATATCTATAAATGTTACCTGCTCTGTAAGCAAGACGGAAAGATTTCGATATTTTCTGTTCGTCTTTGTCCCCAGAGTCATGAATCGTAGAAGGAAAACACCCAAAACCAGACACCAGATTAATGCTTCAAGGTTGTACTGTGAACGGAGCTTTGATGAATCCTAAAATTGAGAAGGAAAAAACTGTTTCAAACAACAGAAAAGTAATTTGTGCATACTATCCCCCCATACTAGTTGCCCAATGAAATATGAAACCTTCACCTAAACTTTAGCCAATCAGTTTGCTAACTAATCACTGAAATTCCTGGCCTACCTCTGAGTCACAGTTGTTTTCATCCACACTGACCTTAAGAAACTCAACACTCAGGAATGACAGCAGTAGCAGGGTTATGAGGAAAGCAGCTGATACGATCATGTCAACTGACCTCTGTGGGCCTCGTTTCTGAAAAAAAGAAAGAAGTATTATAGATTAGTTACAGATTCTATCTTTGTTCAAATATCAATCAAAATATACGCATGCAAGCACAGCTACTATACAACACTGTCATTACTGAAGAGGGGACATTCACTTCTTTTCAAGTTTTCTATCTGAAGGTACCACAAGACAATGGCTGAATTATATAAAAAAGGCCCTAAAATCCGAGGTTGTCTTATACGACAGTACAAAAAAAATTAGATTGCAATTTAGTCTGAAATTTACATAGTGCAGCAAAGATTTATGAAAACAAAGGACTGCAAAATTTTTTGAAAAAATATTCGCATTACTAGCTTTATTAATTTACAGAGCAGACAAGGGTACATATAATAACCTATACACCTTAGAGATGGAATAGAATTAATTATTTACAATGTAGCTTGTCAAAAATAATTTCTCAATACATCCAAAGTTGCACTGAAACGATTAGTGTATATTTACGTATGGAGCAGTGAAAGGATTAAAATATTTCGGAGCTAAACGCAACAACAGCAGCTTCCTTTGAAATCCTTTATCTTCTCTTCTCGGGCAATTTCGTGTGTTTTCACCTGCATAATGTGCATCGTTGCAATTAAATGTCGTCTCAGCGAAAGAAATTACTTCTCGGTGTAAAAATAACATCATCTTCACAATCGGATACAACGTTAACACTATACACCAGAAAGTTCAAAAGCAGACTACAAACACTGCAACAAAGAGTCAAATCCATATGTAGCAATCACAAAACTACTTATGGCGGCTTCTAGTAGCCTTTTGCGGAACTACCTGAAGCTTCGCCTCTGAATCTAGGCCACAGGCGTATTTGTAGATCCCGAAAACTTGAATAAAAAACAAGTGTGGCTTGCATTCGGGTAAATATGGTAAATTGGGGGTCATCTTATAGGCCAGATATATGCTTAAAGTATAAAATTTTGATGAAAATTTGTACCTCGTGTGATCTTAAGGACGTGTTACCTGCGGAAATATATGGTAATAATGGCACAGCCCACCTAACTAGTATATCTAGTACAATCCAAATCATCATCTTTAACTATTGTAATGTATAACCAGTTGTTTAACTACTGTAGTGTATAACCAGTTGATCAAGTTGACTTTTTGAAGCTTTGATCTCCCTCTACATGCCACCCTCCCATTTACAGGATTGGACAGGACCTTTGTCCTACAATGTAATTTTACTACTTGATAGTGCTTCTGGATGCCAGAAAAGCTTACTTATCTATACTGACAAGTAGTTTGAGATGTCCTGTTTATTCAAACAGAACTGCATTAGCTCTTATCATCATACAACAACCACCTGCCATCAAATATAATTTTCAAGGTGCTCTGCACAAAAAGCCGAAACCTCTGGATTTGTGGAGATTATTTGTCTCTGAAAGTACGTTGGTGGAAGTAGTAAAGCATAACAGTAAAAAATAAAATTCAACCTAATTATCAGAAGGAAACAACTGCTCATGATGTAAATGTAACTGAACTAAAAGCCTTCATTGGCTGCTGTGCTACACTGCAATTTTCAAAGAAAACCACACACACACACACACACACACACACACACACACACACACACAGTGCTCCCCCAAGGGAGGATTCGACCCTCCAGTGCAGAGCAACTGTGCACTCTGCAGCAAGGCACCTTAGAGCTCTCTGCCACTCCACCATGGCTGCACACTACTCCTGATGGTACAGCAAATATGGCACAGGCAGAGAAATATATCGCTGTGTTATGAGCAAGAAGAGATTTGAAGTTTTGTTCCACTTTCTTCGGTTTTATGATGCAAATACTCAAACTGAATTCTGCAGAAATGATTTAGCTGCATTTATATCACAAACGTTTGGAACATTTAATCAGAACTGTAAGATGTCTGTTCCATCAGCAGCCATGCTTGCATTGATGAAACGATAGTACCTTCCCAAGGGAAGTGCAAATTCAAATGTACTTCCTAAAAAAACACCACATACAAATATGGTTTGAAAACCTTGTGCATTACTGATGCTCAAACTGAATATCTGTTGGACACTTACCTGTGCTTAAGACAATTCTGATGGCAAAGGTCTACAGCTGAGTACCACAGGTTGAAAAAACCCACCCAGGCAGTTTTTGTGATTAATAACGTCAATGAAAAGTCTAACAGAAACGTGACCACCAATAACAGGTTCACATCAGTAGAGTTACTGAATGCAAAAAAGCTAAAAAAACTGATACTAGCAGGTATCATGAAGAAAAATAAGTGCAAAATTCTGCCTTAGTTTCTTCCCAGCATTATCGAGAAGTTGGATCAGCTGTTTTTGGCTTTACTTTTGATGCTACACTAACATCTTTTGTATCAAAGCATGCATAATACACAAACTGTGGATATGGAGCCTCAATTGAATTGCAATGTGCAGAATTTTGGCCTGTAATGATAATTTCAGTGCACCATATATTGAGTTCTAAAAATAGAACAAGTAGCCAGTACCTCATCAACTTCATAAAATCTTGAGGATGAAAAACAAATAAAAATGTTTGACTTGCGACACCAAAAGGGAAAGGAAAACCGTGTATGTATGTTTTGCATGCAAGAAACTTATTTGGTTGGTTGGTTGGTTGGTTGGTTTGATTGTTAAAGGGACTAAACGGCTATGGTTATCAGTCCCTTGTTCCAACCGTAGAGAATGGTTGAAAAAGCACTACAATGTAGTAGAGAACGATGTGTTAAAACTCACCAAACAAAGGGTGTAATACGTCAAGAAGTAAAAGAACAAAAGTAAAAACGGATAAAAGAAGAGAAACGTGTAAAGAGTACTAAAAATCAAATGGATCGGTACAACCCACTCACACGAATAAAATTTAAAACTGCATCAGCCATAGAGGCATTGTCAGCTAAAACAAGTTTCAAATTGTTAAGGAGATTAAAATTATTTCTTTGCGCTGCTAAGACCGGGAATTCCAATACGATGTGGGCGACAGTCAGACATGCACCACATCGACACTCGGGAGGATCCTCGCGACGGAGAAGGTGGCCGTGTGTAAGCTAAGTATGGCCGATACGCAACCGGCAGAGAACAACAGAGTCCCTGCGGGGGGTCCGTAGAGAGGACCTCCACACATGTGTGTTCTCTTTAATAATCCGCAACTTGTTAGGTGTTTGGAGGGAGCGCCATTCTGCGTTCCACAGTCCAAGAACTCGGCTGTGCAACTGCGAACGGATGTCATGAACCGTGAGACCTATGGCCAAGGTCGGTTTACGGAGAGCCTCCTTGGCTAACCTGTCAGCTAGCTCGTTCCCATCGATCCCAACATGTCCTGGAGTCCAGATAAAGACCACTGACCGCCCACATCGGTCTATGGCATACAGGAACTCTTGGATGGCCTGAAGCAAAGTATGGCGAGGGAAGCACTGATCGAGTGCCTGTAGGCCACTCAGGGAGTCACTGCAAATGAGGAACGACTCCCCAGGGCAGGTAGAAATATGCTCGAGTGCACGAAGTAAGGTCACCAGCTCTGCTGTGAACACACTGCAGCCTTTCGGTAAGGAGCGCTGTTCGTTGTGTCCTGCATGTACATAGGCGAAGCCAACATGACCTTCTGCCATCGAACCGTCCGTGTAGACGACCGTGGAGCCCCGGTACCCATCAAGAATCGACAGGAATCGACGGTGAAGCATCTCAGGGTGTACAGAGTGTTTGGAGCTCTGCGACAAATCCAGCCGAATAACAGGTCGAGGAATACACCATGGAGGCGTACGCGACTGGAATTTGATCGGAGATGGCAGAGGAAGAGACCCCAGGTCACTCATGAGAGACTGGACACGGGCACTAACGGTCAAACCCGACCTCGGCCGCCGTTGTGGGATATGGAGTACGGCGTTCGGAAAGAGTAGGGGGTAGTTGGGATGACTGGGGATACCATAAACATGGACTGCGTAATTCGCCAGCAGATGCTGCCGCCTGATTCGCAATGGAGGCACCCCAGCCTCCACAAGGAGACTGTCCACAGGGCTAGTTCGGAATGCCCCTGTCGCGAGCCTAACTCCATAGTGGTGGATAGGATCCAACAACAGCAGCGCCGATGGTGATGCGGAACCATATACTATGCTCCCGTAGTCCAAACGCGACAGAATAAGGGCTTTATAGCAGCGCAACAGGGTACTACGATCTGCACCCCAAGTTGTACTGCTAAGGCACCGGAGGGCATTGAGGTGCCGCCAGCACTTCTGTTTCAGCTGGCGAATATGTGGTTGCCATGTGAGCCGGTCGTCGAAGACCATTCCAAGAAATCGATGCGTTGCAACTACATTGAGTAGTTGGCCATCGAGATACAACTCTGGATGTGGGTGGACTGGCCGTCGACGACAGAAGTGCATAGCGCACGTTTTGGCAGCAGAAAATTGGAACCCATGAGAGAGCCCATGTCTGCACCTTACATATGGCTCCCTGCAGCTGTCGTTCTGCAACACACATGCTAGACGAGCTGAAGTAGATGCAGAAGAAGTCGTCAGCGTACAATGAAGGGCATACTGACGACCCAACTGCTGCCGCTAAGCCGTTGATTGCCACTAAAAATAACGGAACGCTTAAAACAGAGCCCTGAGGCACCCCATTCTCCTGGACATGCAGGCTGCTAGAGGACACACCAACTTGAACATGAAAGGTACGGACAGCTAAAAAGTTTTGGATACAAATAGGGAGTGAGCCCCGGAGACCCCACCCATGTAATGTGGTTAAAATGTGGTGTCGCCAGGTCGTATCATACGCCTTCGACAAGTCAAAAAATACGGCCACCAGATGGTGACGTCGAGAGAACGCTGTCCGGATGGCAGACTCAAGATGGACTAAGTTGTCCAAAGTCGAGTGCCCCCTGCGAAAAACCCCTTGGCACGGAGCTAGCAGGCCCCGAGATTCAAGGAGCCAATACAACCGCCGGCTGACCATGCATTCTAGCAGTTTGCCTAGAACGTTTGTAAGACTGATGGGCCGATAACTGTCTACATCTAGCGGATCTTTACCTGGCTTGAGCACTGGTACGATGGTGCTTGAACGCCACTGTGAGGGGAAGACTCCGTTGCTCCAGATGCGGTTAAATACTGCAAGAATTTGGCACTTGAAATCATCAGATAGATGTTTTAACATCTGATTGTGCAGTCTGCTCGGCCCCGGGGGTGGTGTCAGGGCAGTGGGCCAGGGCACTGAGGAGCTCCCACTCGCTAAACGGAGCGTTATAGACCTCAGGGTGGCGTGAGGTGAATGCGAGGGATTTGCGTTCCGTTCGCTGTTTTAATGTGCGGAAGGCAGGTGGATAATTTCCGGATGCAGTGGCGCGAGCGTAGTGTTCTGCAAAAGCCTCGGCGACAGCGCCTGGATCCGTACATACAGCCCCTTGGATAGAGATACCAGGAATTGCTGCCTGGGACTGGTAGCCAAAAAGGCGTCGGATCTTCGTCCAGACTTGAGAAGGAGAGGTTCTTGAACCGATGGTGGACACGTAACGTTCCCAGCATTCCTGTTTTGACCTCCGTATTACCTGCCGAGCACGAGCACGGATTTTTTAAAAGCGATAAAAGTCTCAAGCGACGGATGTCGCTTATAGTGCTGAAGAGCACGCCGACGGTCCCGAATGGCGTCTGCGACTTCCGACGACCACCAAGGCACTGACTTTCGCCGGGAGCATCCCATTGAAATGGGGATTGCGTGCTCTGCAGCAGATAAAATATTTTGAGTGACAGTCGCAACCACTAAGTCAATGGAATCATCCGGGAGATAGGAAGATAGGAAAGTGATCACTACCACACAGATCGTCATGCGTCCTCCAGTGGACAGATGGCAAGAGGCTAGGGCTGCATACTGACAGGTCAATAGCCGAGAAAGAGCCATGTTCCACATTGAAATGCGTGGGGGCTCCGGTGTTTAAAAGACAGAGGTCGAGCTGGGATATCAAGTTCTCCACCTCTCTGCCGCGACCACTGACTACTGCATCACCCCACAAGGTGTTGTGGGCATTAAAATCACCCAGAAGCAGAAAAGGCGGCGGGAGCTGCGAGATCAGCGTAGCCAGTGTGTGTGGTGGTACAGCGCCATCTGGCGGAAGATACAGGCTGCAGATGGTTATGTCTTGTGGTATCCTTACCCTGACAGCCACAGCTTCTAATGATGTCGGAAGGGGCACATGTTCACTATACACAGAGTTAAGGATATACACACAGACACCACCTGAGATTCTGTTATACACACGCCGTTTACAATAATATCCCCTGTATCCACGAAGGGCAGGGGTCCGCATTGCTGGAAACCAGGTCTACTGGAGAGCAATGCAGAGAGCAGGTGTTATGCTCAAAAGTTGACACAACTCAGCCAGGTGAGAGAAAAATCCGCCGCAGTTCCACTGGAGAATTGCAGTGTTGTTGAGCTGATGGGCCATGATAAAGAGGTAGAGCAGGTTATTCCATGGGACCATCTGCTGTCAACCGGTCTGCCTCTGCTGAAACCAGAATCATAGGATCTGGTGCATCAGTCAGTGCGAGATTCTCAGGTGATGTGAGGATCTCTAACTCATCTTCTGAAGTAGAAGATGAGGGATGTTGTGGCTGTGCAGCCACCACGAATTCCTTCTTTCTACAGGTCTTTGGCTTTTTACCCTCTCACTGCCCTTTCGGTTGGATGGGCTGTGATGGTTTCTCGGTGGCATCAGGAGTGGACGAAGTGCGGAAAGCCCTTCGACCAACAGTTTGGGGATCCTTGAGCCTCCGGCCAGGATCCTCTGAAGCACTGCGAGAAGTCTCGGAAGGGACTGTCCTGAGGGACCCCTTCCGAGCGAGAGGCACTGGATTAGGCTGTACCTTCTCCGGCTGGGAGGTGGGGACTGGTGTCCCCGATGGTTATGGGGGGGTTGCCCCCAAAGCAGGTGTTACAGGAGCGGATGGAGGAGCGCCCCCACCCAAAGATGGAACAGCAGCAGAGTGGTGGCCCCTAGGGCCCATAGAGGGAGGCGGTACTTGAGGAGTTATACTCTGAGGTGGTGTTGAAGAGACAACGGCAGCAAAAGATGTAGTGAGGCGCACAGGATGGAGTTGTTCATATTTTCTTCTCGCCTCAGAATATGGAAGACGGTCCAGAGTTTTGATCTCCATGATCTTCCGTTCCTTGTGCAGGAGAGTACAGTCAGGCGAGCAAGGCGGATGTAACTGCCCACAGTTCACGCATACGGGAGGTGGGGTGCACGGAGGGTCTGGATGTGATGTACGCCCACATTCTCTGCACATAGGGCTGGAAGTACATCGGGACGACATATGCTCGAACTTCCAGCACCTGAAGCACCTCATAGGCGGTGGGACGTACGGCCTGACGTCGCATCAATAGACCATCACCTTGACCTTCTCGGGCAGTGTATCGCCTTCGAAGGCCAGGATGAAGGCACCGGTGGCGACCCTACGATCTTGTGGTTCCCTATAAACGCGCCTAACAAAATGAACACCTCTACGTTCCAAGTTTGTGCGCAGCTCATCATCTGACTGTGACAGGAGATCCGGTGATAAATGAGGCCCTGGACCATGTTGAGCGTCTTGTGGGGAGTGACAGAGACGGGAATATCACCCAGCTTGTCACAGGCAAGTAATGCCTTAGACTGGGCTGGGGATGCCGTCTGTATCAAGACTGCCCCACTCCTCATTTTCGAGAAAGACTCCACCTCACCATACTTGTCTTCGAGCTGGTCGACGAAGAACTGTGGTTTGGTGGACGAGAAAGATTCACCATCAGTACGGGAGCAAACTAAATATCGCGGCGAGTACGGGTCTGATCCTTTTAAGGCCCTGCGTTCCTCCCATGGCGTGGCCAAGGAAGGGAACGACTTGGGGTCATAAGATGAGGCATGAAACTTCCCACGCTTTGAGACGGTGGTTATACGTCCACCAATGTTTTCTTTTGCTCGTTTCATTTTGTTCCCACGAGCAGCTAGGGATGTAAAGGTCCACCCAGGCAGACCACGCTTGCCTGGGTAAGCCTTATACAACTGAGGTGCGGCAGGTTCCCCAGAGGTTGCTCGCTAACGACTGTTCAACCTCAACAGACATGCATCTCCTCGGCACGTAGCACACCTTGAGATTGAGGGTTTTTTTAGAGAGGTTTGTACCATCGTCGCGACCCAGGCGATTAAGCCAAGATCCCCGGGCTCTGAGACGTACAACGTTCCACCGTTGCGCCGAACGAAGGGTCGTTGAGGCACGCACAGAGCTTACGGTGTAGCTGACTGTTGGCGCGACACAGCCCACAGCTCAGGACCCCGGGTTCGCCAAGCCCGTACTCAGCAAATTAATGCTGAGCCCCTGAGGGGAAGAAACTTATTTGCATTGTATGCAGTCAAAATACGTGAATTGAATGTCGCCACAATTCGTGTTTGTGCCCTGGCGGGCAGCGAATCTAATGTGGCTAAGGTGAGTAAATTTTGAAAATTCAGACTTACTTGGGCGGAGATGGAGCCACAGAACTATCTACAGCTGTGGATACCTATAGTTTATTTTTATTACATAACATTCCAGAATGAAACTTTAACTCTGCAGCAGAGTGTGCACTGATATGAAACTTCCTGGCAGATTAAAATTGTGTGCCGGAACCGGGACTCGAACCTGGGACCTTTGCCTTTCGTGGACAAACGCACTACTGACTGTGCTATCCCGACACGACTCACGATGCCGCCTCACAACTTTACGTCCGCCAGTACCTCGCCTCCTACTTTCCAAACTTCACAGAAGCTGTCCTGCGAACCATGCAAGACTACCACTCCTGGAAGAAAGGACATCCTTTACGAGGTGTCTTTTGAAAAAATGGTGGTTGTCTTATACTCATATAAATATGGTAAATAGATGAGATGAAGATGCATTGTAGACAAATACACCACTCACTAACTTTCCAAAGTAACTGGATGGATAGTTAAACACATTTTATGTCAGAGCTTGTGATTACACAATATCAATTTCATCATTACATAAGCTTACGGCTTTCCTTAGATCTTAACTAAGTACAGGTTATTGGAAATCATCTGTTAAACCCAATTATGAAATGAAGTTGGGGCAAAACTTTGTTGGGATAAACAAGAAAATTTGCTTTTAGATCAAATAACAATGCCAGATAGGCTGAACCTAATTTGTCAAACTTACCTTGAGGTATGATCGCACAGAGAGCCACGTCTTAATGTTGCGCACTTTATTGAGACGAAAATGTGGCAACTCTGACTTCTTGGCCCTTCGGAATGACGTCAGGTGTGAGAACAATTTAGCATACAGGAAACGTTGCTTGAAAGTACGTTCTGCCACAGCCAGCAAAAAGAAAAATAAGACGGAGAGCACAAAACGCTCAAAAACTGATATCCATATCAGTATCCTCTCACTGAAAAAAAAAAGAAAGAAAAAAACTCATTCTACTACTAAAACACTATATATATAATCATGTGCTTCAATTTTTAAGTCATAAAATATTTCTTTAAATTTTAAGAGCAAATATTCTACAGCTTATACAACCTCTGCCCATTATAGATCAATGGAATATGACCAACAAAAACCGTTGAAAATTGTACTGACAGAGAAATTAAAGTTCATCACTTAAAAAGTAGGATGAGTATACTTGTTGACAAACAGAAAACAACTTCTCTTTCCTGGATCTGACAACAGGTATTATCATCACCATGATAGGTGGACCTGCTCTTCTATGTCAAACGTGACTCTCTTTCCACACAAGAGAACTGAAAGTTCTGAATCCTGAGAATAGCCGCCCCCCCCCCCCCCCCCCCCCCCGACATGTCTGGGTGCAGTGCTGCAATATTTTTTAGTCAGCCACTGTATCACTTTGTAGGTTTAGTTTACTCACATGGATTCTCTGTTTGATACAAGTATTTTAAATGCAACCAGCTTCAACTAGTATGCATACTTTAGTACTTTAGAACGAATCTCTGCCTATATAGACCAACACCTTCAACCCATCATGTGCAGTCTCCCATCCTTCATCAAAGACACCAACCACTTCCTCGACCGCCTGAAATCCTTACCCAGCCTGTTACCTCCTGAAACCATCCTTGTAACCATCGATGCCACTTCCTTATACACTAATATCCCACATGCCCAGGGCCTCGCTGCGATGGAATATTTCCTTTCACGCCGACCACCCACTTCCTTACCTAAAACCTCTTTCCTTAATACCCTAGCCAGCTTCATCCTAACCCACAACTTCTTCACTTTTGAGGGCCAGACATACCAACAACTAAAGGGAAAAGCCATGGGGACCAGGATGGCCCCCTCGTACGCGAACTTATTTATGGGACGCTTAGAGGAAGCCTTCCTGGACACCCAAGCCTGTCAACCCAAAGTTTGGTATAGATTCATTGACGACATCTTCATGATCTGGACCAACAGTGAAGAAGAACTCCAGAATTTCCTCTCCAACCTCAACTCCTTTGGTCCCATCAAATTCACCTGGACCTATTCCAAATCCCATGCCACTTTCCTCGATGTCGACCTCCATCTATCCAACGGCCAACTACACACATCCGTCCACATCAAACCTACCAATAAACAACAGTACCTGCATTATGACAGCTGCCATCCTTTCCACATCAAGCGTTCCCTTCCCTACAGCTTAGGTCTTCGTGGCAAACGAGTCTGCTCCAGTCCTGAATCCACAAAGCAATACACCAATAACCTGATAACAGCCTTCACATCCCGCAGCTATCCTCCTGATCTGGTACAGAAGCAAATTGCCAGAGGCACTTCCTCATCCCCCCAAATCCAGAACCTTCCACCGAAGGACCACAGAAGTGCCCCTCGTCACCGGATACTTTCCGGGACTGGAGCGGACTCTGAATGTGGCTCTCCAGCAAGGATACGACTTCCTAAAATCCTGCCCCAAAATGAGATCCATCCTTCACGACATCCTCCCCACTCCTCCGAGAGTGTCTTTCCGCCGCCCACCTAACGTCCGTAACCTCCTAGTCCATCCCTATGAAATCCCCAAACCACCTTCCCTACCTTCTGGCTCCTACCCTTGTAACCGCCCCCGTTGTAAAACCTGCCCTATGCACCCTTCCACCACCACTTACTCCAGTCCCGTAACCCGGAGGGTGTACACAATCAAGGGCAGAGCCACTTGCGACAGCACCCATGTGATTTACCAACTGACATGCCTGCACTGTGAAGCATTCTATGTGGGAATGACCCGCAACAAACTGTCCATTCGCATGAATGGTCACAGGCAGACAGTGTTTGTTGGTAATGAGGATCACCCTGTGGCTAAACACGCCTTGGTGCACGGCCAGCACATCTTGGCACAGTGTTACACCGTCCGGGTTATCTGGATACTTCCCACCGACACCAATCCTTCAGAACTCCGGAGATGGGAACTAGCCCTTCAGCATATTCTCTCTTCCCGTTACCCACCTGGTCTCAACCTCCGCTATCTGGATACTTCCCACCGACACCAATCCTTCAGAACTCCGGAGATGGGAACTAGCCCTTCAGCATATTCTCTCTTCCCGTTACCCACCTGGTCTCAACCTCCGCTAAATTCGAATTCCCACCCACCATCTTAACATCTTTGCCTTGGTTCTCTGGACAGAGCCTCTGCCTCAAGTGGCATCTCTGTCTAACTTCTAACTTCTTTGCTTTCTACAGTTCTACAGTATGTCTGCCTAAGTGTACTTTCGTCTGTGTAAATGTGTGGGTGTGTGTGTATTTGTTTACCCTCTTTTTTCCCCCCAAGGTAAGTCTTTCCTGTCCCAGAATTGGAATGACTCTTTGTCCACTCCCTTGAAACCCTCGTCATTTCCTTTTCCCTCTCCTTCCCTTCTGCCTAACGAAGCAGCTAGGCTGCGAAAGCTTGTATGTGTGTGTGTGTGTGATTTTATTTGTTTCTATCGACGAGCCGGTCCTTTTGGTAAGTCATCTGTTTTCTATTTTTATTTTTGTTTATCCCACCGGGAAAGTTTCCCTCTATAATTTTCGACTATCCTAAACTGTTACACATAATAGAATCCTATTTAGGGTACAAGTAAAACATTAAAATTACTCACCACAATGTACCCCCAACTGCAGCCTCAGAAATATAAAGCATAGAGTCTGAAAAATGAGACACTAATCCTCCCACATTCAGGGCACTTGGTGATGATACATTGGCAATCATAACAGTATTGCCCACACTTGTTTGCTGTGTTTCTGATAGCACATCAACCAATCGACATATTGAAGGCAGCAGGGAAATCACCAAAGAAACTACTACTCCTGTAAAACAAAAAAGGCGTACAAAATGATACTATGAAACATTAGAAACAATTTTATTTATGAACATAGTTGCAATCAATAAACATATAATTTTCTTAAAAAGTACTGAATGATATTACTACTGGAATCTAAAAATGTTATATATCCTTAATTTGAATTGGATGTATCAGTTGGTAGTGCATGTTGATATAATCATTTTATCATACAGCAGTTCTCATCATATACAGTCCAATAACACATTTACCAGGAGGAACAGAGGTCTCTTTGAAAGTAACATAGTATAGACAGCATATTAATACTCTGCTGAATGCTGAGCCACAGGATGGTCTAGCCCGTATAGAACACTGTACAGCGATTACAGCACAGATGGTAAATTACACGGCTGCTTTCGCAGGTGGCCCGGCCTTTGATAGGGTAGGCTAGGCCTGTGACAAGACTGGAACTGGGTGGATGGATTTAACACGTCTTACAGCAGGGTCTTCCACATTGACCTTATGTCACAGGCTTATCCTACCTATCAGAAGCTGGGCAACCTGTGAATCACTTCATGACCTTCTATATTGGCGATGAATGCCCACTGCTAAACTGTAGCCAAAACAAGGAGGACCAGCAGCATGCAGCGGAGCATATGCTTGATTTCAAAGGCTGCTTCACATCCCAGGCCATCTGGATCTTCCCAACCACCACCGGCTTTTCTGAACTACACAGATGAGAGTCATCCCTACAGTACATTCTGTGATCCCAAAATTATCCAGCCCTCAACCTGTGATAATTTCCCTTTTTTCCACATCCAACAGTTTCCACCTGTCTATCCTAAACCTCTCCTATTTTAAGTGGGGTGTGTGCAAGAATGTGCTTGCATATGTGTGTTTGTTTTATATTTTCCTCCCCTCACCCGCCTCCCCACTCCATTTCTAAGCTGCATATCATTCCTCTCATCTAATACATACTTGCTCTGCAAGGCCGTGAAGTATCCATCCCCATCAATGTGACACAACCTTCGTATTTCCCTCCCCCCTATTTCCGTGCCCCAGAGCATGATTTGGAGTGCAGCCGCTGGAGATGACATTTTTGTTACTGTGTTGTGCGCCTGTGTGATTTTATGAATGTTCCTAATTTCTAAAGAAGGCCATGGCTGACAGCTGAATAGTGTGTGTGTGTGTGTGTGTGTGTGTGTGTGTAAGCGCGCGCGCTCACGCGCGCCTGTTTTACACGCCTGTTACATCTTGTCATCATGTCTTTGCGACGAGTTGTAAACTTTCTTCATTACAATATTGTTAATTCAAATCTGGATTTTCCATTATTAGATAGTTCCATATTTCTGTAATTTTCGATGTTTGTCACAATGATATTCAGGAATTTATTCCCATTATCATGCACAAATATGTACCAAAATATTTTTGACACATTTGCACAGGGTTGGAATCACACACTGTAATAGCATTTTTGAGGTTTGGAATGCCAGAACATTCTGAGTCAACTAGGCGAGTACTGCAAACTACAAAACATGAAATATACTTCTGAATAAATGCAAAGTGTGGCTAAACTTAAGTGTGTAACACGATGTTTATAAACACTATGCTTTAAGGCAAAATCCATGCCAGCCTCAATTTAAGGGAATTACATCATTTTATTCCTCCAGGAATACGGTTTCATAAAGTGTAAAATGTGGGGGAAATGTAAATGAGATGATGCAAAAACGGGGGCAAATTAACACTGAGAACCTTGGAAATTTGACAGAACAAGCAAAAAATGGGAGAAAGTAAAAATTTTACTATACTTAAATTCATCATAATCAATGTTTCAGAAAGCCCTAAATCCGGGTCAGTGTATAAACCATGAAACCCTGAAATAGTGTTTTGTTTTTCATGCCTAACATAATAGCTTTAGATAATTTATCGTAATTAGGATTTTTTTTTTTTACTTCTTTCATGTTACATTCAGATCTGCATCATTGTGCCTCATACACTGACTGCCAAAGTCTTTTTATAGTTTACTGTAGTCAGACATTTATTTTGCCTGATTTTCCAATGCATCTCATAAAATTTCACTACAAATATCTTCACCTGCAGTTAAATCTCGAAATGCATTGTGCCAAGTGCGAGAAAATATGGAGCTAACTGTGCAGTGTTTCATTATGCAAATCATGAATGCCCTGTTTCTGTCAAAGTTCATCTCATTTTTAGTAACAGAAAAAGCTATTCCAGCATGCAATAAAATAGGTACACAAATAGTACAGTGTATGATTTCACGTATTATCCGAGACTCAAAATATAAATAACTTAGGAGGGAATTTGTGTAGGTTAGGTTAGAATAGAAATAACCACATTTATTTCACTTATTCATCTCCATGTCCCGTAGTCCATTTAATTTCTTCCTTATCATCATCAACAGTGAGCCACTTTGAATATTACTGATGGTGATAGCCTTTTCTTTATGCAATTCTAGCTGGTTATTTTAGTCACTGTGCTTTGCATTAAGAAATATTTCATATTCTTAATACCTGCAGTATAAAACCAGCCTAAATGACACAGTACACACGAAAACACTGCAATGAGCATGCGCAAGTTGCCCAACTCACGTTGTGTTTTTGCTTATTGAATCTAACTACAAACTTTAAACAAAACTTCCCTCAACTAGTTTTTTTTTTTTTTTAAACTTCGAGTTGAAAACAGTTGTCAACCGAGTTTGTTGGAATTGGTTGTCAGTATGAAGACACCTTTACATTCCAACTGATGGTAGTGTGATTTGTGCTAAATCAGTATATTTGGCACAACAGTTGGGATTTGGTGATTTTGAAGCATCAAAGACAGAATCGAAAGGCTCAAGGATAGACATAATTTAGCATATAAATGTGTTCAAGTTTAGGCTGTAAGTGTAAATACTTACACTGTTCAGTCAGGGAGAAATACCCTTTTCTCAATCCTAGATAATTACTGACCCAATGTCTTTAATGGAGACAAAATAGGCAAATTTTTTCAACTTCTGCCTGACAAAACTCTTGAGTTCAAAGTGGGCAAATGACTCAATAGAAAACTTGGTAAAGTGGCTAATCATTTGAAAGGTACCCTAAGACACATTGTATCTATAGAATATAGTGTTTTTTTTTTCCTCCATCTAACTGTACAAGGTATCATCGGCCACTTGAATAAAGTAATATAAAATGACAAAAGAAGGAAAACAGGATGAAGATTGTAAAAAGAAACTGAGCTATTTTCATGCTACTAGAGTAAGATTACAATCTTGGACACAATGCACAATCTTCGTTTCAAAGGGCTGCCTTTGATGGGGTACTGGTGCTTATAGATGTCATATCAGGACATGAAATAATAGCAGTTAAAGCATGACAGCAAATAGTGGGGAAGAAGGAAAACCTTACTGCCTAAGATTTGAAAAATATATTTAATGTGACGAAGGTGTCGCCATTTGTCATGCTATGGCAATTGATAGGGTCTCTCAGGGACATGTGGCAGAAAAGCAAAAAACAAAGTGAAAACTCAGATGAACCAGAACCTTTGCCAGTTCATACAATGCCCAAAGCTATTGGAGCAATGGATACAGCTAAGTGTGCTAAGTTATGGATACAGCTAAGTGTGCTAAGTTTTGAAGTTGCTGGAAAAGTGATAGAAGTATTAAATGGAAGAGAGGATATTAACAGTCTGACTGATCATCTTAAATCCTATGCGAATACAGACCACACACACAACTTTACCTACTTTATTCTATTGTATGTAGTTGGGCTCACAAGATGTGCCAATATTTTTTTTTAAATACAACTTCTATTTAGTTAAGAGCAGTGATACCTCCAACAAACTAAGTAATCAAAATTTATCAGAATTTATATGTGCATTAAATATTGGGACACTTTTTTCTTCTGTATCACATCAGGTGCTAATCACACTCTTTTACTTGATCCATCTTTTATCAAAAGAAGTCTGCTGATTTTGGGCTGCTATGGGATGTTTGCAGTTGCTGCCAATTTTAGCTACATAACACTATTGTGCACCATACTTATAAGAATCCCTTCTGTGAGTAGTGTTGAGTCAATGAGCAATTTTGTACCTTAGAGATAGTATTATGAACAAAAATCGGTGAAGAGGCTTTACCGTCTAGCAACTTCCCATCAACTTGTGTGGCACTTCTGTGTCGCATTAACCTATTGCACATCTGTTTCTTTTATAAGATTTGGGAGAAAGCAGAACTTTTCTGAACAGCCAATGTGCTGTAAGACCATCATAAGCTGCTCCCTGCATGGCCCAAATTCAAGTATGTGATTTGTCAATGGATTAATAGTGTATTTTCCAAGTATTTTAATATCTTGCATCACACAACTTTCCTCCATTCTGACTGGCAAATGATAGAAGTGTTAATGTCCAATATACTGGATTTAAACAATGTCATTGCATTTAACACATTTTTGCATATTTTAACCCTTGATCAAATTTAGAGAGTTTTTCGATGTTTTATTCCGAAATTTCTTTAAAAAGGAAAATTTGAATTATATGTTATGAGAAAAGATCTCAGAAAAAGTGATATTTGAAATCACATTATAAGTGCAAATAAGGTTCCCCCCCCCAAAGTTGAACATGAACAACATAGGTATTTTTCAGTAATAACTTTTCCCCACTTTTAACATTCCAAATCTATGTTTAACAAAATGTGCTAATGAGATCCCTCTATATGTGGAGTTACATGCTAGAGTTAAAGGAGGTCCCTTGATGATGTCAAAGGCTGTGGATAGTCAGTAATGGAAATGTAAAACACTTGGCAGAAAGTGCAGACCCTGAGTAACCAGCCACTATACACTTTGTGAAAGAAATGGACATAAATTGTTTATGTTAAACAAGTATGCAACACATTAAATAAATCATAGAATGACATTAAATAAAATTGAGTACTTTTATTAACCACTTTGAACAAAAATACCTGCAGCACAATATATTGCAGCAATTTTAAGTAAACTTAAGGAAATTAATACAGTACAGTCTAACCAATAAAAAAGTGGATAGCACACACATGGGGGGAGAGGGGGGGGGGGGAAGGAGGCTGCACACCCTCCTCAACATGAAATTGGAGGTTATTACCTGCATAAAAATAGTCCATATTTTCAGGCATAGTTTCCACTCTGGCTATAATAGCAGAACTGATATCTAGCACAGAAAGATCAGCCTTCTTCACATCATGGCTTTCCCATATTGTACAGCTGACTGAAAGAAACAAAATACAAATTAGGAACCAAACGGAAGGAACATCTTATACTACAAATTATGAATTTATGTTGTATGCTTTTTACATTGTGTTACATGAACTACTGAAAAGTGAAATAATACAAACAGAAAGCTCTGGGCAGAATAAAGAGAGTATAAAAAGAGATCACCAATCAAAAACAAGGCAATAGTTGACCCACTGTGGCACAAGATGCAGCCAAGTAACACACTTGGTGTCAACATCTGCTCCCCAACCCTATTCATTTGGACACCCCTTACGCATCACCACATTTTCTGGTCTGCAAAAATGGGAGTTGTCCTTACAGTGCATTATCCGCTCCCAAATTTCCAGACCTCATTCTATGGGAACCCATCTTTCCCCACACCAAAGAGGCGTATCTATCCTCCAACTCTCCTAATTCTTGTCTCGTTATGCATGGGTGTGCATGTTACAGGTCACACACTTTTGCATGGGCCCTCTATGATCAGTGGAAATAGGCCAAGTTCATCTTTCTACACAATGTTTATGCTCTCTAACAACTTAACCTATTTAACAACATTGTGCACTGTAGCCATTGTCAATGTATTGTTGATCCGCGCATGGTATCGATTGTCTTCCACCTTGATACTTCCTAAAATAAAGCCACATAACCCAACGACTCCTTTTAGAGAAAGGAAGGCTGCCATTGAAAGTGCTGTGAGGAATGTAATTCTAATTGCTACTGAGTTGCGACAATAAAAGGAGGCATAAGGCTTTGCTATACCCACTACATTGGTCCATTAAAAAATGTCCTTTTTTCGTAAATATCAGTTCCAGTTTTCGATTACTCAAACATTAAAGTGATTCTTAATTTCATGTTCCTTCTCTGCCACTTTAACTATTACAAGTTGTTTCTTATAAAACCTGTTAGCTATAGGCCATAGCGAGCTGCACTGGGATAAAGATGTGGGGTTTGTTTTAACAGCCAATGTGCTAAAAGCTGAATGCAAGCTTCTGCTCCCAACATTCTTGACTCAGGGACCACGTAAAAGCATGTGATCCGTACACATATCTCAGTTTTGGTAGGTTTTATATTGTAAATGATTGGTGTGCCTCTTCTAATGTGTGTCAAAGACTTACTATCTCAAGGAACTTATGGGTAACTTTCATTACCGTAAAGTTCAATAATCTGAAGACAGGTTTGAACACCACAGTGCTTTACTAGCCATGGTTTTATGTGGAGGTAGTGTGCCGTTTATTCCCTCCGTGCTTCGAACTGACGCCAGCCAGTTATAGGGGGACCTACAGGTTAATGTGGGTTCTAAACCATGGTGGTACTTGATATTATCACCATGAGCAACACTGCCAGAGGAGAAAGAAGTGAAAATTACAGATAAATATGCTAAGATGTAGCTGGGATCAAACACATGACCTATGGATTCATAATCCGTGCCTGTACCATTGTTCTACCAAGCCACACTTCATTAACTTATTGAACAAAAATAAACATGACTGCTTGTGAATATATTTATTTACCAAACACCTTCTGATTCATCATGATGATACTTTTCCTTTTATTGAAATTTCTTGTTTTATTTTTGAAGGTTACTCTTATAAAAACAGGTGAAAGATAAATTACATGGAAACCGAGTTGTTTATGTGCTGTTTGGAATGGTTTGTTGATAATACTGGATTGTCAGCCTACAATTTAAAGTTTATACTTCTTGGTAACAGCACTAACACAAACCTATCAGAACACGTAATGAACAATATAGACAACATACTAATATTTTGATGTCTATATAGGTAACAAACTTATGTAATAATTGAAAGTCCAGGTTGGAATAAATAATATAGTGAGGACAGTTACAACTCACCGCAAAGACGTGGCGACGAGATGCGACAGGCACATACAAAAGACACACACATACAACACATTCAGCTATCGGCCATGGCCTTCTTCAGAAATAGAGCACTCACGCAATCACACAGGCACACAACACAGTCATACAACCATCACCTCCGACTGCCACACTTCGAATCACGCTCTGCCAACTTTTGTATGTGCCTGTCGCATCTCGTCGTCACGTCTTTGCGGTGAGTTGTAACTGTCCTCACTATATTATTTAGGTAACAAACTTCTTATATTTAAGTCAAATTTCATTTTAAAAAGTGTGTACCTACTCCCCTTAATAGCAGGAAACTTCACAGAACAATGCACAACAATGTATGCCAAAAAGGACACTTTATATATATATATATAAACGGATGACTTACCCAAAGGACAGGCTGGTTGATAGATGCAAATAAAATCACACACAAACACACATACAAGCTTTCGCAAACGTTGGTCGCTTCATCAGGAAAAGAGGAAGAAAGGAGAGGAGAAAGGAAAGGATATGGGTTTTAAGGAAGTGGAAAAGGAGTCGTTCCAATCCAAGGAGTGGAAGAACTTACCTTAGGGAAATGTCTGTCTAGGTGCGTTTGCGTTTGGATATGTATGAGTGTGTGTATTTGTTTACCTCCCTTTTTTCTCCCTAAAATAAGTCCTTCCATTCCTGGGATTGGAACGACTCCTTTTCCACTTCCTTAAAACCCATATCCTTCCATTTCTCCTCTCCTTTCTTCCTCTTTTCCTGACAAAGCGACCAACATTTGCAAAAGCTTGTATGTGTGTGTGAGCTTTCTTTAACAGTTGAGATGTTTGAAAAATTTCAAATTCTTAAAACTTTGTATACCGTGTATAGTCGAGTAATCTGCGCATATTATTTCCCGAATTTAAGAATGAAAAACCAGGGTGTGCGGATTACTCCATCTGCATCAAGAAAACACACTAGGCAGGTATTAATCCGCTTAAAAAAGATCCCTTTAAGCCGGTATTACACGATAATATTTTTAATCAAACCTTTGACAAAGAAATATTATCAAAAGAAGACCTCGAGGGAAAACAATGGTAACCCTCATTTATAAAGTGCTGAGATAAGAAGACTTGTAAGTTTGAAAAATAGTTTCTATTACATGTCTTAATATTTATATTTGCCATCTCTCTGCAGATTCACGTACTACTTGAAGAAAATTAAACATTCTGTGTGATTGATTGTCAGCACCAAATACATTAAAAACACAAAAGTTGACTGTGCGCTGCCTTAGTCACTATCAAAACTGCATATAATTTACTTTACAATGACAGTGGCACAATGTATCAGTAATTTCACTGTAAAGGGTCTCACATCATAAACAAGTGTGGCGGAGTAGCTTCTCTTTCCGCCAGTTTCTTTGCCAGCGCGGATGGCACGTACGAACATTTGCTTTGTTGATGTAAGAATGAGCAGTTGCATTTGTTTTTGGTACCATCTTTCAAAGTACGTTATCTACTTATGTTGGGTATTATTTGGTTCGGTACCACTGTATTACTCACACTGGTATCGGCACATGACAAAGACTACATATTGGGGCAAGGAGGGGTGGGTGTGTATCGAAAGTTATCTGTTTTTTTTTTTTTTAATTCCACACTATGCAGAGAGTTCATTACACCTCTCTCAATGTATCTACAAAATTTCCGGATTTTGTGACCCTCCCTACCTGTTGCACCCCCTACCAAAACCCCATGCACTTTTCTACTCAAGCAGTGTGTAAATCAGAAATAAAAACTTAAGGACACAAGTGGTGTATAGTTTAATGTATTATGCTATAAAGACTATACTACATCTAAAATATTGCAATTGTTTCTTGAGGCTGGGGGGAAATAGTGTGATGGTTTTCCTGTAAAGTTGATTGATCTGCATCTCAACAGACCACTACAATGGCTCATTTGCCTTTCACATACACGAGTTTCCTCTTAGGCATGTTTTTGTAGAAATAGATGGGAAAAGTGCAGTTCCACTAACTTTCAATGGCGAAATTGGAAAGAGAATTAGCAAGGACCTTACTAAGCTGGAAAAAGTAAATTCTGCCACAATAAAATACAATAATCAAGAAATCCGAGCAGAAGTTCTTGACCATCTGAGATCAGATCAAAAATACCTTTATGATATGTGCCACAGCATTCATTAAAGCAAAGTTTAAGAGCAGTTGGCTAAGAGATAACCTGGGAAAATGCATCATGCAAAATTTCTTACAAAAGCCAATAGAATTATCAGATCGTATGTTTCTCCGAGTGACCCATTCGAAAACATCAAAAACCTTGTGACAATCATTTTGAGAGTGTATGCACCGACCTGATTTTGCATTAAATCACATCCAAATGCATTTGATGGAGCAAGAAACTTCTGGTATATTACCAATCCTTTTAAGAGCTGGTGAGCTACAGTAACAAAACAAGAAAATAATGAGAAAATTATTGAAAAGAATTGTTACTTTGCTCACCCTGAAAATATCCTTCTTTCTATGTTGACAGATACAAGGGAATAGAGTAGAGAAAAGGCAATTCAGAAAATCACTTGGGCACAAGTCACCTTTGAGGAACTGATACACATCCTTGTGGTCACTTTACATGATATACATAGGAGAAAGCAATATACTGATTGGCTCTTCATGAAATGCACATTCTACGAACTTTGACAGAAGTCAGTAATGCGATACAAAACATTCTCTATACGCATCTACCGCTGGAGTTTCCTAATCTTTTCCATGATACATGCACACTTACTAAATGAGCCCAAAAAAAGTGCGCTGCTCCCAGTTGAATCCTCTGTGTCCTCTATCAACGTCATCTGGTACGGATCCCACCCTGATGAGCAATACTCGAGTGCTAGCTGAATGAGAGTTTTGTAACCTACTTTCTTTGTTGACAGACTACACTTCCTGAGGAGTCTTCCATTGAATCTCAGTCTGGCTTCTGCTTTACCCATGATTGCTTTTATATGGCCATACTGTTTCAAATCGCCCCTTATGTCTTATCCCAGATATTTTATGGAAGGAACTTCTTCCAGTGTTTATACTGCTATTGCGTAGTTATATAATAAACAATCTTTCTTTCTATGTAAATACAGCATTTTACATTTGTTTATGTTGAGGCTTATTTGCCATTCCCTGCACCAAAGGTATATGCTGCAGATTGAGCTGCATTTCGCAGAGTTTGCAGAGTTGTGACTTCTTGATATACTACATCAACTTCTCCGAAAAGCCTCATTGAACTTTGGATGTTACCTACGAGGTCATTTGCATATATTGTGGTAATGGTCCTATTAGCACTTCCCTGAGCATGTCTGGTATCACATTAACACCTCAAGAAACCTCTGTTGAGAATGACTTGCTGCTTTCTTTAGTCTAGAAACACCTCAATCCAGTCTCTTAAGTTGGTCTGATATTCCAAACGATTGCACTTTGTTCATCAGACGACAGTGTGAAATGGTATCTAATGCCTTGAAAAAGTCGAGAAACACTTAGGATTCAGCATCTATTATCCTCTCGATCTCTCTGTTCATCAGTCCCACTCATCACTGCTTCCTTTTTCTCTACCAATTAGCACCTAGTTTCTCTGTCAAACTCTTCATCCACCTACTCAGGCAATTTCCTCCTCTATCTGTGGAAAATGATACAATTTTAACTTTCATGGTGATCAGTTTATTGAAAGGTACCCCCTGGCATGCAGCATATGAAATCTTATGTAGACAGTGATGTTCCTCTTGTTTTTAAAGCTTAGGTGTGGAAAATTTGATCACGATCATAATAAACCATACATTTTGTTGGAATTTGCAGATAAAGTACCCACTGCCATGTGAAACATCCTCTGTATTCTGTTGGTATTATAACCAATAATTTTTATGTTGACCGTACCTGAGGGATAAGGCTGCTGACTGCTGATGTAAGTGCAGTAGTCGTTTCAACCGGTCTTTGCCCCCTTTTCACTGATAATTCAACAACATTAAATACATCTTTGGCTAAGATCCAAATTGAATCCACTGTGAGTTTCGTTAGTAGAAAAAGTCTCTTTTTAGTAAGTCACAAATAAATGAGAAAGTCATGGCCACGGACTAACAGTTCTAAAAAGGTAATCACAGTTTATAAGGCAAAATATCATGTTACAATCACACACTGTTGGCACCATGCACTTCAGTAATCTTCCTTTACAACACTACTGGCATAGTTAATGTGAACACAGGATTGTTTATTTACTCAAGCAGGGCATAATAACACGTTTGTCACAATTGCTCATTTGCTGGAGGGCATAACACTACACAACAACTACTCACTCACTCAGCCAACAGATGACACTATCGGTGCCCACTATCGAAATGTTGGTACTTGATAGGCCTCTGTGTGTCTGTATTATTGAAGAGTGCTGACCCCCTTCACATGCACCATACAAAAATTTATGTAAACAGTAGCTTTCCTCATTTTGAAGATTAAGTGTGCAAAGTTTCATTGCAATCGGATTAACAGTACAGCAGTGCATAAAAAATGAACAAACATTCCTTTTTATATATTACTAGCTGTAAACCCGGCATTGCCCAGGTGTGTGTTTATCTTGCACTCTCTTACTCCACCTCCCCTCCCCCCAATCTCTCTGTTCGTTTCCACCTTTCCCTCTCTCGGCAGTTTTTTTGCAAGGTGCCCTCATGTACCATACAAACATATACATACCCAGTGATCTTTCTCTTGGTTTAAAGGCCATGTGCGCAAAAATTCATAAATATTGGAGCAAGACTGTGCATTTTGTTATATTCTGTAAGTTAAGTACGCTTCAGCATGCGCCGAACGAAATTTTATACAGACGGTGACATTCCTCTAGTTTTTAAGGTAAAGTGGGCAAAATTTCATCAATATTGGAACAAAACTATAGATTTCTATGCAATAGAAATGCAGGGTCACATTGAAAAACACACTTTGTTGTTCGCAAATACTCCAGTTTTATTTCATACAACCCTTGTTACGAAAATTAAAACTAAATAAATAAAAAAATAAAAAGGATCTGTGAAATTGGTCAAGCCGTTCTCAAGTTATGATGCGACCAAGGTATTTAGGGATGCATTTTTATGTTGCAAAGTACCCTCCCCCATGCACCATATGAAACAAAGTAGATGGTGACCTACCTCTTGTTTTGACGGTCAAGCATGTGAAATTTCGTGAAGATCGGATTGAAATTGTAGATTTTGTGAGTCTGTAGGGCAAGTACGCTCTGCCATGAAACTATCACAAAATACTTTCTTAGCTGACATTTTCTACCTATAAACTACATTCCTGCCAAAGTTCAGCTTCATAGGTAAACTCGTTTTTGAGATTTTTGTCTTTAGTCAGTGAGTGAGTGAGTGTTCTTTCACTTTTACATAAATGGAGATTAAGAAAACATTGCATAATTTTGGATGCAAGACTATAAAGGGAGACTTGCAGACAAAAATTAACAGTAACACACAAATCGGTAATGCTAACTTTATTTGATACAAGTTCATGCCTGATATGACAGTTTTACAGCATCTACAATGAAACTGTTGGGAGCGGTACACTTCTTTTCTAATCATCATTCTGTGGGGGGGGGGGGGGGGCAGTCAGTTACACAATGCTTCATAAAAGTCTGAAATTACGTGCAAACTTTGTTGCAGGTCCCTAACTACTCCAATTTTCCACTGATTGATGCATAAATCTAGGTATTCTCATTATTTATAGCATCATATCTCCTGAGGTGTGTGTCGTGCTCTTTTGTTTTGGGTCAGGAACCTTCGTGGGCGTCTGGTGAACAGTTCACCAAAGTTTCATTGCAATCAAATGAATTGTTTATGAACACAGAGGACATACAGACAAATATTCATTTATATAGATACTGTGAAGGGTACAGTGACAAGTCACCAGTGAAGCGAGATCATTGCCACTATTATCAGACACTGTTAATAATAGCTATTCATTTGTGATCAATAACCAACAAATTAATTTTTACCAATAGTGTTAGATCATGTATATACAAGAAGAGCTGACAGTAGAAGCAATATGCTAATGTGTAGAATTACAATTTTTGCTTCAGATAAAATAAGTTTATAATGCACTAGATGTTTTACAGGTAATTTGAATATATCAATGATTCATGCAACTATCTCATTTCAAACTGTGGAAACTAACTGCATCAGGTGGTAGTGCATGTTGTTATAATCACTTATCATTGCACAAGTTCTCATCATATGCAGCTGTATTCCCACTTTCACAAAACTGGAGAAAGTTAGTTAGACTTGAACATACAACAGGGGTGGGCACTCCCCTTCCCTTCTCTGCTAACATCATTCGTATCTGGACGGTGTGCACACTGCAGGATGGTTTTTCGTACTTCATGAGCTTAGTGTTTTCTGTGGGAAAATACAATGGGAAGGCATATAATTGAGGAGGAGAGCTAATGGATCTTGCATTTATGACTGACCTAACAAAGCACACATGAATTGTTTTATTCAAGATGACACCAGCTATAGAAGTTTTGATTCAAGAGTTGGTATAATTCTGTTAGAAACAATGTTGTTGTTGTTGTTGTTTGTTGTTGTTGTTGTTGTTGTTGTTGTCGTCGTCTTCAGTCCGCAGACTGGTTTGATGCTGCTCTCCACGCTACACTGTCCTGTGCAAGTCTCTTCATCTGAGAATATGTTCGGCAACTTACATCCTTTTGCAACTGCTAACTGTATTCGTCCCTCTGTCTCCCTTTGCGATTTTTACCCCACACACTTCCTTCTAATGCTAAGTTGACAATTCCTTGATGTCTCAGAATGTGTGCTACCAATATATCCCTTCTCTTAGTCAGGATATGCCAGAAACTCCTTTTCTCCCCAATTCAGTTATGCACCACCTCATTAGACACGTGATCTACCCATCTAATCTTCATTATTCATTTGTAGCACCGCATTGACAAAACTAAAATAAGTTTATAATACACTAAAGGTTTACGGGAATATGAATATGCCAATGATTTCATGCAACTATCTCATTTCAAACTGTGGGAACTAACTGCATCAGGTGGTAGTGCATGTTGTTATAATCACTTATCATTGCACAAGTTCTCATCATATGCAGCTGCATTCCCACTTTCACAAAACTGGGAGAACAATAGTGAGACTTGAACATACAAAACAGTGGTGGGCACTACTCTCCCCTTCTCTGCTAACATCATTCGTATCTGGACAGTGTGCACACTGCAAGATGGTTTTTGTACTTCATGAGCTTAGTGTTTTCTGTGCCAAAGTCTTATTGGCGTTCATAATAAAATGAGGGGGAGGGGAGGGGGAATGCAACTGAGGAGGAGAGAATCTGCCACCATCTTGCTCCCACCATGACTGTCATTCAAAAACACACACACACACACACACACACACACACACACACACACACACACACAACATTAAACGGCATTGCCTCCTCTCTCTTCCACTGAAACTGCAGGTCGATTATTCTCAATTGACCTGGCCTGCAGGAAGTGTGTGATGTTTAGTTTTCACCATTTATTGTATGGTACCTACAGTATACCGACTATTCTGTCAGATAAATAATCACAAAGCAAAGGGGTTTATAATACAACCTGATATATAGGTTAGTGAAGAATCACATTTTTGCACATAGTACGACAATGGACATTCATCCGTGGTTCGAAACCTGTCAAGAATGATATTTTTCAGAGATATATGTGTACATCTGCCAACATATTATTGGTTATAATACCAGCAGAATACAGGGGGAGTGTTTCACATGGCAGTGGGTACTTTATCTGCAAATTCCAAAAAAATATATGGTTTTATTATGATCGTAATCAAATTTTCCACACCTAAACTTTAAAAACAAGAGGAACATCACCATCTACGTAAGAGTTCATATGCTGCATGCCAGGGGGATACCTTTCAATAAACTAATCACCATGAAAGTTAAAATTGGGCCGTATGAATAAAATGGAGTATCTACTTTATACTCTGGATTCCAGAGAACATACTCAGGTTCGCATGAATAAAGAGTGTCTGAGAATATACTTCAGCCGAGTATGTACTCGGCATGAGTAACAGGGTGGTGGAGGACAGCAGAGAACATTCCAATTTCATATGAATAAAACTACAGAAGTTTCTCACGACGGGAGAACATTCTCAGATTTCTGGAGTGAGCTCTATGGCATACTCCGTGCTGAGTAACTTCTATTAAGGTAACGTTTTACTTTTGTAATAAAAATTACAACAATTTTGTTATTTAGAAGGCAAAAACAAGTTCCTTCATATGTAGCCTTTAAGAAATACGAGGGGATATAAGGTTAATACAAATAAAAACATTTTGTTGACGAGTATCTTCCTTCGGAAAAATCGTGTGACACTTTCAGCAATTTATATAGCGACGAGAGTGATGTAAGAGGCGTTTTCATTACCGACATAAAAATGAAACACAAATGGATTCAGCTGCGTGTTTACTCATTTGTTTGGCGTGTATATTTACAGTCACATAGCAAAATAATATTGTTTTAAAATAGGGTCTATTAGTAAGACCTTATGCTGTTTGTTCCAAATAAAGTGTATCCCAGGACTTCACAGTTTCTATCACAAAATAAATATTGCTGCAATACCAGGTAGGCCTACTGAAGTACTGTTGCTATCCAAACCAGTTGGCCTATTTATGATGCGTTTTCTGACTTCGTAGTCATAACTTCTGTCATGTTAGAAGTAAGTAAAAACCACAGGAAATTAATAACCGATTGATTACATACCTAGCAGCCTGTTTCTTGTTCAAAATCGCATGGCCTAACACTTACGAGCAAACCAATGGGTGTCATATTTAATAAGGCCTATCTCATGTTAGAACACTCCGACAGCATTCCACGTTGTAACAGATCAATATGTGATGCGTTCGGAAATTATATCGTTCGCAAATTGTGCTAACACTACTTCATTAACAAACGACTTTCTTGCGTGATGAAAATATTGTATCGCCAGCAGAATACATTTTCATAAAAAGTGCATATTTAGTCTTAATAATATGCTCCTTCACAACAAACTAATATCTAAACACAGTACAGTTCTTTCAGCACACGTCGATGCCTACTCCATATTTGTACACTTAATAATTTGCCTGATTGGGCCAGTTTAAAGAAATACACGATTGGACAGCTGATCTGTGGCAAACATGACATGCGGAGAACTTACTCAAGTAGGAGGGGAGGTAGCGAAAATTAACTACCTGCTCAAAGCACATGCCTCAAGTTTTTATTCATACGAAATTGAGAATGTTCTTTTGCTCTGAGAATCTTCAGTGGAGCATGAGCTCCGTTTTATTCATATGACCCAGTGTATCATTTTCCACAGATAGCGGAGGCAATTTCCTAAGAAAGTGGATGAAAAGTTTGACAGAGAAACTAAGCGCTAAATGGCAGAGAAAAAGGAAGCAGAGACGAATAGGAGTGATGAACAGAGATCAAGAGGATAATAGATGCAAAATCCCAAGTGTTTCTAGACTTTTTCAAGGCATTAGATACCAATTCACACTGTTGCCTGATGAACAAAGTGCAATCGTATGGAATATCAGACCAACTTAGAGACTGGATTGAGGTGTTTCTAGACTAAAGAAAGCAGCAAGTCATTCTCAACAGAGGTTTCTTAAGGTGTTAATGTGATACCAGACATGCCCACGAAAGTGCTAATAGGACCATTACCACAATATATGCAACTGACCTCGTAGGTAACATCCATCGGCGAAGTTGATGTAGTATATCGAGAAGTCACAACTCTGCAAACTCTGCAAAATGCAGCACAATCTGCAGCGTATACCTTTGGTGCAGGGAATGGCAAATAAGCCTCAACATAAACAAGTGTAAAATGCTGTATTTACATAAGACAGACAGATTGTTTATTATATAACTACGCAATAGCAGTATAAACACTGGAAGAAGTTCCTTCCATAAAATATCAGGGATAAGACATAAGGGGCAATTTGAAAGAGTATGGCCATATAAAAGCAATCATTGGTAAAGCAGAAGCCAGACAGATTCAATGGAAGACTCCTCAGGAAGTGTAGTCTGTCAACAAAGGAAGTAGGTTACAAAACTCTCAATCAGCTAGCACTTGAGTATTGCTCATTAGTGTGGGATCCGTACCACATGACGTTGATAGAGGACACAACTGGGAGCAGCGCACTTTGTTTGGGCTCATTAGTAAGTGTGAATGTATCCTGGAAATGATTAGGAAACTCCAGTGGTATATGTGTATAGAGAGATGTTCTGTATCACATTACTGACTTCTGTCAATGTTCCTAGAATGTGCGTTTCATGAAGAGTCAACCAATATATTGCTTTCTCCTATGCATATTATGTAAAGCGACCAGAAGGATGTAATTAGAGAGATTAGGGCTCACACGGAGGCATACAGGATATCTTTTGGCCCCACTAACCATTCACGACCAGAAACATGAGGAAGTGACAATCTTATGCAGTGCAACCTCTGCCACAGACCACAATGTGGCTTGCGGTGTATGGACGTAGATGTAACTGTAGAGAGGTTAGATGCGCATGCGTGGTTCAAAAATTGTCAAGAATGATGTTATTTGTCAGAGACGTGTGTACATCTGCCAAAATATTATCAATTGTAGGTGTCTTTTCTACAGCTCATAATGCCCTGTCAAATTTGAGAGATTACTATTAAGTTGTTGATGTTTCATACACAAACATGACCTCTGTAAATGGGGATGAAACATTAGTGAACAGGTTTTGTACTGGCCATAGCCTGAACATTTTGAAAGACATTTAGAGTTCACATTATCAATAGTCACATAAGAAATAGACTAGTTCAAATTGTTGATAAATATATTAACAACCAAGTGGTCATTTCAGATTGGGAACTAACTACATCAGCTGGTAGTGCATGTTGTTATATAATCACTATTATCATTGCACAAAACTTCATCATTTGTAGTCACATTCCCATTTAAAAAAATGCTAATTGAAGATAGCAAGAATTAAAAAACAAAAACTGGGGAAATGCTAACATGTACTAATCATAGCATTTTTGTTGTTCAGTAATCTGTTCATCTGTCAAAAATATGTAATATAGAACATGGCAAACTAACAGGTCAATTTATCAGATATAAAATCAATATCTTGCGAAAAATATTGAATATTCTCAATTAATTAGCTGCTACATAAGAGCTAAAATCAATCATATGCAAAGTCTATACAATGTGATTTACCTGTGCAAACTCTTTACTTAATATGATGCACATCAACTGAGCAATCCTTCACAGACCAAGCATATCAAACACTATGTCATGAAAATATAATTTGTTGGCATGTACTTTACTTAAAATTGGATGATAAGTATAACAGTGACTAGCAACACTGGAACACATCATAGGCGATCAGTATATCAAGAAGAAAACCATGATCCACATGAAAAGCAGCAAGAAAATCTGTGGCACAGTAACAGTGAGCCTCTGGAGTTTGTTAACAAACTGGAATATTGTAAAAAAATTTAAGGCTCTCCAAGAACAACATTTGAAGAATGCAAGGAAGAAATTTCAACCATTTTCCATGAACAAAGTGAAATTGGCCATCCTCATAACTGGTATTTTTTTTGGGACAAGCTTTTCTTTAGTTTTTGAAAAAAGTGAAGATTTTAAAAATGGGGAAAAATGACATTTCTAGATGCATATCTACAGAATATAGATTTAGAATCTTTTGCTACTGTTAGTTATTTTCATATTTGCAGAGTACTTTTCTAAAACAGATAAAAATCATATTTCATTTTTTGTGTTCAAGTGCAGTGACTTTTTAATCTTTGGATATTAGTAACTAATAAAGATAACGAAAAAATTGAATATTTTCGTAAGAACACTGGCAAAAATTCTGACGATTTGCAGTAAACAAAATGACGAAGAAATGATCATTCCCACAATTTATGGTTTTGATATCCAAAAATTAAGGTTTTTCTTAGTTTTGTTAGCAAATGGTCATGAAGTGATTCTTTTATAAGTAACGAGCACCCTACACTAACACACTGATTTGCTCAACTGACCTGGCCTGTAGGAAGTGTGTGATGTTTTTAGTTTTCACTATGTACTGTATGGTAGCAACAGCATGCTCATTCTTCTCTTAGATAAGCAATTAATCACTAAGCAAAGGGGTTTCTAAAACACCTTGACCCTTATGCCTCTAAAAAAGAGCCTGAAGAATCAATTTTGTACTTGGTACCACCATGGATTCATGTACAGTTCAAAAATAAAGAATTATGTAATTTGTCAGACACATCTGTGTACATCCACCATTATAATATAAATTGTGGTGCCTTTTCTACAGCTCATAATGTTCTGTCAAATTTGAGAGATTACTATGAAGTAGTAGTAGTTTCATACACGAACAAGTCCTCTGCAAATGAGGATGAAACAAAATTAATTGGTTTTGTACTGGCCGTAGCCGGAACATTTTGAAAGAACTTTAGAATTCACATAAGGAACAGACTAGTTCAAATCCATAACAAATATATTAACAACCAGGCGGTCATTTCAGCTTGGGAACTAACTACATCAGCTGGTAGTGCATGTTGTTATATAATCACTATTATCATTGCACAAAATTTCATCATTTGCA
The DNA here is from genome assembly GCA_026315105.1 of Locusta migratoria. Classification (NCBI taxonomy): domain Eukaryota; kingdom Metazoa; phylum Arthropoda; class Insecta; order Orthoptera; family Acrididae; genus Locusta; species Locusta migratoria. The sequence goes on along the minus strand of CM048745.1, from coordinate 283,926,877 downwards.
GTCAAATCCCCATACAGAAAATGCTGGCTGAAGACATCAAGATGTAAAAAACGGACAGCATGAAAGAATCAGTGCACTCTTGCGTGTCTAAAGTCCGAGTGTCATCAATTCTAATGTGTGTTGATTGAAGATTTAGCGTGTTTCTTGTTTGTATTGCATGGTTTCAGCGCATTGCCAATGTATTGGAACTTCTTGGAAGTACAGTACATACAGTATTGGTTCATGTCACTCAAAAACAGACGATGAGAGTGTGGCACCAAACACTTTCCGCCTGTTGTCAGTACAACAGATAAAACCAAGCGTTCAATAGTAGACTCACTGTTGTTGCAGCATGGGCTTGGGTAGGACGGGAGAATGGTGTATCGAATGTTTTCATTCAATGGCTGCCACAGCCAGGTTTCAAAAGTCAAAAGCTGTCTAATGCATCTTGAGTATTTTCAATTTGAATTTTTGTGCTCTCACTACATGCTTTAAAATGCCCAGAGATAAAAGTGGCCAAATACCTAAAAAGAATCATTTGAGCGTTAGTAAAAAAAGAAAAAAAAGAAAATCCGCAGACTACGGGTGTGAAACAAGGAAGAATGTGATCTCATTGTAACAAGAGCTTCGCACTTAGTAGAAAATTGATGCTGGTGAGCCACCCGCGAAAGTGCTGCGGATTTGAATGTCGGTATGAGTTCGATTAGTGATTGAAAAACAAATTGAACAGATATTTAAACATTTTGTTCCATTCAAGCGACAAGCAGCACAATGAAATCTCTAAAAAGAATGAGAAAAGGTTCATATCCTCAGTTAGAAAAGGTTTTACTTTTGTGGCATGAACAAATAAGAACCAAAGGCGCGCTAGTTAAGTTCCTCTACTTCATCTTTTAAGTGATGAATTTTTATGATTTCATTGAAGGAAAGTAGTAAGAATTCCTCAGAAATTATGGCTGGCTGGATCGGTTCAAGAAGCGGCGTGCTTATCAGTATTAACCGCAATTCGGTGTGTTTCACGCGTGAGAGCAAGAGACATTGGTTTTATCCGAGATTTTTGTTATCCAAACCAGCCACCATACCAATCATTTCTTATAAACGATAGTTTACTATTTTGTATTTTATCCTTTTCTTAACAGCCGACATTTCTTAAAAGCAGACAGTTTTATTTACCCCATTGGTGTCCGTTATTCAGACGTTTTACTGTATAATTTTCTGATGATACCGAATTTTCGAGATGAGAGAAACTTTTTGTCATTAAGATTATGCAAACACAATATGGGAATGAAATGGTAAGAATACATCAGAGTTTAGTCTACTGCAAACCAGAATTGTCAGTTTTCTAGCAAATATGATGCACCAATGTCTGCTAGGGCATTAAGTATCAAGCAGAAGATCCACTTGATTTGGATGGGCTCCAGGGGTGTGTGTAATATTTAAATTTTTGATGCTGTACTGTATGCTATGTATTGATGACAGTAACAACAATGGAAGGTTCAATAAGGAATGTTAAAAATAATATGTAGATAGGAAACAACTCACCATGAATACAAACATTTAGCCGCCAACAGACACAAATAAAAGACACGTAAACACACACACAAATCTAAATTTTCAGGCGCGGCCTTCCTCAGAAAGAGAACAATCATCCACACAATCATTCAGGCACACTCATCCACACATGTCAGCCATCTCACAAATAATCACTAGGCTATACACAAATAATCACTAGGCCAAGGGCTACTCAGAACACTTTACCCCTTATCTGTGTTACGCACCGAACCCGACACTTGGGCCAGTGAAGAATCGCTAATTCATGTGTGCCGTTTACGACCCTATTATAGAGGTGGAATGATAGGGAAAGCATGAAGGGAAGGAAACACAGCAGAGTGCCAATAGTAGAGCCTGCAGTAGAAACACTGTAACTAGTGGCCAGAGAATGAATATTTTTGGCTGGCAGCACAAGAATGGAGGGAGATGTGCAGAATAGCTGAAAACTGGGCCGCTTTCCTACATGACGAGGACTATAATACCTTGAATAGCAGTGCATGGTATGGTAACAGATGAAGATTTTCGAGTGCCGCAAAACTGTAATCGTAGATAAATGTCTACAGTATATATTATTAAAATCTGAGACATTTATTATGGTTAGTTATTTAGATATTTGTGGCCCATGGCACAAACAGGACTGAAAACAAGTTTCTGAGTTTGTATGAGTAACTGTGGTAACTTTGAACCTCTGGATCTCAGTAAAGGATGCAAATTTAAAACAGTTTGAGAATATCATCTCAGGAACACATGGAAAATATTTTGATGTTAAAATGATAAAAAAAGTACAAAAATTGTATTTTTAGTACCCACTCTTTCTGTGGTTTTGTCAGGAACTACCATGAACAAAGGGTGCTTTCATAAGCCTTATGAAGACCTCCACATATTGTAGAAAAACCAACGACATGCTCTTATTTGTCTGCACCAAATGAAGTGTTTAATGCTTAAATTTTAGGATAACTATAGTATACCAGTTCTTCTGATAGGTATACAAACGATCACTAGGTCTAAGGCTGTGCAAAACACTTTGTCCCTTATCTCTCTGATTATCAGAACCTGAGAAATGCCCCCCCTCCCCTCTCAATGATCACAATTTCACACATAGCCATTTTGAACACAATAATACCGCAAACCAATGTGTGAATGATATGATATCCTGTTGTCTTTTATTGTCAATATGCCACTGATTGGCAATTAAGAAATCCTACCATGAGTTATGTTTTTGATAAATCCTCTCTGCACTAAATTCAATGGTTAGTTACAGTTATTTGAGTACAGAACAGGCTCGTGCAGTTCACAATGTGTTACCACCTAGTGGTGTGGACGTAAACTTTTAGTACTTTTAACTGAGCACACCTTCTAGTGTAACGAGTTACACTACGTGCTCCAATACCAATACAAGATGACCAAGGTATTTATTTAAGGTTAATTAGATATGGAATTAGACTGGTACTGCCCTGGATTTTTCCTTTTGTACAGGTGTAATGGCCAGACAGTATACAGCAAGTGGCACAGATAATACTGAAAGTGTGAAGTTCTGTGCAAGTCAAAGAAGATGTAAGGACTTCTGTGACTACATTTATTTCATCGTTAAAAACCGACGTTCGTTTGTTCATTATGATTCTGGTATTCAGTCTGTACAGTTTTGTTAGTCCAAGACGTGTGGAATATTGCACTCTCTCTGTTGTATAAATATGGTGCAATAAATGAAGGTTATTGTATAGCATAAAAAGCATGTCAAGACTTCTCCTTTCGTAGAAATTGAGAAGTAGTATTGAAGGATATTTCAGCTCTTTGCAGCATTCTGTTCCTGCAGTAAGAACTTCAGTGAGGGAGTCTGAGGATCCAACTGAAGAGGATCCACACTCATCGACAGAGGCACAGCATAGCTGGTCCTCTACATCCTAAAGTAGGCTGGTATACCACACACTCGGTATAATCAGGTAAAGGGCAGTAAACTGCTACCAGCACAGTCATAATTAAGCAGTAACACTGCACCTTACACCGAAAATTGTTTAAATGGACGGTGTTGTACATCACTAGTCCAAGTTCCATATGTCATAACTGACATAATGGAACCTACATTTTACATATTATTAAAATACATTTGTTTATAAATTTTTCTCAGTTTTTAGTACCAAAGAAGGGTTAGTGTTCTTTCAGTTAGTAGTGAAATCTCACAGCAAATAACTACTAAACAGCACTAATTGCACTCACATCAAAAATATAAACTAACGGCGCTTGGTCTTGTGATGCATAAAATAGTCCAAATAACTGACAGCAAAAACCTCAATTTTGAGCCGAATTGCTTGACAATAATTGTGAAAACAAGAGACAAACTCGTAATGAAGAATACTCTTTCTGAGTAATGACTACTTTAAAAGAAACTATTACATTAAACTTTACATGTTTTCCATGAACAACTATCACGAAGAGATTAATCACTATCATTTTTCTGAAGTTGTTGAAAGGGGACCAACTATTGGAAAACTCTAATCAACCACTATCATTGTCACAGATAATGCCCCATCTTATTTAAACAGCTGACGACGAAGCTCTAACAATGGCCACACCAACAAACTTGTTAAAAAGCTGATGCTGTTGAATGGTTAGTCATATTGTGGGATTCAAGATGATTTATGTGAGGAGGAACATATTTAACTTATGTGACAAAATAAGCCACACTTGCAACAGGAGAAATCTATAGAACCCAGTCACAATGAACTTCGACTTCATTGAACCACAGCCATTTTAACAAAACTGACTTTTTATGCAGACCAATCATTATGTTCCAATAAGAGCTTTGCTGGACACTAAACTCAATAAAGCATTTCAACCGGGTGTACGAGACATTAGAACAAAACTTGACATTTGTAACTGCTAAAGCAATACCATGCAAACAAGCAGTGGTGAACCGACCATCCCCTTCTATTTCAACAGGGCTTGGCTGTCAATCACTTTGTTATTCTGATCGGGATATCCTTCTACACCAAGATTAGCACCTTAGGAATTAAAATAATGGAGGCAAATTGTGTTTTTTCCTAGTAGGAAAGTTATTCTGGAACACATTGCTGGAAAGTATGAAACTACAAAATAGCAATAACTGAAATAATCTTACCTTTATCAGATGTAGCACAACTTGGGCTAAGAATGACATTTGGCGACTGAAAAGACGGAAAAACCACAAGTGAGATATAGCCTGTTGTAGAGTAAATAAAACATCTTTATATACTATCCTCTTAAAACACAGATGTGCTATCTAATCAAATCAGCGAACAAAAAACTGTAAAAGTACAAGTATGTATCTATAGGAACTGCATTATCAGGTGGTAGTGCATGTTGTTATAATCAAGTTTGTCATTACACTTGTTATCATCATATGCAGTTCACTTCCTCTTCAATATAATGGCACCAAAAGTTAATGAAACAACTGATAAAACCTAAAATTAGAACTACAGACAACATAAGTCAAAGATTATGTGAATGACCTGCAAGAAGCAAGGTTGAAACAGAAACTTACTGAAATAGCATCTTTAAGATATCCCCTCCCATTCACTACTTTACTTGGTTGTAGTAATTTTCTGCAGTCGAATTCTGTGTTAAACCCACTTTCAAGATATTCTCAAATTTATACTTTTGTTAGTAACAGTGAAGCTGCCACGAAGTACTATATCTCCTTTTAGTTTACAGTACTTGATAAATTTTCACTACTTTGAGGAAAAGTTAAATTTAGAAATATATACAAAAGAATTTGAACATTAAAACGGACTTCTGGAGAATCATGATTCTATGACAGAGGGTTAATAGTGACATATTACCACCATCAGAAACCCTTGTCAGGTTGTGTAGTGTTTCCATTTTTAGCCAACTCACACAACAGGTTTGTAACATGTACATTTATTGGTAGAACATAGATTAAATGAGTCAAAAACTTTAACGAAATGCCAAAAATTTATCCTTTGACACTGAACTTCTCTTAACACAGAATACTTTAAATTCTTTAACCAAATTACTTATCGCAGTGAAGTTTTCACACATAGCATCTCCCTCTCATAATCACTGTCTACATACGTCTCTCTTCCACTGGCACTTTCTCGTCTGTCACAATCACTGTCTTCATCCATTTCTCTTCAGTTTCCTTACCATATTCCCCTTCCCTGTCACTTTCAGTGTCCCTGTCATTGTCTTTGTTCCATTCCTTTCCTTCCACTTTGCTACTGTCCATTTAGTCACCACAGTCTCCTCCACAATGTCATTGCAGATGGTTTTATTGGTCTTCTAGCCCTTAGACCCTGAAACTTTAACACGTGATGAAAGGGAAGTACATAAACTTTTTGTCTCTGGAGACCACCAAAGCTTATACATGATCTCTGAGCTGCTATCCTTTTACTTTTCCACTGTCTCCTCTGTCTTTTGCTCCCACTGATCTCCATCTATGAATCCACTGTCTGTCTCCCACTATGATTGCATGTTTTCTCTTTCTCTCCCACTGGCTCAGTACCCTCTTTCGTCTACTGTAACTTTCATTTATTCTATTCCAGCATGAATATGTTTGCATGCAAAAAATTTTGGTAAGGAAGGCGAAATGAGGACTAAGGTAGCTGCTTCCACACTTTTCTGTCAGCCTTTTAAATAGGAACAGATTTGCCTTTTTATGATCAGATGAGCATGTTTCAGGGCATTCCCTTCTTTTCCTTGCTACAGAAGGGTATACTGTTTATACAGTAAACCCCACTTTTATGTTCCCGGGTTATACGTTTTCCCACCATTTAAACCATTTTCCTCGACAGCATCAAATTTCCTACGTTCACAATGTTAATTCACACCCGTTTCTGCGTTAACTCGCTTTCCCTGCATTTTACGCTTTCGTAATGATGTTCATGAAGGATAAATTGACATAATTGACTTAAAATGTCACATACATGGCTTTCACCTTTAAGTATTTATAAACGTAACACAGTCAAGTTTCTTAACCCTTTGCATTTATTCAAATGGGGGTCATTCCGTGTCAATTCAATGCACCTCTCAACCTGACCCTCTCAGATTTCTTTCAAATTTGATGCATTCAATGACCCAGATAAGAGATGGAAAAATACCAATTTGCAGGGCTGTATTACAATTGCGAAGAAAGTTAAGAGGCGTAAAAAGTTTGGATTTTGTGTGAAATTTACATGCATTCATCTCAATATAACAGACTAATTCTGGTTCTAATTAAGTTACAGCAATGAAAATCATCCCATTGGAAAGCTAATGAATAGACCTTTTACACTGATATGCCACATGGGGCATTCAATGTCAAATCGCCTAATTTCGGAACATTTTCCTGCTCGACCATCATAGATTTCGATGAAATTTTTAGTGGACATTCGCACATGTCCTCAATGAACAATGGTAAATTTTAAGGCTTGTCGAAGCAATACTGTCCAAGATATAGTCAGTTGTTTGACATCATGTGCAACTTCATGCAAGTTGAGCATAAATTTTTGACTAAGTTGTTATAACTCTTGCAATATTTCGTTGAAAGAAATAACATGACTAAGACCTACTGAGTCTACTATTCTCTGTGTCCAACTATGCAACACACAATTTTTCGGACCAGCGTCAGGGGACAGGGTTGTAAAATGGTCGTTCAGCTGGGGGAGGCCTGGACAAAGGCAAAGTCAGCAGGTGAGGGTGGCTGCAACACCTTAGTTCCATGGTTGAGTCTAAGTTCATCACAAAGTGCAATATAACTTTTCAATACAAAAATAAAAAATATGTGCAGCAAAACACAGACAACAGGCTGCTGCAGTGTATCCTGTTGATGCAGTATATTCCTTCAAATTTGTCCGTCATTTTTAGATTTTGTTAGCCCACATTGGAAAACCGAACGTGATTTTCTGGATGCTTGATAACATGCTCATTCCAATTGTGAACAGATTCAATTCAATTATGAAAAACAAATTAAATGAGAGACACATTTGTGATTTTATGATAATTGAAAGTTTGAACTGATTTTTGTACAAATCAGGAAAGTAGTACGTAAGTTGTTGTGTGCAAAATTTCACACATTTTGTAGTTTTTGCATTTTTCACATTTTTCTAAAACTTCAACTTTGTAGTTAATTAATTCAGTATTGAAAAACGATACCTAAACGAAACTTTATGATGTTTGAGAACCTTGTACTGTTAGGTTACCACACGCCAAGTTTCTTGTTCACCATAGCTTTAGTCCCCGAGATATAGTACGCCAAACTTTGAAGTTTTTTTTAGCAACCTCGGTTGAATTTTTCTGGCTATATATGGCACAAATAATTATTTTCGTTATAATTTCCAAGAGAATGCAAACAGTTGTACAAGATGGCCAAATGTCATTTCTTTCAACAAAATATTTCCCGAGTTATAATAACTCAAAGTCTTCAAAAATTCACGCTCGCCCTGCGCAAAGTCGTGTCAAACAACTTAACTGTATCTTGGACAGTATTACTTCAATGAGCCTTAAAATTTACCAATGTTCATTGGAGACACATGCGAATGTTCACTAATAAGTTCATCTAAATCCGCGATGGTCAAGCAGGGAGTGCTAGGCAAGTTGACATGGAATGACCCACATGGCAGGTTTCTGAGTATTTTTATCCTAAAGGTCATTGACCTTGACTTTTGACCTTTAATATCTCAAACCACCCCATCTTTAAATTTTCTGGAAAAAGTATATTTCATTGTTCCATTATGTTACTACAAATATGGTAAATAATGGCATACCAAAGGCATCATTCACAAAAAATATTTTGTCACCTTCACTACACCATCATCATGCAGTAAGCATCTATTAGCCTAGATCCATCCCCCCCCCCTCCCCCCCAGAAAAACAGGCAATAGCAATTACTTTTATTCTGACCAATTCTTTAATATTTCTAGCTGTGAACAGGTAATCAGATTTTTTTTTCTCAAAGGGGAAGAATAAAGAACCAAAACCCGAAAAGATCAGTAGATATTTTGCAAGGAAAAATATAAAATGATTTAACATTTCACACATCCTATTTTTCTTAAGAATCAGTCATTCCATAAATGACAGACATGACATACAGAAACAGAGAAATCCGCGTTTATTGAACGTGTGTGTGTATTTGTTATTACCACGGATCGCAAGGTTAAGCAAGGGTATTTTGTGGCTTTAATTATTCTTTCAAAAATTTAAGATCACGTAACTTGTCCGCACAGAATTTACATTTGTAGAAGATTTAAAAATCAGTACCGGTACTGGAATTCAGTTGCCATGCTTCATGTAAACTTTAAAATGATACGTATATTCTCCCGGGTTCGCTGTTGTCTTTCGGGTTTGTTAGGCAGATGGAATTTAAATGTGGTATGATAACAGCTAACATGGAACATACATGGCGCAATGTTTACATTTGTATTATTCTTATGGTGAAGAGAGAATGGAATTTACAAATCAAGATTCATCGGAACAATCCCTTGCCCTAAGAGAAAAAAAGCCTTATGTATTGTTGGTATTTGAATAAAGAAATTTATGTTTGTTACTACTAATATTTCACAGGCAGCTACATTTTATATTTGCGTCTGTAAAGCAAGCCTGTGTAGCACTGCTTCATAGGCAGGTTTTGGCCAAAAAAAAAAGAAAAAGAAAGGAAAAACAAATGGGGCTCAGATTCAGGTAAATATGCTAGATTGTTTTCACAATATCCATGCAACTGCGTAAATTTCGTAGTGGTTTCACATGAATGAATTCATATCGTTTTGTTTTATGACATCGCGTCTTTCAGCAGATCTATGGAAAATAAACTAATTAACGCAGATGAAAGCACACTGTTATGCAAAGTAAAGTACAATATTCATAACTGAAGGTTTCCATATAACACTTTTGATTCAGAATTCGATAGTATTCAGCCACTGTGTATCGAATCTCGAATCCAAAGCCAGTGTGCTGGATTCAGCGAATAAAGGATTCGGCCGAAACACTCTGACACAACCTTAGTTCAAATGTAGTTTTAGGTGGCAAAATTTGCAGTGAATGTAGAAAGAAAATATCAGAAATCCCAACAAGCACTGAAGATGTTGCCTCAGTTGAGCCAGGAACTTCCAGAGAAGATTTAAGTGAAGATGAAGCAGCTTCAGATCTGGCACTCGATTCTTTAAATAGCAGCCTTCAGTATTTAGGTGAATCTCCTGGGAAGAAAGAGGCTTCAGAGTGAGGAAAAGTACCCAAAGCAAAAACTGAAAAAAATCTTCTGTGTTGGAGCATACTTATGTCGCACAACTGGAACAATAACAGAGTGTAAAAGGATAAAATGAAATCATCGCCCAGCTGAAAGAAAAGTTTCACAATTCAGACTGTACGTGCGACAAAATACAAATTGTATCTGTACTTCCAAAGAATTTGAGTATAAGGAAAACTACGAGAAATTTTTCTGCTTCAGATTACATGGTATGGAAAGCAAAACAGTTAGTAGCAGAACATGGTATGTTGGGGACACCAAATCCAAAGCCAGGTAAGACATTGAGAAAACCCTTCAGCATGTTCATGATTTTTACTGTGATAATGACATGAGCCATATGATGCCAAGAAGAAAAGACTGTCAGTGAAAGAAAATGGAATTATAGCACATACACAGAAGCAGCTAGTGTCGCACAACCTTAAGGAACTGATTACCTATTTCAAAGATAAATACCCAGATATAAATATTGGAGTCTCAAAATTTTGTGAGTTGCGGTCAAAGCACTATGATGTTGCCAATGCCAGTGGGAACCATACTGGGTGTGTGTCTGTGTGTGTGTGCGCGCGCGCGGGAGGGGGGGGGGGTTTTATACCAGAATTTCAAGTTAATGACTGAAGGGTGTAAACTGAAAAGCGCTAACAAAGTGAAGAACACACATTACCATCATTCAAGCACTGTGTAGCATTTGTTACATGCAATCCTGCACTACCGGCAAGTTTCTTAGGTTCATGTTCCTACTGTCCAAGTGTGACAAGACTAACTGATTATCTGTATGATATGTTTAGTAAAAACTGCACTGACGAAATTACGTGTAAGTGTTGAATAACTATGGGCAGGGTAATTCAGGAGGCTATAACAAAGTCAACAGATGATTTCATCGAGATTACAACAGCTCCTGGCACTCATTTATCTTCCAACAGCAGTCACATTTCTGTAAAACCACTAAAGAAGGCCTCAAAGTAAATGAGTATTTTGTTCTTTGTAACTTTGCAGAAAATTAATCCTTCACCACTCAGGATGAGGTACACAGATCCCACTGAAATAATTCACAGGCTCCATTCACACATTTGTAGCTTACTACAGAGACTTAAGCACTAATGAAATATGACATGTATCATATGTGGAAATATATTACTGCCTTCAGCATGACACAGTGACTTTATTCTTCCCAGAAAAATTTGATTAATTTCTTAAAATGTCAGTTTCCAAACCCAAAGCAAATTTATTACTTTACAGATGGATGTGCAGCCTATTACAAAAACAGAAAGAACTTTATGACTCTGTCCTACCATCAGGAAGATTTTAATGTTACAGCAGAATGGCATTTTTTGTTACAGTGCATGGTAATAGAACCTTGGGTTGGAATAGCAGGGACTGTAAAGAGATTAGCAAGACTTGCCAGCCTCAAGTGACATAATGAAAATCATATTCTGACATCAAGACAGTTGTATGAATGAGGCAAGGAAAATATTCCTTCATGTATCTCCCATTATACATCGGTTTCCCATCATAATGAAGATTCGGCCAAGCTGAAACAATGTTTCAAAAATACAATGACAATTCCAGGTACCCATAAACTTCATTATGTAATACCTGTTAACAAAGGTTTAGTAAGGACGAAGACATATTCTGCTTCTTCACTGAGTAGGAAAGTCAGTGATAGCTATGGCGAATGAAACGCTGTTAACAGATATACATGGATTTGTTGCCTGTATCTATGACAATCATTGGTGGTTTGCATATGACTTACCAACTTGTGTAGAAACAAATGAAGTAAAGGTCAACTTCTTGCATGCACATGGACGTCTCCATCATTTGTCATCAGAAAATTTGACATTATAACAAGAGTTGATCCAGTGACATCAACGGGAAGGACATACAATTTTCCTGCATCAGATATTAACAATTTAGTTGGAGAACTGTGAGGAGAGATCTAATCACTTTTCATTGCCTTTTATTAAAATTGTAAAGTAAATGGTTCTTAATACCATCATAATAATACAAACCATATTTTTGTAGAATATTACTTATGGACTATATGTTATAATTTGTGTTTCATTTTGGTAGTGTTTTGATGCTGACAAAATATTTTTTTGTGAACGATGCCTTTGGTGTGTCATCTTGATATTTATCATATTATTGTAACATAACGGAATAACAAAATATATTTTTTTCAGAAAATTTGAAGATGGTGTGTTTTGAGATATTCAACCTCAAAAGTTAAGATCAATGAACTTTAGAATAAAAATATTCAGAAACCTGTCAAGTGATGTATCAGTGTAAAGTTCTATTCAGTAGCTCTCCAATGGTGCCATTTTCATTGCTGTAACTTAATTAGAACCATAATTACAGTATGTTATGTTGAGACAGACGGATGTAAATTTCCCACAAAATTCAATCTTTTCACACCTCCAACTGTCTTCGCAGTTGTAATGCAGTCCTATGAATTGGTATTTTTTTCCATCTCTTATCTGGGTCAATGAATGCACCTAATTTTTAAAAAATATGAAATGACCAGGTTGAAAATGTTACTTTACTGCATTAAATTGACACATGGAATGATCCATGGATATTTAGTGTATCGTTGTGTGCAGTACCAGCCTAGTTGGCTCATGACAAGGAGTATCCTATCAGCCACCAAGATGAGTGTCATCTTATCTTTGTTCACGTAACTGGTAGTTTTTCAGGTTTTGATTGACATGTTTCGAGAATTTATTCTTAACTGTGAAATGCTAATTGTTATCTAAGTAATTTTTGTGAAGTTTTACAAGGGTGTTTGAAAAGTCCATGCAAAGTCGGGAACATGGCACTACTGGCTAGTTTGACCACAGCCATTTATGTGGACAGACAGCTAGTCACTGGTCATCCCGTGCAGTGCACAGTGGTTGCAGCTGCATTTGTAGATCACATGACTAATTTCACAGGTTGCCCTGGAGTCATGGTGGTGGAATGGTGAATATGACAGATTTTGTATCTAGGTCTATTGCAGGTATATGAGGCATGGGGCAAGGAGTTGGGAGCGGGGGTTGATATGGACAAGGATATTCTGGTAGTTTATTTCTCATTTCAAGGCAGGATGAAAGGTAGTCAAAACCCTGAAGGTGAATGTGGTTTAACTATTCCAGTCTTGGGTGGTACTGGGTCAGGTGCATTCCAATACCATACCTGCCAACCTTCAAAATGTAAAAATCAGGAGATACATTCCATCAAAAACTGCGTGCACTTTACTATAAGCCTTAAGATAACTGATTTTAGTTCTTTCCTATGACCTCATAACACTACATAATGGTTAAAAAAAAAAAAACCCTTGTGTTAACTCAATTGTTGATTACATCCTTATATTTTGTAGCCAGTCAAGGTAAAGTGATTGATTTTTTAGATCAAAACCAAAAAGTTCACAGCTGTATATTTGTGCTATACTGCTACCTGGAAACATGTTATGAAACAAATGACCCACAGTCATATTTAATTGGTAAACCGTACTCTATAATAAACAATGTAAATAAGCTCTCTGCTTGTATCGAATGATCACTTTCACTTTTTTCCAGCAATTTCAATCTTTTCTTGTTACTCTGCACTATTTAGGTACAGTGCTTTTTCCAACACGTGATGTGGAAATATCACATCGGCAAAGAGTGCAAAATAGAAAAAATTTTCCGAAAACTGCTTGAAAATTGATTATATTTCTTGCCATACTGGACCACCTACCACCGAATTGAAATCCCATAATCACGTAAAACAGCTGTTTACACAAAAGTTGCCTGTTTTATGCAATTTGCGTATGAAACTAGTGCCCCTAACTATCCAATCAAAAGGTTACCAGCGATTAAAAAAAAACCACTGAAGTGATTTCACTTATGTACACTGACGAAACATCACATTCAAAAACAGCACAACTTCGAAACACTACATGTGTATTTGCAAATACGTGCAAAGAGCTGAAACCATCATTATATAAGTGCAATTCCTAATTTCTATGAATTTCGATACATATTTATTTCTAACTGATAAATGAACAAAGGACTTTTGACCATTGGCGGAAAATCGAATCTTGGGTTTCAGGACAAAAGCTAAAAATCAGGAGAAATAATGGCAAAATCAGGAGGCGGGAGAAAAAGCGAAAAATCAGGAGACTCCCACGTAAATCGGGAGAGTTGGAAGGTATGCAATACCAATACTGAACCTGACCTGACCCTTCATTCAGTGGAGATCTGCCTCTATTGCCCCAAAATCATCTCCTTTTAAATTTTCAGAATTTCATAACTTCTAACCTGGCCTCACCATCATTCCACAAATCCCTGAAAGTAGATACCAACTTCACATCCGCTGAAAGAAATGCAATCCAACACATAACATTGATTCTGACCTACCTGCTGACAAAGACACCTCCACTGTGGTTGTAGACTGTAAGGACTACATGACATAGGATCAGATTCTTCCATTTACATACCCAGCAACAACAAGCCCAACCAAAAATGCAACAAGATCTCCACTCTCTCATCAAATCTTTAGGCCCATCCCAGGACATCTTCCCAGAGTTTTATATATCTCTCCTAACCCCTCCTACACCTAGCAACCACACCTACAAGCATCCTGAAGTCCACAAACCCCCCAGTATGTCCCCACTGCGCCAGTTATGGCATCCCCACTGAGAGAATCTCTGCTCTTGTCGACCAACACATTCCACTTATTACACGCAATCTGCTCTCGTATATGAAACACACCAACCATTTTCTCCACCAACTCTCCGCAGTACCTGTTTCTTTAATACTTTGTACCATGCTTGTCACAGTTGATGTCACCTAACACTATCCCAACATACCCAATGCTCAAGGCGTTTTCACTGCTGAACACTACCTTTCACAATCCTGCAACCTCCTTCCTTGTGATAATGACTGACTACATCCTCACCCGCAAATATTTCTCGTTTGAATGCATCACCTACAAGCAAATTTGTGGTACAGCCATGGGCACCCGTATGGTACCTTCCTATGCCAGTTTGTTCAGGGACCATCTAGAGTAATCCTTTCTGACTACTCTAAATCCCAAACCCCTCAACTGGTTCAAATTCACTGATGACATCTACATACACTGGACTGAAGGTGACATCAACACATTCTCCCCCATTCACTCCACCTGTTCCTACTCAACCCAAAGAGCCACCTTCCTCGATGCTAACCTCCATCTCAAGTATAGCATCAGCACCTCTATTCGCATAAAACTCACCAACGATCAACAATACCGCCTTTTGGCAGCTGGAAACCATTCCCCACCAAAAAGCCAATTCCATACAATCTAGGCACCGTGGTCTCGTCATCTGCAGTACGAGCAGTCACTGTGCAAATATGCCAAATGCCTCACTGAGGCCTTCACTGACTGTAATTACCCACCCAACCTTGTCCAGAAACAGATCTCACATACCTGTCTGTTCAGTCACCCACCACCTCCCTCCCTCACACCCACCATCCAGCCACAAAAGAGCACTCAACCTGTAACTCAGTATTATTCCAATGATTGGAAATATCTCTAGAGAATGTTTGTTTGGACACATAAGTAGTAGTAGTAGTAGTAGTAGTAGTAGTAGTAGTTGTTGTTGTAGCATGTCTATTACTTTGTACCTAGATGGCCATTTAAATTTTTTGAAGAGCTTATTCTTGCTTTCCAATCATATGTGACTTTTTAAGACAACATCACTTCACAGAACACAGATGTATGCCTCTGGGCATTCTATAGATCTACTATACATTTAATTTCCTTCACTTACAAAGACAATATACAATGGGCCTATTGGAGAAAATTATGATTTTAATCATATATGTAAGCCAATTAATTAGGTGTTTGCTCAGAGGCTTGGGTTTTTAAAGTTTGAACACAATACTTTATTCATCGGGCAACCACAGTTGAAATGAATCAGTTTCTTCCCACACACACACACACACACACACACACACACACACACACACACACACACACACACACTGCTACTGTAAAAAATTCTTTTTAAGAACACACGACTGGTTTCACAAATTAAATTTGTATCATCAAGTGCTTATTTTATTTAGGTCATAACCATATGTTACATGGACTTTAAACTAGCTGATCCCCATCATTTATCTCGAGATGTAACCAACTTCCCTTTACCCCCGAAGTGACTTATGCTGAGTACCTGTCACATTGTAATGTTTTATATCAGATGTAAGCCATTGGCTGATGAAAATTTACTGTTTTAGTTATGGGGTTTTATTCCATTTTTAATACATATTTGACGGAGCCCCACTTTTTGGACAAAAGGATTTTCATAGATGGTTTTATAGGCAAGTTGGTTACAACTCAAGATAAATGATGGGGATCATCTAGTTTAAAGTCCATGGTTATGACATAAATGAAGTAAGCACCTGATGATGCAAATTAAATTTGCAAAACCGTTGTGTGTTCTTAATAAAGTATTTTTAACAGTCACAGCAGTCTGTTGTCCAGAAAATTTTTGAAGTTTTCCTCGTTTTTGCATTTCCTTCAATTTTGAGTAAAATGTAAAAAAGGGAGTTCATTTAAATTAAATAGAACTGGTAATATAATGCCTTCTGACTATAGACTTCTGAAAACTTTTGTACAGAAGAGTGTACACATACATACCAGGCCAATTTCCCAAGCAAAGGGATGATCATTCAGCTCTGTGCTGCCATGCTGGCTATCAGTTTCATCTAATTCCGAGCTGTAACTGCACTCTTCACTGTTTGTTGTTACGCCCATCCATTCCCCTGCCGAAGTTGTAATTTCTGTTAATAATGGACAACAGCTTCCGCCTTCAGTGGCTTGTCCTTCACTATCACAACTGCTGTTATAGCTGCTTTCTACTCCACAGCGTACTTTCACAACTCTCTGTAGACAATATAAAACTGTAAATATCACACACACTCTTTAACAGATTTAGGATGATCATTCAAATTAATGACAACTAAATGGCACATGAAAATAAATTTACCGGTACTTACACACATGCACATTTTCTTATGTTCACCATTCTGTTAAATGAAATAACCCTAGAAATGCTCCAACCTGTACAACACACACACACACACACACACACACGCACACACACACGCACACACACACACACGCACACGCACACACACAGAAATTAGAAGCAATTTTGTATAATATTCTTGCACTAAAACCATGACAAATACAAGTATCGTACAGCATACTTCAATAAAACAACCAAATTAGCAAAGTATTGCATGTTAATTGTTGTTGGTGACTTTTACAGGGTTTGTACTTAATTTACGAAATAAAAATTAAGGACTTTTTTAAGCACCTTTTAGCCCACTTTAAGATAGTAACACTAAACGCGGGCCTTTGCGATCGCCTTTTGACAGCTCTAAATTTAAATGAAAATAATGGCTTAACTGTTCATCTAACACGAAAATTGAATAAACGAATTTGTAGAAGTGAAAATTTTCTACAAAATTGCTCTTATGTGTGTGTTCTTTTTTTATCATATCTCCCATAGTTTTCAGAGATATTTGCAAAAATAACGGCGATTTGACAATGTATGCCTGTCTTTCTGTCCGTAACGTGTTCCTACTTTTTTTAGGTTGAACTATTCAACTGATTAGCACCAAATTCTGCAGACATAATTGTTGTCGCCAGCGACCAGAACCTTTTTCCTCTCTTTTCATTGGTTCTTCGGTTTGATCGGTCCTTTGTGGACATTGGTTTGTTTTGTTTTATTTTGATCGTTTCGTCTTTGACTCAGTATTTTTGTTACAAGGGTGTCAAGCCCTCTGACCGATCTCGCTGAGCCACCACGCCCGTCTAGTTTTTAACCACCGTCTAACATATTCATACTTCACAAACTAATTCGCTGCCAATTATGCTACGCCGAACAGCTACGGGAGTAATCCGTAATTCTCATACCATCGATGGCAGGTGTTATCTCATTACATGGCATTTTTAGACATTAGATTATAATACTTTAAAACCGTGATGGGTAAGCTGTATTAGTCAGCAGAAATTTCCTTTGTGTATGTTTTTAAATGGTCCTAACCATTCTTTGAATTTCTCTTTTTGAAGCTGTAGTTTGCTAAATGCACACATTTCAGGCACTTTGAAACAATTTTCAAAATACACCCATTTAGCAAATGTTACAACCAGACTTATAACAGTAATAATGGCCGATAAATCACAGATGGTTCTTCTCACATGTGTTCTGGGTTCCCGCACTGTTTATCATTGCTCCCAACGTATACTGTAGTATCCCCACTAAATGCCATTGCCTGTCAAGCAATTCTATCCCCCCCCCCGACTCCCCCCACCTTTTTAACTTAGCCAATTTCGCTGCTTTATGTGTGAACATAATTGCTGAGCCAAAAATAAGGACTTTTAGTGACCATTATTAAAAATTTAAGTCTTTCAAGGACTTTTAAGGCACCGTATGAAAATTAAGCACTTTTAAGAAACATATGAACCCTGTTTTAGTAAACTCATTTCTCATTTTCGTTATGGCTCGACACTTACACCCTTAAAGGCTTGCATTTCTGGGATGATAAAATACATAGGCCTAAAGGTGATTTACAATGACATCTAACTTCAACAAAGTCAGTTGACAACTGTTTTCAACTCAAAGTTTTACTTTGTTTCTAACTGTTGTCAACAGTTGTGTGAAATTGGGAGCTTCAAAAGTAGTTGAGCGAGGTTTTGACTTCAGTTTGTAGTTTATGGCCAGTGAGCAAAAACGTGGCAGAGTTGGTCAACTTGCACATTGCCGTGTCATCCTGTTGCCTACTGTGTCGTTTTGGCTGGTATTTCACTACAAATATGAAATATTTTTTAATTGAAATCACTGTCTAAAATAGGCTGTTCAGGTTTTAATTTCTTTTTTATCTTCAGCCGTTTCAGAGAGGTGGCCATTTCTATTGAGCTGTGGGAGCATATTGGCTTTTCAAGCATTTCTGATAAATTAATATCTTCTGCCAGGATAATGTTACAGGAATGAAACACATCATTTTGTTCAGAACATTCTCTTCTATAATTCAAGTCCAAAAACAATTGCTTAAACTAATACCAGTAAGAGAAAATGGCTACCCAACTTTTATATCACAACTGAATAAAATACAATTTTCAACACTTAAAATTTCAATGAAGTAATAAAATGACACAGCTAATTTCCTTAACACTTTTAGAAATGAGACACACCATAACACTGACAGAGTACCAAGCCCAAAATAAAAGTTTTTGAAATTTGTTAAGATTTTGGAGTTTAAAACCTTTGGTAGGGCTAAGCACAAAAATCTGATATTTTTGCATATATTACATTTATGTGTTAGTAAACTACAGTAAAAATTTCATTGTTGGTATTTGATGGTGAAAAGAGTTATAATTTTTCGAAAATTACATAAAAACAAACTCAATTGCACTACATTTTTCAGTGCAGTTAAGCTACAGCAATTATAGCCATAATTTCACAAGTCTGCCTGAAGTAGGCCAAAGATTTTATATATTCAGTAACAACAATAAATTATATTTAAAAAAATCTGTTTGCAGTACACTTTCTATATGACAAATTTAAATGAGCATCCAGGAGCACACTTATTTCTCTGAGAGTTTTGTTGAGGTGGAATAAGATGTTCCTGTAGCTGTGGTAAGTTCAAGAACCGATATTATTCTTAATATATTTGAAATGGGAATCCAAACTCTGTCACTTGCTGACTTCTTAAAAGATGTACAGGGGTCTGTTGGGTGGTAAAGTGCACATGAAAATCATAGTGTTCCAAGCTTATTTGTTCTATCTGAGCTATCCACATTGTCCATCATAAACACATGCAACTGCGCCATTAACTTCTAAAGTTAAGGAAACAATTTTACTTGTGCAATGATCCTCGCAGTTTTTGATTGTAGAAGGTCTATAATACCTTACTGTGTTTTCTGTAACAGTGTGAAATTTGTGGAAATTTGCTGTGCCTTTCATCTTTAAATAGTTTTCAAATCTTGTTTGAAGTTTCTCAATGTAAGAATTTCCTCTTTTCTCACAAGGAAATGTGTGATACCTTTGACATTGATAGGTGTACATCTGTTCAATATTATACCTTATCTTTTGTAATTCTTTGAAAACTGGTTTTAGTAACTTCATGCTTGGTTGTTCCACCCACTCTATCATAGGAATTTTTTCCCTGGCAAGATGCAAAAAAAGTGCCATTCAGCCTCTAATTGAAAATCGGCCTTGCGATCACAAATATTAGTGAAATTTTTCCTATTCTTATATTGGCTACCACTTTTTTATTTAATGTAATTTATGACTTGGGGCTGAAAGGCATGTACAGCTGCTGTGCTGTACACTAAAATAATCACTCAAGACACAGATTGAGTGACTGATAAGTTTGTCATCCTCATTCTTAAAATATAATACAAATGGGTGAACAGTTGCCTGGCCATTGGCCCAATGGTGTCCTTGAATTGCACCTTTAACGATGTAAGTAAAATTCTCTGCAAAGTCAGCGACGATAAGGCATTCAGTTTCAGAAAGGGTTTCTTTCTTCTATCTAAAAATACTGTCCTTGAATTTTTGAAACATAGTGATGATGTTTTAGGATTTCCAACATGTCAACAAGTTACTCAAAATAATATTCTCGATTTTTTTGTAACTGTAACCATTTCAGCCCTGACTGTAGTGGCCCACTGCTTATATGCTATACTGCCTGGAAGATCTTCAGCTGTATCATTTAACATTTCTAGTAAGGGTTCTTTTCTAGGACAACTTTTGTTTAAGCCCATCATACAATCATAGTTATTAAAGTCTCTCACACACCAACAAATCAATTAACTCTTTATAGTTAACAGTGAATTTGGCGATCATCAGTTTGACATTCGGGCGACACACACACACACACACACACACACACACACACACACACACACACACACACAATAGAACATTGTCCACACCTTTCAAGAATATACAGCAGAATAAAAATTACATAGAACTTGATAACTAAGATAATCACACCACATCACACATTGTTTCACTGCATACATCTATAGGCCACACACTTCTTCGTGGCCCCTCTGATCGGCGGAAGTCGGCTGAGTTTGTGTGTCTACGGAATGTTTATGCTCTCTACCAAGCATATCTCCTAACAGCATTGTACACTGCAGACATCATCAATGTATTGTGGATTTGTGCTTGGAATTAATTATTGTCTTCCACTTTGTTGTTTGCTAAAATAAGTCCACATACCCTGACATCATCTTGTAGAAAAAGGAAGGGTTTCCTTGAAAGTGATGTGAAGAATTTAATTCTGACTATTACTCAGTTACAACGATAAAAAGAGGTAAAAAGTGTTGCTACACCCACTTAGTAAATCCCTTCAAAATATTAATATTTAATAGATATACATTCCAGTTTTCTATTACTCAAACATTGAAGTGATACTTAATTTCGTATTCTATCTGTGACGCTTTAACCCCTTAAGCTAGCAGCACTGGGAGAAAGAGGCAGGGCTTGTTCCAACGGCCAATTCGCTAAAAGCTAAATGCAAGCTTCAGCTCCCAACATTCTCCGCATAGGGGCCATGTTTAAGTTCATGATCTGTACACCGTAAGTCTTCAATAATGACACTTTTAATTGTTGAGAAAAAGTTTCCACAGTCATCAAAATAGTCCTGCCCTGATGAGCACTAAAGCTGGTAAGACTTCAAATCCTTTTTTGTTTCCATACCATACTAGTTATGAGAACTTTCAGTTATATAATTTAAATTGTTTTTTTCTTTTGTTTACCAAAAGTTTATTATATAAAAATTAAATCCATAAAAAGTAGGCTCCCACATTAATTCTAAAAAAGAAATGAGTGAAATATGCACAATAGTTAATTCCCGGGTAAGTTAGAAATATAGCAAAATTAAAAAAAGTATATACCGTAACTCTGTTCACCATCAAATACCAACAATAAAATTTTAATTGTAATTTACTAACACATAAGTGTAGTATATGCCAAAAAAATCAGATTTTTTTAATTAGCCCTAGCAAAGATATTGAGCTCCAATTGTGAAAAAATTTCAAAAATCCCATTTTTAAAATGAAGGAGATTTATTTCGGGCTTTGTACTCTGTCAATGTTATGGTGTGTCTTGTATCTAAGTGTGTTAAGAAAACTGTATTTGGTAATCAGGTAGAAAGCTTGCAAACGATATATATCGAAGGTGCGACAGTGACGGATCAACATATGAAGTAATGTAGCATTGAAGTCAAATATGCCAGTAAAAATTAAGTCGTTCGCTTTAAAAGGATAATTCAATTACTAACATCGACGACTGTTATGATTTTTAAGAATATGTCATGATTTTAAATGTTGTGGTTGGGCAGGAACCTAGAGTACAACTTAAATTGTTGTGAGTGAATGTTACTATTTTTATAAATAGGGCATGATTTAAAGATGAGGTTAGGCAGGAACCGAAGAGTACAGATTAAATCGTATCAAGTGAACAAGCAATGCTGGTGATATTTATGTTCACTCACAACAATTCAAGCTGTAGCCTACTCTTAAGTTCCTGCCTAACCACATCCTTTAAAATCATGACTTTCAACGTAACTATAATGTCCTAAGGGAACACAGATTTGACATGACAATACGACATTAACTTATTCTATATCTATCGTTTCTATCCGTCACAGTCACACCTTTGATATCATTCACAAGTGTTCTACCAAATTACCCTGTATTTTATTCAATTGTGATATAGGCCTAGAAGTTTGGTAACCATTTTCTCTCACTAGTATTACATTTCAAGCAATTGTTTTTGGACTTGAATTATAGAAGAGAATATTCTGAACAAAATGGTGTATTCCTGTAACATTGACCAGTCAGAAGATATTTAATTTAGGCCTATCACAAATGTCTGTAAAGCATAAAATATGGTACTGCAGTTCAACAAAAATGGCCACTTCTCTAAAATGGTTGAAAATAAAAATAATTTGAAACCTGTTTTCCTTTATGTTTTTACTATAGGCCTATAAACATACAAAAACAAAATCACAAAAGTAGAAAATGGTCCAGCAACCTGTAAAATATTTGTTGGGCACTTCATGTGGATTGACCAGCTTTTCTTAATACAACAGATCATAGCAATGAATAAACATAATAAGAAAATGACTTAAAGAAATAAATTAAAAAATGTCAATTAGGAATTTTTTAAGAAAATCACCAATAAAATTACAAATTTTTGTTGAAACCATGTGCCAATGAAGATGGTTACAACAGTGATGTATATAGATGTAACTGGTTAGGCCTACATAAATGAGATAAAGCTATCATAACCACTACTATTTCAGCCCAAGGAGATCGCACAACTGCTGAAAAGTCAGTAACACAGAAATAAAATTTGGGTAAATGGAATAAGAAAAAAAAAATCAAAGATTTTTCCCTAAGAATCATCATGGCATATACAGTAACACAAAGGAAGCAATGCAACATCTAAACTTAGCTAAATGAGAATTTGTGATTCATAACTGGCATGGCCCCTACCAGAGAGATACCCTATTTTAAGAATAAGGCCTGGTAACGTGTCAGATAAGATAATCTGTAGGCAGCAGGAGGGATATCTTGCTCCATCACAAAAAAAAGACATTATGGAAAATCAAACACTCAAAACAAATTTAACACATTCAAAGACATATAGGCTATAAAGCTGTTTTTCCTTACCTGGTAGACTGGCACCGGCATTTTTTGAATGAGATGCTCTAGTTGCCCTTCCCACTGCTAGTAGTTCCTGTCTGTTGAAAGTACGCTGGTAACATGCTTTCTGTTTTGACAACATATTCATCTTCTGTGCCAAGAGAGTTAACAGTTATGTGCTCATACTACCGTAGCACAAAATTCTTATTCCTCCCCACCATACTAAAAACTCTTTCCACAGGGGAATTACTATTAGGCACCAGAAGCATAGCTATCATTCACTCAGCGAAGTATAATTTTGTCAGCCCTCTTATCCTTTCCATAAAAGAAAAATGTTTGTAAAACTATTGGACTAACCTGCAATGGTCATTGGTCCCTAGACTTAACTTACACTAAGGACAACAGACACACCCATGTCCAAGGAAGGACTCAAACCTCCGATGGCGAGCAACTGCCCACACCACAATATGCCTTAGAGAGCTCGGCCACTCCACTGCAGCATTCTCTTCAAAATAGAATAAATCAAATTGCTAACGACTGAACTCTGAGGCGATTCAATATTTGCTGATTACAGAATTTAAGGAAACTAGCCTAGTCAACACCACGGTGGAGTGGCCGAGAGTTCCGAGGAGCCTCTCTGCGGAGCACACGGTTGCTCGTTGTCAGGAGGTTCAAGTCCTCCCTCAGGCCTGAGTTTTTGTGTTGTCCTCAGCAAGTTACTTTAAGTAGGTTGTAAGTCTAGGGACAGATGACCAACATAGTTAAGTCCTTTAGATTTACAAACATTTGAACATCTTGAAACTAGCCAATCATATATTCCACAGATGAAAAGCTCTTCAACTGTTGTTGACAACGTCAACATGCTGAAGAAAGTTATATTTAATGGGACATTTGTTGAAAATGTACTCACACGTTTTTGTATAGAAAAATCTGACATCTGAATAAAACAAATTTTAATGTAGTTTTGCCTAGTGAAACTTATTTTATGCAAGTTCTCATGTTTGCACCAATGACCAACTTTTAATTAAGTTTGTTACAGTCCCCTTAGTTGTGGAGGCGATTCCGTGTTTGTTCTCGCAAAACCGTATTTTGAGGCTGAATAACTAATCGGGGAATATTTTTTTGAAACAAGGAAAAACCCTTCTGCATGGTCACTGCAGTAAAGTTGTGCTCAACAAAAAAATTATCCCACGAGAAATCAGATACCACCAAGGTCGCCTCCATATACAGATTTCTGAAGTGAGCTCTATGGCATACTCCGTGCTAAGTAACTTCTATTAAGGTTAAATTTTACTGTGGTTTACAATAAAAATGACAACAATTTTGTTACTTAGAAGGCAAAAACAAGTTCCTTCATATGTAGCCTTTAAGAAATACGAGGGGATATAAGGTTAATACAAATAAAAACATTTTGTTGACGAGTATCTTCCTTCGGAAAAATCGTGTGACACTTTCAGCAATTTATATAGCGACGAGAGTGATGTAAGAGGCGTTTTCATTACCGACATAAAAATGAAACACAAATGGATTCAGCTGCGTGTTTACTCATTTGTTTGGCGTGTATATTTACAGTCACATAGCAAAATAATATTGTTTTAAAATAGGGTCTATTAGTAAGACCTTATGCTGTTTGTTCCAAATAAAGTGTATCCCAGGACTTCACAGTTTCTATCACAAAATAAATATTGCTGCAACACCAGGTAGGCCTACTGAAGTACTGTTGCTATCCAAACCAGTTGGCCTATTTATGATGCGTTTTCTGACTTCGTAATCGTAACTTCTGTTATGCTAGAAGCAAGCAAACACGACAAGAAAATTAATTATTAATTACATACCTAGCAGCCTGTTTCTTGGTCAAGAAACCATGAGCAAACCATTGGGTGTCATATTTAACAAGGCCTATCTCATGTTAGAACACTCCGACAGGATTCCACGTTGTAACAGATCAATATGTGATGCATTCTTAAAATTTCGTACGCAAATTGTGCTAACCCTACTGTGTGATAAAAATTTTGTATCGTCAGAAGAATACATTTTTATAAAAAATGCACATTTAGTCTTAATAATATGCTCCTTGACAACAAACTAATATCTGAAAATAGTACAGTTCTTCCTGAACACGTAGATGCCTACTACATATTTGTGCACTTAATAATTTGCCTGATTGGGCTAGCTTAAAGAAATACACGATTGGGCAGCTTATCTGCGGCGGGCATGACACGCGGAGACCTTACTCAAGTAGGAGGGGAGGTAGCGAAAATTAACTACCTGCTCAAAGCACATGCCTCGAAGTTTTTATTCATACGAAATTGAGAATGTTCTATTGCTCTGAGAATCTTCAGTGGAGCATGTGCTCTTTTTCGTTCATACGACCCAATACGTTTATCCTTAAATCAATATATCTCGGCAATTGTTAACAACTTTCGTCTAATGAAGATTTAGTAAAAATGGTTAAATGCTTGCTCGTGTCCCTCAGCTTCAGTTATCAAAACGAATATCTTTAGCACGTGTTTGCGGCAATCGTTTATCCCACCATACGTAACTGGGGAATAAAAACGGCTACACACACACTACAAAAGACGTGTGAATAAGATTTGGTATAGGGCAGTATTCCTCTACATTTTTTTCAACACAGTCACTAGAACACTGTCACTAGATCCACTGGCCTCGCCACACACGTTTCTGCACCAGAAATAGCTTCATTGTTTATTTCAAAATATTGCTAAGATACTTTTTCAATAGACGCTTAGTATGAAATAAATGTTTTAAATATGCAACAAAAACTTGTTAGTAAGACACACGCATAATATTCCTTAACACAACGCTAGACTTCGACTCGTGCTCACGAAAAAAACAAACGCACGTGCAACATGGACAGGAACAGGAAGTGTGTGCCTAACAAAGATAACAGCTGTGCAAGATACACCACTTCATAACCCGTTTGAAGGCGGGTCCACACGTAATGATCTGTTGGGCACACTTCGCAAATCGTTGCGTGAGGACAGTAGATTTGCGCAAACCTAGAAATTGGAGGTTTGAGCAAAATAGCTCAAAACTTCAAATCACATCTCCAATGACAAGTTGTGTGGACTGGAGATCGCTGTAAATTTGAGTCAGTGTAGACGTTGTTCGACTTGTATGTGCACACAAATAAAAAATGAATGGGCGCGGTAGAGTAAGCGAGAGGTCTAAACGTACGTTTACATCGGAAGGAACGCAACGAACGAACATTTGCAAGAAACATTCGCTTGTGTTCAATACCGTTCGTTTGTACTGACGAACAGGCATTTACACTAGACGATCAATAGAGAACTCTTTCAAACGAGCATTGTGCGTGCGTGCAAACCAGTGATGGTGCAAACACTGGCGAACGCTGCGTTTTTGTTTTTTGCGCTGAAGTAGTCGTAGTCTGTACTTCCATGCCCTACAAACATGAAGGCGACAAACCTAGCTCCGCCATTACAGTTTTTTCAAAACATTAGTTTTCTGCTGAGCTGCTGTGTTGACTTGTCGAAGATTTGCAACTGATAATGCCTTTGTGCGTTGTTTGCGGTTGTACTACCCGTTTTGATAGCATTAATAAGTTGAAGTTCCATTTCGATCTGTGAGTCTTTTGAACAAAGAAACATGGCTGCCAACCGGCTTCAAACAGAAGTTCAGCAGACGCCCATAGTGGCATCTCCCCTCCTTTTACCTCCATGTGTACTTCATATTTCATCTGTAAAGCCGGGTCCACACGCTAGGATGATACGAACACATTTGCGCAGATATGAGATGTGCGCAAAGTTGGAGTTGGAGATTTGAGCAAAATTGCTGAAATCTGTGGGTTCAAATCACATCTGCGCAGACAAATTGGAACGTTTGGACAGGAGATCGCTACAAATCTGTCTCGGTGTATACTTTTTTTCGTGTGTTTACTATGTTGACAGTGGATGAAAATGGCTGTGAACTGAAAATTCCGACTGGGAAACAAAGTTAGCTGCAGCTTATTGGCCACATATATAATATGAAGTGATGTAGGCATAGTGTTTCAAACATATCCTAAATTCTGACAATTTTAAGGCTAATTCACACTGTCCGTCACGTCACCGTCCGTCAGAACATTCCGCAATGTATTTCTAATGGCGGCGTTCACACTGTCCGTCACGTTAACGTCACGTCAAGCTTTTTCGCGAAGATTGTTTTGACGGAACGGTCGTCTGCTAACATGGAAGTTAACCTATTTTCATCACGTGAATTAAATGTTGCAGTCGACGATTGCACTGTTTATATGCAAATAAGTCTTATTCGCCTTTATTTTGTTGTTATGCTTCCTTTTTGGGCTAAATCTAAAAAGGTTTCATGACGACTTAAATGTTTTTGTCAATTGAGTGTCCCCCTGACATCGAGGTAGGCTATCTGAAACCAAAAAAAATGGTTAATGTTACTCAACATTGTAACAGAAAAGACTGAAGCAAACTGTTTATTAGAATAAGATTGTAATCTGATTACGCATTTCTCATTAAATACTGCAACATTTTAAATGAAAAAGTCAGTTCTAACGAAAAACAAAAATTCAGTTGCTTACGACGGTATTAACAATGTCAACGAGCAAATTGTAATGGATAAAGTAAACAAGCGCTAACAGTTTGCTTCAGTCTTTTCTGTTACAATATTACGTGACATAAACCACTTTTTGGTTTCAGATATCCGACCTCGATTTTAGGGGTATACTCGATTGAAACAAATATTTAAGTCGTCATGGAACATTTGAGATTTACCCCTAAAACGAAGTATAACAACAAAATAAAGATGAATAAGACATTTGCATATAAACAGTGAAATCTTCGACTGCGACATGTAATTCGCGTGACGAAAATAGGTTAACTTCCCATGTTAGCAGACGGCCGTTCCGTCAAAACATTCTTCTCGAGAAAGCTTGGCGTGACGTGACGGTCTGGTGACGAACAGTGTGAATGCTGCTATTAGAAATACATTTCGGAATGTTCTGATGGACGGAGACGTGATGTGACGTGACGGACAGTGTGAATTGGCTTTTCCACAAGTGATGGGGATGATTAACTCAATGCTTGTTTAGAAATTGTTTTTGAAAATTCGGGTCTTTGTAGGCCCTTCCTGTGGCCAGGAGTCTATCAGCCGATCATGTGGAAAAATATATATCCTCATAAAAGTGTCTTTACGTATTATGCGAGGAGTTACCAGTGTCAAAAGATAGTTATAAGTTTCCACATCCATTCGCAAATAATTACGCCGGTCATCGGGTTTGCACTCCAATTCACAATGTAGAATCACATGTGACAACCAGTGGCGTAGCTACCATAGGGCTAGGTGGGGCAGTGCCCCGGGGCCCCCGAGATCAAGGGGCCCCCTCGGCCTCGGTGAGCGAAGTTCAGAAAAAAGTAACAGTAGAGCATCGTAGCCGCACTGGGCCAGAGGGTGACAGAACATTGCTTCCAGCGGGGCCTGCTGACAGGCCAAGCCGACAGTCGCTGAGTACAACAGTCGGCACACTCCAGTTGGCAGAAGAAGCGGCAACATCACAGCTGCTCACAGCAACAGCTGCACCTTCCAAGTGTTGCAGCGAGCCGCTCAGCGCAATGTGAAGGATCGCGCGACTCCAAATGCTGTATAAATACATTTACTCTACAGTACTTCTTATTGGCAAGTAGAAGTGTACAGTTCGAATATATGAATAATCGGTTTTCCGAACATCCATGTCCCCCAATTACACTTCGGATAATCGACGTTCTACTGTATATAATATTATAGCTGAATGAAGGATTTTCGACTATCAGTGTGTGATGATACTGTTCATGGTTTGATTCGCGGCAGGGGGCCATATTTTCGTAGTTGAGTAAAACTTCATTATTCATTTTTACTAGCTTCTGCCTGCGACTTCATTCACCCAGTATGGAGGGAGCAACTTCGAAAACTATTTCATGTAGTTTTATCTGTATGTCCTACCCAGATCCAACTCTATCCCTCTCCAAAATTTCATCCATATCCACCCAGTAGTTTCTGCTTGAAAGCATAATTAACTTTCACAGTTATAATTATATTAGAGAGTACGATTAAAAATTATCTGCTGCGTGACACAACAGTAATTTACTTAAGAGTATTTAGGTTTGCCTTATTATTTCTTCCAGTAAGCGGTAAGGACCTGATGAAGTAGTATTGCAACTTTACAGTTCATAGGTGCCGATTACGGGTATGTTCGGTCGCTCAAGCATACCCCAAAATTTGAGTGGGTATGCTCCGCATATCCCACTGAAAATTTTGGTATTATTTTTTCTTTACATTATATTTCTTGATTGTAATTAAATTCGACTGTCATTTCATTGATGGGCGGGCTGGCTTTTGTAATACACCGCGGTAAACAGATTATCTAAAACAAACAGGTAATGCAATTCGTAGGCATCAAAATTCATGTTGACATGTAGGTGATCATTTTCTAAATAGTCCGAATGTTAACAGAATGCTGTTTGTAAGTTCAATATCGTAAACTGAAGACGGTAAACTTTAATTTTCGTTTTAAATAACTAGAAATGAAGTTGGTTTTGAACGATACGATGAAAATGTGTATACTACTAATTTAACATTTATGTATTCTCTTAGAAGTCAATTGTCTTCAAGGAATCGTGTTAGTGTTAAGTCGTGACATTTTTCATCCTGTTTACTGAATTAGTGTGTGATGTAACAATGGGTTGCAAACCTATTGGTATCGGCAGACATGGTATGACAGCAGAAGTGGTTATGGACTATTTTCGTAACACTTTATAGAAAATAAATCTGCAGAAGAAAGAAGCCAGGAAGACCATCCGATGTTATTTTTTGCGATAATGAACACAGTATTGACAATATAGCCACATCTGATATGCATGTCTAAGAAGACGAAAACTCTGAAAATGATTTATGTACTCACTAAAATGAGAAAACAGGTTCAAATGGCCGCAAATGCCGCCCAGTAGTTCTAAAACGTGAAACTGAAATTAATGGCTGTTAATTTCTTTACTGTATGTCAAAAAATTATTTTTCTCCTTTCAGAGATTAAAATGGTCCTAAATTAACACCAAATGAAGCAAACAAGAAGAAATACTACTAAAATAAAACAAAATTATTACTTGTACCTGTAGTGGAAAAATATAATAGATTTTTTTTTTTTTTTTTTTTTTTTTTCAGAAATACCTGTCGGGGGGGGGGGGGGGGCTGCAGGCAGGCAACCACCTCCCCCCTACTGGTACTGAGCATACCACAAGATTTTCAAAAGTTGGCGCCTGTGGTATAGTTATAGTTTCGAGAGGGCCCCAAAGTCATTTTTGCCCCGGGGCCCTTGGTGTAGTAGCTATGCCACTGGTGACAACTGCCTTCTTTTAAGCAGCCAATGCCTGCTGTCCTCCATCACTGACAAAAATAAACTTCGAAAAAAAGCTTATCGTATTCGTTTGCCAGTCCGATTGCAGTCTGTACTACCTAGTTTCTTTTTTCACCGAAAGATGTCGGGCGCAAGAATTTGCTTCGATGTAAATAAAGACCCGTCTACACGCAACGATTTGTGTACTTTTATTTTATTCAACGATTTGTGTACTTTTATTTTATTTAGTAATTCTATGATTGGCGTGCGCAGACAGATCGTTGCGAGTGGACGAGGCTTAAGAATGTAGTGAAATACTAGTAGTCGCAATGAAAAAAGCGATATCCAGACAGGATTATTTTGTATGGCAACTGTCCTGTAGTAGTGCAGATACAAAACGGGAAAGCAATGCAGTGAAGAAATAGAAAAATATGGGTGAATTTTTGAAGAAGTGGCAATTATGTGATTGTAGGGCACTACTGACAGAATCGTAGCTACCAAACTCATTGGGTCTATTCAAAAATTTTACTCGTATGTCTATGGACGATTTTCACTGGCTGCTGCGTAAACTGAGAGTAAGATTTCCAAGCAGGACACCAACTACACATCAGCAATCTCTGGTGAAGAAAGACTTGCGATTCGGTTCTTAGCAACTGAAGACAGCTACAGCAGTCTATTTCGCATCTCCATTGCGGTTATAGTTCCTGAAGTCTGCAGCGCAATATGTGAAGTACTTAAAGGAGGAAAAATTCCAGTAAATGTCATTAACTCACCGATGAAGTTTTCTAATCGGTAAATGTTTTAAAAATGTTCTTTGAGGTTAGTAGTAAATTCGTACTTCACAGTGAATATAAATTTCAACATGATTAAATTTCACTTACGCTGTATGCCAATGTTGGCAACGAAACTTTTGACATAGTAGTAAAAGCATCAATTATAAAGGGCATGCTTGGATTATTCCCTTAATTTATGTGACTGGGTTTTAAAAGGCCATTCAACATTCGTTGCCAATACTAACATACACGTAAAATTTAACAAGTTCAACGATAATTGTACTTTCAGTGCTTTTTGTAATAGCCATAAGATACCTATTCTTGGCAACACACATTATCTGAAAGTGTTTACTAACAGATGTGCCTAGTAGTTTTAAGGGGTAGTGAAATGTGAAAACACATACACACGTTTCTGCTGCATGAATGCAACCAATGACGCACATAGTATCTCGCCGATTTTTTGTTCCACGCATCCGTTTTTTTATTTAAAATTTTAAAATATGCGCCTCTCAGGTCCCACAAACACCTCCGCAACCTATATTCTTCGATGAGTAATACAACATATTCATCACTTCACTCCATATTTCTCCAGACAAGCTTAAACCAAACTTTGCACACAAAAACAAATGACGCCGGAAGCGAATGTTCTCTGTGTCGTTTACACCGCACGAGCGGCGAAGCGGAGAGAATATGAACTTCCCTTTGATGATTCACTCCAAGACCGACAACCAATGGATCACGAGCGAACACTTGCAAATGCCGAATGAACATTGCTCGCAGACCGTTCACACCAAAGAGAATCCTCTGTTCACTGATGCTCGTTCGCTCCGGTGTAATGTGCCTTGCTGCGGAGTGCGCTGTTGCTCGCCGTCAGAGGTTCGAGTCCTCCCTGAGGCGCGTGCGTGCGTGTTTGTGTGTGTGTGTGTGTGTGTGTGTGTGTGTGTGTGTGTGTGTGAGTTGTCCTTACATTAATTTACCTGAGTTTTAAGTAGTTTGTAAGCTACAGACTGATTACCATGCAGTTTGATCCGATAGATTTACAAACATTTGAACATTTTGAAACAGAATGGCTGATGTACATCACTGACCTGGTGAATTCACTGCCGACTTTATTGATATTTATCAAAGCCGTACTTGTTTATTGTAAGTTACGAATACAGTGATAGAGACAAACCAGGCAGCTGCGTACAATTTGCTCAAATAGAAATTAAGATCGGTTGATCCTGCTGCCAACAGAAAATCTGTTATTAAAATAATAAATAAATAAAGTTAGTTCTGATCTGTGCATTGTACTGAGCGAGGTAGCACAGTGGTAACACATTGAACTTTTATCAGAAGGATGATAGTTCAAATCCACCTCTGGCCATCCAGATTTAGGTTTTCCGTGATTTCCTTAAATCACTTCAGGTAAATGCTGGGATGGTTCATTTCAAAGGGCACATCCGAGTGTGAGGTCCGTCTCTAATGACCACGCTGTCAACAGGACGTTAAACCCTAAGACTCCTTCCTTCCTTCCTCTACATCGTAAAGAAATTTCCAAAGCTTAAAAATCTCTTTGATCTGGTTTAGAAGGATACAAATTTTACAGAACACGTTTATGGTATTTCGACAGCCACTGCCTAGATTATTCGTACGGATTTTCAGTTTCTGACAATTTGTTTGCATTCTTTTTGCAAAAAACATTGCAAATAGTGACCATAGCGAAATTTCCTCTCTCTCTTTTGAATTGTGGCAGTCTGTAGTGGCTGGTGAAAATTAATATCGGTTACTTTGAGAAGAAGAGCATATTCGCTTGCCATTGTGATTGTGGTCTGTAGTGCTGAAGTGTTTCTCTAAACAGATAGATAGTGGGCGGGAGAATTTGCAGCGATCTGAATACCCGTCCACATGCAACAATTGATGTGAGCAGACATTTGCACAGATATTTGTGCTGACTGATCGTTATGCACGGACGCGCCTTTAAGGCTGGTCTACAAGCAACAATCTGTCTGTCTGTGGGCAGCAGATTCGCAAGGCCCCTGCACATGCTCCGAATTATCGTCAGACACACGAAATGACCAAATTCGTAGCACCTACACACATTCCGACCAACTCTATGCGGCGACTGCAGCGCCTCCCTGTTCTGGTGCGTCTGTCGAACTGTTTTTGTGTTCGCTGTGCAGACAGCAGACGATCGCAAGTTGGAAGTTGGTTGGGTAGCGCTACACATGCACATTTGTCGGGCGGTGTGGGGGAGGGGGGGAGAGGGGGTGTCAGATGTGGATGGTCAGGCCCGACCAGCCATCCGAAAAGCACAGTTAGTCAGTAAGCGACTCCACACACACAATTTATCGGACCGCGGATAAATTTGTCCAGACAAATCTGAACATGTGTAGGGGCCTTTTAAGACTTTTTTTTGTTGTGTGTGTGTGCACAAGTTAACGAGAATGGCTGACATATGTCAGTAGTCTGGGAATTCACTACTGAATTTATTGAAGCCATACTTGTTTATGATAGGAGATAAATTACGACTGGTTGATCCTGCTGCCAACAGGGAACCTGTTATTAAAATAATAAGTAAATAAAATTCGTTCTGGACTGTACATAGAGAAGAACTTAGGAAAACTTCAAAATTTCTTCAATCTGGTGTAGGAGGATACAAAGTTTACAGACCACGTCTATAGGATTTCGATAGTCTCAACAGCACTACCTAAAAGCATTTCATCCGATTTTTCTATTTCTGGCATTTTGTTTGCATTCTTATTGCAAGACACGTTGAAAACAGCAACCATAGTAGAATTTCCTCCAGCACTGATGAAAATAAATATACTTCGAAAAAGAGCATATTTGCTTGCCAGTCTGTACTGATGAAGTGTTTTCCTAAACTGACAGGCAGCGGGCAGGAGAATTTGCAGCGATATAACCGCCTGTCGACAAGCAATGAATGGTGTGCGCAGACAGATCACTGCGTGTGGATCTTCCTTTACATTAATGTGCCTTTATTTGTAGAATTGCTTTCGAATGGTACAGCGGTTCTCACCTCAGGTGTATCGTGTAATATGACCTAAATATAAGATATTCGTAGAAAATGGCAAAGTACTTATGACATGCTAGACTGTAGTTGTTATCTTTGCTTGTTCACTCTTAACAATTTAAGCTGTACACTTAACTCACAATAAACCTGAGGCGAGACCCGATGTACCACTTGCAAATGATTCTACAAGGAAAGGTTTGTTTTACGTTAACGCCAGTCCACGCAATGACCTGTCTTCACAGACCTCAAATGCAACACATTATCCAGAAGTCTAAAACCGAATTTTGTAAACAGTTTTTTGCTGTCATGTTTACATGTTAAAGCATGAAGCAGATTTCCTAGCCCACTCAAATATGACAGCTAAAAACAGCTGTTTCAGTTCCTGATTTAGTCAGCAAAATAGTTCTTTTTCTTTACTGAAATACACAGATTCATGGTCATCTCTAATATTTATACTTCTCTTACAGCAGAAAATTCATTCTTTTAATACCAACTGAAAATTCTTCAACTTGAAACCGCAATTGACAAGCGAAGCACATTACAAAATTGGTTGCATTTACATGGACACGAAAATCAATTGTAGAACTGGAAAACTGATGTTTCACGGCTGATTTCCATAACTGGTTTACGAAATACAGTTTTGGGAGCCCGTGTAAATAGTGTGACGGATCGTTGCCTGTGGACAGCAGATTTGCGAAGATGTAGGAAGTGCACAAACCTGGAAGTTGTAGGTTTGAGCAAAATCGCTCAAATCTGTGGGTTCAAATCAAATTTGAGCAGACAAGATGGAACATGTTGACATGACATCAATGTAAATTTGAGTTTAGACTGACCGCTTTTGTAGTGTGTGCACAATTTAATGAGTATGTTGAGGCATTTCTAGCTAACATAATACAGCATGTCATTCTCAGTGGAGAGAAGTCTTCCGACAAAGTGATCCCAAGTGTATCCCAGGGGTGTGTTATTGGACTGATGCTTTTCACAGTATATATAACTGACATCGTAGATAGTATCAGAAGTTCAATGACACTTTACGCAGGCAATGCCTTAGTTTATAAAAAAGCCGCAACATTGGAAAAGGGTAGCAAAATGCAGTATGATCTGCAGCATATTGGCACATGGTACAGGGTATGTCAATTGAGCCTCAACATAAAGAAGTTTAAAGAGCTGTGTTTAATCAGAAAGAAAGATCCTTTACTAAATAACAATGCATTAGTAGGACACATACTGGAAACAGTTACTTCCATACAATATCTGCTAGTAGACATTTGGGGTCATCTGAAATGGAACAACCATATAAAATCAGTCTTGAGATTCAGTTGAACAATCTTCAGATACTGCAGTCCGTCTACTAAGAAAGTGTGTTACAAAACTCTTGATCAACTGTCACTTGAGTATTGTTCATCAGTATGGGATCCGTACCAGGTAGGGTTTATAGAAGACATAGAGAAGGAAGGAATACAAGGAGAAATTTGGAGAGGGAATTAAAGTTCAGGGAAAAGAAATAAAATCTTTGTGGTTTGCCAATGACATAGTAATTCTGTCAGAGACCGCAAAGGATCTGGAAGAGCAATTGAATGGATTGGACAGTGTCTTGAAAAAGAGGTTATAAGACGAACATCAACAAGAGTAAAACAAAGATAATGGAATGTAGCGTCAGAAAGTCAGGTGATGCTGAAGGAATTAGATCGTGTAATGAGACAATAAAAGTAGTAGATGAATTTTGTTATTTGGGTCGCAAGATAACTTCCGATGGCCGAAGTAAAGAAGATATAAAATGCAAAAGCGAAATTTGTTGGCATCCAATACTGATTTAAATGTTAGGAAGTTCTTCCTGAAAGCATTTGTCTGGAGTGTAGCATTGTATGGGAGTGAAACGTGGACGATAAGGAGTTCAGACAAAAATATGATAGAAGCTTTGGAAATGTGGTGCCACAGACGAATGATGAAAATTAGATGGGTAGATCACGTAACTAGTGACGAGATGCTTAACCGAATTGGGAAGAAAAGGAGCTTCTGGCATATCCTGACTAAGCGAAGGGATAGATTGGTGGGACACATCGTGAGACATCAAGGAATCGTCCACTTAGCATTAGAGGAAAGTGTGTGGGGTAAAAATCATAGAGGGAGACCTAAGGATGAATACAGTAAGCAGATTCGAAAGGATGTAGGTTACCAAACTTATTCTCAGATGAAGAGACTTGCACAGGACAGGATAGCGTGGAGAGCTGCATCAGACCAGTCTGCGGACTGAAGATGACAACAACAAACAACAGAGAAGATCCAACGGAGAGCAGCACATTACGTTACTGGTTCATTGAGTAAGCAAGAAAGTATCACAGAGATGATTTAGAAACTCCAGTGGCAGGCGCTCCAAGAGAGGTGTTCTGTATCACGGTATGCACTTTTCTCAAAGTTCCAAGACCAATCGTTTCATGAAGAGTCAACCAATATACTGTTTCCTCCTATGTATATCTCACAAAGCGACCACTCTGATAATATCAGAGAGATTAGGGCCCACAAAGATGCATATAGGCAATCATTTTTATCGCAAGCCATTCGCGACTATAATAGGAGGAAGTGGCAATAGTATGCAAAGGTGGCTTGCCGAGTATGAATGTAGATGTAGAATAATTAATAGAAGTCAATGGTCTGGAGAATTCACTGCAAAATGTATTGATATTTGTCTAAGCCATATTTGTTCACGGTAAGAGAAAAGTAAAGAATATAGTGACAAGGGAGAAAAGGGAAAAAAAAGCAGCTGCATACACTTTTCAATGGAAGAATTAAAATCATTTGATCCTGCTGCTGGCAGGGAATTAGTTATTAAAATAAACAAATAAAATTTCTCTGAGAACTTTATATCATAAAGAACTTTCAAAAACTTCAAAATCATTCGATCTGATGTAGGATGATACAAAGTTTACAGACCAACTCAATGGCTAGACCATTTAATCTGGCTTATCCATTTCTGGTGTTTTTTGCAAGTCCTGTTGCAAGCAGCACAGACAGATGACGGGTGTGTGAATTTGCAGCAATCCAAACACCCGTCCACATGCAACAATTGATGTAGGCAGACATCTGCACCAATACTAGCGCAGAGAGATCATTGAATGTGGACCGGCCTTTATGATGAGTAGAGTATTTCGTGTAATCAAAATTTTACGAAGAGTAGAAAGGGCAAGTAAAGAAGCTGCTAACAAAAAAATGGGAAAAGAAATTTTGAGCATAAAATTTGTGAACTACTATTTTCTCTTTCATGCATCCTTTTGAGCACTTCGTAAGATTACTGTTATAATGCAACAAAAAATCTTAAAAATAAATTTTTCAGTTTTGCCATGTCGTTAAAAAAGTCTTAATTATTGGGGAAAACTCAATTATTATGACTGATTTGTAACAGATCGCATCTCTGCCCATTAAATTACAATAAGAAAGAACTCTATTACTGAGCCACAAATAGTTCACATAGCCATTAAAAAAGAATAAGCATGTTCATATTATAAAAACAACACTAAAACACTGTTAAAAACTTCATCAGCTCATACCTGAATAGGAGTCCTTATTTCGGTATCAGAGCCATCTGTTTCATTGTCTGCATGGTTACCATCAGGAACATAGCTATGACATGTGATGTTCTCTTGTGACCAATTGTTTCTGAATTGTTTCTCCTTCCTCGGATCCTCTTTAGAAAGTGGGGCACCTGTGTCAGGAGAATCTGACAAATGGCAATATGACTGACCAGCCAATGTTTCTGCTGTTGGCTCACAAACTGAATCATGTGACTTTTTTTCACTAGATACATAACTGAGTGCAGACTGTTGACTCAACTCTGTCTTTGAATCACTGGTACTTATGCTACTTGCACAACTACTTTCTCCTTTTTTATTTAAACTGGCATTTTCTTTATTTTCTTCTACATCATCACCTTCTTCAACTGCTTCTTCACCATTCTCACTTGAGCCATTACCCGTTAGGCTCTCAAAGCCATCATCATCCAAAGGTGTCACTTTGCAGTGGCTCTGGGCTTCCCTGTCTGCATGTCCTTGCCTGAAATTAATAATAAATCATTTGATTAATGTGTACCCAAAATAAGTGACAGAATCCCACTGTCTCTCTCTTCCCCCTCTCCTGCCCAAACACATTGTATTTACTCTCTCTCTCTCTCTCTCTCTCTCTCTCTCTCTCTCTCTCTCTCTCTCTCTCTCTCTCACACACACACACACACCTGACCATACACTGCAATCCAACCTTCTACATGAAGTCCACAAAGAAAGTGCCCAGGACAAGCTATTGGGACCAGTGACCAAGAAAATCTCTGATCTTGTGGACTAACATCTTGAGCCTATTACCCATAACCTACCCTCCTATAGAGAAGATACCAACTGTTTCCCCAACTAACTCCCTACAATTCAATTCCCTTTATCACCTGGTACTGTGCTCATTGCTGCTGGCACCACCTTATTTACACACTAATATCCTCAATGCCCATGGACTTGCTGCTGTTGAACACTATGTTTCACAAAGCTCAACTGATCCCAAACCCACAACTAGAAAAGCCTGATCACTGTGACAACTACATCCTCATTATAATTCGCATCATGTTGAAAGGTGCTTCTGCGCTTAGAGGCAGAGCAATAGGAAAACAAGGAGCAAGGAGGGGGGGGGGGACTTACAATCAAGCTCAGCTGCAGAAGGCAGGAAAACAAAGTAGCAATGCCAAACTGTGTTGCTGCAGCCAACAGTCAGGTTCATTTGCCTACGGTACATGTATGTCTAAACCTATGTGAAGAATAACAATAATAATTTTTAAAACCCATTTTTGTCAACTGTCTGTAGGTGAGAAATATTGACTTCATTTCTTAATTACGTTGTTTCAGCCATTCCACACCTGTTAGTCTGTGTCATGCCAAAAGACAAAAACAGCTGACACACCTTTTGAAGAAACAGTACAATTTTTTCCAAGAACGGGATTGTCTAACATCAAGGCCATCAAAACAAGTTACAGAATTTTTCATTTACGTGCTGTTTCACAAGTATTAATGTAGTACACTTTTGCTGACACTTCACTGTACAGTTCTCTTGCTGATACACTGCATCCTTCTGCAGTCATTTGAGTATCTCAAAATATCAATAACTGGAGTTCTGCTTTCAGATTCACATTTGAAGAAGCTGTAAACTTTGTAAGTAACACTCCTCAACCTGTACGTGGGGCACTTTTTGTTTACTGCCGTCATATAACATATTTGGAAATAACACTAACAAGTTTTCAGAAACACATTTACATTCACTCTGCAACTCGAAAATAGTGTTGGCAATTGAATTAGTAATGCAGTCATTCTATGAATGACACTGCATTGCTGTGAAGTGTGGCAACCACGGAGGCTAAGGGAGAAACGTTCTTGTAACTCAAGGCTAGCCACTTGTCTACAGAATGAATATTATTGGCCATCAGTGCAATGATTGAGGGGGATGCGCAGAATGGTTGAAAATGGGATGCCCTCCTACATGAAGTTATAACAATGACTACTCCTTTGAAGGCATCATCTTTGATTCCCAGAACAGCAATGGACACATGTATGGCATATCAACAGTCCTAGGCTGTCTAGAGAGATCCTTCATAACCACCAAAACTTCAAACCCCTCATCTGATACAGATGTGTTGATATCTTCACAACCTGAACTATCCACACTATTCCTAAATCTCAGCAGCTTCTCCATAATTCACTTCGCCTGGTCCTCTTTACTCAACATTGATCTCCACCTCAAGGGTGGTTACAACAATATCTCCGGCCATATAAAACCTACCAACCACTAATAGTATCTCCACTGAGAGCTGACACCCATTTTACAAGTCCCTTCCATAAAGCCTAGCCACCCATGCTGATGGCACATGATACCACACAGCTTTGGGTGGCTTGCAGAGTACATTTGTAGATGTAGATAAGCAGTGATGAACAGTCCCTTTCCAAATATGAAGAAAGGTCTCAATGAGGCCTTCACTAACAGAAATTAGCCTGCCAACCTTAAAAGAAAAACAAATCTCACCTATGTTGTCTTTCTGGTAACCCCCCCCCCCCCCCCAATTCACTCGCATCAACAATGCAGCCAGAAAAGAGCACCCATGACCCAGTATCACCCAGGAATGGAGCAAAATTATCCACCAGGACTTCAGCTATATCACATTATGCCCTGAAGTAAGGAATGCACCGCCTACTCCAGTCCTATTACGGGCATCTTGTGTCCCATCAAAGGCAGCACAACCTGTGAATTTGATTTACAAATTGAACTGCAACCAATTTGCAGCTTCCTATTTGTACATGACAATTAACGAGCTGTCTGCGACCCTACAAGACACGGTTCACATCAGTGACTCCTTCACACACTGTGCCTTATGCATCTTTGCTATCAACATCAGTTTTTCTGAATAGGTGCACAGTGGAATATCTCCAAATATATCCTACATTTCCATAACCCCCTAACTCACAATATGCTCTTAATTTATTACTTTTATTTTTACTTATTATTTTTTTTTTCCCCTCCTTTTGCTACCTTTACTTTTCCTTTTTTTCCCTAACTATTTTTTTGTTTCTTCCTATTTTTATTTTTCCTTATCATTCTTATGATTTAAAATCCCCACACTCCTCTACACCTCTCTTTTATCCTTTCCCACCCTTTCTCTTCACTGTATTCATTGCCGCAATTCAAATTCCTGCCTATCAGAGCCTTTAAAATCCATCATGCAAAGCGGAACTTTCCATCCCCACCTCCACCTGGCATCTTTCCCCCTCCATGTCCAGCTGCTTGTGTCACTGGATTGGTTGGACATGATTGGTGTGTGTGTGTGTGTGTGTGTGTGTGTGTGTGTGTGCGCGCGCTGGGGGGGGGGGGGGGTGTTGTCTGAGTGATTGCCATGGCCAAAAATTTAAGTTGTGTGAATGTGAGTACCCATTTTCGTGTCTGTCAGTAACTCGGCGAGTCTCTTTACGGTGAGTTGTTACCTATCCTCCATTATTGATACTTTATAAAAAAAGTTTTAAATGTGCCTATCAGTGACTGTTTGTGACATGAGTAGCAATTTATCCTGTTCAAAATATTGTTGTTTATCATTCCTGGACTTAGAGGTGCCTTATGTACATTTGTAGTTTAAACTACTGCTGACAAAGTCAATATTTTTACATAGTATAAAAGATTAACAAGGTTTTGTCTTACATTTACAATTGAAGCTTTGGCAATTCAATTCACGTGCAAGTTTATTGTTTTTGCTATTAAATACTCACTTTCAAATGGGCTCAAAATTTTCCAATATACCATTTCCCTTACAATGAAAGTAATGACTTCAAGATAAATAGAAGAGTAAATAAAGAAGAAAAAAGAAAATTTTCAAAAGAGGTCTCAAATATACTGTAAATGTAGTTAACCAAATGAATAGCTCATTAACCATTATGATGTGCACATCCACAGAAAAAGAAGCATTAGGTGGAAGGGGGCTAAAATTATCCTGGCATGAAAGATGTCCAAAGGGCGATCTGTTCTGGAAGAAGCAATTTTGTTCAAAATGGCCACATTACACTCAACACGTATTTTGATGTTTAAACTGTAAAAGTTTCAGTTATTTGTTTACCTGTTACCTAATTCAATTTAAGAACAGAGGCCAGAATAAGTAATGTAAAAGTAGATACCATTGGAGTAGTGAAGCAACCAAAATCACTAAACAAGAACAAGTCTTCTGGTCCGGACTGTACACCCATTAGATTTCTATATGATTATGCTGAAGCAATAGCTTTTTACTTAACAGCCATATACAACCACTCTCTCAAAGAAAGATCTGTACCAAAAGATTGGAAAGTTGCACAGGTCACACCTATAATCAAGAAAGGCAGTAAGAATAACCCACTAAACTACAGGCCTATTTCATTGACGTCAATTTGCAGCAGGTTTTTGGAACATATCCTGCATTCAAATATTATGAATTATCTTAAACAGAATGATCTGTTGACCCAAGGTCAACATAGATTCAGAAAATATCATTCATGCAAAACACAACTAGCTCTTCATTCATATGAAGTGATGGGTGCTATCTACAAGGGTTCACAAATCGATTCCATATTTCTTGATTTCCAGAAGGCTTTTGACACCATACCTCACAAATGGATTTTAATGAAATGGTATGGTTATGGTATATTGTCCCAAATTTGCAATTGGATAGGGGAGGTCAGAGAGGACACAGTTAGTAGTAATCGGTGGCAAGGCATCAGGTGTTCCACAGGGTAGTGTTATTGGTCCTCTGCTGTTCCTTATTTACATAAACGATTTAGGGGAAAATCTAAGTAGCTCTCTTAGGTTGTTTGCAAATGAAGTCATCATTTACCATCTAGTAAAATCATCTGAAGATCAAAACCAACTGCAGAACGATCTGAGTAAGATATCAATATGGTGTAAAATTGGCAATTGGCTCTAAATAATGAGAAGTGTGAAGTGGTCCACATGAGTAAGAAATCCTTTAAACTTTGTTTACAAGATAAATCAACCAAAAGTGAAGGCCATAAACTCCAGAAAATACCTAGGAATTGCTATTACTTCAGACAAACTGGAAACATAGATAATGTCATGGGAAAGGCGAACCAGAGACTGTTTTATTGGCAGAAACCTTATAAGATGCAACAGAACTACAAAAGAAACTGCATACACTAGTCCATCCATTTTTTGAGTATTGCTGCCCAGAGTGGGATCCTTATCAGATGGGTTTGACAGAGGACATCGAAAGAGTCCAAAGAAGGGCAGCTCATTTCGTATTGTCACGACACAGGGGAGACAGCGTTACAGAAATGATACAGGATCTGGGATGGAAATCATCGGCGCTTATCACTGCGGCAAGGGCTACTTATGAAACTCCCATCGCCAACATTCCCCTCCGAATGTGAAAATATATTGTTGACTCCCACTTAAATAGGTAGAAATGAGCATCAGAATAAAATACGAGGAATCAGAGCTCCAACGGAGAGATTCAAGTGTTCTTTCTTCCCGTGTGCTATTCGAGAATGGAATGGGAGATAAATAGTATAATGGTGGTTCGCTGAACCCTCTGCCATGCACTTAAATGTGATTTGCAGAGTATCTCATGTAGATGTATAATGCAACACTTTTCTTTCAACCTTATTACACCAGTCAAGAAATGCCGGAGGGAAATTCTAAAATACTGGAATAAAGTATATCCACCTGTACCTGTAGAGAAAAGGGACAGTTTCCTCAAGTACTGAGGAAACACTTTTGCATCTTAGACAGAAACAGAATTAGAAGAATGTTCTTACAAGGAGAGGATGCCAACTTGTTATTGTCAAATTCGTTCAAATTTATGGTACATGTAGGGTGTTGTGAAACAAGGAAGTGTCCAAAGTAGCAACTCCAGAGGCCAAGCATTTAGGAAATAAAATTTTGATGCAGATCTATCTCCATCTGCACTTATTAACTGTCTATCTGACAGTGTGTTTAGGAAGTGCTGTATCCATAATTCCATTATTGTAATGTGTTATAGTGGTATGTAAGTAAAACCAATGAGTTCTTTGACAAGAATAATATTGCCGCGTTGAAATTAAAGCAAGGT
Source organism: Locusta migratoria (assembly GCA_026315105.1). Lineage (NCBI taxonomy): Eukaryota > Metazoa > Arthropoda > Insecta > Orthoptera > Acrididae > Locusta > Locusta migratoria. Next base: position 283,882,735 of record CM048745.1, on the reverse strand, counting down.
TGTCGAGAGAACACAGCACTTATACTGAAAGGAGGTTTAGTGCAAACTGAAATATACACGCAACACTGACTGCCTCTCGGGCAGAGTGCTCTGCTATTTATACACAGACAGAATGTACCAGAAATTAGAAGAATAGTTAACATAAGAAACAAGTAGAATTTACAAGTGAACATAAGAAAAATACATAACATTCTGGAATTGTTAATTACAAAGAAACATTTTTGCCGGTGGATGGGATGCCAACTAATCCACACCAGAAAGTCCCTTCCATACAGCCTATCCGCCAATGGTCGGCACATCGCCAGTGACAATCAGTCCTCCTCCATAAATGCCAAACACCTCATGAGAGCCTCCACTGACTGCAGTTACCCTCCAAATCTAATCTAGAAACAGATCGTGGGTCCTGTCTGTCCAGTCACTCAACACCTTCATCACACCCACTGTCTGACCACAAAAGGGCAACCCATCTCTTGTGATCCAGTACCACCCAGGACTGGAGCAGTTAAACCACGTTCTTTGTCAGGGTTTCAACTACCTTTCCTTCTGCCCTGAAATGAGATGTACCCTACCTAATATCCCCCCCCCCCCCCCCCACACACACACACCTTACTTACATAATATCATTGTCCAACCCTGCAACCAACCCTGTGTGTGCCCCATGACTCATATACATGCATTAGATCCAGATGCAAAACCTGTCCTATACTCCAACCCACCACCACATACTCCAGTCCTGTCACATGCATTTCCTATCCCATTAAGGGCAGGGCAACCTGTGAAAGGAGTCACGTTATTTACAAAATAAGCTGCAAACACTGTGCCATATGGATCCTGCCCCCCTCCCTACACACACACACACACACACACACACACACACACACACACACCAGCTTTTCTGAACTGCACAGGTGGGAACTCTCCCTATAATGTATCCTACACTCCCACAATCCCCCAGGCCAAATCTCTGCTAGTTCCTGCCCCCACCACCTTCCCCTCCCCTTCCCACACTATCCTTATGTACATCTCTCATCCTGCCACACAATCGAGTCCCTTCCATTCCTTCTTATCTGTCAGACAGCACTGAATAACCAACCAACTAACCAACAAAGACCATTGTATTCTATTATTTGTGTCTTTCCGCAGCTCATCAGACATCTCTATGGTGAGTACAAAGTTATTCTTCTCAAAAATATTTTCTTTTACAAACTTACACACCAGAAGGTAAAATGAATAATTTTTAAAAAGCCTTATGTAGAAGTTAATTGGCTCAGCAATGTTCATTAATCTCACAAAGCTCCCAAGAAAAGAAAATGTCTTAGCTATCTGTTCTGTAGCTCATCAGAATGAGATATCATTCATCGTCATACCATGTATGATGATGATCATACCATGTAACAGTGTGAACAGCCTCTTGGCTTGTACAGGATGCAAGAATGTGTAATGTACAACCTATTTCATTGGGTTTCTTTTAGTTTTGATTATATGTGTTGGACATTTGAAGTTGTGACGACGCTCTGGGGCAGGCATATAAAAAACACTTCAGGTATCGGTCATGGCCTTTTTCAGAAAATAGAACATTGACACAGTCACACAGGCACACAACACAGTCACACAACTGTCAGCTCCTGTTGCCACAATTAAAAGTGTGCCTGTGTGAATGTTCTATTTTCTGAAGGAGGTCATGGCGGATAGCTGAGGTGTGTGTGTGTGTGTGTGTGTGTGTGTGTGTGTGTGTGTGTGTGTGTGTGTGAGAGAGAGAGAACACATGAGCGCGTGCCTGGCTGTCGCAGCTCATCATCATGTCTTTGCGGTGAGTTGTATACTGTCCTTATTACTATATTGTTAATCCCAACCTGGACTTTCCATTACTACATTTGAAATTGTCCTTCATCTGCAGACCTTAAAAATGTTTCTGGTGCAGGGGATATTTCTGGGTCAGATCAGGGATTAATTTTTCTCATGTGAACATTCCAGAAGGAACTGCTAATAAACCGAAAACAAAAGCGAAATGAAATTAATATGAGGTTTCATACAGATAAAAGAAATGGAACCACCTGAAACAAACCACAAATTCAAGTGTTTAGTTGACTGATTGATTTTGTCAGGGAAGCCAAAACAGTTTTGGTCCAATCCACCACTGCCTGCACCAAAACTAAGTTTATTGTGCAGTATCACTACCTGTATATTTAGTAAAGCTAACCAATGCCCTTGAACAGTGCAAGGAGTCCCCTTTACCAGTTCTTTATTAGACCATTTTCTTTGGGTCTGGTTGTCCCATATGTTCTGTGCCTTTTGCTCTCCAACACAATGCATTCGAAGATTAGATGTGTTGCAGTTTTATCACCATCATCACAGATCCTACATTTAGGGTCCTCTTCTGTTATTCCCATTGTATGTAGGTGAAGTGTTAAGTTACATGTACAGCACTTTCAATTGGAAAGGAAATATGAAGTAAAACAACAAGTCTTTGATAAAGGCTGTACTCAAATGTTGTCTCTCGTTTCATGTTAGCTAATTTAGTTACCTGACAGTAATCAGTATCATTTAATTATACAATATATCACAAAAAGTTCAATCTTGTTGTGTTAACTAATACAGTAAAGTAGATTGTTAAAAGATGGACAAATGTCAGTAATTAGTGGTAAGAAAATGAGAGAATATAATACAAACCTGTTTCTGTGCTGTTGTCTCTCAGAGGAGCTGGCACTTTCTCCAACAGATTTTGGTTTTCCTACTAAATCAGGCTTTTTCTTTTGTTTGCATGAAATGTCCCACATAACTGTTGACCTTTTTACATCATCAGATGAAAACCTAAAATGACATTTATGCTGTCTAAATTTCTTTAAGTGAAAATTCAAAATACAGTAACTTATTTTCTTCACAAAAAATTGTAATCACAGAACACTACAAATGAAACATACCTTCTGATTAGTGGTCGTTTCTGGTAACTGTTGAGTGTCTGGTCATCCAAGTCTTCAGTCTTTTCAGATACTGGAAGAAAAGCAAATTATGTTATAAATTACATGATCAGAGGAGTTTTATCTTATTTGACTTTCCATTTTATCATCTTTCCAATCTGAAGACTTAAATAACAAAATACTGTTACCCTGGGAGTTCCACCCTGTTATTTGCACGAGAAACTGAAGAATACTCCAGGAACTTCCTTACTGAAAGTTCTGCAAATCTGTCAAAGCTTGCTAAGCATTACTGTATATGTCACAACCAATTTCAGTGTAAAAAAATTGTCACTGGAGCTATTTGCTTGTGCCTATCATACTGTGATTTTAATAGATTCATAGATGTTTTCACTACTTTTTCCTTCACAGCACACACACACTGTTTTCCTTTAATGGGTCACATTCCTTCAGATGTTCTGCACATATACATTTATGATTTTATACTTCACAGTCTTCTTATTTCATACTTAAACCATATCTAGATCTAATTCTTAAACACACTTCTTAATTGGCCCATCTCATGTAAGATATGTAACTTAAGTAAAAGGCATGAAACCTTCAAATGTACATGATACAACATTGATCTCGCTCTCACCCTTCCCCCTCGTGTCAATTTTCTTTTACACTATAATAGTAAACCTGGCAATCTTCTGCAACTATCAAAGATGTATGGAAACTGGATATCTATACAGATGAACAGTAAACTTTGAATGTCACAAAATCTATAGCTATTCTTATGAGTATTTATACTCTACTTCACAGATTTTTGCTTGCAACACTCTTCCACTGACACACCCCTTAATGAGACACCCATCTAAGCCTTCCTCATGAAGCACACCATTGAATGGCGAAAACCATTCAGTAGTTTTTAAGCTTATATAGGAGAGATGGACAGACAGAGAGACACAGGAGCGCTTTGTTTTATAAGAGGTATAGATATTTAAAATAGTCTACATTTGTTTTTAAAATGAACATTGAACTGCTGTTAAAATGTGATAAATGAATAATGAGACTATAGCTGGCATCATATAAGAAGGCGCTTCCCGCACATAGAGACGGAGCGATAGGGAAAGCATGGAGGGGAGGTGCTACAGCCGAGTACCAACAGTTGCGCCTGTGGGAGAAACATTGCATAACTGGTGGCTACAAAATGAACCTTATTGGCTGTCAGTGTGGTAATGGAGGGGGATGCGCAGAATGGCTGAAAACGGGGCTGCCTTCGTAGGTGATGCAGACTATAATTACAAAAACATACAATGTAAGTGTTGTAAAAATGTAAGGTTACATAAATGTTAATGATCTAAGACAAGTCAAGAGATAGAGATTTTATGAAGTAATAATATTTTTCATTACAATTTAATTTATGAAAGGGACAATATACAGCAACTGAAATGAGAAACACAATACATACAACTAAAGAAATGAGACTGCTAGAAACAACAAAAGTAGGATGGTTAGGCCTTTACAACCTGAAGATTTTTTTAAAAAATTCTCTCATTTCTAAATACCATTTCTATTTTCGAGTTCAAAATTCTGGGAGGGCAGCATCATCACGATCATGAGAGTCAGGTAAATACTAATACGAAATACTTTATAGAACACAAAATTTAGTGTGCTTGAAAAAACTGTACTTTATTCAGTTTTGGAGTCCAGTTTTTGTTGCAGCTGTTTTAAATGCAAATTTGCCTTCTTGATTTTTAATTGAAGGAAATATGAAAGTTCTTAAAACATGTATTGTCCTTGGTGGACACAAGTATACATTACACTTTTTCAACCGTATTTTGCTGTGACTGGCTCATATCTTGAAGTATGTGGTGCTGGAATATCTTCAGTGGCTGGCAAATGCTTATTTCCTTCATAACACTTATCACTCCATGTAAGCTTAGTGGGTGGATATAGAATTTAGACATCTTGACCACAGGAAATTCATCTTCACTTTGTTCAGTCTCACTGTTACATAACACTCTTCTATCCACAAGAGGAACTGTTTGCAGTTCCTCTGCTACCTATAAACTTATAATTTATCCTTAAACCATAATTTGAAGTGTAGTAAAATTTTGTGTTCCTTGCATTTACCACAGCGAGGTCCACAAAGTGCAAAATTACTTTCCATGTCAATTTTTTACTTCTGAACCTAGCTCTACAGCATTTTATCACAAACATCAGATCCGACAATGTTTTGGTTGTGTTGCGCACCACAAGAAGAACAATCAACTTTGTTACTTTTCAATTTTGGACCTACATTGAGAGGCTAAGTCAGAGTAGAGCCACAGCAGTTTGAAGCCATATTTATTTTGTTCTGTCTTCCCAGTCTACAATTACTAAATCAACATTTTAGCAATATGTTCTATAATTTGTCTATGAACCATCTTGATTGCCTCTTGTGTCAGAAAGGAGTAAGCCCTCCATTCTGTTGTCCATAATTGTTCAAGTTCCATAGAGCTTTATTTCAGTCCATTTCTCTAGTAAGGGCAATTACATGAAATATCTGTTGCATCAATCAGCATGCAAGGAAATAAAAAAAAGGTAGTTCATCAAAGCTAACCTCAAGAAATGAAGACTGCAGTAATGCCTAATCCTCACGAATGTTATGGTGGAAGACACTTTGAAGCGCTACAGATGGAGTATCCACACAAAATAGATATTTTGGCAATACACAGATATTTCGAAATGTCCAGATGTAAAATGCATCTAAGCACTTTTTCAGAATTATATATTTGCACAACTGCTACAGATAAAACTAAGCTATAACATCTCACACGACACTGAAATCCAAACAAGCGTAATAATGTTGCAAATTGGACAAAGCCTCAATCTAGTGCATCCTGCGTTACAAGTAACCCCCAAAATTGTACATTTCCGGTTGCAAATACATTCAACGCCCAGAAAAGTAAAAGTGTAAGGTCGTACCTAACCCTCATGATTGTAAGGGTAGGGTCATAAAGGGTTAGGCAACAGACACACTAAAGCTGTAAATACAAAACTGGGTGTACGGTGGACAAAAGCAACTTGCAGATAACTTAAAAGAATCCTTTGAAGAAAAGAGAAGCAATTGATGATATATCAAAAACAATGATTGCAAGCTCATGCTAAGCGAAGAGTGTAATGCTATATAAATGAAATAAACTTTGAAGTTAATATTTTGCAAATAGACAAGGAAGGCAATGAGGTGTGAAAAATAAAAAGCAGGTTGAAAAACTGGAGTCAAAATAAAACAACTGATTTGATAAATTTCTTCATATATATACAGTCCCCTGGACGAAAGGCAGCAACTAAACTGTTTGTTATTGCTATGCTTTACCTATGAGACGCAAAATCGCATTAAACTTCAAATACAACAACAACAATAGTTTGATTGAAAATCTGTACAGAAAACAGGCAACAGTTATGAGTTGAAACATGTGAAATGGAATTAGTGTCAAAAAAGAAAAGGGGAGGCATTTGATTCAAGCCTATATTATTCAGTTGGTGCAATGAGCATATAATAAACAAGGAAAGGAAACTTTCAGCACAAATAAAAGTTTATGAAGTTTTACTATTTCAACAGAAAAAATAAACCCCTTTTGTTAAGTATTAGTCATGCATTTATAATCTTTCATAGTCTGTAATGTGATATTACAGAATAATACAAAAGATGAAGTAATAGATTAGCTAACTAAAATAAAACCCAGAATTAACAGACGCGGTTTTAAGGTAATTCCATCAGTCCCATTGAAACTGCCATAAGAACAATTTTATTTCTCCTCACTTTAACCCTTTTACTGCTGTGGACGTCTGTAGACGCAGCTCCAGGCCCTTCCCCTGGTGCTGTGTATGTCTGTAGATGCAGCTCCGTAAACCTTCCCCTGGTGCTGTGGACATTCCTAGGTGCACGGCTGGGACTTACCGCCTGTGCTGTTCACGTGTTCAGATGCGCCGAGCCCACGCTTCCTGTGTGCTGTAGACGTCTCCAGGCGCAGAGCTGTACTTCCGCACCATTTCAGTAGCTGTTTACAGTTTCGGCCACATATTTCAAACGTGCATTTGCGCTTACTGCTGTGGTCCTTTGTTGTTGATTTCTGTTTCGTATTTTGTGTTTCTGTCTAAGTTACGTACAAAAAATTAGAAATGTCGTGGACTGGCAATCAAACCCTGTTCACAAGAAGTGTTCGACTTCCCACCCTTCTACTCCAGTAGCTGTTCAGTGGTATGGCTGTAAAGTTCAAGAGTGCGTATTCATTTGTTGCTGTGTCCTCTCTTTGCAAAATTCGACTTCAAGTCCCGTGTTTTCGTCTTAAGAAGTTGAATTTCGAGATTTTGTTGGGCACCGATTTTTTCTGGCAACTTTACATAAGATTTTCTGGCTGAATACAACTCACAAAACCATTTCTTTTAATATTATTAAGAGAATGAATGTAGTTGGAGAAGATAGCCAAATTTAATTTATTTTAACAAAATATTGTCCCCAGATATAACAGCTCAAAGTTGCCAGAAATTCTCACTCGATTTGCACAACTTTGCACATGAAGAAAGACTTGTTTTTATGTCTCCTCAAGTGTTACTTCGATGACTGTCAAACTTCACCAACGTTCATAGAGGACATTTGCGAATGTTTATATAAAATTTCTTTGAAATCTGTGATGGACAAGAGGGAAAATGTTCTGAAAATAGTGACCATGAAATGGTTCAGAAAAGATCATGCTTTAGTGTCAGATTTGACTGGAAAGAAAACGACTTCTAGCTGTTAAACCACAACTTTGATCACTCATATGCAGGACACAAAGCGGCCAGCGGTCGCCTTAACAACTTGGCCACCCGTGCTCGCCTCTCGCCCGCCTCAAATTCTCGCAAGTCGCATGCTATGCTTGTAGCACCCCTATTGTCCATGCCCTCTTACACTCGCCATTACGGATTCCCGTGCGATGTAGGACATATGATCGCATCTGCAGTGAAATAACTGAAGCTAATGCTGTCATCGTGTTTAAATAGTTATTGTATTGGTGTGATGTGTGTTCTTTTGGACATCCAAGTGTAAGAGGGCTTCCTCAGGTTATCTGTATGATAGAATTTACACAAGAATTACAAAACAGAATCAGACCTTCACAAGGAGACTATCCACAGGGCTTGTTCTGAAAGTCTCTGTTGTGAGCCTAACTCCACAGTGGTGGATGGGATCCAGCATCTCCAACACTGAGGGCGAAGCTGATCCATATGCTATGCTCCCATAATTAAGTCGCAACAGCACAAGCACTTTGTAGCAATACAGCAGTGTACAGCAGTCTACAACCCAGGTGGTATTGCTAAGCCAATGGAGACGTGCTGCCAGCATTTCTGTTAGGGGTGGCAATTATGTGGGAGCCATGTTAGCCAATCATCAAACCCCAATCCCAAGAAACAATGAGTTTCCAATACACTGAGTAAGTGTCCATCAATATAAAGTTTTGGACGTGGGTGGACTGTTCAATGCCAACAGATAACACAGGTCTTGGCGGACTGTGCCATCAAATGGCTCCCTGCAGCTGATGCTCAGCAACATATATACTAAATGAGCTAAAATATATGCAGAAGTCATCAATATATAATGAGGGAGATGCTGACGACCCTACCACTACTGCTGCTGCTGCTGCTGCTGCTGCTGCTAGACCATTAATAGCCACTCAAAACAGAGGAACATTCAATACAGAGCCCTAGGGACGCCTTTCTCCTTGATATGCAAAGAGCTGTACATGGATGATACAAACAGTTAAAAAATTTTGGATAAAAATTGGGAGAGCGCCCCAGAGGCCCTATCCATGTAATGTGGTAAGGACGTTGTGTCGCCAGGGTGTGTCATAAGCCTTTGACAAGTCAAAAATGATGACTACCGGGTGGTGCCATCTAGAGAAGGCTGTCCAGATGTCAGACTCAAAGTAGAGTAACTTATCCAAGGTAGAATGCCTCTTTTGAAAAACGCCCTGGCATGGAGCCAGCAGGTCCCTAGATTCAAGGAGCCAACACAGCCGCCGACTCACCATTCATTCTAGGAATTTACAGAGAATGTTGGTGAGGCTGATGGGCAGTTAACTATCGACACCAAGATGGTCTTTACCCAGCTTGGGCACTATGATGGGAAGACACCACACCACCAGTGCAGATGCAATTAAACAAGGCCAGGAAAAAACAACACCAAAATTCTACTGTAGGAGTACGTTATCAATGGTCTAGGAAGACATAAGGCACTAAAGGATGGCTTTTAATATCTCAGGATCACTTGCTGTCACTGCTTGAGTAGCTATTGGCTCTACATGCATCGTTTCATAGGGTCCTTCAAGATCTAGGACCTCGGGGGATGTTAGAATCTCCACTTCATCCTCAGATGCAGAGGTATAGGATGGTGGCCATCGGGGTCTTTTGCAATTTTTCTTCGTTGGCTCTTGCTGTTCCTTCAGTTTCTCTTGTTTAGAGGACTTCGCTGAGTCCATCTCCGGGACTGAGGGTGACCTCAAAGTCCTACACAACCAGACATCATTGGCAACTCACTGGTACCCACTTTTCAGCCAAGGAAACTGACAAAGTAAAGGTGATCTCTTTCTTGTGAGAAGAGTCAGAAGAGGCTGTTACTTCACTGGCTAAGGGGTGGGAACCTATGTCTCTAGTGTTTGGGGGGTATTGCTCCCAAAGTAGGGGGTTTGGGAACAACAGAAGAAGAGACTTAACGAAATATGAACAGTAAACAAAGAAGTGAATGTAGAATGGAACTGATATGTAAAATGCAAATAAATGAATAAATAAAAACAAAAAACAAAGGGACAGTAAGATGACAGAAAAGATTTCGAAACGTAACAGAGCAAGGACGGAAGTAATTGTTGAATTCAAATTTATGATACAACTATTATAGATGAAAAATTCCTAGCAGGAAAAATTATAAATAAAAAATAGATGAAGATTACTCACCAGGCAAAGGAGCACAGAGGTGATAGTAGCACAAATAAATAGAATACACACACACACACACACACACACACACACACACACACACACACACACAAACGCAAGCTTTTGCAACCCAGTTGCTTCTTCAGGCAGAAGGGAAGGAGAGGGAAAAGCAAATGAGGGTTTTAAGGAAGGGAGTAAGGATCCATTCCAATCCCGAGAGAGGAAAGACTTACCTTGGGGGAAGAAAGGGAAGGTAAACAAATACACACACACACCCACACATTTACACAGACGCAAACACACCTAGGCAGACATACTATAGAAACCAAAGAAGTTAAGAAACAAATGTAAATGTATATATGTTCAAAATCTACAAAAGTTCTCCAATGATTGCATTTACATTGTGATGGTATGTTGGAAGTGATTTTGCACTTGCTTTTTTAGTACCCACTGGAACACCATCTGGCCTATGTGTGATCTGTATGTAATAAATGGAGAGCATTATAAAAATGTAAATATATGTTTGTGCAAAACTATTAATTTCCGTAAGTTCTTCAGCAACAGCTTTGAAATTATGATGTAATTGCATTATATTACAGGAGAATTTTTATACCACCTTTTCCTTAATATGTGATATAAAACCTACATACAGTATGTGTTACGTTTTTAATCTTTTGGTAACGGTATTTCCCCATTATAAAATATATAAAAATACATATATATTAGAATGGGCATATAATGGCATGCAACATAATGATGCAACATTGTATTCAAAACATTCAGTAAAGAACTTTCAAAGGTATAATACTTTAAACATAACACTAAACAATACTCTAGGTTAGACAGAGTTTAAGAGTATAGATGGAGATGGGGAGGAAATCAATGTAAAGAAGGGGGATTAGGAGATGAACAAGAAGTGCTTGATAAGGAGTTGGACAGGCAAAGGAGGTGGTAGTGCACAGAAAGAGGGGGGGGGAGGGGGGGAGGATCATATGGACTAAGAGTGACATCAGGGGAGCAAGGATTGTATATCAAATTCCCAGTGACCAAGCATTATGAAATTACTTTATTAGAAATATACGCTATCTCACTTCTTTGCCATTTGATCTGTGAAACAAAAGATACCTCGAAGGCCCACACGGTATGGAGAGCCAAGTGCTTAAGATACCCCATAGTCTATTTTCTTCTGTTAAAAATATGGTTCCAATTATTGTTACTCTGTATCATCATAATGTTCAAATGGCATTTTGGTCAGTATTTCAAGACTACATCATATGACCAAAACTGCTTTCTTCATGTTCTGACAGAGATTACACAACACTAAGAAGACGAAGTTAGTGCATTTTCCTTACTTTTTCTATATACCGTATATTTCCGCAGGTTAGACGACCTTCAGATAAGACGAGATACAAATTTTCATCAAAATTTTATAGTTTAAGCATATATCTGACCTATAAGATGACCCCCAAGTTACTGTATTTACCCGAATACATACCGCACTTTTTTTCCCAGTTTTTGTGATCAAAAAATACGCATGTGACAGATTCGGAGGCAAAGATTCATGAAGTTCAGAAAAATGCCGTTAGAAGCCACCATAAGTAGTTTTCATGATTGGTACATGTGGATTTCACCCTTTGTTGCAGTGTTTGTGGTCTGCTTTCCAAATTGTGTGTGTGTATCTGATTGAGAAGAAGCATGTCTTTTTTAAACCGCAAACTTAAAAAGAAAAGTAATCTTTCACCAAAATGACATTTAATCGCATTGACACACTTATTACACAGATGAAAACACATGAAATTGTCTAAGAACAGAAAATAAAGAATTTTGAAGGAAGACACAATTGTTGCATATAGCTCCGAAACATTTTAATCCTTTCACTACTCCGCATGTAAATATAGTCTAATCATTTCAGTGCAACTCTGGGTATATTGAGAAATTATTTTTGACAAGCGATATTTTAAAATCAAGTTGCATTGTATATAATTAATTCTATTCCTGTTTTATAGGATATAGGTTATCATATGTACCCTTGTCCACTCAGTAAATTAATAAAGCTCAAAAAGCCAATATTTAAAAAAAATTGCACAAAACTTTGTTTTCATAAATCTTTCCTCTACGATGTAAATTTCATCAGAGTAATATTGCAGATGTGCTACATAGCGCAGCTATAGCAAGGCTTCGATCTCCAAACGATATATATCGAATTGATACGTTTTGGAACGATATGCTACGCACACTCATGAGCTAAAAAGAAATTTCTTGTTTGTCCTATACCTAGCCTAACTTCCACTTTTAAAAAGAGTTATCTGTAGCGTAGCCTTAAGAAGATCAGGTATAAGGTTAAACAAGGAGGGTTTTTCTTTTTTCTTTTTCTTTATACGATTCAGAAACACTAAAACTGATTTACAGTTGTTTGTTCGATATATATCATTTCAGGCTGAGCTACTTCGAGTGTAAGCTTTCTTGTAAATTACCCAGAAAGCTGCACTCTTAGGTTCCTGCCTTACCACGTCTTTTAAAATTACAACATATTCATAAAAATTATAACATTTGCCTGTTCTATATGTATCATTTCGATACTTAATCACTTCAATATTGTTTGGAGGTCGAAGCCGCACTGTGAACACATCTGCAAAATTAGCAATTTCAGACTAAATTGCAATCTACTTTTTTTCTTGGTACTGTCGTATAAGACGACCTCAGATTTTGGGGCCTTTTTTGAATGATCCATCCAACATCTTATCTGCGGAAATATATGGTAAATTAACTATTTTGTGATGGAAAATGCATTTGCAGCTTTTATGTAAGAACTGAAAAGAATTTTGTGAAGTATGATTGTTAAAACATTTTGAAAGTTAAAGCATTTATGGTATCTTAATTTTTCAAAACAACAGATTTTTATATGCCACAAATAAGAAAGGTGGAAACTGTGTTTCAAATGAAAGATATCAACATATGCAGCAAACTGTGGTTTGTCTGTGTGAACATATTGACTCTAAACATAGAAAATAATACTCATTGTAAATGTGTGTAAATAAGGATTGTGTCTTATGTTTAGTCTTCATTTTTCTACCAAATGTATTTCATTTTTAAATTAACACTTATTAGTGATCACAATAAAAATGACACAGTAAGTGCACTACTATGTAGTTACAGGTCAGATTCAGACTAATTCATGTGTACCATCAAACAGGATGATATTAGGCACTGGGGTGATTTCAGACAATATGGTTTACTTTCTCTTTCCCGCTACTTAGCAACAAATTAGTGCAATTTCCAACTCCGCACACTGCTTATTTTATGCACGAGACTGCAATTCCTGTGCTCCCGTGTTTGTAACAATTATTTACCAACACAATAATCAGTCAGACAGACTCATTTTGAAAGTTCTCACTGTGTTAAGGAGCAGAAACTTTCTGTTGTTGCAAGTTACCAACGAGATCAGTAGGCCACGGCACTCTTAGAAGTGTGCAGTTTCAAAGTTTTTTTTTTAGATTGTGTACTTTGTGGGGTGATTTCGGACAATTCCAAGAATGTATAAAAGTAAGAAAGGTGTTCAAGATAGGTGTAATTATGACACAGAATTTTTAAAAAAAGCAGATCGAGATATTCAGCGTGGTAAATTAACATACAGAAAAGCCTTTAATAAATAAAATTCCTTATCTCAGTCCTTATCCCCTATTTTAATGATGGACAGCCTTAAAATATGTTAAAATTAACTAAAATAAAACAGAAAGAAAGTAGAATAAAAAAGAAGTCAATCTGTGTTCAAAATCATACCATACACTTTGAAACACCAGATAGAGATTGAAAATACACATTTGTCCATGGGGTAATTTCGGACACTTTATTTGTCTGTCTCAGGCAAAAGTAGATTCACATGAATGTTCTGGTTCTCGGATATTTTATTGTGCAGCACGGTAACACAGTGGTAGAGTCCCAGACTACAAATCCAAAGGTTGCAGGTTCGATCCCTGCCAGCTCCTACGATTTTTATCTGTCACTATTCACTTCTTTCACCTTGGCAGTGTTGCTGATGTGAAAAATATCAAGTAGCACCCTGGTTCAGAACTCGTGTTAAACTGTAGGTGCCCCTGTAACTGGCTGGGTATGTCAGTTTGAAGGTCAAAGGAAGGCAATGGCATACCACCTCCAAACAGGACCATTCCTAGTAAAGCACTGTGATGTTTAAACCAATCTTCCGATTGTTGAGTGCTTCACCTTTTTTCTTACTTTACATATACCCCCCACCACTACTATAAAAAACAATGAAATCTGACAAAACCTATGGAAATTATAGTGAAAATAATCTCAAAACTGTCCAAAATCACCCCGTTTGATGGTATACGTAAATTAATATTGCGCACTAGTGTCTTTCCACAAAACATAGCTTTTATCATGCTGACTGATTACTTGGAAAGTTAGTTAAAGAGGGGTGAAAATAAAAGGGCGCCTAAGTTCGAACAAACATTTTCTAAGATATAGAACAGCCAAAATTCTGAAGTGATACTCTACTCAAGCAGTATACACCGCAATTTCTTGGCAGTGTAATGGTTAGTGTTGGTCATTTACAAACTTTACACTCTGAGTTCCAATCCAAACCCCCCCCCCCCCTCTCTCTCTCTCTCTCTCTCTCTCTCTCTCTCTCTCTCTCTCTCTCTCTCTCTCTCTCTCACACACACACACACACACACACACACACACACACACACACACAGTCTTTTTATTATTGTGGAAGAATGTGATACTGTGAAACAGAACGGAATTAATGACAATTTTAGCAATCACATCAAATTTTCTTAAAAATAGTTGCATTCACCAGATGCGCCCATAGGGCATTTTTGAGGCACTTGTTGTTGATCTATCATGTAGTATTGAAATACTGCATCACAGATGTGAATATTCAAACTGACAACCAACATTAAATGAGTACTTGCACTAACTACATTAGAAAATGTGTATTTAAACTCATCATTGACATGTCATATCGTGAACAGCAATTTCAAAAATGTAAACATCAGCTCGCTAATCTGTACATAATAGTACTTTACACCTTTGCTGCGGAATATGATACTTAATAGTGACTAATGAGTGGATAATTTCATTAAAATTATCTTCACAAAAATAAATGCATAGAGTGACCACTACCTCATCTGGATCTTCACGAGCGAATTACAAACACGTTTTTGCATTTCTCATTGCTTGAAACATGTAAAAACAAATTTTTTGGTGCCGTACTATGAAATATTTATAGACCATTTTCTGAAACATGAATGCGCAAACAATATATCATTGTTAGTTAATGTTATAACAGCATTGTATAGGTTGATGTCACAGACATCACGACTCAAATGGGGCATTTTATTGGGTTTTCAGACTATTGAATTTCATTTCAGTTTACTATTATTATTATTATTATTATTATTATTATTATTATTACCATTAAAGTATTCTGCAATTTGTGTGGGGAAAGTGTATGTTATGAGCATGAGATGATGTACTTAACCATTTAAAGACAACTTTCAGAAAATAGTGAATAACCATATTTCCTGTGTCACTGAAAGCACTAAGTGTATGCACTAACATAAAGAGAAAAAATATCATATGCCCGAAACTTAAAAAGACATTAAACTGAAGCTATTTATTACACATCTGGAGTTTCTAGAATCTATTTGGTGGCTCTATAGTTAAATTATTTATAAAGCAAACAAAAATAAACATCTTATTTTATGAAGGCACAAACTAACCATGACTAGTGCGAGATCGTGAGTTGCTTGCATGACGTCTCCGAGTCCGCTTGCTGCGACGTGGCCTTTGGCTTGATGGTTGTCTGTATGGGCTGATGTGAGTTGATACTATCTGTGAGTGTATTACACTCAGGATGATCATCATGGCAACTGGTACCATTACTTCTGACGCTGTTACTCTCTGTATAGAGATTTGTAGAGAAAAAACCAATTAAGATATGACATTTCTTTTCTTGACAAATAAAAAAATAATACATTGATTTTTAGCTATGACATTTGTGAAAGACATAAGAAATCATAAAGCTCACAAATAATTCTAAGTTTCAATGGTGACACATAAGGCAAAAATTCAAAAGTCTAGATTCCAACACCAGCAAAATTTACCACACAAATTACATTTCTGTTGAAAGCTTGGCAGTAGAACAATTAGTCTCCTTATTATTAACAAATTTGTTCTTTGTTCGGTTACTTTCACCTTTTTCACACACCAAAACATAATAAATAAAGAACATTATAAATATATTTAAGCTAGTACTCTTACTACTTTTACATGTTGTCATTACTTTAATTAAACATTTCTTGTCAATATTTTATGTTTTTATGCTAAAGAACATACACTTGGCAAATTGTCACATTGCAAATTGCAGGTGGTGCAGAATTCAAAGGCTGGTCATTAATAGAGCACAAGACTTTACGCTTACAACACGTTTATTTCAAACACAAGTGTACACTCAGTACAGAGTGACACCTGCTTGGAGTGCTCCACTATTTATACATAGAAGGAATTCTCTGGAACTTACATCACACATATGAAACATCTAGAACATTCTAGAAATAGCAAATACAAAGAAATAAATTTTCTTCTGCACATGGCAGGATTTGAACTGGGGACCACAAGCACAGCGATATGCGATGCTAACCACTGCACTCCACGTGCTGTTGAAGGCTCGCCGCAATATAATTTAAAATATACAAGTTTCGTCAAAAATCAAAACAGTGGCTCAGTAGTACTTATCATCCCCTAGCCTTGACAGTATTTATATGATGATGATGATGATACCTGTTCTCTATTTTCAGTTTACCTTAATATCATAATCTTATATTGAAACACCCTAAAAACTATGTCACTCATTTAAAATGAATCAACATAATAAAATTATGTCTTAATTTTCTCCTTGAAATGAAACCCCCCCTTTTTTTAGGTTTTACAACTATTCAGTAAATTATGACTACTCCTTTTTTGTAAAATCAGCCATGGTCACCTCGCTTTCTTAACTCTTTCCAGACCAAATTTTATTAATTTGCAAACAAAAGTATTTCTTTGCATATTTCTGTACATAATTATTGGGATAATGTATGTGTGTTAATATTTTTCAATTTTCTTATTTTTTAAGGAAAATGACTCCATATGGCACCATTAGGCAGCATATGTTTACCATAACTAACATCATTTGTAAATTATTTGTTACTAATTTAGACAATTTACCATAATTTTAATTAAATTTTCAGATTATTTTGTTTCCTTTATCTTGATATAATAGTTTGAAAGCCTTGCTGTGTGTAATATAGACATCAACAGCAGTACATATTTTGACAATGCATTGTAGTCTAATGCTCTCTGTTTCCTCGAAGTAATGGTACCCAACCTAACCGCAATGAATTTTGGAAAAGTCCAGCAATGTTGTTTATTATCTTTTTACAAATGATCGGGACTAGAAGAACAGTAAAAAAATGATGATATCATATGTCATCACTGGGCTGAAAGGGATAACCAGCACACTGATTCACGTTTTCTGGTTTTGCCACGTGTTCAAAGTAACCAGATGTGTTAATACATTTTTTTTAAACTTTGGTAGTCAACCGATAACTGGTTCCAGATGGTCCCTATCTGCCGGCAATCTGTATTGGTGCTATGGTGAGGTGAAACTTTCGTCTTCTACTAATGTTAGCCAGTAACCCAAAAGCAACCCCCCCCCCCCCATACAAAGTAAAAACAGATCTAGTGTGCACAGCCACATATGCACAAAAAACTCTTCAACGACATGTAGCAATATGCACAGTCTTATAATAATAATAATAATAATAATAATAATAATAGCAACTGATTCCTTTCAGCTCTGACTAGTTTTCTATAAATAAAACTAGTTTGTCTTCGATGAACTTCATTACTTCACTAAGAATAAAATTGTTCTCTTGCATTTCAATTCAGGTATATACGGTTCTTGTTTAATCAGGCCATTTTCTGATCATGACTAATAGTTCAATACTATAGAACATGCACGCAATCACACAGGCACACAACACAGTCATACAACCATCACCTCTGGCTGCCACACTTCGAAGTGCAGCAGCCGGAGGTGATGGTTGTATGACTGTGTTGTGTGCCTGTGTGATTGTGTGAATGTTCTATTTTCTGAAGAAGGCCGTGGCCAATAGCTGAAAGTGTTGTATGTGTGGGTCTTTTGTATGTGCCTGTCGCAGCTCATTGCTACATCTTTGCAGTGAGTTGTAAACTGTCCTTATAACTAGATCATTAATTCCAACCTGCACTTTCCATTATTAGATAATGAATAATGAGTTGACAATGGTAGAGCAGGACAAGGTAAT
The DNA here is from genome assembly GCA_026315105.1 of Locusta migratoria. Lineage (NCBI taxonomy): Eukaryota > Metazoa > Arthropoda > Insecta > Orthoptera > Acrididae > Locusta > Locusta migratoria. The sequence goes on along the minus strand of CM048745.1, from coordinate 283,864,530 downwards.
GAGTCGCCAATGCAATGTGAAGCCATACATTCTGCCTCCAATGTGACGTTTTCTGTATATGTTGTTCTGGAATGTGTCATAAAGACACATTGTGCCTCCCATATGACCTTCAATTATTGTGACCTATTCAGTACTACTTTCCAGTACTACTAAATAATTCATGAGTAAATGTAGTCCTGAAATTAAAAATTCTAAGTATGTCACTGTGAATGTCACAATTACTATTAAGGCAATATTTTGTGTATAACTACAAAAAACACCATTTATGGGCCTGTGCAGAAGACTTCACTGATAACAGCAGATAAATTATATTCAAAATTCTGAAAAAAATTAACAGAAGCTAGGCACACAATAGCCCCCACTCTTCCATTATTGCAAAGGTTAAGGTGATTAGTGAACCAGCACATCTACATCAATTAACTTTTTAAAACATCAGATGCTAGTGATTTTAATTTCAAATTATAAACATATCTTAAGTCTAGGTTTAAAAAGATGATTGTTTTTTAGTTACAGCTCCTTTTTACAAGAAGTCTGAGTAAAAAGATAGTTAGTTTGGTTCAATAGAATGGCAGTGGCAATATATACAGATTATTCTTTGGCCATTCCTCTTATTTTTAACAGGAGAAGACATGGGCTAACATAATTCACCACATGACCAATGGTTCCATTTCTTTCTCCAAATTAATGCAGTGTTAATGATGATTCACTTGTTAAATGAAGACACTTCCAGTAACTCCCATAGTGTTATTCAGAGCAGGCAATGTGCTGGCACCAGGCTTTTCTATCTTTAATTCCCTACATCTGTAATACCATTATGAAAACTATACTACTACTACTACTACTACTACTACTACTACATACAATCACCCTTGACACATATATAACCCTTAACCCGAAACATCTCTGAAATGTGCGTAACTAGAAACATGCGGTCTCTCAGACCACCTAATGTTATTATGTCACTGGCCTCCATATTAGTTCACAGAAATTAAGTAAAGAGTCAGTTAATTCATATTCTAAGTAAATTTAATACTATCTAGTCGATATTAACACTTTGTTGTTTACATTATATAAAATAAACATGAAATATCACAAGTAAGTGCGATCTGACTTTTTTCTTTCCTCCCTGGTAGTCACATCGTCAAATCTCAGGCTGCTTAGAAGTACAGTATTTCAAAGCACTTTGCTGACATGTCACCACAAATATAGGATGTCCGGTCAGGTCTTTTTCGAAAAGGGAAAACATATCTTCATGAGACGATTTGAATTCTGATATCATTAGAACACCTATGAAAACTTTGATCTCAGTGTTTTCAGTATTTCTGTAATTGGATGGATTAGTTGTTGTCTGCAACTTTGCCCTTATAGTATTCAGTTTCACGTTTGTATGTAAAACTATTTCATCTATCATGTCATCATCACTTCCACATTTGACATTTAGTAGGACTTTGTCCCAAACTTCGACTTTTGGCTGTTAGTCCAAGCATTCCTCCTTTCAGAATGTTGTGCACAGGTGTTCTTCTTGTCCTAACAGGCTCAGAACGTTGCCACTTGAAATTATTTTTACCATAAAAGAACTGTGTTTCCTGTGAGGTATTATCTGTAGTACAGACCACTCCAGGTTCTTCTTCCAATAAAACATTTTCTTCACTAGTATTACTCTCTGTTTCATGGTGGCCATCACCTATTACATTATCTGGATCATCATCAGAATCATCATCGTTCACATTTCCCTCTTCATCTAAATGCCGTAATTGCACTTGCACCCAAGCTCCCAAATCTGGATTAGCTGCAGATATGTTACTCTTCTTAGAAAGTCGATCCATATTATACCTGAAATATAACATATATTCATGCATAGAAGAAAATGCTACAAAATAACAATCACTGAAATCAGACTATGTCATAATTAGAAACATGCGGTCTATTGGACCCACCAAATTCTTGTACATAATACGAAACATGCGGTATCTCAGGGACACAACTTGGCGCACTCCTATAAACAATACTCTGTATCTCTTCAGCAAAACTGATTGTTGACTGTTGCTTTACATGTGACAAATATTGCGACGAAGGTACTGGGAAGGGAGAGCCGCGCTTTTTTGCAGTGCTGCCACACTCGACCTTTAAAATAAACGAGGGGTCTGAGAGACCAATGTTTTGGGTTAAGGGTTAAATATGCCAAGAAAATCTACGCAAGATTCCTATATCTGTCCCTCCTAGCATTCACTTCTGAAGTTAGGGACAGAGATGGATTTGAATAAATCAGAAAACAATAATGCCCTCTGTGATATGAAGATGAAAATTTTACCTCAAGATTTCCATCTTCAGTGAGCGAACAGCAGTAAAAATATGTAACACCACAAACTATCTGCAACACATACAATGATGACAACAATATGAAGACTCGTGGTGATGTCTGTTGGATCCACCAATGTCTGTAGGCTGGAAGCAGAAGCAAACGGAGGCAGGCCAACCTTGTGACCGTTATCAGACCATGCTTTGGTTTAGCTTTTGGAAACGACGAACCTAGAACACAAATTGAAAAAATGAGTCTAAAAGGGAAAGACTTGGAGAGTAGAACTATTCACAAGCACAAGTGTGACGTAGATGCAAAAATGAAGGTATACAATCTTAGGGCCTATATTAACTACAAATGAGTAGAAAAGAAAAGAAACGGGTAAGCCAAATTTACACTAAAGCAAAGCTTAACAACTGCCTATTTTGAATGTGAGCAAGCACACTCCTACTAATGAGTTGTCGTGTGGTGAGAAGTGAGGGAAAGGATGTGTACCTCAGTGTCAATGACAACAAGGAAGACTTGGAAAAAATAATAGCAACAGTGAGATAATGAGTTTTATTGGTCTGAAGTAATCTTCGTTATGTTGTAGGTTTGAAGATCCAGATTCATTTAAGAATTTCACATGAATGGATCCTGAAGTTTTTGTGAAACTTCTGAGTATTGTGGAAAAAGATATCTGCAGGCAAGATACAAACATGAGGCAGTCAATAAAACCAAGAGCTAGGTTTGTATCTTTCACAAAGTCTATTATAGTAGCAAAAGAGTTTTTGTGATTTATCTTCTTTCCTTCTCTTCTAGACTTGCTGCCACTTTATGGTTTCTTGCCACTGGTGAAATATTCCAGTCGCTGGTATATGTGACTAGAATAGCGCCAAAAACAGTATCACAGATAATACCTGACATTCTCCAGGCAATACTGAATAATTTGGAAGATACATGCATAAAGGTATGTGTATCTACCATATATTTATATGTCCACCAATTTTGATTAGTTATTTAATCTTATTACGCAGTTTGACAAGTTTTGAAATAAGATATGACCATAAGGATACAACTTTTGTGCTTATCAATTGAAGCAGCTGTCAGTAGTAGTCCAACTTGCAATTTTTAAAATATGGAACTGCACAACCACATATGTACTAGCATTTTACAAATAAATATTTATATCTTGTTTCATCTTCCAGCCATGGTGTGGCAAAGCATGAACATGGGCCACATATGAGAGAAGCAGTTGTTGGCGACGAAACTCCAAACGAAGGATCCCAGCTTCGGCAAGCAGGCTGAGTACAGGGCTTGTAGGCAAAGCCCCGTTGTGAGCTGGACACCTCTGTAAAGGATAGGGTCAAGAAGCCGCAACACTGAGGGAGCTGCAGAACCATAAACCAAGCTCCCATAGTCGAGCTGTGACTGTACAAGAGCCTTATAAAGCCGCAGTAGTGTTGGATGTGCGGCTCCCCAAACAGTATGGCTAAGGCAGCTTAGGACGTTCAGGTATCGCCAACACTTTTGTTTAAGCTGACCAAGATGCAGCACCCAAGAGAGCCAGTTGTCTAAGAGCATGCCGACAAAGTGATGCATCTTTTCAACATGAAGTAGTTGAACAGCCAAGAAGAGTTCTGGATTTAAGTGAAGAGCCCAATAAGGACAAAAGTGCATGACATAGGTCTTAGATGCTGAGAACTGGAATCCATGCACTGAGGCCCACAAGTGTGCCTTACTAATAGCTCCATGCAGGTGCCTTTCAGTAACACTCATGCTTGTGGACCAATAATACAGGCAAAAGTCATCAGCAAATAGGAAGCAACATACCAATGAGCCTACTGCAGCTGCAATACCATTTATTGCCACAAAAAACAGGGGAACACTGAGAACGGAGCCCTCTGGGACACTGTTCTCCTGAGTGTGTGAGTGTGAGTGGAACTCAAACAAGTGCCGACCCTAATACAAAAGGTGAGGAGGGTTAGAAAGTTTTGGAGAAAGATCGGAAGAGCACCCCGTAGACCCCATTCCTGTAGTGTCGCCAGTATGTGGTGACGCCAGCCAATGCCATATGCCTTCTGAAGGTCAAAAAAGACGGCGACGAAGTGCTCACGCCGAGCAAAGCTACACAAATGGCTGACTCTAATGACACAAGGTTATTGATTGCGGAGTGACCCTAACAGAAGCCCCGCTGTTGCTGAGCCAACAGTCCCCTATTTTACAGGATCCACATGATCCGAAGACTCACCATACATTCAAGAAGCTTGGAGAGAATGTTGGTGAGGCTAATCGGGCGGTAACAATTTGCCACCTGCGGATCAGTGCCAGGTTTTAACACTGGGACAATGATACTTTCCCGCCATTGTGACAGAAAAAGACCTTCAGCCCAGACACGATTCAACAAGGTGAGTAGTTGACGTTGAGATTCCACTGATAGGTGACAAAGAAACTGACTGTGAACGCGGTCTGGTCCAGGGGAAGTATCAGGGCATCCAGCAAGGGCACTTTCGAACTCCCACAGACTAAATGGAACGTTGTATGTCTCCTGGCGACGCTTACGGAACGATAACATCCGTCTCTCATCTCACTCTTTCAGGGAGCGGAATTGTGGGCTATAAGCTGCCGTCGCAGAACAATGTTCGAAATGTTCTGCCATGTGCTCTGCGATAGCAGTTGGGTCAGTGCATCGAGTACCCTGCGATTGGAGACAGGGGATGCCAGATGGTGGGCGGTGTCCAAATATGCATCGCTCTTGCAACCACACTCAAGAGTCCTGCTTACTCTGCCCGATTAGACGCCGAGCTCGAGCCCAGAACCGCTCAAAGATGATCAGGTGTTCTACTGAAGGATGGCGTCGGTGGCACTGGATAGCTTGCTGACATTCCCGGATTGCCTCCACGAGTTCTGCATTCCACCAAGCCACGAGAACTTTGGACCATGGCCTCACTGGCAGAAACGATGGACGCAGTTACTTAGAGAACCACCGTATCAATATCTGCAGAAACTGGAGCAGCTACCACAGCAGCCGAGGTGAAGGCCGGCCAATTTGCTCTGCGGAGTGACCACTGGGACGGGCGATAAGCAGGTTGTAACTGAGGCAGAAATAGGAGAATGGGGAAGTGGTCGCTACCAGATCATAGTGTACCTTCCAGCTGAGACGGGGGGATAGGCTTGCACTGCAAATGGAGAGATTAACAGCTGAATATGTGCCGTGTGCCACACTGAAGTGCGTGGGTGCACCTGTGTTTAGGAGACAGACGTCCTGCTGTGCCAATACAGTCTCAACGTCCTTACCACGGCAGGAGACCTCGGTTCCACCACACAAAGTGTGGTGGTCATTGAAGTGCCCCAAAAGGAGGAATGGTGAGGGAAGTTGGTCGACCAAGGCGGCAAGGTCAGCGGGGGAGACGACATCGTCTGGGGAGAGGTATAGAGAACAGATGGTAAGTTCCCTCGTTGCCCGGATTTTAACAGCCACCACCTCAAGGGCTGTGCAGAGAAGCACAAGGGCACTGGGGACAGGAGAAAAGACGTAAACACAGACACCACCAGAGACTCTGTTGTAAATGGAATGGTTCTTATAGTAGCCCCAATAGCCCCGAAGGGCAGGGGTCCACTGGCAGGAAACCATAATTCCTGTAATGCCAAACAGAGCACAGGGAATCAGCACAACAACCGCTGCAGCTCAGCTAGACAGTTGAAACCCCCCCCCCTTTCACAATTCCATTGAAGAATTTGATTAACTCTTTGCTGGAAGGCCATGCTGTAGGACAGAGGACAAAGATTTGTGCTGTGCTAGGTGTTGCACATCTACATCATCTAGGAGCATTGGCTCATGTGTCTCAGTGAGGGCCAGATCCTCTAGAGACGCGAAGATCTCCATCTCATCTTCTGAGGCAGATGATGTAGGGATCTGCGACTTTGAAGTCGTCGAGGAGTCCTCCTTGGGATTTTTCTTCTTAGCCTCTCGCTGCCCTTTCACTTTTAAGGGCTGGGAGGACTTCTCACGGGTGTTTTCTGAGCCCATTGTCGATCAGGAAGCGCATTGACTGGGAGTAGGTGGATCTTGCAGCCTCTGGCTGGATCCTCCAATCCATTCCATCCAATCCTTGGGAGGGGGTGCCACAAGGGACCCCTTCCAGGCGAGAGGGGCCGGAGAAGACTGTTGCTTCTCCGGCTGGGCAGTGGGGATTGGAGTCCCCGATGGTGGGGTGGATGTTGCTCCCACAGGTGTTGGGGGAGCAACTGACGAAGATGTTCTCCCACCCATCGAGGGGGCAATAGAAAGTTGTTGGCCCATAGGGCCCACGGATGAAGAGAACACGGGTAACATTGATCTCAATGAAACTGGTGCCGCTGTGGCTGCGGCAAAAGATGTTGTCATATTTACAGCATGAAGCCACTCATACTTTTTGCGTGCCTGAGAGTAAGTGAGCCAGTCCAGGGTCTTTATTTCCATTATTTTCCTTTCCCGATGTAGAACAGTGCAATTCGGCAAACATGGCAGATGATGTTGCCCACAATTTATGCAAATGAGAGGTGGGGTACATGGGGTGTCTGGGTGTGATGGCTGCCCACATTCCCTGCAGTTTGGGCTGGAAGTACATCAGGACAACATGTGCCCAAACTTCCAGCACCGAAAACACCGCATAGGGGGAGGGACATATGGCTTTACATCACACCGATATATCATTATCTTGACCTTCTCAGGCAGTGTATTGCTTTCAAAGGCCAAGATAAAAGCACTGGTGGCAAATCGGATTTTATATTGTAGGATAATTATAAATTATTTTTTGGATTATATTCCATTATTATTATTATTATTTTAAATATAAAACCTTAGTTTTGCCAAATGTCAACCATGAAAGGATGAACGTACTCATCTGAAGGAAGGGAGTAAGGAAGATTGAGTGTAACACCCTGTCAAGTGTGGTCACTAGAAACAGAACACAAGCTAAGATTGTGGTTAAGGATGTTGAAGGAAATCAGCTGTGACCTTTCGATGGAACCATCCCAGCAGTTGCCTGGAGTAATTTGCCAAATTTCATGATTCTAAGTCAATGATAAGTATCTTATAAGGGTTTTATGAGCCTCTGTATGTGACAAACGGCCATGTCTTGTATGGGCATAAACTTATAAGCTTACTTTTTTGGAGTTCCAGGGAACCAATACACCTAAGTACATGCAAAATTCAACATAATATATTAACAAGTTCCTGAAAAAGAAGGGGGTCTTACTAGTTATACAAAGTTTCATGTTTACTAACTCAAGTACAGCAGTCTAAAAATAGTAAAATAATAAGGGCAACAACAAATGGATAACAAAAATCAAAGTTGATGTAACAGAACTCTAAATCATGTAGATGACCTATAAAATAAAACAAAATACTGCAAGACATACACAACAAACTACAAAGGTAGACCAATAAGAGGAGTACAGGTAAAATATGAAATAATAAGCGAACAGAAGAGCAATAAAGTATTCATATAATAATAATCTTTTGTATTGCAATTAAACTGAATTGTCATACTGGATAACAACCTAACCTTGTGTAAACCTATGGAAAACTGACAAAAGGGATCAAATGCAAATTATTAAAAAACTAAGGAAAGCGTAAAGTATGTGTATTCTTTGGAACACTCATTAACTGCAAATATAGATATTAAAAGAGTTTATCAGTCTTTAAATGTATTATTTTGATATTGCTTACAAGAGTTAGCATTTTGGATTAACACTGGAGGGTCCAATTTGAAATATCAACAATAGCATGAGGACGGAATGCATTTCACAGGAAAGATGATCACAAAATCTCAAGCAGGCACATAGATAAGACACTCTCTCTCTCTCTCTCTCTCTCTCTCTCTCTCTCTCTCTCTCTCTCTCTCTCTCTCTCTCTCTTTACAAAATTAAAGCTTTCAGCCACAACTTCGACAGAAAAAGAGCACATGCACATTCACAGAATTGAAAAGGCAAAACTCACGCACATATGTGACTGACAACTCCAGTCACTACATAACATCATTTGGTGTGAAATTAAATACATATAATTTTTCAACCTTGTATTTTATTATAATTTCCATGTTTCAATTTTTAATTTTCGTATTGACTTTTGGCAAAATGTACTTTGGGTGGTGACATGAGAGATTCATACTCTAAACTGAAGCTTTGCACTGTAATGTGCAAATTATATAAGAAGTCCACAAATAGGTGCTAAGAGGTAGTACCCACCTCTGACAAGATCTACATCTATAAGATCAGTCTTAAGTTTTGCTGTCTTCTTTGGAACATGGGTAAGCCCATGGATAATACGCTGTTCTATTGTGTGTTCCCATTGCTGCTTATCGTAAGTTCCAATTTTCTTTTGATACCTGCAACAGTTAAAGCACACTTCTTAGATTTAATTATAGTATATGAATAATTATTCATTAAATAAACTATTATATTAAGAACTAAAATACTAAATAAACTAAACATAATACTCTTAACTTTACATTTACTCTTACTCCTTAAAGGCAGAGAATATTTGTGAAGACACCATAAATAACTTCCAGAGCTGTCACATAGTGAGATAGGTTATCAAGATCAGTCAATATTTTCAATGGAAGCAATCGCTGTGTGAGATAACAAGCCAAAGATAAGATGATCTTATAGTTACAGCATTCACACATTACACCTTTTATCATGGGAAATGCTGTGTGGAGTATTAATAATGGGATAAGAACAGACAACTAAACCGTAATAAACGGGAAACATTGGATGGTAGAGAACCAAATAACAATATGTCAAATTTGCAGCTCAGCTTTTAAAAGAGTAATGTTTTACAGAGAAAAAACACTAATTCTTTCAGCACATTCAGAGTCAACTATATTATCCTAGAATACAGATCCTCCCAGCTACACTTCTTAAGCCTCTCAAAACTGTTGTAGAAAGATCTGAAACTTTCTCTGTAGATAAAAACTGGAAAAGGAATATCATTCTGCAAGATCAAGTGAAAAAAATCTTAAAATACATTATATGTAAACCTGATAGATAAAGTGGTGTAAGTAAATTGAACACAGTCTATTATCGTTCCATTTACCAAGGTAAGTTTATCAAGACAAAATTATATGAATTACTAATCACACACAGAAGTGACTATTTAGCTTTCACTGTTAACCATGAACATCTGACAGCACTTACGACACCAGTATATTTCTGTGTAGATACTTGAAAGCATTTCCACGATAACTCTGGTCGGTGCATACATTTAATGGATTTCAATAATACTTTGCTTCTCACCAGGTGGAAATAGTTCACGGCTTATTTGTTGTCATAAATAATCTCATGCAACAGTAAGACAGCCTGATGAACTGTAGAAAAGTGCACTTCTAGATTATTATTCCATGTGAGAGAAAACAGTGTGTATCATAATTTTTAATTAATAATCAATCCTAGGCATTAATGTGCACTGACAATTGAAAATCTGCATGCAAGGATTAATATCTGTATTTCCCAGTTTCACAAGTAAATATACTTTCACTGTCAGTTACATTTACTCCCTTATTTCTGGCAAGAAATATCGTAATCCCATTTATACAATCCTAAGCACATTTCTGATGTACCAGCTACAACAATGATTTTGTGTTACTTTTCAGATTGTACATATTACATTTATTTTATGTTTTATATGTACTGTAAGTACCTGCAGGATTATTCCTGGGCCATTGCTAGGGCATTTACAGGTATGGCAAGCATTTTTAAAAGTTTTCTTTAAGTTATTCATTGCTCATAGTTTAATAAATCAATTCAATATTAATGCCTACTCATTAAAAATGCTGTGAACTTTGGGGTGCAGTCAGTAGCTGATACGGTTCACTAGTTTCAGATTCTTTCAGTTACTGCTAGATGCTTCTATAAGTAAGATATCTAAACTAGTAATTGCATTTCGTAATTTACTCTCACTGATGCAGACTGGTCTTGTTGCAGTGAAACAATGTGTCACTTTCTCAGTTCCAGTATAATAGATTTGAAGAAGAGGGCTTATTCTCTGTATTAAGCAAGATTAAGAGTCTCAAAAGAGAGATTCTGGAATTAAAATATCCTATGCTGTGCAGAGAAGGGGCCTAGGGGCAGGATGGAGCAAGGTAAGTGGGGCAATGCAGCACATTTAAAAGGACACTCTGGTGGCATTTAAAACACCAGTTAGCTATTTTATCAGTTCTACTACACCAACTGCAACTTCAGATCACTACATTATGAGGGCAGCAGAACCGAAGATGGAATCGGAACAGTAACTGCACTGGCAAACCTAGTATCTTATCTTTCTAATATATATAATTTTGCAGAATTGTCCTTCAAAACAAGAAGATGATCACTTATGACACACACATACAGTAATTGAGAGATATGGCATCATAAGCAATGAAAAGAATTAAAAACTGTGGTGTCATGTAATGTTTCACATCTTCTAAATTACTTGACGCTTTTCGGTCAAACTTGATACACATCTTCCTTACCATCAGGCAACAATTGCTACAACATACAGTCTAAGAGGTAAGTTATAAACAAAGATGTGTGAAAACTGCAGTCTGCAATGTGTGAATAACAAGACTGTTTCCTCCCCTACTTGAGAACGAGAGCGCTTACCAGCTTATAATAAACTGTATACATGATTTCAAACCTTTATAGAACTTTTCCCACTGACAACCTCTACAAAGTAATGTAAGAAAAGCAGTGTTATTGCTTACTACTTTTCTGCATTATTTTCATGAAGTACAACCACATCATTCAGGGTTACTCACAATCTCCTTGCTGCAGTCAACAGAGAGGTAGGTAATGAGACAGCAAAAGTACAAAGATCAGTTAGCTCCTTGATGTGTCCAACATTGTGATCTGTCTGTCAGGTGGAGTAAAAAAAACAACAATCACCAGAAAGGTGGCATGTGGTGATCAATGTAGTGAAGCTCCAAGATTAGTGGAGTAAATTGTTAGTTTGATAGCTGAAAAGGTGTCATGCATAAAACGGAAATGGATTATAGAACCATAAAAAAGGAGTGAGAGAGAGAGAGAGAGAGAGAGAGAGAGAGAGAGAGAGAGAGAGAGAGAGAGAGATCACAGTCCATAAGAAGCTGGTTAATTGGAAGGCCCCTGCCAGATGCAGTGGTCCTCCCCCACAAGGGGTGGTGCATTTTGAAGTCTCCGTGTTAAGATAAAAAGGGAGGGGCATTGTCAGATGGAAATTGTCAATTCAACATAGTTAAGTGTCCCACCTGGAGGTAGGTATACATTGGAAATGGCAACTAAAAGGTTCATTTGTATGTGCACCATTATTGATACTAGCACGGGAAATCCGTACACTGGTGAAATGTGCAAACCAATGTACGGACCCCTATAGATGGGACCAGCACGGTTCCAACAGAACACCTGATAACCATGGAATTCTGTTGAATGGTCTTCAATGTACCACAATTTATCGAAAGTAATGCAAAATGCATATTAGAAGAAAATAAAGTGATGCAGTTCTTAGAGATGACAGTAATATCCATTACAATTGCAGTGGATGATAGTGTGATAGCTTAGGAGACCAGGTTAGGCCTGATGGGACAATGAGTACCAGTGATGCTACCAGACCAGAGTCTCTCACAAGTGGGGAACAATCCACAAACAATAGATCACAATTTGACTATGTTGAAGGGCAGGAAAGGGTGTTTATGTGTACATGGGGGGGAGGGGGGGCTGCAACCTGGCACCTCTGGGGCCCACCAATAGCCTTGTCACAATTCTTCTTCTTCTTCTTCTTCTTTTCCTTCTTCACTTCTGTTGTAATTTTTACTGGGCAAGATTCATTCACGAGGCTATCTACGATGCGCAAGGGCAAATGAAGAGCAGAAGCCCTAGACCTCGCACGCTGGGGCCCTTAAGGCAGTTGGTTGGTTGGTGTTGGGCCTCGAGTATGGAGATTTCCGGGGCGAGATGAGGTATCGTGGAATCCATGGGTGAAGAAGATAGTGATTGATCTGGTTTGAGGAAGGTAATTTTGGCATAATTATCCCATAAGCACAGGGTAGAGGTGTACATATTTCTTAAGTACCACAATGTACGAATTGAAGTCAATAGATTTGTATTCCTGGATCTTCTTTTCCTTTCTTGAAAACTGGACAAATTAGCAAGTGCGGAGGGTGATGTTCCATACAACTGACACACAAAGGTAATTTGTTCACAAGGACTACTTCATGGGGTGACCACCCACAGTTGCCACCTTTTGGGTCTGGAGTGCATCATGACGAATGTCCAAAGCGTAAACATGTGAAGCACCTCATATCACACCTGAGTACCAAGACCTTAATTTTCTCTATGACAAAACTCCCTTCAAAGGCATGTATAAAAGCACTTGTACATATAGGATTATCCTTGGGGCCCTTTTTTGTACATATCTAATAAAATGCACATCTCAAGATTGGCCCACAGCTCTTCATTTGTTTGGAATGTGAAGTCTCAGTTGCAGATGTCTCCTTGGACCAAATTCAAAGTTTTGCGTGGGGCAAAGGTCATATGCCAGAAGATCTCAGGACTCCGAAATATTTAGCGAAGAATGGAATGTATATCGCAAAGATAGTTCGGGTACAACTGGAGGGTGTGTGTTCATTGCAATCCACAAAAATATTGTTTCTCCAGAGATCAAAATCGAGAGTGACTGTGAGGTTCTCAGGACACCAATAACAGGTATAGGTGAAATCAAGTAAATGGTTAGGTGTTTTTAACGGCTCTCGGTTCCACCGTCACAGTGCTACAGTAAATCAAAGAAAGTTTAAGATCAGTAGCTCAAAGGTCTCCGAATCATGCATTATTTGTTGGCAGCAACTTTAACCTGTCAAGTATAGACTGGGATGTCTTCAGTTTCACTACGGAAAAGGGGTGGGGGGGGGGGGGGGGGGGGTTACAGGGTACAGACAAGCACCCTTTTGAACTACTTTTTGAACACTTTTTCCAACACTACTTTGAGCAGCTAAATCATCAACCAACATGCATGGAATTATTTTAGACATTATAGCTAAAAACAGTCCAGACCTTGTCAATGATGTCAGGGGAATATATTCTCAGTTCAGTAAGCTGGTAGAAAACTGGCCTCGGAAACCTACGGTCGGTGGTTCAAATCCTGTTGCGACATTTTTTTTATTTAGTTTCGTTGTGTTCAAATACTTACACAATTTTGATATCTAATGGTAATTTTTCTGAAAAGTGCATGTATTTTCGTTCATTTATAATATTCTATATTTCATAGAAGGTTGTTAATAACGATGGTTTCAATCAAAAAACATTAGTTAAATTTTTTACAGTATTGGCTTCACTATTAGTTGACAATGGTAGTCTTTGATTGTTCAGATTGTGAAAAGCTTTCACTGTTTTTGGATAGTCATCACCATAACTACTAATGACTTTCGAAGTTAACCTACTCAACCATCATTTTCTGTGATGACTAGGTTTTCAGCTTATCTACATACACACAAACAGAAACTGACACAACACTTGAATTAGAGATTCCAAAATGTTTTATATAACTAAATTCTAAAAGGAAAAAAAAAATAAAAATAAATAAATTAAAAAAATAACTGTCACACCAGGATTTGAACCAATGACGCCTTATTTATTTATTTATTTGCTATGGCTGAACACTGTCTTACCGAGGGGCATACAAATGGTTGTCTCTGCGTCTCCCTATTGGAACCATGTATTGAAAAAAAAAAAAAAAAAAAAAAAAAAAGAATTTTCTCTTAAGCAGAATGTGGAACTTCTGTTATTATACATGTAAAAACAACAGTCTGTCACTCGGCCAGCAAATAACAGTACTGAATAACTATTAATTGTTTATGCCGGCTTCCACCATTGGGGCGCTGTACGGCAGAGGGCTGAACCATCAATTATTGCACATGCACTGTTGGCCTTCTGCAGCACATGTAGGAGCCAGCTGGTTGGTACAGCAGCACACACATCTGAAGATTGGTCACTGGAAAATTGTGTCTGGATGACGTCATGATATGGCAGGAAACTGAAGAAGAGTATCAAAATTGTATCATATTTTGAGAAGGTGATAACATTCAAAGACGTTAATCTATTACAAAATGTGGTAACTACACTCCTGGCCATTAAAATTGCTACACCACGAAGATGACATGCTACAGACGTGAAATTTAGCAGACAGGAAGGGCAACACCTACAACACGCTGACATGAAGAAAGTTTCCAACCGATTTCTCATACACAAACAGCAGTTTACTGACGTTGCCTGGTGAAACGTTGTTGTGATGCCTCATGTAAGTAGGAGAAATGCATACCATCATGTTTCCGACTTTGATAAAGGTTGATTGTAACCTACCGCGATTGCAGTTTATCGTATTGCAACATTGGTGCTCGCGTTGGTCGCAATCCAATGACTGTTAGCAGAATATGGAATTGGTGAGTTCAGGAGGGCAATATGGAACACCGCTGGATCCCAACAGCCTCATATCACTAGCAGTTGAGATGACAGGCATCTTATCTGCATGGTTGTAACAGATTGTGCAGCCACGTCTCCATCCCTGAATCAATAGATGGGGGACATTTGCAAGACAACAACCATCTGCACGAACAGTTTGACGACGTTTGCAGCAGCATGGACTATCAGCTCGGAGACCACAGCTGTAGTTACCCTTGACGCTGCATCACAGACAGCAGTGCCTGCAATGGTGTACGCAATGACAAACCTGGGTGCACAAATGGCAAAATGTTATTTTTTCGGATGAATCCAGGTTCTGTTTACTGCATCATGATGGTCACATCTGTGTTTGGTGACTTCGCGGTGAATGCACATTGGAAGCCTGTATTCGTCATCGCCATACCGGCATATCACCCGGCGTGATGGTATGGGGTGCCATTGATTACACGTTTCGGTCACCTCTTGTTCGCATTGACGGCACTTTGAACAGTGGTCGTTACATTTCAGGTGTGTTAAGACCCATGGCCCTACTCTTCATTCGGTCCCTGTGAAATCCTACATTTCAGCAGGATAATGCACAACCACATGTTGCAGGTCCTGTACAGGCCTTTCTGGCTAAGGAAAATGTTCGATCGCTGCCCTGGCCAGCACATTCCACAGATCTTTCACAAATTGAAAACATCTGATCAATGGTGCCGAGCAACTGGCTCATCACAATATGCCAGTCACTAGTCTTGATGAACTGTAGTATTGTGATGAAGATGCATGGGCATCTGTACCTGTATACGCCTTCCAAGCTCTGCCTGACTCAATGCCCAGGCATATCAAGGCCGTCATTACAGCCAGAGGTGGTTGTTCTGGGTACTGATTTCTCAGGATCTGTGCATACAAATTGCGTGAAAATGTAATCACATGTCATTTCTAGTATAATATATTTGTCCAATGAATACCTGTTTATCATCTGCATTTCTTCTTGTTGTAGCTATTTTTTTATGGCCAATAGTGTACTTTCTGTTTTAGGGCGTTAATTGTTGTAATATTGAAACAAATGAACTTATTAAACTTAAGATTAGATTATCTAGGGACATAGAACTAAATGGTTGTTTTATAACAGTTTGCCAACGGGGCATAAATTATTTTCTTTGTACAAGTATAAAGTGTGTCCAAGGTTGATTCAGTAGTAATTTGTCTCTCTTGAAATGTACTCTCCGCTGCATGGATAAGAAGTTCAAGCCTGAATCCGGCTGGAATGTTATAGACTTATATAGACCAGTCTTATGACTAAATTATTATGACACTACAGAAAGAAGAACTATTTAGTTGTGGGTCAAAATACCAGAAAACCCATGACCAAATCTTTCCTGTGTTCCTGCAAGAGAGATTCATTATAAGAACACGAAGAACACGGTCATCAGATCTCTTAACTCTGTGACACTACAACAAACACATGCTATATCCAGCCAAGTGCAGTTAAAAAAGAAACAAGTGCTGATGGAAAATATAACATCTACATAAAAGCAATGAGTGTGTTTTACTCTCAATCAGACTCGATTCCAGTATATTATACTCCTCATATATCATCACAGCTCAGGAAATTTGATAATACAGTGCCCCTATTCACACATCTCTTAGATTTTGGCTTATTAGTGTATTTAAAGGTATTTGTGTATCCCACCCCCATTAACATTACACACACATTACACGTGTCGATGTTCCCTGCACATAATCAAATAGCTACAAAAACAATGAAGTTGTGTTCAAGCGAATTTGTGACTCTTTTAAAAGACACAAAGAATGTGTAAGAATAAAAATAGCCACACCAAACACTTCCTGTTGTGTTAACAAACAGACGGCAGAAGGAATAAATTATTCTTCCTGACACAGACACACAACAAATTATTTCTTCTCGCCCCCCCCCCCCCCCCCCACCCAAGTCCCCAGCAGTACTATCTCCTATGATAATATGGGACTTTATCAAATATGAGGGTAGTTAAGAAAGTGAAGTATTGTAGATGTGCACAAGACAAAAATTATGTAGGTTCCAAGTACGGTAAAAGGATGGGTGTGATACTGGTTGGCTACAATGTTTTTGACTCATGACACCTAGGTCTTTAGCACCCTTACAAATCCAATACGAGACAAATGGGAACCAAGTACAGAGAAAGCAAGTAAAAACAGGCAACATAAAGAGAAGGAGCCAAATTGTGTCGACAGATAAATGAAAGCACAATAAAGTTGTTGCGTATTGGAAATATAAGATTGCCTACTGAACTAGACAGTTGTACAAGTAGTTAAAACACAATGCCAGAGAATCATGGCTAGCTAATCACTGGAGCAAAAAAAATGGATCCACCAGCCACTCTGCAACACACTAATAGGCCAGAGTCCAGACAATTCACAAAATTTTAAAACTTTGCTCATACTCACCTTGTCATTGTCTAAGACAAAGGGCAGAGTACCACCAAGATCCCCAGTTCCCTCTCCGCATAATATAAAATACACTCTTTGTATCACAGAATATATGACATTAACTGCAAATGGGTAAACTTGAAAATATGGAACCCAGCTGGGATTCGAACCTGGGTCTCCTACTTTGTACACAGTTGCACTGGCCCCTGCTCCGCTGGGGACATAGCGATCACCAGATCACCACAACTACAATGGACTACTCAAGCATGCCTCTAGTCAGACACAAATTCTCACAAATTCCCAACTTTACCCTGCCCACTATTACTCAAACTCTTAGCTATTTAAATTGATTCCCAAAAGAGTAAGGCCTAGGAGTGCCCCCGCACTGAAGAAAGGATCATTGCCTGTCATTGGCAAACTGTATAAGTTTTATTTATATTCCTATACCTAATGATCCAGCTCCCCAAGACATCATTCAAATTGAACCCTGCCTGAAACAGTTCCGTCCTCCGTCACAGCGAGACCCACCTGCTCTTCCTCAAAATCACCCTCTTCAAACCTTCCAGGAATTCCTTACTTCCAACCTTGCCTCTCAGTCTTTCCTGAGAAACCTTAATCCTACTTCCAACATTACCACAGCTGAATCCCAAGCTACCCGTGATCTGAAGGCTGACAATTCCATTGTTATTCTCGCAGCCGACAAGGGATCCATAACTGTGGTACTTGATCAGCGGGAGTATGTGGCTGAGGGACTGCGACAGCTTTCAGATAATACCACATATAAAGTTTGTCAAGGCAATCCCATTCCTGATGTCCAGGCAGAGCTTCAAGGAATCCTCAAAACCTTAGGCCCCCTACAAAACCTTTCACCTGACTCCATTAACCTCATGACCCCTCTGACACCTCGCACCCTCACCTTCTACCTACTTCCCAAGATTCACAAACCCAATCATCCCAGCCTCCCCATTGTGGCCGGTTACCAAGCCCTTACAGAACGAATCTCTGCCTACATAGACCAACACCTTCAACCCATCATGTGTAGTCTCCCATCCTTTATCAAAGACACCAACCACTTCCTCTATCACCTGAAATCCTTACCCAGCCTGTTACCTCCTGAAACCATCCTTGTAACTATTAATGCCACTTCCTTATACACAAATATCCCACATGCCCAGAGCCTCGCTGCGATGGAGTATTTCCTTTCACGCCGACCACCCACTTCCCTCCCTAAAACCTCTTTCCTTAATACCCTACCCAGCTTCATCCTAACCCACAACTTCTTCACTTTTGAGTGAAAGACATGCCAACAACTAAAAGGAACAGCCATAGAAAACAGGATGGCCCCCTCGTACACAAACTTATTTATGGGACGCTTAGCAGAAGCCGCCCTGGATACCCAAGCCTGTCAACCCGAAGTTTGGTATAGATTCATTGATGACATCTTCATGGTCTTGATTCACAGTGAAGAAGAACTCCAGAACTTCCTCTTCAACCTCAACTCCTTTGGTTGCATCAAATTCACCTGGTCCTATTCCAAATCCCATGTGTGTGTGTGTGTGTGAGAGAGAGAGAGAGAGAGAGAGAGAGAGAGAGAGAGAGAGAGTGTGTGTGTGTGTGTGTGTGTGTGTGTGTGTGTGTGTGTGTGTGTGTGTGTGTGTGTGCGCATGCGCACGTTTTTTTTATGTTACTATCACTACCTGTGCTCCTTCGCCTGGTAAGTCAACTTCATCTACTTTTTATATATACATTTTTGCTGCTAGGAATTTTTCCTCTCTATATATAAAGTAGATGGAGTTTACTTACCAGGAGAAGGAGCACAGTTATGTGACAGCAAACATAAATAAAACAAAAACACACAAAAGCAAGCTTTCGCAACCATTTGTTGCTTCCTCAGGCAAAGAGCAGGGTAGGAGACAGCTTAAAGGAGCGGGTGAGGAGTCATGCCAGTTCTGGGAGAGGAAAGACTTACCTTTGGGGAAAAAGGATAGGTAAATAAACACACACACACACACACACACACACACACACACACGCGCACACACACACAAAGGCAGACGTTTGCAAAATGCAAAGAAGTTGGACAGAGATGCCAGTCGAGGCAGTGACTCTGTCCAGAGATTGGAGAATGTTGAAATATGGTGGGCGGGAATTTAAAACTAACGAAGGTTGAGACCAGGTGGGCAATGGGAAGAGAGAATATGTTGAAGGGCAAGTTCCCATCTCCGGAGTTCTCTCCGAAAGAACAGACACTATATAACTTATAAAATTTGCCAATTATGGGCAATGATCCTTTTTTCAGTGAAAAAGCACTCCTAGGCTCTTACTCTTATGGAAATCAGTTTAAATAACTATGAGTTTGAGTAATAGTGGAAGGGTGAAGTTGAGAATTTGTATCTGATGGGAGGCTTGCTTGAGCAGTCCACTGCAGGTGTAGTGATCGCTGTGCCCCCAGTTGTGTACGGGTCGTCACAACTGCCTAGACAGCAGGAGACCTGGGTTTGAATCCCAGCTGGGTATACATTTTCAACTCTATCCATTAGCTTCCATGAATACAAACAGATAACAACTGCAGGATCACAAGTGATGTCTGTTCATTTGGACATGTCCGTAAGAACAGACACCACATATACAGTACACTGTTAAACTGTGGCGTACAGTGATTTGCATGCCAGTGGCATCACAAAGCGGGGGTTCTCTTGGCGGAATAAAAAAAACCATGTGTCAAAGGGCAGTGCACAATGTCAAGATGTGTTGGGGGTCACTTCAAGCCACCTGAATGGCTGACAGGAGGTTCACCACAATCAGAAAGCTGGTTTAACCAACTGCAGTTTCTTACCTGTTACTGTCAGCCATGTCTCCTCCCACAACTGAAGGGACCTCTGCAGAGAGGAAATTCTGCAGAGGAATGATACATTGTATGACATCACGGCCTCTGCAGGCCTCCTTGACAGCACGATCAGCTGTTTTGTTGTTCCGAATTCTCACATGACTTGGTACCCAGCAAAATAACACGTAGTTCGCCCGTTTCTGGAGGAAGTACAGTCGGATATGAATGTGCTGCATTATATTCTTGCTGGATATAGGTTCTGTAAGGATTGCAACAAGCTACGGCAGACAGAGCAGAGAGGAAACTGTGTGCCTTGAACTTGCCGCATTTGCTTCAACACCTACACGATTGCATGTAGCTCCGCTAAGAAAACAGAGGAAACACTGGAGAGGCGAATCATTTGATGAGATGGTTGAGGAACAGTAAGAAACAGCCAAGGAAGTTCCCTCATTTCAAACCGTCCATGTAAACCACAGTAAAATCATGACACTCATCTAAAATGTTAAAAAACACAAGTTAATATTGTCCATTATTGCCAGTGATGTTCCTCAAAAGGCAAATTCAATTTATTTTAAAAAACATAAGATTAATATATGTAATCACAAGTAAAATCTTTCTTAAAATGTGTCAAGTCTAAAGTTACGATGGGCCTTTGGAGGGACCAAGGTGAACATTGACTCCAACCTTGAAATATACAACATTAAAATCAGGCACACCCATATTTAAAGGAGACTCCTAACAGTGAATCCTGAAACACCTCATTGCTGATTATGAAAAAGCCATTCCATAGGAGGCTGAGCAATGGTATGGTATGCTGGTATATAAAGCATGGACACTTTGGTATATGCCTGGTGCAAAATGAGGAGCTGTTATTGTATGACTCAGCAGCCTAGGCATCAGAAGCTTGGTATGGGGCTGGTTCTGAATGCCCTGGTGGCCAGCCTGATTCCTTCATGATGAACCACATCCAACATCTTTATATAAGAACTTCTTGCAGTCCCATGTACCATGCACCCACAGTCAAGCAAAAATCACACAAAGGCTATATAAAAACAGCGCAGATTAGTCCTGCCCACTCCCCATGAAGTATGGCTAAGACATTTTAAAGTACAAAGTGCTATGAGGCATTGTCATTTGAAATCTTTCAGGTGTGGTAGCCATGAAAGTTTTATGTCAAATGTGAGGCCCAGAAACCTTACAGTGTCTTTAAAATTAAGTACAGTTCAGGTAGATTAAAAACAGAACAGGAAAGGTTAAAAAGAGAGAAAACACACAGACAGAGAGAGAGAGAGAGAGAGAGAGAGAGAGAGAGAGAGAGAGAGAGAGAGAGAGAGAGAGAGAGCTGAAGCCTAGTGTTTCCTGCCTATTCATCTAACTTTTTAAAAGTTAACTGCAACTGACATGTTCTTGCAAGGCTGGAAGAAGAGCAAAAGATAGAGACATCATCAACATATAATGAACACTGGACAAGACTTTTCACAACATTATACAGTTAATTGTTATGGCAAACAAAGTCACACTTAAAACACTTGCCTGATGGATACCACTCTCCTGCTCAAACTGGTCAGAGAGGATGTCTCTGATTTGATACCTAAAATAAATCGAGGAAAGGAAAGACCGAATAAAAATGGGAAGACAACCACAACTCTCCCATTCGTGGAGCTGCCTAGGAATAAGATGTTCCAAATAGTATTTTATGCCTTCTCAATATCAAAAAATACACCCAGAAGGTGAGGACAGCACAGGAAAGCCTGTTGGATAGTTACTCCCAGAAAGGCAAGGTAACAAAGGTGGATCGATATCACCTGGATGCACAATTGATGACCACAATACAACCCATCAGCTTTGACCAATGACGTCTCACAAGATACGCTAGGTAGATATACCAATTAGCAAAACAACACTATCAACTAACATAAACATACAGGATAATACATAATACTTGTGTATTACAGATAATAAGTAATCTGTGATTAACCTCGTAAATTACGGAGGGCATTTATAACATGTGATTCCACCAGTAAGCTTTGGCTCGTGACGTCGGCGTGTTGTGTTCCACGACATCACACGCGCGGTAGCTTTGAGATGTATATTTATAGGTGAAGTGTTTAAGTATCGAGTGGCACTATCTTGGGGTGGACGTCAAGAGGAATGGGTATGTTGTCTTTTCTGTTGGTGATTTTTGCATTAGGTTCAGATTAAAGATCAAGTTTGTGTGTTTAAAAAGTGATACGTTGTAAAATAATGCTGTTAAATTGGTATCGCCATCTACATTTTAGATGTATTATAGGTAAACTTTAGTATTTGATACCATTTTAATGTTATTGGGACTTGAGACGGCCTATGATTGGTTTCGTTTTCTGGATTTTACGTACAGTATATGTTAATTGAAGTATTTGATACTATTTTTATGCTATTTACCAAGTGCTAATTGGTATCGCTTTCTTTACTTCATTATTACAAGAGAACTATTCCATTCCGTCCATAGCGATATACTGTACGACGTTTTCGTTTATTTAACACATTTTTTAAAATTATATTTTTCTGTGTTTCCGGTTGGCTTTTTGTCGTATTTTCCCGCATAGATGTCCCCGCCAAAAATCCCCACATGCCCGCGCTTGTCCCGTTAGTGTCATTTTACGTTAACTTTCTCGTGTTTATATGTGCGTGTTACGCGAGTGTTTTGGTCGCCATATTGGCTACAAGTACGTACGTTATTGCCGCCATATTGATGACGTTTGGGTCAAAGCAGACGGGTGGAATCGCGTTGTAAAGTATTGTCATTACATATTATCACAACAGGTCTTGGCCCAAAAATTCGCGCCTTGGCGTTCACTTATAATAATAATAAACTATTGTCTTTAACTCAGATATGTCATTGGTCAAAGCCAATGCGTCATATTGTGGACTTAATTGATCCCACCTGAATAGACACCGAAAGCAACTGAAGAGCTGCCTGGATTCCAAGATTCAGATAAGGTAGTGGTTGACCATCCGCTCAAAGGTCTTTACAATGCAACAAGTGAGGCCAATACCACAATAAATGCTGGGAGACATGCAGTTTTCCTGGATTTGAAATAAAAAATTAAAATGTCCTCCAAGAGTCAGGTCACTGACATTAACTTACCATATTACTTCCTGCATTCCCATATACCCTAAACCATAGTATCTTGTGCACGATCAACATGAGGCAGAAAGCAACAGTTCAACAGTCTCTATCCACAGTGTATCCAGATTCTAATATAACCATTGTGGTGTGACAGCCATAACTGGGATTGGAACTAGGAATGGGATATTTCAAGAAGACTCCAATAAAATTTTACTTCCTCTCACATGAAAGGAATGGAGTGTTCTTCCTATCTACCGTATCACAAAAGAACAGGGGGGAAGAAAATTCTAATATTACATAGCCTATCTGATGCACCCTGTGCCACACAGCATAACGTGGATTGTCAGATATATACATGAAATCATAGAAATAAAAATATGAGTTAAAAAATAATCACTGAATAGAAAATGCAAACATCTGAGGTAAACCCAGAGGGCTAAACTATATTATGGGCCATCCATATACCCTTGTTGGGCATATTGGAGATGAACTGGATTAAGCAACACGGTTGCACTTAATTAAGGAATACTAATCAGTTGAAACACTGATCACCTGTGATCTCTTTACATGTCAATGTGACAGTGCAGACAGCCAAAATTTTCCACTCATAGTCACCAATAACTACACAGTCACAAAACAGAACTAGGTCACAAAGCAGCTGAAAGAGGATACTGGACAGGTCTCTGATGTATTGCTAACTAATGCTCTGCACTTACAATGAAATACATTGTAAATTATTAAACCATGCTATGAACTACACTGGGATGAATAAACAACTGATAAAGTAATAGGGTATTTAAAAGCTCCTAAGAATAGTGCAACAAAGGAAAGCGTAGTAGTTTTCAGTGACAGTCATAAGGGCGCCACATATTTTAAGGCAAAAATACATAGAAGTGGCACGACAGTAAAAATAATGAAATAAGGAACTTTAAAAATGCTACAAATGTTCTGAAAAGTAAAGTAAATCAACAAGATGACTAAGAATTATGTAATTTCACCAGTAATTTCAGACGCGTATTGCAACAGTCAAATGCTACCACTGTACAGCCAGCAAGTATTTTCCAAAATAACAAATAATAGCAGTTTAAATTACATACCAATTTGCCTACAATTTCTACATATCTCCATGAAAAAATAAATATCCAATTCATATCTGGTTGAAAACGTGTGACATGGTACATCCAAGTAACAACAGGTCACTGACATTAACTTACCATGACATTACTTCCTGCATTCCCATGTTTCATACGGTGGCGAAAAAAACTGAACATATATTTCACTTGATAACAGGTGAAATATTTTATTCAAAAAAAATCTTTCAACTCCTCTAAGAGGTACATAGATAACAGTTCTAAAACGAGCATATATAAATAATAACTGCTTCTTTACCGTGAGAGAAATTGAATAAATTTAGCATAACCTTGGATCACGGCCAAACATTTCACGTAAATTTCAACACAAAGCATTAACCTCCTGCAGTTGGAATAACATACCACTGCTTGCTTTTGTGTCGAATTAATTACTTTTTCTGTTATCTTTTAAATGATACAAACTATTTCCTTCTTTTTTAGTGTTTTCTTTGAAAATCAGGTTGGTAAATGCGGACAACCTGCTGTACATCAAAACCATGTTATGTCGACAAGCATTATATCGTATCATGTGGTGAAGCATGTGCTCACAGTTTTATTGTATCATATGTATCCATGTTTCTTTAGTTCGGGACCGTCTAACAACAAATTTTTTATTCAGGATATGTTCTGCGTCCGCATATTCACGTCATTTTCCCCCTGTGGTATTCCAAAACTAAACAAACAAAGCTTTGTTAAATCGATTTCCACCATTCTACCAAAGATTTGCTTTATTAACATTTGTTTTCCACTGACATGTATCTAAGAGAAGCAAATCTTGGTGCTGTTCAGCTGCCCCGGATGGAGACACCACTGCGACGGTATGTCGCGTAACTAGTCATATGCACCCATTTACATGTGTCCCCAAATCGCATTTCGTAAACCGATTTCCCAATTCCGCATTTGGATGGTCATGTAAACATTCCAAAATCGATTCCGAAAATCCACTTTTGTAAAGTTTTCCAATTCAATGCAATTGATACTGTCCGTCACTTCACTGTCACGTCAAGGCACCATCACGTCAAGTTGAATTCACATTCACCCCATTTATATGGGCTCCCACAACCAGATTTCGTAAGGCGATTTCCCAAATCCGCTTTTCGTTGGTCATGTAAACATTCCAAAATCAATTGTGGTAATCCACTTCTGTAAAGCGGTTTCCCAGTTAAGGCCAATTCACACTGTCCGTCACGTCACGTCACGTCACCGTCCGTCAGAACATTCCGCAATGTATTTCTAATGGTGGCATTCACACTGTCCGTCATCAGACCGTCACGTCACGTCAACGTCCGTCAAGCTTTCTCGAGAAGAATGTTTTGACGGAACGGCCGTCTGCTAACATCGGAATTTAACCTATTTTCGTCACGCGAATTACATGTTGCAGTCGACGATTGCACTGTTTATATGCAAATGTGTCTTATTCATCTTTGTGTTGTTGTTGTACCTCGTTTTAGCGGTAAATCTCAAAAGTTTCATGACGACTTAAATATTTTTGTCAATTGAGTGTCCCCCTAAAATCGAGGTCGAATATCTGAAACCAAAAAATGGTTTATGTTACGTAACAATGTAACAGAAACGACTGAAGCAAACTGTTTATTTGAATAAGATTGTAATTTGATTACACATTTTTCATTAAATAACACTTTAAATGAAAATGTCAGTTCTAATGAAAGACAAAAATTCAGTTGTTTACGACGATATTAACAATGTCAGCGAGCAAATCGTAATGGTTAAAGTATACAGGCGCTATTTCTGCTCTTACAAGTATGGTTTGATATCTTCATATGTTTATTTTTTCGTTTGAAAATAGATGTCAATGTTTTGAAATGTTGTTTCAGTTCCCAGTAAATTGGCCAAAAATATAGACTGTAAAGTTTTCTTTGGCCGTTAGTAACATTTAGCGTTGTTGTTCCCCCTTTCTAGTATTAAACTATGACTTTCTACATAACAGATCGCCACACATAACCACACTTTCAACATCGCGTATTGAGATGGACGAATTGACGTGACGGACACGGACGGACAGTGTGAATACAACTTGACGTGACGGTTCCGTGACGTGACGTTGACGTGACGGACAGTGTGAATTGGCCTTTAGGTTACGAAATTTGGTTTTCGTCTTCTGGTAAATGTGTTGCATGTAAACGTAGTGAATGTCCGTCACGTCGAACGCTTATCCCAGTACCCGATGTTGAAAGTGAGGTTATGACTGGGAATCTGTTATTTAGAAAGTAATAGTTAAATACTAGAATTGAGGGAACAACAACCTAAATATTATTAACGCTCAACGAAAACTTTACAATGTGTGTATATGGCAATTTAGTGTGGTAAAGTGCAGGGAAGTGAAACATTTCAAAACATCGACATCGCGGACCACGGAAGGGGTGATCCGCGGGCCGAGGGTATTTAAATCACCCGCTACCGGGCTAGAAGCCAGTACCCTTCGAGCCACCGTAACGTGCGGATCTCCGTGCCGGCGCATTTCCAGGTGCTCAGTCCGTCAGTTCACCTGATGATGGCATGTATGATCGCAGTAATATTGTGCCCGTTGGACACTATAGACCAGCAGTACACCCGTGGATATTTTGAACATCAAACAATATTTATAAAAGCATTAATACAGCCTGTTTACTTTATCCATTACAATTTGCCCGCTGACATTGTTAATACCGTTGTACACAACTGAGTTTTTGTCCTTCATAGTCACTTATTTTTTCATTTAAAATATTATTTACTGAAAACTGCAGGTTTAAAAGTTGCAGGTCCAATCGAAATTCAGTGAGGATAGTGTGAACAAACGGAAAGATTCCTGAAGACTGGGCAAAGGCAATTATTATACATATCTTTAAGAAGGGAAACAAGGCACTTTGTGAGAATTACAGACGACTAGTACTATTGTGCCACTGCATGAAGATATACAAAAAGATAATTCTAAAGAAAATCCGGAACATAATAGAGGCACATTTAAGAGAGGAACAACAAGGATGTCGACCTGGAAGGTTAACCATAGATGCCATATTCACAGCCAGACATATTCTAGAGAAGAAATGGGAATTTGGGAAAGACATGGTAGTTGAATTCATAGATACGTGCTTATGCCACTGTTAAAAGAGAAATGATATGGCAAGGTCTGAGTAGAATTAAATTGTCAAAATAAATGCAATTGAGAATCAGGAAAATGTACAAAAAGTGCCTTAACTGTGTTACTATTGACGGCAAAAAATCAGAATGGTTCATAACAGACAAAGGGGTTTGGCAGGGAAGTGTTCTCTTACCAGAGCTTTCTAATATAGTGATGAACCACATCATAACAGAAGTTCGCCAAGGAGTAATGGTAGATGATATGAAAATCATCGCATGTGAGATAGGCCTATCGTGTGTAGCATCAACATCGTCTCATGAATGCACTAGCATAACGGAAAAGTGACACTTTCAAACCTCTGTTATAGCAAGAAGCGATCTTTTAAAGGTTTTTCGTGCTTCAAATGCAAAACTGTGTACCATTACAGTTGCGCAAATGTGAATCCAAAACAGAAAATGTGGCTCTGTTCCACATGTGGTAACAAAGATTTAGGCATTAAATTACGTGACACAGACGATAAAACTAAAATTATATCAGTTTTAGTTGATATTAGCTTTAAAAAATAAATGTGAAAAGTTTCTCCATCAAAATGAACAGTGTGAAGATGGCGTAATAGAAAAGTATAGGCCTATCAGCCAGCATTAAATATGAACCAAAAGAAACGAAAGGAAAGTAGTTCAACGCGGTAAAGTTCTGCCTAGAGCAGAAAAAATCATGGATAATATGCCTGCAACGCCAGAAATTTCAAATCTTATAAGTAATCAATGTGATAACAGTAAGTCTACTACAATCCAAACTGCTGAAGACTGTAGAAAACTCGAAAATCAGGGTGGAACAAAAACAGTTACGATAATTAAACACAGGTACTGTTATTATCAGACAGTCATGGCAGAAAATGTTCAAAAATACTGAACGAAATTTCTTCACCGAGGTATAAATTCACATCTTTTATCAAACCGAATGCCATGTTCAAAGATGCAACTGGCAACATAAAAAACAAAACAAAACAAAACATCTGGTCTTAGCTGATTCAAATGACATTAATGGTACAAAAAATGGCATTATAACTTCACTAAATGAAACCATCACAAAAACTATGCACACACAATTAATTCTGTGCACAATACCATACAGGTATAACAAGCCAAGTGAAAATTGCAAAATATTGGAAATAAATAGCTACTTGATGCAGAAATGATCTTACAGTAATCATGTTAGAGTGTTGGATATAAACAGCTTTCTACAACAGAAAGATTTAGCAAGGCATGGTCTTCACATGAACAATAAGGGAAAAAAGAAACTCTGTGATAACTTACCGAATGTCATGAAAAGTCCCCTGACAACAAGAAGTGCCATCAAATACATTACTACAGCTCATCAAACATATTCACAACACAAAAAAGTTACGTTTGATGATACGTCCAGTAGAACAGGGAATACTACAGCTGAACCAATACCAAGAACTGAAGAACTATCAGTATCAACAGCAGAACTGGTGATGCAATCAACCCTGTCTAGCAAAAGATCAGCAGAACCAACAGAAAAAGAGGATACCACAATGAGCCCTAAAACTTCAGCTCTATCTTCTCTTGCAACATATAGTTAAATTACATCAAACCAGCCATCAAACAGTAAAGCGTGCCACACAAATTATGCAAGAAGTGAAATAAAAATGTCTTCCACTAGAGTCTCGAACAGGGTCAAAAAATGCCGGAGAGAAATAATGATTTTTATGGCCTCCCAAAAGAAAGTTGAGACGCCACCAAAATGTAATCCGCCCGGTGCAACAAACTTAAGGACCACTGGAAGAGGATCGACTGTGAGTGTGTCTAATATGTCACAGATATCAACGTATCTTCTAGCTTGTAGTGAAAATTCAGTGTTATTTGTACATATAAATAAACAGTCTCTAAAACATAAGGCTGATGAACTTGGTGTTCTACTGAATGGCATCAACAGAATAATATTGTGTGTTAATGAACACTGGTTAAGAGAAGAAGAGATAAATCTGTATGTACCACCATGTTTTAATTTAGTTACAAGCTACTGCAGACCTAGTCAAGGTTATGGAGGTTCTTTAATTTATGTAAGTAATAATCTAGGTTCAAGGTATACTGTGCTGGATGTTAGGAACTTATGTGTTAAAAGTGTTCTTGAAGCTGCTGACATGCTATTACCACCAGTAAAACGCACAGTTGTTTCAATATACCACACTCCCAATTATGATACAGAACAGTTTGTAGAGTGCTTGGATAGACTTAGTCTCCATACAGAAAAATATGCTGAACACAAGACATTAATTTTTGGAGATTTAAATTTTGATGCTAGAAAAAAGGCTCCCAGGAATGATAAATTGCTTAACATGCTAAGATCTCATAATCGTTTCTGTGCAAATTATAGTCCCACATAGAAACACTCTTGACTTGACAATTTTATTACAAATATATAAATAATATAGTGAGGACAGTTTACTACTCACCGCAAAGACGTGGCGACGAGCTGCGACAGGCACATACAAAAGACACACACATACAACACATTCAGCTATCGGCCATGGCCTTCTTCAGATATAGAGCACTCACGCAATCACACAGGCACACGACACAGTCATACAACCATCACCTCCGACTGCCACACTTCGAATCTCCTTTGATTCGAAGTGTGGCAGTCGGAGGTGATGGTTGTATGACTGTGTCGTGTGCCTGTGTGATTGCGTGAGTGCTCTATTTCTGAAGAAGGCCATGGCCGACAGCTGAATGTGTTGTATGTGTGTGTCTTTTGTATGTGCCTGTCGCAGCTCGTCGCCACGTCTTTGCGGTGAGTAGTAAACTGTCCTCACTATATTATTTATTCCAACCTGGACTTTCCATTATTATTACAAATATACATAAAGATAATTTTAAACTTGGGTTACTCAATCTTAACTACCTTACAGACCACAAAGGTATATGGGTAAAACTCATAATTAATGAAACTCAAGGGGATTGTAGTCCCAAACCAATTAAATATGTCAGATTGTTAAATGATAATAGTATAACTAACTTCAGGGAGAAAGTGAAGGTATTAAACTGGAATAACATAATATATGCCTCCAGCAATGTTGAAGAAGCCTTTAGCAAGTTTATTAGTGCTCTATCTGGAATTCTAAATACCTCCTGCCCAATGGTAACTAAACATAAGAAGTGTAAAGCAAGTAGGCATGGCCTAGCAATTCTACATAAATGGTTCACACCACATTTGCAAAGGTTACGATGATTAGTTCTGATCTGCTATGATAAGGTCAAAAGTGGAAATGTTGATAAAACTGAATACATTAACATTAAGAGACACTATAGATCACAAATCAGAATAGCCAAATTCAGAGCTAATGATCACTTCATTGATAGTTCCAGTAATAAATGTAAGGCTGCATGGAAGGTCATTAAGATTGAATTACGTATAGGCCCACATTGTAGAAAAATTACAAATGATGTTAATATCACTCCAGGTGAATTTAACCAGTTTTTCATCAGTGCTGCAAACCCCTGTTCTTTGTCTCCTTATAAAATGATTTCGAAATTTATATCTAAACCAAAGTTACATCCAGCTTATATAAACCATTTTCTACAAAACTTTGCTGACACTGTGCCAAATTGTAGTTGGAGAAAAGTGGAAGTCAAAGATGTAATTAAAACAGTAGGAAAACTAAGCAGCTCCAAATCAGAAGATATTTATGGCTTCTCAAATTTCTTAACTAAAGCAATAATTGGCATAATATCGATTCCTCATCGCACACATAAATTGGATGTTTGTGACTGGTATTTTCGCTGTCTGAAAAAGACAGTTGTCATCCCATTACACAAAAAGGGTGACAAAACCTGCACTAATATTATCGTCCTATATATCTGGTACCTATTTTTCAAAAGTAATAGAATATTGCATACAAACAGAAATTTGCAAACACTTGTCAAAACATAACATATTAACTAAGTTGCAATAAGAATTTAGACCCCAGTTATCAACAGTTAAAGCTGTTAAAAATGTAGTCTCTATTATTCAAAACTCCTTTGAATCAAAATTATCAGCTGAAGCCACATTAGTGGACCTAAGCAAGGCTTTTGACTCTGTAAACCATACGGGAAAGGGTTGTGCCTTGGGACATTTTTTACATTTTTAATTTTTTCATTCTGTGAATTTTTTACAAGACATTTGAAAATTTACCCCATCACAGGCATCAATTTTATGGAATGTTGAACGAGCAGCAGTTTACGCTAGCTCCAATATTAACACAATTACTTACCAATAAATACTTTTGTGACACTTGTCCCAAGGTACAACTTATGGTTTCACCTTGGGAGAGTGGTGGTTTTACCTTGAGAAACGATGATGGATTCCAATTTCTTAGTTTTATGAAAGAAAAAATCATATTGGAATTAGGTAGTAAAAGTTTGTTAGTCCAAATACAAAAGTTATTTTATGTTGAAACAAGAGATGGTGGGAATAAAATATTAAATGAATGAAAACCATAACACGCCACTGGATCTGGTATTTCTTTCACTATATGACTGTGATTAACAATGATGACGTTCTCAACATTAGGGAATACAAAATGGTCCTTTGCTTCCTCAAGAATGTCACAGCTACATCTTCTTCTGTGCTTCCTAATACTACTCCTCCATAGTAAACATGAGATCTGCCACTGATGTCAAATTTTACCAAGACCCAACTACCTTGAGAACAAGAAAGTGTTACTTTTCTGGATGGAAAGAAGGATGAGAAATCCTCTTCTTAGGTGTTGTTGTTGTTGTGGTCTTCAGTCCGGAGACTGGTTTGATGCAGCTCTCCACAATACCCTATCCTGAGCAAGCCTCTTCATCTCCACATAAGAACGGCAACCTACATCTGTCTGAATCTGCTTACTCTACCCATCTCTTGGTCTTCCTCTGCGATTTTTACCCCACACACTTCCCTCCAATGCTAAATTCACAATTTCTTCATGTCTAAGAATGTGTCCCACCAATCTATCCCTTCTTTTAGTCAAGGTATGCCAGAAATTTCTTTTCTCCCCAATTCTGTTCAGTACCTCCTCATTGGTTACGTGATCCACCCACCTAATCTTCAGCATTCTTCTGTAGCACCATATTTCAAAAGCCTCAATCCGCTTCCTGTCCGCACTGTTTATCGTCCATGTCTCACTCCCATACAAGGCAACACTCCATACAAATGCCTTCAGAAAGGACTTCCTTAGGCTTAAATCAATATTCGATGTTGACAAATTTCTCCTTTTCAAGAACGCTTTTCTACCCATTGCCATTCTGCATTTTATATCCTCTGTACTGCGACCATCATTTGTTATTTTACTGCCCAAGTAACAAAACACATCTACCTCCTTTATTGCTTCGTTTTCCAATTTAATTCCTTCAGCATCACCTGATTTTCTTACACTGCACTCCATTACCCTAGTTTTGCTCTTGTTAATGTTCATCTTATATGCTCCTTTCAGTATGCTGTCCATTCCGTTCAATTGCTCTTCCAGGTCCTTTGCTGTATTTGACAGAATTACTATGTCATCGGCAAAACGCAATGTTTTTAATTCTTCCCCCTGAACTTTAATTCCTTCTCCAAATTTCTCCTTGCTTTCCTTTATGGCTTGCTCAATGTACAAATTAAATAACAATGGAGAAAGACTACAACCCTGTCTTACTCCCTTTCCAACCACTGCATCCCTTTCATGCCTTTCAACTCTGACAACCGCTGTCTGGTTTTTGTACAAGTTGTAAATAACCTTACGCTCCCTATATTTTACTCCTGCTTGCTTCAGAACTTGAAAGAGTATACTCCAATCAACACTGTCAAAAGCCTTCACCAAGTCACAAATCAAACATGCTACCTCCAGAGCCTCTGCCAAGCTCGGGAATTTCTTCATCAAAAGAAATGGAAGATGAAAGGTCCTTTGTCCGTTTAGTGGCTTCTTTACTTGGAAAAGACTTCTATTTCTTGTTTTATTTTTATTTTTCCTCTTCAATTCTTTGTTTTTCTGGTGTATCAGTGACGATCATACACCTTCCAGGTGTCCCAAGGTGCACAATAACAGAAAACAGTATCCTAACCTATGTACACATTTATATCTTTATAACTTCTAGTATCAATAGCTTACTTAAACAACGCCCTACAACACTGTGTTTAAGAAACATCAATAATGTTGCTTAGCTATAGTTTATATCTTGTAAGGATAGTGGCTAAATTTTACTTTCAAACATGAAAACTTGTAAAACTCCTCCTCAGATCTCAAACATCAACCAAATACAATGTGGCCTCCTATTCCATCTGAAAATAGGCCTGACAAGTTTACTTCATAGTTTCCACTAGAGTGTACTGCCTTTATTAAAAACTGGCCCAAGGTAAAACTGTCCCAAGGTACAACCCTTTTCCCTACAATATTACTCGAAAAACTGTGCTTTTATGGCTTTAAAGAAGTGGAACTTTGCCTCATCAAATCATACCATAGTAATAGGAAACAACTTGTAAACTATAATGACCAGAAGTCTCAGTTTCTGAATGATGCAAGAGGAGTTCCCCAAGGATCTGTGCTAGGGCCACTATTATTTTAGTATTTCAAAATGACTTACCCAGCAATATGCCATGCAACTCTGTGCTATATGCAGATGATACTACCTTCATCAGCTCCAGAAAAGACATAACGAAGGTGAAGGAGAAAAGCAAAGATCACCTTGGGTTGTCCTATAAGTGGTTTGAAGCCACTGAGTTAGCAATTAATTATGAGAAGACTGTACACATTTCTATCACCACGTCTAATGTCATTGTTGAGTCAACATGTACCAAGCTCCTAGTCATATATTTAGATACGAAAGTGACTTGGAAGGATCATGTAGGCTATATATCTCGAAATCTCTCTCGTGTTGTCTATATACTTAGGAAGTTACACACATGTGTTTCAGAAAATCTGATAATTAAATCTTATTGTGCTTTCTTTCAATGCCATTTAAATTATGATATTCTTCTGTGGAGTAATTCTCTAAGTGCCAGAAATTTTTTATTTGGTAGAAAAAGTCCATCAGGAGCATATGTGGAATTACTAACAGCAGTCTATCATGTATAGTCGGGCCGCAGAAACATGTCACTTCAAGGTCACTCCAAGAGTGTTTTGAAGTTGTCAGTATGATTGAAAAACAAATGACGAACGCGAGACGCTGCGTCTTCTGAACCAATCACAGCACAGCTAGGAATGCCGGTTCTGTCGTCGCCACTACCACGTTGCCGCGTTCTATGAAAGCTTTGTGTGTTCGTGTGTTATCGTCTGCATTTGTATCATGTGTGATTTTACTTCTTGGCGTACATTTCTTTATTTATTAAAAAAAGTCACTGAAACGGCGTCTT
The DNA here is from genome assembly GCA_026315105.1 of Locusta migratoria. Classification (NCBI taxonomy): domain Eukaryota; kingdom Metazoa; phylum Arthropoda; class Insecta; order Orthoptera; family Acrididae; genus Locusta; species Locusta migratoria. The sequence continues at coordinate 283,829,868 of CM048745.1, read as the reverse complement.
CAACCAAACGACAATCCGTTGCGTCGCCATTGCCATTGCCGTTGCGATGCCATTAAATAGCCAGGCAATGGAATTAATTAGAAGAACGCGGGAGTTCTACGAACAAGAGAGAGAGAGTTTGTTTCTGTTCACGGGGAACCATCAATTCCGGCTGATAAAGTCTTAGAGCGTACCTCGAAAACTCTAGGACTGAGTCAAAGAACGATTATAAGGAAAGGTGTGCTGCTTCAAGAACTACAAGACAGTGAAGCAAACCATGTGGAAGATAACCCAGGTGAAGAAAACAGTGTGTTTTTAACTACTCCAGGCAAGGAAAAGAAGCAGCCTCGCCCTGTTACCAGTCTTGATTTGTTTCAAACTGATGCAATCCGTCGTCATATTTATGCCTATTATTGCCGGAAAGAATATCCGACTGTAGCAAAGTTGCTAATTTCGTTAAAAGCATGCGATCTTCTCTCGGGTGGAAAACGTCTCTGAAATCAGTGTTAAGAAGTATGGGCTTCCACTTCAAAAAGTTAAATGGCCGCATGTTGTTGCAGCTAGAAGTATATTCTTGCATAAAATTAAAGGCAATGATATACATTCCATTGTATGATTAGATGAAACCTGGGTCAACGCTGGAGAAGCTTTTGATAAATGCTGGACAGACAATACTCCAAATAGCAGTAGTCATCAGCCAACAGAAAGAGGTGCCAGATTAATTGTGGCACATGCAGGATCTTCAAGTGGATTTGTGAATGACGGACTTTTAGTCTTCCAATCCAGAAAAAGTGGTGATTACGACGAAGATATGGGCCACCATGGCTGCAGTGGTTTAAGAATTTGTTGTTGCAGTTTAGTGTCCCAACAGTGTCTGTAATAGACAATGCACCTTACCATACGGTCATATTAGACAAAACTCCGACAACTAGTGGCCGGAAAGAAACTATGGTACAGTGGTTGCTAGCGAGAGGCATTGCTGCATATATGAGTATGACAAAGCTGCTGTTGTATTCACTCGTGAAATAAAATAAACCTGTGACACCTACGTATGTAGTAGACGAAGTGGCAAGGGAACAGGGGTATATGGTAATTAGGCTACCACCGTATCACTGCCATTTCAACCCGATTGAAATGGTTTGGTGTGACGTCAAGACGTATATTAGGAAGAAAAACAAGTCTTTCACTATAACAGAAGTGGAAAGACTTTTACTTGAAGGACTTGCAACTGTTGACGCCACCTTGTGGAGAAAGAAGGTAGAGCATGTTGCTAAACTTATTAAAGAAGCGCAGACTATAGATGGAATAATAAATGAACATGAACAAAATTGATGATTTCCCTCGATGATGATGATGATGGTGACGATGACGAGGATGACGACGGTTTTGGTGCTGATTCGCATGCCAGTGATGATGGAGAACTTGACGGAATTGCGCCATTGACTTCATAAACCGGTGAGTGTAAATTTATGCAAAATTAATTCTCTCACTCTGCATCACAGAATGCAACTGTTTCTTTATTTCGTATTACGATTGTTGGTTGCGTGTTCTTTGTTATGGATAGCTTTACATTATTGTACGACATTTCATTTGCATCTATTACGTTAACAATTCGGAATAACATCTCATAGACTCTGTCCTTAAGTTAGACTGTTTTATTTATTTCACGGTTTCGCATATTAACAAATCGTATTTCTCTGTTGGTGATTTGTCTGTTGAAATAACACATTCTGCGTTATACTTTTGTATAAATTATTATGCGACCATTCCTATGGCCGGTATTACACTATCAAATTATTTGTCAAAGAATTGGACAAAGAAAAATTGGACGTAGTGTATTGGGAACATCGTCCAATATTTCATCCATTCTAGGCCTCTGCCTAGATTTGATCAAAGAAATCGCTCGTCTTCTGTTTCCTGCAGTGAGAAATGTGACCGCTTGGAGCGCTAGTAGTATAGTACAGCTTCCTTGCCAGTTGCCACTACAGCTGTTTTATTTGGAGGTTAAATATGGACATTACGTTCGTATTCGTAAACATGGCTAGTAGTGGAATGTTCGTGTAGTGTTTTCTAGCAACAACAAAATTTTAAAAAATCAGATGGGGCGTTGTATAACAGGTGACAAGGCAAATTCACACTGTCCATCACGTCAATTCGCGTAGCCCAATACCCTGCAACGAAATTGAGGTCGAGTTACAATCCGTGATGTAAAAAAGTCATTATATACTATCGGAATTGAAGAAGTAATACCCCTAAATCTTAATACGGCCGAAGCAGATTTTAGAATGTGTGATTTTGGTTACGTGGTGTGCTAAGTTCTGGGAAATGAAACAACTTTCAAAACATCGACGTTGTTTGCAAGCGAATCTATGTATATAAAAATACGTCAGCCAATTTATGTAAGGAAATAAATAGAGCCTATTTATTTTATCAGCAATGTTTCCCCCTTTACATTGTTAATAACGTCATAAACAATTTAGATTATCCTCTTTGTCAGTGCTCACATTTTCCATTTAAAACGTTATTTAATAAAACTTAACAATCTTATTCGTATACACTGTTTGAGTCAGCCTTTCTGTTACTCTATTGCAAACTGTGAAGGATGAAGAGCGACAAAATAATTAGCAGTGAACGGCCTGGCTGTTTGTTCTGCCGACGGCATAAAAAAGGAAAATCCTCCCGGTCCCGTAACAAATTTTATTTATCTCGCTCTGACACCCACGGTTTCATCCAAGTGCGTTTCCTTTTCTTTTTCCCTCCTTCTCTTCTGAATGCAGACACAACGCAACAGTAGTATAAACAATAGCTGAGCATTACACCGTCATTTTGAAGCAAATTTGACAAAATATTGGATGATAGTGTAATACCCCCTTTTGCGTTTCATCCAATTTCTTTGTCAAAAAATATGACCAATATTTCATCCAATTTTTTCGTCCAATTCTTTGTCCAATAATTTGATAGTGTAATACCGGCCTATTCACGGTCTTAGGCGACATTTTCAGTACATATTTCAGATGTTCTGAGCTATCAGCTGTTCCTGTAGTTGTCTGCTGTGTAGGTATTGCAACCTTGGAGTCGCAGTATAGCCAACTACGCATGAACTACGTACAAACTGTCAAGTGACATTTTTCAGCGGCCCAACTATAGACCTTATTTCAAAGAATTATGGATAATGACAGTCCCTTCCCTCTTTATATACAATTGCCTACTGTACATAAAAGAAAATCTTAACGGTTACAACCTTAGGAAATCAATTCACAATCATAACACTCAGCAAACATACAAGATCACATACCTGTAACACAACTTAGAAAAACACAAGACAGTTATGAATATGTAGAAATAAGACTTTTCAACACGTTACCTGTACAGGCACACATTGCCTCTCTTAACGCCTTTAAAAATACAAAATAAAAAATTGTTGGAATAAAAAGCTTTGTATAGTCTTGAAGAATTTGAAAACTGTTCTAAAGATGACCTTACTTACTAAATAACTGTTTTTTTAATTATAATTTTGTAACTTCTGTGCCTTTTTACTTGTACGTGACTTTGTAAGCAATTGAACAATATATAGCTCGTTAAATTTATTATATATGAAACTTTGTAAGAAACTAAACAATATATATTTTCTTAAATTTATGATGTATGTTAATCAATATGTGTAGCTAATTTGTATACAGTGTACCAAAGTGTATGGTTTTCCTGTTTAATATCAACTGTACTGTGTAAAATCCTTTTTACACAACACATGATAACATCAATTGCACGAAAATGCTTAAAGATGGCTGAATTAAATAAACAGATGTGATGATTTTGGAGGAAAATGAATAGAAATTGGAAGACCATCTTAACGCCTGGCAGAAAGTAATTGAAGAAGCAGGTATGAAGATAAGTTTAACAAAAAGTGAAGTAATGAATATCAGCAGCAAAAATGTAATAATGAAGGATTTAACTTGCAAAGGAGAAGTTATTAAATAAGTGGCTGCCTTCAAGTATCTAGGAAGTAGAATAACTGTAAAAGAAGACATAAAGGATGAAATTTCATAGAGAATACAAAACTCATCAAAATTTTATTATTATGTATCTGACATAACAAGATATTGGAAAATACCTGCAGAATCAAAAATTATGATGTAGAAGTCATATTATCTGCCATTGTTGCGTAGACTTTCCTGGCGTAATAACTGATAATATTCATATAGGGTGTGCAGCCGGATACTGTCGTCAACTAAACACGATATTTCGGCAGACCAACTGGCTGCCATCTTCAGGTGAGTGCGCTGATACTCTTACTCGCCGGAAACTGAGTAAGTTTATCAGCGCACTCACCTGAGGATGGCAGCCGGTTGGTCTGCGAAAATATCGTGTTTAGTTGACGACGGTATCCGGCTGCACACCTAAGATGAATATTATCATATTATCTGCCAATTCTGACTCATGGATCGGAATTTTGGACTTGGACAAAGATATGAGTAGGATAAAGCAAAGGAAATGCGATTTCTACGAGCAATCATTGGCAAGACAAGAAGGGGCAAGATAAGAAATGAAACAGTACGAAGCACTTTACTCATCAAACCCGTGAAAGAAATTATAGAGTGTAATAGACTTATGTGGTTTGGCCAGATTAAGAGAATGGGAGCTGAAAGACTTCCAAGAATATCTCTAGATTGGAAGGAAGATGGACAAAGACCAGTTGGAAGATGGCGAACAAGATGGAGAGACCAAGTGAAAGATTGTGAGAACCGAAGAAGATTGCAGTGGGAGGAGGTGTTAAATGACAGATTGTGGGAAAACAGAGAAGTGTGGAAGAGGCTCTGTCAACGAACTGCATAAAAGCGGAAACGCTGCCAGAAGAAGAAGAAGATTTAATGAAAACCGTGTCATTAAATTTCAATCTTATTCAAACAGACAATTGGCTTGTCTTTTCTGTTACAATATTGCAAAACATAAACCGTTTTTCGGTTTCAGATATCCGACTTCACTTTTAGGAGAACATTCAGCTGAATAAATATTTAAGTCCTCTTAAAACATTGGAAGTTACGGGAAAACAAAGTATAATAATAAAATAAACTGCGTGTAAACCGTGTAATCGTCTACTAAAATAAGAAAATCGCATGACGAAAATAGGTTAACTTCCGATGTTAGCAGATGACCGTTCCGTCAAAACATTCTTCTTGAGAAAGCTTGATGTGACGTGACAGTACGGTGACGGACAGTGGGAATGCCGCCATTAGAAAAAATACACTGTAAAATGCTCTGTCCAAAGGAGGTTATAACCTCATTGCTCTGACCAATGAGCAGAAATTCAAGCTCGTTGTTTCTGACTACAGACTTACTAAATAAAAACTATACCGCTCGCTGGCGCTAATGTCGTGTCCCCACATTGAATGTGACAGAAGTCGCCATTTAGAGGGAAACCGTGCATAAACATGGTTTGTTCGTGTGCTGCTTTTAATTATAACAGTAAGAATGGAAGCAAAGACAAAGACGGAAACACTGTTATATTTCACAGATCAGTCGTTACTTGTATACTGTGAAGTATTTTCATGCAGAAATAATAATTTATGAGCGTTTGTTTTTCTTTAGGTTTCCTCTTATAATGATTCTCTAATAGTGAGAAAAGTACTTTGTTGCATGTCAAATACTTATACTTTATTTGCGTATAAATTACTAAATATACTAAGTTGAGCTGAATGAATAAATAGGATATTAGAGGTATTTAGATTTTTAATCATATATATCAGTATGATGCAGAGGTATAACGAATAATTGCTTGTAAATGGTCATTATTTGATCAAAAGTTGCATATTCAACCACTTTCAGGAGTACTATCTCTGTTGAAAAGTAGTGTGCGAATGATATGCCTATTTAAAGTTGTTTGGGCCATTTCAATTATTCAAACTCAAATTCGAGGAAGTCGAAATAAAAATTCTATGTGATATGGAAAGGATTCTAGACAAAAATGTGGTGTACAAAATAAGCGTGCAAAACATACAGAGTAGTAAGCAAAAAGTAAACAGGACCTGACGAAAATTACGTGGATTAAATAATATTCGCATTCTCTGCTACTTTAAACCTTTCAAGGAATCATCTTGTGCTAATATCTCGATGCAAAATCGCTCCACCTTCTCAGAAAAGAGCCTTACATTCTTAAAATTCATTTAAGAATACCTTTTAAGCAGTCTGCAATAAACAGGAATTTTTTTTAAACAGTCATGCCTTTATTTTGCTCTTACTGAGTCCATCTACACTACAAATCAGAGCCCCAGTACTAGGATTCTTCCCTGCATATGGCGGCGATCAGCTGCTTCAAGTAGGGGACAGTTGGCTCGCTTCTCCACTACGGTGTGGTGGGGGCTTGGTTCTGACGGATGGTGACGTGACGTGATGTGACGGTTAATGTCTAATTGGCCTTTCTACAGTCGATTTTCGTGCCCATTTAAAGGCAACCGTTTTGAAGCGTCCTTGGCTTGAGAAAATTCGCTTGAGACTGTCACATATAAAGACAAAAGTGAAATACTGTTTACGAAATTAGGATTTGGTCTTCCAGAAGATGTGTTGCATGTAAACATAGTGATGGTCGCGTTGCCGCTTCAGGCCGGAAATCAATATTATGGGACGATGCCCAACTGGCAGCACTGCAACAAATCATATGGTTGGGGATGCGGCATGTTCCATTCTGAAAGTACATAAGCTTTGTGATTTGCTGTTTTCTTGGTATTACTGTCTATGGAACTTACCATTTGCAAACAACCAGGGCAGTGAAAGAAACATAGAATTGAATCATGTTAACCTTTCTGGTCTGTGATTTGAAATGTAACTCCATCACCATTGTAGTTTAAAAATGTCTCATCCCGGAAAGAAATGAAAGTACGGCAAGGTATATCTTGCCGTACTATAAATTATAATCGTTTTAATTTCACTTGGTGGAAGACGTTCGAGAAACTACGTTCACCAGTGAGATAGACGCCTAGAAAAATACTTCAAGTGCAACAAAAAATATTTATTAAACACAAAGGGCTTTTATTTGCTTTAGACAAACAATTACACATGATTGACACATTGACTGCTATGATGAAATTTGGACCATGTGGTGCTATACCACATTGGAACCATGAATATTACTTGTCAATCCAAACTGATTTCTTGCAACAGATATCTTGTGTTGAACATGTAAAACTAAGGTACTTGATAAAATATCAAGTTATGACTGATAACAAGTGTGAGCATTATCTATGAGCTCCATGAGATTCGCAAGGCTTCTAAACACAATTCTGCATTTGAGCCACTTATGGCCCATGCGGCTAACTGTAGAGAGTATACGCGAACAAAATACGGCTAATGTGGCATTATAAACCATGTAACTGTGAGCTGACATTGGCTCACATGGCAGTCAATGTGTTAAATTAATTTATATCTGGAGTCAGGATTATGAGTAATCAAAATGAGGCGCATTTTATACGTCTACATGTACATAAATACTCAGCAAATCAGATTTAAGTACATAACAGTGGATTCATCAACTTGTTTATATGATATTTCCCTACAATTCCATTCTCTAATAGTGCACAGGAAAAAGGAACACCTAAATATTTTCGTTTTATATCTTATTTCTTGTATTTCAGTACGATGATCATGTCTCCCTGAATAGGGTTCTAATAAAATATGTTCACATTCGCATGACAAAGGTGGTGAAAGAAATTTTTCAAATAAATCTTGCCACAATCAATAACTTCCTTCCTTTATGGATTTCTACCCAACTCATGCATAATTTCCGTGACACTCTCTCCCCTATATTGCGATAATACAAATGTAGCCACCCTTCTCTGAACTTTCTTTATATCCTCTGTCAGTCTTACTTGGTGCGAATCCCACAATGCACTTAAATAACCATATTCCACTTTAAATTGGAATTCTGCATCAGCTGTTCTCAGTAGTTATAACCAGATGGGTAGGATAGGAGCAGTAGCTATTTACGTGGCTCCAACATCGGCTCTGAAATGTCAACACAGTTGTGTGGGTTATTATCACAAGGCACTGCCTCACCACTGCCCTACGAGCATTCCTAAGATCTGTGTTGTGGAGTATAATCATAATATGCTATTTCTGCAGAACCTTCCATATAGTTTGAGGTTACCTCTCTATGTGGATTGCTATTTGAAGATGGTGTCTCCTAGATTTACTGCAAGACAGTTACTCCTGCAGAAGATCAGGAAAATCTGTTATTGTTCTGAACTGGTACTGACGAACCGACTGCAAGAGTTGCACTATTTTTATAAAACAGTCTGGCCGTCTGTGAAACTCTGTCTCAAAGAGGTCTCTTCATGTAGGAGGAATGTCGGGTATCTCCTGAGGAGCCGCAGCATGAGCTTGAGTAGCATACATTATCAGCAGAAAAATACCATTCCCATATAGGACCACAGACATATATTTTCATATATTCTTATGTCTGTGGAATATAACTAGAGAAGGATGGACAGCTCCCATTCCTGGATGTCCTGGTCAAGAGGAAGGCATGTGGCACTCTAGGGCACAGTTTGTATCGCAAGCCCATCCACACTGACTTATATCTCAAACCAGTAGCTGCCACCACCCGGCTCAGAAAAATGGAGTCTTGAGAACACTAGTGCACAGAGCTCGAGCTCTGTCGGATCCGGAAAGTCTGGATACTGAGATGCAACATCTTCAACTGGTGTTCAGCAGAAATGGTTACTCCTCCACAGACATCCAGAGGGCACTTTGTGCTGCCAGCAAGCCACAGGGTACTGAATAGGAGGCAAAAAATGTGGCATACCTGCTATATGTCGGACCTATCTCTGCAAAGATCAGCAGAATTCTGTTGAAATATGACATAAACAGCATATCCTGCCCACCCTCTAAGATTGGGACAATGCTAGGGAGTGTGGAGGATGACCTGGGCGCTACACAAACCAGCCATTTACAACACACCATGCGAGTGGTGCATGTCATACATCAACCAGACTACCAGGACAGTGGACGTAAGGTGCAAAGACATACCATGCTAGTGTGGCATGTCATACATCGGCCAGACTACGAGGACAGCGGACATAAGGTGCAAAGAACATCAGAGGCACACCAGACACGTGACTAAATCAGCTATAGCAGAGCACTGTCTGGAGTTCGGTCGCTCGATGGACTACAGCAACACCAAAATTGTGACACAGACGTCTAGACTGTGGGACAGTGTCGTAAAGAAAGCCATCAAGATCAAGGTCACAGACAATCTAATAAACCGAGACAGCGGTTACCAGCTCAGTTCGGCGTGGAGTCCACCTCTGTAACTTATAAGAGCCCAACGAAAGGAGCCTAGAAACCTCTCAAGAATCGTAGACACTCCAGGAACAGCGCCAGACGGATGCGGATCGCGAGCGGAACGCCTGATGCAGGGCGGGTCTCAGACAGCTGCCACGACCACAGATGGTGGACAAGCCGGGCGCGGACGTCGGTTGGAGCACCAGGAAAGTGCCGACAAATCGCGAGCAGCGCCAGACGGGTGCGGACCGCGAACGGAGCGCCTGATGCAGGATGGGCCCCAGACACCTGCCACAACTACAGATGATGAACGAGCCGGGCGCGGACGTCCGTTGGAACACCAGGGAAGTGTCAACACTTCAGGAGTAGGGCAAGGCGGGGGCGGACCGCGAACGGAGCGCCCGATACGGAACAGCCTAACAGAACTTCTACGAACAGTGCACGCTGCGATGCCAAGTGGGAAGGACTGTGTTGCTGCGGACGGGGCTTCGGCTCCGCATGCAAACGGCAACCGTCGCAGCTCTCTGAGCTTCGCGGGTGCAAAAGGAGGCATGCCTCTGAATGCAGTAGCGCGAGTCTTAGATGTCGGGGGTGGGACACTGACGTGCCCTAGCCACTTTCCGGTGCAACTCGCTCCCCGCCCCCGCCAGCGCGAGCGAACCCTGCGTCACGGACGAGACCTTGGTCTCGCACGCGAATGGCGCAGATACTAGCTGCGTTGGTGTTAACGATGCTGCTGTAATTACAACAGCGAATCAGACGCTGTCAGCGTCGCCTATTGGGGAGATGGAAGTTGTCACAAGGAAGCGCCCTGTGGCGCCTACCTAGGAGACAGCAGCCAAGAAACCAGCCGCCACTACCGGTAAGACACAGAGGGCACCTTCGAATAGACGAAGGGCGTCTTCTGCTGGAGCAAAGGCCGCCACTAAAGGCCACTCCACCGACCGCTCTACCATTGACGACAGCATTAAAAAGCCAGCAAAAAAGCACACTGTGAGGGCAGCAGTGTTGAGTCAGGGGCTACCAATCCCAATATCAAATAAATTTGAGGGTATTAGGGACACACCAGAGATTGTTACTGTAGATTACCAGGTTAGGAGAAAGACAGGCAGCACCTCCTCCCATTGTCCTACAATGGTTGAGCGATTTTAGAAGCCTTCAAGTGCTCCTAAATAGTGCTACCAAGGCCAATATCACCTACAAAACAGCGGGACGGGACGCCTACAAAGCCCTTACCAAATCCCTTGAGGATTACTGTTCGATCCTTGAAGTGTTATGGAACAAAGGAGTACACTTCTATACACACTCGGCCGAGCCAGTGAAATTACTGAAGGTGGTATTTCGATTCCTTTCATATCAAATGGATCCGAACCACCTACGAGACGAGTTGAAAGACTTAGACTTTGAAGTCAGGACTGTCAACCGACTAAAAACGCCGAAAACAAACAGAGAGACGTCACTTTTCCTTGTTATTCTCATAGATAATATAGAGAACAGGAAAGTGTACCAAACCACGGAAGTGGCAAATGTTTCCGGGGTTGTAGTAGAAAAATATCGCGGTAAGGGGCACTGTGTGCAATGTTATACATGCCAGGGTTTTAACAATGTCGCGAGATTTTGATCCATGCCTCCCAGATGCGTAAAATGCGCTGAGCCGCATCAGAGTCGTGACTGCAAGACGACAAGGGAGGACAAACCAAAATGCTGCAACTGCGAGAAAGAGCATGTTGCTAGTTATCGCGGTTGTCCCGTGTTTAAAAAGGCTGATGCCAAACAGAGGGCCACAAACACTCCTGCCAAAAGGGTCACCCCTGGCTTGGGTTTTAGTAATGCTGTGAAGGAAAACTCTTCTTTTAATCCATCGCAGGCAAAATCGGCTAGTCCACGAGATGATGTGCGCGTTTCTAGCCAGAGTCCGCGTGCTGACGTTGACAGCGCCAGCCAGCAGGCTGTAAACAGAGTCACACACTTTTTTTTTTTTTTTTGTTGTGTGTGTTACTCAAGACTGACTTCCTTTGGAAGTTTATTCTTGGTGTGTGAGTGTATGTGGGATTTTCTTTATTTATTTATTCTCATTACATATTGGGAGGAGACTTGGGCACACAAGGGGTCCTTTTGTTCCTCAGAAGGGTGTCCTGGTTTGTTTAAACTTGGTCGAAGGTTATTTTTTCCTTAGGGGGGAAATCGTGAGATACATCGATTACTGGTGTTGGTCTCTTGTTGCTGGTACTGAAGGCTTATGGTGGGTGCCAACGGACCAGGGCCTGTGGCACTTTGTGTTTATGCCATCGTTGGGGTTGTACATTTCCAATAAGGTGGAACTGTCGTATTTCTTCTCGTAGCCGGTCGACTTTGTGAAATAATTTGGTGGCATAGTCCTCGATTTTGTCTTGTAATAACTGCTCGTTTAATACCTGATTAACCTCTCGTGTCCGGGTCCATCGTGGGGCGCCTAGCGTCCACCGGAGGCAGTGGTTTTTGTAGCGGTTGGAGGTTTTTTATGTTGGAGGCGCAGGCTACTCCCCATGCTGCACATCCATACAACAGCTTAGGCTGGACTGTCGCCCGAGGAATAATGTAGTCGTTCATGGGCGCGGACCCCTGACAGAGCGCGAGAACCGAGCTGCGTCGGCCAATCACAATGCAGCACACAATGTGGTGGTCACGGCCACCCAGTCGGCCGCTGAAGACGTGCGTGGGCGCGGACCGCACATGAAACAACTGTACGGCGAAGTCCCAGAAGAGGAAAACATACCACTAAGTGCAAGCCTGATAGATGAGATTGGCTCACTCCTAAGGGCAATGAAGCAAACGGTGGAAACGCTCCTGCAGATACTAGTAGCTGTAGTAACGTCGGCCATAACGGCTAATTACACGCAAATTAACGCAAACAATCATGGACAATAGGCATATCCATGGATTGACCGTTTGCACGTGGAATGCAAACACTATATGTCCACAGGCAGGCGAATTTCGCCAGTTCCTATACTACGAGGCCGTTGAAATGTGCCTCGTACAGGAAACTAATTTAAAGCCTGGCTAATTACACCTGCGGCTAATTACACCTGCTATAGAAACGATAGAGACACACATGGTGGAGGTACCGCTATTTACATTAAAACCTATATAAAACACCACTTCATTCAACTACCGCAGCTAAACAAGCTTGAAGCCACAGTTGTAGTAGTCCAAACCTCGCTAGTGTACAATTACTTTTATTTCTGTATGTAGACAGCTTAAGGGAAACCTGGATCCAACCGATTTTCAAATTCAAATGTTTGTAGAGCTTATGGGACTTAACTACGGGGTCATCAGTCCCTAAACTTACAAACTACTTATGAACTAGCTAATAATACTAAGGACGGCACAAATATCCATGCCCGAGGGGGGATTCAAACCCCCGACCGTAGTGTCCGTGCAGACCGTGACTGGAGCGCCGCAGACGGCTCTTGCCACCGCAACCGGCCCAACCGAATTTGACGTACTTCTTAACCTTCACGGTAACTTGTTTATCGCAGGGGATTTCAATGCCAAGCATGAGAAATGGAACTCCAGAGTTACGAACACGAGCGGTCGCCGTCTCCTAGCAACAGTCAGACGACACAACGCAGTAGCCCTGGGGCCTTTTGACCCCACCCACTTTCCTAATAATGGCGGGCAGCCAGACGTACTGGATATCACACTGATGAGGGGTGTCAGACGCCTCTTCACTGCCACCACGTTGTGTGCCCTCTCCTCAGACCACTCCCTTTTATTTTTAACATGGGAATGGACGGGTAAGAGATTGCACTCTGGAGAAAACCGTTAGGATAGGTGAACTGTGACTTATACAAGGAGAGCCTCCAAGACTCGATACATAACATAGCAGATCCGGATAATGTTGGTGTTGAGGAATCGCTGCGGCAATTTACCGCACTGACGACTGAAGCGGTGGAAGCCGCATCGCCAAACATACAACAGTCACCTCGCAACAGATCATGGCATCTGCCGCAAGAAATTCTGAACGTGATAGCACACAACAATAGAGTGTTTCGTGAGTGGCAACTGACACGAAACAGAGCCACCAAACGCCACCTCAACCAATTGAGGCGTGAAATAAAAGCGGCAGTGGAACACCATCGCAATCGAGATTGGGAGGCAAGGGTTGCTTCATTGCAAACCGATGATGGCACAGCCTGGCAAACCACCAAACGGTTCTTAAGGAAAGGATTACGTATCCCCCCTCTAAACATTGGTGGTCAGACTGTCTGCGAACCAGATGCCAAGGCAAACGTTTTGTGCGATGCATTTGCAGGCAACTTCCGACCAATAGAGGACGTGATAGACCAAGCACATACACGTATTGTACGACAAAGGCTACCGATTTTCCTCGCCCAGGCTGGGGTGGATGATGAAATCGAGGCAATAACACCAGAAGAGGTTACACAACAATTACAGAACCTAAATCCTAAAAAGGCCGGCGGCTGTGATCGAGTTGAGGCAGTCATGCTTATGAAGCTCCCTCCTGCCACCATCAGGCCTCTAACACAAGCATTTAATGTTATTCTGAGGACTGGAAACCACCCTACCCTGTGGAAACACGCGGAAGTAGTTGCCATCCGCAAACAAGGGAAGGATACGAGATTGCCGCAAAACTAGAGACCTATAAGTGTCCTTCCTGTGATTACCAAGGTCTTTGAACGGCTGAACATCAAACGGCAACTACAGCACGTTAATAATGAGGATATTCTTCCAGACGAACAATTTGGTTTCAGGCGCGGACACAGTACCCCACAACGGCTTCTGAGGGTTGTGGAGGAGGGCATGGAGGCACTAGAGCGTCGGCAATACACTGGGGCGGTATTTCTAGACGTCTCTAAGGCTTTTGACTGCGTGTGGCATGAGGGCCTCCTGTACCAACTATTTGTGCAGGGGGTACCGGCATCACACGTACGTTTGATTGCATTGTACCTTAGCAATCGCACCTTCAACGTTCGTGCAGAAAATGGCATTTTCACAATAGTCATATACTTGTGGGAGTGCCGCAGGGGTCGGTCCTCGGCCCTCTGCTGTACTCTTTATATACAGCCGACGTCCCCAAGACGTCTCAGGTTTCATTAGCTCTCTATGCTGATGACACAGCACTCTACACCCGCTGTCTCAAACTTGACACCCTGTGGAATCGTTTGCAAGCGGCCTGCAATGAGCTTCAAGCTTGGCCAACTAAGTGGCGCCTTAAGTTTAATGCCACAAAGAGCCAAGCAATCCTCCTGACGAGAATAAGAGTGCTGAGGGATATGCGTCAGTTGCAGATCATCGGAGGCCCCATACCCTGGTGTAACACTGTCAAATACTTAGGAGTTACGCTGGATAGGCGCCTAACGTGGAAACATCACATAAATGAAGTCGGGAGAAAGCGCTCAGTCGCATGAGAGCGCTCTACCGCATTCTCAATCCAAATACGACCTTGTCCCCAAGCTGCGGCCTCACCGTATATCTGGTGCTGATCCGATCAGTACTGGAATACGCGGCCGTAGAGTGGGGCAACGCAGCTGTCACATTAGACTGTTACAGAGGTTGCAAAACGAGGCCTTAAGACTGGCTATGCATCTCCCCCGTGATTTTCCGAGCAGGGAACTGCATGATGTGACAGGAGTTCCACTCCTAAAGAACCGTTTCAAGGCGGCTACGCGTCAATTCTACGAAAAGGCGCGCAGATCTGCAAATAGGTTAATTGCCAACTTAGGCAATAGGATTCACAGAAGGGCTACAACAATGTGGCCTGACCTGCTTCAGCACTAAAAGTGCTAGAGCAAATTTGATTTTTCTGTACACAAAGCTCATACTCTGGAGCAGTTAGGAGATACCATTAAGCTAGGTTAAGTAGATTAAGTAGAATAAGTGAGGACATGCAGGATCCATCATCAAGATTTAAACTGCAAACACTCAACAGCAAGGCCTGTTGTTAGTTTAAGGATCCAGCCTACTCCCACAGACACAGATGGCAGCCGAGCCAGGCGCGGACGTTCGACAGAGCACCAGGGAAGCGACAACAGCTTACTAGCAGTGGCAAACAAAGCGCCCAGCTTCTTCTGGGCATAAATACTGTACACGATCTTCCAAGAAATCAATATCAGGTAGCACCTGAAGAAGGCAGCGAGTTATGCGGCCGAAATATTGTGCCAGAGCGACACACCCATCCAGCAGTAAACCTGTTTACTCAACATGTTATTTTTATCATTACTTCATGAACCTCTATATAACCTATTTCACAACTGCCCTAAATTAAATAATCTGTGTACAGTAACATTGCAAGATTTTTTTTTTCCATCGCCCATTCCACATGGCAGCAATCCTATAGTTAAACTACTGACCGAAACATGCTCACAGTACCCTTTGAAACTAAGTACAACCTAACACTTCTCGGAATAGCCTTACATTTTAATGTTTAAGCCCACAACTTAATTATTTATGCTAAACTCCAAACACTTTTTAAATTATTAGTATCTATCAATCACACAACCATCAAAAAGACACATAGGCATTCTTTTTTCACTCGTTTCATTTGGGAGTGGAATAGGAAAGGAATTGCCTAGTAGTGCTACAGTTTACCTTCCGCTTTATGGTGGAGTACGGAGTATATACTGATTGATTGACTGAGTGATTCACCATTTATCATTTACATGATATGGGTTTCGTCAATGTGCATATATATAGAAAAATACATATAATATTTATCACAATATATAGGTACAATATAACACACTATACTGTATACAAAAGATTCTTTTTCTTATTACACTAAAGGATTTTTTTTACATTATTCTCATTATTTTTCATTGAAAATAGTCTTCTACTGTACAATAGCTTTTTGTAATGAGAAACATTTTGACACCTTTTTTAAATCTGTACATATTACGTATTCGTTTAATTTTACGAGGCAATTGATTGTAAAACTTTAGTCCTTGGTAATCACTGATGCTTTAACTCCTCAATTTGTTTTTATTACGAGTAGCATTGTTTGTGGCAAAATGATGTACATTTTTTCTCACTACTGTTTGGAAAATATATTCACAAGGAACAGTCAGTATACCCAGTTCTTTAAACCATTTAAGGTAGTGCGGCCTTTCGTTCTGTTTTGTTATCATCCAAAGAGCCCTCTTTTGCAATATGAATTTTTTTTAATGTTCTGTCCATCTCAGTCCCAGGAGATTATACCATATCTAATGAGTGAATGAATTTATGCATGATATGTTACTTTGAGATACTTACTGTTATATACAGACGCTAGTACCCTCAAAGCATAGCATCCAGATCAAATTCTTTTAGCTATCCTTTAGGTATGTGCTCTCTATTTCAGTTGATTATCTATATACATCCCTAAAAATTTCGTGTTCATTACACAGTTCACAGAGTCACCATTTAGATTTAATTTAATATTGTTTGTTTTACTTATAGCAAAATTCATACTGTGTGTCTTACTGATACTAATTGTCACTTTATTTGCCTCTGACTATTTGTGTACATCTTTAAACATGTTATCAGATTTACTCAGCAATATTTCCTGTGTCTTGCCTGTAATCATTATGTTGCTGTCATCAGCAAACAGAATTTTGTCTCCATGAGTGACATTTTCCGGAAAGTCATTTATATACACTACTGGCCATTAAAATTGCTACACCAAGATGAGATGCAGATGATAAACAGGTATTCATTGGACAAATATATAATACTAGAAATGACATGTGATTACATTTTCACGCAATTTACATACAGATAGAACTAAATCAATATATAATACGAGTAGAGTGTCTTGCTACACTAAAAAAAAAAAAAAAAAAAAAAAAAAAAAAATGTGTGAAGCTTGTCAACATTTTTTCATGGGGAGTCAATTAAATGGAACACGTTATGTGGACGTGTTTCAACCTACAAGCGCGAATTACTGGCCATATACCAAGTAGCAAAATATTTCGGCCACAAGTAGAAGTGCGGACATTCACGGTATTAACAGACCTTAAACCACTCACGTTCGCCTTCAAACGTAACTGTGACAGTTGTTCATCGCGCCAGCTTAATCAACTTCAGTTTATAGCCCAGTCTACGATGGACATTCGATATATATCCAGGATTGATAATATTGTTGCGGATTGCGTATCTCGAATTAGCAGTGTCTCAAGTCCCATCGACCACTGGCACAAGCACAAAAAGAAGATGAGGAACTCCTGATCTACATCAACGAGCCCTCTTCCGATGTGAAGTTACAGCTCGTCGACATACCAGGAGAAGTGATGCTACTATAATGCGACGCTTCTCACGGCCGTCATCGTCCCTTCCTGCCATCAGTCTTTCGCGCACAGGCATTTGACACAGTGCTATGTTTGTGCCACTCAGGTGTGTGTTCAACTTTACGAATAATGTCACAGAGTTTTGTATGGCCCAGAATCTAGAAAGATTGCCATCAATGGGTCCAGTCAGGCTTACAGTGCCAACTCTGCAAGATTAATCGCCACGTCCATGCATCAATAGGAAATTTTCCAGATACCACTCCTCGTTTTGCACATATACATCCCGATATGGTAGGACCATTAACACTTTCGGATGTGACTGATCGGTTCACTTGATGGTCTGAAGCAGTACCAGTGGATAACATAATGGCCGAAACACTGGCTTCAGCTTTTCCAATAACGTGGTTAGATACATTCGGTTGCCCACTACATATTACCACAGACAGTCACTTCGAGTCTGACTTATTTGCATAATTGGCTAAGTTCTGTGAATAAAATCGTCACAAGACTACAAGCTACCACCCAGTCATCAACGGAAAGATTAGGCGCTGGCATCATTGTTTAAAGACAGCCTTGATGTGTCATGGAGGTACGTGGACGTCTGCTCTACCAGTGGTCGTGCTGAATCTATGGACAAGTGTCAAATCGGACATCAGTTCGTTGCCAGCAGAATTAGTTTACGGAGAAACACTACACCTTCCAGGAGACGTTGTGGAGACTAAGTCTATGAAACAGTCGACAACACCATCTAATCGAAATTTCTGCGCCGTTTCAGACAACACGTAGTGAAGATTCGACCTGTGACAGTCTCATGGCATGGCACAACACCCTACTTATCAATCACAACTTAGAACATTGCCAACATGTCATGCTCCACGCAGAAGGGGTCAAACTGCCACTACAATCACTTACTATGGCCCGTACAAAGTGCTTCAACGTCATACACAAACAGAAGAGATTATGATTAATGGCAAACCTACCAGCGTGTCATTGAACCGCGGCAAACCAGACTACGACTTTCCAGACATGCCACTGCCACCACTCCAGCGACGTCGCATCCCCACAATGTGTCGACAGAGAGACGGCAGGTCTTGGACGCCGCCTCCGTTGCATTCGTCACCAGATGCAACACAACTGCCGCTCGCAGACGCCACCCCACCGATGCGAACGACTCGTTCAGGACGCCTGCTGCGCTTCCCAGAAATGTTTTGAGACGCAGACGCACGGAAGATGGAGAACTCGTTCACAAACAATTAACACTGTACAGGTCGTCGTACTGTGGACGTAATTATTGTTGATGGCAATTGCAAATGCCATCAAGCTTAGAAAACTCCCATCCGGGACATCATTCTCTTGCTTAAATCGATCGGACAAGGTACTCCTAACCTTGTATCTAAATACCTGTCTGGAAGGAAAGACCAAATAAAAGTGGGTAGACGTCCACGAAAAGCCCACTCATGGAGCTGCAGTAAAACATTTCGCCTCCAGGTAGTATAGCGTTGGTTTTATCTTCTCACGTGGTGGAATGTCACTGCTTTCACTGAAAGTCTGGTAGCTAACACCATCAACGTCGTGTAGAATTTTCTGTAAAGGTTGATATTTTGTTTCAAACAGTGTTCTCGAAGAACAGGGAAAGAACTGTTTGTTTTCCACAGTCAAATCGTCCATCTAGTATTGCACGAATGTTGTCAGGAAATAGTGTACCGTTTCTTCTTTCTTTTTTTGCACATCATTGCAGGACCATTGGGTTACTACAAGTCCCTGTTGTTGTTGATTCCACAGCCATTCTGCTTACTAATCAGCTTACTGTAGTATATTGGTTATTTATGAGAAAGAGGGGAGAGAGAGAGAGAGAGAGAGAGAGAGAGAGAGAGAGAGAGAGAGAGAGAGTCAGACAGACAGACTGACTGACTTCAAACATTTAATTTATTACAATTTTATTACATTTATACATATATAAGGATATTGTGAGATTTGTTTAACAACAAGGTACATTTCACTCATTGTTGTCATTCGGAGACTCTCGCAAGTGGCACTTACGTCATCACATCTTCACATTTTCTGTACAGTCACTGGGTCGCTTTTACCAATATTCATTTTCTCTCGCAGCATAGGAAGCTAGGGACAGCCTTTATCCTCAATATTATACACAGTGTATTGTGGTAATAAGTCTTTTATCCACTTTCATTTCTCCAACCCTTCGCGATTCAGGTGGAATAACTGAGCGCCGTCTCTCCAGGCATGCTTGCTGAACACAGAGTGACCATGGCTATTTTCCATTAACCATTTTGCCGAATGTACATACAGCTCATAGTAATCAAAATGAAGATGGCAGAAACGGCCATTGAACTTTGTGCACAAGCAATCATTCGATATGCTTTTTCCTTTGGAATAAAACCTATGTGTACACAGCGGAAATCTTGGCAGTCAAGAAATACGTCATATACCGCTCTGGACGTACTTGCAATGCAGAAATCTCTACACCAGACTCAGGCTATTTAAAGAAAAACCATGATTGGATGGAGGGAGACTGTCCAGAATTGTGAAACTTGATTTCATAAAACATATGCCCTCTCCTTGAGACATGGAGAATGGTGATCTTGTCAGAGTGCTGTGACTGGATTATGCATCATGATAATGCAGGGATTAGGCAGCATTTCCAGAATGAGCTGGCCATGTTGCGGACTGTACTTATAACATACTACGTCCCTCTATACTGCAGATGCGAATACAGCGAAAATTATCACTATAAATAGTATGAGACATTGTATTTATACCAGTCTTTTGATAGCTATTGATGAGCGGCAAACTCCTGTTCTGACAATTCTTAGATTGAGTACCTCTATATGTGTTTAATAATGTGTTGATCAGCAGCTACCAGTCCATCTGAATATACAATTCCATACTAGTAACATCCACGACATTTAAAAACGTCCACTCGCATCTTCTTTTGATCCTCAGCACATAACTTGTTACTCTCAATAGAGGCATTTACACTTAATAGTTTCTTCTTTCATTTAAATTTCTGTGGAACATGAACTTTATGTTACGCTCATTCTAATCATAATCATTGAAAAAGTCAGAGACCTGCTTCTCTGCCTGCAGCGCCACTTCTCCAGTACCAGGTGGTAACGTACATGCGCAGCACGGCACTGTAAATTCCATTTTTTTAGCGTGCCTTAATTCATCTCCCTTGCTCCCTGGGAAAGCAACTGGATAAAATCCTCCCACTCCCCAATACCCCGCCTTTGCAAAGGCATCGATAGTGTTTTTCCAACTTCTTTGAATTTTATATTATTGCTTCCTTGAGTTGGCTTCACCACCAGTCATGTTCTTTATATCCATTTACGTGTCAAATTTGCAATCTTCCGAATATCTGTTTAATTTGTCAGTAATAAACTGTAATTGTTTGTCCTTAAGTTAATGTTCCTCATTTCAATCATCCTCACCTTTTTCTGAGGGGTGCTTGAAATTTTACTATTATTTGCACAAATTATGGGTGTAACAGTCCATTAGACTTCTCTGGCCATCAGCTGGTCTCATAAACTCCATGTATGTAAAAACAAGCGCATTAACAGCTGATTGGTGAGTATCATTGTCATAAATGGGGATTAGGACTGATCACAACTCACCATATATCAGCCTCAATCCCCACGGCACTTTACAATTTGGTGACCCTTGTCCAGGATCTCGGATCGAGGAGACTTCCTGTGAAGTGCTTTGATTCGTTTCCTTGCCACAGAGGCAAACCCCTGTAGGTTTGCTTAAAAACAACCACCATTTGTCTGCGAGTAGATTGTAGTTGCGCTTGCCGTTTCATTGTTTTTTTGTCTGTTGTTTGTTTGTGGTTTCATCGATGGTTTGTGTGATCTACAGATCACTTACACTGTGATTTATGACGTTGTTTTGTGGAATAATTTGTGTATTTATTGCGTATTGTATTTATGGTTGGGATTTTTAAGTCTTGTGTTTTGTGGGACTTGTAAATAGGATCAGCAACAGGTTATTGTAAGCATTATATGATTGTCAGTTGGTGTTTCGTGAAATATTTTTGTTTTTGCATTATTTCGTGATGTGTGAACATTACAGCTGCACTTAATAGAATAACGACGTCATGTACAGCAGTATCCATAAGACAGACTGCCCCAGACAGACTGACTTCTGATTTTTTGTTACTAAAGTTTTCATTTGTTTTGATGGTAATACCCTCTTGCTCTGCTCTTGGTTGCCCTGTCTCCCTTTTAATAATATTCCAAATTGTTTTAATTTTATTATCAGAGGAACAAATCTCAGACATGATGTACATGCTTCTTGATTTTTTAATAACTTTTCTTAATGTAGCACAGTAGCTTTTATGATATTTTATTGTTTCTGGGTTATTACTATGCCTTGTATATCGTGTAACCGAAAAAGGGAACTATATCTGTCCGCAAGAAAGAGTAATAACCCAGAAACAATAAAATATTATAAAAGCTACTGTGCTACATTAAGAAAAGTTATTAAAAAATCAAGAAGCATGTGCATCATGTCTGAGATTAGCTCCTCTGACAATAAAATTAAAACAATTTGGAATATTATTAAAAGGGAGACAGGGCAACCAAGAGCAGAGGAAGACAGTATAACCATCAAAACAAATGAAAACTTTATTAACAAAAAGTCAGAAGTTGAAAACATTTTTAATGATTACTTTTTAAATGTTGTGGAGAAAATAGGATCTGAATGTCCATTAGAAGGATCAAGGCAATTAATGGAAGAGGCCATACCCACACAATTTGATACAATTGAAATTCCACCCACCTCACCTTCAGAAATTAGGAAAATAATAAACTCTCTCAAGAGTAAACGGTCATATGGAATTGATGGCATTTCCAGCAGGATATTAAAAACTTGTTCCCAGGAGATAAGTAGGATTCTCAGTCATATTTGTAATAGCTCATTAAAGCAGGGTATTTTCCCAGATAGACTGAAATATGCTATCGTTAAACCTTTGCATAAAAAAGGGGATACATACGATGTCAAAAACTACCGGCCCATCTCACTTCTGACAGCTTTATCAAAGATTTTTGAAAACGTTATGTATTCTCGAGTTGCTTCACATATTAGTATAAATAAAGTTCTAACAAAATGTCAGATTGGTTTTCAAAAAAGCTTTTCAACTGAAAATGCTATATATACCTTCACTGATGAAATATTAAATGCTTTGAATAATCGGACATCACCAGTAGGGATTTTTTGTGATCTGTCAAAGGCTTTTGATTGTGTAAATCATGGGATTCTTCTGGATAAGCTTAAGTATTGTGGTATGAGTGGGACAGTGCACAAATGGTTTAAATCGTACTTAACTGGAAGAGTGCAGAAAGTTGAAATAAGCAGTTCACATGATGTAGATGAGACAATTAATTCTTCTAACTGGGGAGTTATCAAAAATGGGGTCCCACAAGGTTTGGTCTTGAGTCCTTTGCTGTTCTTAATATATATTAATGACTTGCCATTCTACATACACGAAGATGCTAAGCTAGTACTTTTTGCTGATGATACAAGTATAGCTATCACACCTGACAAACAGGAATTAACTGATGAAATTGTAAATGATATCTTCCAGAAAGTCATTAAGTGGTTCTCTACAAATGGACTCTCATTAAACTTTGATAAAACCCAGTATATACAGTTTCATACAGTAAATGGCATGACACCATTCATAAATGTAGACTTTGAACATAAATCTGTAGCTAAGGTAGAATTTTCAAAATTTTTAGGTGTTTGCATTGACGAGGGACTGAATTGGAAGAAGCATATTGAAGATCTCCTGAAACGTCTGAGTTCAGCTACTTATGCTATCAGAGTCATTGCAAAATTTGGTGATATAAATCTCAGTAAATTAGCTTACTACGCCTATTTTCATTCACTGCTTTCATATGGGATCATATTCTGGGGCAATTCATCATTGAGTAAGAAAGTATTCATTGCACAAAAGCGTGTAATCAGGATAATTGCTGGAGCCCACCCAAGAGCATCCTGCAGACATTTATTTAGGGATCTAGGAATACTCACTGTAGCTTCACAATATATATATTCACTCATCAAATTTGTTATTAACAATCCGACCCAATTCAAAAGTAATAGCAGTGTGCAAAACTACAACACTAGGAGAAAGGATGATATTCACTATTCAAGGTTAAATCTAAGTTTGGCTCAAAAAGGGGTGAATTATGCTGCCACAAAAGTCCTTGGTCACTTACCAAGTAGCATCAAAAGTCTGACAGATAGCCAACTAGTATTTAAAAAGAAATTAAAGAAATTTCTGAATGGCAATCCTTCTACAATGTAGATGAATTTTTAGGTAAAACTTAAAAAAAAAAATAAAATAAAATAAAATAAATAAATAAAGAAAATATAGATTGTCAAGTATAGACAAAATTTACTGACATGTTCCACATCATTACGAAATGTCGCATGCATGATCTAAGGAACAAGTATTAATCTAATCTAATCTAATATAATCTAATCTTGTGGATAGATATAGTTCCCTTTTTCGGTTAGAAGACATTTTTATTTCTTTAGTAAGCCATGGTTTTTTGCATGGTTTCTTACAATTAATTTCTGGGGGGAAACAGTTTTAAAATACCCTTACAAATGTATCATGAAGTAAGTTATATATTAAATAATCATCATGTTCCTTATAAAGCTCATCCCAGTCTAACTGCTGTGGACTTTCTGTGAAATTTCTAGTTGTTAAGTCATTAATCGAGCCCACGACTCTGAAGGACTGTTTAAAATTACTGAACAGAGCTGTGTCATATAATGTTACTAGCTGTGCACCATGATCAGGAAGACCATTCTCAACAGGACATGCATTGTAGTGTAACAGCTTACACTGTATGTTTCTGCTAGAGGCTCAAGAAATTCGACTATAATAATTAAATAAAATCATATTTTCTTTAGGAAAAGGTAGGAGAATATATTCTGGCTCCAGTTTTTCTCTGTAAAGGTTTTGTGCAGCAGAAAAGAATAAATGAAGAGTGGGATACTGTGCCAGTGATGTGATTACTCCATGTTGAAAAGTTCTATGTTTCGTATGTATATGTATATTGTATGGAAAATGACATTGTTATTAATTACCTTTAGTCTTGATTGGTTGAAAGAACATTTTTCTTCTGTGAGTTGAATTCCAATAAGCATGTAATTCAGTGATGTAGTAAAAGGTTATTTGTGTTACCTTAAAGTCACTGTTTACTTGAATTCAAACTTATCCGACTAAAAGGTAATTGCAAATGATATTTACTACAATGATTGGGAAATGAAAGTATCATCAATAGAAAGTCATCAGAAGCAGTTGTTCTATTAGGAGGCGCGGACTAGCTGGTCCTGCTACAGCGAACAACAGTAATTTATTTGAACAATTTTTATCAAGAGACAGTACCATCAAGAAATGGTACTAAGTTTGTTTGCAACACACACGTTTGGCGTTGGACTTAATCAGTAACGGCTGTTTGAACAACTCAGCATTTACATTGTTAAACTTATCAAGGTCTATAAAAAAGTATGGTTTATGGTTTCAAAGATTAGAGAGTAAAATATCAGTAAGTTGCAAGAGCGGCCTATCAAACTACTATGTGCCAACAAGGCAGAAATTGACTTACTTAAAACAAGTGGCTACAAGAGTAGAACAAAGCATATAGGCACAAAACAGCATTTTATAAGCGAAAAAACAGATTAGAAAAAGTCTCTGTTGAGCACATACCTACAGAGAAAATGGTGACAAATATAATGACAAAACCTCTGACAAGGTCTCGCCATCAACTCCTGCTGGAATATTTTGAGGTGAAAATGTAGTTAGTTGTTGTGTGTAAGTATTCCATTTTTTTAGTAGGCATGATTCTAGTGGAGAGTGTGAGAATGGAAATCTATCCCCTACTCATAGACAATATCTTTTGCGTTTCTGTGTATACTCTGTTTTTGTTTGTTTTATTATTCCGTATACTGAATTAAAAATTATTAATGTGTTTCTTACTAAACTCTAAAATAAAAGCTTTTAAACCAAATGCTGTGTTCTAAAATTACTCTGCTAAAAGTAATGTCATTTACTGTACAGTATACACTGTGTTTTATCAAACTTTAATAAGATCATTGGATAATTTTATGGACGGCGGCCAAACAGTCCCACACGAGATCTCCCTGCCAAAAATGCCATATGTTCATTTCATTTTCTCATCTCTTGGGTGTTATTGGTATTGTTAAACGATCAATTTTCCACAAGGTTATTTCTGTATGTACTGACAGTACGTGATACATTAGATGATCAATATATTGATTCTTCTTAGCTGCAGTATATACGAGGCGCATCCAGAAAGTAAGTTCCATTTGAATTTATCTCCACTGCAGTGCTGTGACTGTAGTTCCGCACATGCGCTGTAGACGATGTGTATCAAGGAGAAGAACGTGCGCCATTTGCAGATTGCTGTCAGTTACGTACGCTTTGTTGTGCTTTTTTGAAATGTCGGCATTGATTGAAAATCCCACCGACTGTGAAATCAGGTCGGTGATTCGGTTTCTGAATGCGAGGAAAGTGAAACCAAGTGAAATTTATCGGCAAATTTGCGATGTTTACGGATCAAATGCGATCAGAGATTCGATGGTGAGAAGATGGGTCCGAAAGTTCAATGGTGGGTGTAGTGATGTGCACGATGAAGAACGAAGTGGGCGTCCACCTTTGGTTACAGAAGAACTGGTTCACGTGATTGATGACAAGATCCAGGACATCTCAAGTCTTTCCTTGGCGGTCATCACTTCACCAATGACGACGAGCTGAAAGAAATTGTTTCCAACTGGTTGAAGAAGGTATATAAAACCTGGTGCCATGCTATGACAAATGCCTGCAAAATTTCGGCAGATATATGGAAAAGTAGTTTAAGAGTTGTAGAATTTTGTGCAATAAAAATTTCTTCTGTATCTGTGTACAATTTTATTTTATTACCAAACGGAACTTACTTTCTGGACGCGCCTCTTACATTCCAGAATTTTTTGTGAAGTCTTTCATCATTGTGAACTATAGGTTTTTAATCAATTAGCTTATCCAGGTACCCAATGTTGAAAGTGAGGTTATGAGTGTCGATCCGTTATGTAGAAATTCATAGTTTCACACTGGAATTGAGGAAACAACAACGCTTAATGGTATTGATGGCCAAAGAAAACTTAACAATGTTTATTTTCAGTCAGCCTACTGTGGAAAAATGCTGGGAAGTGGAACATTTCAAAACATTGACATCTATTCAGGGGAAAAATATATATAGGTACACATCAAACAGTATTTATAACAGCATAAATAGAGCCTGTTTACTCTATCAATTACAAATAATTGCCCACTGACATTGTTAATACCATTGTACACAACTGATTTTTTGTCCTTCAATAGCACTGACGTTTTCATTTATAACATTTGAAATTTAACACTAAAACAAAGTGTAATGATAAAATAAACATTAATAAAACACATTTGCATGTAAACCGTGCAATTGTCGACTATAACATGAAATTTGTGAGACGAAAATAGGTTAACTTCTGATTTTAGCAGACGACGGTTCCGTCGAAACATTCTTCTTGAGAAAGCTTGACGTAACGTTGACATGACTTGACGGTCCAGTGATGGACAGTGTGAATGCCGCCCAGTGATCTCTATACAAACTGGAAGTATAACTCTGGTGTTTGAACATATAATTGCAGTGTGCCTGCATATTCATATGTTTTGCACACTATTTCGCTTTGTCCGCCATGTTTAAATTTGGCAAACGAGTTTACATAAGTTATTACGTGACAAAGAATTCCTTGCTTACCTTATGATTTTGAATTTAATTCAATATTCGATGTTGTAGGCTGATATGGGAGCGGAATAGAAACATATTTTCTTGTCTTTTTCTTGAAATGCTGTGTAGCAGCCATGTTTCAATTGCATCATGTTTGCCTGGCATGCTAAGACAGCTGAGGTTCAACATCTAGAGTGTATAGAGATCAATGACACCGCCATTAGAAATACATTGTGCAATGTTACAACGAACAGTGACATGACGTAATGGACAGTGGGAATTGGCCTTGGCAATTGGCAAATTGTTCTATGCCTTTCAATGTACTGTGAAGACTCTGACAAAATACATCAAATTAAATATATACAATTTTGAATTTCGAAGCTCTTGATTTGATTCGGTGTATTGGTGTGGAATGAGCTAAGCAGAAACCTGGGGTCTGTCTCGCGGCACTATGCACTTGGCTGTTTTGACATATGTTAACCAGAAATTGATATCACATTACCAGACAGCTTGTTTCAAGATGTCTTCCATTTTTCATTCTGCTCTTTGCTGCCATTCCGAGCATTCCATTTTAACTATGTTAATGCTTATTTATATCGTTGTGGGGTTTTCCGTTATTTTGTTGTTGCTGTCTTTTGGCGAACTGAAGTGATTTGAACAAAACGTTCCAAAAGTGTGAGAAATGCAGTTCCATGTTCAATATGCGGAAGAACCTCTACATTCACTACAAAGTTCATTTATCTGACAAGGGAACGGTGCAATAAGACATGTCGAAACCTACCCTGAAATTTTTTACACAGACAGAAGACAAAGAAAGAAATGCACTGTCAAAATTTTAGCTGCTAAGAAGCATTGCAAGCATTTTTTAAAATAGCTGAAAATTGCCAAGTTCATAGCGCGCCAGGTGGCAGCAGAAATGTACACCCCCTACTGGCATTGTAACTAGGCACGTGCGCGCGCGTGCGCACACACACACACGCACGCACACACACACACACACACACACACACACACACACACAGTCGAGGTCGGCGGTATATTGTAAACAGGAAACACGACACAACCCGATGGTAATTTGTAAAGGACGTTTCAGGTTATCGTTCGTCTATTATCAGTTGAATTTTGCAGTATTGGTAAGTATTGACAATAAAGATAAAGCTGAATTAATATTTATTGTGCTTTCGTCAGGCATGCCTGTTTATAGTATCTTTTTTTTCTTCTTCTTCCAGTTTCACAGTAATGTGGAATCCAATTAACGTTCTCAATTTAGCAAAGATGTAATACGAAGAACATGGATTCCACCCAAAATCACCTACTTCTCCTGAGGACGTACATATGTGTCGTTTGTTAATTAATTTCTTTGACATTCATTCGAATGATATAGACATTTCGTTTGAAATTGTGGAAACGTTGGAAGAAATAGGATATAACTGTGACGATTCCATGAATGGTGACCTGGACGACGTCAGTTGTGCCAGAAAAGTTCTGTAGAACAATACCTTCCAAGCCTAAAAGGAAAACACGTACATCAGGTTTTAGCGACAAAGAAAAGGCAGTGAAATATTAGTTAAACGAAGGAGGGAAAAAACGCTTGAAGTTAAGAAGTGTGCAAAGGCGTTTTCGTTGCGTAAAATCTGAGCGTGAACTTTATAAATAGAAGAAAAAATTACATGAAGTAAGAAATAGGCGCCAAACGGAAACTCGAACACATCTGAAAGAAAAAGTGTTCGAAAGATTTAGAACTGCTCGTGAGAGTCAATGCTCTGTTACCGATGGAGATCTACGAGACTGGGCCCTCCAAATTAAATCTGACACGTACATTGCTTCTAGGCTTCATCGATCTGACTACAAAGGTTCAAGAAATTGTACAGAATAGGAAGTCGCAAAATTACCAAGTTTATGTCACTTAAACGTGTAGAGCAGCTACCAGTGATAGACAATGCCATAGAGAAGTTCATAAGCGACATAAAGACGAAACTTGTTGTTACCCCTGCAACAACTGTTTATAACGCTGATCAGTCAGGTTTCGTGAAAGAACTACGTGCACACCTCACTTTATCATTTTGGGGTGAAAAAAAGACAGAGTCGATTGCCCAATCAATGAATGCAATGACACATTCAAATACGATAATGCCAGTGATAAGTATGAGTGGTTTACTGTTTCCGCAGCTGTATATCTGTCTTCAAGAACCTCAAGGCAAATTAGGACCAAAAATAAAAAATGGACTGTTTAATTGCAAAAATCTTGTAATCGGCATATCAAAATCTAGAAAAATAGGAAAGAATAATTTTCAACATTTCGTTCGAAACGTATTACTACCAGTTGCAGAAACTAATTCATTACTTTTGTTGGATTCATGGTCTGGACATAATGAAGCCTCTGTTTTTGTGGAGGACGGCGAAAAATCTGTGGATGTAATGTGGATTGCGCCTGGACCTACTAGCGCGATTCAACCTCTCAATAAAGAATTTTTTCGACAGTGAAAAGCATTTTTTAGGAAATTTCCGATACCTCTCTCTCATTTTCAGGTTTATCAGCGGAACAATATTCTTAAGCTCCAGTGATTTGTGCATTACCAGTTTTCTTCGCCACACTTTACGAATTTGATCAAGTATGCCTGGTATGAAACACAATATGCAGAATAACGACCAGGAACATTTCTGACTCTGTCCCAGTTCTGTGTAAATAAAACTAGTGGTTACTGCGAAGTGCCTGAATGCATCAGTTTTTCGTTTGTCCGGTGTCCCTGGTGCAAGAAAAATATTTGCTTCTGTCATTCAATAGACACTTCGCATTTTTGTGATGACTACATGGAATAAACAAAGAACTATTTCACTGATAGTCAAATACACAAAATTCAAAAATTGTTTTAAGTAATGGCCGACAGGAACTGTTATAAAATGTGGTACTGCTAGACACATTTCATTTCAACAGATTACAAGTCCACATTGACGGAAGTCGTCTATGGCATCAAACACTGTCATGAATTTATTTTCTCTGCTAACCACTTTTAGCAGAATTTCAGATGCAAGAGTTGAACAGTCGCCATCAAGTTATTGAAAAAATGTTTGTATCATCAAAGCCAGGTGTTCACCGAGCAAACAAACTGACAAGGATGAACAAAAGAAAATTCTATTTATTGTACCTGGTAGACCTCTTTCAGTTTTTCAACTGAACGCCACTCCAGCTGCTTAAGTTTCCCTAACCTTTCCCAGTTACCTGATCGGAAAATAGAGACCGGCAGTTTAAGGTGCAATTCGAACTACATTTATTTCGTAGCCACTCCACCCTTCTTTGAGCAGTGAATGCTCGGTTAAAAATCGTAGTGAAAAAATTTGTGATCTGAACGGGATTTCATACCATGCTCTCTTGTTTACAAAGCGCACACTTTGCCATTAGACCAGTAGACCTGATACGCGTAGTGTTAGCGCCAGCCGTGTCACCTTTTTAGAAGATGCTCAACGTCGGTAATTAGTATTCTCTTTATAAAAATCTGCTCAATGCTAATGAGAAGCCAGAGAAAAATTGCAGCTCACATAGGAAAATCTTGGACCAGTGCTAAGGGGAGATGGAGATTAATTCCGTGTAAAGTGCATGATCTCAATGCTTTTTCGCTTCCATAAAAATTGAGACACATAAATTCTTCCTTCCCTTCGCCATTTTGCATACTCCGTCAAAAATAGTGCACTCACCATGCACAATAATCCTCACTGAATAGCAAAGTTTCGTGCTGTGACTCTAACAGGGATTGTTATATGCTGAATGCCGAATATTACCTCCAAAAACTAAAGCCCAATAACACACCGTTCGCAGACAATGTTTGCTACCTCGTGTTCTCTTCCGTTCCCTCTAGTATAAACGATTCAACCCGTATACAAGCGAATGGTAGTGAATTTTCTGCAAATGCTCATTCGTTCGTGTTTGCTTCCATTCACTACATTGTAAACCAGACTTTAGGTGCTTAATATTGGTGACTGTGAACTCTGCATAATTTCGCTACGTGGCGCTGCGTGAGTGATTCGCCGAGTTGTACTCTAAGCGGGCAGGACTGTACAAACCACTGTTATAAGCTGTTCTTCGTGCGGCAAAAGTGCTGAACTTCAAAATTAAAAAAAAAAAAATAAATAAAATAAAATAAAAAGAAATAATAAAAAAATACTTGCAGTGCCTCTTAACAGCTAAAATTTTGGGAGTGCATTTCTTTCGTTGTCTTCTTTCTGTGCAAAAAATTTCAGGGTATGTCTCGACATGTCTTATTGGACCGTTCTCTTGTGAGAACTTTCGTGTATCGAAAAATGGAAAAGGTAGTATCCACAATGCGGAATTGCATTATCAAGATGCAGTTCCTTGAAACGTACTTAGATGTCGCAGAATTATAGGGTAGGAAGTTACTCAAACAGAGCATAGTGGGTAAACATTTTATTTGATGGCGTTTTAATGAACTACATCCTGTTAACACAATTTCGCACTATGGGCAATACCTTTTCCATTTTTCAACATACGAATGTTCTCTGTTAAATGAACTTTCCTCTTGCGAATGTAGAGATTCTTCCACATCTTGAACTCTGAACTGCATTCTTCGCACATTTGGAACGTTTTTTCTGCAAATCACACATGTTCTCTGAAAGACAGCAACAACGAAATAACAGAAAACACTAACATCGAAATAAAGAAGCAACAACAAAGTTAAACGTAGCGCTGAGTGTGGCAGAATGGAATATGGAAGACATCTTGAAACAAACTGACTGGTCACGTGATATCAATTACCGGTCGACATATGTCAAAACAGCCGAGTGCATACTACGGCAAGACAAGCCCTGTCCTTCAGGAGGGGGTCTGTCTCGTGGCAGTACACACTTGGCTGTTTTGACATTTGAGCGGAAATTGATATCATGTGACCTGTCAACTTGTTTCAAGATCTCTTCCATAATCCACTCCGCCCTAAAGCAACTGCAAAGCGATTTAGACAAAATTTCTACTTGGTGCGAATATTGGCAGTTGACACTAAATAAAGAAAAGTGTGAAGTAATACACATGACCACTAAAAGAAATCCGCTGAACTTCAATTACGCGATAAATCAGTCAAACCTTAAGGTCGTAAATTCTACCAAATACCTAGGAGTTACAATTACGAACAACTTTGACTGGAGAGAACACACAGAAAATATTGTGGGGAAGGCGAACCAAAGGTTACGTTTCATTGGCAGAACGCTTAGACGATGCACCAGCTCCACCAAAGAGACTGCCTACATCACACTTGTGTGTCCTCTCTTGGAGTACTGTTGCCCCTTGTGGGACCCTCACCAGGTGGGACTGACGGAAGATATTGAGAAGGTTCAGAGAAGGGCAGCTCGTTTTGTTTTATCACGTTACGGGGGGGGGGGGGGGAGGGGGAAAGCGTCACGGAAATGTTGCACGAATTGGGGTGGAAATCATTAAAAGAAAGTCGTTATTCATTGCGGCGTGATCTGTTTGCGAAGTTTCAATCACCGACTTTTAGTACTGAATGTGAAAATATTTTGCTAGCACCCACCTACTTAGGGAGACATGACCATCCCAATAAAATAAGAGAAATCAGATCGAAAACGGAACGATTTAGGTGTTCTTTCTTCCCGCGCGCTATTAGAGAATGGAACGGTAGAGAAAAGTTATGAAGGTGGTTAATGAACCCTCTGCCAGGCACTTAAATGTGATTTGCAGAGTATCTATGTAGATGTAGATGTAGATGAAAGCTGTGTGCACATGCAACACGAAATATGACGCTATGGGCACGGCTTCCTCGGTACACGGGAAAAGCTGCTTAACGAGATTTTGGCTTTCAGAGCTCTCTAGCGACAGTTTTCAGCACGCAATCGTCGTCTGCTACAGCTCATTTGGAGCGCGAAGCACACGCATTTCAATAAGTGTTTAGCTGTTATGGCGTTATTATCTGTTGTCTAAGATGAGAGGAGAAAATCCGCAAAAGATTATGGGTATGGGAGTGGATTCAGCGGCGAAATGGCAGCCCATACATTACATCGTCATGAAAATAACCGAAATTCATATTTCAGTGCGAATGTAATATGGCGTCGATAACAACATGAAATAAATAACTACACAAGTATAAATGTAAACAAAAAAAGTATATGCATTTTACAGGACTACCGGTGGAATTAAGAGGTTATATAAAAACAATAGAAATAGCAATATTGACATAAACTGAAACATGAAGACTTTCGTCGCACTTTTTTGGAAGCATTTTTTCTCTAAACCGACCCCATTCCCTCGGTTTCATTGGCTAACAAAAGAACATCGTAAAACGTAACTTCACTTTTAGACTTTGCTAGTCTCTCAAACAGTATTCCACCAACTTTCGTAATTGTACTTCATTATTAGGAAAAAACAGCTCTCCTGACTCTACATCGTATTCAAGAATTTTAATAAACGAGCCATTTTCAGGATGATTTTGTGTCCTACATTGTCTGGACATGCTATTTACATACAGTGGAACGTTATCATTGCATTTTTTTTATATTACAGCTATTTTTCAATATTACTATTTCTATTCTTTTCTATTTATTATATAAGGACTGTTCTTCCATCATGGCTTCAATTAAGACACACATTTGTTAGCCCATGCAGTTGCTAGAAGTAAACAGTAAAGGCCAATTCACACTGTCCGTCACGTCAACGTCACGTCACGGAACCGTCACGTCAAGTTGTATTCACACTGTCCGTCCGTGTCCGTCACGACAATTCGTTCATCTGAATACGCGATGTTGAAAGTGAGGTTATGAGTGGCGATCTGTTATGTAGAAAGTCATAGTTTAATACTAGAAAGGGGGAACAACAACGCTAAATGTTATTAATGGGCAAAGAAAACTTTACAGTGTTTGTTTTTGGCCAACTTACTGGGAACTGAAACAACATTTCAAAACATCGACATCTATTTTCAAGCGAAAAAATAAACATATGAAGACATCAAACCATACTTGTAAGAGTATAAATAGCGCCTGTATACTTTAACCATTACGATTTGCTCGCTGACATTGTTAATACGTCGTAAACAACTGAATTTTTGTCTTTCATTAGAACTGACATTTTCATTTAAAGTGTTATTTAATGAAAAATGCGTAATCAAATTACAATCTTATTCAAATAAACAGTTTGCTCCAGTCGTTTCTGTTACATTGTTACGTAACATAAACAATTTTTTGGTTTCAGATATCCGACCTCGATTTTAGGGGGACACTCAATTGACAAAAATATTTAAGTCGTCATGAAACATTTGAAATTTACCCCTAAGACGAGGTACAACAACAACACAAAGATGAATAAGACACATTTGCATATAAACAGTGAAATCATCGACTGCAACATGTAATTCGCATGACGAAAATAGGTTAACTTCCGATGTTAGCAGACGGCCGTTCCGTCAAAACATTCTTCTCGAGAAAGCTTGACGGACGTTGACGTGACGTGACGGTCCGGTGACGGATAGTGTGAATGCCGCCATTAGAAATGTTCTGACGGACGGTGACGTGACGTGACGGACAGTGTGAATTGGCCTTAAACCGAACTGAAACAGGAAAGGTCGGAACATGACGTAGACAGTGTTCTTGCTTCCTATTGGTCCGACCTAATGTGGCATGTTATTGAAACATCGCAACTTATTTTGCGTTTCACAGGAGAAAATGGCTCAACAGAAAAAAGCAGGATGTGACGTCAGAAATCTCGTAGAGCGGCACATTAACGTTAGCTACCCAATCCGGCTTTAGCTGCCTCACTGAGTGCTCCGTTTAACTTCGTTGCTGCTTCTTCATTTCGTTATTGCTATTTTCTTTTATTTCGTTGTTGCTGTCTTTCCGTGAAGAAGAGTGATTCGCACAAAACACAAAAGTGTGAGGACTGCAGTTCCGAGTTCAATATGCAGAAGAACCTTTACACTCACATTGGGAAAATTCATTTAACTGAGAACATTCATGTGTCAAAAAATAGAAAATTAAGTGTCCACTGTGTGGAACTCATTATCAAGATGCAGTTTATTAAAACGCCATCAAATGAGATGTCAACACACTATGCTCCATTTGAGTTACTTCCTATCCTGTAATTCTGTAACATCTAATGACATGAATCTGAACGGAACAACGAAATACTTCAGTTTGTCTACATAGTTTTTGTCTAGTATTTGAATGAATAAAAGTTTATAAATAAAGTAATGTCATTTCTGTCATGTTTTTATGGCAGTGAATGAGAATCAAATACGAAAAGTTGCATGACTATGTCATGCTATGGAATTTCTGTATAATAAACTTGAAGTAGTCTAATATTTTCAGTATTTAACTGTCAAGTTTGTTAAGTCAAAATACTGACACACACATACACATCTTATTCTTGATTGTGTATTCAGAAGATAAATTGCTGTAATTCATTAAGTTTAATTACTACATGTGCGAATTTACCTATGTTAGGCACAACTGAGAACAGTTAATCCAGTACTTTTTATTTATTTATTTAGCCATCCACAGACATTTTAGAATGTATGGATGTTGTCAGTTCATTTACATTCACATATTTATACAGTTCTTTTGTTACATATAATACATTTACATTCACAACATATTTATTTATTTATTTATTTTTTTACTCATTTGAGGATATTGTCTGTTTTGACAAAAAGTGTCAGTTCACAGCTTACATCTGAAATCTTGAATCATCGCTAGTGCAGATTATGTTGAACAGTGACAGCTATTTTGAGCTGGCGAAGCCAGCCAGTATGAATACGAAATAAGTCGTAGAGGTAAATTGATATGCAGTGTAGCAAAGCATTAACGTTTTCTCCACATTTAGTTTGAAATATTTATCACATTTCATTATAAGAATTAAAACTTTCAGATAATCACAGGGAGAAAGAAAACAATAAACACGTTTGCATTGAGTATTTTGGTGTGTCCTCTGCACATGTAATATAAACTAAGTAAATAGCAACGACGGCCTACTGCGTAACTTCTACCCTGTTTTGTTTATTGTAGATGAATGAATACAACATGAGATGGGAATATCACAGTTCACGCTAAACCGAATCCGTCAATAGTTTCAACAATAAATTCCGCCAGGAGCAGGACTGCATCCTTGTGTTTACATATGGGACATTCACATTTCCGGGAGCCAATAGAGTGCTCCAGTGAGACAGACCTCTTCAGGAGGCACCAGTCGAACTAACCCGAACGGCACCAAGATTTGCGCTTCCCAGACACTAGGTTGCAATGCACTACGACTATCTTTGCAAACAGATCATTTCTCAGTTTACTTGTATTGTAAACTTTAGCAGTTTAGCGTGTAAACAATTGTTGTTATACAAGAAGTGTACGTGGTGATCATATTTGTGGTTGAAAATGACGGACCAAAGCTTGATGGACAAGTCTCTCCGTTCTGTGTTTGGTGCGTAGTAATTTAAAACCATACTCAAAGGTCAATTTCAAAATTATGCTTGTTATTACCGAAATATATTTTCTTCTTTCAGTGGGAAATATACCGTATGAAGTTACTGAGGAGAAACTGAAGGATATATTCAGTGAAGTTGGCCCGGTGCTATCATTCAAGTAGGTTTTCTTGACCAAATTCCCATATTTTTAGAAAAATTCAACTGCAAGTTCCACTTAACCATTTTACCGTTTGTCACGAAAAATGCATAGGCCTATATATTGATATTGATATATGTATTGATATTGTTCTTGATGTAATATATTGTAATAGTAACGGTACATTTTTACCTTAGGTGAATAGTATTATTTAACATAAGATACTACTTCTGACATATTACCACATTTTCTTGTTCTCCTAACGTTGATGTGACTGGTGTTGGGACATTTCCACTAGTCATTTTATTTTATATAGTGTAGTGTGTTGATGTTGTGAAGTACCTTTGAATGTTCCGTGAAAACGCAATCACAGAGAAAGAGAAAGAATAGCCCTTATGTGTTCTCTAAATTATTCATGGAAAGCGAACATTTTGTTGGCAACAGTGGCATATCCAGGGGGGCGGGGGCTGTCGGGCTGCAGCCCCACCCCCCCAGACCCTCCTGGTGGGTCCTCCCCCCCTCCAGTCCTTGCTGTAGCCTCCCCTAGAGAGAGAGGGGGGGGGGAGAAAAAAGTAAGGAATCACTCTTCCCAATATGAGTAAAGGCACAGCACCATCCCCTTTTTTAAGAAATCACATCTGCTCGGCGATTGACCTCAACCCCCACCAGACCACGATCCTGGATACGCCACTGGTTGGCAAGATCAGCACACTACGGCGTTGATGCCACAAGTAGAATTTAATTGAAACTGGTTTTGATATGGCTTTAATATACAGTAAATATATTTACCACTCATTCAAATTAAGTTGATACTCAGCGAGGTGATCACTCTTGGCGACTGAAAAGCCTTTCCCATTCACTGCTTACATTAGTTAAACAAGTTCTTATGGTCTAGAGCGTCCTGTTACATATCACGCGACCTCCCCCACCGAAGGTTTGAATCCTCCCTTGGGCGTTGATGTGGGCTCACCTGAAGATGGGGATACCACCCACCAGCTTTGACCTATATCATCGCGGGGCAGTAGTTTTGAGGTGTGTGCGTGTTTGTAGAAGGCGTGAGTAATTATGTGGTGGCAGAGTTGAAGATGACAGTTTGTTTACAAGCAGAACAGAGTATAATTATGATTTTATGTTTAAAAAGTGATCTGTAGCTTCTCTCTGATGGTTAGGTGTAGTTTAACCGAGAGATTTTTTGCATGTGAGCACCGAAGGTGCGGTGTTTTGGGCTAAAACCTGTGATCGATGGTACATTCTGATATCTACAATTTACGAACATAACTACAGATTATTTTTCATCCCCCAGGGGGCCCACAGCTCT
Organism: Locusta migratoria; assembly: GCA_026315105.1. Lineage (NCBI taxonomy): Eukaryota > Metazoa > Arthropoda > Insecta > Orthoptera > Acrididae > Locusta > Locusta migratoria. The sequence goes on along the minus strand of CM048745.1, from coordinate 283,791,673 downwards.
TTTGTGGGTACGTGTGTGGCGTGCATGGGGCCCCAAGCCAAAGCGACCTTTCTTCTCTCCCAGGCCGCTTCTCTCCTTCCCCCCGGTTTGTGCCTTCGCACGGAGACGGGCATTTTTAGTCAGTCCAAGGTTTCTTTTTCGCTTCCTCTCAGACTTCTCCTCTTCTTGGTCCTCTTCCTTTCCTGTTATTTCGCCTTCCTCTCTTTGTCCTTTCTCCTTGTCCTCAACTCGCCCTTTGATCTCCGCCTCGGCGTTTGAGATTCTGTCTCCTTTATCCCTTTCTCTCCTTCCTTTCTTTCCTCCTGTGCGTGTCTGAAGGCGTAACTCCCCCCTTCGGGTAGACATGTAGGGCACGTACGTAACCCCCGGTAAAGGCCGGGCCCAGGGAGGGGTGATTATCTGAGCTGATACCTTCCGAACATGCCGATTGGTTCCTCCGTCCGTTCTCGGGAGGTGTGACCTGAGGTGCGAACAGTCACCTAAGGCGGGTGCGCCCTCAGTGAGGGCCCCCACCCGGAAGGAGCGCGCCATCAGACGCCGGTAATCATGGGGGACACCTCCGCTATGAAACCTTCCAAATCATCTTTAACCTTGACCCATAAGCGGAAACATGATGATTCTCAGCCACAGAAAGTATTGCCTAACATTCCTAAGTTCCTGGTGGTATCACGTACTGACGATATCTAAGGATTTTTCTGCTGTAAATCCGTTTATCATTCAGAAGGGTGTCGATGCGATCGCAGGTCCTTTGAAGACCTGCTCCAGGCAGCGCAATGGGACCTTGTTCCTTGAAATAGAGAATGCATTCCAGGCACAGAAGTTACTTCGGGCTACACTTGTACATACTTTCCCTGTGAAAGTGGAGGCTCACCGCACCCTCAACTTTTCATGGGGGGTAGTCTTCACGAGATCCCTGGATGGGTTATCCGATGAGGAAATACTCAGCTATATGTCTGATCAGGGAGTTACGGCAGTCTATCGCGTCAAGAAAAAGGTTAACAACTACCTCGTGCCAACTTATACTGTCTTCTTGACTTTCGACAGGGTTGACCTACCATCTAAGGTGAAAGCGGGCTACGAAGTCATCTCCGTTTGCCCATAAATACCCAACCCTACACGCTGCTTCCATTGCCAGAGATATAACCATACCAGTAAGTCTTGTCCGAATGCAGCCGAGTGCGCCACCTGTGGCAGGGATGCCCATGAGGGTGAATGTCTACCTCCATCCCCTTGCTGCATTAATTGCATGGGTGACCATGCTGCTTCTTCGCGGGGCTGCCCCGTTTATAAAGAAGACCGGGTCATCCAAGGGATTCGTGTCAAGAAGGTCTCAACCTATGCCGCTCGGAAGTTATTAGCGAGTAGGAAGCCCGCGGTACTCCCATCGGGTACTTACAGCCACGTCCTCACCTCACCTCGTCCAACTAAGGAGGTGGGCATTCAGACCTGCGACTTAACATTCCGTGACACTGTTGTCAGGTCGGCCCGCTTTCTTGTTTGTTTTTATCCTCATTTCTTATCTCATTTTTTATCATGGCGCTCCTTCAATGGAATATTCGCGGCATTCTTTCCAATCGGGAGGAATTAAAACTACTTCTTTGATTGCACTGCCCGCTTCTAATCTGTCTCCAAGAAACTAAGTTGCAAGTGATCGTGCAGACTTTCCCCACTACACCTCTGTGCGTTTCGACCTGCCACCTGTGGAAGGTACCACAGCCCATGGAGGGGTTCTGATGTTCATTCGAGACGACGTCTATTACCATTCCATTTCATTGCATACTCACCTACAGGCAGTTGCCGTCCACATCACTTTATCCACATTTACCATTTCCCTCTGTAATGTCTATTCGCCATCGTCATCTGCCCTTACTAGGGAGATGTGCTACACCTCGTCGACCAGGTCCCTTCACCTTTCGTGTTGGTAGGCGACTTCAATGCCCACCACCCCCTATGGGGCTCTCCGGCACCTTGTCCGAGAGGCTCCCTTTTGGTGGACCTTCTCCGACACCTCAATCTTGTCTGCCTCAACACCAGTGCACAGACCTTCCTTTCTGACACAACCCATACTTACTCCCACATAGACCTCGCAATACGCACTCCACAGCTTGCCGGTCGGTTTGAGTGGTATGCACTTTTTGACATGTACTCAAGTGACCATTTCCCTTGTATCATCCACTTCCTGCATCATTCCCCATTCTCCATTCTTCAGATTCTCCACTGAGAAAACGGTGTGTATAAACTTCTGGAGATACAAGGAATTTCTTCCTACATCCCAGCGTCTTGGCCCCGTTGCTCTCCCTTTCGTGGAGACAACGAAATTCTTGGGGCTAATGTTGGATTGGAAACTTTGCTGGTCCACACACGTGTCCTACCTGGCTGCCCGTTGTGCCCAATCCTTTAATGTTCTTCGTGTCCTCAGTGGCACATCATGGGGAGCGGATTGTACCATCCTGCTCCACCTTTATCAGGCCACTGTTCAGTCGAAGCTAGACTACGGAAGCCTTGTATACTCTTCTGCACGGCCATCGATTCTCCGCCGTCTCAACTCTATTCACCATCGGGGATTACGTCTGGCGACCGGTGCGTTTTATATCAGTCCTGTTGAAAGTCTGTATGCCGAGGCTGCTGTATTACCCTTGACCACTCGGCGTGACATACTTTTGTGTCGGTATGCATGCCGCCTGCGGTCGATGCCCAACCACCCATCTTACCCGTTATTCTTTGACGACTCACTCGATCGCCAATATCAGTTGTCTGCGATAGCCTTGCTTCCACCTGGAGTTCAGTTTCGCCGCTTGCTTCAGCGGCTCGATTTTACCCTTCCTTCCACCTTTCAGTTGAGCGACAGCCCGTTGCCACAGTGGCATCAGGCCCAGGTTCACACTCACCTTGAACTTAGTTCGTTGCCCAAGGAGAGCACTCCGGATTTGGTATACCGCTCGAGGCTTGTCGAACTCCGTTCGCGGTTCGATAATGCCATATTTATTTATACTGATAGTTCCAAGAGCACTGACGGTGTCGGATCTGCCTTTGTCGTTGGGGACTACCGTTTCCAATAAAAGCTCCCTGACCGGTGCTCGAATTTCACGGCTGAGCTTTTTGCCCTCCACCAGGCTGTTTTGTATACCTGCCGCCACCGCCAGCCTTTCTATGCCATCTGTTCGGACTCCCTTAGTACCCTGCTGAGTCTTAAGGACCCTTTCTCGACCCATCCTCTCGTGTATCGGATCCAACGCTCCCTCCAGTTGCTAGCGGATGACAGCTGTCACATTTCTTTTCTGTGGGTCCCTGGCCACGTGGGTGTGCCCGGAATGAGATCGCCAACATAGCAGCCAAGGCAGCAGCTCTTTTGCCTCGCATGGCTACCTTTTGCGTCCCATTCGACGATGTTCAACGGGCTCTTCACCGGAGTATCGTGTCGTCATGGCACAGTGCGTGGTTTTCACTGTACCACAATAAATTGAGAACTGTCAAACCGATCCCGACCGCTTGGAGGACCTCCTCACGCCCCTCTCAACGAGAGGAGGTCATCGTGGCCTGGTTGCGGATCGGTCACTGCCGTTTCAGCCACCGTCACTTGCTATCCGCCAACCCTGCACTGCTGTGCTCCTGTAGTGAACTGCTGACAGTGCGACATGTTTTACTGTCTTGCGTTAATTTTCATCATCTCCGTGTAGCCCTTCACTTTCCGTCTACTCTGGAGGAAATTTTAGCTGATGACGCGCGAGCAGCTGCTCGAGTTTTGCGTTTTATCAACTTGGCCAACTTATCAAAGGATATTTAACCCTTTTAATTGTCTTTTATCTTTCGTTTTTAGCCTTTTCTTGATGTTCTAACTGGCAGTTACCAAATTTTTTTTTTTGAGATCTAGCTAATCTCTGTTCTTGTCTGGGTGCTAATGACATTAGCAGTTGTGCGCCCTAAAACCACAAAAAAAAAAAAAAACAACAAAAAAAAAAGAAAGATTATTTTCCATCTACAATATAGAAGTATTAAAATATCCCATATACTGGCTTTCCGACATGATGATATCATGGGTCAGAGCAGACGGGTAGTATCCAAAGCTTCAGTTATGCCTGGATGTGTATGTTGTCCTTAGGTTGGTTTAACTTAATAACTGTAAATGATAATTGGCCTCTCAGTAAAAATTTCCTTTAATGTCAGTTGTTGTTAACAGTATCAGACTGTTCAATGTGTGCCCTCTTTCACACATTACTGTGACTCACAAAATACTTAAGATTTAAGTAGGATGGTGGTGGTAATGACCTAATGTTGATAATGAAATGTTCTGTTTGTGATGATAATGGGCCGTATGAATAAAATGGAGTATCTACTTTATACTCTGGATTCCAGAGAACATACTCAGATTCGCATGAATAAAGTGAGTCGGAGAATATACTTCAGCCGAGTATGTTCTCAGCGTGAGTAACGGGATGGGAGAAGTTACTCACAACAGATAACATTCTCCAATTTCATATGAATAAAACTGCAGAAGTTTCTCAGGACGGGAGAACATTCTCAGATTTCTGGAGTGAGCTCTATGGCATACTCCGTGCTGAGTAACTTCTATTAAGGTTACGTTTTACTGAGGTTTATAATAAAAATTACAACAATTTTGTTACTTGGAAGGCAAATATTATATGTAGCCTTTAAGAAATACGAGGCAATCTATAAAGTTAATACAAATAAAAACATTTTGTTGACGAGTATCTTCCTTCGGAAAAATCGTGTGACACTTCCAGCATTTTATACAGTGACGAGAGTGATGTAAGAGGTGTTTTCATTACCGACATAAAAATGAAACACAAATGGATTCAGCTGCGTGTTTACTCATTTGTTTGGCGTGTATATTTACAGTTGTAAACAGTCACATAGCAAAATAATATCGTTTTAAAATAGGATCTATTAGTAAGACCTATGATGTTAGTTCCAAATAAAGTGTATCCCAGGATTTCACAGTTTCTATCACAAAATAAATGTTGCTGCAATACCAGGTAGGCCTACTGAGGTAGCTACTCTTTCTATCCAAACCGGTTGGCTATTTATGATGCGTTTTCTGACTTCGTAATCTTAACTTCTGTCATGTTAGAAGTACGTAAACACGACAGGAAAATTAATAACCGATTAATTACATACCTAGCAGCGTGTTTCTTGTTCAAAATCGCATGGCCTAACGCTTATGAGCAAACCATTGGGTGTCATATTTAACAAGGCGTATCTCATGTTAGAACACTCCTACAGCATTCCACATTGTGACAGATGAATATGTGATGCATTCTTATTATATCGTTCGCAAATTGTGCTAACCCTACTTCATTAACAAACGAGTTTCTCGCGTGACGAAAATTTTGTATCGCCAGCAGAAACATTTTCGTAAATAGTGCATATTTAGTCTTTATAATATGCTCCTTCACAACAAACTAATATCTAAACACAGTCCAGTTCTTTCTCAACACGTCGATGCCTTCTCCATATTTGTACACTTAATAATTTGCCTAATTGGGCTAGTTTAAAGAAATACACGATTAGACAGCTGATCTGTGGCGGACATGACACGCGGAGAACTTACTCAAGTAGGAGGGGAGGTAGTGAGAATAAACTACTTGCTCAGAGCATATGCTTTGAAGTTTTTATTCATACGAATTTGAGAACTTGCTCAGAGAACGTTCTTTTGCTCTGAGCATCTTCTCTGTAGCATATGCTCAGTTTTATTCATACGGCCCAATTACTTACCGGACAAGAGTAAATACAAGAACCTGTCAACCATAGAGCAGGAACAACATTAATTATTTACTTCATGGTCAACAGAAAGGATTATGCCCCTCATTTTATGACTTACGTAAAATTTTATGTTTGAGGGAAATAATCCTTTGTGTTTACACTGATGTAAATAATTACATCTACGGCTGACAGTTGCTTGTATATACCATTGTCCAATCACTGAATTAATTATCATCATAAAGGGAACTTCTAATTGTCAGCATTAGCTCTAGTGCCATATTGCAACAGAACAAAACATTAAATTTTAACCAACACAATGTGTTTGTATATTGCACGTAAAGAAATGGGGAATCTCATTAGACTACAGTTGGCATCATGTAGTAAGGCACTTCTGCTCATAGAGATGAAGTGATAGGGGAAATGTGGAGGGGAGGAGCTACGGCCGAGCACCAACATTTGAAGCTGCAGAAGAAACATTGTGTAACTCACAGCCAGCGTTGCACCTAGAGAATGAATATTATTGGCTGCTAGTGTGGTAATGGAGGGGATGTGCAGAATGGCTGAAAACTGGCCTGCCTTCTCATGTGACATGGACTGTAGAGTTCCCCCAGGGGGCTCACCGCTCTGTGGTGAGTATGTGCGTGGTGAGGACGGGATCCCAGCCTTTGTGGCACTCTTTCTTTTCCGTGCTACATGACGCTTCTTATACACTCCTTTTCCCATCTCTTGGGGACCAAGTTGTGTGCATCCTTCTCTCACTTCTTTATTTGCCTCCACATCAGTGTTTGAGGCTTCACCTCCTACTATTTCTTCCTTCTTCTTCCCTGTACGCACCTGAAGGCCACCCATATGGGTGACTGGGTAATGCGTAAGTCCCAACCCCAGGCTGGCATGTAGGGTGCGTGCATACCCCCTGGTGAAGGCCAGACCTGGGGAGGGGCGATTGTCTGCACTGATACCTTCCCAATTTGCCGATTGGTCCCTCCGTCTGTAGATCGGGAGGTGCGACCTGCGATGGGAACAATCACAAAAGGCGGGTGTGCTCCCAGCAGGAAGAGCGTGCCATCGGAGACACTGGCAATCGTGGAGAATACATCTGCGATCGTTTCCCACAGGAAAAGAAAATGTAAAGAGTCTCATGAAGTTAGACATACTGGACAATAGAGTACCTGAATAGATGACTTTACCATCGACACCTGAGTTCCTTGTGGTTACCAGTACTCAGGGAGGGGTTGACGCCATTGCTGGCCCAGTTAAATCCCACACCCGTCTGCGTGATGGGACACTACTATTGGAAACAGAAAGTGGCTCCCAGGCGCAGCAGTTGCTCAAGGTTACTTTGCTCCATAGTTACCCGGTTCATGCTGAGCTTCATCCAACCCTCAATTATTCCCGAAGGGTAGTCTACTCAGCCTGTTTGGACGGTCTGTCTGAGGATGAATTAAGAGACTATCTGGTAGTGCAAGTCGTCATTGCAGTGCACCGAGTGATGAAAAAGGAGAACAATGTTTCAGTCCCCACTCGTACAGTGTTCTTGAACTTCGACTGAGTGGGTCTGCCGCCGAAGATCAAGGCAGGATATGAGTGTACTCACAGTACGACCTTCTATCCCTGACCCTACTCGGTGTTACTAGTTTCATCACTTTAATCATTCCATTCAGTCGTGCAAGAAACTGGTAACGTGTCGCCTGTTGTAAAGATGCACATGAGGGGAATTATCCACCACCGTCTCCTCATTGCATAAATTGTAACGGGAATCGTGCTGCCTCCTCCTGGGAAGTCCTGTATTTGCCGATGAACGGGCCATACAGGAAATAAAAAGTCAAGGAAAAGTTTCCTATACAAGTTGCATGTAAGATGTACGCCAGTCGTAAGCCTAATACCCCACCGCATGGTAACTACAATACTGTAGTTGCAGCGCCTCCACCAATGCGGGACACGGCCACACAGATGTGTGACCTCCAGTTTACTACTGTAGTCGTCAAACAGTCTACATCAACAACGGTGTCAAGTTCGACGAAAAGTGTGAATACCTCTTCCAAATCTTTATCTTCAGCTATGAAACCACAGATCGAGACACGTAAGTCTAAGAAGGAGTATTCACGCGAGGATTTCCTCTGCACCCCTTCCAAAACATTTGAGCCTACAAAGGAACTCCAGCAGGGCTCCAAGAAGTCAAGTAAGGGGAAAACATCCTCCCCTTTAACGCCCACCACCCACTTTGGGGCTCTCCACGACCATGTCCACGGAGCTCCCTCCTGACACACCTTTAGGCCGTGTCCTATGTGGGCGACAAAAGCGGGCGACAGCGCGCGACAGCTTCAAGCGACAAATCTCAGCAGCATGTGTGGTTACGGGACTGTCCTACAAGCAGTGCCGCGCGTCAGACACGACAACGAGTGACGTTTGAATCTCAAACCTGCTTGAATCTTGTTGCACGCGCTACAAAGTGTCGAGTTAGTTGAGAATCGTCTGCTTGTCAAGGTTATAAAGGACGTCGCACGAATTCTGCAATCTAATATCCCCGAAGCTTATGAAACTGCAACTGCAGAATATGAAATTGCAGTTGTACATATAATTAAGAAGTTTGATTGGGATAAGAAGTGTCCAAAAATTCTTTTGGAGTTTAAACACGACTGAAGTTCAATTTTTAAATTGTTTCTAATATGACAGTATTTTGTTTTTACTCTGAGTGGTAGTTGATTTTCACAATGATGAACGTGTTTTGAACAATTACATTTGTGTGCTTTTTAAGCATTTGCAGTAACAACAAACTTACTCCAGAGGGAGAGAGATAACACGGAGATGTCAGACGAGATACTAAATTTAAATGCATTGTTAATGAAGGGTTAGAGAAATATGTGCCAGTAAAGACGATTAAGGATGGAAAAGATCCACCGTGGTATAATAATAATGTTAGAAAGCTGCTGAGAAAGCAAAGGCTGTTGCATTCTCGATTCAAAAAAGAACACGCAAATGGTGACAGGCAAAAGTTAGTAGAGATTCGTGCGTCTATAAAAAGATTGATGCATGAAGCATACAATAATTACCACAGCCATACCTTTGCAAAAGATCTTTCCGAGAACCAGAAAAATTCTGGTCCTATGTAAAATCGACAAGTGCGTCAAAGCCCACTGTCCGGTCAATCGTTGATCATTCTGGGGCAGTAATAGAAGAAAGCAAACGGAAAGCTGAAGTACTAAATTTAATCTTTAATAAATCTTTCATGCAGGAGGACCGCACAAATGTACCATCATTTGATCAACATACTAATTCCGAAATGGGGGACATAGCAATAGGTATTTCCGGTGTAGAGAAGCAGCTGAGAGGGCTAAATACGAAAAAGTCTGCTGGTCCGGATGGAATACCAGTTCGGTTTTACAAAGACTATTCTGCGACATTGGCCCCCTACTTAGCTTGCATTTACAGCGAATCTTTAACTCAGCGCAAAGTTCCTAGTGGTTGGAAAAAAGCGCAGGTGACTCCCGTGTATAAGAAAGGAAAGAGAACTGACCCATACAATTACAGGCCAATATCGTTGACATCGGTTTCATGTAGAATTTTGGAGCATATTCTCAGTTCGAATATAGTAAATTTCCTTGAAACGGAAAAGCTTCTTTCCATGAATCAGCACGGGTTTAGGAAACATCGTTCATGTGAAACTCAGCTTGCCCTTTTCTCACATGACATCTTGCGAGCCATGGACGAAGGGCAACAGGCGGATTGTGTTTTTCTCGACTTCAAAAAGGCGTTCGACACGGTGCCACACTGCAGACTTCTAACGAAAATGCGAGCTTATGGAATAGGTTCTCAGATTTGTGACTGGCTGGAAGACTTCATAAGTAATAGAACGCAGTACGTTGTTCTCGACGGCGAGTGTTCATCAGAGACGAGTGTATCGTCAGGCGTGCCCCAGGGGAGTGTGATAGGACCGCTATTATTTTCTATCTATATAAATGATCTGATGGACGGAGTAAGTTGTAATTTGCGGCTGTTTGCTGATGATGCTGTGGTGTATGGGAGGGTGTCGTCTGTAACTGACTGTAATAGCATACAGGTTGACTTAGACAAAATCTCTAGTTGGTGCGAAGAATGGCAGCTAGCTCTCAATGTAGAAAAGTGTAAGGTTATGCGCATGAGTAGAAAAAACAATCCTATAATTTTCGAATACAGCATCAGTAGTGAGCTTCTTGATGCGGTCGCGTCGTTCAAATATCTAGGCGTAACATTGCAGAGCGATATGAAATGGAACGAGCATGTAAGGACAGTTGTGAGTAAGGCAGACAGCCGACTTCGGTTTATTGGGAGAATTTTGGGAAGATGTACTTCACCTGTAAAAGAGACCGCGTATAAAACGCTTGTACGACCACGTCTTGAGTATTGCTCAAGTATTTGGGACCCGCAGCAGATCGGTTTGAAAGAAGACATAGAGGCGGTTCAGAGGCGAGCAGCTAGATTTGTTACCGGTAGGTTCGACCAATGCGCGAGTGTCACGGAAATGCTCCGGCAACTCAATTGGGGATCGCTGGAAGAAAGACGACGCTCTTTTCGTGAATTTCTGTTAAGTAAATTTAGAGGGCCGGAATTTGAAGCTGAGTGTAGTACGATCTTGCTGCCGCCTACTTACATTTCGCGTAAAGATCACAAAGACAAGATAAGAGAAATTAGGGCTCGTACGGAGGCATATAGGCATTCTTTTTTTCCTCGTTCAATTTGGGAGTGGAATAGGAAAGGAAATGCCTAGTAGTGGTACAGTGTACCCTCCGCCACGCACCTTACGGTGAATTGCGGAGTATGTATGTAGATGTAGATGTGTATAATTACGTTTCTGAATGAAATATCTTGATATTATGTTTCAGTAGGAATTTAATGTGTTTGGTAGGTCTTCAGTGGGATACATGAATTTGCAATAAAGATGAACATATTGGTATTAACTTGAAAAAAATTACAACTTGGTAGCCCACATCACTACCCATATACAACACTCTTTGCTAGCAAGTCCATCCAGAATTAAATTATTTACTGCCGTCTTACAATAAGATTTATTTTGTTCGTATTCAGTTGTTGATGGTTTGTACTTTGTAGTCACTCGAAAGTATATGGACTCATTGTTATATTTGGCTGGTGATCTTCAATGTCTACTTTCGTATTTCAAGTTATGAATGAAATAGTCCACATACATTCTTCAGTTTGTAAATTTAATGCACAGCACTCTTTTTATGTCTTATTTCCTAATGTAAATAAAACTTTATCACCTTACTTTGGAGCTATCATTGTTTACGGGTGCCAGATATTAGAAACAGCTGGTCGGTTCTAGCCGCCATGTTGTAGCGAGAAGTTGTCGCTCATGTAGGACATCCGGCCATGTCGCTACTTGTAGCGCAGTATCGCGTAGCTGTATGTTGCGTGCTGTCGCTCGCTTTTGTCGCCCACGTAGGACACGGCCTTAGCTCATCTGCCTTAACACTGGTGACCCAACTTATCTTTCGGACTCCTCAAACACTTTCAGCCACATAGATCTATCTATCTGCACTGCTCAGCTGGCATGGCATCTTGAATTCTCTCTTCCCTCAGACTCACATTCGACCCTCCACAAGTAGCCAATGCACTTGGTCGACATTTTGCAGCTAGGTCTCTAGTTCTTCTCTCTACAATGACACATTTCTCACTAGGAAACGGACAGTGGAGACGAGTCGTCTTATTTACAATGGCAATCAATTGTATAGCCGATCATCTACCACCGGGAGTGTCGGCATCCCTCTTTGTCGACGACTTCGTGATCTACAGCAGCTCTGAGTAAATGCGTCTCCTGGAGCGGCGTCTTCAGTGGTGCCTAGACACTCTCCACACATGGAGTGTGGACAATGGCTTTCGATTCTCGGCTGACAAGACAGTCTGCATGAACCTCTGGCGGCGGAAGGAATTCCTTCCCCCGTCCCTTCGCCTGGGCCCCACAGTACTTCCATTTGTGGAGACCACGATGTTCTTGGGACTTGTTTTCGACAGGAAGGTATGTTGGTCTCCCCACATATCTCATTTGGCAGCTCGCTGTACCCACTCTCTCAATGTGCTGCGGATGTTAAGTGGCACCTCGTGGGGAGCTGATCGGTTTACTCTCCTCCATCTGTATCGCACCCTTGTTCGGTCCAAACTAGACTATGGAAGAATCGTCTATTCTTCGGCTCCACTGTCCATACTGCGCCACCTTAACACAATCCACCACTAAGGGATACGACTGGCAATGGGAGCATTTTAACTAGCCCTGTTGAGAGCCTCTATGCGGAGGCCGCCGAACTACCTCTTTCTTATCGTCGGGAAATGTTAAAATAGGGTAGGTTGCTAGTTAACAAATAGCAATGGGCTGTTAAAGCAATGTCCTTGTACATAGTGTAAATATTGAAATGCCTCTGCCTGTATAGCAGACAGTTAGCAACCCAAAAATAAGAATTATTTGTATTGAAATAAAATTTGTGGTAGTGGCAGGCTGATACAATTTAATTAGTACAAAATAAGTGATTTCACTTGTGGTGACGTGTGTGTTGTGTAGACATATTAATGGTAAATCAGAAATGGTGACAGGCTAAACTGGAACTTAGGCGGAGTTCTGGACTAGGTTGGCTGGCAACAGTTTGGTTGTGAGTTGGCAAAGCTGTGTGGGATTGAGGGGAAGGGGAATGATTGTGATAAAGCATTTTATGTTGAAATACAAAATTTATTTCTCACTTGATTGAAACTAAAAATTATTAATATTATAGATGAAAAATTCCTAGCAGGAAAAAGTATATATAAAAAATAGACGAAGATTACTCACCAGGCGAAAGAGCACAGGTGTGACAGCAGCACAAATAAATAGAAAACAAACACACCACACACACACACACACACACACACACACACACACACACACACACAAACGCTAGCTTTCCCAGCCTAGCTGCTTTGTCAGGCAGAAGGGAAGGAGAGGGAAAAGGAAATGATGAGGATTTAAAGGAGTGGGTAAGGAGTCATTCCAATCCTGGGACAGGAAAGACTTACCTTGGGGGAAAAAAGGAGGTTAAACAAATACACACACACACACACATTTAGTGTAAATGTGTGTGTGTGTGTGTGTGTGTGTGTGTGTGTAAATGTTTCCTGTCCCGGGATTGGAATGATTCCTTACCCACTCCTTTAAACCCTCATAATTTCCTTTTCCCTCTCCTTCCCTTCTGCTTGACGAAGCAGCTAGGCTGCGAAAGCTAGCGTTTGTGTGTGTGTGTGTGTGTGTGTGTGTGTGTGTGTGTGTGTTTACTATTTATTTGTGCTGCTGTCACACCTGTGCTCTTTTGCCTGGTGAGTAATCTTCATCTATTTTTTATATACAATTCTTAATATTACCTACACAAATCAGCTGTTGCACTATGTAACTTCCCATAATTGCTCATAGGAAGCATAATTAACACACAAATCAAGGTAAGTGCAGTTTGCTAATCATAAAAGTTCACCAAGAATTTTTACACTTTTGTGATATGTGGAGAACAGGAAAATATTATCATTTACTGCAGTTTTATGAGTGTCTCTATTTACAATTGCATGTACCAGTTTGGTCTTTGAAGATTCGTCTCTACTCTTTTAAGACTCTCTCTCTCTCTCTCTCTCTCTCTCTCTCTCTCTCTCTCTCTCTCTCTCTCTCTCTCTCTCTCTCTCTTTAATGGCGAACATCAGGGCAAGAGGGATTCTGTTTGATAACTTTATACAGTGAGATCACACGTTAAAAGAAATTTCCATTTCAGGTTAGTCTATGATCGTGAGACCGGGAAACCAAAAGGATACGGATTTTGTGAATATAAAGATCAAGAGACTGCTCTCTCTGCAATGCGAAATTTAAATGGCTATGAAATAGGTGGACGCACTCTGCGTGTTGACAATGCCTGTACAGAGAAGTCACGTATGGAGATGCAGAGTAAGTAATTGTAATATTAACTATTATAATTTTTATGTAAATGTGATTGAAATAGCTGAAGTATTTTGTTATGAATAATCATTTTTGAAAATATTGAGTAACTTTCAATTAGTTGTAGAGTACTCTTTAAATTGGTCTGTGACAAGCATATGAAATGAAATGTTGATTATAGGTGTGTTTGCGTTTCGATATGTGAGTGTGTGTGTATTTGTTTACCTTCCTTTTTTTTCCCCCTAAGGTAAGTCCTTCCACTCCTGGGATTGGAATTACTCCTTTTCCACTTCCTTAAAACCCATATCCTTCGCTTTTTCCTCCCCTTTTTTCCTCTTTTTCCTGAAGAAGCTGCCAGTGGTGGCGAAAGCTTGTATGTGTGTGATTTTATTTGTTTCTATCGACGAGCCGGTCCTTTTGGTAAGTCATCTCTTTTCTATTTTTATTTTATTATATATATATATATATATTTTAATCAGAAAATATTGTCAGCATGGCAGTTTGCTGAACTGGCTATTGTCTGATGGATTACAGTATTAATCTGCACAAGTTTAATAATGTTTTAATATTTGATATGATTTCCCTATAGTTGGACCAATTAATAAATATTGTTAATTTAAGATTTGTGTTTGTATAAACTTCTGTAGCAGTCTGTCATTATTGAGGTAAAATAGAGATACAAAACTTGTGTTATCATGTTTTATAGTTTCTTTTTGAAACTTTATAGACCAGTCATTGTTGTCTTCGCCTCCTTTTACTTTTTCAAATTGTTTCATTAAGAGAAAGACATGTACTCATGTTTTTGCATTAGTAAAACTTCAAGGTGTGCTACCTTTAGTATCCCCACCAGCAGAGGATATTGGCAGTGGATGGCAATATTACATCTGCACTCATTGGAGGCTGCCACAAGCATGCTGGGTGGTCACATGGGCAGACCTGCTTTCCTATGTACATTAGCGCATGTGACTAAGTTGAGTTTGCTATCTGTTTCCACTTCGTGTCACAATACCACTGCTAACGCTGCTTTGTCCCAGACTAGTATGTCTTGAATTGCCGTCTTCTGTTCATTGTTAGGCTAATGATGTCTTGGCTAGCAAATCATGTAATAGTAGTAGAAGATGTACATTTTAGTGGCAACAAGTTCTTACCCTTTAATGCTTACACCAAGATATTAGTGGTTACTGCATCTTTAATCCTAAGTTTATGAAGGTTTTCTAGCAACAGCTGTCACTGCAACAATAGTTTTGACACGGGAAGCAGGGTACAAAGAACAGCAAGACATTCTAATGTGACTTGTCTTGGCCTCCACTGTTTGCTGTATTTGATGAGTCTCTGTAGAATTGGGGAAGCGTATCTCATATTCTTATGGCTGCTTATGGCGTTGCGGGTAGGCAACAATGTGATTAGGTTTTGTCCTCTAGTAGTCATTGGCATTACCTGAAGTCCTTTCTCTGATCTATGTATGTTATTAACGGAATACAACAGCAAGCAAATGCATATTATGGCAGTTAGGATGCAGTTTAACCAATATCACACACAATCTGGACAGTTTTACACTGTGTAATATGCCAACTTCCAGGGTCTTGCTTGCAGGTAAAATTTCACATGTCAAAACTGTAAAGTCTTGTATGCAGAATTGTTGATTAGGGTTTTAACTTTGTGACTTGTCCCTGACAAGGTGGTCACAGCCGAGGACATTGGTTAAGTCGGATTCTACTTTGAATGAGGCGGCTTACAATTGCAAAATCTCAAGGTCGCTTCTACTGCGAAAGTCATTCATAATGCCCACATTGTCGGTAAGCACTGCCTATGATGGACAGCTAATGACTACAACAGATGGGTCTGATTCTTCCTTGACTGTGTGTGCCCCTTACTGAACTCTCACTAGATGCAAAGTACAAAAATGTTGAACACACCTTTGTTCACAGGTATTCGGATCACCAAAATCTTGCAGGATCTTTCAGTGTATCAATTATTATTCTCTTGTTACCTTAGTTGCAATTTCCAAGTTAGTTTGAGGCACACTTTCACCTCTGCATTTCGTCGTGGGGCTCGACAGTCTTAGACACACAGTCCTGGGATCTTGAAAGAAGAAGTTGTTCCCAATTGGATGCTACATATTTGGTGTATAACAGGTGCTGCCAGAGCCATCGTGTTTCAACAGCGGGCAGTACAGTAGATCACAGCTGGGGTTTTGTGGGGTTGTGCACTGCTGCAGAGGTGCACATTGATTTTACAACTGTTAGGACAGTCAGTTGAGTTTTTCGTGGACATTGGTGCAGCTGTGTCACTACTCACTGAGGAGATATATCACCAGTTGGGTTCACCTCTGTTAAGCCTGGCCTGGTGCCAGGTGTGTACTACTGTCACAATCAATTCATCCCCTTACTGAACTCTCACTAGGTGCAAAGTACAAAAATGTCGAACACATCACCACTTCATGGTGGTGCCTTCCTCCAGAGCTGTTAACATTTGTGGATTGGATGCCTTTGCCAGTTTGGGGTAAATTTAGTGTCAACCATTGTGCCTTTTGTGGACTTGCTTGACCTGTGTGTGTCCTACAAATAATTTTTTGAGCTGACATTGGGGTGTGCGTTTAACTTTACAGCCCACTTTAATTGAAGCCCTCAGTGGTGCCAAAATTTTGCTGCATTCACTTCCCTTAAGTTCACGACTCCTGATACTGTTCAAGCATAACTCACCAATCTGCAGGACCTCGGTATTGCTTGGTTTCCATCGGTCAGTGGGCTACGCCTGTTGTCCTTAAGAAACCAAACAAATTGTCAGTTAGTCCATTGTTAATTTACAGTATAATGTCAATGTATAACCAATGCCTTGCCCAGAGAAGCTGTTGTCTAAACTGGCTGGGGAACAGAATTTTTTCAAAATTGATTTAAATGTTGTGTACCATCAACTGCCATTTGATAAGGCTTCACAGCATTGCTTACTGTTTGGGGTTGCAAGTCAGCAGCAGCCATTTTAACATAATTCAAGATATCACCTTATGTGTTGACTATGTAGACAATATTATTGTCACAGGGATGACCATGACAAGCATTACAGTAACCTAGAAAATCTCTCTTTGACAATTCCAGGATAATTGTTTGTGGTGCTAGCTACTATGTCTTTCCTTTACTCCCAGTGTCAAATACCTGGGACACATTCTTATTCACACCAATATATGACAACCTTAATATAATTGATAATATCAGGCCATACTAACCTTACACAGTTCATTCGGTTGTTTAAAAATCATGTGTTAGGCCAAGTTTATATCCTCCAGTAGTGCATACCACGTACCCCCTCAATCACTTGCGCAACATGCTCGACTGTCACACAGACGACACAATTTCAAATACTGCTCAGATTTTTTTTTTTTTTTTTACTCTTGTCCGACAATTGACTGTGTTTAATTATATTCCTTTTTCCCACTTTATCAGGTAATTACAGTTACATGTTCATGATATGTTACGAATGACTAGCTTCCTGGCCACAGCATAATGATCTGCTATGACACGTCAAGTGGGCAGACACTGCATTCGACGGTGTAACAACGGTGGGCCAGGTACTGTAAATGCAGCTAGCAAATGCTGCACAAATGTTATAGGTGGTAACTACAGATGGTTTACTGATCTTTCAATCGTTGTAAAAGTATGTTTCGAAATAACGATTTAAATAAAATAATCATTGCGCAATACGTAACATATCGAGCAACTAGCATAAGTTGTTGTCATGACCATTTACTCAAGCATAAGAGTTGCTATAAAAGCATATAATTATGCACAATCAATCGTCGTCGGAAAAGTGTTAAAAAAGAAGTACTGGTAAATTCTGAGCAGGATTTGAATGCGAGTTGTCTGGGGGCAGTCAAGCACCTTGCTAATTACAACATGCTGACTCAAGGTACTGCTGATGACTGAGTACAGGGATAGCTGTTCCGTGATCGACTTTGATCTCGATTTTTATGAAAACCAAGGCACATTGGAACAAATCCTTTTAGCTTGGTGTTCTGGAGGAGTTCCCACACGACATACCTCCGATCTATCAAAATTCGTTTGTACCATACTTGGTGTTCCCCTTGTTAGCATCTTGTTCTTGTCTTGTCCTGGTGTGTCATCATGCCCACAGTCTACGTGTCGATCTCACAGCCGATCACCTGCAGTCTGTCTTCTGCAGGCAGCTCCAAGGCCTAGCGGCTTCTTGCATACTCTTCTACTGCTACTACTTTTTCCAGTGCTCTGATTTCGGGGTAATTGAGAATTTAGCATAGCAAGTGGTGGTTCATTTTCCAGTATAGGAATATTTTGTCTTTCAAATGGTGGGTATGTTGTTTATTTCTGTTGCTTCAGGTGCATATTACTTATTTCTCTAGTTATTCTCTTTAATTCAGCTGTAATCAGATAATCGTTTTTGAAGATAAAATTTCCTTCATGTACAAGATTTTAGTCAGATACTGACTGGCTAGAGTATGATCTCATGAATAGTATGTAACAGGTGGCTTTATGGTAAAAATACTTTTTTTAATGATAGAATGTTCCCATAACTTCCATATTAATTTCTGTTGTCCACTTAATAGTTGCCACTGTCCTCTTTGTTAGCAGACCTGCATTGTCAAAAATTAGAGTGGACACCAGCAGGTAATGTGGCAAGAGAGGCAATCGCAGAGTAATTCTCTCTCTCTCTCTCTCTCTCTCTCTCTCTCTCTCTCTCTCCCTTTAGATGATAATTGTAGGCTTTTACTAACACAAGAGTTTTTAAGAATGTACTTCTTCCTTTGTATTGAAACTGGCTAAGGAAGTTCTCAGCTGTTGGCTTCTTCATTAAATTATATTTTGAGTTAGTCATTTTCTTTTCTGTTATGTAACAATTAACAGCATCTAGGATAATTACTGTAATGTTCGACGTCACTCAGTATCCAGAGTCAATGTTCGTAGTTGTCTAACCTGCAATGCATTCATTATCTGGATGCAATTATTTCTACTATATAAGTGCTCTTGTAGTCCACTGGATATGCAGTATTCTTCATAAACAGGGTCACATTGTATAGGGTATTACTCCTCGCAATGCTCAGGTGTCTTTTACCTTGCACCATAATTGGTAAATGCTTTGCATGTCTCCTCTTGTTTCTTCTGCAATTGTCAGGACACTACCAGGCTATGTAGCTTAATAATAATAATAATAATAATAATAATAATAATAATACTTTAATGTCTCAAAGACTTCCAAGAACCAAAAGATATCAGAAAATACTTATAATTAGTGCATCTGTTAGTCTTTTGCATAGCTCCATATGCTCTTTTTTCTTTTTTGTCTGTACTGTTCCAAATTCCTTAAACAGAAAAAGTCAAAGATATTATTGTTTTCTTTAACTTGCTCAGTCCATGCTTGCTTATTCTGTGTAGTTTAGAGATTTACTTTGACATTAACTTTGTCCATGTCTTTCTAGCATTTTTTCTTTCTTTTTTTATTGTAACTTTTCTTACAGTCCTTCTTTCCACCACATTTCATTCAGCCAGTTTGTAATTCTTGATGCAAGTAAATGTTCTAGTATAATCATTGTAGTACTCTCGTTTTTTGATTTGGTGAAGATGATGGGAATAAGCAGTTATTGGTTTGTCAGGTCTCTTACAGGGTCCAGTTGTGGAGAATCCTTACGGAGAAGCAGTACAGTCAGACAAGGCCCCTGAGGCAATAAGCAAAGCTGTTGCATCTTTACCACCAGAGCAGATGTTTGAACTTATGAAACAGATGAAACTTTGTGTTCAGAATAATCCAACGGAGGCCCGTGCAATGCTGTTGCAGAATCCGCAGTTAGCTTATGCTCTTCTCCAAGCCACAGTGGTGATGCGCATCCTGGATCCTCACACTGCAGTTGTGAGTAAGCTCTGTTATGCCTTTTGCAAGTTAACTTTGTGATTATTAATGTTACTCATTGTGATTCCTTTTCCTTCATCTTTGCTTGCCTCCTGATACTTAGTGTAGTAGATCCTCTTTAGCTTTTGTTTTGAGTACTCTGTTCCCCATCTTTCCTAAACAAATTCTCTTTCCTTCCCTTTGGTTCCGAAAGCTAGGAGTGCTATTCTCTACTTTTTCCTGCACCTGTCAACACTACTCGGGGTTACTACTCGTGCAGGTAAGCACTGGCCTGTTCATGTCCTTTTTGTGGATTTAACTATTTTATAAAATAAGATTGAGGATAAAAACCTCTTACACAGGAAAAGTGGTAATTGCGGATTTGGATACAATAACAGTGTTTCTCTGTTCACACTGTCATTGGATTAACACCAATTTTAAAATTCTTGAACTTCCTGCTTTTAAACAAGGATTTAAAAACTGATGTTTATGTAATAACAGTGTAAGTAGGCTTAACATTGTTATTGCATCAAAGTCATCAATTATATGTTAATCCTAAATACTTTCAATGGTTGGCCATCTTCTGCAGTAGCTTTTATGATCAGATATTAACAATTTTTCCATTTTGAATTTACAACATTAATTGCAGCAACCTTAGGACAGCAAAACAGTAATAAATTACAGTACATTAAAATGCTTCGAGACTTATTTTAACTGAGTGATACATCAAAGTGGAAGCAAAAATTACAGTATTTGCAATAGTTTCAATTCAGAACAGAAATTGCCTGACCAGGGTTGTGACATTCAAAGATTTAAATCTATGGTTAATCTCTGGTGTTCAACATTTTTATTCTTATGGTCACTGAAGAATGCAGGAAATTGGAATAAGAAAGAGTAAAATACAAGCACACTGGATAACAAATTAGACATTCCGAAAACACGTAATACTAATGTTGTGAAATACCTGTACCGTTGGCAACTGCCTCATTTCAGCAGAAAATAGTCCATACTTTTTCAGATATGCCACATCCAGATAATGCTACTCACTGATGGTTAGATTCTGTAGAGCAGTCATGTTATGGGGGTGTTAGATTGCTATGTTTCATGCCATCTTCACCAAATAGTTTTTAATTTTTATTGGATTAAGATAGAATGATTTAGCAGGCCAGTGGAGGTACCTAAGGCCTTGGCAAACCAGAAGTGTATGCTTACAGTATGTTAATAATGATACTCTGGTTTTGGAAAATTGTTGTACACAGCATATTCATAGTGAAGTGTTGGGTAAATTCTCATTCATGTTCACATTAAGGCTAGCCCCCCACTCCACCCCACCCCACTAAATAATTTGTGTCCTTCCACTTCCCCCTCCATTTGCCTCTTACCTACTCTGAACTGCACTCGCCGTTGAGATAACTCTTGGGGTGCAGCAATTGGCCATGTGTGCATAGCTTGTGTGTGTAAGAATGTGTGCGTGAGATTGTCTTTTCTTCATGCTTATCTGCAGCCCAATGACCATATTTATGGTGAACTGCATTTTATCCTCATAATATTGTAGATATTCTTACCTAGACTTTCTGTTGTTAGAAGATAAACATGGAAAATAAATGTTGACAAGATGGAAAATATATTCAAGGCAAGTAAAATGAAGGTCAAAGGTATACAAGAGTACAAGGTGATAAAACACAGGAGAAGTGAAACTGAATGTTGGTGTGCGTGTGTAGGTGGTGGAGACATGCATATGTCATTTTCTCCGTTGTTCTCACTGCCAATGGATGTATGTAATCTAAATTTTCTAGTTTTGTTGTTAATTTACTGTGAATTTGTCATAGGTTTAGTTCGGAGGCACACTGTCAGTTGGTATTTATAGATCATAAATCTTTTTAATGTATGACAATAGAAATATATACAACTGACATAGATGAATTCTGTAGTTTAACAAATTTATGGTGTGATGTTCATTTGTGCAGAACTTGGTGTGATTGCTTAACATCACTCATAATGTACACTATGGTGGCAAAATAATCACTTAGCACAGAACACAGACACTAAGAAACACCGAACTTCACGAACACAGCACGACCCGCACAGTACGAAGGCATTGAGAAGAACAAGACTTTTACGATTGCCGGAGGCTTTCTGTATATACCATTATCTGTATGAATCCCCCCAATTACTTGTCTTCAAGTATATAGTGGTAAATCCATGCCAATTGAGTTTGTACCAGGTCTTAAAATAGTCTGATATTGCATATTGATGATACTACTGTTTCACATTTTGGCCCATTTCATATTAAAATACATTTTTCAGCTATTCTGCCATTATGTTAACTGGCTGTGTGTATTGTAATTTGCTTATTGTAAGTGTAAGTGCACCAGAGAGATTAGAGGTGGGGAAATTTTATTTTTTATTTTTTTATGTTTATTAAGAAATGCACTCCATCTTGTGTTTCTGGTGGTACAAAGTGGTATAGCAAATTTACTGTGCATTAAATATGTATCTCCTCTCTCTCTCTCTATTTATCAATATATATATATATATATATATATTTTTTTTTTTTTTTTTTTTTTTTTTTTTTTTTTTTTTTTTTTTTTGCAATAGCGAATTTCACTTTGCGTCACTGTATAAAGTATAGATGTTTTACCAAATGGTGACATGTGAAAATTTGTGCCGGGCCGGGACTGGAACCCGGGTTTCCCGCTTTTCTCGAGCAGTCGCCTTAATCACTAGGCTACCTGAACACAACACCAGGACCGTCCCAAATTTCCATATGCCGCACTGAATGCACTTATGTGTCAACTACATTCATCCCTTAGAGTTCAGAGCAGCTACGAAGGCGGGTTAAGGTCAGATGCGCAGTAGCAAGCGGAAGTGCATCACGTGGCCTTCAGCCAACCACGCGCCAGTGGCATTCCTGCCTTCGTACTGTGCGGGTCGTGCTGTGTTCGTGAAGTTCGGTGTTTCTTAGTGTCTGTGTTCTGTGCTAAGTGATTATTTTGCCACCATAGTGTACATTATGAGTGATGTTAAGCAATCACACCTAGTTCTGCACAAACAGGCGAGAGGAATAGTGTACCGTGTGTATCAGTACTTCAAAAGTCTGTCTTCTGCTGAGGCCGCGCCGGCACAGGGTGCGGGTCGCGCCGTTGCCAGATGCCAGGAGCAGACGGCCGAGGCTTGTGGCATTGGCTTGAGGACTGTTCAGAGGATCTCCAGCGAAGCTAACGCGTCGCTGCTGGCGTGTGGCTCAGCTGTTTTTAAATCGCCAGGCAAACGTCACAATCGCAAAAAAGAAGTGGGTGAGCTAGACGATTTCGCGAAAAACGTTTTGCGCCGCATAGTATTCAGCAAGTACGCTAGAGGCGAATATCTAACTGCTGAAAAATTGGTTTCATTTATGAAAGAAGCAAAAAATTTTAACGGAAGTAAATGGACCATGTTGAGGATACTGAAGGACATGGGGTTCAGGTATCAGAAAACAAATGACGGGAGGAAATTGCTGTTGCAACGTAGCGACATTGTAGCTGCAAGGACAGTGTTTTTAAGAACAATGCAGCAGATTAGAGAAGCCGGCACCTCTCAAATTTATTATTTAGATGAGACTTTCATCAACCAGAATCGTGCAAGGGCTATGTGCTGGAAAATGAGTGATGGATACGGTGGACTGAAAGTTCCAGTGGGCAAGGGCGGCAGAATTATAGTGCTTCATGTCGGATCAGCAGAAACTGGCTTCATTCCTCAAAGTAAGCTGATTTTTAAGGCTTCAAAGGCTAAGAATTCTGAAGATTATCATTCTGAGATGACATACAGTATCTTCAAAAAGTGGTTTAAAGAATAACTATTGCCATACATACCTCCCTGTTCTGTTATTGTCATGAACAATGCGAGCATCCATTCCGTGCAAGTAAACAAAGTTCCTTCCACAAATTCCAGAAAGGGGGACATTATTGCCTGGTTAACATCAAACGGAATACCTTACAGCTCCTAACATACCAGAGCAGAATTGCTGGTTCTTGTCAATGCAAACAGGCCAGCATACAAAGTTTATGAGATAGATGAAATTGCAAAACAGCATGGACATCGTGTTGTTAGGTTACCGCCATATCATTGTCACTATAACCCAATTGAACTGGTATGGGCTCAGGTCAAAGCATATATTGCAGAAAAAACAAAACATTTAAAATTGCAGATGTTGAGAGACTTACACACGAGGCAATAGGGAGCATTTCAGAATCTGCGTGGGCAGCTTGCGTAAGACATGCAGAGAAATTGCAGGAAAAAGATCACGAGAGAGAAATTGGCAGGGACACTATTATGGAACCATTCGTAATAAATATTGCAGAGTGCGATTCCTCGACGTCCGACAGCGAAGAAGACGATGGCATTGATTTTTTACCATGAAGTATGTAAGTAGCCTAGTACTTATGACTGACTGCAGCTACTTTAAAATTATTAACAATTAATCATAAAATAATTTGTTCGTGTAAGTTGCGCATGTTGTAGGGTGCGATCATTACTTGGATTATTAATAATATGTTCTTATATCCAAAGAACAGAACAGCTGTGACTGTTAAAATCCCTTATTAAATAATACGATCAGTTTCGCAATTTACAATTGCTTTCTCAGATGTTTTATCAGTTTATAAATGAATAAGAACTATTACAGTTAAAACGCTCTCAGTATTTTTAATACGAAGGCGGAAAGGTCTGTGTCTGTTTACGTCAAACCATTAAAATATTCTGTTATATAATGATTTAACGTAAGTAAACAAGACCTTCCCACCTATATATTAAAAATATTGAACTTTTGACAGTTCTTTATTGATTTGTAAACAGATAAAGCACCTCAGGACGCAATTGTAAATTTCGGAACCGGTCGTGTTCTTTAATAAAGAATTTTAATAGTCCCAGCGGTTCTGCTGTCTTGTTCTTTGAAATATGGAAACTGGACTGTGATTGTTGTGTGTGTGTGTGTGTGTGTGTGTGTGTATGTGTGTGTGTGTGTGTGTGTGTGTTAAGCTTAATATGTTCTTGTTAGGATCGCGCTGTGTTTTAATTTCCACATAACTAGTTTCAACATACAAGCTACCATCTTTGGATCTTGTGGAATACCTACTTTATAAAATATGCTGCTGTATTAATATTCAGATCTGCTCTCATTATGGGAGCGAGATCTAAATTTATAAAATATCTAAATTTATAAATTAGGTATTCCACAAGATCTGAAGATGTTAACTTGTCTGTTGAAACTAGTTACATGGAAATTAAAATACAGCGCGATCCTAGCAAGAGAATATTGTTATTTCTTTCTAGAAGGCCTACATACATAGATCGTTAAATGGTTTATCAAATTTTCTTTCACTGTGCAACCTACTATACCATTACGATTTGTCATTGATACCCTTAAGGTCATACATACCGATGAAATACTTCAAGTATCAGTACTTTCGATCGCTGTGGATGCCTAATGTAGTTATACAAAGAAATCTTTTAATTAGAAGAACTTTATTCTTGTTCAAAATACTAAATCATTAAAATTTTCAAGATAGGAACTATATTGTGGACGTTGACAGCGTGCGCGCTCACTGTGGCACAATGTTTACGCTTGCGTGCGCTGTCAGCTGTCAGGGGTGCGAACTGACGGAAGGAAACTGGCAGTGTCGCAAAGCATCTCCCCTCTCTCTCTCTGCGCAGAATGCTCACCTCAACCGCCTTCGTAGCTGCTCTGAACTCTAGTAGTTGACTCATAAGTGCAGTCAGTGTGGTATATGGAAGTTTGGGATGCTCCTGGAGTCGTGTTTGGGTATCCTAGTGGTTAAGGCGACCGCTCGCAAAAATCGGGAAACCCAGGTTCGAGTCCCAGCCCGGCATAAATTTTCACATGTCACCATTTAGTGGAACATCTATACCTTATACAGTGACACGAAGTGAAATTAGCTATTACGAAAAAATACTGATAAATATATCAACACTGTAAATCGTCACCATACAGTAATTCTCTCTCTCTCTCTCTCTCTCTCTCTCTCTCTCTCTCTCTCTCTCTCTCTCTCCCCCCATGCTTACTCAATTTTCACACTTTTCTCCCATTTTTTGAGGTACAAAAACTATCTGCGGCTTAGAATCATGTGCAAAGCAAACGGAAGATCTGAAAAGTGCAGCTAGGAACCGCCACAACTAACTTTCAGCATCAAACATAAGCAGCGCTAGGCACACTTCACAGTGTAGAGTCTGCCTACTGGGGCCAAAATTCTGCACTATTGAAAACACAAATACAGAAACTATGGAAGAATATGAGTCTACTTTTTCTGAGCTTCAGCCACTGGACCAATGCAATGCAACAAAGGGAAGGGAAATTCTGTATTTTTCATCTTTGAATGTAGTAGTGTTTCAAATAAACGTAGCAACAAATACCAAAAGTGCAACAAGGCTTGCAGTTGTGAATATGTCATGATTTTTAAATTTATTGTTCTTCAGGAACATAGTAGCACAGCTTTAAAACGCACAGTTTTGCAACTCAGAAATATTCGCATGTGTTTTTACGTATTTCATGTAACTAATGTGGGCTCCATAAAAGATGGAGTGTATTTATGGCCAAAACCGAAGCAATTGTTTGGTTTGGTGTTCTTGGCAGTTCATATTAGTGATTATTGTAATTTGTTGTGATGGTGTGGTTATAATACAAACTGATCTACTGATGGTCTACTCATGATTTAATTACAAAACACTAATTAATAGAAACATCGTGTGGTGGAGCGTTGTGCCAAAGCAGTTTTCTTCTTGCATAATTAAAATCTCGTATTTAATTGCATTTTTCTTCAGAACATGGTATGTCTCCTGCCTCATTCTGAGCATAGGAAAGCTCACATATTCACACACTTGCTTGTCAGAAATAACAAATATTCCATGATTTTCTAGTTTGTGGTTTGGTTGACTGTAGTGGCACAGACCAAGTAAGACGGAAATGCAAATTTTACATTCAGAAAGACTCAAGGGAAGTCTGCAACACAACGCAATTGGCCTCACATGATTCCCATGATTTTATCGTGCCATAACCAACTACTACTGCCGACACCAAAAAGTATTTTCACCAAAAGCTTGAATGTTAAGCTTATGACTCAAATGTGGCTGTATCATCATCCTTGCTACCTAATTTGTATCTCATGTTAGAATGAAACACCTTTTTTTTTCAATTTTGAAATGCAGCCTATAACTTTTTCCCTCCTTTAATTTAGAGTCTTATTTTCCGGGTGCAGCTAAGATTAGAGTAAATAAGGTATTTTTCCGATACTGACCTGTGATAAGTAATATGTTTATGAAAATGTGTACTATAAGAGAACACACACATTTAGAACAGTACTCCTCATTTTTCATTAGTCACAGTTGAGAATATTTTCTGTTCAATAATACTTAATATATATCATCATGCAGTAGAGACAGGTTGTAGGAGCATCTACTAGTTCTGAAACTGAGCCAATGGATTGAAACATGTAATTGAACAGAAAATATTCGTAAATGAAAATCGTTGTAACTAATACAATTGCTGATTCTCTCAAGTTAATTGTGTAGAATATTGTGATTGATAGAGTATGGTATAGAGTATTAACTGCTTCTTTCTTATAATTTTTTCTGCAGAGTATGCTGCACAAGGCGAATCCAATTCTTCAGCCACTCATGCCATCAGATAAGCCAACGATACCAGGACCGGTTCCAGTCCCTGTTCCTGTTCCTGCACCTGCAGCAACAGTAGCTGGAGTTCAGTCTACTCTTGCAATGCCAGTTGCGCCCGTACCTGCACCACAAGTAGTCGCTCCAGACGTTACTGCAACAGTCGCCCAGCAGGGGTGGACTGCGGCTCCTGCCGCACCTGCTGTGCCACGTACCGCGTCACTCGCTGCTCCCGTTGTAGCTCAGCCGACTGGAGTTCCGTTCCTTCCTTCCGCGGCATCCGGTGACATCGATCATCGCACTCCAGTAGTCGATCCCAGACTGACTCGCATGGGAGATCAAGACCTACGCATGCCACCTGCTGGCCTAGTACCTGGACCGCAACCTGTGCCACCCGTGTCCATAGTGAGAGACCCCAGGGACGCTGGGTTTGTCAACAACTCTGCTGACCAGTAAGTTAATGCCACAATATACTTGGCAATCCTTGTTTAAGTTTATATTCAATTTGTGTAATGCTGTTACATCATATATTTTACGTGACTCGTGCCATCCTCTCTTGGGACATGAAAATTAACATCGAGGAGGAAGTGGTGATATCGCAGTGTGGAATTCCGCATTCCACTACTCTGTGAAATGTCAAATGAAGGATCTGGCATGTTAGATTTATGATATTGCAGTGTGGAATTCCGCATTCCACTACTCTGTGAAATGTCGAATGAAGGATCTGGCATGTTAGAATTATGCTTTGTGGAGTGAAACGTGCCCATTGAGAAGTGAACTGGTTTTCACATGACAAGCAGAACTTGTGAACTGCCATATTGCAAATGGAACTGTATTTCGTGCCTTCTTTCGTTATAGCGTACAATGTAGGAATGTACTCTTTTTAAAGCATCAGAAAATTGAGGAACTTGAAAACATGTCATTTTATATATGACTAGCTTAATGCCCGTGCTTCGCAACGGTTGTTAAAGAATGTACTGTGTATATCATGGTTCTTTGGGTTCCAGACATAGGGCAGCAAAGACACAATCCTTTGGATCTCTCTGTCAATAAACTCAGTTCTCCTAGTCAAGATGTCAAATTTAAGTAGAAGTCATTGTCGAAAACGATGAAAGTTCGTAAAGTTTTTCATACTAAGAGTGAAATTAATTTAAGTCCGTGCTTCGGAACAATGTAAATTCAATGTTAGGTTGTGTTCATAAAGTTACACATTGCAACAGCAGCGCAAAAAGTGGCTGGCAAATTACATTTATGAAAACAATATTGGATAAGTGCGAATATTGATTAGTAACAGTTTTCACAAATATCTTCTTGAATAGGAATTTGGAATGAATTGTAAGACTGTGTGAATCATGAGACGCTATACAAAAGAGTTTTGCGTGAAAGTGCTGGTCATAATAAAATATGACAACAACGGATGTATCTCTGATTTGGTAAAATTTTACTTTCTATCCTGCCGGCCTCGTGTTTTTATGTTGGCAACATCAATAACACAATATAAAATCGTTGCAAAGATGGCCGAACCACATAGAGTGTAGATAAATACTGCTGTTCCTTCTGTATGCTTAATTTCACGACAAAATATTTGCGTGTCACACAATTGGCTTATGACGATGTCACATGATTCTTGTTATTCACCATCTGTTGCCAACATTATCACAGGAGGCCGCCGGGATATGAGTAGGACTACGTCGCATAGTTTTTGTTGTCCCAGCTGTCAAACGATAACACCTTTCACAGCAGAGAGTGTGGGGGCTATATGTATCAGAGATTACTGTTTAGCACAGACCAGTGAGCTTACTGGCACAGGCATATCAATATCTATGGCCTAATATACATTCTTTAATGTGTCTGTTTTTCCACCTTGCTTACAAGACAGTGATCAATGTTTCACAAGTATTTTTATCTTTGTGTCTATCTGGATTTTTATCTTTGTTTTGTGTGTCTGTTCATAGTCGGTAATGTGTGGCTGACGGAAAAATGTGATCTATTTAAAAAATTGCGTATTTGATATTCCTCGTCGTTATTAAAGTCTGAAAGGACCGCATTGTCTGACGATTGAAAGAATAAATAGATTTTGACTCGTACCGTTAAGTTCGTAAGTCACAGAGTATACAGCTTTTACTAAGAGTATTTATTGCATATTTTGCGAATTTTTGCTCGTCACTCTCACCCACTGCCACGCACCGCGACCAAACTCCCTTACTAACATCATTAGATCAAGGGCTATCTACCACCACAACCACGAGTGGGTGGCAGTATGTGATCATGGAGAAAAGTCTGTCAGCAAGTACACACACAAGCCTTTATATATAGATTTGCTACAATAACTCACCGGAAACTATATTTTCAAAGCTTTAAATGTTGTTATATTTAAACTGTGTCACTGTTATAATTTGTATACCGTGAAAGAATATCGTACATTTCCTACAGTATAAAGCCATTCTATCAATGGAACGTCTTTGTGATGCTATATCATACATAAATAACATATTACAACATCTTTTAGATGCATAATATATGTAGAAATAGGTCTGGCAGATAAAGTGCAGAAATAGCGTAGTTGGTAGCATCACAGGTTGCAGTGTAAAGACTGAAAGTGGGCCTGGTTCGTGTCTGCATACTTCCAAAATACAACATCCTATTTTCGTTATTTCTTTTTAAGACGACGTATTAGTTTGGTTGTTAGCATCACAAGCTGTGGAGGAAAAGAGACGTAAATAATAGTTTGTATCTGCACTCTCCCAGATATTTTTAATGATTTGGTTTAATTACAGTTTTTGTAACTTATTTGCTAATTTAATGCAATTATAATATCTGGTATTCAACATTATTTATTGTAAACAATAGCAAACCATGTCCAAGAGAGAGTTTGTTGAGTCTTTTGTGCTAGGGGTCAGGAACCAATAAATTTCAAGACACTACCCTGTGTCACTCAGTTTTCCCCACGGTGTTTGAATTCTGTTGCAGTTCAATACAGTGTTGGAATAGTTCAGTTTCGCAGTACAAAGAGAAGATGGCTAGCCCGTGGTTACAGAAACAGATGCAGTGAAGGAGGAACAGTGTTTACGTACAACACTAAATGCAAAAATTATCACAATGAACATTGTAGAGCTAAGTCATCGTCCTGTGTGTACTAACAAGTAAAATGTATCAGGTAGAACTTACAATTTTTTTAAATGATTTTTTGCCAAAAGTGATTTGGTCATATATTTTGTTATCTTTGTCAACTGCTTTTAGTGAAATGTACTGTCTTTGTGTTTCTTGGAGGGGGGAGGGGAATTTCTGGAAGAATTGCATGATACGTGCAAGCATAAAAAAGCTAAAGTTTGTCCCCCCCTCCCCGAGTATCTCAATAGAGATGCCGTGCACGTAATTTTATGCACACCTGTCTTTGTAAACACACACAAATGAGCAGAACATTCCAAGGGATGTAGCAGGTCATTTCAGAGCATGCTGTAGCTAGGCAGACGTGTCTGCCCTGTGCCATATTGGGTCAACATGTTCCGTGTGATGACAGCTTCAGGGTAGATATATCAGAATGGGGAAAAAATATCTTAATTTGTTATGAAAGAAAGATTAAGTTTAATATTATAGTGAGTCATAACTTCAGATTTGCACTTACAGCATAGATCAGAAATGGAACATATTTATCCACAATGTTTCCAATACAATTTTGTTGGCCACCCATATATGTTGATTTACGTTTGTGTTGTTGAATATTGCAAAATCCATTTGAATGTAAGGCCTGATGGTCCAGCAGTAAATCACGCATGCCTTGAAACAGAGAGCACAAGGTATTGAATCCCACCTACATATATAGGTAGACATGATCATCAAAATAAAATAATAGAAATCAGATCGACAATGGGAAGATTTATGTGGTGTATTTCTTCTTTTTTCTTCTGTGAGCTATTAGAGAATGGAATTGTAGAGAAACACGAATTATTTACAGACGAGTGGAAAAAATAGTGGAATCCGACCTCGGGAAAGATCAGTTTGGATTTAGGAGAAATGTAGGAACACAGGAGGCAATACATTATGACGATTAGAAGATAGGCTAAGGAAAGGGAAACCTACGTTTTTAGCATTTGTCGATTTGGAGAAAGCTATGGCAATGACAACTGGAATACACTATTCCAAATTCTGAAGGTAGCAGGGGTAAAATATAGGGAGCAAAGAGTTATATTCAACCTATACAAAAACCAGACAGCAGTTATTAGAGTCGAGGGGCAAGAAAGGGACGCAGAGGTTGGAAAAGGAGTAAGACAGGGTTGTAGCCTTTCCCCAATGTTGTTTAATCTGTACATTTAGCAGGCAGTGAAGGAATGGAAGGAGAAATTTGGAGAGGGCATTAAAGTGCAGGGAGAAGAAATAAAAACATTGCGGTTTACCGATGACATAGTAATTCTGTCAGAGACCTCAAAAGATCTGGAAGAGCAATTGAATGGTATGGGCAGTGTCTTGAAAGGAAGATATAAGATGAACATTAACAAGAGTAAAACGAAGGTAATGGAATGCAATGTCAGAATACCAGGCAATGCTGAAGGAATTAGATTAGGTAATGAGACAATAAAAGTAGTGGATGAATTTTGTTATTTGGGTAGCAAGATAACTTCTGATGGCCGAAATAAAGAAGTTATAAAATGCAGAATGGCTATGGGTAGAAAAGCATTTCTGAAGAAGCGAAATTTGCTGACATCCAATATTAATTTAAATGTTAGGAAGTCTTTTCTGAAACGAATTGTCTGGAGTGTAGCACTGTATGGGAGTGAAACGTGGACGATAAGGAGTTCGCTTTTGAAATGTGGTGCTACAGACGAATGATGAAAATTAGATGGGTAGATTATGTAACTAATGAGGAGGTGCTAAACCGAATCGGGGAGAAAAGAAGTTTCTGGCATATCCTGACTAAGAGAAGAGATAGATTGGTTGGACACATTCTGAGATATCAAGGAATTGTCAACTTAGCATTAGAAGGAAGCGCGTGGGGTAAAAATCGTAGAGGGAGACCGAGGGATGAATACAGTAAGCAGATTCAAAAGGATGTAGGTTGCCGAACGTATTCTCAGATGAAGAGACTTGCACTGGCCAGGGTAGCGTTGAGAGCTGCATCAAACCAGTGTGGACTGAAGACCACAACAACAGAGAAACATCATAAAAGTGATTCAATGAACCATCTGCCATGCCTTGCAGAGTATTTATGTAGATGTAGAATTCAATCACAGACTTTTCAGTATACATTTAATTCTATCCTTCACCTCTTATCGATGTGGGAACCTGCCAGAAATGATATAGTTCAGATTCCATGTTAAATTATGGTTCTCTTCCCCTTGTGCAATAACTGGGGGAGGTTTAGGGACATAAGAGTTGTCAAAGTAATGTGAAATTAAGACTTGCACCAAGCCATACAAATTATTATTATTATTATTATTATTATTATTATTATCATCATCATTACTATCACTACAATGCTGCCAACTTTTATGGTTTATCTATAAACTTTATGGAAATTACAGCATTTTACAGTTTTACAGATTATTGGTATTATTTTGTGATTTGCAGACAAAAATTTGAAATGTTAATTCGATAATCACACTACTTCCGTACAATCAATTGTTTGTGTGGGTCGAAGGCAGGTCTACAATAGTTGATATCTCACTTTTTGATATGATTGGTAGTCCCTGCTTTTGACAGTGTGAAGTTTGTGTCATTATTGGAAATGAATTTAAAACCAGGATAACAATTCTCCCTTGTGAATATTAGGTTTCGACAGGCACAGCTGTGCAAATTCATAGAAGTGGTGATCAGTTAGTTGTTGGCACTCAGTCAAGCTCTGGAATATGGACAAATCCCTTTTCTTTTCAGCAATGAGACAGTACTTTTGTATGTACACCTGTGACATCACCATCAAGTTTGCACTCAAGGTTAGAAGAATTGAAGATGCAGAGTGTTTTCCATTCTTTTTTTTTTTTTTTTTTTTTTTTTTTTTTTTTTTTTTTTTTTTTTTAATATATATAAGTTTCCTGTCACGTTCTGCAAGGAAGAGAATGAAACTAGAGATGAGGTAGATGACAATTTGGTTTAATCAAGGTGTTGGGAGTGATTCCAGTAGGACACTAATATGAAGAATTTGTGGACCAGTGGACTTCTTCAGTATAACCGAATTTCTAAAGTAATGCTCTCTATAATTAACACAACCCATAAAATGCAGAATGTGAGTGTGTTTTCAGTCTTGTGAAGAAAATAGAACATAGTTTAAATCACCCATGTTCTGTGAATCTCTGGAGTCTATTCTACTTCAAAGACCAATAGTTCCTGTTATGACAAAACATTTTCTCAAGGACTTCTTCCAAGAAACTAAAAGGGCCATAACTATAACTTCAAACTAGTTTTGATTTGCAGTGTGTGTTTATTATTTCTTGCCTATGTTATGTGAAACTAGTTTTATTGTGCAAAGCCTTTTTCAACTCCACGTAGCTGCTTAATTTATTAAGTCCTGTCATGTATGCTTCAAATCAATATTCACCTAACCTGCTCCTATTTAACATGGAATTCTTTGTGATTGTTATGTTAATCTAGACAAATTGGTCTATGCTGTAAGTAGATTATTTGATTTAAGTATTCTGTTTGAAGGATGAATTGTTGTATTTTCAATCCCAGAAGTATTATTATTTTTGTCAAGTTGCGGTATGTCCAACTTAGTCAGATATTTCTTTGTGCGTGATTTTAAAAAGTTGGCAGGTGTGCTATTTTTCTTTTGGAACATTAGTGTTCTTACAAGGCACAAAAGATAAACATTAGGATACCTGTGGTGAGGCTGGAGGATGAGTTTGTGGGAGGATACATGAGACAGGTTTTGCAGGATAGGTTATAGGGTTAGGAACCATTAGGTAGGGAGGGTGGTTTTGGGGTGTTGTAAGGTTTGACGGGAATGTTGCGGAGGTTGGGAGGATAGACTTCTCTGGGTTGTTGTGAGGAGGATACTTTGGAGTGATGATCTTATTTTAGGGCATGACTTTCGAAAGTCAGAGACCTGAGAGAACAATTTGTTGAGACATTGCAGGCCAGGATGGTGACTAAGGGGATGCTTCTGAGTGGTGTGGGGTGAGAAACATTGTTGCTGAAAGGGGAGGAAGGGCTGCTTAGGAGATCTGCTTGCGGATGTCTTTAGGGTAGCTGCGGAAGAGGAAAGTTTTGGACAGGTTGTTGTAGTAGGTGGCGAGGGATTCATCACTGGGGCAGATACATTTGCCATGGATGCCTAGGCTGCAGGGAAGGGATCGTTCAACATGGAATGGGTGGTAGCTATCAAACCCAAACAAAAAAACATTACCTCCAGTTTAGTAGCTTACACCATTCACTGCACATGCGAAACAGTGCCAAATGCGAAACAGCTCATCATCTACCAACTATGAAGTGTCCACTGCACAGCCTTTTATGTTGGTATGACCACCAACAAATTGGCTGGATGCATTAACGGTCACAGATGGGCTGTTCACCTGGGGGACACCTAATATCTTGTGGAAGAGAATGCCCTACAACACAACTCCAATCCAGGGACGTCGGCGTGTGTTACAACACATGCCATGTGGATACTGTTGCCTGGCACCAGTCCTTAAAGCTATGTAGATGGAAACTGGCCCTCCAACACATCCTTTCCTCCCTCCATCCTCCTGACCTAAGTCTACACTAACCTCTCTCCCTCCTCCATGAAATCTTCTTAATGTTGTGCTGATTTACTCTGAAGTTACCTCAATATCGAGCATAATAAACTTCTCAGATTTTTTCTTTTCAGAGAAATGAGATGTTGTCAGTATCATCTTGAGCAATAAAATGTGCAGCAACAGATAGGTAAGACCTTTTCCTATATGGATCAGTCCACAAATCCACTTTACAAGCACATGTATTTACTTCTGTGGCCTGGACAATGCTGGGCACCATACTCGCTCCCATTTCATCGGCCTGTTGTTCAATATTTCTTGCAACTGTCGTAGAATGTAAATGGACGGAATTTCCTGTCTCTCATATCTACGGAATTTTTCATAACAGAGACTTTCACTGTAGCCTATACTTCTTCATGACTTGTACCTTGCTGTGTTTTGCAGATATGTGTATTCAGATGTGTCATCGTAGATCTGTAAGACAGAAGAGCCGAGCACCTGCCACAGAACACGTAGCCAAAATAATGGCCATCCTTGTGTGTCACTAAGGAAAACGTCTCCCAAACAATGCTGCGACCATGGCCTTTCGCAGTTGGGACGTATTCTCTAGCGTCTAGTTTGCTTCTGACACTCGCCTTTGACTTGAGTTCACACGACATGGTGGTGTGGTGGGCGACTGAGTGGCGAGTGGGCAGTGTGGACGGTCAGGCCAGTCAAGTGTGCCCCGCTCGAACAAGTGTGGAGGAAGTCGTGTGCAGTCACCCGCCTTGTCGCAAGCTGCAGTACCGACACCTGTCGGACTGCCATAGAACGATATGTATCACGCAATTCGAGTGAGCAACCAAGTGAGGTACAAACCTCTAAGATATAGACTCGGACCATAACTTCTTGGTTATAAAATGTAGATTAAAACTTAAGAGACTGCAATAAGGTAAAACATTAAGGAGATGGAATCTGGATAAATTGTAGGAACCAGAGGTGATTGATATTTTTAGAGGGAAGTAATACAGAAGAAGAAGAATGGGCAGCTCTGAGAGAAGGCCGCAGAGGATCACAAAGGAAGAAGGACAAGGCTTAATAGAAGTCCTGGGATAACACAAGAGATACTGAACTTAATTGATGAAAGGAGAAAATATAAAAAATGCATCAAGTGAAGCAGTTAAAAGGGAGTACAAGCATCTGAAAAGTGAGGTTGACAGGAAGTGCAGATGGGCTAAGCAGGAGTGGCTTGAGGAGAAATTCAAGACTGCGGAAGAATGTATAACTAGGGAAAGATAGATACCACATATAGTAAAATAAAACAGACATCTGGAGAAAAGAAAAGCAGGGGTATGAATATCAAAGAACTCAGATGGAAAATTCATACTAAATAAAGAAGGAAAAGGCAGAAGGCCTGTATAAAGGAAATAAACTTTAAGACAGTATTCTAGAAATGGAATACGAAGTAGAGGAAGATGAGATAGGAGATACCATAGTGCAAAAAGAATTTGACAGAACACTAAAAGATCTGAATAGAAACAAGGCCGCTGGAGTAGATGTTGTCCTGTCTGAACAGCTATTATCGTTAGGAGAGCCAGTCATGAACAAATTGTTCCACCTGCTATGCAAGATGTAAGAGACGGGGGAAGTACCCACAGACTTCAAGAAGAACATAGTGATTCCAACATCTAAGAAAGCAAGTGCAGACAAATGTTAAATTTACAAACTATAAGTTTAATAAGTCATGGTTGCAAAATACTAACACGAATTATTTACAGACAAATGGAAGAATCGCTGGAATCCTACCTTGGGGAAGATCAATTTGGATTTAGAAGAAATATAGGGACATGCAAGGCAATACTCCTCTTCTACAGTTTAGATACTGCTCATTACTACTTACTTAATTATACAACATATGCTGGCAGCTACCCAAGCATCTAAATTAGGTATCATTTTCTCCAAACCCTCCTGTTAAGTTAGCATCATGTGAGTTAAGACAGTGACACTAATGAGATACAAATTCACCAAAATTAATAAATTGTTAATAGAGAGTATGAATCCTTTGAAAATAAAATATTTCCTATTTTATATTCATAAGGGCTTAGAAGCAATTCTTATGTCTTCAAACAGCGCTTTATCACTCAAGACAGCTAGACTGCAACACATGCCGAATATAGGTTGCACATGTTTGTATGATCTTTCCTTTATGGAATACTAGCTGAAAACCCGGCTTCACTTTGGTATTTATTTGTTTATTTATTCCCACCATTTTTCAGGTATATATTCACCAGCTGAAAAAATGCTCCTGCCAGAGCACAGGAAAGGCGAATATGTTCTCTGACACAAAAGTGTGGAATCAGCTGCCTCAGTCCTTATTCCGACTTCCTCACCAAAATGTTTGGCATGTGGACATAATCACGCACTTTTAGCACATAACTTTGAAAATACTTTTGCCCCACTCCCATGAACCACAGACAATGCCGAGGTGGGGTGGCTTGCGTGCCTCAACGATACAGATAGCCGTACCATAGGTGCTACCACAGCGGACGGGTATCTGTGGAGAGGCCAGACAAACGTGTGGTTCCTGAAGAGGGGCAGCAGCCTTTTCAGTAGTTACATGGGCAACAGTCTGGATGATTGACTGAGCTGGCCTTGTAACATCAGCTAATGTGGCTTTGCCACACAGCTACTGCGAACGGCTGAAAGCAAGGGGAAACTACAGCCGTTACCTTTCCCGTGGACATGCAGCTCTACTGTATGAACATATGATGATGGCATCCTCTCGGGTAAAATATTCCGGAGGTAAAATAGTCCCCCATTCGGATCTCCGGGCGGGGACTAGTCAGGAGGATGTGATCATCAGGAAAGACAATACTGGCATTCTACGGGTCAGAGCGTGGAATGTTAGATCCCTTAATCGAATAGGAAAATTAGAAAATTTAAAAAGGGAAATGGGTAGGTTGAAGTTAGATATAGTGGGGATTAGTGAAGTTCGGTGGCAGGATGAACAGGATTAAAAATACAAAATCAATTGGGGGTATCATAGGAGTAGGATTGATAATGAATAAGAAAATAGGAATGCGGGTAAACTACTATGACCAGCACAGTGATCGCATTATCATTGTCAAGATAGATACGAAACCAACACTGACAACAGTAGTACAGGTTTATATGCCAACTAGCTCTGCCGATGATGAGGAAATCGAAGAAATATATGAGGAGCTAAAGGAAATTATTCAGACAATTAAGGGAGAGGAAAACTTAATTGTTATGGGAGACTAGAATTCGGTAGTAGGACAAGGAAGGGAAGGGAATATAGTAGGTGAATATGGTCTGGGCAAAAGGAATGAAAGAGGAAGCCGCCTGGTAGAATTTTGCACAGAACATAATTTAGTTATAACAAACACCTGGTTCAAGAATCACAAAAGAAGGTTGTATACGTGGAAGAGACCAGGAGACACTGG
Source organism: Locusta migratoria (assembly GCA_026315105.1). Taxonomy (NCBI): domain Eukaryota; kingdom Metazoa; phylum Arthropoda; class Insecta; order Orthoptera; family Acrididae; genus Locusta; species Locusta migratoria. Next base: position 283,753,397 of record CM048745.1, on the reverse strand, counting down.
GAGGTACCAGATAGATTTTATAATGGTAAGACATAGATTTCGGAACCAGGTTTTACAGTGTAAAACATACCCAGGGGCAGATATAGACTCTGACCATAACTTGTTGGTTATGAACTGTAGGCTGAAACTGAAGAAACTACAAAAAGGTAGGAAAATAAGGAGATGGGACCTGGATAAATTGAAGGAACCTGAGGTTCTTAAGAATTTCAGAGGGAGCTTTAGGCAACAATTGACAGAAACAAGGGAAAATAAAACAGTAGAGGAGGAATGGGTAAAATTAAGAGATGAAATAGTGAAAGTAGTAGAGGACAAAATAGGTAGGAAGGCAAGACCTACAAAAAATCCTTGGATATCACAGGAGATACTAAATTTAATCGATGAAAGGAGAAAATATAAAAATGCTGTAAATGAAACAGGCAAAATGGAGTACAGACGACTAAGAAATGAGATTGACAGGAAGTGAAAAATGACTAAGCAGGAGTGGCTAGAAGGCAAATGCAAGGATGTAGAAGAATGTATAAATAGGGGAAAAATAGATACAGCCTACAGGAAAATAAAAGAAACATTTGGAGATAAGAAAAACAGCTCTATGAATATCAAGGACACTGATGGAAAACCAGTTCTCAGCAAAGAAGGGAAAGCTGAAAGGTGGAAAGAGAATATAGAGGGCCTCTACAAAGGAAATGAACTTCGAAACAATATTGTAGGAAGGGAAGAGTATGTAGATGAAGATGAAATAGGAGATACTGTACTGAGAGAAGAATTTGACAGAGCCCTGAAAGAACTAAGTCGAAACAAGGCCCCTGGAGTAGATGAGATTCCCTCAGAGCTACTGAAGTCTCTGGGAGAACCAGCCATGACAAACCTGTTTCACCTGGTGTGTAAGATGTATGAGACAGGCGAAGTACCCTCAGACTTTAAGAAAAATGTTATAATCCCCATTCCAAAGAAAGCAGGTGCAGACAGGTGTGAAAACTACAGAACCATCAGTTTAATAAGTCATGCTTGCAAAATATTAACACGAATTATATACAGAAGGATGGAAAAACTGATAGAAGCCGACCTCGGGGAAGATCAGTTTGGGTTCAGGAGAAATGTAGGAACTCCGGAGGCAATACTCACTTTACGGCTTATCCTAGAAGATAGATTAAGAAAAGGCAAACCTACATTTCTAGCTTTTGTAGATTTGGAGAAGGCTTTTGACAATGTTGATTGGAATAAACTCTTTAAAGTTCTGAAGCAAGCAGGAGTAAAATATAGGGAGCGTAAGGTTATTTACAACTTGTACAAGAACCAGACAGCGGTTGTCAGAGTTGAAGGGCATGAAAGGGATGCAGTGGTTGGGAAGGGAGTGAGACAGGGTTGTAGCCTTTCTCCAATGTTGTTCAATTTGTACATTGAACAAGCTATAAAGGAAAGCAAGGGGAAATTTGGTGAAGGAATAAAAGTTCAGGGGGAAGAATTAAAAAATTGCATTTTGCTGACGACATAGTAATTCTGTCAGATACAGGATCTGGAAGAGCAGTTGAACGGAATGGACAGTGTGCTGAAAGGTGCATATAAGATGAACATTAACAAGAGCAAAACTAGGGTAATGGAGTGCAGTGTAAGAAAATCAGGTGATGCCGAAGGAATTAGATTGGGTAACGAAGCAATAAAGGAGGTAGATGAGTTTTGTTACTTGGGCAGTAAAATAACAAATGATGGTCGCAGTACAGAGGATATAAAATGCAGAATGGCAATGGGTAGAAAGGCGTTTTTGAAAAAGAGAAATTTGTTAACATCAAATATTGATTTAAGCCTAAGGAAGTCCTTTCTGAAGGCATTTGTATGAAGTGTTGCCTTGTATGGGAGTGAGACATGGACGATAAACAGTGCGGACAGGAAGAGGATTGAGGCTTTTTAAATATGGTGCTACAGAAGAATGCTGAAGATTAGGTGGGTGGATTGCGTAACTAATGAGGAGGTACTGAACAGAATTGGGGAGAAAAGAAATTTCTGGCATACCTTGACTAAAAGAAGGGATAGATTGGTGGGACACATTCTTAGACATCAAGGAATTGTGAATTTAGCATTAAAGGGAAGTGTGTGGGGTAAAAATCGCAGAGGAAGACCAAGAGATGGATACAGTAAGCAGATTCAGACAGATGTAGGTTGCCGTTCTTATGTGGAGATGAAGAGGCTTGCTCAGGATAGGGTATTGTGGAGAGCTGCATCAAACCAGTCTCCGGACTGAAGACCACAACAACAACACTTTTGCCCAGTTAAGCAGTCCTAGTCAGCAATGTCATCTCAATGTCAGTGTCTATATATGTCTGTCAGTTTTTTCCCCTCGCAATTCCTGACTGCTGTCTGTTTCTGCCACTTTTATCATCTCTCTCTGCCCCACTGACGTCCCATTCACTTCCTGTCCTGTTGCCAGTATCCTTCCTTTCTCACTTAGAGTTGGCTTTCATTGTCTTCAATCATGATTGTCTCCTTTACACATATGTCCATGGGGATGGTTTGCTTGGGGTTTGACCTGTAGACCAGAAAACTTTAGCACGCAGGTACAAGGGTTGGGAAAAATTGGAGAATTGTTTCATGCTATAGTATTGGAGAGCCGCACACTCATGCTTTATGTATGGTCTCCATTTGTCTCAGTTTCCAAATGTTTTCTCTTTTGCTCTAATTGCTACTATCTGCATCTGTCTTAGTTTGTTGTTCCCACTGTTCCTGACTTGACATCTCGTGTCGCTTCCCACTGCTGTTTTCATGCATATACCTTTCTCCTGAACTGAAACTTTCTCTCCATCATATGTGGTTCTCTCTTCCTGTTGCACTGTCTCTGTCCTACTCACAATCAGCCCAAAAAGTGTGAATATGTTTGCATGCCAAAATTTTTGGTGAGTAAGTCTGAATGAGGATTGAGGCAGTTGGTTCTACACTTTTGTGTCAGAGAACATATTCGCCTTTTCTGTGCTCCAGCAGGAGCATTTTTCACCTGGTTCCTGTCTTTTTGCTGTAACATCAGAGTGTACCGCTATATAACATGAAATCAATGGTGAGCAAAATTTGGATATTATTTTATATACCTTGATACATTTGTACAAACATCAGACCAAATTGACTATATATAAAAAATTATGATTTTTGTAGTGTATCACGATAACGAATACACATTTCCAAAAATGGGAAACGGATTTTCCAGATAAACACCTAAACAACATACTCGACATTTTAGTCATTTCCTGTTCCTCAAGATAAGATATCTCACAATCAGAAATAGTGTTTTCAAACCTATTACTGTCACATGCTATCATTCACGGACCGATATCTCTAGAACCACATAAGATATCATTCTGCTCTGAACTTTAAATAAAATCCCGATATGTTATCTACATTTCATAAGCAGCTATGTGTAACCTAAAATCAACGATACGAGAAGTCTATGCAATGTGTTTTTCCTCTGCAAACTTTTTAAAATATGTTGCATTAGTTCACTAAACTGGATGCAGCATATTAACTGTAAAGTAAACGAAAACAAAAATCGCCCCTTCATCGACCGAAGATTTCAATCTTTAAGATTTACAAAAATCAAATTTTTTCGCCGAGTACCTTTTTTCAAATTGCATGGTCAGTTTCAGAGCTGCCCGAACGCCAACTTCCGGCACAATATCTACTTTTTCTAGCAAAATATCGCGATTTTTCGGCCGTATCTTGCTAATGGACTATGATTTATGAAAAATGTCGTTTATAGATAAATGTCGACAGGATGCATTGTAAATATTTGAACAATTTTCTGTGGTTAGTTATTTAGATATTTGTGATTCACAGTGCTAAAACGGCTAAAAATTTCGTTTTGTGATTTTGTGCAAAACTATGATAAGTTTCTACCTCTGGATCTCAATAACGGGTAATGATATCAAAAAAATTTAAAAACTGCCTCGAGAGTATCATCATATGGTAAACATTTCGAAGATTTGCAATGAATAGAAAGTATCAAAGTGACCATCCCCACAGTTCGTTTCTTTGGTACCCAAACATCATGGTTTTTTGAGATTTTCTCAGAAACCGCCAATGCATGAATGGTGTGTTTGTAAGCCGTTTAAAGCCCACCATAGACTACACATCATGTACAAAAGCAAACTGATTTGCTCAATTTGGATAGGCTCTGGGAAGTGTGTAACTTTGTCGATGTGCTGTATGATAGCTATAGTATACCCATTCTTCTAACATGTACACAAATGATCACTAGGCCAAGATCTATCCAGAACACTTTACCCCTTCACTCTGAGATGAATAGAACCTGAGATATGGGCCCCTAAAGAATTGTAAATTCGGATGCATCGTTTATGAACATATTAATACCGCACAGCAGTCGGTATGATTTTTATAAGGGCTGTATGTCTGTAAAATGCATGATGGGGCGGTTTTCCATGAATGCTCCTGTTTATGTGCTCTTATCTCATGAACTACAGGTCATGCTGTGCTATAATTTAGAAGGTACATCAGCTATATGTTGTATACTGTCTGTAAAATTTCCTGTGGCTACAATTTGTAGTGTACAAATTATAAATTGTAACATGATACCAATTGCCATAGTATTAGTCCATGAACATTGGAAAAGTAGTAAAAGAGAAATTTTTTTCCTTTCATCCTTTTGATTTGGTTGTCAGTGAGAAAAATTCAATAAAGGTTTGAAATTATGTTTAAAGTTTGTTGCAGGTTGCTAAGTACTCCCATTCTCATATAGCGAATTTATAAAGTCTTGCCGCATTATGTGGCAGTTTTTTGCGATTCCTATTGTTTATTATGCCATATCTACTGAACCATGTGTCGTATGCAATTCTGAACCCAGCATCAATTGTTACCTCATGGTAAGGAATGTGTGTACCAAATTTGGTTGAAATCGGTCCAGTGGTTTAGGAGAAAATGAGCAGCATTGTCGCTAAATGCAGCAGTTTTTTGTGCATCTCATTCTTAATGATGACATATATCGTGAGCTATATGTTGTATGTAATTCTTATACATACAACGACCGTCTCATAGATTGAAGCTTACGTGTACAAAATTTGAAAAAGATTGGAACAAAACTGTAGATTTTTATACCACACGTACACACAAACATATGGACACTCTGCTTTATATATAAAGAAATGCCTTTAAAGTCTAGTTCATTAAAATGCTGTAATCAAACATTATGGGATTGTTTTTCCTACCCATGCGCATCACCTTATATTTGTGCTAGTTGCCATTATTCACACCAATTAGAAATTGTCTAAGTCATCCTGTATGCTATTACAGTCAGTTAAAGTTGACAGTCTCCCATACACCACAGCATCATCAGCAAAAAGCCGCAAATTACAAGTTATCTGTCCATAAGATCATTTATATAGATAGAAAATAATAACGGTCCTATCACACTCCCCTGGCGCACACCTGAAGATACACTCCTCTCTGATGAACTTTAATATTCTGAAAAAAGATTATTTTAAATTAATAAATGGCAATGATAATGATGATGGAGTCCAGCATTTGTATAGATGATTGTACCTTTTCTCATTCATGTGATGAGTGAAAACTATTTTAGTAATAAGTAACATTCCTTTTTATACAAATATTATTTTTATTTCCTGTTGTTCCTCTACACTGTACACCACACACATAATAATCATTATAGAGTGGATGCTGGCAGGAGACTACTAGAGAGATACTGCTAATAATGAGTGAGATGTGTGTAATTAATTTATTGCTGTCTACCTAAGGAAAAGATGTTCCACATAATCTGTACTCATTTAGTCTTTGGCAGTGATTACAATTGTCACAGTACAATTTTTTTTTGTTTCGAATTTATGATAATAAATATGTCAGATAGCCATAGGGGTATGGCATAAGATAACTGCACCCCCCCCCCCCACCAGCCACTCAGCACTATTCCTCCTGCCTCTTTTTTTACTGGCATGACTGAGTACTTATCATGAAATATCTATGACTTCCGCCAATCACCCTTCACGCCTTCATTACCTCGTAGGCTAGGTTGTGAGTAGCCCCTTCCCTTCTGTCATCTTTGCCTTCCCTCCTCACTCCTACCTGATGAAAGAATTATCTTCCAAAAGCTTTTGTTCTTCATTTATTTTCATCCTTTTTGTGTGACCATCAGCAGTACTGAGCTAAGTGCTGACTAGACATCCTATCTCTTTTGAATAATTTTTTGTGCATCACCTTGGAGAATGTCCATCAAATTAATTGCCAATCAGGCTGTTTCTATAGTTCCTGCTAAGACATACAATGCTATCCAGAGCTGCCAGTATTCAGGGGAGGTCTTGCTACACCTCCTCTCTCATCCCTCCCATGAATGCATTCTGTCAACAGTGAAGAATCTGTTTTCCCTCCCATCTCCAGTGCAGTGGGCCAGCAGCAAGTGGCTCATACTTTCTCCACACCCCTGGCTCTGAATACTGCAGTCACAGTGACATCACAGCTCCACCTTGAACATGCCTAACTCATGTCCTACACACCCCAGTTTATGTCCTTTGGTCTATATTCACATTATCATCAGAGACTTATTATGCCTTTCAGTGTTCATTCTGAATATGACTAACTCATGTCCTACACACCCCAGTTTATGTCCTTTGGTCTATATTCACATTATCATCAGAGACTTGCTATGCCTTTCAGTGTTCATTCTGGAGCACAAACCCCATAATACAATTCCTCTATAAACTTATATTCAATGCTAACTTTGATGCTTCATCCAATGTTATGCCTTTTACTTATAAATCATTCTTGATTGAATCGAAGTACTTTGTCCTTGGTCTCAACTCTCCTACCCTCTATTGCTGAACCCATGAGTCTCTTAAGTAATCTTGCTTCTGCCATGGTTGTAACATGACCCCAACATCTCACCTCGTTTGCTCTATAGACCACATCACGTAGGAAGACGGCCTAGATTTCAGCCATTTGGCGCATTCCTCTCCATTACCGCACTGGCAGCCAATAATATTCATTCTTTAAGTGTGTGGCTGGCCGCGAGTTATGTAATGTTTCTCCCGTAATCTCCATTGCTGGCGCTCGGCTGTAGCTCCTCCCCTCAACGCTTTCCCTATCGCTCTGCCTCTTTGTGTGGAAGTGCCTTCCTACATGATGACAACTATAACTTCTACATCTATGGTGTTAATTTCCAGTTTTTCTTTGATTTCTTCCCTATGAACACCCTCCTGCCATCGTTCCCATTTGTTAGTAGCTGCAGCCATCCTTGCTACTTTCTTATCTGTTTAAATCTCTCTCACAGACATTACTTTAGTTTCAGAGATGCTGATCTTCATACCATAACCATTACACCTCTGATCTAGCACTGAAATATTAGATTGCAACATTTAATTCAAATCTGTCATCACCACTAGGTCGTCTGCATATGTGAGACTGCTTATTTTGTTTTCACCTATTATAATCTCACCCCGTCAGTATATTGTTTTCAAGATATGATCCGTAAATAGTAGCAACAACAGTGGTGACAGGTTACAGCCTTGTCTTACTCCTGAAACTACCCTGAAATTGAGATTACACAACCAATCATTTGAAGCAATTCGATTTTAAAGATTGACTTTTTGTCTGGACCCCACCAGTGAAAATGAGCTCTAGCTGCCACTACATTTAGGTTTTCACTTTTCCTGTGCACTGTTTGAGATTGGCATGGTATAGAGAGATACTCCGAAAATAAATTGAACCCTCTGCCAGGTACCTAAGTGTGAATTGCAAAGTAATAAAGATGCAGAATTTTGTGAAATGAATGTAAGCAGTTTTCATGTAAAGGATAATATAATACTAAATTTTGGTAAGAGAACTGAATTTATGAAGTACTTTATGCTATGTAACTAGTAAAGAGTCTTTTCTAGTCTGCTGTATGTGACTGTTCTGTTATCTGTTACAGCACTCAGAGTGTGGATGCTGCAGAGAGGTTGGTTTCACATTTAAAGTTCATTATGGCATGGTCCACAGTAGATCAAGCAATTGAAAGTATGTTTGTAGGTGTAAGACTTTTTAAACGAGAACAAATTAACATATATTGAAGTTTTTTTGTGTAATATTTTAATATTCACAGCTTCACCCGTGATCCAAGAGTTGCTGTTGCTGAGAGATTTCCTCGTGATCCAAGGGAACGTGTGGATCCTAGGACAGGTAATTTTATATCATTTGTGTATAGCATATTGTAGTCAGTAAGTTGACAAAAAAGATTAAAAAAATGACATAAGTTCAAAAATAAATCCTCTGTGGCATACTATTGTTTCAAAGGATATATTGCAAATATACCTTTTGGAGATCAGTATTATGGAAAACGGGGGAGGGCTGCTGCGTACACTCTTTCTTGCTGTATTGTGACTAATTATATACTTCTATATCTTCAGTGTCCCACAGGGGTGAGAGTTGAGAATCATCACTGTATAAATGATGAACCATTTCCCCTTCGATATAAATCCCCAGAGATATTAGAAAATAGTTCATATCCTCCAGTTTGCTTCTTTTGTAGATACAAGTGACTGCATTAACCAGCTGAATGCTTCATATTTCTTTTTTTGTTCTTCTTGATGCAAAGTGGATTTCCATTTCTTTATGAAGATCATCTATTTTGTTTAGTGACTCGCACTGCCAACTTCTGCCCTGTTGGATCACTTAACCACAATCTGCCCTATGCAAATGAATCAGATGTTAAATACAATATGTTAGTACATACATCATATACAAAATGAGTAATTAAATAATACTCTCTTCTTACCCCCTGATGTTGCTCAAGTGGAAACTAAGGATGGTGCTACTCATTAAAACCACAGGTTCTAAACTCCAAGCAGATGTTGAACAAAGTACATTACCTAACAAAGGGCTACATTGAACAGTTGCGCATTTACATGAAAAATGAAAACAAGGGTGGAAAAAAATTGATTTTGGCATTTACATTGTATCAAAACTTGTTTATCCACAGGTGCTGCACTAGTTGTAAGCTTCATTTAATCCATATCAACTTCCTTGGCATGAATTAATGTGTAAAACATAAAGGAAATGTATACTCCCTCTCCTGTAGAGCAAGAGGGCACTAAGCAGTTGGAAAATGTTAGAAGCATATATGTTCAGCAACTTGTAAAAAATGAATCCTCTTACAAAGTAATGTGAAAATTATGGAGAGCTTACTTAGCAGATTCGTTACCATGACTAAGTTAAGCTTACAGCGAACTGTGTATTTCGGCTGATAAGACAACCTTAAGGTAAGACGAGGTATAAATTTTCGTCAAGTTTTAAATGATGTCATCATATAAGACAGTCCCCAAACTATCAACAGTTAAATGTAGTTTAGAACAATGATCATCTGGGTAACTGTATGTGCCCTGTATTTAATGACAGAGCATATATATATAAAAGCTTCGTATCGGCTATTCAATTTTATGTTCAAGTGTGTGTGTGATCTTGTGGGACTAAACTGCTATGGCCATTGTTCCCTAAGCTTACACACCAATTAAACTTAGTTATTCTAAAGACAACACAAACACCTATGCCCAAGGAAGGACTCAAACCTCTGGTAGAAAGCAACCACATAGTCCATGACAAGGCGCCTTTGACCACACGGCTATTCCCGCGAGGCTCAAATTTATGGACATAACCGCTCTGTACTTCTAAACAATTGGTACGACTGCATGTCATAAAGCAAAAGTCTCTTTTAGCATTGTTGCGGTGTTGCCTGTAGAAACTCGTGCCGAATAATAACCTTCTATGTACAGATAACAAGTATTATTGTAGGTTGTGTTTTGAGTACTGCTTTTAACTGGCTGTCTCACAGCTCTTGCTTCACAATAGTGGCCACACCTATTGGTTCAATTGGTCTGAAATTGTAAATTTAGATTGGAGCGGTGGCGATATAGATAAGTGAAAATTCAGCAAAAAATATTGTACAAATATGGTATATCTACATATATACTCCGCAATTCACCGTAAGGTGCCTGGCGGAGGGTACACTGTACCACTACTAGGCATTTCCTTTCCTATTCCACTCCCAAATTGAACGAGGAAAGAAAGAATGCCTATATGCCTCTGTACGAGCCCTAGTTTCTCTTATCTTGTCTTTGCGATCTTTACGCGAAATGTAAGTAGGCGGCAGCAAGATCGTACTACACTCAGCTTCAAATTCCGGCCCTCTAAATTTACTTAACAGAAATTCACGAAAAGAAAGGTTTCTTTAGAGTTTGCAATTGTGAGGATTTGTATATGCGCACTTTCAGGTCTAGCAGTTGTATGACACATAAAAGACGAAATCTCTGCATTTTATATAAAACCACACAGATTATTTTTAGAGTGGGGGGGGGGGGGGATGAGAAGAAGAAGGCGTCTGGTAAACCCTAAATGAAGGCAAATGTTGAATATCTAGTGTACAAGGTAACCAGACTTTGTGTACAATTTTTTATGCTTCTACTATTGTCTTATCTGCCAAAATATATGGTAATTTATGATTGTGCATTCCCTATTACTCTGCAAAAGGATAGTCCAGTGCCACCTTTTACATACGTTTTGTGTTCATCATCTATTTAGATATTTAGTAGAATGTGTATTCAAAATTGAAATTAATCCTGATTCTGTAAATCAGCTTTTCATCTTTAGTTGACAATAGAAAAATCCTTATTAAATGATTAAATGTCTCATGAGAACATTTTTGCAGGTACAGCTCCATTACCTGTTGTCGCCCCAAGGCCACCTGCACCAGTAGCGCCTGTTGTGGCACCGAGACCTGCCCCTCCTGCTGCATCAACAGCGTCTCCCAGTGGTGGTCCAGGAGCAGCTTCTGATCAGGAAAAGGTAGGATTTCTGATCATAAAGTATACAAATTGTACAGTGAAAATAATCATTTATTTTGACTTCAAGAAATTCTGAAAATGGCATGAATAAATACAGGAAGTGAATTATGTAGGCCTGCAGTCTTACCTCAGGTGTTAATCAATCTGTACATATAGTAATAGGTAAATCTGGAAAGGAAATTAAGGTTTATGGAGCGGAAATAAAAACTTTGAGGTTTGATGAAGAGATTACAGTTTTGCTGGAGATGACAAAATACTTCAATGACTTGTTGAATGTAACAGATGTATCTAATGCTGTTTTTATTTTGCAACTGGTTTTGAACAATTAATGGACCATCATTTGATGTAATATGACGTGTGTTATGAAACTATGGTAATATTACACACATAATAGCAAATGTTGGCATATTAATACATCGAAACCAGGTATGAAATAAAAAGTTGAGTCTGATACAGGAGTTTATGCAAATATATTGTTCCAAAAGTCCTAAAACGCTGTTCAACATCACCCACTGAACAGAACGGAGACAGTATAGAAAATAGATTATCAGACAAACATCAACAGCAGTAAAGCAATGGTAATGTTAGGCAAACAGGTTAAATCAGGTGATGCCACTGTTAGTTTAGGGAATGAAAAACTGGAAGAAGTGAATGAGTTTTGCTATTTGGACAGCAAAATTACTTGAAAATACCAGTACATAAAATGCGGACCAGCAATAGTTTGAAAATTGTTCCTGTAATAGAGAAATTTATCAACACTGAATGTAAATTTAAGTGTTTTGAAGTTATTTCTAAAGGTATTTGTCTGGATTGTAATCTGGTATGGAAGTGAAACATGGACTAAAACTAAAAGCAGTTTGGACAAGATGAAAATACAAGATTTTATATGTTCCTATCGAAGTATGTTGAAGATTAGATTGGTACATCATAGAAATAATGAAAAGCTAAAAAAAAAAAAAAAAAAAAGGGGGGCAGTCAACAATCCGAAGATTGGTTTTAACACCACAGTGCTAAAAAAAAAAAAGGGGGGGGGGGGGGGCAGTCAACAATCCGAAGATTGGTTTTAACACCACAGTGCTTTACTAGACATGGTCCTGTTTGGAGGTGGTATGCCGTTGCCTTCCTCCGACCTTCGAACTGACTTACCCAGCCAGTTATAGGGGGACCTACAGTTTAACGTGGGTTCCGAACCACGGTGCTACTCCATATTTTTCACATGAGCAGTACTGCCAGAGGTGAAAGAAGTGGAAAGTGACAGATAAAAATCCTAGGACCTGGCGGGGATCGAACCCGTGACCTTTGGATTTAGTAGTCTGGCACTCGACCACTGTGCAACCGAGGCGCACAAATGAAAAGCTACTGAATTAAATTGGGAAGTAAAGATGTTATGGAAAAAACTCTACTGGAAGAAGGGATTGGTTGATAACATAATTTGGTGACACTGGAAATTTGTCTGTTTGGTTAAGGAGATAGGAGGTAAAAATTATAAAGGGAGAGAAATTTAACTATAATAAGTTTGAGGCATATTCAGAAAGTTAGTTTGCCTATTTTTAAAAAAACAGTGATGATATAGTTATGTGAAAAACTTTATTGATAACAGATACAGCAGTTATGAAACTTCCTGGCAGATTAAAATTGTGTGCTGGAACCGGGACTCAAACCTGGGACCTTTGCCTTTCGCGGGCAAGAGCTCTACCACTGAGCTACCCTGACATGACTCACGATGCCGCCTCACATCTTTACTTCCGCCAGTACCTCGCCTCCTACTTTCCAAACTTCACAGAAGTTCTCCTGTGAAACTTGCTAGACTAGCACTCCTGGAAGAAAGGATATGGTGGAGACACAGCTTAGCCACAGCCTGAGGGATGGTAGAGCACATGCCCGTGAAAGACAAAGGTCCCAGGTTAGAGTCCTGGTTCCGGCACACAATTTTAATCTGCCAGGAAGCTTCATATCAGCGCACACTCCGCTGCAGAGTGAAAGTCTCATTCTAGATACAGCAGTGTTTGCACTAATTCTCTATGTGGTCACGAGAAGATTTGATACAATTGTTATAAAATGGGATCAGATTTTGTATTCGTGGCGCTTAGAAGTTGGCTGCGTGTGAATGGAACCAGCATGTGACAGTTGTCTTCAGCTTTTTGTCTTAGTCAAAATACTGCCTGGAGGACGTAAGCATTACACAAGAGGTGTGGAATGCTTACTGCAGTGTTGTGCAACTCCATAACAATACTAGTCTCTATTTAGCTTGGTGCACAGCATCTGTTTTGCAGTAGTTTGGATGGGAGCACAAAGGAATGCAAAAGTTAGTCCTACTATACAACCAGTGCCTCAATTATTTTCATGAATTATGTTGAAAAATTCTCAAACATTGCTGTATCTGTCACAAATATAGTTTTTCGTGTAACTAGTATGTCTTTGTTTTAAAAAAAATAGGGTAACTTACTTTCTGAATGTAGCTTGTACATTGCAATAAACAGAGATAAAGAACCTTATAAAGGGTAGACCATCATGAACATTGACAACAATCCAGTATTTGGACTGAAGATGAGAATATGAAGAAGAAACACTATACAGAAATAAATAGTACAATAGGTTCTGATTTTCTACAAATTTTTAAATTAAATTTGTTCATGCTTGCTAGTCACAGAAGCAGCACACAGCATGCAGGACATAATTTGTAAATTTTATGCAAGGTTAGCTTATAATTTTTGTAATGCTATAGAGATGTGGTATTACTGCAATATCTTAATTGTTAAAACAGTGTCAGATCAAACATTTGTAAGTAGTTTCATTTAAATGAGCATCTAAAGAATCAATGTATATAAAAATGGAAATTTCAATTCAAGGTTTTCCTTGAGTAGTTTTCTAAGATTTTCATAAAGACTTAACTCAATTTCTTCACCACCACCACCAACAACACCACAACAAATCACTTCATTCAACTTTAAGTAAACATTTGGACTCACATTCAGGGGGACTGTATTTCAAACCCCCTCCAAACATCCTGAGGTAGGTTTTCTGTGATTTGTCTCACTCAGTCACTCCAGGCAAGAGCCAGGATGTTTCCTTTCAAAGGGTGCATTTGATTTTCTTCCCCCATCCTGAACAAAAATCATTCCAAGTATGTGCTCTGTCGATGACCATTGACACAGTGGTAACACACTGGACTCACATTTGAGGGGACAGTGGTTCAAATCCACCTCTGGCCATACAGATTTAGGTTTTCTAGGATTTCTCTAAATCACTACAAGAAAATGCCAGCATGGTTCCTTTGAAAGGGCACGGCTGATTTCCTTCTTCATTCTTGCCCAAAAATCCGAGCATTAGCACTGTCTTTAGTGACCGTGTTGTCGATAGGACGTTAAACTCTAATCTTCCTTCCGAAAACGTTGTTTACAGTTGCTTTGCAGAATTATATTGTGGGCATGCTCCAGTCAGTAATGAATATCATGGAAGTAGACCAAAATCAATTATTGTTCCAAAAACCTTGATATTGTGTGCAATGTAATTGAAGAGTATTGGTATGTGACTTCTTGCAAGCTACTGTCAACATGTAGGTATATTGAAGACTGCAGTATGTACTTGGCCTAATCATTTAACTGTAAAAATTATGTGTTTCTGGAGAATTTCTGACTGTGTGAATGAAGCTCTGTGTGTGTGTGTGTGTGTGTGTGTGTGTGTGTGTGTGTGTGTGTGTGTGTGTCAAATTGAGGCCACCTTCCTCACTTAAGAAATTACTCCATGCTAAGGCTCATTGTAGTAGGAAAGAATACTGGGGGCCCTCTGTCTCTTACTTAGAATTCCATACCTTTTCATCTTAAGTGCGGACCATGCTCCATACTCCTCTGGAGTGCCAGTGATTAACAACTGTTCCAGCTCTTGTCCTTTGCTGTGTTCTTTGTACCAGAGCATCAGTTCTTGGCTGAACACCCAACAACTCACTTTGCAACAACATGGCATCCTCCACCTAACCGACTACCTTGTAGAAATTACAAGTTGAAATCACTAAATGTTTAACCACCTCCCTCCTGACCAAACCAAATTATACACTGGGCCTCTCACTACTGACTAGTAACTGCTTCAGACTCTTCTGATTCATAATCAGAACAACTGAATGTTATTGAAAGGCTACATCTATTCAACCACATTTATATTGATGCCTATAAAATTATGTATAAGAGAGGAAGTGCTTTTACATTCTGTAGGTCAGAAACACTGTTGTAAGGTATGTGTGTTTTTATGGGGGAACTTGCCATTAACAGACCTCTCAGGCTTATTTAATGGGTCTTCCTTGATCATGTTGTAATACATAATATACCTAAATGAACAGCCTCTAGACAACTGACAACTTTGGTCTTTTGTCATTCTGTGGTCAACATTCTCGGTGAACTTAGTCTAAGGTTTGAAGTTAACTTTTGGGTTGGCGTGGGCTGAGGCTACACCACCTAGGTACAAGGCCTGTACACTGCGTGCCAAGAGTAGTCTTAACACAAGAAAACTATTTGTCTTACATAGCGTTATACTGAGTATGGGAATACATGCACTTTGCAGTGTGTTTCTGAATATTCTTAATGTTATTTATTTGATTCACAGGCATATTTGTGTTGGTATAAGATATTTTTGATCTTTCAGTAAGATATCTTACTGATATTGGAATTGGACGATTCATATAAGGCATATTGTCCCATAGCAGCAAAAATCTGCAAGGAGAGTCACATAAATAACCTTAAGAACAGTCTGAAACACACTGTGCAATGTGCACGTATCCCCAAACTCACCATAACACTACTCAAGATAAATAGTTTGCTTGCATTATGACCACTCTTGGCAGGCAGTGCACAGGCCTTGTATCTAGGTGGCGTTGGCTGGGGTGGGGTGGTTGGCTTTGGTGTATGTCTCATTGCATGATAGGTTTGGTGTCCCCTGCCCCTACCTCTTTCATCTCTTTTACTCTGTTTGCCTCCTTTTCTGGCACACCCCATTTTCCATATTGGGGGTAGCAGTGTTGAATAGTGGATGCTCTTCAACACCTTGACTACAATAGATGAGTAGTGGAGTGGCTGTGGGTGGGGCGAATCACATCATATGCAGAACCATGGGGATGCCCCTATGCTGTCTTATCAGTGGGGGGTTGGAAACACTGCAAGAAGGTAGATGAAGTGTTTGGTGTTTCAGAGAACCTGTATTCCTGATTTATACTACATACACAGAATTGGGGGGGGGGGGGGGGGAGAATCATCTGTAGAGCACAATGGGACAAAAGAATCTGTTGAGAGATAATCACAGTTAGTCATTGGGGATGCTTGTCACGAAACATGAGAGGACAACAGCTGCAGAGATAACTGCAGAACCAAATGTTACACTTGTGAATTCAATTTGCACAAAAATATTATGAAAGGAGCTCTTTAATCTGGGAATCATGATGGAATTTCAAAACCTCACATCAGTTGTGCAGATGCCTGTAACATGGTGCCAAAGCTATAAAATTTGAACTGAGGAGCAAAAGAAGGAAGCTGTTTGCTCAGATGAGTCTTCTTTAACAGTATTTCCAACTTCCTGATCAGGTTACATCTTTTGTACAATGTCTCAGCCCTATGATACAAGACTTCTTGCTGCCAGAAATCACCGAACACCTGCCATGTTGTATTATGCTTGCTGCCAAGGGTGAAACAACATGGCTCAATTATGGTGGTGATTTGGGCAGCCATAATGTGGTATTCCATGGTCTTCATGATTGCTCTGCAAGTTTGCATTAATATCAATCAATTTCGGTTGAACATGCCCATACCATGATACAATATTTATTTCCCAATGTAAGACTGCAATCCCCCTCTTAACACAATTTGCACCATACAGGATTGGTTTTGTGTACTAAAGAATGAGTTGCCACACCTCTACTGATCATTACCTTCACCAGATTTCACCAGATCTCAGTTTCATTGAGCCAGTGTGGTCTACTCTGGATGGAAGGGTGTTTGATAACTGTCCATCTACATTATTGTAACTTGAACTTGACATGTATTGCAGGAAATATGGCATAAGATTCATTGGAAAACAGTACAAGATTCATATTTATCCATTTTGAGACAGCTGGAAGCTGCACTTAAGGACGAAGATTACTCACCAGGAGAAGGAGCACAGGTGTGACAGCATCACAAATAAATAAATGAATACACATACACACACACAAACGCAAGGTTTCGCAACCCAGTTGCTTCTTCAGGCAGAAGGGAAGGAGAGGGAAAAGGAAATGATGAGGGTTTTAAGGAAGGGGGTAAGGAGCCATTCCAATCCCGGGAGAGGAAAGACTTACCTTGGGGGAAGAAAAGGAAGGTAAACAAATACACACACACTTATACATTTACACAGACGCAAACACACATAGGCAGACATACTATAGAAACCAAAGAAGTTCAACTTCTTGAAAATCTTTTAGAATGCTACACTCTTCTAGAGACCTATGGTACACCACTGCCAGAAGGGGGGCAAGTTCCTTCACATACTCTGTGTAAAATTGAACTTGTATTCCAGCAGGTCCTGTGGCCTTTCCTCTATTGAGCGATTTTAATTGTTTTCCTATCCCTCTGTTATTTATTTCAATAGCTGACATTTTGTCATCTGTGTGACAATCTAGAGAAGGAACTACAGTGTAGTCCTCTGTGAAACAGCTTTGGAGAAAGACATTTAGTATTTCAGCCTTTACAGGGTCATCTTCTGTTTCAGTACCATTCTCATCACAGAGTGTGTAGACATTTTGTTTTAATCCACCTACTACTCTGACATAAGACCAATATTTCTTAGGATTTTCAGCCTAGTCAGTACATACAACTTCACTTTCGAATTTCCTGAACGCCTTTTGCATAGCCCTCACGCAACATTTCGCTTTGTGTAATTTTTGTTTGTCTACAAAGCTTTGACTATGGCTATGTTTATGTTTGCAAGTAAGTTCCCTTTGCTTCTGTAGCAGTTTTCTAACTCGGTTGTTGTACCACGGTGGCTCCTTTCCATCTCTTACGATCTTGCTTGGCACATCTAATGCGTATTGTCTGATGGCTTTGAACTTTGTCCACTGTTCCTTAACACTATCTGTACTCAAGACAAAACTTATGTGTTGAGCTGTCAGGTACTCTGAAATCTGTTTTTGTCACTTTTGGCAAACAAACAAAAAATCTTCCTACATTTTTTAATATTTCTATTTATGGCTGAAATTATCGATGCTGTAACCACTTTATGATCGCTGATTTCCTGTCCTGCGTTAACTATTTCGGATCTGTTTGTCACCAGAAGGTCTAATATGTTATCGCCAAGAGTCGGTTCTCTGCTTAACTGCTCAAGGTAGTTTCCAAATAATGCACTTAAAACAATTTTACTGGATTCTTTGTCCCTGCCACCCATTATAAACATATGTATCTCCCAGTCTATATCTGATAAATTAAAATCTCCTCCCAAAACTATAAAATGATCGGGAAATCTACTTGAAATATTTTCCAAATTATCCTTCAGGTGTTGTTCCACAACAGCTGCTGATCCAGGAGGCCTGTAGAAACATCCAGTTACCATATTTGCACCTGCTTTAACTGTGATCTTCACGCAAAATATTTCACATTTCAGGCCTCCGTCAATTTCCTTTAATATTATTGTAGTTTTTATCACTATAAACACGCCTCTCTCTTCATAGTCCAGCCTGTCTCTGTGGTAACATTCCAGTCTGCGTTACATCTAATTTCAGCTAACATTCCGTCCCTAGTATTATGTTGGCATTGTGACCATTTATTAATGAGAGCACTTCTGGGACCTTTCTATAGACACTCACACAGTTAACTAATACTACATTGATATTATCATTCCCTGTTGCATTCTGCCTACTACTGCCCTGTCACGGCTCATGGTGTAGGGAGGGAATTCTCTAACCTAAAAAAAAAAACCATGTGCACTCCATACGTACTCCGCTACCCTTGTAGCCGCTTCTTGCATGTAGTGCACGCCTGACATATTCAGGGGTCCTACATTTCTCCATCCGATAGCGGAGGTCGAGAAATTTGCTCCCCAGATCTCCGCAGAATTGTCTGAGCCTATGGTTTAAGATTTCCACTTGGCTCCAAATGAGAGGACTGTGATCATTTCTGGAAACGACACTACAGATAGTTTTCTCAGATTCCAACCTGTGAGCGAGGCTTTCAGCCTTCACCAACTCCGCCAAACATTTGTATGAACTGAGGATGACCTCTGAACCCAGATGTCAGGAGTTGTTGGTGCAGACTTGAGCAACAATTTGCAGTCGGGTGCACCCAGTGGTCTCATCGCCACCAGAAGGGCCTCCTCCACATCTCGGATGAGACTCCCTGGCAAGCAAACAGAGTGCACACTGGTCTTATTCCGTGACCTTTCCACTGTTCCCTGAGGGCACCCTGTCAGATCTGACCTAAAGGGTGTGGACAAAATAATGCGAACACCCTGCAGTATACTAACTCTTGTTGCAGGTTGGCACCACTGTATACACATTAACACTGAGATTCAACAACAGTGGTAGGTTGACATACGCACTTTTGGAGTTTTACCTTGCAGTATATATTATGTTTTATTTTGCAATGATCAACACAAATGATTGGTGGAATGTGTGCTCTCTCAGACTTTCTAAGTGGCCAACTCGATGGTGCACAGTTAGTGGAAGCATCTTTGATGAAAATGGCTGTATTGTTATGTTTCACTAGTGACAGTATTCATGCTAATGACAGCCTATGCAAAACAAGGTAAAACATCATTAACAACGAGAAATAATGGACGAAACCTGATGTTAACTGGTGATGACCGATAAGCACTGAGAATGGTTGTGATCAGACAACATAAAATTACCACTGAAAAAGGGATTGCATAACTCAGTACTCACATGAATAATACTATTTCGATAAGAATATGGCTGGTGAGTTAAATTTTCACTCTGCAGTGTAGTGTGAGCTGATACGGAACTTCCTGACAGATTAAAACTGTGTCGGACCGAGATTTGATCCTAAGACCTTTGAAATTCGCGAGCAAGCACTCTGCCAACTGATCTATCCTGTCACACTTCACAGCCCACCCTCACAGCTTTACTTCTGCCAGTACCTCATTTCGTACTTCCCAAACTTAACAGAAGACATCCTGCGAATCTTTTAGGATGAGCACCTGGAACAAAAGATATGGTGGATACTTGGATCAGCCACAAGATAGGGAATGTTTCCAGAATGATATTTTCACTCTGGAGTGGAGTGTGCACTGATATGTAACTTCCGGCCAGATTAATACCATGTCCTAGACCTCAGTCAGTAGAGCACTTATCCTAGAAAGGCAAAGATCCCTGGTTCGAATGTTGGTCAAGGGCACAGTTTTAATCTACCGTGAAGTTTCAGTATAGCTAGAGCTTAAAATTTGTGGAAGTGCTGCAGTTTGCTAAGCCCTTAATAATTGAAGCCATTGCAAACCTGTGAAAGGCATGGTGCCCCAATCGTAAAACTTGGACACTTGAGAGTTGGAAGTATATTGTAAGGTCCGGTGAATCGTTGTAGTAGTTACTACAACAGTTGTGGTAGAAGAATGGATAACATTCTGTTGGACGCTATAAAGACACTTTATGATTCATTTCTTGGAAAGTTGCAGTTGTTCTCAAAAGTGTTTCTCAGTTCTGGCTTCAGTAATACTTTCAATGCCAACTTTACTGCTCCTATGTCCTTTCAGCAACTGAACCCTATTTTGTTTTGATTCATCACTAACTCGGTGAACTAATTTAACCAAGGGTCCGGTGACATTACTATTTAGCTGCATAATTCCCTCCCCAAACAAAATACTCAATTCTCTGGTTATTTTACATTGTTGTCATGGTGGATTCTTAGTGACTCTGTTTGTAATTGGTTAAAAAACTTTACTGTAATAAAGAAAATGTGAAACATAAACACTTCTTCCAAACCTAGTCACTGAACTCTCTTGAAAAATAAAGTAGTTGATGTAAAGCTCATGGTAAAGAAAACAGGCTTACAGTTTTGTTGTGTGAATATGATTTGATAAACAGTATCAAATAAATTATTGTTACAGAAGTTAGTAGTTTGGTTGTAATATATGTATTTATATATGTAACTTACATTCTGTCAAAGGTTATCTTTCTTGTACAGTTTTTATTTGCATGTTTTGTGTATGATTGTTCCAGGCTGCTCTCATCATGCAAGTGCTGCAGCTCTCAGATGAACAGATAGCTATGTTGCCTCCAGAACAGAGGCAGAGCATCCTCGTTCTTAAGGAACAGATTGCTAAAAGCACTCAGCGTTGATTTTTAATGCCATTTTATCCATACATTTAGGAAAACAAACATTCCTACTGTAAATAAATAAAAATGTATAGGATGAATATAATGTTTTGCTCTTGTGAACAGTGTGGAGTGGTGTTAAGAAAACAACGTGGAACACTCAGAATATAAATTTTTTATTTTACTTTTAGCAAAAAGCTGATTACTGAATAGCTTTTGAGTATGTCACCTTTTTTTTTTTTTTTAAATCTATTAGAATTAACTGTGCCATTTTGCCTCCTTCACTTTTGAGTTTTAATGTTAGTTTAGTTCTGGAAAAGAACTTTAAGGGATGCTAAAGTCTAACAGTGCTATACCTCAATTGTTTTGATACAAATAAATGGATGTTTCATATCCAGTCAATTATAGAACAATACGGAGGAATGTAAGTGACAGTGCTACAGTTTCCATTAAACTTAATAGGCACGACCATTATTGAAAGAGGAGTCGGACAATGGCTATGTCACCAAAACTACTATATTTATTTACTTAGCATCAAATCAGAAGTGTGTGTTATGTCTCTACTGGTTAATTGTGACTGGTCACAGTGTGTCTGTTGAATTTAGTGTAACACATGTGATTATCTACCAGTACAGCTGTTGAGGAAGGTGGTAAACAGCTGCTACTTTCCCAGGTTGTGCATTGATAGCTATTGCTTTACCTTTCATCATTGTTGAGTAGTTTTCCATGTGGTTCGAATGATTTTCTACTGAATACATTAATTTTGGCATGATGTTTTTCATCACTGAAGTAGAATGTCATCATCTAATTAGGATTTCAGAATTTAAGGATTCTACCAATAAGATTGATAGACATTGCTCTGGAAGGAGAAAGCAATTAATAATACTTAATAAAAAAACTGAATCTCACATGTATTATGTTGTGTATAACCCACCATACAGTGCACAGTATTAATAATGTTCAAAAATATTTTGTGTGGGCCCATATCTCAGATTTGAGTAATCTCAGGGCTAGAGGGTGAAATGTTTTGTATAGTGCTTAGCCTAATGGTCATTTGGACACCTATCAGAACAACAAGCATATTGTGACTAACCTGCAGTACACTTAAAATTTAAACATTACGCACTCCCTGCATTCCAGTTGCAGGTTGGTTTTTGTGCATTACATGTAGTCGAGGGAGGGCTTTATAAACCTTATAAAAGCACTATTTGTTTATGGGTGGTTTCTGTGAAAACCACAAAAAAACCATGACTTTTGACTGCAAGAGATTTGAATTTTGGAGATGACATTTTTAATTTTATTTTCATTAAGCAGTTTTTAGCTGTTTTTGTTCTGTAGATTCCAGTATTTAAATAATTTACCATAGCAAATGGCTCAATTTTTAATAATATATTCAGGTATTTATCCAGAAATGCCATTTACAGGTGTTCGAAAATCTGTGTCTTGTAGCAAGATATATCTGAAAAAACATTATGTGTCTACCTAGTATCAAGATACAGTTTCAAAAGTAGTAATTGACTAAGATATGGCTTTCTGTTCACTATTAAGGTTTACCATCTGATTTTAAGAAATCTTCTTGGCAAAAACAATTGATTTTTCTACATCTTACAGCCCAATATTTTTGCTCGATGATGGGTTGATTTTATTTTCATAGCTACACAACATTGTAATGATCATCAGGTAAGTAGCAAGGTAAGTGCATATTCGTGGTGAGGTATACACTGCCAAAAACAGAGAAGGGATCAGTTGAGATATCTAGGTTTTGAACTACTGCCATCAGCAGAATGAACTAAAAGGTTTAATTTGTTTCTGTTGGTTCTACAGAGGGTAGACAAAAACATTATGGCAACCGAGACAGTGGTAACAACAAAGTTGCTGCAGAGGGGTAGGTGTTGACTAGTTTTTACTCTACCAAATGAATTACACAAGCAGTTGGATTTCAGATTCTGTAGTGATCAGTTAGTGCAATGTAACAACATTGTGATTTACCCGTAGCTATGGCACGGAGAGCTGTATTAAGGTCGGAAGCAGTACAGAGACAGAGTGATGTGGCTGCAACTATTGTAATGTCTCAGAGCGTAATTTTCAGGACCTGGACACGATTTTAGACAACAAGAATCATTAAAAGGGGGTAAGGTTAAGGTCGTCTATGGGTAACATCAGCAAGAGATGACTGTTGTCTCTGGTTAACAGCCCATTGAGACAGGAGGCTGAATTCAACTCTTTTGCTATGCACTCTCCAGGCAGCAACAGAACATGCAATATCAACACAAACAGTCCGAAATCACCTTAGGAAATGCGGCCTCTACACACATAGGCCTTATAGTGTGTATTCCATTGAAACCATGCCACATTTAGCCCACAGAAATTGGACAGAGGTATATCATGATTGGAGTTGTAATGAATGGCACCGGGTTCTGTTCACAAATGAGTCAAGATTTTGTGTTCAGTGGGATAATAGTCATTCGCTCCTCTGGATAGAACAGTGGTACTTGGAACAATCCTGCTTATGTGCTGGAAACATCACCATATCATGGTGGTGGACGAATTCTGTGGGCAGTGGTCTGTATTGGCGGATGTACAGACCTCTATGTCGTTCAGAATGGCACTTTGACTGTTCAGTGGTATAGAGAATGAGATCCTTTGACCTTCTGTTGTGCCATATGCTGGTGCCATAGGAGATGGGTTCTTTTTGGTCGATGATAACACTTGTCCGCACAGAGGTCCACTGGTGGACAACATGCTTGAAGTTGAGGGTATTGAATGAATGGCATAGCCAGCTTGTTCGTGCATTTGTCGAGTCAGTATCAAATGAACCTCCTGGGTGGACAAAGTTATTAATTGTGAAATTGATTCATGTTGAAAGTAGCTTAAATCAGAAAATTGATGAAAGCAATAGTTAGCTTAAAAGTGATATAGACCATAAACTTGATGAAAACAATAGTAAGGCTGAAAGTAAAATCAGTAAGGAAATTTGTAATTTGCACCAGGAATTTGCTGCAGTAAATAGTAAATGAAGTAAACACCTTGGTCAAAGCACGCTATGTCTCGTTCGCCGTACACTAGTTGACAGTCACGGCTGTCACATCGGCCGTTTGATGGGGGCCCGCCAGCAGACGGCGCGCAGCTCGCGTCAGCTGTTAGGCTGACCGTGCCCTCCTGTGGCACGGCCGGGAACTACCACGGCCGGGCCCGCGCCTGCCACGGAACCCAATGAGGCGCGCGCGATATGAATGGCCCTTAGGCCATAACATCCTTCCCCCCTTGGGGTGAGGAGCTGGACCCCTGAACGGCGGTGCAGAGGTCTGGCTGCTGGGACGCTTCCACCTCCATCCGATCGTCTGGCGGCTCCATCCACTCCCTAGCCGGAACCACCTCATATGGGCGGAACCCCTTCGAGCGACGAGGGGTTCGCCCACGCGAGCGCTGTATTGCTGCTCCCAGCACTGGCGATGGCGGCGGGTCCGCCATTCCTCCCTCCTGTGGCTCCTCCATTGGAAACTCGGGGCCTCCGTCAGCAGGCTGCAAGGTGCCCCCACTGCCGGTGACCGGAGCTGTCCACTCCTCGTAGCTGGCCGCTGGGACTGCGGCGGGGAAGCGGGCCCCGGACCCCGACGGTGACGGGAAATTCCCTTGCCCCCCAGCCCATGCCCGCGAAGCGGAAGTCGGGAGAGAACTGTCCCCTGATGGCACCCGCAACAGTGGGGGGCAGGACCTGGACGAGGAGGAAGGGACTGTAGGCGTTTGAGGAGGGTGTCGGACCCACAGCTGATCATGGTGGCGGGTGAGGACCCCGGTGGGAGAACGGACCTCACAGAGACGTCGGCCACGCTCCCGAACGACCACGGCCGGGACCCAACGAGGATGGCGGCCGTAGCCTCGAGCCCAGACAGCCGAGCCTGGGGAAAAACGCGACCGAGGACGAAGAAGAGGTGTGGGAGGGCCTGGATGCACGAGGGATAACAGTGTCCTATGAGGGTGGCCGTGAAGGAGCTCTGAGGGGCTCTGCTGACCTGCCGGAGTGGACCGATAAGATGTCAGGAATCGAAGGAGGGCCTCCTCCACCGAAAGATGTGCCACATACTTGCGCATTTGCGTCTTGAAAGTGCGGACGAACCTCTCCGCCGCCCCATTGGACTGCGGGTGGAAAGGTGGGGCCAGGACATGTTGGATCCCATGGGTAGAACAAAAATCATGAAAGTGTTGTGAAGTAAACTGTGGCCCGTTATCTGTCACCAGTGCGGCCGGGAGACCCTCAATAGAAAATATCTTTAACAGGGAACGTGTGGTAACTTCCGCAGACGTGGAGGTCAGGCAAACAACAAATGGGAAGTTGGAGTATGCGTCAAGGACGCAAAGCCAGTAGCTATCTAAGAAGGGCCCCGCAAAATCGTCATGGAGTCGTTCCCAAGGTGCAGACGGAGTCGGCCAAGGAGAGAGAGATGAGCGTGGAGCCGCTTGTTGGGATGCACACGAAGAGCATCCTGCAATGAGGCGAGTGATGTCCCCATCTATACCCGGCCAATATACATGTCGGCGAGCCAGCATCTTCGTGCGAGAGACACCCCAGTGGTCCCGATGGAGAAGACCGAGAATCTGGCGGCGCAAGGACCCAGGAACCACCACTCGATGGGAGCCGTCTTCCGTGGACAGAAGTAAAACACCCTCGTAGGTGCTAAGACGGTGCCGAATAGCATAATAATTGCGGAGAGGGTCTGATGCCCGGCCCGGAGGACGCTCTGACCAGCCTTGCCTCACCCGTTTAAGGACGACCCGGAGGACCGGGTCAGCAGCGGTAGCCTCCGCGATCCGTGAGCTATTGATAGGAAAACCGGAGACTACATCTTTAGCCGACTCATCAACTGCAAAACACAAAAGCTCTTCAGCATCGAAGACTGGATCAGGGCCTACCGGGAGGCGCGATAGGGCGTCGGCATTGGCGTGATGAGACGTCGAGCGGTACTGTATCTCGTAATGGAAACGAGAGAGGTACAAGGCCCAGCGTTGAAGACGATGGGCTGCCTTGTCCGGAAGAGCCGCTGACGGGTGGAACAATGACACTAACGGGCGGTGGTCCGTGTAAAGCGTGAACTTTGACCCATAGAGATAAACGTAAAATTTTTTTTAAAGCAAAAACGATGGCTAGGGCCTCCTTGTCCACCTGGGAATACCGGCGCTGCGCATCCGTAAGAGTTTTAGATGCAAACGCCAACGGGTGCTCTGACCCATCGGGAAACCGATGTGCCAGCACCGCCCCCACACCATGCTGGGAGGCGTCCGCTGCCACCACAAGTGGGACCCCCGGGGTGTATGCAGTGAGGCATGGAGCCTCCAGGAGGGCCCTTTTCAGTGACTGAAAAGCTCGCTCGCACGCAGGAGACCAGCGGAACGGGACGCCATTACGTAGCAGTTGATGCAAGGGGTAAGCCACTGTGGCTGCCTGCGGGAGGAAGCGATGATAATAGGCGATCTTGCCCAGGAATACTTGGAGTTCGTGAACGGAAGAAGGACGGAGAAGATCCGCGACCACCCGCACGTGCTCGGCCACAGGACGTACCCCCGACCTGGAAACCTCGTAGACCAAGTACTCGATAGTCGGTTGGAAGAACGAAGATTTCTGGAAATTACAGCGGATGCCAGCCCCTTCCAGAACGGAAAACAAGGAACGGAGGTTGGCAATATGGTCAGCAGCTGTGGATCCCGTCACCACAATATCATCCATGTAGTTCACGCAACAGGGGACCGGCGCTAGCAACTGCTCCAAAAAACGCTGAAAGATCGCTGGGGCACTGGCCACCCCGAATGGCAATCTCTGATATTGATATAGGCCAAAAGGCGTAGAAATCACCAGCGCCTGTTTGGAGGCATCGTCTAAAGGCAACTGGAGATAAGCCTCTGCCAGGTCTATTTTCGAAAAATACTGGCCCCCGGACAACCGATCTATCAATTCCGCTGGGCGAGGCATGGGAAAAGAATCAATGACGGATTGAGAATTTACAGTTTTCTTAAAGTCGCCACATAAACGCAGGGCACCCGAGGGCTTGCGTATGACAACTAGAGGGGAGGCCCACTCGCTTGCTGTGACAGGACGCAAAATACCTTCCGCCGTCAGGCGATCTAATTCTGATTTAACAGCGCCACGGAGGGCGATCGGGAGAGGCCGAGCCCGACAGAAGACGGGGCGAGCCGTATTTTTAAGTGTAATAGTGGCCCGTAAATTCGTAGCACACCCAAGACCCGGCGCAAACAGGGACGAGAACTCCGCGCGAAGCTGCTTGAGACACTCGTACAGAATTTGATCGGAAACCAAGCAGACAGAATCGGTAATAGAAAAGCCAAAAGCGTGGAAAGCGTCGAGGCCGAAAATGTTCGTAGCCGTTGCACTGTTTACTACCACAAATGGTAC
This sequence comes from Locusta migratoria, assembly GCA_026315105.1. Lineage (NCBI taxonomy): Eukaryota > Metazoa > Arthropoda > Insecta > Orthoptera > Acrididae > Locusta > Locusta migratoria. The sequence goes on along the minus strand of CM048745.1, from coordinate 283,725,898 downwards.
CGCGCGGCTAACGTTCTGATATGTAGCTTCGGCGACAAACGACCCCAATAGTGGAATAGGGTGGCCGCCGTAGCCAACCAACGCGCGAGGCGCTGGACTTAAAGTGGGGGAGCCTAAAGCTTGATGAGTTGCAGCACTGAGAAGCGATGTCGTCGCGCCTGTGTCCACTTGAAGCGTAACCGTTTTCCGCAGAATGCGGAGGTCTATAAACAACTTCGGCGGCTGAACGCCGACGGGTACAACCTTATTAATATCCATGGGCACTGCGTCGAAATCGCGAGGGGGAGAGGTCCTTTTGCGGCCCTTAGCCGAGGAGCGGCACACTCGGGCGAGGTGTCCTAACTTGCCACAACGATTACAGGTGGCCCGCCTGTGCGGGCACGATTCCCGAGAATGGGACGCTCCGCACAAAAGACATGACATCGGCTCGCTCTCTGAAGCGGGCGCCGCGCGCCGCCTTTCCCCCCGCCCATACGACGCAGGCGAGCGCCGCGGCGTCCGAAGGGAGGGAGGGGAGGGCGACGCAACAACAGCCACCGAAGAAACCGGCGCCGCGGATAACGGGGCCGAATCGTCAACTGAGGATACCGCCCCCCAAGCGGAAAGTTGACTCCCCATGGCCTCCGAAACTTCAAATGCGCACGCAATACGCAAAACCTCCGCTAATGAGGGATCGTCAGACTGAAGAGCCTGCTTGTGAACGTCCAGGTCGGGAGCAAAACAAACCAAAACATCGCGGACCATAGAGTCCGCATACGAATCACCATGCGGTTCGGACCGAAACATACAACGACAGGCTAGCCCCTGCAGTTCCGTGGCCCACGCGCGGTATGACTGACCCGGCTGTTTCCGCGAACGGTAGAAAGATATGCGGGCCGACACCACGTGCGAGTGGCGGCGAAAATACGCCGCAAAAAGAGAACAGATATCCTGAAAGGACAGGGATGCCTGCGTCTGAAGCGGCACTAAATCGCCCAGCAAACGAAAAAGACGAGGCGAGAGCCCGAAAGGAAATAAGCTTTTCGCTTACCTTCATCACACACCTGGAAGGCTACGAAGTGTTGGCGTAAACGCTGTTCGTAGTCGGACCAATCCTCGGCAAAGTCGTCAAAGGGAGGAAACGGAGGAACGGGCACAGAAGACTGCAACCCGACCTGTTGTGTCACAGCCCTAGTCAATGTGTCAATAGCCGCTGTGAGAGAAGCATTCTGTTGAGCCAAAATTTCCGGTAACGACTGAAGATTCGTCAGCAACGCGCTAAGCTGTTCTGCCATGACTGCGGCAGGAAGACCATGCAACCAATATCCTCGTCGCCACTGAAGTAAACACCTTGGTCAAAGCACACTATGTCTCGTTCGCCGTACACTAGTTGACAGTCACGGCTGTCACGTCGGCCGTTTGATGGGGGCCCGCCAGCAGACGGCGCGCAGCTCGCGTCAGCTGTTAGGCTGACCGTGCCCTCCTGTGGCACGGCCGTGAACTACCACGGCCGGGCCCGCGCCTGCCACGGAACCCAATGACGGCGCGCGCGATATGAATGGCCCTTAGGCCATAACAGTAAATTAGTAGTTTTAAATAAGAAAACTGGAGAAGTGGAAGCTAGTTGCGAAAATAAAATAAAAACTGTAGAAGAAAATGTCAATATGAAATTAACTGAAATTAATAAGTCCTGTGTAACTAATTATAACAGAATTACCTTATGTGAAAAAGAGTGGAAACTGTTGCTAGTTCTTGTGATAACAGGTTTCAGTCTGACAGGAAATCTTCTACAGTCAATAAAGAACAACTTGAAAATCAAATAGGTCAGGTAAAATCTGAATTGGAAACTAGGTTGGGTGTGGTAGAGGATAAAGTGGAAGGAAACTGTATATTTATGGTAAAAAAAAATCGCACTGACGTGTTTTATGGCCCACTTTAGATTTGTAGTTTTCTGCCAACATTTTGGACCAAAATAATAATCTAAATAATAAAAAATTAATTAATAAGAGTGTCTGAAACCCTTTTAGGGAAAAATATATAGGTAGTAGCAGGTTCCGAACCACTGACCTTCAGCATCACAGTCCAACACACTGCCCACTACACTACGGCTGACAGGTAGGAGTTGTGTTCTTTAATCTCGTACTACTGATGGCTGTTGTTAGCTGATGCTAATATGGCATTTGTACACACTAGATTATCATTCATCGTACGAAGAACGACGTGTTTTAGTTAATTCTTCAGTGCGCCATTGCTTTGAAATGACAATGTGTAAGTTACAATAAGAAAATCATAAAATATGCAACCCAAGATGGCGTATGCCACAGAGAGTTCTGGGCGAGAATTGTCACGTGACATCTGCGAACGGCTGGTTTTCGTTAATTCAATGGAAGGTGTCAAAACTCCATATTTTTGCAAGATATGCGAGTTATGAAAAAAAATATAAGGGAACAAAGTTGTAGAGAATTTTCTCCTCTACAAATTCGGTTATTCAATTTTCGTGTCGGATGAATGGTTAAGCCGTTATTTTCATTTAAATTTCGAGCTGTCAAGAGACGATCACAAAGGCCCAATTTTTAGTGTTACTACTGTAACCTAAAGTGGGCCAAAATTTTGAGGATGTGGATTCTAAACTTGTGGTGATTGAGCAAAACGTGAAAAAGAAAGAAAATATATAGTGTACGTGCTAGAGGTAGCAATGTTTCTGATGATTTTAGTAGACGGTAAATTATGGCATCATCTGCAAACAATCTAACAGAGCTACTTAGATTTTCCCCTAAATCGTTTATGTAAATAAGGAACAGCAGAGGACCATTAACACTACCCTGTGGAACGCCCGATATCACTTCTGTTTTAGGCGATGCCTTACCATTGATTACTACGAACTGTGTCCTCTCTGACAAGAAATCCCCTATCCAATCGCAAATTTGGGGCAATATAACATAACCACACAATTTGATTAAAAGCTGTTTGTGAGGTACAGTGTCAAAAACCTTTTGGAAATCAAGAAATATGGAATCTATTTGGGAACCCTTGTCGATAGTGCCCACCACTTTGTTTGAATAAAGAGCTAGTTGTGTTTCGCATGAACAATATTTTCTACATCCTTGTTGACCTTGGGTCAATAGATCATTCTGTAATTCATAATATTTGATTGCAGGATATGTTCCAAAACCCTTCCGCAAATTGATGTCAATGAAATAGGCCTGTAGTTTAGTGGGTTACTCCTACTGCTTTTATTGAATATAGGTGTGACCTGTGCAACTTTCCAATCTTTTGGTACAGATCATATTGTTAAGGAATTTAATGAGTTGCCTGAAATTTGGAATGATAAGGAGAAAATATTTTTTGTAAGATGATTCTTGATGGGTGATGCAAACAGTTTGGCAGCTAGGGTATCAGATTCTTGTACTTCATGAGAAGAATTTAAGAAGTCATATTTGAATGATATATTGGTCTATGAGAAAACAACAGAGAGTTTTGAGTGAGTTTTGGAATGGGGAAAGAATGACTCTAGGAGATACTGTTGAAGGGTTTTGCAAGTATTGGATGAACAAAGTTAAATATTTAGACAAAATATTGAGCAATTCAGATATTAAGGGTTTGGAAGTGAAATTGGGTCATAGAGTTAGGGAGCTGCTTGTACCTGCCCCAAGAAATAAGATGAGTGACTTTTTGGATTATGTAGACATAGTAGAAAGTGTTACCCCGAATGTAGAGGACCATAGAGAGAACTTGACGATAATAATCACCAGGGGAGAGAATTTCAGGATGTTGTTGTTATGGTCTTCAGTCCGGAAACTGGTTTGATGCAGCTCTCCACCTTACTCTATCCTGAGCAAGCCTTTTCATCTCCTCATAAGAACGACAACCAACATCCACTTGAATCTGCTTACTATACGTGTCTCTTGGTCTCCCTCTGCAATTTTTACCCCACACACTTCCCTCCAATGCTAAATCTAAGATTCCTCGATGTCTAAGAATATGTCCTACCAAGCGATCCCTTCTTTTAGTTAGGGTATGCCAAAAATTCCTTTTCTCACCAATTCTGTTCAGTACCTCTTCATTAGTTATGCGATCTACCCACCTAATCTTCAACATTCTTCTTTAGCACCACATTTCAAAAGCCTCTATCCTCTTCCTGTCCGCACAGCTTATCGTCCATGTTTCACTCCCATACAAGGCAACACTCCACACAAATGCCTTCAGAAAAGACTTCCTTACACTTAAATTAATATTCGATGTTAGCAAATTTCTCTTTTTCAAAAATGCTTTTCTTCCCAGTGCCGTTCTGCACTTTATATCCTCTGTACTGCGACCATCGCATGTTATTTTACTACCCAAGTAACAAAACTCATCTACCACCTTCATTGTTTCATTACCTAATCTAATTCCTTCGGCATCTCCTGATTTTCTAAGACCGCATTCCATTATTTTTGTTTTGCTCTTGTTAATGTTCATTTTATACCGTCTCTTCAACACACTGTCTATTCCACTCAACTGCTCTTCCAGGTCCTTTGCTGTCTCAGACAGAATTACAATGTCATCAGCAAAACGCAATGTTTTTATTTCTTCCCCCTGAACTTTAATCCCTATTCCAAATTTTCCTTGCTTTCCTTCACCGCCTGCTCGATGTATAAATTGAATAGCATCGGAGAAAGGCTACAACTCTGTCTTACTCCCTTCCCAACTGATGCTTCCCTTTCATGCCCTTTGAGTCTAATAACTGCGGTCTGGCCTTTGTACAAGTTGTAAATAACTCTACTTTCCCTGTATTTTACCCCTGCTGACTTCAGAATTTGAAAGAGTGTATTCCAGTTAACATTGTCAAACGCTTTCTCCGAATCTACAAAAGCTAAAAATGTAGGTTTGCCTTTCCTCCTGGTATTGCCTCCCGGGTTCCTACGTTCCTCCTGAATCCAAACTGATCTTCCCCGAGGTCAGCTTCTACCAGCTTTTCCATTCTGTAGATAATTCGTGTTAAAATTTTGCAGCCATGACTTATCAAACTGATGGTTCTGTAATTTTCACACCTGTCTGCTCCTGATTTCTTTGGAATGGGGATTATTACATTTTTCTTAAAGTCTGAGGGTATTTTGCCTGTCTCATACAGCCTACACACCGGTTCAAATAGTTTTGTCATGGCTGGCTCTCCCAGAGACTTTAGTAGCTCTGAGCGTATGTCATCTACTCCTGGGGCCTTGTTCCGACCTAGGTCTTTCAGGGCTCTGTCAAATTCGTCTCTCAGTATAGTATCTCCTATGTCATCTTGATCTACTTCCTCTTCCCTTCCTACATCATCGTCTCTAAGTTCATTTCCTTTGTAGAGCTGCTCTATGTACTCTTTACACCTTTCAGCTTTCCCTTCTTTGCTGAGAACTGGTTTTCCATCAGAGTCCTTTATATTCATATAGCTGTTTTTCTTATCTAATTATGGTAGAAACAATGGTAATGACAAATATAGATGGAATGAGAATGGTCAGAATTGGCATATGAGTCATAGAAAGAACTCAAGAGATAGGAGTGGAGGAAGAGGTAATGCTCCATACACCAATTGTTTAAACTAAGATATGCTCCAGTTAAGGCTTGCACTTGGGCAAGAAAGAGAATAGAACCATTTGTTCATAGTAATGTAAGTGTAGATGAAAAATTTGAAGTTAGTAATAGTCATGTAAGTAGAAATTGTGATTCATCTAGCTTAAGTAATGAACTTGCACCTAGCAATAGTCATGATGGCATTATGGTCAAATATTGAGGTCAAAGTAGGCTGACCAGATTTTCAGAATCAAATTACGGAACGCACATGGGTACTAAAGAAATGTGATGGCCTTTGTGTCACTCTTCAAAGCAGATATAATCACACATTTTAATGCACACACAGTTCAGTAAGAAACAAAGCCATACATTATTTCTCCCCCCCTCCCCACCACACTCACACCCCTATCCTTATCCCACCACAAAACTAATGTTTTCTATTTGGACCTTCTCTAGAAATCTGTTCTTTTTTATTGTATGTTGTGTGTAAAAAGAGCATCTTTTGAGGGTAAATGACACATGAACACGAATAGTATTTAACTGCTGAAAGAACAAGAAAACAACAGAACAAACATAAGAATTAGGGATTTTTGAGACAGGACAAACTACATATAAGGCAATCTCGATAACTAAGGCATAACAAGTCAAATGCTAATACAAAAATAAACCAAATATATTTGCACAAAAAAGAGCAAAATAAATTGCATTACTAATTAAACAAATACTTTATCGTTTTTATAGTTGTCACACGTAAACAAGTTGGAAAGGCAGTTATTACTTATAAAATGTACTTATACTTCTCTCAATTATATTCTACAGAACAATGTATGTATGTCATTCGGGAGTTCGGTATTTTGACATGAATTTTCATAGTAATCAACACTTCAAGTAATCTGAAAATTTGTTCTTGTTATATTTATTTCCGTTACACACTAAATATATTGTTCTTGTGGCCAATAAATAATTTATGATGGAGAACACTCTACTACAGCAGCATTAGTGCCAGGTAGAGCTGGTACAAACCCAGTAATAAGCTGCAAATTTTGACATGAATTTTCATAGTAATCAACACTTCAAGTAATATGAAAATTTGTTCTTGTTATATTTATTTCCTTTACACATGAAATATATTGTTTTTGTGGCCAATAAATAATTTATGATGGAGAACACTCTACTGCAGCAGCATTAGTGCCAGGTAGAGCTGGTACAAACCCAGTAATAAGCTGCAAATTTTTGCACCAGATATCTTCAGATGGAAGTAAGTTGAAAATGAGACAGCAGTTTTTATCAACTCACTTCACAGTTCCTCAATTAATAAATTCTCTCTTCAGATATATTTGAACATGGTCCACTTCCTCAAAATTCTGATCTTCATCTCTCTTTCAATATATAAAGTTTTATGACTTTCCTTAGACTTCTAAAAAAGAGAATATTTGAGCTTTACACACTTAAATGGTTTCAGCACGTGATATTGATAACCCAATTTTGTGATGTCATCAATTATGGTCTTGTGAAATGAAGTTGAGATGTCCAAGAAATCAAAATCTTTCAGCACGCCATCTTCCCTAGCATGAACTTATCAATGACTGATGTAAAAGTGACAAATATTACTTAACAGCACATTATTTCAGAATATATGGGACAGTTAGTAAAAAACGGGACAATATACGTCCAATATTTATTAGGGGCCCTCACACAGACACTCTTAACAGCGCGCTTTATGGTGCACCATGCAGATCCGCGTGCAAGAACGTTCGTGTGAATGCAGCATCATTGAAGTGACAGGTGTGTGGTTAAGCTGGCTGGCAGGTGCACCCCGTTCCAACCTGCTGTTGTCTTCACATGTACATGCCTGGTGTCTCACACTTCTTGTCTGCTGCTCTAGAGCAAAGTTGCTCTTAGCTGCCTACAGTGTGCTATGCAATTACTATACACTCTTACAGTCTTTGCGTACTGTTGTCGGTAGGACGATCATGGCAGATTCCCACTGGACCAAAGACTTTTTGGCAGAATGTATACTCATGTGTAAAGAGCAACAATGCTTGTGGAAAGTAAGTTCCAAGAACTATATATAATTAAGAATTTAAAGGTAAAAGCTTATGACAAATTAGTTGGGTTTTGCAAACCAGTTTTCCCTGAAGCAAACCGCTATGCTTGTATTTGCTATGGATCAGGAGCTGCCAAGTGCGAGTTGTTCAAACATGGACATATCTGTGGGTGTGGATGAAATTGTCTCCAACTGTGAAAATGATAATGGAACTGATAAGGAATCCAACAATGAGGTCAATGTGGATGCAATAGATGGTATTAGTCAATGCAGTGAAGAATTATGTGAAAAATGAGTAAACAGTTATGTATTTACATAGTTAGTGTACAGTAAGTAGAGTGATTGTATGACATTATAACTTCAAGAAAAATAGTAAATGATGTCATATTGTCGTAATAAAAGCATTTTTTGTGTAATGGAGCACAATTTAGGCTACAAAATATAAGCTCCTTGATCATGTTTAGCACTAATTATTTAATTGTTTTAGTCTGCAGACTGCAAGGTAGGCAATTTGACTTCTTCTTTTTGCTAGTCACCCTCATGTACCATGTTGTAGCAGAAATGTAGCCTTTGCTTTGTCTACATAAAAAATCGCGCAGTGCACCCATGGCCCAAGTGACATAATTTATATTTTCGCTCTTCATGTTGATTGGCATATGCAGCATTCGAAATCACGACATAATTATACCAAAAACATTTTCCATCATATTTCTAGCATGTGACAATGTGCAGTGATCTAATTCACTTTCAGAATAAGGTTTTAAAATTTTCTTTCAATGAGAATGCTTCATCACCCAAGAAAACAAAGTATAAATTCTTTATAGTTTCATCGATACTTGTTGGATTTAACTGTACATTCTGTAAGGCAGTAAAGAATAATGTGTACTCAAGAATTCCTCCAGCAGACACACTTTATTCCATACCTGAACAAAACTGAATTCGTAATGTGCAATTACCAAAGCGAGTAAAACCATACCATAGCAATTCTTGTAATTGAAATAATAGGCTCCAGAGTGAGTTTGTGGTATAATATACCAGTACAGTATATCAAGTGTTTCACTGTCCATTCTTAAATAATTTATGTAGTCCTCTGGGTAATTGTCGCGCAGTTCTTTAATCAAAGTAGTATGACTGGACGGAACTGGTACTCCCTTAACCCAAATATCACGTTTTCTTTTATTTATGTTTATAGGTGAAATGCCTAACTGTAGTAGTGATAACAACATGCGTTCGATCGGCGTGCTGTGCGAAACATGGCTGCAACTTAACTACACGTTTTGCGCATGCCACATAAAATTTTACAACTGACGAAACTTCACGCGCAACCCTTGCACGCATTCCAGCACACCGGTTTTGCCATTTACACGCAGACTCCTGCACGTGGTGCTCCTGAATGCACACTTGTGTGCAGTCAAGAATGTGCCTCTAATTTTGCTACACGCCCCTTGAGCGGCACGCATCTGTGCGCGTCCAGGTGCGTGCACTGATGCGCTACGCTCAGTCAGGCGGTCAAAACCGTACATGTGGGAGGGGGGGGGGGGCTATTGTGTTGGGACAACGGGACACTTGGGCTAAATAAGGGACGATCCTGTAAAATATGGGATGTCTGGTCACCCTAGGATAAAGATAAGGTGATAAATAATTTGTTTGAAACAAGTGATAGTGGTGAGGGTTCAGGAACAATTAGTAGTGAGAGTAGTGATGAATCCAGTGATGAGGAAGTTGAGGTATGAATTTGTTTCGATGATGGTGGTAAAGTAGTTAGCAAGACAAAGGTGGAAAGTCTAAGGGAGCAAGAAGAGAATGTAGAGTTAGAGCTAGAAAATAGTAGGGAGGTAGGAGCAGACCATAAATTGTCATTTAACAGTAGTTTCAAATGATTCATCTGAAATGTCCAGAGAGAATTAATTAATGATCTGTTATATGAAGAGGCAGTAGTAAGTACTGGTAAGGTGTAGCATCCAATAGTGTCAACTAGTGTGCGAGGTATACCTGTAAAATGCTTGCTGGACAGTGGTAGTCATCTTAATGGTATTTCTCAGACTTGCTTTGAATCAATTAAGGATACAGTTGGAATCGTGATAATGCATGTTTCTGGAATAAAGATTATTAGTGCTAATGGTAAGTTGTCCAAGTTTGTGGAAAAGGAAATTTCATCTAGGTCATAGAATAATTAAGATAGGTATGCAACCTGATCCAAATAAGTTAACTACTATTGCTGATATTCCACCACCTAAGAATAAGAGAGAGGTTAATGGGACCACACCGTGGTTCAGATAGAATAAAATCAATTTTTCTAATTGTAATTCTTCAACAAGTGCATCGTCACAGAAGCTCTCACCATTTCAAGAGAGTTACAACAAATTTACTGTAAGTGTCAAGGGATGCAGTAACATTATATTTGAGAATATTATCAGATGTAATTTCTAAATTTGTACTATGTAGACAGTGTGGTGAGTCACATAGTGTGAGACGAAACCAGCAATAAGCCAGCTGCACATCAGACACCCGTCGGTGTTCTCTGGAGATGCTGGACAGGACCCCAACAAATGGCTAAAAGGGTTTGACTGAGTCGCAAGTACAACAGGTGGGATCATACGATGTGCTTGGCCAATGTTTATTTCTACTTGGACAGAACAGCCCAGTAATGGTTCGAAAACAACGAAGACAAGTTGAATGTCTGGGAGACGTTCCAGGAGGAACTTAGACGTTTGGAGACCACCAGCGACAAATCCGCTCTGCGGAAGAACCACTGAAGAACCGGGCCCAACGACATGGTGAGCCAACACAACCGTACATACAGAATGTTTTGGCCCTCTGTAACATAGTCAGTCCGAACATGACTGCGGCGGACAAAATCACGCACCTGATGAAGGGAATTGCAGAAGATATGTACCAAGCTCTTCTGATAAAAGACGTCGCTATGACAGAAGAGTTCATCAAGTGGTGCCAGTGTACTGAAGAGATGCAACAAAGGAGGGTTGGACGAAAGAGAAGTATGACAGACTTCCAAATGTAGTCCCTATGGCCGTTGTGGAAGACCAGCATGACTTCACTTCTCTCATACGACAAATCGTGAGAGAAGAATAACAACAGTTTATGGCAGCCGGGACTATTAAACCGAGCGAGCATCAGATTATGGCCATGGACGTGAGCCCTGTACGTCACGAGGGAGCCAACGCCGCTGAGGACGAGGTATTTCAAACATTAGCTCCTGTCTGCCCCGTCAATCGCACCCGATGTAAAGAATGGCGTCACCCTGCTATGACTTACCCTGCAGCCGCCAAACGACAGCCCATGAACCGACCGATGCGACCACAGCCAACTCCCCCGGTAACTACGACGCCCCTCTGGAGGACAGAAGACAACACACCACTGTGTTTCCACTGTGGACGCCCTGGACATGTCGAATGCTATTGCAGAGAGAGGAGGCAAGTATTTGATGATTAGTTTGCCGCAAGACGTCAGCCGTCGGAGCAGTTCTATCCCAGGCAGTCACCTGCTGATGAGTTCAGTCGACGTATTGGAAGAAGCCCATCGCCGTACCCTAGACGAGGTCGCTCCCCGACGTGCCGCAGCCGTTCACCGTCGCCGTACAGAGGTACCAGCCGCTCCCCTATCCGCCGCGCTCAGGAAAACTAAGCGAGGCGACCGTCTAGGGAGGTGAGGTCGCCGCAGATGAAAATCCTCCATGGACGACAGTCGCTAAGATGTCAGGAAACCTCATAATCGATGGCCAACCTGTCCTGGCACTTGTTGATTCAGGAGCCTCTTTTTGTGTATTATCGGATAATTACCACCGCACACTAAAGAAAACAATGTTCTGAGATACGGGGACAACTGTGCTGAAGGTCGCGAATGGAAAGTACGTCCATCCAGCAGGAACTTGTGTCCCAAGAGTAACCATCAACAACAGGACGCAGCCGTTTGCATTTGTCGTGTTAACAGAATGCAGTCACAATGTCATTCTCAGATGGGACTTCCTTCAGGCATCCCAAGCTATCATTGACTGTGGAAGATCTGAGCTGCAAATTGAAGAAGTTGTTCCGCCAGATACACGTAATACAGAATTTTCTGGGAAGTTATTCGTCGTTCACAATGTGACGATACCGCCATTGGTAATGAGAAGAGTTGCAGTCACAAACACAGATGACTGGTTAAGCTGTGAAGTTCTTGTTGATAGTAAAAAGTTTATCAGACTCACAAAAGAAATTTACATACCAGCGGCTATCATAAGCATTACCGGTGGTCAAGGAGAGATTTGGATCACAAATTGTCACGAGCAGTCACAACTTATCCCCAAGGGAATGTGTATCGGGACAGCTGAACCAATCCAGGACGGTGAGCTCAACATTATCAATGAAGACCCATGCCCTGCTGTTAGTACAGACAACACGCTGGAGGAAACAAACGTGGAACTGGCAATAGGGCCTGGACTGACCAAGGAACAACGCCAGAGGGTGTTAGGTATACTACGCCAATTTTCGGGTGCACTCACACCTCAGCAGGGGAAAAGTCACACGAAACGGCCCACGATAAAGCACCGTATGAATACTGGCGATCATCCACCAATTAGCCAACGTTCGTATAGAGTGTCACCAGCTGAAAGACGGATAATTCGGGAGGAAGTGGAGAAGATGTTGCGAGATGACATTATTCAACCTTCGGAGAGTCCTTGGTCGTTTCCGGTGGTTCTCGTAAAGAAGAAGGAAGGCATGTGGTGATTCTGTGTCGACTATCGGCGGCTGAACAGAACCACAAAGAATAATGTCTACCCATTGCTGCGTATTGACGACACCTTAGATTGCTTGAAAGGAGCTACATACTTCTCAACTATGGACATGCAGACAGGTTACTGGCAAATCGAGGTTGACGAAGCTGACAGGGAGAAGACGGCTTTTATTACACCTGACAGCCTCTATGAATTTAAAGTAATACCATTTGGATTATGTAATGCTCCAGCCACATTTGAACGCATGATGGACAACTTGCTTCAACATCTTAGGTGGACGACGTGTCTCTGCTATTTAGATGACATTGTCGTTTTCTCGAAAACATTTAAAGAACATCTGAGTCGCCTGTCAACTGTGTTGAAGTGTGTTCAGGCTGCAGGTCTCCGCCTCAATCCAAAGAAGTGCCTCTTCGTCGCCAAAGAGATAAAAATCCTGGGGCATCTAGTCAACGGAGATGGTGTCCGCCCTGATCCAGATAAAGTAAGGGCAGTCACAGAATTTCCAACTCTTCAGCACATTCGTGATGTGAGAAGTTTTCTCGGGCTGTGCTAATACTACCGACGTTTCATAAAAAGATTTTGTAACAAGGCATGTCCATTACAAGAACTTCTGCAGGGAGACGCTAAATTTTACTGGGATGAGACAAAACAAAGAGCTTTCCAGGCACTTAAAGAGGCTCTAACTTCCGCACCAGTGCTAGCCTTGTACGACGAGAATGCAAAAACGGAACTTCACACAGACGCCAGTGGTTATGTGATTGGTGCAATGCTTGTACACATTCAGGAAGGTGCTGAAAAAGTGATAGCCTATGCGTCAAAAGTACTCTCAAAGTCCGAGATAAACTACTCTACAACTGAAAAAGAATGTCTCGCGGTTATCTGGGCTATCAACAAGTTCCGGCCGTATTTATTCGGCAAACCATTCACCGTCATGACAGACCACCATTATTTGTGTTGGCTGACTAGCTTGAAGGATCCATCAGGCCGACTAGCAAGATGGGCACTAAGACTCCAAGAGTACGATGTCACAGTGGTATCAAGAACATAAGGATGCTGACCGCCTTTCAAGGAATCCATTAGTGGAACACAACAGCATGAATGAAATTTCAGCCATCACTGGTTTAGATGATGTTACAGCTGAACAGAGGGATGATGCAGCACTATTAAAAACGACAGACGCCTCGGAGAAAGAACTGACCAATAGAGAGTTCCAACATTGTATAAGAGCATCTATGATCCACTGGGCCCCAAATGGCTACTTGTTGTTCCAGCTCATCTCCAGACAGCTATTCTCAAATATTTCCATGAAGCTCCAATATCCGGTCATCTGGGATTCGTGAAGACCCTAGACAGAATCAGATGCAGATATTACTGGAAAGGTCTCTTCTGATCTGTCAAGCACTATTGAGTCACTGTAAAGAGTGCCAGCGACGGAAGCATGTGCCTCAATTACCTCCAGGACATCTCGTACCGATTCCGCCGGCAGCAGCTCCATTCCAACGAGTTGGGATCGATCTTTTAGGGAGGTTCCCGAAGTCGACAACCGGTAACTGATGGATAATCTGCACTGACTACCTGACACTCTATGCTGTCACCAAATCTGTACCAACTGCAGAAGCTCCAGAGATTGCAAAATTCCTTGTAGAAGACATTACTTTGAAGCATGGAGCACCACGTGTCATGATATCTGATCGTGGAAAAGTATGCCAGTCAAAACTAGTATCAGAGGTAATGTCACGGTGCGACATTGTACACAGAATGACAACTGCATACCATCCTCAGACAAATGGTCTTAACAGAATGTTTTAACAAGACGTTAGCCAATATGCTGTTGATGTATGTCGATGTCGAGCAGAACGATTGGGATACAATTCTGCCAGTCATGACATTTGCTTACAATACCGCAAGACAAGACACCACAGGCTTCCCGCCATTTTTCCTGCTCCATGGCCGTGAAGCTGAGACGACAATGGATACGCTGCTCCCGTTCCAACCGGACAACACTCAGGGTGACTCTGTTAAACAGCTCATCACCAGGGTCGAAGAAGCAAGACAGCTGACTCGCATATGGACACTGGACGCCCAGGAGAAGGACCGTCAGCGGTATAACGACAAGCACCGACCTGTTGAATACAGCCCAGGAGATCTGGTATGGATTTTTACCCTTGGACTGTCAGAAAAGTTATTGAAGCGATACTTTGGTCTGTATCGTGTCATACGCCGCCTGTCAGACGTCACATATGAAGTTGAGGATTATGAGCCGTCGTCGAAACGACCTGTGCATGAAGCCTTACTATGATCCTGAAGAGCAGGTAGACGACAATGGCTTCTTGTTCAAGGACTTTAAGGACGGTAACGTTCCTGATGAAGTCACGACAGGAACGTCCGTCGTCGTTAATCGTGGAGAAGGGAAGGATTCTCTTGAACTGTCATACAGAGGACCCATGACACGGTCAAGATGCAGGACATTGCAGCTGGCTTCACAGGGATCATAACAGCGGGTCGCTGTTTCTTCAGGAGACGGAGCAATGCCGCAAGAGACCACGAACACCGACAGCCGGCGTGGCTCAGGGGATAGCATCACGGACTGCGGTGCAGAAGGTCGCCGGTTCAATCCCGCCCACCGGCAAAAATTTGTTTCTTTGTAATTAACAATTCCAGAGGGTTCTACATCTTTCTTATGTTCACTTGTAAATTCTACTTGTTTCTTATATTAACTGTTCTTCTAATTTCTGGTAAATTCTGTCTGTGTATAAATAACAGATCACTCTGCCTGAGAGGCAGTCAGTGCTGCGTGTATGTTGAGTTCGTAACAAACGTGCTTTCAGTATAAGTGCTGTGTTTAGTTGCCTTCGAAGTCAAGCCTGTTCCCATTTCAACGCGACAATATTGTTCATACGTAGTAAAATCTCGTATTACACTTGTATTGGAACAATAAAATCATAAGATAACATTTCGTTCAAGACTGTTTTATTGTCACTAAGAGTTTCAGAATCATCAGTTTTACGTTTCAGGTCATTCACGCTTTCAGTGACATCATCAAATTGGAATAATATAGCTTTTAGTGCTCCGATTCTGCTTTCTCATCTTGTTTCAGACAGAGGATTTTATGTCAATTAAAATTTAGTTTTTATAAGTTACCAACGCTTTTTAGACCAAGTAAAGAGAACATAAATGTTATTGATGAAGACGAAAAATGTTGTAGCTGTTGTAGATGAGTTAGCTGCATCTATGAGAAGCAAATTCCAAGGATGGTATTCGCACGGAGTTAAGAATGTTCGAGGATTAATACTGAGTGTTCTTGTTCTAACACCTTTATTAAAGCTAACCATATTGGTGCCGTTATCGTATCTCTGTCCTTGACAGTTTTTTATATCTATATCATTATTACGTCGATGTTGAGCAGAAGGATTGGGATACAATTCTGCCAGTCATGACATTTGCTTACAATACTGCAAGACAAGACCCCACAGGCTTTACTCCGTTTTTCGTGCTCCATGGCTGTGAAACTGAGACGACAATGGATACGCTGTTCCCGTTAGAACCGGACGACACTCAGGATCACTATGTTGAACAGCTCATCACCAGGGCCGAAGAAGCAAGACAGCTGGCTCGCATACGGACACTGGACACCCAGGAGAAGGACCGTCAGCGGTATAATGACAAGCACCGACCTGTTGTGTACAGCCCAGGAGATCTGGTATGGATTTTTGCCCTTGTACGGAAGGTTGGAATGTCAGAAAAGTTATTGAAGCGATACTTTGGTCCGTATCGTGTCAGACGTCACATACAAAGTTGAGGATTATGAGCCGTCGTCGAAACAACAAAAACGAAGAGACATTGTTCACGTCCTGTGCACGAAGCCTTACTATGATCCTGAAGAGCAGATAGACGACAATGGCCTTTTGTTCGAGGAATCTATGGACGGTAATGTTCCTAATGAAGCCACGACAGGAACATCTGTCGTCGATAATCGTGGAGAAGGGAAGGATTCTCTTGAAATGTCATACAGAGGGTCCAGGACATTGCAGCTGGCTCCACAGGGATCATAACAGCGGGTCGCTGTTTCTCCAGGAGAGGGAGCAATGCCGTGAGAGACCACGAACACTGACTGCCGGCGTGGTGCAGGGGATAGCATCACGGACTGCGGTGCAGAAGGTCGCCGGTTCAATCCTGCCCACCGGCAAAAATTTGTTTCTTTGTAATTAACAATTCCAGAAGGTTCTACATCTTTCTTATGTTCACTTGTGTCTTATGTTAACTGTTCTTCTAATTTCTGGTAAATTCTGTCTGTGTATAAATAGCAGAGCACTCTGCCTGAGTGGCAGTCAGTGCTGCGTGTATGTTGAGTTCGTAATAAACGTGCTTTCAGTATAAGTGCTGTGTTTAGTTGCCTTCGAAGTCAAGCCTGTTTCCATTTCAATGCAACAATATTTTGTTCAGATGAACTTCCATCAACCACCAAATAAATTTGAAAAAACTGACTGCAATGTTAAGAGAAAGCTGTGTGTGAAGTCAGTGAGGAAAGCATGAAGCTGGCTGCTATGGAAGCAGTGGAAGAAAATGATGGATCAAATATTGCAGTTGCACTTGGTGGAAGTTGGCAGAAAAGAGGATGTAATGACTGCCACGAGTGTAGACACCAGTAAAGTGTTAGATGTGGAGATAATGTCTAACTATTGCAAATGTTGTAAAGTCAATGAACACACAACTGTGTGGCTAAATTTTAGAGGAATAAGTAGTGGTATGGAAGTTCATGGAGTACAAAAAATATTTCTTTGCTCTATAGGAACAAGAGGCGAATGGTACATCAAATATTTTGGCGATGCTGACAGTAAGGTATACAACAATGTGGTGAACTCTAAGCCATATGGAGGTGCCATTATTAGCAAATTAGAATGTGTAGGCCATGTTCAAAAACGTTTGGGAACAAGGCTGAAAGAACTAACTATTTATATGAGAAGAAAACAAATTAGAAGATGGAAAACTGTTGACCGGACAGGGTCGGATAACTAAAACTGAAATAGAAAACTTGTAGGTTTTCTATGGGCAGTCAATTAGGAGAAACAAAGAAAATCAGAGGCAATGAATAGAGATGTTTGGGCCATATTCTTCCATAAGTCCTTTACTGATGATAAGCCATGTCATGCATTGTGTCCATCAGGAGAATATTCATGGTGAAAATACAATAGGGCTAAGCCAACTGGAGAATCTTATTCTCACCAGCATTCTCTTCCTGCTGCTGTTATTACAGCAATTAAAACCTATTTTTAGAGACTTGGCTCATGCTGACCTTCTAAGAAAATGTCTGCATGGGCAGACACAGAACCCAAATGAATGTTTCAATAGCATAATTTGGAACCGCCTTCCTAAAACTGTGTTTGCAGTCATGCATACACTGAAACTAGGAGTTCATGATGCTGTTATTTCATTCAGTTGTGGTAATATTGGTAAGTGATGGGTACTGAGAAAGCTGGGAATTAATCCTGGTGAAAATATGATCACCCCGCTGCAACATTGCGTAAAATGAGGATAGCTGATGCAGACAGGTCTGCATCTAGTATGGCCAAGAAAGCAAGACTAATATCCAGGAAGGTGAAAAGAAGGATGAAAACCTGCTAGAGGCCAAAGAAAGGCCATCATTTGCAGCTGGAAAGTTTTAATTAACTGTAAGTAACAAATTTTAAAAGTTTTTTTTCTTTAAAGTCAATTTTCAGAACAAATGCCCTATTATATCAGAAACTAAATGAATGAAATTTTCAGAGATTCTGCATGACATAAAAAACCACCTTTGGTACCACATTCAGTAATATTCCCCCATTAGGAAGTTCACAAAAAGTATTTTCTGCAGAAAAAAACTTAATATTTTTTTCAGAATGAAACTTTCACTCTGCAGTGGCGTGTGCGCTGTTATGAAACTTCCTGGCAGATAAAAATTGTGTGCCGGTACCAGAACTCGATCCTGGGAACTTTGCTGTTCGTGGGCAAGTGCTGTACCACTGAGCTATCCCAACATGACTCCCGGCCCCCTCTCACAACTTCAATTCTGCCAGTACCTCGCCTCACAGAAGTTCTCCTGCGAAACTTGCAAGACTAGCACTCCTGGAAGACAGGATATGGTGGAGAGATGGCTTAGCCACAGCCTAAGGGATGTTTCCAAAATGAAACTTTCACTCTGTAGTGGAGTGTGTGCTGTTATGAAACTTCCTGGCAGAGTCATGTCGGGATATCTCGGTGATAGAGCGGTTGCCCGTGAAAGGCAAAGGTCGCAGGTTCAAGTCCTGGTTGCGGCACACAATTTTAATCTGCTAAGAAGTTTCATAACAGCACACACTGCTGCAGAGTGAAAGTTTCATTCTGGAAACATCCCTTAGGCTTTGGCTAAGCCATGTCTCCACCATATCCTTTCTTCCAGGAGTGCTACTCTTGCAAGTTTTGCAGGAGAACTTCTGTGAAGTTAGGGAAGTAGGAGGTGAGGTACTGGCAAAATTGAAGTTGAGTGGGCAGGGAGTCATGTTCAGATAGCTCAGTGGTAGAGCACTTGCCCGTGAAAGGCAAAGGTCCCAGGTTCGAGTCCTGGTTCCAGCACACAATTTTAATCTACCAGCAAGTTTTTAATATTTTTTGTTAATAAATTTAAAAAAAGTATTCTTAAAAACAATAAAATGGATAAAGTAGATTTTAGAACAGTTGACTCTATTAGCATCATGTAATGTACAGTAAAAATATTAAGGTCTTGCATCAAATAGTTTTTTCAGAAATGGGTCAAATACTTGCCTAAATTGAACAGTTGACTCTATTAGCATCATGTAATGTACAGTAAAAATATTAAGGTCTTGCATCAAATAGTTTTTTCAGAAATGGGTCAAATACTTGCCTAAATTGATGTGGGTTAGATAGGTAGGATTTGGCCCCTAAGTTTGTATTCTACCATAGGTTTGCAACTGATGGATCATTTAATTATTCTTGTCTGGGAAATTTACTGAAAAAGAATGTAGTATGGAATTGGACAGAGGAATTTCAGGAAACTTTTAAGAAATTGAAGAATGAGTTGGTCAATAGTAAAGTGCTGTATCACCCTGATTTCTCACATTTTTGTATGACCACTGATGCTAGTATTTGTGGTCTTGGGGGGAGGGAGGGTGTAGAGATTTTTCAGCTAATACCAACTGAAACAGGTACTGAACATGGGACAATTGCATTTGCCAGTTGAACATTGCATGTACATGAAAATAATTATATATATCAGAACTAGAGGCTTTAGCCATTATTTTCGGGTGTCAGAAGTTTGAATACTATTTGATAGCACTTAAGGTAATTGTATACACAGACCACAAAGTTTTAAGTTACCTACAGAAGTGTAAGTTGAGACATAGCAGAATTATGAGGTGGGCTAGGAACCTGCAACAATTTGTTA
Organism: Locusta migratoria; assembly: GCA_026315105.1. Classification (NCBI taxonomy): domain Eukaryota; kingdom Metazoa; phylum Arthropoda; class Insecta; order Orthoptera; family Acrididae; genus Locusta; species Locusta migratoria. The sequence continues at coordinate 283,706,191 of CM048745.1, read as the reverse complement.
TTGAGGTAAGGTATGTTAGAGGTATGAATATTATTGCCGATGCTCCATCCAGGATGCCAGTAGGAAGGAAAGATCATGACAGGCAAGAGGAACAAGATCAAATTAGGTTATTCTATTTGCAGGGATTGAAAGGTGAGAAGGTAATCAGGAAAATTTGTAAACAGATGAGGAGAGAACAGGATAAGGATCCAAATTTGAGGTTGATTAAGCAGTATTACCATTCAGATAATATACCAAAAGTGAAGTAGTACAGTATAATACACAATGGTGTGCTATTTAGGAGGAAATTTTGGATAGTAAGGATTGTAAATTGTGTTTCTCTGGCCAACATGTAGACAAATTTATAGACTTTCTTCATGAGAGTTATGGTCATTATGGTGTAAGGAAAATTGTTGCAAATATTCAAGAGACAGTGATTTTAACAATCTGTGGAGGAGGGATAAACAAAGACTAGAGAGATGTGATAAGTATCAAGATTGAAAACAACAGGTGTGTCATTTAAAGGATTAATAAGTCCTGTTCTTCCTAAAGTACCTCGAGAGCTCATTGATGTTGATTTTCTAGGTCCATTACCAGCAGCAACAGGGGGTTGTAAACATATATTCAAATGTATGAAATTATATCCAATCAAAAAGGCTAATACCATGACCATAATAGAGAAGTTGACATTAGATTATTTTTGTAATGTGGAGGTGCCCAAGTCATTGTTATCGGACAATGGTCCACAGTTCGTTTCTGGAAGGTTTACACATTGCACGGCTATACACTGCAGCCATCATGTTAAGATATCTATGTATTTTCCTCAGGGTAACATGAGTGAGAGAGAAATGAAGGAAATAAATAGGCTTTGCAGGACATACTGTAGCAAGAAACACACTGCATGGGCCAGCTACCACCAAAATTTTGAAAACAATTACGAACAATTTGTGGAATGAATCAAGTGGTTTTGTCCGTTGTGAGTTGTTTGGAGAGAAACCATCTAACATGGATTTTCCAGTACTCTGTGACCTGACACAGAATGAAAAGATTAGGTTGGCCAAGAAGAAGAAGAAGAAGAAAGCTCTAGGAAGACAGGCAAGGCATGATAAAGGAGTGAAACTAACATGTTTTTAGGTAAAAGACTTGATAGAAACGAAGGAGAAATCCAGTAAGGTCCAGGATGAAATAAAAAAAAAATATATATATATATACGTAAAAAATAGATGAAGAACACTTACCAGGCGAAGGGGCACAGGCAGTAATAGTAACAAATAAACACACAGACACACACACACACTCAAAAATGCTAGCTTTCGCAGCCTAGCTGCTTCATCAGGCAGAAGGGAAGGAGAGGGAAAAGGAAATGATGAGGATTTAAGGAAGGGGGTAAGGAGCCATTCCAATCCCGGGACAGGAAAGACTTACCTTGGGGGAAAAAATGGAAGGTAAATAAATGCACATACACCCACACATTTACACAGACACAAGTACACTTAGGCAGACATACTATAGAACTGTAGAAAGCAAAGAAGTTAGAAGTTAGACAGAGATGCCACTTGAGGCCGAGGCTCTGTCCAGAGAACCAAGGCAAAGATGTTAAGAAGGTGGGTGGGAATTCGAATTTAGCGGAGGTTGAGACCAGGTGGGCAACGGGAAGAGAGAATATGCTGAAGGGCTAGTTCCCATCTCCGGAGTTCTGAAGGATTGGTGTCAGTGGGAAGTATCCAGATAACCCGGACGGTGTAGCACTGTGCCAAGATGTGCTGGCCATGCACCAAGGCATGTTTAGCCACAGGGTGATCCTCGTTACCAACAAACACTGTCTGCCTGTGTCCATTCATGCGAATGGACAGTTTGTTGCTGGTCATTCCCTCATAGAACGCTTCACAGTGCAGGCATGTCAGTTGGTAGATCACGTGGGTACTATCGCAAGTGGCTCTGCCTTTGATCGTGTACACCTTCCGGGTTACGGGACTGGAGTAAGTGGTGGTGGAAGGGTGCATAGGGCAGGTTTTACAACGGAGGCGGTTACAAGGGTAGGAGCCAGAAGGTAGGGAAGGTGGTTTGGGGATTTCATAGGGGTGGACTAGGAGGTTACGGAGGTTAGGTGGGCGGCGGAAAGACACTCTCGGTGGAGTAGGAAGGATGTCATGAAGGATGGATCTCATTTCGGGGCAGGATTTTAGGAAGTCGTATCCTTGCTGGAGAGCCACATTCAGAGTCCGCTCCAGTCCCGGAAAGTATCCGGTGACAAGAGGGGCACTTCTGGGGTTTTGTGGAAAATTCTTAAATTGGGGAGATGAGGAAGTGGCTCTGGCAATTTGCTTCTGTACCAGACCAGGAGGATAGCTGCGGGATGTGAAGGCTGTTATCAGGTTATTGGTGTATTGGTTCAGGGATTCAGGACTGGAGCAGACTCGTTTGCCACGAAGACCTAAGCTGTAGGGAAGGGAACGTTTGATGTGGAAAGGATGGCAGCTGTCATAATGTAGGTACTGTTGTTTATTGGTAGGTTTGATGTGGACGGATGTGTGTAGTTGGCCGTTGGATAGATGGAGGTCGACATCGAGGAAAGTGGCATGGGATTTGGAATAGGACCAGGTGAATTTGATGGGACCAAAGGAGTTGAGGTTGGAGAGGAAATTCTGGAGTTCTTCTTCACTGTGAGTCCAGATCATGAAGATGTCGTCAATGAATCTATACCAAACTTTGGGTTGACAGGCTTGGGTGTCCAGGAAGGCTTCCTCTAAGCGTCCCATAAATAAGTTCGCGTACGAGGGGGCCATCCTGGTCCCCATGGCTGTTCCCTTTAGTTGTTGGTATGTCCGGCCTTCAAAAGTGAAGAAGTTGTGGGTTAGGATGAAGCTGGCTAGGGTATTAAGGAAAGAGGTTTTAGGTAAGGAAGTGGGTGGTCGGCGTGAAAGGAAATATTCCATCGCAGCGAGGCCCTGGGCATGTGGGATATTAGTGTATAAGGAAGTGGCATCGATGGTTACAAGGAAGGTTTCAGGAGGTAACAGGCTGGGTAAGGATTTCAGGCGATCAAGGAAGTGGTTGGTGTCTTTGATGAAGGATGGGAGACTGCACATGATGGGTTGAAGGTGTTGGTCTATGTAGGCAGAGATTCGTTCTGTTGGGGCTTGGTAACCGGCCACAATGGGGCGGCCGGGATGATTGGGTTTGTGAATCTTGGGAAGTAGGTAGAAGGTGGGGGTGCGGGGTGTCGGTGGAGTCATGAGGTTAATGGAGTCAGGTGAAAGGTTTTGTAGGGGGCCTAAGGTTTTGAGGATTCCTTGAAGCTCTGCCTGGACATCAGGAATGGGATCGCCTTGAAAAACTTTATATGTGGTATTATCTGAAAGCTGACGCACTCCCTCTGCCACATACTCCCGCCGATCAAGTACCACGGTCGTGGATCCCTTGTCGGCAGGGAGAATGACGATGGAATGGTCAGCCTTCAGATCACGGATAGCTCGGGATTCAGCTGCGGTAATGTTGGGAGTAGGATTAAGGTTTCTCAGGAAGGACTGGGAGGCAAGGTTGGAAGTAAGGAATTCCTGGAAGGTTTGAAGAGGGTGATTTTGAGGAAGAGCAGGTGGGTCTCGCTGTGACGGGGGACGGAACTGTTCTAGGCAGGGTTCGATTTGAATGATGTCTTGGGGAGCTGGATCATTAGGAAGAGGATTATTTTTCCTCGTGGCAAAGTGATATCTCCAGCAAAGACTGCGAGTATAGGATAGTAAATCTTTTACAAGGGCTGTTTGGTTGAATTTGGGAGTAGGGCTAAAGGTCAGCCCTTTGGATAGGACAGAGGTTTCAGATTGGGAGAGAGGTTTAGAGGAGAGGTTGACCACTGAATTGGGATGTTGTGGTTCCGGATTGTGTGGATTGGAATTTTGAGGTTTGGGAGGGAGAGGAGTTGGGAGTGGGAGGTTGAGTAGATGGGAGAGACTGGGTTTGTGTGCAATTAGAGGAGGTTGAGGTTTACTGGAGAGGTTGTTGAGGGAGAGAGTATTGCCTTTCCGGAGGTGGGTGACCAGGAGATTGGATAGTTTTTTGAGGTGCTGGGTGGCATGCTGTTCTAATTTGTGGTTGGCCTGAAGGAGGATATTCTGAACTGCAGGTGTAGATGTAGGAGAGGAAAGGTTGAGGATTTTGATTAGGGATAGGAGTTGACAGGTGTGTTCATTGGCGGAGTTGATGTGTAGGTTAAGGATTAGGCGGGTGAGGGATATGGATTGTTCAGTTTGGAATTGGTATAGGGCGGGATGAAAGGATGGATTACAGCCAGAGATGGGAACTTTCAGTGTGAGGCCCTTGGGAGTGATTCCAAATGTCAGACAAGCCTGCATAAAAAGAATGTGGGAGCGTAATCTGGCTAGGGAAAAAGCATGTTTACGGAGGGAATGTAAATAAAACTGTAAATAAACCCTACAACAACCCCATCCAGTTTTATTTACATTCCCTCCGTAAACATGCTTTTTCCCTAGCCAGATTACGCTCCCACATTCTTTTTATGCAGGCTTGTCTGACATTTGGAATCACTCCCAAGGGCCTCACACTGAAAGTTCCCATCTCTGGCTGTAATCCATCCTTTCATCCCGCCCTATACCAATTCCAAACTGAACAATCCATATCCCTCACCCGCCTAATCCTTAACCTACACATCAACTCCGCCAATGAACACACCTGTCAACTCCTATCCCTAATCAAAATCCTCAACCTTTCCTCTCCTACATCTACACCTGCAGTTCAGAATATCCTCCTTCAGGCCAACCACAAATTAGAACAGCATGCCACCCAGCACCTCAAAAAACTATCCAATCTCCTGGTCACCCACCTCCGGAAAGGCAATACTCTCTCCCTCAACAACCTCTCCAGTAAACCTCAACCTCCTCTAATTGCACACAAACCCAGTCTCTCCCATCTACTCAACCTCCCACTCCCAACTCCTCTCCCTCCCAAACCTCAAAATTCCAATCCACACAATCCGGAACCACAACATCCCAATTCAGTGGTCAACCTCTCCTCTAAACCTCTCTCCCAATCTGAAACCTCTGTCCTATCCAAAGGGCTGACCTTTAGCCCTACTCCCAAATTCAACCAAACAGCCCTTGTAAAAGATTTACTATCCTATACTCGCAGTCTTTGCTGGAGATATCACTTTGCCACGAGGAAAAATAATCCTCTTCCTAATGATCCAGCTCCCCAAGACATCATTCAAATCGAACCCTGCCTAGAACAGTTCCGTCCCCCGTCACAGCGAGACCCACCTGCTCTTCCTCAAAATCACCCTCTTCAAACCTTCCAGGAATTCCTTACTTCCAACCTTGCCTCCCAGTCCTTCCTGAGAAACCTTAATCCTACTCCCAACATTACCGCAGCTGAATCCCGAGCTATCCGTGATCTGAAGGCTGACCATTCCATCGTCATTCTCCCTGCCGACAAGGGATCCACGACCGTGGTACTTGATCGGCGGGAGTATGTGGCAGAGGGAGTGCGTCAGCTTTCAGATAATACCACATATAAAGTTTTTCAAGGCGATCCCATTCCTGATGTCCAGGCAGAGCTTCAAGGAATCCTCAAAACCTTAGGCCCCCTACAAAACCTTTCACCTGACTCCATTAACCTCATGACTCCACCGACACCCCGCACCCCCACCTTCTACCTACTTCCCAAGATTCACAAACCCAATCATCCCGGCCGCCCCATTGTGGCCGGTTACCAAGCCCCAACAGAACGAATCTCTGCCTACATAGACCAACACCTTCAACCCATCATGTGCAGTCTCCCATCCTTCATCAAAGACACCAACCACTTCCTTGATCGCCTGAAATCCTTACCCAGCCTGTTACCTCCTGAAACCTTCCTTGTAACCATCGATGCCACTTCCTTATACACTAATATCCCACATGCCCAGGGCCTCGCTGCGATGGAATATTTCCTTTCACGCCGACCACCCACTTCCTTACCTAAAACCTCTTTCCTTAATACCCTAGCCAGCTTCATCCTAACCCACAACTTCTTCACTTTTGAAGGCCGGACATACCAACAACTAAAGGGAACAGCCATGGGGACCAGGATGGCCCCCTCGTACGCGAACTTATTTATGGGACGCTTAGAGGAAGCCTTCCTGGACACCCAAGCCTGTCAACCCAAAGTTTGGTATAGATTCATTGACGACATCTTCATGATCTGGACTCACAGTGAAGAAGAACTCCAGAATTTCCTCTCCAACCTCAACTCCTTTGGTCCCATCAAATTCACCTGGTCCTATTCCAAATCCCATGCCACTTTCCTCGATGTCGACCTCCATCTATCCAACGGCCAACTACACACATCCGTCCACATCAAACCTACCAATAAACAACAGTACCTACATTATGACAGCTGCCATCCTTTCCACATCAAACGTTCCCTTCCCTACAGCTTAGGTCTTCGTGGCAAACGAGTCTGCTCCAGTCCTGAATCCCTGAACCAATACACCAATAACCTGATAACAGCCTTCACATCCCGCAGCTATCCTCCTGGTCTGGTACAGAAGCAAATTGCCAGAGCCACTTCCTCATCTCCCCAATTTAAGAATTTTCCACAAAACCCCAGAAGTGCCCCTCTTGTCACCGGATACTTTCCGGGACTGGAGCGGACTCTGAATGTGGCTCTCCAGCAAGGATACGACTTCCTAAAATCCTGCCCCGAAATGAGATCCATCCTTCATGACATCCTTCCTACTCCACCGAGAGTGTCTTTCCGCCGCCCACCTAACCTCCGTAACCTCCTAGTCCACCCCTATGAAATCCCCAAACCACCTTCCCTACCTTCTGGCTCCTACCCTTGTAACCGCCTCCGTTGTAAAACCTGCCCTATGCACCCTTCCACCACCACTTACTCCAGTCCCGTAACCCGGAAGGTGTACACGATCAAAGGCAGAGCCACGTGCGATAGTACCCACGTGATCTACCAACTGACATGCCTGCACTGTGAAGCGTTCTATGTGGGAATGACCAGCAACAAACTGTCCATTCGCATGAATGGACACAGGCAGACAGTGTTTGTTGGTAACGAGGATCACCCTGTGGCTAAACATGCCTTGGTGCATGGCCAGCACATCTTGGCACAGTGCTACACCGTCCGGGTTATCTGGATACTTCCCACTGACACCAATCCTTCAGAACTCCGGAGATGGGAACTAGCCCTTCAGCATATTCTCTCTTCCCGTTGCCCACCTGGTCTCAACCTCCGCTAAATTCGAATTCCCACCCACCTTCTTAACATCTTTGCCTTGGTTCTCTGGACAGAGCCTCGGCCTCAAGTGGCATCTCTGTCTAACTTCTAACTTCTTTGCTTTCTACAGTTCTATAGTATGTCTGCCTAAGTGTACTTGTGTCTGTGTAAATGTGTGGGTGTATGTGCATTTATTTACCTTCCATTTTTTCCCCCAAGGTAAGTCTTTCCTGTCCCGGGATTGGAATGGCTCCTTACCCCCTTCCTTAAATCCTCATCATTTCCTTTTCCCTCTCCTTCCCTTCTGCCTGATGAAGCAGCTAGGCTGCGAAAGCTAGCATTTTTGAGTGTGTGTGTGTGTCTGTGTGTTTATTTGTTACTATTACTGCCTGTGCCCCTTCGCCTGGTAAGTGTTCTTCATCTATTTTTTACGTATATTTTTTTCCTGTTAGGAATTTTTCCTCTATAATATTAATATATATATATATATATATAAGAAGCTGCCAGTGGTGGCGAAAGCTTGTATGTGTGTTTGTGTGTGATTTTATTTGTTTTTTATTTGTTTCTCTCGACGAGCCGGTCCTTTTGGTAAGTCATCTCTTTTCTATTTTATATATATATATAAAAATCATGGTTCATTTAAAGTTCTCAGATTTGCTTATGACAATGCCTATGAACTCGCCTACATCAAATCAGGTAGTGTTTGGTTTGAAAAATGTTATTGTTTGGAAACCATATGTATTGCCCATGAGGTGTTTGTAACTTTACCAAAGCAAGTTGAATTGTTCAGAAAATTAGGTAACATTAATTTTGCCAAACGGATGGAACAAATAGTAAATAGGGATTAAGTCACTGGTAGATAAGGGGTTTATCATTCTTCGACGAATACATTACTTGGTGAGTAATGCCTTCTTTCAACTGGGTGATCCTTAGGTCACTCCATTCTTCTTCCACTATTCTATAAGCACTTTTCAAGTAAGTAAATTTTCTCTTACTATGTTTCATTTAGTATAGTATGAAAGATGACAGAACTCGTGAAATGTAATGTATGCGTTAATATGCAAAAATATGGTACTCTTACTTAAGATTTAGTCCTTGCTTTGAACCATTGTGGCTAAGCCACTACCAGTCTCACTGACTGCTAACCCCATTGCCTAGGGAGCATGCCTGATAGCTACGGAAGGCTAGCCATGAATGGGTTTCTTTTGCCAGGTTCCCAAGCCTGATTTGTATGTCTTTGTCATGCTCAAATATTTGTAAACATATTGGACCAAACTACTAAAGTTATCAATTTCTAGACTTACAAACTAACAAACACTAAGGACAGAACTCACATCCATGCCAAGGGAGGACTTGAATCTCTGGTGGGAATGTGAATCCAGTCAGTAGAATAACGCCTTAGATCAGGCGACCATTCTGTGCGGCTCTGTTTTGATGTCTGTCAGGTTCCAAACCTATTGTTGGCTTTTTTTTTATGGGTCTCACATGGGGATGTTGACCTAATTATCCATTGTCACATATTATGAGATTTGATTCTGATGCTCAGAACTGCTTCAGGTACACAGTATTGCTATCTCAATATTGCTTCTGTGGGAGCTGGTACTTTGCTAATAATTTGTTGTTCAGGTATCCAGTATTTATCTTGTCATGCAGTACAATGGAATGAACCTGCTGCTCCATGTAGATTGTAGCTACATGAAGGTGACCAGTGTTGTGTTGTTCAATTGAAATTTCACAAAAATTTTGGATTCACCTGTTGTTGTTATAAATGCCTGCGATGTTATGTCCAGATTGAAAGTCTACAACAGAAATGTGGCAAATAATAGTTTCACCTGTTCGAGCTAATTAAATGGGGGAGGATGATGTGTCATTTGATAGAACTGTATCGTTCGGTGTGCAACTGCCCCAGAAGAAAGGTGTGAATTAGCGAGACCCTGACAGAAAAAGTTTTTACCTGGGCTGGACATCCCTGGCTGGCACAGGGTGGTCAGAGACAGCAACAAAGTGTTTCGCCTAGTTGGCGGACACAGGAAGCTACCATGCGATAACTGCACACTCACATTACACACAATATTCTTATTTATTGTATCAAAATTTATTTAAGCTGTGGTTGCCCTTCTCAGAAAATGATTTGTTCTTATTTATTTATTTATTTGAAGTGTCCAATATATCACTTATCTTACAATAAAAGGATATAAACCAGTTATAGTACATAGTAGTAGGGAAGTTTAAAATTACATGCAATGATATTGAAAATAAAAGAAAAAACACAAGAAAACATTCAAAAGAGCTGATGTAACTCTATCGGGTATTACAAAATTCGTATTCCACATGAAGCGCAATATGTTACATACTGAATAGCTTCCCCTCGGGCTCAGCATTAAATTGCTGAGTACAGGCTTGGCGAACCCGGGGTCCTGAGCTATGGACTGGTAAGTGCAATTAGACTAGACCATATAAGCCCTGGGCATGCTTCAGCAACCACCAGCGCAGCCGTGGAACGTTATGTGTTGCTAACAATGGGGATCTCGGCTTTATTGCCCGGATCATGAGGATGGAAAAACATCTATAAAAAAGAGGCTCAACCCCAAGGTTTGCTGTGTGCTGATGGGATACATGGCCATTGAGTTTGAACAGTCGCTAGCGGACAACCCCTGGGAATACTGCTGCACTTCAGTTGTATAAGGCTCACCGAGGTAAGCAGAGATCTTCTGGGGTGTTGTTGTTGTTGTTGTTGTTTATAGGAGTCTAAACTACAAGGTCATCAGTCCCCTGTTCCAAGCAATGATGTGATATTTGACAAAATGAAAACAGAGAGAACACTGATGAGAGAAATACGTGACGGGTGTAAAACGAAAATAAACACTTTACTGTAACACATAGGAGTGCACAAAAGGGATAAAATTACTGTTGCAGGAGACTAAATTTTCACAGCAGAATGCAATGGCTGGCTGATCACTAGGATAAAAAAAGGATGAGCGAGCCAGGCTGTACACACTAAAAACCACCTCAACCGAAAAGGAAGAGGCTATCAATGACTTAAAAGCACTGTAAAAATGAAGGCCCTAGCATCAGGCATAAGTGCCTTCTATTAAATGGAATGGTAAAAACTAGATGCGCGAATAAAATGTAAAACAGTAGTAGCCATGGAGGCATTGTCACCTAAAACTGAAGGCAGCACATCTGGTAGATTGAAGGACTGCCTCAAAGTGGCTAAAAGTGGACAATCCAACAGTATGTGGACCACTGTCAGCTGGGCACTACAGCGGCAATCTGGTGGGCCCTCTTGATGCAAGAGGTGGCTGTGCGTTAACCATGTATGGCCAATGGCGCAGTCAGCAGAGTACAACAGAGTCCCTATGAGAGGCTCGCAGGGAGGACCTCCACAATGCCATAGAGGGCTTAACAGCAATGAGCTTATTCGGTGCATTCAATTCAGCCCACTCAGTATTCCAAAGTCCCAGTACCTTCTGATTGAGCACCATTTGAAGATCCCTCTCCTGGAGGCCGATTTCCAGCGTGATTGAGGTAGTAGCCTCCTTCGCCTCATTCATTTCCTGTTATGCCAATGTGGCCTGGAGTCCAAAGGAAGACCGCAGTGTGACCAGATGTACCTAGTCTGTATACACCAAAGGATGTTTCGGAAAGCACTAGTCAAGGGCTTGCAAACTGCTCAGGGAGTCAGTACAGATAACCACAGACTACCCAGGGCAGGCTCTGAAATGTTCAAGAGTCCGCCAAATGGCGACAAGTTCTGCCGTAAACACACTATTCCCACAGGGCAATGAATGTTTTTCAATATGCCGACTGTGATTATAGGCATACCCACCATGGCCATCGACTAGGGAACCATCGGTGTATACAAATTGAGTGCCATGGTACGAATCAAGAAGGGCCTGAAATTGGTGACGGAGAGTCGTTGGTGCAACAGAAGGTTTGGAGTCTCTGGAAAAGTCTAACCAAAGCCGGAGGCGAGGAATGACCGAAGGAGTATGAGAACAGTACTGAAAGGCAAGAGGGATGGGAAGGGACTCCAGGAAAGAAAGAAGGGAACGAATACGGACTGCAATCGGGAGACCCAACCGCGGCCGTTGTTGTGGGGAAGGGAGTGGGTCAGCTGGGAAAAGGAGCCTGCGATTCAGGTGGTGAGGTATGGCATGAATACGGGTAACATACGAAGCCATTAGCTGTTGCCTTCTGAATTGCAGGGGGGGGGGGGGGGGAGGGAACCCCAGCCTCAACAAGAAGGTTTGTCACAGGAAGTGTACGGAAGGCCCCTGTTGCTAAACGGATGCCACTGTAATGGACCAGGTCCAAGACATGCAGAATCATACACAAGGCTGCCGTAATCCAGGCGTGACTGGATAAGAGCCTAATTCAGGTGCAGTATAGTGGGACGAGCAGCTCCCCAACCTGTGTGGCTGAGGCAGCGGAGGATGTTTAAGTGTCGCCAGCATTTTATTTTCAGTTGGGGAAGATGCGGCACTCAAATCAGCTGGGCATTGAAAAGCATGCCTAGGAAGTGGTGTGTCTCCTAGACGCAAAGGGGTTCATCATTCAAATATAGCTCAGGATCCAGATGAGCTACCCGATGGCGACAAAAGTGCATGACGCAGGTTTTCTGCGCCGAAAATTGGAAACCGTGCTCAGAGGCCCAAGACTGAGCCTTTTGGATGGCTCCCTGCAGCCGCCATTCACTGACGCAAATGCTGCCTGAGCTGAAGTAAAGGCAAAAGTCGTCGGCAAACAAGGAGGAAGAGACAGACAGCCCTACTGCTGCGGCTGGTCCGTTAATAGCAATTAAAATTAAGGGTACACTTAGAACAGAGCCCTGTGGGATGCTGTTCTGTAAAACATGAGGGGAGATAGGAGAGCTGCCAACCTGAACCTAAAAAGAGCGGAGCGACAAGAAGTTCTGTATGCACCTTGGGAGGGGACCACGTAAGCCCCATTCATAAAGTGTTGAGAGAATATGATGACGCCAGGTTGTATCATAAGCCTTACAGAGATATATATAAAAAAAAAAAAAAAAAAAAAAAAAAAAAAAAAAAAAAAAAAAAAAAAAAAAGACTGCGACAAGATGTTCTTGGCAAGTAAAAGCTGTGCGTATGGCTGATTCCAGGGACACAGGATTGTCTAGAGTACAACGGCCCTGACAGAAGCCTCCCTGTAGTGGAGCTAGGAGACCTCGATCCTCCAGTAGCCAGCGACTTGCCATACATTCAAGGATCTTACACAGAACGTTGGTGAGGCTGATGGCGCGGTAGCTCTCAGCTGACAATGGATTTGCGCCTGGTTTCATCACTGAGATGATAGTACTTCTACGCCATTGTGACAGAAAATGCCCTCTGTCCAGGGACGATTTTAAAGGGTGAGTATCTGGCATTGAAAGTCCACCGAGAGGTGACAGACAAACTGTCTGTGAATACAGTCCGGGCCAGGAGAGGTATTGGGGGATGCAGCTAGAACAGTCTGGAACTCCCACACACTAAATGTAGCATTGTACACTTCCCGTCAATGTGTGCAGAAGAACTATTGCCTCCGCTCTTTGAGGGCGCAGAATTCCACACTGTAGGCTGCGGTCGCAGAGCAACGTGCAAAATGCCCTGCCATGAGCTCGGCAATAACCATCGGGTCAGTACAAAGACCACCTTGAATTCGGAATGACAGGATTCCACTTGGTGGGTGGCAGCTGAATAGGCGTTGTACCACACTTGAGAAGCGGAGGTGCAGGAACCAATGGTGGCTGCATATCGCACCCAACAGTCCTGCTTACTCTGTTGGATCAGTCACCAGGTTTGGGTCCGGAGACGCTTAAAAGCAATCAGATGTTCAATGGTGGGGTGGCGTTGGAGCGCCAGTCTATGCTTCTGGATAGCGTCAGCAATCTCCCGTGTCCACCAAGGCACCGACTTGCACCGAAGTGAGCCTGTAGTAGTCGGGACATTCGCATCAGTGGAGGAGGAACGGTTGGGGTAATTGGGCGACCAATGCAGCGAGGTCAGCAGGAGAGAGAACAAAATCCAGGGGAAGGTAAAGGAAACAGATGATAAATTCCTCTATTGCCACTGCCTCCAGGGTCGTGTTGAGAGGCACAGCAGCGCTGAGGACGGTTGCAAGAACATAGACACAAACTCCGGCAGATACCCTGTCATAGGTATAACAATTATTGTAATAGCCACTATATCCGCAAAGGGTTGGGGTCCTTTGTGCAGGGAACCAAGTTTCCTGCAGAGCTATACAGAATGCTGGGAAGTGGCACAACAATTGCTGCAACTTAGATAAATGGCGGAAAAAACTACCACAGTTCCACTGCATGATCATAGAGACTCATGGTCGCTGGGACATGCAGACTGGGAAGGTGCAGTGGGGTCCGCAGGGTCTTTTGCCATTGCTAATGGCGGGGGCAGAGCCTCAACATCCATCGCATCTGGGCATGCAGCAAAATCAAAGTCCTCAGAGGATGTGAGAATCTCTATTTCATCCTTTGAGGCTGATATTTGTTGTGGTGGCTCAGAAGCCACCTGGTGTTCTGTCTTTTTATTTTTCTTTCTGTCCCACTGGTATTTCAGTCTCTCCTGCTGAGAGGGCTTTGCTGCTGCAATCTCGGGGATGGAGGACGCCCTCGAGGCTCTGCGACCAGCAGGTAGTGGCTTTTTCAGCCACTGACTGGTATCTACTGTACCAGTGTGAGAGACCTTAGGAGGAAGGGCGTCGTGGGAGGAGCCAAAGATGGTTGTTGGTTCTGTGGTTTTGTACTTATTGCTCCCAAAGTAGGGACTTTGGGGGCAACAGAAGAGGAGGTGCCCCATGACGTCAAGGGAGCAGCTGGTAACTGTTGGGCTGGAGTGCCCAGGATGGTACATGTAACTGGAGGTGACTTTACCATGGAAGGTGATGGTAATGGTGCTGTAGTATATGTGGACTTCATGCTGACAGAATGAATCTTTTCATATTTTCTCTTGGTCTCGGAATATGACAGCCTGTCCAGGGTCTAGTACTCCATTATTTTTCTCTCTTTTTGGAGAACTGTGCAGTGTGGCAAGCAGGGAGAGTGGTTCTCGCCACAGTTAACACAAACTGGAAGCAGGGTACCTGGGATATCTGGAAGAGACGCACATCCACACTCCCAACAGGAGGGGGTTGGCATCACAGCAGGATGACATATGGCCAAACCTCCAGCACTTGAAGCAGTGCATAGGGGGAGGAACATAGGGTTCGACATCACACCAGTAGATCATCACCTTGACTTTCTCGGGCAATGAATCACCATCAAAAGCCAAGATGAAGGCACCAGTGGCGACCCTGTTGTCCTTTGGACTCCTATATATGTGCCGAATAAACTGCACTTCTCACCTCTCTAAGTTCTTCTGGAGTTCCTCATTGGATTGTAGTAAGAAATCACGATGAAAGGTAATACCCTGGACCATGTTCAAACTTTTGTGTGTGTGTGTGTGTGTGTGTGTGTGTGTGTGGGGGGGGGGGTGATGGTAATGGGAACGTTACCCAGCTTGTCACAGGCGAGCAGTGCCCATGTCTGGGCTGGGGATGACATCGTTATCAGATTCGACCCGGATCTCATCTTTAACTTTCCGTCTACCTCACCAAACTTGTCTTCAAGGTTCTCTACAAAAAGCAGAGGCTTTGTTGTCATAAACGATTTGCCATCTGTTCAACTGCACACCAGGTATCTGGGGGCATACACATCACCTTGATGAAGAGCCCGATGTTCTTCCCACGGCATAGCCAGGGACGGAAACAATTGGGGGTCATATTACACTGCATTAAAAGAAACTCTTCCATGCTTAGAGACCCCGTTGTACGTCCGGCAACATTACAGGGTCTTTTCATGGTATTCCCACAAGTAGCTAGGGATCTAAAGGTCCACCCAGGCAGAGCCCCACTTGCCTGGGTAAGCCTTATACAACTGAGGTGTGGCAGGTTCCTCAGAGATTGCTCGCTAGTGACTGTTCAACCTCAACAGCCAAGTATCTCCTCGGCATGTAGCACACCTTGAGATTGAGTTTTTTTTATATATACAGGTCTGTACTGTCCTCGCAACTCGGGCAATTGAGCCAAGATCCCCGGGCTCTGAAACATACAACGTTCCACCGTCGTGCTGAACAATGGTCGCTGAAGCACACACAGAGCTTATGGTGTAGCGGACTATAGGCGCGACACAGCCCATGGCTCAGGACCCCGGGTTCATCAAGCCCGTACTCAGCAAATTAATTCTGAGCACCTGAGGGGCGCCAGGGTGGACTGTCCCTTTCCTAGCTGGTGGGACTGAGATGGAGTCTTCATGTGTTTTTAACCCCGGCGGGATGGATGTACCGTCAGGGGGTATCCAATAGTAACAGGGCTCAAGGAGTCTAACAATGATGTGTTTGTGGTTATTAAGAGGAAGAGGGTAATTTCAAAAAGGTCTCTTCTTCCGACATTAATAAGAAACTGGAAGGGCTTGTAGGTACATTGAAATCTATTAAGAAGCTGTGGAGTGGGGCTTTGTTAGTTGAGACAACCCGAGCACAGCAAGTGGACCTTCTTCTGAACTCAGCGAAGTTGGGTGAATATGATATCATTGTGGAATTACACAACACCCTAAATTCCAACAAAGGAGTGGTCACATGCCATGAAATTATGGACAGCGATGCAGCAAAACTAAAACAGGTGTGGGCATCACAGTGTATAATAGACACTAAGCAAAAAAACCCGAAGGAACAATGGAGTGATAGTGAAAATCCCTACCTTCACTGTTACTTTCAATTCCCTGTCATTGCCAAAATATCTCATGACAGGGTTTGTCCACCTGAAAGTAAGGCCTTTTATACCGAACCATAGGTGGTGTTTTACATGCCAGCATTTCGGTCATACCACACACAATTGGAGGTCAACCAAGCTGTGGGAGGTGTGTGCAGGCAGCCCACTAATATGGGGTTGACTGTCCCTCCCCAGCAACTTGTCTAAATTGCTCTGGAAGCCACCCAGTATGGAGTCATCATTGCCCTGTCTTTGTTGAAGAACGAAAAATACAGGAGATGAAAGTGCACAAAAGTATTCCGTATGTGGTCAGCCAAAAAAGAATATAAAGCGACACAGTCTCTTTTTACACCATCACATCAGATTCTAGCTAGAATGCAGCCTTTCACGATCATCGGTCTATACAGGAGAGGGTTGGTTTTTATTTCCGGTCCACCACCACTGAAGAATATAACCAACCATTCTCACTGTGAGAGCTGGAGTCTGTTTTAACAGTAACTCATGGTACTGCCCCTGGCATCGACGAAATAACGTACAGCTGGAACCACAATTGAAGCAGGTCCTTCTTCAGCTTTTTAACCAAATCTGGTTGACAGGACACTTTCCCAGCTTGTGAAAAGAGTCTATTTTAATCCCTATTTTAAAATCAGGGAAAGATTGGACTGATGCTGGTAGTTATCATAGCATAAGTCTCACTAGCTGTGCAGGAAAGACACTGGAGTGTTTGGTTAACCAATGCCTAGTACGGGTCCTGGAAAGTATGTCCCTTCTCAGCCGCTCCCAATGTGGATTCAGAAGATACCATTCAATGCTTGATAACCTGATTTTGCTTCAACGAGAAATTCAACAAACTTTCCTACATAAGCAAAACCTAATTGGTGTGTTCTTTGATCTGGAAAAGGCCTATGGTACTACCTGGAGGTGTAATGTTTTACAGCAACTCCTTGAGTGAGGTTTTCGTGGTCGTCTACCCATTTTTATTTGGTCTTTCCTTTCAGACAGGTATTTTAGATACAAGGTTGGGAATGTCTTGCCTGATTGTTTTAATCAAGACAATGGGATCCCTCAAAGGAGTGTTTTAAGTGTGACGGCCTACGCCATTGCTATCAACAGGATTATGTCCACTGTACGAAGTCCATTGCCGTGTTCCCTCTTTGTGGATGATTTCTCCATCTTCTGTGCACCCTCCTCCATGCCAACAGCTGCTCGTCAATTACACCTGACGATCAGACGATTGGAGGAATGGTCAGACAGCACAGGTTTTAAGTTTTCATTGGAGAAGACCATTTGTGTTGATTTGAACCGCTTCCATTATCTTTTTAATTTCCCTGTCCTCAAACTGGGGAGAAACTCTTTCACTTATAAGGACAAGGTGAAATATCTCGGCCTTACTTTTGATGAAAAGCTCACTTGGTTGGCACACCTTAAGTGCTTAAAATTGCAATGCATAAAGGCTTTAAATCTCCTTAAATGTGTTAGCCATCGGTCTCCTCCAATTTTACAAGTCATTTGTGTGAACCTGTCTCGACTATGGATGGCAGGTTTATGGATCTCCAAGACCTTCTTATCTGAAAATGCTGGACTCAGTACACCATGAAAGTATCAGGATGCCAACAGGTGTATACCGCACGAGCCCGGATGTTAGCCTATGTGCAGAGACTGGTGAGCCTCCGATTTCTATTCGCCTCCTTCTACTAACTGTGCATCAAGCATACTGATCTATGCTCCTAACTCCTTAGCATCCTTCAATGTTGAACAGCTATAATTGAACATTTGTTCTGTATCCATCAGGCGACAGGGCCATTTTGGATCAGCGCAAAGGAAAGTCTTAATTTGCTAGGGGTGCAAGGCATTCATGTCCAATGCCTGGGGTGGAGTAGGCGATCTCCCTAGCTACTTCAAAAGTCCAGGGTGCTTTTAGAGCTGACTCTCTAAAGGAAGACTTGTACTTCAGACACCTTTTATAAAAGTAAATTTCTCAAAATTTTAAATCAGCATTCTAATTTTATTATTATACACAAATGGTTCCAAACAGGGTGATCATATTGGTTGCTCTGTCATGTTCATTTAAGTTGTCCTTCGGATAGGGCTCCCAGAACAGTTAACTGTTTATTACGTGGAACTGTTTGCTATCCTGAGGGCACTAGAACAGATAAGAAGGTATCAAGGTGTGAAGCTCCTGATCTGTTCAGACTCCCATAGAGCCCTCCTCGCTGTCCAGCAGATCGGATGGTGCAGGACATACAGGACATTTTCCTTGCACTGCAATAATGCCACAAGGAGATAATCTTATATTGGTTCTTGGGCACACAGGGATCCAGGGAAACAAGCTGGCCAATGTGGTGGCTAAGGAGACTTGCTCCCTCCCCCTTGCCATATACTGTTCTGTCCCACTGAAGGCTGTTACCTCATTTATGACAAAGAAAACCATGATTTTGTGGGAGGATCAGTGGCTGGATGTGGCGGATATAAATTATGTGCACTAAAATCTTCTGTACGTTCATGGCGTACTTCCTTCCGCCATCAATGAGCTGATGAAGTCGCCCTCACTCGTCTTAGATTTGGACACTGCCCGCTGACACGTGGTTTTCTTTTATGCCGCGAGGAACTGCCGGAGTGTGACAGATGTAGCACACAACTGTTGATAAGAAATATTTTAACAGAATGCATTTTATATGCTGATATGAGGGCAAATTTCTGTCTCACACAGGACCTGAAACCTTCCAGTAGTTAAATCACACAATGTTCTTTGTAGGTGTGAGCGCAGTCAAGTTTAACTACACGAAGTGTGGTTCCCTCCAGATTATGTTGTCTCCTCCTGGCCTACTATTGCGCAGGTGGAACGTGCAGACCTGGGTTTTTGCTGGATTTGGCTTGAGGTCGTTATTTTCATAATATACTGCTAGGTTCTTAATCACTAATGTTAATTTTTTGCCACATTTTCAAAAGTTCTGCTCTGAGTAACAACTACTGTATCATCCGTATAAATGAAGAAATAAGTGTCTGTGCTGATAGGCTGGTCAGTGGTATAGATATTGTACAGCAGTGTGGCAAAAACACTACCTAGAGAGTCCATTTTTCTGGGTTTGCCATCGGTTCCTCTTTGTCTGCAGCATTACAAAATAGTGTCTGTTCTGTAGCAAGCAGTGGATGAATTGCACCTGACGGCAATCTTTCATGGTGTTATATATTTTTGATATTAGCTTATTGTGGTTAATGCTGTTGTAAGCCACAGTAAGGTTGATAATTGCTGCACCCATGATTTGTTTCCGCTTGTATCCATCTTCTATGTGTTGTGTGAGGTTCACGATTTGTCCACAGCATGACCTCTCAGGGTGGAACCATGCTTGCTCTTTATTTATGTTCTGGTCTACATGTTCAAGATGCAATTAAGGATCATTATTTCAAGAACATTGAAGAGTTGACAGAGGTGGGAAATAGGCTGAAAATTTTAGGGTCTGATTCTCTTCCCAGGCTTTGGTGTAGTTGCTATCTTTGCCTTCCACCAAATCTTGGGGATCATCAATTCAAGGACACATTTGTTCATCATAGCTAGTAACCACTGTTTTGTGAGGTCCAAACATTATTTGCTCTGGGCACAGATCATCTATTCCAGCGGCTTTATTATTTTACATCAGGGAGATGGAATCTTCTAATTCTTTTAGAATAATGGGGAGGGGGGGGGGTGCCTAAGTGGTCTTCTTCTTGAGTGAATCACTGTTATTTCTGTCATGCACGTTTGTTGTTGGTTTTGTCATTAAGTAGGATTTGATGAGCTATTTGATTTGGTGGAACCGTAATACAAATTTTGTTTGTTAGTTGAGGGATCCCTATTGAAGTTTTTGGGAAACAACCATGCCTTTTGGATATTCTGCTTCAGGTCTAGGCTTGTGATTAAATTGCGCCATTTGACTGTCTTTGAGGCTGGTATTGCTTCTAAGGGGGCTTTTACACGAGGCCACTTGGTGGCGTTTTCGGATCGGCCAAGCCGCCAATTGCCGTGTACAACAATCGGCACACTTCAGTCAGCAGAGTAGCGGCAGCTTCCAAGTATTACATTGTGCCGCTCGACGCAGTGTGTAGGATCGTGCACCTCTGAATACTGTATAAATACATTTACTGTACAGTACTTCTAATTGGCAAACAGAAGCTTACAGTTAGATTATCTGAATAACCTAGTTTTCGGAACATTCTCCTCCAATTACTTCAGTTAATCGCCTTTCTACAGTATACAATATTTTAGTTGAATGAATGATTTTCGACTTTCAACTTTTTGAACATGGTTCAGCAAACCTCAAATGCACTAAGTTAAATCCAAAAATTATTCCTACCTCATAATATAATAAACGTAACAAGGTTTATTGCTTGTCTGCTAAGATGTGGATCCTGCCACCTTTAGTGTGTTGTCAATTGAAGTTTTAGTTGCCTTGGCTGCCAATCTTTGTGAAATAACAGTGTATAGCACTGAGTTACTAGCAGTGTTTAAACACTTTGACCAGTTTGGTGGGTTGACATAAATTCAATGACAAAACTGAAAATTGTGCTGCACCAGGATTCGAAACTGGATTTCCCACTTTGAGCCATTGCTCGCCTTAACCAATTAGGCTATCCTGGCACACTTCTCTTCCAACCCAATTCTCAACTTGCTCACAACCTATACTGGATTTCCGCAAAGGATCAGGCATTAAATGCGTCCGCAATGAAATTGTCATTGATTGTTGTTGGCATATTTATAATTATTGATAAGGTGTCTGTTGTTCTTCAGACATGTCCAAAAAGAACTGACACCACATAAATAATTGTAAATACTAGCAGTGACAATACAGGGTTGATTACCACATTTGAATATGAAGTCTGTCCAATTTCAGAGCGGTATTATTATGGTAACTCAACTGCTTGTGTTGTGAATTCCACCAAGGGACTGCTCCTAAATCATTGATCCAAATGAAGTGCTTTGATCAATCACACTTGTAAAATTCGTGCAAGAAGAAGAGAAAATATGCATCATAGATAGTTTCATGGAATGTATTACTGATCAGTGAGTCTCCATAGAGACTCTTACAAGCTGTTGATAATTTCACTTATGTATTTTGACTAAGTGCTATATTGCATGTACTTACTAACCTCCATTTTTTAAATAATGTAAGACGACAACCTTGTATAATTTTATATGACCAGACGATGATGACATAGCCCTTTGAAACCAATCATTATAAACTAAATAATTATTTTGCAATCCTGGTTTTCTACTCGATCAGATCGTCTCAATAACCTGCATTGTCAAGTAATGTCTTTTAAGGTACATTTCTACAATATTTTGGAAAGGATAGGTTGCTACTCACCACAGAGACGTCTGATGAGCTGCAGAAAGGCACACATAACAGAGTAAACAGAAATAAAACTTTTATTCTTTGGTTAAATATAAGCCCCTTTGGCTTGGCAGCATAAACTAACTGCTGGCGTGGTGCAGGGGATAGTGTCACCGACTGCGGTGCTGAAGGTCGCCGGTTCAAACTCATACACCGGCAAAAATTTATTTCTTTGTAATTAACAATTCCAGAATGTTCCACATCTTTCTTATGTTCACTTGTAAATTCTACTTGTTAACTGTTAACTGTTCTTCTAATTTCTGGTACATTCTGTTTGTGTATAAATAATAGAGCACTCTGCCCGAGAGGCAGTTAGTGCTGCGTGTATGTTGAGTTCATAATAAACCTGCTATCAGTAAAAGTGCTGTGTTCAGTTGCCTTCGAAGTCAAGCCTGCTTCCTTTTCAACGTGACATTGTTTGGTGGAGGCGCTGGGTATCCTGTACAACAGCTGCATCACCGTGGCTCCAATTAGGCAACGTAAAAGCCGTCGCTTACACGGACTGGAACCGTAATACAAGGGATACACCGAGTACATCCTTCCAAAAATCCGTATCATCAGAAGAACCATGGACACGAAACCCGCGGTAAGCCAGCTGCACGTCAGACACCTGTCGGTGTTCTCTGGAGACACTGGACAGGAGCCCAACAAATGGCTAAAAGGGTTCGACCGAGTCGCGGGGTGAAATTGTCGCCAAATACAACAGGTGGGATCATACAATGTGCATGACCAACATTTATTTCTACCTGGACGGAACAGCCCAGCAATGGTTTGAAAACAACGAAGAGAAGCTGAATGACTGGGAAACGTTCCAGACGGAACTTAAGAAGACGTTTGGTAACCGCCAGCAACAAATCCGCTCGGCGGAAGAACAACTGAAGAACCGAGCCAAACGATATAGTGAGCCGACGCAGTCATACATACGGAATGTTTTAACTCTGTGTAACATAGTCAATCCAAATTTGACTGAGGCTGACAAAATCACTCACGTGATGAAGGGTATAGCAGAAGACATGTGATAAAAGACGTCGCTAGGATGGAAGAGTTCATCAAGTGGTGCCAGCGTATTGAAGAGATGCAACAAAGGAGGGTTGGATGAAAGAAGTATGACAGACTCCCCAATGTAGTCCTTGTGGCTGTTGTGGAAGACCAGCATGACTTCGCTTGCCTCATACAACAAATTGTGAGAGAAGAATTACAACAGTTTATGGCAGCTGGGACTATTAGACTGAGCGAGCATCAGATCATGGCAATGGATGTAAGCCCTGTAAGTGACGAGGGAGCCGACGGCGCAGAGGGAGAGGTATATCAGGCAATAGCTCCTTTCTGCCCTACCAAAAGCACCCGACATGAAGAATGGCGTCGCCCTGCTATGACTTAGGCAGCAGCCACAAAACGGTAGCCTATGAACCGGCCGATGCGGCCACAACCAACTTCCCCGGCAACTATGACGCCCCGCAGAAGAACAGACATCTGGAGGACAGCAGACAACACACCACTGTGTTTCCCTGGACATGTCGTACGCTACTGCAGAGAGAGAAGGCAAGTATTCAACGATTATTTTGCCGCAACATGTCAGCCATCAGAGCAGTTCTATCCCAGGCAATCATCTGCTGAGGAGTTCAGTCGACCTATGGGAAGAAGCCCATTGCCGTACCCTAGACAAGGTCACGCGCTGCAGCCATTCACAATTGCCGTACAGAGGTACCAGCCACTCCCCTAGCTGTCGCACCCAGGAAAACTAAGCGAGGTGACCATCTACAGAGGTGAAGCCGCCGTAGATGAAAATCCACCATGGGCGACAGTTGCTAAGATGTCGGTAAATCTCATTGACGTCATAAACAATGGCCAACCTGTCCGGACACTTGTTGATTCAGGAGCTCATCTCTCTCTGTATTGTCGGATATTTACCGCTACACACTAAAGAAGACAATGTTCTGTGATACGGGGGCGAAGGTCGCGAATGGAAAGTACATCCAGCCAGCAGGAACTTGTGCTGCAAGAATAGCCATCAACAACAGGACCCAGCTGTTTGAATTTGTCGTGTTAACAGAATATAGTCACAATGTCATCCTTGGATGGGACTTCCTTAGCTGCAAATTGAAGAAGTTGTTCCGATGGGTACACGTAATACAGAATTTTCTGGGAATTATTTGCCGTTTTCATGGAAAATGAGAAGGGTTGCAGTCACAAACACAAATGAGCGATTAAACTGTGAAGTGCTTGTTGATAGCAAAAAGTTTATCAGGCCCACCAAACAAATTTACATGCCAGTGGTTATGATAAGCATTACCGGAGGTCAAGGAGAGATTTGGAGCACTAATTGTCATGAGCAGTCGCAACTTATCCCCAAAGGAATGCGTATAGAGACAACTGAACCAATCCAAGACAGTGAGCTCAACGTCATCAACGAAGACCCATGTTCTGCTGTTAGTACAGATAACACGCTGGAGGGAACAAACATGGAACTGCCAATAGGGCACAGACTGACCAAGGAACACTGCCAGCTTGTGTTAGCTATACTACGTCAATTTTTGGGTGCATTCACACCTCACCAGGAGAAAAGTCGGACGAAACAGCCCGCGATAAGGCATCATATCAATACTGGGATCATCCACCAATTAGCCAGAGTTTGTATAGAGTGTCGCCAACTGAAAGATGGATAATTCAAGAGGAAGGGGACAAGATGTAGAACGATGACATTATTCAACCTTCGGAGAGTCGATTGTCTTCGGTAGTTCTTGTAAAGAAGAAAGATGGCACGTGGCGATTGTGTCAATTATTGGTGGCTGAACAAAATCACAAAGAAAGATGTCTACCTACTGCCGCGCGTGGACGACACCTTAGACTGCTTGAAAGGAGCTACATACTTCCCAACTATGGACATGCAGACATGTTACTTGCAAACCAAGGTTGACAAAGCTGGCTTTGTTTACATCTGGTGGCGAGTGGTTCCAGCCGTAGCGGTCTTCGAAAGCTAAGTTCCAATAAGTGTTTGTGTTATTGTAGTTAAATTATTAAAGTGAGTAGATTCAGAAGGTGTTATCACGCAAGTTATTTATTAAATTTAGTACTTTTCGACAGATGACTTGCTGTTTTTAACGTAGTTGAGGTTGGGAAATTAAGTTACGGTATTTGATAACTCTTGTACTCTCACAGTGTTTAGTTAGTTTATTAGTGACGCTTGAATTTGAACTTGTTTACACAAGCAATAGTGTAAAGTTTCAGTGGTAGTGTTATTTGTTCTTTTCTGATACTATTAGTTGTTGTTGTTACTTGATTTTGTAGAGACTGAGGTTTGTTGATTGCTGTAGTTAAGAGGTACTTCCTAGCTCTTTTGTAGAAACGTAACTTAATAACTTAATTGTGAAATTTTACCATGAGTGAAAAATGTGGGCTCTGTCGTAGGGTCGTGCGTAGTGGGCTGCAGTGTGGGATTTGCAGTAAGTATTTTCATGGGGGGGGGGGGGGGGGGTGCAGTGGGGAAGCCAGTGGGCATTGTGGTGAGGTTCTCTCCTGGAACTGTAGAATTTGCAGCAGGAATAAGAGGATAGAGGAGCAGGAGCGTTTGATCTGCGCCCTTCAGGTGCAGCTGAAAAACGCTGAAGAGGAACTAGGTAGGATGAGGAGGGAAAGGGGGGCTGGGGAATGGGAACTGGCAGTTGGCAAGAAGGTATTCAGATAGCTTTACATTGCAAGTTGCAAATAGGTTTGACCAACTGTCAGAGTTGAGTGGAGATGAACCTCCTGTAGCTGTAGGTGTAGGAAGTACGCAGCAGACCTCAGCTGTTAGGAAGCCGAAATTTGTAGAGAGGGCTCTTAGGAAGAAGGTTCTGCTGCTAGGCAGTTCTCATGGCAGAGGTGTTGGCCAACAGTTGCAGGAAGTACTTGGGAGTGAGTACCAGGTCACCAGCATAGTGAAGCCTAGTGCAGGATTAGCTCAGGTCACTTGTAACTTAGGGGACTTATGTAGGAATTTTTCAAAAGAGGATCAGGTAGTTATAGTGGATGGGGCCAGGAATAGTCTTGATAGTGATGGGGAATATGATATAGGTGGTGATCTGGAAAGGATAGCAACTCAAACTGGTGGCACAAATGTGCATTTCGTGCAGTTGTTTCAGCGTCATGATAGGCCTTGTCTTAATACGGCTATCAGCCGTGTTAACATGGGGCTTGAGAAGGTGTTGATGACGGAGGGCATGGATCACATTGCAGTGGTGCCAGTTGAGACTATCCAAAGGTCGGATTTTACTAGGCACGGCCTGCACCTCAATAGGCATGGGAAGGGGAGGTTGGCAAAGCTCATAGGTGACAGTGTAGTAGGGGGTGGGGGTGTCACTCATGGAAAAATTCCTGTAGTAGTTGGTGTTAGGGCTGCACCTTTTTTAGACTGAGGACAGCTGATAGGTATTCCTGCTTAAAGGAAGTCCCTCTAAGAAAGGAACCACCTTTGACAAAGTCTAAGAATATAATTAATAAGGGAATTACTGTTTTTCATCAAAATATACAGGGTATCAGAGATAAAGTTAATGAACTGCTTATTGATACTGTTTCTGACATTATTGGTATTTCAGAGCACTTTTTAAGCGGTGTGACAATTCAGAGACTTCCTTTGCCAGGATACAGGTTAGCTGCCTTCTACTCTAGGAGTTCCTTGCAGTGTGGAGGAGTGGCCATGTATGTAAAAAACGATTTTTCATCAGAGTCAATCGATTTTTCTAAACACTGCACAGAACAGATATTTGAATGTTGTGCAGGAGTTGTTAATGTTAATGGAACTAAACTAGTAATAGTTGTTATTTATAGATCCCCTGACTCAGATTTTAAAATGTTTCTGCCCAAGCTGGAATTGGTTCTGGGTTCACTGTATAGGAAGTATAAAAATTTAATTGTGTGTGGAGATTTCAACATTAATTGTGTAGGTGATAGCTCAAGGAAAAGTCAGCTGTTAGATCTATTTAATTCTTATAACATGATGCAAACAGTATTTTTTGCAACGAGAGTGCAAGGAAATAACAGTTCTACCATTGACAATATTTTTGTTCATTCTTCATTATTAGAGGGGCACTCTGTCAGCAGAATTTTAAATGGCCTATCCGACCACGATGCCCAACTTTTAATTCTAAAAAGTATTTGTTCTCAAACAAATGTTAAACATAAATATCAACTACTCAGAAAAGTTAATCCAGTTGCAGTTGAAACCTTTTTAAGCTTATCAATAAAATTCTTCTGGGTATTATACCGCGTCGTCATTTTGTAAACTTTGCCGACGTTTCGGCCACTATTGCAGGTGGCCTTCATCAGGGTCTGTGTCTGACTGCTGACTGTACGATCGCTTGGTGTTTATATACCAGCGGATGAAGGAGAGGAAGGGGGCGTAGGTTATCCTTTATTGGTGGTTATATTATTGCACGCCATTGGTGGAAAGGGCCGTTGCTGATTGGTGTTTTAATGGCTGGTTTTTTCATATGATTGGATGTTGTATTCTTCTCCCTTATTGGTCAAAAAGGACGTTTCCTATTGGCTTTTGCATTAGAACTTGCTATTGGTGGAATGGACCTGGGAGAACGGACAGCGGTTGCGGCGTGCCGCTGTTGACGTCGCCTGGCGCAGACGGCGGCGGGCCGGTGCTCTGCGTGTTCGCGGCCGCTGTGGTCTCCGGGGCGCCTGCGCGAGTCATTCCGCGCGCGGTGCCGTCACGTAGCGTTGCAACTGCTGGCAGCCAAGACGCCGGCAGCCTGTAGCCATCCTCCCTGTTCATATTGGCGGGACGCTTCGCTATTTCTATAGCCTCTCTAATCTTCCTCCTCGTTGAGAAAGGTTGTTTTGCCAGCACGCGGGCCTCACCGAAAGATAACTTTTTCCCGCACTGATTGTGGTGATGGATATGATGGGGTATCTAGCAGAATTCTAAACTACTGTTCTCCATATGTTAGCCCAGTACTAAGCAATATTTGTAATTTTTCCTTTCAGAATGGTCAGTTTCCTAACAGATTAAAGTACTCAGTAGTGGAACCACTTTATAAAAAAGGAGAAAGGGATAATGTAGATAACTATAGACCTATTTCTATGCCATCGGTTTTTTTCTAAAGTTATTGAAAAGGTTGTATTTTCAAGATTAATTGATCATTTCAGTTCACATAATTTATTGTCAAACGTGCAGTTTGGATTTAGAAGTGGTTACGGACATTAGGCGTCTTCTTTGATTTAACAAAAGCGTTTGATTGTGTTGATCACAAAATATTGTTGCAAAAGTTGGAACATTATGGAATACAGGGAGTAGCCCACAACTGGTTCACCTCTTACTTTAATAATAGACAACAGAAGGTAATTCTCCGCAGTGTAGAAAATAGCTATGACGTGCAATCCCAATGGGGCACAATTAAGTATGGGGTGCCCCAGGGGTCTGTTTTGGGACCATTGCTGTTTCTTATTTATATAAATGATATGCCTTCAAGTATAACAGGTGACTGTAAAATATTTTTGTTTGCTGATGACACCAGCTTGGTAGTGAAGGATGTTGCTCGTAATATTGACACAATAACAAATAATGCAGTTCAAGAGATAAGTTCATGGCTTGTAGAAAACAAGTTGATGTTAAATCACAGTAAAATTCAGTTTTTACAATTTCTAACACATAATTTGACGAAAGCTGACATTCTGATTACACATAATGGGCATGTGATAAGTGAGACTGAACAGTTCAAATTTCTAGGTGTTCATATAGACAGTAAGCTGTCATGGAAAGCCCATGTTCAGAATCTTGTTCCAAAACTAAATTCTGCTATATTTATCATTAGAACAATATCTGAGATAAGTGATTTTTCAACACGAAAAGTAGTCTATTACGCTTACTTTCACTCACTTATGACGTACGGCATTGTTTTTTGGGTTAACTCGCCTGATGCAAAAAGGATATTTCTGGCTCAAAAACGGGCGGTTCGAGCAATATGTGGTGTAAGTTCGCGAACGTCATGTCGACCCCTTTTCAGTAGTCTGGGAATTTTGACTCTGGCGTCACAATACGTTTTTTCTTTAATGTAGTTTGTTGTTAATAATATCAGCTTATTCCCACGAGTTAGTGGCTTTCGCTTGATGAATATTAGACAGAAGTCGAATCTGCATTTGCATCACACCACCTTAACACTTGTGCAGAATGGGGTACAATATTCTGCAGCATCCATTTTCAATAAGCTGCCACAAGAACTAAAGAATCTTAGCACTAATCCACACGCTTTCAAATCTAAATTGAAGAGTTACCTCATGGCTCACTCCTTTTATTCTGTCGAGGAACTCCTAGAAAAGTTAAACAATTAAGCTAATCCTTTTTTTTTCTTTATTCTTTTCACTTTGTCTTAAGATTGTAGTGTGCAAAGGACTACTTAAAAATTTTCTATTACCATTCTTGTGTAACAATTAATGTATTGATTATTAAGACGAAAAATTCCTAGCAGGAAAAATAAAATATAAAAAATAGACGAAGATAACTCACCAGGCGAAGGAGCACAGGTGTGACAGCATCACAAATAAATAAATGAATACACACACACACACAATCGCAAGCTTTCGCAACCCAGTTGCGTCTTCAGGCAGTAGGGAAGGAGAGGGAAAAGGAAATGATGAGGGTTTTAAGGAAGGGGGTAAGGAGCCATTCCAATCCCGGGAGAGGAAAGACTTACCTTGGGGGAAAAAAAGGAAGGTAAACAAATGCACACATGCCCACACATTCACACAGACTGTCTGCCTAGGTGTACTTGTGTCTGTGTGAATGTGTGGGCATGTGTGCATTTGTTTACCTTCCTTTTTTTCCCCCAAGGTAAGTCTTTCCTCTCCCGGGATTGGAATGGCTCCTTACCCCCTTCCTTAAAACCCTCATCATTTCCTTTTCCCTCTCCTTCCCTACTGCCTGAAGACGCAACTGGGTTGCGAAAGCTTGCGATTGTGTGTGTGTGTGTATTCATTTATTTATTTGTGATGCTGTCACACCTGTGCTCCTTCGCCTGGTGAGTAATTAATGTATTGACTTGTTCCATGACCATGGAGTCTCACTCCTCAATTGGGTACTATGGAAAAGAAAAAACAATAAATAAAAAATAAATAAACGGTTTTTATTACACCTGACGGCCTCTATGAATTTAAAGTAATGCCATTTGGATTATGTAATGCTCCAGCCACATTTGAACACATGATGGACAACTTGCATCAACATCTTAAGTGGACGACGTGTCTCTGCTATTTAGATGACATTGTAGGTTTCTCGAAAACATTTAAAGAACATCTGAGTCACCAAAGACATAAAAATCCTGGGGCACCTAGTCAACAGATATGGTGTCCGTCCCGATCCAGATAAAGTAACGGCAGTCACAGAATTTCCAACTCCTCAGCACATTCGTGATGTGAGAAGTTTTCTTGGACTGTGCTCATACTACCAACGTTTCATAAAAGGATTTTGTAACAAGGCAAGTCCATTACAAGAACTTCTGCAAGGAGACACCAAGTTTAACTGGGATGAGACAAAACAAAGAGCTTTCCAGGCACTTAAGGAGGCTCTAACTTCTGCACCAGTGCTAGCCTTGTACGACGAGAATGCGGAAATGGAACTTCACAAAGATGACAGCAGTTATGAGAATGGTGTAGTGCTTGTACAAATTCTTGAAGGTGTTGAAAGGTAAAAGCGGATGCATCAAGAGTTCTTTCAAAGTCCGAGATAAACTACTTTACAACTGAGAAGGAATGTCTCGCAGTTATCTGGGCTATCAACAAGTTACGGCTGTATTTATTCAGCAAACCATTCACCCTCGTGAAAGACCACCATTATTTTTGTTGGCTGTCTAGCTTGAAGGATCCATCAGGCTGACTAGCAAGATGGGCACTAGACTCCAGGAGTACGACGTCACTGTGGTATTCAAGAACGGGCGCAAACACAAGGATGCCGACTGCCTTTTGAGAAATCCATTAGTGGAACACAACAGCATGAATGAAATTTCAGCTGTCACTGAATTGGATGACGGTACAGCTGAACAGAGGGAAGATCCAGCACTATTAAAAATGATACAGGCCTTGGAGAAAGGAGAACGGACCAATGGAGAGTTCCAAATTAAAAACGGAAAAAATTGTATAAGAGCAACTACGATCCACTGGGCCCCAAATGGCTACTGGTCATTCCAGCTCATCTACAGCCAGCTATTCTCAAATATTTCCACGATGCTCCAATATCTGGTCATCTGGGATTCGTGAAGACCCTAGACATAATCAGACGCAGGTATAACTGAAAAGGTCTCTACCAATCTGTCAAGCAATATGTAAGTTACTGTAAAGAGCCAGCGACAGAAGCATGTGCTGCATTTATCTCCAGGGCATCTCGTAGCGATTCCACTGGCAGCTGCTCCATTCCACCGAGTTGGTATCAATATTTCAGAGAGGTTCCCGAAGTCGACAACTGGTAACCAGTCAGTATAAACTGACTACCCAACACACTACACTGTCACCAAACCTGTGCCTACTGCAGAAGCTCCAGAGATCACAAAATTCCTTGTAGAAGACATTATTTTGAAGCATGGAGCACCACGTGTGATGATATCTGACAGTGGAAAAGTATTCCCATCAAAACTAGTATCAGAGCTAATGTCACGGTGCGACATTGTCCACAGAATGACAACTTCATACCATACTCAGACAAATGGTCTTGCACAGCTCCCATTTCAACCGGACGACACTCAGGAAGACTATGTTGAACAGCTTATCACCAGGGTCGAAGAAGCAAGACAGCTGCCTCGCATACGGACACTGGACGCCCAGAAGAAGGACCGTCAGCGGCATAATAACAAGCACCGACCTGTTGTGTACAGCCCAGGAGATCTGGTATGGATTTTTACCCTTGTACGGAAAGTTGGGCTGTCAGAAAAGTTATTGAAGCAATACTTTGGTCCGTATCATGTCGTATGCCGCCTGTCAGACGTCACATACGAAGTTGAGGATTATGAGCCCTCGTCAAAACGACAAAAATGAAGATACATTGTTTACGTCCTGCCTTACTACAATCCTGAAGAGCAGGTACGCGACAATGGCTTCTTGTTCAAGAACTCTAAGGATGGTAATGTTACTGATAACACCTACATACAATGGGAATAATAGAAGAGGACCCTAAATGTAGGATCTGTGATGACGGTGATGAAACTGCATCACATCTAATCTTCGAATGCATTGCATTGGAGAGTAAAAGACACAGAACATTTGGGACAACTAGACCCAAAGAAATTGTGTCTAATAAAGAACTGGTAAAGGGACTCCTTGCACTGTTCAAGGGCATTGGTTGGCTTTACTAGACATACAGGGGGCGATACCGCACAATAAACTCAGTTTCGGTGCGGGCAGTGGTGGTTTGGACCAACACTGTTTTGGCTTCCCTGAAAAAATCAAATCAATGTTACTGATGAAGCCACGACAGGAACGTCTGTTTTCGATAATTGTGGAGAAGGGAAGGATTCTCTTGAACTGCCATACAGAGGTGAAGATCCAGGACATTGTAGCTGGCTCCACAAGGAACATAACAGCGGGTCGCTGTTTTTCCAAGAGAGGGAGCAATGACGCGAGTCACCACATAAACCAAATGCCGGCGTGGCGCAGGGGATAGTGTCACTGACTGTGATGCTGAAGGTCGCGGGTTCAATTGCGTCCACCGGCAAAAATTTATTTCTTTATAATTAACAATTCCAGAATGTTCTACATCTTTCTTATGTTCACTTGTAAATCCTACTTGTTTCTTATGTTAACTGTTTTTCTAATTTCTAGTACATTCTGTCTGTGTATAAATAGCAGAGCACTCTGCCCTTCCGTTCCCATCCTTTTTTCTTTCCTTCTCTCCCACCTGAAGGAACTGTGCTCCGAAAGCTTGTCCTTTCTTCTTTATTCTTTTTCTTCATTTGTGTCACTATCGGCAGTACAGCACAAAGGTAAGTACTGGTCAGCCAATCTATCTTTTGAAAAATAATTTATCATCTCTGAGGAGATTTTCCATCATTAATCGAATAAAATAAAACTTTTGGCTGTTAAGCCTTCATCTGCCACAGAGAAAGCTTGCGCACGCATGCACGGCTGCACTGGTACATTTCTACCTGCACACTATTTGTTTATTCTACCATTTAACAGTTTAGATACATTCACGGATCAGAGGTTTCATGTAATAATTACTTTGTCACAATAATAAAGTGTGCATTTAAGACGCTGTCCTCTACACCACTGTCATGATAATAAGGAAAGATGTTGACATAGTTATTTTATTTATTACTTTTTACTTAACACACACTAACATATACTTAATGCAGCCTGGTAGAGGCACAGCTCAATCCAAAGTGTTTTATCAAACAAAATCCGGCGATTTCCTTTTGCTGAAACCATTCTACACGAATATTTCCCCTCTTTTCCTTCTCTGACTGGGCTATTAACGAAGTTAGTCTGATCTGTATGGAGCAATGAGCTAACAGCACAGTAGTTTAGTGAGAGTGAGTTGTCGGCACTGACAACAGTCCGCCTGCTGTCACTGCGGATGCGCGTGGGTCCTTACTTGACTGTACCCAGTTTGTTTCACGGAAGGGGTCCATGCTTTTGCGGTTGAGTAATACTTCCTTTTTTTTTTTTAGTTTTTTACTAGCTTATACCACCTAGTATGGAGCAACTTTAAAAACTATCCCATGGGGTTTATTAAAACCGACTCAGTAATTTTTGCATTAAAGCATAACAAACAAACTTTAACAGTTAGAATTGTATTTGAGAGTACGATTAAATATTATGTGCTGCGAGACACACAATAATTTACTTAGTTGTATTTAGGTTTGTCTTATTATGTCTTCCAGTGGGCAGTTAAATGCTGATGACGAAGTAGTTTTGTATCTATATTGTCTTAGATTAAAGAGGGCTTTGGTGCCATAGCTACACCACAGCCAACACACTGACTGTCAGATAACAGTGATTTCTGTGAATGCTTCTTTTTGGTAGCTGTGACATTTAGTTGAGATTTGTCACAGTTTAAAACAGAAGTTTGCAAATTCACAACTTATCCTTTCAAAAATTTAACAATTGCGATTTCTCCAGTTTCTGCGAACTCCATGATGAATCACCGGATATGCTACTTCAAGGTGGCTCACACTCACACGTAGCAACTGGCGGTCACTGGCAAATATATATGCCAGCTGGTAATTCTGGGTAAAATTTTTCTTACAATCTCGGCAGCGTAGTGTGCTGATGTTGGCAACAACCATTTAACGGTCCTTGAAAACTCAATGATCTAGAATAAGAGGGAATAATTTTTCGTGTTGACTGTGAAATAAATAATTAATGATGTTCCTGCTCTATGATCAACAGATTCTTGTATGTACTCATGTATGGTCAGTAAATTTATTATACTCATAAAGTTAACATTTTGTTGCCAACACTCCACACTACGTGGCCAAGACCATAAGTAAAATTAGACAGTATTTCTGTTCAGGTAAACTGTGTCAGTGTAACGAAATACAGATGTTCTTGCCTGTAAAGTGTAATAATTGAAAAATTGTACAGTATATTGTTAAAGTAATTAAGTAATTTGAAAGAATGAAAAGTCTTTTCTCGTCACAGCCATTCCATGTTTTGCAATTACCGATTGTTACTGATTATACATTTTGAAGCTGCTAATATGCAAATGAAAAAAGTGCTAGAAAGGAATCATCAAGTTCAAAATTTACCTGCTAATGTCAGTACCGGAAAAAAAAAAAATTATAAATGAACTGCTGTTACACAATTGGTAAACTGTGTCCGACATTGTCTTGGACATAGGCTATGCTATACATCAATCTCTTGCGACACACTTGATTTGACATTCAGATTCATTGTCTTCAGCTATTCTCAAATGACTTATCATGTTTCAACCTCATGTGGAGCAACACAACTATAATTATAGGGTGTTGCAAAATGACTTGATAGGAAATCTGCACCTTTAAAAGTGTCTGCAAGGACATGGACGTTAATTCACAATATCCATCACGTCAAGTTGTACGTCATGTCAACTTGCTTAACCCTGTACCGAGCAATGGAACTTGAGGTAAAACTACCATCCATGATCAAATTTGGAGTTAGTGTCAGGTTTCAGAAAACAACACCAATGAAATTATTTAATGACCATAGTAAAGGTCATGTTCTTCATCAACTGTTTGTGGCGAAAGTGCTGAGAAAAATTTTCAAGCAAAACCATTGATCTGTATTCAAACACATAAACCAAAACTCAGCTTTGTTCACCTCAGTAAGTTTTTATTTTTATCTGACCTTCCGACATCACTTCTGTAACAACACTCAATAGGGGAGGGGGGGGGGAGCGGGGAGGACCACCCTGTGGCTAAACATGCCTTGGTGCACAGCCAGGCCATTTTGGCGCAGTGTTACACCGTCCGGGTTATCTGGATACTTCCCACCGACACCAACCTTTCAGAACCCCAAAGATGGGAACTTGCCCTTTAGCATATTCTCTCTTCCCGTTGCCCACCTGGTCTCAACCTCTGCTAAATTCAAATTTCCGCACACCATTATAACATCTTGGCCTCAGTTCTCTGAATAGAGCCTCTGCCTCAACTGTTATCTCTTTCTTGTTTACTTACCTGGCGAAGAAGCACAGGTAGTGATAATAACATAAATAAAACACACACACACACACACACACACACACACACACACACACACACACACACATACACATACACACACACACAAATAAATGCCTTCAGGCAGAGTAGGGAAGGAGAGGGAAAAGGAAAGGATGAGGGTTTTAAGGGAGTGGGTAAGGAGTCATTCCAATCCCAGGAGAGGAAAGACTTACCTTGGGGGAAGAAAAGGAAGGTTAACAAATACACACACACGCAGAAAGTACAGTACAGTACAGTATGTCTGCCTAGGTGTAGTTGCGTCTGTGTAAATGTGTGTGTATTTGTTTACCCTCCTTTTTCTCCCCCAAGGTAAGTCTTTCCTGTCCCGAGATTGGAATGACTCCTTACCAACTCCCTTAAAACCCTCATCATTTCCTTTTCCCTCTCCTTCCCTTCTGCCTGACGAAGCAGCTAGGCTGTGAAAGCTAGCGTTTATGTGTTTATTTGTTACTATCACTGCCTGTGCTCCTTCGCCTGGTAAGTAGACTACATCTATTTTTTTACATATAGTTTTCCTGTTAGGAATTTTTTCTTCCATATATATATATATAGCTTTCACAAATGTCTGTCTAGGTGTGCTTGCGTTTCGATATGTCTGAGTGTGTGTGTATTTGTTTACCTTCCTTTTTTTCCCCTAAGGTAAGTCCTTCCACTCCTGGGATTGGAATGACTCCTTTTCCACTTCCTTAAAACCCATATCCTTCCCTTTTCCTCACCTTTTTTCCTCTTTTTCCTGAAGAAGCTGCCAGTGGTGGCGAAAGCTTGTATGTGTGTTTGTGTGTGATTTTATTTGTTTCTCTCGACGAGCCGGTCCTTTTGGTAAGTCATCTCTTTTATATATATATATATATATATATATATATATATATATATATATATAGATGAGGTACACTTACCAGGCGAAGGGGCACAGGCAGTGATAGCAACAAATAAACACACACACACACACACACACACACACACACACACACACACACAAACGCAAGCTTTCGCAGCCTAGCTGCTTCGTCAGGCAGACGGGAAGGAGAGGGAAAAGGAAATGATGAGGGTTTTAAGGGAGTGGATAAGGAGTCATTCCAATACCGGAACAGGGAACCTTGGGGGGAAAAAAGGAGGGTAAACAAATACATACACACCCACACATTTACACAGACGCAAGTACACTTAGGCAGACATACTGTAGAACTGTAGAAAGCAAAGAAAATATTATATAAAAATAGAAAACGGATGACTTACCCAAAAGGACCGGCTCGTCGACAGACACAAAAATAAAAATCACACTCAAACACACATACAAACTTTCGCCACCACTGGCAGCTTCTTCAGGAAAAAGAGGAAAAAAGGGGAGGAGAAAGGGAAGGATATGGGTTTTAAGGAAGTGGAAAAGGAGTCAATCCAATCCCAGGAGTGGAAGGACTTACCTTGGGGGACAAAGAGGAAGGTAGATAAATACACACACACTCACACATACCACACATACTCACCATAACTTTACTTCCGCCAGTGAGGCGGCATCGTGAGTCGTGTCGGGGTAGCTCAGTCGGTAGAGCGCTTGCCCGCGAAAGGCAAAGGTCCCAGGTTCGAGTCCCGGTTCCGGCACACAACTTTAATCTGCCAGGAAGTTTCATATCAGCGCACACTCCGCTGCAGAGTGAAAGTTTCATTCTGGAAACATCCCTTAGGCTGTGGCTAAGCCATGTCTCCACCATATCCTTTCTTCCAGGAGTGCTAGTCTTGCGTGTTTGCAAGAGAGCTTCTGTGAAGTTTGGAAAGTAGGAGGCGAGGTACTGGCGGAAGTAAAGTTGTGAGACGGCATCGTGAGTCGTGTCGGGGTAGCTCAGTTGGTAGAGCGCTTGCCCGCGAAAGGTAAAGGTCCCAGGTTCGAGTCCCGGTTCCGGCACACAATTTTAATCTGCCAGGAAGTTTCATATCAGCGCACACTCCGCTGCAGAGTGAAAGTTTCATTCTGGAAACATCCCTTAGGCTGTGGCTAAGCCATGTCTCCACCATATCCTTTCTTCCAGGAGTGCTAGTCTTGCGTGTTTGCAAGAGAGCTTCTGTGAAGTTTGGAAAGTAGGAGGCGAGGTACTGGCGGAAGTAAAGTTGTGAGGCGGCACCGTGAGTCGTGTCGGGGTAGCTTAGTCGGTAGAGCGCTTGCCCGCGAAAGGCAAAGGTCCCAGGTTCGAGTCCCGGTTCCGGCACACAATTTTAATCTGCCAGGAAGTTTCATGCTGTATCATTCATTCTCCTATAATTGATATGAGACTTGGTGTCCTCTGCTTGCAGCTCCTGCAACACGAGATGATTTCCACAGTTTCACCCAAGTTAAGTCCCCCTGTTTTCTTCAAAATGCTGTTTCCGTAGTAGCAATGACAGTGCATGATAACATGTGCAGCCATCTGGAAATATGATCAAACATATGATGACAGTGTAACACCAACACCACCTAGAGACAAGGCATTACAACAGGCTGTACCTACGTCACACATAGAGGCCGCGGCCGCCACCTCACTGGCTGGCCGCTGGAGCACACCTGCTGCTTCGCAGCGGTCGGCCAGTTAGATGGCGGCCGCAACCTCTAAGTGTAGCGTAGGCATGGACTGTTGTAAGGCCTTGTCTCTAAATGGTGTTGGTAACACATCTTTTTAGCGTCACATCAGAAGATTTAAAAAAAAAAAAAAAAAAAAAAAAAAAGAATTACCAACTTTTGATGATATTTTTATGTCGAAGTTTTGATTAAAAATTTGAACATGTAATACTGCCCTCAGTACATTCCACACATTAATAATACAAATTTACACACTTTCTGTGGAATACGGAAGTTCGAGATGTACAGGGTGGCACAAATATGGATTTATCATGGTAGATGCACTTCTAACATTAAAGAACTTTTAACATGCTGTTCAAATAGACTCCAAACTGGTGTGGATTGTGCCTCAGATCACAGACAATAAGAAAGCAAGCAATTAAATGCAACTACCTATAGTAAAAGATAGCGTAAATAATACTGAGTAAATTGTAATACAAATATCTGTTAAATTAACAGTACAGTAGAACCAAATTTTTAAACTTTTCAAGGGACTTCAGTGAAATGGTGAAAAATGCGGGAAAACGTAAAATGCATGAAACAATGTTTTAAATGGTAAAATATACTTACTGGATCAGCCTTGCATTTTTGTAGTTTATTTGTGATAATGTACGTAATAGGCATCAAAATACTTGCCAGGGAAGTTTATTATATAATAAAAGTTATCAAATTGTTTTACTATTTTAAGTGCCAGGCAGAACTGGTAATTGTATGGGAAGTAGAAATTTTTGACATAATTTCATTCATTATAATCGAGGATGCTGCTACCACGCTATGTAACACATCTTCAAAGTTACCGGAACCGCTTCAATAGATATCGTTTGGATGCCGCTGCTGGGCTCTGTAACACATCTTCAAAATTACCGCCTTTCATTGGCATTAATTATTTATGTAGTAAAACGCCTAAACTTCCTTTCTTTTTGTATTTTTTTATGTTTCAGACTACAATATTAGATAATTTATTTGCGTTATTGAGTGCAAATATATGCATAAGTATTTTTGTGACGTTTGCCTAGGATCAGAATGTCACACTATTATCGCTTTATTCAGGTTGTGGGTATTATGGTGGTGCCGAACCTAATAATACCGGACATTAACAGATAAAGTTCTTTATTAATCAGAAATATGTATCACAAAAACAATGCAACTCTTTATTCTCATGTGAACAAAGCAACTGGTTCTGATTGATTGAGTACACACCAGGCGCTCTGGCGAAGAAGCTCGTGGAAAGAGGTACTATATTGCCACAAATCAGCGTGCCGTAAGTCAACTAGACGCATACTGCCAACAACAAAACACGAAATATACATTTGAATAAATGCAGTGTCAAGAACTTGACTGAAAAATTTAAGACGCTATACTTGAAGGCGTAAGCCATGCCAGTGTCAATTTATATAGATTATGTCATTTTTTCTTCACAAACATGCTTTTGAAAAGCGTAAAACGCGGGAAAAGTGTAAATATGTTAACCCAAAAACGGGGGCGAATTAACATTGTGAACATAGGAAATTTGACGGGGCCAACAAAAATTGGTGTAAATGGCAGGAAAACGTAAAAACTGGGAACATAAAAACGGGGTTTTACTGTACTTCCTTTACATATTTAACAAAATAGGTTTATCAACAATACTTTTGTAATCAACAGTAATTACAGAGAAACTAATTAGGGTAAAACTTTCCTAACATTACTTGTGAAACATAGTAATACCTACTTTAACATTATGATAAAAGAATTTAATTAGTTTTAACAGAAATACTATCTGAAATATAACAATATGTCTATGGCATTAATTAATTGATTAATTAATATTTGCTGATTAAACAAACTTCTGCGACACCAAATAACAGAAAATAACTTCATCTAGTTTTGGAAAAGAGAATGATAATAGACTAATTACGTTCATATCTATTATTATGCAACAGTGGTATTGGGAGGTTCCGTAATGCAAGAAGTTGGAAATAAATTCCAATGTGCTTCGTTACAGATGGTCAAAGATTAAAAAACATAAATAAAATAAAATAAATTTGATTTCAGCAGTTAACGGCTACTTTGAGGAATTAAGACAGTTCTTATTATAAAAAGGGTATTGAACTTGATGAACATCACTGGGAAAAGTTTATAAAGCTGAAAGGAGTGTGTGTAAAATAAATAAATTTTTTTCCAAAATGATTGTGTTTTCTTTGTTGGGTCAGGTACTTATGGGACCGACCTCGTATGCCTCCCCCTCAGAGCATCATTTTTGTCCCATTGGCACTTTCTCCTGTCTGTCTGTCCCATTATCAGTATCTTCAACCCCATCTGGATCTTCCTTAACTCTGTCTTCACCACTTTCACTATCTCTCTGTTGTTAATCCTATTTCCCTTTTATCTTTCAAACTGCCACTGTCCCTTTGTTTCTCACAGTCTGCCGTGTCTCCTCTATATTCATATCCTTGTGGATCAATTGGTTGGGCTTGTAAACCGACTAGACCAAGAAACTAATACGCATACAAAATTTTTGTTGCTACCGTTTTCCAGTCTGGATATTCCAAACCCCCAAAGCTTAAGTATGGTCATCACTCATCTCTCTCTGTCTCATTCCGCTGCTACTACCTCCATCGATGTAGCTTTTGAACTGGTACGCTCTTTCTCCCACTATAACTGTGTGCTCTTTCTCCCACTATAACTGTGTGCTCTCTCGCCCACTGGCAAAGTGTCACATCATCTACCGCCACTTTTTTCAGCACAAAAAAGTGTGAATATGTTTGCACGCTAAAATTTTTGCTGAGGATAGTGGAATGATGAATGAGGCAGCTGTTTTCCCATTTTCCGTTTAAATCTTTTATTACTTTGACAGGAGCATTTTTAAGCTGGTGTCCTTCTCTCCCTATCTACAGCAGACTGTTCTGTAGTAAAGAATTGGCATTTCCTTTATATTGTCACGTTGCAATGGAAGTGGGCTTGACTTCGAAGGCAGCACTTATACTGAAAGCACGTTTATTACGAACTCAACATACACGCAGCACTGACTGCCTCTCAGGCAGAGTGCTCTGCTATTTATACACAGACAGAATTTACCAGAAATTTGAAGAACAGTTAACATAATAAACAAGTAGAATTTACAAGTGAACATAAGAAAGATGTAGAAACTTTTGGAATTATCAATTACAAAGAAATAAATTTTTGCTGTGGGCGGGATTGAACCGGCGACCTTCTGCTCCATAGTCCGTGATGCTATCCCCTGCGCCACGCCGGCAGTTGGTGTTCGTGGTCTCTTGCGGCATTGCTTCGTCTCCTGGAGAAACAGCGACCCGCTGTTATGATCCCTGTGGAGCCAGCTGCAATGTCCTGGATCTTGACCGTGTCATGGGTCCTCTGTATGACAGTTCAAGAGAATCCTTCCCTTCTCCGCGATTATCGACGACAGACATTCCTGTCGTGGCCTCATCAGGAACATTACCATCCTTAAAGTCCTTAAACAAGAAGCCATTGTCGTCTACCTGCTCTTCAGGATCGTAGTAAGGCTTCATGCGAAGGACGTGAACAATGTCTCTTCGTTTTTGACATTTCGACGACGGCTCATAATCCTCAACTTCGTATGTGACATCTGACAGGCGGCGTATGACACGATACAGACCAAAGTATCGCTTCAATAACTTTTCTGACAGTCCAACCTACCGTACAGGGGTAAAAATCCATACCACATCTCCTGGGCTGTACACAACAGGTCAGTGCTTGTCATTATACTGCTGACGGTCCTTCTCTGGGCGTCCAGTGTCCGTATGCGAGCCAGCTTTCTTGCTTCTTCGACCCTGGTGATGAGCTGTTTAACATAGTCATCCTGAGTGTCGTCCGGTTGGAACGGGAACAGTGTATCCATTGTCGTCTCAGCTTCACGGCCATGAAGCAGGAAAAATGGAGTGAAGCCTGTGGTGTCTTGTCTTGCGGTATTGTAAGCAAATGTCACGACTGGCAGAATTGTATCCCAATCCTTCTGCTCAACATCGACGTACATCAACAGCATGTCGGCTAACGTTTTGTTAAAATGTTCCGTGAGACCATTTGTCTGAGGATGGTATGCAGTTGTCATTCTGTGGACAATGTTGCACCGTGACATTACCTCTGATACTAGTTTTGACTGGAAAACTTTTCCACGATCAGATATCATGACACGTGGTGCTCCATGCTTCAAAATAATGTCTTCTACAAGGAATTTTGCGATCTTTGGAGCTTCATGGAAATATTTGAGAATAGCTGGCTGGAGATGAGCTGGAACAAGTAGCCATTTGGGGCCCAGTGGATCGTAGTTGCTCTTGTACAATGTTCCGTTTATAACTTGGAACTCTCCATTGGTCGGTTCTCCTTTCTCCAAGGCCTCTATCATTTTTAATAGTGTTGGATCTTCCCTCTGTTCAGCTGTAACGTCATATAATTCAGTGAGAGCTGAAATTTCATTAATGCTGTTGTGTTCCACTAATGGATTCATCGAAAGGCAGTCAGCATCCTTGTGTTTGCGCCCGTTCTTGAATACCACTGTGACATCGTACTCTTGGAGTCTTAGTGCCCATCTTGCTAGTTGACCTGATGGATCCTTCAAGCTAGTCAGCCAACACAAAGAATGGTGGTCTGTCACAACGGTGAATGCTTTGCCTCTCGCGGCAATATGCTTCAAAACATTTACAGATAGGGTACGGTGAATAACAAAAATAAATTGTCATTTGTTGAGAGATGATATCAGACTGTAAACTGTCTAAATTGAAATAGAGTGATTACTATTACCCAACAGTGGCCTAGTCTGCTTGGGCAATAGTGCATAAACTGTGTGTGTGCACCCAGACCATATAACACCAATATCTCGAGAATGCAATACGATATTGTTGTGTTCTCAATTTTAAATTAAACTTTGATATCTCCTTTGAATTTCATATGCTTGTATTTAAGAACTAAAATCATGCATACCAAGAGTTTACAAAAAGTGTGTTGACCTCTGCAAACTATTAAAAATAAATTGCCTTACTTTACATAATTTGATGCTGCACTGTAACTGTAAAGAATAACAAAAATAAAATCAACACTTGTACAAGCAAAAATATCAGACAGTAAGATTCTTTTTCTAAGTTTTTATGTTTTCTTAATTTTTTTTTTTTTTTACCCATTACATGTTTCAAAATGAGATGTTAAATTTCACTGTGGCTGGAAACATGTGTCTTAGGCAACTTCCACTTTTTGGTATCCAAACATGAGAAAATGGTGTCCCGAGATAAATGTCTACAGAATATATTGTTAATATTTGAGCCATTTGCTGCAGCTAGCTAGTTATATATTTTGTGGTACAGGGTGAAAAAACAGCCAAAAACCTATTTTTTCTATTATTTGCATAAATATGGTAATCTTGAACCTCTGGAATTTGGTGATGTTTAAAGAAATTAAAAAAGTAGTTTGCAATATTATCTTAAGAACACATGGTAATAATTTCAACAATTATTAATGACTAGAATTGGATATCCTCACAATATGAGTTTTCGTACCCCTAAAACTCATGGTTCCTCACAGTTTTCGTCATAATTGCCCGTGAACGAAGAGTGTTTTTATAAGTCATATAATGTTCACTCTACACATAATGTGCAAAAACCAACTGATTTTCTCAATTTGTTGGACAGCAGAAAGTGGGTAATATTTTAAATTTCATCCCTGTACTGCAGCATTGCTACAGTATGCTAGTTGTTCTGATACATATACAAATGATAACTACGTCAAGTGCTATCCAGAACTTTACAAAACTAATTCCTGATCAATAGCGTCCAAGATATGGGCCCCTAAAGAATTGCAATTTCGTATGTCGCATTTTCGAACATATTAATACAATGCAATGTCACACACGGGATGATTTAACAAAGGACAATTTCAAAATAATAACTTTAATCTCTCTACGCAAAGACAGTAAGTTTTCAGCAACCTCTCATATTGCAGAAGCAACTTAAATTTATTTTTCCCATGAACCATTTGCAACTGGAATGGAAGATCAGTTAATGGCACAAAACACTCTGCCATACAGTGTGAAGTGGCTTGTGGTGTATTGATGTTCAAACTTCATTACATGTGTCAAATAAATTACAACACATAACACTTCAAAACATTTATTTCTATATCACAAAACAACACACAAAAGACACAATAAACTGATGAAATAATATTAGATGAATAAGAAACTGGAATGTCACTTAAACATAAAAATATTGTTTTCAAACAGGAAAGACAAATAATAAACAAAGAAACATTCTTAAAAATACAACAACAGAAGATTCAAATCTTCGTGATAACTGCACAGTTTGAAATAAATAAGACAAAAGGAATACATATTCTTTACATAACAAAGATGAACATTGACATCATTACCAAACATATCAAAGTTATGTTGTACATCTAAAGTCAGTCTTCTTTCCAAAGTTAACATTAGAATTGTTATGAATTGCTGTCAGTTCTTTTCAAAATACCAGTATCTAATAATTTTTGATACGCTAGTTTTCCATCATTTATTGTTTCCAGTTCTACGATGAGTGTAGGCTGGCGTTCCTATGAATAAAATAATAATATATGAAAAATGGTATGGCATAATACAATTTAAAAATTGTAAATACTATCTGTAATGCTTTAATACTACTGTTTGCAACTTTCTAGCAGGAAATAACATATGAAGTACAAATATCCTTAGTTTTTCATTTACTTTGAAAGAGATCCTTTTTACTCATATGAAAAATAACTTTTTTGTTAGGTATTGGT
This sequence comes from Locusta migratoria, assembly GCA_026315105.1. Taxonomy (NCBI): domain Eukaryota; kingdom Metazoa; phylum Arthropoda; class Insecta; order Orthoptera; family Acrididae; genus Locusta; species Locusta migratoria. The sequence goes on along the minus strand of CM048745.1, from coordinate 283,661,843 downwards.
ACACTTTGCTAGAAAATATATTTCTACACTGCACTTTAGACTAGTTAAAAAAGCGAGTATATATTTCTAAGTGGGGGGAGGCTAATTATCTTTATCTGTGATGATATGATGATAATGATGAAGCCAATCTGAATAATTGAGGCTGATATGGTGGTGAGGGTGCAAAAGAGCAAGGACTTAGAGCCATGATGAGGCAAATATGGATAAAGATCACAAAATTATTTAAATGGGACCTAAAACAAAATAAATATGTAAAGAATCTTAAAAGGTTGTGTAACAGCACATTCCCATGTTAGTTGACACACACATGTACCGACACATTTATGCTAGCCTGAGGCCATGCATATAACTCCCAGCTGCCACAGATCTAATGTACAGTAAAAAGGGAACAATCAATGAGAATAATTAAAAGAAGGTTGCAGATTGTGTCTGTTTACTTTCTAAAAATCAAGGGTGTGGCATGTCAAGAACCGCTGTTTCCATGCAAGTCGAACTGTCTCAGTTGATGCTGACAGCATCTTTGTCACAGCCAACCTATCATAGTTAGCAAACGACAGTGAGTCTATAAACAATAGAAGAAATATTTTAGTAGTGTAGTACAGTGGAAAATTCAATAATGGAGCATAGATAACTCGCCGTAAAGACTTCACTGAGCTGCTGACGGCCACATAAAATAGACAATCACATTGACACTACTTAAATTTTTGCCCAAGGCCTTCATCAGAAAGAGAAAAATGATTAAAAAGGCCATTACAGTCCATCATGCAATGTGGAACTCCCCCCCCCCCCTCCAACTGACATTCTTCCTCCTCCACTCACCTCCCCTCTCAAGTGTCAAGGTGCATGCAGCATTTGAGTGGACATAGATGGTGGTCGTGTGTTTCTTTTACTGATGAAGGCTATGGTCAAAACTTTAAGCTGTAAATGTGATACATAATATCCTTGTACATCCCTACTCCTTCCCTGCTCCCAACCCCTTACCCATGGCTCATATCTCTGCAATACACCTAGATGAAAAGCCTGTCTTATCCATCATACCACCACCACCACCACCTATTCCAGTCTCGTCACAGGGGCATCCTGCGATACCAGTCATGTCATATACAAACTGAGCTGCAAACACTGTGCAGCTTTCTATGTGGGTATGAACAGCAACAAGCTGTCTGTGCAGATGAATGACCATCGTCATAGTGTGGGAAAGAGACAGCTGGACCATCCTGTCCCAGAGCACCCAACACTGCATGATGTGGCTTACTTCAACAAATCACGGTGCTGTCCCACAACTTCAATTCTGCCAGTACCTCGCCTCCTACTTTTCAAACTTCACAGAAGTTCTCCTGGGAAATTTGCGAGACTAGCACTCCTGTAAGAAAGGATATGGTGGAGACAGCCTAAGGGATGTTTCCAAAATGAAATTTTCACTCTGCAGCAGAGTGTGCACTGATATAAAGTTGTGGGGCGGCACCGTGAGTCATGTCGGGATAGCTCAGTGGTAGAGTGCTTGCCTGCGAAAGGCAAAGGTCCCATGATCGAGTCCTGGTTCCCGCACAAAATTTTAATCTGCCAGGAAGTTTCATATCAGTGCACACTCCACTGCACAGTGAAAGTTTCATTATGGAAACATCCCTTAGGCTGTGGCAGAGCCATGTCTCCACCATATCCTTTCTTCCATGAGTGCTAGTCTTGCACATTTCGTAGAAGTTTGAAAGTAGGTGGCGAGGTACTGGCAGAACTGAAGTTGTGGGGCAGCACAATGAGTCGTGTCAGGATAGCTCAGTGATAGAGCACTTGCCTGCTAAAGGCAAAGGTTCCCGGTTCGAGTCCCGGTTCTGGCACACAATTTTAATCTAGCAGAAAGTTTCACATGTTAATCTTGTCAACGGCTTCTATAGAGGGCAATTTTCACCTATATTAACTTCTGAGCAGTTATTATGTGGGGCAGATATCAACAGACTAATGGATCCACTCACTGGAATAAAAAGCCATGTGTCTGGGGTTAGTGTATAATTTCAGAATGTGTCACAGCTACTTTACCTTGGCAGAGTGACTGGCATGAGAAATGCCATGGGTGGCTAACTGGCTTCCTAACTGTAGCTTACTGCCCACCATGGCCCTCCAATTGTTTCCACAACTGCATGGATCTGCAAGACTAACAAGATGCCAACATGCAGAGAAATGGTACATTGTCTTAGTTTTATGCTTTGTAAAGTCTCTCTGGGTCTATCCTCTTATTCATTTCACAGGCCTCACATTAACTGGTAGGCCTACATAGCAGGAAGGTTTTAAGTTATATAATCGATCATGTACTAGGTAAAATAGTTTCTGTTCTGGTACATGTGTTGGAATTATAGTGGTCTGACGTGTGTGTGTGTGTGTGTGTGTGTGTGTGTGTGTGTGTGTGTGTGTGTATACACGCACATGCGCTTAGGACGCATGCTCACACATATTTTTGACACTCTAAAAAACAACTTAAAATATTTAGTAGTGTTATTCATTGCAGTTTCTCGTCTTCAATTTAATATCTTCTCTATTTGAGAAGTACTAGTATGTCCTTTTTATATTGTTCATTCTCCAACCATTGTTCATTATCTTCACTTGGGTACAGAATTGCTGGAAAAGAACAGCTAGAGGAAATTCACATATGGTGGACATCCTCAGGGGACAATTTCACGAGTAAACTGAAAACTAAATTAGGCTGTAAATAATATCTGAGAAAAGGAGCCCTCTCACTGTATACTTGAATTGTTGAGCCAATGACAGGCACACAGACAAGGATAAGACTTTGATAGCGTCACAATATCTGCTTTTATTATTTCATTACCAGTGACCACTACTTCTAAATTATTGACATTCTGCCATTCCATATGGACTAGGTAAGAAGAATGTGCATGTGCTCGGAAAAATATATCATATGTCAATAAAAAATTTTGTTGAACACTTAAAAATATTCAAATGTTTGTAGATCTATCGGACCAAACTGCGTGGTCATCAGTCCATAGGTTACAAACTACTTAAACCTAGGTAAACTAACCTACGGACAAACACACACCCATGCACAAGGGAGGAGGGAGGACTCGAACCTCCACGGCGAGCAACCGCGCGCTCCGCAGAAAGGCGCCTTAGACCGCTTGGCTACTCCACCGCGGCTTGAACACTTAAGTAGGAGCTAGATACAGTAAAACTTTGTTTTTACATTCTCGGTTTTTACGTTTTCCCGCCATTTACACCATTTTTGTCGGTCCCATCAAATTTCCTATGTTTACAATGTTAATTTGCCCTCGTTTTCGCATTAACATATTTACGCTTTTCCCGCGTTTTACACTTTTTGAAAGCATGTTCGTGAAGAAAAATGGCGTAATGTACAAAAATTGAGACTAGCATGGTTTTCCCCTTAAAGTACAGTGCTTAAAAATTATTCGCATTCGAGTTTCTTGACACTTTCCGTTTATTCAAACGTATATTTCGCATTTCGTTGTTGACTTAACTACGCGCCGATTTGTGGCAATGTAGTTCTTCTTTTCACCAGCTTCTTTGGCAGAGCGCCTGTCCTGTACTCACACGGTTTGTTGACAGAGAATAACGCTGATTTGTGGCAGTGTAGTTCATCTTTCCGCTAGCTTCTTTGCCAGAGCGGCTGGCGTGTACTTAAACAAAGAGAGCCAGTTGCTTTGTTGAAGTGAGAATACATAGTTGCGTTGTTTTTGTGATACATATTTCTTTTTAATAAAGAACTTTATCTGTCAAAGTTTGGTATCATAATACCCACAACCTCAAAAAAGCGGTAATAGTGAGAGATGCCGATCCTATGCAAACGTCACAAAAATACTTATGTATATGTTTGTACTCGAGAACGCGAATAAATTCTCTAATATTGTCATGTGAAACATAGAAAAATACAAAAAGAACGGAACTGTAGGAGTTTTACTATGTAAATAATTAATTCCGGTAAAAGGCAGTAATTTTGAAGATGATTACATAGCCTGGCAGCGGCGTCCAAACGATATCTATCGAAGCGGTTCAGGTACGTTTGAAGATGTATTATAGCCCAGCTGTGGCGTCCTCAATTATAATGAATGAAATTACGTAAGAAATTTCTACTTGCCATAAAATTACCAGTTCTGGCTGGCGCTTAAAATAGCGACATCCTCGATTAAAATGACTGAAATTTCGTCAAAAATTTCCATCTCCATAAAATTACCAGTTCTGCCTGGCGCTTAAAATAGCGGCGTCCTTGATTATAATGAATGAAATTACGTCAAAAATTTCTACTTTCCATAAAATTACTAGTTCTGCCTGGCGCTTAAAACAGTCGCTTCCTCGATTATAATGAATGAAATTACGTCAAAAATTTCTAATTCCCATAAAATATTTTGCCTGACGCTTAAAATAGTAAAAAATTGGATAACCTTTATTGTATAATCAACTCCCTGGCGAGTATTTAGATGTCTATTATGTACATATATCACACATAAACTACGAAAATGCAAGGCTGATCCAGTAAGCATATTTTACCATTTAAAACATTATTTCCTGCATTTTACATTTTCCTGCATTTTACACTTTCCTGCATTTTACACCATTTCACTGAAGTCCCCTGAAAAGCGTAAAAACGAGGTTCTACTGTATATGGTTACAATAAATGGCATAGTTCCTCTCTGTAATTCAAAACAGCCCTCCAAAGGTGTACATTTAGTTAACGATTCAACAATTAGAAATTTCAGGGAAAATCTTCAGCAGTTAGACTGAGATGAGGTGTGTGAGGAAGCTTATTTCATGATACATTTGTAAGAGTATTTGAAAATTGTTTCCCCAAGAAAATAATTAAATATAATGATAAGAACAACTTGTAACTGAAAAAGGGAGCTGTATCTAACAGCAACAAAGAGTAATGACCCAGAAACAGTCAAATATTATAAAAACTACTGTGTTACATTAAGAAAAGTTGAAGTCCAGATGCATGTGCATCATGTCTGAGATTATTACCTCTGATAACAAAATTAAAACAATTTGGAACATTATTACCAGGGAGACAGGGCAACCAAGAGCACAGGGAGACAGCTTTACCATCAAACTGAATGAAAAGTTTACAACTAACAAGCCAGAAGTAAAAAACATTTTTAATAATTATTTTTTAAATATTGTTGAGAAAATTGGATCTAAATGTTCATTAGAAGAAGCTAGGCTGTTAATGGAACAGGCCATACCCACACAATTTGATACAATTGAAATTCCACCCACCTCTCCTGAAATTAAGAAAATTATAAACTCTCTCAAGAGCAAAAGCTCACATGGAATTGATAGTATTTCCAGCAAGGTAATAAAAGCTTGTTCTCAAGAAATAAGTAGGATTCTTAGCCACATATTCAATAGTTCTCTGTAACAGGGTATTTTTCCTGATAGACTGGAATAAGCTATAGTTAAACCACTGCACAAAACAGGGGATATGTCTGATGTCAACAACTAACGCCCAATCTCACTTCTTACAGCCTTATCCAAAATTCTTGAAAAAGTAGTTTATTCTAGAGTAGTTTCACACATAGGTTAAAACAAAGTTCTAACAAAATGTCAGTTTGGTTTTAAGAAAGGCTTTTCAACAGAAAATGCTATATATAATTTCACCAATGAAATATTAAATGCTCTGAATAACCGGACATCACCTGTTGGGATTTTTTGTGATCTCTCCAAGGCTTTCGATCGTGTAAATCATTCCATAAACGAAAGTATTAAGGAATGAATGGGACAGTGCACAAATGGTTTAAATCATACCTAACAGAAAGAGTGCAGAAAGTTGAAATTAGTAGTTCTCTTAATATGCAAAGAACAGCTGATTCCTCAAACTGGGGAACAATCAAAAATGGGGTGCCACAAGGTTCACTCTTGAGCCCTTTGCTGTTCTTAATACATATTAATGACTTGCCATTTTATGTTCATGAAGATGCAAACTTGGTTCTTTTTCCTGATGATACAAGTATAGTTATCACACCTGATAGACAAGAACTAACTGATGAAATTGTTAACGTTGTCTTTCAGAAAATCATTAAGTGGTTCTCAGCAAATGGACTATCATTACATTTTGATAAAACACAGTACATAAAGTTCCACACAGTAAATGGAATGACACCATCAATAAATACAGACATGAGGAGTGGCGGGTTGTACGCTGTTCGCATCGCTCGCGGCGGAAGGCCCGTTCGTTCTGTGAGTGGAGGTGCGGCAACTCCTTCAGAAAGGTCCGAGCAAGTGCACGGGGGGGGGGGGGGATTATTAGTTATTGTATTGGTAGCTCCAATGTTAGGCGCGTGATGGAGCCCCTCAGGCAGGTAACGTCGAGATCCGGAAAGAATTCCAACGTGCACTTGGTGCGTCTGCACGCGCGGGGGGGGGGGGGGGGGGGGGGGGCGGCCTCATCGAGATGTGGAGGCGGCCTTGCCGGCGGCTATCGAGGGTGGGGCCGACTGCAAGTCATACCTCACGTCGGCACCAATGATGCTTGTCACTTGGGTTCTGAGGACATCCTCAGGTCCTACGAGTGGCTGGTGGAATTGGTGAAGGCTGCTACCCTTCGCACGCGGGGTGCTAACAGAGCTGTCGATTTGTAGCATTGTTCCCAGGGTTGATCAGTGTCCTTTGGTTTGGAACCGAGTGGAGGGTCTGAACCAGAGGCTTCGCCGACTCTGTGACAGTCATGGCTGCAGATTTCTGGATATGGGTTATCGGGTGGGGAATTTTAGGCTGCGCTTAGATAGATCAGGGGTGCACTACACTAAGGAAGCGGCTACTCGGGTAGCAGAGTACTTGTGCAGTGCACATGGTTTTTTTTTTTTAGGTTAGGCGCTAACTCTGATGAGCACTCACCTGTCAACATTCAAACAGAGAATTCAGGCCACGTTCGGCTAAAAAATTCGAATATCAAAATATTAGCCGCGAACTTACAAAATATTAGAAACAAAGTTCCCGAATTTGCCGCACTGCATGGAAATTATTGTGCTCAGATAGTTTTAGGCACTGAAAGCTGGCTACATCATGAAGTGGCAAGTTCAGAAATATTTAGTGAGGCATGGAATGTATATCGGAAAGATAGATCGGATACAACTGGAGGAGTGTTCATAGCTGTGGACAAAGATATTGTTTCTACCAAGATCGAGGTTAAAAGTAACTGTGAAGTTATTTGGGCACGTATAACAGGTCTAAAAGAAGTAATTTTAATAGTTGGGTGTTTTACCGGCCCCACAGTGCTGCTGTAGCAGTTTTAGAATCATTCAAAGAAAGTCTACACCAGGTAGTGCATAGGTATCCGGGCCATGTAATATTAGTCAGGGGAGACTTCAACCTCTCTAGTTACATTTCAGGTGGTACAGACAGGCAGTCTTGCGAGCTATTTTTGGACACATTCTCTGAAAACTGTCTTGAGTAGTTAAACCGCCAACCCACACACAACGGAAATATTTTAGACCTTATAGCCATGAACAGGCTTGACCTTTGTCTGTGTAGAGACAGGAATTAGTGATCATGATATCGTCATAGCGTCGATGGTGACCAAAGTTCATAAACCAATCAAGAAGGCTAGGAGCGTGTTTTTGTTGGGAAGAGCCGATAAGCAAATGTTACAACCACACTTAGAAAATGAATGGGCATCGATTAATTCCGGGGCTATCGATGTAGAGGAATTGTGGACTAATTTTAAGTGCATTGTAAATATAGGGTTAGAGAAATATGTGCCAGTAATGACGATTAAGGATGGAAAAGATCCACTGTGGTATAATAAAGCTGCTGAGAAAGCAAAGACTGTTGCACTCTTGATTCAAAAAAGAACACGCAAATGATGACAGGCAAAAGTTAGTAGAGATTTATGCGTCTATAAAAAGATTGATGCATGAAGCATACAATAATTACCACAGCCATACCTTTGCAAAAGATCTTTCCGAGAACCAGAAAAATTCTGGTCCTATGTAAAATCGACAAGTGCGTCAAAGCCCACTGTCCGGTCAATCGTTGATCATTCTGGGGCAGTAATAGAAGAAAGCAAACGGAAAGCTGAAGTACTAAATTTAATCTTTAATAAATCTTTCATGCAGGAGGACCGCACAAATGTACCATCATTTGATCAACATACTAATTCCGAAATGGAGGAAATAGCAATAGGTATTTCCGGTGTAGAGAAGCAGCTGAGAGAGCTAAATACGAAGAAGTCTGCTGGTCCGGATGGAATACCAGTTCGGTTTTACAAAGAGTATTCTGCGGCATTGGCCCCCTACTTAGCTTGCATTTATCGCAAATCTTTAATTCAGCGCAAAGTTCTTAGTGATTGGAAAAAAACGCAGGTGACGCCCGTTTATAAGAAAGGAAAGAGAACTGACCGACACAGTTACAGGCCAATATCGTTGACATCAGTTTCCTGTAGAATTTTGGAGTATATTCTTAGTTCGAATATAGTAAATTTCCTTGAAATGGAAAAGCTTCTTTTTGTGAATCAGCACGGGTTTAGGAAACATCGTTCATGTGAAACTCAGCTTGCCCTTTTCTCACATGACATCTTGCGAGCCATGGATGGCAACAGGCGGATTGTGTTTTTCTCGACTTCAAGAAGGTGTTCGACGCGGTGCCACACTGCAGACTGCTAACGAAGATACCAGCATATGGAATACGTTCACAGATTTGTGACTGGCTGGAAGACTTCCTAAGTAATAGAACGCAGTACATTGTTCTCGACAGCGAGTGTTCATCAGAGACGAGTGTATCGTCAGGCGTGCCCCATGGGAAGTGTGATAGGACCGCTATTATTTTCTATCTATATAAATGATCTTTAAGACGAAAAATTCCTAGCAGGAAAAATAAAATATAAAAAATAGACGAAGATTACTCACCAGGCGAAGGAGCACAGGTGTGACAGCATCACAAATAAATAAATGAATACACACACACACACACACACAATCGCAAGCTTTCGCAACCCAGTTGCGTCTTCAGGCAGTAGGGAAGGAGAGGGAAAAGGAAATGATGAGGGTTTTAAGGAAGGGGGTAAGGAGCCATTCCAATCCCGGGAGAGGAAAGACTTACCTTGGGGGAAAAAATGGAGGGTAAACAAATGCACACATGCCCACACATTCACACAGACACAAGTACACCTAGGCAGACATACTGTAGAAAGCAAAGAAGTTAAGTTATAGAAGTTAAGAAGTTAGACAGAGATACCACTTGAGGCAGAGGCTCTGTCCAGAGAACTGATGCAAAGATGTTAAGAAGGTGGGTGGGAATTCAAATTTAGCGGAGGTTGAGACCAGGTGGGCAACGGGAAGAGAGAATATGCTGAAGGGCTAGTTCCCATCTCCGGAGTTCTGAAGGACACCTTCAACCCATCATGTGCAGTCTCCCATCCTTCATCAAAGACACCAACCACTTACCCAGCCTGTTACCTCCAGAAACCATCCTTGTAACCATTGATGCCACTTCCCTATACACAAATATGCCACATACCCAGGGCCTTGCTGCGATGGAGTATTTCCTTTCACGCCGACCACCCACTTCCCTACCTAAAACCTCTTTCCTTAATACCCTAGCCAGCTTCATCCTAACCCACAACTTCTTCACTTTTGAGGGCCAGACATACCAACAACTAAAGGGAACAGCCATGGGAACCAGGATGGCCCCCTCGTACGCAAACTTATTCATGGGACGCTTAGAGGAAGCCTTCCTGGATACCCAAGCCTGTCAACCCAAAGTGTGGTACAGATTCATTGATGATATCTTCATGATCTGGACACACAGTGAAGAAGAACTCCAGAATTTCCTCTTCAACCTCAACTCCTTTGGTCCCATCAAATTCACCTGGTCCTATTCCAAATCCCATGCCACATTCCTCGATGTCGACCTCCATCTGTCCAACGGCCAACTCCACACATCCGTCCACATCAAACCTACCAATAAACAACAGTACCTGCATTATGATAGCTGTCATCCATTCCATATCAAACGTTCCCTTCCTTACAGCTTAGGTCTTCGTGGCAAACGAGTCTGCTCCAGTCCTGAAGCTCTGAACCAGTACTCCAACAACCTATTAACAGCTTTCACATCCCGCGGCTATCCTCCTAATCTGGTAGAGAAACAAATTGCCAGAGCTACTACCTCATCCCCCCAAATTCAGAACCTTCAACAGAAGAATCCCAGAAGTGCCCCTCTTGTCACCGGATACTTTCCGGGACTGGAGCGGACTCTAAATGTGGCTCTCCAGCAAGGATACGACTTCCTTAAATCCTGCCCCGAAATGAGATCCGTCCTTCATGACATCCTTCCTACTCCACCGAGAGTGTCTTTCCGCCGCCCACCTAACCTCCGTAACCTCCTAGTCCACCCCTATGAAATCCCCAAACCACCTTCCCTACCTTCTGGCTCCTACCCTTGTAACCGCCCCCGTTGTAAAACCTGCCCTATGCACCCTTCCACCACCACTTACTCCAGTCCCGTAACCCGGAAGGTGTACACGATCAAAGGCAGAGCCACTTGCGATAGTACCCACGTGATCTACCAACTGACATGCCTGCACTGTGAAGCGTTCTATGTGGGAATGACCAGCAACAAACTGTCCATTCGCATGAATGGACACAGGCAGACAGTGTTTGTTGGTAACGAGGATCACCCTGTGGCTAAACACGCATTGGTGCACGGCCAGCACATCTTGGCACAGTGCTACACCGTCCGGGTTATCTGGATACTTCCCACTGACACCAATCCTTCAGAACTCCGGAGATGGGAACTAGCCCTTCAGCATATTCTCTCTTCCCGTTGCCCACCTGGTCTCAACCTCCGCTAAATTTGAATTCCCACCCACCTTCTTAACATCTTTGCATCAGTTCTCTGGACAGAGCCTCTGCCTCAAGTGGTATCTCTGTCTAACTTCTTAACTTCTATAACTTAACTTCTTTGCTTTCTACAGTATGTCTGCCTAGGTGTACTTGTGTCTGTGTGAATGTGTGGGCATGTGTGCATTTGTTTACCCTCCATTTTTTCCCCCAAGGTAAGTCTTTCCTCTCCCGGGATTGGAATGGCTCCTTACCCCCTTCCTTAAAACCCTCATCATTTCCTTTTCCCTCTCCTTCCCTACTGCCTGAAGACGCAACTGGGTTGCGAAAGCTTGCGATTGTGTGTGTGTGTGTGTGTATTCATTTATTTATTTGTGATGCTGTCACACCTGTGCTCCTTCGCCTGGTGAGTAATCTTCGTCTATTTTTTATATTTTATATAAATGATCTCATGGATATAGAAAGTTGTAATTTGTGGCTGTTTGCTGATGATGCTGTGGCGTATGGAAGGGTGTCGTCCTTAATTGACTATAATAGCATACAGGATGACGGTGATGGACATGAGTAGGAAGAACAATCCCATAATGATAGAATGCAGCATTAGTACTGAGCTTCTTGATGTTTTCACGTCATTCAAATATCTAGGCGTAACATTGCAGAGTGATATGAAATGGAACGAACATGTAAGGACAGTTGTGAGTAAGGCGGACAGCCGACTTCGGTTTATTGGGAGAATTTTGGGAACATGTACTTCATCTGTAAAGGAGACCACGTATAAAACGCTTGTACGACCACGCCTTGAGTATTGCTCAAGTGTTTGGGACCCGCAGCAGATCAGTTTAAAGGAAGACATAGAAGCAGTTCAGAGGCAAGCAGCTCCGTTTGTTACTGGTAGGTTCGAACAATGCGCGAGTGTCACGGAAATGCTCCGGCAACTCAACTGGGGATTGTTGGAGCAAAGACAACGTTCTTTTCATAAAATTCTGTTGAGGAAATTTAGAGGGCAGGAATTTGAAGCTGAGTGTAGCACAATCTTGCTGCCATCTACTTACATTTCGCTCTAGTGATCACAAAGACAAAATAAGAGAAATTAGGGCTCACACGGAGGCATAATAGACATTCTTTTTTTCCTTGTTCAATTTGGGAGTGGAATAGGCAAGGAAATGTCTAGTAGTGGTACAGTGTACCCTCCGCTATGCACCTTATGGTGGATTGTGGAGTGTGTGTGTAGATGTAGATGTGATCAGAAACCTGTAGCGAAGGTAGAATATTAAAAAAAATTAGGTGTAAGCATTGATGAGGGGTTGAACTGGAATACAACACATTGAAGATCTGTTGAAACATTTGAGTTTAGCGACTAATGCTTTTGGGGTAATTGCAAATTTTGGTGATATACATCTCAGTAAATTAGCTTACTATGCCTATTTTCATTCTCTGCTTTCGTATGGCATCATTGAGTAAAAAAGTATTCATTGCACAAAAGCGTGTGATCAGAATAATTGTCGGAGCCCATCCAAGATCATCCTGCAGACACTTATTTAAAGAGCTAGGGATCTTCACAGTAGCTTCTCAGTATATATATATTCACTTATGAACTTTGTTATTACGATTCCCACCGAATTTAGAAGCAACAGCAGTGTACATAACTCCAATACTAGGAGAAAGAACGATCTTCATAATTCAAGGTTTAATCTAGCTTTGGCACAGAAAGGGGTGAATTGTGCTGCTACAAAAGTCTTTGGTCACCTACCAAACAGCACCAAAGACAGATAGCCAACAAGCATTTAAAAATAAATTAAAAGAATTTCTGCATGGCAACTCCTACACTATAGATGAATTTTAGATATAAATTAGCAAATTTGAAAAAAAAAAATAAAAAAAAAAAATAAATAAATAAATTGAAAAAAAAAAAAAAAGGTGTCATGTAATATTTAGTGCAAAGTAATAATTTGTAAAGACACCTTTCATTAACCTGACATGTTCCACATCATTACGAAGGGTCGTATTCATGATCTATGGAACAAGTACTAATCTAATCTGCAATTCCAAACATTGTTAGGGAATTCAATACTGAGATCTGCAGTGTCAAGAGTGTGCCAAGAACACCAAATTTCAGGCATGATGTTTCATCAAGGGCATTTGCATAGCGTTTTCAGTGCTAAAAGAGAAGCAGCACTGCGTCAAATAACTATAGAAATCAATGTGGAACATAACCATTAGGGCTATGGCAATAGACTGCCAACTTCTTGCATTTGTTAACAGCATGACATCACCTGCAACACCTCTCGTGGGCTCATGTCCATATCAGCAGGGCCCAAGATGACCGGAAAACAGTTGCATGGTCAGATCAATTTCAATTGGCAAGATGTAATGGTAGGGTTTGAGTGTGGTGCAGCCCCGAAACCAAAGACCCAAATTATCAACCATACACTGTGCAAGCGGCAATGGATTCATGATGTAAAATTGCAAAAAGTGTAAAATGGAAGTTCCAGTGTATAAAACAATTTTATATAGAAAAAAAAATCTACTCATATAATGGCAGCAGGGGGTGGGGTGAGTAAAATGAGTAAGCTATTGGAACCAGTGACTCTGACAGAAGGAGTCAATGGATGGGAAGGGAAAGGCTTTCCATTTCCTACACCTCAAAAGTATGTTTCCTACAACCCTCTTCCCTGCTTTTTCAATGCTTATGTCAGAAGACAGAGCCGCAGTCTTCAAAAGCTTCTACACATTCCTATCTTACTTTCGCGTGTTTTCTTCCACCACTACTTTGTGAGTAAATTTTTATCTATCTGATGCTACCTTGTAAAATAATAATTTCTATGGTAAAACAAAACTGCCCATTAAGCACTGACAGGAGAAAATGTCAAAGAAAGGGATAGGGAAATGTTATCGTTCTGTAATCACTGGCTTTTTCTTTTGGTAGATTAAAGGGAAGGGATGGGATGGGATGGGAAGGGAAGGGAAGGGAAGGGAAGGGAAGGGAAGGGAAGGGAAGGGAAGGGAAGGGAAGGGAAGGGAAGGGAAGGGAAGGGAAGGGAAGGGAAGGGAAGAGAGGTGAAAGAAAAAGACACATGAAATTTTGGGAAATAAGAATTCCCAGATTCAGGAGAGACTTAACCAACAAGATCTGCCCCCAGTTCTTATTTTGTACATACTATCTTCACTTTTTCCCCTCTTCTCAAATCCTTCCGCTTCTGCGCATCCCTTCCACATCAAAAAATCCCTCCCTTATAGCCTGTCCACCTATGGATGGGGTACTTGCAGTTACAAGAACTCGCTTTCTCAATATACTGAGGGTCTCACAAAGGCCTTCACAGACAGAAACTACTCCACAGACCTAATCCGCAAACAAATCTCTCGTGCCATATTCTCACACATCCCAAATCCTCCCTGTACCACCAGTAACAATCCACAAAAGAGTGCTCCCCTTATCACCCAGTGCTACCCTGGACTAAAACAACTAAATTGCATACTTCATCAAGGCTTTGATTTTATGTCCTCGTGTCCAGAAATGGGAGACATCCTGCCCAAGAGCCTTCTCATCCCTCCTAAAACGGTGTTCCGTCGCCCTCCCAACCTCCATAACATCCTAGTTCATCCCTATGCCACCCCGAAATCCAGCCCACTGCCACAGGGATCATATCCTTGTGGAAGACCCCGCTGCAAGACCTGTCATTCACCCACCCACCACTTCCTCTTCCATACTTGTCACAGTCTTCTCATACCCTATCAGAAGCCGGGCCACCTATGAAAGCAGCCATGTAAATTTAACTACTGTGCTGCAATCACTGTGCAGCTTTCTATATGGGCATGACCACTAACCAGCCGTTCATTAGGATGAATGGCCACCGCCAAACTGTGGCCAAAAACAAGGTGGACCACCGTGTGGCACAACATGCAGTGGAGCACATGCTTGATTTCAATGGCTGCTTCACAACCCAGGCCATTTGGATCCTCGCATCCACCACCAGCTTTTCTAAACTGTTATCCCTATAGTACATTCTCCGATCCCGAAATCATCCAGGCCTCAATTTACAATAACTTCCCTGTTTTCTACACCTTATAGTTCCTACCTCTGTCCTAAACCTCTCCTACTTTGAGTGGTGCATGGGTGACGTGTGTGTGTGTGTGTGTGTGTGTGTGTGTGTGTGTGTGTGCACGCGCAGCATGTGCACATTTTATTTTTATTGTATTTATTTTTATATCTACTTATAATTTCTTTGTTTTATTTTATTTTTCTCCCTGATCTGCTCCCCACTCCATTCATAAGCTGCATCTAGTTATTCCCATCTAGGCAGTACTGTACCCATTCCACCACCAAGACGCAACTTTCGTATTCCCTCTCCACTTTGTATGACTGTGTTTTGTGCCTGTGTGAATGTTCTATTTTCTGAAGAAGGCCATGGCCAGTAGGTGAGAGTGTTGTATGTGTGTGTCTTTTGTATATGCCAGTCACAGCTCGTCACCACATCTTAACGGTGAGTTGTAAACTGTCCTTATCACTATATTATAAAAGAGAATATTAATTTAATATGAAGAAAAAATCACATATTAGTAAAAGTATCAATTAGGACTGATAGATTATATCTCTGACTTACAGAAACATAATCTCTGAATGTCTTGGCTAATACACAAAACTTTCAGCAAAAAGGGGGAAAGGAAATATTATGACTTTATATTTGATCTTTTGAAGAAGCTTGCTAAGAAGTATTTTTAATGAAATATTTAAGTAAAAAGGATATTTTGTATCAATGGTTTATAATATGCTCAGAGTACAGGTAAAATGAAGTTACATATTGTTAAATTTATTGAAATATATTCAATAAATGTGAAGTGGCATTTATTTATTTTCTTAACCCTCGAGTGGACGCATCGGAATTTGTAACACGAGTGAGTGCGCGGCGCACTTTGTACATATGTAGTCTAAAGATGTCAGTATGTTACCAAGGGAAACATGTGTGAGCCAAATCATAGTTTAATTTTAGTTGATGCTAACAACAATACAACAAACTTAAATTACATCACTAATTTACTGTTTCTTTAACCAAATAAAAAAAAATTCATATCATTTTATTTTTGCAGCTGATACAGGAATCTATTGCAGCACTTTTTTTTAAGCACATAATAAACAAAAACTATTTCATAGCAAATTAGAATGAAGAAGGCTTTAATATTGAAGATGTTTCAGTTAACAATTACAGAGTTAACTATCTCGCATATTTTCCGCAATTGTATTACATTCCTTACATGTATGCACTGTTTCCACATGTCCTTTGCAAACAAAGTTTGCATGAAACTTCCTGGCAGATCAAAATTGTGTGCTGGAACCGGGACTCGAACCTGGTCCCAGGTTCGAGTCCCGGTTCCGGCACAAAATTTTAATCTGCCAGGAAGTTTCATATCAGCGCACACTCTGCTGCAGAGTGAAAGATTCATTCTGGAAACATCCCTTAGGCGCACTTTATACAGAAGCGAGCCCGTTCGGGGGTTAAATATTGTGAAGCACTTACATTGATAATGATAAGAACTTTTTTTTTTTTCAATATACAATAAGAGATTGTAACTTAAAGATATTTGTTTTATAATCATTGGTTGTGGACAGTGTTTACATACGTGACACTTAAATTTTACTTGCGGCATCGCCCGTGTGTGTGTTGTAGTGGCAATGTATTTAAGTTGCGCTGTACTTGTCTTCAAAGCTAAAGTGTATATTCATCCTGAACGGTATTTAACGTACTTTAGAACCTTATAAGGGATTTTTTTTGAAGCTATTAAGAGTCAGATGCATTAATATATTAAGTTAATACCATATACTGTATCTCTTACAATTTTTTCTAATGCAATAGGTGACTAGAGGGCTAAAAATAATAAATTTACAGAATATTTAACTGTGTTAGATGAGACAGGACATTACAATTCCCAATATACAATAAAACTTTTAAATCGCAAAACGAATAGTAATATTTCTTTCTCACCCCTTCCATACCTCTCCGTTATGTCTAGTACAGGGTGACTTTATGTAACTCAATCTACCTCTTATAGCTTGCGAATCCTTTTCCTTCATTCCTCTTCTTCAGCTCTTTTGCAAGATGGAGCCATTAACTCAAAAATCTTTTATTTTTACATATCTTTTCTGTCGGTTTTCTAATGCCGCCATGTGAGTAGACTTTTTATCCATTCAATTATATTTTCGAACATCAATTATATTTGTTAATGAAAAATCCTACATTAAGAATAATGTAAGTAAACATAGTTGAGGATCACATTACCTTTATTAAAGCCCTTAGATTTTGCTGCAACATGCATTGTGAAATACTGTCCAACACTGTACTCATATCTGCTGTTTCTGATACTTCTAAATTCCAAAGTTGACACCTTAAGACTTGAATAGGAACTTGTAACCAATCTAGCCTCATCTCATGAACTCTGGAAGAGAAAAAAAAAAAAACACACACTGTAAATGCGTAGATTGGAAGGAGTCCACCTAAAGAGTAAGAATTATCAAATCTTACAGGTATTACTTAGAATAAAATCACCCCACATAAGACTATGCATCCATACAAATGATTAATCAATGGAAGATGTCAGTAATAAAATGTTCACAAAAAACACAGTTGCTTAACAAAACAGTATCAAATATACACACAGCAGATGAGGTCATGCACAAAAAAGACATTCGAACTGGGGCAGCCAAATTTAGCTTTGAAATAAAAATTATAAACTCTTCAATAGAGATCCAACAATTAATACAGACCATCAGTTGTAAATATACAAATGAAGTAACTGATGTAAAGCTAAGTGGAAGTAAAATTAATAAAAATGCAGTTAAGCAACTTAAAAATAAGAAAGTAATTAAGAAGAAGAATGAATTACATACAATAAAATACGTTTTGTGCATACACATGCAGAATGTTACATCTTGAAAGCAGCTCTTTTAAAATACCAGTAATGACAAAATACAGTACAACCTAATTTTTACACTTTTCAAGGGACTTCAGAGAAATGGTGTAAAATGCAGGAAAACATAAAATGCAGGAAATAATGTTTTAAATGGTAAAATATACTTACTGGACCACCCTTGCATTTTCATAGTTTATTTGTATATAGGTACATAATAGGCATCTAAATACTCACCAGTATTTGTGATATATGTACAAAATAAGCATCTAAATACTCAACAGAAAGTTTATTATACAATAAAGGTTATCCAAATTTTTACTATTTTAAGCACCAGGCAAAACAGGTAATTTTATGGGAAGTAGAAATTTTTAACGTAATTTCATTCATTATAATTGAGGATGCCACTGCTGGGCTATGAAACACATCTTCAAAATTACTGCCTTTTAACAGCATTAATTATTTACGTAGTAAAACTCCTAAAGTTCTGTTCTTTTTGTATTTTGCGATGTTTCACATGACGATATTAGAGAATTTATTCACGTTCTCAAGTGCAAATATATGCAAAAGTATTTTTTTAACGTTTGCATAGGATCGGCATCTCACATTATTATCGCTTTTTTGAGGTTGTGGGTATTATGATACCCAACTATAACAGATAATGTTCTTTATTAATCAGAAATATGTATCACAAAAACAATGTAACTCTTCATTCTCATGTCAACCAAGAAACTGGTTCTGACTGAGTACATGCCAGCCGCTCTGGCAAAGAAGCTGGCGGAAAGAGGAACTACTACACCACCACAAATTGGTGCGTCGTAAGTCAACTAGATGCTTACTGCCAACAGTGAAATGCGAAATAAACATTTGAATAAACGCAAAGTGTCAAGAAACTCGACTGTGAATAATTTTTAAGTGCTATACTTCAAGGCGAAAGACATGCCGGCGCCAATTTATATAGATTACGTCATTCTTTCTTCATGAACATGCTTTCGAAAAGTGTAAAATATCGGGAAAATGTAGTTATGTTAACACAAAAACGGGGGCTAATTAACATTGTGAACATAGGATATTTGACGGGATCGACAAAAAATGGTGTAAATGGCGGGAAAACGTAAGAACCAGAAATGTAAAAATGAGGTTTTACTGTAGCTTCAAAATAAATAAAATTTTGATACTTGCCTATCTTTTGTAACTGATTCAATATTTCCATAGTCGACATACTGTATCTGGACTTCATTGTCATTCACACTTACTATAATAGCACGATACCACCTTCCGTCATTGTATTCTGCACAGCATGGCATACCTATAACATAATAAAAAAATCTATATTGATTAAATACAGAATACAATTACGGGAAGATTACATTAAGTGAAAAACAAAAAATCCAGAAGAAGATATAGCATTACTAATTGTATCATTATTAAAACTTATTTGTTGTTCATGAGTCAACTTGAATTGTAAATTGATGTCACAACACACTTGATCTCTTAGCAACAAATAATCCTGAGCTCATAACAAGCATCAAAAATGATACAGGTATTAGTGAACACAGAGCTGTAGTAGAGTCCCAAAGTTACCAAAAATAGACGAAAAGTATATTTGTTCAGGAAAGCTGATAGAAATGCAATACATTGCTTCTTGACAAACAGTTTCCACACGTTCCTAACACTAAACGTAAGTGTAGACTAGTTGTGGCTCAAATTCAATGAAGTGGTATTGACAGCAATTGACAGTTATTTACCAAATAAATTAATAAAAGAAGGAAGTGATCCCCCTTGGTTCACAAAACAGGTCAGGACACTGTTGCAAAAGCAACGGAAAAGGCACGCTAAACTTAAATGAACATAAAATCGCCAGAATTGGCGATCCTACACAGAAGCTCGAAATCTAGTGAAGATTTTAATGCGAGACTCCTACAATACTTATCACAATGAAATGATTTCCCATTCTTTGACTAAAAACCCTAAGCGGTTTTGGTTCATAAGTTAAATATACTAGGGTCAAAACACTAACAATACCCTCACTATGTGATAGTAATGGCGATCCTGCCGATGATAGCGCTACTAAAGCAGAGTTATTAAACATAGTTTTAGGAACTCATTCACCAAAGAAAACGAAACCAATATTCCAGAGTTTGAATTACAAACAGAGGCCAGAATGAGTAATGTTGAAGTAGATACCCTCGGAGTAGTGAAGCAATTTAAATCACTTAACAAGGATTGTATAACCATTAGATATCTCTCAAGCAATAGCTTTTAACTTAACAGACATATACAACCGCTCTTTCAACAAACGATCTGTACCAAAAGATTGGAAAACTGCACAGGTCACACCTATATTCACGAAAAGCAGTAGGAGTAACCCACTAAACTACAGGCCTATTTCATTGACGTCAATTTGCAGCAGGGTTTTGGAACATATCATGTATTCAAATATTATGAATTATCTCAAACAGAATGACCTGTTGACCCAAGATCAATACGGATTTAGAAAATATCGTTCATGTGAAACACAACTAGCTCTTTACTCATGTGAAGTGATGAGTACTATTGACAAGGGTTCTCAAATTGATTCCGTATTTCTCGATTTCCAGAAGGCTTTTGACACCGTACCTCACACACAGCTTTTAATCAAATTGCAAGGTTATGGAATGGGATAGGGTAGGGGATTTCCTGTCAGAGAGGACACAGTTTGTAGTAATTGATGGTAAGGCATCAATTAAAACAGAGGTTTCCAGAATGAAACTTCACTCTGCAGCGGAGTGTGCGATGATATGAAACTTCCTGGCAGATTAAAATTGTGTGCCGGAACCGGGACTCGAACCTGGGACCTTTGCCTTTCGTGGGCAAGCGCACTACCGACTGTGCTATCCCGACAAGACTCACGATGCCGCCTCACAACATTACTTCCGCCAGTACCTCGTCTCCTACTTTCCAAACTTCACAGAAGCTCTCTTGCAAACACGCAAGACTAGCACTCCTGGAAGAAAGGATATGGTGGAGACATGGCTTAGCCACAGCCTAAGGGATGTTTCCAGAATGAAACTTTCACTCTGCAGCGGAGTGTGCGCTGATATGAAACTTCCTGGCAGATTAAAATTGTGTGCCGGAACCGGGACTCGAACCTGGGACCTTTGCCTTTCGCGGGCAAGCGCACTACCGACTGTGCTATCCCGGAGTGCTAGTCTTGCACGTTTGCAAGAGAGCTTCTGTGAAGTTTGGAAAGCAGGAGACGAGGTACTGGCGGAAGTAAAGTTGTGAGGCGGCATCGTGAGTCGTGTCGGGATAGCACAGTCGGTAGTGCGCTTGCCCGCGAAAGGCAAAGGTCCCAGGTTCGAGTCCCGGTTCCGGCACACAACTTTAATCTGCCAGAAAGTTTTAAAACAGAGGTGATATTGGGCATTCCACAAGGTAGTGTTATTGGTCCTCTGCTGTTTCTTATTTACATAAATGATTTGGGAGGAAATCTAAGCAGCTTTCCTAGGTTGTTTGCAGATGACACAATCATTTACCATCTAGTAAAATCATCTGAAGATCAAAACCAACTGCAAAACGATCTGAATATGATATCACTATGGTGTAAAAATTGGCAATTGGCTCCAAAAAATGAGAAGTGTGAAGTCATCCACATTAGAATGAAAATAAATCCGTTAAACTTTGTTTACAAGATAAATCATTCAAAATTGAATGCTGTAAACTCCGCTAAATACCTAGGAACTACTATTACTTCAGACTTAAACTGGAAATAACACGTAAATAATGCCGTGGGAAAGGCAACCCAGAGACTGTGTTTTATTAGCAGAACCCTTAAGAAATGCAACAGAACTACTAAACAGACTGCATACACTACGATTGTCCGTTTCCCCCCCCCCCCTCCTCCCCCCGACTACTGCTGCTCATTGTGGGATCCTTATCAAGTGGGTTTCACGAAGGACATCGAAAGAGTCCAAAGAAGGACAGCTCGATTTGTATTGTTACTATACAGGGGAGACAACACTACAGAAATGATAAAGTATCTGGCATGGGAATCATTACAACAATGGCACTTATCACTGCGGCATGGACTACTTACAAAACTCCAAGTGCCAACATTCTCCTACGAATGCAAAAATGTATTGTTGACTGCCACTTACATAGGTAGAAAAGATACGAGAAATAAATATGAGAAATCAAAGCTCGAAAGGAGAGATTCATGCGTTCTTTCTTCCCGCGCGCTATTTGACAATGGAATGGGAGAGAAATAGTATAAAGGTGGTTCGATGAACCCTCTGCCAGGCACTTAAATGTGATTTGCAGATTATCGCATGTAGATGTGTGCTGTTAGCAAGTATAAACAAAACAAGTCCTAACATGTGAACATGTGGAAAGACACCTTTAACTCCCCTTACCAAGTTTATAAAGACAGACATACATTGGTCAAGTGCTGTAGTGATTTTATGGAAAAGTATAAAAAAAAAGGTCTCAATGATATAAAAACTATTGGTTATGTGCTGAAATAACATTATTTTGGCAAACCTTTATCTGATGACAATTTGTTGTATGTCTGAATTACTTAATTTTTTAAAACTATTATTCATTCCGAACGTTTACTTTTCATCTGCTGAAGCTTACATTTTATTAGACTTTTAGAACAAAAAGTTTTGAGGTACGATTGTAATAACATAAGGAAAGAAAAGCACTCATGTGTACTTACCACAAATAAGAACATCTTACATCAGAACATAAGACACTATAGAGCTGTTACCTATGATAAGAAATTTGGCATTGGGTATTGGCTGATTGTATCTGGTTATTTGTCCCTAGAGAGAGGGGATTTTTTAAATTAGGGCTGGTTTCGAAGAAAGTTAGAAGTTTTGTTTCTCACTGTCAATAAAGTTGCAGTTAGTGCTTAAAGAAATAATTGTGCACTGAATTTTCATCTGAAGGTACTTTATTGAACAGGATCCCCCCCCCCCCCCCCCAAGATAACTCAACTGGCACCATCAACAAACTGGATTTATTTATACTTCTTTGGTTACAGAGATCTTTAGTAATCTCATTCAGACTGAGTTTCATTTTGATATGTATTGTTCAAGTTCACATCCAAGAGGACTGAACAACAACACGACTTATCCTGACTAGGACAACATGCAGTATATAACTTTAATGTCAAATGTAACTCAATTGAATGTTTCTAATGGGTCACCAGAACTGCGATAAATGGCTGTTGTCCCACTTTTGTAAACCTCCATTTCAGGCACTTGAAAATATTGTGCACCTCTTTACCTTAGCACCAATGAAAACAATAATTCCTTTCAGAGCCACATTTTCAAAACTTAATATAAAATTACAGCAACACTGCACCACCTTTCACCATATTCTGAACATACCAATATATAAATATTCTAACACGAAATGGAGGGTACAGATTTTTAATATTAAACATACAAGAAGGCCAATGAAATATACATAATTTGAACGTTAGTTTGTCATAGATGTTTCGTATATAAAAATTGTGTGTGCATGTAGCCATTCATTAAGAGTGGTATAAAGAAAAAAATTAGCATGATATTTCATTTTCTCCATTAAGTTCTGCCACTATATTAAAACCCATTGTAGGTGGCATCGATAAAATTAGCTCGGTCAGTTAGTGCTTGGAGTTCCAATCTTAAGGTCCTGGGTTCGATTCCCACTGCCCCCATTTTTTAAAATTCTTCATAATGTTCAATTCTTAACTTTTTAAATATAATTGAACAATTCAGTTTATGAAAACAGTATTAATATATTCAGATTTATTACAATAATTTCAATTAATGTGTTTAAAGAGCAATTGTTTTAAATATTACATTTTAAGTGTCTCCATTGATTTTCCATAAGAACCTAGTTTTATTGAAAAATGGTAACCCAACTAGAATTTCCTAATAGTGATGTGAGTGTTGGAAACCTAATTCATGAAAATGAAATGAATAATTAACAAACAGAATTTTTAAATTTGCTGTCTGTAAGTGGATTACCACCACACAAATTACAATTAAAAGTGAATTGTATTGTTCTTCTTATCAGAAATTTGGATACAAAGGAATGATTAGTTAATGGAACAAGAATGCGTATCAAATTTTCATATAATAATTCTATTGATTGCCAATTTTTATCTGGAATCACAGAAAATAGGCAAATTTTGATTCCCCATGTATACAAGATTATTCTGCACTATTTTACTACTAATAAGTCTCAAGGAAAAATATTTGAAAAAGTTGGGATTCTATTAAGAAAGCCTGTTTTCACACATGATCAGCTATATGTTACAGCAAGTAGAGTTCGATCCTTTGATGGTTTGAAATTTTTATATTTGTGAACATAGAGAACAAGGAAATTTAGTGACTGATGACAGTAATGCTAAATTGTGAAATAAAGCAATTAATTCTCTCATTTGTCTTTCATTCTCTTTTGTTTCCTCTGTGCCCTTTTCTTTCACCTGTTCTCATAGCATTCACAAAAAACCTATAAATTTGCAATGCTCAATAAATTCCAATTACATTAAAAAAATTCAGTTTCATGACTTTGCAAACAGAACTAGTCAAATTTCGACCACTGGCAATCCTAGAACATAAAATTGTGTATATACCTAGAGTTGGCTTTTCTAGAACTGGTTGGAAAGGCCCATAAAGCTGAATTTCATCGTCGATTTTGACATAATCTTCCCTAGAATGAACATCCTGAAACAAAATAAATATTGAATAAATTGCAATTACTTAAAAATTAAAGTATGTTTCATAATAACTAAATGTCAACAAAGATAAATTTAACATACAGTCCATGACATTGAGGATTTTCGTGGACTAACAGCTACTTCACAGGCACCAACTACATAATGTATTATACTTACTTGTGATTCCCCCCATTTCAGTGGGGCAATGATATACTCTGTTGCAGATAACATAGCAATAACATCAACAATCATCTGATTACAATCTGGAACTTTAAGAGGAATATATGTCATATTATGACAAGTTTCTGTCAATTCTGAGCCCTTCTGCAAAAGAAAAACCAAGTATTCAGTTATGTCCGTGATAGCACTACTGAGCCTGACATATTTGAATAAGTTTTAGTTACCATGAACATTACAAGGCATGACTGGAAAGTAAGTACTGTACATTTTTGTTCCCTATCACAACAGGATTAGTACTGCAGCACCACACATTGGTAACTGCCTCGGGTTTATTGTCTTTTCACTGATTCCATTACAGCCGGGTTGTGCATGTGTTTACATTTGTTAGGGACAGTTCAAAATCTTTAAAGTAACCTACATGTCCACCAGATATGAAGAGTGTTTTATCATATAGTTTCTGGACGAAAAGAACGTTGTCAGCTAGTTCAAATTTATCAGCAACTTGCACAGATTTAACACTGCAATGGTTGCTTCATGGAGGAACATTAGTGGTCACATTGTATCTGTGAGATACAGGGTTAACATAGCACCATTAGCTTCAATAATCCTCAGCTGTTGGTAATGACTAAGTAAACAAAATGAGGGAAACAATATCTAAATATTACAATAAGAGCAATTGAACATTTATTTTTTGAACACTCACAATAAAATTGACATAATTGTAAAAGGGTGTTCCAAAACACTGTAATATATTATTTTATTTATTTATTTACAAGATATCTATTGGCGTAAGTGCCGTTTTCAAGTGTCTTTGGTATTTAGAGGCCTTAACTGCTTCAACTGACTCTATTTCATTCACAAATTTAGGCAGTTATCTGTGAATGCCCTAAAATAGCTGACTAAAATTCGTGAATGAAATATAAAAGAACACCTCAGAGTCAGCTGAAGCAGTTAAGGTCTCTAAATATCAAAGACACCTGATGATGGCACTTATGCCGGAAGATATCTCGTGAATAAATAAATAAAATAATATATTACATTGTTTTGGACCAACCTTTTACAGTTATGTCAATCCACGATATCTTTAACACTGTGGGCCCAAGATATAACAAATTGTTAACAATAGAATGTTTAGGCCTGCTGACATGTGAATTGCCTATTCCACAAATACATGTCTGTGAGAGCCTCTACGAACATTCTACAGAAAAATGTAATGATGGATGGAATGGCGAGAAAGCATATGAAGCACATGGCTTCTTTCTAGAGTTCATTTTGTCGTGATAACTTGCAGAACCATTGGCTATGTCGATTTAATGTCTGGGTTAATTCCAAACAGTTGCAGTAAATGTATTTCACTGTCTGTGACTGTCCCTTCAAAAATGAAGCACAGAGTGTGCAGCCTTATGTTATGAATGATGGTTGGGCTGAGAGAGTGTATGAGAAAATTTCTGAAAACAGACAGTTTGCTTTGTGATAAGTTACCATAAATTTCAAAAATGTCTTTTAAACAAAAGTGTTACAAAATGCACAAATTTTTGCGAATTGTATTCTCATTGCATTCTTAAAATGCTTGTCCATTCCCAGAGGGGAAACCTTCCATGAAGTATGATCCCACAAAACAATGATAAAACTTTGGCATACAATTCAAAACTAAAGGCCTGGAATAACCATGTGGGCCATGGCATGGCTCTCGGTATGCGATTGATTATATTTGCACATACTAGGTTGGTACCGCGGGTAGTTGCAGGTGCCCTCTGGTGGCACCAGGAGGAAGTACGTAGTTGGAGGAATGCTGGGCACTCTGGTTTGGGCAGCCGAGGAGCATTCTGGAGACACTGAAGCGGGTTAACACAGTAAGTGCTGGAGGAGTGGCTAGTGGCGAGTGGACAGTTCCAGACTACGGGAACATAGCTTCGACATGTGGTTGGTATGCCGAAGGCCGTCGGTTGTACCGAGGCAATTTAATGTGTACACTTTTATTCCTTATTTGGTCGTGAGTCGGTTAACTTGCAAGAGTCTGTCTCAAGCCTGGGACAGTGTAGTTTTGGAAGACTGTTGTAGCAAGGAACTTACTAATCGTTGTTGGTGATCGCAAGACTTGTTTAAGTGTGCTGACCTGTTAATTGGATCTATTTATACACCATTATTTATTGTCCCAGAATGGGTACAGCTTGTCTAAATTGTGGTACCCCTTTCTGCGACTGACTCGTCTGCTTGCTGTGATTAGCAAAAGAAACGACTCTTGGTAACGCTTCTGCCCATGCCTTGTTCCTTTCGTAATATCTGCTGCCCATAAAGGCAACTTATTCAACTTACTAATATATATACCAGATTTGTATTATAAGGAGAAATCTGCCCTTTTCATATTTGTTAAAGACAGAGATTTATATTTGATGTATGTTCTAAGGAGTAAATTTCCATTCTGTTTCTTATCTGTTAGAAGGTGAAAGAAGTGTAATTCTTTCATTTTAGTTTGAGAGAAAAATCAAAATTAATTTCACTTAATGTTAATTATTTGTCCAGTAGTAAAAGGGGTCAAAAATGTTTAAATGTTTGTATAGCTTATGGGACTTAACTGCGGGGTCATCAGTCCCTAAACTTACAAACTACTTATCAACTACCCTATACTAAGGACGGCACAAATATCCATGCATGATGGGGGATTCGAAACCCCAACAGTAGTGGCCGTGCAGACCGTGACTGGCGTGCCTCAGTCCTCTTGGCCACCGCGGCCAGCGTAAAAGGGGGCTCGGTGTGCTGGCAGGCAGGCAAAGCAAGGGAATATTCGAAGCGTGTTTTGACTTACGGGGCACTGTAAAGTGTGTGTGCCAAGAGTGAGTGTGTGTTGGTGCCGCTCAAGTTCTCGTACCGTCTCATTAGGTCTCAGGAGTGTTCACGCACGTGGCCTGCATTCTTGTGTACTGGTTGTCCCTGCATCACAAAGTGAGAACTCCCTTGTCCTTATAAGGAATGCACATTGTTATTAAATTGGTTCCTTGCGCCTTGAAGGACGAAGGTATCATCTAGGTGAATGTAAGAACTTTCTTGCCGTGTGTTTGTTTGTATAATAATAAAAGCAGAAGCACTTTATTTATTATTTTGTTCTGATCAAATTTCTTAATTTTTATTCAGTCTGTTCAAGTGCAGAGTATTTTACTATTGACGGCTCAAAAAACTAGAGTTTGAATTTGCGTTTAATCAGAAGTTCGTCCTAACAATTTGTTATTATTCAATTAATGGTGGAAATTCTCCTCCGAGAAAAACAATTTGTTGTTCTTGTGCTTGATGTCAGTGAATTCAGACCTATGTTTGTTTTATTAATAAATGTCATGTTGGTGTAACGGTGAATACTGCTGCCTATTCATTTTCCTTGGGCCTGCCTTCCACCCCACAGACTAGCTGCTCCCTACCAGCATGTACTCCTTCATGACAAGAAATGTTCCAGTTCTGCTGCTGTAACTAAAAAACTCATCAAAAGTCAGTTGGGAGCTAACTGCTCACCGACCACGCAGTCCCGGTTAGGATCTTCTGACTATCACTGTTCTTGAACTTTAAGCATGATTTTTTTAAAGGAGCTCTTAACAAAGATAATGATGGAAAAACATTCAGCAGTGTCACTGTCCTCACTTGCAATAGTTTTCTTTGCCGAGGGCAAAGAAAAGATGGGTTAATGCTATGACACATGTCTGGTTGGTATTTATGTAGAGAAATAGTTTAAAAATGCTCTTTCTGGTACAAATAAATTTTGGTTTGAAAAGCTATTATCTGAGTTTTGTTTCCCAAATTATTCTTACTTTCTGTAAATGCCTTGTATATTTGATCCATGCATAAAAGACAGAGAAAGTTTAGTAACTGTAGCATTTTTGCAGTAAAATAATACACTTTCCAGAATACACAGGAATACTTACCACCTCCTCCTCCTCATCCTCCTCCTCATCTTCCATTTCAGTGTTTTCCTTACTACAGCTCAGTTTCTGTATTTCACTTTGAATATTTTTGTCACTGATGTTTAGTGCTAATTCTTCAAATACTGGCTGTTTTTCTTCACATAATACCTCCTTCACCTCTACTGATGTCACAGTGATCTCTTTCTCTGAACATTCTTGTTTATCATCATCACCATCTGGAGTATCTGTAGCTGTACTAGCAACACTATCTTTACTCATATCTTTAAATTCTTCACTTACATCAACAATAATAACACCTGCAGAGATATCAGCACTAGTATCACATTCTTTGTCAGATTCGTATGTATCAACAAAAGTATACCGGGCAAAATTTCTCTGAACCATGAAATCAGCTATGTTGAGGTTACGTGGTCCAACAAGCGAAATCTGGAGAAAAAAGTTGTAAAATAGTGGCGATATAGCATCTAGTTAATGTATCTTTACAATGGCAATGTATGATGTAAATATATCAAAAGGCAAAAGAATCTGTTTTCTGAACTCTAAATCCTGAAACTCCTCTTCTCTCTCTCTCTCTCTCTCTCTCTCTCTCTCTCTCTCTCATACTCGCACAAACACACACTGCAAAAACTCACAATAAGGTCCAAACTAATGGAGCAACATTCAAACTACCATGTATGTACAAATGATTTTTTGGATGTGTGGTAAAATATTCCAAAGAGTACATTGCCAGAAAAATAGCAGATATAGACTGATCAGCAAGCTCAACTAAAAAAAAGGCAAGGGAAACAAAAAACAATAAATATAGAAGGAAACATTCCTGACAGGAAAAATATATATAAAAAGTAGATGTGGTTTACTTACCAGACAAAAAAGGACAGGTACTTAGGTAGAAACACAAACACACACACCCACCCACACCCACACCCACCCACACAAATAAACACACACACACACACACACACACACACACACACACACACACACACACACACACACAAATGATGAGCTTTCGGAACCCTGGGTTGCTTCTTCAGAAAAAGAGCAGGGAAGGAGAGGGAAAAGGAAAGGATGCGAGTTTTAAGGGAGTGGGTGAGAAGTCACTCCAATCCTGGGAGAGGAAAGACTTACCTTCAGGAAAAAAAGGATAGGTAAAGGTAAACAAGGTGTTTGTTTACCTATTCTTTTTCCCCCAAGGTAAGTATTCCCTCTCCCGGGATTGGAATGTCTCCTCACCCACTCTCTTAAAACCCGCATCCTTTCCTTTTCCCTCTCCTTCCCTGCTCTTTTTCTGAAGAAGCAACCCAGGGTTGCGAAAGCTGAGCATTTGTGTGTGTATGTGTGTGTGTGTGTGTGTGTGTGTTTCAATCTAAGTACCTGTGGTTTTTCGCATGGTATAGAAAAGAGGTGACTTACCAAAAGGACTGGCTCGTCGATAGACACAAATAAAAATCACACTAAAACAACCATACAAGCTATTGCCACCACTGGCAGCTTCTTCAGGAAAAAGAGGAAAAAGGGGAGGAGAAAGGGAAGGATATGGGTTTTAAGGACTTACCCCTAAGGTAAGTCCTTCCACTCCTGGGATTGGAATGACTCCTTTTCCACTTCCTTAAAACCCATATCCTTCCCTTTCTCCTCCCCTTTTTCCTGAAGAAGCTGCCAGTGGTGGCGATAGCTTCTATGTTTGTTTGAGTGTGATTTTTATTTGTGTCTATCGACGAGCCGTTCCTTTTGGGTAAGTCATCCGTTTTCTAGAGAGAGAGAGAGAGAGAGAGAGAGAGAGAGAGAGAGAGAGAGAGAGAGAGAAGCTTAAAAGGGATGTGACTATAATACCAAACTAGTGAACCCAGCAAAAAAATGTATGTTCAAAAGCACAGGTTGTAAGGCATAATTTGTTCACATGTTGTGTATGAAAAAGGCTACATTAATACCAGCGCATTATGTAAGTAAGTGAATCTGGCCCACAAGTCACGAAATGCTGCCCATGCTTCTCTCTGGTTGAATATATAATAATAATAATAATAAAATAAAAAAAATAAAAAATGAAAAAAGGGGTGAACAAACTGGATCTTCTTTGAAGGTAATGAAAGAAGAAGTAGAGACACAATTCATATAATCACATTTGACAGGCACACAACAGTAATCTCTGACCACTGCATATCAAGTCATGCTCTGCAGTGAGGGGAAGGGGATGGGAAAGGGGCGGGGAGGGGGGGAGGCAGGAAAGTTGCAAGGTGGTGGTGGTGGTGGTGATGATGGATATAAGGCCTTACGGAACATGTAGGTACTAGATGGTTGTAACGAGATACAGCTTAGGAATGGAGTGAAGAGGCAGGGAAGGGGAAGGAAGCGAAGAGTGTGTGAAGTAGAAAGCCCTGTTGACTAAGCTGTTATCAGAGAAGTAAAATTTGAAACATACCACATATGGATCACCAATCTTCTTTGGGAACTTTTTAACTGTTACGCTGGTTGTCTGATCAACAACTGAAACATGTAACAAATCCAGCCCAGTGGTATCCCACACAGAACCTCCAGATTTCTGCAAGAAAGAATTTAGAGAGAACTATACAATGTTACTTAATATTCACATATTTTTAAAAATCTTATGAAAAACTTACTGGTTCTATTCCTGCCAATTTACATTTGTGACACTGTACTGGTATCTCTTGAAACAAGACATCCTTTCGAAGTTCTGTGGCTCTACAATCTTCAACATTTCCATAGTCAACGAACTGAATTTTTAATGTGCTATCTTCATTTAACTGTAAATAAAAAAAAACGCGATTTCATAGAGTTCTACTAACTTACTCTCATGCATCCCTGTTTCCCATATTTTGTGCTCTTTCAAACTTGGAATGACAACTGTACCTGCAATACTTTACCACGATACCATTTCTTATCTCCATGGTATTTAGCAATGCACACTTGTCCTGGAAACCAAAACAGATCGTGGGGTGCTGGTTTGGAATTTGTGAAGCGAGATTGCAGGGCATTTTGTATCATTGTCAACGTATCACTTTCTGTAACAAAAAAAGAAAGACAGAAATATTACCTCAAGGGCACAGGCATTAAACCTTTCACCAAGAAAGTTATATGACTACGATAACGAAATATGAAACTACATACAAATGCGTGTTTTTATAGGATCACTGGACACAGCCCCAACTTGTGAATTATCTCATTCATAACTTTATTGTTCCAAATTTTATAGCCGATACAACAATGAAATAGCTGCAGAGCAGTATTGTGAAATTTGAACAGATTTCAATAGCAATTTTGATACTTTTGTAACTGTGCAACAATGTATATGAATTAAGAAACTGTGAACAAAATGTAAATGAATATTTTAAAGTATTTCTCCATCTAACTGTGCACACATTGTAGTTTGAAAGTGTATGGATTTAAGCAAATTCTGGGATGTTATAGTGCATGAAATTCTTGTCTTTAGGATAACGTACACTTCTTGGTGGAATTTCAGTAAAGAAAGGAGTAACAGATGTTTCAAAATTAATTTTTACATGTGTCGCATACCCCCCCCCCCCCCTGGATAAGCCGATTAAACCATTACAGTACTGTAACTCCATTAGAAGGGTATGGAGGAGGAGGGAGGTAATATCCGTTACAGTGAGTAAATAGATACAGAAGGTGGGAGGTGGGGGTCAGTAGGACGAAAAGATGGCCAATGGCAGGAATGGATAGGCATCAACTACAATAGACAGGAATATGGAACTATGATTTTTATATGGCATAGGCAGGGGAAATCCTGTGGTGCAAAATGATGTAAGGAGAAAACAGAACTGAACAAGAGTGAGACAAAAACAATGAAGTGCAAATAGTTGTGGAAATGAATAATGGGTTGGAGTTAGTATGATTGAGGCCATAGGAGGTACTGGATAAAAGGATATGTTGTAAGGTAAATTATCAGCTATGTATTGTAGGATGCTGACGGAAAGATCCAGGCTGCATAAGTTCTGAAGGAGCCACAAAAGCTCACCAGTGTTTTCCACAATTGATAGCTCGCCTCCACTCTTTTCTATAATTTGTTAGTATCCATTCACTTAGACAGCTAGTCATACCTACATGGAATGCTGCAAAATTTCAGCACAGCTGATGTATAAAATGATTACTTTCAGAGGTGGATATGCATGTGATAGAAGAAGAATAGGAAGTATTGACTATTGGCATAGGTCTTACACACCCAAGTCTTTTACTTCTACATACAATGGACAGAAGTCATAGTAAAGTGTTAATCTTCCATCATTACTAGTTACTTCCTTTCCTGTTCCATTCACACATGGAAGGAGAATAAAACAAGTGTCTATATGCCTCCATGAGAGTTCCTGTCTTCATGTTCCTTATGGTTACAATTAAAGCTGTCACAAGTTTATTAGCTCCTATTAATAATAATGAGATAAAACTAATTATCAATTTAGGATGTAGCAGGCAAAGATAGTGGTCATGTATGTGCGAGTGGTGCTAGCATGATTGTATGAATGTGTGCCCACAAGGAATACTTGTGACTATGACTGACTGTAGATCAATGATCGTTTTTAGCGATGAGTTGCAATCTATCCTCATTATATTATTACTGTATTTACTCACGTAATCTTTGCTCCTGCGTATTTTGCGCACCCTGGTTTTTAAAACCAATTTTCATACTTTTTAAATCCTTGCCTATTTTGCGCACCCTAATTCATTTTCTAGTTTTTAACTATGTAAAATTTTCTATTGTATGATACTTGTGGAATGGCAGGGATTGTAGGAGCTGTAGTTAAGTGTTTTCATGATCCGTTCCCAGAGTGGAACATGCCATAGTCGCTAATCGTTACAACTCTTACGAGGCTACGAGCCTAAACATTCCCCATAATGCCGACCTATCACATGGCAGCACAGCCAACAGACTTCTTTTCAGAACCAAATACCATAGTATATGTGGAGTTTGCTCAGCCTCCTTGAGTGTACATACATGTTAATGTGAGTGTGTATTAACTAAATGAAACTTTTCCAAAAGCTACACAAACCTTATTTTAATTTGCGCCTGTTGGCTGCCCATTATTTTCTGTGTGAGGTGCACGATCTGGTTCCTACACAATTTACACTTTTAATGTCACCTACTGTAACCAAGCCATACTAAAACCTTCGCTTATCATAGCCTTCTTTTGATATGGTAAAAATAAGGTGCAAAAGGAATATTGATTACGTGAAAGCAGATGAAGGCGTTAACATAACTGAATCAGAGTGCGGTTCGGAAGTAGTCAGATTGACTAACTTTTAAGGTAAGAAGTCATATCAATTTATTACGTAGGCCTACCTTATTGTTCCAGTCGTAATAAGAATGTGTGGATAGTAGTAATGTAATTTTACTTTTGTTTCAGATTATGGGATCAAGCAGATTAAGATTCATCAGTGATACTACAGCAACAGAGTTCCTTCCGCTTTTATTGAAACCGCATATTTGTGTTAATAATATCAAATGTACCATACGGAACTTAAAAATGAACATTAAATAATTTCAGTATTACTTCGGTATTTATTTATGGTATGGTGTTTTCATTTCTTCCATGTAGTCATCAGTACTACAGGACTTTGGTAAATATCATGGGCTTTAATGCTACTAAATATATCACTGTATGTAACTTGCTAGGTATTCAGTGAATTGAAAAGCTATTGAAAGTGTGTCTTTGAGGTACCATGTCAGCACGCAGACAAGTAGCCCGGGAAACTTTTGTGCATGGTGGACCGACAGGTTGGGGAAAATTAGAATAATCGGGATGAAAATTTTTTATTCTTCCGTTTCATTACGCGGCCGGCGTGGCTACACGCGGGCGACCACGGGGCCGGCTTGGCCGGATGCGCTGGGAACTTGGTTGTCAGCACCTCCTGGCAGGCTGTGTTCACGTGCTGCCTGTGTGTGGGACGCCGTGCTGTACACTTTTTTTTAATTTCCCATATATTTTGTGCACTTGGATTTAAATATGATTTTTCATCCAAAAAAGTGTGCAAATTATGCGGGTAAATATGGTAAGTATAAATTATGACATAGGACTCTAGGACTCTTGACAAGTTTTTATTTTTAAGTATTGCTCAGTGTTCATCCATTTAACTATGAGGGTTGGAACTTCAATTGTAGCATCTATTTATTCACAACCGATACAAAAGTTTTACATGTTTGCACCTGTCTCTGTCCTTCAAAGTAGTCACCAGTGTTGTGGAAGGTGTAGTATAACATTAGCAGAACCTGTTATGTTGATGGTGCGATTGGAGCAGTCTACTGCCTGTCGAATCTCTGGAAAAGTTCTGAAGTGAATGCCACAAAGTGGTTCCTTCATCTTCGGAATCAAATAAAAGTCACAAGGACTTACGTCCAGGGGGTGTAGTTGATCGTACAGTACTTCCCAGTCCCATCGACCAAACAGCGCAGCTTGCACTGTATGCGTCCACGTATTGTTGTGCAAAATTATGGGTGGGTTGCGCAGAAAGTGTTGTCGCTTCTTTCACAAAGCTGATCACAGGTGATTGTCCAAAAATGAACAGTAATACTGAGCACTGACAATCAGCTGTGGAGGACGGTAAAGTGTTATGATAACACCAACACAGTTATACATGAGAATCACTCTAACTTTCACCATACCAAAGTTCTGACAAACTTTCAACTTTCGTGGCGACCCATAATGATGCCATTTGTTGGATTGAATTTAAGTTGTGGCTCATACAAAGTGACCATGTCTCACTCAGTGTTACGATACGACATAAGAGAGTCTCTCCTTCACGCTCATAGTGCTCCAAGTGCATCTGAGCAGCGTCGTATTGCATCCATTTCTATATTTCTGTCAATTCCTGCAGAACCCATTGTGATGCAATTTTTCGCACGCCAACCATTCCTTCAGAATGTTTGCCACAGTTTGCCGACCTTCACTGAAGGCTTTTACGCAATGTGCTATTGTTCTGTATGGCAATGCCAATTCCTTGCACGCCTCTTGAAGATGCTGTCGCACTGTATGACCTCTGACATATTCAATCTTCATCCATCTCCACTGTTCCTGCTTCAGAAACATAGTGACATCACTACGTTAGACAGCTTGCTCACAAGAGAGTGTGTATCCTTCAACTGTGCGCAGGCTGGTTATGTGGGACAGGTGAGTCCATTTGCTCAGAGGTAAGGTATGTATGTCAACAACGTGTGCTATCAGCGACAACAGTAGATTCCATTGCACGGTGTCTCCACACCAGTGTTGCCACTGTTTAAGTTCCAACCATGATATTAATGTATGTGTGTTTTTCTACAGTTCATTTTGTGTTTTAGATGTAGAAATCATATTGAACAAGTATTTATTCCCACAACCCCAGAATAAAAAAATTCAAGAAAGCAACGACTGTTGCACTCTCGGTTCTAAAAAGTACACACAAACGATGGCAGGCAAAAGTCAGTAGAGATTCATGCATCTATAAAAAGATCGATGTGCGAAGCGTACAATAATTACAACAGCCATACCTTAGCAAAAGATTTACACAAAAAACCAAACTGGTCCTATGTAAAATCGATAAGCGGTTCAAAGCC
This sequence comes from Locusta migratoria, assembly GCA_026315105.1. Lineage (NCBI taxonomy): Eukaryota > Metazoa > Arthropoda > Insecta > Orthoptera > Acrididae > Locusta > Locusta migratoria. The sequence goes on along the minus strand of CM048745.1, from coordinate 283,625,807 downwards.
CACTATCCACTCACTCGTAGATCATTCCGGGGTAATAATAGAAAAAAGCAAACAAAAAGCTTAAGTTCTAAATTTAACCTTTAACCAATCTTTCACAAAGGAGGAATGCACAAATGTACCAACATTTGATCAACATACTAACTCCGAAATAGAGGACATAATAATAGGTATTTCCAGTGTAGAGAAGCAGCTGAAAGAGTTAAATACATAAAAGTCTCCTGGTCTGGATAGACTACCAGTTCGGTTTTACAAATAGTATTCTGCGGCATTGGCCCCCTTACTTAGTTTGAATTTATCGTGAATCTTTAATTCAGCGCAAAGCTCCTAGTGATAGGAAAAAATCACAGGTGAAAGCAGCAAGGAAAGAGAACTGACCTGCATAATTACAGGCCAATATCGATCAGTTTCCTGTAGAATTTTGGATCATATCCTCAGCTCAAATATAGTACATTTCCTTGAGATGGAAAAGCTTCTTTCTATGAATCAGCACGGGTTTAGGAAACATCGTTCATGTGAAACTCAGCTTGTCCTTTTCTCAAACGGCATCTTGCGGCTAAGGATGAAGGGTAACAGGTGGATTGTGTTTTTCTCGATTTCAAAACAGCGTCTGATGCGCTGCCATACTAATGAATAGGTTCACAGATTCGTGACTGACTGGAAGACTTCCTAAGTAATAGAACGCAGTATGTTGTTCTCAACGGCGAGTGTATCATTAAGCGTGCCCCAGGGGAGTGTGATAGGACCGCTATTATTTTCTATCTATATAAATGATCTGATGGACTGAGTAACTTATAATTTGTGGCTGTTTGCTGATGATGCTGTGCTGTATGGGAGGGTGCCGTATTTAACTGACTGTAATAGCATTCAGGATGACTTAGACAAAATTTCTAGTTGGTGCGAACAATGGCAGCTGGCTGTCAATGTAGAAAAATGTAAGGTGATGCGCATGGGTAGGAAAAACAATCCCATAATGTTCAAATACAGCATTAGTAGTGAGCTTCTTGATGAAGTCACGTCATTCAAATATCTAGGTGTAGCTTTGCAAAGCAATATGAAACGGAACAAACATGTAAGAACAGTTGTAAGGTAGACAGCTGACTTTGGTTTATTGGGAGAATTTTGGGAAGGTGTACTTCATCTGTAAATGAGGTTGCGTATAAAACGCTTGTGCGACCATGTCTTGAGTATTGCTCAAGTCTTTTGGACCTGCTGCAGATCAGTTTAAAGGAAGACATGGATGCTGTTCAGAGGCGAGCAGCTATGTTTGTTATTGGTAGGTTCAACCAATGTGCGAGAGTTACAGGAATGCTCCAGGATTTCATTTGGGGATCGCTGGAGGGAAGACAATGTTCTTTTCGTGAATTTCTGTTGAGGAAATTTAGAGGGCTGGAATTTGAATCTGAGTGTAGTACGATCTTCCTACCGCCTACTTATATTTCACGTAACGATCACAAAGACAAAATAAGAGAAACTGGGGCTTGTACAGACCCATATAGGCATTATTTTTTTCCTCATTCTATTTGGGAGTGGAATAGGAAGGGAAATGCCTAGTATTGGTGCAATGTATATTCCACTATGCACCTTACAGTGGATTGCGGAGTACGTATGTAGATGAAGAAGTTGAAAATAGTAATTCACAAAATATATTAATTTTATCACGGACAGCAATATATTACCTTCCCTGTCGTGAAGATATATGATGGCATCACTGTCAACATTTGTTGCAATAGCAGAAAAATGAGATTTTTTTAAAGGAACTGGCGGCAACCAGTCAGTCATACTGTCTGCGAGTTCCAGTTTCCCACTTTTCTTTTTGTTATTGGAATATTTCTCAAATAATAGTTGCTCCCTATCATCCACTTCAGCACTATTCTTTGTAAAACTCATTTCAGTTTTACAATTGTCCACACTGCTTCCCACATCTTCAATATATTGCTCTTCTTCATCATTATCTTCTTGGATGTCACAGGTTTGGTTTAATTTGACCGTCCGTTTTAACACATCCTTCTGGAATACAAAGTAAATAAAGACAAACTTCTTGATGTCACCTAGATACACTAAAGACAAAACTGATCCCATTACTTACAATCAATGTTGATTTAACATTTTGTAACAACAAAGCAATGTATTACGGTTATTTGCATGAAAAGATAAACTCACCTTGGGAAATGTTGCGACATGGTTTTCTTTATTTATACTATTTAATTCCTTCAGTACATCACTCGATGGGCACACTAACTCCTCATTATCCCTAGAACAAAGTGTTATGATAAAAGCTGTACAAAAATGTTTAAGGTAAACACTAGTAGAGCAGAGTATTTTTTTTAAAATTATTTTCTGTAGTCTGATGAGTGCACATATTTTTTCTATTTTATTGTTTTAGTGTGAACTTTATTATCTGCATATCATGCATAACTACAAACATAGACACCCATAATTGCATTTTAATTGTCCTCCCACTAATTTCTTGGAACAATAATAATTTGAAGGACACTGTGTTTTGTAGAAAAGAGACTGTACCATTTTGGAATTAATGACGAACTCCTGGATGCCCAGCTGTCATAGAAAAACCTAAATCTTAAATGCTGGACTCGGTTTCGAATCACCGTCCTCGTGAATGCAAGTCCACCATGCCAACAACTGTCTGTTTCATTTAGACAGGTGTCTAACCTAAGCCACAAGGTAGGCAAAATTAGAGTGATCTGAGCAGCTCAGAGGGACGGGTGTTGTGGGAGTATCCAGACTGTGCATGTGGTGTAACATGTGCCAAGCCAAGGATTCTTGAATCAAGTTGGACGGCACACTCCACCAAGGGTTACTGAAGGTCTCCCAGGTGCACAGTTTTCTGTGTCCATTTATGGGCTCAGCCAGTTTGTTGGTGGTAATTTCAAAGTAAAATACTGTGAGATTAACAAATCATGTAATGGTAAATGGAAAGTATTATTTTGCATGTGATCCTGCCTTGAATGGTGCAAAATCACACTCATCAGCTGATGTGTGTTCACTGCACAGACTTTTACATCAATAAACTGGCTAAACACATGAATGCTTACAGAGGAACTGTTCACCTAGAGTAGGTTGTTCCAAGTCTGCCCCATGGGGCAGGAATGCCTGCATGCTTGACCAGTGAGAATGTGCTAGCCGGTAGGTCGCCCACAAAGGTCCATTTCACAATGCGTGCACACTGCTTCATTACATATTACTTAGTTACATTGTACTGATTAGGATGCATCTTGTACTTCAGAGTGGACATGGCAACAACGAGTTCTAGAAGCAGCCAAGTTGGGAAGAACAGTTTTTGTTTATTGAGAAAGATGTGTTTGCTCAGTGTCTTGTGTCATTTCCAAAAGCTAGTATAAACATTTAGTTTCATCACCTTTGTGTCTTTTTTGTGCGTACTATTGACAACACCAAATTATGGTAAGTACTGGTCTGCCACTCTAACTTTTTTGCATATTATTTTCAAATATGAATGTATACTTTATTGCTAAAATTTTGTTTCAGGAAGTGACCAATATGATTTAACAAAGGCAGTTTCACTCTCGGTTCAAAAAAGGTCAAGCAAATCAAATCAGACAAAAGTTAGTACAGATTCGTGCATCTATCAAAATAGCAATGCATGAAGCATACAATAATTACCACCACCATACCTTAGGACAGCTTTCAGAAGCATCGATTGTGTGAAACTCAGCTTGCCAGGCAGACTGCATATTTCTTGATTTTTGAAAGGCATTTGGCATGGTACTGCACCGCAGACTGCTATCGAAGGTAAGAGCTTATGGAAAGATTAGTATATTGTCAGGGGTGCCCCAGGGAAGTGTGGGAGGACCACTATTATTTTCTATCTATATAAATGATCTGATGGACACAGTGGGCTGCCTGAGGCTGTTTGCTGTTTATACTGTGGTGTATAGGAAGGTGTCGTCATTGAATTACTGTAGTAGGATGCAGAATGACTTGGACCAAATTTCTAGGTGGTGTGGGGAATGGCAACTAGCATTCAATCTAGAAACATATATGAAGATGAGTAGGAGAAACAATCCCATAATGTTTGGATACAGAATTAGTGATGTGCTCCTTGACAGAGGCGCATCAATTAACTATCTAGGCATAACACTGCATAGCGAGATGAAATGGAATGAGCATATAAGGACAGTCGTGGGGGACATGGATGGTTGACTTCCGTTTATTGGGAGAATTTTGGAAAGGTGTGATTCATCTGTAAAGGAGACCGCATATAAAATGCTTGTGTGACCCCATCTTGTGTACTGCTCAAGTGATTGAGAACCCTACCAGATTGGCATAAAGGAAGACACAGAAGCAATTCAGAGGCAGGAAGATATGTTTGTTACTGGTAGGTTTGATCAATGTGCCAGTGTTGCTGAGATGCTCTGGGAACTCAAATGGGAGTCACTGGAGGGAAAGGTGACGTTCTTTACCAGAAACGCTGTTGAAGAAATTTAGAGGGCTGGAATTTGAAATGGTCTGCAGAGTGGTTTTATTGCCCCATCAAGACCACAAAGATAAGATCAGAGAGATTAGGGCTCGTACAAATGCATACAAGCATTTATTTTCCCTTGCTCTATATGGGAGTGGAACAGGAAAGCAAGTAAATAGTAGTAATTAAGTACCCTCCACCATGCACATTTGGGTGGATTATGGAGTATGTATGCAGATGTAGCATTATTACAGCACACACATTGCACGTGTAGACGACCAATAGCTCATAATAACAAGTCAAAGTCAAAAGGTTGACAGTTTATCATTGATTAGAAAGCAACTAACTTAAATATAACTTACACTTTAACAGGAATAGCAAGTCCTTGATCTATCAGCTTTTGATTCAATGTATTCCACACTTCTGTTGTGGGGTCCAATGGTCCTCCCTCAAAAACATCTTTTACCCACAGTTCAACAGGAAGTGAATTGTTTTCAATCTCTCCCTATAACAAATATCAATCAGATTAAGCAGAAAAACACTATTTAAAAACATATGAGAACTTACATGTTTCACTACAACTTACCCGTTTAGTGATGTAAAGCTCTGTATAGTTATGAATAAGTTCTGCAAGATGCTCACAGGCTAAACTTGGCCACTGAGATCTATCTCCAGCGGCTTTTACACCAACTAAGTGACACGCAATTGCACCACTGTGTACTTCAGAAAATCGAGGATCCAGTGTCTGAATGCAGTTTGTGGGAACCTTGAGGTACGTCGCAAAATCTGTCAGAAAAACCTGCAAAATTTGTTACTTTCAAAATTATGAAAAAATGATAATCAGGTTGGTAATTTATTTTCATAGGCATTTGTTTAGAAAGTAGACTGACAGTAAAGTAAAAACAGATCAACACATCATCATTTTCCTGCAACAAACTGTAGACAAAGAACACAACACATTTCTACAACATTTATTAAGATCCAAAGTATTATATTTTCGTTAGAGACTGGACAGCCATGAGATGCCAAATTTCATGTGAGCCCAGTGTGGGGCCATGTGCAAGGGAACACAGCTGGGTTTATCTTGGCTTTGCTTAGTCTGACTGTAAATACCAAATAAAATGTGACATTTAATTTAGAATTGTGGAGTGGCATTTTTCAATCACCACAACTATTTTCACTTTGGCAGAGACATGATTTCAGCTATATGACACTATTTGTTCATGGTAAGAAGAATGTTAACATGTTCACTGGCTGTTTCTATACTGTTGACTTTAGAAGAAAAAGAGAGGAGGACTGACAATCAGAATATGAAGAATGCTTTTGGGCCTTGAAATAATAACAAGGACACATCTCTCACTTTTTGAGTACACTGCCCATCTTAATAAAGGAATTTTAAACAAGCGATCTTGGCTTCTCTGCTTATGCTCCTTACATATGTATTTAGAATTCAGTTGAAAGCATCACTGTTTATGTGCAGATGGAACTAACAGATTTCCAGTGCAATAACCCTTTTAAAGACAAATCCTTTCCCATTAATACTGTCCACAACATCTACAATGCTTTTCCCAAATAAGAGCTTTCACATCTCCCTAGTGAGAGTACAAACATGCTGCTGAAATGTTTTATTTCAATCAACTGATGTAAGAAAGAATGTTTTGTTATTATGAAACTAAGCAAGTCATGTCTGTATGACAAATGTGAAAATTTGTGAATTTGTCTACACGTGCACATATGCCGAACAAAGGCCAACCAGATGAAAGATATATTATGCCTGTAATGCACAAAAATAATTAAAAAATATTGATCTCTTTTGTCGAGGAATATGAGCTGTGGAGCCATTTAAATGTGGCATGTTTGCCATTTCCACATCTTTCCCTTCCACAAGCCAGAAGTGTGTGGTGTGACAGTGGGTGTGACGTGCTAAGTGCAGTGTCACCCAGAGAATAGATAACCCACAAGCCAAATTATTGGCTGCCCTGCAAGAGAGAGAGAGAGAGAGAGAGAGAGAGAGAGAGAGAGAGAGAGAGAGAGAGAGAGAGAGAGAGAGAGCAGGAGTGGGAGGGAGCAGCCAAGTTTGCTTGTTTTGCGTAAACCATGGGAAATCTAAATAAGGCTGATCATGTGGGAATTTAAGCCCCCATCTCCCTTGAATGTGAGTCCAAAGTCTTAGCAAATGTGCCCTCTTTCTTGGTATTTTATAAGCACTACACACTTAAAATGGGCTGTCTGGCAGGTCAACAAAATTAACTGATGGAGACTGTTGAAGTTTGAACCACACCTTACAAATAAGCTACTACAAATCTTTTTTCCCACTCTGGGGATCTACTGCTGAAATTGAGATACAAACATCAGTGACATATTGAGCCACCAAAAGTCAACAGACCTAAGTTTTCAAAAATGAGTGACTTTGTAAGGATGGGACGAAAGATAAAGTGTTCTGGTCCAGCACTCTGCAGCAAACAGCCACTTTCAAATCAGCATAGATGGGCAAACAAGTGAAAAGTCAATTTGAATATTTCATTGTCCCACCCGTCCATCAACCAGAGACATTGCTGAGGTGGGGTGCCTTGTGTGCACCAATGATACAGGTGCAACCCAGCAGAGGGTTATCTGTGGGAACACCTTACAAATGTGTGGTACATGAAGAGCAGCAGCAGCCTTTACACTAGTTGCAAGGGCAACAGCGTGGGTGACTGATGTGGTCTTGATTTGTCAAGGACATGCAACTCTTCTGTATGATTACTTGATGATGGTGTCTGCTCTGGTAAAATGTTCTTCATGTAAGATAATCCCCCATCTACATCCCCAAGCAGGGATAATCAGAAAGATGTCATCATCAGAAAAACAAAACAGGTATTCAACAGACTGTGAAGCTTAATCGGGTAGGCAAGTTAGAACATTAGGAGAGTACAGGGTTATAAGTACAAAACCAGTTGGGGGTAAGCTACTATGAAGAGCATAGTGAACAAATTATCAAAGCCACGAAAGACACAAATCCAACTCCCAACACAGCAGTAGAAGTTCATATGCTGAGTAGCTTTGCCAGTGAGGAGGATATTGAAAACTATGATGAAATAAAATAAGTTATTGAGAATGTTAAACGATAGGAAACCTTTATTCTGATGAGCGACAAACACAGTATCAGGAAAAGGAAGAGAAGGAATAATAGTAGGGGAATATGGACGGTGAGAAAAGAATGAATGAGGAGATCACATGTTAAATCGGCACAAACATAACAATCATGAAAGAAGGATGTATAAATAGAAGAGACAAGGAGACACCAGAAGGTACCAGATTGATTTTATAATGGTAAGACATAGATTTCTAAAACAGTACTAAGTAAAGAAAGGAACACAAAGTTGGAAGGGTATATGTAGAGGGGTTATGTAAGGGAAATAAACTTGAAGGCAATAACATAGAAAGTGTAAGAGGGAATAGATGAAGATGAGAGGAGATACTATACCAAGAGAAGAATTTAACAGGGCACTGAAAGAACTGAGAGAAACCAGGCCTTTGATATGAACGGCTGATATCCTTGGAATGTCACTCCAAAGAAAAGCAAGGGCAGACAAGTGTGCAAATTACTATAAGCTTAATAAGCCATAGTTGGAAAATACTAACACAAATTATTTATAGATAAAAGAAAAATGAGTAGAATCTGACTTGGGAGATGATCAGTTTGGATTTAGAAGAAATACAGGAACACACAAAACAATACTCACCTTACGACTTATCTTAGAAAATAGGTGAAGGAAAGGCAAACCTAAGTTTATGGCTTTTGAAGATTTAGAGAAAGATTTTGACAATGTTCACTGTAAAACACTCTTTGAACTTCTGAAGGTAGTAGGGATAAAATAAAGGAAACAAAAAGTTGTTTACAACTTGTCCAAAAACAAGGAAGTAGTTATGAGGGATGAAGGGCATAAAAAGGATGCAGTTGTTGGGAATGGGTTAAGACAGGGTTGTAGCCTTTCCCCAATGTCATTTAATCACCATGCGGAAATGGACACACTGTCTGAGGTGGCAAGTCACAGATTGCATAGCTGCTCCATCAGATGTTCGTGTCCTTACTTGAGAGAGAGAGAGAGAGAGAGAGAGAGAGAGAGAGAGAGAGAGAGTTTTGTCCTTAGCGCAAGTTAATTTCAGTAGTTTTAAGTCTATGGACCGATGACCTCAGTAGTTTGGTATCTGTCATTCTGTCAGTAACATGGAGGACCTGGAAGAGCAATAGAATGGAATGGGCGAAGTGTTGAAAAGAAGATATAAAGTGAACATTAACAAGAGCAAAACAGGGTAATGACATGTGGTCTAAGGTAATCAGGCGATGCTGAAGGAATTGGATTAGGTAAAGAGACAGAATAATAGAACTGTTGTATTATTTGGATAGCACAATAACTTCTGATGGCTGAAGGCAAGAAAATACAAAATGCAAAAACAAATAAATAAAAATGTTCAAACATTTGTAAATCTAAGGTACTTAACTATATTAATCATCAGTCCCTAGGCTCACAAACTACTTTAACTAATGCTGAGAACAACACAAACACCCATGCCCGAGGGAGGACTCAAAACTCCAATGACAAGTAACCGTGCACTCTGCAAGGCGCCTTAGACCACTCAGCTACTCCACTGCAGCTAAAAAATGGAGAGTGGCTATGGGAAGAAAAGCATTTCTGAATAAGAGAAGTTTGACACCTTCAATATTAATCTAAGTATCAGGAAATCTTGTTTGAATGCATTTTGTCTGGAGTATAATGTTGTACAGGAGTAAAACACAGTTCAAATAAGAAGACAATTGAAGCTTTTGAAATTTGGTGCTACAGGAGAATGCTAAACATTAGATGGCTAGATTTTATAATTAATGAGAAGGTACTGAATAAAATGGGGGCAAAATTGTGGCATATCTTTAAGAAGTAAGAAGTAATCAATTGACAGAACACAGTCTTAAGACATCTAGGAACTGTCAATTTAGTATTTGAAGGAAGTGTGGGGCACAAACTGCAGAGGGAAACTGGGAGACAAATACAGTAAGCAAGTTCAAAGGGACGTAGGTTGCTGTTCTTTATGAGGGATGGAGAGGCTTGCATAGGATATAGTAGAATAGAGAGCTCCATCAACCCACAATTTGGACTGAAAACCCAGAAAAGAACAATATTTGACTGTGATTATTTCCAGCATTGATCTGTGAGTCTCTACAAATGTAGCCCAACACAACACGTCAAGATAACATAACACTGTTCTCTGAGTTGCTACAATCATGTTCTCACATATGATTGAGAGCAAGCAGGACATAATTGTAACTTCAGACAGTAAATGGAAGAATTTGAAGATAAGGATGATGACAATGAAAATAAGTATTATTATCACTGACTTTCATACCAAATGCACTAGTAAGCAAAACTTAAGAGTGAATGATATGTCCCTGCCACATAACATAGCTTAATGAAACTAGATCCATACCTAGAAAAAAAAAAAAACTGCAGAGGATAACAAAGGGAGATACATAATAAGACAAAGGTGTGACACTTGTATTTGAAATCAATAGTTAGACTGAAGGCAATCCAATTCATAACGGTCTTCTGACCATTATAAAAGGAGGGACATGGTTCTTAATAGTAAAGTATGTGACAATTATGGATAACAATGCATTCTCTGCAATGATCTCCCACATTGGTCACAAGCTTGGAGAGGATTTCTGGCGGTAGTGTGTTCCATTCTTCTGCCAGTGAGATTAATAATTGGTGAATGATCATTGGTGCCTGAGAACATGATGCCACATGTCTCACCAACACATCTCTCATATGCTATATGGGATTTAAATCAAGGAACTGCAATTCCAGTCTATTTGCCAAACATCATCTCATTTACAGAGCTCATTTACTTGCACAGTTACTTACAAAGAAGTCAAGGCTATTGAACTTCTGAAAACATGTACAATGGGAAGAAGTAGTGTCACAACAATATCAACCAGTAAATATACCACAGTCAAAAGCCTATAGTACACATCTATTGTATATAAGTCTGTAGCAGTGCCCCAAGTGTGTAAGTGTGGAATGGCCAAAGTTCCAATCCATCCCTTTACACAATAGATCTAATGCATACAAGTCTGTACGAGTATCCCAAGGGTACATATTCAGAAGTGCGGGCTTGTTTACATGGTGCTTCTTTGTTATGTAGGATATTTTCTAAAGCTATTATTTACTCACATTACTCTTTTGAGAAGTATAGGTTTGTTTTATTAAGCAATTATTTTTCCCTAGTGTTGGAAGCATGAAATTACGTTATGATTATAGAGATTTATGGACTGAACTATTCATTTTATTTCATTTTGGGACTAGCAAATACTTGTATTTAAGTGTCTCTTGTGCAACTAACATGGAATTTTGCTATGATTATACAGACACTAAATAGTTCAGTTTATGTCAAGGTGGCACAAACAAATTATTATGTTTCTAATGCTCTTGTGCAGAAAGCATGAAATTACATTATGTTTAGGCCTATACAGAATTATACACTAAAGCGTTTTTTTTTTTTTTTTGTTTTTTTTTTTTTTTTTTTATGTCATGCTAGTACATGCAAATAATTACCTATATTTATGTTTCACAGTATTTTAGACATAGACGACATTGTTATTTACATAGCATTTGTCATAGTGAACAAAACCCACTCGAAATAGTACATTCTGTAAATAGGTGTATAAACCACCTCTACTGCACAAGAGCATATCCACAGCAGAATAGACTGGTTACCACTTCTCTACAGCAGATAAAGTATCTGACAAAATCATAGCTTCATTCATTCTGCAGATCAGTGGCAGACTGTCTACACCCAGACTTGTAGACATTATGTTTTACATGTAATACCAGTTATATATTTGAAAGTCCTGGTTACTTACATGCTCCCACATTTTGCCATATGAGAATCACTACTCAGATTACATCTGCTCTCATATGAGGTTAGCATGCAATTCCACTGCTTAACAGTTCAATATATTTGTTATTGACACCAGAATGTTAACAGACTGGCTGCCAAGCAAACAGACTCCCCCCCCCCCCCCCCCAAGTAGTCAACATGCCACTGTGGAGAGTTGGACTACATTCATTGCAGTCCTGTTAAATGTGGTTTTAATTATAGCTGCTAACTGACAACTGTCTCTACTTGCTTGTTGCACAATAACAGACTGATCAAATACTGTCTCTCCCCTAGGCAGCAGTCCCTGTTGTTTGGAATGCTTCCAATGAACATTAAACAATGTTGTGAACAATAGCAATCTCCTTGGTTGCACTCATTAAACTTTGTTGTCCTTCCAGTTTTCCAATGATTGTTTCTCGTGCAAAGTCATTCACATGTTGCCTTCTGGATGTAATTATGAACACTACTGCAGTGTACTGTAGCTCCCTCTCTTTTGTTGCTCCTTCAATTGCCTAGTGCTGTAGAGCCAATATCATCAGACACTATAGTCTGAAATCACACCTTGTGACATACAGCATTCAATACATAAATGTGAGACCTCTGGCAACATACTCCTACACCATCATTCTTTTCCATTGAGGAACTGATATTTTACCTATATTTTCCTTACTTTTGCACAACAGCATACTGAGATTCTCTGCAACAGAAGTCAAAAGAGATACAATGAAATGTAACAATGACATCATAAGTAGTCTAAAACTCCACCAAGAGTGTGCTAGGGTGATGATGAAATTGGAGCTGTTTTTGATACACACACTCATTGCTTGGATAGATTTAAACACCTGGGCTACAATGAATACATCAGACAAGTCAGCATTGTTTACTTCTAAAGTGTCCATAAGTTTAAAACATATACAAAATGACATTAAACATAATAATTACATCATAAATGAACAAATTTGTGTAAAGTTTATTTAAATTCTGGACTAAAACATTAAAAATAATACTCATAGCTAAACTGTGGAAACTGAGCTATCTAAGAAATTCAACACATTTTATTGTTTTGAAGACCTAACAAAACAGTATTTACATGTCAGCATATTTGTTAATGTCATACAAAATGTGTGAACTGTTTCTTGTTGTACAAATATAAGTGAAAAGTAAAAAACAATTTTTAGACATACCGAAGCTTCATCATCTGTGATGTCTGTGATGATTCCTCGACACCACAATTTATCTGCAGCGTTAAAAACAACACATTTCTCTCCTTCTTCCCAAGCAGTTTCAATGCCTATGGATGTGTTATAGTACTCCTGTAGTTCTTTCATTAAGCTGTATAAACCAAAAAGCAGCGTATGTTAAATATTCTTTCATATTAGTACATTATAGTGCTTTTTTAGAAATTTAGTAATCTGAAAGGTCAGATTTTTGTGGCTACAGAAAAATAAGTTTAGTTATCCACTATCTAACGAAACCAACATTGATTAATTTATGATTGACACTTCAGTGAAGTGTTAGGGGCCAATTGCAGTTTTTTTTCCTCAAGTGTTATGTTCTCCAATTGTTACCCATGCTGTAGGTTCCATTAGTGGCAAAAAGAAAGCCTAGGTCTAAAAATTTTATGTCCAAGCAATGTGTGGAGCTTCAGCTTGGCATTTCCATCATAAAATAGAAGCTATATACCAGTTAGGATACAGAATATGTTAATAATCATTGCAATTTAACTCATTGTATCACTTCTTTTTAAAAACAATTAACAGAGCATGTAGAAACAATTGAAATATAAGAATTTCACAGTGGTAGAATTACTACAACGAAGAGTGTTTCACATCTGTTTCAATGATTGTGTGGATAGTCTGGTTGATGAGCATTTAAATCTAAGTGGAGTCAAGTGTCTTTTTTATTTTTATTTATTATTACTGTTTTAATTTTTTTAGACATGTGCACAAAACATTTTAAAGCTTAATTTGCTACAAATTTTGCAGTAGGCTTTTCCAGGTTCCACACTGAAAATTGATGTATTTATTTGTAACCAGCTGAAAAACCAGTATTTCCCGGGTATGCAAATTCCCCTTTACCATGCATCATGCAAAAATTTATGTAGACAGCAACCTTTCCTCTTGGTTTAAAGATCAAGTGTGCAAAAATCCATGAAGATCGGAGCAAAACTGTATTTGTCAAAGAGTGTTAACGAAGTACCCTTGTGAAGCACCATACAAAAGTTTATCTAGACAGTGAGCTTCTTTTTGTTTTGATGAGAAAGTGTAGAAAATTTCAAGATCAGAGCAAAACTAAGTTTTTTGTCAAAATCTGTAAGTAAAAAACCAGCCATCATACACTGATCCAAATTTTAACTAGGACCTTCCTCATTTTGAAGGTCAAAATCAGAACAACAAAACTACAGATTTGTATGCAAGAGAAACACATGGACACACTGAAACATGCACTTTCAGTTTTTCTCCTTCAGTTTTTTGTCCTAGAATTACGAACATGCGGAGGGGATCAGCCAAATCGATCAAGCCTTTCTCAAGTTATGGTGTGACCAAGGGAAACAGAGATTCATTTTTATATATAAAGATTACATCACCTCCCACCTGGTGCCTCTATAGTTTTCAGCTACAATAAACATAATATGCCTGACTTCAAAATGGCTGATGTGAATGTTCCTGAGCGAATAATTGCTCTCTCTGAAAATAGTGTTAGAGCCTATGAAAAAGGATGTCATACGGTGTTGATTAAGGATGTGTCGAACCACAAATTAAACCGAATCAAATACGAATACCGGATCTTAAATAAAATATGTGCCGAATTCCGAACCCGAATCGAATCTTCCAAATCTCGAATCCAATTAATCTGTCAATTCAAATACATTTAAAAAGAATTACTACTCTAACACAGCCAGTATTTAAGATAAAGCCTTCTGGGACAAATCCCAAATGACAATATTAACAGTAAAACTTAAGAAATTAATATTTTATTTTAAATATTAAGGATCTTTTACTACCATCTACCTGTAAAAGAAATCTGTATGAAACATTTCGACATATATGTTGTTTAGATGGTCTAAAAATAACTTTCTTCACTCTAATACAAAATGTTTCATTTTGATGAAATAAAAAATAATGAAAGGAAAGGATTACATATTTTCTTCTTTTTCAAAAGGGGAAGTCAAAAAACTGATTCTTAAAAAATAGGATGTATAAATGTTAAATAATTTTATACTGACATATTAGGCATTCCATGAGTGACTGACAGGACATTCAGACACAGAGATATCCGCATTTATTCGACGTGTGTGTATGTGTTAGTGTCAGAAAGAAATTTTAGAACTGTGAAAAGTAATTAACACGCAGATTGCGCATCCCGGGTTAAGCAAGGGTATTTTGTAGATTTATTTATTCTTTCAAACATTTAAGATCATGTAACTTGTCTGCACAGAATTTTTATTTGTAGAAGATTTAAAAATCAGTACTAGAAGTCAGTTGCCATGCTTTATTTTTATATGCTTTCGTTCAGCATAAGAATAATACAAATGTAAACATTAACGTGACATGAATATTCTTCCGCGTTTGCCGTTGTATTTCAGGTTTGTTAGGCGGACGGAATTTAAATGTGGTAACAGCTAACACGGAAGATTACATGGCGTAATGTTTATATTTGTATTATTCTTATAGCAAAAAGAGTGTGAAACTTATGAATCATGATTCATAGGAACAATCTCTTGGCCCTAATAGAAAAACACGTCAGTTGTAGCATGAAGGCAGAGGTTGTGGGACTGATGCCCTAGCTGTTTAGTCCCCTAAAAAACCAACAACAACAACAACAACAACAACAACAACAGTAGAGGTAGTAGTGTCAGACATACTGATGCAACATAGGCTTGCCAGTCAGCTTTACATAGTAGCTTTTAGATAAGACTTCAAATGTACGGCTATTGTATGAAACTAAATGCAGAAATATAAAACAATTTTATCAGACTTATAATACAAATTTTATGAAATGTTTATAATAGCAATTAGATAGCAGTACGGTAATTCTGAATCATATCATTTGATTCCTTGGTACACAGTTACTTTTTTACTATCTAATAGCGCTATTTGGTACTTCAGAGCATCACCCTCGTACAATCTAATGCATTCTATCTTGAATATTTTTAAATGCCTGTTATGCAATCTGATTTGGAACCCACTTCCATGAATCATCATTCCATTGGCATACTTGCGCGTTTTACACGACCTTTTGCTGTCAGTTGTCTGTCACTTTTCGAAAGGCAGTCGGTGTACATGTGTTTAAGCTTGATCTTAAACGATTTATTCAAACAGATGTGAAGTGGTTGTTGAATTAACGTCATCCCACCTGGATGGCGCATGATTAGAACTTTTCTTTCTCCACATCATAAATTACTTTCTTCTTGAAATCCTAGTGCTTCATTACAGTTCAAATACCCCAGCATTTCATATAATTTGACAAAACAATACATGAAATCAGAATGAGACAACTCGTGCAAGAATCCTAAAGCCTCACGTATTGCTGGTATTTATGTGAAGAAATTTATTTTTGTTGCTACTTATATTTGCGCCTGCTAAGCATACTTGTGTAGCACTGCTTATATTAGAATAGAATAGTTACTGGCGACGGCTCCTAGTGTCATTTATCAGAACTAGTCAAAGTGAGGTCGTTTCGTTTTATGACATCGCATCTTTCAGCGGATCTATGGAAAATAAAGTAAATAATGCAAACGAAAGTGCACTGTTACGCAAAGTATACTACAATATTCGTAACTGAAGGTTTCCAAATGACACTTTGGATTCGGGATCCAGTAGTATTTGGCCAATATGTGCCGAATCTCAAATCTGAAGTCAGTATGCTAAATTCGGCGAATAATGGATTTGGCAGAACCACTCTGACACAACCCTAGTGTTGACGCTTCTACAGGAAGAAGATGGATTAAACAATTTAGAGATAATGGTGAGGTAGTGAGATGACCAGTACCTGCAAGACCAAGAGTCTCTACATGGGGACAAGATGAAAAATTTGCCAGGCCGTCCCAGAATGCTCCTTAGTCAAATATCCTGGGTTCATCATGAACTGTTCTTAGAACATAAAACAACCATTCAGGGTTTGTTGAAAATTGCTCTGACAAGGGAATGGTCCAATCTGACATGTTGAAACCTACCCACAATTTTTTTTCATAGGAAGAAGGCACCAAAAGAAATGCACTGCAAAAATTTTAACTGTTAAGATGCACTGCAAGTATTATTAATATTGAAGTTACTCGTTTGTGTTACATGAAGAACCACTTAAAACAGCAGTTTGTACAGTCCTGCTCACCTAGCACATCATTTGGAGAATGAGAAGTAAGAAGCAACTGTGGTAGAGCTCACACAAGAAATCATGGCCCATGCACAGAAACACTTTCTCGAATTGTGCACAGGGCGAGTCCATTCTTACATTCTGAAGGGTGGCCGGCTCAGTTGCATGTTGCGTGCTGGGCTGTACACTTTGTCTCTTAGCCGTCAGTCAACGGCGCCCCAAGACCGGTAGTCAACATGCAACAGAGGCGGCTGCCCCTCCAAAACAAAGGAGTGGACTCACCCAGGTTGAGAAAGCAGGGGCACGACTTCTTGCACAAGCTGTAATCTCACAGCACCATGCAGCAGAAACATCCATGGTGCACAGGCCCAAATTTTAAGCACCTAAGGCCCAGAGTATAACAGAGGGAATGAAATAAAATATGAGTGAATGAGCTTCCACGTTTCACAGAAAATTCACTACCATTCTTTTTCATCTCAGTAGAAACATTTATACTAGAGGGACAGGAAGAGGACACAAGATAATGAACATTGCAGCGTTGTTAGTTTTTCAGTTAATAACCTGCATACAGGATACAAAATTATCTTACTAGAGCCACAATGCAAAACTGTTATTCAGTTAGGATTATTTTCCAAGGTGTGTTCTTGATATAACATGCAAAATGGTGCTAGGAAGAATTAAAGTGTCTCATTGTGTATGGAAGTGTGAAATCTGTGCACTTTACACCGAATTGTACCTCCAACTTTCCTTAGCATCAGTCCAAAATTTTCCTTGTATGTGAGCTGCCATTTTTCTCTGCTTCTAATTACCATTTAAAGAAAATTTAAAAAAGAAGACTAATTAACTACCAACATGATCTGAAGAGGCTTGCTGGTCTAGCAGCAAAACATGTGCCTCGTAATCAAAAGATCGAGAGATCGAATACCATTCAGGCAACAAATTTTTTACTATGATTTTTAACCAAGCCTTCTAGGTTGGGTTGTTTGGTTTGGGTCGGGAGACTAAACTGTTATCAGCCCCCACCCCCAAGCATTCTTCTGGGCATGTTTATACCAAATTGATTGGGTCGTGCACATGACAGGTGTTTTCAGTTACATTTTCTGACACATACAGTAGCATCTACAGATCTGTTTTCACACTATTTCACCCCTCCCCCCTTTCTACAATAATATTGTTGCAATTTGACATTGTTCTGACCAGTGGTGTTATTTTTCAAGGGTTTTGAAAGTTTGATTATAATGACCCAGTACATAAACCACACTCCATTTTATTTTATTTCATTTCATTTTTCTGTAAAAGACCTATATAGTTATTAGGCCAACAATATATCAATATTAATTGTGAAATACAAATTACTTGCAACTATACTATCTTTTTTTTATATAGGAGGTCACATGGATATTACCCTTCAAGGATGATTGTTTTCATTGTTGTGGGAGGCCTGATATGTATTATGTTCCAAGGAAAATTACATAAACACCAAATCCATAAACTGTAATTATTTATTTACGGAAGACATGACCATCAAGGAAATTCTGATCTCTCCTTTTTAGCGTAACTGTTGAACGGGCCTACCATAATCGAAGAATGAATATTAAACTGAAAACAACAGATACTGGAAGGCACATCCACTGACTCATGTCAACTGCATGTAAGGACTCAGAAAAATATGCCAGTCATCTGATACATTAACCTTAGGTGAAAACTACACAAACACCAGGTGATGGTCAAAGTAATTACAAATCAATAAACCCATTTCAATATTTTTACTATGACCATTTTTTCTGTTAGTTTAAAGACTGGATTATTATAAAAAGAAATCTTTTGAAAGAATGTGGAACCTACCTGCACAAGTTTTAGTGAAGTAAGTTTTAAAATCATAACTCCACAGGTCCAAAAAATAAACAAAGAGAACTGACTCCAGTCATATTCAAACACCACAAGGAATAAAGATTTCATGTAAGACAAAAATGAAAATGTATCAGCCAAGAGTAGTTGCAATGATGATGATTTAAGTAAATATAAGGAATACTGTAAAATATTTAAAAAAGTTATTCAGGCATCTAAACAAATGCATTATGAAAAGAAGATAGCAACACCAGGAAACCAAATAAGAACAATATCAGATATAGTGAAAGAGGAGACTGGAAGAACCAGAAAGGAACCAGAACAGGTAGGATTAAGAGTAGCTGAGACAACTGATAGGCATAGTGTGGTAAATCTATTTAACAAGTACTTTATATCCGTTACTGATAGTATGGGTCAGTAAATAATGCCCTTGAATATTTGAAACTAGCATTTACAAATAACTTCACATACATGAATATGTCACTCACTTCACCACAAGAAATAACTTCCATAATAAAATCTTTAAAAACAAAGCATTCTAGTGGTTACGATGAAATATCAACAAAGTTAATTAAAGCGTGTTCTTGTGAACTTAGCACAATTTTAAGTTATTTGTGTAACCAGTCTATTATAATGGGAACATTTCCTAATTGGCTAAAATATGCGAATATTACATCTCTATTCAAGAAGGGGGATAAATAGATACCACAAAACTACAGACCCATTTCACTTTTGCCAGAATTCTCAAAAATTATAGAAAAGGTAACGTACAAGCAACTTGTCAACCACTTAATCACAAATGGCATATTGTCTAGAACTTAGTTTGGATTTCTGAAAGGTTCTGATATCGAGAAGGATATTCACACTTACAGTGAGAATGTACTTAATTCATTAGATAATAAATTGCAAGCAGCAGGTATTTTCTGTGATTTGTCAAATGCATTTGATTGTGCGAACCATAAAATCCTTTTAAGTAAATTAGAATTCTATGGGGTCACGGTAAATGCTGCAAAATGGTTCAAGTCGTACCTCACTAACAGGAAACAAAGGGTGTTAGTGCAAGTGACTAGTGAATTAAGCCAACAGTCATCATTGGATCATGTCAGTTGGTAGATCACATGGGTACTATCACACCTCCGGAAAGGCAATACTCTCTCCCTCAACAACCTGTCCAAGAAACCTCAACCTCCTCTTATTGCACACAAACCCAGTCTCTCCCATCTACTAAATCTCCCACTCCCAACTCCTCACCCTCCCAAACCTCAAAACTCCAATCCACACAATCCGAAACCACAACACCCCAATTCAGTAGTCAACTTCTCCTCCAAACCTCTCCCCCAATCTGAAACCTCTGTCCTATCCAAAGGCTACACCTTTAGCCCTACTCCCAAATTTAACCAACCCTTCGACCACCATTTACTCCAGTCCCGTAACCCGGAAGGTGTACACGATCAAAGGTAGAGCCAATTGCGATAGTACCCATGTGATCTACCAACTGACATGCCTACACTGTGAAGCGTTCTATGTGGGAATGACCAGCAACAAACTGTCCATTCGCATGAACGGTCACAGGCAGTCAATGTATGTTGGTAATGAAGATCACCCTGTGGCTAAACATCCCTTGGTGCACGGCCAGCACATCTTGGCGCAGTGTTACACCGTCCGGGTTATCTGGATACTTCCCACCGACACCAATCCTTCAGAACTCCGGAGATAGGAACTTGCCCTTCAGCTTATTCTCTTCTCCCGTTGCCCACCTGGTCTCAACCTCCGCTAAATTCAAATTCCCGCCCACCATCTTTAGCATCTTTGCCCCGGTTCTGCAGACAGAGCCTCTGCCTCAAGTGGTATCTCTGTCCAACTTCTTTGCTTTTTACAAATGTCTGTCTAGGTGTGTTTGCGTTTGGATATGTGTGAGTGTGTGTGTATTTGTTTACCTTCCTTTTTGTCCCCTAAGATAAGTCCTTCCACTCCTGGGATTGGAATGACTCTTTTTCCGCCTCCTTAAAACCCATATCCTTCCCTTTCTCCTCCCCTTTTTTTCCTCTTTTTCCTGAAGAAGCTGCCAGTGGTCGCGAAAGCTTATATGTGTGTTTGTGTGTGATTATTTGTGCCTATCGACAAGCCGGTCCATTTGGTAAGTCATCCGATTTCTATTTTTTATACTAGTTTATCTCACCAGGAAAGTTTCCTTATATATAATATAAAAATCACACTCAAACACACATACAAGCTTTCGCCACCACTGGCAGCTTCTTCAGGAAAAAAGGGGAGGAGAAAGGGAAGAATATGGGTTTTAAGGAAGTGGAAAAGGAGTTATTCCAATCCCAGGAGTGGAAGGACTTACCTTAGGGGACAAAAAGGAAGGTAAACAAATACACACACACCCACACATATCCAAACGCAAACACACCTAGACAGACATTTGTAAAAAGCAAAGAACACAGAGCAAAGAAGTTGGACACATATACATAATACGAATATTATAGATGAAAAATTCCTAGCAGGAAAAATTATATATAAAAAATAGACAAATATTACTCACCAAGTGAAGGAGCACAGGTGTGACGGCAGCACAAATAAACAGAACACACACACACACACACACACACACACACACACACACACACACACAATGCTAGCTTTCGCAGCCTAGCTGCTTCATTAGGCAGAAGGGAAGGAGAGGGAAAAGGAAATGATGAGGGTTTAAAGGAGTGGGTAAGGAGTCATTCCAATCCCGGGACAGGAAAGACTTACTTTGGGGGGAAAAAGGAGGGTAAACAAATACACATACATGCACACATTTACACAGACGCAAGTACACCTAGGCAGACATACTGTAGAAAGCAAAGAAGTGTATGTCTGCCTAGGTGTACTTGCGTCTGTGTAAATGTGTGTGTGTGTGTGTATTTGTTTACCCTCCTTTTTTTCACCCAAGGTAAGTCTTTCCTGTCCCGGGATTGGAATGACTCATTACCTACTCCTTTAAACCCTCATCATTTCCTTTTCACTCTCCTTCCCTTCTGCCTGATGAAGCAGCTAGGCTGCGAAAGCTAGCGTTTGTGTGTGTCTGTTCTGTTTATTTGTGCTGCTGTCACACCTGTGCTCCTTCGCCTGGTGAGTAATCTTTGCCTACATATGAAGATTACTCACCAGGCGAAGGAGCACAGGTGGTGATAGTAGCACAAATAAAACACACGTTTGTGTGTGTGTGTGTGTGTGTGTGTGTCTGTGTGTGTGTGTGTGTTTCATTTGTGCTACTATCACCACCTCTGCTTCTTCGCCCGGTGCGTAATCTTCATATTTTTTATATATATATTTTTCCTGCTAGGAATATATATAAGAGGACAAAGGATAAATAAGAGAGCATGAACACAGGATGGTCAGAATAAAGGTGAGGTCATGCATAAAGTGAAAATCAATAACAAAGTTTCCAGAGATGAAGTTGGCAACAAGTGGTTAAGGGGAAAGCCATGATCCAAATACACATATATCATGTTGTGGGCCACTGTTTTCATAAGAAGATACTTAAACTACACCATAAGTAAGTAAATGTGAAGATGATTATTGACATTGAAATACAGGGGGTGTTTATATATGAAATATTGGAGTTTTAATGCTATATAATATTTATTATATTAAACTTACAATTATAAATGATATGTCAAATGAAAGAGCAACTCAAACAGTTTTACCAATAACCTTATAACTGTCCAATGTGAGCACCATTTGTCACACAGCACAAATCAAGTCCATAGCCAAGTTCTTCCAAACATTGATAAGTGTGTCCTCAGGGATCGTAGCAACAACTGCTTCAATCCGGTTTATTAATTCATGAAGGTCAGCCAGTAGAGGCATGTACACACAATCCTTGATTAAGCCCCAAAGGCAAAAGTCACATGGCATTAGATCAGGTGAATGTGGAGGCCATGCAAAGCAAGCACAGTCATTGGGCTCCTTGCAGTCTATCCAGCATTTGGGAACAGTGACGTTCAACCAATAACGTACTTCACAACACCAGTGAGGTGGTGCACCAACTTACTGAAAAATGAAGTTCTCTGGCTCATCTTCTTCCCACTGAGAGTCATTGTGCTAGTGTATCAAGGTAAGAAGTGCCAGTTGCAGTAGGTTCACCAAAAAAAGAAAGGCCCAAAAACTTTTTGCCGGAATATGGCACAATAAACAGTCATTTTGCACGTTGTTGCATTTGTACCATCTTGTGAGGATTTTCTGAGCCTCAGGTATGCATATTGTGAGTGTTAACATGTCCATCTAAGGTGAAAGGTCCATTCATCACAGAAGACAACATGATCCCGAAAATCGTTGTTGTCGTCATGAAATAACATGTTGTTTGCAAAGTAATCCGTGGTCTGTTGGCTTTGGAACCTGTAATGACTAAACGGTAAGGACACAGTTGTAACCTCTTTCTTAAAACAGTCGACACAAACTCTTAATTCATGATCAGCCTTCCAGACTAATTTCTTTGAGCTAGAAGTGAACGACTCTCACTCACTTGACAGTTTCTTCAGAAACTCTTCATTGTTCCATGCTCCTCTCTTTACAAAGGTATCCATCTATGACACCATCTATGAATGTTATTATCACTTGGAGGATCACAACCGAACTTCAGCTGGAACACAGGTTGCACAGTAACAGATTTGGTCTTTGCGAACTGCAAAACACAAAACACTTTCCGTTCACTAGTCACCATCTCTGCTACTACCACTGTCAAGTGGATTGTGGCGGAAATATTAAATGCTGGGCATGTTTACTGGTGCCAAACATAACTGCTCGAGTAGCTCTTTCATTTGACATAGCATTTATAACTGTAAATTTAATATAATAAATATTATAAAGTGTTAAAACCCTGATATTCATTTATAAATACCCTATTATTGTCCTCCAGAAGGGTATAGTTTGTAATATCTTCAGACATTTCATCTCTCGAAATTTCTCCTTTATTTTCACCTTCTCCATCTCTTAGATATAAAGAGAAATACTTACTCTGAGAGTACACTCTCCACTGCTTTTAGTTTCACATAAAAACAGCTAGGACTCTCTAAGGCAAGCACAGTCACTCTGAGGCGGAAAGGATCACTATTTTCCTTTATCTCGGGATCTGGAGTGACTTCAGATACTGCCTTCCGAGTTTTAGTTTTTGTTGGATCAACTGCTTGTGGCTTTGCCTTTGAGATTACTCGTGTTTCAGCTTTCTGAAAACATCATAAAAGGGTGTATTGCACTTTATACACACACACACACACACACACACACACACACACTATCGTTAAACACAGAAATGATGGCGGGTCATGCGAGTCTAGACAAAGATAGTTACTTAGATGGTTTCAAGCAACAGTTGTAGTACATGTATTTATGTGCCTTGCATTTGAAGAAACCTTATAGTCTGCAAATAATAGCACTTGCTGCTTAGGTACAATTTGTTGCTTGCCAGCACCATCCGCTATTACAACTAGCAACAAATACAATGAAATCGACTGGATAATTAGCTACAATCAAGTTTAATTTTGGCAATGCCTACAACAGTCACAGCAGAGTGTTAGGAACAATACTGAATGCTAACTGGCTGTCACAGAATGCGCAGACTGAGCCTAAACTTAACGGCCATTATTCCTGGTTCCAACTACAGTGCAAAAAAAAAAAAAAAAACAATACATAATGAAGACCAATCATCACCAATACTAGGTCCATGTAGTTCAAGTAGCAGATATATACATGGCTCATCAAAGATAAGAAGACTGTAGTTTTTCAGGTATGAGATCAGCAGACATGAATTTCTATGACACTGTGCTGCAGTTACTTTGAGTGCTGAAATAATCCAACAGTAACACATGAAAATAAAAAGCTTAATTCCAAAATATCCTTGTTGCATTATAAACTGCAGCTGTAGTGTAAGTTGGAGATTTATTTTGGTAAGAATATGCAATCAGCTGCTTTTATAGATGTTCCTTTATTCGTCCATAACTGGTTGTTAAGCCATTGCAGGTTCATTATCAGTGGATAAGGTACAGGAGAATTATATTATTTTGCACCACGTGTAGATTCACAGTGTTGTGGTGGTTTGTGTTTTTACTTTATGTTAGAGCAGGGGTTCCGAACCTGGGGATAATTACCCCCTCGGTGGTAAAACGGTAATTCTGTGGGGGTAATATGTAAGGTACCGGTAGTGGATACAATTTTTAAAATAATTATATCAAATGACAGCTCCGAAGCACATGTCTTGTCTTGTGTTCCCTCTCATTGTTTAATGACAACAATTATACAATTCCCGCATTAGATGTTTGCATTGCGAATTGTCGTCTTTTTCTTCTATTTGATGTTTTTGATGACGAAAAAATGGTACAATTGTGGTTAGTAAAGAGTAAACAGCCTACTACTACACATTGTGTAACCTTGTAGATGGCAGACCTCTTCCTAGTCCTGAGTCGGTAAACATCAGGAATGCTTTGGCCGGCAGTCATTTGTTCCCGGCAGCAGCCAACAGTATCTAAATACCCGTGTTGTGTGAGGTAGTCATTGTTTTGAAGCCATAGTCGTCTGCTTTGTTACTTGATTGCACGACCCTGTTCCAAGTGTTTTCCATTCTGCAACGATTTCAGTTTCGTTTACTAACAATATATAAAGCTAATTTTCCTTCTGTGCATAACTTCTGCAAATCGTGCAGTTTGTGGTCCCAGTAAGTGTGTATTGTTCACACCTCGCCACGGGCGTCATTCATGTATTGTTGAATGCTTTTGTTTTGGTCCGCATATAAACAATGCTTACTTCCCCATTCATTTACTTGGCAAAAATATAAGGACAGGCCCGGCCTACCCACAGTTGTAATTAATAGCACGCCGCACGATCAGTGTTTTGTGCTTTCCTAGGAGCCATCATCTCCCACAGATCGTTAGTTTTTTCCTTCTGAAAACAAGATCCTGCACCCGTTTGGTAAGTACCATAAGTAATATGTCACTACTTTTTATGTGTTTTTCTAAATACTGTTACAAGTTCGTGGGTAATTCATGTACATTTCGTGCAATATTTTACGTTTGTTTTAGGTACCATGGCTTCTACATGCAGAAAAAAGTGTTCATACAAAGAAGCATTTCTGCAATGGGGTTTCACAATCTTGTTGATAATAATGTAGAAAAGCCTTAGTGTGTTATATGTAATAAAGTTCTTTCTGCAGAGAGCATGGGAACCTAGCAAATTAGAAGAACATTTTGAGAAAATTCATAAGGAGTTTGCAGATAAAGATATAGGTTTCTTTAAGGGAAAAAGAGACTGGTCTGAAATCTTCGCAACTGGACTCGACAGGAAATGTGCAAAAGGCAAATGAAGCCTCTTATCAAATTTCTTATCTCATTGCTCTGAAGAAAAAGCCGCACACTATAGGAGAGGATCTCATCAAGTCTTGTTTGTGTGATGCAGTTTCGCTCGTTATTGGTGAGCAACATGTGGCTAAGATTAAACAGATATCACACAACTGTTCAAAGTCATATTCGAGAGGTGAGTGAAGACATTTTAACAACAGTTATTTCTGAAATTAAAGGAAGTTCTATGTTTGCTTTGCAACTGGACGAGTCAACAGATGTAGCTTCATGTTCACAATTACTGGCATTTACTCGGTACATCAAACATGACTATATAAAAGAAGAATACCTGTTCTGCAAGTCTTTGCCCACTACATCTCGCGGTGAAGACATCTTAGAAATTCTGAAACAGTTTATTGAGGAAAACGGACTTGACTGGTCAAAGTTGTTTGGTGTTTGTACAGATGGAGCACCTTCAATGATGGGAATTTGGACTGGGTTCCAAGCACTCGTGAAACAAGTTGCTCCTCAAACTATGTCTTACCATTGCCTCATACATCGTTATGCTCTGGCTGTCAAGACTCTTCCTCCAGATTTACAAAGCACATTCAATTACTTCATAAAAATTGTGAATTTTATTCGTGGCAGTGCTACGAACTCAAAATTATTTAAAGTTTAATGTGATGAAGTTGGTGCTACATTTAATGCTCTTTTGTTCCACACGGAGGTACACTGGTTATCGAGAGAAAAGGTTTTAAACAGGGTTTACGAGGTACCTGATGAAATAGGACTCTTTCTTGAAAACCAAGGAACACAAAAAGAGAAAGAATTGTACTCAAAAATCAAAGAAAAAATATTTGTCGAAATGTTAGCGTATCTTGCTGACTTTTTCAGTGAAATTAACAGTATTTCAGTACAAGGAAATACGACGAATATTTTGACAGTGCAGGATAAAATTGCCAGTTTCGTCCGTAAATTGGAACTTTACCAACGCAGGGTCCAAGTAGGAGATCTATCGATGTTTACACACCTGTGTGATCAGTTTGTAAATGAGGAAACTGAAAGAATCATGTGTGAAACTTCCATTGTTCAGCACTTATCTGCAGTTATAAACTCAATGAAGTAATATTTCTCAGACATAGATAATCGTCAGCTGAACTCCTGGATATTGGGACCATTTCCTGTTGAAGAGGAAATTTTCAAAGACAAAGATGTTTCAGCCAAAGTAGAATTTCTCGGACAACGTGAAAATAGCACATTCAGAATGGAATTTCAAAATTACAACCTTTGTACTTTTTGGCGAAAAGTAGGAGCTGAATATCCTATTATTGCTGACGGAGCTCTAAGGATGTTAACACCATTCGGGACCACTTACAGATGTGAGAGTGGTTTCTCAACGTTGCTGACAATAAAAACTAAGGCCAGAAACCGCTTGAATGTGGAACATGACTTGAAATGCACCTTAAGCAAAACTGAACCAAACATTAAAAAACTTGTGTCTGCTAAACAGTAACAACCTTCACACTGAATGTAATTGCTACATTGAAATTGTAAAAAAAAAATCGTTTATCTTATGCAGTTCATTATGATTCAGGACTAAAAAGGTTGGGAAGCACTGTGTTAGAGCATATCCATGTTGTACCTTGGGCACTGCCAATGTTCACACCAAGCCCCTACCATGCCATAGACGAGAGTTGAAACAACTGCTCACGAATTGAATATGCTGCCATTTGCAGGGATGAATGTTTGAAAGTTAACCCTATTTGGCATTAGGTGTCACAACATAGCCACCCCCCCCCCCCCGAACCTCATTCACAAACAAATGTGTACCATATCCTTACAGACCTCAATTCCACTCAATTCCACCCCCCACACTATTCAGTTCATTCTGTGGAAGCTGATGCTATGTGTGTGTGTTTATTTTATGTTTAGGGTTACTTTCCACCCACCTGCATACAGGCATGAGTGTTTCCTCAGCTTTAGCAT
This sequence comes from Locusta migratoria, assembly GCA_026315105.1. Taxonomy (NCBI): domain Eukaryota; kingdom Metazoa; phylum Arthropoda; class Insecta; order Orthoptera; family Acrididae; genus Locusta; species Locusta migratoria. Next base: position 283,597,991 of record CM048745.1, on the reverse strand, counting down.
TGAGTATAGTTAGTGACTCATCTCTGATTGGAATATTACTGTCATCAGCAAACAGTACTGATTCACCATGCTTGACACTCTGTGGAAAATTATTGATGGATATTAAAAAGAGAAATGGGCCCAGCACAATTCCCAGGAGGCTCCTATGTTGATACATACTGGGCCAGGAAGGTATTTTATGGTGTGCTTGGAGTAGAAGAAACGACTATTTTACTTTTCCCAAGGACATGCAGCTGTATTGCATGAATATGTATGATGATGGTGTAAAATATTCCGGAGGTAAAATAGTCCCCCATGCTGATCTATAGACGGACTATTCAGGACGATGTCGCCATCAAGAGAAACAAATCAGGCATTCTACAGATCAGAGATGAGAAATGGATAGGATGAAGTTAGATATGGTTGGGTTTAGTGAAGTTTGGTGGCAGGACACACAGGATTTCTCATCAGGTAATTACAGGGTTAAAAATACAAAATCTGTTGGAGTAAATGCAGTTGTAGGTCTAATAATGAAAAAGAAAATAGAATTTCTGGTAAGTTAAAAAACAGCACACATACATGAAGTCAACACCGACCACAGCAGTACAAGTTTATATGCCAACTAGCTCTGCTGCTGATGAGAAGATTGAAGAAATTCATGAGGACGTAAAGGAAATTATTCAGATGGTTAAGATAGAGGAAAACTAGATTGTGATGGGGGACTGGAATTCAATAGTAGAAAAAGGAAGGGAAGAAAATAGTAAGTGAATATGGATTTGGAGCGGGGGGGGGGGGGGGGGGGTAAGGAATAAAAGAGGAAGCCACCAGGTAGAATTTTGCAATTTACTCATAATGAACACTTGGTTTAAAAATCATGAAAGACAGTTGTACATATGGAAGAGACCAGGAGACACCAGAAGGTAGAAGACAAGATTCCATAATGGTAATACAAAGATTTTGAAACTTCATGACATATCAAGGGGCAGATATAGACTCTGACCATAACTTATTGATTATTAACTGTAGATTAATGATGGAAATTCTGTACAGAGAAGATAAATTATATTTCAAAAGAGATAGACTGGCTGAGCAGTACTTACCTTTGTGCTGTAGCACCAACAGTCACACAAATAAAGAAAAAAGTGACGAAAAAAGAGAAGAACAAGCTTCTGGAACAGGGTTCCTCCATCAGGTGGAAGAGAAGGGAAAAAAATGGAATGGGAACAAAAGGGGAAGGTAATTCACTACCTACATCGCGAGGATGCCCCCCTTATGTTCCCATACCTTTTTTTCTGCTTCCCTTCTCTCCTACCTGATGAAGGGACCCTGTTCCAAAAGCCTGTTCTCTTTTTATCTCATTAACTGTAGATTAAAACTTAAAGAGACTGGAAAAAGTAGAAAAGTAGAGAGATGGAATTTGGATAAACTGAAGGAAACAGGGCTTGATAGCACAGTGGTAGAGTCGCAAACTATTAATCCAAAGATTGCTAGGTCCTAGGATTTTTATCTGACACTTTCCACTTCTTTCACCTCTCGCAATGTTGCTGATGTGAAAAATATCGTGGTTCAGAATCCATGTTAAACTGTAGGTCCCCCTATAACTGGCTGGGGAAATCAGTTCAAAGGTCGAAGGAAGGCAACGGCATACCAACTCCAAACATGGCGATGCCTAGTAAAGCACTATGGTGTTCAAACCAATCTTCGGATTGTTGACTGCTTTAACTTTTTTCGAAGGAAACAGAGATTACTGAGAGTTTCAGCAGGAACATTAGGCAGGGATTGCCAGAAATGGGCAAACATATTACAGTAAAAGAAAAATGGGTAGCTAAGAGAGAGACAGTAGTGAAGGCCACATAATATAATATAGTTAGAAAGACAAGATCCTTGGATAACACAAGAGATACTGACTTAATTGATGAATGGAGAGCAAGTACTGAGAAAAGAAGGAAAAGCTGAAAGGTGGAAGTAATATATGAGGGACTAGAGAAAAGAAATGAACTTGAAGGCAGTATTATGGATATAGAAGAGGAAGTGGATGAAAATGACATAGGAGATACAAAACTGCGAGAAGAATTCGACAGAGAACTGAACGATTTTAGTCAAAACAAGGCGCCTGGAGTAAATGATATGCCCTCTAAACTGCTGGAAATGTTGTGGGATGCTGTCATGAAGAAACTGTTCCACCTTGTGTGCAAAATTTAGAGACAGGAGAAGTTCCCCCAGAGTTCAAGAAAAATATATCAATTCAAAATAAAGCAAGAGAAGACAAAAGTGAAAATTACAGAACTATCATTTTAATAAGTCACGGTTGCGAAATACTGACTGGGTTTATTTAAAGACAAATGTGCTGGGAAACAGTATGAGGTTTTTTTTTAACCTATGGGATGCGATCACTAAGGAAAATTGTATAAGGGAGGATGATAAAATCAACAACTGTCTTGAGTTAACAGATAATTGTTCTTTCTTTTTCTCACTATGGGACGGCACATTGGAAAGTATGGTGAGGCCTATACGGCAGTGAGCAAATCCTGCAAAATGATTAGGGAATGGTTTGATCAGACTGGGGGAGAGTTTCAATTGGATGGTGCTATGGACTGGGAATGTATTGCTTCAATGTTGGGATTAGGTTGGCTTTGGTTGGAGGAACTGGAGGCAAAGAAGTGTTTCCATAGTAGGTATTGGGAGAAGAATAGCATGTCTTTGGTTTCATCAAAGTTGGATGTAGGGATGAAGCTGAGGCCTAAAGCTTCAGTTGAATTATGGTTTTTGGTGGAAAGGCTGACAATAGTGTTTTTGGTTTGTCTAGTTTCTGTAATGCATGTGATTTTGGGATGGAGGCATCCTTATATTGTTCAGTGGTCGATACTACTAACTCCTAGCAGGCTGACAATGAAATCATGACATCTAAAATGGCATAAAATTTATATCGCGCACTCTTAGTATAACTCCTTTTATTATCAAGATCAATATAATATGCATCCCCCTCCTCTCAATCTACTATTGGTCTCTGGTACACAATAAAGAAGAAATTTACAAACTTGCAAGCAAATTCTTGACCTCAGATTCATACAAAAATGGCAGAGAAAAATGAAGAGATTTGTATTCTAGCCATCAGGGGTCCATTACATGTACTTTCTGGTGTCTTAGTATGCTTGAGAGAGTATACTGAAACTTGAAGGCAGTTCAAAATCATTTGAAACCATATGAAAGTTCAAATCTTTTTGGACAAGTATTGCACCTATCAAATCACTAGAATCTACATATCCCTTAACTGTAATACCCAAAAGTAAAAGGGAAACTATGGAGCCAGACACACTGCAGTAATGGTATTCTGAATTTATTAATATGACACAAACATTAATAGTTTGCTGAATAACACTACATGCAACCTCATGTAACATGGCAACATTATACTCATAAAGAACCAAAAATAATACAATAGGTACAAAGTTACAATATTGGCCTTTTGCTTTACTTAACTATTTGCCTGTCAAAATTCATAAAAATGATCAATAGTATTTGGTAATCAAGAGTATCTGAAAAAAAAAAAAATCATTCCATTAGGGAACTAATTTTACTTTTATTACATACCATCCACCTCAAATAAGTTTTACCTTGTGTGGAACAGTGTCCTGGACTGATACACCTGATTTTGCATATTCAACAAGAACAGAGCTGTAACAAAGATAATGGCAAGAGTAAGTAATGGTTATTATGGTAATCATATTATTTTCACTGTTTCTCATCTAATGAATTAATATAAAAAAGATTATACCACAGTTACAAAGGCTTAATTCACCAAATTTACCTATAAAACCTACTTGGAACAACAATACACAAAACAATATACAGAAGGTGTTGAGTTGCACAATGCCTCCAGCCCACCAACATTCAAGTTCCACACCAATGGACTGGAGGTTTTGTGTGTGTGTGTGTGTGTGTGTGTGTGTGTGTGTGTGTATAACAAAGTGTGAGAGTACGTTGTTTGTTGTTGTTGTTGTTGTTGTAGTCTTCAGTCTGCAGACTGGTTTGATGTAGCTCTCCACACTACCCTGTCCTGTACAAGTCTCTTCATCTGAGAATATGCTTGACAACCTACATCCTTCTGAATCTGCTTACTATATTTGTCCCTCAGGCTCCCTCTACAATTTTTACCCCACACGCTTCCTTCTAATGCTAAATTGACAATTCCTTGATATCTCAGAATATGTCCAACCAATCTATCCCTTCTCTTTGTCAGGATATGCCAGAAACTCCTTTTCTCCCCAATTCGGTTAAGCACCTCCTCATTAGTTACGTGATATACCCAACTAATTTTCATCATTTGTCTGTAGCACCAAATTTCAAAAGCTTCTATCATCTTTTTATCTGAACTCCTTTTTGTCCACGTTTCATTCCCATACAATGCTACACTCCAGACAAATGCTTTCAGAAAAGACTTCCTAACATTGAAATTAATACTGGATGTTAACAACTTTCACTTCTTTAGAAATGCTTTTCTTCCCATAGCCATTCTGCATTTTATATCTTCTTTACTTCGGCCATCAGATGTTATCTTGCTGCCCAAATAAAAAAATTCATCTACTACTTTTATTGTCTCATTACCTAATCTAATTCCTTCAGCATCACCTGATTTTCTGATATTGCATTCCATTACCTTCATTTTAGTCTTGTTAATGTTCATCTTGTATCTTCCTTTCAAGACACTGTCCATCCCATTCAACTGCTCTTCCAGATCTTTTGCAGTCTCTGACAGAATTACTATGTCATCGGCAAACTGCAATTTTTTATTACTTCTCCCTGCACTTTAATGCCCTCTCCAAATTTCTCCTTCCATTCCTTCACTGCCTGCTCAATGTACAGATTGAACAACATTGGGGAAAGGCTACAACCCTGTCTTACTCCCTTCCCAACCTCTGTGTCCCTTTCTTGCCCTTCGACTCTAATAACCACTTCCTGGTTTTTGTATCGGTTGAATATAACTCTTCACTCCCTATATTTTACGCCTGCTACCTTCAGAATTTGGAAGAGTGTATTCCAGTCGACATTGTCAAAAGCTTTCTCCAAATTGAAAAATGCTAAAAACGTAGGTTTCCCTTTCCTTAGCCTATCTTCTAAGATAAGTTGTAATGTGAGTATTGCCTCCCGTGTTCCTACATTTCTCCTAAATCCAAACTGATCTTCCCCGAGGTCATATTCCACAAGTTTTTCCATTCGTCTGTAAAATAATTAGTTAGTATTTTGCACCCATTACTTTAATACTGATAGTTCTGTAATTTTCACACTTTTCTGTACTTGCTATCTTTGGAATTGGAATTACAATATTCTTCTTGAAGTCGGAGGGTATTTCCCCTATCTCATACATCTTGCATACCAGGTGATACATTTTTTCACAACTGGCTCTCCTCACGACATCAGCAGTTCAGATGGAATATCATCTACTTCAGGGGCCTTGTTTCGACTCAAGTCCTTCAGCGCTCTGTTGAATTCTTCTCGCAGTATCATATCTCCTATCTCATCTTCCTCCACTTCGTCTTCCATTTCTAGAATACTGCCTTCAATTTTATTTCCGTTGCATAGGCCCTCTATGTATTCCTTCCACAGTTCAGCTTTCCCCCGTTTGCTTAGTACTGGTTTTCCTTCTGAGTTCTTGATATTCAAACAGCTGCTTTTTTTTTTTTCTCCAAATATCTCTTTTATTTTCCTGTAGGGGTATCTACCTTTCCCCTAGTTATGCATTCTGCTACAGTTCTGCATTTGTCCTCTAGCCACTCCTGCTTAGGCAGTCTGCACTTCATGTCAATCTAATTTTTCACACGTTTGTACTCCCTTTTGCCTGCTTCACTTGCTGAAGTTTTATATTTTCTCCTCTCATCAATTAAGTTCAGTATATCCTGTGTTATTCAGGGTTTTCTATTAGGTCTTGTCCTTCTGCCTATATGGTCCTCTGTAGCCTTCACTACCCTATCTCTCAGAGCTACCCATTCTTCTTCTACTGTATTACTTTCCCCAGTTTCAGCCAATCCTTGCCTAATGCTCGCTCTGAGACTCTCGACCAGCTCTGGTTCCTTCAATTTGTCCAGGTTCCATCTCCTAACCTTCATACCTTTCTGCAGTCTCTTAAGTTTTATTCTGCAGTTCATAACCAATAAGTTATGGTCGGAGTCTATATCTGCCCCTGAATATGTCTTACAGTTTAGAACCTGGATTCTAAATCTATTCCTTACCATTATACAGTCAATCTGGTACCTTCCAGTGTCTCCTGGTCTCTTCCACGTATACAGCCCTCTTTCATGATGATTAAACCAAGTGTTGGTCATCATTAAACTGTGCTCTGTCCAAAATTCTACCAAGTGCTCTCCTCTTTCATTCCTTTTTCCCAACTTATATTCACCTACTATATTTCCTTCTCTTCCCTTTCCTACTACAGAGTTACAGTCCCCCATCACAATCAAGTTTTCATCTCCCTTAATTTTCTGAATAATTTCTTTTATCTCCTCATACATTTTTTCGATATCCTCATCGGCCGTGCTAGTTGGCATATAAACTTGCACTACAGTGGTCAGTGTTGGCTTTGTGTCTATCTTTACTACGACAATGCGTTCACTATGCTGTTCGTAGTAACTTACCCACATTCCTATGTTCTTATTCGTTATCAGACCTACTCTTGTGTTACCACCAATTGATTTTGTATTGCCACCTAACTTCACTAATCCCTACAATATCTAACTTTAACGTATCCATTTCCCTTTTCAAATTTTCTAACTTACCTACTCGATTAAGGGTTAGAACATTCCACGCTCAGAATGCCTGTTTTGTTTTTCATGACGACATCCTCCTAAGTAGTCCCCGCCCGGAGATCCGAATGGGGGGACTATTTTACCTCCGGAATATTTTACCCAAGAAGACGCCATCATCATACAGTAGAGCTGCATGTCCTCGGGAGAAATAACGACTGTGGTTTCCCGTTGCTTTCAGCCATTCACAGTAACTGCATGGCAAAGCCATGTTAGCTGATGTTGCAAGGCCAGCTCAGTCAATCATCCAGACTGTTGCCCCTGTAACTACTGAAGAGGCTGCTGCCCCTCTTCAGGAACCACACAATTGTCTGGCCTCTCCACAGATACTACTCCACTATGGTTGCACCTATGGTACGGCTATCTGCATTGTAGAGGCACGCAAGCCACCCCACCTCAGCAATGTCTGTGGTTCATGGGGGTGGGTAACAAAGTACTATATGTAAATGTGGGAAAACTTTCACTGGACAGGAGAGAAGAGGGAAGGAAAGAAGAAAAAGTGGATGTAGATTACTAACAACCTAGGTTATGAAGTAACAAGGGGAAGACAAGTAAAGATGGAGGAAATGTTGTCAGAAGGATATCAGCACCAACTTCAAAGCAAATAAGACAGATTGAGAAGCAAAAAGATATAGGGGAGATATGAATAGAAAGATGACAAAAACATATAATAGTAAAGAGGTAAAATAACAAGATAAAACTATAAATGATAAAAATGAAGGATACATAAATTCATTAGTCAAGGACTAAAGATGAAAGAGAAAAAGAAAAAAAAAATGGCTACTGGGCAAACTGGAGTAGAAGTTCAAGGTTAGTGGTTAACTGAGTTGAGTTCAGGGGGTTAGCAGGATGAACGAATGTGTTGGAGTGCAAGTCCTCATCTCTGCAGTTCTGTGGAACTGGAACACTAACTTTTCAGCAGAAGTAAGAACCATTATACACAATCTCAAAACAGATTATGTCTAATAATCGCTGTTGTGATGAATCACAGTGATTACTACACGAAGACCTCCACCAATTTACCATACTGAAAACACGGAAGACCCCCAACCCCACCTTCAACACCAACCAGCCACAAAGTGCACCTCCTTGTCACCTAGTACCATACCAGACTAGACAAACTGGGTTAGATCCTTCATCGGTGCTTTGATTTTCTTTTGCGAATTCCTGAAATGAGAGAAAACTACCCAAGAATGTTCAGACTACTCTTAAAGTGGTATTTCGTTGCACCTACACAGCATCCTAGTCAATTCATATGCCACTCCAATTCCAAAACCTTACCACAGTGATCATTTTCTCAGTGGAATTCCTACCCAATCCATCCACCCACCATTCCCTATTGCAGGCCGATCACAGACTTATCCTAACCATCAGAGGCTGGGCCCAATGGGAAAGGGGCCTACAACTTCTCTCATTTATTGTCTCTTTCCCACCTGTCAGCTGCCTCCCTCGCTCCTCTGTCGCCCTTTTGACTGCATTTACGTGCATTTCATTACGTCCACATATTAATTTTCTACATCACCATGGTTTTTTCTAGCCCACCCTTGCACTTCTGAAGTGCCAGTCAAGCCAGGGTCATCGGTGCACGAGTTGCGCCTGTGTGATTGCGCAAATGAAATGCCTCTTTGCTCCCTTTTTTTCTGATGAAGGTTGCAGCTGAAAATTTTAAAGTTATATGAGCGTGTCAGGTCTTTTTTACATGGCTGTCTGTTGCTCAGTAATCATCTTTACAGTGAGCTGCAACCTATCCTCATTATACTAAATACAAAATATCTTTTATTATTTTCTCATGATCAGTAGCAAGTAATGATATGACCCTCGTTCATTAAGAGCACTCCTCAGAAAAGTAGGACCATGACAAATATTCCAGACAAAGTGAAACATTCATGAGGTTCCATCATCAAAAAGGGGAGCCCAGTCAAACAAATGAAAGCTTCACATCCTGTTACCAAAGAAGAAATTTTGAGGCAAATGCTTAATGGGTGAAAGTATGTCTGTTACACTTCAGTAGAAACACACTAGTCTGTGTTATATTCATATGAATGAAAGTACAGTAATTAAGATACATTGCACTTTTTTAAAAAAATATTTGAATGAATTATCAAATAAAACTTTACTACCTTGTACACTCTAATCCTTGCACAATATTATTTTAACCTTCTATCAAGGGTGATGCTAATTTTGAATAATAAACAGGTCCTGGGTGATGCAACACAACTTTAAATTGCTGAGTCAAGTGGTTGATTCATTTGATATACAAACCCTAAAGGCTATTCCAGAAAAGAGAAGGAAGTTGAATGTCTCATTCAGTCAGTTAAGGTGTACTCAGATGGATTAATAGGTAATACACACCACAAAAAGGGCATCAATTCTGGTCTGTATCTCAGTCTGCTGGCATTAAACTTGTTAAATACATTCAATATGGAAGAAATTCTCATAAAACTTACCTCATTCCTGTGCTCAGAGCATAGCCCTCCCTCACTAGAACTGCATTGATGCAAATATCCATTTCATGTTGAACATCATATAATGTGACAAACAAGTTAGTGTCACACACAGAATCCACAAATAATTTCAATGATTTCTTGAATGTGAGGTCCAACATAACTTTCTTTATTTCTGCTGGCCATCCAGACTTCAGAGTTGGGCTTATGTCATTCAGTGCACAATGAATAGCCTACAGGTGAAAAAGAGATTCAACCATTTTTTTTTCTTCCCAGGCACAATAATAAACCAAATTTTACTATCTATAAGATTCTTCTTGAAGTGTGATATTTTACACAAGATGGGGTGGGGGGAGGAGGGGAATTAAGCAAATGGCCAAATAAACTGATGGCCTCCATTCCTGGAAATAGATGAGGTCGAAATAACACCTTGAGGGGAAACCATTAGTTGTGTAATTGTGGGAGAATGCAATCACTTCATATTCAATAATATCAACAGTATGTTTACCCTACAGAAATGTAGGGGGCAGTTATGTGACATCATTTACCCATTACTATACTATGTAATAAAAGCAAAATGGAACAGTGATGGTAAAGGAATTAATCCATGAGCTGGCACATCTCCTGCAGTCTCCTATGTTTTGCACTATCATGGGTGGGTTGGGGAGAGGTGGTGCTCCATTGATGACTTTTCCAGGTTTTACAATTAATCTATAGTTTATATTAAGACTAATTTGATGCTTTACGTGATACAAACAATATAGTCAGATACATCTATATTCCCAAGTACTTTATTATAGTCAAAGATGATATGCTACATATTTCAGTTAATTTATGGCACATTTCTTGCAACCGTATGTATGTTAATGTTAAAGTAAAAAAAGGAAATCTCTGGTGCACTTCATGTATCTTTCTGCACATGGCAGATATTACACAAAAAGTAAACAACACGCACGCACGCGTGGGCACACACACACACACACACACACACACACACACACACACACAGAAATTAAAATATCATAATAATAAGAATAATAACTTCTATGTCAAAAAACAATTACAGAGGAATGTGAAACACAATGAAAGAAGTAAAAAGTACCTGCTTTGGAACAGCAAGGAACTTCTCAGGCAATCTAAATACTTCATACCATGGCAGATCTAGTTCACTACCAGTGTCAACAAAGAACACCTTGACCTTTTTATTTCCTGGAAGACCAATGACTTGTCCTCGACACCAATTTTTTGAACCATTCAATGCTGCACAAGGCATCCCTAAAATGAAGAGAGATCGGATAATCGATATGTAGCTACACATACAATTTTCAAAAGAAAAAACACAACAATGTTCATCATCAATAGTGACACAAAATGAAACTTTTACTAATTAATGTTCAGCTCATGCAAACAGACTATTAGTCAGTTGCTAACGAAGTTACATGTGATGTATGCTCTCTCTTTTGTGCATTGTCATGATCTATTTCTTATTTATGAACATTGTATACTGTGAAAATTGTTGTTAATACACCATTTACATTTGTACCGTATACAATTATAGTTATACAAGCCTTGTCCAGTCACTTGTTTCTAATTTCAGTGTGTATTTATGTGAATAAAATCATCAACATTTTAAATTTTGGCCCACTTTGGGTTACGGTAGTAACACTAAAAGTGGGCCTTTGCGATTGCCTTTTGACAGCTCGAAATTCAAATGAAAATTATGCCTTAACCGTTCATCTGACATGGAAACTCAATACATGAAATTGTAGAGGAGAAATTTCTCTACAACTTTGCACTGTTGTGTTTTTTTCGTATCTCGCATCGTTTCACAGATATTTGCAAAAATAACGGCGATTTTACAATGTCCGTCTGTCTGTCCTTAACTTGTTACCACTTTTTAAGTCGAACCATTCAACTGATCAGCATGAAATTTTACAGACAATGGTAGGCTGCCAGAGACTAGAACCTCCCTTTTTCGAATTTTTCGGACAAAAAATACATTAGTAACACTTTAAAATGGCGTTTGTAATGTAACTGCAAACAAACTGTTCATCTGACATGAAAATAGAATAACCGAGTTAGTAGAAAAGAAAATTGTCTACAAATTCGCTCTTTTATGTTATTTTCATATCTTGTATGGTTTGAGAGATATTTGCAAAACTAACAGCAACTTGAAACCTCCCACTGATTTTACAAAAACCAGCCATTCGGAGATGTCGCGTAACATTCCTCACTGAGAACTCTCTTTGGCATACGCCATCTTGTGTTGCGTATTTGATGATTTTCTTATTATAACTTACACATTGTCATTTCAAAGCAATGGCGCACTGAAGAATTAATAAAAACATGTCATTCTTCGTACGATAAATGATAATCTAGTGTCTAAAAATGCTATATTAGTATCAGTTAACAACTGCCATCCATAGTACAATATTAAAAGATAGATTTTGTAATTGTTCACCTTAGAGTAATTTGCAGCACGATAGGCTGTAATGCACAGGGTCAGTGGTTAGGAATCCGCTACTACCAATATATATATATATTTTTTTTCCTCCTTCTTTCCTAAGAGGGTTTCGGGCACTCTTATTAATTAAATAGATCTTTGTTCTTCAATATTTACAGTTGTGCTTACATAAGAGTGCTCCCTCTAAAATGAGGGTCTGTTATATTCCGTGAACATGTTGTGAAATACATAACAACGAATTGGACAATGGTCTTCCAAAGCATATGCACGTAAAATGGGAAGATACTGTAATAATGAGTATTCTGAACAACATGATGATACTGGTAGTTTCGTATGTAAAAGAAGTCTTAGATTTACGTGGAAAGTGTAGTTCCTTAATGAAACGGAAGAGAAGTGTATACGTTGCAATAACTTACCTTGTTTATTTTCTTTTCTAAGCAATTATTCACTGGTTTTGGGATATATTGAAAATTATTAAACAGAATCATTGCATCTACTAAAATGTTCGTCTTTGACATGGTTGCTATTAACATAGGGTATTACCTTTTCCTGTAATTCAGATATGACTTCATTCACGTTACTTTGTTCTGTGCTAAAATAAAGAGCAAATATTCTACACTTCAAACCATGATTCCGTTTTCTTTTACAGCTAAAATCACAAACGGAATAGGTGTGGTAATACTGAATTCCACATAAATCTAGTACTTAATACATAAACAAAGTTAGTACTATCATTGCCGTGGCAGATTAGCAGTGGGTACTGGGGCGTCGTGCTGTGGTGTGCGAGGCCGTTCACCGTCGGGGGTTCGAGCCCCTCCCTCGGGCAAGGGTGTTTGTTTTGTCCTTAGTTTAGTTTAGTTTAAGTAGTTTGTAAGCTATGGATTGATGACCTAGCGGTTAAGTCCGATAGATTTACAAACATTTGAACATTTAGTACTGTCATTACGTCATTTACAACAGTCATTGTAACAGTATCTCTCCAGTTTATGTACATGTAATATAGAAGTCTATCTTTGCAATTTGTTGGTATGTATTTCATGGCATGTTCTCGAAACACAATAAATGAACTTTTCAGAGAAAGCACTGTTACCTTTGAACAACTCAGAATCTTGCAAACTATAGTTGTGTTTAGCTAACAAGGGTGTGCAAAAACCTTTTAGGAAACAAGAGGAAAAAATGGTCAGAGATGGTTACATTTTTTCAAATATATATTTTTGTCTTCAGGGAGATTGACACTTTGCGGTCATTTTTTCATGTTCGTTCTGGGTTGTTCATCGAGAATATTGCTCAGTTTTTACTGCAGATGGCACTGAACCATCTTTCTTCCTCTCTTTCATTTGTTCTTCGGTTTGATCAGCACTTTGTGAACATTGGCTTGTTTTGTTTTATTTTGATCCTTTCATCGATGCCACGGTTTTTTCGTAACAGAGGGCGTCAAGCTACCACGCTGGAAACCCTCTGACTGAGCGCGCTGAGCCACTGCGCCCTTGTAAGTTTTGAACCACCATCTAACATGTTCGTACATTACAAACAAATTCGTTGCCCATTACGCTGCGCCAAACAGCTGCAAGAGTAATCAATAATTCTCGTACCATCAATGGCAGGTGTTAACTACTAACATGGCAATTTCAGATATTAGATTATAATTCAATGTCGGAAGTATGAAGTGTTTTTGATAATTTTCAATGCGCCATTGCTTGGAAATGACAATGCTTGAGTTATAATAAGAAAATCATCACATACGGAAATCAAGATGGCTTATGTACACTGTTTTCCATCCAGGCTATAAATCACTCGCCCGAAAGTCAATTGTACGATATGTTCCTTCCAGGTCATAATCATTCATAACCTTTGAACCAACTACCAAGCCAAGACAGATGATAATATTTTAATGGAAAAATATAATGAAAATGTAGGAGATATATTAAAATAATAGTTTAAAAACATAAAAGTTCAAACAAAGAGTGTGTTTGTTAAAGCTAAACTCTGATATCAAATAATTTTAATAATTAAAATTCGGCCAGGAAGAATATTACGTGTTGGGTGCATAGACATTATGACAATAGTAGAGTCAGAATCAATCGCCCATAATTTTTCATTATTTAAATTTTTTATTATTTTTGTCCGAAATGTTTACAAAAAAAATCATAAAACTATTAGCAAATCTAAAGTGGGCCATAAAACATGTCAGTGCGATTTTTTTAATGGTTAGGAGTGTCATACACAATTTACTTCCCAATAAATCACTGGCTAAGATGTACAGTTACACAGTCCAAAAAGTATATGATTAATTTTCCTTTTTCTGGAGCCACAGTGAGGTAAAATCTTAATAATAATTTTAATATTTTTCCATCACAGCAATGTTGACTTGGTTTTTACAGCAATAGCAACCAGTTGCTGTTATTTTAAAAACCAACTGTCGATGTTATAATTATTATTATTGTCAATAACGGTGCATAGATAACAACTCACAGTGAAGAGGCTCAATGAGCTGCCAACAGGCACGAGGGGAAAAAAAATAAGTAAATAAAATAAAAACAATTCACATTCAACAATGGAAAGTCCAGGTTGGAATTAATAATATAGTGATAAGGATAGTTTACAACTCACTGCAAAGATGTGGCGATGAGCTGTGACAAGCACATACAAAAGACACACACACACACACACACACACACACACACACAACACTTTCAACTGTCGGCCATGGCCTTCTTCAGAGAATAGAACATTCACGCAATCACACAGGCACACAACACAGTCATACAACCTCACCTCCAGCTGCCACACTTCAAAGTGCAACAGCCAGATGTGACAGTTGTATGAACGTGTTGAGTGCCTGTGTGGTTGCATGAATGTTCTATTCTCTGAAGAAGTCCATGCCCAATAGCTGAAAGTCTTATATGTGTGTGTCTTTGTACGTGCCTGTCACAGCTCGTCGCCACATCTTTGCGGTGAGTTGTAAACTGTCCTTATTACTACACTCACACAACTTAAATTTTTGGCTATGGCTTTCATCAGAAAAAGAAATACATACTTTTTAGAAGGCTGTCTAGATGCTTGCACACACACACCCACCCATGCCCCATGGAAGACTCGAACCTCCACGGCGAGCACCCGCGCACTCTGCAGCAAGACGCTTTACACCGCTCGACTACTACACCGCGGCATAGATTTAGTACTCCTGTTCATTTTCATTATTATTCGTGGAATTTCGTCGATTCCCTTAATTTACACAGTATGAATAACCCGTGTTTACTCATGGAATGATGCACGGTTTCATTTCACATGAATACCATATACATCTCTCTTTATGGTGAGTTGTTATCTACCCTCCATTAGTGACATTTCAATTGAATTTTCCATTGTTACTATTATTATTTAACAATTTGGATCTCAGCCTTGGCCAATGTCAACTGAAACAATGTCATAAAATCATCAAAGTTGGTTGAAATCCAAGTCATCATCAAAATACCAATTTGGTAATCTAGAGAAGTTGAATCATAAGTGGGTATGAGAACAAATTTATAGCACACATACATCGCTTGTAGTGCTGCAAGTGCTACTGATGTTGAAATCAGATTATAATCTTTGTTCCCTTGTATGCATCAACAAAGATTATAGTATTATTTTAACATTATTTTTTACATCATACCAGTACAACATATCAAAAACATACAACACTAAAGCCTTTATGTGTGTACTATAAATTTATTCTCATACCCACTTATGATTTAACTTCTCTATATTACCAAATCGATATTTTCAACAATGACTTGAGTCTCACAACCTCATGAAAGTATTTAACTTGGGTATCAGTTGAGAAGGGCCTACGGCCAAAATGTGGGTTGTGAATAAGAAATAATAACAACAACAATAATAGTAAAAATAATAATGTCAAATAGCAGAACTATCATTTACCCCCTAGATACAGTGTATTATTACAGTACTAGCTTAAACCCGCGGCTCCGCTCGCGTGTTGGTTGATTATGATAGGTAAGCTGTTTTTCAGTAGTGTACTATTTATTTATTCTTATATTTTCTTATTCGTATGCTTATCCTGACAGAGAAAGAGCTGAAGACATTGTAGCATGCACAGACCAAAGATATGATCTGTGGCATCACATTTCGCTGTATGTCGCAAACGTCATCGCTGGCCTTCAGCCCAATATTTTTTTTAAATAATTTGACGACCACCATATCTTCCACCCCTTTATAGCTATCGGCATGGAACTGCTATGGTATACAACGGGAGACTTCGGATAACAGTTATGCACAGACCATTTGTTTGCATTCTGTAGCTTTTGGTGCAAAGCGAAATATTAACACACAGACAGACACACACATAGAATTTTATATACACCGATAACTTTCCACCCTTTTATCATTATCAACCCTCAAGCAACAATACAACCAATAAAACTATTTTCAAAGAGTAATTATTGTTCCGCATTTTGCGTTATATTCTTCAAATTACTAAATATCTACCAGATCGCTATAAAACTGAGCCTAAAACCTTCCTCAAGTATAAATTAGTATCGGTACAAATATTTAAGTCTCTGCGTCTTGTTGTTCGGACGTGATAAGCGTACATTGAACAGACATTCACATTAATATACATAGTTAAATAGCTATCCGATCGCCATAAAACCATGCCTAAAGCCTTCCCCGGGTAGACATTAGTAACTGTACAAATTTTTACCTCTTTATGTCTTGTAGTTCAGACGTGATAAATGTACACTGAACAGACATTCACATTTATAGATATAGATTAGTATAATTACTGCAACACCTGTTCTAAAAAATGTTTGAAAAACCACAATTAATGAAATATCTTTATGTATTTGAGTGGCTAAATGTAACAGCATGACCTGTTCATAATTAATTGTCATATCATTTCGCATAAGTTTTCCTTTTTGACAGTCATCTACCGTGTTTGAATTTATTCTAAATTTATCCTATATTATATCACTCATTTTATCAAACTTGTAAGTACTTTCATAGAATGAGTAAATTTCCTCTTTTGGTTAGAGAGATCTCTCTATTGGACTTCAGTTCTTAAAGTGGACCAAAATGTTCAAATGTTTGTTAAGCTTAAGGGACTTAACTGCAAGGTCATCAATCCCTAAACTTACAAACTACTTATGAACTACCTTATACTAAAGACGACACAAACATCCATGCCCAAGGTGGGATTCGAACCCCCGACCGTAGTTGCCTTACAGACTGTGACTGGCGCGTCTCAGACCGCTCAGCCGCTGTGGCTGGCAAAAGTTAATCAGTAAGATGCATTTGAACTGCTGTGATTCAGCGTGTTGAAACAGACATTTACCAGAGTCACTGAAAGTACCTCAATTATAAGCCTACCCTGGTCTAACCAACGAAAAGTACAGGAGCTATTACTACACGTCTACTTCACTATGAGTAGTGTGTCAATAGCAGGTCTTGTATATTATAGCATTCACCATTGGGAACTCAGGTTATTACATTTATCCTCACAACAAACAAGTTCCATGTGCTGTCTCCCATGTAAATTGAAACAGAACCAGAGAGATACACTTACCTGTTAGGAAAAATTGCGTTGCTGTGATCATACCTCATGACAGTCAATGAGATATGCCCACATTAGTACCAGAAGAACTGAGCCTCCCAATAATTGAGTAACATTGGGTGTGTATAATCTGCATTGTGGATAACCAAACAGGATTTTATTTAAGTAACACATATAGTATGCAGCAAGTGGTAGTGTGTAAACATCATCCAACATGAATACCAGAAAATGTTGGTCATTTTTTTTAGTGCACATGGAACTGTTCTTTCTTCATTTTGTAAATATTTTATGAACTGATATCATTAGATCTTAGTCACTGGCGCAAATGATGAACTACACATACATCTCTGATACATCACAGTACATCATCCAAAAAATCATACATGTGGAAGCTCATGGTTTTCGAAATACATTTCTTCAATTTCTGGTGAAGTTCTTAAAGCATCATATACTGTAACGTATTATGGTTTTTAAACCAATCATGATATTTAAACCCCATCTAAATGTACTTAGAAGCAAATATTAGAATAAATGTTATCTTGTGCAGAATAGATATTTTTCAATTTAAATAATTGATGTCATGTGGAATCTTACCAATTTCAGGTTTGTAAATTTTATGATCAGGAGGATTATTATAATATTTCTTCATTTCAGTCCTGAGACTATACAGAGATCGAGCATGGGCTCCAGTCTGTAAAAAAAATATTCTTTCAGAGTTACAAATGTTTCTTCCAAGCATGTTATGTAAAAATACAGCACAGTTCATCAGCTTACCCTCTGAACATAGAGGCTTGTTGGTGAATTAATGTGTGAAACTCGTACTTGCAACAATTCCCCAGCCTTTATGTCTTGTACTAGATATGAGCTCATTGGATTTGCTGCTGTTCTTAGCTGTAAAAAATAACAATAAAAAAAACTCATAGTTAAATCCGTACAGGTAGAACCTGTAGCTTTCGCATGGTACAAATCCTTGATGTATGTATTAAAGCAATGTAACTCTCCATGTTTCCATGTCATTTTGAAAGTGATCAGCTGCAAAAGAAGAAATTCAGTGTTCCTTCAATAATGAGAAATTCCTCACTGTAGTATGGAAAACTTAGGATATCAAAAAATGTTCATTAAATTCTGAGAAATCTTCCAATTATACCATGTAATTTGTTATTACCTTTCAGAAAGATAGCTTTCAACAGGCATTCATAATGATGTCTAAACTGCAGGTTCTAGAGCCATCCCCCCCCCCCCCCCCCTACCACCCACCACAATGCTGCAGCTTTTGGTACTGGACAACTACATTCTCACGATCAACGTTCATGTTTTATCAATAATGAAAGGAGCTGTTTTGAACTTGCTGACAGCACTGAAGATGGTTTCTTGGAAAACCAAAATCAATTTGCCTGAATAAAGCAAAAGATTTTATGGCTAATGCTGCTCCTTTCATTATTGATAAAAGTGACTTTGTCGCCGTTGAGCACACCCCTCCAGATAATGGAATCCAATTTAAACAATGTTCATGTGATTCATATAACAATAAAAGTGAATGATTTCCAGCAAAATACTTTAATCCACACCATTTTCCTGAGTCACAGATAATGTGTGCAAAAAGAATTACAATTACCTGATTTTTGCCACCATAGTTCACTATAATGAACATAGTTACCATTCCCCATAACAATAAATGGGTTGAATTCTGTAGTCTCACCACTATATTTAATGACAGCATGGTTCTGCTCTACTCGAGATACAGTGGAATATTCTGTACTCACTCAAGTTGTCTTAGTGTTCACTAACACACTAGCAATTTCAGAATCATTAAAAAAATATATCATCGAGGTTGCATACCTCTAGCAAGACTTTCAGCCTAAAATAAACTTTAAACAGTTTAGCACTTTGATTTAGTTGTGCCACATACTGATCCTTCAGAAATAGATTTGCAAAACCATAACAGTACACTACTCAAGGACTGATATTGTAATATCACAAATTTGTAAGACAGTATTGCTATCTTAACGCGGAAGACTTTCACAAATTACACAGGAATCTTAGCTGATGTCACAACTATGTTCAGCTCAACATGTTGCTGTGAAAATAGTTTATATGTCCCAGCTGTATTGTCCACCCAAAATATCTCTGGAACAATAACAGCTATTGGAAAACGACTTTAACCGGTATCAATGTACGGCTGTGGCCCATGAATGTACATATTTGGAAACATTCTAAAATGAAAGTAAATGTGTTTTTTAACACAAACTTATGTTTTTTTTTTTAATGGACACCCTATATTTTTTCTTCAGCAATCCATAGCATGACAAATCACATAAACAATGGCGTTGATTGCATCGCAATATTCCAATTACATCCGAGATATTGCAACGCAAAGTTGACGATTGAAATACGCGCACGTCCTGAGCAGCATGGGGTACTTGCCCGAGTCTCGCAATATCTCATAATGTAATTGGAATATTGCGATGCAATTAACACCATTATTTATGTGATTTGTCGTGCTATGGGTTGCTGACGAAAAAATATAGTGTGTCCATTTAAAAAAAACATAAGTTTGTGTTGAAAAACACATTTGCTTTCGTTTTAGAATGTTTCCAAATATGTACATTCATGGGCCCCAGCCGTACATTGATACCGGTGAAAGTCATTTTCCAATAGCTGTTATTGTTCCAGAGATATTTTGGGTGGACAAGATAGCTGGGACACCATATATATATATATATATATATATATATATATATATATATATACGTAAAAAATAGAAGAAGTCACTTACCAGGCGAAAGGGCACAGGCAGTAATAGCAACAAATAAACACACAGACACACAAAAATGCTAGCTTTCACAGCCTAGCTGCTTCATCAGGCAGAAGGGAAGGAGAGGGAAAAGGAAATGATGAGGGTTTTAAGGAAGGGGGTAAGGAGCCATTCCAATCCCGGGACAGGAAAGACTTACCTTGGGGGAAAAAATGGAAGGTAAATAAATGCATATACACCCACACATTTACACAGACACAAGTACACTTAGGCAGACATACTGTAGAACTGTAGACAGTTCCCCCAAGGTAAGTCTTTCCTGTCCCGGGATTGGAATGGCTCCTTACCCCCTTCCTTAAAACCCTCATCATTTCCTTTTCCCTCTCCTTCCCTTCTGCCTGATGAAGCAGCTAGGCTGCGAAAGCTAGCATTTTTGTGTGTCTGTGTGTTTATTTGTTGCTATTACTGCCTGTGCCCTTTCGCCTGGTAAGTGACTTCTTCTATTTTTTACGTATATTTTTCCTTTTAGGAATTTTTCCTATATATATATATATATAAACGAAAATTATAGAGGGAAACTTTCCCGGTGGGATAAATAAAAATAAAAATAGAAAAGAGATGACTTACCAAAAGGACCGGCTCGTCGAGAGAAACAAATAAAATAACACACAAACACACATACAAGCTTTCGCCACCACTGGCAGCTTCATCAGGAAAAAGAGGAGAAAAGGGGAGGAAAAGGGAAGGATATGGGTTTTAAGGAAAACCCATATCCTTCCCTTTTCCTCCTCTTTTTTCCTCTTTTTCCTGAAGAAGCTGCCAGTGGTGGCGAAAGCTTGTATGTGTGTTTGTGTGTTATTTTATTTGTTTCTCTCAACGAGCCGGTCCTTTTGGTAAGTCATCTCTTTTCTATTTATATATATATATATATATATATATATATATATATATATATATATATATATATCCATATATCCCTATGAAACCCCCAAACCACCTTCCCTACCCTCTGGCTCCTACCCATGCAACCGCTCCCGTTGTAAAACCTGCCCTATGCACCCTTCCACCACCACTTACTCCAGTCCAGTAACCCGGAAGGTGTACACGATCAAGGGCAGAGCCACTTGCGATAGCACCCACGTGATTTACCAACTAACATGCCTGCACTGTGAAGCGTTCTATGTGGGAATGACCAGCAACAAACTATCCATTCGCATGAACGGTCACAGGCAGACAGTGTTTGTTGGTAATGAGGATCACCCTGTGGCTAAACATGCCTTGGTGCACGGCCAGCACATCTTGGCACAGTGTTACACCATCCGGGTTATCTGGATACTTCCCACCGACACCAACCTTTCAGAACTCCGGAGATGGGAACTTGCCCTTCAGCTTATTCTTTCCTCCCGTTGCCCACCTGGTCTCAATCTCCGCTAACTCAAATTCCCGCCTACTATCTTTAGCATCTTTGCCTGGGTTCTGTGGACAGAGCCTCTGCCTCAATTGGTATCTCTGTCCAACTTCTTTGCTTTTCACAAATGTCTGTCTAGGTGTGCTTGCGTTTCGATATGTCTGAGTGTGTGTGTATTTGTTTACCTTCCTTTTTTTCCCCTAAGGTAAGTCCTTCCACTCCTGGGATTGGAATAACTCCTTTTCCACTTCCTTAAAACCCATATCCTTCCCTTTTCCTCCCCTTTTCTCCTCTTTTTCCTGAAGAAGCTGCCAGTGGTGGCGAAAGCTTGTATGTGTGTTTGTGTGTGATTTTATTTGTTTCTCTCGACGAGCCGGTCCTTTTGGTAAGTCATCTCTTTTCTATTTATATATATATATATATATATATATATATATATATATATATATATATATATATATATATATATGAAACGATTATTAAGACGAAAAATTCCTAGCAGGAAAAATAAAATATAAAAAATAGACGAAGATTACTCACCAGGCGAAGGAGCACAGGTGTGACAGCATCACAAATAAATAAATGAATACACATACACACACAATCGCAAGCTTTCGCAACCCAGTTGCGTCTTCAGGCAGTAGGGAAGGAGAGGGAAAAGGAAATGATGAGGGTTTTAAGGAAGGGGGTAAGGAGCCATTCCAATCCCGGGAGAGGAAAGACTTACCTTGGGGGAAAAAAAAATTTTTTCCCCCAAGGTAAGTCTTTCCTCTCCCGGGATTGGAATGGCTCCTTACCCCCTTCCTTAAAACCCTCATCATTTCCTTTTCCCTCTCCTTCCCTACTGCCTGAAGACGCAACTGGGTTGCGAAAGCTTGCGATTGTGTGTGTGTGTGTGTATTCATTTATTTATTTGTGATGCTGTCACACCTGTGCTCCTTCGCCTGGTGAGTAATCTTCGTCATATATATATATTATAGAGGAAAAATGCTTAACAGGAAAAATATACGTAAAAAATAGATGAAGTACACTTACCAGGCGAAGGGGCACAGGCAGTGATAGCAACAAATAAACACACAGACACACACACATAAACGCTAGCTTTCGCAGCCTAGCTGCTTCATCAGGCAGAAGGGAAGGAGAGGGAAAAGGAAATGATGAGGGTTTTAAGGAAGGGGGGTAAGGAGCCATTCCAATCCCGGGACAGGAAAGACTTACCTTGGGGGAAAAAATGGAGGGTAGACAAATGCACACACACCCACACATTTACACCGACACAAGTACACTTAGGCAGACATACTGTAGAACTGTAGTCTACCCTCCATTTTTTCCCCCAAGGTAAGTCTTTCCTGTCCCGGGATTAGAATGGCTCCTTACCCCCTTCCTTAAAACCCTCATCATTTCCTTTTCCCTCTCCTTCCCTTCTGCCTGATGAAGCAGCTAGGCTGCGAAAGCTAGCGTTTGTGTGTGTGTGTGTGTGTGTGTGTGTGTGTTGTGTTGTGTTTTTATTTGTGCTGCTGTCACACCTGTGTTCCTTCGCCTGGTGAGTAATCTTCGTCTATTTTTTAAGCTTCGTCAGGCAGAAGGGAAGGAGTGGGAAAAGGAAATGATGAGGGTTTTAAGGGAGTGTGTAAGGAGTCATTCCAATCTCGGAATAGGAAAGACTTACCTTGGGGGGAAAAAAAGGAGGGTAAACAAACACACACCCACACACACACACACACACACACACACACACACACACACACACATACACAAACACAAATGTGCGTAACAATCATGAATGTAATGTGTTTGAGCTGCAGTGGGTTTGTTCATTTTGGGTTTCAATGCAGCTGTTGTGACAAGTGGTTTCATTGGGGGGGGGGGGGGGATGTAGCGGTGTGGGAAAGAGGGAAGCAAACGAGTCTCTTCCTTTGTTTTTCAAAGTGTGTTCAAGGGACAGAAAAACAGTTGAACAGCAGGAAGGGAAGATTAGAGCCCTTCAGGCTGAACTTGTCAGTGCTAGGGAGGAACTTAGGAGGTTAAGGGAGGGGAGGGGGGGAGAAAGGTGAGCACGGGTGGGAAGTGGTAGCATGGAACAGGGGCCACAGAGAATGTATAGTTCCTGACAGCTTCACAATTGGCACAACACACAGATTTGCCTAGCTACCACAATGAAGTGAGGAAGAGGCTAATTTAGAAGTAGGTGCAGTTAGGAATCAACAGACTTTCACTAGGAAACCAATGGTTTTTAAGTAGATAGTAAGAGGAAATTTCTGTTGTTAGGCAGTAGCCATGGAAGAGTTGTGGGCCAGATTTTTAAGGAAAAATTAGGTGACAGGTACCAGGTCACAAACTTTTTCAAGCCCAGTGCAGGTCTTAGGCAGGTGGTAGAGGATATAGGATCCTTGTGTAGGGGTTTCACAAAAGAGGATCATGTTGTGATAGAGGCTGGGGTGGGAAACAGCATTGATAGGGATCAGGGCTAGAGTATTGAGTGTGACCTGTATAAAATATCTTCTGCAACGACCCAGACAAATGTTGGACTGTTTCCTGTTTTCATGTGGTATGATAGACCCCAATTGAACTGCTCTGTCAGGAGGGTCACCAACCAACAAACAACAGCTGCCATCCATTCCACATCAAACGTTCCCTTCCCTACAGCTTAGGTCTTCGTGGCAAAAGAGTCTGCTCCAGTCCCGAATCCCTGAACCAATACACCAATAACCTAATAACAGCTTTCACATCCTGCAGCTATCCCCCTGATCAGGTTCAGAAGCAAATTACCAGAGCCACCTCCTCATCCCACCAAATCCAGAACCTTCCACCGAAGAACCCCAGAAGTGCCCCTTTTGTCACCGGATACTTTCCGGGACGGGAGCGGACTCTGAATGTGGCTCTCCAGCAAGGGTACGACTTCCTTAAATCCTGCCCCGAAATGAGATCCATCCTTAATGCGTCCCTCCCACACCACCAAGAGTGTCTTTCCTCCGCCCACCTAACCTTTGTAACCTCCTAGTCTATCCCTATGAAATCCCCAAACCACCTTCCCTACCCTCTGACTCCTACCAATGCAACCACCCCCGTTGTAAAACCTGCCCTATGCACCCTTCCACCACCACTTACTCCAGTCCAGTAACCCGGAAGGTGTGCGCAATCAAGTGCAGAGCCAGTTGTGATAGCACCCACGTGATTTACCAACTGACATGCTTGCACTGTGAAGCGTTCTATGTGGGAATGACCAGCAACAAACTGTCCATTCGCATGAATGGTCATAGGCAGACAATGTTTGTTGGTAATGAAGATCACCCTGTGGCTAAACATCCCTTGGTGCACGGCCAGCACATCTTGGCGCAGTGTTACACCGTCCGGGTTATCTGGATACTTCCCACCGACACCAACCTTTCAGAACTCCGGAGATGGGAACTTGCCCTTCAGCTTATTCTCTCCTCCCATTGCCCACCTGGTCTCTACCTCTGCAAAATTCAAATTCCCGCCCACTAATTTTAGCATCTTCGACTTGGTTCTGTGGACAGATCCTCTGCCTCCAGTGGTATCTCTGTCCAACTTCTTTGCTTTTTACAAATGTCTGTCTAGGTGTGTGGGAGTTTGGATGTGTATGAATGTGTGTGTATTTGTTTACCTTCCTTTTTCTCCCCTAAGGTAACTCCTACCACTCCTCAGATTAGAATGACTCCTTTTCCACTTTCTTAAAACCCATATCCTTCCCTTTCTCCTCCCCTTTTTTCCTTTTATCTTCAAGAAGCGACCAACGATTGCGAAAGCTTGTATGTGTGTTGCTTTCTACAGTATGTAGGTTGCTTTCTACAGTATGTAGGTGTACTTGCATCTGTGTAAATGTATGTGTGTGTGTGTGTGTGTGTGTGTATATTTGTTTATCCTCCTTCCCCCCCCCCCCCCCCCCAAGATAAGTGTTTCCTGTTCCTGGATTGGAATCACTCCTTACCCACTCCCTTAAAACCCTCATCATTTCCTTTTCCCTCTCCTTCCCTTCTGCCTGACAAAGCAGCTAGGCTGCGAAAGCTAGCGTTTGTGTGTGTGTGTGTGTGTGTGTGTGTGTGTGTGTTGTGTTTTTATTTGTGCTGCTGTCACACCTGTGTTCCTTCGCCTGGTGAGTAATCTTCGTCTATTTTTTAAGCTTCGTCAGGCAGAAGGGAAGGAGTGGGAAAAGGAAATGATGAGGGTTTTAAGGGAGTGTGTAAGGAGTCATTCCAATCTCGGAATAGGAAAGACTTACCTTGGGGGGAAAAAAAGGAGGGTAAACAAACACACACCCACACACACACATACACAAACACAAATGTGCGTAACAATCATGAATGTAATGTGTTTGAGCTGCAGTGGGTTTGTTCATTTTGGGTTTCAATGCAGCTGTTGTGACAAGTGGTTTCATTGGGGGGGGGGGGGGGGGATGTAGCGGTGTGGGAAAGAGGGAAGCAAACGAGTCTCTTCCTTTGTTTTTCAAAGTGTGTTCAAGGGACAGAAAAACAGTTGAACAGCAGGAAGGGAAGATTAGAGCCCTTCAGGCTGAACTTGTCAGTGCTAGGGAGGAACTTAGGAGGTTAAGGGAGGGGAGGGGGGGAGAAAGGTGAGCACGGGTGGGAAGTGGTAGCATGGAACAGGGGCCACAGAGAATGTATAGTTCCTGACAGCTTCACAATTGGCACAACACACAGATTTGCCTAGCTACCACAATGAAGTGAGGAAGAGGCTAATTTAGAAGTAGGTGCAGTTAGGAATCAACAGACTTTCACTAGGAAACCAATAGTTTTTAAGTAGATAGTAAGAGGAAATTTCTGTTGTTAGGCAGTAGCCATGGAAGAGTTGTGGGCCAGATTTTTAAGGAAAAATTAGGTGACAGGTACCAGGTCACAAACTTTTTCAAGCCCAGTGCAGGTCTTAGGCAGGTGGTAGAGGATATAGGA
Organism: Locusta migratoria; assembly: GCA_026315105.1. Taxonomy (NCBI): domain Eukaryota; kingdom Metazoa; phylum Arthropoda; class Insecta; order Orthoptera; family Acrididae; genus Locusta; species Locusta migratoria. Next base: position 283,571,665 of record CM048745.1, on the reverse strand, counting down.
TCCTTGTATAGGGGTTTCACAAAAGAGGATCATGTTGTGATAGAGGCTGGGGTGGGAAACAGCATTGATAGGGATCAGGGCTAGAGTATTGAGTGTGACCTGTATAAAATATCTTCTGCAACGACCCAGACAAATGTTGGACTGTTTCCTGTTTTCATGTGGTATGATAGACCCCAATTGAACTGCTCTGTCAGGAGGGTCAATATGGAGCTTGATCAACTGCTTAGGGTGGTTACACTGTCAGACATAGGTTTGGTTCCTGATGATGCTATTGATAGGTGGGCATGGCCCGCATCTGAATAGAAAAGGGAAGGGGAAACTAGCTGGGTTGATAGCAAAATCCTTAAGGGGAGACACTGCAATTCATGGAAGTACTTCTTTTTTAGGCTAAACTCAGTGGGCAGTGAGAAGCTCAGGCAGGTAGGTGCTAAAAATGTTGAAAATCAAAAGTTTCTCAGAAAAGTAAAAAAAGTTACTATCTTTCACCAGAATATTGGGAGACTAAAGAATAAAATAGATGAGCTTTTGGTTTGTTTAGATGATATAGAAATTGATTATGTAATAGATATACTATGCTTGTCTGAGCATCACATTGTCACTGGTATGGAAAATGTGAATATCAGTGGATATAAATTAGCTTCAAATGTAAGTAGAGATAATAAGGTAAGAGGAGGAGTTGCCATATATGTCAAAAGCTATCACAGTGTCAAAAATTTAGAAACAAAAAAGTTTTGTGTAGAGCAGCATATTGAAGCATGTTCCTGCCAGCTTAAACTCAATGATGATTATCTTTTAATATAATTGTAACAGTATATAGGTCCGCTTCAGGAAACTTTCAGTTATTTCTGGAAAACTTGGATGCCTCGTTGTGCTATTTGTCAGATAGGGGGAAGCAAATTATTATTTGTTGTGATTTCAATGTAGATTCACTGAAAGAGTGTAATAGGAAGAAAGACCTGGAAGTCTTACTTTGCTCATTCAATCTAACATCTGTTATTGATTTTCCTACTAAGGTAGTAAAGGACAGCAATATATTGAAGTTTAACAACATAAATGCTTGTCCCGTTGAGAATGGTCTTTCTGATCATGGTGCACAGTTAGTAACAGTATATGACATAGCTCCGTTCAGTAATTCGAAACATTCCTCCAGAACTGTGTGCTCAATTAAGGACTTAAAAACTAGAAATTTCAAAGAAAGTCTACAGCAGTTAGACTGGGATGAGGTTTATAAGGAAGATGATGTTAATTTTAAATATAACTTTTTTCATGATACATTTGTAAGGGTATCTGATATCTGTTTCCCCAAGAAAATAGTAAAATTTAATTGTAAGAAACCATGCAAAAAAACTATGGCTTACTAAAAGAATAAAAATATCTTGTAACCGAAAAAGGGAACTATATCTGTCCGCAAGAAAGAGTAACAACCCAGACACAATAAAATATTATAAAAACTACTGTGCTACATTAAGAAAAGTTATAAAAAAATCAAGAAGCATGTGCACCATGTCTGAGATTAGCTCCTCTGATAACAAAATTAAAACAATTTTGAATATTATTAAAAGGCAGACAGGACATCCAAGAGCAGAGGAAGAGGGTATTACCATCAAAACAAATGAAAACTTTATTAACAAAAAGTCAGAAGTTGAAAACATTTTTAATGATTACTTTTTAAATGCTGTAGAGAAAATAGGATCTAAATGTTCATTAGAAGGAGCAAGGCAATTAATGGAAGAGGCCATACCCACACAATTTGACACAATTGAAATTCCACCCACCTCTCCTTCAGAAATTAGGAAAATAATAAACTCTCTCAAGAGTAAACGGTCATATGGAATTGATGGCATTTCCAGCAGGGTATTAAAAACTTGTTCCTAGGAGACAAGTAGGATTCTCAGTCATATTTGTAATAGCTCTTTAACGGTGGGCATTTTCCTGGATAGACTGAAATATGCTATCATTAAACATTTGCATAAAAAAGGGGATACATCCAATGTCAACAACTACCGCCCCATCTCACTTCTGACAGCCTTATCAAAATTTTTTGAAAAGGTTATGTATTCTCGAGTTGCTTCACATATTAGTAAAAATAAAGTTTTAACAAAATGTCAGCTTGGTTTAAAAAAAAAAGAAAAAAGAAAAAACCTTTTCAACTGTAAATGCTATGCTATCTATATATACATTCACTGATGAAATATTAAATGCTTTGAATAACCGGACATCACAAGTTGGGATTTTTTGTGATCTCTCAAAGGCTTTTGATTGTGTAAGTCATGGGATTCTTCTAGATAAGCTTAAGTATTGTAGTATGAGTGGGACAGTGCACAAATAGTTTAAATCATACTTAACCCGAAGAGTATAGAAAGTTGAAATAAGCAGCTCACATGATATAGATGAAACAATTAATTCCTCTAACTGGGGAGTTATAAAAAAAATGGGGTCCCACAAGGTTTGGTCTTGGGTCCCTTGCTGTTCTTAATACATATTAATGACTTGCCATTCTAAATTCATGAAGATATTAAGCTAGTACTTTTTGCTGATGATAGCGGTGACACTGAGAAACAGGAATTAACTGATGAAATTGTATATGATATCTTTCAGAAAGTTATTAAGTGCTTCTCTACAAATGGACTCTCATTAAACTTTGATAAGACCCAGTATATACAGTAAATGGCATGACACCATTAATAAATTTAGACTTTGAACATAAATCTGTAGCTAAGGTAGAATATTCAAAATTTTTAGGTGTTTGCATTGACGAGGGACTGAATTGGAAGAAACATATTGAACATATCCTGAAACGTTTGAGTTCAGCTACTTATGCTATCAGAGTCATTGCAAAATTTGGCGATATACATCTCAGTAAATTAGCTTATTACGCCTATTTTCATTCAATGCTTTCATATGGGATCATATTCTGGGGCAATTCAAATTGAGTAAAAAAGTATTCATTGCACAAAAGCGTGTAATCAGAATAATTGCTGAAGGCCACCCAAGAGCATCCTGCAGACATTTATTTAGGGATCTAGGGATCTTCAATGTAGCTTCACAATACATATATTCACTCATGATATTTGTTATTAACAATCCAACCCACTTCAAAAATAATAGCAGTGTGCATAGCTAGAACACTAGGAGAAAGGATGATGGTCACTATTAAAAGTTAAATCTTACTTTGGCTCAGAAAGGAGTGAATTATGCTGCCACAAAAGTCTCTGGTCACTTACCAAGTAGCATCGAAAGTCTGACAGATAGCCAACTAGTATTTAAAAAGAAATTATAGGAATTTCTGAATGGCAACTCCTTCTACAATGTAGATGAATTTTTAGAAAGAAACTTAAATAAATAAATAAATAAACAAACAAAAATTTAAAAAATGACAAAAATGTAATAAAAAATCCTTAAAATATTGATTGTCAAGTGTAGACAACATTCACTAGACTGACACATTCCACATCATTACAAAATGTCGTATATATGATCTATGGAACAAGTATTAATCTAATCTAAGTGCATGCTACAGTTTGAGACGTCTTGGCCAATCTATGTTTGCTTCCATCATCAGAGAGACATGCACTTTCATATAGCAAATAATGAAAGATGAATATATGAAACCACTGGCTACAATGATGTGAGACAACATGAGAGCTAGAATTTTGAAGACATACTGAGGAGTGTGTCATGTGCATAACTTCTGCCTGAGGAATTGTTGAATGTACAAATTCATTTGTTCTGATGAATTCTGTGGCTGGAAATTTAAGTAGTGTAAATGTAATTGCCTTTTTTTATGATGCTTAATTATTGTCTTTATGGTGAGTTGCTACACAGCCTCACGATATTGCTGACATTGAAACCTGGACTTCCTATTGTTAAATGTGTCGCCCACTTACTTTTTATTGTAAATAAAATATTGGTCCTTTCAGACCCAACCTGTGTGTCCACCTAGTATAGTAAAACAACATTTAGTAGTAAATCTGAATTATAAAACTATGTTTTTGAAGGAACGATTTGTGTTAGGTGTGCCACAGAAAATGCTTATTTAGTCAAAATCCTCCAAAACCTGGAAAATATGGGATCAGAATAGGATTACCCTATTACACAAATAAAAAAAAGTAAAAATAATAGAAAAAGTTTGAAGTGCAGTTACTTCAAACAATAATACATAAAATGAAATACTGTAATTTTTAAATAATTTACTAAAACTTACTGTTGGGACAGATGAATCCAGGAAGCATGCAAATTGCAGAAACACTAGTGCATCCCTCACAGAAAAAGGGACTTTGCTGTTCACTACACCAGATACTTCACAGAGATCTACCTCGTATATGTTTGAACTATATCCCATAATAACCATGACTACCTGACACCTGGAAAAAAACATTGCTGGTATATTTATGGGTTTCTATTAAGTTAGACTTCGCAGTTTGTTCATTAGTAGAGCAGTACCAATTTCATTCCTCCTCCTCCATATATAATAATGATATATCATCTACAATTACATCCACTTTATGTATCATCATCACTATCTACGTGTTCCGGTTGTGTACGAATCATGGAAAAAACAATTGCTGATATACCTCCATGTGGGCTCTAATCCCTCCAATTTTATCCTCATGATCTTTTCACAAGATATACAAAAGAGGAATAGTATATTCATATTCACAGAATATATGACATCAACTGCGAAAGGGCAAAGCTGAAAAATCTGTACCCAGCCAGGATTCGAACTCTGTTCTCCTGCTTTCTAGGCAGTTGTGCTGACCACTACACCACTGGGAACACAATGATTGACGGCTGCGGTGACCGAGGGGGCTGCGGCGTGCCAGTCACGGTCTGCACGGCCACTACGGTCGGGGGTTCGAATCCCCCCCCCCCCTCGGGCACGGATATTTGTGCAGTCCTTAGTGTTAGGTAGTTCATAAGTAGTTCGGAAGTTTAGGGACTGATGACCCCATATTTAACTCCCATAAGCTATACAAACATTTGAAAATTTTTGACACAGTGATCACAGTGTGCCCAGTAGTGGTCAGCGCAACTGCCTAGTAGCACACAAATTACAGAAGCAGTTTGGTTCAGAGAGTGTACTGTATTTTAATACAAGTCTGAGACCATTACTACAGCTAGTTACCAGTCAGTCCAGTGCCAGTTGCTGTCAGGCTGAAATTGGTCAGAACATGTATCATAATTTAATTTGTGTTAAATTTCATTACCAGTCAATTTCTTCATTTTCGTTAGTGCTGCTGTTTTTAAAAAGTTTATTCTCTCATACTTGACAGATTTGGTTTGTGCTGCAAGCGTATTTGATAATAGTATCCTCCATAAGTTTTCGTATTTTGAAAACAGCCAGAGAATTTTTGTTTTGTTTTTGACAGTATAGTTACCAATGACCACAGTGCAGTCAGCTTCTAGCCACCTTTATTATAGTATTAAACTAGTTACAAGTTAATTAATTAGTTTTCTACTCTTCAGAGTTAATTGTATCAATAGGATGGATAGGATGTGTGCCTACAGACACAGGATGAGTTGGCCACAGTCTGCAAATAGCAGAGCGCAATGCTGGCTACGGTCAGCTGTCTTCAGACTGTTGTCTTGGGGTGCAGCGGCAGTGGGAAGTCTGGTGCGCCAAGTGGGACACCTCAGGTGTCTCATGCTTTGCCCTCTGTCCCTGCTGTCGAGGCACTTTCAGGTGTACCGACATCGTACCGCCCTCTCCTCAACGGGACGGGCACGATGAACAGTGTTCGTGTGGCTCAAGGCGGAAGGCAGATGTGGAGGCTGGCCACCTGGCCACACCTGTTCGTCCTGCGAGTGGACATGTGGCCATTCCTTCAGCAAGGTCCAAGGACGTGAATTGGGGGAGGGAATTATTAGTTATTGGGAGCTCCAATGTTAGGCGCATGAAGGAGCCCCTTAGGCATAATGGAGCCCCTTAGACATGATGGAGCCCCTTAGACAGAGAGCATCAAGAACCGGAAAGAAGTCCAACGTGCACTCGGTCTGTCCCAAGATGTCGAGGCGGCCTTGCCGGCGGCTCTTGAGCATACAGGTGCAGTCAGCTGCAGGTCGTGGCTCCATCGGCACCAAGGATACTTGTCTCTTGGGTTCTGAGGACATTCTCAGTTCCTACGGGTGGCTGGTGGAATTGGTGAAGACTGCTGATCTTGCACGTGGGATGCAAGCAGAGGTGTCAATTTGTAGCTTGTTCCCAGGGTTGATTGGGGTCCTTTGGTTCAGACCCTCCACATGGCTCCAAACCAGAGGCTTTGCCGACTCTGTGACAGTAATGGCTACAGATTTCTGGATCTGTGTTATTGGAAGGCAAATTGTAGGGCATTCCTTGATAGATGAGGGGCGCAATACACTAAGGAAATAGCTACTTGGGTATCAGAGTACTTGTGTGGTGCACAATGGATTCTTTAGGCTAGGCACTAACTCTGATGAGCACTCGCCAGTCAACATTCAGACAGCAAACTCAGGCCGCATTCAGAACAATAATTTGACTATCAAAATATTAGCCATAAACTTTCAAAGCATTTAAAAACAAAGTTCCTGAATTTAGCGAACTGCAGGAAAATTATTGTGCTCAGGTACTTTTAGGCACCAAAAGCTGGCTAAATCATGATGGGGAAGTTCGGAAATATTTAGCAAGGCTTGGAATGAGTATCGAAAAGGCAGATCAGACACAACTGGAGGGGGAGTGTTCATCATAGTGAACAAAGAAATTTTTTCTACAGAGGTAGAAGTTTAGAGTAACTGTGAAGTTATCTGGGCGCATATAACAGGTTAAAGTTAATACTTGGGTGGTTTTACTGCCCCCCCCCTCCCCCCCCAGTGCTGCTGTAGCAGTTTTAGTCACTCAAAGAAAGTCTATACCAGGTAGTTCGTAGGTATCAGGGCCATGCAATATTAGATCGGGGACACTTCAACCTTAAAGCCTATGAACCGGGACACTCTAGTTTCATTTCAGGCAGTACAGACAAGCAGTCTTGTGAGCTACTATTGGACATATTTTCCGAAAACTGGCTTGATCAATTAAACCGACAGCCCACATGAAATGCAAATATTTTACATCTTATAGCTACAAACAGGCCCAACCTTATTAACGATGTCAGTGGAGAGACAAGAGTTAGTGATAGTAACATCATAATGTCAATGGTCACCAAAGTTAATAAACCAATAAAAAAGGCTAGGAGTGTGTTTTATTAGAAACAGCCGATAAGCAATTGTTAGCATCACACTTAGAAAATAGATGAACATTGTTTAGTTCCAGTACAATGGATGTAGAGGAATTGTGGACTAATTGTACATGCATTGTAAGTAAAGGGTTAGAGAAATATGTGCCTATAAAGTCAATTAAGGATGGAAAAGATTATTATACAATGGTGGATAATATTAGAAAGCTACTGAAAAAACAAAGGCTGTTGCACTTGCGGTTCAAAAAGAACCCGCAAATTTAACCTTTAAGAAATCTTTCACGCAGGAGGACTGTACAAATATATCACCATTTGATCAACACACAAACTCCCAAATGGAGGACATGGTAATAGATATTTCCACTGTACAGAAGCTGCTGAGAGAGATGAATACAAAAATATCTCCTGGTCCAAATAGGATACCAATACTGTAGTAGCTGCCTGATAGATCGCGCAAGGCGCGCACTGACAAGGTGTGCCCTGGGCAGCAGACGTAGCAAGTAAGGCCTGGCCACCAGAGCGTGCGCGTAGCCTCAACAGCGCACACTACCAGCGGATCAAAATGAACTCCACCAATACAGCTGAGCTGTGTCAGTACGATGTGGGCTGCACCCAGGTTAAGAATTGTGTAAGCGATGCGCAGTGCTAGGCTCCAGCGTGTAGTGTGTACTACACAAGTAGTGACGACTAGGGTCATGCTCGAGCGTGTTGTTTTGTTTGTCAGGTTACGCAAAGGTCCAGGCAGGGAAGCTTTAATTGAAGTTTTGGTTGAGCAGCAGGAGCTCATGGCCATCATGCAGCAGGCAATACCGGCGTTGCTTTCAAAACAGTCTGCTTCAGTGCCATTCCACTCTACCTTGCCCCTGTAAGACGAGATGGCAGAACACTGGGACACTTACAAACATTGTCTTCAGCAGCATTTTCAGGCCTCTCATGTAGAAGACGCGGAGGTATGTCGTGCTCTATTTTTGTCTTGGATATCCCCCTCGCAGTATCAGGAGTTGTGAAAGTTAGGGCCATTGCAAGAACCCTCATCCTTGTCTTTTGATGTTTCATGCTCGTTATTATCGCCACAGTATGCAATGCGGGGGTCGACTTTTATCAGTGCAAGAAACAGCTTCATCAGCCTTACCATTCCCTGGGCCACTACGTTGCACGGCTTCAGCCGCAAGTCCCATTTTGCGATGGGGAAATCAAGAGTGTCGTATGCTCATGTCATGGTTTGCAATGTCATCGTTCGTTCGGCCCCAGATAGAAAGGTCAGGCATAAGGCTCTGCAGTTGGAAGACCCTTCCCTTGAGGAAGTCCTCTTTATCGCTCAATCCTATGAAGTCTCACATGCCGCGGGTCCACAGTTGGAAGCCTGGTGCGACAAGGCAGCGGTGCTGGAAGGCATGCACGCGTCCTATGCAACTGGGGAGGACTTTGTGTAGGTGATACAAGCAGGCCGTTCCGCCAGACACATAAACCGAGTTCTAACCGCCGGCCGCTCTTACCGTCCTACCTATCATGCTATACAAAACATGACCGATCAGAGTGTCCCCAGCATTCGGCTGTGTGTCGAAAAGCCAACAAAAAATGACATGTGGCTAAAGTTTGCCGCTCAGTGGCACACAACGCAGGTTCGGAAGATATGGACGTAGATATTCCGGAAGTTTCAGTGTGCCTGGCAACCGACAAAACTACAAACAAGCTCTTAATCGAGGTTTCCATTCGGTTGCGCTGACTCTACCTGCAACTATACATGGGCGCAGCAGTGTCTTTGTTGAATGCACAAACGTAATCTGACCTCGGGTCTCCCCCCTTGGACCCATTTCACAGGTGTGTTCACAGATACGACAAACAGTATATTCCTCTGCTAGGGCAATTCAAGACGACGCCACTTACAAATCAGTCACGGGTCCTCTTACCTTTACTGTTGTCTGTGATGCTAGTTCCACCAACCTATTTGGACTGAATGCCTTTTATGTGTTTGGCTTTGGGATTTCCGACACTATTCAGTTGGTCTCAGAAGACATTCCATATCACTTATTGGAATCTTTGACATCCCAATCTTGAGATGTCTTTGAGAAAGGCATAGGGTAAGTTTCTGAATTTTGGGCCCACTTAACATTAAAGCTGACAGTGTGCCCGTGTTTTTTCTGGGCTAGGCAGATCCCCTTGGCTCTCTGCCCTCAGGTAAAGGCGGAACTGGACCGGCTGACAGCCCTTGGTGTGCTTCTATCCACATCTTCCAGTAAATGGGCCACGCTTTTAGTTATTGTGAGGAAACCTACTGGCAAATTGCGCCTTCATGGCAATTTTAAGGCCATCGTCAATCCCCAATCAGTGGTGGACATCTAGCCACTGCCTCGTTCAGAAGTAGTGTTAGACCAGCTAACGAGAGGCCAATTTTTTTCCAAGCTCGAACTTTTGGAGGCGTATCACCAGATACCTCTTGATGAGGATTCCAAATGTCTGGCGGTAATCAACACCCCGTTTGGCCTTTTTCAATACTAGCATCTGGCCTTTAGTATGGCTAAGGCACTGGCCATATTTCAATGTTATCTCGAGCAGGTCATGTCAGCAATCCCCCACTGTATCAATTACCTTGATGACATAATAGTCACAGGTCACAACAAGAAGGAACACTTGCATAACCTATGGACCCTTTTCCTGAAATTCCGGTCCTTGGACCTGCAGTACAATCTCAGTAAATTGAAGTTCTTTTAACCATTCCTCGAATACTTGGACCATGTCAACTCTAGGCACGACGTCTAGCCTCTGGCATGTTTGGTGCAGGGTATCAGGGACCTTCCTCGCCCCTCTTCACTGCAAGAGTTGCAAGTTTTTTAGGTAAGATTGCCTATTACCACCGGTTCATCCCCAGGGCTTCCACCTTGGCTCATCCCCTGTACCACCCTCTGAACAAGGATGGCACTTTTGAGTGGTCTCCCACATGTGAACAGGCTTTCGCTTATACAGAGAGTATTCTGAGGCATTGGCTTCTTCCTTAGCTTGCATTTATCAGGAATCTTTAATTCAGTACAAAGTTCCTAGCGATTGGAAAATAGCGCAGGTGATTCCCATTTATAAGAAAGGTAAAAGAACAGACGCACATAATTACAGGCCAATATTGTTGATATCAGTTTCCTGTAGAATTTTGGAGCATATTCTCAGCTAGAATATAGTACATTTCCTTGAGATGGGTAGGCTTCTTTCTATGAATCAGCCGGGGTTTAGGAAACCGCGTGAAACTCAACTTGGCCTTTTCTCACAAGACATGGATGAAGGGCAACAGGCAGATTGTTTTTTTCTCGATTTCAAAAAGACATTTGATGTGGTGCCACATTGCAGACTGGTAATGTAGATAAGAGCATGTGGAATAGGTTCACAGATTTGTGACTGGCTGGAAGACTTCGAAAGTAATAGAATGCACTATGTTGTTCTCATCGGCGAGTGTTCATAAGAGATGTGCCCCAGTGAAGGGTGACAGGACTGCTATTATTTTCTATCTACATAAATGATCTGATGAACAGAATAACTTGTAATTTGCAGATATTTGCTGATCATGCTGTGGCGTATTGGAAGGTGTTGTCTTTAACTGAATGTAATAGCATACAGGATAATTTAGACAAAATTTCTAATTGGTGTGAAGAATGGCAGTTAGCACTAGTGTAGAAAAATGTTCAGTGATGCACACAAGTAGGAAAAACCATTACATAATGTTCGAAATACAACATTAGTGAGCTTCTTGATGCAATCGTGTCATTCAAATATCTAGGTGTAACATTGCAGAGCAATATGAAATGTAATTAACATGTAAAGACAGCTGTAAGTAAGGTGGACAGCCAACTTCTGTTCACTGGGAGAATTTTGAGAAGATGTACTTCATAAGTAAAAGAGACCGTGTATAAAATGCTTGTACGACTATGTCTTGAGCACTGCTCAAGTGTTTGGGACCCGCAACAGATCAGTTTAAAGAAATACATAGAAGCAATTCAGAGGTGAACAGCTAGGATCGTTACTGGTAGGTTCAATCAAATCGCGAGTGTCACGGAACTGCTCCGGAAACTCAAATGGGGATCGCTGGAGGAAAGATTATGTTCTTTTTGACGAATTCTGTTGAGGAAATTTAGAGGGTCAGAATTTGAAGCTGGGTGTAGAACGACCTTCCTTTTGCCTACTTAAATTTTGTGTAAAAATCACAAAGAAATGATAAGAGAAATTAGGGTTCATACTGAGGCATAAAGACATTCTTTTTTCCCCTTGTTCTATTTGGGAGTGCAATAGGAAAGGAAATGCGTAGTTGTGGTACAATGTACCCTCTGCCATGCACCTTACACTGGATTGTGTACTATATATGTAAATATAGGTAGTGCAATGGAACTATGTGACTTACCTGAACCTATGGCATAGAGAGTCATAAGGAGATTGGAAGCGGGACAGGTTTCTGCAGCTAATGGAATGTCCCAAAGTGTAATTTACAGGACCTGGAAGTGATTTCAGACAACAGGAACCTTTAAAAGAAGGCAAGGCCAAGGTCGTTCATGGGTAACATTAGCAAGAGATGACCACTATCTCCAGTTAACAGCGTGTCAAGACAAGAGGCTGAATGCAACTCAGCTGTGACACAATCTCCAGGCAGCAGCAGGACATACAACAACAACACAACAAAATTGTCTTCCGAAATGTGGCCTCTATGTACAGAGGCCTATGGTCTGTGTCCCATTAAAACCATGACACCTGTTTGCCCACAAAAACTGGGCGGAGAAACATCAAGATTGAAGCTATAATGAACGGTACCAGGTTCAATTCACATATGAGTCAAGATTTTATGTTCAGCTGAACAATCATTGTTCCCTCATCTGGAGCTAATGTGGCACTCTGAACAATCCTGCTTATGTACAGGAAAAATCACCATATCATGGTGTTGGACAAATGGTGTGGACAGGAGCCAGTATTAGCAGATGTATGTACCTCTATGTCATTTAGAACGACACTTCGAGTGCTCAGAGGTATATAACGAGATCCTTCAACATTTGTTGTGCCCTACGCGGTGCCATAAGAGGTGGCTTCCTTCAGGTGGACAATAGTGCTTGTCCTTACAGATCTGCACTGGTAGGCAACATGCATGAAGCTGAGGTAATTGAACAAATCTAGTGGCCAGCTTGTTCAACCCAGACTGAAACCTGATTGAGCATATCTGGAATGTGCTTGGCAGATGCACTGCAGCCAGACCAACACCTCCCACAACAGTTTCAGAGCTGGATATTACACACATGCAAGAATGGTCAAATATCCATCAAGAGCCCATAATCTCATACTGTCCATGCCACCAAGGTTTGCAATTTTACTGATCATCCAAGGTGATCACACCTTAGAGGCCAACAAGAATGACCTTTTCACTATTTTGGTAGCCCCATGATGCCTCGCTCCCAAAATATTGTACTGTCTCATGCACAAAATACATTTGTAACCAATATATGAATAAAACATTTTACTGTATGTACAATGTGTATGATATTTCACCTGATCCCCTTATTATTCTGAGTAGTGTATATACCATATTTATTCGAATCTAAGCTGCATCCGAAAAATTAAACACGAAATTCCAGCGGGGGGGGGGGGGGGGGGGGGGGGGGGGGGGAGTTGTAGGCCACATTTAAAAACTGAAATAAATTGATTCATTCTTAAATAAGATATAAATCAGGTAGAATAGATAAAGATACAACTAGAGTAGCTGGGTTCGAGTCATAAGTTTAGCAGTAATGGTGCATTGAATCATGGAAGCAAGTGCCATTGCCATTACAGTAAGAAAGTAATTCAAAATAAACACAGTTTTGAGCTCTGCATTATTATTTACAGTGAATTTTACTTTCATGTAACATAAATCTGAAAGTTCTTTGAAGCTTTGAGTAAAAACCAATGATGAGATTTGCATAAAGCTGACGGAAACACTCAGGAGGTCCATGCCACTACTAAAATGGTAGATAATAAAGTTGATCATTCGTTGTACAAGAATACTTATTTATAACAATTACACATTTTTAAAAACTACAGCCCTGAGATGCGAGTTACATTTGAATGTGTTACCTAGGTATGAATGACGCAAAGCAACCTTCTTCAGACAATATGAGATAAAGTGTTAAAGATTACATGTGAAATCTTAAAAGAAATTAAAATTACAATAACATATCTGCTGTAGTCATATAGTCATACCTAAACTTTCTTTTAAGATTCACCATGTAATTTTTAACCCTTTATCTCATATTGTCTGAAGAAGGTGTCCTTTGCGACACTGAAACCTATGTAACATATTGAAATGTAACTTGCGACTGAGGGCTGTAGGTTTTTTTAATCTATATTTATTTTGTTTAGTTTATTTTTTATTATTATTTTTTATATATATTTTTCTCCCCTCACCCGCCTCCCCACTCCATTCCTAAGCTGCATCTCGTTATTCCCATCTAGGCTGTGCTGTACCCATCCGTGATGCAACCTTCCTATCCCCTCTCCCCTCCCCTCCCAGATTGGCACACCACAGAGCATGATTCGAAGTGCAGCAGCTGGAGGTGATGGTTGTATGACTGTGTTGTGTGCATATGTGATTGCGTGAATGTTCTATTTTTTGAAGAAGGCCATGGCCGATAACTGAAAGTGTTGTATGTGTGTGTCTTTTGTATGTGCCTGTCACAGCTCATTGCCACCTATTTGCGGTGAGTTGTGAACTGTCCTTATTACTATATTATTATCTGCCAAGAAAAATTAGAAACTGATCAGAACATTTCTATTGACTCATAAAGAAATATTCTTCAAATAGCAATTGAGTAGCTGTGACCTTTTCAGCAGTGGCAGAGATTTCAAATTTACATTATGGTTGCAGGCCCCCTAGGCAACTTCTTGTCGCAGCTTAAATTTCATACAATCGATCATTATACTTGAACCACTTAAAGAACCAATAACTTTAAAACTTTAAGCAGCAAAAGTTTGACAACGAAGTCTTCTATTTATATCTTATACAATGGGTAACAAATTTTTATAAAGAAATCTGAATGATAAAATTCAACAGAATTTTTATATGTATGTGCAATCAACTGATAGACACTGATTTCAAATGACAGAAAATTTTAAGTATGGTAACATAAAATGCACTTACCCTTCAATCATTTCCGTAAATCTTTCATTAGCTTCTGCCGTCCAAGAGCCTCCAACTGGGGCAATACCGAATAAACTACATTGTGCACACAACACAGGTACTGATTTAATATCATCTGGTAAGCTCCGCAACCTGAAAAATTAACAATAACATGACTGTATTGATGTTTATGTATAATTTTCAATGTTGCGTACCTCTACATATATACGTGCAGGCCACCATATGGTACATGATGGAGGGTACCTCATATTAGTTATTTTCTTTCTTGTTCCATTCTCAAATAGAGCGAGGGAGAAATAACTGGCTGTATACCTCCATACAAGAACTAATTCCTCGTTATCTTTGTTGTCCCTATGCACCCTCACAAGGATCATCAGCTTCCTTGCCAGTGATCTCATTTAAGTTCCAAAAGCATCTCTGAACATTCACTTTTTGATCAAACCTCCCAGGGATGTTAGAGATATGTGTATGTTGATGAATCCCGTAATGATCCACCATGACAATTTATTTGGCAGCTGGTGGGAAGTGAAGAAGATGTCAGTGGGTTATTCCCCACCAGAAATCTGTAGTTACTATCTACTGTGTCTACCTTATGGCCGAGCATGGCTGAACATAAAACATCCTATGTTTCAACTGATTTAGTTGCTTCTGAAGACATTTTAAGTGCTTGGTTTTACACATCCAGGTTCTCTAATTATCTATTACTCTAGTATAGCTGTATTATTAAGGAGTTTACTTTTGACAAAACGCCCTGTATCATAGATGTGTACCTAAGTCAGAAAACCTAGAATGTTTACCTGTGCCAGAAATAGGAAGAAAATTTTAGACATCATAAAGAAAGCATATAATCATTAACTTGGAATAGGTACAGGACCAGGTAAGGAATGGGCACCACATTTCCATTGTGGTGCATGTAACCACAAAGTAGTTTGATGGTGAAAGATAAAGAGAATGTGACATTGTTCGAAATACAGAGTGATAATGGAGTAGAACGTCAGAAGTGTTTGGAAAAATGAGTACATCAACAAGATGAAATCACAATTAGTATTGAACTACTTTACATAACAGGAATGGACTATTAGGATCATATGTATATATTTGGCGTTCGTGATTTCCAAAAAGAACAGACAACATAATTCCTTGTCTAATATGAATTACATTAAAGGATGCCAAAAATGTTTTAGCTGGTTTTTGTGGACATTGAATTCAATGTAATGGTTGAAAAAATGTGCACAAGCTGGGGAACGAACACAGGTATTTTGCTTAAATTAATACAATAGTGGGCAAATAGATGCTCACATTTCAGTGTGAGAATGTGTGTGTGTGTGTGTGTGAGAGAGAGAGAGAGAGAGAGAGAGAGAGAGAGAGAGAGAGAGAGAGAGAGAGAGAGAGAGAGACAGACCTGCGCCTCGGGTGTATAGGAATGAGGATAGAAATGTTTAAATATTTCATAATTATACTGCTCAGACTGACTGGCCTGGCCATTCATGGGCTGTACGACAGGCCTGCTGTTGGACGTTTCCACATGCATGTTCCCGACACATGCCTGTTCGTACTGCATTCCTTAGTGGCTTAATTCTGCTAATGAGGGTACACCAACCTCAGAGAATCAGCAGAATTCAGCCAACAACTATGTGCTAGATTGATGATCAAGTGGGGGCACACTGTGCCAAAACCTGAACAACAAACCAAAGAACAGAAGTGCTCATGTCCCGGCCTCCAACCTGACTAGACCTATTCCTTTGAGCTACAATGATATATTAACTTTTCCTCAGATTCCAAAATGTACCTTTAAGGGTCATCGTCCAGTGGGTCCCAATTAGCACCATGCAATAGTTTTCTGTAATAAAACCCATTCTGATTTCATCGTAAGTTCACACCTTTCTCTTTTAATCTCCATGCTCACTCCTTGACCCTAGCTTCCTGGCACGCGTGTGTTTTTCTTTCCTACCCCAACCCCTCCCCACATTTCTCCTCCCTCCATTTATCATGGAACTTTAAATGTTGAAAAATGTCTTGACAGTTCAGCTGGAGATATTATGGAAACTGATCTGAATGAACTTCTTTTACTTCAGAAGACGATCTTCTTACCGAAGCACCTGAAAATGATACTGTTAGTCAACTATCCACAAGTGAATAGGGCAAGTGTGAAGGTTGATGGGCTATCACAGTCCTGCAACGTGGTCTGTTTCACATCAATGTACGACACAGCCAGTTAAGCATGACCATCGTTCCCACCACATGCTGTTATTCCATATACTGGCACCTTGATTTTTTAAGCCAAAGTCATTTGTCAATGAACAACACTTTCAAGACCAAGGAAAAAGTACAACAAGCTTTAATTTAAGTGTTTGCAATGATCTGCACTGCTTATCAGAGCACACAGGTACAGATAGATACATGGGAATGTGAGATGCAGTAGGTTACTTTATGCCTGGGTCATTATGGCTGATAGTCTGTAGACTATTGCAGCGGTAATTCCTGTATGCAGTTCAGAAGAGCTGATCCAAATGGCCATGAAACAGCCATTGATAATGAGTACATTATGTTCAGCTACATTTTGTGCTACAGAGCAGTCCACCCTGCTCTTGGCCACTGTTTGACAGTGGCCATTCATTTTGATGGACAGAGGTTCGTTTCAACATAAATAGTAATGCAATGACTGAAGCAGAGTTGGTAAATCACATAGCAGATTTCCCAGGTGGCCTGGCCTCTGATGATAGGGAGTAGGACAAGCCTGTGTGGTACTGTGCTAAGGGTTGGGGAGGCAAAGGGATGGATTAGGATGTTGTGTAGGTAGGGAGAGAGGCAAATAACCACTTTGGACTAATCAGGAGGATACTGGGTAGCATATCTCTAATTTCAGGGCATGATGATACATTATCAAAGTCTCAAAAATCTATATGGCTCAGTTGTTTCAGTCCAGGGTGGTAGTGGGTGACCAGAGTGGTACTATTTTATGGCTGGTTATTGTGGGTGGAGGAGGTGTGTGGGGTGAAGTCCTTTATGAGTCATTCAGCATATTGGTTAAGGAACTTCTCATGAAATTGTCACATATCAGTACCTGCACACAGAAGAGAAACACAGATCATTCTATCCCAATCCTTCCTCTTCCAACTCACTGTTCAAGTCGAAATCAGGCCACAGCAGTGGGGGGACAGTGGACTTGTGTGCATGTTTTTCAGCTGAGTAATTGTTTGAATGTGTGCATCCCCTTTTTCTCATGAAGGTTGTGGCTGAAAATTTCAGTTGTGTGAGTGTGACTGTCATCTTTAGATACTTTTCTGCAGCTCTGTGATTGTCTTTAGAGTTGCAATCTACTGCCATTCTAATATTAACTGAACATTTATTATCAGACAGGGCAGTGACTTGTTATCATAATTTGCAATGATAGGAAGGATGTGAACTCATATATTCAAATACAGACAGAAATGATCTTTTATTACACGGAACTGCAATCAGAATAATGATTGCTCCAGTTAAAATTTTTGTAATCGCTTCATAAGGGACTAAGCTTTTAATATGATGGTGTCACAAGCATAAAAATTAATCCTTTGTTTGGAAATGGATATTGAGATACTCCACAAACTTATTCTCATTTCAGCAAGTAAATAATTGTAACCATAATGTATCTCCTGTTCTTTACACAAATGGGATAAAATGAATATTAGGCTGCTGTTAGATCTTTTAAAAGTTTATATATGCTTATAAAAATCTAGTTATTGGCATTTAACAGTGGAAAATCCAGGTTGAATGCCAGTAATGTAATAGTAGCAACTCACACTAAAGATGATAATCGAGTTGTACACGAGCATGCAGACAGTCACATTACAAAACTGAAATTTTCGGCAGCAGCCTTAACCAGAGAAAGATACACCTACAGTCACACAATTACTCAGATATAGATCATGCCTGCACTGGAGAGGACAGAGATGATGGTTATGTGTAGATGAGCTGTGCTTGAGTGATTGTGTGAATGTATGCGTATCTTTTTCTGATGAAGGCTCTGGCCGAAAAATGAAAAGTTGTATGAATACGATTCTCTATTCCATGTGCCTGTGTGCAGCTCAGCAAAAGACTTTAAGATGAGTAGCTACCTATTCTCTATTATTGACATAGTTATTGGTATTCTGTGAAGAGGAGTTTTTCATGTGTTTCTTGTCTGTCTGCCATCACACCTCTGAGGGGACCCAGCAGTACACACAGCTGCAAAGATAATTTCCTAGCTTGCAACTGCAATATTTTAGGTAAAACTGGAAGAAATGTTGCATTTAATCAACATTCTAATATAGATAGAATTCCACTTACAAATATTTACCTTGAGAAAGGAACTGTTTCTGTATTTCCAAAGTCAATATAATGTACTTCTGCAGCAGGTTCCTTTGCACCATATTTCAGAGAGACAGCACGTGCTCTATACCACCTCTTGTCCTCTGAATATTTCACAGCATAAATTTCACCTAAAACCATTAGAAATTTAAATAGTTTCATTCATTAAGCAAACAAAAAAAAAAACAATGACAAGTTTTGTAGCTGCTCGAGAAACATCACAAATAAAAACAATCTCTGAAAAGTTTACAGCCATCTTTTGACACAAGGAAAAAACAATTAAAAAATGAAATAAAAAACCATTTCATTATAGATTGCAGTCATGGATGCTCTATCATGCAGTAGTATTCCAGAGCAGTGGATTATGTCAACTTCAATAAATATAATTCAGTGGTAGGGTTTGAACCAAGTGATGGAGAGTACACTAGTTCCTGATGGGAACAACTCAGTTTCTCTGTTATTGATACATAGTAGTAATTGTTTTTTAATTATCATGGAATTAAGGAGCTCTTCTCTGCTGTCCTAGGGGATGCAGCAGGCTTGGTGACAACTTCAGCCTCACAAGTGCACTCACAAACTCAGGTGTTAGTGCCATTACTAACAACCTCCATTTCTGTGGAAGCATCAACCTTGGAAATTGGGTTGTTAACGACAGCAAAAAGGACATGACAAACGAAGGAGGCTGCATAGCCTTATACCGTAGATCTTATTAGCCTCAGCATAGGAAATATGCTTTGTGGTATTTATTTCCTGGGTCTTCTTTTCCTCAATGTACACACAACAATCCCTACTCAAAACTGGGTGTTCCCAAGAGCAGTTTACATGTTTTGGAAGTGAAGAACAAAGGATCCCATCATGAGTGGCCTTACCACATGCAGCCTAAGTACTTTCTCCCTTACAATTTAAAGTGGTGTGCAGAAAGTGCTGACACTTAAAGCAGCTCATAGGGTTTTGGAAATAGGACCATACTTTTACACTAAGGAAGCTTGCCAAATGTTCAAATGTTTGTAAATCTATCAGACTCAATTGCTTAATTATTAGTCTGTAGCTTACAAACTACTTAAACTAAGGTAAACTAACCTAAGCCCAAGACACACATCCATGCTCGAGGGAGGATTGAAACCTCCAATGCGGGAGGTCTTACGATCCGCATCGTGGTGCTCCAGACAGTTGAGCTACTCCTGTGTGGCGGAAGCCTGCCTTCACATATTCAGGAAGTTTGGGGCTATTAAACATGAGGATGAAGGAGTCAGATTTCATTACTCCCTATCCATCACTTTGGTGATGTTCTGAACATAAAAATATTCCTTCAGAAGCCCACTCACCCTTAAATTCGTCCATTGAAATGTTTCGTCTCCATTTACATTATGACTCAACATGTCTAAGACCTACATCCATAATCCGCATGCAAGGTGTGTGACGGAGGTACTACGTGTACCATTGTTACTTCCCCCTATTTTATGGAAGTAACTGCTTTCAGTTTTTGTCCTTCTACTGTGTAGATATAAATAAAGGCTCTTTCTTTCTACATAAATGTAGAACTTTACACTTATTTATGTTGAGGCTCAATTTCCATTTCCTAGACCATGTGTCAATACGCTTCAGATTCTACTTCATTTCTACATCTACATGGGATACTCTGCAAATCACATTTAAATGCCTGGCAGAGGGTTTATCGAACCACCTTTATACTATTTATCTCCCATTCCATTCTCGAATAGCGCACGGGAAGAAAGAATACCTGAATCTCTATGTTCGATCTCCGATGTCTCGTATTTTATTCTGATCATCATTTCTACCTATGTAAGTGGGAGTCAATAACATATTTTCACATTCGGAGGAGAATGTTGGTGATTGGAGTTTCGTAAGTAGCCCCACGCCGCAGCAATAAGCGCCGTTGTTATAATGATTCCCATCCCCATTCTCTACCCTTTTCCACTGTTACGACGTCATAAACTGAAGCACCATCTGCAAAAAGCCTCATTGAACTTCTCATGTTCCCTACAAGGTCATTTCGATGTATAATGAGAAATCTATGGTCTCTAACACTCCACTATATAAGGGCAAGTATAAGATCACCTTATTCTAAAGCACTGATCTACGGCACATCAGGAAAGGTTTTTCATAGAGCTGTTATTGTGAAGTGTCTGTCCTTAGGAATTTTTTCTTCATCTGAAGACACCAAATAATCTGTTATCAAAGATGGCTAACCAGAGTGGACCTCTGGAAGTTTGTCACAACCATCTTTAAAATCTTGTGCCCATTTATGCACTTTCCCTTCACTCATAGCATTATCACCGTACTTACTTTCTGTGTTGGCCACACAAACCACAGTTGGTCTTTGGCCTCATCAATCAGCCTCTCCAGTGTCCTCAGTCAACACAGTCTTCTACAGACAGTCCCAGCTTACTCTTATCCTCATTATCAGTGTACACACAAAAAATCTGTTGGTGAATGTCTTCAGCATTCAGATTCCTTGCCGACAGAAACTGTATCACTGCCTGAACCTAGCATGGGGGCAGACAAGTCAATAATCTTCAACATTTGAGCAAGCACAAAATAGTAAGCATAGGTTAACAACAGCTGCAAATGAGCACCGTTGTTCGTGAGGCATGCCAGCACATGACACGTTCTTGTTATGTACTAGTGGTGTCTACAACAAACAAAAACATGTGATATTATGTTTTGGGGTAACACATTTAGGATGTAAATGGAATAACCTCTGGGTATGAAACTTGTAGTATTTGTGTAATACAATTTTTAATGTCATAAATTGACAGTTGAACACAGCAAAAGCACTGAATATGAATGAAAGAGTTAAGAAAACTAACAACAGAATAATATCTGACAATCGTATATGCCTCAATATGACATAATAAGATGAGGTGAAACTATTTCAGAGTCTAGTGCATAAAAGCCAGTCTCCTTTTTCTGTACGCTGTATGCTTGTAGGAGAGTAAGTAATACTGAACGTATAATATTCTGGCTCATGTACCGTGTTCTTCCTTGCAGAGTATAAAGCAATGAATCACAGTGACTGTTGCAGTGAATCACTGATGCATTACACTTTGGAGGCAATTCTTAGGAATTGGAGGCTGATCACTGATTGTGGGAGAAGCAATGCAATCTGTGTATTACAAGGAGATAACATTCAAGCTTGGAATGTTGATATTTAGCAGGTTAGCAGTAATGCCTGGTGCAATAGCTGCAATTATTTCTCTAGTAACTTACCATGAATGGGCAATTGTTTTACTTTCCTTCATCCATGTTGGGAAAGGACTTTTATAGCAATTCAGAGAACTACTCTGATAAGTTAACTGGAAGCCAACTCTGCCATTTACATTACAAAGTAATACACCAGCTGAAAAACTATCCTGCCTTGGCATAAAAAGAGTGCTCTTCAATGAACTCTGACAGAAAAGTGGGGAACCAGCAGCATCATTTCTCATTCCACCTTCCTCAGCAAACATTTGCACTCTTTCAATATAGAAAATTCTAAAAGTTTGTAATTAAGCAGCCATACTTGACTATCTCAATACTATTGTCTATATGTCCCTGTCTCTCCACTGTCACCTTTTAACACATTCTCCTGTTCGTCTCTCCTGCTAGCATTATCTGAATCCTTTTCTCTTGCTCCTCCTTAGTGCTGACCGTTTTGCTGCCACTTTCAGTATCAGTGTTTCCAAATGCTATTGTCTTTCTCTATCACTGATATTGTCTGTTTCTTCCTCACTTACATTTTTCTACGAGATGTGTTTTTTAAGTAAGTACCATTTTGCCACACCACAGCACTGCGGCCGGCGTTTTGTGCATGCGCACTGGGTACCTACATCTGTTGTCTACACACTGACGCCATTACAGATTGATTTGTCCTTGTTTACATTGTGTACTGAGTGTTTAAGATGCCTCCAATAATCCTGAGTCCCGCCAACTGTGAAGTACGGGCTGTTGTAAGATTTATAGGTGCTAAAGGCCAAAAAGTGATCGATATTCATCGTGAAATCTGTGCAGTTTACGGCGAAAACATTATGAGTGATGGAATGGTAAGAAAGTGGGTTAGAGCATTTAAAGATGGCCGCACAAATTTGCATGATGAACAACGGAGTGGGTGTCCTTTGGTCATTAATGAAAGTTTGGTGCAGGAAGTGGACAATAAGGTGAGAGAAAACAGACAATTTACAATTTCCTCCTTGCGGGATGAATTTTCTAATGTTTCTCATAGTGTTTTGAATGGCATTGTGACTGAACACTTGAATTACCAAAAATTGTGCACACGTTGGGTACCAAAATTGTTGACGGATGTGCACAAAATCAAACGTTTAGGCAGTG
Organism: Locusta migratoria; assembly: GCA_026315105.1. Classification (NCBI taxonomy): domain Eukaryota; kingdom Metazoa; phylum Arthropoda; class Insecta; order Orthoptera; family Acrididae; genus Locusta; species Locusta migratoria. Next base: position 283,548,679 of record CM048745.1, on the reverse strand, counting down.
CATTGACTTTCCTTGAGCGGTATTACGACAATGGTGATGATTTCTTAAGCCAAACTGTTACAGATAATGAAATATGGGTGGCCAACATCACACCAGAATCAAAGTAACAGTCCATGGAATAGCGAAAAGTGAAGTTTAAGAAAACAATTTCTGCCCAGAAAATCATATGCAAAGTTTTTTGGGACAGAAAAGGAGTATTGCTTGTGGATTTTCTGCCTTGTAATGAAACAATCAATGCAGCAACTTACTATAAGACATTGCACAAGCTGTGCCGTTCAATTCAGAACAAAAGACTTGGCATCATTTTTCTGCAAGACAATGCCCGTCCGCATGTGGCTAATCAGACCACAGATCACATCACATCTTTTAGATAGCCTGTTCTGGCACCCAGTGACTACCATCTGTTCCTGTACTTGAAGAAACACCTGGGAGGTCAGTGTCTTCAAGACATAAATCACATCATATTTGAACAGTATATTGCACATATTGTTTTCTCTGAGGCTTAGACTATAACTGAGTACATACATTTTATACTTGAGTTTAGGACATTGCTAGATAATGGGTTTTACCCCTTGTTTTCTTAATCCTGTACTGGAAAGTACCCTGAGGAATGAGAGACATACAGCAAGTTCAACATCCAAGTTTAATAAGACTACAGTTTTAATTTTATAGGAGTCTTCTGAAATCTTGTTTACATATTTCACAATATCAGTTACCATAAAAATATACACACATACATGAAAAACCTGTTCAGTTTTTAAATATAATAATTTATTACCTTTGAGAAAACATAGCCTACTAAGCTTAAGTAAATTGTTTAATTATATTTCACTGACCTTCAACAACTTCTGAAGGTTGATCGGGTCTAGTTAATATGTGCTTAACTAAGGAATGGTTCATGGTTTTGAAAGTAGCTTTGTCTCGTTCCCTATGTACAAAGAAGCAGTGAGGATTTTTGATGTAGCAAACAGTAACAGTCTCTTGACTTCCTGAGTAAAAAAGAAAAAGTATATATTAACTCAACAATGAATAGAATCATAATTAAGTAGAAAAATTACACACCCAGGAATTTCAGTTTAAATTTTCAGTAAACATGAAAAATTATAAAAACATTTCATCAAGGAGCTAATGTTCAGTTAGAAACCTGTATTTTGAAGTATATAATACACAACAATAATTACACACTAACCTGTGTAACAAAATATAACATGATTCCAGATCAGTCTCCAAATCTATTAAATTAAAATTTGATTTTATTGCCAGTATTAAGAATATTAAAGACAGTAAATAGACATCACTGACATTATACTGATTACTTGGTCATGTATGATAGTTTTCGTAAAATGTCTGCAGAAACTTAATTTTTAATACAAGTGTAAAAGAATTTCAAAAGACATATATGATACCACAAGTATGTCTGTACAATTAACTAATGCTACTAATTGGTTTGCACAATGAAGTTATATATACTAATTTTCCCATTACATAACAAAATTCAATTGTAATGCCATTTAAAAAAAAAAAAAAAATAAAAAATGCAAGATGGAAACTAAGGGTAAGCTATTTTTCACCTTATGTTGTACCTGAATATGTATGATATGTTGCTAATATTTTCCAGGAATAGGACAATTTATTGAGGTCAATCTTCAAGGAATGGGGGCAGGCAGTAGGGGAGGTCCAATCAGTTGGATCCTTTAGATGGTTAATGAAACCAATGTAGTATATCCCAATGTACACATCAGTCAAGACACTGAAGGGTCACAGGATGTGGACTAGCATGTGGTAAACACACGGGAATCCCAGCTGTACATGCTTGACTTTCAAGACCTTGCTGCTGCCACTTTTCATAAAACTAAAGTCTACACATGACAGCCATCTTATGCTGACCACTCAACTGCAGAGACAAGCATGGGATTCATTGTAATGGGATCAAATATGGATAACTGCCATTAATGGACAATGCCAAGAATGTGCTGAGTCTATCCTCTGGATAAACTATGTTATGAATGATACAAAGGCATACTGATATGAACATGTTGACTGGAAACTGGGAAGCTGACAGGTGATTAGCAAGTGAAATGGTCCTTCCAATTCTAGGTTCCAAGATTCAACAACACTTAAGTTTTGACCTGAGAGTGCTATTTGCATTATTCAGCCAAGTTTTAGCTTGATTTATGCCTTGTCAAAAACTAAGGACCCTAGGAACAGTTATCAGACATCCTAGTAAGATGTAACAGTTCTTGTCGTGTTGGAACTCTGATAAAATAAAAAGAATATTTCAACAGCTGAATACTGGTAGAGGGGATTTAGGCTATAGTTTCAGGCCATGGTAGATTGCAGCTATTAATGTAATGATGAGACTGAAACTGTTGCTAAAACTGCATACAACGATCCTTAATTTCCTTCATCAGTCTTGAATGGTGAAATGACATGCATATTTCAAGGAGACAGGAAGGAAGCTTAGTGTTTAATGTCCCGTCGACAGCACGGTCATTAGAGACAGAGCTCACTCTCAGATTTTAGGGTGAGGATGGGTAAATAAATTTGCAGTGCCTTTTCAAAGGAACCATTCTGGTATCTGCCTGGCATGATTTAGGGAAATCACCAAAAAGCTAGATCTGGGTGGCCGGCAGTGGATTTGAACCACACTCCTTCCGAATATGATTCCAGTGTGTTACCAGTGCACCACCTCGCTTGGTCTTCTTAAAGAATATAGATGGCCATAGCACAGACATGACCAAATTTCACGGCATCTGTGGAGGGGGGGCATGTTAATACATCGTTTCTGAAGAGAAACGACAATGTTTTCCATGTTTTCCAGTGATAACAGTCTGGATGAATGAATGCAAATAAACTGTCATTTGAATGAAATCAAGTGGTAACTACAGCCATATGCTTCAAGTTCATGCTAATCAACCACATGGTTTAGTTACGATGGCAACTACTGTGTAAAATAGAATCAATTTGGTCTCTAGTAGTAGATTAATCAGGGCATGCCCTCACAAGGAAAAAAACATACCTGCCATTCGTTGTGTGAAAGTGTGTAAAACTAAATCTTGTAATAACATTGGTAGACATGAAATGGTAACGTGAACTTAGAAGCAGTGGTAATTAACAAAGTTAATGAAATTGGAAACATTTTTATCCTTTTGGAAAGACAACAATCTGATGAACTATTTTAACAGGGAAAAAAAAAAAAAAAAAAAAAAAAAAAAAAAAAACCACACAAACACAAAATCATAGAAATTACACACTTTATTTATTTATTAATAAAGGTGCCTCATTTTGATCTTACATCAGATCATTCAGATTGTCATCAGACCAATTTGACCGTAAAATATACTAGCTATAATATTTTACAAAAATGTATTACAAGATTAAATAAAACAATATACGTCAAGTTGATGCTGAGACAATGAGTTTGTGGCGACTGCTAAACAGTGAGAGAATGCTGTGAGTTAAAAAGTATAGGCCCCACCCTTCGCCTGCAGTGTAAGCGCATTAGGATCCAATGAGGCAAATACCACTATAGTTAAGTATGTAACAGATAATATAAAACAGCATTTTGTTATTTATTGCCATTAATTTTATTTGTATAGAGAAATTACAAGTATTTAAGAGAAAAAACAAAATGTTTGTGTAAGAATTATCTGCCATCTATTGGCAGTTGATAATGGTAAAATGTGAATCAAAGGCAGTATCTGAATCATATATAAACTACAGTGATGCCAATGATTGCTACGGATAAGGTGACACGGAAACAGTCGATAAGTCGCATCAGTGGCAAAGCGGATGATGCGCCAGAGATGTAGTGGCCATAGGAAGCTGTCGGTAACTAACAACTGCAGCAATCACGGGTGTTTGCACGTATAATGATAAGATGACAAAGACTCGCTGATGCAGTATGTAAGTGGGTAAAAATAATATTTAAAATACCTTATTGGTTATAAATAAAAAACTGTGACAAAATTATTGCTTTTATTGATAACCAATAAGGTTTTTTAATTATTCTTACATGCTTGCATACTGCATCTTACCGTATGTACATGCAAACACCAGTTATTGCTGTAATCATTTCTGTCTCCATAGTCACCGACAGGGTCCCCTTGCCATTACATCTCTGGCACATTCTCTGCTTCTCCAGTGATGCAATACATTGACTGTCATCATAGCAACCATTGGTTTCACTACATATTATTCGATTAATATGGGAATTCTCCATAAATTATTATTCAAAAGAGATAGATTGGCTGGGCAGTACTTACCTTTTTGCTGTACTGCTGATAGTTACACAGCCACACCCACAAAGGAGAGAGAGAGAGAGAGAGAGAGAGAGAGAGAGAGAGAGAGAGAGAGAGAGAGAGAGAGAGAGAGAGGGGGGGGGGGAATAATAAGCTTTCAGAACTGTGTTCCTTCTTCAGGTAGAGAGAAGGGAGAAAAAAGAAAAAAAAAGGAATGGGAAAGGTAATTCATGACCTAGGTAATGAGGATGGTGTTAGGATTGTGGAAGTCAGAGATACTGTATCTCTGACTTCCACAATCCTAACACCATCGTCATGACCTAGGTCGTGAATTACCTTTCCCATTCCTTTTTTCTCCCTTCTCTCCACCTGAAGAAGGAACACAGTTCCGAAAGCTTGTTATTTTCCTCCTTTTTTCTGCGGGTAACTATCGGCAGTACAGCAAAAAGGTCACTACATTTCATCTTTGATTCATACTCTGTCTTTGATTCAAATTTTATCATTCTCAACTGCAAATAGATGGCAGGTACTTCTTACACAACTATTTTCTTTTTACTTTTAAATACATGTAATTTCTCTTTACAAATGCAATTAAAAGCAATAATAATTAAGTTTTATAAATAACAAAATGTTTATATTATCTATTACATATGTAACTATAATAGGGCATGCTTCATCGGTTCCCAATATGATGCAGGTGATGTGTCCCCCCCCCCACCCCCAATCGCCTGCAGGGACCCTTATACTTTATAACTGACAGGATTCTCTCTCTGTTTAGCAGTCTCGACACGCTCATTGTATCAGCATCGACCAGAGGTATACTATTTTATTTAATACTGTAATTTTTTTGTAAAATGTTACCGGTATAGGTAGTATTCTGTTGTACCTATTCCCCTTCAAGGCAAATAACCTTTTATTTCACTGAGCAATAGGTCTGATAATGATCTAAGATGGAAACCAGTCACATTTATAAGATAATAAAGTGTATAATTTCTGCAAACTTGAAAGTTTTTTTCCTATTAAAACGAAGTGTAGTGAGAGGAAGATCATTACTTCCAGTCGAAAAACGTTAAATCCTGAATAGAATAACAATTACATGGATAGCGTAGACACTCAGTCATAGCTGTGCACATGAAAAACACATTCTTATACAAATGGGTGCAAATTTTCTTCTCCTGGAGGATAACTATGTCATCAGCTAAAATATGAATAGCATTCTCAAACTTAATGCTTCCTTTATGAATCTTTCCATATTGTTCTTTTCCCATCTTGACTTTTCCATTACTAGCACAATTCTGAAAAAAATATGGAAGAAAAGAATAGTAGCTTTACAAACATCAAGAACACTATGTCAGCTCAGAATACCGAAGTGAATGACACTTTGCTTATTGAGAAAAGAGCTACAATAGCAGCAATTAACCGTGAAACACATTTATTAGTACCTGCTCATTTGTTAGCAATTGTCATATAGGAAGAAGTTACTTTTGTCATGTTTTAATTTCTTTAAGACATCTTAAAAAAAAAGAAGTATGTAGCTAATAGTGAAACCTTGCAAAATTAACTTGAACTACCAGCTACCGGGAAACGTACAATGTAGTTAAGTACTGAAATGCACAGCTGTTGTTGCTACAACCATAGTGAACCTATGGATAGTAGTGCACCATAAATTAGTCTTTTTTCTGTATCTCATGGGAGATTACTTTACTCTCATCTAGGTGTAGAGAAATAATGATAAAAAGTGGAATATAAAGAAAGGTTATATGAGGTAAACAAACTAGAATATGATATTATGGAAAGAGCAGAGGAAGTTGATGAATGTGAGTCAGGGGGATGAAATATTGCAAGAAGAATCTGACAGAGTGGTGAATGGTCTACGAGAAAACAAGATGGTTGTTGTAGATGGTGTAAATTACAAATTACTAACATCTTTGAAAAGAATCATGAAATATCTGTCCCACCTTGTATGCACAATACACATAATAGGAAATTTACTGTCAGATTGAAAAATGACACCGAAGAAGGGGATTGCTGACAGGTGCAGGTTTGTTAAAACCATTGCAATATACAACTGGGGAACTGACTGACACCTAATTCTTGAATGGTCCTTGACCACAGAGCATATTTCTATTACTGAGGAACTGACCATTTGATGTAACTCTCTCTGAATGCAGCAGCAAGAGATGATGGCTGTGTATACGTGTTCCGCCCGTGTGATTGTACGAATGAGGTGTGTGTCCTTTTCCTGATGATGGCTGTGGCTGAAAGCTAAGTTGTGTGTGTATGAGTGTGTCTTTTTTTATGTCCGATTTTATCTTGGTATTACCACAAACAAATTGGCTGAACGTATGAATGGTCACAAACAGACGGTTCACCTGGTGGACATCACCTATCATGTGACAGGGCATACCCTCCAACATCACTCCAGGGACCTAGGCATGTGTTACACCATGTGTCCATCTGGATACTTCAACCTAGCAAAAGTCTCTCAGAGCTACAGAGATGGGAATTTACTCTCCAACACATCCTCACCTCCCATAACCCCTCCCCTGTCCTCCACTCAACATTATTCTGTTCACTTCTCTTTACTGCTTGATCTAGTCTCTTTGGTTTGCTGCTGGTATGGCTCAGTACGTAACATACATTATATCTGTACTTATCATACATTATCTCTGACTTATACACATCAACCATCATCACTCATAGCCTAGATTGTCCTTAACCTATCCCTTCTTCCCCCCCCCCCCCCCCCACCAGATGAAGGAAAACAGTTACAAATTCTAATGTCCTCAGTTTATTTTCTTCTCCATTAGCATCTTTCTTGCGTGACTATTGGCGGTACAGAACTAAGGTAAGTACTGGCCAGCCTTTCTATTTCTGTCGTGCATCCATGATAAGTTGCAAACTATCCTCATTACATTGTCGAATTCCAAACTGGACTTTCTATTGTAAAAATAAATTATAAAAGTGCAAAAACAATGTATAACAAACATATCCCAAAAATAAGACTACAAATTAACACTTAAGCCATACCACTATTTGTATTTATCACAAATGATGGGTAGTAAAATAAATAAACAAAAAAATAAAAACAGCAGAGAGTGTTTTTAGTGTAATAAATACGGATTTAAAAATTAAGCCTCCAAACTCCCTCAAAACCAGTGAAAAATATCAAAAGGAAGGCTGTTACAAGGTGAGGAAACTAATAAATTACAAGATCAGAGGGGGGGAAAATGACAAAGATAAAATAGAGTTGTTGCTCAACATTTATGTTGTAATGCAACATGAAATTATAAAAACATGAGTGCTCTCTCTCCTGGCAGATTAAAACTGTGTGCCAGATTGAAACTAAAACCTGGGAGCAACTGAGCTACTCTGGCATCCCTCACAGCCCGTCCTCACAACTGGGTCGTTAGGCATGTCAGAGCGGCTCAGTCAGACTGTGCTCGCCTGCAAACGGCAAAGGTCCCAGGTTCGATTCCTGGTCAGACGCACAGTTTTAATCTACCAGGAATTTTTATATTAATATTATTGCATGTTCATACAGTGTGCACACAAGGAATGATCCTGTATGTTGATGTTGGCTTACCTTTTCCTATATCATTACGAACATGTGTTACCATTCCCGACTGTTCCTCAGGCACTATTCGAGCTAAGAGAGGTTCAATTTGAGCAGACTCTCTGTCAGGAGAGTGTGCTAAGAGGGGGTCTAATGGAACAGAATCTCTGCCAAGTGTGCCTTCTTGGCTAACAGAAGAGAACAATGACAACTGTGAACCTGTGTCTGAAAAATAAAATAATTTTAACAAACTTGCTAAGCTTTTAATTTCACTGAAATGAGTGTGAATCTGACAATAAATCCAACCTGTAAGTGACTCTGTGTCTTCCAAAGAGTCTATTACTGCATCTTCTGGCAGTTCTTGTGTGGAAACCAGTGTATAGCATTCCATGGGTGGGAGTTCAATTTTACAGTGGTTCTCAATTTGTTCCATAAATGCCGTGTCAACAATAAATCTGAGTTAAACAGGTAATTGTATTAATCATATGAGGAAAGTATTGGTAATACCAAAGAGCACTTTTAAACTTTAAGTAAAAGCAGTTTAAGTTGTACATGGCACTACACAAAAAATCGAAACACATACAAAATAAATGAGTTATTTAGAAAATACCTGCAAAGGAGGAGACTTCCTTGAAAAATCTATTTACTCGACAAAATAATTTGATTTTTGTATGTCCTAGACATTGATACCTTTGCGTGATGAAGGGGTAATTTTATTTTCGCTATTAATCACAGTTAATGTGTGGCATCCACTTTAGTCAAGCTATGCAACATATTTTGAATAGTTTGCAGAGGTAAAAAAACATTCCATATATTTTTCGTGTGGTTGATTTTAGGTCACACATAGTTTCATATGAAATGTATATAAAATATCAAAATTTATTTGAAGTAGAGAGGAGACTGGTATCTTATTTGGATCTCAAGATAGATAAATAATAAATAAATAAAATAATTAAAATTAAAAATAAATAAATAAATAATAATAATTTTTTGGTATCAAAGGTACCAATCGTGTGGATTGGCACATCTGCATTATAGCAAATAGGTAGTCAAAATTTTTATGATAATTTTCTATAATACTATCTTTTACTGGGAGCCATAGGTTACAAGTTACTATACATATGCATGTAATATCTGGTCTGATGTGTAATGTAGTTTAAACGAATGTAGCAATCGTACAGCAAGTTTCTTGGCAGCGAGGTCGTGAAACTAAGTTTCTAGGCACCATTTACTCATCAATAACATTTATAAAAGTAACAATTCAAGAAAAGACACACATTTGCTGGCCAGTACTTACCTTAGTTATGTACCACTGCCAGTCAGACAGAGACAAGAAAATAGAAGCAAAAAAATTGACACAAGCTTTCGGAAATATTTTCCTCGTCAGGTACGAGAGAGGAAAGACGAAGGGAACAGAATGGAAAGAGGTACTGACAGTATCTCTGACTTCCACAAACCACCCATCATCTCCTCATGGCCTAGGTAGTGAATAACCTTTCCCTTCTGTTCCCTTCATCTGAAAATATGATTAATAATGACTCTGCTAACCACATATAACTTGTAATATATCTGTTTAAACAGCTGAACATTTGTGTTCCCCTTATCCCCTTTGTCCTTTGGCAAATAAATTCTTATTGAGCATGTTTCAAAAAATGAGAATGCCGCGACATTTACAGGACAATGCTGAACAACTTGCTTCTCAAAATCATGTCAACCTCAGTATTTCAGTAAAAGAAATTGAGGTTTATCTAGAAAGCCATTTTCTACTTTTGAAAAACCATTACACTTTATCAAGATACACCCCCAAAAAAAAAACCACGGTACTTGACTACCGAAAGTGTCCACCATAAAACTTAGTATCTGATTTTAAGGTATCTACTTGCCGGAAAACTTTTATTTTTACACAACTTACAATTTGTTGTGTTTGTTAAGAAGAAAGCTTGATTTTATTTCCATTACTCATTACAGTTACTATGTAAGTAAATTATTGCAACAGATTTTAAAGATTTTCCACAGGTAAAAATACAATGTGTAGACTTCATATTAGGTTGCTTTTAGCTTAAATATAGCAGAGTAAGAAATTCGTAGGAGATATAGAAATTTTATTTAAAATTGAGAGCACAACAGTATATCGATATCCAGTGCACAAAACCATGTCCACATCTGTCTAATGTGAAATATTTACCATTCTAGTTCAAGAAAACTATTCTGTGAGAAATTTAATTTAGACATCAGTCTCAAATGTTTTCTCAGTAACTGAACTAACTTTTTTAATTATTATTTGTCATATCTTGTATATATCATAAATGTAATGAGGCACCAACAACATAGACTAAAATAGAAATCTATGGGTTGGCACTCATCTTTTTAACAATATAGTGGTGGTGGGTAACTGCATCTACATTAGTGCATTTGCCCATGCCTGGTGTATTGTAACATTGGCAGTGTGGGAGAGGCACTCCTCTCAGCACAAGCGTCTGCTTATTATTATGGCTATGTTTCTTAATGCAATCCTGTACTACTATACATTCAAGATACATGTCCAACATATATGTATACATTTTCATAAAATTAAACTGAAAATTCTCGACATGTTTCTTTAATTAAATTTACTAAATCACAGTAGGCATCATCTGAAACAAAACTATCATCATGCAGTATTATGTGTTTTTACTTTTAGTGTATTAGGTAACCCATACTTACTCTGCCGACTCGTCACTGACATATTCACCAACGTTGGAAATGAGATGACAGGGCATGTTATCTGTTTCTTCAAGTTTTTGTATTAAACAGTTCATGTCAACTTTTGTTATGTTTTCAGGGGTCTGAGAAATATGTGCCTCCTTCAGAAGTTTTGAAATATTTTCTATGTTGTCTTCAACCTGCCTAGTTACATTCTGAAGACTGAATGACACACCTTGCTTTAACTCTTGAACTTGAGTTAATAAGGTTTCCTCCATCAACTGTAAGAGTCCATGGAGATACAGAAAATGTCGTGATATTTGTAGCTCCAGCTGTTGTGCATGGTGTACAGATGGTACTGAATAAATCTTCTCCAGTTTCTGAAACAAGAAAAGACATATTTAAATTTATTTCCATATTTAATTCTTTATCAGTTCATATTCAATGAATCTGTGTAACAATACCAACAGTAAGATATTTCAGAAGTAATTTTTCAGAATAAGAACAGAGTTATGCGAGAAGATGTGTTGTAATTGAACAAGTACATGAATATATGTTGGATTAGATTTGATTAAATATGTTCCAAAGATCATGAATACGACAATTTGTAGTGAGTGGAAAAGGTTTCTTCACATGACATCTTTCTAAAGATTGTTGCATTACAAATTGAAATTGCCAATTAATATCTAAAAATTTGCCCCAATGATTGGTACTAGGAGTTGTCACCTAGAAATTATTTTTAATTGCTTTATAAAATTATAGTTGGCTACCTATAACACTTGAAGTTATTTGGTAAATGACCACTGATTTTGGTGGCAGCGTAATACTCCCTTTTCTGTACTAAAGTTAGATTTGACCTTGAATGTGTGTGTGTGTGTGTGTGTGTGTGTGTGTGTGTTATAAAAAGTTGACCTCAAAAGATTCACCAGGTCAAACACCTCTCATCATTGAATAGACCTATTTTTTTTAAAATATTATATGTAAAATGGGAGCATAGTATGTTCAAAGCCTATATTTATTAATGGTGTCATGCCATTTGTATACCGTGTTGCATCAAATTCTAATGAGTATCTGTTTACTTACAATTTACATGTTACTCTGGTGTGATTACTATACTATTATTATCAGCATGATCAACTAGCTTTTAATTATCATGAGTACAGAATGGCAAGTTATCAATATATACCGGGTGATCAAAAAGTCAGTATAAATTTGAATAATGTAGATATGAGGTAAAAATTGACACACATGCTTGGAATGACATGGGCTTTTATTAGAACAAAAAAGTAACAACCTTCAAAAAAATGTCCGACATGGTGCGTGATTCTGGTTTTGTAACTGCTACCGTGACGGGTAAGAGGTACGCCGATATGTTACAGAATCGCATCATCCCCAGGCTGGCTGATAAACACCTGTTGATACCTACGATTTTTATGTAGGATGGCGGTCCACCCCGTATTGCTAGACGCGTGAAAAATCTATTGCGCGTGTCATTTGGTGATGATCGTCTGCTAAGCCGCCACTTTTGTAATGCTTGGCCTCCCAGGTCCCCAGACATCAGTCAGTGCGATTATCGGATTTGGGGTTACCTGAAGTCACAAGTGTATCGTGATCGACCGACATCTCTAGGGAAGCTGTAAAGACAACATCCGACACCGATGCCTCACCATAACTCCGGACATGCTTTACAGCTACAGCTATTGTTGAGGAATGATGGTGAACATATTGAGCATTTCCTGTAAAGATCGTCATCTTAGATTTGACTAAATTTGTTATGCTAGTTATTGTTTTTCTGATCAGATGAAGCACTGTCTCTCGGACATTTTTTTAACCTTTTTTATTAGTTCTACTACAACCCCATGTTATTCAAAGCATGTGTGTCAATTTTTACCTCTCTATCTACATCATTCCATGATTTATTAAATTTTCAAATTTATACTGACTTTTTGATCACCTGGTATTTATGAACAGCAAACAACCTAAGACCAAATACTGTCAGCCCAATTCTTAACAGCTCTCCAGTTTGAGAAAGACCCAAGTTGTAGGGAAGGTGGCAAATGAGTCTGCTCCAGTCCTGAACCCCTGAACCAGTACACCAATAACATAATAACAGCTTTCACATCCCACAGCTACCCTCCTGATCTGGTACACAGAAGCAAATTGCTAGGGCCATTTCCTGATCCCCCCCAAACCAAGAACCTTCCACAGAAGAACGCCAAAAGTGTCCCTCTTGTCACCAGACACTTTCCAGGACTGGATCGGACTCTGAATGTGGCTCTCCAGCAAGGATACGACTTCCTTAAATCTTGCCCTTAAATGAGATCCATCCTTCATGACATCCTTCCCACTCCACTGAGAGTGTCTTTCCGCCACCCACCCCTAACCTTCGTAACCTTCTAGTCCATCCCTATGAAATCCGCAAACCACTTTCCCTACCCTCCGACTCCTACCCATGTAACTGCCCCCCAACGTAAAACCTGCCCTATGCACCCTCTCACCACAATTACTCCAGTCCCGTCACCCGGAAGTTGTAGACGATTAAGGGCAGAACCACTTGCAATATCACTCACGTGATTTAGACTTGCCTGCACTGTGAAGTGTTCTATGTGGGAATGGCTATGAATTGTCCATTCGCAAGAACAGACACGGGCAGACAGTGTTTGTTGGTAATGAGGATCACTCTGTGGCTAAGCATGCCTTAGTGCACTGCCAGCACATCTTGGCACAGTGTCACACCGCCCACGTTATCTGGATACTTCCCACCGACACGAACCTTTCAGAACTCCGGAGATGAGAACTTGCCCTCCAGCATATTCTCTCTTCCCGTTGCCAACCTGGTCTGAACCTACGCTAAATTCAAATTCCCGCCCACCACTCAATAACATCTTTGCCTCTGTTCTCTGGACAGAGCCTCTGCCCCGACTGGCATCTCTGTCCAACTTATTTGCTTTTTACAAATGTATGCCTTTGTGTGTTTACGTGTGTGTGTGTGTGTGTGTGTGTGTGTGTGTGTGTGTGTGTTTGTTTACCTTTCCTTTTTTCCCCTAAGGTAAGTCCTTCCACTCCCGGGATTGGAATGACTCCTCATCCACTCCCTTAAAATTCGCATCCTTCCTTCCCTCCCCACCCCCTCCTTTCTTCCTCTTTTTCTGATGACGCAACCAATGGTTGCGAAAGCTTGAATTTTTGTTTTTGTGTGTGTTGTTATTTGCGTATCTATCTACGAGCCTGTGTTTTTGGTAAGTTAAACGATCTCTATTTTTTATACATAAATTATTTGAGCATTTATACCAACAGCCTCTTAATCTTGCCAGGCACATTTTCTCCGTTGTTTCTGCAGATAATTAATTTTTGCAATTTTAAGTTAAAGGATGCTCAAACAAATACTGCTCATCAAATCTTTCACTGCAAATGAAAAGTCAGTCTGTGTCCCTTTACATAAAAAAGGTTTAAAAATCTAAGAACTATTTTGTTTCATACGCAAAGCAAACCAATACTTTATGTTGACAATGGACATACCAAAAAAGATGTGATGACCAGTACTGGATGGGATAATTATCTCCACAACGCCAAAATGAAACTGTCTCCCTTCCCACAGCTAAGTATTCCTTGAAACTACAATTCTGAAAACTTTACACGTGTGACATTAGCTCCTACCGTCTTAATTCTGTCATTAACCCTTCGGTCTCGCAGACCGCAAGCGCTTATTTTTGGTCAATTGTTAATAGACAAGGGTGGGGAAGGATAATACAGCGTTGTGTAATCGTTGCACTGTTTTCCATTGTCAGTAGCCTCGTTAATGCGAATCGGGGCAATATTATTACATTTTCTTTTGTGCTAGAGGTCTCAGAGACCGCACCTGGGCCTTTGCGTTATGGATTAAGCGCCGAACTCTTCCTCAACTGTGCGTGCTATAGACCCTCATTTTAAGGATACTGTTTTGAAATGTTTTGATGACCCTTTAGGAAGTGATGTGGGATCAGACAGTGACTATGAGATTCAAAGTTAAAATAATTCAGACTCAGAATAGTGTGAAATTGAAGATGAAATTGTATTGGTACCTGTGAAATGTAGAACATGCTCCACGTCTGACTCAAAAAAAGAAGAGAAAGACTTGTTATGTTTGCCATTGTTGCAAGAAGCCCATCTGCCTTGAGTGTTCTACCAAAATTTGCATCGAGTGCAAAGAAGACATTTGAAAAGACAATTACCAACACATCAGTAGTGACATTTTTTGTGATTTTTTATGTTTTTATCATTACATACATAGTAAATAATAGTTTTAGTTTTGAATATATATATCTCATAAAATTAATTTTAAAATGTATTCCTTTTACAGAATTTATGTAGATATAAGTAGCTTTTTGCGTAATAAACTGAATTAGTTCACTTAGATAACAATCAGAACTATTTATGATTATTTAAAAATTGCGGCCTGTCAAGACCACACCCGGGGCAGAATATGACACAAAAATGACATGAGAAACTAAGGGTTAACAGTATTATGTTCCCAGGATTTCACGAATTTGCTCATCATTAAATTCATTTATTTCCTCGGGGGCCACATTTTTCAAACAAATACTCTCAGATGCCTTTGATACACCATATGTTTCATTGACACCACCTGTATTTTGTTGATGTTACTGATCTAGTGAAGTCCTTAGAGTTTTCCGGGTATAATAATTTTTTACACTTCCTACAAAATTATATTCAATGGCCATTAAACTGAAATGGTGATCTATACTTTGACAATACAAGATCTGCACAATAAATTCAGGAAGCTACATTATATAAATGGAATTCAACAATATAACAAGGACAGTTTACGATCTTTGTAAAGTCATCATGGCAAGCTGCGACTAGCACATAAAAAAGACACACACATAGAACACTTAAACTATCGTTCAACAAATGATGTTGCACAACATTCACTGAATACAGTATTTCATTATTTACATTTCTTTTTTGTATAAGACACAGTAAATCCAAAGTTATTTGACTATAAAAAAACACTGTCCAATGTAAAACTAGTGTGCCTTTCATAAAAACAAGTAATAACATATAGAAGAAAACTTAATCCTCCGTTACTCGCGCGCTATTTTGTGACGCGGTTGCTCGCACGGACGACAGGTGTCATCCACCAAAAAATTGGTCTATTTGGATACTTTTAGCGGTGTATATGGACGGCTTTAGGATTTTTTAAATTATATCTAAATATAATAAACTTAACACAGTTATATGGGAGAATTAATTTTAACGTTTATGAGATTTTTAATACGAATTTAATAAGCTTGTACTTGAATTTCCCATACAAACATTGAAATACTTCTAACAATGCAAGTACTTATCAAAAATACATGGAAATTTTCAATTTTCAAATCAATTGTATAATAAGTGTAAAGAAACATTAATTTAGGCAATAAAGTGCAGACAAACTGAAATAAGATACACATTATTTGCCAACACAGTATGTGCAAATGTCTTCAAGGTGTTGCACGTAGTACACCACCTACGGGTTGTTTTATTTCTTGCTCTTCCACACATATAGCAACGTCAACGTGCTTCAGATTCTTTCGCTGGCTGTTCCACAATTTCTTGAGTGCCTAACAGTAATTTAGCCCTTCGAATTTCACATGGAAGGCTTTCAATGCGAGAACGTCTCTTATCTGACGCCTTATTAGTTCCCAGCTTATTTTTTCTATGAAATCAACCCTCTTTACAACCTGATTTGAAGCCATACAATGGTATTCATATATGCATAAGGCATTTATGGCTGCAATGTTCAAAATATTGTAAAACAGTACCATAGGCCATCATCTCGTATTACGCGCCACATTGTTGTTATGACACAGCTGGTCCAAAACATCTACCTCCACTTTTGTCATGTTATAGAAAGTAATCATTTCTGGTTTCTTTTGTTCTCCTGTTGAAGCGTCTATTGCATCATCGAAATGCATGCTTGACAACACCAACACTGTCTTATTTTTCTTTGCACAGTACGACACCAAAGTACTATCTCGTTGAAATCCGAAGATAGATGATTTCGGCTGCCTTTCTTTTCTTGGTAGAAATTCTTTCGGTACTTCTCTCTTGCTTTTCCGTACTGTTCCAGTATATGTCAGTTTCTTGTCCTGGAGTTTCGTGACTATAAACTGTTAAACCAGTTGTTACCACTAATATTTCTGTTTGTGCCTTCTACTGGTCCAATCATTCGAAGTACAATATTTTCAGCTGAATTACTAGTACTATATGGCCCGTCTGGTTGCTTACCGACATACGGCTCTAAATTCAAAGTATAATCTGTTTTCACATCAACCAAAGCAAACACTTTTAACCCATACTTTGCAGGTTTGCTGGGAATATACTGCCTGAATGGGCAATTTTCTCTGAAAGCCAAGAGCTGTTCATCAACAGTAGGATTCATAGGATTCACTTGGTGAGAAATATTTTTGGCAATTGTTTATTCAACAGACTTTTACCTCTCTGATATCAGCCAACTTGTCAGTGTCTTTGCGAACACCTCTATCATGGATATCGTCAAATCTCAGAGATCTCAAGAGAAATCCGAATCGGTTTTCGCTCATACATAAATAACAAGATTCAAGTCCATTACCCTTTGAGTTATCCCACGATTTTGATATATTCTTTCTAGAGCATCTCAAAGAACCACACAGATATAACAACCCAATGAATACTGAGAGCTCTATAGCATGTTTCTTTAGCATCCCTATCCCTAGAACAGTTGCGACGAACGTCATTGATGTAAATATTAGTACATGTTGTGATGATGCTTACTAGATTTTCATCCAAGAACAACTTCAGAATGTCTATTTCTGACTTTGTTGCACGAGCTTCATTTTTAGGTCCAGGCAAATGAGTGATAATATTAAATGATCTTGTTCTAACATTGGTAGGATATTTACTCTTCCTCCATTTAGTTATTCCATCTTTCCCTAGAAAAAACGCGTCCTCTTGAATTTCTTCGCCATGTGGTTCAGAGCCATCATTATCTGACACTTCTTGTTCTGTTTCTGAATCATGACCGCTTTCTTGTACATAATCCTTGTTCTCTGAGTCAGTACTATCACTGTCAGGATCTTCATCGCTCAGCTCATTGAGCCATTGCAGCCACACATTAGGATCTCTACTAAACTCTGTCCCGAGATTTTTTAGCCTTCGACATTTTTTCCACGATCTAAAAGTAAAGAGAATGCTAGGTAAGAACGAAATCAATTGCAATCAATTTCAATTCCTCTTAAGTTACGCGCACGAAAGTTAGTAGTATTGAATCTGGAAAAGCAACGAAGTGATATACACTCACCTCCCTTTAAACAGTACCACCAGTGCTCGCACTGATGACCAGCGTCCTCCAGGCGACTTTAATGTTTCATAAACAATGTAACTTGCGTTACTGAAACACAACAATGGCTGAGACTAGCAGAGGAAAAGTTAACAGAAAGGTACTGTAATTGTCGCGAACTCAATTCTGCTCTGTCAGACAAAATTGAGCGGGAAAAATCAAGTGGATGACGAGTGTCATCCGCGCGAGCAACGGAGGGTTAACAAAAGTGTGGGATCATATCTCTCTCTCTCTCTCTCTCTCTCTCTCTCTCTCTCTCTCTCACACACACACACACACACACACACACACACACACATTGGTGTGGCGAGTTCTAGAATCTGAAAAGGTTTCCTACAACAATGGGACGGCTACCGCATAATACTCAGATAACTGAGATCATGTGTACTCCACCTGTAACAACTTTATATGTTTAACTCCTACATTTCTTCCTTATCTGGATTCTGGACTCATCAAGCAGGGAAAATAAAAATTCACATCATAAATGATTATTAAACAATATATAAAAGAAAACACGGTTTTTTTTAGTATTACAAAGAATGAAAAAACATAGGTGTCAGGTGTGATACTAGTGTAACCCTCCAACACTTTTTGTAGAGCAATTAGAAATTTTAATTTATTTTATCTTGGTCAGTAAAGAGACAAATATACCCAAGCTTGACTCATTACACCTTGTGCACTAAGAATTGATTGTTTGAATGATTTACCAATGTGGCAGTAAATCAAATGGACTTGCATTATTCACTAAAATGACATTATTTCAGGTGTTCAGGGAGTGTTTGTGTACGATGAGTAATGAAGTAATGGGGGTACAAAAGGATGCATGTACATGGCTGTGCTGTATATTTGAAAGAGAGATAGCCAGGAGGCAGTCAATCAATGCATCTTTTCACAAGAAATTAAAATAATTAAAAGCAAGTTTATCAATTTTTTCTTGTTTTTAAAGGCAAAGGACTGACGGTAAAAAAACATCACAAAATATGTTCCAACTTAATCAATTTTATTTTAATCGTATATTTGCCCCAACATGCAATTAACAATTTCAATGCGGACGCAGTAATACACTCAATTCTTTGCGGGAATCCAGTATAGACTGCGAGCAAATGGAATCGAATGGGCATGGGGCATTACAATCATAGTGTGCTACGAGGTTAGAATTTGGGTTGGAAGAGAAGCTTGCCTGGATAGCGTAATTGGTTAGCCCAACTCAGGAAATCCGGGTTCGAATTGTGGTCTAGCACAAATTTTCATCTTTGCCATTGATTTATTTCAGTGCCTTGAAACGGTCGAAATGTGCTGTGCTCCTGCGGTGAACTGCTGACAGTGCGACATCTTTTACTGACTTGTGTTAATTTTAATCATCTCCGTGTAGCCCTTCACTTTCCGTCTACTCTGGAGGAAATTTTAGCTGATGACACACGAGCCGCTGCTAGAGTTTTGCGTTTTATCAACTTGGCCAACTTATCCAAGGATATTTAACCCTTTAGTTTTTAGCCTCTTGTTGATGTTCTGACAGTCACTTTTTTTTTTGAGATTATAGCGAATCTATGTTATTGCCTGGGCGCTAATGACCATAGAAGTTGTGCGCCCTAAAACCACAAAAAAAGGAAAAATGTGTATAGAACGTAATAGACTATTTGCAATATTGGACTGTAGAATGCTCCTATCAAAGCAGAACAAAAGCCAGTTGACATTGAAGATTAGGATGCGTATATCCCCACACTCAGGGGCACCTCCTGTTGCAAATGAACCGTCTTGACAAATCACTGCGTTGGGGATTTAAGGTTAACTCTTAAGAAAGCACAAATATTGAAGATCTTTTAATTTAAAAGTTTTATAAACTATCAGGTAAATCGAGAAGCTAATCTTATCATTTGGGCCTTTGACTCTGGCCAGGACATACCCTTCATTTGTCGTGCAGTGATAGTATTTTTCGCCGCTATATCCACTCATTACCCAAATCGCCGTAGTTCCCATTATTTATTCAAACATAGTTAATGATATGCACCATGTGCTCGCCACCAGAGTCTCAGCACCTGCTGGATTTAGCTGGATAATTCTCTAATCTATAGTAGGCGGCGAAACCGAACTCCAGGAGGAAGTAAGGCAATCGAAGACAACTGATATTGGCGATCGAGTGAGTCGTCAAAAAATAATCGGTAAGATGGATGGTTGGGCATCGACCGCAAGCGACATGCGTATCGACACAAGAGTATGTCACGCCGAGTGGTCAAGAGTAATACAGCAGCCTCGGCATACAGACTTTCAACAGGACTGGTATAAAATGCGCCGGTCGCCAGACGTAATCCCCGATGGTGAATAGAGTTGAGACGGCGGAGAATCGACGGCCGTGCAGAAGAGTATACAAAGCTTCCATAGTCGAGCTTCGACTGAACAATGGCCTGGTAAAGGTGAAGCAGGACGGTACGATCCGCTCCCCATGATGTGCCACTGAGGTCACGAAGGTTTAAGGGATCGGGCACAACGGGCAGCCATGTAGGACACGTGTGTGGACCAGCAAAGTTTCCGATCCAACATTAGCCCCAAGAATTTCGTAGTCTCCACGAAAGGGAGAGCAACAGGGCCAAGATGTAGAGAAGGTGGAAGAAATTCCTTGTATCTCCAGAAGTTTATACACACAGTTTTCTCAGTGGAGAATCGGAAGCCGTTTGCGATGCTCCAGGAATATAGACGGTCAAGACAGCGTTGAAGACAACGCTCCAAGAGACACGTCCGCTGGGCGCTGCAATAAATTGCAAAGTCGTCTACAAAAAGGGATCCGGAAACGTCGGGTGAAAGGCAATCTACGATCGGATTGATTGCAATGGCAAAGAGAGTCACACTCAAGACGGAGCCTTGCGGTACCCCATTCTCCTGGCAAAAGGTATCTGACAAAACAGAGCCCACCCGTACCCGGAACTTGCGATCCGCCAAAAACGCTTGAATGAAAAGAGGGAGGCGGCCCCGAAGGCCCCATGTGTGCAATGTGCGGAGCATGCCCGCTCTCCAACAGGTATCGTATGCCTTCTCCAAGTCGAAGAACATTGCTACTGTTTGACGCTTCTTTAGAAAGTTATTCATAATGAAGGTCGACAACGTAACGAGGTGATCAGCAGCAGAGCGGTGTCGACGAAAACCGCATTGGACACTTGTTAGGAGGCGGCGAGATTCGAGGAGCCAGACCAACCGAGCATTAACCATGCGTTCCATCACGTTACAGACGCAGCTCGTCAGAGACATGGGACGATAACTGGAAGGAAGATGTTTGTCCTTCCCTGGTTTGGGGATGGGGACAACAATGGCTTCACGCCAACTTGTGGGAACATGGCCTTCAGTCCATATGCGATTGTAGGTACTAAGAAGATACACTTGCCGGCCGGAGAGAGGTTCTTCAGCATCTCAATATGGATTGAATCGGGCCCGGGAGCAGAAGATCGGGACAGGGCGAGAGCACGGTCTAACACCTGCATGGTGAAGGCGACATTATAATTTTCACGATTAAAAGAGTGGAAAGAAGGCGGCCGTGCCGCCTCTACCTGTTTGCGAGGGAGAAAGGCAGGGTGGTAATGGGCAAATCTCGAAACCTCCGCAAAGAAAAGGCCCAATGCGTTGGAAATATCAGTGGGGTCCACGAGGACTGCGTTCTCCACGGTCAGGCCAGGGATCGGGGAGTGGACCTTGATGCCGGATAAACGGCGTAGGCCACCACAAACAATCGTGGAGGGAGTAAAACGGTTAAAAGAACTAGTAAAAGCAGTCCAGCAAGCTTTCTACATCTACATCTACATGGGATACTCTGCAAATCACATTTAAGTGCCTGGCAGAGGGTTCATCGAACCACAATTATACTATTTATCTCCCATTCCATTCTCGAATAGCGCGCGGGAAGAAAGAACACCTGAATCTCTCTGTTCGAGCTCTGATTTCTCTTATTTTATTCTGATGATCATTTCTACCTATGTAAGTGGGAGTCAACAATATATTTTCGCATTCGGAGGAGAATGTTGGCGATTGGAGTTTCGCAAGTAACCCACGCCTCAGCGATAAGCGCCGTTGTTCTAATGATTCCCATCCCAGATCCTGTATCATTTCCGTAACGCTGTCTCCCCTGTATCGTGACAATACAAAACGAGCTGCCCTTCTTTGGACTCTCTCGATGTCCTCCGTCATGCCCACCTGATAAGGATCCCACACTGGGCTGCAATACTCCAAAAATGGACGGACAAGCGCAGTGTATGCAGTTTCTTTAGTAGTTCTGTTGCATCTTTTAAGGATTCTGCCAATAAAACGCAGTCTCTGGTTCGCCTTTCCCACGATATTATCTACGTGTTCTTTCCAGTTTAAGTCTGAAGTAATAGTAATTCCTAGGTATTTTGTGGAGTTTACGGCCTTCACATTTGATTGATTTATGTTGTAAACAAAGTTTAACGGATTTCTTTTCGTTCTCATGTGGACGACTTCACACTTCTCATTATTTAGAGTCAATTTCCAATTTTTACACCATACTGATATCTTATTCAGATCGTTCTGCAGTTGGTTTTGATCTTCAGATGATTTTACTAGACGGTAAATGACGGCGTCATCTGCAAACAACCTAAGAGAGCTACTTAGATTTTCCCCTAAATCGTTTATGTAAATAAGGAATAGCAGAGGACCAATAACACTACCTTGTGGAACGCCCGATATCACCTCTGTTTTAGTCGATGCCTTACCATCGATTACCACGAACTGTGTCCTCTCAGACAAGAAATCCCCTATCCAATTGCAAATTTGGGGCGATATACCATAACCACGCAATTTGATTAAAAGCCGTTTGTGAGGTACGGTGTCAAAAGCTTTCTGGAAATCAAGAAATACGGAATCGATTTGCGAACCTTTGTCGATAGCACCCATCACTTCGTGTGAATATAGAGCTAGTTGTGTTTCGCATGAACGATATTTTCTAAATCCGTGTTGACCTTGGGTCAAAAGATCGTTCTGTTCGAGATAATTCATAATATTTGAATACAGGATATGTTCCAAAACCCTGCTGCAAATTGACGTCAATGAAATAGGCCTGTAGTTTAGTGGGTTACTCCTACTGCCTTTCTTGAATATAGGTGTGACCTGTGCAACTTTCCAATCTTTTGGTACAGATCCTTCTATGAGAGAGCGGTTGTATATGACTGTTAAGTAAGGAGCTATCGCTTCAGCATAATCAGATAGAAATCTAATGGGTATACAATCCGGACCAGAAGACTTGTTCTTATTAAGTGATTTTAGTTGCTGCACTACTCCGATGATATCTACTTCTATGTTATTCATTACGGCATCTGTTCGTAATTCGAAATCTGGAATATTGGTTTCGTCTTCTTTAGTGAATGAGTTTCTAAAAGCTAAGTTTAGTAACTCTGCTTTAGTAGCGCTGTCATCGGCAGGATCGCCATTACTATCACGTAGTGAGGGTATTGTTTGTGACTTTCCCCGAGTATATTTAACATATGACCAAAATCTCTTTGGGTTTTCAGTCAAATTACGAGAAAGAGTTTCGTTGTGATAAATGTTGTAGGCATCTCGCATTGAAATCCTCGCTAAATTTCGAGCTTCTGAGTACAATCGCAAATCCTGGGGATTTCGTGTTCGTTTAAATTTAGTATGCCTTTTCCTTTGCTTTTGCAACAGTGTCCTGACCTGTTTTGTGTACCAAGGGGGATCGCCTCCTTCTTTTATTAATTTATTAGGTATAAAACTTTCAATTGCTGTCGATACCACTTCTTTGAATTTTAGCCACATCTGGTCTACACCTACGTTTAGTGTTAGAAACGAGTGGAAGCTGTCTTTCAAGAAGCAATGTATTTTGTTTCTATCTGCTTTCCTGAACAAATATACTTTGCGTTTATTTTTGGTAACTTTGGGACTTTCGATATTCAATTTCGCTACTACAGCTCTGTGTTCACTAATACCTGTATCCGTTTTGATGCTCATTATGAGCTCAGGATTATTTGTTGCTAAGAGATCAAGTGTGTTTTCACATTCATTTACAATTCTAGTTGGCTCATGAACTACTTGTTCGAAGTAATTCTCAGAGAATGCGTTGAGTACAATTTCGGACGATGTTTTATGCCTACCTCCTGATTTGAAAATATAATTTCGCCAACAGATCGAGGGTAAATTAAAATCACCACCTACTATTATCGTGTGAGTCGGGTACGTTTTTGTAATTAGACTCAGGTTTTCTTTGAACCTTTCTGCTATTGTATCGTCAGAGTCGGGAGGCCGGTAAAAGGAACCGATTATTAACTTCTTACGATTTTTGGGTACAACCTCTACCCATAATAGCTCGCACGAACTATCAACTTCAACTTCGCTACATGAAATACTACTTTTGACGGCGACAAACACGCCACCACCTATTTTGTTTAATCTATCCTTTCTGAATATCGTTAGATCTTTTGAAAATACTTCTTCTGAACTTATTTCCGGCTTGAGCCAACTTTCGCTGCCTATAATGATGTGTGTTTCGGTGCTTTCTATTAACGCTTGCAGTTCTGGAACTTTCCCGACACAGCTACGACAATTTACAACTGTTATACCGATAGTTTCCGGATCTACATTTCTCCTGTGATCTACCTGAACCCTTTGAGATTGCCCATTTTCTATTTCCGCGAAGCTCTTTATCCTAAAAAACCGCCCAGTCCACGCCACACAGCCCCCGCTACCCGTGTAGCCGCTTCCTGCGTGTAGTGGACTCCTGACCTATTCAGCGGAACCCGGAAACCCACCACCCGATGGCGCAAGTCAAGGAATCTGCAGCCTACACGGTCGCAGAACCGTCTGAGCCTCTGATTCAGACCCTCCACTCGGCTCTGTATCAGAGGTCCACAGTCGGTCCTGTCAACTATGCTGCAGATGGTGAGCTCTGCTTTCATCTTGCAAGCAAGACTGACAGTCTTTACCACTTCAGTTAGCCGCTCGAAACCTGAGAGGATCTCTTCAGATCCGAAACGACACACATCATTGGTACCGACGTGAGCCACCACCTGCAGTTGGCTGCACCCCGTACCCTTCATGGCATCCGGGAGGACCCGTTCCACATCTGGAATGACTCCACCCGGTATGCACACGGAGTGCACGTTGGCCTTCTTCCCCTCCTTGGCAGCCATCTCTCTAAGGGGCTCCATCACCCGCCTAACGTTGGAGCTCCCAACTACAAGTAAACCCACCCTCTGTGAAAGCCCGGATCTTGCAGGCTGGGTGGTGACAGGGTGAGAGACACCATCCGACTCAGGAACGTCGTCCTGAGCAGACAGCGCCTCAAACCTGTTCGCAAGACGAACCGGGGAGGTCTCACGATCGGTCCCCCGGAATGTCTTGCGCCTCCTGCCACGCACTGGAGCAACCTCCCACGCAACCACGGGTGGGATGTCTGCCTCACTGCTAGCAGTTTCAGGGCATGTCGCTGCCGCAGGCCGATCGGTGGAGACGACGGGAGTCCGTTCGGTCCCCACCGCCGGCCAACAACAACGACGCCCATCGATCGCAGCTTCCAACTGTGCAACCGAGGTTAACACAGCTTGAAGCTGGGAGC
The DNA here is from genome assembly GCA_026315105.1 of Locusta migratoria. Classification (NCBI taxonomy): domain Eukaryota; kingdom Metazoa; phylum Arthropoda; class Insecta; order Orthoptera; family Acrididae; genus Locusta; species Locusta migratoria. The sequence goes on along the minus strand of CM048745.1, from coordinate 283,523,273 downwards.
GAAGTGTCACCAGCTCAGACTGCATCCGCATACAGCAGTCACAGTCCCTATTCATGATTACAATGCCAACAAAAGCAAAAACTACAGTCGCGATGCATTCAAACTAAACTGTTCGTTAGAACGCGGATGTGAATCCAATACGCACGACAGCACAGTATAACTTTACAAATTGAGACGAGAAAGTGTAGACGAAAATCAAAATACTATATGTCGCTTCTAATCAGAAAATAAAGACAGACGACTGTCGCGACGCGATTCACACGGCGGAATAATACACTAACCAGATATTTAACGCGAATAGGAATCAAACAAAAACGCGAGCACACAATAAATTTAATGCACTCAAGGGAAAACGCACTGAAAAGTAAAAATATGTAGCTTCTAGAGAGAAGCCGGTTACACTTACAACTGATAAATTACTGCTACGCTACTGGAGAGGTGTGCTCTGGACCACGTCCGCTGTCGTTTATGATACGACGACATTGCGCTCTCATACGTTTATAATTTATGCAATTCTCCAAAGTTGGGTGGCGGCGGAAGGTGCGTAAAGCACGGCGCCGGGCTCTAAGCGCATCGCGGCAGGCCGCAGTCCACCAAGGGACCTGGACACGACGTGGAGAAGAGGATGTACGAGGTATGGAATGTTCAGCAGCGGTGAGAATAACCTCTGTGAGGTAGTCGACCTGACTGTCACAGTTGGGAAAATTCTGATCGTGAAAAACAGCCATGGAAGAATAAAGCCCCCAGTCGGCTTTAGAAATGTTCCAACTGGTGGGACAAGGAGATGGGGAATGATGCAGGAAGTGGATGATACAAGGGAAATGGTCACTCGAGTACGTGTCAGAAAGTGCATACCACTCAAACCGACCGGCAAGCTGAGGAGTGCATATTGCGAGGTCTGTATGGGAATAAATGTGTGTTGTATCAGAAAGGAAGGTCAGTGCACCGGTGTTGAGGCAGACAAGATCGAGGTGTTGGAGAAGGTCCACCAAAAGGGAGCCTCTCGGACAAGGGGCCGGAGAGCCCCATAGGGGGTGGTGGGCATTGAAGTCGCCTACCAACACGAAAGGTTAAAGGAGCTGGTCAACAAGGTGTAGCACATCTGCCCTAGTAAGGGCAGATGACGATGGCGAATAGATATTACAGAGGGAAAAGGTGAATGTGGATAAAGTGATGCGGATGGCAACTGCCTGTAGGTGAGTATGCAATGAAAAGGGATGGAAATAGACGTCGTCTCGAAGGAGCATCAGAACCCCTCCATGGGCTGGGATACCTTCCACGGGTGGCAGGTCGAACCGCACAGAGGTGTAGTGGGGAAAGTCTGCACGATCACTTGGACGTAGCTTAGTTTCTTGGAGGCAGACTAGAAGTGGGCAGTGCAATCGAAGGAGTAGTTTTAATTCCTCCCGATTGGAACGAATGCCGCGAATATTCCATTGAAGGAGCGCCATGATAAAAATGAGATAAGAAATAAGGATAAAAACCAACTAGCAAGCGGGGTCACCTCGACGGCCGCTGAGGACCAGATTTCGAGGGAGCACTGCTATCGCTGTCTAGGGGCAAAGAGTCGTGGTCCATAGGTTCGACCGACGCGCCTGCCACCTCTCTTGAGTTGATCAGGAGGGGCGGTTTCCACCGCCGGTAAAGGGCCGGGTGCCCGGCAGACGGAGCGTCCCGGTGAAACAAAAGACAGCCGAGGCCGGCAACTGTTGAACGGCGTCACGGATGGGTCACGCCTCGGCGGGGAAGGAGAGGAATTTTTTTCTTTTTTTTTTTTTTTTTGGCTCTTCTGGAAGATTGACGGTGAGAAGAGGCAGTTGACGATTGGGAAGCCTGAGAACGCAGAAAATCCTCACGGAAGGGTTCCTTTTTCAAAGTCCGGGCATCTTGTTTAGGTGCCCGCGGTTTACTAGAGGTGGACGTGGTACGGGCAATCTTCGGGCTGGCGGATCGCACAACTGTGTCAGCGAAAGTGAAATCACAAGTCTGGGTACTGGAATCCTTAGTAGGTCGAGTTGAGGTGAGGACCTTACTGTATGTGCCTGCTGGGAGGACAGTGGGCTTTCGAACTCGCCAACAACCTTCGAGCGCCAGATGTTGAAACCTTCTCCGTAACCCGAATTTGCTGGATGATTTTTTCATCCTTATATACAAGGCAGTCTCGAGAGGAAGCCGCATTGTCGCCGTTGCAGTTAAGGCAGTGAGGGGACGGAGGTGGGCAATACCCCTCATGGGCGTCCCTACCACAAGTGACACATTTCGCTGCGTTAGGACAAGATTGACGGGTGTGGTTGTATCTGTGGCATTGAAAACAGCGCGTTGGGTTCGGCACATAAGGGCGGACAGAGATGACTTCATACCCTGCTTTGACCTTCGACGGGAGTTCAACTCTGTCGAACGTCAAAAACACAGTACGAGTCGGTGTCAGCTGGTTATCTACCGTTTTCATCACCCTATGGACGGCTGTCACACCCTGATCTGACATATAGGATTGGACGTCTTCATCGGACAACCCGTCAAGGGATCTCGTAAAAACTACCCCCCCCCCCCCGTGACGAGTTGAGTGTGCGGTGCGCTTCTACTTTGACTGGAAACGTGTGTAACAGTGTAGTCCGGATTAATTTCTGAGCTTGGAAGGCACTGTCCACTTCCAGCAACAATGTGCCATTGCGCTGACGCGAACAGGTTTTAACAGGGCCAGCAATTGCATCTACACCTTTCTGGATAACTAAAGGATTTACAGACGTGAAATCTTTTCCGTCGGTGCGAGAGATAACAAGAAATTTCGGTAGATTAGGCAGAGTCTTTTTTTGCTGAGGCGAATCTATCTTACGTTTCTGGGTCAACGTCACTGAAGAAGACAAGGAAGTCATCGCGGAAGTGTCCCCCGTGATTACCGGCGTCTCCGATGGCGCGCTCCCCAGTGGGGGCCCTCTCCGAGGGCTTACCCGCCTTAGGTGATTGTTCACACCTCCCGAGAACTGACGGAGGGACCAATCGGCATGTTCGGAAGGTACCAGCTCGGGTAATCACCCCTCCCTGGGCCTGGCCTTTACCAGGGGGTACGTACGTGCCCTACTTGTCTACCCGGGGCGGGGAATTACGCGTTACCCCGTCACCTGCTACGCATGATAATGCGTGGGTCGGCCTTCAGACATGCACAGGGAGGAAAGAAGAAGAATAGAGGAAGTGAAGAGAAAGAAGGAAGGAAGTGTCTCAAACGCCGAGGCGGAGACTAATGAGGAGGAGAAGAAGGCTAGGAGAGTACAAGGAGAGAAAGACAGAAACAAAGGGTAAGAAAGGAAGGAACCAAGGAATAAGAGAAACGACAACAAGAAAGCACCTGAACTCGCGAAATACGCCCGTCTCCGGCGAAGGCATAAACCGGGAGGGAAAGTGAAGCAGCCTGGGGCAGAAGAAAGGCTGCTCCGGCTCGGGGCCCAGTGCGCGCCACACACGTACCCACAAAAGAACTGTGGGCCCCCTGGGGGTATTTTTCCCTGACTTTTCACTAAAAAATGGTTTATAATAAACTAGCAATTTATTCATCAGGGTTTATCTCACGTTAACACAAGAACACGACATGAATTGCTGGAGGTGTTGTTGTAATGCAAATTTCATGTTTCCGTATTTAACCACAGGCCGCTTTGACACGCAAGTCGACGAAGTGGCGTCAGGTATAAAGACTTCCACCAGGCAGGCTGAACACGACCCCAGATGGGGTCTAACGGCCATAAATACCGCACGAACATCACCACGTGCCGCTAAAATTCTAAGGCCAGTTTAATCCCTTGCCTATATATTGGAGCTTATATATCCGCCTAGGAGACTCGCTAGTTTGAAGTAAAAAAGGGAACATTCTTAATTTCGCGCCAAAGGAGTATGCGAAATGCGGCTGACATCTCTATAAACGTCTGTGTCGATTGCGAAGTGAAACTACCAGAAGTTTCATTAGTGTATGTCTCTCAGTTATTCTTCGTTGCTGCATTGAGTAGAACGTCGTGTCTCTAGGTTTGCGAATTCAGAGATGGCAGAGTTTGAGGAGCAACATCTTGGATTGCATCGTGTTTCCGCCAAGTTCGCTCTACAGCTCATTAGTCAAGACTAAATAGACCACAGCCTCGCAATCTGTGAAGAGCTTTTGAATCGTGCATATAAGAACCCGTTAAGACGAAGATTTTCTACGAAGAAAATTCTCAGACGGGCTCCGCAGGAGGAATAACAAGATCACTGCCGGAAGTGGAAACGACGTTGGGAGTGGTGTATAAATTGTGGAGGAGGCTATTTGGAAGGACACCATGCACATTACGTACGTGATAAGCGTAGAAAAATTGTGTACAAAGTTACGGAATTTTCTGAACAGACCTCATACGCTAGAGCAACGCCCTCAAAAGGAAACTTTCTCGCTGGTTGTATTTGGATCATTACGGCATAGACTATGAAAGAAGAAGATATAAAAATGCAGTAAATGAAGCAGGCAAAATGGAGTAGAGACGAGCGACAAACGAGATTGACAGAAAATGTAAAATGGCAAAGCAGAAGTGGCTGCCGTAGCAGAGCGACCGAGCGCATTGAGGCGCTATGCTACGCTGCGCAAGGCCGTTTTCCCCGTCGGGGGTTCGAATCCCTCCTCGGGCACGGATGTTTGTGCTGTCTTTAGTATAAGGTATAGTAGTGTGCAAGTTACGGACTGATGACCCCGCAGTTAAGTCCCTTAAGCTTAATAAGCATGTGAGCAGAAGTGGTACGAGTAGAATAATTTATACCTAGGGAAAAACTAGATACCGCCTACAGAAAAAAAGGGACATTTGGAGACAAGAAAAGCAGTTGTATGAATATAAAGAACTCAAACGGAAAACCAATGCTATGCAAAGAAGGGAAAGCTAGAAGTTGGAATATATTGACGACCTAAACAAGAGAAAAAAAACCTGAAGGCAGTACTGTAGAAAGGGAAGTAGAAGAAGATGAAGAGAGAAGAATTTGACAGAGCACTGAGAGATTTAAATCAAAACAAGGCCCACGGAGTAGACATTCCCTAAGAGCTAATGAAGTCTGTGGGAGAGCCAGCCATGACAAAACTATTTCACCTGGTGAGTAAGATGTATGAGACACCTCAAATACCCTCAGACTTCAAGAAAAATGAAATAATCCCCATTCCAAGGAAAGCAGATGTAGACAGGTGAGAAAATTACAGAACCATCAGTTTAATAAGTCATGGTTGAAAATTTTAACACGAATTATTTACAGATGGATGGAAAGGCTTGGATTTTGGAGAAATGTAGGAACATGAAGCAACGTTTTTGACGATGTTGATTGGAATACACTCTTTCAAATTCTGAAGTCAGCAAGAGTAAAATATAGGGAACGGAAGGTTATTTTGTACATCAGCCAAACAGATGTAGTTAGAGTTCAACGGTCGCAGTGGTTGGAAAGTAAGACATGGTTCTAGCCTTTCTCCGATGTTATTTGAGCAACCTGTGAAGGAAAACAAGGAGACATTTGGAGAATGGATTAAAGTTCATTGGAAATACATAAAAACACTGCGTTTTGGCGGTGCCATTTTAATTCTGTCAGAGACAGCAAAGAACCTGGAAGAGCAATTGAAAGGAGCGTATAACATGAACATTAACAAGAACAAAACTAGGGTAACGGAATGAAGTCCTCGAAAATCAGGTGATGCTGAAGGAATTAGTTTAGGTAACGAAACAATAAAGGTGGTAGATGAATTTTGTTTATTGGCTAGTAAAATATTATGGTCGTAGTCAGAGGATATTAAAGGCAGAATGGTATGGGAAGAAAAGAGTTTTTGAAAAAGAGGACTTTGCGAATATCGAATATTCATTTAAGTCTACGGAAGTCTTTTCTGAAGACATATGTGTGGAGTGTTGTCGCGTACGGGAGTGATGCATTGACGATAAATAGTTCAGATAGGAGGAGGATGAAGGCTTTTGAAATGTGGTGCTACAGAAGGCTGCTGAAGTTTAGCTGGGTAGATCGGTTAATTAATGAAGAGGTACTTAACAGAATTGGGGAGAAAAGAAGGGTTCCGTTGGTATGACACATTCTTAAACATCAACGAATCGTGAATTTGGAATTGGAGGGAAGTGTGTGGGGTAAAAACCGCAGAGGAAGACAAAGAGACGAATACAGTAAACAGATTTAAATGGATGTGGGATGCCGTTCTTGTGAAATGAAGACGCTTGCTCAGGATATAGTAGGGTGGAGAGCTGCACCAAACCAGTCTCTGGACTAAAGACAACTACAACAACAAACGTTATTTTACCTTTAGTTCGTGTCACCGAATTATCGCTTCTGACTTAACTACTTGCATAGTCCAGGTCTCCATAATTTTGCGTTTTAATATTTGAGGAAGTATCCAAGGTTCTTTATGAACTAGTACGTAATAATCATAAAAATCATGCATACACTATCGATAAACTGTAAGGTGGGTAAGTCCACATGTAAATTTATACAGTTCCGCTTCGAATGGATACACAATGTATGTTTATACAGTAATATCAATTTATTTTCCTGAATTTTGGCGATGACACATTTTTCAGTAGTATAGGAAAGTACCGAATAGTACATGTTCTAACGTTTATTTTTATGGTTGTGGCTATATACATATATATCAATATTAGTTGACGTGGCACAATGCTTTCGGATCTAAAGAAGATACGTAACTTCAAAATCTAGATTTATTGTGTCAAATAATATTTATGGCTGTTCTGCATCAGCAAAGTAGGACTGTTTACTTCTAGTGACAGTAAAGACAACAAACTTCTCGAACACTTAACCTTCCAACCAGTCATTTAATGGCTGCGCAGTAAAGGTAATCCCTTACGAACCACAACTTTAGTTTTTGAAAGACTCCTACCAAATTCTGTCTCGTCTAAATTAAAAAGCCTATCTGCTGCATTTAAAATGCAAAAACTGTTTATAGGACCTTAAGGAGGTTGAAATAGGATCAGATAATGAATGAAGCTACACAATTTTTTCTGCGCATTTCGGTGATTTGGAATTTTTCAAGAGATAAATTATTGCATTTATTAAATATAAAGCCAATCATATCTTTATTTGTCAGTTGCGAATGGCATTTTCAGTTTTTTTTAACAAACTCATCTGCCAATGACAAAGCCTCCTGCCTCAGTCCGAAACGTACTTTATCATCAAGTTATTACCGCTGCATTGCTCTTTTTGAGAGAATATAATTTGGCCCCTCTTTTAGCTTTCACATGATCGCTTTATGTAAAACACGATACATTGTATATCTTTGATGCGCAAGAAGTATTTGTCCAACAAGACTGCACTTCTTACACAGCAGCATCTTGATCTCTTACTGTACAATGCTTTCCCGTAAAAGTTTTCGTTACATTGTTTCTCACTATAGAATAGTCCTGCCAAAGAGTATCTTTTATTAAAAACGATGAAGTATTCATTTACCTGAAAGTTCTGTTCATTATTTATTCATTTTCGCCTTGCTGTGCACTTTCACCCGTGAAAAATCAGATTGCACTTGCCCCATTATTGAATTTGCACAAGGGAAATAAACACAAAGGCCTAATTCTTCAACCCAAATAAAACGATGCGAGGCTGGGACTACAGTATCAACAATGTACTTACCTTCTCAAAACTGGCAAAAAAAAATTGCAGACAGTCCAGTGATGCTGATCCACATCGTTGCTCTAAAATTCACAATGAAGTGCCTGGCAGAAGCTTCAACGAATAATTTTCATACTATTTATCACCATTCCATTTTCGAATAGCATGCGGAAATAAAGAACACCTACATCTATCCGTTGGAGCTCTGTTTTATATATTTTGTTTTATTATTTCTCCCTATGTCTGTGGGAGTCAACAGTACATTTCCGTATTCGGAGGAGAAAGCAAGCGATCGAAATTTTATTAGTGGTCGCCACAACGAAAACCTCCGTTGCTTTAATGATTCCCACTCCACCTCCAGTTATCATACCTCCCCCACGTGTCGTGATAATACAAAACGAACTGCCCTTCTTTGTACACATTCTATGTCCCCCGTCAATCCCACCTGATAAGACTCCCATACCGTGCAGCAATACTACAAACTACTACTGGTACTACTACTGTTGCATCTATTAAGTGTTCTACCAAGTACGGTATTTCGTTCGCCATCCCCACATTATTTTTCCGAGTGCTCTTTACAAATCAAGTCGACCGCTATTGTAATGCCTAGATATTTAGCTGACTTTACGACCTTCAAATTTAAGCGAGTATAGTGGATTCCAGTCAGCACTTATGTGGAAGAATCAGCACTTTTCATTATTGACGGTAACTGCCAATTTAGCACCATACAGATCTAAGTCGTTCCACATTTGTTTTTGATCTTCTGATGACTTTACTAGACTATAAATGATAGCACAAACAACAAAAGAGGACTGCTCAGATTTTCTCTCAAATGGTTTATCAAATGTTTATAAACCTACTGGACCAAACCGCTATGGTCATCAATCTCTAGATTTACAAACTACTGAAACTAAGTTGAATTAAACTAAGGACAAAACACACACACACACACACACACACACACACACACACACGCTCCAGACAGGTCTCCAACCTCCGACGGCAAGCAACCGCGCGAACCGCAGTAAGGCGCCTTAGTGCGCTCGGTCACTAAGCTGCGACATGGAAAAAGCAGAAGATAAATAACACTACTGTGGGGAATGCCGGATGCCACCTCCGTTTTTGCCGATGCTTTTCTATCAGGTACTATGAACTGCGTCCTCACTGACAGGAAATCTCCAACCCAGTCACATATCTGAGACAATATTACATGAGGCACGCAATTCGGTTAGGCTAGTTGAGGGATTAAAGTAACATACCTGAACTGAGTAACACTATGCATGCGCTTGATTGCTTCTGTCTACAGTCTACGACAGAACGAAACACATGTAATTCACTATGTGATTACATTGACATTTCTTCAAGCAACATTTTATAGGAGCTATAAACTAACTGTGCAGTTACGCTAAAAGTGCACTTGTGTATCTTTATTTTTTTATACTCAGAAATCGGAAAATACGTTTTAATCCAGGCTTAAAACTGCAAGCTTTAGGAGTCTTAAGTGTCATTGAAATATAAAACTGTCTGAATACCTAGAATACTCACAAAAAAGGTTTCATACAGTACACGTATAACTTTTTTCTTCCTAGGAGACACACTATGAGCTATATCTAATCTATTACTATGACCCCCTCCCCCAGTATCCACGACCTCATAAAATTAATGCTGGCTACATACGTGGTCACAGGTCTCCTCAGTTATTTTCTTCACGCTGTAAATACAGTCATATCTTGCGTCAAATCCCTGTCTACATTCAGTATGTAGACCGAGCGAGGTGGTAACACACTGGACTCGCATTCTGGAGAGCGGTGGTCCAAATCCACCTCCGGCCATCCAGACTTAGGTTTTCCAAATCACTTCAAGGAAATACCGGGATGGTTCCTTTGAACGGTCACGGCCGATTTCCTTCCCCATCCTTACAGAACTCTAAAAGACTTAATACACCCTGAGACCCTCCGCCGCCAATTTCTCTCAATTCTTGACGGGTATCAGGGATCCACGGTGAACAACACAGATGGTTCGAGGGTAGAAGGCCGTGTCATCTTTGCATATACACATGCAGAACATAGCAAACTGCGTTCCCTGCCAGATGGCTGTAGTGTATTCACTGCAGAGTTGGTAGCCATTCTTCGTCCTTTCAGTCATATCCATTCCTGCCCCGGAGAGTCGTCCTTCATTTGCAGTGATTCTCTGAGCGGTCTACAGGCCCTCGGTTAGTGCTTCCCTCGCCATCCTTTGATTAAAGGCATCCAAGACTTCCTATACGACATCGTCCGACGTGGGTGATCTGGACACCAGGGCACGTTGGGGTAGATGAATACGAGCTGGCTGACTGGTTAGCAAAAGAGGCTGCCCATAACCTACCCTACATGTAGGTATCCCAGCTACAGACCTTCGATGTTACACAGTTGAGTTCTCGGTCTACGGAGTACGGAATGGCGCACCCTACAGGCACCCAACAAACTGAGATTAATAAAGGAGGCAACGGACGTGTAAAGGTCTTCTATGCGGACTCCTCGCAGGGATTCCGTCTTCCTCTGTCGACTCCGTATCGGCCATACTTGGCTGACGCACGGTTGCCTTCTCCGTCGTGAGGACCCTCCTCAAGGTCGATGTGGTGAGCGTTTGACAGTCACCCACATCTTACTGGAATGTCCCAATTTCGCTGCTCCAAGACGGACTTTTAATCTCCCTGACGCCTTAATCCTCGTTTAAAGTGACAATGTCTCTGTGGCTGATGTTTTAAATATTATTCGTTTATCAGTGGATTAACTAATTCCATCAGAGGTTTATTGAAAATCCATTATCGACCTGCTTAATATTTTTAGTGAGGTGATTTCAATGTATTACAGAGTGGCTGGATGTTCTACTTTTATTTCTGTGGACAAACAGCCTAGACAGTCTGGTATTGTCTTTTAACCCTTTCAGACCCTCTGGCTACAATTGTGTACATAACTTTTACAGTGTCTAAGATAGATCAGAGACATTTTTTCTCAATTGAAACATGTATATGACTGAGTGTTCAACCTTTTCATCGTGCACACTTACTGTCAACTGCGGAAGATCACTATAAAAATACAAAGTAATCAGTGTTGCACTGCGCACCAGCTTGTAAACTCCAAAGAACACGCAGGTCGTGGGTTACTTGTATTCCACTGTACAACTGTAAAGTAGTAGTAATTATTTTGCATGGCAACTATTGAATGATCTCTTTATTTAGTACAAAAGTTTGTTCTACAAAATTAATTATTTTAGTCCATGTTTACATGTTTGTAAATCTATCGGACCAAAACTTCGTGGTCATCAGTCCGTAGCTTACGAACTACTTAAACCTAGGTAAACTAATCTAAGGACAAACACACACACCCATGCCCCAGGGAGGACTCGAACCTCCACGGCGAGCAACCGCGCGCTCCGCAGCGAGGCGCTTTAGACCGCTCGGCTACTCCACCGCGGCTTTAGTCCATGAAAAGAAGCCTTGCTTTTCAGCATATGCAATTTTGTAGTATGTAAATGGATGCATACAACAACGTAAATCTTGCATCTAAAATCATTAAAAACCTAAGCTAAGAGGAATACAGCAAAAAGAATAATTTCCTTCCTCTAGAGAAAAAAAAAAAAAAAAAACAGGTCTGAAAGTGTTAAATCCCTCTTCTTTGTTCCCTTTTATTTGCTTCTTTTGTTTCTGACATCTTACATCTACTGTTTGATGTAGTTTAGCACTTTTATGCCCCATTTTAGCGGTTTTTTATTGTCATCTCTGTTGTTGTTGTTGTTGTGGTCTTCAGTCCGGAGACTGGTTTGATGCAGCTCTCCACAATACCCTATCCTGAGCAAGCCTCTTCATCTCCACATAAGAACGGCAACCTATATCTGTCTGAATCTGCTTACTGTATCCATCTCTTGGTCTTCCTCTGCGGTTTTTACCCCACACACTTCCCTCCAACGCTAAATTCACAATTCCTTGATGTCTAAGAATGTGTCCTACCAATCGATCCCTTCTTTTAGTCAAGGTATTCCAGAAATATCTTTTCTCCCCAATTCTGTTCAGTTCCTCCTCATTAGTTACGCGATCCACCCACCTAATCTTCAGCATTCTTCTGTAGCACCATATTTCAAAAGCCTCAATGCTCTTCCTGTCCGCACTGTTTATCGTCCATGTCTCACTCCCATACAAGGCAACACTCCATACAAATGCCTTCAGAAAGGACTTCCTTAGACTTAAATCAATATTCGATGTTAACAAATTTCTCTTTTTCAAAAACGCTTTTCTACCTATTGCCATTCTGCATTTTATACCTTCTGTACTGCGACCATCGTTTGTTATTTTACTGCCCAAGTAACAAAACTCATCTCCCTCCTTTATTGCTTCGTTTCCCAGTCTAATTCCTTCAGCATCATCTGATTCTCTTACACTGCACTCCATTACCCTAGTTTTTCTCTTGTTAATGTTCATCCTATATGCACCCTTCAGCACACTGTCCATTCCGTTCAATTGCTCTTCCAGGTCCTTTGCTGTATCTGACATAATTACTATGTCGTCGGCAAAACGCAATGTTTTTAATTCTTCACCCTGGACTTTCATTCCTTCTCCAAATTTTCCCTTGCTTTCCTTTATAGCTTGTTCAATGTACAAATTGAATAACAATGGAGAAAGACCACAACCCTGTCTTACTCCCTTTCCAACCACTGCATCTCTTTCATGCCCTTCAACTCTGACAACCGCTGTCTGGTTTTTGTACAAGTTGTAAATAACCTTACGCTCCCTATATTTTACCCCTTGCTCTGCTTGCTTCATCTCTATGACTGGAAAAGGACTTTTCGGCGCGAGCTCCGTCTCTAATGACCACGCTGTCATTAGGGCGTTAAACGCTAAGCTTGCTTCCTCCTCCTCCTCCTCCTCCTCCTCCCATTCTACGTAAATACAAAAGTTGAAAAAGTTTGACCACACGGTTTGGAGGGTCACCCAAATGTGTAAGGACAAATTACGTGCAAAATGCGTTATGGAGGTGTTGGAAGCTACAAGAAGAGAGCAGGGGGCAACGACACCAGCGACGCAGAATAGGCACCTGCAGTCTGCAGTGGCTAGGAAGCGACGCTCACACATAGCGCAAACACAGCCCGGTGGTGGGGTGGAGTGACCCACTCTCACCCGCGCGGCCGCGGCGGCGGCGGCAGCCTCCCAGTCAGCTGCAGGCGTCTCAGCGCGCAACATGGAAGCCACGCAAGTCTACGCCGCTCTCCTGCTGCTCCTGGCGCATGTCATCTACTCGCAAGGTAAGTCGTGACGAGAGATACGCGCCAAAAACGCGTCAATTGCTCATTTCCCGAGGCGTTAATGCGTCATGTGCACGACGAATAGATGCGTGCTGCTGCTGCTAGTACGTGTTTTCCAGCAAGGGCGTGCAGAAATTGAAAATCCAATTCACTTCCTTGCCATCTCCAAATATACAGATTCAGATGCAAAATATAAAATGCATAATGGTCGCTCGCACTTTGCAAAAAGAAGTTCTGTACTAATAAGTATTAAGGATTTATGTTAAGTACATCAGAAACAAATCTCAATCGATTGGTATAAACGATTTAAGGAGTTTATTCACAAATTTGTATATTATCCCGGTTAAAACTATATTGCCGCGGTGGAGTTGCCGAGCGGTCTAAAGCGTCTCGCTGCGGAGCGCACGGTTCGAGTCCTCCCTGGGGCATGGGTGTGTGTGTGTGTGTGTGTTGTCCTTAGATTAGTTTACCTAGGTTTAAGTAGTTTGTAAGCTACGGACTGATGACCACGCAAGATTTACAAACATTTGAACATTTTTGAAACTATATTGAACGGATAAAATTTTATATACAGATTTTTGAACTTCGAAATCAAGAATGTGCACTTAAATCATGTATACTTAACAGTACAGAGTTACGGCCTTCCTACTTCACAGCTAATTTATGTTCTACCGCCCTGGGTCTTAATCGGGAAACTCAGTCAAATCAAGGTTGTAAGTCGTGGTAGCTGTCGACAACTCCACCTACACGCATATTCCACAACCCACCAAATGTAGTATCGCAGCTGATATCTTGTACCACTCCTATGCAATTTCCTGTCTATGTATCTAGCTTATTTTCTCCAACGTTTGCGGCAGCGGAATCCTACTGCAGTCAGTCGCCAGTGGTGGTTCTTTAAACTTTCTCGATAGTGCTTCGCGAAAATAACGTCGTATTACCTCCATAAATCCCAATCTGAATTCATAGAGGACCTCCGCGTAATACTCGCGCTTCGCTCGACATGCAGGTAACAAATCTAGCAGTCCGCCTCGGAATTGTTTCAATATATTCCTTTTATCCGACCTGGTGGAGATTCCAAATACTCGAATAGAACTCAAGTGTAGTTCAAAATGTTCAATGTAAATCTATGGGACGTTAACTACTGTGGTTATCAGTCCCTAGACTTACAAACTTAGACTAACCTAAGGACACCACACATACACACACACACACACACACACACACACACACACACACACACACACACACACACACACACAAGCTCGCGCGCCCGAGGGAAGATTCGAATCTCTGACGGGGAGCAACCGCGAGCTCGCAGCAAGGCTCCAAGAGTAGTTCGCACGAATACTATTTTACAAGCGGTTCTCCTTTATAGTTACGCTAAACTATATTTCTTCCAACTAATAAAAATGTACTAGTCTTCTTAGGTACATTACGCCTAGATACTTAGTAGTCGCCACGCGATGTCATGGAATGCGCAGCCTCTGCCGTCAGAGTTCTCTGGGCATCGGTGTGTGTGTGTGTGTGTGTGTGTGTGTGTGTGTGTGTGTGTGTGTGTGTGTGTGTGTTGTCCTTAACCAAATGTTCAAATGTTTGTAAATCTATCGGACTCAACTGCTGGGTTATTATTCCGTAGGTTACAAACTACTTAAACTAAGGTAAACTAACCTAAGGGCAACACAAACACCCATGCCCGATGGGGGACTCGAACCTGCGACGGCGAACGGCCGCGCGCACTGCTACACGGCACCCCAGCATGCACAGCTTATCCGCCGCGGCTGTCTTTAGCCTAAGTTAAGAAGTTTGTAAGTATAGGGACCGATGATCAAAGCAGTTTGGTACCACAAACATTTGAACTTCATCCCTCACCTAGTGTCAAGCTCCAGTCTACAAATACTATATTCGGATATTACAAGGCTCTTTTTTCCTACTCATCAGTATTAACTTCTTTTTCCCACATCTAGCTGCTGTTTATTCTACAAAACTGACATTCTGCCTAACACGCTGTATATTCTCCCACACTGACGTAATGGAGTGGCCGAGCGCTCTAAGGCTCTTTGCTGCGAAACCTGCGGTTGCTCCCCATCGGAGGTGCAAGTCCTCAGTTCTTGTGTGTGTGTGTGTGTGTGTGTGTGTGTGTTGTCCTTAGAATAAGTTAGTTTACGTAATTAGTAAGCCCAGAGGCTAATAACCGAAGCAGTTAAGTCCCTTACATTTACCGACATTTGAACATTCTCCCACAGTGAATCAACGATGACACTTATCGGTATCATGCAACACGAACAATCGCAGACTACACTCAACCTACTGTCACATCATTTATGTATACAGCGAACAAGAGCTGCCCCCCCCCCCCCGCTCTCTCTCTCTCTCTCTCTCTCTCTCTCTCTCTCTCTCTCTCTCTCTCTCTCACACACACACACACACACACACACACACACACACAAACACAATCGCAAAACAGTGCAGCGTACTGGGTTCCGTTTAAGAGCCTACAGTGAGGCACTGTGTCAAACGCTTTCGGAAAACTGGCAAGGAATCTGACAGTTACCGTTCATCCATCGTTGGCAGCATCCGTGATGCAGACAGAATACTACGTGGTACAATTTTAAAGGCGATTTGCTCGGGAGCACAGTGGTAGAGTGCCAGACTAAGAAGACAGAGGTCGCGGGTTCCATTCCCCCCGGGCCTACGACTTTTATCTGTCACTTTTCACTTCTTTCACCTCTGCCAATGTTGCTGATGTGAAAAATATCGAGTAGCACCGTGATTCGGAACCCACGTTACACTGTAGGTCCCCCTATAACTGTCTGGGTAAGACAATTCGAAGGACGGAGAGAGGCCACGGCATACCACCTCCAATCAGGATCATGCCTAGTAAAGCATTGTGGTGTTCAAACCAATCTTTGGATTGTTGACTGCTTTACCTTTCATTAATATTACATTGGCATAAACAACTCGGCTGCATTGGAATAACTAGGAAAGAGTGTTAGATTTTTGTTGAAATAGTCCCATCTAGAGTTAGAGGATGGTGTTCGGTACAGAAAATATTTATCCATCACTAAGGCATTTCCCCCATTTCTGAAGCTCTGTATATGGGGCGTAGTAGATTAGTAGGTTGCACATTCACGCTCAAGGTTCGATTATCGGATTCGGTCCTCGGCTAGGCGAATAAGTTAACCTGCATGTTAAGTAACGTAAAATCGTGAGAGACAATAAATCATTTACTAAAAGACTACTACACTGTTGCGATGAAACGTTTTCAGCTCAGGCTCCATCGCTCCAGAATATTGTGTGTGCAGACTGCAGATAAAGAGTGTGGTGAGGAGGACGAAGTATGCGAAGGAGACGTGGATGGTGAAATGCCAGGATCGACAAAGATTAAATGGTTTGAGATCGCTTAAAGAATGATTTATTGAAGCTCTGGGAAAACACTCCGAGCGAGGTGGCGCAGTGGTTAGCGCAAAGGACTGTAATTCAGGTCAGCGGTTCGAATCCATCTCTGGCCACCCTGATTCAGGTTTTCTGACATTTCTCTAAATCAATCCAGGAAAACAATGGAATGGCTTGTTTGAAAAAGGCAATCCGCTTTCGATCTCCATCCTTATCAAACAATCCGACCTTGTGCTCCATCTCTAATTGGCCACTTTCTCGTTGAGACGTTAAACCCTAATCTTCCTTCCTGCCTTCTCCTGGGGAAACAATACTTGTACACACACTGTTAGGGTAAACAGAGAGTTTAAGAAGGAAATAACATACCTGGAATGACATCAATCTCTTTTCTCAAACATTTGTTGTGATAATCGGAAACTGCCGCGCCTTGCCAGAGCTGTTGATGATGTCAGGAACGATGGTCTCAGAAGAAATACGAAATCCGCCTGTCCACCTGTCACATTACGTACGACCAGTTGTTATCTTCAGCCTGATCTCATAGCGCTGCAAGAGAAAGCGGAGAGAGAGAGAGAGAGAGAGAGAGAGAGAGAGAGAGAGAGGGGGGGGGGGGTGGTGCAGCAACGGGACTGTGGTCGTGTGTAATAAACAAACGAAGATGTTGAAAGTGCCCAAGCGGCCTATTCGCCAACGCCGATATAGGTTACCAGTGTTTAGAATTACTAGTAACACCTCCTCCCCCCAACTGCGATTCCTTGAGTACTAGAAATTCCGTGTTTGAAACAGCTTCAAAGTAAAAAATATTCCAATGTTTGTAACCCTAAGGGAGTAAATCAAATACCGTATGTCTACGATATTTGACCAAATTGCTGAGGTCATCAGTCCCTAAACTTACAAACTACTTATGAACTAGCTTATACTAACGACGGCACAACCATCCACGCCCGGGGGGGGGGGGGGGGGCGATTCGAACCCCCGACGGGGAACGGCATCGCGCCTCGTAGCATACCACCTCAATGCTCTCGGCCGCGGCTCTAATATCTCTAATTTTCTATTCAGAGTATTTTCGCGAGATGTACGTAGCCAGGATCAATATACTCACTCTTCCAGGAATGTCCGCTCTCAGAACGGAAAAAATTAAATCACAACGTGATGCACAACGTCTCTCTTACAGCGTCTACCACTGGAGTTGTCTCAGCATTTCTTAGAGGCTTTCGCGCTTACCAAACGAACTAAAAAAATTTGCTACTCTTCTTTGGATCTTCCTCTATCAATCCTACGTGGTTCGTGTCCCAAACAAACGAGCAATATTCAAGTATAGGTCGAACGAATGGTTTGTGAGGTACATCTTTAGTTAGTACGCTACATACCCTGAGCATTGTCACAAAAATCCCAATCTCACTAAGTGCAATTAATGTTATGCTGTCGTTTCGTTGCAAATAGCTCCTTACGCTAACCCCGCAGACATTGTATGGGAGTAACATGCTAGTATACAATAACAGCACTTTTAAGTATACGCAATAGTTACTTTGCTATGTATCGAGCCAATTTCCGCTCCCTGTTGAACTATCGATCATCTTTCAAAATTTCCTTTCCTATATTTCTCTACAATTTTTTTAGCATTACGACGTCTCTGCACACATCAGCATCGTCAGAGAAAGGTAATGATTTTATAACAAGTCCAAAGACTTCTGTCCGTTTAGAATGATATGCTGCGTTCCGTGTGCTTAGAAAGTCTTTCAATCCAGCCACACAATTGATTTGATATTCCGTACTTTGAACTTTGTCGGCACCAGATTACCTAACGGTGAGGAGATGTGTGTACTCCAACTGTCTGCGTATAGTAGTATCCATGTGCAAATGTAGTGAAGTTTTATAAAAGTTTGTGAATCGTGTAACTGAGGCGTCGCTTGGCCTCCAGGTTGGTGATCATAGCGTGAGATGTGGAAAACCGCCTAAACATTACATCCAAGCTGGCCGGCACACCAGATCACGTCGTTAATCCCCTTGGCGATTCGAACCGGATTCGGCGTACCTCCTCAGACCAGGAAAGAGGCTAATCGTGTTCACCCATGGACTTAAGATCAAGATCTGTGACTCACGGATGAGATGAAGGTTTCACATATGTTACAAGGGGATACGAAGCAGCAAATAGTGGTTTCAGAAGCTCGTCTGACAGCGTTTCGTTATGCCTCAGTAGTTGAAAGTAACTACGATTCGGTAGCACGCTTCTTGATCTGCAGTACGTTACCTTTCACTTCCATCCACTCTATCTACCACAGTGTTTTACAACAGGAGATTGAACGCTGTGCTACAATATGCCCCAGACAGGCTTGCTTTCTTATTTACTGCACCAATTTGTTCTCGTTACCGCAACGCGCTTGACTATATTACGATTGTTCACGATGGGAACTGCACTACCAAATTTACTCATCACCATCGCGGAAACGAGGAAGTACCAGTACTCGGACTGTAATAGCTGGCTTTACGTGATCTTTCATCCCGAGGCTCTGTCGAGGAGAGCGGAACCAGACTAAGATAATTAGAAAGGGAGCGGGGCCACTAGTGCCTTGACAAGCCGTTCGCTCCCTTTCTCTCGCGACACATCGCGAGATGGTAGGGCCTTGAAATGCGCTCTGCAAACGTGCTGCTGCTTCAGAAAAGGCAGAAACCTGTGTTCTGTCGCAGTCAGTTATCTCAAGTGTCATAAAAGGCCGCACAAACGGCAAACGTCGACGCTATATCCACTCATTACCCAAATTTTCAATTACATGGATAATTTACGTTGTCGTGCTTTACAATCAACGGCTCATTCACTGCATGAAACTCAAATCCTTAACGCGTTATGGTGGGGTGAATTGCTTCAAGTAATGTGGTCATCGCCACTATCAAATTTATCGCACAGAGTAAGCTCTCGTCTGGCTGTTTTACTGGCAACTCTTTGCACCATGTACAATTATTCTCGTCTTTCGTGTGACTGACTTATGAACTCTTAAACACTATAGGAGTTCTACTAAACAGAACTATGGAAAGCTTGTTTTAATCTTTCAAGACCATCTACACTAACCTTATGTTTTATAACTGTTATCATTCACTTCCAAAACAGTCTGTATCTTCGCTTGTGCCGAGCGGATTGGCGCACTGGTAAATAACACTGGACTTTCTTTGGAGAGGAACAGACTTCAACTATTCACCCAATCACCATAAATACGTTTGTCATTATAACCGTAAACCAGATGATGTGAAGTGAAAGCTGGACTATTTCTTTTATCATTGTGGTGCCTATTTCTTTCATCATCTGTTATGATGAAAAAAAAATTACTCGCCTTAAATTCTATTAGTATGTTCATATAACAATTTTGTATCGATTGCAGACTGTAACGAACTTATGCAGGTCTGCAAAAAATGTTCAAGCGATAACTTAAGTAAATATTTTCACATGCGAAGTACGCCTCCAGGCCAATAGAGGAAACGAATATGTCAGTGTCAAACACCCGTTCCATCATCCCAGAAAGCATGCCTCGTTATCGGCGCACCGACGAAATCACAGCTCTGCATAACTGACAATTATTTACATTTCCTACACTGAAAAATGTATTATTTACGTGTTTCTCCAATGTTGACGTCCGTAATACATGTATTCTTGCTCAAAGCTTCTTTTGAGTCATGTTGGTGAATGGTGACAGCATGTTAGCACCGAGATGGTGACAATTTTACCACATCCCCGGTATTTTATTAAATTTCCTAACAATGTACATGGCCTGTTTGTGAATTCCTGTGATTTTCAACAAAAACCAGAAGGTTTAAAGGCACCTACTAGCAACCCGCGCCCAATGCTCTCGTTTCGACAGAGCAAGCGGCGAATACCCTTTCGCTATGGCCAAGGTCTCTGGTACTGAATAATGCAAGCGGGCTCCAAGTGCGACCTTCTTAAATAGGCGTCTAAGGCACAGTAAATTCCATGTATACAACTGGAGAATCCCTCACTAAACTTTTCACAAAGGCTCATAAATTTTAGGGTATTGCATTATGCCAGAAAACCTGAACTACAAAGCGCATCATGTTCAGGACAATATCTTTTATCTAAGAATTTCTAAATGGCACAAGAGTGCACAAATGGATGAACTGCCGGAAAGAGTTCAATAATATAACTGCACTTCAATGGAAATTATAAAATTTAATACGTCGTTTAATGTAATACTAGTCCGTTATGACGACTCTAATGTAACGAACAAACTAAAACAGAAATTCAATGAATAAATATCCCCATCAATACCAATATTCCTGGGAAAACATCTCCAATTCCACTTTCATGCTCTACGAGAACAGCAAATGAAAATGTTGCCAAGTTCTATAACAAAGGTAAAGGAAATGCCAAGAGTTAAGAATGATACTCATGGGATTTGTAAGTGATGCCGTACCAATACAATAAGAATTGAAGTAGCATCTAATCACTTGTAGTAATTTTAACGGTTGGTTGGTTGTTTGGAATAGGGGGATCAAACTGATAAGGTTATCGGTCCCCCGGTGGGGAGGGGAAGGAGTGAGGATATGAAAGGAGTGGAGGAGAAAGGAAATGCAGTCCAGGGAGGAAAGAGTAATTTCAACCACCTTCCTTTTGGATAAATGAGTAAGTTTGTTACTTCACAACGGGGCGGGAAATACTAAAGGTTGTTGAGTTCAAAACAACCATCAGCTTTCAGTCATGAGAAGAAGACAGATTTTTAAATTATTCTGACGCATGAGACTACTTCTGAACCTCCATCGTTCCTTTACGTCCAAGTGCGGCAAACAAACATAATTTCAAATTCGAGGTGTATTCTTCCTTATCAATTACCGGACCTCGACAGCAATAATAAACTTTCAAACTGTTGAAAGAGTCGCTGTAATCAAACATTTCCAAAATGATGAAGTACCGATAAAGGAGGTTCCGGTTGCAACCGAAATTTTGCGAAGAGTTATTCTCGCATACCCTAAGCAAAAGAAGACTAACATTACTACACTCCTGGAAAATAAGAAGTTGTATACAACACACAATCACAAAGACACAGCCGTACGCACTTGAGTAGTCACCAGAGCGTCTGCAATGTTGGCGCTAGTACCGTGTATACCCTGTAATTCTTTCATGGAAACGATCGTAGAGGTTCCGAATGTGGTTATGTGGAATGACCTGCCATGCAATTTCCACCTGGTGCCCCAAGTTGGGC
The DNA here is from genome assembly GCA_026315105.1 of Locusta migratoria. Taxonomy (NCBI): domain Eukaryota; kingdom Metazoa; phylum Arthropoda; class Insecta; order Orthoptera; family Acrididae; genus Locusta; species Locusta migratoria. The sequence continues at coordinate 283,501,797 of CM048745.1, read as the reverse complement.
CATATTTCGTGCCGCTCATGCTCAATGACGGAGAGATATGGGGATCGTGCTGGCCAGGGTAGTTGACGTACGGGATGCATGTGGATCTGCATTGTCCTGTTGGAAACGTACATCACCTTGTTGGTGCATGAGTGGTAACAAGACGGGTTAAATGATGGTTTCAGTGTACTGTGCACTGTTCAATGTTCTCTAGATGATCACTAGAGGAGAATGGCGAGTGTAAAATATCGCTTCCCTCCCAATGATGCACGATCATGGTAGGCGCATATGAAAGGACGAATGGAGACATGTAGTCTTCAGTGATGAGAGTTGTCGCTGCCTCGGTGCCAATAATGGTCGTACGGGTGTATGGTGTCGTGCAGGGGAGTGCAAAAATCTGGAGTGTACGCGACAGAGGCAAACGGGGCCGATACCTGGCATCATGGTATGGGGAGACATATCCTACACTGACGTTTTCCTCTGGTGTTCCTTGTGGGAAAACTGACCAGTACACGGTACAACGAAACCATCATTCAAACCGTGTTGGCATCGTTCATGCACCAACAAGGCGATGTGCTTTTCCAACAAGACAATGCACGTCCACACGTATCCCGTTACGACCCAACGTGCTCTTCTACGTGTACGTCCACTACTCTACCTATCATTATCCCCAGATCTGTTCACCATTGGGCATGTCTGGGGCCGGATGAAAAGTCATCTTGGCGCACTCTACATAACCGGCATGAGATCTGGTCCAACTGAGATATCAGATGAAAACTGTATGGCAGGCCATACCGTAAGACTTCACTCGGCACCTTTACGATCGTCTTCATGATAAAGTTGTACCCTGCATTGCTGTAAAGGAAGGGTGTACACGATACGCGTCGACATTGTTATCGCTCTGGTGACTGTACTCACGTGCGTATGATTCTGATTTCGTATGTCGTGTACATCTTCAAGAATGTCTCAATAAAATTCCGCTCTGCTGGGTTGACGAATTCATGGAGTTTTTTTTTCCAGGAGTGTATACCACGAGGATTACGAACAAAATTTTTATTTAAATGTATTACGCTTTCTTGAACGGACTGTCGGATATAATATGATTAGAGTTTAACTTTGAATCAACTTCGTACATCAACCAAAAAAGATTAATACTCTGCTTGTTTGTACGACCATCTCCCGAAGCAGCTGTGAAAATATAAAATAACAGATTTTCCGTATCATGCTATCTGCAATTACTACAATCTTTTTAACATCAGACATGTTTAAATTTTTATTTATAAAGCATCTTTTGTGGTTCTGTACACGTGGATAAATAAGTTTGTAAATGTAGATTAGAAACAGTTTCTGTTTTTCGTGCACTGCGTGTTTTTAAAAGGTTTGTGGATAATTTATTTACAGAATTAATTTGTCTTCTTTATATCCCACTGCTGTTTTCTCTGTCTTGTTGGTTCTGGTTAGTCGGTGTGAGATTTTAGGCAAAAGCCTACATAGCAAGTCGACTAACTTCAGATGAGCCGGCGGCAGTGGCCGAGCGGTCTGCGGCGAGCCAAGTCACAGTCTGCACGGCCGCTACGGTCGGTGGTTCGAATCCCCCCACCCCTGGTATGGATGTTTGTGTCGTCTTTAGTGTAAGGTAGTTCATAAGTAGTTTGTAAGTTTAGGGACTGATGACCCCGCAGTTAAGTTCATTAAGCTTAACAAACGCTTCAGATGAGATGTAAAGAGACATTAATACCGTAAGCAAGTTATACACCAACTTTATAAAAACACACAGCGTGTACGACAAGTTGAAACTGACTGTAATCTACATATGAAAAATAAAATGTACAATGTGTGTCTACATTTACAGAACCACAGAAGATGCTTTATAAACAAAAAGCAAAACGCATCTAATCTGAAAAAAATGTTATAATTACAGTCAGCATAAGACGGGAAACTTACTGTAATTAAAGCACATAAAGATTGCTCACCATCTTAATGGATGTCACGAACGTTCAGGCGGGATCCCCTAGTTGTATATGCGGTAGTCGTTTAGAATCCTGATGGAAGGAATAAATAATGTCACCAGTAGAGTTTGACGGCAAACGTGAGACAGGTGGTAGCCTAAAGTACGTTATCTTTAGCCTTATTCTAACGTCTTCAATTCAAAACATTTCCCGGTGTTCACAGGGACAAAAGCGTGTGACAGCTTCATTGGTAATCAGTCTTTAGGATGACATTACGATCTTATACATAACTACATAGTTAATTGTGTCAGGAATGTCCACTGATACAATCCACAGGAGATCTAAGGAATTCAGAAGATGCTATGGTAGAATACTGACAAAACAATAACACGATGCTAAAGTATATTGCGGGTTGTTCTGTTCTTCGTTGTGGTCTCCGTTCCAGTTGATACCGCACAAACCCGATGGACGTGTGCTTTCCTCCTCTAGAGGCGACTGTTAATGAGACAGTTCTCCAATGGGCCGTAGCCGCCCGAGTGCAGCCGCGCGCGGCAGACAGGAAACGCCCGTTTGCGCGCACGCAGCCGGCGTCTTGCATTCTGCCTATAGCCGAGAGCAGAGGAGAAAGTAACCAGCAGTTATGAAATGTTTCCGCCTGTCCTACAAACGTGTCTCGCTGTCTACGGCGACCGAGACGCGTCAACAGTCTGCCACTGCAGGAAGGGCACAGGAACCTTTTATTACGTACCGCTGCGGTTTCGGCGTTCTCTGCTATAAAACAGTCAGCTTCACGGTTGTGACCTTCGCTCGACATGCTTTTCGGCACTGGATAAATATACTCTTTGGCACACAGGCAAAGCGTGAGATACAGGGCTACGCTTTACTTTCAGAATCGTTGTTCATTTTGTTCTTGACAAGTGAGACCCATGGAAGCTAAGTGGTATAACCGACAATTTTAATTTCAGTAGTGAAGGCAGACTCAAATCATGCGTACGAGACAGGAAATGTTGAATATTTCCACCAGACGTTAGCATCAGACTGCCTGTTACTTATATTGCTTCAACTACAGAGATTCAAACTTACCTCCAAAATTAAAATTTTTTTAGTTACACTTCTCAGCATCTAAGGATCTCCCTTCATGTCGAAAGGTGCAATGACTTGCTTCCATTCCAAACCACAAAATATAAGCTGTTCTCAAGCCTTCTCCACTAGATGGGTCCAATCTAATACTTTTGTGAACGACGTGGGAATGTACCACTGCCACAGCTCGAAGATGATGTTCAATAGCAGCAATTGTAATACACTACTGGCCATTAAAATTGTTACACCAAGAAAAAGTGCAGATGATAAATGCGTATTCATTGGACAATTATACTAGAACTAACATTGATTTCACGCAATTTGGGTGCATAGATCCTGAGAAATTAATACCCAGAACAACCACCTCTGGCCGTAAAAACGGCATTGGTACGCCTGGGCATTGAGCCAAACACAGCTTGGATGGCGTGTACAGGTACAGATGCCCATGCTGCTACAACACGATCCCACAGTTCATCAAGAGTATTAACTGGCGTATTGTGACGAGCCAGTTGCTCGGCCACCATTGACCAGACGTTTTCAATTGGTGAGAGATCTGGAGAATGTGCTAGTCAGGGCAGCAGTCGAACATTTTCCGTATCCAGAAAGGCCCGTATAGGACCTGTAACATGCGGCCGTGCATTATCCTGCTGAAATGTAGGGTTTCGCAGGGGTCGAATGAAGGATAGAGCCACGGGTCGTAACACATCTGAAATGTAACGGCCACTGTTTGAAGTGTCGTCGATGCGAACGAGAGGTGACCGAGACGTGTAACCAATGGCACCCCATACCATTACGCCGGGTGATACGCCAGTATGGCGATGACGAATACAGGCTTCCAATGTGTGTTCACCGCGATGTCGTCAAACACGGATGCGACCATCACGATGCTGTGAACAGAACCTGGATTCATTCGAAAAAATGGTTTTGCCATTCGTGCACCCAGGTTCGTCGTTGCGTACACCAGCACAGGCGCTCCTGTCTGTGATGCAGCGTCAAGGGTAAGCGCAGCCATGGTCTCCGAGCTGATAGTCCATGCTGCTACAACCGTCGTCGAACTGTTCGTGCGGATGGTTGTTGTCTTGCAAACTTCCGCATCTGTTGACTCAGGGATCGAGACGTGGCTGCACGATCCGTTACAGCCATGCGGATAAGATGCCAGTCATCTCGATTGCTAGAAACAAGACCGTTGGGATCCAGCTCGGGGTTCCGTACTGCCCTCCTGAACCCACCTATTCCATATTCTGCTAACAGTAATTGGATTGCGACCAACGCGAGCAGCAATTTCGCGATACGATAAAGCGCAATCGCGAAAGGCTACAATCCGACCTTTATCAAAGTCGGAATCGTGATGGTACGCATTTCTCCTCCTTACACGAGGTATCACAACAACGTTTCACCAGGCAACGCCGGTCAACTGTTGTTTGTGTATGAGAAATCTTTTGGAACCCTTCCTCTTGTCAGCACGTTGTAGGTGTCGCCACCGGCGCCAAACTTGTGTGAATGCTCTGAAAAGCTAATAATTTGCAAATCACAGCATCTTCTTCCTGTCGGTTAAATTTCGCGTCTGTAGCACGTCATCTTCGTGGTGTAGCAATTTTAATGGCCAGGAATGTAGTTAATCTGGCCAGGAGTGTAGTTAAAGATTAATAGAAGGAATACCTACTACATGATGTAATATGGAAGAGCTTTTAGAAATAATCACAATATTTTTTAGTGAATTATATGTTGCTGTACTCAGTAAATATGTTATCTTATTGACTTTGATGTAAAATATCTTGTTGATTTCCTGTTGATGGCAGCAACTGCCAAAATCGGGAGAATATAACATAAAAATATTTTGCAGCCTTGGCATAAGAATGATTTTTTTCAAAGCTACAATGTAGTTTCCATTTATACAGTAATAATGCAGGACACTAAAATACAGATTGTGTGCGAGAGAAGCGGCAAAACAGAAGCATCTTTGGCAGAAACCCAAACTTTTCTCGTTTACAACCACCAAATCGAAAACCGTGACTATTCTGATTGTCTAAAGTTCAGATCAAAGACAGAGACAATGATGATTAGAGCTAGTACATAATGCGTTTTATTTTCTTCGTTAAATTAGGAAAGCATCAGATAATTACCAGATCAAATTACGGAATGATGTGATAATGGGGGTATTATCTGCGTAAAAAATATATTTGAATTATAACGTACGACGCAATACTCAAAGGGAATGCTCATGGTTTCCAACTGATGAATGTGTCTACACGTATTTCAGCGTTATCTTTCGAATATATGTGGTTGTTTCACCCTGTTCTGCAGTGTCATTTTAATGAGTTTTTGAGGGCAAACTTATGTTATTTTTTAGCTTGCAGTTTTGTGCTATTGAATGTAGTTCCGACTTTTTTCCATTTATATTCTAAAGGCTATAACACCATATTAGCGTCCCAAGAACAATTAGATTTTCAAACAATTCCGCAAACAAGCGCAGCAGCGAGCCGGCTAGAGATTCGTAAAAACGCCAACACTTCTGAAGAAGACACGTTCACCTTGACATTAAGCCGCGCCAGCAGTTCTCAAGCTTTTTAGAAAAAGTAATCGCTATGTTTTGGTATACCTGCTGCAACATTCATTTGTATGTATCTTCGTACGTACGCTACCTAAAATAGAAAGCCGCTTTCACGTTACGGTTACCTAGCACAAACTTCATAGGTCACAGCTGCATTTACAATTCAAGTCACGGGCTCGGAGGTACTTCGCGGCACGAATCATTGTTTGCGGTATTGGCGCCGGAACTTTCCCCACGAATCCACAAATTATACGCACAGATAAAGAGTGAATTCCTTTTCATCTTCAACATTTATCCATCTAATGAGCAGCGAAATTTAATTTTGGTCCACGAACTACTCAGATGGTGCCAGGATGTCTCTGGCAAAGATGTGCAGATGTGAAAGTCCTTGACCATAAAGCACTACCAGGAACGCTGAAAATTTTACAGGCAGATGCGCGACGAATGTCTTCGTTGTGGCTTCGGGGTACGAAGAAAAGCCGTTAAACACTCACGAGAAGAGAAACCTTCAGCGTCGATCAACTTTCTCCTAACGTACGCTGGGCAAATATGACAGTTTCACACTACATATAAGCAGTCTTCGGCGTGGTAGAGTGAAAGCATTTTTTGCACCTCGAAGTTCAGTGAGTCTCTGGGAACTAATTACATAAATGACAACCGGGTTTGGCTTCTAGTCATCTCCAAATGCAAATGGCTGTGCACCGTTCGAAATGTATGACGTAGATACGAGGGAACCTCCTTTGATTGTAGGAGGATAAATTTCTCGACTTGCGCTTATGATGTACAAGATATTAAAGGTTATTAAGAAGCACTCAAAGTTTTTGGTACATAGTAATATAGCTGTTCTTCTGACGCCTTTGCTGAATCCAGTTTATGAAAATGACTCCCACATCATGTGATTTGGCAAGTCTCTGTTTTGCAACATTTCTCACCCATGAGCTGTAAGGAATAAAAATTGTATATTACAATACTAACAAGTTCTCTATTAACAGTGTGAAATAATGTTAGCTACACGTGCAAAGAACTACAACTTTTTACAGATTCCGCGTCCGCTATCAAAAAGCGTGTTTAAGGAATAAGGTTCTGATGTGAAGATTCAACGAATAAGACGAGGCTCTACACAGATCTAGAAGTGATCCGAAACAGGTGTAAGAGCACGACTGAGACGTTATGTCGTATTACCTCAGTCAGACTGCTTGTTGCTAAATCGGAGGATGACGCAAACTCTGCAGATTAGCAGCTGACATCATAATGTGGTTCGACACAGTAGAAGCCAACTATTAACTCACGTCTGTATATAACGTGGTCCCCCTTGATTATAAAAAAATCTTAAACATGGCTGCACTTCAGCAATGGCATAGCAGTATAAACGTGTGAAAACATAACAGCCAATCACTTGCATTAAAAAAGATTTTATTGTACCTTGTACAGCTTTCCGCAAAATTAATTTCGCCTTCTTCAGAATGTGACGAACACAAATTGCATAAAAGTGGTTATAAAAAAATGATAGAGCCAAATGCTCTAGTCAAAGCACAACTTTTACTCCATGTCAACAGTTAGGACACAACATATTAAAACTGACATGTCAAAACATGAAACTATGGGGCAAAGAGACACACAGGAGGAAAGTGCAGTTAGCGGACAGACTCCCCCTTGCACCGTTTTAAATTTTGAGATGTCAATTTTAATACGCCATGTTTTAACTGACACGGCGTAAAAGTTGCGCTTTGACTAGATCACTTGGCTCTGTTCTATTTTATAACAACTTTTACGCAGTTTAACGTGTCCGTCACTTTCTGAAGAAGACGAAATTAATTTTGCAGAAATCTGGTCAAGTTTTAATAACACCCTTTTTAATGTATCTGGTTGACTGTTATTTTATTACATGTTGATCCCCCTAACTATTGTTTAACAGATTGGTAGACAGAGATCACTTAAGATTTGTCACCGAAGCAATAAACATAAACCTAAAAATAACGTATCAGAATGCATTAAAAAAGTATGTGCACCTACAGAGAATGAGGCCAGACAATACCAAAATTCGTGGTGAATTCTAGATTGTTTTGTCGCTTCTTTATTCTTTCGTGGTATAAGAGAAAAATTCCAAGTTGCATCGTGGTTACGTTACCTTTAACTTGGCTGCGTAGAACAGTTAAAATGGCGGAAGATTACAAGGGCGTATCACCTCAAATAGATTACGCCTAGTAAAGCACTGTGGTGTTCGAAACTGCCTTCGGGCCTGAGTAGAGACTGTGCTAATTACAGAGGAGACAAAGTTTTTGGTCAGGAATGGCATTTTATCCCACTTTTTATTGGTAAAGGTAAAGCAGTCCACAATCCGAAGATTGGTTTGAACACCACAGTGCTTTACTAGGCATGGTCCTATATGGAGGTGGTATGCCGTTGCCTTCCTCCGACCTTCGAACTGACTTACCCAGCCAGTTATAGGGGGACCTACAGTTTAACGTGGGTTCCGAACCACGGTGCTACTCGGTGGATAGTCATAACTGCAGGATCAAAAGTGGCTTCTGTTCTTTCGGACACGTCATATATATACACACAATTTGCCGATGACGGGCAATGATCCTTTCTTCAGTGTGGAGGACCTTACTCTTACGGCAATCAGTACTAAGTGACTACCAGTTTGAGTTCCAGTGGGCAGGGTAAATTTGCAAATTTGTATCTGACGGGAGGCGTGCTTGAGTAATTCCGTGATCGCTGTGTCCCCAGTGGTGTAGGGGTCAGCGCAACTGCCTAGAAAGCAGGAAACCCGGGTTCGAATCCCGGATGGGTACACATTATCAACTTTACCCATTCGCAGATAATGTCATACATTCCGTGAATATTTCTCTAAATCGTCCGTGAGTTCTGCTTGGTGGGGATCCCACGGTGTGCAGCAATACTCCAAAAGTGAACACACAAGTGTTGTGTAGGCCGTTTCCTTTGTAAAAATGTTGCATCTTCTAAGTGTTCCGGCAATGAAACGTATCCTTCGCTTTCCCTACAATATTTTGTGTGTGTTCTTTCCAATTTAAGTTGTTCTTAATGTTATTCCTAAGTATTTAGTTGAATTGACGGTCTGTAGATTTGACTGATTAATCATGTAAGAGAAGTTTAGTGGATTTCTTTTAGTGTTCATATGGATGACTTCACTTTTCATTATTCAGGGTCAGTTGCCAAATTTTGCAACAGGCGCCTTAGACTGCGCGGCCGTTCCCGCGTGTTGTTTTTCAATCCTGAAACAAAGCGCCACTGAGTTCAATTGAAGCACACAGAATCTCCAGTGTACGCTCTAGTGCTGAAAAAATAATGATAGCCATGATCTAGGACAGAGATGGCGTAATCATTAGACACTGCGTTCCACAGAGCACGACGGTGACAGGTGCATCCTACTGAGACGTTCTGTGGGAAAACTACCTTCCGGAATTGGGTGGAAAACGGCTGGAAAAGGCAGCACGCGCGGTCTTTCATCAAGGCAACGAACCGGCACACCTGGCCAACGCTACCCTGCAGTTTTTTCGTGACAACAACCACGACCTGGCTCTTAGCGACTTTTGGCGTTTTCCGACGATAAATGACGCTCATCGTGGTCGCGCATTGACTTGCCGTGCTACAATTGCATCGGTGATATCCCAGTGGTCAAAGTAGACTGCTAAAGGAGCGTTAGCTGCGGCCATCGCCTGCAGGGAGATTACGCCGAAAAGTGACGGACGTTACACAGTGAACGTGTGATTAGTTAGAACGTGTTAGTAACTTGGATTCAGGAGCACGGTGCAACTGGGCATTTTCTACCTATACACGGGGAAAATCATAACAGATGGACAGCACAGGTACGGCACGGGTGCACGGAGGGCGGGAGGATGTGCGGCACGTGGCCTATGCCGGATACTGCTGCAAGGCCACGCCGCCCACCGCAGCCGGCACGACGAGCTGCACAGGCACGGCCGAAGACTCGCTGCTCCGTGCTGCGCTTCGGAATCGCTTTCCCCACGAAGGCACGGCGCGAATCCGCGCGCTTGCAGGCCCGCGGGCTTCTGGAGACCTGCTGCCATCCCAGGTCCTCGCGCGTCACACACCGAGGCGCTCTGCGAGGGATCCACTTACTAATGTCAGGCGGCAGTATTTCATTTTTGTCCATCTCTAAACTGGAGGGCCTAAACGTTACGAGATAATTTTGAAAATTCTCCATTCGTTAAGCTGCCAAATCTTAACGATTTCGTCAGTCATTCGAGAATCATATTTCATATATTTTAAACCTATATTAAATTCCAGACATACTCAGTGGCACTTCCAGAAATCCGTTTCTGTTCTAGAGTTGTTTTATCTCTATTATTGTTACAGTGTTTGTGAGGTTATAGGTTTCATATTTTCGTATGGGTTATCAAGTCAATGGCAGCACGGCATGTCTTGCCGCATTTGCCACAACTATATTTAGCGGAGGAGCAGTAGTAGAACTGCGATGCTTTTTTCTGTCTTAATCTAACAAGCCTTCGTCATGCTTCGAAATTCCGGATGATATTACCTTACTCTCGTCTCATGCTCGCCCGAGCCTTTCTCCTGTTGATGTTGATGCCAAAATACGCCATATCTCGCTTACAGGAGTCCTTGAATCTCAATAAAAGACGTACTGCGATTCTTTTGGCTATAGAAATCTCTCCAAGCATCACCTCACGTGGTAATCCCTCAGGGTCCATACGATAGACGGGTCCCAGCCAGCGTTGTTGTGTCTGCTTCAAGATAGCTGAAATGCTGTTGCAGTTTTAAACAGTACTGCTTCGTTGTTCATTCGATCCTTCCAAGTTACTCAACGGATGGATCTCAGGCACCGCATGTTCAAAGCATTAATATAATTTAGGAGACAATCTGAGTAGTTCTCTTAGAATGTTCGCGGACGATGCCATCATTTATCAATTAGCAAAGTCACCAGAAGATCAAAAGAAACTGCAAAATTATTTAGTAAGTTATCTGTATGGTGCAAAAATTGGCAACTGACCCTTAATAGTGATAAATGTGAGATCATCCGTATGACCACTAAAAGAAATCCGTTAAACTTCAGATACACGATGAATCAGTCAAATCTACAGGCCGTAAATTCTATTAAATACCTAGGAGTAACAGTTACGAACAACTTAAATTGGGCCGTCCCCCGTCGGGGCTTCAAATCCCCCTCGGACATAGATATTTCTGCTGTCTTTAGTATAGAACAGTTCGTAAGTAGTTAGTACGTTTAGGGACTGATGAACCGCAGTTACGTCCCACAAGCTTTACAAACATTTGAACATTTTTTTTAGAATACTGTAGGGAAGGCGAACCAAAGACTAAGTTTCCTTGGCAGAAAACTTGAAGATCCAACAGTTCTGCTAAAGAAACCGCCTACACTAAACTTGTGCGTCCTAATTTGGAGTATTACTGCGCATTGTGGGATCCATACCAGGTGGGACTGACGGACGATTTAGAGAAATTTCGGAAGAGGAAGCTCGTTTGGTATTATCGCGATATAGGGGAGAGGGTGTCACGGAAATGATGCACGAGTTGGGGTGGAAATCATTAAAAGAAAGGCATTATTTGTTGCGTCGAGATCTATTTGCGAAATTTCTTTCACCAACTTTCTCTTCAGAATGCGAACATATTTTATTAGCACCCACCTACATAGGGAGACATGATCATCATAATAAAATAAGAGAAATCAGATCGAAAACAGAAAGATTTAGGTGTTCCTCCCCCCCCTCTCCGAGCTATTACACAATGAAACTATAGAGAAATATCAAAAAAGTGGTTCGATGAACCATCTGTCATGCACTTCGATGTGATTTGCAGAGTAACCATGTAGATGTAGATGGCATAAGTAGTTCATGTTTCCGATGCATACGGAAGCATGTTGACGGCTCAAGTTTGATTTATAAGAATTTAGTGTTCAAATTGAGTTTGTTCTTTTCCCAAACACGTATAGAGAGCCTGCCAGAGGTTGTTACCAATGCGAGCATCAATCTTACTATTAATAGACATATTTGACTCGATAGTGGATCCGAGTTAGCAGAAGTTATCCACGACTTGCAGAACACTTCCGTCTAATCTACAACTACATAAATATTCTGCAAGTCACACTGAATTACCTGGCATGGTATTCGGCTTTGTATTATCACACTGGGCCATAATTACAGGTTTACGGCTGTTTATACTCGTCGAGAATTGGTAGCACCCATGACTACATCTTCTTTCTAACTGTTCTGTAGAATCCGCATCAATTGCAGCGTCATCAGCGTAGAGTCCACGAGCGATTATATCGTACCGCTTTGTCTTACTCTTCAGAAGACTGACGATGAAAAGACTTCCATCTTTCCTATTATGCAGGTGTACTCCAACAATGCAGAACTCTTAGAGCCCAGAAGAAAATTCCGAAAATTATTTTATCTCTAAACTACGACTAAACGCCTCTCTAACGACTTCCATGGGCGACAAAAAGTTTAGTTTTATATTTTCATAAAACGACTGATAAAATTTAAAACGCTATCAACACCTACACTGTAACTGGTTTAACCATAAAATTCAAAATTAACTAAATTTTCACTCTAAATTTTCCTAGCAGATTAAAAATGTATAGCGGCTCGGGATTCGAATTCAGAACCTTCACCTTTAGCGCCCAAGTTTTCTATTAACTGAGTTACCTTGTGTACGACGCAAGGTCCGTCATCACAGCTTTAGTCCCACCAATATCTTGAATACTAACTTAGAGCACCATGCCTGCGAAAGGAAAAGGTCCTGGATTCGAATCACGGTCTGGCACACAGTTTTCATCTGACCGGAAGTTTTTCAGGTTCAATCATACGTCATAGGCTTAACAGAGACAAGCACTGCAGCCAATCAGCATAATGCACGAAAAACAAATTACGCAGACCATATTTATCCGCTGTTTGATAATGAGGATCCGTAAGGACTTCTCGTCGACTTTCCTCACAAAACAATGAAAGGAAAAAAAGGAAAACAGACGCGATGCTAACATTTAATTTACTGTTTTCTAATCTAACACTGAAAGTACTTGCAAAATTGCATCACTATACAACAAAGCAGTTATGGAGACATGGCGACATAAACACTGAAATGCGTAAAAAACTAGCTTAAATTTAGACAATTTTCATGCAGTGTTTGATAATGATGGCAGATGCCGATTCCAAGCAACTTTAATCTTAATTTTCGATCATGTCTAAAACTTCAATTCGCTTACATTTCGCTTTTATTCGCAAACATTTAAAACGTTAATTCCCATATAGCGGAGCAATACGCCAGCAGAGAGCGGAGAAAGGTAGTATAGCCATTTTCTTTAGTGGATCTACTGCATCTTCTACGTCTTCTGTCAACAAATCAGTCTTCCGTTCACCTTCCTCGCATTAACATTATCTATCTTTCCAGTTTAAGTTTTCCCTAATTGTATAATTCCTTAGGTATTTAGTTGCCTTGAAGCCGTGAGATTCGTGTGATTTATAGTTTAAGCGAAATTTGAAGTATTTCTTTTAGTACTTATATTCCTAGTTATCTTTATTTAGCGATAATTGTCACTTTTCGCACCGCCGCGGTGGAGTAGCCGAGTGGTCTAAGTCGCCTCGCTGCGGAGCACGCGGTTGCTCGCCGTCGGAGGTTCGAGTCCTCCCTGGGGCATGGGTGTGTGCGTTGTCCTTAGGTTAGTTTACCTTAGTTTAAGTAGTTTGTGAGCTACGGACTGATGACCACGCAGTTTGGTCCGATAGATTTGCAAACATTTTTGAACTTTTCGCACCGTACAGATAGCTTGTCTACATAGTTTTGGAATTGGTATTCATTAGTCTGCTGCTGTTTGTAAATAACGGCATAATTTGTATTGATTGGGAATTGCTTAGTGCCTATGAGACTTCCTTGGGATACGCCAGTTATTACTTCTCTCTCACTCGACTTTTTCCTTTTATTACTATGAACTGTAAACTCTATGACATCCTGGAAATCTAGAGTTACAGATTAAATTTGGGATCCTCTATCGATAGCTGTGTTGCACGAGAACGATATTTTCTGAACTCATATTGGTTATGTATCGATAGATAATTTTCTTAAGATGATCCACTATATTCGAATATAGTAGATGTTAGAAAATCTGCAGCAGACCGACGTGAGTAACATGGGCTTTTGATTCAATGAATTACTCCCATTTCATTTCTTAAATAGTGATGTGAACTGTGTAACTTATGCACGAATCTTTCGTCGAGCGAGCGGTTGTATATGATTGCCAAATATGAAGCTATTTTATCAACATATTTTTAACTAGATAGAAAACAAACTCGACTGGAAGACCTGCTTTTAATAAGGGACTTCATTTGCAATGTAACATCTAGGGCCGGCCACGATGGCCGAGTGGGCTGAGGCTCTCCTGACACGGTCTGCACGGCCACTACGGTCGGGGGTTCGAATCCCCCCTCGGGCATGGATATTTGTGCCGTCCTTAGTAGTAGATAGTTCGTAAGTAGTTTGTAAGTTTAGGGACTGATGACCCCGTCATTAAGTCCCATAAGATATACAAACATTTGAACATTAACATCTAGGCTATCTACTTCTATGTTCCTTGTAATTTTAACGAACGCTGGAATGAAGAGGAAAATAAAACCTTTTAACAACTCTACGCAGTGGCCCGTATCCAAAATTGCCGCTACGCTAGACGAGTTGTCCAGCAGGAGACAGAACTACAAGCGAGAAGCCACAGCAAGTCGCTAGCAATGCATGAAATAACCTCCAGAACAGAACATTTCTCCTGCAAGCCGTATTAGGTAAATGAATTAAACTTTCGTTTTATGGTCAAAGTTCCCTCTCAGTATTTTTATCTGCTACAATAGTTACTTCAGTGGAATTAGAAATCTTGGGATACGAGCTTGTGATTGTTTACAATGGCTTTCTGTAACAAGAGCTAACTAAATTAAAATGTGCTAAATACACTGATTTAAAACCCGTGTCAAAGTTAGCTACACATTCCGAACTGTTATGGAGTTTATATCGGATCACACCCGGAGTTTGTCTTATCACACCCTTACTTTACTGTGCATTTGTACTAAAGTCTACTCTCTTAACAATATGATTCAAAAGTTACAAGAGTGACGTTCAAATAAGAAAAAGGTTCACTTTTCAAAAATATGTGGAATGCATTAACTCTCTTGGGTGATAATATTATCCTTAAAAGATTGCAGACATCAATACCTTTGGTTGGAGCACAAGAAGTATCATTTGACATTGGCATGTTGTGGTACTGACAAACACACATAACGAGTTCCGGGTGTTTAATGTTGAACCCGAACTGAAGATGCGATTTTACTTTCATAACATAATCTGTAAATGTTCAAATGTTTCTAAACCTATGGGAGCAAACTACATTGGTCATCAGTCCCTAGTCTTACAAACTACTTAAACTAACCTAAGGACAACACATACATCCATGCTCGAGGTAGGATTCGAACCTCTGACGCGGGAGGCCACGCGATCCGTAACGTGGCGCCCCAGACTGCTCGGCTGCTCCCGTGCGGCCAGAATCTGTAATTAAGACTAATAGAAGTGATAAAACAAGGATAAAAACCTGTTTTTGTTTGCCCAGTCTGAGAAAAAGAACCTAGGAAAAGTAAAGCAGGTTCGAATACAACTCCATAGTTTAACTACTACAACGTTAAGGCAGTGATATTGAGTAGCATTCCAGGTGCAATAACAAACCAGTATCAAATCTATATTTCTAAACTGCTAGCTCGGGACGCTGTCCCAGTTGCGGACTGACTAACAGATTTAACAAGCAATAAAAAAAAGTTTTTATTTCATATTGTGGTTGAGCAAATTTTTAGCTGTCAGTATAATCACTGAGTGATATAATACATGCTAAATGTTTAACACAGTAAGTACTGACGTTAGAAACTGAAAACATATACTGTGTACTCATTGAGTATTTAAGAATGAGAGCACTTCGCGACTTACAGCCAATTATACGAAACTTTTAAACCTATTACGAAACATTATCTCGTTGACACACCTCTTACATCGACATTTTCACTTTCGATGCAATAAAACTGCAGCACTAGGCATGACACTATTACTTTCCTCCTATTCATTGTTTTTGCAACATATTTTGCATACAATAGGTAATACACAACTGTATCTTGTGCTATGCAACGCTCTATACACAGGAATTCGACCCTTGAAAGAATAGAGGGTGGGGGTTTACTTCTAAACCACAAATCTTCTAAATGTCCACTGACAACATTAAACAATGGTTCACGACTGACATGATACTGCGTGATGAGTTTAACACCTTAACCTCCAGTTACTCCTAATGAAGATTGTGTCAAATAATTCACGAAATTTCGTTCCAATAAAAGGCCTCAGGGTATCTTGAGGACGAAAAATTGTTCTTTGCAGCCAAAGGAACGGCTATGCTGCTTAAATTTGCATTCAAGGTCGCAGTAGGAATTCAGGGATTAGCCATACGGCATGTTTATGCATACGCCTATTAACGTACTTGCCCTTGACAGACAAAATTCTGATACTTGCCGTATAAGACGCAGGGTCATGACACGATACATAATGTTTTATCTAAAAAGAGTAGCTCCGAGTCGTCATTGTTGTGTATTTAAGGGGACTAAACTGCTAGGTTATCAGTCACTCCGTGGTATTACAGCGCTGAAAACAAACAAAATTATTTAGAAAAATGGCAATCTTGTTGTGTCCTGCAAATAGCCCGATATTCCCATTTAAATGTCTTCTGGAAGCAAAAAGTTAGCAGCAACCTTTCGATTAGCAATATGTATCTATAAAATTTAAACCAATGCTGAAAATTAAACGGCAAAACATTTTAAGAAATAGGATAGAAACAGCACGTTATGTAGCAGTTCGCGATCAGTTGGGCATCATAAAAATAAAAGAGCATGAATCAAAGGAGACCATGAACGTTTAAATAAGTGTTCCCAAAGAACCAGATATGCAACCATGATGAAGGACGGAAGGAAAACTTATCAACGATTAGTAAAGGAACAGACAAAGCTTAGGTCGAAACAGAAATAAATACGATGGAAATAAGTGAGGGTGTAAACAAAATTCAAAAGGAAGTCCGGTGGAACTCTGGGCCACAACCAAGCACTATCGCTCAGTGGACGCCCCCGCTGTGGTTGAAGAGCACTCCGATAAGGCAATCGCGGCGTGTCAGCGTAGGCAGTCTCGGCCAGGAGCTATCACGTTACTGCTGCGTATGGCCACCTGCCTCGTGAAGTCGCTGGTCAATATCCGTGCCGCAAGCGAATGAAACTATTACACCCCACAGAACTACTATACTGCAAGCATGCCTACTGTTAATTCCATCCGCTGTCCCAAATAGTACCAGGTATTTGCTATGAGATTAATATCGGGCGAATTAGCGGACCTTAGAGAGCTCGAGTGTCCATGAAACAAGGAACGTAATATACAGACTGGTGAACTTGGCTGTTGTCATCTGAAAGGCGATAGTGTTCACAACACATTGATAAGCAGCAGTTCCGTCAGAATTCATATCCAACTTACAGGGGTTCGGTGTGAGAATACACCACACACAGCCCGAAAAGAAGATTTTTATAGTATCTTTTATGCAAACTATATTGAATTGTCTAAACCTAATATAACACTTCGTAAAAAGAAATTATAATTAGATACAGTAATACCACATGTAATACCAGAAAAGACTTTGTTATATATTGGACCAAAGCTGGTTTTTTATTGATATGCTGACCAGATTCGGGCTTTGCACATTTTCTTAAGCCATTTATTACAGAGAACAATGTTTATTTCTAGTGGAAGATACATGGAAACAAAAATTTTCCATGGCATACTTATGTCGTAATTACACTCGTTTATATTTGGACGTGTGTAGGTCACGCTGTTTATTTCAAATACTTAGGTGTAATTTTACTAGCTGTTGATCCACAGAAGTTTATTGTAAGATCTTTAATATTTTTTGCATTACTTCGTTTACTTGCAGTTTGTGGTAATATCACTGATGATATGCAGCGTGACATAATCAGTTCCATAAAATTGCACTTGTACAATGAATCTTCAAATTACATGAAAACTATTTTAAGTGTTATAATTTGCTTGTTGTATACTGAAGTGTAATTTTAAAACGATATTGTTGTGCGTTATAAATGGATATTGCCGAAAACAACCATACGAATTTGGTAGCATTCTCTGTTCAGATGAGATTACTACGACTAGTGGGTATTCTATGTAAACATTCACGTAAACCATTATTTGCTCAGAAGATAGGTAGTTTCTGAATGTTAAGCATCATTTTGTTACAAAGTATGTAACGCAAGAAATTAAGTTACATAAATATGTTTTTTGACTGCCTTCTCGCTCTTTTGCTCGTAACTATAACGGTCATGAAATCAGAAAGCTGTCAGTAAGGTTTACACCTTATAAGGGCACTGATTCCAAACACACTGACCTTTATCTTTCAGATTACCGAACACTTGCTGCCCAAACATGTTTCCATAAATCTTTTGGAACTACCAAACCCATACGCCAACGACATTGTCACTTTTACCCCTCAAAACATGCAAATCTGTTTGTTCGTGGAAAATAACCAACTCATCGAACAGGTTCTTTTCTTTTTTACACTCAACCATTTTTGTATCTACTGTTCAGTGAGTTTTAAAGAAATCACTGTTACTAATCACAAATCCAGAGGAGATGTATACAAGTTGGCTGAGTAAACTTCGATATTCAAGTGAGAGATCACCTGATTGCCTTTTCTTAGTTAGGACTATTATTCGTGAATGCAAAGACCTCAACTAAGATAACAAAGGCTGAAATAAGTTTTTTTGGTCACTCATCAGCACGGTTTTAGAAAGAGTCACTATTGTTGCTAGATTTGTTACTGGTAAGTTCCATCAATATACGAACATCACGACATGCTTCGGGAACCCAAATGAAAATCTCTGGAGGGAAGTCGACGTCCTTTTCGAGGAAGACTATTGAGGAAATTAAATTAACCTGCACGTGAAACTGACAGCAGAACGATCCTACTGCCGCCGACTTACATTCTGCATAAGGACCACAAAGATAAGAGAAATTACGGCTCTTACGAAGAGATACAGTTTTTTCCCTTTCTATTTGGAAGAGGTACAAGAGCTGTAGGAGGTACCTCCACCAAACATCATACTTTGGTTTAGCTGAGAATGTATGTAAATATAGCTTTGGGTGTAGATATGGGTTTAACATTACCGAAGATCACACCACTGGAGACGGAACGGCTGGATAGAGTAATGGATAGGGTAGTCAAACAATCTTCTGACATTTATGTTAAGGCGAAGCCTGTGTCTTTTGCGCTGTATTATTTCGTTCGTTCCCATAAAATGATACTATAAGGAGACCATAAAGTGAAAGAAAGTAAATAAAGTGTTACTTGATTCAGAGTAAAAGCGACAAGACCGTGGTAAAGACAGCAGCACTCTGTTTCTGCACTATATGATTAACGTAATGAGCTCACAGTACATGTTAAGAGCCGCATTAAAAGCTCACACTAGCAGCTTTGGTACGCTGTATAACTGGTACTTGTCGATCGTAACATTCTCCGTTGCTACTGGCGCGGCAGTGAAGTGAGTGCAATAAAATGGGTCGACGTAAAGATGTAACACAACTGCAGGAAGGAACTGTCGTGTCAGAATGTCCACAAAGTCACACACAGTAAATGAATTTACCCGCTATGATGATAATATCAACGTGAACTGTCCAACGTGTCTACAAGGAGAGGTGTAGGCCTGCCATTGACAGCCGTGTCGCAAAGCGCACAAAATGGTCGTAAAAATAAGACGACTGGGACCGCAGACGAATAATACGCTCCCTCAATGGCGATCAGTTTCAAAACCGACATGAATTGCTGCTGTCAGTGGTCGGCTAGTTTCCGAGTCTACATTGAGAAGGGAACTTCATGTAATGGATGTCTACAGTGAGGGAATCTCATAAAAGGCCATTGCTCAAGGAGACACATAAAGCTGCCTGTCTTCGATGAGCAGACGCTGGAGGAATGTAGTGTGGCAAGACGAGACTCTGTTTCGCTTTTCTCAAACGATGCTCGGCGTGGAGAGTACCCGTCGAAGTGGGTGGAGGAGCAGTTTTGGCCAGAGGTGGTCAGTACGACAGCCATGCTGACAGGTAGCACTCAAACGTTCCTGGTTCGATGAATACTCATGACGCACCTACACTGGGTCCCATAAATCGCCCCATCTTAATTCTATAGCAAATGTTTGAGAATGTTTGTAACAGTGTGTAATATGAAGGTTCCAACATCTCTGCAACTTTGTTGTCCTACTGGATCGAGACATATTACAGAGGCTGTCTTCCTGCCGAAACGAAGGTATTATAAAAGCTGGAAGCGGTTTTACGCTGTATTAGCACTATATTTCTTTGTGGGGTGACTATTTTTTCTGTTACTTGTGCTTGCCATTAAAGATGTTCCTGTATTTCTAGTCGTAAGAATTTCAAATCATTGATATCACTAACTGTTTGACGACGGTGCGATAATATAACATGATTTTTACAACAGTTACCGTATATGCCAGAAATTTACTCTCTGCAACCGCGATATGACACACTTAAATAATTGACTTTCTATCCTATGCCTTTCATAAAATAACGCATATTTTGTCATTTGAAAACAGGACATTTTTATTAAAATAATCTGCTATATACGGCGATATAGATGTAAGTCAAGCAATGACACCGAACTCTACCCCCAACCCCCCTGTACACTAAAACAGATAGATACAGACTTGCTGAAATTTGAAGCTATGCTTCTGCTTCTTATCTGATATTTCAGATATCAGTCATCATTTCACCTAATTCCTACATTATCCAATTAGCACAGACCTGAAGCAAGGACCATACAGTCACACACTTTTCTTTTATCTTACTAAAGAAATTGGCCTTTATCTTCACTCCCTCTTAATTTTAACAAGTTATTTTAGAATGAGTACTTTAATCATTTTGATGCTTAGTACACCAGATATATTTCTCCGATATTCAGTAATTCACCATATCGGTGTGTGTTCTTATTGAATAACTTTTTCCCCCTGGTGCTGAGTAGAATATTAACTTGTCAAAATACCGCATACTTTCCTGTACTAACAAGATTTTGTCTTCGCTTACTTTGGATTTTGTTCCTCTGGGTTCCTACTAGTTTCATACATCCGCGAATAATAACTGACCCTTCTGCGGGTATACGTACCACAAAACTGAACATTTGACTTCAATTTTGCTCCGCGTGCTCTATCGGACTTCCACTCTTAACGTCTGCGTACGGACAGGATTTCTACTGTGAAAATTTATGGCAAAGCCCCTTCACGTTTCATTGACATCCTTGTATAATTAATATTAAAAACAGGACTCCAATTATCATGTTCGCGTATTTATGATTTTATTATTAAATTATTTATTACTTTTGTCTGTAGCCTAATATTGGAACTGGGTCTTAGCATACCTACATTCACGTTTTCTACTAATTATTCCTAATGCCATTATTTTCTCACAATCGTTAATAGTACCGCATTTCTGGTTGCAATATATCAAGGGAAATTAGTTTTATCAATGCTGCACACTTTATTTCGGTGGAAATACCAAATCGTCTTAAGTTTTCACTTAGGACGAGTCTTCCACAAACACTGCAACACTTTCTCAGAATAGTGACCCACTGTAATCAACCGAAAAAAGTTCTTGCAAAAATTTTAGCAACTCGTTTTTCTTCAAGTGTGAAATTTTTGACATTGTGTGTAGTTCTAGGTGATAATGTAAATGTACAGATGAAGTCCACACTAGATTCATCACAAATCATAGAACAGAAATAAGTATTACGCAATTAATGATAATTTCTGTCGTTTTGCAGGAGGACCACGCCTGAAGAGACCTAGAGCAACAGATCCGGAAGACAGGAACGTAGCTAAACCAGGAGCCTACATTCCTCCCGGGTTTCTCAGTCCATCGGTTCAGGAGTATCTCGAGCTTGGCAAGTCAATACCAGGTAAAATAATTTAACTTATATCGCCGCTTAGTAATTCCCAAAGCTGTTTTAATGTGGTTGCAGGGACAAGGATCTTTTCCTCTTACACTAACACTTCTTTACACTTGTGTACTACTAGATTCTTTCACATTCGTGTCTGACCCTTACACAGATTATTAGATCTTATTCAGTTATAACGTCTATGGGATCTTCAGTCTATTACTTTACTATATCCGGGCAGAGTCAGCATCCTTTATACAGGAGAGTGACATGAAAGTCGCCGAAGTGGCGTCAGATGAAAATCCTTGCGCCAGGCAGGCCGAACTCGACCCCACTAGGGGTCTCACGACCACACGAGATCATCATATAGAAGAGTAATATCAAGTGAATTTCTTCAGTAACTGCAATTTGTCACATTACAGTACTGTTATTTATAATTTCTATTTCGCATTTATTCCTCTGTTTTTAACCAATTGTTTCGTTACACTAAGCGCTTTCTTAATCGCAATTATTATAAAGTCATGTTTTCATGAAGAAGAACTGAAAAAGTTAAGAATAAATGCCATGCGACTGAAAACCTACAATTCCTTGAAGTCTGATACTTACCCACTCCGTCACCAACCCGCATTACAATTATTACAGTATTGTGAATACACGGCAGAGGTCAGTTCGATGGACAGTCTGTCCGTAACAGGCGGTCGGTGTCCATCTATAATGACAAACCGATCAAGCAAATTTTTTCCATTATTTTCTTTCTCTCCACAAGAAAGTGTCCACAAGAAAAAGTTCTTACACTTGCCAACTGGCATGGCAAGCTAGCTGGATGGGATGCAGCCTCCTGAATGTTGATGACAGATTCTCTTTGTATTCAAATGCCTTCTCCGTATAGTCACTGACCAGATTGCCTAAGTCGTATCTCGAATGCCAAGCCGCTGTAGCAGCAACGCGTTCCTTTCTCAATCTCGGGTTATCATGTGCTAGCACGTTCCTTCCTCCATTACGATTTTTCAATTTCTGTAAAGTAAGGCTTTACTCATAGCTAAAATAGCTGGATTTAAATGGGGAAATTAGTGCATTTAAATCACAGTTGTAACCACCTTTGAACAACAGAAGTGCACGGGTACCGAATCTTTCAGAGAAAAGCTATGAAAAAAATCAATAGTTTCTTGAATAAATTCTGTTCTAGATAAAGCTATTCTGTAACGAAAATTTCATATTTATGGAGACTCGTCTAGCACCATAGCGAAATTTACTGACGTCTTTATATAAGTATCAAAAATTTAGTTGTAACGAGTCTGTATGTGCGGACAGTAGCAAGCGTTAAGCCGGCCGCGGTGGTCGAGCGTACTGCAGCGCGTCAGTCACAATTTGCACAGCCACTATGGTCGGGGGTTCGAATCCCCCCTTGGGCATGGATATTTGTACTGTCCTTAGTAGTAGCTATTTCATAAGTAGTTTGTAAGTTTAGGGACTGATGACCCCGCAGTTCAGTCCCATAAGCTCTAAAACAAATTGAACAAGCGTTAAGAACCGAGAAAGACTCGAGGCCTGAACAGTGCAGCCTTCTCGTGCCTGAGGTACGCGTCTGCCTTACACGTGCACTAACACTGACGCTGGCAACCTCGGCACCAGGCGGCAGTGTTAACACTCTCCCACCGCAAGGTTAGCCTCGACGTAGACACGGCCGAGCTTCCGCAGTGCTTAACACAAACAAGCGCTCGGTAACGTTACAAGTGACTGGTTACAGCCCGATAAGAAATCTGTGTGGCTTAGAGGACCATGGTCTCTACAACCATTATTTTAAACGGAATTATTTCAAGGTATATTTATTCTTTTACATTTATTTGTCGTACAGAAGAAATTACAGCATGAGCAATGCTATACGTAAGGCATCAATTTATTATTTGTCTCAAGGTTACCTTCACAAGCTTAAAAGTGTCGTACGAACTGAAGAAATAAAAATGTAGTCCATTATACGAGACTGAATTGAAAGAGCAATTCGTCTGAAACTAATCAGCTACATCTACATAGATACTCTGCAAATCACATTTAAGTGCCTGGCAGAGGGTTCATTAACCACTTTCATAACTTTTCTCTACCGCTCCATTCTCTAATAGCGCGAGGGGAAAAAGAACACCTAAATCGTTCCGTTTTCGATCTGATTTCTCTTATTTTATTGGGATGGTCATGTCTCCTTAAGTAGGTGGGTGCTAGCAAAATATTTTCACATTCATAAGTAAAAGTCGATGATTGAAACTTCGCAAACAGATCACGCCGCAATGACCAACGTCTTTCTTTTAATGATTTCCACCCCAATTCGTGCAACATTTCCGTGACGCTTTCCCCCCCGTAACGTGATAAAAGAAAACGAGCTGCCCTTCTCTGAACCTCCTAGAGTAGGAGATCGTTGATTAATGTACTCTGTAGATGCCGTACCTTTCTTGTATATTACATGAGTTAAAACACGAAACTAATGATACTGAAGGTCAGGTTGTGCATCTCCGGAAGTTTCGCTTGCCGTTTCTTTCTTTCGCTATCATTATCACTCGTACTTTCAAAACAGACTAAGCAACAAAAAGTAGGAACCTTGTTTCGGTATTTTAGAAACTCCCACTAACACTCGCAAAAGTGAGCCACATCATACAAATTCCAGCTAAGCTAAACACAATTCGCCGCCAAAAATAATAAAGTTGATGACACAGCAATATAACACACGGAACCGTCGTGAAATATGTGTGGCGCGGCGGAGCAGCCGAGCGGTCTAAAGCGTCTCGCTGCGGAGCGCGCGGTTGCTCGCCGTGGAGGTTCAAGTCCTCCCTGGGGCTTTGTGTGTGTGTGTGTGTGTGTGTGTGTGTGTGTGTGTGTGTGTGTGTGTGTGTGTGTGTGTGTCCTTGTCCTTAGGTTAGTTTACCTAGGTTTAAGTAGTTTGTAAGCTACGAACTGATGACCAAGCAGTTTGGTCCGATAGATTTACAAACTGTCAAACTGACAGATTAGCTGTAAAGAATTAAGACCTGATAAACGTAATATATGTACCATCTAAAGAACATATATACTGCAATCATTGCAGTCATTATAATAAATTATACCTCCACGATGCTATATGGAAATAGCCTGATGATGGCCAAAGTGCCGAAATAGGCCTATTGCGATAATAATAAACAGTTTTTAACATCTATAAAGTGAAGCAGCATTTTGGCATTTCTTAGATTAAACAAAAGATTTACAAACATTTGAACATTTGAAATTGTGTCCTAGTCGTAGTTCCCATTTAATGCATATACCATTTGACTGGTTTTGAAAGTGTTGGCGCGATTGTTTGTTTTCTACACATGAATATACAGTTAAGCGAACAGCAGTGCATATTGTTCTAAAATGTTTGTGAACCTAATGGAAGAAACTGATGTCATCGGTCCCTAGACTATAACTTACGCTAATAACAACAAACATACCCATGCTCGATGAAAGACACGAACCTCAGAAAAAGGAGACGCCGCGTAATACATAGCAAGGCGCATTAGATATGCGCCCATTCCCACCCGGCTGTTATTCAATTTTTTTCTCAAAATGCCCCTTATAAACTTCAAGGGTGTGTAGAGGGAATTAAATAGGTAACATTTTGACTGAAACCCAGTACGCAAATCTACCGTTCCCGTGCTACAACCATTTTAAAATGTTTGTTGCGCGACCACTTTTGCAAGTAATTTATAATGACCCAGTACATTACTTATTTTACAATTCAACTTATTACTGACCAAAGTAACAAAAAGTAAACATTCCTTTTTCGCGAACACTATTGTCTACAGTTAAACTGTTTTTGTTCTTTTCAAATGTTAGGTATCATCCAGTAAGATTCGATGTGGTGACCTCTAATTTCGCGGTGGCCGAGGGGACTGCGGCGCGCAAGTCACGGTCTGGACGGCCACTACGGTCGGGGGTTCGAATCCCCCCTCGGGCATGGATATTTGTGCCGTCCTTAGTGTAAGTTAGTTCGTAAGTAGTTTGTAAGTTTAGGGACAGATGACCCCGTAGTTAAGTTCCATAAGCTATACAAACATTTGAACATTTTTTTCTAATTTCGGTGCATACATTTTACCAGCGAATGTTTATGTGGTACACTCGCTCTCTCACACCAGATGTTTGCAATCCGTCCTCCAGCGACCACAACCTTCATACTAACGGGCTATGCCACTGCACCCACCATCTAGCTAATTCGCGCTGCCTGCCTAGAGTGATTATAACAAATGAAGTGTTGTGCACCATCGTCCTGAGCTTCGTAAAACGTGAATGTTTGTAATTTTATTTCTGTGAAGAACGGTCAAATTTTTCTTAGTGGCAGATATTTGTGAACTATTATGTATTTTAATGACCTTGGTGTCTGGCCATTAATATTAAGCTTTGTGTGTTTTACTAACACCGATTTGAACTGTACATCACATATTCTAAGCTTAGCACAATGCTATACACCACTATTCGTGAGGATGACGGTTCATATTCACCTCTGGCCAAGCTGTTTTAGGTTTCCCGTAATTTCCCTTATCACTACAGACAAATGACGGGATGGTTCCTTTGAAACACCACTGCCGATTTCCTTACCAATCTTTAATCTCTAATGACCGCGTTGTCGACAGGATCTTAAACTCCTATCTTCGTTCCTTTGCGTTATGACTACAATTGGCAAGCAGGGTATAGGTCCTCTTAATGTCGGTAGCGTTGTCACAACTCGCGCCATACGTCTCTCTCTCTCTCTCTCTCTCTCTCTCTCTCTCTCTCTCTCTCTCTCTCTCTCTCTCTCTCAGCCGCGGTGGAGAAGCCGAATGGTCTAAGGCGCCTCGCTGCGGAGCGCGCAGTTGCTCGCCGTCTCTCTGCAGTTAGTGTTGATTCTCCTAATAGCATGTACCTTCATTAAGCAACAATACTAAAACAGACCAGAAGAGGGCACTCAAGCGTCCGAAACCGGTCGTCTAAAATAATCACAAGCAACTGGTTGCTGATTTTTATTAATTTATACTGTTCTTAGGATATTCCGTATTTTCTCGATCAAAAATATACGGAATAAGGAGCATTTGCCCATTTACAATACTGTTTTTCGTTGAGCGATCAGGACCATTCCACCCATCCTAGGAGGGGGAGCCTTTTTTTGTTGTTGTAAATATTATCGGACCCAATTGGCGTGGTCATCAGTCCGTAGCTTACGAACTACTTAAACCTAGGTAAACTGACCTAAGGACACGCACACCCATGCCCCAGGGAGGACTCGAACCTCCACGGCGAGCAGCCGACCGCTCCGCACCGAGACGCTTTAGACCGCTCGGCTACTCCACCGCGGCGGGGTGGGGGGGAGCCTTAACATGACTTAAGTCATACAAGCAATTATTTTAATGAGGTTTTTAAATAATTAGAAGTACATGTGCAGTGAATGGGGATACGTTATATCAAACGTTTCATGATGATTTTAGTCGATGGTGTTTAAAACTCACAAACACACTATGTAGCACCACTGAGACGATACGAGAGTTTACACTTGACACTTCAGGTGGAACAGGGGTTTGATTAGATTTCTGCTAGTTGGATGTAGCCTTTTGTTTGCTGTCTGCATCCTGATATGAGAAATGTAACCAGAAGTACTGTTCAACCTGAAGATGGGGGTATAAACTCTCCAAACGTGCCGAATGATAAAAAAAAGTGTGACCGATGCAGATAGATGTTTTTGAACTTTTACTGACATATGCAGACACAGCTCCTTATCACAGTCCAATATGAATGTCATAAGATCGGGACATCCTCTGCCTTACATTTTCTGCACAACTTATGTTAGAGAAGCATGCATAAACGCCATAAAGGAATTATATAGACCGTTACGTTATTCCGTCAAAATAACTGAGTCGGCCTGTTTTTCTGGATACCATTCTACCGGGGGTTATATGGTCTATCACTGTGTATCGGTTCGGTGTAATTGGTAAGTACTACTTTAAGAAATGAAGCTACAGTGCTGCAGTGGTATGAAAGTAAAGATTTTGATTCCAATTTCAAGTTGTAAGTAAACTCGGAAAAAGTCTTCTTCTTTATCGTAGCCTTGTCCCACGTCAAGCAGAGTCGGCGTTGTTCTTCTTTCTTCCTTCTTCCATCCTTATTCCATTAGGTCCCCCGCTATCTTATCCTTGTTTCCGATATACTCTTTCCTTTTTCTCTTTAAGTGCCCATACCACCTTAGCCTACTATCTTGTGTCTTTTTCCCCATGGGTCCCACTTTCACAACTCCTCTAATAAATTCATTTATAATTCTGTCCTTTCTTGTTACACCACACATCCACCTCAGCATCCTCATATCTGCTACGTCCATCTTCCTTTCCTGGGCTACTGTAACTGGCCATGTCTCTGCCCCGTATATCATAGCAGGTCTTACCACCGACTTCTACACTTTCCCTTTGGACCAACTGCTCACATTCTTGTCACACAACACTCCTGCCGGCCGCGGTGGCCCAGGAGACTGAGGCGCTCCAGTCACGGTCTGTACGGCCACTACGGTCGGGGGTTCGAATCCCACCTCGGGCATGGACATTTGTGCGGTTCTTAGTCTTAGCTAGTTCGTAAGTAGTTTGTAAGCTTAGGGACTGATGACCCTGTAGTTAAGTCCCATAAGCTATACAAACATTTGAACACAACACTCCGCTCATTTTCCTCCATTTGATCCAACCACAGTTTATTCGGTGCTGTACGTCGCTTTCCAGTCGTCCGTCCCTCTGTATGTACGACCCCAGGTATTTAAATTTACAGACCGATTTCAGTTCCTCCTCCTGGATCTTGCAAGACCTTATCTGCCAGTCCTTCAGTGCTAAATATTCTGATTTCGTCCTGATAATGTTCATTCCTCTTTCTTCTAGTGCCTTCCTCCAATCCTCCAGCTTTTCTTCAAGTCTATCGATGCTCTGCTCACAAAGAACCACATCATCCGCAAGCATCATATTCCATGGCGCTTGCTCTTCCAAATCTTTCACCAGCCCATCCATAATCAGAACAAAGAGGTAAGGGCTAAGCGCAGACCCTTGGTGACTCGGGAAAAGTGAACAGGCAGAATGAACTGAGATACCATGGAAAATGGACCGCAAGTGCTCTCGAGATTATATAGTCAATTAGGAAATTAATTAGTAGGGAGGTGCAGAGTAGAAAATAGTTATCTCCCACTGGCACTGGGAGTCGGTGCGGCGCAATGCTACGGGTATACCGTGCGAATGCTGCCATGTGAGTCACACGGAGATCGTTGTCGGGCGCAGCCCAAGTGAGTCAAGGGCGGTTGGTCCGCACGCAGGCTTGCCCGTCGAACGCCGTGAGCAGCCGTGACACAAAGGCAACACAGTGACAGCAGTGGAGCAACTGCTCTCTCCCTATAACCCCCCGTTCCGGTTAATACTCTTGACAGGCGCTCGGTCACAGACCTCGCGCGCCACACTGACGCTTTCCAGACTGTACAAGCGCGCGCACAATTACGTGACCCATTTCACAACGGTTTGCCATCCGGACTCGCACAATGGCGAGGTTTCGAAAGGTGACTACATCTGTTGCCACCTACGCGACGTGGCGCGATCTGCAACACGCGGAAGCTATTTAACGTGCAGTTTAAACGGTCGGAATAAATGTCAACTTGTAGTCCGCCAAGTTTTCTTTATTTTCCATTATTAATAGCCTGTCATGTAGTCGGTTAATCGTACTGAGTGGCCACGATAACTTTAAAACTACACTGGTGATGATAGAAGTGGGTAACATAGGTACAATCTAATATATAAAGCAGAGTGTCCGTATGTGTGTAAGTGTTGCATACAAATCTACAATTTTGATCCAATCTTTCTCAAATTTTATACAAGCAAGCTTCAATCCATTACAACGGTCGCCGAGAGTGTAAGAATCACGTACGATACATAGTTGACGAGATATGACGTCATAAACAATGAGATGCGCGAAAAACTGCTGCATTTTGCGACAATGCTGCTCATTTTCTCCTACACCATTGGACCGATTTCAACCAAATTTGGTACACACATTCCTTACCGTGAGGTAATAATTGCTGCATGGTTAATAATCACATACGGCATATAGTTCAAACGATATTACGCCATAACCAATAGAAATCGCAAAAAATGCCATATAATGCGGCGAGACCTTCGAAATACACTGTATGAGAATGACAGTACTTAGCGACTTGCAACAAACTTTAAACATAATGTCAAACCTTTATTAAACTTTTCTCGCTGGCAACCATAGTAAAATGATGAAAGGAAAAAAGTTTCTGGCTTACTACTTATCCGCTGTTTATGGAGCAAAACTACGGCATTCGGTACGACGTTACAATTTATAATACAAATTGTAGCAGCAGGAAATTTTACAGACAGAATACACACAATAATTGAATGTACCTTCTAAATTGTATCACAGTACGACACACAGTTCTTGATATATGAGCACATAAACATTAACGTTCACGGAAAACCACCCCATCACACACACTTCTTTACTACTAATTGTATTCCCAAGAGATTTTTCAGACATACAGCCGTTATACAAATGAATATATACCTGAAAAATGGCAGGTATAAATAAAAACCCGGGCAACGCCGGGTTTTCTGCTACTTTTAAATATATTAATTTGTCTCCTAGTATTGTGAACGCTTATTGGATTTCAGAATGAAAAAAGCTATAAAAACGTATTTGAACTTAACCTCTTGGGCAGTTTTGTTGTAAAAAGGCATAATCTTCGATTACCATTGCGGAAATCCGTCTTCCGTTATCTTAAGATTTTCTCAGCGCCTTATGTAGGTGAAGAAGGATGTGATGGTTAAAAAACAAATCTAGGAAGCGATTGATACACGATACCCGTGTAACTTCGAACAATCGTATTAACCGTGGGATTGTCGAACTTCGATATAAGATGGTTGTAAAATCACATTGTTGATAATCGGCTCTGATATTTTAATAAAAATTCTATTATAATAGTTCTGTCAATAGTTTTTACTTTCGAGTTTAATGGATATGTTAAAAGTATCGATTAAAGTTTTCTTTTTATATTGACACAGTTTATTTTCCTTTAACCCCGTGATTTCAACTCACAACAAAGAATGTTGTCCCTGACCTAAAAAAGATTAGGCCCCATTGATGTAGGAGGGAGTACACGAACAAGAATCAGGATCCTGCCCACCAAAAGGGATTTCACATTCGACATGTTCAAAATGTTCAAAAGTTTGTTAAGTTTATGGGACTTAACTACGGGGTCATCAGTCCCTAAACTTACAAACTACTTATGAACTACTTACGAACTAGGACGGCACAAATATCCATGCCCGAGGGGGGATTCGAACACCCGACCGTAGTGGCCGTGCAGACCGTGACTGGAGCGCCTCAGTCTCCTCGGCCACCGCGGCCGGCCATTCGACATGAATAAACGTAGTACTGAACAGCAATTTCTGCGAATGAATCGCAGTTTTTGTGGACTAGTGTTTAGGTTTGCCACACCAACACGGTCTATTTTAATTTGGTACGGTAGCTCAACCGTAGCTCGAAGGTTCGATCCCCTGTCAACCGTAGGGTTCCTATCAATCACTTACCACCTCTCTTGATCTCTGGCAGTATCGGCGGTTGTGAAAAATACTGTAGACCCTCCTACAACTGGCTTTGTAAGTCAATTAAAAGATCGGAGGATGGCAATGGTATACCACTTTCAACACTTCCTGGTAAACCACAGTGATGTTCAGACCAGTCTTCTGACTGGTGACTGCTTTACTGAATTTTAGCAAACAAACACTTTATTTCGTACCTAGTGGCATGATATTAAAAGGTTTCTGATAAAAAATGGTTATGTGCGAGTTAAATTATGTTCAAAGAAAAAAAATCAAAATTCAAACGGCGAGTCGATGTTCAAATGTTTGGAAATCTATGGGACTTAACTGCTTGGTTATTAGTGCTTAGCTTACAAACTACTTAAACTAACCTAAGGACAACACACACATCCATGCCCGAGGGAGGATTCGAACCTCCGACGCGGGAGGACTCGCGATCCGCAGCGTGGCGCTCCAAACCGCTCGGCTACTCCCGCGTGCCGCAAGTCGATGTTTTACTGTATGAGAAGTATTGTCGCACAAAATTCCAAATAACGAATTTCACTTTCCATTTACTGCGTACTTTACCTCGGTCTCTCTGATTTTTAAATATTAGTAAACACCACGAGAAACCAAATGAAAATTTGGCGCCGCGGTGGCGTAGCCGAGCGGTCCAAGGCGCCTCGCTGCGGAGCGCGCGGTTGCTCGCCGTCGGAGGTTCGAGTCCTTCCTGTGGCATGGGTGTGTATGTTGTCCTTAGGTTAGGTTACCTTAGTTTAAGAAGTTTGTAGCTACGGACTGATGACCACGCAGTTTGGTCCGATAGATTTACAGACTGATGACCACGCAGTCTAGTCCCCTCTAAATAACAACAACAACAACAACAGATTTACAAACTTTTTTTTTTTTTTTTTTTTTTTTTTTGAAAATTTGGTCTCTAGTGCTCACGCTTAAAAGACTCGCAAAATTAAATTTATAGTGGATTTGATAGTGGTCAACGGAAGAGAGATACCACAGGAATTATAATACTGGTCTAATACCTGCGCCGTGCCAACTGGATCGTGACCTCGCGATTGCAACTTACCTTTTTGCCAGCGTTGGCCGTAACCCACTTGTATCTGGGGGACGCATAGCTCACGCTGCCCCGCAGACTTGATACTTCCGGAACTTCAGTTACAACGAGCGGCTCTTTTACAGAGTATTTTCAATATTCATAAGCGTGGTTTACTTGCATGAAAACAGGAATTCGTACTTCGCGAAATGCTGGCAAGGAACGAAGGAAGGGATGATGATGGGGATTTGACGCCATGGTCATTATTAGCAGAGGAGAGGACTGTAGAGAGGTGGAGGTAGGAAATCATTCGCGACTTTTTCAAGCGGGCTATTCCTGCATTTACCTTTTTGTCCTATAACTGGACGAGTATTTGAACCTCTAACTTTTCGAATGGTAGTCTAGCGTCCTATTCATCGTATCGCTGCATCGGTAACGCAAGAACGCAATGTTGAACGGTAAATATTAGCAAGGAATTCCATTCGATTAAAAAATATTTATAATGGACGCTGTAATTTGTACAAAAGCTTTTACTTTCTTAAGTTTTCCCTTGAAACATTTAATCACAACTGATAGTAAAGAAGTATGAAAGTAGCAAAATATATGGAGCAACAAAATTAATTTAGTAATAATTTAATCACAGATGTTACAAATGTGAAAATGTTTAGTTGGTGCATTGAGAAGCACATCATTTTTGCAAGTTTTCACGCTTGAATCTTTGTGAATCTACTGCCTAAAACCGTTTTCAGATACCACAGAAAGATTAAATTCCGTTTTGTGATCCAAAGCGAAGTAATTTGGAGCGACCAGAAAATATATTTACGTTCCTTTGGACTCTAGTGACTATTATAGCTGCCTTGGGCAGTGAAGGTCTTCCATAATACTTCAGTAACATAGCTTCACTTTGAAACTCTGATCCCTCATGAAAGTGGTGTTCGAAGTTTGATGTGTTCAACTGCACTACATTTGTGAAAGTGAAAGTTCCAACGGCTTATCGACATGCACGTTCGCCTTAAGGTAAAGTGACCAGCAAAGCGCATTTTTCCGGTTAGATTTACCTTGCCAGTGCGACGAAGCTTTCCCAGCTGACTTGTGCACCCGAGGAGAACAACTTTCCACTTTATTTCCTGTATTTTCCAACTAATCTACTTTCACGACGGATTACAATTACTGCCGTAGGATTAGCATTTCCTCAATCCCGGTGTTGCGTTACCTCGTAACGGGAACAGCGATTAACATTTCCTTCTCAATTTAACTGTGGACTGTAAAAGATATTGTTTTCTATTCTTACACTTCATACATACGGAATAAATATTTACAATGCTCGATTCTTCCTGCCAAATCATCTCTTTAGACGAAGGAAAAACTATCAAAGAATTATTTTGCATGTAGTCGACAATGCTACTTGAAATCACAGAATCCGGCAATTGAAATCTAAAATATGCGGTTCAAATATTAATGACAATGGCTAGACATCGGATACAGTAAAAATAAATAAAGCTTGGCCAGTGTCCTGCACTTCAACATGAACACTGGGCACGGTGTATGTTACAAAAAGTCGAGAGGAAGAATCACATCTCGGGTTCTACTGATCAAATAGATTAGGGGTCAAGTGATTTCAACAGCCCTCTGCCTAGCGACCATTTCTTATTCCTAACGGAAGAACGAGCATTTTGTAGTTTTCAAACAATATAGGGCATCCGTTATTTGCAGCTTACCGTATAACGTAAGCACGAGGTTGACAGGGCATAGAAATAGATTTCTATACGATTCTTCGTAGCAGCTGCCCATGGGCAGAGGATATGTTATAACACACTTCTTATATCTTTCGTTTTACGGAATGTATCAAATCAAAGTTCTAATGTTGCTGAATCTTTTTCTTGGTTGTGTTGCTCCTTAATATGGCCCACGAATTCATTAAAGGTATTGTTGTCTCACAAGAGTATGTTCATAATGACGGAGCGGAAGTCTAGGTGTAGGACGTAATACCGCCAAGGTCTCCACTTCTCTCAACAAGCTGCAATTCTATGACTCATTCACTTACTAAGTTGCGAAAATATTTCTGAAGAAACGCGTTAGGTCGCTATTGTTTGAATGATTTACCACAGCGCTCCGTTACACAACACTGCCTTTCTTGATCGACAATTTATCGGAAACTGCTTGCCTGAAGTAGTTATATATCGCTTACGTTAAATCTTACAACGGTAACAATCGACTCCGGCAATGCGAGGATGCCCCGAGAACTTCTCGGCATGATAGTGGAAATAAAAACTCGTGACTCAACAAACCCTTTTGCATTTCAACACTATCTTTTTTAACTTTAACGTTGTTCAAGTGACATTCCATCTCTGCAGTATAGTGTTTATGTGATGCAAAATGCTCTTCTCCGAGTATAATCGCTTCTTTATTGAACGAAAAACATTGAAATAGAATAAAAAATAATGAAAGTTGGGATAGCAAACACTGGAAAATAGGGCGAATGTTCCCATTAACAGCGCTGATGAACTCTATTGAAAGATAAAAATTTCTCCCTCCTTCTGTACACCAAGCCATATTCTCGGATTTTTATATCCAGATCCGTTCGAAGGTGTCCCTAATTATTATTTTACCTTTCTGAAGATGGTCATTTAATGCTATTCCTTTCGCATGTCAAAACACCGCTGTCATGAGACTGTATCTTACACTGTCTTCATATTCTTTAGAGATGTCGACTAATGCAATTTTATGTGCAGTGGTGAACACACATTGCTTTCACTGTCTCATATCGACGAATAAAATCATTTTTGTTTTAATAAAATTCTGCAAACATTTTTTCCAGTAGTTTCTGAAGCACCGTCAGCACGCGTGGCATTTTTCACGAATACTCCTCACATGCAAAACCAAGTATTTGCTATTTCAAGCAAATTCGTAGGCCGAAGTCATGTCCAGCACGTATTCTACGATTTGATCACTGGTTGCACTTTACGGATGATCTACACGCAGTGACGGACTAAGGCTGTCGGAGGCCCGGGGCGGCGGCAGAAGAAAATGAGGCATCCCGTCCAGTTGGAAAAACATGCATTATAACATGTAAGAGATTTTGAGATTTCACGCAACGCGTTTCCTTCAATTCAGTTGGCTGCATCCATCTACTAAACGGAAAATGAATTTGTACCAATCTTCCGGTAAGCATATTCTCTCAGTACTCCGATCTACGATCTGTGGAGGAAACCTAGAAATTTTTATATTGCCCTTATATGTGGAGTAACAATTTGTGGCACCACAAACGACTCTTAGAAGGCGTCCATTATTAATGTAAACTCAAAATGGGAGAGGAAAGGGTAGACGACGGCAATGGAAATCTCTCGGCAACTTTTTAATTCAGAGGACATATGTTATTTATAATAGATAAAACTTTTGTTTTATAAAATTAATCCCAAGCATAGACAATACTGAGAAAGAATCTTGCCTCGTGAACAGGTGTAAGATGTAATTAAAAATATAGGATAAACCTCGCGTGATGGAGGAGGGCAATACCACCAAAATATCTCAAATTGAGGATAGGACAGGCCAAATTAGAAAAGAGGGGACGAGGAAACACACACGCAATTGATGGATGTACTCTTACAATGTTCACGGGACCATCGGCTTTCATCCTCCAAGAATCTTTGTTATTACGGAACGAGTGTTCACATTAGTGATCTTCTATGTAATGCAGTTTGGTCCTGGAACGTTTTAAAATGCCACAGGACGTAGCAGCTATCTTGACTTGTCATCAGTGAGAGCCTGTGCCTCATCTCCAAGGTACTAGACGTTACCTCATCTCCAAGGCCATACACGTCGAAGCGGTTGCCGTCTGGAATTCAAGTGCAAACAATACGCGACGAGTGATGTTTACAATTACATATTCCTATATACTTTTACCTGCACCCATGGTGCATGAAGTTTTTCAGTTGACTTCACTACTCGACAGATCTATGTACAGCACATTTCTTTCCCTAGTTTGCATATGGTACCGATTTCATACTTCTACGTGATTTCATATTGCACTTGCTGCAGTAAGAAGGCGTGATATCCCGGGTGGTTTTGAAAACACAATACCTTAGCGCCGTTTCAAATTCAACACGATGTATGATTTCTTTGAGAAAGTCTAGTTTTCTGTACAAGTTATCTTCAGGAAGGGTTTCGTTGCGGATAATTAAGAATAAAACCTGCAGGAAGGTGGTGTAAACATTTAGCAGCTGTAGTAAACCCCAATCTACTTAAAAAAAAAAAAAAAACCTACATCTTCACTTGAATGCCTGATTTAATAAGCGGTACTCTGTAATTAGCGCGTAACAGCACATCTATCTAACGAAGTCGCATGTTTGCAGTTCTAGTGATTCTATTAGTTATTTTGACTGTCACAATGCTGACTCTACGAAAGTCATCGGGTGGATGTTGAACCTGAATCGACTGTGATGATAGTGAAGTAACTGTTCGACTAGAACGAAGTTAAAGCAATCAACTGCTATGTCCCAGATGCGCTATTCTGCGTCATTAATAAAGGTGGCCTACAGGTGTCATCTCAGGTCAACAGTTTCCGGTCGATGTTCATATCCAAGGCCTACCAATGCCAGCTAGCAGTATTCTGTGTAACGTATGATACCAGTCACAAAATATTTTATCGCTTTTGTGGACAAACAAGCAGTTAACTAGTGTGTGGTTTTGGTAATATCCCAGCAATTAGTGATCTCAGTGGGTTCGAGAAAAAAGTAACAATGATTGAGGGGCGGTGGGCGGGACGGGGGGGGGGGGATTCATTTCAATTGTAACTGGTGGAAAAGATAGAAGTTTAAACTCCTCCTCTGTTTATTTACAGCTATACTGATTACATTTAGGCACTGATGTTCCAATCCAATGTAACGAATTTTGGCAAAACTGAATCATGATTGCTAACGGTCACGTAAATTTAAAAAAATCACATTGGCAATGACTACTACCAATATGCGTAATAAGTACATTTTAGTGGCACTAATAGGAATCAACCCCAGCATATAGGTATCTGAATAAAAAATAAATTGCTCTGAACCAGAGTATGTACTGCAATTAGAGTACTTAAGCACGTGTTTATTACTCATGATCGATTGCTAATCGGCAAAAGTACACAAACAGTTTTTGTAATCAGCGGCAATGATATCGCAGTCTCACAGGTGTCGCCGACTGCCATTGTCTTCATATAGCAAAAATGTTTCGATAAGGAGTACTGAATATCCTCCGTAGCATGGATTCAGCAAAAACACAGTAAGTCACTGTATACCAGATATGGAAGACAACTAACGCAAACGAGAACAAATTATTAAGTTTTTAAGTAGTATCTGACCGAGTAAAATTATCCAAAAATTTGGAGTTAGAAACAAACGCTACAGATTATTACATCTTTGTTTTAACACTTGGGAGCTTTCCAGTCGAACAAGGGTTCGACTAAATTGTCAACAGCATTGCCTTTGGTGGCAAATTGCTTCAAGTAAGACTCAAGACTCGCCCTCACTGCACTTGCATCTCTTCTTATACCTTCCAAACTTCATCGAAGTTCTCCCGAATATCTTGTGGGGACTAAAACTCTTGGAAGAAAGGATAACGCGGAAAAATAACTATAGTCTACAGGGCTCCTTCTTCCAGAAAAGTTAGTCCCGCAAGGTATGCAGGAGAAGCTCGGTGAAGTTAGAGAGATACGAGGCGAAGTACGGGCGAAACTTTGAGGTGGATCGTGTCTCGTGCTTCGATGCAGAAGTCCGCAGAGGACGTAACACACGCAAGATAAAGTTACAGGTTACAGTCCCAACCCAACACATTTTTTTTATTACATAGAATTTTAATCAGCGTGCAATCCATTGCTAAGTAACTCTTCGTTCTTGAAATTCGTGTTGGGTCTTGAAACCGATTGTCATTGACAAGTCATTATAACACGTATCCAGTCTTCCTGTGTCAGTGCAGGCACGGATATGTTCAAAGACAAAAGTCATGTACTACTAACACACATTAAGTAATTTTCACGAATTGAATCATGAGATGAAAGGACTCATGAGCACACAGTTCAAGCTGTACATCAACCACGGCGTTCCAAAGTGAGTATTGTCACTCAAACATAAAATCGTTTTTAAAGTGGTGATGGACTAGTTGAATCATCTGTTTAATCGTTAGAGTTCCAATACGTCAAAAATGATAAACTACTAATAATTTTCATAGAAGTCATTTTTATTAGTCCCATAAGTGATGATTTTTTTTTTTTTTAAATTAATGAAGGTGGTTTCACTGTGAAACCACTCGAATACAAGGTAAACCATCTATGATTTCGAGAGGTATTTTCAAAGCAATTTAGGCCTTTCCCAGGCACAATCGCACATTACACCATCACAATGCAATCTCGTTCTGCGTGGTTCAGCTTTTACCTGCAGTGTGCACGATCACGAGATCGTCCTTGCCGGCCGCGATGGCCGAGGAGACTGAGGCGCGTCAGTCACGGTCTGCACGGCGACTACGATCTGGGGTTCGAATCCCCCCTCGGGCATGGATATTTGTGCCGTCCTTAGTATTAGCTAGTTTGTAAGTTTAGGGACTGATGACCCCGTAGTTAAGTCCCATAAGCTCTACAAACATTTGAACATTTTTTGATCGTCCTTGGGTTCTCTCAGTTGTTGAGGCATCGTCTTTCTTGAATTTGTTTGCATTTCGATTCTTGCACCTTCTTAATGATATACCACTTGTGCCAATAAGTACATGAACCACCGCAATCCGGAACTACTGCAGTGACACTGTGGTCCCATCGCTCCTTTCTTGGAACAAAAAATTCAAAAATGTTCAAATGTTTGTAAAGCTTACGGGACTTAACTACGGGGTCATCAGTCCCTAAACCTACAAACTACTTATGAACTAGCTTATACTAAAGACGCCGCAAACATCCATGTCCGAGGAGGGATTCGAACCTCAGACCGCAGAGGCGCGCCGCAGTCCGCTCGGTTACCGCGGCCGGCAAAATGATTTTACAATAGAGTCATACAGCAAATGCCAAAAATTCAAAGCCATCATCTTTTGCTTTTCCTATCCACCTCACACAGAGATTTCAACATGTCTGCTTTATCGCCGTACCCCATATGTTATGTTGTAATGTTTAGTAAGTATGGGACATCGAGACACTGGTGTTGTCTGTAGTGGATCATGAAAATCAGACAGGAAACAAATTCTCTTCCTGTCGTTCGGTATCAGTGCAGACATTCCGGTTCTTCTGTGTATCAGTAATCTTAATCTCCACGCTGAAGATGTTTTCTAGCTTCTAATGGGCAAGTCCTTTTGACATCGCTTTACTGTCTCACAAGCATACACACCATGATCATGAAGACTTTTCATTAGGCTAACAGAAGTAAATCTTTTAGCTTCCGAGAATTACTCTTTAACCCTTTGAGCCAACCGTTTTTATGGATACTTACCAGTAGTCACTAGATGTCTCAGCCTTGCACTAGCCTCAGTGGTTTAACGCGAAAGCCGCTGGTCCTTCCGAACATAATTAATGGTCGCAGTGGAGCGGCCGAGCGTTCTAAGGTGCCTTGCTGCGGAGCTCGCGGCTGCTCGCTGTCGGGGTGGTTCGAGTCTTCCCTCGGGCGTGTGTGTGTGTGTGTGTGTGTGTGTTTGTCCTTATGTCTGTTTAATTAGTTTCTAATCTCAGGGACTGATAGCCTCAGAAGTCCCATAAATATACAAAAATTTGAACATAATTAATGAAATGGCGGTTTCAGGCAGAAACCACTGGTATTCAAAGGGTTAACGTCAGACAATGACTTTTTTGGTTACGGTACTTGGCTCGCAAGTTGAAAACGGTAAAAATATGGCGTTTCATTTTCTGTCTCACAAACACTGCTTCCTTACGCTTTGTAAAATTAGGCTCCTAAATACAACAGAGACAGCAATATGGCCAACGCACTATACTATCAGTGTTTACTCCCTCTGTTCCACTTCACACCTAATACAATGTTTCTTATCAACAAGTACTTACCTCATCGGCCACAATACTGTACTGTCAGGGGACATTCTCTCATATTATGGTGAAATAAAAATACCCTCCAGGGGCTCACGGTTCTTTCAAGAGTACGTGCGTCGCAAGCACGGGCCCCGAGCAGCTAATGCAGTCTTTTCTTCCTTCTTTCATCCCTGGACTGCATTTCCTGGTAATTGTGAAGATGTGTTACATAGCACGGCGGCCTCCACAGAATATATATAGGAACGATGGGTATCGGACAAGCGAATATTATTATTTTTACGAATTTGTCATGATTTTAAAGAATGTGGTTAGACAGGAACCTCAGAGTACAACTGAAATTGTTGCAAGTGAACAAAAAGTACTCTTAGGTTCCTGCCTAACCACATCCTTTAAAATCACTACATTCATAAAAATCGTAACATTCGCTTGTTCGATAAAGAACTGCTTCGATATGTACTGTTTGGAGGCTGCTGCCGAGCTATGTAACATCAAAATCATCCACTTCCTTTCCCTTCCCCTCCCACCCGAGGGACTGATAACCTTAGCAGTTTGGTCCCCCAATCCTAAATAACCAACCAAGCAACTAACGATGTTTGAAGACGGGGACCGTGGTTGAAGATGGTCGGCCCCAGCGCAACGCCACCGGACCAGAGAAAGTTGGGACGCCTAGAGTCACCGAGAGAAAAATGTGAAGTAACTAGATGACCCAGTGAACTTTGAATCACTTGCCTCTTAATATAAACAATATTAATTTAAATCATATGTATTTTAGACCGAGTAGCTATATAAAGGCATCATCAGATAGTCTATCGGCTCGATAGCGGGCGGAAAGATTGGGAAAATCACGCACACATGTCCAGGATAATATTCATGTCACATTCGTAGAAGTTCAGGGAAGGTTTAAACGCTGATAAAATCTGCAAAAATTGAAAGGAAACTTTAGATTTAAAACATGTAAAATAATGACTTGTTTGATATGTTGGGTGCGTTCAGAAATATACTTTGAAAGAGAAAAGTTCGCTTTACTGGATCTGAACCCGTACATGAACTGTCAAAGATAAAAATGAATTAGTTCATTAGTCTCGCTAAAACTCAAGAACCTCTGAACCGATTTGGCTGTATATCACTACATAAACCACTGTTATTGATATTGATATCCCACTGAAAAAAGCTCTTTCAGTGTCTCGCGAATTTTCAAATTTTCCGGGTAACTTTCCCAAATTTTTAGTTCATAAGAACGTTCATCTTTTGTTGAACGTCAAGTGATGAAATTTTATCGCAATCGGATGAACGGTTCCCAACTTATAGTGCTGAATACATTTTGAAACACAATGAAAAAGGAACTTGGTTCGAATTTTGCGACTTTCCTTTTTAACTATTCCTATTTTTTTTACTGAAAACTTTTCCAAGATCACAATGAAAAATAAATAAATTAATTAAT
Source organism: Locusta migratoria (assembly GCA_026315105.1). Taxonomy (NCBI): domain Eukaryota; kingdom Metazoa; phylum Arthropoda; class Insecta; order Orthoptera; family Acrididae; genus Locusta; species Locusta migratoria. The sequence goes on along the minus strand of CM048745.1, from coordinate 283,460,154 downwards.
TACCCCTCTCCGTCGTGCGAATAGTAAGTTATAGTGCTGAACTCAATCAAAAACACATTAAAAAAGGCACTTTCAGTTTTTCTAAAATCTTCAATTTTCCGGTACATTAAAAAATATATATTTCATAAAAATCTTGTCCTGTCAAGCTGTACGCAAGTGATGATCTTACAACCATGTGCCAATTGATTTTTATTGATAGAAAAAATCACTTTCGGTTTTTCCTAAATTTTCCTACTTTCCGGGCGACTTTTCCAATTTTTGGTTTGATGCGGACCTTCCTCTTGTTTTCAACATGAAATGTACAAAATTTTATCGTAATTGGACGAACGGTATTAATAGTTCACCGGAAAAAAAGCTGTTTCAGTTTTTCCCGATTTTCCTCTTTTCCGGAAAACTTTTCGATATTTTATCACCGTTTAAACCTTCCCAGGAATAACACACGATTACTTCAAGACTAAAATTGGTCAAATCGGTTCAGCCGTTCTCGAGTTTTAGCGAGACTAACAAACAGCAATTCATTTTTATATGATGTGGCTCTAATGCCACGAAACTAGGTGGTTGAATAAAAGAGTACTATACAGCTGAAACGCTTTCCATTAAATATGATTCAAGTCTACAGCTGCGGATGCCCACAGTATATAATTTGTTGAAATAAAATATGTGATTACTAGCTTATATGCCCATGCTTCGCAACGGTTGTTAAAGAAGGTCCTGTGTATATCATGGTTCTTTGGGTTCCGGACGTAGGGCAGCAAAAACACAATCCTTGTTGGATCTCTCTGTCAATAAACTCAGTTCTCCTAGCCAAGATGTCAAATTTAAGTAGAAGTCATTGTCGAAAACGATGAATGTTCATAAAGTTTTTTATACTAAGAGTGAAATTAAGTCCGTGCTTCGGAACAATGTAAATTCAATGTTAGGTGGTGTTCATAAAGTTACACATTGCAACAGCAGCGCCGAAAGCGGCTGGCAAATTACATTCCTGAAAACGATATTGGATAAGTGCGAATATTGATTTGTAACAGTTTTCACAAATATCTTCTTGAATAGGAATTTGGAATGAATTGTAAGACTGTGTGAATCATGAGACTCTATGCAAAAGAGTTTCGCGTAAAAGTGCTGGTTATGATGAGATGTGACAACAACGGATGTATCTGATTCGGTAAAATTTTACTTTCTATCCTGGCGGCCTCGTGTTTTTATGTTGGCAACACCAATAACACGATATAAAATCGTTGCAAAGATGACCGAACCACATAGTGTGTAGATAAAAACTGCTGTTCCTGCTGTATGCTTGATTTCACGACAAAATATTTGCATGTCACGCGATTGGCTCATGACGATGTCACATGATTCTCGTTATTCAACATCTGTTGCCAACATTATCACAGGAGGCCGCCGGGATATGAGTAGGACTACGTCGCATAGATTTTCTTGACTCAGCTGTCAAACGATAACACCTTTCACAGCAGAGAGTGTCGCGGCTATATGTATCAGAGAGCACTGATTAACACAGACCAGTGAACTTACTGGCACAGGCATATCAGTATCTATGACCTAAGAGACATTCATTAATGTATGTCTGTGTTTCCACCGCGCTTCCACGACAGTGATCAATGTCCACGAGTATTTTTATCTTTGAGTCTATCTGGATTTTTATCTTTGTTTTGTGTCTCTGTTCATAGTCGGTAATGTGTGGTTAACGGAAATATGTGATCTATTTTTTTAAAAAAAATGCGTATTTGGTATTCCTCGTCGTTATTGAAGTCTGAAAGGACCGCATTGTCTGACGATTGAAAGAATAAACAGATTTTGACTCGTACCGTAAAGTTCATAAGTCACAGAGTATATAGCTTTTCCTAGGAGTATTTATTGCATATTTTGCGAATTTTCGCTCGTCACACTCACCCACTGCCACGCACCGCGACCAAACTCCCTTACTAACATCATTAGACCAAGGGCTACCTACCACCACAACCACGAGTGGGTGAAAGTATCTGGTCACGAAGAAAAGTCTGTCAGCACGTACACACAAGCCTTTTATATATAGATATAGATTAGATTTAGTACAGATAATTTATCTTTGTACGTGTTGTGCCAGCCCACGTGTTAGCAGCGCGACCGCTTGCCCACAGGTCGGCCAGGCACCGACTACCCGATCCTGGGCCTGGTGCCGTACACCAACTTCTACTGCGACGAGCAGCCGTTCCCGGGCTTCTTCGCGGACGTGGAGACGCGGTGCCAGGCGTGGCACTACTGCGACGTGGACGGGCGGCAGGCGTCCTTCCTGTGTCCCAACGGCACGCAGTTCCAGCAGGCCGTGCTCGCCTGCGACTGGTGGTTCAACGTGCGCTGCGAGCTCAGCCCCAAGCTGTACGTCATCAACAGCCGCCTGTACGGCAAGCCCCGCGCCGAGAGTCCCTCGCGGCCGCACCGCTTCATCACCAAGGAGCTGCTCGAGAACATCTTCGTCTAGCAGACCCGCAACAGCGAGACATCTCTCGCTCCGCCGACTACGCAATAAACTGTACATGTTGTTTGTTATACAGCAAGGTTCTTCTTGTGTCTTGTACCGTCTAGTTCATTTCACCAGGCGGTTAATACTCGGGTAGAGAATGCCTTTACCAAACGTACAACAAAATTTCTAACCAGTGAAATGTAGTGGAAGCAGTGAGCAGAAAATCAACGTTGCAGTCTAGAGCGGGAAAATGCGTTCACTGATACCTACAGGTTTTACTCGAACAGCAAAGTATTGCGTCTTTACAATGTTTCTAGCTTTGTACTGTTAGACATGGAGCCTTGTTTCTGTAGGGAAGCGCGGTGTGGTCAGAATACACCATGCCAAAGAAGTGTAGAAGACTTTACCTCTTAAATGACTTCGAACTTTAAAAACGGACTTATAGAGTAATTTAATGTGTTTGAGTACCAGAGAGCATTCTCGACACCAAATTTGTTTTAGAACACATCTTCAGTTATAGCAAAAATGACTTAAGCTTTTACTACAGTTTAGTAAGTTAAGCAAGTTGATCTTCTGTGTTTCTGGCCATAAAGACACATGTTTACAGTATTTTAAATATATATCAACTCTTGTGTGTAAAATCAGAAAATGACGGGAGACGTCATAGTTTTGTCATATGCAGTGTGTTCCTGACAATGAAAGAAGCCTCTAAGTTTAACACTTTGCACTGCAACCGGCAAAAATATTCATGGACTAAAAGAAAAGGGCAACGTATAACACTATCATATGAAAGGCGATATTGTTTCTTTAGAGAAATGTATGAAACATTGAACACTTAGGCCATATGGGCACACCGAGCCTTAAATGGTTCTAAATGTATCGCTGCCCTCCCCACCCACATTTAGTTTGCCTGAGTTATGTTTTATTCAAGCAAACGTCGCTATAAGCAGACAGTGTGGTCAAACGGTGCTGAGACAAGCCCTGTTTAATCATACTTGTTACAACAATACGCCAACGTCGAATCTATGCTATTTCTCGTGATCTGAGGGAAAAGGGGATTAAGCTTTCCTCAGGTAAAATGGACAGTACAACGCATTTGTTAATTCTATACTTTTTTGGCAGGTCAGTGTCTCTCATTATTCAATTATGTATCTGTTCTGGAGAGCATCCTAAATATATATGCGGCCTCGAAAAGGCGGAATGTATTCTTCTTAGTCAAACTGTGTCTTCTCGTCATGAAGTGGAAACAAATCTACACTCAATTGACTTCAAAAAGTAATGTAGCAACTGTGTTTTTCGGAAGTCCAGAAGATGGCGTCTTGTTTGAAAGTACAAACTGCTTATAGAAGATTTAAGTCTTATTTTATATAGATGTAAAGTTCTGCTTTGCAGGATTATTACGTAAGGTCATAATACTTTTAATAATTTGTACCAAACTGTACATAAAAAATGAACTAACTATCTTTGTTTTCATTCAGGCAATGTTTGCATGACAATAAAGATGGTTTACTATATTCTAACCTTTGTATGTGTTTAATAATGAATTACAGTAATTATATTCCAAAGATGTACTCAATGAAATTCAAACCCATCATTCTGGCCACTCCAGCAGCACAAGAAACTAGGCTGTGAGTGAGGTCGGCAGTGGAAGGGGAAGGATGGCGGATAAAAGTGGGGAGGGAAAGTTCCGCATCGCACGATGGATTGTAAAGGCTCTGATAGGCAGGAATTTGAATTGCAACAATGAATACAGTGAAGGAGAGAGAGACAGGGAAGGTGAAAAGGGAGGTGTAGAGGAGTGTGGGGAGGGAGTGGAGAGATTTGAAATGATATGAATGCTAAGGAAAAAGAAAGAGAGGCAAGAAAGACAAAATAAAATTAGGAAAATAGGAAAAGATAGGAAAAAATAGAAAGTAATTAAGATGATACTGTAAGTGGCGACATACAGTTGCAAAGAAGACATGAGTTACATGATAATGAGTGGGGTAGGAAGGGGGTGCATGGTCACCACTGGTCATCATAGAACACATCCTTCGGAACTACTGAAGCAGGCGGTCTTAAGAAGTGTTCGATTACCATTTTTGCTCCACCTTTGATGCTTAATGTCACCCAGATTAATTCACAATCGGAAACCGTGATAACCTCAGCAAACATTATCAAATTCAGTTGACGTCCAACCTATTCTTACAACAAATATGTCCATCTTAACAGTACTTCGCTGCTATTCACTTCAGGTCGAAACTAACATTCTGTTCCTAATATTATTTGGATATTATTATTTTTAATGAGCGATACAAATTCTGAGTCTTTACCTTGGATGCTCGTCAGTTTACTAATATCGCATTAAAGATTTCTATTTCTAATCGGCACGAACGAGCATTCTTTGAGATAATGTTTCTTGATTACGGCAGACAATTCATCTCTAGTCCAAAGGGAGAGTTCCGTTAATCCCTCCACCGTTTTTAAAGTAACACGCCTCACGTTCTCTGCTATACCAGTGGGTGATCTCTACATGTAGCGTACACGTAAAAATCAGTAATTATGACTAACTAAATGGAATAAAGGCGTTTAAATAAGTACATACAAACGAGGAAACTAATTTTAGGAAGTCTGAGGGTTGTGTAATTTTCGAGTTTTAGTATCATTCCATTATATTCGATACGCTTATGGAAACAAAGATATGAAATCCACAAGCGCACCTTGTAAGATTGTGCATTCAGCATTCAGGAAAATTATTTTGTCGTCTCCAATTTCGGATCTACCTGCATGAAAACACGAGGGATCGAAATATCCGTGGACCATACGGAAAGGGTATTTGGGATATTTAGAGGACTTAAGGATGTGTATTTTATTTCAGTGGTATACAATGAAGGGACAAGGAATATAATATCACACTACTACTGTTCATTTCCACAACAACCTATCAATTACATTTAAGAGTTAGTGTGAAGTTGCTCTGCAGTGTAGTAGAAGGAGCTGTCCAATACTTTCCGACTGTTCTATATTACCCACCACACATTTAATACGACCTAGCAGACTGCTAAATACGGAAGCTGCTTAGAGCTAATTGACGCGTTACATTCCCATCTATCTTTGCCGATTATGCGGAGAACCACCTCATTCTGCATATACTTTTTCATCTTGTTAAATTCAGCTACTGTTACAATAATTGCTTTAGAACATGACTACGCAATTTCAGCATCTGGCCTACAGCGCCAGCCTTTGAGATGGTTTTGCAATGATCATACTTTGGAAGGAATCCGCGAACTAGTTTTCTGGAGCTCACACAAACCACGAGCAAGAATGAGGTCGCTCACCGTAACCGTCCTCGTGTGCTGTTGCGTAATATTTAGTTCTCTCATGTGGTCAACGTGGACGCATCTGTTACCTCTTTCCTTCTATACAGCTAATGGGTGAAGTCTACAGCCCAACATCAAAGAGAAAATCAAAGGAAATGGTGGCGTTGATGGTAAATGACAGAAGAGCTTTTACCTACGCTTTTTGCAAACACACTAAAATCGCAAGTCGTTTAAAATACTAAACTGCCACGATACTGACCTTTAAACACCTATATCCATGAAAATGGTAGTACTAGGGAAGATAATATATAGTAGGAAAGAATATAATGCGTAACACGACACTGTGAAGCAAAAAGGTTCACTTTCATGCATTCGCGGCATTTAGCCGATTCCCATAAAATTTAGGACCTCTTGTGCATCCGAACTGAATACAGGATCATGCGTGATTATCGCCTGATTATATATATCCAGTGGCGGATCCAGGGGGAGGGTCATGGTGGTCATGACCCCCCCCCCAAATAAAAAACAGCTTTTCTTTTGTAGACATATTTTTTGTTTTTGCATAATAAACAAGTATGGAAAATTTCGGAAATATCAATTTTTGAAATATTCTTATTTATTTTTAATGGGCACATTAACCACGAGATATCCTCAATCCATATTGTTCAGATATATCCAAACCTTTTCTATCCCCCCCCCCCTTGCACATAGGCGACTCAAATAATCAGCATTTCTCTCCTAAACACATTCTTATAGCCACAGTGAGCATACCAAATTCCAGTCGTAGTGCAAAGTGAAACACTGCATGCACACTTCGATTTGACATTGTGCAAAGCAAGACGTTATCAAGGATCCTATTATAGTTCGTAAATTAACTACGTGTCAGATTAAGTTTGCAAAGATTTGGAGACATTTTTCAAAAACTGCATTTTACGGAACTGCAATTTCTTCGTTATTATGCTAAAGAATTTTTTTTCCACGGGACATGCTATTTACTCGAGTAAACAAATTGTTAGTTATTATTACTATTATCACACTAAAATGTACCCCCCCCCTCCCCCGAAGACCTACTCATCCATTTCAAAAACAAAATCGTACTCCAAAGCGGCAAGCCAAGTTAAAAAGGATTTACAGGAAGCTGAAATTTCATTTCAGGACATTCATGATCAACAAGTTTTCAGACAAAATGCAAAATTACTAAACACGTTATTCCGCTTACTACGCCAGTTCCATGTCCTAAAAATCAAATGTTTGTACAGCTTATAGGACATAACTACGGGGTCATCAGTCCCTAAACTTACAAACTACTTATGAACTAGCTAACACTATGGACGGCACAAATATCCATGCCCGAGGGGGGATTCGTGGCCGTGCAGACCGTGACTGACGCTCCGCAGTCCCCTCGGCCACCGCGGCCGGCTTCCACGTCCTATCGGCAAATGGTCAGAAGAGAGAAAAGAAGTGCAGTCAGCCAAAATGAAAATCTGCTGGCGAAAGAGGAAAATACGATCAGGGAAGAGATAGCAGGTCGTAATGAGAGCAAAAATATAAAAATTTTACTCTAAATATCATCTATATTATAAACAACATAATAATTATGTTAAAATCATATATTTTACCGTTAATAAAAACTTCCATATATGCGTTGAAAGGGAGTATGATACCGAGGTATATTTTCCTGGAAGGGAAGGGAGCGGGGCCGAAAACACGAAAACACCTGTGACCCTCTCCAGAATTGAACTCTGGATTCGCCGCTGTGTATATCCATCGAGGTCTCCCCCCCATAACGCCCGTGTTAATATAGCATTGCCGAAAGTGAAGCAAGTTTACAATTTGCAAAAGAAAATCAACAGATGGTTTGAAATATCTCGTTTCAAACCTCATTATATCATGCACGATTGCGTTACACATTTGATAGGTGTACGAATCTATTCTGCAGTGAATGGGGCCTCTATTACACTGAAATTTATTTCTGATTTATTTTCGTCCCTTCTGCACAGTGTCTGCTTGTGTTTTACATGGCGAGCAACTCTGTTACAAAACAAATCCAGGATGTCGAGCGTCGACATGTTCACTACGAAGGCAAAGTTCTAGCTAAAGCGTCCAGGGCGTGCATATTGCGCTGGTGAGCGTCGCAGCTTTCGTGCATTACCGCCTGGTGCCCCTGGGCTGAGCTAACAGTTAACACACACATCAATTCTTACTTATAAGTCTCCATGTTGAGGACTGATGCATATATCAGTGCGGATGCAGACGAGGACCGGACTCCGGGCGGGGATACGGGGATAGTCCCGAGCCATGGACTACAATGGCCGACGTAGGACGACATATGGAAGTTAGGACAGGACGAGATAAGTGCTTGGTTAGTCCTGGCAGGTGTGTGCAGTCCTTGTATCTGAGGTGGCGCAACGGTGTAGGGCAGCTGCCTAGTAAGAGTGGGGTCCCGGGTTCGAATCTCGACATCGGCACAAATTCTCATTTATGTTGTAAAACTACACTTCCCAGCAGCTAAGTCGAAAACAAAAAGCAAATGGTTAAAAAACACCTGAAACAGTAATTCGTGCTCATGTCAAGAAGATGTGAAGTGTGATTAGTGCACTTTCCATTAGGTCTACCTGCAACAATCAGCCTTAGAAAACATCGCCAGGAATAGAAAGCAGAGGACTGGATGAAAGGTAGGTAGCACATCTATGTTTTATTAATTCATCAATTTGGACTAGTACTATAGTTTCGTAGGATGACACAATGACAGTAAAAAAGAAGCATCGAAAGAGTTTGTAGGAAATATTTACACAGACACAATCGAGATATCATACTTCTCAAACATGAAAAGTCGATACCATCAAAAACAGCAGCCGAGATTACATATTTTATCATACAAGTCATTAATGAAATCTGGCAGGAGAAAAGAGCTATTAGTAGATGTTCTTGTAGCAATGCACTCACCAATAAACACCGATGAGTATCTATGAGTCTTCAAACCATAAAGAAAATTAAGAAAACAAAGAACCAAATGCTGCGTTCCCATTAGGAAGTGTTATTGCACCATGTTTACTTGAATTTTATTGCCTGCCATTAGTCAGAAATCTTAGTCATTAATTACTTACGATAGCACTGATGTGCGGTAAACAAAACACACTGATCAAACAAAACATTTTGACTACCTACCAAATAACTTTGGCACGGCTGACAGCGGCAACGCGTTTGGCATGGAAGCAGTGCGGTCTTGGTAGGCCGCTGGACGGAGTTGGCACCACATCTACTCACACACACACACACACACACACACACACACACACACACACACACACAGTCACGTGCGCGCGTCACGAATCTCGACAAGACGGATGATGAACTCTGACACCTCATTCGGTCATATCCCACATCTGTTCGATCTGGCTCGGATCTGGCGCGATGGGGACAAGCACATCAACTGCAACTCGCCACGGTGTTCCTGGAATCACTCCATCACACTCCTGGTGGCCTTGTGAAAGGGCGAATTATCTTGCTGAAAAACGCCTCTGCCTTTGGGAAACATGATCATCATGAAGGGTTGTACGTAGTCTGCAATCAGTGTGAGATACCTCTCAGGCGTCAGAGTGCCTTACACGAGCTGCACTGGGCCCACAGAAGTCCATCTGAATGTTCCCCAGAGCCTAATTGAACGCAGCTTGTCTCAGTCCCGCAGTACGAGTGTCAAGAAGCTGTTTGCCCGGAAAACGGCAGATTCGCGATGTCCCATCGGCATGATGAAGGTGTCGGCATTCACCAGACCATGCAACGCTCTGCCACCTCGACAACGTCCACATTTCAGTGGTAGTCGCACATTTCGTGGTGGTATCACTGGTACATGCATGGGACATCGGTTGCGGAGATGAAGTTTTCGGAAGCGTAACTAACTCCATCTGTTTTTCGAACGGAGGAAAAACAACCACAAAATCAAATTAATTAGGTGCATTTGTCAAACATCTGACACGCTACATAACAGGTTTATGAAATGCTTCCTACAAAACTACGTTTCAAGTGCAGGGAAACTTTGAAATGGTTTCCTTCAAGCCCATTACGAAAAGTAGAATAGGAAATGTTTCTCTGTGTGTCCAGTCGGGTGTGCTCCGTCATAGTATGCTCTAACATCTGACACAGAAATCTAAAAGATGATGACCAAACAAAAAACTATAGAGCCAAGAACCTCAAATTCGCGTGCTCTTAGAGAGACGTAATCAGTAACATAAGAAGAAAATAAGATGCCTAAAATTGAATTTTTGCTAGAGGAAATAAACTCTAATAAAATTACATCGCTGGAGTAAGTAATGAAACAGTGCAATATTGCTTACGTAAAGGTTATAAATATGACAGATTTATTTTAAAATTGTCCAATAACCGCACGCGTCCTCGTTTTGTTGGTAACATTCACAACAAACAGCAGTTACGGCTTTGTTAAAGTCAGGATTTGAAACAGAAACTACCTAAGTAAGGAGGAATTGTTATGTAGTTGAGATGTCAATTGTGCAACAACTGCAATATTTTCGCCAATGTGAGGAAAGGGAACCAATACTTGGTGGTGCTCTTACAAATAAATATTTCTTAGCAGTTGCGTTCAAGTAGATAGCTTCCTTTACAAAGTACCTTACAACCAACAAAAGTTGTTGAATTCTAAACAGCTGCAACGAAAGAAGCTGCTTGTTAAGCACCATAAGCGTCCCCTTCAGAAACAACCCACAACAGAGGATAAGACAGCGTTCTGCGGAGACTGATTGTTCAAATGCCTGTAAATCTATCGGACCAAACTACGTGGTCATCAATCCGTAGCTTACAAACTACTTAAACCTAGGTAAACTAACCTACGGACAAACACACACACACACCCATGCCCCAGGGAGGACTCTAACCTCCACGGCGAGCGACCGCGCGCTCCGCAGCGAGGTGCTTTACCCCGCTCGGCTACTCCACCGCGGCGCGACCGACTGAATTACACAGGTTAAAAAGCGCAGAGAAGTGCTGAGGCTGTTGGAGCATACTAGCGGGGTAAGGTCCAGTGAATGTGAGCGTGCTGAAGTGTGTGTTACCAGTGACTGAATAAGAGACGCTTTGTTAAACTCGTTTGCGGATTGTCGCTATGAATCAAACGATAATTTAGCGTAGACTTAGCAGAACTAAGTCAACTGGTTAAAAAGGCGATATACTGTTTTTGTTAACACCTGGTAAGAGGGATCGGGAATGGTCATACTTGGCAGCCCTGTTTATGAATGACCACTAGATTTCGCCTGCATTTCATTTCAAAGATGATGCATTAGCTACAAGTAGAATTGTAGTGCGGATTTAAAATAAAGTTATACAAGTTCCAGCATGTCGATGGTTAGGTCGTTGATACACATTTGTAACAACAGATCACAATGAAGTGACTCAAATGGGTTCCAATGAAAAAATTCATATTTAATCAAAGCATAAAATTAATTATCTGATATTGGGCTTTCATCAGCATTTTTTTGAGTGGTGATGAGCTACCTCCATTTGTTTATCAGGAGATTTTAACCAAACCAATAAAAACTTTAAGTCTATAAAAGAGAAACATCTACAGACAAAACACCCAGACCATTTCCATACATTCAACGATGTTTTTAAGCATCCATGAGCAAGAACTAAAAGCAAACAGATTCCTCAGGAAACCGGTACTACTGTCTACAGCACCCCAATACAGGTATCCTACTTAACTTCAAAATCCGAAATATTACTAATCACCACTGTTGAGAAATTATTTCTTCCCGCTGCCGTCAAAACGTGCGAATGCTGCATGGAAACAGGAATGCCGATCCTACTATCAGACGATACCGTGATTCATGATATTGATGCAATAGCCATTGACTTGAATAATCAGAAGCTGCATGTCTTCGTGATAAGCCAAAATTCGCACTGCAATTTGATGAAAGTACTGATATCAGAAATCTTATCAGGTACTTGTCTTTGTTATCTACTGTTATGAAAATGATCTATTGAGAAATTGTTTTATGAGGTGGCAGCACTTACTGATCCTAAATAGGGGAACACGGCAAGAGTGTGTGGTGTTTCTCCTTCTGTAAATTCACACATTGTAAGATAAACAAGGAGGTAAAAGCTTCCAAAGCGAACAGAGAGCAAAGTGACGTGGCCGTTCCTCGTCGGAGGTTTGAGCCCTCCCTCGGGCATAGGTGAGTGTGTGTTGTCCTCAGCATAAGTTAGTATAACGCGTTTGTAGGTCTAGGGACCGATGAGCTCAGCTGTTTGGTCCCTAGGGATTACAGACTGCCAGCCGCGGTGGCCGAGGAGACTGAGGCGCTCCAGTCACGGTGTGCACGGCCACTACGGTCGGGGGTTCGAATCCCCCCTCGTGTGCCGTCCTTAGGATAAGGTAGTTGATAAGTAGTTTGTAAGTTTAGGGACTGATGACCCCGTAGTTAAGTCCCAAAAGCTATACAAACATTTGATTACAGACTTTTCAATATTTTGCTAAATGTCGCGATTAATCTTGTAAACTTTATGAAACCAACATTAAACAGTAGATTATTTTCCATTCTTTGAGAGGAGTGAGTTTTAATCATAATTACTACTAACACGAACTACTACGAACGGAGGTATATTGATAGACTCGCGAATTCTTTGTCGCGTTTTGAAGCTGAAGGATGAACGTCGTCTTTTCCTGCTGAACAGCAGTCCTACACTCGCAGCTCTATTTCTAGAATAAAACGGCTTCTAATATTGTGCAAGTTCTTTTGAGAAACTGAATAAATGTCACTTTAAGATCGAAAGCGTAATAAGCTAGAACGACCTTTCATTTAATCACTTCAGACTTCAAAAAACCCAGATAGACACGGGCAACTGCGAGATAAATTCATGAAGGGAAGTGACTTTAACGAAGGTAACTTCAGTGCAATTGGTACAAAACATCTCTCGAAAACTTCCATCAGTAGTTAGAGCATAAATCCCCAGGATCTTTATGTTACTATGAGCGGATCCGTAATCCGTTCGATACGGTCACATCACATTACTTGTCATTAGCAGAACAGGAACAGCTAACAAAATGCTCAAGTGATACGCTTCTTCGAAATAAATTTAATATCGGAAATGGCAGTGAATGTATTATTAACCGTTGTATAAACTCACTCGTGTGAGTCGTCATTATCCGTAATGTGATAATCAAGAAAAAACATCTGGCTCGACTGCAGCTGGAAGGAGATCTATGAGATTCTCTTTCAAAGAGCCCAAACTAGATCTACATTCTTCACAATTCCAATCGCACGTCACATTAAATGTGAAAATGGTAGAAAGATACGAATTTTGATTCGTGTAATGTTTCGTTTCTGTATGATAGGTTTGAATACAACATTTTTCAGACAGGTATATAAATATTGACTATTGTTCTACCGTTATTTGTTACGTCGTGCATTTCAAATATTAAAACATTCTAAATGAATTACATGGAATGTAGATGGAAACAGTTAAAATTTAGATGAAATTAATGAAATTCAACTTACTGTAACAAGTGCGTTTGAACTAATTAAAATATGTAATGAAATACACTTTTAATCATTTACAATAACTACACGCTGCCAGGGAAATTTATTAACTAGTAGCTGCAAACTATCACCGCCTCTGAACTAAACAAATCTAACTTTCATCACCTTTGAACTGTTAAAATCTATGTCGACGTTATCACCAACAGCATCCAAACAGGACCACTCGCTGTTCTTTTCTTGGCTGCCTATGAACAAACATCGGAATACATACATCGGCGAATGAAAACAGTGTATGGGGGGCGGCATGTCTATCGAATATCACCGTTGTGAAATAGTCCGCCAATTACCATACTGGTCGCGATTCGACAAATAAAGCCGGTCGATCTGCGAGGCCAGTCGGCACCAGCAGAAGTTGCGCCACCTCAGGTAGGAGAGACACGATCAACCACCCTATAGTTCACGCATTCGGTCACTTGAATAGTTGCCAATTCCTGTCGGTCGAGGATGTGCAGCAGGTAGTTACGAGCTGCTTCAGGCAGCAGGTCACGGTGTTTTACCAAATGGGTACGACCCCGCTCCCCGTCGGAGGTTCGAGCTTTCTGTCGGGCGCGCGCGCGAGTGAGTGTGTGTGTGTGTGTGTGTGTGTGTTTTCCTTAGGATAAGTTAGTTTAAGTAGTTTGGAAGTCTAGAATCCAATTACACTAGCAGTTTGGTCCCTCTGATTCACAAACATTTGACCCAAATGTGTATCTGCAACGAGATGCGTCGGTGGGATAATTGCCTCACGACAACTTTGCCGCATTGGTATACCGATTCTGGAATGTGCGGCCGTCGAACGGAAACTTTTCGACTGCCCCTTTCACGTACAAATATTTTTACACGTTTTCGTAAGGTATGATGGACATCATTAGCACTTTAAACACTTAACGGTGTATTTCGTTGTAGCTATTTGTAGCAGCTCTGCTGCTTGTACTGGAGGAATTGCTTAGGTAACTGGAGAGGTAATAAATAGGCATCGAGAACAAGTAACATGTGACTGTTATACACAAAAAAATTGAAAATACTTTGACTGTGTGAACGTTACTATCCGATTTAGATACGCTAAAGAACATCGGCTGAGGGACACTGCTTAAGACCTAACCAATTTCTACCCGAGTGACGAATATAATTTGTAATGTGGACGTCTGACGTGTTGAAGTTACGAATATAAAATGTCTGCCAGAGATTTTTTTTATTCATCTATTATAATTTATGTGAATGACATTCAACACACCTGTCTCAGTTCCACAGCAATTCTGTACGCAACTGATACAGTCACTGTGTGCAAAATGGAAACATTAAAAAAAAAAAAAAAAAAAACACTGCAATAATGTAACAAATGAAATTGCGCAATTTCTTACTAAAATCGTCCTAAATGTATGCAGAAGTCATGTTATACATGCCTCATGGAGTCCAGAACATCAGAATCAATAATGAAATTAAACTGCACGTAGGTAGTAAGAAAATATGTGTGATCAAGATTTGCTCAGGTATTGTTGTCGTAAACATTTCACACCGTTTGCCTTATTCTCTTGGCACCTAAGTTGTGATGAAACAGAAATTTCGGTAGCAAATATCCATAAGCAACTGATTCTTCAGAAGAAGGCCTCCAAGAATCATCTGTGGAGCTACATTTACGTGATCATACCTCGTTCTGTTTCCAAAAGCTGCACTTTGACCATAAGAATAATTTTATTTTCTAGAAGCTATATTTTAGTAAAAGGCTGTATCTTCACATTTATTTCGGTTTACGTCAATACAGTACTAGAACTAAATAAAATTTTTATATAAGCAGTCAAAGAATTGGCAATCTACGAAAAAGATGCTCAATTTGCGGGATTTAACCTAACTGTCAATTATATTGATGACTCTTTTCACAACGGAGCTTCTGTTTCAGCTCAAAAAATTCGTTCTACGAAAGTCTTTCCCATTATCATACACATATGCAGAAGATTACACTGTAGGTTGCTCCTCTAAATTGTTACTCGGCCAACAGAACGACAAATATTGGAAATAAATGACAAAGATATACAAAAGCAACTGAAATCGCTCAACAGACGAAAGACTACTGGACCTGATGGGATACCTATCCGAACAAAGTTGTCCTCTAACAGCAATATGCCGTAGGTCTCTGGAAAACTTCAGCGTTTCTGATGATTGGAAAAAAAGCGCAGTTCATTCTCGTTTTCATGAAGGGTTGTCGAACAGACACACACACACACACACACACACACACACACACACACACACACACACACACACACACACACACAATGGAGGACTCGAACCTCTGGCGGGAACGGTTGCCCAGTCCATAGCATTACGACATAGACCACTCGGCCATTCGGCGCGGCTCGCGAAAGTACCACGACAATAAAGTAGAGAGATTAGAGCTCATACGGAAGCATACCGTATAGTTTTCCCCCTGTGAACTACATGCGACTTAAATTGTAGAAGGTTGAAGTGACGGCAGTATATAAAATACTCTCCGCCGTACACCTGAGGTGGATCACGGAGTATGGATGCAGATGTACGCAGATAATTGTTTTGGAGAAGAAATAAAAACAACAGCAACCCATTTTTTCTGTAATCTCATGACATGTCTGGTGTTCTTCAGACGACTGTGTTATATATCAAGAAAATTACCCTCTGCTGTTTCTGTACAAACACCATTCGATGTTGAATAGATATTAGGTGTTTTACATGACTGTAAACCAATGATTTATTTCTGAGGGCCGCGGCGGATCAGCTGTGCGCACTGGAGCGCTGTGCTACAGTGCGCGCGACCGGGCATGGATGTTTGTGTTGTCCTTAAGTTAGTTTACCTTAGTTTAAATAGTTTGTAAGCTACGGACTGGTAACCACGTAGCAGAGTTCGATAGATTTACAAACATTTTATTTCTGAGGATATACATAAAAGAGCAAAAACAGAAAACTTGAGACTTTCTACTCGATTAGCGAAAATTCATAACAATAGATTCGGTAATGATACATTACAACGACGTAATATAAGTAAAATGCGCAAATGTAAGGTTATTACGATGAGCTCTCTCTCCTAACTAAACTTCTAGAAAGTTTCAAGGATAGTCTCCTGTTCCACTGTAAGCAGCACATAGAGGTTCCAGAAGAAGAAAGTAGATGGCGCACGATACACTGCCGAAGCACGACGCTCTCTTTCGTGGTTCCCACGAACTACGTCTTGCCGACTGCAGAGCGTGATAACATTTCATCATTGAGCACCCATATCTACTTCACCTTATGACAACTGAAAGTACATTAACAAAGGGAGATGATACGGTTTGACATTACCCACGACGGCGAGGTCATTAAGAGACGAAAACAAGACTAGAGTGACGGCAGATGTGAAAAGAGATACGCTGTACCCTTTTGAAAGGTACTTGCCAATCAGATTAAGAATAACTAGGAAGACCTGGTCATGAACTGCCAGAGAGAGACTTGAATTTTTCTGCTCTCGAAAAGGATTACGATGTCTTAAGCACTGCGAAATGCTGCTGATGAAAATACGTTGAAGAGAGAAAATAGTTACACTTTTCGCCGTTAGAACAGTATGCCACTTTATAAAATCTGTTTGCTACAGCCCATTAAGGTCACTAATACCAACAGGTAAACCTTCTGGAATAACTTTGATATTGCAGACTTTAAATGACTTATGGAAAAAAGCTTACCATCGAGTTAACAGAAGATCAAAACCACTTGAATTTTGGGTATATATTTTTACGGTACAAAAGGTGTCAGTTGACAAGTGAGAGATCATCCAAATGACTATTAAAAGGAAAACTTTTAATTTCGGTTTCGATATTAATCTCGCAAAACTTACGGCTGTCAATTGAAATACATTTACAATGAATTACAATTACAAACAACTTACATAGGAACTATAACATAGCGAAGACTGCGTTGGTAGGACACTAAGTAGATGCAACAAAAACACTACCCTCGTCCGACCTTTCTCAGGTACTGCTTGCGCGGTATGGGGTCCTTACCAGAAAGGATTGACGGAGGACACTACAAACGTCAAAAGAAGGGCAGCTCGTGGTGTTATATCGCGATTTAGGGGAAAGAGTGTCACAAATGACACACGAGTTGGGGTGGGTATCATTAAAATAAAGACGCTTTTGATTGCGGTAAGGCGTTTTAACGAAACTAGTATAAATCTTCTTCTCCTAAATATAATATTCTGTTGTTAGCCACTAACACAGGGAAAATGATCACTGTAATAAAGTAAGAGATATCAGAATTCGCAAGTGGAAAAAAAATTAGAGGAAAAGTTATTCCCGTGAACTGTCAGAGAGCAGAACGGCAGAGAAATTGTTTGAAAGTTGGTCGATGAACCCTCTCCCAGGCAAGTGTATTTTTCATTAAAATATCACACAATGTCGCAAACTGCGACCCATAAGAAAACGAGGATCAAATATCTCCTGAAGATATTGCATCTCAAGAGATTCGGAAACAACACTGTCGTTCTAGGTGCACACCTTCGGTCATTCGACAGTATTTGCAGGAATCGGGGGGGGGGGGGGGGGGGGTTGAAATCAGCAACTGTTCTCCTTCTGACGTACAGAACTCCAGGAGTGAGATAAGGTTTCGGTTTTGATATATTTGTTAGGCAGTGCTCTTAGTATGTGTAAGTGAAGTTACGAGACTTCATTGAAAAGCCAGCATTAAGATCACCTACACATGTTTTCGACCAAATTAATAGTCAACGGCCGTGCCGCGGTGGAGACACCGATTCCAGCCAGATCACAAAAATTTAAGCACCGTGGGGTGTGGCCAGTGCTTGGACGGGTAACCGTCCGGGTAAGATACGCACTGTTGACAAGAGGGGTGATGGTGCAAAGTCGTTGATCACCAGACTTGCACAAATATCCTGGATTAAATTCCAAACGTCTCCGCAGTGTCTCATGGAGTGAGGGCACTGGCCACTGTTGATGGTGATCCGTCCGTCGGTGGGGAGTTAAGCTCGGCAGCCCCCTCGGTGCTTTTCGAGAGGAGTAGGCTGTGTGCCGGTACCTGGTTTCACCCTCTCCCTTCTCACGTCATCTCCAACACTACACTACACACGCACCCAACTACAGTGCATACACACTTCAGCACACAGCTCTTACATTTCGAAAGGTACCTGCGACTGAACCTGCCCGTCGGGGTCCCCCACCCATTCATGTCATAGGACTTTTTGCATTAATAAACTTTACTTTTATAAACTAATTGGTATTTATGCACGGTAGTGTAATAGTTGTTAGATAGTACATACATGTAGTTATAGCTGAGGTCGAATTTACATACAAGTTCAGAGTAACCAATCACATATGAGTTATTTATTTCGCCATTCATAACTCACTAGTTAATCAGTTTGTTTTCCGATGCAAAAATACTACTGGTAAATTTGATAAGTTTTCGTAGTGTGATGCAAAGAAAAATTATGTGATATTTCTCACTAAATATGCCCCTTGACCGTGGTAAAATAGTTTTTCTTATTCTGTAGAAAGGAACATAGTAAATGCTCTCAACAATATAACCTTATAGACAGCAACTTATTGTCACATATCTCTGTCATAATTAGCACATGCACGCACGAAAAACTTTCGTACGAATAAGAAAACTAAAACGTAACTTGCTAGAGGATGATAATTATGTATATCAAGTATATATTGAATACAATACCTGATCGCAAAGAGCTCGTTAACTGAAAATATGATGGTGAGAAAAAAGAAAAATAACAAGCGCTGGTCTCTTTCATCAATTGTGTGTTTATCAGTCGTAACAATAGGTACCACTGTAAAGAAGATGAAAATAAACAGTGGATTGACAAAATCTGGATAATAGGACAAACTGTGCTAAGAATACATTTTGTTATTTATGAACGATGCTTTCAATGACTGTAACGTTTTATAAGAAGTATGTTTGCACTTAATGGCTAACTGGTTGACTGGTTTAACGATTATAGGAATCCAACTAGTATGTCGTGAGTTCCTTCTACTTTAAGAAAAAATCTTATCATTACCTCAAGTCGTAGGATTTTTAAATATCTCCGTTTTGTCGAGGTTACATTAAGGATGAAGCGGCCTTCTAAAATTGTTATATACGTGAATACATAAACTGAAATACCCATTTTTATATGAATTATACAAGGAGACCAATGAAATATAATTCGAAAGGGGGCTTTACCATAGATTTGCACAAAACAAAAATCATTCGTGTGCGCAGCCGTTAACAGTGGTTAAACGAAGTGGAAAGAATTACTAGAAAACATTCGGTATCACACAAGAGTCTATTTTTAATTACTTGATGTTATATGAAAAAATTAACACAAACTACGCGGTTTCTGTCTGTGCGAGTAATATTTTTTACTAAGATGTAATATAATATACAGTAGGTAGCGTGATCAAAGTAATTCCAACTATATTGAGGACTGACACACTTTCTTCCGCTGACCCCTATAACAAAGTTATCGTGATAAGCATCTTATCTAGGGAAGTCCTGGAAAATTCAGGAAAACGAACAATGATAGAGTTGGCTTGACTTAATGAACAGAAACGAGTGTTCGCTGCATTCGCCGTCTTTTTATGGCGGGGAGACAGAAACGCCAGTCGCCGAACAACGGACTCTGCAGCCCAGACAGGTCCGGGCGGACACTGCTGGAAGGTCACACAATAAGGCAGGCCTATCGAACCGCCGGCCACTCTGCGTAATTTCCTGAGCCGACTCACTGCCTTTCACCCACCACCGCTCCCGGACTGCCCGGTTTCACGCCAGCTTTGCGCACGGCACACCTTGCTTACAATGTTAGTTTTTCACCAAGCGCCAATGACAGATACATTTGCACCAAATCTGTCGGCAGTTGCTAGCGAGCGCGAACAGGTTACCACATTTGTGGAAAATGTAGGTGATTTCCGAGTCTTGGTGTAAGACGAATAGTCTGCGTGAGAAGGTGCACTGTCGGAAAACTGGGCAGTGCATGTGTGCGGCTGGACAGAAGCGAGAAATGAAAATGTTGATAACAGTGAAAATACAACACTGTCGTTCATCTCGCCGCCTGAGAGTATAGAAATAATAGTGGCTTTGAAGGACATAAAAGTAGTTTCATTACTGTACTTACTGAACTGCTGAAATAGATGAAAAGGTCTATCCGTCCCAGATTACAAATTGCAGTATTTAAATGTCTGACTTACAAAAAGACAACATGGGTATCGGATTTTATAATTTCTCTATATTTATGGTACGTGAAGTTTAGAACTCAAATAACAATCAGCCAATGTCATACGACGCAACTCTAAAAAATCGACTTTGATGGTTTGCAAGTACACGTAAGTACTAATAATTAAAACAGTTGCAGTTTATGTCTATGTAGCTCAGGCGGTAGCGTTCTTGTCTAACAACCATAGAGTCAGTGGATCTAATCCCGCTGTGACGGGAATTTCTTTTCTTTTCAAATTCAGTTATATAAAACATTTTGGGAACTCTAATTCCACAGTGTTGTGTCAGTTTTCGTTTATGTGTATGTAGAAGAACGGAATACCTTGTCACCTAAAACGATGGTTGAGTAGGTAATCTGCTTGGGAAGCCATTAGTAGCTATGGAAATTACTTTCCAAAAACAGCGTCGTAGCTGTTCACAAACTGTGAGCAATCAACGATTACCGCCGACAACTGATAGTAAAGTCAATACTGTAAAAAATTTAACTTACGTATTTTCGATTGAAACCGTCATTATTAAGGACCATTTATAAAATATAGAAAATTACGTATAAACGTGCATTTTTTTTTGTGTGAAAATTACCATTGGATATTAAATTGTAAGTATTAAAAAAAAGTTCCGGGAGGATTCGAACCATCGACCCTATGTTTGCAAAGCCAGAACGCTACCACCTCAGCTACACCGACAGATGTTGCAACTGATTTAATTATTGGTCCTTACGTGTACTTACAAAATTTCAATTTCGATTTTCTCCAGAAATTTCGCGAGTTACGTCGAATGGTTTTGACTGATTGTTACGTTCTGAACTTCACGTACCATAAATATAGAGAAATTCTAAAATCCGATACCCATGTGGTCTCCTTGTTAGCGCCTTTCACTAACAAAGATAAATTTTACATAAGTTTAATAAATGATAAACACTTCATTGTTATGTACACCAACGGTAACAGTTTTCTTATGTGTTTAGTCTTCAGATGAAGATACTCAAGAGTTACGTACGCCCATTCAAATTTTGTTGTAGTTACCAAATAAAAACGCATGAATATAGCGTACTCTCTACAAAGAGTGTGAACTTTGCTCAACTTACTTAAAAAGAATAACAAATCGCAATGTAATCAGGGCGGCTTTCATTTATGAAGCCAAGCTAAGGAATGTCATTAAATTGTTCGCTTACTGGTCTACTGACAATATTTAGGCAAATCACTGCATTCCAACAAACGTAAAATACCAATTAATAGTTCTGATCAATACTCACGATGTAGGAATGGGTGTTAGCCGTAAACTGTTAACTTACCTAAAAGAAAGAAAAAAAGGCTGTTAGAACATATGATCTCGTTAAGACCTCACAAACAGTACAAAAGTTTAAAATCAGTGCGTACGACTGATGATAGTGCAAGTTTTGATAATAAACTAATGAATACTACAAGAAACAGTCAAGTACAGATACATTGTCATTCAAGACTTAACACTGTAGTAGATACTAATATGCACTCGTTACATCAAGAAATACTGTGTTCAATAAGAAGTGTGCCTCAGGTGGTAACGGACTGTGAACGTGACGAACAAACAGGTGGGGCCGCACGGGTTAGTGTCAGCCTTGAACCTCACACTGGACTTCCCAGCGCCAAGTAGCATGGGTACACAACGGTAAGTACGAAGCACCTCACTGGTAACGTTGTCTCGTTAGAATTTAATGACTACATGCAGTCTTTGTCTTTCGTAGGAACGTCTGCCATCAAACGTTTTATAGTTACCGTACGTAATCGTTAAGACCAAACGATATATTTAACTAAGACAGACTAGTTTAGATCAGCAAATGACTGATATCTTTCCATTTACTATAGCCGCAGATGTTTTGTGAATAACAAGTTTATCTGAAAGCACTCACACAAACAGTACTTCCGCGTGGAAAACAACAGGACTATCAGCACGTCATAAAATGATTCACAGTTCTCCATCAGGATTAGTGTTATTTTGAGAACTTACACGGTAGCTCAGGAAACGGAACACGTGACTTAACGTTTTTAACGCTGCATTTGTTGGGAGACAACTCGGTGAATGGTGGCTGCCACCGACGGCCATCCGGTGCTAAGTAGCCTTGAATTTGAAGGTCGCTTCAATGACTAGAAGCTTTTGCAACTGGCAAAAGGGTCAGGAAACCGCCAAACCGCCGCTCTTGCTGGCACTATATGCAACCTGATAAGCACTGGAGGCATGGTGGTTGCCTATGTATCAAGCGTTAGTCGCAAGGCAGATTTCGCGAACATCTTCCTCGCGTGTAGTATTATCCATTTTGCTGGGTACTGGTCATATCGTTGTACAGTTTAAGGAAAAATATACATAAAATGCATACAAACAGGCATTATCATAGTACATACTCAGCGTGACACACACACACACACACACACACACACACACACACACACACACAGAGAGAGAGAGAGAGAGAGAGAGAGAGAGAGAGAGAGAGAGAGAGAGAGAGAGAGAGAGAGAGAGAGAGAGACGGGGAGGGGGCACTGAAGGAGCCGATCCTAAATTTGCAGGTAGTAATTTAAGGAAACTGTACAAAGCTAAACCAGAATGGCAGGAGGAAGAGACAGTATAACTCTTTGCAACCTAGTTAAGTTCATATCTAGTGCAGATTACGGTTTTATTGATATCCTACAACCTACAAATATTCTTGCAAAGCAGTTATTTTACTATACATGGTTCGGGAATTTCCATTAAAAACTTCGATAACTTGTTAAGAGGAATTTTTAAACTATGTAAAGGCAATTTCCGAACACTGTTTGGAAACCTAGCATACTTTCTTGGTTCATTTTGAAACATCAATCAGTACACACAATACAAACATTATTAGCTTGCATAGACACCATGACTATATTGTTCACCATTTTATTTATCGCAATTTATCATTTTCTTGCTGAAAAAATGAAGTCCGTAGCTCTCAATAATGAGAGAATCAAGAAATTAGTAACTGCCATCGCGGGAGTTTAACGTCATGTTATACAAATAAATCATACATTACAGTGCGAAAGTTGCGAAATTCCGAGTGCATTATTCCTACTAAACGGTGCTACATTTGTTAATCATGCCTAAGCTAAGCTCCTTCAATGTATAGAATGCACTGCCTATTTGAATTTATGTTTCCTGCTCCATGGACAGCGTATTTTCTGTCTACATTCTGCTCCGTGGTCAAGGACAGACCTATTGTGCAGTAATTATCAATTCGTTTAATGTACCTAACTGATATGTAAATGCGTTTTTGGTTAAAATACCCTCGATTTTGAACAAGCCTTATTAATATGTTCCGTTAATATTTTTATAGTACATTTTGTCTAGTTTGAAAATGATTCATATTTTGTGTTATCTATTTGCAGGCGAGCATTCTATAATTCAAGACTGGGTGTTCACCTGAAACGTTATTTACTATTCGAAGTAGTACTCTAAGCCTTAGTTATGCAATTATTTTATGGGGAACAAAAAAACAAAATATGAACAGTTTTCGAACTACAAAAAGACCCATAAGAATAATAAGCGAACTTCTCATAGGCGGTAAGATCGCAACACTTCGCACACTTGTGTGTAATTTTCGAAGAAAAGTACACTTTTTCTTATTTGTAAAAGAAACGCCAAGCAGGGTGTTAAACGACATATCACACCGTCGAGCGTAACATCGTCGCAACACCTAATAATAAATGACGGGGACAAAGTCAGTCAGCAGTAACTATTTGCCACAAATATTTCAGGGCTGGTGTTTCATCGTGAACGTAATGTCTGATCCAAGTTCAATAAATGCAATGTCATTACGTGGCCCCCTCACGAATTCCATTTCTGCGGCAACCTTCTAAGATTAGCACTTGCATCCCACGTTTCAGTTCTCTGCTGGATGTATCCCAACCTCCGTCTTCCCCTCTGCAGCTCCCTCTAGTACCACGGAAGTTGTTCCATGGTGTCTTAACACACGTCATATCATCCTATCCCTCCTTCTTGTCAGTGTTTTCCATAAGGTCCTTCTTCGCAGAGTCTGCGGGAAACATTTGTTATCAGTCCAACAAACTTTCAACATTCGTCTGCAGCACACATCTCAAATTCTCCGATTATCTTGTGTTTCTGCTTACTCACTGTCCATGTTTCACTTACATATCCTGAGTATGTATCTTTAAAACAGAATTTATATGAAAAAAATACGAGTTCATTTTTATTTTGAAAAGTAAGTTCAGTGCCGCCTAAACCGTACAGGTTAAGGAGAAACGTAGAAAATATGAACGTTTTATTTAGAATTTCAGTATAATCTGAAATCCAGAGTGTGAAATTCTGATGAAGTGCTTTAAATATAATAACGCCCAAAAATGATGGGGAAAAATATCTTTTTTGCTATATTTTTTCATCTTCGGAAAGAGCAGGAAATGTTAGCGATGCTACATCGTCGCCAAGTCATTCCCATTATTTTCTACGTATATTTTTCCACAGTCCTTTAGTAACTAATGGTCGACCAGTAATTTGTTTCGTACTGGTAACAATAGACTGAATATATTGTCTTCGCAAAATGTAGTAATCATTTTCAAAAGAGGAGAAAATAATAATAATAATAATAATAATAATAATAATGTGCAGGCGCCTGAAATCTTTTAGTGTCTCCTACATATAGAGGGTAAAAAATTTACATACCGTAGATCTTAAAGTGAGTATTCTGAGATGGTTGAAAATGGTTATTTCACGTGAGGCAACGACGTTTAAAGAGTAATGACATGTGTGAGGTAATGTTTTTAAACTGATTGTATTTTACATCATTTAATTGCTTATCTTGTGCGCCATAACTACGGTAGTAACGGTACCTTAAAAACCAGTAGACTGTTTGTTGACAGTTCGTGAATAGCTTCTGACGAGAGAACATGATTCGCTATCGGAACTTGCAAATATACTCCAATATAAGGTATAGCACAATGTAGTATCCTAGCGAGGATATATTATACACAGAAAACTTTGGCAAACAGGCACATTCTTGATTGGAAGAAATTTATTACTGTAGACGGAAACTTAGGAGTAGCTGAGCCGTCAAGCCAGAGAGATGTTGCCAGTATTCTCCATAAAGGATTTTTTCAATAAACTTTGAAAAGATTGTGTTAGGTAATAAACTGTCTCACTTGCCCATAAAATAAGCATTTCCAATATCATTGGTGGGGAAGCACCGCTCTGACTTAAAACATGGGATACAAGCAAACGGCCCACGTTTTAGAAGTTCAGTGCAGTCGATGATTTATGCAGTGTAGAACAGCATCGCCGGACTTCCCTATAACGATTTGCATTGCTACAACGTTTAATAAACATTAATTGCGCATTTCCAATACATAGATCCTTGTTTTCAATAGTTTTCAAGTTTATAATTCATTTTAACATGTGTAGGACTATAGTTTTTACCCTCCGAGTTTGGGGGTTACCAACACATAAAAACACACACAACCCAGAATACATTTCAAATGCTAAAAAGATAAAATATAGCAGACCAATATACCACGGCATGGTATAAACCTAACATCATTTGCAAACACCGAAGGCTCGGTCGGCACTACAGAAATGACATTAAAATCAGTAGATACAGACACCACCTTCCTTTACAAGAAAACCTCCAGACAATGCATTAACTCACTACAAACAATTTCTCAATGACCACATAAATATTGGAAACCAAACACTACAAAAAGTAATAGAAAAATCAAGCAAGATCTTTTTCCGCTCTTCTCCCTCAGCCACCGCTTGCCCATCACTCTTGTCCTTCATCTCACTCTACATCCCACTACTTACCACATAACACCTATCGTCCATTCATTCCCCACCCCTTTCCGCACCCTCCCTCCCAACAACTGACTCACCACACAGATGTGCAATTTCACTGTCCCCCCCCCCCCCCTTCAATTCGCTTGTATAAAAATAAGATACAAATGTGATGTTGGTAACACTTCAAAAAGCACGTGGTACATATTAAGTCACAACAAAAATGTATACAAAACGCCGTCTACTAGTGTTAATATTCGGTTGATAAAGATGTATAGCGCAACAGTGAAGTGCAAGCTAAATCTAAAAAAAAATAATAATAATAATAAATAAATGGCGCGGAAAGAAAAACAAAAATGCCATGAAATGTGCAACACGTCGACGTTTCATGATGTACGACAAATCTAAAATGAAATTTCCGTAAGTAAAACTTCAACATTTCACACATTGTGTAAAGAACTAGTTTTTGATCTAAGAAAACAAACTGTAGGCATCTGTCGTTGCAGATCATTGTAGATGTTTTATATTAAATAAAACGAAAAGCTTCAGATGAAAAGCGATCGCATCTTATATTAATTGCACAGAAGGACCAAAAATCGCGTCATATAAGTAACTTCTGATATGCAACTTGTAGGATGATCTTAATACGCTGTAAGACACGAAAGTCAGAACTCTAAGCAGAAATTTATCGTGGATATAGTGTTCTAAAATCTTGAAATTTCAGCTGATAAAGAACAACAGATGAAACTTTGTAAGAGTTTAAAATCTGCTAACACTCCTGTTTTGCACTCAAGACTCATTATAAATTTCTCCGGTAGACTTCAAAAGTTAACAGCCGAGCTTCGAAGGTACGAAACTGGATTGACCACTGGAACAACTTTCCCACTTTCTTCGACGTTGGAAGCTAACTGACCAGTATCCTCTGGAATGATGATTCTGATAGGAGAAAAAGTATCACGTGATGCTATCTCACAGCTGTTTCTGAATGAAAGCTTTCTCTACAAACTTCCAGTTCCGAACAGGCCCATCAGAAGGGAGCTGTGTTTTTTGCTGAAAGGATTTTTTTTTTTTCACGGATAACAGCGCCAAATGTTTAAATGTTTGTTAAGCTTAAGGGACTTAACTGCGGGGTCATCAATCCCTAAACTTACAAACTACTTATGAACTACCTTATGCTAAAGACGACACAAACATCCATGCTCGAGGGGAGATTCGAACCCCCGACGGGGAACGGCCTCCCGCATCGGAGCATAGCGCCTCAATGTGCTCGGCCGCTCCGCCGCGGCGACAGCAGCGTCGTGTCATGTGCGAGATGATTCTTATCTGTACTTTGTTATGGTCACAAAATCCGAAAAAAAAAACAAATTGTATGAGTTACTATAACAGAAATACGCGAATTAAGAACTCTCGTTTTACCAGGTACACTAGTTTACTGCTGTATATTCTTATAAAAGCCAGAAATAATATCACAGAGAAATGGGAAACTAAGCAGTGGCAACTGCGCCGAAATATGAAAAAGAACACTTTACATAATTTGCGCATTTTATGGCACTTTTTTAAACGTCCATTGTGGATGTAGCCTTCCACAAAAATTGTAAAAGAAGCTTGCTCCTGTTATATCTAGAATGGTAAAATTGGGCAAATGAGATTCATTACTCAAAAAGTTTCATCCAAACATCGATGTTAGCTACTGAATGTGGGGATGGTTTAAGACACTTATCGATGGTATAGAATTCTAATGGCAAGTGCTCAAACTGACGACTGATATAACGCGAGTGACAAATCATACATGTGGTATTTGTTCTTTCGGAAACGTCAGTAGTGTGTGGATAAGTTGTGGATAAGTTTAGAATTTGAGCTTGGAAGGGGGCGCTGTAAGGCACCGCGTACGGTCGTGGTGAAAATTTGCGTCTGACTTGAGGCGAGTTAGGGTAGCCCCGCGGTTGGGGTGATCACAGTGTCCCAGAGGTGTAGTCGAAAATTTTTAACTTTCGCCACTGACTTATTTCAATGCACTGGCAGTTAACGTCGTAAATTCCTTTGCTTGTTGAAAAATAATCTTTCATGTAACATATTCTGAAAAAATGTTCAGTCACACTGCTTGAATAGAAAGAACTCATCGAGGACATTACAACAAACTCGCGACTGTGAACCGAACAGTGAGGCCATTACCAAGTATTGCAGAGCAAAAGATGAAATAAAACAATTTCAAAGAACATTATTAGTATTTGCTAGCCTGTAACGATGTGACTGAACAAAATTGGTGAGAAAAGAAATTTTTTGCATACCCTGACTAAAAGAAGGGATCGCTTGGTAGGACACATTCTTAGACATGGGGGAATCATAAATTTAGCATTGGAGGGAAGTGTGTGGGGGTAAAAATCGCAGAGGGAGACCAAGAGACGCGTATAGTAAGCAGATTCAAGTGGATGTGGGTTGCCGTTCTTATGAGGAGATGAAAAGGCTTGCTCAGGATAGAGTAGGGTGGAGAGCTGCATCAAACCAGTCTCCGGACTGAAGACCATAACAACAACAACGATGTTGATCAGATTTTGTTGCCGGCCGCGGTGGCCGAGGGGACTGAGGCGCTCCAGTCATGGTCTGCACGGCCACTACGGTCGGGGGTTCGAATCCCCCCTCGGGCATGGATATTTGTGCCGTCCTTAGTCTTAGCTAGTTCATAAGTAGTTTGTAAGCTTAGGGACTGGTGACCCCGCAGTTAAGTCCCATAAGTTCTACAAACATTTGAACATTTTTTTTCCAACAGATTTTGTTAAACCTGTGAGTGGAAATTATGGGAGGCGATGGTGCAACCTACCGTCTTAATTACAAATTTCTGTGATAGGGAAAGGAATATCATTGTTTAACGTTCCGTCAGCGCTGAAGTCATTAGAGAGGGGATTCGAGTTCGGACTGCACATTTATGGTGGCAGACAAATCACGGCTTTTCAGACAAAACCCGTGAAATTTGTTTTAAGCAATCTAGGGAAACCATAGACAACATTAATCTAGTTGCAGAGAGAGAGAGAGAGAGAGAGAGAGAGAGAGAGATATTGATTTCTATCCATTAAATTTTACTTTGAACAAATACTTTTACAAAAAAAAAAAAAATTTACTCCTCAGTTCCAAATGTGAAAAATAAGTCCCTCTACACTCTACAGCAGTTCCCTTGGCTCACGAATTTTAGCTTTCTTTATTCCTTGGGAGCGTATCACTATACCAGCATGTTAAAAAATGTGACCACAGTTGGTATTTTTGCCTATATCCATAAAAGCAAAACAAAATACATACTTTAATTCCATGTCATCATACGCAACGGAGTCAAGTGCATCGCAAAATCTAGACCCTGCCTTCTCATCAATAAACCATGTACACACCAACAAATGTTTTATTAATTTATTTAAGAAAATAGAAACAATACGCATATCAGATTTTGTATTTACTTGTCTACATGAGTATATATGGTAGAAACAACATACGCGCGTTCTCATACACACCACACACATTATACTTCAATGACACTGAAAGTAATTCAACGTCATACTATATCAGCGTGCTACCTCCCTCTCGCTATTATTTTTCTTACACTTAAACTCCACTTATAAATTTCTACTCCATGGAACATTTCCTAAGTTCCAGAACATGAGACTAAAGATTACGATGCACGAGAGATAATAATCTGTCCGTGGGCGGCGCTGAATTGTTACGTTATGTGAAAATTCCTAACCTGGTTCAGCAGCGCGTGGACAAAGCGCGCTCCCACGGCGGTACATTCTGGCTGGCGTGGAGGTGACAAAAGTGAACGCGTAACTCGACACACCCTTTCGCAAGGGTAACACAATAGTCGTTGAGCACCAGTGTGCGCAATAGGCATTTCTTCCAACTCACTACACGAGGAAAGGGGATAGAAAGAAGGCACACCATACGACGTGCAAAGCAAGTGACTACTGAAAATATCTACACGAATTCACATGTAAGAGCCGCGCGGAATAACCGCGTGGTATGAGGCGTCATGCTGCAGACTGGACGGTCCTTCCCACCAGACGTTCGAGTCCTTCCTCAGGCGTGTGTGTGTGGTTTTTTTTTTTTTTTTTTTTTCCACACGTTAAGGAAGAAAAGTCGCGAACAGACTCAATTTTTCTTCTTTATTCAATGCTCCAATTATTTAGCTACAAATTGCCGTTTATTTCATGATTAGATTTGGAGTTATTAATTTTTTCGTAATGTACGGTAACTGTTGCCAAGCGCATTTTTCGCTCTGTCTTGCTAAACGTTGATTAATAGTGCAGTAAACGTTCCAGAGAGTCTGATTTCGGTTGCAAGAGAGAATTGTTGCTTTGATATTTAACATCCTGTCTGCACTATCGACCACTGATTGACTGATTTTCCAAAACAGTCTTGGTCCAACCCGCCACTGCCCGCACCGAAACTAAGTTTATTGTGCGGTATCGCTCCCTGTATATCCAGTAAAGCCAACCAATGCCCTTAAACAGTGCAAGGAGTCCCTTTACCAGTTCTTTATTAGACACAATTTCTTCGGGACTGGTTGTCCCAAATGTTCTGTGCCTTTTACTCTCCAATGCTATGCATTCGAAGATTAGATGTGATGCAGTTTCATCACCGTCATCACAGATCCTACATTTAGGGTCCTCTTCTCATTATCGACCATAGTTTTTTTCATCTTTACATCTTTATTGTGTTAGAAACGTAGTGCTTTAGTGAAAGGAAGTTTTAGTACAGTAGAGTCTCGATTATCCGACCTAAACCGGCCGCAGCAAGGTCGGATAAGCGGGACGGTTGGATAACACGGAACATAAAATACAAAAAAAATATAAGAAGTTTGAAAAATTTATTTGA
Organism: Locusta migratoria; assembly: GCA_026315105.1. Taxonomy (NCBI): domain Eukaryota; kingdom Metazoa; phylum Arthropoda; class Insecta; order Orthoptera; family Acrididae; genus Locusta; species Locusta migratoria. Next base: position 283,429,021 of record CM048745.1, on the reverse strand, counting down.
ACATAGAAAACTTATTAAATATTCGAACAAGAACTGAATATAACATTCAAATACATTAGAAGACACCGAAAGAAAAGTGATAAGATATCAGGTTCACCTTCGTTTACTTCGTTACGAAACTTTAAGGCTTTTCCTGTAAAATAGGTCCCGACAGGAATACATCTTTATCTTTATGCTGAGTAAAACATTAGAACAAAGATTATCTTACTTTTTGAAAATCACATTTTCAATAGTTTTCCGATCTTCCCATACAGTCGAGATTGCTCGTTGAGAACAGCACTTCTCAATTTCATTGCGGTTCATTTTCCAGTCTCCAACTGTTGTGTTCCCGAAGTTATAATCTTGTACCACTTTTAATAAAGTTTGACCATTGTCTTTTCTTTTTAAAACTTTAAGTTTTTCTTCCATTGAAACGACGACCGTTTTTATAAACAAAGCGCAACAAGTTCTCCACTACCGATCTAGTGTAGTACTGAGGAGTGAGGAGTAGCAGACGGCTACAATGAATTCGGTGACAATGACGCGCGCCAAAACAAACGACACGTATAGTCACGGACCTATCGGCTGACACACAGGTTCCGTTACAGTACCGGTGCTGCAAAAGCGTCGGATAACACAGAAGGTCGGATAAACGAAGATCTGATAATCGAGACTCTACTGTACAAGTTTCACGGAAACAAATATGCAACAATAAACCATGAAACTGCTAGTTATGAAGAGAGCGAAGAAACTGAGATTGAAGGTGAAATCAGTGTCAATGATTCAAATAAAAAGCTTTTTGGTGCTGCGGGTTTTCCAAGTGCCACTCAAATGCGTGACAGTGAAATACATTGTATGAACATTTTCTGCTTCGACTGTCACAAATATTCTGATGTAAATGAGGTTACTACGGGATCTTATGGAAAATCACACTTTTTGTAAAAACTGTGGTGGAAACGTCACTTTGCACGAAGATATGGGAAGAACCAAGGTCACTGTAAGTAATTTACTTCTAAAGTGTTTGGTATGTAAGTATACTGGCAAGACAATGTCATCTCCCGTCACCAGAAGCAGACTATATGAAAACAATGTAAGATTAGTATATGCACTTAAATCTATTGGGAACGTTCAAGTGCAGTTCTTTATTCGGTGATGAACATTCCCCCACCTCCCAAGCAGTTTAACATTTACAACAAGATTATTGGTGCAATTGTAGCCGAGGTGAGTGAATCTACAATGCTGAAAGCAGCGAAAGAAGTAGTTCACCTGAATGACACATGTGATACAAGGAATATCACTGCTGGTTTTGATGGCAGTTGACAGAAACATGGACTTACACCCCTAAATGGTACTATATCAGCCACTGCTTTTGATACTAGAAAGGTTCTGGACATTGAATAATTACTAAGTTCTGCTACATCTGTAGCAAATATTCCACTACACCACATGTGTGCAAAGATGACTATGATGGTTCCAGTGGAGGCATGGAAGTGGCTGGTGTTGCTAACATTTTCAAAAGGTCTATGCAGTCGAAAGATGTCCTGTATACTGACTATCTTGCGGACGGCGACAGTAAAGCTACCAGAAAGTGGTAGAAGATAAACCTTATGGGCCTAGAGTCAAAATTAATAAACTAGAGTGTATTGATTGGGTATGTACAAAAAATAATGGGATCACGAATTATGAAGTTCTGTAAGGATAAAAAAAGTTAGGAGGTAAAAGTGGCCTCATAAAGGTTGAAATAGACAGGATCCAGAATTATTATGGAATTACTGCAACAATGTAGAAGCAACGCGAAGAGATATTTAGACTACATTCTTCAACAAACTTTCAACAGATAAAAAATGACAACTTTGCCCACGGGGACCTGACAGCTGATGTATATTCAATAACCCAGATACATCTTCGAGTTACAAGTATAAAAATTCAATTCCGGAAAATATCCTACTTGTCGTGAAATCTATTTTCAAGGACCTTAGTCAACATGATCTTTTATAAAAGTGTCCCTATGATAAAACTCAGAAGCCAGTTGAAAGTTTGAATTCTGTCATTTGGACAAGGCTACCAACATCTGTTTTCATTAGAAAATTTGGTGTTCAGTGATGTGCTTCAATAAATAAAATAAAATCACCTTATATGTTAAGACTCCTGGGAACACAGAATGGCATCAATACCGCAAAAGGACTGAAAAATCATTGACATGGATTGTATCCGTTATGCCAAAATTTATGTAAGAAATGCTACCAAGGAGGCCAGGATAGCAGTAGATCAAAGAAAAGAAGTAGATAAATAGGAAGAAACTGAGCCACAGTATAGGGCTGGAATGTTTTAATAGTGTCTCTGAACTGTTATTTTCTTGTATGTAAAACTTAAAACACAGTTTTCTCAAAACTATATTTTCTGGGCTTATGCTACACTTTCCTCAAAAAATTAAGACTGATAAAGTCATCAGACTTTCAGTAACAAATTCACTAGCACGAAGATATTTATAAAACTATTGTAAAAGTTTCAGATCTTTACCTATACTAGTTTCTTCAGAAGTGTACCTGAAGTTTGCCGCTTTTAACATTAATTTCTTATGGGAGAGCATTCGCGACTGTGTCCCATTAAGAGACTGGCATATCCTTCACGACGCTCATAGCAGATTATTTTAAAAACGTTCAAATATTTGTAAACTTATTGGACCAAACTGCTACGGTCATCAGTCCCTAGACTTACAAAGGACATCAAATACACCCTTGCGAGATGGAAGACTCAAACCTCCGGCGGGAACGGACGCCCAGTCCGTAGCATGACGCCTTAGATCATGCGGCAGCACATAATTTAATTTTGAGATATTTTTCCGTGGTAATAATAGCTAAACGTAAGAAAAAGAATTGAACTGCAACGTACCCTAAAAATGACACACACACACACGAGAGAGAGAGAGAGAGAGAGAGAGAGAGAGAGAGAGAGAGAGAGAGAGAGAGAGAGAGAGACTATTATTACTGGTTTCGTAGAGTTTGAATGGAATTTAAGAACATAATGAAGACTACATTTTATTTCCTTTTTGTTGCAAAAATAATATATTGAATATAAGTTGAGGATGACTTGTAAATTTACTGCTGCTAAGAGCAAATTTCTTGCGATTTACATTTTCCTTTACTTTTGTTGTTGTTGTGGTCTTGAGTCCAGAGACTGGTTTAATGCAGCTCTCCACCCTACTCTATCCTGAGCAAGCTTCTTCATCTCCTCATAAGAACGACAACCCACATCCACTTGAATCTGCTTACTATACGCGTCTCTTGGTCTCCCTCTGAGATTTTTACCCCACACACTTCCCTCCAATGCTAAATTTACGATTCCTCGATGTCTAAGAATGTGTCCTACCAAGCGATCCCTTCTTTTAGTCAGGGTATGTCATAAATTCCTTTTCTCGCCAATTCTGTTCAGTATCTCTTCATTAGTTATGCGATCTACCCACCTAATCTTCAGCATTTTTCTGTAGCACCACATTTCGAAAGCCTCTATTCTCTGCCTGTCCGCACTGCTTATCGTCCATGTTTCACTCCCGTACAAGGCAACACTCCACACACATGCTTTCAGAAAAGACTTCCTTGCTCTTAAATTAATATTCGAAGTTAGCAAATTTCTCTTTTTCAAAAATGCTTTTCTTCCCATTGCCATTCTGTATTTTATATCCTCTGTACTGCATTGCATGTTATTTTACTACCCAAGTAACAAAACTCATCTACCACCTTCACTGTTTCGTTACCTAACTTTTAACAGATAAAAATCTTTTATAGATTGAAAATAAACAAGAACATCCTTTCGTAAAATAGCTGCCAGTCATTTTTGAAATATGTGTTTATTACAGTAACGTAGTTTCAGATCCATCTTTATTTTCCTTGCTTGCTGTAATGTACTACAGTCCGGCAAAAAACCTCCCGCATGTCACCGTAGCCAGCGTGCGGCTGGTAATAAAGATATTGAAGTGGAGTGCGTTTTGTTTGAAAGTTGCGTACGTGCCGTTTTCAGTGTGCGCCATGGCGTGGCTTGGTGAACTTCGTGCGTTTGTCGAGGAATTTATTAGTAACGGTGGTTCTGTGATTAGTACTAAGTACTCGCACTTGGTCAACATGATCGTGCCCAGGACAGAAAAACTATTCCAACTGTGTCAAACTTTAGAAAGACAGGTTCAACAATGAAAAGAAAACCTACTGGCCGCCCTTGGATTGCAACAACGCCGGGAAATATGACGCACGAGGGAGTGTTTCATAGAGAACTTCAAATGCACCCCTTCAAAATTATGGTTACTCAGAAACATTCCACCTGGCGCTTTATTTATTTCTTCGGAAGAGGCGCATTTCCACTATCAGATACTGCAAAGAAACCGAATTTCCGCTACTGGGCTGCAGAAAACCATCGTAAATTTCATCATCGGCCACTACACAGCCCTCATGTGACAGTTTGGTGCACCATTGCTGAATGTTTTCTGTAGGCCATATATTTTTCAAAGAAGATGGCAACACGGTTAACGGTTAAATCAAACATGTATTGTCACACTTTAGAGACCTTCCGGTTTCTTGAACTACACCCCCCCCCCTCCTTTTGTTATCACTGAGTGTGGCTAATAGGAACTTTTGGTAAATATTCGCTTATGAGCTATCTTTCGACTACGGTCTTTTACCTCAAATTGATACATTTATCAGGGTCGATTGCAGGATTTTTGCAGTCCATGTGAAAAATTCGAGATCCCCTCCTCAAACAGCACTGTAGACAGTCGAAATTCTCCACAATGTCATACATCGATGATATATATGTACTGGTAAGTACCGGAACAATAAGTTAAAAATTGTCGCGTTTGGCTTAAGTAAATAGCCCTATTCGGAAAAAAAATTCTCAATCGATTGGTATAAACGATTTAAGGAGTTTATTAAAAAATTGTATATCATGATAATACCCTGGTTAAAACAGTATTGAACGGATGGGTTTATAAAAAAATGTCCAAATGTTTGTAAAGTCTATGGGACTTAACTACTGGGTCATCAGTCCCTAAACTTACAAACTAATTACAACTAAGGACGGCACAAATATCCATGCCCGCGGGGGGATTCGAATCCCCGACCGTGATGGGCATATATATATATATATATATATATATATATATTTGAACTTTATTTATTGTCTCCTGATAAATAAATAATATGGACTTAAATTCTTTATACTTATCAGAACAGATATGACGTTGTTCACGCGTACTTGTACAAGAAACAGATCATTCCAGACAAATGCCGGGATGGTTCTTTCGAATGGACACGACCGATTTCCATCCTATCCTTGCGCAAACAATACGAGCTTGAGCTCCGCCATTAATGAGCACGCTGTTGGCGTGGCTTTAAACACTAATCTTCCTTCCTTTCGTACGACAAACCTGGATAAACAATTCGTGCAATGCAGTCCAATTGATTCAGCGCCAAAATAAGATTTGGCAAGTTTTTCTTTGTATGATCGTAATACCTATCGTTTATGGCATTAACGCGATGAATAAAAAGGAATGAGAAGTCTATAAAAAAGGGGCAAAAGTAGAAAAAGAGAAGCGTGGCGAAAGACGAGCGATGTATATGGTATGTATGTGAAATGAAGCAGTGCATCAGTCCACGAGTAAACGCGGCTTATTCATACTGTGTAAATTAAGGGAAACGACGAAATTCCGCGAATAATAATGAAAATGGACAGGAGTACTAAATTCCCAGTGTTCAAATGTCTGTTAAGCTTAAGGGACTTAACTGCTGGGTCATCAGTCCCTAAACTTACAAACTACTTATGAACTACCTTAAACTGAAGACGATACAAACATCCATGCCCGAGAGGGGATTCGAACCCCCGACCGTAGCGGCCGTGCAGACTTTGACTGACGCGCCGCAATCTCCTCGGCCACCGCGGCCGGCAAATCCGTAGTGTGTGTGGATAAGTTGAAAATATGGGTCTGCCAGAAGAAGTGCTAGGGTAGAGCGTCCAGTCGCGGTGATCAGTGTGCAGGTAGCGAAGTGGTAAGCACGAATTCTTCGTACGCAGGACACCTGGGCTCAAATAACGACCTGGCACAGTTTTCAACTGTGATTTAATTCAATGCCCACTGGCAGCAAGATGATAATCTCCGTAAGTTCGTTTATCATCAGTTTCAACAAAGCGTTGATAATTCCTTCAAGACGTCACGTATGATAAGCATTACCAAATTATTCTCACACTTCATTTCTGCAATAATTTCATTCTCTTGTTAATTCAACATGTTTGTGCCACATTAAAATTCATTCACTTGGAACCATATCAAAATTCTAAATTTTGTCGGCACTATAATCTGCCGCTCTAGCCGGTGGCACGGTTCGTCCCATTCGAGAACCGGCTCTGCAGTTACCCTGCTCCACCCTCCCTCAAAGTTTGTAATAAAATCACGGAATCGCCGTTTCTCTCTCGTCAATATGGCTCATGCAAAGTCGATGTCAAGAATTTATATCCTCTCTCGAATGTGAACTTCTGTAAACGGAGAAAAACGAAATGCGCGACACGCTGGACACGGCCCCAAGGACGCGTCGGCGCGGCGCGGCTTGCGTCAACACTTGGAACGGCCGTGCAACACGCAGAGCAGCCGTAACGTTACGTGTGGAGGAAGCGCGAGCGGTTTCTCTGCGAGCTGCCGCACTCGGCTGCCACTGCCGGTATGCGGGCCGCTTGGCCGGCTTTCAGTCTCGTTTGCTAACACCACCTCCCAGCCTTTTGTTCACTCTCGTTTACGTGCAGCTGCTACTACACGGAGCATCAACTGCCGTGATATCGATGCGATAATTCCAGCAACAAATCGTCAGCCGCGAGGAAATTTTTTAACGCTCACGAGTCAATCACTGTGATTAATGCTGAATGTTCCATTTCCTATACTGTCAGCAAAACAGCGCAACCGAGGGTCCCATATATTAAATTAACCCGACCAAGGAAGAGATTAAAAAATCAAACGTTCAAAACCAAACTCCTATGGTCATCAGTCCCTAGACTTACGAACTACTTTAACATACACTAAGGACAAAACACACACACACACACACACACACACACACACACACACACACACACACAATGGGAAAAGCTGCAGGAGCGACCGCCCAGATCGTACCATAACGCCTTAGACGACGCGGCCATTTCGCGTGGCGGAAATAAACATAGTGCTCATACGCTGTATCGTCGATAACATTCTAAAATGTTCAAATGTTTGTATAGCTTATGGGACTTAACTACGGGGTCATCAGTCCCTAAACTTACAAACTACTTATGAACTAGCTAATACCAAGGACGGTACAAAATATCCATGCCCGAGGTGGGATTCGAACCCCCGACCGTAGTGGCCGTGCAGACCGTGACTGGAGCGCCTCAGTCCCCTCGGCCACCGCGGCCGGCGATAATATTCTGTTAGTCGCTGAAAGCATTTCAAAATTTTGTGTAGAGTCTATTGCTCATTGAATGCGGAGGTGTACGCTTAAAAATGACTACTCAAAATAGTACAATGAGAAACCGACCCCGTTCCACATTTGCGGGGGTGATGTTGCGTCAGTAAAGCATTCTCTGTTATTTCACTGCACCAGATTTATTTTTTTAACATCTTTGTGAGACTGACAAGCCTGTTTCGAAAACACTCCAAACCGCAGCACTACAAGTTAGCGAATGAGACAGGAGAATACGTTTTACTTCACGCCTCGTGGGACGACCTCGGCAGCAAAAGGTTGGAAACATTTGTCGGAACTACTGCACCAAGCCACTGAAGCAGTTGCCGAGTTGCTGGGCGCTTAGCGGTTTCACGGTCGTGATCAGCGACGGGATCTGTCTAGTCTTTGTAAACTGGACAGATATCTGAAAGGCTGCAAGCAACTTTTGCCGATAGGAACACGGAGCTCACGACTGGCGGTTGCGGAAAGGGCGCAGAGCACTGCTGACTCCTCGTTTACACATTGCACTACTCATAACAAGCAAGTACTCTATGATCCTTAGATGCAGAAAACTCTACTTCGTTCAAAATATTTCGTTAAGAATAAAAACAAGCCTGAGAAGTAGAGCCACTCAATGTAGTAGTTTAGTTACTGCTGTTTAAATCACTTTCGCTTAGCTGTCCCAAGTCAAGAGGCAACAGTATTCACAGGACTTTATCTGCTTTCGGAAGGAGCGGTGCTCAAACCCTAGCCTGCCAGTCAAATTTAGTTTTTATAATGGATTCAGCAAATTTAGAACCGTACTTCGACGGTTTCTTGGACGATTTTATTCATTATTCTCTTTTAATCCGAGCTCGCGTTAAGTCTTCAACGGTCATTTCCTAACCTATTTTTTCCTGTGAAAAATGTTTCTTACTATCCCTGAAGTACACTGTGGCGCACTGCCAGCGAATCAGTTACGTCGCTTTTCTTAATACCATTTTAAATCATAACACGAGTTTCCACATCATAAAAAAATTTTGTTATTTCGTAACAGTGTACCAGCAGTCGCACAATTAACGACAGTTCTCCCATCGGCCGACTTACTTAGAGAAACACTGCAGGTCTTTTAGAGACGGAGATACTAAGCTGGTGAGAGGCTCATATAACGCCCCATCAAACAGATCTATGTTTCTCGTGGTTTTTCTAAATCTCTTAATGCCAGATATAGAGAAAAAAAATTTCATGACGAGGGAATAAATACCTTGCGGTTTGCTGACGACATAGTAATTCTGTCAGAGATGGCAAAAGACCTGGAAGAGCAATTAAACGGAATGGACAGTGTCTTGAAAGGAAGGTATCAGATGAAAATTAACAAGAGTAAAACAAAGGTAATGGAATGTAGTGTCAGAAAATCACCCGCTGCCGAAGGAATTAGATTAGGTAATGAGACAATAAAAGTAGTGGATGAGGTTTTTTAATTTTTTTTTTTTTTTTTTTTTTTTTTTTTTAGGCAGCATGATACCGTAACTTCTGATGGCCGAAGTGTAGAAGATATTAAATGCAGAATGGCTATGGGATGAAAAGCGTTTCTGAAGAAGCGAAATTGGTCTACAACCAATATTAGTTTCAATGTTAGGAAGTCCTTTCTGAAAACATTATGCATTATGCAGCATTATATGGGAGTGAAACGTGGACAATAAGGAGTTCAGACAAAATGATGATATAAGCTTTCGAAATGTGGTGCTGCAGACGAATGACGAAGATTAGATGAGTAGATCAAGTTAACTAATGAGGAGGTGCTTAACCGAATTGGAGAGAAAATGAGTTTCTGGCATATCCTGACTAAGAGAAGGGATAGGTTGGTAGGACACATCCGTCAACGAGTGTATGGGCCGGCCGCGGTGGCCGAGGGGACTGAGGCGCTTCAGTCATGGTCTGCACGGCCACTACGGCCGGGGGTTCGAATCCCCCCTCGGGCATGGATATTTGTGCCGTCCTTAGGATAAGATAGTTGATAAGTAGTTTGTAAGTTTAGGGACTGATGACCCCGTAGTTAAGTTCCATAAGCTATACAAACATTTGAACATTTTGAAGTGTGTGGGGTAAAAATCGTAGAGGGAGACCGCGGGACGAATATAGTAAACAGATTCAAAAGGATGTAATTTGCAGTACCTATCTCAGATGGAGGGGCTTTCAGAGGACAGGGTAGCGTGGAGAACTGCATCAAACGAGTCTGCGGACTGAAGACCAGAACAACAACAACAACAACAACACAGAAAAATCGCTAAGAAAATGCGACTTTATATTGCGTAATTTATTAGCTTAATTCTTTAAGAATAACATCGCAAAGTTTAATAATCCAATTCTGGCTAGTTCATTACGAATTCGTGCCACAGGGAAAAATTGTTAAATTTATGGTACTGTCGGGACCTGTTGCGACGCGTGCGAGAAAATGTGAGAAGGAAGCGCCCTCAAATGTGGCGAGAGAGTCCGTCGCTTCTGCATCACGATAATGGACCTGCATATCCATCCCTGTGGGTCCGTGACTACTGCACAATAAACGTAACCACTATCTTGCACCATCCACCGTACTTCCAAGACCTGGCCACTCCGTACATTTTTATTTCCAAAACTAAAACTATAGACGAGGTAAAATAACAAAATTCGCAGACGGCGCTTCGAGCGAACCATCAAGAGGTCTGGGTACCAAGACTACTTCAGGAAGTGGAAACGATGTGGGAGGCGATTTATTAATTGTAGACTATTTCGAAGGAGACCGTGCGGAATAGGTAAAAGATAAGCTTAGAAAAAAATTGTGGAGAAAGTTCACGAATTTTTTGAACATACCTCGTAATAGAAAAATGTATACAGTTATTTTGTTGTTCCTGTTTATTATCTTAAAATTAATTATTTTTACAATTCCTTTGGTTAAAAATGTGTTACCTACAAGGCATTCGTACAATATTTTCCCCAATAGCTTACGAAAATAGAAAAATATCTGACATTTTAAAATTTTTCTTTATTATTCCCGGAGCTCATATACTTTTCTTTTAGTGACCGAGGCGTTGCTGAATGATCAGATTCAAGTCATCGGTTAAAATCTTGAACTAAATGAGCTGTTTCATAAATAAAACACTTTCACATTATGAAACTTTTTGATGATTAGTTACAAACATTCAAATGTTCGTAAAGTTATGGGAGCTAAATGCAGTGGTTATCGGTCCCTAATATTACAAACTACTTAAACTCACTTATCCTAAGAACAACAGAAACACCCACGCCCGAGAGAGGACTCCGACGTGGAACGGCCGTGCGCACCGTAGGAGGGCGACTCAGTGCGTAGGGCTATTCGGCCGCGGCAGTGACTAGTTTCGGTAATCCAATATTACTATCTTCAGACCCTTGCTTAGCACACAAATTATTGTGTGTTAAAATGTGTCATGCAAACAGGGTATACATTATAGTCCATTGTTCGTGAACGGGCCAAATATCTCACGAAATAAGCATCAAACGAAAAAACTACAAAGAACAAAACGTTTCTAGCTTGAACGAGGAAACAGATATCGGTATGGTTGGCCCGCTAGATGTCGGTGCCATAGGTCAAACGGATATCGACTGCATATTTTTTTTTTTAATAGGGACCCCCATTTTTAAACACATATTCGTCTGTTGTTGTTGTTGGTGGTGGTGTGGTGGTGGTGGTAGTGGTGGTGGTTTTCAGTCCGCAGACTGGTTTGATGTAGCTCTCCACGCTACCCTGGCCTGTGCAAGTCTCTTCATCTGAGAATACGTTCGACAACCTACATCCTTATAAATCTGCTTACTGTATTCGTCCTTATGTGTCCCTCTACGATTTTTCCCCAACACACTTCCTTATAATGCTAAGTAGACGATTCCTCGATGTCCCAGAATGTGCCCTACCAACCTATCCCTTCTCCTAGTCAGGATATGCCAGAAACTCCCTTTCTCCTCAATTAGGTTAAGCACCTCCTCATTAGTTACGTGATCTACCCAACTAATTTTCAGCATTCGTCTTTAGCACCATATTTCAAAAGCTTCTATCATCTGTTTGTCTGAACTCCTTGTCGTCCACGTTTGACTCCCATAGAATGCTACACTCCACACAAATGCTTTCATCAGAAAGGACTTTTTAATATTTAAATTAATATTGGATGTTAGCAAGCTTCGCTTTTTTTTAAATGATTTTCTTCCCATAGCCATTCTGCATATTATATCTTCTTTACATCGGCCATCAGAAGTTATCTTGCTACCCAAATAACAAAATTCATCTACTACTTTTAATGTCTCATTACCTAATCTAATTCCGTCAGCATCGCCTTATTTTCTAACATTCCATTCCATTACCCTCGTTTACTCTTGTTAATGATCATTTTATATATTCCTTTCAAGACACTGTCCACTCCATTCAATTGCTCTTCCAGATCCTTTGCAGTCTCTGACAAAATTACTGTCATCGGCAAATCGGAAATTTTTCATTTCTTCTCCCTGAAGTTTAATTCCCTCTCAAAATTTCTCTTGCATTCCTTCGCTGCTTGCTCAATGTACAGATTGAACAACATTGGGGAAAGGCTACAACCCTGTCTTACTCCCTTCCCAACCTCTGCTTCCCTTTCGTGCCCTTCGACTCTAATAATCGCTGTCTGGTTTTTGTATAGGTTGAATATAACTCTTCGCTCCCTATATTTTACCCCTGCTGCCTTCAGAATTTGAAAGAGTGTATTCCAGTCGACATTGTCGAAAGCTATCTCTAAATCTACAAATGCTAAAAACGTAGGTTTTTCTTTCCTTAACCCATCGTCTAAGATAAGCTATAATGTGACTAATGCCTCCCGCGTTCCTACATTTCTCTTAAATCCAAACTGATCTTCCTCGAGATCGGATTCCACAAGTTTTTCCATTCGTCTGTAAAATAATTCGTGTTAGTATTTTGCAACCATTACTTATTAAACTGATAGTTCTGTAATTTTCACATTTGTCTGCACTTGCTTTCTTTGGAATTGGAATTACGATATTCTTCTTGAAGTCTGAGGGTATTTCCCCCGTCCCATACATTTTGCATACCAGATGGAACAATTTGTTCATGTCTGGCTCAGCAGCTCAAACGGAATGTCATCTATTTCAGGGGCCTTGTTTCGACTCAAATCTTTCAGCTCTGTCAAATTCTTCCCGCAGTATCATATCTCCTATCTTATCTTCCTCCACCTCGTCTTCCATTTCTAGAATACTGCCTTCAGTTTAATTTTCTTTGTATAGGCTCTCTATATATTCCTTCCACATTTCAGTTTTCCCCTCTTTGCTTAGTACTGGTTTTCCGTCTGAGTTCTTGATATTCACACAGCTTCGTTTTTGTCTCCAAATATCTCTTATTTTCCTGTAGCGGCTAGCTATCTTTCCCCTAGTTATACATTCTTCTACTAGCCACTCCTGCTTCGCCAGCCTGCCCTTCCTGTCAATCTAATTTTTCAGACGTTTGTACTCCCTTTTGCCTGCTTCACTTGCTGAATTTTTATATTTTCACCTCTCACCAATTAAGTTCAGTATATCCTGTGTTATCCAGGGATTTCTATTAGGCCTCGTTCTTCTGCCTATATGTTTATCTGCGGTATTGACTACCTATCTCTCAGAGCTACCAGCCTTCTTCTACTGTATTACTTTCCCCAGATTCAGCCAATCCTTGCCTAATGTTCCACCACCTCTGGTTCATACAATTTGTCCAGGTTCCATCTCCTAACCTTTATACCTTTCTGCAGTCTCTTAAGTTTTAATCTGCAGTTCATAACCAATAAGTTATGATCAGAGTCTATATCTGCCCCTGGATATGTCTTACAGTTTAAAACCTGGTTTCTAAATCTATTCCTTACCATTATAAAGTCGATCTGGTACCTTCCAGTGTCCCCTGGTGTCTTCCACGTATACAGCCATCTTTCATGATGTTTAAACCAAGTGTTGGTGGCCATTAAATTGTGCTCTACACAAAATTCTACCAAGCGATCTTATCTTTCATTTCTTTTTCCCAGTCCATATTCACCGACTACATTTCCTTCTCTTCCTGCTATCGAGATCCAGTCCCCAATGCCAATCAAGTTTTTGTCTCCCTTAACTTTCTGAATGATTTCTTTTATCTCCTCATACATTTCTTCGAGATCCTCATCATCGGCCAAGCTAGTTGGCACATAATCTTGCACTACTGTGGTTGGTGTTGGTTTTGTGTCTACCTTTGCAACGATAATGCATTCACTATGCTGTCGATAGTAACTTACCCGCATTCCTATTTTCTTATCCATTATCAGACCTGTCCCTGCATTACCACTAACTGATTTTGTATTTATAATCCTGGACTCACCCGACAAGAATTCCTGTTCATCCTGCAAGCAAACTTCACTAATCCCTATCATATCTAACTTTAACCTATCCATTTCCCTTTTCAAATTTTCTAATTTACCTACACGATTACGGGTTAGTACAATCCACGCTCTGACCCGTAGAATGCCTGTTTTGTTTTTCTTAATGACTCCTCCTCCCGAGTAGTACCTGCCCGGAGATCCGTTTGGGGGACTATTTTACCCAAGAAGACGCCATCATATGTTCATACAGTAGAGCTGCATGTTCTCGGGAAAAGTAACGACTTCAGTTTCCCCTTGCTTTCAGCCGTTCGTAGTAACTGCATGGCAAAGCCATGTTAGCTGATGTTACAAGGCCAGCTCAGTCAACCATCAAATGTTTCTTAAGCTTAAGGGACTTAACTGCGGGGTCATCAGTCCCTAAACTTACAAACTACTTATGAACTACCTTATACTGAAGACGTCACAAACATCCATGCCCGAGGAACGATTCGAACCCCCGACCGTAGCGGCCCTTGCAGACTGCGACTGGCGCGCCGCAGACTGCTCAGCCACTGCGGCCGGCAGTCAATCATCCAGACTGTTGCCTCTGTAAGTACTGAAAAGACTGCTACCCCTCCTCAGGAACCACACGTTTGTCTGGCCTCTCCACAGATACCACTCCGCTGTGGTTGCATCTACGGTACGGCTATCTGCATGATTGAGGCACGCAAGCCACCCCACATCCGCAATGTCTGTGGTTCATGAGGGTGGCATATTCGTCTAATACGTATATAAATATGAATGTTTTATTTGGAATACTTCTTTCGCTTTGTGATTGATGGCGCTGTAATAGTCACAAACGTATAAGCACGTGGTATCGCGGAACATTTCGCTAGGACGGGCGGTATTTGCTTCGTGATACATTACTCGTGTTAAAATGGGCCGTTTACCAACTGTAGAAAATGTCGATATCGTATTTATGTATGGCTATTGTGATCAAAATGCTCAACGGGCTTTTGCTATGTATTTTGGGCGTTACCCTGGAATACGTCATCCAAGTGTCCGGACCTTTCGTCGGTTATTTACGTTATTTAAAGAGACAGGAAATGTTCAGTCACAAGTGAAACGTCAACCACGACCTGCAACAAGTGATGATGCCCAAGTAAGTGTTTTAGCCGCAGCTGCAGCTTATCCGCACTTCCGTAGCAGACAAACTGAGCGAGAATCTGGAATCTCAAAAACGTCGGTGTTGAGAATTCTACATCAACATAAATTTCCCCCGTACCATATTTCTTCTATGCACCAGGATTTGCATGGCGAAGACTTTGAACGTCGTGTACATTTTCGCCACTGGGCACAAGATAAATTACGGGACGATAACATTTTTTTTTCACGCGTTTCTGTTTAGTGACGAAGCGTCATTCACAAACAGAGGTAACGTAAACCGGCATAATATGCACAATTTGGCAACGGAAAATCTACGATGGCTGTGACAAGTGGAACATCAGTGACCTAGATGGGTTAATGTATGGTGCGGCATTATGGGAGGAAGGATAATTAGCCCCTATTTTATCGATGGCAATCTAAATGGTGCAATGTATGCTGATTTCTTACGTAATGTTCTATCGATTTTACTACAAGATGTTTTACTACATGGCAGAATGGCGATGTACATTCAACATTATGGATGTCCGGCACATGGCTCGTTTGCAGTTGCAGTGGTCTTAAATGGAATATTTAATGACAGGTGGATTGATCGTAGAAGCACCATACCATGGCCCGACGTTCACTGGATCGTACATCACCAGATTTCTTTCTGTGTGGAAAATTGCAGGATATTTGCTATCGTTATTCACCGACAACGTCTGAAAACATGAGTCGGCACTTTGTCAAATCATGTGCGAACATTACCGAAGGCGAATTAGTCGCTGTTGAAAGGAATTTCGTTACGCTTATTGCCAAATGCATTGAAGTTGAAGGACATCAATTTAAGCATTTACTGAAGTCATCAGGTAATTACAGGTAATCACGCAGTAACAGCATGCGTTCTCATAATGTATAATAATTTCACAAAAGTACAAGTAAAGTTCAAACGTACCTACGTTCTATGTTTTAATTTAAAAATCCCACTATTCGTTTAAAATTGTGAGCAATATGTTTGTGAATATTACAGTGCCATCTATCATAAAGCGACAAAAGTGTTCCAATTAAAACATTCATATTTATTTACGCACTAGATGAACATGTAATGAAAATGGGGGTACCTATTAAAAAAATGCATTTGATGTCCGTTTGACCTATAGCAGCGCCACCGAGCAGGCCTACCATAGCGCCATCTGTTTCCCCCCTTCAAGCTAGAAAAGTTTTGTTCTTTGTAGTTTTTTCGCTTCATGCTTATTTCGTGAGGTATTTGGCCCGGTCACTATCAATGGACCACCCTGTATATTGGTGAACAAATATGTAAGACTGGCCTAACGATGTTATATTTTCAGGTATCACTTTAGCTGCGTAGGGGTCTGAAGATGGTAAAATTGCATTGCCGATGTTTGCATAACGTTAACGGCTGAAGGTGTTTTAAACAAAGACTATTTTTTTGTATTCTACTTCCAAGTACATTGTATTTACACATTAAACACTTTCACTGTTAGAAAACTTTTCAGTACTTTCAGAAACACCAGAATTTACGTTGGCTTGACCAGCAGTGCGGAACAAGTTTTATTGTCTAACGTTCTGAAACTTCCACGTTTAACTGCATTTGGATTAATCGAAATAGAAAATGTATTTTATACGAATCTGTTGCCAAAAAGCGAAGCTAAACTGTGTGTGCTGTTGTACTCTGATTAATTTTGCTGATGAAATATGCGAAAGTTGTATAAATCCGATTCTTTGTTATTCGCTTTTTTAAAGGCGGCTGTTCTCAGGTCTGAAGTACGTAAGTACTGTAAAGTGGGAGAAGATTTCTTATCGGGATACAGGTTTACATCCTGTGTTGGGAAACGCCAATGGAACCTCCTCTCCTTCAATTGCACTTAATTGTTATGATGCAACAGCAGCATGTTGTTGCTAACCAAACGCCACGAACCAGAGACATACACTGAAGGACTCGAAGAACTTGTTAAGAACGCCAATACACAGCAGCAGAAGAAGAAGCCTGTAGTGAGTAATAGCACCCATGATGACTAAGTTTAGAAACCGTGACTGAGTGAAAAAATTGACATTCATTATTTCTGCTACCAGTCACTTTGTTCCACTGCGTTTATTTTACACAATGCTACACGTTTCGAGCTGTTGTGCTCACTTCCAGGAACTGTTTACTTATATGAATTGTTTATATTACGTTATGTTGAACTATTTTACTGTTACATTGATTATTGTTCATTGCTGAGGTGGTATCTGGAGTACTTCTCTATTTACATAAATACTCCGCTAATCACATTTAAGTACATGACATAGGTTTCATTCTCTACTAGAGCACTGGAAAAGAAACACATGAATCCTTCAGATTTCGATCTGATTTCTCTTATTTTCATGATCATGTCTCCCTACCCTATGTAGGTGGGTGCTAACAAAATATGTTCCCATTAGAAGGAGAAAGTCGGTGAAAGAAAGTTCGCCAATAAATCTCGCCGCAACGAATAACGCCTTTCTTTTAATGATTTCCACACCCTAACACGTTCATCATTTCTGTGATGCTCTCTTCCCTACTTCGCGATAATACAAAACGCTCTGCCCTTCTTTGAACTTCCTCTATATCCCCCGTCAGTCCCGTTGTTTACAATTTAAGTTGTCCGTAATTGTAATTCCTAGGTATTCAGCAGAATTTAAGACATTTGGATTTGACTGATTTATCGCGTAAATGGCCATAAACTGACGAGCAGCGATGTTTTCTGCTAATCTTGATGTGGATTGTTATTTCTGTCACCTCCTACGTGGGATGCAGACAGGTTTGAATCAGATGTTGTGATGTAATTATCGTGTGGACCACTTTAACTGAATTACATTCAGTTGCACACATACGACTTTTCCGTTTAATGATTTCCTGTGTGTCATTTGGTGTCTTCTTGTTGAAGCTGCTGCATGTTATTAGACTGTGCCTGTACAGAACAGCGGATTAGACATTCCGATCACTCGTTTAATACATGATCCACGCTTGCACTGAACGGAGAGCAGGGTGGTTCGCATTATTTGACCGCGCGTTTTTAATTCTGAATTTACTAGTGTCGCGTCGGCGCTAGTACTCGACCCTCCAGGTGTCGGGAAAGCTCCGGTGTAGACAGTCCGGAAGAGAACCTGCTGGTCATCGGCTGAGTCCAGCCTCGAGGAAAGGCAAGAACCGCCCAGACGACCTTGCCGGCGGCCGGCACGTTTCTCCGCTACCAGCAGGGAAAAAGTGAATCGACCGGCCCAACGGCGAAAGCCAAAGACAGGGTGCGCTTTGTGCTTAGAACAGTAAATGAAGTCTCTTGACGAGTCTGCCTTCGGGAAACGAGACGTGAAAGCTCAGAGTGTTAAGGCTCAGGAGTTGTGGTGATCCGACCACTTTCCACTACGCTCAAACGGGTGACAACGCTGCGCAAACAATAGCTACGATCAAGTTTTTTATGTACGAAAGCGCGGTAACTCTTCTGCAAAACTCATAATTCCTATAAATCAATACTATTTTTACGAACAAACATTTACTCGTGGGCCCAAGGATGGAAATTCTTTGCACAACCGAACATCTATTTTTACGCAATGACAAGGCCATTAAAGCTGTCTAGTTTTCGAAGATGATGGTTTACATGTTCTCTCGCCCAGAAACGGAAGTAATAAAAGTATTCTCTTAGATGTTTTAGATGTTTGTATAATCTATGGGACTTAACTACGGGGTCATTATTCCCTAAACTTACAAACTACTTACGAACTAGGACGGCACAAATATCCATGCCCGAGGGGGGATTCGAACCCCCGACCGTAGTGGCCGTGCAGACCGTGACTGAAGCGCCTCAGTCCCCGCGGCCACCGCGGCCGGCTATTCTCTTAGAGGGCGAGTATATACCTAGGTCCGTTGCTTTATGAAAAAAGGAATTGGCAGGGAAAAACACTTTAGCCACGGCTTAGAGCAAGTGAACTGAATCAGACCTACGCCTTTTTTTGCGGATCTGTTGAATGACGAAGCGATATCGAAAAACAGTTTTGTCTGAAGGTTAAGGTCAACCCCTACTTTGCGACAATGAAGGCCAAGTTCAAGGTAAGCTTCGGCCTTCATGCTGTGTGGTTCGATTTCAGTAAGCCGGCCGCGGTGGCCGAGGGGACTGAGGCGCTTCAGTCACGGTCTGCACGGCCACTACGGTTGGGGGTTCGAATCCCCCCTCGGCCATCCTAGTTCGTAAGTAGTTCATAAGTAGTTTGTAAGTTTAGGGACTGATAACCCCATAGTTAAGTCCCATAAGCTGTAAAAACATTTGAACTTTGAACTTCCGGTTTCAGTAATGACTGAAGAGAAGAAACAGTTGCACACTATTAATTTATTTATGATTACGGACATCACTCATTCATATAAGAGGATCAGAAACAATACGGTTCACAACTTATAGTCAGTACATTTTCCTTGTGACAAAGAAGTTGATTGCGTAATCGTTTTACAGTATTCACACCGATGGCGAACGTTTCTCCACACTTCACAAATTACGACACTAAGCAAGTTGTTTTGGTGATCGCACGAGAAATAAAATATTTCGTGAATGTTCACATGTTTTTAAACCCACTGGCCCAAACTGCTGTGGTTATTAGTTACTAGACTTCCAATTTAAACTAACTTACACTAAGGAGACGCACACACACACACACACACACACACACACACACACACACACACGCACGCGCGCGCGCGATCGAGAAAGAGTTGCCGCGGCAGCATAGCCGCGCGCACTAAGGCGCCCAGATGCGGTGCGCCCGGCAGTTCGCCGTTGGGGGGTCGAGTCCTCCCTCGGACATGGGTGATTTGATGGAGGACTCAAACTTGCACTCGCCCGGTACTAGTATATCAAACTTCACACAGCATTGACACGAAAGTTCTTTAGTGTATTGCAGTCCAAGGAAGATGGGGTTTATTATAAACTTACCACAATAAAAAACGGGGGGGGGGGGGGGACACACACCACAACTGCAAACTACAGAAACTTCCGCGTATCAAAGTTGTTTCGCAGTCGCAGTGGAACGATGAAAACCACTTTCGCAGATTACGTTCCGTCATACTCCTACTAAAGAGGAAGCTCCCTGCTCTGTCAGCTGGTTCTAATTTACAGCTGAGCGTGTTGGACCGGATCAACGTGCGGAACCTGGTCATATTTCTTACAACCATTGCGCAATACTACTTCGCAAGCGTGTCCATTTCTCTTACACCGTAATGCAACGGCTCACAAACGCAACGTCACACACACCCTAATAATCTTTCACTCACCGCCATATAATTACTAGAGTCACTATTTAGCAGATGATGTAATTGTTGACTACCTAGTTCTTTCAAGGTATCAATGAATGACTGATATGGATATCGCCTTATATGCTTTCAACATATTTAATAGTTCTAATGTGATGCTATAGTCCGTTTAGAGGCTGCTATAAATTGTCTCTATCGTCCACTCTGAACTTGGAAACGCATATACATGGTGTTTTTCTTAATAGAATCTCACCGTCTCCACGAGTTAGAGCCCACTGGTCGTCAAACTGATGTACGAAGGCTGCATACGGCACGAAAATAGTATTCATGCGGCCCACTGTTCTTCGCAGTATTTCATAATAATACGCATCTAGCAACTAATAGCTGAATCCGAAAGACAGCTAACATTACGAGCTTCCTTCTTTCCGTTACTTTCATGCTCAGTATGAAAGAAAAATATTTAGACAGAGTAGTATTTTCAGAACCACAGTGGAATGGCCGTGTACTCTAAGGCGCCTTGCTGCGAAACGCGCGGCTGGTCACCGTCGGAGGTTCGAGTCCTGAAAAAAGATTTATATTTATTAACAATGGTGACCAGGCCGTTAGGTACCTGAAGGTAACCGCTTTCTCGTCGCTAATTGAGTGGTTTAGAGAATGCGAGACGAGAATGTTTTAATTGGTATCTTTCACCCTTGACTATTGAGGGCGTGTGCGACTCGTACCAAATTTTGACGTGGGAGTGAGATGCATTCATGAATCACCATTATTATTACGGAGACTGTCATCTTCAGATGTAGAACTTATTTGTAGATCGCAGAATTTGTAAAATGGCTGCGCGCTCTTAAGGCGCCTTGCTACGGAGAGCGCAGTTGCTCCCCGTCGGAGGTTCGAGTCCTTCTTCGGGCTCTCGCGCGCGCGCGCGTGCGTGCGTGTATGTGTGATGTCATTAGGTAAGTTAAATTACTTCCTACGCCTAGTTGAGTCCCAAAGTTTACTAATATTTGAACGTATTTGTAGCACGGGCCATAAATTAAGCCAACTGTAATAAAACGCAAAAAGATAAATGACATACAGTAAACATTTTTCAATGTCGTCTCACAGTGCATAATACATAGGTATATTTAGTATTTGAAATTAATAAATCAATTAACGATCCACTCATACAGACAATGCAATATGTCAGGCAGTTACAGTGTGAAATTTTGTGTTAGCAATCTGAAACAGGGAACAGTCAACACACTAAGTAAGTATTCCAAAAGGTGTCGAACTTTAACGATCAGTTAGTACTTGGGGGTCGGTGGCTAACTTGTCGCACCCCTTCAAATGTGGGCTCATCACATACTAATTTATATAGGTTACCAATTACTATTAAGATCGGTTTGAACTCTAAAACACTGGCCCCTTCAAACATTACAAATTTTACTAGATACTTTTTTGCAGAATTGTGCTGCTCCAGAGATATCGGTCGGTATATATTAAAATGGAACACCCTGTGTATTACTGAAAGCACCTACAAAATTATATCACTGTACCCATATATTTACGAAATATGACGGTATAGACACTTACGCTTCAAAAATTAGCTTCTGCTTATATTTGACGTGTAGTAAAATTTCAATATCAGGTCTGATGTTTTAATTTAATACTTCTTTACTACTAATGCTATTCCCAAACACTTACACCAGCCAAAATTATATCACTAAAATCAGCAAATATTTCAGGAGTTAAGTCGTAAGTAATGAGATGCGTCGAAGACGTGCATTTGATTAAAATGGAGCGTAAATTCTTTATTATTAGCCGCCTTGGCAGGGCCTTTACACTGGTCATATATATAATTCTTTCTTCCTCTTTTTTAGTACCTAAAATGCAAATGAAAAGAAATAAACAACGTGGTGTATTGCTGTCTTCCCGTGTCATTCCGTTTTAGGTAAAAAAAGTTCTCACAGCTTTGCAAACAGCGAACTACAGGTAAGATAATACTACACCCGTGCAGAAGTTCCCAACCCATCAGCTGCGGACAGAGTGATATTATACTGGATCTCGAACCCTACTCAAAATCGAATATAAGGAAGCAATTGTCGGAATCTTCAGAAATTTCATTCGTCACTCGCCGAAGTCAGCTATTATGAACTGAAACAACAACTTAAACGCCTTATCGCTGTCCTATATGAGTTACAAGAAAAATGTTCATAAAACAAAAGAATCAGCTAGGACGGACTGTGTTTTCTAATGCTGAAGATTGTCAGGGGGTTCAACTGCACACACCCCTCACAGGATAGGCACTCTGCCTTGGCTACCCATGGCGCGAACACACAACATACCGCAATCCAGACATACTCTACAGGAAATAACCGGTGTGAAGGTAGTGACCTGGCGTCCGGTGGGCCTCTCCCTCCACTCGTCCTGTGCAAGCGGAAAACTTCAGCACGACCGCAGTTCTTACCCTGCTGAGTGTACTCATCGTTGTTGAGTTTTCATCTGCAGGTCCCCCTGACCTTCCTTGTCACGGTGAGTTTTATTTATTTTCCCTTCAGAGTATCATATTTTCATCATATCGACATCAAGTAATGCATTTATTGCGTGGTAGGATTCCTAAATAGGCCATTTTAGTTTTGTCACATCACTTTTGTTTGTGCATGGAGACGTCAACATATTTTTCGTTTGCCGTTTTAGGTATGGAGGGAGAACCGCCTAGACACGACGATAGTGTACGAGTAATTTACACGATGCTCCTCGATTATCTTCCTGAGCTGAGCTTACGCAACACCCCGAACTTCGAGGGTGAGAATGAATTTGAAGATGAGGATTCGGAAAGTGTGGCGAGCGACGACTATGTAGAATCGAGGGATGAAACATCTGACAAGGAACAAGATAGTTCTTCGGTCGAGGATGACACTGGCGACATTCTTCTTGGTCGCGATGGTGAAAGTATACGGACCAAGAAAATTCCGCCTGAAAATAGGAGAACCCTGGAATGGAACATTATTACACATTTACCTGGTGTGAAAAGACATGCACAACATGCTACGGTCCCTTTAGTCTGTTGGGAACTTTTGTTTGAGGCCGACATAATAAATACTATCGTTAATTACAAAACTTCCAAATTAGCACAATAAATGATAACTTTTCTCGAGATAGGGATGCGAACGATACAGACGCTGTAGAATTGAGGGCTTTTGTAGGCGTAATATATATGCTTGGTTTGAAAAAAAATTGACTCGTACAAACCTCGAGGAAATATGGGCTAACGATACAATCGATGAGGAATTTGCCAGAGCAGTGATGAGCATGCAGAGGTTTAGATTTTTATTCCAAAATGTACGATTCGATGATAAACGAACTCGTAAAAAGAGAGGAAAAGGTGATAATCCAGCTCCAATTAGAGAACTTTTTGAACAAATAGTTGGTAATTTCCAAAAGTGCTATACTACTGCAGCATATGCTACAATTGACGAAAAGCTTGAGGCTCTCAGGGGAAAATGCCCTTTGCAGCGATATATACCTTCGATATGCGCCAGGTACGATTTAAAGATGTTTGCTCGTACCGATGCACGGACCTTTTATATCCTCAATTCAGAAATGTATCCTGGGAAACAGCCGCCTGGACCCTTCTCGACTGGCATGCCTCCATTCGAAGTGGTGAAGCGTCTAATGGAACCTACACACAATGCCGGCAGATATATAACTATGGACAACTGGTTCAGTAGCTTTTCACTGGCCGAAGAATTGTTGAATGAAAGGTTGACAATGGTTGGGACGGTAAGGAAATAAAGCAATTACCACCTGGAATTGCAAATAAAATTTTATTGCACCCAATTCTTGTTTGTTGACACAAAATCTCTTATTGCATATCAGGCCCAAAAAAAAAAAAAAAAAAAAAAAAAAAAAAAAAAAAAAGAAAAGTTATCCTCTTATCTAGCATGCATCATAACGCTGTGATTGAAACAGTCGCCAAAAGGCCGGAAATAATTTCTTCTTACAATGACACCAAATCTGGGATTGACACAGTGGATAGGATATGTAGTTCTGTGAATGTGGTCAGATATACTCGACTTTGGCCAATGACCGTTTTCTATTCATTGCTGACTGTTAGTGAAATTAATGCAATGGTAGGTACAGTTCGCAAAAAGATAATTAGTCCGAAAAAAGGCGTACCTTTTTGAAAGAAATTGTTTTTGGTCTTGTTGCTGAGCAGGTAAAACAGAGGCAATACATGCGAAAATCTTCTCAGGCAACTGAAGTCATCGGTTGACAACTTATTTGCAATATAGTATTCACAACCATCGAGTGGAACCAGTTCGAAGACGTCGAACCAAGGAAGGAAAAGATGTTCCGATTGTTCGAGTAATATTGATAGGAAAACGAACTGCCAATGTATGATTGCCAAAAGTACATTTGCATTAGGATAATTCCACCTTCGTTTGTGAATATTGTTATAATTACCATTTAAAAGTAAATAACACGCAAAGATTGTTCAAACATAAAGCAAGCTATAATTACATAGGCTTCCGCGGCCAGAGTCAGATGACATAAAAGTTTTCTGGGTATGGTACCGCGTCATGATGTAAGGCTATTACTTAAATAACCGACGTTTCGGCCAACGTCACAGTGGCCTTCATGTGGGTATACCCAGATGAATTTAAGTATTTATTTAAGTAATAGCCTTACATCATGACGCGGTACAATACCCAGAAAACTTTTATGTCATAAAGCATGCTATTACAATTTGTTCCTCATTTATAAACATTGTATTTTTAGTATGCATTTCATATAACATTTCTTTATAAAATGTTTTAAATGTTTGTATAGCTTATGGGACTTAACTGCGGGGTCATCAGTCCCTAAACTTACAAACTACTTATGAACTACTTACGAACTAGGACGGCACAAATATCCATCCCCGAAGGGGGATTCGAAACCCCGACCGTAGTGGCCGTCTGGAGTGCCTCAGTCCCCTCGGCCACCGCGACCGGCATTTCTTTATAAATATAATTTGTAAATACATGTATTATACATAGTATGGTTTCGTTTTATTGCATTCTATAACGATGTAAACATGTGACATGACTTAGGAGAACTACACATACAACATTAAACAGCTTAAAATGACTCTCGGGTCTGTGAGGCCCAGTGCGCCGCTCCCGTTGCCACGAGGAGCGCGAAATCCGCCGGGTTAATTGTCCGCACAGCTGTCCACAAGAACGACTCTCTGGTATTTGTTCATTTAATATTTAGACATAACAAGCTAAGATTACGACAGACGGAGCTTCACTCGGATTTCTTACTACTGAAGGCGAAAGAAGCGGCCAGGCTTTTTAAGGATATTTCAGAAACTAAGGAAGAGAGATTTTGAAGTTTCAAGAGAATTCGGAACCTTGGACAAAGGTCAGAAAGCAAGGTTACAAAATTAATTATTAGTCGATAACTTTTTGTTTTACAAAACAAAGTGCGACTCAATATGAACAGACTAAAGGTGCTGTGAGGCAACTTGCCATTCCGGCAACCAGGTTCACTGGAGATGGTGTGATGAAATTGTTACAACTAACGTTTAAATAAGATTATGATAATGACGATGACATGGTGGTTAGGGCACACCAAGTGACTTATTAGAATTACATTGAGAGATTTCAACGTAGTTGGTCAGCGAATAACTAAATTAATATTCAGGTGACTCGACTGAAATCAAAAGTGTAACTCACAACGCGAGATGCGCCGTGAAAGTAGACGAAAGTTAATGGGTCACTTGAGATGCTGCGACGGCTCAGGGTAGAAAGTACCGGCCATCTACACCTTACGACGCACAGTGCGGCATTAGAAAGCGACGAGCCAGTGTCCATGAAGATGGCCAGCGCGACGGGGAATATGGACTGTCGACTGCCGGCGCGGAGGTGGAAAGCACGCATAACAGCTTATTACCGGAACCCAGTCTTAAGATCCATCAATTCTTTTTCAGGGATTCAACAGTTCGTATCTTTGGCAATAAAATAGTAAAATCCTATGAACCACTTTATACTAAGAGGTAGTTACAAATCTCTCTTTACATAGCTCTTATAAACAGAACATCGATTCTAACATTACTTCTACTGTACGCAGTGTATTTTAGTCCTCTGACTTTTTCCCTTTGATTATAGATACTAACAGACCGGACAAACAGCACAGCAGCTATACACATGGCGTGGTTCAAACGTAGGACCACGTGACTGTTGGCAAACATTAGCCGGATATAATTAGATATTCCACTGTTTTCAAGAAATGCCATCATTTTAAACAAATAATACTTTCACTTGAAATTTAATGTCGCTCGCCTTCACAAAAAGCTCTGTACAATCCTAGGCAAAGCTGTGGAATACCTGTACACTACAATGTGACTGTTGGCAAAGCAGAGATATTGGTGCCATGGTAAGGATACCATGCCCGGTCTACCAGTATCTATGATCGAAGTTTTTTTCTTTTATTGGTAGACACTGCCAACCAATCACTTGGGATATTTTGTAACTTTTTAACTTAGCTTTGACAAAGCGGAGTCAAAGTCGGTATGAAACACTTTTTTGCATTCAGCAGTAGAATACACACACACACACACACACACACACACACACACACACACACACACATATAACACGTTTTCGCGCCCTTCGAAAATAACTTCTTCAGATACTTTATTTGTTCCTTGTCAGATGTTTCCTCCCTCGATCCTACATAGTCGTCGTTCGCCACACTTTCCGAATCCTCATCTTCAAATTCATTCTCACCCTCGAAGTTCGGGGTGTTGCGTAAGCTCAGAGTAGCAAAAGCATAACTGTGCTGGTCTGTTGGTTATTAGATACACTCGAAAGTTACTTATGTAGCTATTTATTTATGTAAAAATTGAGGAACATTGTACGTAAAATACTGACAATATGATTCTGCTTGAAAAGCTAATTTACACTAATTAAGCCTACTTTTATTATTTGTAATAAAGGTAAGTAGAAATTTTCAACCAATAAAAATAGGTGGCTTTTTTTTCAGCATGAAAAGTAATAAATTCTCATTTATCATCGATATAAACGCTCCTGAAGAACAAAATTTAAAAGAAAATTAGCACTGCTTCAGTTGCCCAGAGTAGTTGCTTAATTCTGGATGCGCACAGGGAGTTGGCAAAACCTTATTTCTTAAGAATGGAATATAGGCGGACTTAACTCGTATAAGCGGGATTTACAAAAGTCACAATTTATTTGTAAAGATAGCGAAGTTGACTGGGCGTTAAACTGCTAATCTTTCTACCTTTCATTAAGATTGTTCGTTGAGTGCGAATAGACAGCGTTTTGCTTCTCTGTCAGTAAATGCAGCATCCGAAAATAAAACAATTAATATATAATTTTCACGCACACGTATGTGCGTTGCAGTAGGTCGAATATACATTTTATGTGCCTAAATGTTATCTGTAATTTTTTAACGTCACAGGAATATTTGCTTTAATATTTACACCAGTCCTTATATGGCAACATAAGCGCTGCAAATTACTTTGTAAGATATTTTACACAAATTTTTGTGATTGTGCTGTAGCCAGTTTGTATATACAGGCATCTAAAAGTGAGGATTATTTGCAATATTCCAGAAAGTTCAGAAATTCCGCAGTTTCGAGTACGATGGTCATGGAGATAAGGCGGAAAATTAATACGAAACACGCGCACGAACTGGTATTAATTCACGCACGAAAGTGGAGCACCGCAACAAGCTAACAACAGCTGCGAAACGGTCTGCCTTAACCTTGCTCGTGGCCTCCTACCATTTCGACGGATTCGGCGACAGAAGGCTTGTTTTATAGCGATCACCGCAAGCATTTTATTTTTTAATCCCAAAAAGAAGACAAAGACGGGCCGGATACAGTAAAAAACAGGCGCCGGATATCTCAATTGAGGGACATTATAATGGCGACGTAATACGGGAAACAGAGAACTCCCCATGAGTCTTTCGAAGAGTCACGACATAAATTCTTACAACACAATTATTAAAATATGAAAGACCGGTCAATGTGACCAAGGATTCCGCATTGACCATGACCTTTCTTTGTGTAGTTGGCAATAATTCCGTCAGTAAGGACGTGATACAATATATACTCTCTCAAAAAAGATTGCAGAAATAGATTACAAACTGAACAGACAGCAGCAGAAAAGTTGCCTGAACATTTGGGTCTCCAGTCAGGAGCTGTATTTGCTGATACAGTAGCAGGCGGATGAGCTGATGTTTATTAATCACAAAAAGAAGACAAAGACGGGCCGAAGTTAAAAAACTAAGAATTTACCTTCGGATCTCCATCAAGGTAATTACGGATGAGTAACTAGCTCTAACTGACAAAGGATGGAACAAGAAACTGACCTTGAACTTGAAATCTGACCCACCTGAAGTTTAAATCCGGTGCATTAATTGCTGTACCGTCTCTCTGGTTGGAGGACACTTTAAAAATAAACAATGAAGCAACTGGAGATGGGAAATTTTTATTAGTACACTAAATTTTATGGGCCTTTTGAGCGCCACGACAAAACACAATAATTATGAGAAGTCTTGCCACACATCTAAAATATGATTAATGGTGTGTGTGTGTGTGTGTGTGTGTGTGTGTGTGTGTGTGTGTTTTCTTGGAATATAGAAGTTGTTCTATTTAGTTTCCAAGGATCAACGCAACTGTGATACGATTATTGACGTTAAATGAAAAATTGCATCAACAAGGGAAAGTCAAGAAGAGAAATACCTCATGAAAGTAAAATTTATGTACTCCTCCTCGTTAGTAGATTTCTTAGTCAACTTCGGTTTTCTTTTCTTATGTTTTCTTGTAAAGACTTTACCTTCTTCCTGCATGTTTGCATTGTGCTACAATAGCTCTTAATACTTCAACACACCAAAGTAGCTGTTAAGTAATTTCCACAAGCGGTTACATTCACATATTTGCAATTAACTGTTGTGTTAACGTGCTTGTCACCTGAAGATGTTCAACCCACCGGTAGAGGTGATTCTTTTTTTTAAATTGTAGGTGAGGACACTTAATAAACTTGTAACGGCTTCTGAGAGTTATGTGAAAAACGTCATATCAACTGCAAAACATGCAATTCAACACTCAGTGACAGGAAAATTAACTGAAAACATTTCATATCCTACGATATCTACCTTGGGGCATTCATATAGCAATCTGTCACGATGACACACACACACACACACACACACACACACACACACACACACACACACACACACAAGATGTGTGTGGCAGATGTTTCGAGAGGACACTTTACACAAGGGCTATTAAAAGTGGTGGCGCTGGCTTCACGGTTTTGCAACAGATTTCATTTAAATTCCAATATGTCTTCAGGGTAACATTACATTATAATGGTCAGTCACAAATGCAATTTGTTTTCAAACCTGTA
Organism: Locusta migratoria; assembly: GCA_026315105.1. Taxonomy (NCBI): domain Eukaryota; kingdom Metazoa; phylum Arthropoda; class Insecta; order Orthoptera; family Acrididae; genus Locusta; species Locusta migratoria. The sequence goes on along the minus strand of CM048745.1, from coordinate 283,399,440 downwards.
TTGCACAATGTTGTCATTTGGCATTGAACCATAAATAACCAAGTAACGTTAAGAAAACCACTTGTATATGCGTGATGTCGTGTGTGTGTGTACATACCTGACTGCGTTATGTTGGCAAAACAGTCGAAAATCTGTAATTTTTTCATTGCAATTGGTTTCGCTTAATGTAATGGAGGATCTTTCCATATTTTCGCAACGAACTTCAGAAAATAGAAGTCTTTGGACGCGCTGCCAAAGGATGAGTGGGTGGCTGGCCTGAAATTCGCTTCGATGTCGCCGTCTTACTCAAGCTTTTAAGCTCTACTTACACTGGATAAGCGTATGGTAATGCATTAGCAGCGGTTTTGTTGAGGTAACTACAGCAGTAACACGCGGAACATAACCCTGAAGTACATGCCCGTAGTTTATACTGTGAAGGTGAAAGATCTTGCGGGTCATTATTACGTTTACGACGTTATGAAGGTGGCATCACTAATAGCATTCCCATCTGTGGATTCCGACAATCTGTAGGGGAATCAGTTCCCTTCTAGACAATTGCAATAGAAGAATTGTCTCACTAGCGTGTAAAATTTACAGGTAACTGTACGGAAATAATGAAAATCTGCTTAAGCAGACGAATGAAAATAAGTTAAAAAACTTTTTTACTTTTATTGAGATCAGTTTCGGCAATTCTATGTTGTCAATACATATCTCTTAATGCTTCAAAATTATGTAGCAATATTTGTCCATTCTTCAGTTTCTCCCGGCGTATTTGATGATCAAAATATCCACGGGTGTACTGCCGGTCTATAGTGTCCAACGGGCACAATATTTCGGCGATCATACATGTCGCCATCATCAGGTGAACTGACGGACTGTCAGAGTCGTCAACATAGCGAAAAAGAAAATGATGTTATAAATCGTCCTAGAATCAGGTGGGCGTCAGGAGCACAAAAGACCAGGACGATTTATACTGTCTTCGATTCCTTATACTTCTTCCATACCCTCACAAACGGCTGGAGCGGTAAGATACGTTGGCTGCTTGGTAATGGCTGTCCTTTTTTAATCCACTAATTCCATAGGGAAGCAGCACTGCTGCATAGGGTCATGTCGATCCCACCTGCTACTAGGAAGGTTAATAGTCTAGTCGCGTAGGACTTGTCCAATTTCCGTGGAAAACCAGGGTTTCGCAAAACACAGTTTGGGAACCTTGCCGTAGAGCAGAGATCAGCAAACTCGTTTTTCAACGGAGCCAAATTTCTGTGGTATAGTATAGCAGTAAAAGAAGAAGAAAAAATTGCAAGCTGCACTGATCAACTAGAACTATGCTTTCAGGAGTAGGTTAAAAGTACTAACAAAGAATAGAGAGATCACAATCAATGATAACCCTGAAACTTCGTGGCAGATTAAAACTGTGTGTGGGAACCGTGACTCGAACCTGGGACCTTCGCCTTTCGCGGGCAAGCGCTCTACTGGTCCCAGGTTCGAGTCCCGGTTCCGGCACACAATTTTAATCTGTCAGGAAGTTTCATATCAGCGCACACTCCGCTGAAGTTAGTTTCCCGGAACGTCTTAGAAATCGTCCCTTAATTTAAAATATTAAATAATTTTAATGAATAAAAAAAAAAAAAAAAAAAAAAAAAAGAGCAGCGAAATGATTCCGGATCGGTCGAGATAAGTAAATTTTATGTACTACTCTCGAGGACGCAAACCTTTGATATGGCAGTAGTAAAAAAGTAGAAAAAAGGCACATTCAAATAATATGAGCGTTTATCTACTTGTAACCCTTAAAACGTGAGTCATATTCCAAAAGTAAACACGCCGTGAAAACGTTATATAATTTTCAAAATTAATAGGAGAAATACCTGTAAAATTCACTGTTCGTTGGAAGACAGAAGTAGCATAATACACTGTGTAGGTACTTTCATCGAACACGCCTGGCAATGAGCAATCGACACATTGATAACTGGCTCCCTTGACTAGCGTGTGTCGTGCGCACCTTCCCTGTGCACAGACTGTGGTACAAGACCAACAATACTCATTCGCCCGCAATTAGTAATCATCGCCAAACTTTGAGGACCGGTCTCGATATATACATTTGAACACTTCAAGCGCTTTTGGATCACGCGAAATGGAAACTGTGCCCATATGATTTTTCCTTTCACTATCTTCCGTCAAAATGACTGCAATGAAAAACCAAACAACGCTCAGCATTCATGCCTCTATAAATGGATGGGCAGATGGCGGCCCGAGGATTGTTTTAATTCCGGCCCGAGGAATAAAAATTTGCGGGAGAGGGGACGAAATATTGTAAAACATCGTAAGTAAAGAAATAATGCTCAAGACGCGTAAATAAGAAAAAACAACGTAGGAAAAGGCATGGTCATCACATGAATGTATGCTCAAAAACGCGTGTTTGGAGGGATGCCGTATTTACTCGCTAGTACCCACCCGTAATTTTCGAGGTCATAATACGGGATTCAAAAACACTCGTAAATTCGTGAATTTGTTAGTTACGTGAAATTCGGCAGCCCTAAATTACACGGAATTTTTTTAACATTGACTGTCGCTGGCTCCTGAAACAATGGTCTTTTTACGAGATAATGGTAACAACAACTGACGATCCCTCTCTCATACCTCAACCCCACTCTCCATTCAGTACCATTAGGCTTGCATTTTCCCCGCAATTCGTGTTGAATTCAGATTTATACTGTGAAAACAAACCAAAATGAGTACCAGCGTTCGGAGAATTAGCTGCACGGCATAGTTTAAATTAAGAGCTATCGAGTTTGCAACGAATAATCGTGTCCATGCGGCAGCTCTGACTTTTACGACAGTAACTGAGACACAATGAATATGTTCATTGTATATATCATATAAACAAGTTTTAATGAAATGATTAGCAAATTTAGCCCATCCTAAACCAACCAAATGAACTATTCAATTTACGAAGTTGTTCGCCTATATTATCCTCCCCAATTTCATAAGTAAAAAAAAAAAAAAAAAAAAAAAAAAAAAAAAAAAAAAAAAAAAAAAAAAAAAAAAAAATGGAATAAAAGCGGGTACTACAGCCGAGTAAATACCGTAATTGTTGGCGTGGCGTGTCGGGAAATAATATCGGACCGTTACTCCATAAGAAGGGGCTGTCCGAAAGCTTAAGTAACTATGTGAATCCGGCCAGTGGGTCGACAAAGGTTGCCCACGCCTGCGATATAACATCAGTTTTCAGCCTCCTCGTTGCCGTGAAGTCTGGAAAATGCTGTAGTCTGAAACGATTTGTCAAAGAGCCGAGTTGGAGGGGTCACGGAGCCGCATGCGGCTCTGGAGCCGTGGTTTACCGACCACTGCCCTAGATGAATAGGATACAGTATTCTACTAGCCAGTGTAGAATAACGCTCAGATAAATTTCTGGCGTGCAGCCGAATAAGTTATTAAAAAATTCTTTATTATTCTACTAGATTTATAAAGGGTCTTAACAAGCTACTAAAAAAAAGTTTATACCATTCAAAATTTTTATGTATTCCACTAGTCATTACTTTGTTTATTAACGAAAGAAAGCAAGCTTAAAACTACTCTGCAGCGTTACAGGTGTGCCAGTAGTTACAATCCTAGGTGTTTACGGCCAGCTCACCTAGCCAACCCCGATGAGCATGCCCCTACCACTGGACGGCCCAGACTGATCATTGTCGCTGCAGTCCCCCAAACTACTAATCCCCTTTTGTTATGAAAAGAAACTACTACTAATCTACTCTCTAAACTACGTCTAGGAAAAAATCGGTTTTGCCAGATCTACCGCCAGATCCAGAGGTTGGTGAATAATAGCTAGCCAATGACGGCGATCAGTCCATACTCCAGCGGCATGGTCAGACCTGACGGTCTTGGTCGGTGAAGGTCAAAACCGGTAGGAGTCTAAGTTGGTGTGGTGTCTTTTTTAGGTGATTGTGGACGCGTTTGTATGGCGTTTAAATTGGTCTGTTGTTTAGTTGTTTCTGATATAATCTTGTCTTACTTTGTTGGAAATTGCCTCCACAAGTTGACTGAGGACATCGGATGGAAGGATAGGATGTTATGGGCGCACGACAACTAGGTCTTTAGCCTCCATATAACATAATCAGGCGATGTGTGTGACCTGAATAAAATGAAATGAACACAAATAGGGAACAGAAAGGAAAGTAACCAAACTAGCCAAACGATAAGGAGAACGAAGCAAAGACCCAACCAAACATGGTTATCGTCCAAGATTTACAGTCGTAGACGTTCTCAAAATGCCGTGCCACAGGAGTGGTGGGCGAGCCATTCGTGAGGACACTGAATGTGTCTTCTGATCTTATAAGGTCATGTATGACGTTGCTGGGCAGTTGACTTCCCAATTCTCGCGCCATGTTGTCGAAGTTTGGACACTCTAAGACGATATGCTCTGGATTGCCTTTTCGGCTCCACATTCGCACGCGGGAGACGCCAGCATGAAGTTTACTTGTAATATTTCGGCTGGGTACCGTCCAGAAGATAGATTAAGGAAAGGCAAACCTACATTTTTAGCTTTTTTAGATTTGGAGAAAGCATTTGACAATATTGAGTGGAATACACTCTTTCAAATTCTGAAGTCAGCAGGGGTAAAATACAGGGAAAGGAGTTATTTACAACTTTTACAAAATCCTGACCGCAGTTATTAGATGATGATGATGATGATGATGATGATTGGTGTTTTAGGGCGCTCAACAGCGAGGTTATCAGCGCCCGTATGCTAACGTAAGGAGATGAGAAGAAAATGGGTCCAGTCGTATGGACATTTAACTTCAATTGTACATTAAAAATTTAAAAGACGGTTCAAAGGAAAGGACTGCATAAAAGGGATAAAAGTTTGATAGATGTATGGGGCCCGGTGACTACTTAAAGAGTGACCGAGCCACACTGTCACACATTAAAATCGAACACCCAATATTTTGGGAAGAAGTCCAGATGCTGCACAAAATCTTAGGACACAATCCACGGACGCTTCATCGTCTCCTAAAATAGATTTCAGGTCCTGTGAGAGACCTAAATTTGTCCTCACACCAGCGTATAAATAGCATTCTGTAAAAATATGTCGTATCGACAATTGTGTCCGACATCTGTTACACTCTGGCCGTTCCTCACGACGCAAAAGAAAGCCATGCGTTAGCGGGCAGTGTCCAATTCTAAGGCGAGTAAGGGCGACTTCCTCAGCTCTTCGAGAGCGGAAGGAAGTACGCCATGGACGTACTGAAGATTTTAGGGCGCGTAACTTGTTATCCGCCACATCCAACCACTGATCCTCCCACAAAAGCATGGCTTTCCTTGTCACATAAGAGGTAACAGCCTGCAGTGGGACAGAACAGCGTACAGCAGGGGGGAGGGAGCAAGCCTCCTTAGCCGCCACATCGGCAAGCTCGTTTCCCCGGATCCCAGTATGCCCAGGAACCCAACAGAAGATGATCTCCTTGTTTCGTTGTTGCAGTGCAAGGAGAGCGTCCTGTATATCCTGCACCATCCGATCTGATGGGTACATTTGGTCAATAGCCAGGAGGGCACTTTGGGAGTCTGAACAGATCATGAACTTCACTCCATGATGTCTTCTTATCTGTTCTAGTGCCCTCAGGATAGCAAACAGTTCCGCGTAATAAACGGTAAACTGTTCTGGGAGCCCTATCCGAAGGACAACATCGGGGAACACGACAGAGCAACCAATATGATCACCTTGCTTGGACCCATCCGTGTAGACCGTGACAAAATCAGAATGGTGACTTAAAATTTCGAGAAATTTACTTTTATAAAAGGTATCTGAAGTAAAAGCCTTCCTGTAGAGAGTCAACTCTAAAAGCACCCTGGGCCTCTGAAGTAGCCAGGGACATCCCCTACTCCACCCCTGGCGTTGGACCTGAATGCCTTGCGCCTGTAGCAAATCGAGGCTGTCCCTTGCACGGAACCAAAAGGGCCTTGTTGCCTGCGGACGGTTACGGAACAAGCGTACCAATGATTGTTGATTAGCATTGGAAGTCGCTAGGGAATTTGGAGTTGACATAGATCGGTACGCTTGACGTGCAGTGAGTAGAAGGCGACGAATAGAAAGCGGAGGCTCACCAGCTTCTGCACAGAGACTAACAACCGGACTTGTGCGGTATGCACCCGTGGACAACCTGATACCTTCATGGTGTATGGAGTCCAGCATTTTCAAATAAGAGGGTCTCGCGGACCCATAAACTTGACACCCATAGTCGAGGCGGGGTCGCACAAATGACCTGTAAAATTGGAGGAGACGTGCCCTGTCAGCTCCCCAGGCCCGATGGCTAACACACTTAAGGAGATTTAAAGCCTTGATGCATCGTAATTTTAGTTCCTTAAGGTGTGGCAACCAAGTGAGCTTTTCATCAAAAGTGAGACCTAGGTATTTCACCTTCTCCTTAAAAGTGAGAGCAGTCCCCGCTAGTTTGAGAACTGGGTAATTAAAAAGGGAACGGGAGCGATTAAAATCAACACAAACGGTCTTCTCCAACGAAAATTTAAAACCTGTTCTGTTGGACCATTCCTCCAACCGCCTGATCGTCAGATGTAATTGACGAGCAGCAGTTGCGACGGAGGAGGACGCACAGAAAATGGAGAAATCGTCCACAAAGAGGGAACACTGTACTGGACTTCGTACAGTGGACGTAATACTATTGATAGCAATGGCGAAGGCCGTCACACTTAAAACACTTCCTTGGGGGATACCGTTCTCTTGATGAAAACGGTCAGACAATACGCTCCCGACCTTGTATCTAAAATACCGATCCGAAAGGAAAGACTGAATAAAAATGGGTAGACGACCACGAAAACCCCACTCATGGAGCTGCTGTAAAACATTACGCCTCCAGGTAGTATCGTAGGCTTTTTCGAGATCAAAGAACACACCTATCAGGTGTTGCTTACGTAGGAAAGCTTGTTGGATTTCCCGGTCAAGCAAGATCAAGTTGTCAAGCGTTGAACGGTACCTTCTGAAGCCACATTGGGAGCGGCTGAGTAGGGACCTGCTTTCTAGGACCCATACTAGGCGTCGGTTAACCATACGCTCCAATGTCTTTCCTACACAGCTGGTGAGACTTATGCTACGATAACTACCAGCGTCAGTCCGATCTTTCCCTGGTTTTAAAATAGGTATTAAAACAGACTCTTTCCACGAGCGTGGAAAGTTTCCCGTGAACCAGATTTGGTTAAAAAGCTGAAGGAGGACATGCTTCGATTGCGGTTCCATGTGTTTGAGCATGCTGTACGTTATGTCATCGACGCCAGGGGCAGTATCACAAGGTACTGTTAATGCAGTCTCCAGCTCCCACAGTGAGAACGGTTGGTTATATTCCTCAGCATTTGAGGACCGGAAATCAAAACCAACCCTCTCCTGTATAGCCCGGTGCTGCCGAAAGGCTGCATTCTGGCTAGAATCCGATGTAATGGTGTAAAATGATTCTGCCATTACCTGAGCAATGTCTCGTGGCGAAGTCAGGAGAATTCCTTGCCCTTGTACAGCTGCTATTTGTGGTCGGGAATTCCGCCTCGAGATCCTCCTAATGGCTTCCCATACTCTGCTTGCTGATGTGAACCTATTGATAGAATTCAGGAACTCTTGCCAAGACCTCTCCTTGCTCTCTCGAATAATGCGTCTTGCCCGTGCCCTCGCCACGCGAAAGGTTGCAAGATTGTGATCAGTAGGGCGCCTGTGGAATCGTCGGAGAGCTGCCCTCCTGTTTTGGATTGCAGACCGACACTCCTCGTTCCACCAAGGAACAGGCTGCCTCTTAAAGTTGCCCTTCGATTTGGGGATCGACGCATCGGCAGCGGCGCGAATCACGGCTGTAGTGTGATCCACCCAGTTCTGAACGCCTTCATGCCTTTCCAAAACAGCCAACTGTTTAAAAAGCTGCCAATCAGCTTTCTTAATAAGCCATCTCGGCTGCCGTCGAGCATGATCCATTCCATCTGGCAGAGTTACCCAGATAGGGTAGTGATCACTGCCATGGAGGTCGTCGTCTGCATCCCACTGGGCAATGTCTGCAAGAGCTGGCGAACAGAAGGAGAGGTCAATGGCGGAAGACGTACCTGTAGCAACGCTGAAGTGTGTGGCCTTACCCGTGTTCAGCAAAATCACCGATGTCGACTGTAACACACGCTCAACCATTCGACCCCTGGGGCAAGTGGTGTTAGATCCCCATAAAGCATTATGAGCATTGAAATCTCCTAAAATGAGAAAAGGGCGAGGAAGGTCATCGAGAAGCTGTGTCAAGAGTACAACATCGAGAGGCTCTCCAGGTGGTAAATACAGAGAACACACTGTAAGCTCAGTGTGTGCCAACACACGGACTGCAACTGCCTGTAGCGTCGTAGTTAGTTGCACAGGCGTAGAATGGAATGTGTCCTTGATGAACACTGCCACACCGCCTTGCGCCCTATCGCCAGTCAGGTCGTCTTTTCTGTAGAGGTGATAGCCTCTAAGTACAGGTGCGTCACACTGCTTGAAATGTGTCTCCTGAAGGGAGACACAGAATGGTCTGTTCTGCAGAATAAGACGTAATTCGTCCAAACGAGCCCTGAATCCGTTCATGTTCCATTGGAGTATGGTTCCCATGTCAGCGGTGTGGTTGTAGTTTCCCCCTATCCTTGTGCCTAGACGGTGAGGCACTGTTTGATCGGGCAGCGGCATTAGGGCTGACTGATTCCGGTGATGAGGTATCCAGGTCCATTATGATATCCTCGTCATCGGTTAAGGCTGCCAGAACGACATTCGATGGTGCCTGGGGGAGGGTTTCTATCGAATGCCGAGGCGCCTTCTTTGGTTTCTTCTTCTCTGAAGAAGATGAAGGAAGGGCGTGTTGCTGAGCACTCTGCTTTCGGGAAGCACTCTGCTTCTGGGGGGCCACCTGCTTCTGGGCAGCTCCCTGCTGTTGAGGAACGCGTTCTGTTGGAACGGCACGTTCCTGTGGGATGGTACTCTCCTTTTGAGGTGTCTTCTCAATTATTACTGCAGCTATCTCGTCCTTCACATTCATTGGGTCGGCCTGTATTCCGATATCTCGACTAATCGAAGTTTGGCATGTACAAATGCAGGTGCAAGTTTCGCTGGTGGAAATGGGGATGGTCTGTGTAGATGCATCAACAGTGGGCGTGGGTTTCTGGAGTAGTGAGGCATAGGAGGTCGGAAACACCGGAGGCTGTGTCGCCTTATATTCTTTTTTGGCCTCCACATATGGAATACGTTTGCGCACTTTTATCTCCTGTATTTTTTGTTCTTCAACAAAGACAGGGCAATCACGACTCCATACAGGGTGGCCTCCTGAGCAGTTTAGACACGTTGCTGGGGAAGGACAGTCGACCCCAGAGTCATGAGCTGCCTGTCCACACCTCCCACAGGTTGGTTTGCCTCCACAATTCTGTGTGGTATGACCGAAACGCTGGCATGTGAAACACCTCATAGGGTTCGGTATAAAGGGCCTAACTTTCAGACGGAGAAACCCTGCCATAAGATGTTCTGGCAAAGATGGGGAATTGAAGGTAACAATGAAGGTAGGGGTTTTCTCTATCACTCCATTGTTCCTGCGGGTCCTTTGCTCAACGTCAATGATACCCTGTGACGCCCACTCCTGTTTTAATTCTGCCGTTTCGATGTCCACAATGTCACGGCATGTGACCACTCCTTTGCTGGAATTTAGCGTGTTGTGTAATTCTACATCAATGTCATATTCCCCTAGCTTTGCTGAATTCAGGAGGAGGTCCACCTGCTTTGCTCTGGCCGTCTCAACTAACAAAGCACCATTCCGCAGCCTCTTAATTGATTTCAAAGAACCTGCAAGTCCTTCCAGTCCCTTATTAATGTAGAAAGGGGAGACCTTTTCAAAGGTACCCTCTTTCCTCTTAATAACTACGAAAACATTATTATTAATGACTCCTTGAGCCCTGTTACTATGACTAGATTGTGTCTCAGGAGGACTGGCCTCCCTCAACCGCTTAGATGACTGGGTGCGAGTGCCCCCTGACGGTACACCCATCCCGCCGGGGTTAGAAACATGTGAGGACTCCATCTCGGTCCCACGAGCAGCTAGGGAAGGGACGGTCCACCCAGGCAGAGCCCCGCTTGCCTGGGTAAGCCTTTTACAACTGAGGTGCGGCAGGTTCCTCAGAGGTCGCTCGCTATCGACTGTTCAACCTCAACAGCCATGCATCCCATCAGCACGCAGCACACCTTAGGATTGAGGGGTTTTTTATAGAGGTTTTTTCCATCCTCACGATCCGGGCAATAAAGCCGAGATCCCCGCTCCCTGTAACACACAACATTCCACCGCTGCGCCATGCGGTGGTCGCTGAAGCATGTCCAGGGCTTACGGTCTGGAGGACTGGCGGCGCTTACCAGTCCTCAGCTCAGGACCCCGGGTTCGCCAAGCCCGTCCTCAGCAAATTAATGCTGAGCCCCTGAGGGGGCAGTTATTAGACTCGAAGGGCATGAAAGGGAAGCATCAGTTGGGAAGAGAGTAAGACAGGGTTGTAGCCTTTCTCCGGTGTTATTCAATTTGTACATCGAGCAGGCGGTGAAGGAAAGCCAGGAAAAATTTGGAATAGGGATTAAAGTTCAGGGGGAAGAAATAAAAACATTGCGTTTTGCCGATGACATTGTAATTCTGTCAGAGACAGCAAAGGACCTGGAAGAGCAGTTGAATGGAATGGACAGTGTGTTGAAGAGTGCATATAAAATGAACATTAACAAGAGCAAAACAAAAATAATGGAATGCGATCTTAGAAAATCAGGCGATGCTGAAGGAATTAGATTAGGTAACGAAACAATGAAGGTGGTAGATGATTTTTGTTACTTGGGTAGTAAAATAACATGCGATGGTCGCAGTACAGAGGATATAAAATGCAGAATGGCAATGGGAAGAAAAGCATTTTTGAAAAAGAGAAATTTGCTAACATCGAATATTAATCTAAGTGTAAGGAAGTCTTTTCTGAAGGCATTGTGTGGACTGTTGCCTTGTACGGGAGTGAAACATGGACGATAAGCAGTGCGGACAGGAAGAGAATAGAGGCTTTTGAAATGTGGTGCTACAGAAGAATGGTGAAGATTAGGTGGGTAGATCGCATAACTAATGAAGAGGTACTGAACAGAATTGGTGAGAAAAGGAATTTTTGGCATACCTTGACTAAAAGAAGGTATCGCTTGGTAGGACACATTCTTAGACATCGAGGAATCGTAAATTTAGCATAGGAAGAAAGTGTGTGGGGTAAAAGTCGCAGAGGGAGACCAAGGGACGCGTATAGTAAGCAGATTCAAGTGGATGTGGGTTGCCGTTGTTATGAGGAGATGAAAAGGCTTGCTCAGGGTAGAGTAGGGCGGAGAGCTGCATCAAACCAGTCTCCGGACTGAAGACCATAACAACAACAACAACAACAACAACAACAAACCATCCAGCCATATTGAGAGAGAAACGCAGGCTAACGCTCTAGCATGCGTTTCCACCACGCAGGTTTATAAGAACGAAGCGCGTGCGTCAGTCTACAACGCTGGACGGTGCCCAGCCGAAGAATTAGAAAAAGTAAATTTTATGCGGCTGCACGCTCGGAACTTACATGAAGTGACTGGGTCGCAAAAACAGGAAAATGCACAGTGCATAATTATGCTCGGTTCTAAGTTCAGTCTCAATGATAAAAGAGTGAGTAATCCAATAGGCTAGAGCGCTTGCTGAAGGTAATAGCTCTAGGCGGCCAGGAGGTGGACCGGACCTCCGGCCAGCTGAGCCCGGAGCCAGACGGGAGTGGGGTTCGATTTCACTTTCACGGCAAGGTAAGGCAAGGCAGGACAAGGCAGCGCGAGGCGAGGCGAGCCAAGGCGGGGCGGCAGCAGCTGACGCCGACGTCGGCGCGGCCAGTGAGTGAGTGTCTGCTGGGAAGGCGGCTGGAGCTGGCACGTAGCACGCAGCCACCACTCAGTCCACGCCGGCCATGTACGGACGCGGCCTCAGCCTGCAGTTGGCCGCGCTGCTCGCGGCCGCCGCCTTGGGTGAGTACGATGCTCTCACCTCCGCTGTCAACAGTCTCTCCACACGACGCAGCCACCACACGATCCTTGATGTATCCGTCACAGTAAACACTTTTTTTTTTTTTTCGACGTGAGCAGGGACCACAAGTATTAACCCTGCAGTAATAGCATTAGTGGTCGTGTTTTCAATATTATTTGTTCCCATGAAACTAAAAGCATTAACTTGTAGGCTTCCAGCAAAGGATGCGTCGAAATCCAATTACAAGTGGTTACATTTCTGTTAGTGCCATCAACTAGTGGAATGGACGCGTGATTTAAGACGTCATGCTACGGACTGGGCGGCCGTTCCCGCCGGAGGTTCGAGTCCTTCCTCAGGCATGGCTCACTGGGTTATTCTTGGTATATAAGTAGTTGACGGCGAGTCTAGCGACTGATGGCCATAAGAGTTTGGTCCAATAGGTTTACAAACATTTGAACACAAGACAGAACTATAATCAATAACAGCACTAGTTAATTCTGAACTTAAACACTAAAATCACTAACCGAAGAGGAAACTGAAATGGTAACATCGCGAGTGACAACTGTCAGCCAGAGCAAACTATGTGGAGATACTGCTTTGTATTCAACCTAACAATAGACATGTTCAAATAAGAATTGTGAAATACTGTCCGTTATGTTCAAATGTTTGTAGAGTCTATGGGACTTAACTACGGGGTCATCAGTCCCTAAACTTACAAACTACTTATGAACTACTTACAACTAAGGACGGCACAAATATCCATGCCCGAGGGGGGATTCGAACCCCCGACCGTAGTGGCCGTGCGGACCGTAACTGGAGCGCCTCAATCCCCTCGGGCACCGCGGCCGGCACTGTCCGTTATAGTGGAGCTTGAAGGTGACAAGAAAAACAGATTGCGTCTTTTTTCATGTCATATGCGATCCTTCCTATTTGAATCTTACACCTTCTGTGTAGTAACATTGTTGTTTGCTGTTTATTTTCGTCAAGGAGCAAACGACAAACTGAGCAACGCATCCAAGTGATAAGGACATTATAAAAACAGTGAAATTTGCAAGGCAACAGGTCGTGAATTGCGTATGACAGTCTGGCGTAATGCTGTTTCAAGCGAATCATCAGCTCTGAGGTTGATCCTGCAGTTTGAAACCACGGTTTCTGTTTCAAACGTTAAGAAAGCGACAACCGCGTTCTGATCGGACATGTGAAAACATTGCTGTCCTGTGTAACAATATGAATACATGTGAATGAGATTCAACTTACACGACAGTTGAATCTTGCAGATCTGCCCAATGGGTCTTGACAAGCGAAGATAACGGTAAATCGCAAATAATAAGAGCGGAATATCCTCAGATGAGGCGCACTTCCACCTTGGTGGGTACGTCGATAAGCAGAACTGGAAACGAAAATCCGCGAATGACTGTCAGAGATACAACCGTAACGCACGACTATGCTGTATGGGTTCTGGGCAGGAGGAATGATCGGCTCGTATTTTTATGAAAATAAGACAGCCGTCACTGAACGGCGACCGTACAAAAATATGCTGCTAGTTTCTCAATCTTATTGATGAAAATAACGATTTTCGGTTTTAACAAGATGTTTCGATATGTCATACCACGAGAAACGATTGCTCTGCGGAATTAAAGGTTTCTTTAAAAAATTCTCTCTGCGTAGCAACGAGCAATGGCCTGCCAGTATATGCGATCTCACGCCTTGTGACTTTTTCGTGACGATTTGTGAAAACAGAAGTGTATGCGAACAAACCACAAACAATACACCAACTGAAGGATGAAATTAAAATAGTTATAAACGGCATCGCACCAGATGATTGCGTCATCGAGAAATTCAATGAGCGCATTGCTCGTTGCCGCGCGGCCTTAGGTGGTAAAATGGGGGGTGTAATTTTGCATACGTAAATGGGATAAATTAATGTGTTCGTAAAAAGCATTACATATTTATTAAATATTGTATGTTCTATAGCATTTTAATATCCGTACCTACTTTCCGAACAACCTATATCAATTTATGACCCAAGTTTCATATAGCTCAATCTATTAATAAAATATGATACTGCGAGTGTGGCTTCAGCGTGTTAACAAATAGTCATTCGAATAAAGATGAAACATCGTATACGATTTAAATGCATTACAAACTGTCATATACCGTGATCACAGTTCTTCCAGAACCAATTACAGTTTCTGCTGTAACACATTTTCGTAGATTCCATCTAACCTGCATGTAAGCCCGCTCATACCATTGTGTCTGTACCACTTAGCTGTTATTTCTACAGCATATGAGCTACGTACCTCTGTACAACAATCTAAATCTTACTACAAGATAGTCTACTAAGCCACCTCTCATAATTTTAATACATATCTACCGCATCATCGCTACTTGTCTTTCTTATGGCTTCACCACTGTCGAACTGGTGGTCTGGAAAAGTCAGTGACTTCATCACCTACTCTTTCCGTCACGTTAACTTACATCTGTTGTATTTACGCTTCAAACCGTTGTACGCAATCATTATTTTTCGATATATGTTTAGTTTTTAAAATCGCCACTTTCTGCAAGCACCGACGAAGAATTTTTTGTGGGTATAAATGGAGTTCTCTGTTGTTTATATACATTAACATCTTAGAGTTGCCTCTCTTGCGCAATAGGATCATTTCGTAACTGATAATATTACTATTTAATATAAGAAAGAGCTTAAACTATTCCTGTCGTGCTCATAAAATTTGAACATTGTAGTACAATACTCGTCTTCGTCCCTTGTGAGTCATGCTTCACTAGTCAATTAAAGATTGTTTTCTTAAGTGGTGCTGAAGAGGGGAACCAACAGTTCTTTTTAAAAGTGAATTGTAATCCAACTGCCAAAGACCTATGGACCAACGTGAGTGCAGAGAAGATTGTTTCAGTCTATTTTGGTCGATGCACGCCTGAGAAGATTGTCATTTATTTTATTTTATTTTATTTTATTTTTTTTTTTTTTTGCTCCCCATATGAAATAATAAGATTTATAGAAATCTTCGGCGTCAAACAATTTCCTGTGTGGAAGATCTCTTAATCACACAAACCATACCTAGATCATAACACAAAGTGATTGGGCAGCTACCATAGCAACACGCAATCAGTACACGAGGTTAGTCACATCTTCTGCCCTTTACACAGTTGCACGTCACTTTGCTGTCACGTCAAAAGCGGTCGACAACTGCAGTTTGTAACGTAACCGTGATTCGTTATTATACGGTTTGTTTCTCTTACTGATTGGTGTGAAACTGCTTGGGAAACGTAACGCTATACACTAGTATATCCTGCAAAACGAACTCAATAGCACGTTAACGGTAACGTACTCAGTAAGAGAAGGCGCAGCAGCAGCTGCTGCTATCGGTGTTAAGTTTGACATACTGCGCCAAAGCGACTCTTCAATTCCGAGCTCAACTGTTATTCTGATTTCAGGAGTTCAAATGTTCAAATGTTTGTTAAGCTTATGGGACTTAACTACGGGGTCATCAGTCCCTAAACTTACAAACTACTTATGAACTACTTACGAACTAGGACGGCACAAATATCCATGCCCGAGGGGGGATTCGAACCCCCAACCGTAGTGGCCGTGCTGACCGTAACTGGAGCGCCTCAGTCACCTCGGCCACCGCGGCCGGCGATTTCAGGAGTAATTTGCCTTAATGTTCCAATACTTCGCTGAGCCACATTAGGATCAATTGAAGTTTGGGATACGTACGACCCGTCGGCTTTGAACAATGACGTCATATCTGAGTTAAAGACGACAGTTTGTTTACAAGCAGAACACAGATTATAGATTACGATTTTGTGTTTAGAAAGTGATCTGTAGCTTCTCTCTGATAGGTAAAGGTTACCAGAGGTTTTTTTTTCTCTCATGTGAACGCCGAAGGTGCTTTTTTTGGGCTGAAACCTGTGATCGATGGTATACTCTGTTGTGGTAATCTGTAATTTACGAGAATACTTACAGATAATTTATTATCTACAATTACATAAGTATTACGATATTATCCCGTACGTTTATATTCGTTGATAGTGTTAGTTTTGCTAGTTGGTATATCTACGTAACGTATCTTGTGAGACTCAGCTATGACGTCACGGATTAAAGCCGGCGGATTGTATCGCGGTCTTCAATTATGCCCCACATTATTCCATGTCCTCGAAAACTATTACCAACTGGAACAGAAACCACACTCCGCTGTAGCACTCGAGTACAGGGAAGGAGAACTTAATACAGTATGTTCTGTCTATACGGAGTTATAAACGTGTTTAATTACCAACCCTACGATAAAAAGATAGATCATATACTGACTTCCCTAACTCAGGTCGAAGTAGTAAAAGAATAACACCGAATCGTCGAAACAAAAGCGCAGGTATAATTTCTTACGCAAGAATGAAACAAAGTCTTGAACGTGGACACATCAGCGGTTATATAAACTGAATAAAAGGCAACGGTTCATGTAGCGCGATAATCATCGCTAATGTCGCAAATGGTTATCATTATATAACAGAGGAAAAAGGCATCTTAAGGTTTTACTTTGTCGATACCAAGGCCATCACGAGAAATCTGGATTAGTTAAAGGAAAATGAGGAGGGGGAGGCGGCGGAGAACTGCCAATGGCCCTATCGAAAGAAGCATCCCAACAACTTCCTGCAATATTCAACGAAATAGTTTTAATGTTAAAAAATGACTACAGTCATCTATTTATAACGAGTTGGACCGATTCCAAAAGTACAGGAGAACAAAGTTTTCAAACTGTACAATTGTTAGTACTCCTAAGGAACCAATCTTCTGTGATCATCGATCCCTAATTTAAGAAGTACTTAAAGTAACTTATAACAACAACAACAACAACAACATGATGGGTAAGGATGGGGAAGGAAATCGGCCGTGCGCTTTGAAAGGAACCATCCCAGCATCTGGGTGGCCGGAGGTGGATTTGAATTACCATCCTCCCAAATGCGAGTCCATTGCGATACCACTGCGCCACCTCGCTCGGTAAAAGTATGATGAGACTACAAGCGCAATTGAAAGTGGCAAAATACTACTATACTAAGAACCAGTTCCGAAGGTTAAACCATCTTAACATTATCAACAATAATTCAATTGTCTCATTATACCAAATTATTGAATATAAGGCATTGAATTAAAATTTGTATGTGACCGGAATTGTAACCCGGGACCCCCTTCTTACTAGGCAGACACTTTAACCGCTCAGTTAACAAAGCCTTACGTGTAACGCGGGGCTACATGGTTTACCTCCACAAAACATACTTTAATTCTGGCTCAACGTCCCCCTTTGAAATACGTATCAAAGACCTATTCTTATATTCAAAATCTTCAGATTGTTGTAATTTTATTTTAATAAAATAATACCGGTTACAATGTTAGCAGGCTCTACCTCTGTATTACCTACAGTTACTAATAGCCAGCACCAGGTCATGGAGCTGTGAATTCATTTCAGAACCGGGGCAGGTTTCTGTTGCAGGTGGCCTATCTGATTGCTTACAGGCGCAACAGTATTCCCTATATTTACTGACCGAATTGAAAAAATTTCAAATGCTCATTAAGCGGGAAAATCTGATGTTAAATTTAACACGGTAAAACAAGTTTTATAATCGGAAACTTTGTTTTGTCTTTAAGCTGACGGCGCTCAGCTTTTCCAACTTTATTAATTCAGTACTTGAAAATGGTAACACTTTGAGAATTCCTACAAATTTCACACTTCGACTCAAACCTTTACAAACCATTTTCTCGCCGACACAATCCCACGAAATAATGAAAGTTGTCACTACTGATTCGCTATTCATGTGGCTGCACTTCAGCATCTACAATGACGTTACAATTTATTAATTTTAATACTAAATCTGTTTGCAACTTACTTTGTGGACGGTATCTACATATATTTCCGAATGCGCCTGAACAATTATATCACTGTATGGCACATAGTTCAGAGCAATATGACGTGGGCATGTCAAAAACTACAACTTGTTTAAAAAGTAAAACTTCAAAATCAGGCTGACGTTTGAATGTATTACTTCTTTATTACTAATGCTATTCACAATACATTTTGCATTTGGTATACGCCTACTTACATCTATCAATGAATGCACGTGCAAAATTATATTACCGAGATCAGCATATATGTCGTCATAAATAATGACATGTGGCACAGATGTGCATTTGCTTAAAAATAAACTCAAATGACCCATTTTCCTGGCCTCAGTCGTGCCTTTATACTGGTACACTGGTAAGATATATAGATATACATGAGAGAGAGAGAGAGAGAGAGAGAGAGAGAGAGAGAGAGAGAGAGAGAGAGAGAGAGAGAGAGAGAGAGGGGAGGGGGGGCATGTCACAATCTATACGCTCTTGATATACCGAATACATCAATTACATCAATGTTTGGAATGTTGAAATACCCAGAAGTACGCAAGTAACTGAACTGAGCTGTATATTATATAAGATTTGGAGCGATGTGACGCCTTCGCGTGCTGCTATTAGATGTTCTGAACTTCATGAGCCTGGATAATTTCCTGTGTAATCTTCGTCCACTTGGTTTGTAGTTTTTATCCTTGCACACGAAAACTTTTCTGCGTATCGTGATCCCAACTGCCTTTGATAGGAACACCAAAGTAATTCAACGGCATTTACTATGAAATCACTGAACCATATTAAAATTACAATGTATTTTCGTCTAATTACATTCATTGCATTGTATTTTATCACGCCTGGCATAAAATATCTGAAAGCAGCATTAGGCATTTGAGGATAACCTCATATCGGGTCCTTTTTATATTATTATAGTGATTCATTGGCACTATACATTCTGTTCGTTTCCTTCTGCAGCTAGGTGTCGACATTAAACACATCAAAAAAGAAAATTGTGTCTGAGTAACTGCTTTCATTACTCATCTAAAAGATTATGCTTACTCTTCTTGCTTTAATGCTCGGGATTTACGACCTATTGTGACAGTTACCAACTCGAAGTGCCTTCACTATCTGAAAACAAAGACGAAATGTTTGTGCAGTAACAAAACACGAAACTACTGATTGAACAAAGGATCGTCCATAAAACGGTGACATTGTCACAGAATGACAAATTACCTACTTTGAAAATACAGAACAAAAACAGTAACGTCAAAGAATAACCTAGATTTGGAGAAGAAAAAACAAAAATTCTTCTCTCTATAGTCTCTCTCAAAATATTTCGTTTTAGAAATAATCGATTTGTTTTACGTTTCTCGGTAGATAGAAATACTGCATTATCATACATGTTATCCCTTTCTGCGATGAGCAGATAGCGAGCGGATGGTGTTTAACAGAGTGGTCTGAGGTGGTAATGCTGATTTGCGGAGACACCTGTTTCGAACAATTTGTGCAAAAACACAACATTATCGAAACCTCTTGTCATCAGAAAGTACAGTGCAGCTGGCTATTAATTACAAAATTTCTTATTCCACACATACACACACAATATGTAAAGAAACATTAAATTTCCGCATCTGGTTTGTATTGAGGGGAGCAAAGATCTGCTACACACCAGTAAATCAGACAGCAGTGAGTGATGTGCAGTTTGTGTATGGAAATGTTGTAGTTGGGTATAGCTGTATTCTAGCCTTGACATATATTCTGATATTGAAATATAACGCAATTACAGTTCCCAGAACGAACTTTCACTCTGCAGCGGAGTGTGCACCGATGTGAAACTTCTTGGCTGATCACAACTGCGTGCCGGACCGAGACTCGAACTCGGGACCTTTGCCTTTCGCGAGCCAGTTCCCTGCCTACTGACCTACCCTAGCACGACCTGTCCTCAGAGCTATCCTTACGCTAATAATAGTCTACTACCTTCACAAAATTTCTCCAACATACCTTGCTGGACTAGCACTACTGGAATAATTAATTCCGCGGAGGTATGGCTTAGCTTGGGGGATGTTTATAGAATGTAACTTGCACTCTGTAACGGATTGTACGCTGACATGGAACGTCCTGGCAGATTAAAATCTTGTGCGGATCGAGACTCGAACTTGCGACCTTTAATGTTCTACCGTGTGAGCTACCCTTGCACTGCTAATAGCTTTAGCCGTTAATATTTACTAAACCTATAACACAGTGTTTCACTTTAACAACCGCGCTGGAATGGCCTTGCGGTCTGGAGCGCTACAAATGCCTCCTCCCCCGTCGGACGTTCGAGTTGTCTCTCGGGAGCGCGCGCGTGCGTGCGTGTGTGTGTTCTTCAGTATAAGTTAAAAGTAGTAAGTCTATGGACCGATGACCAGAGACGTTTGGTCCCTTAGGATAGACACTCAACCATTTAGCTCCAATTGCATGAACATACAGCTAACAAGTAAGTATTAGTCTGGACATTTGTTATAGTTTAAAAGAATCTCTCATTACCATAAAAATTATGTAATCCGGAACATTGTAATATGTACTAATACTTATTACACGGTAGAAGAGCCAGCTTTGAGTGCCTTTTAGTTTAGCTGTTGATTTCTGTTACTAGTTTTTGTGGTACTTTTGTATCTCACAAACCCATTTTAACAGCATTTTATGCGAGACGTTGTGTTCGTAATTTCATGTTACGATTTTTTACATTATTATTAATATCAATATATCGCATAAAGTATAGTTAAAACGGATTTATGAGATACAAGCGTAGCACAAAAACTAGTAAACGACAGCAACATCTAAAATAACAGCCAATCTGAATATTACAAGTGCACCTGAAGATGGCTGTTCTGCCAAAATGAGTAGCTCATCTTATTAATAAGTATTAATAAATATTAGAGATCCGGATTATAATCGTATGATTATCCTTCTACGGCATCGCTAAGACCGTGGGCCCAGGATACAGTAAGTTAAACCGTAAAAATTGTTTGAATAATTTAGTAACAGAGTTTTAACTGAATGGATAGACACGTGGTCTCAAGTGCCAACTGGAGGATGGGGAAAAAATACCTGAAATGGACTGTGTCACAATACAGCATCACAAAGCTAAAACATGCTGGCCGGCAGTGAGGCGTCCCTGACTGACGAAAGACGGTGAGAGTGGGCCGTTCTGAAGGACGCGCAGGTGAAAGAACCAGGAACTGGAGCACAAAGGATCCCGTGACGTAACTGCGTGTGTTTCCTTAAGCAAAACAGCAGGTGCATTGTTACACCGCCAACAAAGCAGCAGCTACTCAGCGGCGAGCATTTCTTACACCACGTAGAGGAGACAGAAGTATGTTCAGACAGATAATACGTGCAAGCAAATACTAAACTGAGCTTAAATCTGCACAATAACGATTTAGTGACTCATCACCTCCTGCCAACAACAAATGCAATCATCATAAACCTAACTGTATGACTTCATAGTGTAAGAGGCTGAAACGTAAACCAATTTTGTAGGAGTAGATCGTCCTGATTTTATTTGCACTACTTGCAAAGAGAAGTATTCGCTCATTGCTAAATGTGAGTGCATCTGGAGCATTTCAAATATCGATAAATGTGTAACTTGAGAATCGCAAGAGACTAACAGATGGCTCTCAAAGAGGAGAATCCCAGATAAACTGTGGTGTCGCAATGCTTTAGATGATAACGCAGCGGCATAAAGCGCTTTTTACGAGCGCATATGGCTATATTTGACATCTGTGAGTAGTCTGCTTTAATTTTTTTTCTTTCTTTCAAATTTCATTTTATACGTTCTCTTGCATTTAATACGTTGTGTGAAATTGTACGCTTGAGAAGATTAAGTAGAAAAATTATGTCACAAAGGAATTCACGATATTAGTTGCAAAGATGCACTGAATTAAATCAATAGGGAAAGATAAAAATTAGTGCGCAGGCGGGAAACGAACCCGGGTGTCTCGCTTACTAAGTAGCTGCAATGACCACTACGCCACTGGGACACAGTGATCTCCTTATCTGCACGGACTACTCTAGCACGCCTGTTAGACGCAAACATTCAACTTATCCATACACTACTCAAGTAGTGCCGCTTTCCATTTTCACTCATTACTCGCTGCATTTCGCCGATTCCAAATGTTCAAATGATTGTATATGCGAGGGACCAAACCGCTGAGGTCTTAGCTGGGAGGGGCCGCGCAGTACATCCCACGCAGTTCGCAAAGTACGGGCTTCGTATACATCCTCACTGAAGGAAGGATTACTGTCCTTCACCGTGTATATACAGATCGAAAAGAACAAACCCCACATATGTATATAGAGCATAGGTGCTAACTGCTACTCTGTTTTACATTTGGTGGTGGTAACATAGGTTGCAGTAGTAACAGTATCATAGGGGTCACTGCTTAACATTTCTAAGTAAATATAGTATGTAATACTATACCTCACGCTGAAAGTCGTCAGTATGCGATATGTCTCCCTCCAAGTGAGTCAATCTTCTGACTTCCAGCTTACTACTGGTTAGCTGACGTAGATGATTTGTAGTAGACAACCAAAAACAAGTCGAAAACGACGATGTAGCTACTCACAGCAACGATGAAAGACATTTTCGTGTTATTTCACAGAAGCAATTTCTATAAACAGTTTATTTACAAACGAAAGCTAAATCCAGAAGGGCAAATTGGTGAACTGAAAACTATAGCTGCGGCGAAAGGAGGATGGTGAGAAGAGCTTTCTTTATCGTGACATCATCTCTAGACACGATGCACAATTTGAGACTGGACTAGGACAACGAGACATCTTAAGAGTTTTCTTTATGTAGTTTACAGTTTATGGAACTACAGGAAACATGATACTGGACTTCGATTTGAAACCTCATCTTGCCAGATGAATACCCAGTTACTACAGCACGGTGCCCCGCCTTATTCGTTAATATATGGCAGGGGCAAAGATATGTGATGCATTGGTGGGGCAAAGTTAGCCATCGTCCAAAGAACTGAAGTTAAAATTTCAAGTTTTTGGTATCTCCTCGAGTTAGAGGAAAAAAGCGTTGGATTCGCATTCAGTAAAAGTGATGTTTAAATCACCTTCAAGCCTTCTATATTTTGGTTTCCATTCTTACTCACCAAATACGCGTAATGATGGTGTGGTTTCTTTGAAAAGCTACATACAATTTCCTGCTACATCCTACCCAGTCCACAAGTGCGACAGTGTCTCTTATCACCAATTCGCTGACGCTATCTTACTTTCATTTACGGAAAGCTTTAATCGAGTAGACTGGATACGAATTTGAGTAACGAACGCTTTATCATAAGTTGAACGATGGAAACTGTGATACAGTAAATCTGCATCTGAACTCTAGTCTTTGTCAGGAACCCTACTTTCTGGCGCTAAATCGAAGAAGGTTCTTTTCCTATTTCTTCATTTTCTTGTTTTCAAGAAAAATAATCTTCGAAGGTCGAAGAAGATAATGAACATAAACTTCGGGAACTGTCATTTAGGCAGTACTTTCTTGTACATAGCACCGCACAATTGTGTCCAAATAATGTAACCGATAATTGGGACAGTGCAGTTACAGATATTAATTCTTTTTGCTGCCAGAGCAAATAAACGTTAAGTAAAACGTCCAATTCAACTTTTTAGAATAATGATTATTCAGTGTTTAACAATCCTACATCTGAGACCACCCTCCTGATTCTTCATCTACGTGCACAGATATTTACAAAGTTTTGTCTACATGCTAAGACTGCTATATGGGCGATATCTACGAGGGGGAGTTGGGAGATAAGTTTCCCCTGTCGTCTGTGGGCAGCAGAGTTTATATATATATATATATATGAGAAATTAAAGATAAGACATGTCTTTATTTTTCTACATAATTTCCAAGTACATTGAGACATTTGTCAAACTGCTTTATAAGCTTCAAAAAGCCGTCAAGGAAAAAATTCAAGGCGTTGCATACGGAAGAAGCGTTGTACGGCTATGGAATGGAAACATCCGACATCACCTATCCGAGAGAAGTTCAAAAGCCGTCCGTCTGCAGGTAAAGTGCTACGCACCGTTTTCAGGGACGCCCAAGGAGTTTTGTTGCTGGACTTTTTGGAGGATGCAACCATTAATGCTGCGCGGTACTGTGCAACTCTGTCGGTATTAAAACAGGTGATTCGGAAAAAGCGATCTGGCGTTCTGCGGATGACATTGCGAGACCACACTCGGCGACGGCAACGCAAAACCATATTGTAACTCTTGATTGGGAGCGCCTGCACCAACCGCCATACAGACCTGATTTTGCACCAAGTGACTTCCGTTTCCAGCTTTGAAGAAATGACACGGCGGAAGGCGCTTTGGAAGCAATGCTGACGCCAAACAAGCCGTTCAACGCTTCTTCCGCCTGCAACGCCCTGATTTTTTTCCTGGAAGGCTTTTTGGGGCTTATAAAGCGGTACGACAAATGTCTCAATGTACTTGGAAATTATGTAGAAACATAAAGATATGCCTTATCTTTAATGCCTCATTCTATTTATTTTCTTTTCATAGGCAAGTCTGACCACAGTAGATAGGGGAAAATTATTTTCCAAGGCGCCAAAGGCAGTTCCTCAGTGGATACACCGGTTCCCGCTAGGTCACTAAAGTTAATCGGCACAGCGGCCGGGAGTGAGAACAGCTGACCACAGCCACGCTCCCCCTCCCCCTCTTATGCCGCATAGTTTGACGCCTTGCGACCGAGGATGACACGGCGGTCGGTCGGCAAGCATTGGACGAAGGTTCCATTTTTCCTATTACAAGGCATTAAGCGACGAATATTGGAAATGGATCGATAATCCGAGTGCTGTATCCCTTGAGAAATAAACATATCGAATGTTCTAATGGAAGAGCAACAGAGAACACACACGCAGCCCCTCACTACCTCATCTCGTTTTTGGTATGCCCAGATTCGTCGCAAGATTAACACACGCTTAGATGCCACTGAGTTTAAATTAATATGTCATAACAAGAAAATTAACGCAGGCGGGAAATCCGGAGCGAAGCAAGTATAGAGAAACGCAAGTGACGGACCGAGCGAACAGTCGCTTAGAAAGGTAATGGCAAAACTTAGCCGTGTACGGCGGGCGGCGTGTTACAGTGAGTGCCGGACGACAACCTGGGAAGGCAGTCTACCAGTTGCGTACCCCGGACACGCACGTTCTGCGCTTGCTACATCGAGGACTTTTTCAGCAACGCGGTTTCACTTACAAGACGGGAAATGCTGACCTGCGTAGGGGAAACCCGACAAATCGTTTAAAATCACACATGTAGCTCTCGGGGAAAAATATTGTTATTGCAGCTGCAGATAAATGTTATATCTTCAGCACAGACACGTAAGCCATCTGTGAGTTTTAATTTATCACCTTTTAAAGAAGCGGCTCGGAAATTGTAGAATGTTCAAATGTAAATCCATAGGACCAAACTACTATGGTCATCATTCCCTAGGCTTACCACTACTTGAACTAACCTTAAGGGCAAAAGAGACAAACATGCCGAGGAAGAACTCTAACCTCCGGCGGGAATAGCCTCGCAGTCCCTGACAAAGCGCCTAGAACCGCTTAGCAATTCCCGCGCGGCCCAGAAGCTTGTAGAAGCGTAAGAATCACGGCAGGAACAGCTTTGTTTCAGTCAACAGGTGGGAAAAGTTCCATAGGGAGTGTACGATTTTAAAACTGATCCCTTGGTTGTCCAAAGCCGAAAAATACCCTCCTGACCCGAAATACTCTCATTAAGTTTTCAAATACGTAAAATTTGAATTGTGTGCACTGAAAGAATGTTGCACCATTTCACTTGGACTTTTACTGGCTTTTATCGTTCCACTGTGCTTTACGAGCACTGCATGCGGAGATAATTTTAAAGTAATAATGCTGCAGCAAGGCACCTCGTAACGCTCGGCCTCTCCACCGCGGCAACCCAAATAGTGTCTACAGTAATACACAAAGATGCTGAAGCAACCATAAATATATTGTTTTAGTTTACTTTTTGCAATCCTACCTAAACGTGTATGCCGATCACAAAGAAGATAGTTAAACCCGAGGTATATAGAAAAACCACGAAAAGGTAAATGCTTTGGTCCTCAACCCATCAACAGGCTTCTGGATTGACTTTCAAGCTTTAAGAAGAGCATGAGAAAACTGGTGGCCAGCCAATCGCTCGGAGCACTCTCTGAAATAATAATCCTCGGTGCTCAGTTTGACTGCATGCTGAATCGATCTGCAATAGTCTTGAAGGGATTCGAACGATGAAAAAATAAATAAATAAACCGTCCCAATCAAGGGTTACACCCGGAACCTCTAAACCAGGGAGTCTAGGGCTCTTCACACTAGACCCTACGGCAACCAGATACGACTGCACCGTTTAAAAAGTTAGCAGCGGTACAGTATTATCAGAGAGGAAAACAATTACATAGTTTTGTTGCAAGTTACCACTTTATTGCAGACTTTATGATGCGTATCGAGTTTCCACAAGAATTCATAGTGTGCCACTATCTATACGTACGTATTATAAAATGAAGTAGTCCTGTCGCCTATCTGTCCTCGATAAACTCAAAAACTCCTGAACGGATTTTCATACAGTCTTCACCAATGGGCGGTGTGATTCACGATGAAGGTTTAGGTGTATAATTCAATAATGTGGCCAGGAAAATCGTCAAAATAAGCCAGTATATACTCTTAGGAAAATCTATATATTCTGTGACTTAAGAACAAAATGCATTTACTGTTTCATAATACGACGCTTGTGCAGTTTTGTCATTCAAACTTTAATAATGATTAGTATTCTGTGTATTAGACCGTGAATGGCATAACGCTCAAAGGGAAACAGAATCCGATTCCGTAACGACCGTATTCTTATAGATTCAAAATTTCCGTAGATATTTAGCAATAGCGAAGCATTGCCGGTTTTCTAGTTGTTAATATACGTAACATCCTTTATTAACATTGAATTACGTCGAGATGCCTACCTTATTCATTGTTCATTTCGGATAGATATCATAGGCGAAGCAGTTCACAGTTACGTACATACTTTCGAACATGCAACGATGCCAAAGTTAACTAAGGGAATAAATCCTTAAGCGAGCTCGAGTATGACGCTGGTTTGCCACCTGAGTGACTTGTGATATCCGAAGTTTACACGTAGATATACACACCATTTACTAACTCCACCGGTCGAGAGGAACGAAGTAGGTAAGTGAATCTCAAACATTTTCACTTTCCTCGAAGAGCCTTGTGTAGGGAGAGCTTCGGTACACATGTAAATAAAGTGACAAATGCAGATATCGTATCGGCGCATTAGGACGTTCAATATGTAAATATAAATGGTGTTTTACAGCGCCAGATGTTTTACAAGTAAGATAGCAAAATTTTTGACACAGTTGACAATGCAGCAATACGCTGAGATATATTACGTGAATTAAAAGACCACCTTTAGCTTATGCATTTATTAATTTACTAGCTGATAAACCCGGTTTTCCCAGGTATATGTGCATTTTTCCGGTATTAGATTACAAACTAAAAGAAAACATTGGAAAAGATTTTATCTTCATGTATTAATGAAATCAGCTCAGTAATTATGAAACAGTAAAACAAAGAAATATGCAGCTCAATACTTATATACTTGACTATGTAGGACACATACAATAATATAATTCCCAAGATTTTTAGAGAGAAATATTAGGAAACTGTCTGCGACGAATAATTAGTGGATGAACGCGTCGCGTGATGCCAAAGATTTTGTGACTCATTGTTTACGACGTCCAGTCTTCTGAGCTGTGTGTCGTAGGCAGTTTTTAACCCCACAGCGATTACCGTCTGATAGTAAGCAATATTGTACAAAGTTTAGTTGAAATCGGTCCGTTATTTGTAAGAGGAGATGTGGAAAAATAGCTCATGATGAAGCAGTTATTTAGAAATTTCGTTGTTTATGACGTCATATCTCCTGAACTATGTGTCGTACTATGATGTAAATTTGAAGGTAAATTCAGTGGTATATGTGCCTAATGTCTACAAAATAAGTCGTGAATGGTGTTCGTAGTAAAGGCGAAATAATGACGGTTTTTCAAGAACCAAATTGTTTATGACTTCGTATCTCATGAACTATATGTCGGTCTCGCCAATACAATTTACAGTGTAGAAGTAATGACTTTTAACGTTATGCCAAATGCCATGGATATACATCAAACATCGGAATCGTAGTAAGCGAAAAACTTTTTTTCTTTCATCATTTTGTTGGGGTTGGCAGCCAGATAAAAATTTCGCACAGATCTGAAATTATGTATAAAGTATGTTGCAAGCCGCTAAGTGCTCTCATTCTCAAATAGTTGAGGAATAAAATCACGCTATCACGCACCGCAGGATGGGTGACTTATCATTATTTATGACGTGATATCGTATGAACTATGTATCCTAGCTGGTTTTCCAACCATAGCAATGATTCCTGACCTTAAAGAAAATTTGTAACCAATTTGACTAAAATCGGTCCATTAGTTTAGGAGCAAATGTAGAATATTATCGCATGATGCGACCGTTTTCACGACTGTCATTGTTTACGACGTCATATCTCCTTACGTATGTGTCGTAGGTGGTTCTCACCCCGACAGCGATTGTTGGCTGATAGTAAGGATCATGTGTACCAAGTTTGGATAAAATCGGTCCAATAGTTTAGGAGGAGATGTGGAACGTACATGCATACACACATACCCCTATACGCACACAAGGCTCTGATCTGTAACGCTAGTGAGGTCGAAATTAGCCATTGCAGACTTAGAGAGAAAAAAAAACGGGAATAATCATAGATGTCTAGAGGGGGAATGGAACAGTCACCTTCCGAAAGTAACTAATTCGTCCATAACAGGCATGGGCAACCTTTGACAGTCCGCTGGCTGGATTCACATGCTAAAAGGTCGCGAGCCGCCTCGGTTTAAGTAGGAACGCACCTATATGAGTCAACCTGGTTCCGGACAGCAACGCCAAAAAATTAAGCCTCAAAACACATTTTACATTCATTATAAGCTCAATCCATTTCATACGTTGTCACTTATTTACGCGACTTTAACATTATTTCACTACTTACGGCGTTTTACAATCTGCAAATCTGCAGCAAATTTCTTCCGCGGGTCGGACTGAAACCACCGTGGGTCAGATCCGGCCCATAGGCGGCCGGTTACCCACCCACGACTTAAACGACTGCGTAGCCACTCAGTAAACGCGTCTGTCAATCGGCTATTAAGAATGTACACTATAGCATAAGCAACAAATAATGATAGGTGTATAACAGACCCATGGTGTATACTTCGTCTACAGATGACGGGCATATTGCTTCAATGGAACAGCTGTCAAGTTGGATTGTATGTGGTTGCATTTCTTTCCTCACACTTAGAAAGAAGCATATTATCCGCTGTCAGTTCTGATAGCGTTCTGATACTATATTATTTACTGAAAGGACGATAATTTACATGGTAAGTGTATCCGCTGCTCATAAAGTTGTTCTTCATATGATTCTTTTCTGTGAGGGGCTAACATCACTTTTTTGTAGTTATTTTAAAATAGGAGACCATTTTCTGTAATAAAAATGTCCCGTTGCATGGCGCACAAAGCAGCGACAGAGGGAGGGTTGCCCAATATTTCAAAAAGGGTATTCTCCGCGTTATGAAAAGTTTACTGCATTACCTCCGGCTTAAAATCTGCCTTCTTGTACTCCAGATGACGAAACGCAGAATCTGTCTTAGGTATTGGCACTAGACTTTTTCATAAAGATGCACGAGTACATAGGAGTGGACCTTTTCGCGAAGTTCATGCAGTTTAGTCCGGCAGGCAATTAAGGTTGACAGCGACAGTATGTGACCTGGGCAGCCGTGACCCAGTTACTGGTCTGCAACGCTCGCATCGAGACATGTAAGTTGCGCGGTCGCTACACGCATTCTCGAGTACACGCTGAGCTGGGCGTAACGATTCTAAACTATATCAGTGCAATCGGTAGATCATGTAAACGCAACCCTACCTGGGTTGTCATATTGGACTCATCTTGTTAAAAATTTTCGACTCATATGAACAGAGTAACATTTCCTGCAGTGAAAGACGAAAAATATTAGAATGAACAGGAATCTTTGTATTTATGGAATAATAGCGATTGTTCTAACTACATCAGGTACTGAATCAGCTGTTTTTCAGCTACCATATTAAGTGGGCTAGGTAATCTGCATCAGGCTGTAACATGTGAACACCACAGCGAAAAACGGTTTACGAAATTCGGTTTTCGTCTTTTGGAAGATGTGTTGCATGTAAACGTAGTGCGGGTACCTTGCAATCTCCTTTTTTTGTAGCCGGGACGTACGCTGGCAAATTCTTCCAATAATACGGAATTATCATTATTTAACTAACACTTACCACTCTGTCTTTGCTTTAAAGATACCAATTCTTTCGCACGTTCGTGGTACTTCAGAATCAGTTTCATAATTAGCCTCGAAAAGTATTTATTGTTATTTTGTCCTTGACGTCCAGTAAGTTAACACACTATGTAGCACAAACGGCGTCAAAACACACACACTTAAATTTCTGCAAGACCTGCCGATCAAACAATGCATTGAACTCGCTGTGCTCCGAGTCACTTATCACGCTGCACTGCTCTTTCTTACATGTGCAAATGCGTCTGTTCACGATAAAAATTACATTCAGAAACAACCCAAGTAAATTGCTTCGAAGATCCAAGTCACGTTTACAAACTCACATAGTGTGAGTTTCCGTAACCAGTTGCATAAAATGGTAATGTTTCGTTTTACTGAAAAACGCAAATTCCCTTCAAAAGAAATTCTTCCTTGCGTTCAGATACACATCAGTGCATGGCTGTTTCTGCTCTGCATCCCGAGGAGAAAGGGATGGTACGTACTGACGCCAGAATCAGAAATTCCAACGCCTTTATCGTTCTAATTGCTTCCTGCTGGCGCGAGTCTTTTGTCTAGCGTAGCACTTCCTTCTGCCAGCTGTTTCCTTGTAGCGGTATACAGCACTACCGCCTGTCCTAAAAACGAAAATGCTGTTCTATTTAATACTGACAGTTACTGCAACACCGAGTTTACGCTTTCGTCCGTCTTATTCCAGACAGAAAATTGAAATAATAATATTGCCAATGTGTAGAAATACCAGTTTCAATTAGGAAACCAGAACGTGAACCATTTTACGGCTTAATATATATATATATATATATGTGGCGTCTGTTCGGAAAGAACAGACTTCACATTCTGATCCTGCAGCTGTTATTATTTAATATTCATAGAATATATGACTTCAACTGCTATTGGGCAAAGCTGAAAATGTGTACCCAGCCGGGATTCGAACCCGGGTCTCCTGCTTTCTAGGCAGTTGCGCTGACCCCTACACCACTGGGGACACAGTGATCACCGCACCTGCAAGGACTGCAATATATATTCACCAATAGTATTCCTGCGCATAAATATATCAAAAAATTTCGAAAAGTAGTTTAATGTAACGCTTATCAGTTACATAGACTGCTGGCGAGCTGTCGGGGGTCGATGTCGAAAATCGATGCAGAACTTATAAGTAATACATGTAACCCTCCTTTTTTGCAATATCAAATTGATGTCCTCAAGAACAATCTTTGAAATGAAGGGAAATCGTGAACTCTTTAATTTTTTTGTACAGTGAAGAATGACATACATAATACACCCTTACGTGAAAAAACATATCTCATACTCTGATCCTCGCCCAGCACTTTTCAAAAACGCCTTTGACTGCGTCAGATAAAAGCAACTTTTTTTTTTTTTTTAGGGCGCACAACTTCTATGGGCAACTATTTTAATAAAATTTGAAATGATTAGTAATTTCGTCAATAATTAAGACTATTTCACGTATCACATATTCTTCCGCGGCAACAGAGAGAAAAATAGCAGAGAATCGGATTTGGGCAACGGAAAGCAGAATTTGTAATCCAAAACGCTAACCGTTACACAACCAAACAGTTTTGTAAATGCAGCTATAGCAAATAAGCTGACTTCACAGATACAAGCGATGCAAAACTGCGATCGTTATTTTTTTTACAGAAAATATTTAATATTGGCAGCTACGACAGAAGATTTGCCCTATTATTTTCATCATTCTTTAGCATTACAAGTTCCGATTAATTTGGACAATTTTCTTTATAACAAATGAGTAAGAGAAAAATGCATTATGATATGTGTAAGGCGAGCAGTACGCAGGATTAATTGACGTATACGTGAGAATTAATCTGAATCCGAACTGTATCTACATAGTTGCGCAGTTACAATGTAATTTTTACAATAGCCACCATATAACAGTGTTAAATTAAAAGTGAAATGTATTTGACAGAAAAACGAAGATTGAATCTAACATGCAATGTTTGTTTCCACACGTTTCACAAAAGTTCAAATGTTTGTAATTCTATGGGACCAAATTACTCTTGTCATCAGTCCCTAGACTTACAAAATACCTAACCTAAGGATTACACACACACACACACACACACACACACACACACACACACACAAGCGCGCGAGCGAGGGAGGACTCGTACCTCCGACGCGGGAGGTCGCACGACACGTAACGTGGCGCTCCAGACCGCCCGGCTACTACCGTCCGGAAACACCTTTAGTGTGAATAATAATAGTTCGTATTTTTAGATGAAATCTATTGATACAAACAAGCAACAGATTGGTTTAAATGTAGGTATATTTTACTTTAAATGCAGTTTTCACCTTTTCGAAAAACTATGATACCGTAGATGCGTTTTGTGAAGTCCGATAGTGGAAACCTTCGGAAAGTAGATCACGATCAGACTTCGCAAAATTCTTTTCCATTCTTATATAAAAGTTGTAAATGTATTTTCCATCACAAAAAAGTTATACGCATAAAAACGAGGAAAATGTAGTAACTTTCGCTAACACAGCTATAACAGTTTGTGTCACGTAACGTCACCAGAGGTTTAGCCAATGACAGAGCGTCGACCTCGTGACCTAATCTTAAAATTTAATGATTTTCAAAGTTTAATTTTAGTAACAAAAGACAAATGACCTAAAATGCTATTTTATTATTACTAGAATTCCAACCACATTTTGACATAGGGAAAATAGCCTATTGAAGCTAGCGTATCAGGTCGCTGAGCGCGCAGCAGACAGCCAGACACGGTGCTATTAAACGCGTTCTTTGTTTGGTTAGCTGAATCCGACAAACAAAATTAAGACAGTCGACGAGACCGCTGAGCCGCTGAAGCGAGTTCGAACCACGTTTCAAATTCAAAAAGGGACTTAACTGCATAGTTTTTAGTCCCTAGCTTACAAACTACTGAAACTAAATTAGACTCGTCTAAGGCCAACATATACACCCATGACCGACGGGGGAATCGAGCCCCCGACGGTGAATGGCCGCGCGCATCGCAGCATAGCGCCTCAATGCGCATGGCCTCTCCGCCGCGGCTGCTCGATGCACACACAAGAAATTACACAAATGATAAGGAAATCTTATCTACATATTATCAGAGGCATCTGAGGTACGTGCGAAACTATTAACCTCTACTCCATGTGGGAAGATATAATCACCAACGAAAATATCGGAATTTTCTTAACTGATTAGTAATACGATTATACGGGACAAGATAAAAGGCTTAACTAAACTGGCAGTCCGATCTTAATACAAGCATTTTCGAGGGTACTGCTTGGCAACTGAGTTATCTTTGAAAGAATTAGGTACAGCCGGCCGCGGTAGCCGAGCGTTCTGCGGCGCGTCAAGTCATAGTCTGCACGGCCACCACGGTCGGAGATTCGAATCTCCCCCCCCCCCCCTCGGGCATGGATATTTGTGCCGTCCTTAGGATTAGCTAGTTCATAAGTAGTTTGTAAGTTTAGGGACTGATGATCCCGCAGTTAAGTCCCTTAAGCTCTACAAACATCTGAACATTTGATTACGTACAGATTTATAGCTTCAATATTTAACTTGTCACAGTTTTCGGAAGAGCATCCAACATTATGGAAGATCTTTGATAAAGTGCAGTGGCGAATACGGAATGGTAGGGGGTTTGGGGTGGGGGGAGGAGGGAGGAAACAGGCTGCATCCACAACCAAAATCTTTTTGTACAAAAAATAAATAAAATAAAAAATTCCGCGGACGCGTGTGGGCGCAGTACATTTTGTACTATTATTATTTTTATATATATTAGAAGCAAATGCGATTCCGGGGATTTGGTTTCGAAATGTTAAAATGCTCAAAATAAAAAAATAAAAAGGCGCCCCCCCCCTCCCCACACAAACACAGCCAGGCCTGAGAGACGACTCGAAACTTCGACGGGGAGCAAACACGCGCTCCGTAGCAAGAAAATTTTAAAATTAATAAGACATTCGAGGCTTCTATCTTCCCATCCCTTGTTTTGTCAGAAAAGAGATTTAGAGACAGCAAGGCGACACAAAATTAATATGAGTAGCTTCCCCTCCCCAACACTGACCAAAATCTTGGATTGTCCGTTGGAAAAAGTGATAATTATGGGTCGGGTTGCGAGGCGTGGAATAATCGGTAACATAATTGTGACAAGGCGACGACATTAAACGCCTCGTCACGTCGAGGGATCTGGAAATGCATTGGTATCTCAGGTCGGAAGCAAGCATGCTGAAGACCAAAGTCAAATGTTGAAATGTTTGTAAAGCTATGGGACCAAACTGCAGTCGTCATCAGTCCCTAGATTTACTAACTACTTTAACTTGTGTTAAGGTGAAAACACACACACATACACAAGCGCGCGCGGGCGCACGAGGGAGGACTCTAACCACCGACGGGGGATACTGAGCACTTCTCAGTAAGGCGCCTTAGAGCGCACGACCATTCCCCCACGGCGGCAGAAAATCACTAGCTGCTTTACGGTGGTTTCAGTAAAGAAAAGCAGCGCTCTGCCACTCTTACAGTGACACACCTCTGACGATGCTTTCAAGAAGATTCACTGTACAACCTCTCGAAACGAAATGGAATTTTGGAAGCGGCGTTCTTAATTAATCCGAGGAGAGAAGCTAGAAAGGCTGAAAGTGGCACACGGCACGCGTGGGTCGGAGGTCAGCGAGGTCGGGACGGTGCGGCGGGCGACCGAGCCGCCGGTAGCTTCCCCGAGGCGCATCGCCACGGGCGGAGTGTTAGAGGTATACAACCTTGGCCAGAGTGTCAAGGCTCGCCAGAGCGCTTTCTCCGCGTGCACCGGTCGCTTGGCCGCTTTCCCGAGAACCGAGGATGTTGACCGGAAGACAGTGAAAGCCATACCGCAGGCCACAGGAACAAAGTCAAGAGCAAATCCCCAATTAAACGAAATCAATTTCGTCCAAAAGCAACTTTCTCTTGCAGACTTGTCCGTCGCTGATTTGTAATGAAAGACACCACAGTGGTTCGTTCGAATGAAAGACACCACAGTGGTTCGTTCGAATGAAAGACACCACAGTGGTTCGTTCCATTACGAAATATCGTTGATGTATACAGGCTGTGTTTCAGGAGGATTAGTAAATATTTTATGAGGTGGTGGTAATAAAACTGCCCATAACACGTGTCCAGTTTTTATCGACTACAGAGGTACAGTTGTTAGTATGTAACCCGAACAAACTTCAAGAAAAGGTAAATGAGGACGAACAAAGTTTTATTGCAATAATCCCACCACCACCAACAACGCATTTCTGACTTTTTCGGAGAAACTTGAACCAAATTTCTGGGTGGTTTGAGGAATGGCAAACAGTGCAAAATGTAGAAAAATTTAAGGTGATGGAGATGAGTAAGAGAAACAATCCCGTAATGTTCTATTATAGCATTGGTAGCGCGCTGCTTGACAGTCGCGTTTATTAATTATCTTCGCGTAACGCTGTAAGGCGATATGACATGGAACGAACATATAAAGACAGTCATGGGGAGGACGAATGGCCGATAAAACGCTAGTACGACCCCGTCTTGAGTATTGACTAACTGTTTGGAATCCCAACCAGATCGGTTTAAAGGAGGAAACATAGGCAGTTCAGAGGCGGGCGTCTATAATTGTAACTGGTAGATTCGATCAACGCGTGCGTGTTACTGAAATATTTCGGGATCTCAAATGGGAGTTGTTGGAGAGACGGCGACTTTCTTGGAGAGACACACTGTTGAAGAAATTTAGAGGGCCGGAATTTGAAGCGGACTCTAGAACGATTCTGCTACTGCCAACTTACATTTCGCATAGGGATTAGGGCTCGTCACAGATGAGTACAAGCATTCGTTATTCCCTAGTTTTATATGAGAGTGAAATAAGAAATCGGTAGTAAGTACCCTAAGCCACGCACCTGTGTGCGGACTGCAATGTATGAAGATGTAGAGTTCTCTTAATAATGCAATGTACTTCTCTTGGTACCGCTGCGTGTAGCTCTTCTGACGTGTCTTTCGTTCTTATATATGGCCTACACTATTCATAATCCGAAAGATGTGTTTACGTTTCTCATGCCCACAGACAAAAATCCAAGGGGGTGAGGTCACGGGACTCTGGTGGCCAAGATACGTAGCCAAATCTACTGATTCATCTTCCGAAGAATGTTAGTTTTAGCTGATAGGTCACTGACGACTGGTGGCTAAAATATACACGAACCGCGTCATTGTGGAAGAACTTTAGCATTCTTGCAGCGAAAGGAATCTCTTCAAATATTACTGGAAGCTCATTGTCGGCCGCGGTGGACGAACGGTCTGCGGCGCGTCAGTCACGTTCTGCACGGCCACTACGTTCGGGGGTTCGAATCCCCCCTCGGACATGGATATTTGTGCCGTCCTTAGTATTAGCTAGTTCATAAGTAGTTTGTAAGTTTAGGGACTGATGACGCCGTCGTTGAATCCCATAAGCTCTAGAAACATTTGATTTTTTGGAAGCTCATTTTCAAGAAAGTGTAGATAACGGGGTCCTATAAGACAATGCGGTAACACAACAGGCCTAATCAACTAATTGTCTCTCAAACCACACCATACATATACAGAGAAGCGTTCCTGAAAATGTGTCTCCACAATGGCATCTGGATCTTCTTCGGACCACTGATTTGAATTCGAGTTTTACTGAGGTCGTTACGAGTGGAAAATGTTCAAATGTATGTAAATCTACGGGACTTAACTAGGTTGGTCATCAGTCCCTAGAGTTACCAACTACTTACATTAACATAGCACAGACACCAATACCCGAGGGAGGACTCGAACCACCGTCGGCAAAATGCCGAGCGCAACGGAGCACGGCGCCTTAATGCGCACGGCTATTCTGCCGCGGCTCACGAGTGGAAATGGTTCACTTGTATTTACTTGGCGATTTGCAAATAACCAACGACGAAATTCCAATCATCTATCTTCCTCTCCTACTCGAATATGTTCAATGATAAGCATGGAACCCTTACATACGTAATGTCCGCCATACTCTTGCATGTGGAACACAGATGCATGTAGAAATTCGACCTGTGCTCGGTGAAGGATCACGTTCTATCGACTCAATGATGTCTTCTACTTCATCCACAGTCTGTTCATTTACACGTTGAGATACAGTATGACTGCTGGGCACAGCACCAGAATCAAGCAGTGTATTGAACACACGAGTAAACACTTATGGATCTGGTAGTCTGCTGTCCGTAGCTTAGAAACTACTTATACTAAGTAAACTAACCTTACGGCGCTAGTACAATAGACTTGCCCAACAAATCACAATGGAAACTTCAATATAAACCAAAGTAAAACTTTACAATTTCAATATCAACACTTACCTGCTGAAGTTCGATAAATAGTCCACAAAAACCGGTGTACCAACACACGAAACGAAACTGCATTGATATCATCTATATCTCTGTAATCAATTAAGGAGTGGACCTATGTTATATGGCATTTTTATTGCAATTCGTCTATGCTACCAATTCGTAAAATATGTACTAATCCTCTTGGAACACACTGTGTGTACGCTAAACTTCGGGATCCTACGTATCTATGCCTTAAGAGAACACCAATTCGCCAGCCGCGGTGTGCGAGGGACTGCGGCGCGTCAGTCACCGCCTACACGACCACTACGGTCGGGGGTTCGAATCCCCCCTCGCGCATGGATATTTGTGCCGTCCTTAGTGTTATCTAGTTCATAAGTAGTTTGCAAGTTTAGGGTCTGATGACCCCGTAGTTAAGTCCCATAAGCTATACAAACAGTAAAAAAACCAATTCGTAGTTAGAATTAGCAACTTCGTTGAGAAACACTTCAGCCTCACTTATTTCTGCTGTGCTTTTGTGAAAGAAACAAGTACAATAACACAAACTAGAATTACTATTTATCTTCGTTGAGAACTGCCTTTCTACTTGCTGAGATGTCTTCGTCAAGTAGCTATCTTACGCTTTCTGCAGAAGTAATTAATTTGCTGAACAGTCGCTTGTAGCAGACCCGTCGCCCACTGTGTCCAAGTAGAATGGTGCCATACATGCATCAGAAGGACTTGTAAAGCGTAAATTATTTCAATTTACTTATATTTCTGACTTTCATAACTGGAAGCGGTATCTTCTGGAGACGCAAAGAGCACTGCTAACTTGCGAAGAATGGACTATATATCCTGTTTAAAGATAAACCCAGATGTCGTAGCACTAATGAA
The DNA here is from genome assembly GCA_026315105.1 of Locusta migratoria. NCBI lineage: Eukaryota > Metazoa > Arthropoda > Insecta > Orthoptera > Acrididae > Locusta > Locusta migratoria. The sequence continues at coordinate 283,360,895 of CM048745.1, read as the reverse complement.
ATTCTAGAGTCAATTTCTAAATATTATTTGACAATTTATTTGATTTTCAACCATCAACGGGGGTCAAAAATCTACATCTACATACATACTCCGCAATTCACCGTAAGATGCGTGGCGAAGGGTACACTGTACCACTACTAGGCATTTCCTTTCCTATTCCACTCCCAAATTGAACGAGGAAAAAAAGAATGCCTATATGCCTCCGTACGAGCCCTAATTTCTCTTGTCTTTGTGATCTTTACGCGAAATGTAAGTAGGCGGCAGCAAGATCGTACTACACTCAGCTTCAAATTCCGGCCCTCTAAATTTAATTAACAAAAATTCACGAAAAGAACGTCGTCTTTCTTCCAGTGATCCCCAATTGAGTTGCCGGAGCATTTCCGTGACACTCGCGCATTGGTCGAACCTACCGGTAACAAATCTAGCTGCTCGCCTCTGAACCGCCTCTATGTCTTCCTTCAAACCGATCTGCTGCGGATCCCAAATACTTGAGCAATACTCAAGACGTGGTCGTACAAGCGTTTTATACGCGGTCTCCTTTACAGGTGAAGTACATCTTCCCAAAATTCTCCCAATAAACCGAAGTCGGCCGTCTGCCTTACTCACAACTGTTCCTACATGCTCGTTCCATTTCATATCGCTCTGCAATGTTACGCCTAGATATTTGAACGACGCGACAGCATCAAGAAGCTCACTACTAATGCTGTATTCGAACATTATAGGATTGTTTTTTCTACTCATGCGCATCACCTTACATTTTTCTACATTGAGAGCTAGCTGCCATTCTTCGCACCAACTAGAAATTTTGTCTAAGTCAACCTGTATGCTATTACAGTCAGTTACAGACGACACCCTCCCATACACCACAGCATCATCAGCAAACAGCCGCAAATTACAACTTACTCTGTCCAACAGATCATTTATATAGATAGAAAATAAAGCGGTCCTATCACACTCCCCTGGGGCACGCCTGACGATACACTCGTCTCTGATGAACACTCTCCGTCGAGGACAACGTACTGCGTTCTATTACTTAGGAAGTCTTCCAGCCAGTCTCAAATCTGTGAACCTATTCCATAAGCTCGTATCTTCGTTAGCAGTCTGCAGTGTGGCACCGCGTCGAACGCCTTTTTGAAGTCGAGAAAAACACAATCCGCCTGTTGCCCTTCGTCCATGGCTCGCAAGATGTCATGTGAGAAAAGGGCAAGCTGAGTTTCACATGAACGATGTTTCCTAAACCCGTGCTGATTCATGGAAAGAAGCTTTTCCGTTTCAAGGAAATTTACTATATTCGAACTGAGAATATGCTCCAAAATTCTACATGAAACTGATGTCAATGATATTGGCCTGTAATTGTATGGGTCAGTTCTCTTTCCTTTCTTATACACGGGAGTCACCTGCGCTTTTTTCCAATCACTAGGAACTTTGCGCTGAATTAAAGATTCGCTATAAATGTAAGCTAAATATACTATATTACGCATCTTCTTGTCAATGCCAACACTGCGGCATATCTCTGCGCGAGGTGCGGCTACAGTTCAATGGTGTTGCAGGGAGACTATTCTGGATCATGGCCGACTAGGGGGACGCTAGTTTGCAACTTTGTTTATGAAGGACAATCCCCTCCCACAAAAGACCACTGAGCTGTTGTATGTATAGAAAAGTGAAGATCCTGAACGTATGCAACAGCTTGCGTACTCCGAGCATACTCTCGTGAAACTGTATTATTAGAAGGATGTGACCATTAGAAAAAGTATGGAAAGCTCCACCTATAGGGGACAGTTTTCTAAACTGGGTGTTTCGACACCCTGGAATGTCGAGTGCTGGTATTAAGGGTGTCGCGAAATTAGTAAATTCAAAATGTGGAAGACACGAAAAACTGTGAAAACGACACAAAACACCATTCTCTTCGTTTAATGTGTCAGTCTGCTTAGAAACTGATTTAAGAAATTACATATCTTAAATGTATTTTTAGTTAGAATTTAATGTCGCTTTATTAAAATTAGTGACAGGATATCTTCTCAAACTGGCGGGAAAACAAGATGGGTTTACGACTCTTGGAGGCTATCATCACCAAATCTTTAGATTACTGCAGATAATGGAGAAGTGCTATAAGTGGAACAGGGAATTGAATCTATGTTTTATAGATTTAGATATGGCTTATGACTGTGTTCTTAGGAGGAAGCTGTTGACAGTTCTACAAGATTATGGAATAGGAAGCAAACTTCTGCAATCAATTAAAGGTCTTTACGTATACTGTCAGACAGCAAGTGGACGGCAAATTAAGTTCACGGTTCAGGGTAGTTTCAGGATTAAGACAAGGCTATAACCTGTCACCGCTGTCATGCATACTATTAGTAGACTGGCAGAGCGGGATTAAAATACGTGAAAGCAAAAGAAGCAGTCTTGCATATGCAGATGACTTAGTTGTGATGGCAGATTGGATTGAATGTTGCAACTAATATTTCAGAGCCCGATCAGAGAGGTAAGGATTATGATATGAAGATCAGCATCTCCGCCGGCCGCAGTGGCCGAGCAGTCTGCGGCGCGCCAGTCACAATCTGCACGGCCGCTAGGGTCGGGGTTTCGAATCCCCCCACGGACATGGATGTTTGTGTCGTCTTTAGTATAAGGTAGTTCATAAGTAGTTTGTAAGTTTAGGGACTGATGAACCCGCCGTTAAGTCTCTTAAGCTTAACAAACGTATGGACATTCAGCATCTCCAAAACGAAAGTAATGTCCGTGGAAAAGAGATCTGAACAGATTGAGTGTCAAATAGGAGGAACAAAGGTAGAACAGGTAGACAGTTTCAAGCACCCAGGATGTATTTTCTCACGCGATGGCAACATAGCGAAATAACTGGTCTCGAGAGTAGCAATGCACTCGGCGGTCAGCTACGATCTACTCTCTTATGGAAGAAGGAAATCGGTACCAAGACTAAGTAGTACACCGACCTATCTTTCGACAAAATTTATTGTACGGGAGTTAAAGCTGCGTGGATACAGGTTATCTTATCCATAACGTTGAGGTTACAGATATGAAAGTGGGAAGAATGATTGCAGGTACTAATTGACGGGAACAATGGCAGGAGGCTGTCAATAACGGGAAAATCATAGGAAAACTGGGAATGATCAGCACAATGAAGCAGTTAGAACGAACAGACTGAGACCGTGGGGTCATGTTACACGCATGGGAAAAGCAACATTTCCTAAGAGATTCATGGGCTCGTCAGCGGAGGGTAAGAGGAATCGAGGTAGACCAAAGGTGTAACATCCGACGAGTCATCAACGTTAGCATTGAATAGGGGCTCATGGAGGAATTTTATTAGGGGGCTATGCTCCAGACTGAGCACTAAAAGGCATACTCAGTCTCTAACGATGACAAATATGATGCTGATGTACGTATTAGAAAGATGTCAGAATTAGGAAAAGGAAAGAAATCTATGCTATAGAGCAAGCCTGGGATGCTCTTGGTAGACTTGTTTCCCAACGAAAACATCTGTGAAAAAAGTGCGAAAAATAAAAACTGCCTTAATAAAGACAATACCATCATCCGCGTCGTGATCATCAGCGCAACCACTACTCAGCAGTTCGATAACCAGCGTGAATCTTCTTTTTTCTTAGCTTTTGTCCCGGCTGGTGGCATGTTCCACTGAGAGTATTCGTTGTATCCATTTCCTTGGGCCTTGAGCCTTGCCTGGGTGTAAATTTAATATCTTCGGGTCGTTAATAGCCAGGAGGAATAATAGATGCAACATGTACATTACAGACCGATAAGAGCGTGTCCTTAATTGGGTGTGCGATATTGATCTTTATATGGGGAGCATGATCTGAGGAAACACTGTTATTCATGTACATTATCCTTCTGTATGTAGTGAAATCAGTATCTTTTTGGTTAAAAAATACTATTTCACCTCTATTACGCATGTGAAGTGTTTAATGTCGCCCGTCACTGCCTATGATTACACCTGTCCAGCAGTGTCTCGGTTCCTTAGCACCTGTCAAGCAGTACATACTCCATACGCACGAACGCATGATTAATTTATATACCGAAGCCCATCAGTCAAATCTACTCGGCAAAACGTAAATGCATACCTGCCAACATTCAAGACTTAAAAATCAGGAGAGCCAGTTAAAAAATCGGGATATTCTTCAAAAAATCAGGAGATACATTCTTTAAAAAACTGCGGCGCACTTTACTATAAACCTTAAGATAACTGATTTTAGCCTTTTCCTGTCATTTCACAACACTACAAAATTACTACAAAAAGACACTTGCATTAACCCAAATGTTGAATACATCTTTATTTGTAGCCAGTTCAGGTAAAGTGACTGTTTTCTTTTTTTCTTTTTTTTTTTTTTTTAACAAAAAAAATTCACAGCTGTATTTTTGTGCTATACTGCTACCAGGGAACATTTCATGGAACAAGTGAGCCACATGTTCGTCGAATTTATTTGGTAAACGGTACTCTAACGAATAAGCACTCTGCGTGTATCATATGGTCACTTTCACTTTTATCAGCAATTTCAGTCTTTTACTGTTACACACTTCATTTTCTCTGCACGTATTTTGGTACATCGCTTTTTCCACTATGTGATGTGGAAATATCACATCGACAAAGCGTACAAAATACAAATAATGTTCCGAAAACTGCTTAAAAAAGGGATAGTTTTTGCCATCATAGAACAACATACCACAGAACTGAAATCCCATAGTCACAAAAACTAGCTGTTTACACAAAAGTGTAACTATCCACTCGAGAGGTTTCCATCGATTAAAAACCACTGAACTGATTTCTCTTTTGTACAACGACAAAACAAAACATTCAAAAAGAGCAGAAATAATCCTTATACAAGTTACGCGCAACTCCTAATTTCTATGAATATCGATACGTATTTAGATTAAAGTGATAAATGAACAAAGGACTTTTGACCATTGACCAAAAAATGGGTTTCAGGATATAAGCTAAAAATCGGGAGAAATAATGGCAAAATCAGGAGGCGGGAGAAAAAGTGAAAAATTAGGAGACTCCTGCCTAAACGGGAGAGTTGGCAGGTATGTAAATGTGTTGCACATGATTACAGCGACTGGAATTTCATTTTCTGCGTACGTGGTGATCTTTATTTTACAAACTTTTACTTTCAGCAAACCTAGAGATTGTCAGTATGTGTTCAAAGCGAACTGAGGGGTGAAAACGTGGGAAGTCGTCCGACATCGCTAGATTCGGTTGTCGGTCCGATCGCCTTGTCCGACTCGCTTCTCACGTGAGGCGAGATTGGCAGATTGCTTTGGCAACGGCCCGGCTTTGCACCGGAAGGAATGCGGATCGAGTGTCTGCAATACGCACGGGTAAGTATCAGATTAATGGACTGGGGCAGAGTTACGTACGGGAGAGTGACAGAGGTTGCGACAAGCGTGGAACACGAAGCCGCTCGAGGCTGCGGGGGTCGCGCCTGGCCTTTCGCCGCGCGGCGCGGCGCGGGCGGGGCGTGCCGTCGTGGGAAGGCCACACACAAGGCTCCTCTCGACTGGACCCACTCGCCGGTGAGAGGCTTCTTTCGGCACGCCAAACCTAAGCAGTTACTTTATGCTGCCAAATTACTCACTTGCTTTCTGACAAGAGTTAGTGCAAATTATGCGCACCGGAACGACAGCTAGCGAAATTACCTCATTACAATAAACAAATGTGTGTCTTTTTTACCGACTACTGATGTCATTCGGCGTTGCAGATCTCAGGCACGGTGCCAGAAAAGGTATTTGTCAACAGCTTTAAAACTGGATAGTCGGATAAAAAATAATCGAAACGGTGTTTACCCATATTCAATGACTGTTCCGTCGGTTCTTGACAAATCTATATCTATAAATGTGAATGTCTGTTCGCTGTACGTTCATCACGTCTAAACCACAAGACCTAAAAATTTGTACAGTTACTAATGTCTACCCGGGGAAGGCTTTAGGCACGGTTTTATGGCGATCGGATAGCAATATATATATAATTAATGTGAATGTCTGTTCGGTGTGCGCTTATCAGGTCCGAACGACAAGGCGCAGAGACTTAAATATTTGTACAGTTACTAATTTATACCTGAGCAAGGTTTTAGGCAAGGTTTTATAGCGATCTGATAGATATTTAGTTTATGCGTGCTAAAATATCTTCAGCTCTTTCTCTGTAAGGATAAGCATACGAATAAGGAAATGTAAGAATAAATAAAGCAATAAAAAAGAAATTTCTTTTAATACATATCTTTAAAAAATCGATTTGACGTTTCGAGCATTATCTATCATAATCAACGAACACACGAGCGGAGCCGCGGGTTTAAGCTGGTATTTTATACATTACAAATGAAACACACAAGACAACTGTGAGATATTCTGCTCATTTATTGGTTTAGCAACCGGTTTTCGATTGTTACGCCATCGTCAGGTAAACTTTACAAGGTTTGTAAACAAGCAACAGTATTCATTTGTTAGACCCAAGGTAAAATGTGTCGCTCGTAGTATTAACAACTAATTTAATTGCTTCACATCATTACAATAATCCAGAACGGTGAACACCTACACGTCTCAGACTTCCACTCTCACCACGTTCCCCTCATATAATCTGGTAAGCAAATAATGTTAAACGTTTTTGAAGACTTTTGGTGTAAATGGAACAGTAATTCGTAACGAAATTTGTTAGCATTCTGCTTTACCAAGCAAAGAGCATTATTTTTTGTCGCAAGATTTTTGTTTTATTATTTTTTTAACATTTTATGATAAACAGAGAAGCAAAAGGCAACCAACAGTAAGCGTTCTCTTCCGTCAAGCAAGGGCACATGAAGTAATCGTACATGACCTCGACTCTCAAGACTGAAGCGTTTGTGCTCATGCCATAAAATGTGCTCATTCCATAAGACACAAGATACCATGAATAGCATTACGTAAAGGTGATGGAATGGAACGAACAACAATATGTTGCCAGTAGTTCGTGGTACAAAAGTGAATTTATCACATCAGCCAACGCCTGGAAAGGAGATACCTCAAACTGACCAAGGATAAGGGAAAATCACGCAGCAACGTTCCTTAATTTTTTAAAAATTTTTTAGTGTTTCAGAAGCCACGCTGGAGTAAAAGTCGGGATAACCCAGAATACATGCTTGGTGATAACTATACCAAATTTTACAGAGTACAGTGTATTCATTACAATGAATCTGTTCTTACGTTTATTTTCCAGGGTGTCACCTGAAAGACACAAGTAGCAGAGTGGAAGTCATGTATTTAGACAGTACTTATGAGGCCTTTTTTTTCCTTGTGAGAAACAAATTTTAAAATTTTGAAACATGATGGCCTACATTTAGTAGCCGACAGAGACATTGCAAACTGAATATAATCTGTCACGGCCTTGTGTTCGCTGACAGTGTTTCACATTCATCTGACACGGTGACAATGAGCTTAATCTTATCACGTTTCAATTTGCTGTAAAGACGGTTTTATAAATAATCCAAATGATTGACGCATGAATAGAACCGTAAACTCGTCAAGTGTGTATTGTGTGGACTAGTTGGAGTTGACAAAATAACAAAAATAAATAAATAAAATAAAATAAAAATGTAAAATAAATGATGTGTGGGATTTTTACAAAATTTCGTAAAATTATACTCGCGAAATAGAACAAAGTACAATAAGAATTTGTTATTTTGCACAGGCCAGCTGCAGCTTCCGAACTGATGTTGACATCTACATATTAAAACCGTAATTCGCCAACTGAAGAGTGGGGTTAAACCTGAAATACGCCTTGGCAAGATGATATTAAAAATTGGCTGGTAACAAAATTTATTAAAATAAAATAAATATAATCCACAACCACGGCGCTCAACAATAAAAAAAAAAAAGATAAATTGCATACTCCTCTTGTTTCAACAACTGATTTCTGATCCGACAATTTCATCTTCCATCTTCAGCCATCTGGAGCATCGATGTTGGTAGCTACTTAACGACGAACTTCCGCATGGCAGGATAGTGGTGCAGATGATGTAGCTCTGTTCCCTTTGTCCCCAGATCACTTGAGGCAACGCCTTGCGAATTTATCCAAACAGCTCAGAGAATTTACCAATGCTGTTGCGATTGCTACTAACTTGGTGTTAGTACATGAGGTATGAAACGAACTTTACTACCTGTGCGTAGAGGGAAAAATTCAAACTTGGTTGATTTCATCCTTTTATTCGTCCGACATACATATTTAAACACACAATACAGTGCCATAAAAACGAATGAATCATTTACAGCAGCTCTGTATATTTCGAAAATCAACAAGGGGGCGTTGCGTTCAAGACAATGATTGCATTTCACTTTCTTGCACGATCCCCATTGTCTCATATGTGAGAACTAACATATAAACCGGCACGTCTCTATTTGACGGATTGCTTATTAGTGAACTTTTCTTTCGTCACTATGAACAGAAGGATATAGAAAAAAAGGAACGATACATCGTGCAAGCAAAGCAGTGTTCTTCTCCGAGTACAAAAATGCACTGAAAATGGAGGTGAGATTTCGAAAAATAATTATGAACTGTTGTATTATAACTGCCATCAGTACATTGTAGACGGTAATTTTATAGCCTATCAAATGAAAAACAAATGCATAAAAAATAAAATTATTTCGTAATTATAAACGCCTTTGTTTCCAATGAATAGTTTCCTTATTATCATTAGTACGTAAGGTCAATCTCCGCGACTAAATAAAACGCTGTTTGCAAAATGCGTTTTTTATTATATTTTTTATCCAAGTATGTTGACCATGTTATTTCCATTTATGCAACTGTGATCTGTATTTAGTTATCCTGAAAAGAACAGGATGTTTTATTACAGGCATTTGCAGACAAATTTCAAGTTTTCGTGTTTTTCATTATGTCTTCGTATGTACGTACAAAGTTGACATGGGATATTAAAATTATGATAGCAAAACTTGATAAAGTGGAATGTTTACGCTATCTCAATAATAGGAAGTCATGGACTAAACAGGGGTTAGTTAAGTAGATGTAGGTCCAGCGACTGATAACCATACCAGTTTGGTTTCATAGGTTTTCAAACATTTGGACACACAAGGAAATTAAATACAATTCCCTCACGAGCGAGCAGTAGACAACCGAACAGACTTATTTAAACACGCAGACGCTTACCTTACACAGTGAAAAGATTGTAGTAACAAAAAAACGACTAATGAATGATAATAAACACATACAATGAAGTTTTTCTAATTGTAATGAAAACCAAACTTTGTGCCACACCAGTCGGTAACTGAATATGATTAGGCCCCCAAACCGGGCTCAAACTATCACATTCACAGATTTTTTTTATCACAACTATAATTTCAGAGAGAGAGAGAGAGAGAGAGAGAGAGAGAGAGAGAGAGAGAGAGAGAGAGAGAGAGAGAGATCCGGGGTTGTGGGGGGAGGGGGGATGGTTAAATCTGCTGCAAGGTACATTTGAAATAAATCGTTTGCGTTGAAATGAAATGGCGTTTGGGGGAAATTAATTGAAAATATTCGTTTTACATGATGTGCTTTTGGAGAACAATAGCTCACGAAGAACAGTAGCTCACACACTTCACACAGCAGATTATTTAAGTGATGTTTTTCTGTCCTTCTGAAGGAATGCTTATTTATCCACCGAGATATCAATTTAGCCGAACAAATATTTGATAATGCTATCACATGATCCGTTCGTAAGTAGCTGTCAGAACACTTAAGTTCAGAAGTGCACTTACAAGAAACTTATTACTTTCGATCAAAAAACGCTGCTTGTCGCTTGAATGCAGCTGGAGTACGCAAAACGAGGCAAAATAACATAAGTGACATACGCATTTTTTTTAAGGAGACTCAATGGCATAGTAAGTTATAAGCTTACGATGCGAAGCACGTTGGTCAACTATTTTATCATTAACTCAATCTGTTAATCTAAAGAGTATAAGGCAACGACAGACAAGTCTGTGAGACACACTTCAGGATACGCTACATCGGAAATCTGCCTGCCACAATTCTCAGATGATGGACAATTTCTTAAGGAACGTAATCTTGAATCAGTGAAGCATTAACCACTAAATTCTAGTGCACAAAAGAAACACGATTTGTCTACAGGACTTGGAGAATGCTTAGCCCTATTCAAATTTTCAAATATTTGTAAATCTGTGGGGCTTAACATCCTGCGTTATGAGTCACTAGGCTTATAAACTACTTAAACCAACTTAACTAACCTTAGGACAACACATACACTCATGCCCTAGGGAGAACTCTAACCTCCGACGGCGAGCAACCGTGTGCTCCACAACTAGGAGCCTTATAGCACACGGCAAAAGCACCGCGACCCTTAGCCCTATTAAGACTCCTGTATATAAAACAGCTTCAAACGTCTGATTTCCTTAAGAATGAGTGATTGTGTCTAATCTCTACTTTTAAGCATGAAAGCGAAAAAAACTCTACGAAAACTGGGAGTCGCTAAATGCTCTTATTACAAAGGAGTGGATGAACATGAAGTGCATCATTTGAGCTCCATTTTCATGCTTTTCAATGTTGAAGATATATATCTCCAGAGCCGTGTGTTGCACAATGTTAAAATGCTCGAAGTACATTAAGTGGTATATGTGGACACCGTCTGTAAACTACGTTCTGAATCCTGTTTGCAGTAGATACGAAATAAATTATTTAAACTTATTAAACAGTATACAGAATATATAGAAATGAAGGAGAGGCAATGAATTAAAATTTGTGCTGAGACCAGGATTAGAACCCGGGAGTCGTCTGCTTGCTAGGCAAGCACTATATCCACTAAGCCACCGCGACCTTTGATATATGCCGAAACAAAATATGTCTCTTGACATTTATCTATTATTTGATATGTATATAGAAAGTTTGTTGCCCCTGCACTGCTACTGGTACCAGGTCCTGGGATAGCATTTTAGTAATATGGACGTAATTACATTGCACAGTTAAACATTACGAGCCATCAACACCTATCAAATGCTCAGGAAACACATATTACACAGCAACTGCTAAGCAGACCCAATGCCCCCCCCCCCCAACATCCTCACCCGGATACATCAGGCTAATGGCAAAACAAAAAGGTCAAGTTTTCTGAAGTTCGAATTACTGATATCAAAAGTTTCCTTAATACAATGATCCAGAGCAAAAGTGTAAACCTCTGCCTAGTCTCTCTAGAAACTTCCGGGCAGATTAAAACTGTATGCCGGAACCGGGATTCGAAGCTGGGACTTTTGCCTTCCTCGGGCAAGCGGTCTACTAACTGAGCTATCCCGGCACGCTTCACGATCCATCCTCATAACTTTACTTCCGCTAGTACCTCGTCTCCTACTTCCCAAACTTCACGGAAGTTCTACTGAAAACCTTACTTGGAAGAGCGGATATGATCCTGGAACAAAATTTTAAGCTCATTATTCTCTAAAATTTTCCCTGTCGTACCTGGTTTATCGCGAAGGAAATTTCGTTTTAAAGCGAATATCTAAAGTTGCCCTCCCATCTACCTTTTCAAGAGTTTACTATGTACATTTCTCTGTTTATCGAAGATGATGACAGGCGCGTTAACGGAGCAGCACGCTTATTGTTTGTGCTCTACAGGTTGGACAATTCACGCAGTGGCTGTTCGGAGCGTCTGAAAGCTTGCTTTGCCCCGGAATTGACAACTGCCCAAGGGAGTGGAGCGGTGAAGATAAGGAAGCACTGGCCCCCCGCTGCAGTGCTGGAACTATCAATGTTTGTAGTAATGAACTTTGCGACCGAGGCAACGTACGTTGGCAGCGCTCAGATAAAAACCATAATCTTTCAGCTAGTGCCGATCTGCGCTCAACATCAATAAAATAAAGTTATCGTAAACAAATAGTACGTTTCTGGTTTGATGCTCAAGGAATTAGGTTAGGTAATGAGAAAATAAAAGTAGTAGATGAGTTTCTGGTAGCAAAATAACTTATGATGGCCGAAGTAAAGAAGACATAAAATGCATAATGCTTATGGGAAGAAAAGCGTTTCAGAAGAAGCGAAATTTGTTGACATCCAATATTAATTTAAATGTTAGGAAATCCTTTCTGAAAGCATTAGTCTGTAGTGTAGCATTGTATGGGAGTGAAACGTGGAAGATAAGGAGTTCAGACAAAAAGATGATACAAGCTTTTGAAATGTGGTGCTGCAGACGAATGATGTAGATTAGATGGGTAGGTCACGTAAGTAATGAGGTGTTCAACAGAATTGGGGAGAAATGGCGTTTCTGGCATATCCTGACTAAGAGAAGAGACACATGCTGAGACATCAAAGAATCTTTCTAGTTAGCATTGGAAGGAAGTTGGTGAGGTAAGAATCGTGGAGGGAGAGCGATGGACGAATACAGTAAGCAGATTCAAAAGGTTGTAGGTTGCCGTTCTTATTCGCAGATGAAGAGACATGCACAAGACGAATGTTCAAATGTTTGTTAAGCTTATGGGACTTAACTACGGGGTTATCAGACCCTAAACTTACAAACTACTTAACTACCTTATACTAACGACGGCACAAATATCCATGCCCGAAGGAGGATTCGAACCCCCGACCGTACTGGCCGTGCAGACCGTGACTAGAGCGCCTCAGTCTCCTCGGCCACCGCGGCCGGCTGCACAAGACGGGGTAGCTTAGAGAGCTGTATCGAAGTAGTCTGCGGACTGAAGACCACAATCACAGCAACAACAAAAACAACAACTGGTTTGACGAACACTTCGACAACTATATCACACTTAGAGATCTTACAAAATCACACGATTTTAATCCTACTGAAAATGTCTTGTTAGTGTCTCTAACATTCGATGAAACGTAGCAATCAACATAGCAGCAATTAGATAGCCCTACGAGGTCCAATTATTGACGAGTAGCTTCAGGAAGACACGGCATACCCAAAGGAAAGTCTGGGTGCACTTCTTTACTGAATTGTTGCCATTATTGAGTATAGGGACGGTGGTACACAGTATTCGCGTGATGCATTCTGTGGACGAATACATAAAAGAGTCCTACGAAGATCGAAATTGTCCAAAGTATTTCAATATACACTTAACTCAGTCCTCGACCTATTAGAAAATAGTAATAGTGAAAGGCGTTACAGCACCTGTTACTTTGTACACATTTAAATGCTGAACAGTGACAGAAATGCGTCGCTTTACATACATGTTCGAAAATGGAAATATTCTACATGGTCGGCCATTTTCGACTGACATGGAGCTCAAGTACCCCAGTAGTGAAACACATTAGTGAGTAAATCCTTTGGTAGCCCATTTTATTGATCCCACGGATGATAAATACGACAATCGCCGTTCGTCCTTTATCACACGTGATATCCTATGACGAAGGTCTATGTGGTAACACATATAGTAAAATATAGGCTACATAAAATTTGACAAAGAGTCAAATACGGTATAATAATAATAATGCATAGAATATTTTACTCATTGCAGCAACTGTAGTTTATACTTTAAGAGAGAAAACAGCCACTAGTTCAGGCTTGATAATAAAAAGAATAATTCTTAATGTACAGAAATGAAAAGTTGTGTACTTAGTGAAACTTAAGCTTTTGTCTATACAATTTATGATTCACAAACTAAGAGAGGTTATGTTATACAAATCCCAGGGAGAAATAATGTTTGCAAAATAAGAAGTGAAACAGCACAGCCTCAGCTACAGAAGGGTAAAATAATACGCTTCGATTTCTTGAGAAACTAATGGATTGGATGGATAAGACATTTCACAAACTGCATTGCTGGCCATTCAAAATACAACGCCGGGGAGAGCTGGAGATTAGTTGGTAAAAACAATGTTTTAAACACGATTCTGCCTACACCACCGCCAAGGTCGATTTAGAATCTGGAGACGAGGACATGGATGAGAGGGGAAACGGAGGTGAGTCGAGCGCGGAACCGCTGACTGCTGGCTTGAAGCGGGAGACCCGGGTTCGAATCCCCGACCGGATCACATTTTCACTAGTCAGTGGCGAATCCAGGATTTTGGTCTTGGAGGGGATGGGGGACCGAGCTCATATTAATTTTATGGCATCTTACCTGAAATTGACATCTACAATAAATAAATCAGGTTTTCCTCGTGCCCTGAGGATGAGGAGCTGCGGCATCAATAGCCCCCCCCCCCCCTCGATTTTCCCACTGTCACTAGCCGTCGTTACACCAATGTCCTAGTACAGTATAGTCATTCCTTTCCTTCCTTCAATTATATATTTGGAACAATCCTATTATCATGGGGTTGTACTTTCAAACATGCTATCTTTGATAACGCTTTATCTAAATGTTTAAATGTCTGTGTTAGTTATGTCTTTATGGGACCTAACTGCTGTGGTCATCGGTCCCTAAACTTACGAACTACTTTAACTTATCCTAAGAACAACACACATACTCATCCCAAAGGGAGGACTCGGACCTCTGACGGTGAAAGGCCGCGCGCACCACAGCAAGGCGCCTTAGTGCGCACTGCTAATCCGCAAAGACAAGTTCAATTGTTTGTATAGCTTATGGGACTTAACTACGGGGTCATCAGTCCCTAAACTTACAAACTGCTTATTAACTAGCTAGTCCTAAGGATTATCCATGCCCGAGGGGGGATTCGAACCCCCGACTGTAGTGGCCGTGCAAACCGTGACTGGCGCGCCGCAGTCTCCTCGGCCACCGCGGCCGGCGCAAAGACAAGTGTTATCTCCAAAATTCATTTGGCGGTGATATCTGCGGCGCTTTTTGGAGCTGCAATTTGATCGAGATTCTCTTACATTGGAGCACAATGCTGGATCACTCGAGTCTCATTTACTAAGAAAACATATTATGGTAAATCACCCCCATACGCAGTTCATAAAAATTGCTGATCCCACCGTAAAAGACCATAAGCTGTAATAAATGCTTCGGCAACCCGCCCTAGAGGCGCGAGTAGCAGATAACTGCAGCACGGATGGAACTTGGGAGCAGCTACATTCACGTGCGCTAACCAGAGCGCTTTCTTTTAATTCTGTATTATTATATCATACAATACAACCCATTACCTAAGACTAAATGGGCAATAATATAATACATAGAGATTTTTATAGGCTACTTGGTGACATTACACTTTTGCTGTGGAAACCACTGGAATCTTGCTGGTGTTGATGTTTGTGTTGGTTGGTGTGTGGGTGTGATGTGTTGTATTCTGGTATGCTACTGCTGTGGTGTTACAGGTGTGCCAGCGTGACAAGCCTACTTGGAGTGGCCAGCTCACCGAGCGAAACCCAATGAGCGTGCCCCTGGCACTGGGCGGCCAATTTCTGTTGTCACCACAGCCCCCCCCCCCCCCCGTAAAATTTTCCCCATTGTGTTCTAATCTATTATTTACTGAAAAAACCTACATCTAACTTACGTCTTAAGTCTCGATCGGTGTTTGCCACATCTAATCTCCGAAACCAGGGGATGGCGGATTCTTCCATTACTGGAGACCAGTCCATCCCCCGGCGGCATGGCAGATGTGGCTGTCTCAGTCGGGTGTTACGTCAACGCCGGTTATTGGTTCAGGATAAAGTCCCGAAGCACTTTGCACGGGATGATGTTGGCGATTTGATCAAGTACTCGGAACGTGTCTGGGGTTCTTATGAGCTCAAAGATGTTGCTGGGCAGAGCCCTTCTAAGATGATATGTTCTGGCGTGCCTATCTCGGCACCACAGGCACAAGCTGGTGTAGCCTGTCTCCTAAACCGACGTAGGTATGTCGGATAGGGTCCATGCCCGGTGAGGAAGTGCAGCATCCCCCTGGAGGGCTTAAAATGCTTCATCCCTAGTCTTTCTTGGATATCTGGTAGGAGAGCGTGAGTCCTCCTTCCGGATTCCTCTTCATCCCATGATTGCTGCCAGAGTTGGAGCCCTTTCTGTCCGATCTCCGTTTTGCTGACAAGTGGTTCCTCCAAAATCTTGGCTATGTTCTCCCCGTTCCCTTTCTTGGCCCAGTACCAAGCTGGGCCAAGAAAGGGAACGGGGAGAACGTAGCCAAGATTTTGGGGGAACCACTTGTCAGCAAAACCAGAGCTGCTTGCAGGCTATTTTCGTACGAAACCCCGGACGGGTGAAAGGACGGCGGGGATGTCGCGAGAGGCTGGCCGGGTCGCTTTACGTAAGGCGGCGGCGGCAGCGGCAGCGGCAGCGAAGCGGTGTACCGGTCAGTGAAAGGCCGCGCCGCTGCCTGCCGTCCCGTGCACGCTTGCACAACGCCAGCGCGATGCCGCGCCGGTCTGACAAAGAGCTGCTCCCACACCTCCCAATGTCATTAGCAACGTGTCCGTCCCGCATTCCTCTAGTAGCCTTTTTCACTTATAAGATCAGTTGCCCCGAAATGGAACGCACTCAAAGTTACTGTTGAACTTATATTAAAAAGCTTCACCCATCACAGATTAAATTATCCGCCGAATTTTCGTGAATATAACTCTTGGTTTATGAGCAATAAACGGTTTCAAATGTATCAAATACCGATATAAAACCCCAACGAAGGCCGGTCACGTGGTATTAAAAAAAAAAAAAAAAAAAAAAAAAAGGCGGGGGGAGGGTTCGTGCAACGCGACTTGGTCACATGCTCTTCCCTATCAAATGCAGCCATAATATCCGGTGCATACAGAGTTGTCAAAAAAATTCAAGGAGTTCCCAACTCGTTTAACGGAAATGCTAACAAGAAAATGTTAAAATGTTTGTAAAGCTATGGGATCAAAATGCACAGGTCATCAGTCCCTACACTTACAAACTCGTTTTAACTTATGCAAAGGGCACCCCCCCCCCCCCCCCACACACACACACACGTCCGAGGAAGGACTCAAATCTCCGCCAGGCATTCCGCAGCGAGGTGACTTGGAGAGTATGGCCACTCCCAAGTGGCTATAAAAAGAGTCTGTCCAATAGACTTAACAAATTCTTCTCTGGAATTTGAGTGGCGTACCTCACGCATCGCAGGCCGCGGTGGCCGAGGGGACTGATGCGCTCCAGTCACGGTCTGCACGGCCACTACGGTCGGGGGTTCGAATCCCCCGTCGGGCATGGATATTTGTGCCGTCCTAGTTCGTAAGTAGTTTGTAAGTTTAGGGACTGATGACCCCGTAGTTAAGTCCCATAGACTATACAAACATTTGAACAAACAAAACCTCACGCATTACCCAAAAGACTCACGTGTATTTCGTCCGTTGGGTACAGTTCAAAACGATAACAAGCAGAAAGCCTGCTCAAAGTCCCGCTTTCTGCGCAACCACATATGAACAATCTCTAGCGCACACGTGCGGATTCCGGCGGAACAAAACAGCTATTTCTCCCAGGAGAAACACAGAGCTAAACCTGTGTCACTTATACTGCCGCTAGGTGGCAGACCATCTAATGTGACTTATAAGCGTTTGTGTCGAGTTCGTTATCTGAGCGAAGCGCCCCTGAATGACAGGAGGATTTCCATTTGTTTTGCTATCTCGAATACGTTGCAAAGAAAATCTCCGTAATGTCAACACGCGTGTTTTAAGCCGCGTAGTTTTTGCATCATGATAAGGAGTCCCACGCACCACTTAAAAATTATTAAGGAGTCTGTACGCACCCTGACTTTAATAGTCCTCTAAATCCTTTACTGTTTAAAATTAGCATGTCAGGGACCGTTTTCCACTCATCTTTTCGTGGAGCGTGTTACCGAAAGAGAGTTGAGTAAAGATTTGAAATTATATATGAAGTTTCCAGAAAGTAGCTAAGTGTTGTTATTACGAGTAATGTATCAGCAAAATAGGGATAACTGAGTACTGTCACCTCCAAGACAAATACACAGATTTTACTAATTAACGAATAATTATGACATGACTTTAAAATTTTAAATTATGTCAACAATTATAGAAAATATTGACAACGAAACTTTTGGTGTCACGTATGCCGTTAGATAGGACTTGCAACAGAATATTCAATGCGAGGAAGATCGAATTTTATATTGCTGGATGTTCGGAAAAAATTAGTATGGATCCGCGCCACAATACCGGTACACGCACGATTTTAACTCGCTACAAATATTACTCACAGAATACACGAAACTAATGAATACATAAACATTTCTGCACCGCAAGCCTCATGTTTCACCAGCAAGGAAACAAACAACTGGAAACAAGGGAACAGGCCCAGGAAACTATGACAACTGATTTAAATTTTCCTTGTAGCAATCTTTTCCAAGCATATACTACTACCAGAATCAACAGTCAATAAAAAACTTATACTTATGTGTGCATCCAGGTGAAGCAATGTTAACTTTACACTGGGCGCTGAAGGCGCATGAGGGGTAGTTCTATTTTTAAGTGATTGTAATCTTCACCGACTATAACGTTCCAGCAAAGATTACCCTAAAAACATTACTATACATCAATATTTCTGTGACTTGGTTCTGAAAGGGCCAATGTCAGTATTCACCAAAACTGTTTTTTTAGACCATAGTTGCACGTGGTCTTCATAATTTTAAAACGGCCAATGTCTAAGCCACATAGAGATACAGGGATTTTAAGATGTGAGCCCGAAATATACAGTTAATATTTTTCAGAAAATTACTTAAAATATTCAGAAGCTTATACAGTATAACTAAGATTTTTGACATTGGCCCTTTTAGAACCAAGCCACAGATTTATAGACTGTAAGGAAAATGCTGAGTTGGTCCCCTATTTCCGCCCCCAGAAAGTACGACATATAAATACCACCCTATAAAGAAGAAAGTTTAATTAGCATAGATAGGATCAGAAGAAACCTTCCGAGCCGGATGTAAAGGAAACACTCACTGTTGGCGACTGCACGGGAAGAGATTTAAATATCAGAGAGCTTAAAAACAAACCATTTTTCAACAATCATTTCTTCGTTCTCATCCTGCCCGGACAGTCTCCTCTGACCCAGGGTTTTGGATTACTTTACCGTAACTCTCCCCATTTCCCGAACGTCGCCATTTCTTTTCCTTATTCCGTCTCCCTTTCTTTCATCCATTCCGTGAGAAGACTACTGGCTCAGTAGGATTGAGTATTTTCTTGTCGCTTTAGGCGTTTTCTTTTTCCCTGCCTCTTCTTGCCGAAGAGATTTTTTACATAAAAAATTGGAGAATAAAGTTTACATGACTGACATGAAGCTGACGCGCCGCCTTCCCTATCCCAGTCAGATGACGACTCCATGGTACAAAGAGCATCTGTTCGCAAAGACAAAAATTGGTGGATCTGTATATAACGGAATTCGTACTACACGGGGTTAACGCGACGAATAACATCATAAAAATGACGTGCGCAGTGAGAAGCATTTTTCATTCATTTTGAAACCGGACGTATTTCTATTATATCTGCAAGTTTCTGAACTTCATTTCTGAAACTTTCAGGCAATAAGTTTCTCTATGGGGCTCCGAGTGTGTCATCAATATTTGGGAGTGTAGATCAGTGAAAAGGTGGAAGATTATTTCAATCTCTCAAGGACTCTAATCATACTTACATAAATTCATCGGAAAATTTACACATTTTTGATGACAGATACCCACAGCGTTTATAGTGATTGTCAAAAAAGACCTCGAACTGGGGTAAAATCAGAGTTCAATGAATAGAATTAGTGGTTTATACAGTACTTAAATGAGCTTTTACTTACCATAATACGAGTGAGGCGGAGTGTTGGTTACTACACAGAACTCACATTCGTGAGGACGACGATTCAGAATACTTCCTGGCGATAAAAATTAAGGTTTTCTGTGTTTTCCCTGAGTCGCTTAATGCATCGGTTCCATTAAGTGACTAGAAGGCAAATGCAAAACCGTAGAAGAATGTGTCCATTTGGCCATCTTATCTAGCCAGAATGAGCATGTAGTGCTTGAAACACTACAAGGTAGATACTGCCTATATGAAAATAAGAAACTTTTGGAGACAAGAAAAGTAGCTGCAACAATATCAAGAAATCACAAGGAAAATGACTATATGGGTATCGGATTTTTTTTTTTAATATTTATGGCACGTGGCAGTTTAGAACGCAAATAATCTGCCAAAGTTATTCGACGCAACTCTCAAAATTTCTCGAGAAAATCGACTTTTAAGTTTTTGCAAAGTACACTTTAGTACCAATACTTAAAACAGTTGCAACATCTGTTGGTGTAGCTCAGGGTGGTAGCGTTCTGGCCTTACAACCGCAGGGTCGGTGGTTCGAGTCCTGTCGTGAATTTCTTTTTTCCGTTTGTGTTTGAATACCTACACAATGTTAATATCTAATGGCTATTTTTACGAAAAGTGCACGTATTTTTGTTTATTAGTAATTTTCTAGAATTTACAGAGGATTTTTATAATTGTGGTTTTAATTAAAAAAGAACCATAATTTATATTTTTTGCAGTATTGGCTTCACTATTAGCAGACAACTGTAGTCTTTGATTGTTTAGTTTGTGAAGAGCTACCACACTTTTTGGAAAGTCATCTCCATAGCTACCAATGGCTTTCCAAGCAGCTAACCTGCTCAACCATCGTTTTACGTGACAAGGTTTTCAGCTCGTCTACATACACATAAACAAAAACTGACACAGCACGTAGAATTAGAGATTAAAAAAATCTGCCATAGTGGGATTCGAATCACCGACTCTATGGTTGTGAAGCCAGAACACTACTACCTAAGCTACACTGACAGATGCTGCAACTGTTTTAACTATTGGTACTTCCGTGTACTTTGCAAAACTTCAAAGTCGATTTTCTCGAGAAGTTTTGAGAACTGCGTCGAATGGTTCTGAACTTCACGTACCATCAATGTACAGAAATTGTAAAATCCGATACCCATGTGGTCTCCTTGTCAGATGGCAGTACTAAGTAAAGAAGGGAAAGCTGAAAGGTTGAAGGAATATACAGAAGCCCTATACAAAGGAAATGATCTTGAAGACAGTATTCTAGAAATGGAAGAGGAAGAAGATGAAGATGAAATAGAAGATACGATACTGCGGGAAGAATCTGATGGATCTCTAAAACATTATAGTTGAAGCAAGGCAATTCCAATTTCTAAGAAACCAAGTGCAGACAAATGTAATAATTACAGAACTATCAGTTTAATACGTCATGGCTACGAAAGACTAACAAGAATTATTTACCGAAGAATGGAAAAACTGGTGGAATCCGACATTGGGGAAGATCAGTTTGGATTTCCTTGATTTCGATATAATCGTCCCAGGCGAATGTCGCGATGGTTCTTCTGAAAGAGCAGAACCTATTTCCTCCTCCGTTCTTATCACAAACAACCCGAGCTTGACCTCCATGTGGTAACGGTCCTGTGCGACCAGCCATAGTCATTAATTCGTCGCGGGGATTTGGCTCACCTTCCCAGTCTCGCAATCTAGTGCGCCGCGTGTCAAACTGCACGAACAGGTTTTAAGTTTCATTCGTAAGTACTTGAGTCGTCCAGTTTATTGGGTAAATTTTCGACTTGTTTTGGCAGAATAAAAAAATAATAAACGTGAGTGGTAGCGTTTAACAGTGGAACCCGGAATGGAACCTTGGAGTATTTTTAGTTTTGTTTTGATTTGTTTTGGTCTCGTTCGGCTCCCTTGATTGTAGACCACCAACAAACTTGTGAAGGTAATCGACTTCCACACATAACGGCTTATCCAATATCAGACATTCATCTGTAGATATACTGCACTGGAGTTTACAACAATTACCTTCCAGCAACTCACTGACGGCAACAATTGGTCAACATTGCATACTTTATCGGTGAGTTGGTAAGGAAACAATAAATGTCAGCTACATCGCCGCTGTTCACTCGATTATTTCCTGACCTAGTCGCGAACGATTAATCTTGGACGAAGTCAAACGAGGTTCGCACAGCGATAAAACACAGCAGTTATCTCCAGGGAGCAATGTATAGTTCTCTAAGGAGAACCAATTAATCTTTTAAAAAACACTAAACGATTTCTAAATGATTATCGAAATTGTTTTCAGAGAACATGCTTTAGTTGTATACTAAGGTCATATCTGAAACGAGAAAATAACAAGCATCTGTAATTATAACTTAAGTGTATTAGGGAGACCAACATTTGATCATTGTGTAACGAAGAAGGCCGATATACGACCAGGTTTTTAAGGAAAGTTTAGTTGTGATAAGTTTCAACTGCGTAACTACATCGTACTTCCGTGTTATCTGTTACAATTATAATAGGAATATAAAGAAAAAAAAGCGCACTTTGCTTATTTTACACTATTATGTCATAAGGTATCACATTTTAGTGTCACTGCAGAATCTGAGAAAAAGGTTTTAGGGTGTAGGTGTGTGTAATAAGATTCATTTGTGGTGCAAATTTAAGAACAGTATGGCGAAACCAACTCAAAAAATTACTCTGTTCCTCAGTGTATTTAATCCTTACTGAAGCATGTAACTTACGTTGCTTTTTTTTTTCGACCAATAGCTGAAGAGCACAAATCAATATTACGAGTAAGTGTTGCTAACATATATCAGTACTGGCTCTTTCCAAGCATTATGAAATTTTATGTTCTGTGACTCATTTATGAAATAAAATCAAATGTTCGTATTGTCTATGGGACTTAACTACGGGGTCATCAGTCCCTAAACTTACAAACTACTTATGAACTACTTACGAACTAGGACGGCACAAATATCCATGCCCGAGGGGGGATTCGAACCCCCGACCGTAGTGGCCGTGCAGACCGTGACTGGAGCGCCTTAGTCTCCTCGGCCACCGCGGCCGCATGAAATAAAAGGTTCTGATGTATGCCTCACAAGTACATGGCACTCTGACTGTCAAATAAACTGCGTATATCTCTGTTCCAAATACAGTCACTTCTGTATTATTCATCAGTGTGTTTACCAGAATGTAAATTGATATAACAGATCTAGGTTAAAAATAATTAATAACAATGTGACTCAATAAGATACTACTGCTTCTGCATGTGAAATAGTTTTATATTCATCCATATTCAACCTACAATCCAAATTTAAATAATCAAAGTCATCGGAAAAAATTACAAACAATAATCTAACTGACTAAGACCAAATTACTTCTTAGTGTGAAATTGCTTGAAACAATTTTTATGCTTCAAAAGATACATTGGTATTTCACAGCGGGATTTTGTTCTGCTGTTACAGGAAGTTAATCTAAACATTCCGAGAGAAGTGAGATGATCAATGACTGGGAAATGATCATACCCATTTAATCTTTTGTCGTCGCAAGGCTCAGGGGTAGGAGAGTTGTAATATTCGAATCTTTTACATCACTCAGTCTCGGTTTCACACTCAGATTCGTCCACCACAGGTCTATCTTCTCAGGAATTACCAGTAAAACTTCAGCAATTTCCAATCGAAATTTCATCTAGTCAATATCTTTTCATGGAATTTTACTTAACTTTCCGACCATTCTGTATTCCATCCAGGTGTTCACAACAGGTAAGTCAAGGAAGTAGAGTTTGACCTTTAATATCCATTTCCTGGTACTAAGCCAAGTGCGATAATACTCCAGTTGGTGATCACCGATGTCCACTCCACCCACTGACCGATTATATCTACGAACAACAGAGGAACATGGTAGCTCAATATACAAATTTCTTTTTTGGACCACCGCTCCACGTTTTGTTCTGGGTGAATCACAGAAGATGTAGATGCCACCAAAACCCGATTGCTCTAAAATTATCTTATCCTTTTGAACAACCTGTACTGATTCTCCTCGTTTTAATTTAGAAGTATCACGAAAGTTTACTCCTTTTACCCTATTTGTCATAATATCATGATAGTTCATGGGAAGCAATTAGTATCACACATTCTTGTGAACAGTCGCCAGAACTACTTTCTTCATCACTGCTTTCGTCTGCAGATGTTTCCATTTTATAACTCACAGCTAATTATAATGGACATTCAACATTATCAGTATCATCTTCAGACAAATCACTAATGTCTGAAGTATCGCCTAATATACTAAGTATTTCACTTTCGGATACAATACTTTTACCACTGCACATCTGAGAAGCAAAAGCAAAAACACCCCACTTGCAATAAATATACTTAAAATCCGAAAGTTAATTTCATTAACATTTTTAGCTAAGAATTACTACCCGTACTATTGTGAGGGTGAACAACAATAGTCACCATAATTTCAAGAGAAATGTTAAGAACTATGTATAATTGTGTTCATTAGACTTACCTTGATATGAAAACATTGAAATCGTCGATCTTTTTTTACGGTTTAATGAGAAGTAATGACACATCTTACCTTCCTGCTGAGAGAATACTCGGCGACCTACTGAAATTCCTTTGTACAGCAGTCTTTCGCCAACAATTGGAATCAGAAATGCATTCGTAACAAGGGGGTTGAGCTCGCGTCAATCGTGCGGCTCAAGCCCTTTGTTACGAATGCATTTCCGGTTCCAATTGTTGGAGGCAGACTGCCGTACAAAGGAAATTCAGTAGGTCGCCGAGTATTCTCGCAGCAGGAAGGTAAGATATTTCAATGTGTCAATAAACGCAGTTTCAGTTCGGACGCCGTTAAAAATTGTCCTGTTACTAAAATACCGAATTTAAAACATTTACTTGAAATAAAAATAATTGGTTACACTGCGAGACGCTTGTCCACTACTATTGGTGCCCATGGTGGGCTGCCTGTAGGCCTACAGACTGAGAAGCAAGGAAACATTCATCTTCTCGTGACTCCACTAGACACGTAGAGAAAGCCATTTTTGTCTTTTCCTCGCATTCCCTTAGTCCAAACTGTCTGGTTTCGATAGAAGCAAGAACACAAAAAACCTATATGACTAAAGTATAGATTATTAAAAGAAAATGTTTCCAGAACTGTCGGGAAATTTCATAACACTTCGTGAGACCAGTGATAAAATATTACGCGAATAATAGTTGGACAATACAGGAGACGAAATGATTAAACGAAAGTTGCCAAAATACAGGAGAATCGCCCCTCAGTTAAACAACTGACTTCCGTAGCCGACAGTTTTACTTCTGTTCGTCGCTTATAGACTCAGTAGTCGAGCCCGGCTCTTCTATTTCGCATGTTCTGTTCTGCCGTTGCAATGTCTGTGCAGTTCAGAGTGTGTTGCTGGTGAACACAATTCAACTCGTGTGAAAGAAATATAAACGTACATCTGTTCATATTTGTCACTTCCCAATACAATGCAACAATTATAGTAGTGCACTAATTTCCATATCCTTGGCGGTTAATGTGTATGTGACAAAAAGTGTAAAAATTATTAAAATTATTCTTCAAGTGCTTTCATTGGAAATACTGGTCATAGGACGGGTAATTTGTCCTGCATGTTAAGCAAAAGCACCTCTTAAAAACACAATTTATGATGTATTTACACTGAACCTTTCCTGTACAATGACCTAACTTTGAAGATGCTTATAAATGTAGATGTACTATACGCAAAATGTATTGCGAATAGCAGTAATAAAGAAGTAATAGAGTAAAACTTCAACCGTGATTTTACTGCACGCCAATGTAAACAGAAGGTAGTTTATAACGCGGCTTAATGTCTGGCACATATCTCCTGTACTACAGGCCATGCTGTGATTTTGTCGGTCCATTCAGTGAAATGTACGTAGATAATGTCTGTGAATTGGGGATAGATTTAGTACATCAAAAGTAATAAATTACAACGTCATGGCAGATCCTGAAGTTAAACAATAGCGAAAATGTAAGCAATACTATCTCTTGCGCGCCTGCTTTAAAAAAAAAGTTCTAATGTTTGTAAACCTATTGGACCAAACTGCTGTGGTCATCTGTCCCTAGACTTACAACTACTTAAACTAAGGACATCACACACACCCATGCCCCAGATAGGACTCTAAATCTCCGACAGCGAGCAACAGCGCTCCGCAGCGAGGCGCCTTTAGAACGCTCGGCCACTCCGCCGCGGTCGTGCTTTTCAAGTAACGAACAAATTTAAGAGTATATGTGTGCCATTAGACTCATTCCAAACACACAGTTTCTAATTGTAATACTTTCTTTAGCGTGTTAATCCTGATATGAGATTTTACGTCTTTATCGCTAAATTATGACAGCGGTTTCATTTTTTAAACTCGACCAATAACTATGCGAAACACTGAGAATGAATTTTCAGCCTATAAACAGGAAGTCACGCCACAAGCAGCGAACAGCACAGGACACCGAAAGACGGATTTTATATTGCATATGGTAATAGGAATAGGCATAATATTTCGCAGCTAAGACGGCATTACTAACTGTACATATTTAACAAAACCAAATTGATGTTCTTAAATTTGAAGCTAGCGTAAGTGGAATACACTGAAATGCCGTTTCAGTTACATAATTTCAGGCGATATTTCCTAATCCTCACAGAGGACGTCACGATGCATTCTGATAGTCCCGTATACGCTCAAGAGCTTAAGGAGTGCCGCGGCGGAGAAGCCGAGCGCATTGAGGCGCCATGTCCCGATGCGCGAGACCGTTCCCCGTCGGGGGTTCGAATCCTCCCTCGGGCATGGATGTTTGTGCTGTCTTTAGTATAAGCTAGTTTGTAAGTTTAGGGACTGATGACCCCGCAGTTAAGTCCCATAAGCTCAACAAACATTTGAACATTTTTGATTAATGGGTGATATTAGTAAGTTACGAGTTGAGTGAGAGTCCGCAACAGTGTGAACCAAACGCAAACGTTAACGATTTGGTACATAATAAGTGGGGCACAAAACTAATGAGCTTGAGAGAGAGAGAGAGAGAGAGAGAGAGAGAGAGAGAGAGAGAGAGAGAGAGAGAGGGGGGGGGGGTCGTTCATGGGCGAATTCTTCGTGACACCGTGATAACGTTAAAGGTGGTGTTACAATTATGGACTTTCACTTCCCACGCGTTTTATTCGCTTTTTGTGCTTCGTTTAATTGCCCCTCAAAGAGCTACCTGCTGACCTTCTAAACCACTCGAAGCGTAAACTAAAACCAAATGGCGTATGCAATTCGGTAATCACTAAGCAGGAAGAGTGCTGAGTGACCAGGAAGAGCAGAGTGTGACGTCACGGCTCTTGAGACCATCTGGTGGTCCAGCTGGCCGGTTTCGCTGCTCGTCACAGCATGGACCGGTTCAGCTGGTTCCATGTCTACTCGGGCTCGCACCTCACTAACGAATGAAAATGTGCTCGGCGTTACGCTATTACAAACTGCTGTTTTTCACGCACGGTTGAGTTTCACTTCTATACCAATAAGTGCTCCAGACGTACAGACAGAAAAAAAAATTCCACCTCATTGTTAAGATGGCTTCATTCGAGTGTTCCGGGCCTGGTGGTCTAGCGGTAAAGCGCGTGACTCTGATTCGAAACATAATCGCATCACGGATTATTCGGTCTGCGTTTTAACCTAGCCTTTACCGCCCAAAGATGTGAGGAATCGCCAGAATCGACATGTGGTTCGGATTCCACGTTAAACAGCTCCGCCGTTGGATTAGTCGGGTACGTCAGGGACACGGAATGAGCCACACGCGGTAAGTATAGCAAAGTGCTGACAATCTTCCTCTGTTCCGTTCAACAATTAAATCACAAGTGTCGTCAGGTAGGGTCGAACATTGGCATTACTCCGCGTCCACACATTGGTACCAACGCTGGCGCCAACGTTGGCCAATATTTTTGAGACAGCGTCCACACATTGGAGCCAACATTCAGTTGAATTCGTCGAGAGCCAACGTAAACATATCTGCATATCTGACACACAACTCGCGGACGATGCATTAACGGTTATGAGAGTGAACAATTACATTTTGTAACTAAAAACCAAAAAGGGAAACATATGTAAAAGATGATGAGGTGTGTGGTATCACTTCCTACCGAACATTAATTACGAAATGAGTAAGTTTTAAAATATGTTACAAGTAACCTATACACATTATTAAAATTTAGACCACCGATACGTTTTGGAGGGACACTACACTTGCTAAAGTTCTTTTGGTATTGAAAGTTGACTCTTCGTTTTCTTGCCACAGGAGACAGTTTTAGAAGTCTACACTTCCTTTCTAAAATAACTATGTCATTCATATCACTGGTAGTGCTTGAAGTTCGCAGAGCAATATGTGGAACTTGACAGGAAATGTTGATTTTAAAAATTGCCTTCAGTAATTGTCAAAATTAAAAAAAATTATTTCACTGATCGCGCCTAAGTTTTGCCGTGGCATTTCGATTTTTGTGGTTGCTTTCACAAATGAATCACTTTCTGGTACAGTTATAATATTTACAATGAGATTTTGAAACGTTAAAATAAACGGCGTCGAAGAACGAACGATGAAAGAAACAGTTTCGAGACTAGCAGACGACAAATATAGAATGCAACGTTGGCGCCAATGTGTAGACGACGTACCCACATTGGCCCAACGTCCTTTGATGTTTGGCCGAAATACCGACAAGAAACGGAGCCGCGCCAACGTTGGTTCCAATGTGTGGATCCGACCCGTGAATCGACAGCTTGGCTCGTTCTGTGACACGGGAAGTGTACAGAAAGTAGTAGCGTACCTCTTACTCAACTGCCGCATTCACACACGGTTCCGCGGCAGCACTTTCCATTTCATTCACGCGGCAACGCCACGTTGTGACATCCTCCGCTACGCGTGGAACACAAATTACATTATTTCTTTCTCTACATTATCGGAATAAAGTCATACCGGCCAAGCTATTAACGTTGTCGGACACCATAGAGACGCAATGGGCATCTCGTTGACCAATGTTCGTCAGTAGGCGCGTCATTTTACCTGCATAATTCATAATGATGTTTTGACCAGAAAGCATGTCAAAAGATTCCTAAGCAGGACGTAACGAAACATCTAATCTACATTAACATACTCCGCAATCCACCTTAAGGTATGTGGCGGAGGATACTCTGGACCGCTACTCGGTATTTCCTTTCCTATTCTACTCTCAATAGAACAAGAGGAAAAAGAATGTTATATGCCTCTGTACAAGCCCTAATTTCTATTATCTTGTCTTTTGTAATCTTTACGCGAAATTTAAGAAGTCAGCAAAAAGATCATTCTACACTCGGCTTCAAATTCTGGTCCTCTAAATTTTCTCAACAGAATTTCTCGAAAAGATCGTCTTTCTCCCAGTGATCCCTATTTGAGTTCCCGGAGCATTTCAGTGATACTCACACATTGGTCAAACCTACCAGTAATGAATCTAGCTGCTCCCCTCTGAACTGCTTCCATTTCTTCCTTTTAAACTGATCTGCTGTGGGTTCCAAACACTTGAGCAACACTCAAGATTTGGTCGTACATGTGTTTTATTACGCGGTGTCCTTTACAGATGATGTATATCTTCCCAAAATTCTCCCAATAAACCAATGTCGGCTGCCCACCTTACTCACAACTGTCCTTACATGTTCATTCCATTTCATATCGCTCTAGATATTTGAACGACGCGACTGTATCAAGAAGCTCACTGGTAATGCTGTATTCAAACATTATGCAATTGTTTTTCCTACTCATGCGCATCACCTTACCACCTTCTCTATTCTTGTTACAGACAGGCAGGGCTACCTGTAAATGCAACCATGGAATATGGCTACCTGTGAAGGCAACCATGGAATATACAAACTTAACTCTATTCACTGTGCTGCTTTCAATGTATGTGACGTCTAAAAAGTTTTTTCTGTCATCATGGAACATTGCCATCAGATTTTGACCAACAGACTGCTGAAACGTTCAGATACTGAACATGCTGCCCAACTAGCTGTACTTCACTTCAATGAATGCTTCATGAAGACAGTGAAATCTGAATCTTTCCAAACAACACCGGCTGCACTAAATCACAACAACATATCCTCCATATTACAACCCACCCGAACTCAAACTTCAATTTTGCAAGTTGTCCATCTCCTCCTCCACATCCTCTCCATCAATGCACCTAGTCTTTTCTGCTTCCCCATCCTTCATGTTCCCTCCACCCTTCCGCCACTTCCAGTTCACTCACCAGATTACAGCTGCCCTATCCCATCACCGATACATCCTAGCTCACTCAAAAAAGTATCACCTCATCTTCCTCCACCCCATTCTGCCTGAGTGGCCAGATACCAGAAACAATTGTGGGAGTTATGGATGTGTGACTGCGCAGGCATTTTTTATTTCAGAAATTGTCTGCAAGATTATACCTCAACAGTCTTTTCATCATGACACACTGTGTTTCAATGTCTGCTCTTCGCAGTGAACAGCAATGTATTATTTTCAAACATGTTGCTATCCCGATCTGAATGTGTCATTATTTAAGGTCACCCAATATTCCTTATAATTTCTGATCGTGTATCCTTTTTCACAATTAGGTAATTTAGATATGGTCAGGGAGATGTGATGCCCTCATAGCTATCAATACTTTTCAAATGTACATTTTAAATTTATTTTAGGAAATCAAATCTTAATATTATGTTTGCAGTGTCCACAAACAGCACTCACAACAACAGCAGCCCTGTAAGTAGTGGCCAGATGCCATCTAGCTCAGAACGGTTTCGGCGGCTCATCCCCTACATGACGTACTACATCACGCAGCAGAGTGTGGCGGCAAGACCAGCTGCTGCACCTCCACCCATAGGCTTTTACAGGTAAACATGTCAACTCCTTAACTCTGAGAAAAGTATCTCAATTTTAGTTGCAATTTCATTGTTAAAATATCTTCTCCTATGACCCTGACACCACACTGTTTCAGTTTGCAAAATAGCAGTTATGTGTTTTAGTTCAAGAAGTCCCATTCTATTACACGCCAGTATTTCCCAGTCTCAAATGTTAAATGTTGCAGTTTTTGAATGCTCTATTTGAAAATGTCTAAAATCGTAATAATATTTTAAAAGGGACAAATTGATATTCACTACATAGACATCTCCAAGGGTCGCAGAAAGAAATACATAAAAGACCACTCTTTTTTTACTTTTTATCAAACTTAGAAACACTTGCACTCACTCTCACATACATGAAGATTGTCTCCAGCCACTGCGGTGAGACTGCAAAGTACGGACAGACCCTGGCAGCAACAATCTATGGTTGGGATGAGGAGGCAGCACAATGTGGGAGGCAGGAGGGAATGGATGCAAGTCATCTGCCGTCTGTCAGAATGTGCTCTGACTATTTAAGCCAGGATACACTAACAGGTGCCTGGTTGGTCGGGAGGTGGGAAGGAAGGGGAGAAATTGGATCCAGTTCACAGAATGGAAGACTTACAGGAGGGGGGTGGGGGGGGGTTGGAGTGTGTAAAGGGAAGGGGGAGGTTGTGGAATGGGAGAGATCATGCAGGGGAATGAGCAAATGTTAGGGCCTGGGGGGTTGTGGGAAAATAGTTATACTGTAGGGAGTCTCCACCTGTGCATTTAATAAAATCCTGATGTTCATGAATTACTTATTTTAAATTTGCATAGAGACAAAAAAAGTTTACCCTTGTACTTGGAGAGATTTATATATTTACAGTAATGAAAAAAATATAGTTTCACATAATGTATTTTTTACTGACCATTAAAAAAAACTGACAACCTATTTTTGATGTGACATGGTGTAGTAAACATACTTGAAAGTAGAAATTTCAATGCATCAAACTTTTTTGTTCGCTAAAATATTCTGAAAAGTTATATTCTTTGTACAGACACAGAAGGAATACAACGATTTAATGTACCAAGAAACAAGCACAAATTTGAACTGTTGAATTAAGATGGGGAAGAAAGGCAGATATATTCCCTTCAATGGAACCATTTCAGTATTCACCATAAACAATGTAGTGGAACCACAGCCCACCTAAATCTGAATGACCACAGCCTGATATGAAAACCACTCATCACACAAGTGCAGTGCCCAAACATGAAAAACATGACAAATTTGTGTTTTACCTATCATGTCTTCATTTGTCACTAGATGTGCTCTTCTGACATGTTCCCAGAGCACATGTTATTGAGGACTTTTGTAATTTCTGGCATTAATAAATCTTTAGTTCTGCAAGAATGAAAATGTTATGAGACATTCTAAGAGATTAAAACCACAGGCTAAACTGAGACAGGAAATGAAATTATTTTTTATGAACAACTTTTCTCGTGACAAAACTGACAAGGAAGATTTTAATTATAACAACGTGCAATGAACCCTACACAGAAAAAGAAAAATCCTCATTCGTGTTACTATCGGCTGTACAGCACTAAGGTAAATACTGGCCAGCCAATCTATCTCTTTTAGAAAACAATTTTATCATCTCTTGAGATTTTAAGAACATTAATAAAATGTCAAAACATCAAAAAGAGTAACACCAAAAGTTACATCACTAATCTGAGTGGGAGCAGCATACCACTTTTTGTGGCCTCCACGTAACCAAAACAAAGCTGATATTTTATAGTTATATTGACAAAGGCTAACACATAATGGCACATATTGGACTGAATCAACATGAAGAAAAACCTCCCCCCCCCTCCCCCAGTGACAGACAACAAGTGATATGTTAAGTTCATGAAGTTGTCAAGTTACTAACAATGATGACAGTACATTGCAAAAGAACATATGGAAACAAACATGAAACTTGCACAATTTATTATGTAATGAAACAAATAGTAAACAATGCAACCACAGTCATCAGTTGTGCACCAGGCTTATTTAATGGGATAAAATTATCAGAGTCACTGAAAATAACATATTAATGTAAGAATAAAATTTTGATATTTGAGAAATAATGGTAAGTAGGGATGGGTGGAACCCCAGTTTTACCGAATCGAATCTTAAATAAAACATGTGCCAAATCCCGAACCCAAATCGAATCTTCTGAATCTCTAACTCAAAACCTGTCAACTCAAGTACATGTATTTAAAAAGAATTACTACCTCTATCACAGCCAGTGATGAAGATAAAGCCTTCTGGAGTGGATCCCAAATGACAATATTAACAGTAGAATTAAAGAAATTTAAATTTCATTTAGATTTTCATTTTATATCTTAAGGACTTTTTTAATACCCCCTATCCTTAAAAGAAATTTGCATGAAATATTTTGATATATATGTTATTTAGAAGCTCTAAAAGGTAATAAGAAACTTTCTTCACTCTATTACAAACTGTGTCATTTTGATGAAATAAAAAATAATTGAAGAATGAAGTCCTACAAAGGATGGATTATGTATTATTATTATTTTTTTTTTTCCAAAGGAAGAGTCAAAAATAAAACCTGAAAAGATGAGTAGCTATTGAGGAAGTTAGAAAATAGATTCTTAAAAAATAGGAACTGTAAATGTTAAATATTATAATATTGACATATCAGGCATTCCGTGAGTGATGGACAGGACATTCAGAAACAGAGAAATCTGCGTTTATTCAATTTGTGTGTACTTGTTATTGCCACCGAGACATTTCAGAACTGTGAAAAGCACTTAATGCGCAGGTAGCACATTCTGGAAGGTTAAGCAAGGATATTTTGTACATTTCTTTATTCTTTCAAACA
This sequence comes from Locusta migratoria, assembly GCA_026315105.1. NCBI lineage: Eukaryota > Metazoa > Arthropoda > Insecta > Orthoptera > Acrididae > Locusta > Locusta migratoria. The sequence goes on along the minus strand of CM048745.1, from coordinate 283,327,502 downwards.
TTTAAGAGCACGTAACTTGTCTGCACAGAATTTTTATTCGTAGAAGATTTGAAAATCAATACTAGAAGTCAGTTGCCGTGCTTCATTTCTAACTATTCCCATTCAGCATAAGAATAATACAAATGTAAACATTAATGTGACACGTATATTCTCCAGCATTTACATTTGTATTATTCATGGAAAAGAGTGTGTTGAATTTACGAATCATGATTCATAGGAACAATCCCTTACCCCTAATAGAAAAACATGTACTTTGTAGCACGAAGGCAGTGGTTGTAGTATCAGGCATATTGACGCAACACACGCTTGCCAGTCAGCTTTACATAGTAGCTTTTAGATAAGACTGCAAATGTATGGCTATTGTATGAAACTAAATGTGATAATATAAAACAATTTTTTCAGACTTATAATACAAATTTTACAAAATGTTTATAATAGCAATTAGATACAGGTAAGGTAATTCTGAATCACAGTTCCTTCGTACTACAGAGCATCATCCCTCATACAATCCACTGCATTCAACATCTAACGTTTTTAAATGTCTGTTACGCAATCTGATTTGGAACCCACTTCCACGTATCATCATTCCACTGGCACACTTGCGCATTTTACACGTGTTGGTGTCAGTTGTCTGTCACTTTTCGAAAGGCAGTAGGCGTACATGTGTTTAAGCTTTACCTTACAGAATTTATTGAAATAGACATCAAGCGGTTGCTGAATTGACGTCATCCTGCCTGGATGGTGCACAATTAGAACTTTTTTCCCACATAATAAATAACTTTCTTCTTGAAATCACAAAATTCGACGAAACAATACGTGAAATCAGAATGAGGCAACTCATTCAAGAATCCTAAAGCCTCATGTATTGTTGGTATTTGTGTGAATAAATTTAGTTTTATTGCTACTTATATTTGAAAGGCTGCTACATTTGAAGTTGAGCAATACTAAAGTTCTATCTCCTTCATTGGATGCTGTATTAAAATTCAATAGTCGAAAATAAAAAGGAAATTAGACTTGTCTTCTTCCTTCTTCTTCTTCTTCTTCTTCTTCTTCTTCTTCTTCTTAAGAGTGCACAAGTTTTGGTGCCAGTATATATGTCTGCACTTGCTAAGCAAGCCTGTGTAACACTTCTTATATTAGACGGGAAAAGTTACTTGTGGCGGCTCCTAGCGCCATTTATCAGAACTATTCAAAGTGAGGTCATTTTGTTTTATGACATCGCATCTTTCAGCGGATCTTTGGAAAATAAAGTAAACAATGCAAACAAAAGTGAACCGTTATGCAAAGTAAACTACAACATTCGTAACTAAAGGTTTGTAGATAACACTTTGGATTTGGGATTTGTTAGTATTTGGCCATTATGCACCGAATCTCGAATCCGAAGCCAGTGTGCTAGATTCGGCGAATAATGGATTTAGTCAAACTACTCTGACACAACCCTAATTGTAAGCCTCTATTGAACAACTCATTATATGTATAAGACAAAACTACAATAGTTGAAAATCCAGACAGAATGACAACATCCTGGTAAAAGTAACAAATCCCGATGCCAATTTCCTAATGGTAATTTACTTAGTACAAGGAAGAAATGTTCATGCAGAAAGCATATAAAATGACAGCAGCCCCTTTTTTTTCAGGCCAGTGACACAGTTTACTGGGAACAGCCTTTACAAGCCATCACCCACAGCTCGACCACAGCCTTCATTGTCACCTCCCCCTCAGGCACCTTTGCCATCACCCACACCAATCTACAATGCACCATACCCGCAATCAAGTGGTGATGCACGTCTCAACGCACTAGTTCGCATACTTGCCATCCTTCAGCAGGCACGCAACAGCCCGCAAGGAACCCCCAACGCTGGCATACAGGCAAGTAGATAGCATAAGGTCTCTCATTAGTATCAACTGAAGTTATCTAATAAGTTACTAATCCCCCTCAAGCATAAAAAAGTGTAATTTATGATTATTGTGTGAAAATTTGAAAGAAGTGAATCTTTGGCAAGTGACTATTTTTTAGGAACAGTGTTGCTAAGGCATGGGATTTCATTTTGTGAACACTGCTGTACTTAGGGACATACAGTTCAACTCAGCAACAAGTGGGAAGAAATTACAGGAGCCACAAGGTATTAAGGTCATTTTTAGCAAAAGCTGAAGATGTGTGGATCATTATTTTAACACTGCTTTCCATAAAAACAAGTTTGATGACTTATTACTCTTTTCAGGATGTATACATGGGTATTAAAAATCACAATATTTCCCAGATTTCATAATAAAAAGTGACAATATACTTCCCCTTGGATCTGCAAAACTTACTAATGCTTTGAAAGGTAGATGTTTCACATGCCGGCATAGAACTTCCTGGGGTTAAAATTCACTTATGGTGTTGGTGATTTTTTTTTTCATGATGTGTAATGTTTCAATGACAGAAGGCCAATCATGAACCAGGTGCAATCATTCAATGAGAATGTTGATTATTATTTTCTACTTTTTGTAAAAAAATAAAAAAATAAAAATAAAAAAATGTTGTGATGAAGAAAATTATTAACAAAGCCATTTGCTATCTACATGTTACTTCTGATGGGTTATGTTTAACTTCCAATTAATTTCTTTTGCAGGATAAATACTTTTGCCATTGTTATCACATAATTTGTGACTAATGAAAGAAGTAAAATATAGTAAACTTTGAAGAAAGACCTTTAATAGCATGTGATGCCTTTAAGATATACCAATCACAAATGCAGCAGTAAAAGTTTTAATAATGGGACAAAATACTGGTTTTGGGGGCTTGAAATTTTTCAGTCAGTGGCCCTCAAATTGTAATGTTATGAATGCAACTGAAATTATCCGTGATTTGAAAATAATGCATGTCTGCATCCTAAAACCCTCAACACTTTTTGATGTTGGGCAATGCCTGTATGTGCTCTGCGCTGTGTTGTAATTACACTTTCTCTTTATAACTCAAGTTTGTCAACTGATTCTGGCAGTGGAAGCCTATGCAATTATATAAGAAACACAGGACTTTACATAAGTGATTTAAGATCAAAGAAAAAGTTAACAACATATTTAGAAATACTCAAATGACAGCAGAATGAATAATCGGTGTGCTGTGACAATATTAAATTAGTATTAGTCTGTAAAGATATTCACTGTTTGCAAATGAATAGTAGGTTATTACCTTTTGGACAAGAAAAAACAGGAACACAAAATGCACAGTTAAAATAAGAGTAGTCAGTAAGTACTCCATGATAATGCATGTTCAAGTGCAATAACAAAAAGCAGAGAGAGTGTATAAGGAAGTACTTTAACAGACATAGATTATAAAAGCAACAGCTGAAAAAGGCGAATAAGTTCTTTCTCTCAAAGAAAAGAGTGAAACCAGCTGGATCAATCCTCATTCCTACCTAACCAATAATTTTGGTATGTGAACATATTCGCGCTCTTTTAGTGCAGAACATTGTAAATACTTTTACCCAGTTAAGCCCTCTTAGCCAGCACTGCCATCTCACTGTCAGTGACTATATATATGTCTCTGTACGTCTGTTTTCTGTCTCTCCCGTTGCCACTTTCTCCTCTGTCTATATTAAACTTTCAATGTCTTCATCCCTTTCCCTCTCCAATCCTTAACACTGTGTGTTTCTGCCACTTTAATTGTCTCCCTGCCCCACTTACATTGTCCCATTCATTTCCTGTCCCGTTACCAATGTTCCTTTCTTTTTCACTTAAAGAGTTGGCTTTAATTCTCTTCAATCAAAATTGTTTTCTTTGCAGATGTGACCATGGGGAGGGTTTGCTTGAGATTTGACCCTTAGATAGGAAACTTTAAAATACAGGTACTGTGGATGGGACAATGGGAAAAATTGTTTCATGGTAAAATTTGGTGGTATTTGATAGCCATATCCTCATGTTTTATGTATTTTCTCCATTTGTTCCACTTTCCCCACTCTTTCCTCTCTCTTTTGCACCAATTGCTATCATCTCGATCTATCTTGGTTTCTTACTCAAATGTTTTGGACTTCCAACATCTTGTTTTGCACCACTGCTATTGTCTACAAACATATGCCTTTCTCCTGAACTGGCATTTTCTCTGTTCAATCATATCTGTCTCTCCCTCTTGCAATGTCTCTCTTCTACTCAATTTCAGCCAAAAATAGTGTGAATATGTTCATATGCCAAAATTTTTGGTGATGAAGTCAGAATGAGGATTGAGACAGCTGGTTCTACACATTTCTCTTAGAGAACATATTCGCCTTTCTTGAGCTCCGAGAGGTGCAGTTTTCAGCTGGTTCCCGTCTTTTTCTATTGCAGTAGTGTGTACTGCTTATATAATATGAAAACGTGAATTCAATGAGGAGTAAAATTTGGTTACCTTGATACATTTGTACAAATGAAAGATACAATTAATACTGTACTTTAAAATAGTTAAACGGGTTTAGCATTCGTCTAAAGCCTGTGGAATGCTGGGGAGGTAGCAACATTCACTTTTTTGTGAAGAAATAAATTATAATCGATACATAGACTAAAAATGGGGAATTGGAGGAGAAGTTCATTGCCAAGTTTTTTGTAAGATGCAATTTACGGTGATAATTTATGAATATAACTACAATAGAAACTGCAAAGTTTTTAAAAACAGCATCAATTAAGGTTAATGTGTAATGGATATAAAGTCTTAACTGCAGGTTGTTTTGTCAGAGACACTATTTACAGCAATACGTAACAGGTATACCCATGTAGTGCAAAATCTTTGAAACAGACACATTGTACAGCGATCTGTGACTAATATAAATATATTGAAAAAATTTCCATCACAGACAAAAATTTACAGTGACTTATGACTTTTATAAATGTTATCAAAGAGTAAACAGTAACTAGAAACACAGGTTCATGACCTTCGAACCAAAAACCCTTGCTGAATGTCTGCTAGGTTAGTTACAGCTGGCATCATATAAGAAGGCGCTTCGCGCATAGAGGTGGAGTGACAGGGGAAGTGTGGAGGGGAGGAGCTACAGCTGAGCGCCAACAGTTGCACCTGTGGGAGAAACATTTGCGTAACTCACAGCCAGCCATGCACCTACGGAATGAACACTATTGGCTGTCATTGAGGTAATGGGGGGGGGGGGGGGGGGGGATGCGCAGAATGCCTTAAAACTAGGCCGCCTTCATAGCTGACACAGACTATAAAATTGTAATTACATGTCAGTCCGGTTGTTAGGAGCACATTGGACATGCAATTGTAAAGTAACTGGGAATCTACAAATCTTGGTAATGGGGAGTATTATGGAAAATACTTTCAAGGCTTCCCGGGATAATCATCTTAAGACATATCATAAAAATTTTGACAATTTGCCATGAATAGAAGTGCAAATTTGCCAATACCTACAACTGATTCTTTTGATACAAAGAATTATGATTTTTCTAGCATATAGTGATAACGAATACAGATTTTTGAAAACGGGAAACTTATTTTCTAGAAAAACATCTACACAACATACACACAAAATTTGAGTAATTAACTATTCCCCAAGATATGATACCTTAGAAATCACAGTTCTGGATGCAGTGTTTTCGAACCTATTGCTGTTACTTGCGGATCGATATCTCAAGAACCACATAAGATATCATTCTGCTCTCAACTTAAAATAAAATTTCAATATGTTACCTATATTTCATACACAGCTATATATAACCTAAAATCAACCATACGAAAATCTATATAAGGTGTTTTTACCTCTGCAAAGTCTTTAAAATATGTTGCATACTTGACTAAACGGGATTCTGTATATTAACTGTGATGAATATCTAAAATAAAAAGTCATCCCTTCATCGGGCGAAGATTTCAATCTGTAAGATGTATAAAAATCACATTTTATTTGCCTAGTAGATTTTTTCATATAGCATGGTAAGTTTAGGAAAGGCCTGAATGTTGTCTTTCAGCACAATACGAACTTTTGCTAGCGAAGATCACTGTTTTTCTACTGTATTTTGATGACGACAAAAGATTTTCAAAATCAGAGTGATGCCATTTCTAGATAAATATCTACAAGATGTATTATAGAAATTTGAACAATTTGATAAGGTTAGTTACTCAGATATTTGAGACTCGCGGAGCAAAGCTGCTAAAAATCGGGTATTGTGATTTTGCGCGAAACTGTGGTAAGTCTGTAGCTTGGTAACAGATGCAGATACTGAAAAAAAGTGTTTTGAGAATATCATCATAAGGAACATATGATAAAAATTTCAACAATTTGCAATGTATAGAAAGTATCGAAGTAACCTTTTGTGTTCTTACTACCCAAAAAAAACATGTTTTTTTTTCCATGGTTTTCTCAGGAACCACTCATGAATAAATTGCGCTTTTGTAAGCCATATAAAGACCACCACAGACCACACATAACGTGCAAACACCAACCAATTTGCTCAATTTGGATAGGCTCCAGGTAGTGTGTAACTTTGAAAATTTTAACTCCGTACTGTGTGATAGCTACAGTATTCCCATTCTTCTAATAAGCATACACATGATCATTAGATCCAGGGCTATCCAGAACACTTTATCCCTTAAGTCTGTAATAAATAGAATCCGAGATAAGTGGCCCTGAAGAATTGTGAATTCACATGTGATATTTACAAACATATTAATTGATAACAATGATGAGTTATAGGAATCTACTCACATATTGTGTTATCACGTGGACTGGGCAAACACAATGGTACCTGGGACACTACCACAGTAAAAAAGTGCTGCAAGACCAACTGAAATTTTAGTCTATAAAGTGAAAATATTCCATATCTGATAGGTTGAGTCAGTTCTGCGAAAGCGCTAAGTTGAGTATGTCAGTGCAATGATGGTTTCCGTATATGGCAGTAGAGATGATGGTTGATTGATTGTGAAGTATGCCCATGTGGTTCTATGAATCATGTCCTTTTCTGACAGAGACTAATAGCCGAAAACTGAAGTTTTGTATGTATGAGTGTCTTTTTATGTGCTTGTCGCAGCTCAATGTACGTCTTTGCAGTGAATTGCATACTATCCTCATTATATTGTTGAATTCCAATCTGGACTTTCCATTGGTCAATAAAATGATTTGTTTCTTTGGTAGCCTGAAATGATAAATAGCAAATGATTGATCGCAAGTACACTGACAACTAAGAAATATAATTGTAACATTTGCAACTAATCAAAATGTTTCTTCCTGTACTGTATGGTCTGGAGTGCTTTAGGCAAGCAAACCAAAAAAATAATGTATTAATTAATTCAGAATACATAAGACTCTCAGCATATTTTTAAAAAATGTAATGTGTACCATTACTCAATATATTACTAACATAATATTTAATAAATAAAAGATTAAAACAATACTTTGACAAGTAATAATAATAATAATAATAATAATAGTAATAATAATAAACACTTTATCATCAACAGGCTCTGGCGCAGATCCTTGCAATCCTCCAGCAAGCAAATGCCTTGCCTGCAGGCTCTGAAGCAGGTGTTTCAGCAGCTATTCGTCCTCATCTTCAACAACAAAACTATCATAAAACACCATCTGTCACAGTGTTTCACAATGGTCAGCCACCGCCTACTATTTCTGTGTCAACTCCTGCACCAATAGAGAACCCTAGTACAGCTAGAGTTCCAGAACAGTTGTTGGTTGCTATTTCGCCAAGGCCCTTTGCATTCACTCCTAGTCCAACTTCAACTACACCTTCAACTGTGTCAGAGCATTTGGAAGAAGAAAACGATCTCCCTACATATGATGATGAAGAAGACAATGGCAATACTGGTGGTACCTACACGACCAATGAAGGAATTGGCAACCATTCACCTGACAGGTACGAAGTTAAAAAAGTGAGATGATAATTCTTAATGGTAAGTAAGAATAACAGTTACCTTGAAAGGTACACAGACATCAATTGGTCTGTCAATTCTTACCTTTTTATCTCCATAGATAGCATCTTTCCAGATATTTATGTTCCACCAGAGCAGTACCTAGATGGTCCACGATGATTGATAGAAGTTTATAATTGGAAGAGCTGGAAGTAATTTGGGTTGTTAAATCCCCCCCCTCCGCCCCCCCCCCCCCCAAGTCTCAGATCTGACTTCTGCTGCTCAATTAGTTGTTAAAAATATCAAGCGATACTATGCTTCTGTGACTTCTCAGGCTTTACCAATAGATGAAGCAAATAATTTTTTCGTTTGCTATAAGATAATCTTCTGTAAGTCCCACAATATTTGGAAGTAATTTGAAATAATAGCACTGCCCCTGAAGTGCTTCTATGTCTTTCTTTTAACCAATCTGGTTGCAGTCCCAAACACTTAAGCAGTACTTAATAATAAGCCACACTAGAGTTCTATGCATTAACTCCTTTGCAAATGAATTATATCTTCCCAAAAATTGACACATTTGTTGTATTTTGTATCACTCTGTAATGTCTGGTGAACAATATGTCACAGATGATAGGGTCGAATAACATTTCACACTTGCAGTGCCATCTACCATCTCCTGGGGGAACATCAGCAGTGTTAGCATGCTGCAGTAGGCACTTTCCTGTCGATGAGAGCATATCAAAATGGACACGAGGATCATAGCTCCCACTGGTTGTGAAGTGTGCAGTGTGATTAGATTTTTGTTGGCAAAAGAATCTTCAGCTGCGGGCATCCATCATGAGTTGTGTACAGTGTATGGGCTGGACATAATGAGCGACTGACAAGTTCAACAATGATGTCGAGAATTTCGAAATGGTGCCACAAATGTGCACAATGAATTGCAGAGTGACAAGCCTAGTATTCGGACCGATGACATTGTTGATCAAGTAAACCAAACACTTAAAAGTCATAGGAATTTAATAATTGGTGACACAAATATGGAATTCCCAAATTTTTTTTAACCTTCTCACTTTACAGGATTGTATCCCAGACGGCAGGCTTCTATGCCAAAGGATTGATGTACCTGGTGCACTGTATAGATGTGAACAGCAATTATGTGTAAAAGGGAATTAGATATGTGATCACATATTGCTTAAAAAAAAAAAAAAAAAAAAAAAAAAAAAAAAAAAAAAAAAAAAAAAAAAAAAAAACACCCTGTCTCATGAGTTATGTTTTTATTATGACCAAACAGACCTTACTTTTGGAATATGCCTTGTATTTAATCAACATGACTGTATTAAGCAGTACACTACTAATATTGAGGTCAAACATATGGGAATGTTTTTCCTATTCATCTGCTTCACCTTGCATGATTTTACATTTAGAGCTAGCTGCCATTCATCACATCTAATAGAAATTTTATTTATTTCATCTTTTATCTTAACATAGCCACTAAATGTCGACAGTCCCATACTCGCCTCATCAACAGCAAACAGCCACAAATCTCTATTCACCCAGTGAGTCTGTTAATTTATGAAAATAAATTCATCGTGATACCCTTGTCTCTGATGAACACTGACATCAAGAACTATACACTTGGTTCTATTACTTAAGAAGTCTTTGAGCCACTAACATATCTGGGAACCTACTCAATATCCTGTTACCTTTATTAGCAGTCTGAAGTTCTTCAACATGTTGAAAGCCGTTCAGAAATCAAGGCACATGAAGTCTGCCAACTGCCACTCATCCACAGCTCAAAAGATATCGCGTGAGACAAAACGAGCACAGTTTTGCATGAGGGTTCTTCCTGAAGCCATGTGGATGCATGGACAGAAACTTCTCCATCTCAATGAAATTTATTATATTAAAAAAAAGAATATGTTCAATAATTAATGATAAGGGTTTCTAATCATGCAGGTCTGTTCTTTTATCTTTCTTATACACAGTAAATGCAAACTGTCTGTACAATAGTCAAACAACAGTGTGTTTGTATGACCCTCCTGTGACAGCCTGTGTTGGGTGGCCAGAGATGGCAGATGTGTGTGGATGGAGTGTGCCCGAGTGATTGCGTGGATGGAGTGTGCTCCTTCTGAGGAAGGCCACGGCCAAAAATTTAAAATTGTGTGTGTGTGTGTGTCTTTTATTTGTGTCTGTCGGCGGCTCAATGTTACAGTGAGTTGTTCCCTACCTGCTTATTATTATACAATTTCTTAATGGACCTTCCATTGATGTATGAACAATTTAATGAATGTGAAATTTAAAACTTCAGCTTTTCTTTTGCTGTCTTGTATCCCCCCCCCCCCCAAGACAATCAACAAGTAATTGGATAGAGGCCTTTGATCCACTTATCAATTTTATGTAAGACCAGAATTTTCTCAGCAATGAATACATCCTCTCCTATTGGTATCACCTATCTTTCCAAATATACATTCCATACCTCACTAAATGTTTCAGAGCTTCCTACATTCAGTCAGCTATCGTTATCAAGGATAATCGGGTTACAGCAAATTTCCTACGGGAAATTTGGGAACTGTCTTACAAACACTTTCAAACTGACCACTACTATTTTGATAGTCAATATATATTTTTTTCTTAATGCGTCCTGATATCACTATCCGCATTCTTCAGAACTCCTCAAACTACCACCCAGTCTAAAATGTGCACTCTACAAGTATTCTGCTACCTACAGAGCTGCTTTCTTTGTGCAGTGCAGCCCTGACCTATCAAGGGGAGTCCTATAATTCCCCATGCTATAATGCACATCCAAAAATCTGCAGCCAAGATTGTCACAGAGACAACGAAACCTGTAGCTAATACTCTCCACATAGCTCCAAACCAAAGGGCACTGATCAACTCCTGGGACAATGCTGCAAATTTTGAATTTTGGTTGCACCCCATGTTCGAGGCCAACAGTCTTCACCAGTTCCCCCAGTTGCCCGCATGAACTAAAGAAAGCTTCAAAATCCAAGTGATTGGCATCATTGGTGCTGATTTGAGCTACGAATTGCTGGCAGCTGCATTCTATATACTCGACAGCTAGGTATTGGTGGGATTGCTAGTTGTGTCTTGACAGGTCACTTGGTGGAACATTTGCATGTAAAAGAGAAGATACCAGTGGTCCAGTGCATAGTTTTAATCTGTCGGGCAGTTTTAAATTAATACACGTACTGTTCCAGAGTTTATTCTAAAGAACCATTCTACACTATAACCAACCAATTAATATAAATAACAGTTTATCTCCTCCATCTGTCAAGATTGAAGCAGTAGCAATTATTTTGCACTTGTACATATTTATGATACAGTAATTAAAAATTTTATTCCTCGCAGATATGCTGCTAAGATGCCACATGGTTTCAAGGCACAAAACTACTATGGTGGTGTCACAAGCACACAAATATTTCCTGATCCTTACTCAGATGGAAGTACACCAGGTCGAGCCGGTGTCGACTATCCCACCTACGCAACAATTCCAGAAACAAGCTTCAGCTGTAAAACTCAGCGTTACAAGGGATTTTTTGGTGATCCTGAAACATCTTGTCAGGTATGTTTAATTATAATTCATCATGTTTATCTAATCCACTATTATATTATGTCCCTTGCTTTCATTTTTGCAATATTTTAAAACTATGTGGATGACCTATCTGATAAAAAATACGCGCAAAGGTATCTTGAAAGAGAGAACATATGTAATTCAGTGTATTTAATCATGCAAAACCTTAAAAGTTATTTTTTCTGGTTAGTACTTACTAATCTTATAAATAAGACAAACTGAGAATGTAATGTTATTTTGACATAATTTCATCAAATACCAGTAATATTTCTTGCATTACTCAACTGTCTAACAGTAAATTAAGCAAATAATCTAATGACCTAGTGGGCAATGAAAATGCAAATAATTCTACCAGCTAACAGACTTTTGAAAATAATGTTTGTTTAAACTATTTAATATTTCCTCAGTACCTTGAAGTCTACTTAATAATGACATAATGACATTTCAATCTGCATAGCAATGGATGTTCACATCCAGTTCCCTCCTCCTGCAGTGCAACACAGCAAATATAATAATTTTCTTGTTGCAGGTTTGGCATTACTGTGACCTCAATGGTGGACAAGCATCATTTCTCTGCCCCAATGGAACTATTTTTAGTCAAGTAGCTCTAACATGTGATTGGTGGTTTAATGTACGCTGCTCATCCACAACACAGTTGTACGTTCTAAATGAGCGTCTATACAAATATATCCTTCCTGTCACTCCCAGTTTTCCGGAGGATTTTCATGGACCTCTTGTTGATCAATACATTGCTCTCAAATTTCAAGAACAGGAAAAAAAGAAGCAGAGCAAATTAAAAACAACCACAAGTAATCCCAAGAAGATCTAGACAATAACAAACAAGCAGTCATCATTGTGTCATATCATCATCACACAGAAGTATCGACTTATCTCCAAAAGAAGAATCATGTTTAGTGTTTCAACAACACATTCCTCATACAGCTGGGGACATGAACCTCAAGTTACAATGGAAGGATGATAGCATTCATAATTCAACAAGACATTTCTAGTTTGTGTTTGCAATATAAAGCATCTTGTTTTAGGTCAATTGTGGAAACAATGAGAATACATCTGAAAGACATGAAGAAGAAGTGAACTTTTACAACAGCAAAATTTATATTGAAAGTACTATGAGTATATAAAATTCCATCGACAGTAAATATTTATGTATTACCAACATGTCAGGCAGGACCAGCACCTTGGATATGATCAAATCTTTGTTGTTATTCTGACAAAGTTATTATTTATCATACAGTGACTAGTTTGAAACCATCAAAGCTCACTAACAGTGCTTGTATGAAATTAGTAAATTGTTCCATTGGTAAAATACAAATAACTGTACATTGTACTGTTATTTCTATGTTACAAAAGTGTAAATTTGCGAACACCAAACAGCACAGTTGGGCAATTTCAATAGGCTGGATTGAAAATTAATCTGATGGCTTGAAACTAGTTACCTTATTATAAAATGCAACTTTGATAGAATTATAATACAGATTTTTATAATAATCGTTACAGCAAAAGTGCCATATCATGTGTTGAACACAACAGGAAGTTGCACGCTGTACTATGAACAAATATATTAATCTTGACCACGCTTCTCTGAAAATGCATAATTCAGCATTTCAACATAATTTACAATGCTAACATTTCCAGCAAAAAATAAGATGATATCAAACCAGAATCAATCACTGAAACAGCCATGTGTTTTACAAAACTAAAAATGTTATTTGATGTGAAGTGCTAATTTTCCTTTCAAATAAGTTTTTCCATGAAGCACACTTTAGTAATCTGGGTATCTGTCATAAACTACTATTTCCCTTCTAATGGCTACGTGTATTGCAGTAATGCCAACATCAATCCATCTTTCCTCACCGTAGTTATTGTTTGTGTTTCCTTCTCATAAAATTTTAATGTAAATTGTGGCAGCATCACATTACATCCACATTATGTATTTAAAGAGTAAAAGTATTATAATAGATCATCTCATACCTTTTCTATATACTATAGCAAAATCTTACAAAAGATGATAGTGCATTGAAATCTCTATAAATCCCATTTTTTTAGGTTTGAGTAGTAAAATTATCTTGCAATTTCAATACGCTTATGACATATAAATATGCTGTTACAAAGCAGATATGCCTAGTTATACAGAAAATTTGTGTGTGGAGTAAAGTATTTCTAGTCACTAAGTGTGCAATACAGCCACGGTTTATGTAAACCTTGGTACCACCTGGAAATGTTGTTGATTAAGTAATTTATGTTTTAATACGTTTTTATAAATAAAGAACTTTGATTATATTTTCCATGTGCACTTTATTTCTGACTACACATGAAAGTCTTTTTCACCTATTTTAAAGGTAAGTAACAAGGTATGCCAATAAAAATTTTCAATTACCCCCTACTCATCAGAAAATAATACTTTTGGGGCATATGAGTCACAGTTGAAAATAAATAATTGCTGCTATTTAGTGTTGACTCCACATAAAAATAACTTAGTGAACAGCATATGTCAAACAGAAACTGAAATTGTGAATTTTGTCATGACTGACTAGATGGAAATGCAAAACCACCATGAACTGTCATAAGAGAACAAAAAAAGTCGCCTGAAAAAAATTTATAAAAAATAAAAAAATAACAACAACTTAACACACAGCTCCTTGAACCAGCCAAAGGGATGGTGAATAATTCTAATGGAAAAATAAACCTGGCATTTTAACCAAAACAAAAAATGTAGTCTTTCAATACCAAAACAGTAAAGTAATGTATACAATGGACACTTGAATGAATGCAAGTTAAAAGAAAACAAGGGGTGATCACACGATGGGTATCATTTGTCTCAAATTGTGAGTGTAGAAGCAGCTTTCAAATTCCTAAAATATCTCACCTGGGTGAGCCATGCGAAAAGAGAAAACACAAGTAAAAGATTTGTAATGACAATATATACAATTTTGGGTAACAATATAATTAGCATTGGTGAAGCACTGTAAGTGTATGTATAACTAATTTAATGAGCCAAATAGGATTCCTGCTTCTCCCAAAGTGACATACAGCCACAGTTCTTTCCTTAGCAATTGACTGCAATATGTCACAGTTATTCTATTCCTTGTAATGGAAAGTCCAGGTTGGAGTCTTACATGTTATAAAATAAGCTCTTTGTGTGTGTGTGTGTGTGTGTGTGTGTGTGTGTGTGTGTGTGTGTGTGTGTTTGTGTGTGTGTGTTTTCCAGGGGGAGGAAGCTTAGAGTTTAACGTCCCATGGACAGTTTGGTCGTTAGAGACGGAGCTGACGCTCGGATTTTTGGGTGAGGATGGGGCAAGGAAATCAGCCAGGCCCTTTGAAAGGAACCATCCCAGCATTTGCCTGGTGTGATTTTGGGGAAATCACATAGAAAACCTAAATCTGGATGGCCGGTGGTGGATTTGAACCACCATCCTTCCAAATACGAGTCCCGTGTGTTACCACTGTGCCACTTCACTCGGTTACGTATGTTCCACATCTCCTCGTAAACTACTTGACCGATTTCAACCCAACTTGGTACACATGATCCTTAATATCAGGCAACAATCGCTGTCAGGGTAAGAACCACCTACAACACATACGAAGGAGATATGACATCATAAACAATGACAATCGTGAAAAACGGCCGCATAATGCGATAATATTCTAAGTCTGCTCCGAAACTAATGGACCAATTTCAACCAGATTCGGTACAAATATTCTTGAAGGTCAAGAACCATGTGTTGTGGTTGCGAAATCCACATACGATATCATGTCAATAAAAAATGATATCTGTCCCATCTTGCGGCGTGTGATAGCGTGATTTTAGTTGTCAACTATTTGAGAATGAGAGCACTTAGCAGCTTGCAATAAATGGTAAACATAATTGCAAATCTCTACAAAACTTTTTGCCATTGACTACACAAACAAAATAATGAAAGGAAAAAAGTTTATCGCTTACTACTTTTCCGATGTTTATGATGTGTATTTACAGCATTTGGCATGACGTTACAAGTATTATTTCTACACTGTAAATTTTATATGCCAGACAATTTACAGACAGTAAACATACATACCACTTAATGTTCCTTCAATATTTTATCACAGTTCGACATATAGTTCATGAGATATGAAGTCATAAACAATTTGGTTCATGAAAAACTGCATCATGATACATGAGGTTTTGAGTTAGTATATCTTTACTGCTAACACCATTCACGATACATTTTGCAGATATTAGGCACATATACCACTGAATGTACCTTCGAATTTGCATCATAATATGACACGTATTTCAGGAGATATGACGTCATAAACAATTAAATTTCCAAATAACTGCTACATCATGCGCTCTTTCTCCACATCACTCCTAAAATAATGGACTGATTTCAATTAAACTTGGTATACATATTGCTTACTATCAGACAACAATCGTTGTAGGGTTAAAAACTACCTAAGACAACATAGTTCAGGAGATATGATGTCGTAAACAATAAACTTTCCAAACACGCGATGCGTGATTTACGAAACT
Organism: Locusta migratoria; assembly: GCA_026315105.1. Lineage (NCBI taxonomy): Eukaryota > Metazoa > Arthropoda > Insecta > Orthoptera > Acrididae > Locusta > Locusta migratoria. The sequence goes on along the minus strand of CM048745.1, from coordinate 283,311,560 downwards.
TCATTCTTCCACTAATATTACTCTCTGCAAATGATCTGCAGGGATATGAAACTTAAATGGACAGATAGTAAGGTAGAAGTTGATAGATAGATAGAGAAGAAGGATATGCCCTAAGGTAAGGAAGGAATAAATACAACAGATTTCACAGAGGAACCTACATTTATACCAATGAATATATACCTGCAAAATTATATCATTGTGCAACACAAACCTCAATAGATATAACATAGTAATTTAACACTGCGGTGGGTAAAATCATGTCACATCATGCACCGCATTTGAATACATTCCTTATTTACTACTAACAAGATGCTACTGCATTCCAGTCAGCTTCTGGATATTCCTGAATGCTGTTGTCATCTTTAAACTGTGAAGTGCAAACAGATGCAGGCAAAATCAGTAGCTTTCTATAGAACCATGATGAAGTGTTGCCAAAGGCACGTTTACAAAATTGCGTTTATAAACGTGAGACAGAGGTGTACAGCCAAAACACAGCAGTGTGGGTGTGTTTCATACCGATTCGACTACAGCAGGATGACTTTTACTTACATTTGACATCTTTATGAAGATACATCATTTCGGCAATAACTTTTACTTACATCTGACATCTGGGCTAGGACAACTGAATTTATTGACAGAGCGATCAAACAAGGATTTTTGCTGACTGAGCTCTGGAACCCTAAAAAGCCATGATACCAACAAGACCTTCTTTAACAACCGTTGCAAAGCACGGGCTAGTTAATACTATAGTAATAAAAGCCAGTTTACAAGTCACAGCAAAGATATGGCGACAACAGACACACACATAAAACACTTTCAGCTATTGGCCATTCCCTTCTTCAGGAAATAGAACATTCACACAATCACACAACACTGTCATCCAACTGGCACCTCCGGCTGCCGCACATCGAATCACGCTCTGCGGTGAGTAAATAGGGGAGGGGGGAATGGGTACAGCACAGCCTATATGGGTGTACTGAGATGCAGCTTAGGTGTGGAGTGGAGAGGAGGGAGAGGGGAGGAAAATAAAATAAGTACATATATGAAAATTAAATAAAAAAATAAAAAAGTACATGCCGTGCAAGTGCGCGCGCACACGCACACGCACACACACACACACACACACACACACACACACACACACACACAGGCCGCACTGAAAATAGGAGACGTTTAGGACAGAGAGATAGGAATTGTAAGGTGTGGAAAAAAAGTTGAGGTCTGGATTATTTCAGGATCGGAGAATGTACTGTAGGGATAACTCCTATCTGTGCAGTTCAGAAAAGCTGATGGTGGGTGGGAGGATCCAGATGGCCCAGGTTGTGAAGCAGCCATTGAAATCAAGCATGTGCTCCACCTTGTTTTTGGCCACAGTTTGGCAGTGGCCTTTCACCCTAATGGACAGCTGGTTAGTGACCCAGCCTCTGATAGGGTAGGATAAGCCTGTGACAGGACTCTAATAGGAAGTGCAGGGTGGGTGGATTGGACATATCTTGCAACAGGGTCTTCACAAGGTTATGATCCCTGTGGCAGTGGGCTGGGTTTTGAGGTGGCATAGCAATGGACTAGGATGTTATGGCAGTTGGGAGGGAGACGGAACACCACTTTAGGAGGGGTGGGAAGGACCTTGAGCAGGATGTCTCTTTTCTGGGCATGAGGACAGAAAATCAAAACCTTGGTGAAGGATGCAATTTAGTTGTTCGAGTCCAGGGCAGTACTGGGTGACAAGGGAAGCACTCTTTTGTGGATGGTTACTGGTGGTAATTTTTGTCTGTGAAGGCCTTTGTGAGATCCTCAGCATATTCAGAAAGGAGTTCTTGTCACTGCAGATACGTTGTCCACGGGTGGCCAGGCCATCCCGTCCACATCACATCCTATCAGAGGCAGGGCCCTGCCAAACTCACTCTCTCTCTCTCTCTCTCTCTCTCTCTCTCTCTCTCTCTGTGTGTGTGTGAGAGAGAGAGAGAGCTCGCGCGTGCATATGTGCATTTTATTTATTTTTATATCTGTATTTACTTTTATTTTATTTTCCTCCCCTCACCCGCCTCCCCACTCCATTCCTAAGCTACATCTCGTTGCTCCCATCTACACTGTGCTGTGCCCATCCCCACCACCGTGACGCAACTTTCCTATCCTCTGTCCCCTCCCCTATTTACACACCACAGAGAATGATTCAAAGTGCGGCAGCCGGAGGTGACTGTTGTATGACTGTGTTGTGTGCCTGTGTGATTGCATGAATGTCCTATTTTTTTTAAGAAGGTCATGGCTGATAGCTGGAAGTGTTGTATGTGTGTGTGTTTTGATATGTGCCTGTCACAGCTCATCACCACGTCTTTGCGGTGAGTTGTAAACTGACCTTATCATATATTATTCTATTCCTGCTTACTCAAAACTATTACTCCCCATCCACCATCTTCTGTTCAAATTCTATTTCCCTGTCCTTCTAGACTCAGACTTTCAAAATTTTTCTCCTTTTTGGTAAGTTATCTACTTGCTTTTTTCTTTCTGGTAGGTCTTCTCTTTATTCCTATGTTCATTAAGCTCTGGAGGCTACTTCATATTTCGTTTCACATCTTTAATTAATCAAACAGTGCCTGTAGTGCAATAATGCATTATAGTGGGAAGTGACCGCAACAGTCCATGACTAACATCGACACTAGCCTCAGCAGCAAGCTGCTTCTGCACTATTGCACCCACTTCCACGATGTAAATATCGAGTCCTCAGACACTAACTATGCTGCAAGAGGCTTCCAGATCAGTAACATTTCCTCTTCTAAACAATCAGCTTTCTGACTGCAATATTTATACCTTCTAGGGTCAGGTAGTCATTGTTGGATAGCTAGTCTATGTCAAGATGTAAACCATGTGTGTCACACTCCCATGAAGATGGCGAAATATCTACAACAGTTGCAAACACCAAGCCTCAAGCCCTTGATTGTTGCTTGACCGCCATAACACTCAGTAGTTCTGCTACTACTGTGAGTCTACTTGCCAAGATCCAGCAGCCTTCCCACGTTATCCCTAGCCCTGTGCCATCAGTGCCTGATGCAGTAAGCTGTAAACATCTATCCTCTATTGAAGTGTTACGGGCACCAAGTCACACTACCACACTACCTTCACCATTATAACAGCGGATGCTGCGCTCAGACCTGCTATGGGTTCATACAAAATATGACAGGGATTTGATACAGAATTGGCATGAGCTCTATATGTGTAAGTGTTGCCACTGATGTAAACAACTTTGCGAGGACACCTGCATTAGCAAATGTTTGGGGGAGTCTTTTAGCCAAATTTTCCAAGGTTTCAAAAGTCAACACCAGAAACCAATACCACATAACATGTCACCTGTATTAAAGAACTGTCTACTTCCACTGTACCCACGTGCATATCCAGCAGAGACACTCTCACTCACTCTAACCAACATGACAACCCATCACATATCCCTTCCACTTTCTTTGTATATTATGAAACCTATCACCTCCCTCTCATTGGCTCATCCTGTCTAATCACCACCATTCAGATCAGTGACTTTTTCACAAAATATTTCTGTAGCTTCAGAAGTACACGTGGGTCATTCCATGTCAACTCACCTAGCACTCCCTGCTCGACCATCACGGATTTAGTTAAAATTTTATGTTAACATTCGCACATGTCCCCAGCAAACACTGGTAAATTTTAAAACTCATCGAAGCAATACTGTTTGAGATATAGTCAGTTATTTGATACCATGCGCGACTTTGCGCAGGGCAAGCATGAATTTCTGAAGACTGAGTTGTTATAACTCAGACAATATTTTGTAGAAAGAAATGACATTTGGCCACCTTGTACAACTGTACGCATTATCTTGGGAATAATAATTAAAATAATTTTACGTATCTTATACAGCCAGAAAAATACAGCCAAAGATTAAAAAAATTAGCGCCGAAACAACCCTCAAAATTTGGTGTCCTATATCTCAGGGACTAAAGCTATGGCGAAAATGAAACTTGGCATGTGGTAACCTAACAATACAAGGTTCTCAAACATGAAGTTTTGTTTGGGTGTCGCTTTCCAATACTGAATTAATTAACTGCAAAGTGGAAGATTTTAGAAAAAGATAAAAGATGTGGTATTTTTGCCCTTATTTTTCAAAGAACCTTGTTCTATAAAACTTTCCAAACTGGGCTGATTAGAAAGGCCATTATTTTAACTGTATAAATAAGTATATTTGATCATCCACGCAGACTAACAATGCTAGATGATTTGAATCAAAGTTGAACACGTAAATCACGATACGAAAAAAGTGTTAAGCTTTGGAATCTTATATCTGCGAAACTAAATGCATGCTGAACATGGAACATTGTACTTAATAGGATGATAGCACAGGACTGTGGCATAAAAATTTTCGGCATCCTATTATTTTCCAATATTCTACAAAATTGTCGTAAATATGACGGTTTTTGGAGGAAGGTGATAATAGGGTATATTCGACTCTTTTACAAATACCATTTTCTAGTAAATGTTTGAAACCAGTCTCATATCTGAAGGAACCATGGACACATGGGTTTAATTCCCAACATTGAGGAACAATGCCACATAAATTGAAGCAAACTAAGAAAAAAAAAAAAAAAAAAAAGCTCTGCGAAAAAGATTTTACCTTTACAATAACAGAATTTTTTCAATACTTACCAATTTTGTGTTCTCTAGACGCTTCAATACATATTCTGCTTTTGAACGAGCTTCTTTAAGTTTTTCAAGGTATTCTTCATTCTGCAATTATAAAGACGTAAATTAACCTCATAATTCTAAAAAAAATGTAATGGCACCAATTGATATAAATAAAACTTTATATGCAAGGCAAGCACAGTCAAAAGATTTCATATTTTAAAGAACAGATCCGCTACGACTGTTAAAATCCTTCATTCATGGACATACATACAACTCATTTAGCAATTGACAATTGCATCCTCAGGTGTTCTCTGTTTTCAAATGAATAAGAACTGACGGAATTTAAGTACTGTTAACATTAATCTAATGGCATGATGGTCTTTGGTTACTTATGTCCAACAATTAAAAAGATCTGATGAACTCCATTCAATTTCACATAAGATCTTTTTAATGATTTGACATGAGTAGACAAAGACCATCATGCCTTTAGATTAATTTTAAAAATGCTTAAATTCTGTCAGGGCTTCCCCCCCCCCCCCCCCCCAATTTGAAAACAGATAACACCTGAGGATGTAATTTTAAATTGCAAAACCAGTCCTTTGTATATCCTTCAATAAAGGATTTTAACAGTCACAGTGGATCTGTCTTTGAAATATATAATCATATTTTATGCTTAATACTTTGAAAGGATACCAAGGTTATGTTTTAATTGAATGTTTGTCCGATTACAGGCAAGTTTTTGGGGTTCAAAAATGACTCTCAAAATTTTCTTTTTATACAGAGTGATTCAAAAGTCTTCTCCCATAGGACCAGTTGTTCAAATATCTACCAAGAGCCGGTCACAGTTATCATTCAAAACATGTTAAATCTATTTGTTCACAGAATATTTATATTCATTCAGCAAAATCTTAACTATCTCAAGTCTCCTGCTGTTGCATACCAGTATATAATTCAAACTCAATATTTGTTTTGTTGACAGGAGCATGTATCAGGATACCATCTGGAAAGAAGGTTTTAAGAAAGACTGATTTAAAGCAGGCTTTGTTCCATAGGCCAATACACCTCCAAAGTCTGCAGGTTAAAGCGGACCCCTTGTCCAAGTGGCATGCATCAGCTTTCTAATAGGCTGCCTCATAACTAGGTTTTTACTTCACAAAGGAAGATGATGCAGTGGTCAGCACACTGGACTCGTATTTGGGAAAACTGTTTCAAATTCGCCTCTGCCCATTTATATTCATGAGTAGCATTGAGTTATAACAACTCCAAGTTTTTCAAAGTGATCGCAACTTCTGTCTCTTCTACTTGTAATATCCCTGCTGTTGTAAACATTTTTCACAATAATGAAGCCATGATCACTGTGAAAGCTGCTTCAGCAGTCTACAGGAAAATAAATGCTGCAATTGAGTTGACTGGCATGTCATTTCAGGATTGAAGAATGTCATCCATTGTCAAAGTCAATGAAAAAACATTAATGCTGTTATTCCATGTTAACATTTCTCGACAACATACCACATGCACAGCCTTGTGGTAAACTATAAGCATTTGCAGCAACCACCTGAAAGTTTACATATTTTCAGGTCCTCATGCAGGATTGTGCGCCCAGACCCCAAAGAAACGCCAACTTTGGAAGCAATGCGTTCCACAGTCCTTCAGGGATCCTCCAAGACAATTTTTTCCATTCGCTCAATTATGTTAGATTGGTTGGTATGAGGTTGAGATTGTCTTGGTATTTTGTCAAACAACTTTCTGCCTTCTCTGAACTGTCACCCCTACAAATGCATACTGGATGCATCCATGACACTATCACTAAATGTCTCACTCAAGTGGTAATGAATTTTAATCAGTGGCACAGTAAGCAAATGATTACAAGCTGTTGTACTGTACCCATTTTAGGTATCAATAACAGTCCTAACTCTCTCTGCTGCCGCTAGAGTTCTATGTGCCATGACGTGCTGCCATCCCTCTTAAGCTTTCAAAATGAATGTGTGCATATTTTTAAAACAAACCACTTGTTCAACTAGTAGCCAGTCTTGATTCCTTTATCTCATTGGTGTTATAACTTTAATAATACACCTCATAGGTTTTCCAAGATTTGCCTTAACTACTTCACGCATATGCTGGGATGGTTCCTTTCAAATAGCTAGCTAATTACCTTCTCAATCCCTATTAAAAACACACTGTTGATAGAGTGTCATACCCCAATTTTCTTTCCTTCCATTTACCCCATAAGCATCATATTGGCACACAGCACAACTTAACAAATAATTTATTTTATAATTCAGAACCCCTGCAATTAGAGTTATTAAGGCAAAATCACAGTTCCTGTCAAACACAATATCCACTGCTGAGCCACACAGTGGTTGCTGAAGCTTACCTGGAGTTTCTGTTTAAAAGTCTCCAGCTCAAAAACCAATCACTAGAAAGAGAAACCTAGGTTTGGGAAATCCATACTCACCCACACTTCCTGAGATGTTCATTATTTGGCACAAACTGAGAATAAATTGTGGCTTGTCAAAAGCCACAGTCATAGTGAGAATTACTCTCTCTTGCAACATCAAACTCAAGGAGAACTGCCAAAAGTAGGTTTACAGTAATCTAAACAAAGAACTTCTGTAGTGACTAAGGCTCTCATGCTTCTATATACATATGAATGTGCCTTGAACCTTTCATTTTATATCAGCAATAACTGACAAGAACTGTGTGAAATAAACAAAAATAATAAATCATATCACAAGGACATCATTTCAAATTGTATTGTGTCGAAAGCATCAAATTTTACATGTGAAGAAAAGACAGTGTACTCATAAGCAGGGCAATTCTTCGAAAACTTTTAAAATCCAAAGTACCATTGTTGTGTTTCAGTGGAAAGTCTAGGTTGGAATTCAACAGTATGATGATAATAGTTCACAAAGGGAAGGAGGATCCAGATGCAGCCCTTGAAATCAAGCACATGCTTGGCTGCATGTTGTGCCACAGAGTGTGCTCTCTTATTTCTGAACACAGTTTGACATGGTCATTCATCCTAATGGGCAGCAGGTTAGTGGTCATGCCAATATAAAAAGCAGTGCAATAAGTGCAACACAGCACATAATGCCCATAAATGAGAGATATATGATCCTGCCCAAGATTCTTCCCACCCTTCCAAAAGCGGTGTTTCGTCAACCTCCCAAACATCCTAGTCCACACCTATGCCACCCTAGCCCCAACCCCTTGCCACAGGAATCATATCCCTGAGGAAGACCCCACTGCAACACCTGTCCAATCACTAACTAGTTGTCCATTACGATATATGGCCACCACGAAATTGTGGTCAAAAAACGAGGTAGACCACCCTGTGGCACAACATGCAACTGAGAAAATGCTTAATTTCAATAGCCATCTGTGTCCCCCTCAACTACCATCTCTTCTGAACTACACAGATGGGAGTTAACTTATAGTATATTCTCAGATCCCCAAATTATAAAGGCTTCAACCTAAAAAAAAGAACACTTTTTTTCTTTCACCATACCCAACAGTTCTTACCGCACAGTTCATTGTAAACAATATTATGACTTTTAAATCTACAAATCCAGCCATTAGATGTGAAGTTCATGATCCCCAATTTTCCAGAGAATTATAGCGCCTTCTCTCTCAGTATGTTGCCATGAAGCAGAATTCCTGATGCTCTCATGCCAACAAACCACTCTGCAACTAGTTTATCAAATCATCATACGTGGATGACCAAATATATTTGCACTTTTTTGCCATGGGATCACAAAGTCTTGCAGTACCTTCAATGTGGGACCGATTTCTCACAATTGTATTAAGGGTTGAAGTAGAAAGCTCTAAGTCCGTCGCTAGTTGATCTCACGATACAACATGTGAATCTACACATTGTAGAATCCTCATTTTCTCTTCCACAGAAATACATTTTCTATCTTTTCTACTCACTTTGCTTGTAGGCACCGACAAAAGTTAATATAGAACATTCTATACTGGTGATTGTTTGCTTATTATTTCTGGTGCGGTACTAGTTTTTTTTATGTCATTGTTAGAATTACATCTTCCTTGTTGTGTTGAAAAATCTTATCATTTTACGGAAAGGGTAGCACATAAAATTTACGACTCCTGGTAGTGAAGTTTAATGACGCATTCTGCTTCAGAATTAGTAATTAAATATGGATTAATAAATAGAGACATGACAAAGACTTTCCGAGTTCTTTTCACGATGACATATTGGCACGATTAGGAATATCCGTCGACTGTCCCATTTTCAACTGCGGCGATTTAAACGATTTGATACCAATGACTTCAGTAGCAACTATTCTGCTCACTGCGTTATGTTACAACAGCTTTAATATCAGACTATAAATAAAACAAACACTGCATTTCAAAACAGCTGTTATTATAGTAAGTTTTATTTAATTTCACCATGATTACACAAATGTGCACTCGAGTTTCCCTCTTTGTTCTGATCATGTTCATTGGTGTAATACAATACGGAGGCAAGAAGTCCGTCATGAAACATTTAAAAATTGCTTAGTCTTCTAGTGTGAGAAATATTATTGGTATGGAACTGTAATCATTATAAAATTCCCGTAAATGAAACTTGTAAAACACAATACTTTAACTTATTTGTTAAAATCAAGGTGGTTAGAGAGTCTAACCCCCTTGGTTAAAGCATTATAGCTGGCTGCCATCATATTAAACAGAACAATAGACGTGAAACTTCAGGGACGTTCTGGGCAAGAAAGAGGACGGAAATTTTCATCTAGTTATGAAGGTACTTGAATAGGAACGTTTACGTGTGATATCAGGATAGACTAACCCACAACTAACGTCTAGCACAGATTTGTATATTTCATGCGGAACATTTCATGAAAGCCCATTAGAGAGATGTAGGATTTGAAAGTGGTTTGTTCATAAAAAACAACTTCAAATTAAAGCAAATTAAAGCTGTTGTAATACAAGGCAGTGAACGGAAGGAAATTTGTTACTAGAATCACCATAGCCAGATAGTGATTATTATGAAAAGAGTGACGCAGCATACATTCCCAAACAGGTGCCTGTGACTAACACACGAATAATGGAAATCTTCCTTTCCACACTAACACTACGTCACATCAATTACTGTGTTTTCTGTTTTGTTCAAGGTTGATTTTGGGCAGTGTCACAAAACTAGACATTAGTCTTGCAATCACATTTAAACATGTTCACAATTGATAATTTGTTTTAAGCCAGTAATCGATTATGACACATAAATTCCTGCACTATCGTATGATGACTTGTTACAGAAAAACTGTTGGCTTTAACAATTTGAAGTTTTATTTGACCTTAAGAATAATTACAAGATACATTGGCCAACTAAGTCAGTAACTATGGAAGTTATTGTCTCAGAGTAATAATCACTGCGCTGCCTTGATGCAAACAAGATGTCAATTGCAGCGCTTCTGGCAGCTACTTCGCAAACTCTATTCACTGAGTGTACCACAGCGCCTCTGTGCCTGGAGCTCAAACTCTAAATGAAATAAGCTGATGGCTTCTCGTTGGTTTGCTACAAGTTGGAATGCGACACTCTTTTCGCATAAATATGTATGAAATACAACATTGAAAGTCGTGATAGGGTAATGCAAAAAATTATTATGCAGGAAATGTTGAAACATGGAAATGTTAATGACGGGAATGCATTATATTGAGAGAATATGGGTTCTGTTGGGACAGACAAAAACGAATGTAAAAAGCAGGAAAACGTAAAATGTGAGAACGTAAAAATGAGGTTTTACTGTAGTTGTTAAATACAAGAAAAATAACAAAACATTATACTACATAAATTCATTCACAACTTTATGAAACAAATCTCTTCCTATTTAATTTTCTTAACCTGAGTTCAATCAGATTTAAATGAAATCTGCGAGAGATGTCCATTTAGAGACATATCCACAAAACACCATGAATTACTGAGACAATGTGAATTAATCTTTTTCCACATGAGTATCACCCATATGTCAAAATGATGTCACTACTGGTGCACTCCATTAATCCACAAGTTGTTATATGTATTAGCTTCCTAATTAACAACACTTTCAGCTCCATCAAAGTGCATCATTATGAAAAAAATTTACTCTTTGTCTAAAAATTATCAAAACAAATAGAAATTAGGCATATAACTAAATAGTAGTCATTAAATAAAAGACAGTGAACTATCTATGAGTTATGTCTGAGTGATCCACACAATGTATCTTCACCTTTTTTCTGATGAAGGCTGTCACCAAAATAAGAACTTTGACTGTGACTGTCTCTTCAATGTAGCTCAGCAATTGTCTTTACGGTGAACTGTCGACATTAATGAATTATGCCATATAAGCACAAATTAGAGTATAGTGAAAAATATTGATTAACTCACCTTTTTCTTCACAGTGCAAACTTCATGCCGTTGATGATATAATATAATGCAGTGAGAACACACTATTTTCTCACAGTCTGCACAAGAAAATTCCAATTTCTGCTCAGGGTGCTCCTTACACATGGGAAATGGTAACACACCTTTTGGATCAGTCTGTGAAAGGGGATACTTCTTATGTTTCTGCAAAGCTTTCACTGTACGGTGTACCTGAAACATACATAACACGCTTTTAAACATCGGCCAACAAAACTGTAATTAATTCAGTGAGAGAACTCGGTGGAGTACAATATTTTCTACAAACATTACACTAGATATACAAAGAGAGGAGGAACACATCCACTAAGACTTGACACTTACAACTCCAAAGTAACTCTTTCTGTAACCTAATTACAAGAGAAATAAAGCAAATGAAATTAATAATCTGTTGTCATGACTAGCAAATTAAATCCCTTAAACTAAGGTTTTCACAATAAAATTAAAACTCTGATTTTGCTCACCAGATCCAATACCTATGTTACCTAAATAAAATAAACAATACAATCCAGATTTCATTTATCTCATAGCCTCCTGTAACGTGATGGACAAGTCATCTGCTCTGGTGTTGGTGTCGCAATTTCAACCTGGGGAGGGGTAACACATACGACAAGGAGCATTACGGAGACCATCTGTCATTACAAACGCGGCCTATATTCGCACAAATATGATATCTCAATAGGACAATAGGGCAATTCCATGTCAAATCAACAAGTGCTACAACCTGACCCTCTCAGATTTTTTTGAAATTAAGTATGCAAATAATAATCATAAATCATGACACAAATTGATTTTTTTCAAATTTTTCTGACGAAAAGTTACCGAGTAATGGAATTTCAAAAATTGAAAAAATGACAAATTTTTGCCTCGCAGAACAATGTTGTTTCCTTTATAACTTGTGTTCTAATTAAGCTAGAACAATAAAATTTACTTCATTGGAAAGCTCTTTTAAAGAGCTTTTATATGATACCAGACATCATTAGTTTACTCTATATATAACCATTGTTTATAAAAACAAAAATGTTTAATTAACCACATTTTGAAAAACTGTACTTTTAAAATTCTCCACAAAATATATGTGAAAGATACACTTTACATCTACATATTCTGAAAGTTTCAACTTGGGATGAGAATGGGATCATTATCAAAAGCAACTTTATGTTTAGGGTGGTACTTTAAAAATTCGTAAAAACTAATTAATTTTAGATATTAGGTCTACTCCTTAGCAGCTGTATGTAGTTGTAAAATGTGGAAATTAAAAATAATTTATATGTTTTATCCTTCTGTAAGTAATAAATACAAAATTTCAATAAAAAAATAATAATAAAAAAAAAAAAAAAAAAAAACACAGAAAGATTCAGTTAGTAACTACTACTTTATAACAAATAGGAGTCCTGTTAGTGCACTTCTTCATACTACTAACTAATCAGTCTGTTGCACATCAACATTTCTGCACCAGATAACTTATATGTTCATCCTGTAGCAGTTTGAGAGTTCAATATTGCCACTACTTCCTTGCTGCTTACGGAAAGAATGTCTGGATGACTTGGAAACGTAAAAGATGGTGACGATCCATGTGGATGTAAGAAACTAACTGTTAATTCGGACTTCTCCTGATATTTTTTTCAAGTACACAGGTTAACAACCACCAGTGTCCATTATAAGCACAAGCAACATATCCTTTCATGTCATTGAACGGTATTGTATCTGTCAGAAACTGTCACCAGTTCAATTTTACTTTCATCAGAGTCTGAATACATTTTTGTTGTTGTTTTTTCCTTACTAAAAGGAATAAAAGTATGAAGTTTTTGTGTCCCTGTAATTTTGCAGCATTTCTCAAATCTCTCTGTAAGTTTAATTTCTTCATTTTTGTGATCTTCTTTAGTAGCATACTTGAAGTTCATTCCTTGTATGCTATCCTTGGCAAACATATAAAGTTGTTTTGCTCTTATTATTTGATCACTGTATGGCCGTTGCAGACTTTCTCGAGCAGCAAGTCGTTTAATTGTTCCACAAACACCATCTCTAGCTCCCTTCCCGTGCGAGGTGGCTGAAAAATGCCATTCAGCTTCAGTTTGGAAATCTTCATGATGGCACAGATTTATAAAGTTCTTCCTATTTTTATAATGAGCTGAGAAATAATATATTTTTCTTGGTTTTCTACCAAATTTAAGTCAGGAAGCCCATCATGTACAATTGGAACAAATGCAGAGCGATGGTGTCGTGTGTTAGGCATTCTGATATGATTACAAGACTTGTGTGCTGGACTATGTTCCCATTCTTGTAATGCAATCTTGCAATGCAGTCTTTGTAGGTTTTTATTGGATTATCTTCATCCTTTGTCAGCTGAGGAATATTACATCCAGTCAACATGAGTTTGAAGTTGTGATGGATAGTACACACACAGACACAATGTGTACCACTACTTCCAGCTAAAAAACAATTTTTGGGATGCAGGTGTGCAAATTAAGAGATAGCTTCCTTTTTTCCCCTTCCTCCTATGGTTTTACAGCTACGTATTAATAAATAGTTATCACTGAACTTTAATAATCAGTTACTTGTTTCAAAAGTACAATATATGTACCATGTAACAAAATCATCAAACACTGTAATCTTTTCATGTGTAGCAAAATAACAAATTCATCAATATGATTTTGGACAATCACGGTAAATGTAAAAATGTTTTTGATAGTGATCCCATGCTCATCCCAAGTTGGAACTTTCAGAATATGTAGATGTAAAGTGTATCTTTCACATATATTTTTTTGAGAATTTTAAAAGTACAGTTTTTCAAAATTTGGTTAATTCAACATTGTTGTTTTTATAAACAATGGGTACATATATATTAAACTACTGATGTGTGGTACCATATAAAAGCTCTTTAAAAGAGCTTTCCAATGAAGTAAATTTTATTGTTCTAGCTTAATTAGATCAAAAGTTATAAACAAAACAACATTGTTCTGCGAGTCAAAAATTTGTCATTTATTCTATTTTCGAAGGTCCATTACTCGGTAACTTTTCGTCAGAAAAATGTGAAAAAATTAATTTGTGGTACTATTTATGAGTACTATAGGCATACTTAATTTCATTTAAATCCAAGAGGGTAAGGTTGAAAATGATGGTTTCATTTGTTGATTTGACATGGAATGACCCAATATTATATTTTCAGGGTTAGGATTTTTTGGTAAGCACCTGTATTCCATTTCCCTTGAACCACGCCCGTAAGCCCCTTTTCTCTTTCAAGCTTAATTCAAATTTATTCTGTAAGATTTCTAATCAACACAAAATACTGTGGGGTAAAAATCGCAGGAGGAGACCATGAGATGGATACAGTAAGCAGATTCAAATAGATTTAGGTTGCCGATCTTATGAGGAAATGAAGAGGCTTGCTCAGGAAAGAGTAGGGTGGAAAGCCGCATCAAACCAGTCTCCGGAATGAAGACCACAACAACATCTCTTCAGCTTGCTCTGTATGAGCAAATAGTAAGCCTACCTCTTTCATTAAATGCTGTTCAGGAATTGAAAGCACACCTGCAACAACAGAAAATAATGGTGGGCTTGAGAAAACCTCTTGCTAACGCTTTACCACTAGAAACTAGCCCACAATAGTGCAATTGACAATGAGTGATTCTGTACCACCAGTCTCAGTGGTCTGCTGTTCACGAATGAGAGTTTCTACATCCATACTCCACAACTTGTGGGAGAGCAGAGGGTAGTTTGTGTACCAGTCACATGTGGTTAGCATAAAAAAATCATTGCCGGTACGTCACCATGTGGGCTCAAACCTTACTAATTTTTTTATTTATTTTTTTTTTTTTTTTTCCAGAGATATATGTAGGAGGAAGGAATACCATATATTGGTTGACTCCTCAAGAAATGTATGATATCAGAACTTGCACACAAGCCTGAACCATGATAAAGAATTTCGTCTCTCTTGCAGCGCCTGAACCTGCAGTTTCCTAATAATCTCTGTGATGCTTTCACACCTACTCAATGATCCTGCAACAAAGTGTGCTGCTCTCTTTTACATTTTCTCAATGGCTTTGCCTGGTATGAATCCCACACTGGTGCATTGACTGAACAACTGTTTTGTAACCTACTTCCTTTGTTGACAGATTACACTTCCTGAGAATTTTTCCAATGTATCTCAGTCTTGCATCTGCCTTAACCACGATTAATTTCATATGGTTGTTCCATTTTAAAATACTTCTTATGTCCATTCCCAAATATTTTATGGAAGTAACTGTTTCCAGTGTCTGTCCAGCTATTATGTAGTTATGTAATAAAGACTTTCTTTTTATGTAACTGTAGCATTGTTGTTGTTGTGGTCTTCAGTCCGCAGACTGGTTTAATGCAGTTCTCCACGCTAACCTGTCCTGTGCAAGCCTCTTCATCTGAAAATACTTTCGGCAACTTACATCCCTTTGAATCTGCTTACTGTATTCGTCCCTCGGTCTCCCTCTACGATTTTTACCCCACACACTTCCTTCTAATGCTAAGTTGACGATTCCTTGATTTCTCAGGATGTGTCCCACCAACCTATCCCTTATCTTAGTCAGAATATGCCAGAAATTCCTTTTCTCCCCAATTCTGTTAGCACCCCCTCATTAGTTACATGATCTACACATCTAATTTTCATAATTTGTCTGTAGCATCACATTTCAACAGCTTCTATCATCTTTTTGTCTGAACTTATTGTCCACACTTCACTTCCATACAATGCTACACTCCAGACAAATGCCTTCAGAAAGGACTTCCTAACATTTAAATTAATATTGGATGTTAACAAGTTTCAATTCTTTAGAAAGCAAGTGTGTAAGTGGACAACAAGTGTCTTTGTGACAATCCCATTGAGTCAGCAAGTGATCTGGTGTTAGCTCTTCAAATGTTTGTATAGCTGACGGGGTCATCAGTGTCTAAACTTACAAACTACTTATGAACTAACTAATCCTAAGGACGGCACAGATATCAATGCCCGAGGGGGGATTTGAACACCCGACCGTAGTGGCCGTGCAGACCGTGACTGGAGCGCCTCAGTTCCCTCAGTCACCGCGGCCAGCTGTTAGCTCTTAGTCACACTATTAAATGAGTGTACTAGGTACTAGATTTTAGCATGCTGAAGATATCCGGCGCCTGATTTATTATTCTGGCTCAGGAATTCAAACAAGATTTCATAGCAAACATTATTTGCAATTCAATAATTTTGTTAGATGAAAAACACCAGAGAAATTACACACACACACACACACACACACACACACACAAAAATAATAAAACATATTTCCAGCTCTAAGCATTAAACGAATGAGACCCTTCAAGCAAACAAATTGTGGCAAACTCTTGTTACAAAATACATTTCAACCTAGTTCTTCCAACAGGCCAAATTTGAAGGAATTAATCATCAATTTGTGTGCAGCTCTTCCATAAACAGGAATTCCTTCAATTTCTTGAAAGATACATAAAGATGCCAATTCTCAATGAGAGTACTTAAAGAAAAAACTATGAGTAGCCTGTTTACTTAGAAACCATAAAAAGAATTGAGGAGAGTGTCTGACTGTGATGTAGGGATAATTGTGGATGAAACCAGAGACTCAATGGACCATTATGATTCGAACATTTTAGTTTTTCCATTAGCAGGGGAGAACGTTAAGCCGATGTTAATAAATGTATAAGCTGCAGAAAACTAATGACAGTACAATAATGCAATCAATTATGAGCTTCTGCCAAAAACTCTAGCCTAACAGTTAAGTTGAAGCATGTGATATGCTTGCTCCATATCCTTTACAGGCATTGTGAATCCACAAGGATCGAATAAGAGATTGTAAAAATCAATTCATTCAATTCATCTCTGTCCAGAAGATGATTCTACTGAAAGCACCGAATAATATCATTGCCTACAGGGAAACCGTTGGCTTGCATATTTCTAGGTCATTACTTGTCAGGGATCTTGGTTTGTGTGTGCTGCTATGTTGTGAGACAATTTTGACAAAATTAGAGTGTTTGTGCTTTCGTTAGATCCAGCTGACACCGGTGCAATTTCCAAGGCACAGAAACTTCTGTTACGGAGAAAATACATAATTTTCAGAAAGAACTATATTGTGAGCATGGTTACAAGTATCTGACTTTAGCTATTAAATGATTGGGGGCAGGAGGGAGGGGGGAAGGGAGGAAATTATTACTTCTGCTTGGGGAACAGTCAAATGGCTTTGGCAAAAACAAACCTGAATCTCATCTTCAGAAGAATCCAGATATTGAGGAATTCACCACATTGCAAAGTTACCAATCTGAGTGAATACAAAGTTTGCACCACTGGTTTCTGTGGATATCAAAGGAACTTTTAGCACTTAAAAAGATATTCTACCTCCAAGTACAATCAAACTTACTTTTAAAAATATAGAAACAGTTAATGTCTTATGTACAACAGCTTTATGTTTTTCCTCCTTTTGACATGTTATAATGTCTGGTACGGGCGGAAGTAAAGTTGTGAGGCGGCATCGTGAGTCGTGTCGGGGTAGCTCAGTCGGTTGAGCGCTTGCCCGCGAAAGGCAAAGGTCCCAGGTTCGAGTCCCGGTTCCGGCACACAATTTTAATCTGCCAGGAAGTTTCATGTTATAATGTAATTTATTTGTTTGTAGTTCTATAAAAGAGAATAGAGGAAAGAGAAATTTTTGAATTAGTTGAACAGACCAGCCTCTTTTGTACCTTTTTTTCTTTTTTACCTTCTTTCAGTACCTTCTCCTTTCCTTTTTTTCCATCTGAAATTTGCACTTAAAAATCTCAATTCTGCATAGTACTACATTGGTTTAAGCCTGATATAATGATCTTTGGAACCTTGCTGAACACACCCCCACTGGTACTGCTTGTAGTAAGCAGTGAGTTGAAAGAAGGCTGTCAGGTGTGGCGACTGTACAACAAGCCTCTGTGGTTGCTGGACAAGTTCTGCCTCCCACCAGTCACACCTTCCTGCACAAGACTGGATGGACATTGTACCTCTATACATGTTCCAGTTGTTCAAAATGCACTAACTATGTTGATATTGTGGCACAGTACCCAACACTTCTAAGCTGTGGAATGAGTAACATCAAGGCACACATATGGAAGTGTTTTGACACGCAAAGCTAAGTTTAAAAAAGAGAGAGAGAGAGAGAGAGAGAGAGAGAGAGAGAGAGAGAGAGAGAGAGAGAGAGAGATTTTGAATACTTTCAAACTGAGTCTCAAATTCTAAATGTACATTAGTCATTAGTTAAGAGAGTAGAAGTTAATAGGAAGCAGCAACTATGGTCTACACAACTGAGATACATGTTTGCTCTAATATCATTACTTTTAACCATTAACATAAGAAACTCTTGAAAATTCAAAAACATCAATGATGACATACTCTTGATTTTAACAAAATGTACAAAATACACTGTGTGTAGGTGACACTGGAATTTTCCAATTGCACTATACATCATCACAGTAGATGATACAGAGTGGCCATAATCATGCCTGAACTTTTCACATTATCAAGAATTATTACAGTAAAATTAAACGTCAATCAATTTAAGATCACAACACGTGAGCTTACCTTGGAGAAGCAACCACTGCAATACAAAGCATCACACTGATAACATGACGCATCAGCAAATCTGTTGCATTCAACACATTTTTCTGGAAAAAAGAGCACAAATTAACTCTTACGGCAAAAACAATATTGTGGCATTTGAACTCACATCCAAGTGTGATACAAAAGGTTCTACACAAAAATGCTAGCTATTGATTCATATGTAAAGATTACCCACAGAATACAGATAGATTTCCTCTCTGGAAAAGTAAAATTCAATGCAATCATCTCATATATTGTATCTATGCTTAAAGTAGCTACACCAGAACTGCTGCCCCTTTCCCCACAAACAAAGCAGTTTCCAAATGTATGAGGTAAAATCTTGGCTCAAAATTGGATAACTGCATCTCTCACGTATAGAAATTTAAGAAAGACAGAATCAATTGCTAGCACATTGATGCAACAACAAACACACATATTCAAGATCTATTATCAGGCAATCTCTTCTAGCAACATAAAGATTATTTGAGACAAGACTCAGAATGGGACTAGTACAGCTAAACAAAACTGACTATGTTCTAACTTCAAATATCAAAGAAAGACAAGGGTATGCAGCCTAAAACAGAACTATGTCTTGTAAAGCACAATTCAAAATCATTTTTCAGGTTGACAATCACCTTATCTTCACTTGTTAAATGCAAAAAAAAAAAAAAAAAACTGGGTATCCACAAAACAAGCCCCATCTCTGATGATGTGCAAGCACCAACACACCAGACAGCAGGCTCCATCACGACATAATATACTGTCGCCTGTTCCTCAGATAGTAGAGCAGGTGATTTATCAGTTGAAAAGATCTGTGCTACCAATTACAGACAATATATGAGTGCATGTTTTCGCGGCGATACCCATTAACGAAATCTTCTTGGGTTACAAGCTGTGTCATGTGGTTTACTGCCCACGAGCTTTCGACAGAGAACTCCTCTGCCATTGTCAAGTGGATGACTGTCGTTTCGCGGTCGCTGCCGCGCTTATATAGACTTCCATCGGGCTTATGACAGACAAGAACATCCAGGAATGTCAAGGAACCGTCCTTCTCTACTTCCATCGTGAATTTAATGTGGCCATGGATACTGTTGATGTGATCCAGGAACTCTTCTAGTTTTTTCTGTCCATGAGATCAGATGACGAAGGTATCGTCGACGTAATGATAAAAGCAGCTAGGCTTTGCAGGAGCCGTGTCTGGGTCACAGCGTTTACCGCAAGCCCACTCACACGGACCGGTATTTGCACGCCACCAGCTACCATCACCCAGCACAGAAACAATCTGTTCTGAAGACCTTGGTACACAGAGCCATAACCGTATCAGATGCTGATAACCTGTCAAAGGAGCTAAGCCACTTATGCAAAGTTTTCAAGGATAACGGCTACAGCAAGAGACAAATATCTCAAGCAGTGTCACTTAAAGCACGAAATCAGAAGACACCTGAAGAAGTAGTCAAGAAGACAGCATTTTTGCCATTTTGTGGCTCCACAACAGGGAAAATTAGCTGGCTCCTGAAGAGACATAAAATTGACACAATCTTCAGGCCTCCAGCAATGATCCGATAATTAATGAAGCCTGTGAAAGATGATATAGGTCTCAGAACCAGGCATTTATAAAATTCCGTGTGAGTGTGGGCAGTTTTATGTCGGCCAGACTGTTTGCACTATTGAACAGCGACGCATAGAACACGAGCAGTGCTTTCGATTATGCTATCCCGAAAAATCAGCTGTGGTGGAACATGCTTTAGAAAACGGACACCGAATTGCGTTCGACGAGACTTCTATTATTAAATGGACCAACAGCTTCTGGGACAGCGTGATAAACGAGGCAGTAGAGATTAGAATTTCAGGAAACGCCCGGTTTGCAGCTCAGTACGGCTTGGGATCCCGTAGTTGCGGAGTTGAAGCAGGCGCGGCGTACGCACGACCAAAATATTGCCTTATATGGTCATGGAACTGACCACCAGTGACGTCACTGGCGGCTATATAAGCATGGCAGCGGCCGCGAAACGACAGTCATCCACTTGATAATGGCACAGGAGTTCTCTGTCGAAAGCTCGTCGGCAGTAAACCACATGACGCGGCTTATAACCCGAGAAGAATTTATTAATTACAGATAAGTTTTTCTTTTGCTGCTGTGTGAGGTTTCCATTAATTATGGTATAAAAAAAGTATCAAGTTTCTCTTTATGTCGAAATGCTGCACTTTGTAATCTTCATCATTTTGGTGACCTGCACATATTGCTACAGTCGGATTAAAATTACTTGTTAGTTGACAGTTCATGTGCTGGAGCTGCTTTCCTCCAATCAGAGCACTCAATGTCACACTGGAACCATTCCCCATTGTCAAACTGACAACAATTGGTTAATTCATTTCCAATTCCCTGCCTGACTCTCTTTAGAGATCTGTTTTGTTGCTGATTCACAGGTGTGCCCTTTTTATTTCGCATTTCATCACTTAGTGATAATCATACGAAAAACTAGACACAGACAACTGTGTGAACATATTATGTACACATGCACAACACTAAGCTCACACTACTGAATTCATTCACACAAGTCGTAACTCAATGTCACATATACAAATATTATATTACGAATATTAGCTCACATTTAGAGAAGCTTCAGATGATTTACATGAAAACGAGCTCTCCAAAGGGCACAGTTCAAGGTTGTTATTGGATGTATAATGTCACTCTGAAGTGTTTACAAATGCAGCTGCCCTAGCGCAATGGCAATGTCGAAATGTGTTGTGCTGCAAATCATGTATTCGTACTCAGTATCTTGTGATTATTTTAATTTCTAAATCAAAATTACTTTGATTATTTTTGATTAATTTAAATGAATTGTTTAAATTCTAATATCTTGTTAAATATGTTCCATAATAGTAATGAGTTTTTTTTTATTTGCTCTTATTTTTCATCCTACAATTCCTACTGCTGATTGGTTTGTAACATGGCAGCTTGTGTAACCACTAACCAGTGTAAGGATATTTCTGGGTAGGCTAACCAATGACAGCGAGAAATTACAATTTGATTTCAGCACTCCATCTGAGATTTTTCTGTTCAAGTTTACTCATAGAGGTAAGCTTTATAAAGCCACAAAAAAGAAATCTTGATTTTAGTTCTACACCAAATGAGCCACTTTCCCCAGTATTGACGTATCACATAAAAGGCAGGGCAACCTGTGAAAGCAGTCATGTTATCTATAAACTGAGCTACAACCACAGTGCAGCTTTCTATGTGTGCATGAGCAGCACCAATCCAGATGAATGGCCATTGTCAAATTGTGGCCAGAAGACAGCTATACTATCCTGCTGCAGAGCATGCAGTACTGCATAATGTGGCTCACTTCAATGACTTCTATACAGCCTTTGCCATGATGGATCCTCCCTGAAAACACCAGCTTTTTCTGAACTACGTAGGTGGGAACTCTCCCTAAGCCTTCGCTAGTTCCTGCCTCCGCCATCCTTCCCTCCTCTTCCCTGTCTTACATATGTCTCCCATCCTGCCATACATTTAAGTCTCTTCCCTTCCTTCCGCCCTGTTCGTCAGACAGCACTTGCATATTCCCCTCCCCTGCCGTGCATCTCCCCCTCCCCTCCTGCTTCCCACTCCTTGCCACCACCACTAGTTGTGCTTGTCTCGGCCGTGCTGAGTCACACATACTGGCCACAGCGGACGGAGACAGTGGTCGTGTCTTTAATCAACGAAGGCCTTAATGGCCAAAAGCTATCAAGTTGTATTCTATTATTTGTGATTTTAGTTCCGTTGGAGATGGCTGAATACCTTTTTGCCGGTTACATAGAATATCACTTGTGGTTAGGTTATGACCTGGGAATAACCAGCGAGAACTCACGCCTTTAAAAGTTACGCGATCAGTCATGTGTATAGCATTTTTCTGACAGTCAAAGAACATTTTGTAACAAATGTTCAAATGTTTGTAGAACTTATGGGACTTAACTACAGGGTCATCAGTCCCTAAGCTTACAAACTACTTATGAACTAACTAATCCTAAGGACTGGCTGTGCAGATCGTGACTGGAGCGCCACAGTCTCCTCGGCCACCGCGGCCGGCTCATTTTGTAACATACTTAATATATTTCAATAAGTATTTATAGTTGCGTTTATAAGAAAAAACACATATTTGACTATTTAAAATTGGTTAAATGCCGATTGTTTTAAACTTACTGTGAGCAAAATGCTCATGTGCAAGTCCTCAGAAGTTAAATTGAGTACTACAAAATGTGCCTTCTGCTGTAGTTCAAACACTGATCACATAAAATTAGCAGCCGACAGAGCTTTTCGCATTGCTGCTATTAACTCTTGGCAGCCACTTACAACACTGCCTCACATTATAATGTAATATTAACAGCATTCGTCAACGGATGTGCTGTGGTGGATACATTGGTTCCCGCAGGATCACTGAAGTTAAGTACCATCGGGTGTGGCCAGTACTTGGATGGTTAACCATCCGAGCACTTAACGCGGTGTTAACAATTTTCCATTTGCCTTACGGCATAGGGCACAGGATGGGTGATGGTACAAAGTCCTTGATCACCGTCTTTGCACCAATGCATTGGATTAAATTCCAAACCTCTCTGCAGTGCTTCATGGAGTGAGGGCATGGGACACTGTTAGTGATCCGTCCGTCGGATGGGGAAGTTAAGCTCAGCGTCCCCTTGGTGCTTTTCAAGAGGAGTAGGTTATGTGCCAGAACCGGGTTTCACCCTCTCCCTTCTTCCATCACCTGCTACATGAACATGACACTACACTATACATGCACTCATTACAGTCACCTACACTTAACATATACACTTCAGCACACAGTTCTCACACTTTGTGAAGGAAAGGTGCCTGCAGGCGGGAAGGATAGGGAAAACCTCTCCAAGTAAGTGGCTGAATCTGCCCTTCGGGATCTCCCAGCCATTCATGCTATATGACTTTAGCTGAACAGTAGCTGGCTGCCTATGTAGCAACAATGTAGTACTGCATGACAAACGTCTACTAACACATAATTTTAATGGGACTGTAGTTCACTTTTGCTCAATATTGTCCCTAGGGAAATGCAGATAAAGCCAATATAATATTTATTATGCTAAATATTGTTCAAACAAGATAGAATGGCTGGCCAGTACTTACCTTTGTGCTGTACCACCGATAGTAACACAAACGAAGAAACAGGATAAAAAAAAGGGACAACGTTTTTTTCCCCTGTTTCTTCATTTGTGTTACTATCGGCGGCACAGCACAAAGGTAAGTACTGGCCAGCCATTCTATCTCGTTTGAACAATATTTATATCTCTGAGAATTTTCATCATTAATCGATTATTATGCTAAATGTACAATAAGAATATCATGAACAGTGTTTCATGCAGCTTGCAACAAATTATTCCCCTATGCTAATCTTTTTCATGCTTGCACCAAACAACTTCAGCCAAATGTTGAAAAATTGCAATTTATGTCTTGCTCTACAACTGTCACCCTTTTAGTTTTCTCTAGGATCTTCAATGTTATGTCCATATGTTGTAACACAAGTCCTCACAAACAGTTGCTGCTATTCTCACTGTTTATTTGTTTTTTTATCTCAATTTTAAATATCATCATGCAGCACCACAACATTTCAAACACTTTGAATCTCCCACCCCCTCCCTAACCAGTTTTCCACAGTCAATTATTCAATTCCACACAATGTACTGTGCTTCATTCATGTGTCCTCAAAAAATCCTTCCTGAAATTAATGATGATGTAAGATACCAGTTTTGAATTGAATCATCAGACAATTGAAAACTTAACAGCTCTGTACCAAGAACTACTGAAAATGTGCAATCTGAAATACAATAAGTACCACACAAGACATTAAAAATAATAAATACTGATTGCTGAGTACAATATTGGTCAATACAAGTATGAACTGCCAGTCTGTAAATTCCCTTTACTTTTTCATCTGTACATAGTCCATGTCAAATAGCCCAGCCGCACCTTTCAAGGTGATTATGTGGTTCCCTATTAGTACTATGATTCTTTGCAGGAATTTGTTAACATTCTAGGTTGAATGAGTAATACAGAAAATGTAAAGTAATGAATATGTATTTATTGCAGTGTTGTCTTTAACAACCATGCAAAATCACTGAGATTCTTTGCTAGGATACTTTCCAAGAGTAAATTAAAAAATGTAGATAAATACAAAGAATGTAGTGTTGTTATCATTATGTCTGTATACCATGCAGGGAGAAACCAGATGACCCCCTCCTTCCATATAAAAGAAGAAGAAAAACATTTTTATTGCATGTCATTGGAAGACTTCAAATAATTGGTCTGATCGACAGAAACAGAAAAAAATAAATAAATAAACTACAATAATTATGCAACTTCCTGGCAAATTAAAATTGTGTGCCGGAACCGGGACTCAAAACAGGGACCTATGCCTTTCGCCGACTGAGCTATTCTGACACGACTCACGATGCCGCCTCACAAGTTTACTTCCGCCAGTACCTCACCTCCTACTTTCCAAACTTCACAGAAGCACTCCTGTGAAACATTAGCACTCCTGAAAGAAAGGATATGGTGGAGATATGGCTTAGCTACAGCCTAAGGGATGTTTACAGAATGAAACTTTTCACTCTGCAGCGGAGTGTGCACTGATATGAAACTTCCTGGCAGCTTAAAATTGTGTGCCGGAACCGGGACTCAAACCTGGGACGTTTGCCTTTCACGAGCAAGCACTCTACTGACTGAGCTATCCCAACACGACTCACGATGCCGCCTCACAACTTTACTTCCGCCAGTTATGAGGCGGCATCGTGAGTCATGTCGGAATAGCTCAGTCGGTAGAGCGCTTGCCCGCGAAAGGCAAAAAAAAAAAAAAAAAAAAAAAAAAAAAAAAAAAAAAACCACTTTGGTTGGTTTGCAATTAAGGGGCCAACTTCAAGGTCATTGTTCCCTAATGCTTTAAGTTTATAATTGAAGTCCTAACTGAGATGGATTCATTTAACTATAAGGAACCTAGATAATGTAAAAGTATTCAAGGTAGACAAAGATGCAGAAATGTAGAAATTCTTTAAAAAATGCTGCTTGAACTGATGACACATGTTCCTCTAAACTTTTTAGCATTTAAAGGCCCTATTAAGAAAACAACACAGCAAGTCCATAAGGAACAAGAATATTAAAAAACAATGTGTTGTTCAAGATGAATTTCAAAATAATTTTAGCTCATATTGCCACGAGACTCCAAGTTAACCAACTGCCAGCTTGGCGAAATGGACAGCATCACTGATTGCGGTACTGAAGGTTGTCGGTTCAATCCCATCCACCAGCAAAAATTTATTTCTTTGTAATTATCATTTCAAGAAAGTTCTACATGTTTCTTATGTTAAATATTGTTCTAATTTCTGGTACATTCTGTCTGTGTATAAATAGCAGAGCACTCTGCCAGAGACGCACTTAGTGCTGTGTGTATGTTAAGTTCGCAATAAACCTGTTTTCAGTATAAGTAGTGTGTTTAATTGACAATACTGCCTTCAAAGTCAAGCCTGCTTCCATTTCAAAGTGACACTGTTTGGTGAGGTGCCAGGTATCCCGTGCAACAGCTGCATCACCAAAGCTCTGATTAGGCAACGTAAAGGACTGGAATCAGAATACGAGGGATATACCAAATACATCCTTCCCAAAGTCTGTATCATCAGAAAAACCATGGACACGAAACCAGTGGTAAGCCAGCTGCACATCAGACACCCGTCCGTGTGCTCTGGAGACGCTGGACAGGACCCCAACATATGGCTAAAAGGGTTCGACCGAGTTGCCAAGTACAACAGGTGGGATCATACAATGTGCTTGACCAAAGTTTATTTTTACCTGGATGGAACAGCTCAGCAATGGTTTGAAAACAACGAAGAGAAGCTGGCTGACTGGGAAACGTTCCAGACGGAACTCAAGAAGTTTGGATATCGCCTGCGACAACTCCGCTATGCGGAAGAACAACTAAAGAAACGGGCCCAATGACATGGTGAGCCAACACAGTGGTACATACAGAATGTTTCGGCCCTATATAACATAAGTCAATCCGAATATGACTGAGGCCGACAAAATCACACACCTGATAAAGGGTACTGCAGAAGACATGCCAAGATCTTCTGATAAAAGATGTCACTACAATGGAAGAGTTCATCAAGTGATGCCAGTGTATTGAAGAGCTTCAACAACACAGGGTTGGACGAAAGCAGTATGACAGACTCCCCAACGTAGTCCCTATGGCCGTTGTGGAAGACCAGCATGACTTCTGCTTCTCTCATACGACAAATTGTGAGAAGAATTTCAACAATTTATGGCAGCCGAGACTACTAGACCGAGCGAGCATCAGATTATGGCCACTGTGTCACAAAGGAGCCGGCGCCACTGAGAAAAAGGTATTTCAGACGTTAGCTCCTGTCTGCCCCACCAATCGCACCGGACGCGAAGAATGGCGTCGCCCTGCTATGACTTACGCTGCAGCCACCAAACGGCAGTCTATGAACCGGCCGACACGACCACAACCAACTCCCCTGGCAACTATGACGCCCTGCATAACAGACGCCTGGAGGACAGAAGACAGCACACCACTGTGTTTCCACTGTGGGTGCCCTGGTCATGTTGTACGCTACTGCAGAGAGAGAAGGTGAGTATTCGATGATTATTTTGCCACAAGACGTCAGCCATCAGAGCAGTTCTATCCCAGGCAGTCACCTGCTGATGAGTTCAGTCGACCTATGGGAAGCAGCCCATCGCTGTACCCTGGACGAGGTCGCTCCCCGACGCGCCGCTGCCGTTCACTGTCGCCGTAGAGAGATACCAGCCGCTGCCCTAGCCACCGCGCCCAGGAAAACTAAGCGAGGCGACCATCTACGGAGATGAGCCCGCCGCAGATGAAAATCCTCCATGGGCGACAGTCGCTAAGATGTCAGGAAATCTGATAGATGGCCAACCTGCCCGGGCACTTGTTGATTCACGAGCTTCTTTCACTATATTGGCAGATAAAAACTGCCACATGCTAAACGGCAGACAACGGTCTGTGATACGGGGGCAACTGTGCTGAAGGTCGCAAATGGAAAGTACGCCCAGCCAGCAGGAACTTGTGTCACAAGAATAACCATCAACAACAGGACCCAGCCGTTTGAATTTGTCATTTTAACAGAATGTAGTCATAATGTCATCCTCGAATGGGACTTTTTCCAGACATCTAAAGCTATCATTGACTGTGGAAGATCTGAGCTGCAAATTGAGAAAGTCATTCCAACGGGCACACATAATACAGAATTTTCTGGGAAGTTATTTGCCGTTGACAATGTGACAATCCTGCTGTTGACAATGAGAAGAGTTCAACTCACAAACACAGATGACCAGTTAAACTGTAAAGTGTTTGTCAATAGTAAATCATTTATTAGGCTCACGAAAGAAATTTACAAACCATTGGCTTAGAATTACCGGTGGTCGAGGAGAGATTTGGATCACTAATTGTCATGAGCAGTCACAACTTATCCCAGGACGGTGAGCTCAATGTCATCAATGAAGACTCATGCTCTGCTGTTAGCATAGACAACACGCTGGAGGAAACAACCATGGAATTGCCAATAGGACCCAGACTGACCAAGGAATGACACCAGCGGTGTTAGCTACACTATGCCAATTTTTGGGGGCATTCACACCTCAGCAGGGGAAAAGTCAGACGAAACAGCCTACGATAAGGCACCATATCAATACTAGGGACCATCCACCAATTATCCAGCATTCGGATAGTGTCGCCAGCTGAAAGACAGGTAATTCGGGCGGAAGTGGATAAGATGTTGCACAATGACATTATTCAACCTTTGGAGAGTACTTGGTCATCTCCGCTAGTCATCGTAAAGAAGAAGGATAGCACGTGGCGACTATCGGCGGCTGAACAAAATCACAAAGAAAGATGTCTACACATTGCTGTGCATTGACGACACCTTAGAATGCTTGAAAGTAGCTACATACTTCTCAACTCTGGAGATGCAGACAGGAGATGCAAATCGAGCTTGACAAAGACAGCTTTCATTACACCTGACGGCCTGTATGAATTGAAAGTAATGCCATTTGGATTATGTAACGCTCCGGTAACATTCAACCGCATGATGGAAAACGTGCTTCGACACCTTAAGTGAACGACGTGTCTTTGCTATTTAGGTGACAATGTCGTTTTCTCGAAAACATTTGAAGAACACCTGAGTCATATTCAGACTGCAGGATTCCGCCTCAATCCTCTTTGTTGCCAAAGAGATAAAAAACCTGGGGCACCTAGTCAACGGAGATGGCGTTCCTCCTGATCCAGATAAAGTAAGGGCAGTCACAGAATTTCCAACTCCTCAGCACATTTGTGATGTGAGAAGTTTTCTCGGGCTGTGTTCATACTACTGACATTTCATAAAAGGATTTTGTAACAAGGCACTTCCATTGCAAGAACTTCTGCAGGGAGATGCCAAGTTTTACTGGGATGAGAAAAAAAGAAAGCACTTTCCGGGCACTTAAGGAGGCTCTAACGTCTGCACCAGTTCTAGCATTGTTGACGAGAATGTGGAAACTAAACTTCACCTAGACACCAGTGGTTATGGGATTGGTGCAGTGTTTGTACAAGTTCAGGAAGGTGCTGAAAAGGTGATAGCCTATGCATCAAGAGTAATCTCAAAGTTCGAGATAAACAACTCTACAACTGAGAAATATTGTCTCGCAGTTATCTGGGCTATCAACAAGTTCCGGCCATATTTATTCGGCAAACCATTCACTGTTGTGACAGACCATCATTCTTTGTGTAGGCTGACTACCCTGAAGGATCTATCAGGTCGACTAGCAAGATGGGCACTAAGACTGGTAGAGTATGTCGTTACAGTAGTATTCAAGAACGGGCGCAAACACAAGGATGCCGACTGGCTTTTGAGGAATCCATTGGTGGAACACAACAGCATGAATGAAATTTCAGCTGTAACTGAAGTAGGTGATGTTACAGCTGAACAGCGGGAAGATCCAGCATTACAAAAAACCATAGAGGCCTTAGAGAAAGGAGAACCGACCAATAGAGAGTTCCAACTTATAAACGGGACCTTGTATAAGAGCAACTACGATCCACTAGGCCCCAAGTGGCTAATGGTCATTCCAGCTGATCTCCAACCAGTTATTCTCGAGTATTTTCATGATGCCCCAATATCCAGTCATATGGGATTCATGAAGACCCTAGACAGAATCAGACGCAGGTATTACTAGAAAGGTCTCTACCGATCTGTCAAACACTATGTGAGTCACTGTAGAGTGCCAGCGATGGAAGCATGTGGCAAAATTACCTCCAGGACATCTTGTACCAATTCCACCTGCAGCAGCTTCATCCACTGAATTGGAATTGACCTTTTAGGGAGGTTCCCAAAGTCGACAACTGGTACTCAATGGAGAATAGTCTTTACTGACTACCTCACACGCTACACTGTCATCAAACTGTGATGACTACAGAAGCTCCGGAGATCGCAAAATTCCTTGTAGAAGACATTATTTTGAAGCATGGAGCAGTATTCCAGTAGAAACTAGTATCAGAGCTAATGTCACGTTGCGACACTATCCACAGAATGACAACTGCATACCATCCTCAGACAAATGGTCTTACAGAAAATTTTAACAAGATGGCAGCAGATATGCTGTCGATGTACATCAATGTTGAGCAGAAGGATTGTGATACAATACTGCCAGTCATGAGGTTTGCTTATAACACCACAGGCTTCACGCCTTTTTTCCTGCTCCATGGCCGTGAAGCTGAGATGACAATGGATACGCTGTTTCCTTTCCAACCGGATGACAATCAGGATGACTATGTTAAACAGCTCACCACCAGGGTCGAAGAAGCAAGACAGCTGACTCGCATACGGACACTGGATACCCACGAGAAGACGGTGAGTGGTATAACACCAAGCACCGACCTGTTATGTACAGCCATAAGATCTGGTATGGATTTTTACCCCTGTTTGGAAAGTTGGACTATCAGAAAAGTTATTGAAGCAATACTTTGGTCCGTATTGTGTCATACCGGTATGCCACTTGTCAGACGTCACATATGAAGTTGACGATTATGAGCTGTCCTCAAAATGACAAAAACAAAGAGACATTGTTCACATCCTCCGCATGAAGCCTTACAATGATCCTGAAGAGCAGAGAGGCGGAAATGGCTTCTTGTTCAAGGACTCTAAGGACGATAATGATACCAATTAAGCCACGACAGGAACGTCTGTCGTCGGTAATCATGCAGAAGGAAAGTATTCTCCAGAACTGCCATACAGAGGACCCATGACAAGACTATGATCCAGGACATTGCAGCAGGCTCCAAAGGGAACCAAACAGCGAGTCGCTGTTCTTTCAGGAGAGGAAGCAATGTTGCAAGACTTCTAGTTAACCATCTGCTGGCATGGCACAATGGCTAGCATCACCAATTGCAGGGCTGAAGGTTGTCGGTTTAATCCCATCCACAAGCAAAACCTTATTTCTTTGTAATTATCATTTCCAGAATGTTCTACATGTTTCTTATGTCAACTTTTTTTTCTAATTTCTGGTACTTTCTGTCTGTCAGTGCCGTGTGTGTGTGCGCAAGTTCGCAATAAACCTGATTTTGTATAAGTGCTGTGTTCAGTTGACAATACTGCCTTCAAAGTCAAGCCTGCTTCCATTTCAACGCGACAATATTATTACATAAATATTTACATTAACCAATGTTTGGACAAAATTATATGTTCTACTGCACTATAAAAGGAAAGAAGATTAGGGTTTAATGTCCAATGGACAGCATGGTCATTAGAAACAGTGCATTATAAACAAAACACTCATTTGAGTCAGTAGAACCTATAAATGTGTACTCACACCCAAACCTCCAGATGTCAGTCAGTCAGATAGTTATCGAACGCTGTATATCGACAGAGTAGCAACCAAATCTCTGATATAACACATGCAATGTGCTGACGTCCAATAGAACACGTAAAGGTAAAATAGTCAACAATCCGAAGATCGGTTTGAACACCACAGTGCTTTCCTAGGCATGGTCCTGTTTGGAGGTGCTATGCCATTGCCTTCCTCCAATCTTCCAACTGACTTACCAAGCCAGTTATAGGGGGACCTACAGATTAATGTGGGTTCCGAACCATGGTGCTACTCGTTATTTTTCACATCAGCAACACTGCCAGAGGTGAAAGAAGTGGAAAGTGGCAGATAAAAAACCCAGGACCTGACGGGGAGCGAACCCGTGACCCTTTGATTTGTAGTCTGGCACTCTACCAATGTATTAACTATAATAATAAGTAACATGTGACCTACGGAGTAGAGTAAAAGCATAATGTGATTGCATATTTATGTTGAGCTGCCGTGGGTAAGACGGTAGAGTGCTAATTTGTTGTACTGAAGGTTCTGGGTTCAAGCCCTCCTCATAGCATTTATTTTTACTGAAGAACATTGGCAATTGTTATATGGGGGCAACGCATTCCTTACATGCTCGGTATCTAAAGTAATTTGCTTCACACACTATTGTGAAATCTTCATTCCTGAATGAATGACACTGTGTATCTGGTGGTGTTTTTGTTCATGCCTGAAATTTTTGTACTTATTATTTTTTCATTATACTATTATTGTTACTTTAACTATGCTTATAATTTTTGTTATTGTTACTATTAATACTGCTGTGTGCGTGAAGCAATTGTTTCTTTATTCTTATGTTCAGATTATTATTATTATTATTATTATTATTATTATTATTATTATTATTTATTTATTTATTCAGTGAAACTATGAACAAAACATATAGGTTTGCTACTTTGAAATAAACAAAGCAAAAGCAAACTGCCAATATCACACTGCTATAAAATATGAATATTCTTTTTACATGCCAGGAACATGTTACCCCATATAACCATTGTGAATGTACTGCAGTAAAAATAGATATTATGAGTAGTACTTGAACCCAGGACCCTCCACCAACTCGCCCACACGGGCCCAGCATGATATGCTATCACACTTATGCTTTACCTCTAATCCGTAGGTCAGGTATTACTTATTATTATAATTTACGCACAATCCCCTGGACGACAGCACATAACACGAATTATATCGGAGTTTTGGTTGATACTTTATCAGCGTAGGCCTACAACATTTGGTGCCGATCTGACTGACTGACATCTGGAGGTTTGCGTGTCGGAATCTGAACAAGGAGCAAACAGGCTGATTTTAAACAACATCAATTAAAAACTTTTAAGAAATTAAATTTCATGCAGTGCAGAAATCCAATTACCTTTTGTCTCTGAGTATACTTTTGTCGCTGCTTTCCTTCTGTTTAGCTGAAATGCAATGCTTGAATCTTCTGTAACAGAAACAGTATGCTTTTCAGCTGCCACTCCTAACACATAACTATTAAATGGAAGGTCTGCTCTAACATTGTCAGAAAAACAAGGTGTTCCATGATAGCAAAGACCACATATAATTTCAGAGCTCTCTTTCAGACTAATCTGTGCACAAGCTTCACAAATAGAATGTCCACATTTTAAAATCAATGGACATCTCGGACCTCGCAGTGCGCGAATATCTGAAAAAGAACAAGAGTATCAGGTTAATACAATAGTTTGCTTTAACTTTATGTATGTCAGTATAAAGCACAAATTAAGAATATCTAACAATGGAAAATCTAAGTTGGAATGTCAATAATAGAGGATAAATAACACTCACTGTAAAGACAGTAATTGAACAGCTGATAGGTACATAAAATATAATGTGATTGTCTATTTTATGTGCCTGTCTGTGCCTCAGTGATCATCTTTATGGTGAGTTGTTACCTAGCCTCTATTACTAACACATTTACAACAGTAATGCAAATCCAGAATGGTATCCACAAATGAACAGAAAATAATTGTTGGGTTCAATGTATTGTTGTCAACATCCTCAAAGATGTATGTTGAAACAAACATAGAATAAAAATGTTAAGAAAATAAGCAATGTCCTTTCCAACAGGAGCCACCCTTCATTAACCTTAACTCGGGGTGTGAAATTTCAGTTCTGATGCCACCAGCCAGCCCAACAACTTTGGTCACCAAAACCCCTTTATGTGATAAATAATTCCCCTTCCTCTCCCTGTCACTGTTCAGATAATATCTTTAAAATTAAAACCATATCTAATTGTTTAATAGAAAACACATACCAGTGTCATTTTTGTGTAGTATTGTCTTTCTGGTGAGAAATACCATATATCAGTGGCACCTTCGTGTCAAACTTAGAGGAGGTCCATTCACAGATATTACCAGTAAATACTGCATTGTATCTATCTTCAGCCAAGGTCAGTATGCTGCATTTAGTATTTGGTGCTTGCTCTGCTTATCCTTTTTTTGCACTATTATTGGTTGGATTCTGACAGATGAATCAGCTGATGTGTTTTATAAGGTTAAATAAAATACCTACCTTACAATTAACTATGAAGGACAAATATGAAATAGTAGAATGAGGGAACTACAACAGCTTTCAGAACTTAAGAACCCACCACAAATAAAAACATATCTCGTGAGTCTAAACTAGGGCGACCAGACATCCCATATTTTACGTGATCGTCCTTTATTTAGCCTAAGTGTCCCGACAGAGTAAATATGGGATGTATACTGTCCCGTTTTTTACTAAGCGCCCCATATATTTTGAAATAACATGTTATTAAGTAATGTACAGTGTAGCCAAATGGAGAACAAATAGGGACACTATCCAACAATAAACAAAATAGGCTTCATTTAAAAGTGAGTAAGAGTAGATTTTTTTAAAATTTCTTTCATTGGTACTACCTAACACTTTCACATGAGATGTACAGCTTCTCCAGCTATAAAAAATTTAGTCATTAATCAATTACTTGCTCGACGATTGTGTGCTGATAGAGTATGGTTTATTGGATTTGGAAGTTGATTTCGCAAGTCATTAAATGATTACATTGTCAAATGGACACTCATTTCGTGGTCAGAAACCATATGACTGTTCAGCACCAATATCCTCTTCTTTGGAAGTCTGTACAGTGATGTCTAGAAACTTTATCAGAGTTTGGTGAAAATATTTTGAGAGAAAGGTATGAAGATCAGTTTATTTGAGGGAGTTAAGCATGTTAAAAACAGCTACATGTGAAGAAAAAATTTATTTAATGAAAACTGCGAAGCGAGTCGGTAAAAACTGGTCTCTCATTTTGAACTTATTTCCAACTGAACATATCTGGTGAAAAAATTTGTAGTTCATTACTTGGTTTGTGTTAGCCCGGCCTGCCATTACTGCTTCTGCAGAAAGTGTGTCCTCAACCACAAATACTGTACGGCTCACAAAAACAACAACATATTTAGCGTAAAATGGAAATTATTATAACAAGAAGTCTTTTTTAGAGTACTTCATTAGTTTATTAGTATGAAAATCTATGTTAAAATACCGAATGCCTAAATGACATAAATCTAGTGCAAAATATAATTGAGTAAGACTGGTCTTGTAAAATATATCGTAAAGTAGTTAATGCATTGCCAAAGTATTTACGTAAATCTGTTAACTATATACAGAAGTTTCTATTTATAGTTATGGTATTCATACAGAAATATGTCAGTGGCTGCCCAGGAGGAACACAATAGATCTTCTTTCCTTGCCAATATGTAGCAGCCACTGACATAATTCTGTATGAATACCATAACTATAAATAGAAACTTCTGTATATAGTTAATAGATTTACATAAATACTTCGACGGTGTATTAACTATTTTATGACATATTTTAAAAGATCAGTCATAAACAAACAGTTAATTTAAATCTTTACATTGTTGCATACAGTTTCATTTCACAAGTTGTAACCCACTTTACTTGCAATAGCATTACATCTAACTGTGGAAAACAATGTATTACACACCATCTATGAGGATGATACAATGCACATGCTAACATAAAATGTATGGTATGTGAAGTACATCTTATTGACTCTCTTCTAATTTGACAGTGTTATATTTCATATAATGTATGTATACAGATGATGACTTCTTGTTAATTTAGCATTGACAATGGCAAGTCACTTGCCGAAATCTAAATCTGCAAAATACAGCAGTTCCTCACTAATAACGACTGATTACTGCAAAAACACCCATTTGGAAACCATTTCATTAACGAGTAATGCAATTCATTTGGCTTTTTGTTGTGAGAGTATGTTTAGTTAATTAACAACTGCCTGGATATGTCCTAGGTACTGAGATTGCCTTAAGAGTAGTTCATCACGTCTCAAAAAACCCCAGTTCCTAAGCTTGTTTCATTGGTTTCATGTTCTTTCAGCAATTAAATACTTTCTGTGATGTGGTAACTCTTTCATAATCAAAATTTGCAAATACGAAACATTACCTTTGGGGTAGGGGTGAGAGAAACAACAGCTTTATTTCTGATCTGTAGCTACTCTCTGATAGTTAGGTATAGGTTAACAGAGAGGTTGGTGCCCCCCCCCCCCTCCCCTCAAGTGAGTGCCAAAGGCACGTATTTTTGGGCTGAGACCTGTGATTGATGGTACATTCTGTGGCGGCAAACAGTAATTTACGAGGATAATCCCAGATCAAATCTACAATACATAAGTATTACAATATTATCCCGTATGTTTATATTCGTTGATAGAGTTTGTTTTCATAGTTGGCATATCTATGTAGCGTGTGTGGGACTCAAAGCTTGTCAAAGCTGATGGGTTATATCGTGGTCTTCAATTATGCCAAATATCATTGTAGGGTGAAATATACCCACCATGAGTGACAGTCAGGATGGCCAATGGCTGCATTAGTGTTGTTCCCATTTATTGCCTTAATTAGGCATAATTTTGTATTTAAGGGGTAATAACAGCCTACAATATTGAGTGATCACTAAAGGACATGGAATGCAAGCACACTCACTTGAGACATTACCTAGCACCTGACCAAGCTGGAAAGGGGCTTCACTGTGGGTCTTCATTCGGCCAGCTGTTTGAATTGTAAAGTACCCAGATTTTTATGCCATTCAGTCATGATGGTGGCCTCAATATGGACTGCATGGGTATGCAAGGACAGGCATAGGCCAATACATCAAGATTCTGATCAATTACATCTGACTGCAGCAAGGGAAATGTGCTGGATTGTGCAGCAAGCACATTTTCATCCCTGTACATCAACTCGAGTGAACCGAGAACAAGTAATGAACTCCCCATAACATTCTGTATCAATCCACACAATCAGTCATAGACAAGCGGCTATTGTACTCTGAACTATAATCGCACATGTAGGCTGCTATTACCATTAAATGTTACTTTTGGAGTGGTATCATGTAGTGCCCTCTCATCAGTTACACTGCCAGAAGCAGAGTTCGCTACATTTTGAGATTATACAAGTATTGCAATAACTAACATGTTGAGCATAGGTCTAAAAAAAGTCTGCTGATGATATTTTCTTGAACATTAACAAATGTTTTAAAGCCAACTCATTTACATTAAACTTTGAAAAGACTCGGTAGGTACATGCAGTTAAAAACATGTAAGAGGTTTCCATTTAGCATTATGCATAAAGTATGAAGAAGACCTTACGATAAATTCAGTTGGGAGGAGCACCCCGCAGAACTGCAGAAACGACTTAACAAATCTGTATTTCAAGCATTTCAATTGTGACGGATGGGACATTCAGACGTAGAAATATCAAAATATAATATTTATTCTTTATTGAACTCTGTGGTTTCTCTCTGGAATCTAAACACTCATTATTTAGTACAGAAGATTAATGGGCAATTTCAGTAGTCCATAATTCTTTTTATCTGCGATGTGGAAAAATAATGATCTTCAGGTGTTGCAGCTTGCAAAACATTGAATTATTTCTGCGATTCATGTATACATATGAAACTATGCTGAAATGGAAAAAAACTGCAGAAAGGTAGGAAAATAAGGAGATGGGACTTGGATAAATTGAGGGAACCTAAAGTTCTTGAGAATTTCATAGAGAGCTTTAGGCAACAATTGACAAAAACAGGGGAAATAAAACTGTAGAAGAGGAATGGGTAGCATTGAGAGATGAAATAGAGAAAGAAGAGGACAAAATAGGTATAAATGCAAGACCTACAAAGAATCCTTGGATATCACAAGGAAATACTAAATTTAATTGATGAAAGGAGAAAATTAAAAAATGCAGTAAATGAAACAGGCAAAATGGAGTACAGACGACTAAGAAATGAGATTGACAGGAAGTGCAAAATGGCTAAGCAGGAGTGGCTAGAAGCCAAATGCAAATCTGTAGAAGAATGTATAAGAAGGGGAAAGTAGATACTGCTTACAGGAAAATAAAAGACATTTGGGGACAAGAAAAACAGTTCTATGAATATCAAGAACTCAGATGGAAAACCAGTTCACAGCAAAGAAGGGAAAGCTGAAAGTTGGAAAGAATACATATAGGAGCTCTACAAAGGAAATGAACTTAGAGGCAATATTGTAGGAAGGGGAGAGGAAGTAGATCAAGATGAAATAGGAGATACTATACTGAGAGATGAATTTGACAAAGCCTTGAAAGACCTACGTCGGAACAAGGCCCCGGGAGTAGATGACATTCCCTCAGAGCTACTAAAGTCTCTGGGAGAGCCAGCCATGACAAAACTATTTGAACTGGTGTGTAGGATGTATGAGACAGGCGAAATACCCTCAGACTAGAAGAAAAATGTAATAATCCCCATTCCAAATAAATCAGGCACAGACAAGTGTGAAAATTACAGAACCATCAGTTTGATAAGCCATGGTTGCAAAATTTTAACACTAATTATCTACAGAATGGAAAAGCTGGTATAAGCTGACCTCGGGGAAGATCAGTTTTTGGATTAAGGAGGAACGAAGAAACCTGGGAGGCAATACTCACTTATGTCTTATCTTAGAAAATAGATTAAGGAAAGGCAAACCTAAATTTTTAGCTTTTGTAGATTTGGAGAAAGCTTTTGACAATGTTGACTGGAATACACACTTTCAACTTCTGAAATCGGCAGGGGTAAAATACAGGGAAAGGAGAGTTATTTACAACTTGTATAAAAGCCAGACCTCAGTTATTAGACTCTAAGGGCCTGAAAGGGAAGCATCAGTTGGGAAGGGAGTAAGACAGGGTTGTAGCCTTCTGTGATCTTATTCAATTCGTACATCGAGCAGGCGGTGAAGGAAAGCAAGGAAAAAAATTGGAATAGGGATTAAAGTTCAGGGGGTAGAAATAAAAATATTGCATTTTGCTGAGGACATTGTAATTCTGTCAAAGACAGCAAACGACCTGGAAGAGCAGTTGAATGGAATGGACAGTGTGTTGAAGAGGGCATATAAAATGAACATTAACAAGAGCAAAACAAAGATAATTGAATGCAGTCTTAGAAAATCAGGCTTTTCTGAAGAAATTAGATTAGGTAACAAAACAACGAAGGTGGTAGATGCATTTTGTTACTTGGGTTGTAAAATAATATATGACAGTCGCAGTACAGAGGATATAAATGCAGAATGGAAATGGGAAGAAAAGCATTTTTGTAAAAGAGAAATTGGCTAACATCGAATATTAATTTAAGTGTAAGGAAGTCTTTTCTGAAGGCATTTGTGTGGAGTGTCGCCCTGTACGGGAGTGAAACATGGACGATAAACAGTGTGGACAGGAAGAGAATAGAGTCTTTTGAAATGTGGTGCTACAGAAGAATGATGAAGATTGGGTGGGTAGATCGCATAACTAATGAAGAGGTACTGAAAAGAATTGGCGAGAAAAGGAATTTTTGGCATAGGCCTACCTTGACTAAAAGAAGGGATCATTTGGTAGGTAGGACACATTCTTAGACATCGAGGAATCGTAAATTTAGCATTGGAGGGAAGTGTATGAGGTAACAATCGCAGAGGGAGACCAAGAGACACATATAGTAAGCAGATTCAAATGGATGTGGGTTGCCATTCTTATGAGGAGATGAAAAGGCTTGCTCAGGATAGAGTAGGGTGGAGAGCTCGGCCTTAAGATTTTGTTGGAACTACTCATAACCATGAGTTTCAGCTTTATAATTTTCACTCATAGACTCACTCACTCGTGGAATAGCTGATTTGCAATTTGAGTGTTTTCACACATAGACAAAAATAAAAAAGCTAGCTTACTTTCATTCTGCAATATCATATGGTATAATATTTTCAGGTAACTCTTCAAATCAAGCAACAGTTTTCAGAGCTCAAAAGCCTGTCATACATATTATTCATGAAGTAAATTCACAGATATCCTGTAGAAGCCTCTTCAAAGAACTGGGTATACTAACTACCGCCTCTCAGTATATTTATCCCTTAATGAAATATGTCATAAATAATACATCCCTTTATCCAACTAATAGCTCAGTTCATGGCGATCTTCTTCAACATGTATAGTGGTGTTCCAAGAAGAGGTCTCATTCTTCCATTCAGATACAATGATGTTACTGCTGGTGTCAGAGTGAAGAAAGCCGTCAGATATGACTTCAGGTCACATCTGGTTGTGATTCAGGAAACTCTGATAGCACATCACACAAATCTTGCATCCTCATGTCTTTTCTTCATGCAATGTAGGTTAAATCCTCACTTTGATTCCCTAAGGTTGGTAGTGAAGGGCAGTAGGCCTATGTTTAAATTTGATGTGCAGTTTTTGAGATTGTTTGGCTTAACTGCAGAGTTTGTTGCCCAGGCGCTGCAAATGTTGGCAACACTACAGAGTATGTATACACCACAGCAGTCAACCATAGAGCAGGTAGCATGTTTTATGTTTATTTTATGAACAGTATGATACAGTAATCATTTTAAGTAAAAGTTAGGTTACGTACAAGTGAAATAAGAATTTTTATTTGAAGGCATGTAGCGCCCGAATCTCCGGTTCAGAAACACCCAGATTATTGATTTCACACAGTCGCTCACAGCAAAGTTGCCAACATACACGCCATGACAATAAAACAGGCAAGAGACTCTGCAGTTTTACCGACTATTTACTTTGTGAAATTGGGTTTCATAGTAACGGAAAGAAATTAGCGCAATTAATACAACAGCCTAGCTACGAGTTGGTGAATGGAAAAAGTACATCCAGAACCAGTATCTACATGGACGTAACATTTTTGTTTCCTTTATGTAACTCTGACTGCAAAGTAGGCCTATTTTAAACATTAAGAATTCAATATTGTTTTACAAATTAATTGCACTCAATTTTCATGAATAAAAAAAGCTTATCATATACATGTAATGAAATTTACACTCGTCAAAAACATTGAGCTATTTCTTAAGAATATGTCACTATTCTGGTGTTAAAAATATTTATGTCATTGCAGATTTACAATACTACTTGCCAAAAATATTGACTTGTTTTCAAAGACTATGTCACGAATTTTGGACAACACTGTTGTTCACAAAAAAAGAAAAGTAAAAGATACATTTTCACTGGCTCTCTCAACGCCACTTCTGGTTGGTTGTCTTTGCTACAAAAATGTGGGCGTCATTTATATGTCGCAATTCCACCCGTCAGTTTTGACCCGTGATGTCATCGCAGCTTGGTCATATTGAGGTGCATGTGTGTTTGTAGAAGTAATTATGAGGTGGCTGAGTTAAAGATGAAAGGTTGTTTACAAACAGAAAAGAGTATAGATTAATATTTTGTGTTTAAAAAGTGAGGTACAGGTTAGTTAAATTTTTTCTTAACATGTGAGTGTCAAAAGCGCAATTTTTTGGGCTGAGACCTGTGATCAATGGTACATTTTGTAATCTGTAATTTAAGAGGATAACTACACTTTATTTATTATCTACAAAATAGAAGTATTAAGATACCCTGTATACAGTTTTTCCGTCAAAGCAGACGGGTGGAATCGCGTCGTAAAATATTACCAAATATTAACATCAAACAGAAGCTAGTAGCTCCTAAACACAGATTTAATGTGCAATGTAGGCCTATCATAATGTCATTTTCCGACACAATTGTCATTCACAAGACAGCACTTGTATCTGTGAACTGCCAGCATGATAAGGTATTTTGATGGCTAGTATGATCTTAAAATATGTCTCTGACAGAGCATAATGTTCTGTATTCCAGTAAGGGCCTCTATCAAAGTATTGGGAGCACCGATTTCTTGAAGAGCCACACAACACATTGCTTCCTTCTATTTATAGCACACAAAAAGACCACAAGGGCAAAATGAGAAATTATAAACCTTCATGGAAGAATACTTCCAATCTTTTTTACTACAGACCACATGAGACTAGCATAGCAAAAATGAAAATTGCACATAAAATATCCAGCACCACACATTGAGGTGGCTTGTGGAATACGGACTTCATGTCAGTGTCATTATATCAAGGGCCAGCCACATTAGTTTCGGGTCAGGTTACCTCAAGATAACATACACAAGCTTTAAGACACGCTTTCCAACTGAATCAATGCATTTTTCCAGTCAGTCTAGGGGCAACAGTTGACTTAACACAGGATTTGAAAGCAACCTAAAGCGTGTTGTTACAAGTTCATTAACTTGAATACTATTAGCCTATCACTGTTAGGTGATTCCTGGACAACACTACAGCCAACTAGCATTTAAGAAATTAAGAGAATTTCTGAATGGCAATTCCTTCTACACATTAGATGAATTTCTAGATAAAAGTTAGTACTTAGGAAAATAAATAAAAATAAAAAGAATAAAAAATATATATAAAATAAAATATTCAAAAATTGAGTGTCATGTAATACTATGTATTGACACATTTCATTTATCTGACACGTTCCACACCATTACGAAGTGTCATATTCACGATCTATGGAACAAGTATTAATCTAATCTATTCAACAATTTGTGATTTTTAAACATAAGTTTTATTTTGCTTTCAATCCTTTGGTTTAATCAACAGTCAAAATTCAACCTTGCCACAGACTGCAGACCATTCTGCCATTAACTTACAACATAGATTATGGAAACTGGGAAAGGCAGGGTACTATTCCAATCTGGTTAATTTTGTAAGAAAGGCGAGTTAAATTACTTAAAATGTTTTATTACTGTTCACAAAGTAATTAAAATTAACAGACTACGATAACAACGATGGATTCACTATCAAAAAGTGCCCTCCATGCATAATGGCAATTGCATTGCTTTGCATGACACTGACAGTATGACGACCTAAATAGAAATCAATTATGTTTCACAAGGAAAGATAAGATTTGCGACAAAT
Source organism: Locusta migratoria (assembly GCA_026315105.1). NCBI lineage: Eukaryota > Metazoa > Arthropoda > Insecta > Orthoptera > Acrididae > Locusta > Locusta migratoria. Next base: position 283,268,707 of record CM048745.1, on the reverse strand, counting down.
CTCAACATTCATGATGCACTCATTATCACGGACAGCATTGTCCTAGTGGCGTCCCAAGTATTTTTTTATGCATTACAAGTGTTAAAAAAAACTAAATGAAAGAATTTCATTATTTCAAGGTGTTATACTTCAGCATAGCCAGCAGTTTTATGTACTGTTCTGTTATACAGAAGCGCTTTTAAATAAAATTCCTCTAGCGCGTTGTTTGAAATATAGGACGCGTGATTGTGTAATTGTTAAACCACAACATAATCTCATATGGTCACAAGAATTCGAAAACACTGACAAATGTTCAACACAAAATGTACTTTTTGATAACATCAACGATGTAATATCATTAGTAGTGTGCAAACGTGTATCAAGATCTTACGATCACTACATTACACTGTGGTGCAGCATATGTTTAAAAGCCGCTAGGGCACCATTTAGTCTCACATTCAACCGTAGTCAATGTACTCACAGCAATGAGTGAATAAAATAACATTAAATATATTGATGGACGAAACATGTCTCTAATAAATGTAATAATTCACCTTTAACAGAAAACGGGAGATTACAATTAAAACAAGTAAATGTTCTCTTGATTCTAACAGTTGACATTATGACTGTTTTAAATCTCCAAGCTAAATACTTAGATCACCCTCATTACAAACAAACAAGTATCACAATTCACAACACTACAAGACCTGTTTCAAATATTGCGTTCCCAGCCAGGGGTGCCAACAATGAATCCATAGATATAAAACTATTATTGTTCAAGAGATAGATTATAATTTTATTTCTGTTTTTCTGAGATCCATACCATTCGCAAGTACTAGGAAAAACTATTTTTTATAACTTATTGTTAGTCAAACAGAAAAAAGGCATATCAAATTAAAATCCTTAATGGTTTATTGTAGTAGTACCTTTGAAAATAATAAAAGTGAGAAAATCAAAGTAACATATTATAAAGAAATTACAATACAATTTTTTATTACTAATTAATGCTTTTTTCTTTAAAATTCTATCAATTCAGAACTTTCATCCATGTGTCAAAATTTAGGGCTGGTAGCATATCTTCCAGCTTTTTCTTTGCCCATGTCATATGATCAGTAACATCAAGCAGGTGATTTTTGAGATAAGTTTATATTCGGGTTAGGAAAATAATATTAAAGAGGAATGAAGTTCCAGTGGAGTCTTTTGTGTGTACTTTCTCTCGTTTCTAGTGGTGAGTACTGTAATTATTAAAAAAATGGTTCCAACAAAATCTCTCACATAATCGGACTACCCTACTTAATTGAGAAATAAACTATCATTGCATATACAACTCGTTGTGGAAAGTCCTTACATTGAATGTATACTATCAGTATTTGTAAAGATGTGTCCCGTTCATCAAAATAGACGTAATAGCGAACACAGCCGAGTTTGGCCCCTTGTTAACTAGTTGGTGAATTTGATTCTGCTGTCAAATTAGCCGAATACTTTGGACCACATTTTTGCATTTTATTTAGACAAATTTTACTGTATGTAAATGTCACTTCTAAGTACTTTTCCTCAACATACTTTTTCTTAAAATGGGTGTTTTGGAAAAATCTTTAATGCGATGCTTCATTTTCCCTACAAATATTTCGTAGTAAGAAAGATTCACTTCACCTCCTGTATTTACAATTTTTCTCCACCAAGTTTGTAGGTTGTTAGGCCTAATCCAACTCTATTGGTAAGCGTCTAGTAACTTACTGATGGTGCTCATTCTTCGTTTCTTTTTTACTCAGAGTCTGATTTTAATTTATAGTTTTACTATTCTGTGTTTACATAAGCTATTGCTGCACAGCATTTTTTCGGTGTTCAGTTTGAGTTGTGACAGACCATTCACATAAACATACAAAGGTTTGAGTATCTGTTGACCTCTTAAACTTTCTCCAAATGCAGCTTTCCAGTTATTTTTTGGACGAAAAAAATTCATGTTGGTTACAGACATGGTAAGTCTCCTGTTTGTCCTAATTTGCTTAGATTGATATTAAAAAACCTTATGAATATTGTTGGATATTTGTTTGATTGCTGAGGTACAAGCTAGGCACAGGACCTAAGATCCAGTCAGCACGAAGGGTATGTTATAGGCTAACACTGTACTAATTAATAAGATAGGCTCTAGTTGTTACACAAGTTTCTTCAAACCTTGAGGCAATTATCTCTGGTGACAACAGTATTTACATGCTGGATGGAGGATCCAACAGTTTATCTTCCCAAGGGACCCACAATTTTTTTGTGTGTACATCTGTGTCTTTTTGTACATGCCTTTGTCATCTACTGCAGCTCTCAACGAGCGTGCTTGCTTAAGTGGCAACTTCAGTGGCATCTTGACCATCTCTATCTGTGGAGCACCAACAATGGGTTCCACTTTCCTGCAGACAAGGCAGTCTGTCTGAACTTCTGGAAGTGCACAGAGTTTCTTGCACAGACTCTCCATCTTGGTCCAGATGTTCTTCCATTCATCGAGGCAAAAAACTTCTTGGGACCACCATTTACAGGAAACTTTATTGGTCCTCCAACATTTCCTCTTGGGTAGCTCGGTGTACCCGTAATGTTCTCAGAGTACTGTGCAGCACTTCACGGACTGTGGAACAGTCTACTTTTCTAAGATTGTTTCACTCTCTTGTCTCCTTGAAATTGGACTACCGTATGTGTTTATCATCTACTCCTCTCCACGGTCATCTATTGAATGCTGTCTCAATACGATCCATCAAGGGATATGTCTAGCAATGGGAGCCTTATATACCAGTCTTGTAGAAAGTCACTAAGCTGAAGCTGCCAAATTACCACTATCCTCCTCCTCAGTCTATATGCAAGGCAATTGTCATATATGCATAGCCACCCAATGTATGCTACCTTATTTGATGACCCCCTTGACCATCTTTTTGCAGTGCATCTATCATCTCTCTTACCTCCATGAGCCTGCTTTCATTTTCTGCTTCGGAAACTAGGCTTTACGTTCCTTGCGACATTCCTGACCAGTCTCAGCTCCTCCCCACCATCACTTTGTCCGGAGATCCGTGTCAACTTTGAACTCCATTCCCTTCCCAAGGACACTACCACTGGCCCGATCTACCACAACGAGTTTGTCACACTCTGCACACAGTTTGTCAATAATATCTTCATCTACACCAATGCTCCAAAGACTGACCATGTTGTTGGCTGTGTGATTGTACTCGATGATGAGTCTTTCTAATATTGTCGGCACGACCAGTGCTTGATCTCTACTGTGGAGCTCTTAGCTCACTGTAACCTTGGTTTAACTGCCAAGGATGCCAATTGTGGCTGGTTACTGTGCTCCTACCGAAAGAACACTTTCAACTAATTGTCCAAAATCTATCCTCCCATATCAAGGATGGCAACCACTTCCTTCACCATCTCTCCACCATCCTCAGCCCTTAACCTCCTGGAGCCCTCTACACCAACATCCCACATGTACAGGGTCTCGCTACTCACGAACACTATGTATCTCAACATCATTCTGAATTCAAGCCCGATGACCTCATTCCTCATAACCCTCACTAACTTTATCCTAATAAACTACTACATGTAGAATTTTAGAGCATATTCTCAGTTCAAATATAGTAAATTTCCTTGCAACGGAAAAGCTTCTTTCCGTGAATCAGCATGGGTTTAGGAAAAATCATTCATGTGAAACTCAGTTTGCCCTTTTCTCACATAACTTTTTGTGAGCCATGGCTGAAGGGCAACAGGCGGATTGTGTTTTTCTCGACTTCAAAAAGGTGTTAGACGCGGTGCCACACTGCAGACTGCTAATGAAGATACAAGTTTATGGAATAGGTTCACAGATTTGTGACTGGTTGGAAGACTTCCTAAGTAATAGAACGCAGTATGTTGTTCTCGACGGCGAGTGTTCATCAGAGACGAGTGTATCGTCAGGCGTGCCCCAGGGGAGTGTGATAGGATCGCTATTATTTTCTATCTATATAAATGATCTGATGGACAGAGTAAGTTGTAATTTGCGGCTGTTTGCTGATGATGCTGTGGTGTATGGGAGGGTGTCGTCTGTAACTGACTGTAATAGCATACAGGTTGACTTGGACAATATTTCTAGTTGGTGCGAAGAATGGCAGCTAGCTCTCAATGTAGAAAAATGTGAGGTGATGCGCATGAGTAGAAAAAACAATCCTATAATGTTCGAATACAGCATTAGTAGTGAGCTTCTTGATGCTGTCGCATTGTTCAAATATCTAGGCCTAACATTGCAGAGTGATATGAAATGGAACGAACATGTAAGGACAGTTGTGAGTAAGGCAGACAGCCGACTTTGGTTTATTGGGAGAATTTTGGGAAGATTTACTTCACCTGACCACGTATAAAACACTTGTACGTCCGAGTCTTGAGTATTGCTCAAGTATTTGGGACCCACAGCAGATCAGTTTAAAGGAAGACATAGAGGCGGTTCAGAGACAAGCAGCTAGATTTGTTACTGGTAGGTTCAACCAATGCGCGAGTGTCACAGAAATGCTCCGGCAACTCAATTGGGCATCGCTGGAAGACAGATGATGTTCTTTTCGTGAATTTCTGTTGAGTAAATTTAGAGGGCCGGAATTTGAAGCTACTGTAGTACGATCTTGCTGCCGCCTACTTACATTTCGCGTAAAGATCACAAAGACGAGAGAAATTAGGGCTCGTACGGAGGCATATAGGCATTTTTTTTTTTTTTTTTTTCTCCTCGTTCCATTTGGGAGTGGAATAGGAAAGGAAATGTCTAGTAGTGGTACTGTGTACCCTCCGCCACGCACCTTACGGTGAATTGCGGAGTATGTATGTAAATGTAGATGTACTTTTCTCTTGAGGGGAAAGTTTACCATCAAATCAGTGGCACTGCCATGGGCACCCGCATGACATGTACCTATGCCAACCTGTTTATGGGCTTTCTGGAGCAATCCTTCCTAGCATCCCAAAACTCTGGTCTGCTTCAGGTTTATTGATGATATTTTCACTATCTGGACACTGGGCCAGGATACCTTATCCTCCTTCCTTCTAAATCTCAATTCCTTCTCCCCCATTCGCTTCACTGGTCTTCCTCAGCCCACCATGCCACTTGCCTGGATGTTAACCTCCACCTCAGTGATGGCTTCATTCACACTTCTTCATATTGCCGCGAGAGACAACGAACACCAACTGCCGGCGTGGCGCAGGGGATAACGTCACGGACTGCGGAGCAGAAGGTCGCCGGTTCAATCCCGCCCACCGGCAAAAATTTATTTCTTTGTAATTGACAATTCCAGAAGGTTCTACATCTTTCTTATGTTCACTTGTAAATTCTACTTGTTTCTTATGTTAACTGTTCTTCTAATTTCTGGTAAATTCTGTCTGTGTGTAAATAGCAGAGCACTCTACCTGAGAGGCAGTCAGTGCTGCGTGTATGTTGAGTTCGTAATAAACGTGCTTTCAGTATAAGTGCTGTGTTTAGTTGCCTTTGAAGTCAAGCCTGCTTCCATTGCAACGCGACATTGTTTGGTGGAGGCGCCGGGTACACTGTGCAACAGCTGCATCACCGTGGCTCCGATTAGGCAACGTAAAAGCCGTCGCTTACATGGACTGGAACCGGAATACAAGGGATACACAGAGTACGTCCTTCCGAGAGTCTGTATCATCAGACGAACTATGGAAACGAAACCAGCAGTAAGCCAGGTACACACCAGGCACCCGTCGGTGTTCTCTGGAGACGCTGGACAGGACCCAAACAAATGGCTAAAAGGGTTCGACCGAGTCACCAAGTACAACAGGTGGGATCATACGATGTGCTTGGCCAATGTTTACTTCTATCTGGATGGAACAGCCCAGCAATGGTTCGAGAACAACGAAGACAAGTTGAATGACTGGGAGACGTTCCAGGAGGAACTGAAGAAGATGTTTGGAGACCGCCAGCGTCAAATCCGCTCGGCGGAAGAACAATTGAAGAACCGGTCCCAAAATGTTTTGGCCCTGTGTAACATAGTGAATCCGAACATGACTGAGGCGGACAAAGTCACACACCTGATGAAGGGAATTGCAGAAGATATGTACCAAGCTCTTCTGATAAAAGACGTCGCTACGACAGAAGAGTTCATCCAGTGGTGCCAGCGTATTGAAGAGATACAAAGAAGAGGGTTGGACGCAAGAAGTATGACAGACTCCCAAATGTAGTCCCTATGGCCATTGTGGAAGACCAGCAGGACTTGACTTCTCTCATACGACAAATCGTGAGAGAAGAATTACAACAGTGCATGGCAGCCGGGACTATTACACCGAGCGAGCATCAGATTATGGCCATGGATGTGAGCCCTGTAAGTCGCGAGGTAGCCGACGCCGCTGAGGATTAGGTATTTCAAACATTAGCTCCTGTCTGCCCCGTCAATCGCACCGGACGTGAAGAATGGCGTCGCCCTGCTATGACTTACCCTGCAGCCGCCAAACGGCAGCCCATGAACCGACAGACGCGACCACAGCCAACTCCCCTGGTAACTATGCCACCCCGCAGAAGAACAGACGTCTGGAGGACAGAAGACAACACACCACTGTGTTTCCACTGTGGACGCCCTGGACATGTCGTATGCTACTGCAGAGAGAGGAGGCGAGTATTCGATGATTATTTTGCTGCAAGACGTCAGCCTTCAGAGCAGTTCTATCCAAGGCAGTCACCTGCTGACGAGTTCAGTCGACCTATGGGAAGAAGCCCATTGCCGTACCCTAGACGAGGTCGCTCCCCGACGCGCCGCAGCCGTTCACCGTCGCTGTACAGAGGTACCAGCCGCTCCCCTAGCCGCCGCACCCAGGAAAACTAAGCGAGGCGACCATCTACGGAGGTGAGGCCGCCGCAGATAAAAATCCTCCAGGACGACAGTCGCCAAGATGTCGGGAAATCTCATCGACCTCATAATCGACGGCCAACCTGTCTGGGCACTTTTTGATTCAGGAGCGTCTTTTTCAGTGTTGTCGGATAATTACCGCCACACACTAAAGAAGACAATGTTCTGTGATACGGGGGCAACTGTGCTGAAGGTCGCGAATGGAAAGTACGTCCATCCAGCAGGAACTTGTGTCGCAAGAATAACCATCAACAACAGGACGCAGCCGTTTGAATTTGTCGTGTTAACAGAATGTAGTCACAATGTCATCCTCGGATGGGACTTCCTTCAGGCATCCCAAGCTATCATTGACTGTGGAAGATCTGAGCTGCAAATTGAAGAAGTTGCTCCGCCGGATACACGTAATACAGAATTTTCTGGGAAGCTATTCGTTGTTGACAATGTGAGGATACCGCCGTTGACAATGAGAAGAGTTGCAGTCACAAACACAGATGACTGGTTAAACTGTGAAGTCCTTGTTGATAGTAAAAAGTTTATGAGGCTCACAAAAGAAATTTACATACCAGCGGCTATCATAAGCATTACCGGTGGTCAAGGAGAGATTTGGATCACAAATTGTCGCGAGCAGTCACAACTTATCCCCAAGGGAATGTGTATCGGGTCAGATGAACCAATCCAGAATGGTGAGCTCAACGTCATCACTGAAGACCCATGCCCTGCTGCTAGTACAGACAACATGCTGGAGGAAACCAACATGGAACTGCCAATAGGGCCTGGACTGACCAAGGAACAACGCCAGCGGGTGTTTGGTATACTACGCCAATTTTCGGGTGCATTCACACATCAGCAGGGGAAAAGTCAGACGCAACGGCCGACGATAAAGCACCGTATCAATACTGGGGATCAGCCGCCAATTAGCCAGCGTTCGTATAGAGTGTCACCAGCTGAAAGACGGATAATTCAGGAGGAAGTGGAGAAGATGTTGCGAGATGACATTATTCAACCTTCGGAGAGTCCTTGGTCGTCTCCGGTGGTCCTCGTAAAGAAGAAGGATGGCACGAGGCGATTTTGTGTCGACTAAAGGCGGCTGAACAGAATCACAAAGAAATAAATTTTTGCCGGTGGGCGGGATTGAACCGGCGACCTTCTGCTCCGCAGTCCGTGACATTATCCCCTGCGCCACGCTGGCAGTTGGTATTCGTTGTCTCTCGCGGCATTGCTCCCTCTCCTGGAGAAACAGCGACCCGCTGTTATGATCCCTGTGGAGCCAGCTGCAATGTCCTGGATCTTGACCGTGTCATGGGTCCTCTGTATGACAGTTCAAGAGAATCCTTCCCTTCTCTGCGATTATCGATGACAGACGTTCCTGTCGTGGCTTCATCAGGAACATTACCGTCCTTAAAGTCCTTGAACAAGAAGCCATTGTCGTCTACCTCCTCTCTCTCTGTCAGCTTCGTCAACCTCGATTTGCCAGTAACCTGTCTGCATGTCCATAGTTGAGAAGTATGTAGCTCCTTTCAAGCAGTCTAAGGTGTCGTCAATGCGCGGCAATGGGTAGACATCTTTCATTGCAACGCGACAATATTATACGTAACAACCACCAACAGTACCTACAGTTTGACAGTTTCCATCCCTTCCACAGAAGGGAAAGGGGGGGGGGGGTTGACGTTCCCTTACAGCCTAGCCACCTGTGGATGGCATATCTGTAGTGACGAGAACCCCTTTCTCAATATGCTGAAGGTCTCACAAAGGCTTTCGCAAACAGGAACTACACCTCAGGTCTAGTCCGTAGAAAGTATTTCCTGTGGCTTATCCTTACACACCCCAAATCCTCCCCCTGCCATCAGCAACCATTCACAAAAGAGCATTTCCCTTGTCACCCATTACTACCCTGGTGTCGATCATATTCCTGTGGAAGACCCCAATGCAAGACCTGTCCAATCCAACAACTCAGCACTTTCTATTCCAGTCGTGTCACAGGCTTAGCCTACCCAATCAGAGGACAGACCACCTGTGAAATCAGCCATGTAATTTAACGACTGTGCTTCAATTACTGGGCAGCTTTCTATGTTGGCATGACCACTAACCAGCTGTCTATTAATATGAATGTCCACCACCAAACTGTGGCCAAAAACAAGGTGGACTATCCTGTGGTACAACATGCAACTGTGTATGGATCCTCTCACCCACCACCAGCTTTTCTGAACTACACAGATGGGAGTTACCCTAACAGTACATTCTCCGATCCCAGAATTATCCAGGCCTCAACCTACGATAACTCTTTTTCTCTCTCTCTTTTTTTTTTTTTTTTTTTTTTTTTTTTTTTTTTTTTTTTTTTTTTTTTTTTTCTTCTACACACAACAGTTCCTCCCCCCTTCTCTATCCTATCTATCCCATTTTGTGAGTGTCTATGCATAACAGAGGTTCATATTGTTCTGTTTTGCTTTCCTCCCCACACTCATCTCCCACTCCATTCCTCTCATTTGACCCTTCTAATACATACTTGCTTTATACGATCAAGCTGTATCTATCCCCACCATTGTGACACAACCTTCCTATACCCACTCCCCTTCCCTATTCCCTCCCCAGTCTGTGATTCGGAGTGCGGCAGCTGGAGATGATGGTTGTGTGACTGTGAAGTGGGTCTGTGTGAATGTTCTTTATTCTGAACACCACCATGGCAGATAGCTTGTTATAAGTGTGTGTCGTTTTTATGTGCTTGTTGCAGATAGTTGTTATGTCATTGTGGTGATGTATAAAATCACTTACTGGTCCCTCCAGGGGGCCCACAGCTCTTTTGTGGGTACATGTGTGGCGTGCACGGGGCCCCGAAATGAAGCGACCTGTCCCAGGCCGCTTACCACTTTCCCCCCTTTCCTTTCACGGGCTTTTCATTCAGTCCAAGGTTTCTTTTTCTCTTCCTCAGAGACTTCTTCTTTTCTTGGTCCTCTTCCTTTCCTGTTATTTTGCCTTCCCCTCTTTCTCCTTGTCCTCGAGCCACCCCTTTAATCTACGCCTCGACGTTTGAGATTCTCCCTCCTTCATCCCTTCTTCTCCTTCCTCTCTTCTTTTCTACCTGTGCGTGTCTGAAGGTCACCCATCACTCTGCGTAGCCGGTGACGGGGTAAGGTGTATCTCCCCGCCCCGGGTAGACATGTAGGGCGCATATGTAACCCCCGGTAAAGGCCGGCCCCAGGGAGGGGTGATTACCCAAGCTGGTACCTTCCGAACATGCCGATTGGTGCCTCTCTCCGCTCTTGGGAGGTGTGACCTGAGGTGCGAACAGTCACCTAAGGTGGGTGCGCCCTCAGAGAGGGCCCCCACAAGGAAGAGTGCGCCACCGGAGACGCCGGTAATCATGGAGGACACCTCGCTATGAAACCTTCCAAATCTTCTATAACCTTGACCCAAAAGCGGAAACATGACAATTCTCAGCCACAGAAAGTCTTGCCTAAGATTCCCAAGTTCCTTGTAGTATCTCGTACTGATAATCAGGATTTTTCTTCTGTAAATCCTTTTCTTATTGAGAAGGGTGTCGATGAGGTCACAGGTCCCTTGAAGACCTGCTCCAGACAGTGCAATGGGACCTTGTTGCTTGAAATTGAGAATGCCTTTCAGGCACAGAAATTATTTCGGGCTACGCTTGTACATACTTTTCCTGTGAAAGTAGAGGCTCACCGCACCCTCAACTCTTCACAGGGGGTAGTCTTCACAAGATCCCTGGATGGGTTATCGGATGAGGATGTACTCGACTATACATCTGGTCAGGGAGTTACGGCTGTTCATCGCATAATGAATAAAGTTAACAATGATCTCGTGCCGACTTGTACTGTCTTCTTGACTTTCGACAGGGTTTACCTACCATCTAAGGTGAAAGCGAGCTAAGATGTCATTTCTGTTCGCCTGTATATATCCAATCCTACGCGCTGCTACCATTGCAAGAGATTTAATCACTAGTAAATCTTATCCTAATGCAGCCAAGTGCGCCACATGTGGCAGGGACGCCCATGAGGGTGAATGTCCACCTCCATCCCCTTGCTGCAGTAATTGCATGGGTGACCATGCTGCTGCTTCACAGGGTCTATAAAGAAGAGCGGCTCATCCAAGAGTTTTGCTTCAAGGAAAAGGTTTCAACCTATGTCGCTCGGAAGTTATTAGCGAGTAGGAAGCCCGCTGTACTCCCATCAGGTACTTGCAGCCAGGTCCTCACCTCCTCTCGACGAACTAAGGAGGTAGGCATTCAGACCTGTGATTTCACCTTCTGTGACACTGTTGTCAGATCGGCTAGCCCTAAAATTGCTCGTTTTACCTCTCCGATCCCTTCTGCCCATTCCACAGTGCATTCGTCGACCAATTCCCACACATCCCAGGCACCTAAATCCGCTGCTCAGTGTTCTAAAAAAGAACCCGTTTGTGACGATTTCCTAAAAACTCCATCTTCTTAACCTTCAATCGCATCTTTTACTCGTCATGCCACTAAGGAGGTCACAAAAAGAACAGCCCCCCCCTTCCCCGCCGCGGCATGACTCTTTGGTCACGCCATCCAACAGTTGCCGGCCTCGGCCGTCTTCTGTTTCACCGGGATGCTTTGTCAGCTGGGCACCCGGCCCTTTACCGGGGGTGGAAGCTGCCTCTCCTGATCAACTCGGAAAGGTGGCAGACACGTCAGTTGAACCCATGGAACATGACCCTCTGCCTCTAGATAGCGATAGCAGTGCCCCTCGAAGTCCGGTCCTCAGCGGCCGTCGAGGTGACCCCCCCCCCCCCCCTCACTGCCTTAACTGCAACGGCGACCATGCGGCTTCCTCTCGCGACTGCCCTGTATATAAGGATGAAAAAATCATTCAGCAAATTCGGGTTACGGAGAAGGTATCGACATCTGCCGCTCGTAAGTTGTTGGCGAGTCGAAAGCCCACTGTCCTCCCAGCGGGTACATACAGTAAGGTACTCACCTCACCTCGACCTACCAAAGATTCCAGTACCCAGACATGTGATTTCACTTTCGCTGACACAGTTGTGCGATCCGCCAGCCCGAAGATTGCCCGTTCCACGTCCCCGCTTCCTCCTGCTGCTTCTAAGGTACAGTCTTCGTCAACATCTAGTAAACCGCGGGCACCTCAACAAGATGCCCGGATCTTGAAAAAGGAACCCGTCCGTGAGGATTTTCTGCGTTCTCAGGCTTCCCAACCGTCAACTGCCTCTTCCCGCCGTCACTCTTCCAGAAGAGCTGACAAGAAAAAGAGTTCCTCTCCTTCCCCGCCGAGGCGTGACCCATCTGTCGCGCAGTCCAACAGTTGCCGGCCTCGGCCGTCTTCTGTTTCACCGGGACGCTCCGTTTGCCGGGCGCCCGGCCCTTTACCGGCGGTGGAAACTGCCCCTCCTGATCAACTCAGGGAGGTGGCAGGCGCGTCGGTCGAACCTATGGACCACGACCCTTTGCCCCTGGACAGCGATAGCAGTGCTCCCTCGAAATCCGGTCCTCAGCGGCCGTCGAGGTGACCCCGCTCACTACTTGGTTTTTATCCTTATTTCTTCTCTCATTTTTATCATGGCGCTCCTTCAATGGAACATTCGCGGCATTCGTTCTAATCGGGAGGAGTTAAAATTACTCCTTCGATTGCACTGCCCGCTTCTAGTCTGCCTCCAGGAAACTAAGTTGCGTCCACGTGATCGTGCAGACTTTCCACACTACACCTCTGTGCGGTTCGACCTGCCACCCGTGGAAGGTGTCCCAGCCCATGGAGGGGTTCTGATGCTCCTTCGAGACGACGTCTATTTCCATCCCATTTCCTTGCACACTCACCTACAGGCAGTTGCCGTCCGCATCACCTTATCCACATTTACCTTCTCCCTCTGTAATATATATTCGCCATCGTCATCTGCCCTTACTAGGGCAGATGTGCTAAACCTTGTTGACCAGCTCCCTTCACCTTTCGTGTTGGTAGGCGACTTTAATGCCCACCACCCCCTATGGGGCTCTCCGGCACCTTGTCCGAGAGGCTCCCTTTTGGTGGACCTTCTCCAACACCTCGATCTTGTCTGCCTCAACACCGGTGCACCGACCTTCCTTTCTGACACAACACACACTTATTCCCATATAGACCTCGCAATATGCACTCCTCAGCTTGCCGGTCGGTTTGAGTGGTATGCACTTTCTGACACGTACTCGAGTGACCATTTCCCTTGTATCATCCACTTCCTACATCACTCCCCATCTCCACGTCCCACCAGTTGGAACATTTCTAAAGCCGACTGGGGGCTTTATTCGTCCATGGCTGTTTTTCACAATCAGCATTTTCCCAACTGTGACAGTCAGGTCGAATACCTCACAGAGGTTATTCTCACTGCTGCTGAACGTTCCATACCTCGTACATCCTCTTCCCCACGTCGTGTGCAGGTCCCTTGGTGGACTGCAGCCTGCCGCGACGCGCTTCGAGCCCGACGCCGTGCCTTACGCACCTTCCGCCGCCACCCAACTTTGGAGAATTGCATCAATTACAAACGTATGAGAGCGCAGTGCCGTCGTATCATAAACGACAGCAAGAAAGCTTGCTGGACAGCTTTTACTAGTTCTTTTAACCGTTTTACTCCCTCCACGGTTGTCTGGGGTGGCCTACGCCGTTTGTCCGGCATCAAGGTCCACTCCCCGATTCCTGGCCTGACCGTGGAGAACGCGGTCCTCGTGGACCCAGCTGATGTTTCGAACGCATTGGGTCGTTTCTTTGCGGAGGTTTCGAGCTCTGCCCATTACCACCCTGCCTTTCTCCCTCGCAAACAGGTAGAGGAGGCACGGCCGCCTTCTTTCCGCTCTTTTAATCGTGAAAACTATAACGTCGCCTTCACCATGCAGGAGCTAGACCGTGCTCTCGCCCTGTCCCGGTCCTCTGCTCCCGGGCCCGATTCCATTCATATTGAGATGCTGAAGAACCTCTCTCCTGCGGGCAAGTGCTTTCTTCTTAGTACCTACAATCGCATATGGACTGAAGGTCATGTTCCCACAGGTTGGCGTGAAGCCATTGTTGTCCCCATCCCCAAACCAGGGAAGGACAAACACCTTCCTTCCAGTTATCGTCCCATTTCTCTGACGAGCTGCGTCTGTAAGGTGATGGAACGCATGGTTAATGCTCGGTTGGTCTGGCTCCTCGAATCTCGCCGCCTCCTGACTAATATACAATGCGGTTTTCGTCGACACTGCTCTGCTGCTGACCACCTCGTTACGTTGTCGACCTTCATTATGGACAACTTTCTAAAGAAGCGTCAAACAGTAGCCGTGTTCTTCGACTTGGAGAAGGCATACGATACCTGTTGGAGAGCGGGTATTCTCCGCACATTACACACATGGGGCCTTCGGGGCCGCCTTCCTCTTTTCATTCAAGCGTTTTTGGCGGATCGCAAGTTCCGGGTACGGGTGGGCTCTGTTTTGTCAGATACCTTTTGCCAGGAGAATGGGGTACCACAGGGCTCCGTCTTGAGTGTGGCGCTCTTTGCCATTGCAATCAATCCGATCGTGGACTGCCTTTCAGCCGATGTCTCCGGATCTCTTTTTGTTGACGATTTCGCAATTTATTGTAGTGCCCAGCGGACGTGTCTCTTGGAGCGTTCTCTCCAACGCTGTCTTGACCGTCTATATTCCTGGAGCATCGCAAACGGCTTCAGATTCTCCACTGAGAAAACTGTGTGTATCAATTTTTGGAGATACAAGGAATTTCTTCCACCTTCTCTACGTCTCGGCCCTGTTGCTCTCCCTTTCGTGGAGACTACGAAATTCTTGGGACTCATGTTGGATCGGAAACTTTGCTGGTCCACACACGTGTCCTACCTGGCTGCCCGTTGTGCCCGATGCCTTAACGTTCTTCGTGTCCTCAGTGGCACGTCATGGGGAGCGGATCGTACCGTCCTGCTTCACCTTTACCAGGCCCTTGTTCAGTCGAAGCTCGACTATGGAAGCCTTGTGTACTCTTCAGCACGGCCGTCGATTCTCCGCCGTCTCAACTCTATCCACCATCGTGGATTACGTTTGGCGACCGGTGCATTTTATACCAGCCCTGTTGAAAGTCTGTATGCCGAGGCTGCTGTATTACCCTTGACCACTCGACGTGACATACTCTTGTGTCGGTATGCATGCCGCCTACAGTCGATGCCCAACCATCCCTCTTACAGATTATTTTTTGACGACTCACTCGATCGCCAATATCAGTTGTCTGCGATTGCCTTGCTTCCACCGGGAGTTCGGTTTCGCCGCCTGCTACAGCGGCTCGATTTTACCCTTCCTTCCACCCTTCGGTTGAGCGAAAGCCCATTGCCACCGTGGCATCAGGCCCAGGTTCACACACACCTCGAACTTAGTTCGCTCCCCAAGGAGAGCACTCCGGATTTGGTATACCGCTCGAGGCTTGTCGAACTCCGTTCGCGGTTCGATAATGCCGTATTTATTTACACTGATGGTTCCAAGAGCACTGCCGGTGTCGGATCTGCCTTCGTCGTCGGGGACAACCGGTTCCAATACAAGCTCCCTGACCGGTGCTCGACCTTCACGGCTGAGCTTTTCGCCCTCCACCAGGCCGTTTTGTATACCTGCCGCCACCGCCAACCTTTCTATGCCATATGTTCTGACTCCCTTAGTGCCCTGCAGAGTCTTAAGGACCCTTTCTCGAACCATCCTCTCGTGTATCGGATCCAACGCTCCCTCCAGTTGCTGGCGGATGACAGCTGTCACGTTTCTTTCCTGTGGGTCCCTGGCCATGTGGGTGTGCCCGGGAATGAGGCCGCCGACACAGCAGCCAAGGCAGCAGCTCTTTTACCTCGCATGGCTACCTTTTGCGTCCCATCGGACGATGTTCAACGGGCTCTTCGCCGGAGTATCGTGTCGCAATGGCACAGTGTGTGGCTTTCACTGTACAACAATAAATTGCGAACTGTCAAACCGATCCCGACCGCTTGGAGGACATCCTCACGCCCCTCTCGGCGGGAGGAGGTCATCCTGGCTCGGTTGCGGATCGGTCATTGCCGTTTCAGCCACCGTCACTTGCTATCCGCCGAACCTGCACCGCTATGCTCCTGCGGTGAACTGTTGACAGTGCGACATGTTTTACTGACTTGCGTTAATTTTAATCAACTCCGTGTAGCCCTTCACTTTCCGTCTACTCTGGAGGAAATTTTAGCTGATGACACACGAGCAGCTGCTCGGGTTTTGCGTTTTATGAACTTGGCCAACCTATCCAAGGATATTTAACCCTTTTAATTGTCTTTTATCTTTCGTTTTTAGCCTCTTGCTGATGTTCTGACAGTCACCATTTTTTTGAGATCATAGCGAATCAATGTTCTTAGCTGGGCGCTAATGACCATAGAAGTTGTGCGCCCTAAAACCACAAAAAAAAAAAGAGGTGACCCCGCTTGCTTGTTCCTTTTTTCTTCTTTTCTTCTCTCCTTTTTTATCATGACACTCCTTCAATGGAAAATTCACTGCAGTCATTCCAATCGGGAGGAATTAAAACTACTCCTTCGATTGCACTGCCCGCTTCTAGTTTGTCTCCAAGAAACTAAGTTACGTCCATGTGATCATGCAGACTTCCCCCACTACACCTCTATGTGTTTCGACCTGCCCTCTGTGGAAGGTACTCCAGCCCATGGAGGGGTTCTGATGCTCATTCGGCACAATGAGCATCCCATCTCATTGCATACTCACCTACAGGCAGTTGCCGTCCGCATCACTCTATTCACCTTTTCCCTCTGTAATATCTATTCGCATCATCATCTGCCCTTACTAGGGCAGATGTGCTACGCCTCGTTGACCAGCTTCCTTCACCTTTCATGTTGGTAGGCTACTTCAGTGCCCACCACCCACTATGGGGCTCTCCAGCACCTTGTCTGAGAGGCTCCCTTTTAGTGGACGTTTACCACCACCTCAGTCTTGTCTACCTCAACACCGGTGCACCAACCTTCCTTTCCGACACAACACATACTTATTCCCACTTAGACCTCGCAATATGCACTCCTCAGCTTGCGCGTCGGTTCGAGTGGTATGCACTTTCTGACACATACTCAAATGGCCATTTCCCTTGTGTAATCCACCTTATGCATCATACCCCATCTCCGCGTTCCACCAGTTGGAACACCTCTAGGCGAGAGGAGGCTTTATTCTTCCATGGCTGTTTTTCACAATCAGAATTTTCCCAGTTGCGACAGTCAGTTTGAATACCTCAGAGGTTATTCTCACTGCTGCCGAACATTCCATACCTCGTACATCATCTTCTCCGTGTCGCGTCCTGGTCCCTTGGTGGACTGCAGCCTGCCGCGACGCTCTTAGAGCCCGGCGACGGGCTGTACGTACCTTCCACTGCCACCCAACATTGGAGAATTGTATCAATTATAAACGACTGCAAGCGCAATGTCGTCTTGTTATCAAAGACAGCAAAAAAAGCTTGCTGGACTGCTTTACCAGTTCTTTTAACTGATTTATTTCCTCCTCTGCTGTCTGGGGTGGCCTACGCTGTTTATGCGGCATCAAGGTCCACTCCCAGATTTCTGGCCTGACTGTAGAGAATGCAGTCCTTGTGGACCCTGCTGATGTTTCCAATGCTTTGGGCTGCTCCTTTGCAGAGGTTTCGAGCTCTGCCCATTACCACCCTGCCTTCGTCCCTCGCAAACAGGCAGAGGAGGCACGAACGCCTTCTTTCCACTCTTTTAATGGGGAAAGTTATAATGTTTCCTTCACCATGCAGGAGTTAGACCGTGTACTTGCACTGTCCCGATCTTCTGTTCCTGGGCCCGATTCCATCCATATTGAGATGCTGAAGAACCTTTCTCCTGCGGGAAAGTGTTTCCTTCTTAGCACCTATAATCGCATATGGACTGAAGGTCAGGTTCCCAGAAGTTGGCGTGAAGTCATTGTTGTCCCCATCCCTAAACCAGGGAAGGTCAAACATCTTTCTTCCAGTTATCGCCCCATTTCTCTCCCAAGCTGCGTCTGTTAGGTGATGGAACGCATGGTTAATGCTCGGTTGGTCTGGCACGTCAAATCTCGACACCACCTGACTAATGTTCAATGTGATTTTTGTAGATTTTCCAGATATCGCCCCATTTCTCTCACAAGCTGCGTCTGTTAGGTGATGGAACGCATGGTTAATGCTCGGTTGGTCTGGCACGTCAAATCTCGACACCACCTGACTAATGTTCAATGTGATTTTCGTAGACAGCGCTCTGCTGCTGATCACCTCGTTACCTTGTCAACCTTCATTATGAATAACTTTCTAAGGAAGCGTCAAACGGTAGCAGTGTTCTTCGACTTGGAGAAGGCTTACGATACCTGTTGGAGGGCAGGCATTCTCCGCACATTGCACACATGGGGCCTTCGTGGCTGCCTCCCTCTCTTTATTCAAGCGTTTTTGGTGGATTGCAAGTTCCGGGTACGGATGGTCTCTGTTTTGTCAGATACCTTTCGACAGAAGAATGTGGTGCCACAGGGCTCCGTCTTGAGCGTGGCTCTCAGTGCCATTGCAATCAATCCGATCGTGGATTGCCTTCCAGATCCCTTGTTGTAGACGATTTTGCAATTTATTGCAGCTCCCAGCAGACGTCTCTTGGAGGGTTGTCTTCAACGCTGTCTTGACCGCATATATTCCTGGAGCATTGCAAACGTCTTCCGCTTCTCCACTGACAAAACGGTGTGTCTAAACTTTTGGAGATACAAGGAATTTCTTCCATCTCTACGCCTCGGCCCCGTTGCTCTCCCATTTGTGGAGACAACAAAATTCTTGGGGCTAATGTTGGATCGAAAACTTTGCTGGTCCCCACATGTCGTACCTGGCTGCCCGTTGTGCCCGATCCCTTAATGTTCTTCTTGTCCTCAGTGGCATGTCATGGGGAGCGGATCGTACCGTCCTGCTTCACCTTTACCAGGCCATTGTTCAGTCGAAGCTCGACTACAGAACCCTTGTATACTCTTCTGCATGGCCGTCGATTCTCCACCGTCTCAACTCTATTCACCATCAGGGATTATGTCTGGCGACCGGTGCATTTTATACCAGCCCTGTTGAAAGTCTGTATGCCGAGGCTGCTGTATTACCCTTGACCACTCGGCGTGACATACTCTTGTGTCGGTACGCTTGCCGCCGGCAGTCGATGCCCAACCATCCATCATACCCGTTATTCTTTGACGACTCGCACCATCGCCAATATCAGTTGTCTGCGATAGCCTTGCTTCCACCTGAAGTTCGGTTTCGCCGCCTACTTCAGCGGCTCAATTTTACCCTTCCTTCCACCTTTCTGTTGAGCGACAGCCTATTGCCACCGTGGCATCAGGCCCAGGTTCACACTCACCTTGAACTTAGTTCGCTGCCCAAGGAGAGCACACCGGATTTGGTATACCGCTCGAGGCTTGTCGAACTCCGTTCACGGTTCGATAATGCCATATTTATTTACACTGATAGTTCTAAGAGCACTGACGGTATCAGATCTGCCTTCGTCACTGGAGACAACCTGTTCCAATACAAGCTCCCTGACCAGTGCTTGAATTTCACGGCTGAGCTTTTTGCCCTCCACCAAGCTGTTTTATACATCCGCCATCGCCACCATCCCTTAGTGCCCTGCAGAGTCTTTAAGACCCTTTCTCGACCCATCCTGTCATGTATCAAAATCAACGCTCCCTTCAGTTGCTAGCAGATAACAGCTGTCACATTTGTTTTCTGTGGGTCCCTGCCCTTAATTCTTCAATCACTCCCTCACTTGCCATATGGGCTGTCTGCAACTTCTTTGTTCCCTCCTAGAGTTTGCTTTTGTCACCTGCTCTGGCATTTTGATTTTACCCTCCCTACCACCCTTAGAATGTGTGAGAGCCCAATGCCACTGTGGCTTCAGGCTCAGGTTCTTCATCTTGAACTTGGCTCGCTTCCAAAGGAGAGTACAGATTCTGTATATCACTCGAGGTTTGTCAAACTTTTTTCGCAGCTTGATGCTACCATTTTTATATATACAGATGGCTCCAAGAACACTGATGGAGTCCCATCTGCCTTTGTTGTTGGGGACGACAGGTTTCAGTACAAGCTTCTTGACAAGTGCTCAAATTTCACAGCTGAGCTTTTTGCTCTCTATTGGACTGTTCTGTATACCCACTGCCACCGCCATCCTCCTTATGTCATCTGCTATGACTCTCTGTGCCATTTAGAGTCTGAGACCTGTATCCGGTCCATAGTATTGTGCACTGAATCCAATGTTCCCTTCAATTGTTAGCCCCCTCAGGGGCTCAGCATTAATTTGCTGAGTACGGGCTTGGCGAACCCGGGGTCCTGAGCTGTGGGCTGTGTCGCGCCAACAGTCCGCTACACCGTAAGCTCTGTGCGTGCTTCAATGACCATCGTTCGGCGCGACGGTGGAACGTAGTATGTTTCAGAGCCCGGGGATCTTGGCTTAATCGCCCGGGTCGCGAGGACGGTACAAACCTCTATAAAAAAAACCTCAATCTCAAGGTGTGCTACGTGCCGAGGAGATGCATGGCTGTTGAGGTTGAACAGCCGCTAGCGAGCAACCTCTGAGGAACTTGCCGCACCTCAGTTGTATAAGGCTTACCCAGGCAAGCGGGGCTCTGCCTGGGTGGACCTTTAGTTCCCTAGCTGCTCGTGGGACGAACATGAAACGAGCAAATAAAAGCGTGGCCGGTCGCGAAAACGGCGTCTCTAAGCGTGGGAAGACTGAGTTTAACGCCTCTACTTATGATCCTAAGACGTTTCCGTCCCTTGCCACACCATGGGAGGAAAGAAGGGCACTAAATAGATCTGAGCCGTACTCACCTCAATATCTGGTCTGTGAGCGTACTGATGGCGAAAACTTCACTTCTACGAAGCCTCAGTTTTTTGTTGACACAATTGAAGACAAGTTTGGAGAAGTAGCATCATTTTCAAAGATGAGGAGTGGGGCCGTTCTGTTACAGACGGCGTCCTCGGCCCAGTCGCGGGCTCTACTTGCCTGCGACAGGCTGGGTGATATCCCGGTGCGTGTCACGCCCCACAAATCATTAAATATGGTCCAAGGTCGTATCTATCATCGAGAGCTTTTATCCCAGACCGATGACGAGCTGCGAGCATACCTGCAGCGACGAGGTGTCCACTTCGTCCGGCGGGTGTACAGGGGTCCTAAAGAAAGTAGGGTTGCCACCGGTGCTTTTATCTTGGCCTTCGAAGGCGATACACTGCCTGAGAAGGTTAAGGTAATGGTCTACCGGTGTGAAGTCAAACCCTATGTCCCCCCTCCTATGCGGTGTTTCCGGTGCTGGAAGTTCGGGCACATGTCGTCCCAATGTACTTCCAGCCCAACATGCAGGGACTGTGGGCGGCCACCTCACCCGGACGCCCCATGCACCCCACCTCCGCTGTGTGTGAACTGTGGGCAACATCACCCGCCATGCTCGCCGAACTGCTCTGTTTTACATCGGGAACGGAAAATTATGGAAATCAAGACCTTGGACCGGCTGACCTTCTATGAGGCACGTAAGAAATACGAGCGGCTACACCCTGTCCGTATGGAAACGTCTTTTGCCACAGTTACAGCAGCTTCCTTGAGACCAGTGAAACCACCGGTGTTGTCTCCTTCTGTGGGCCCTAAGGGACGTCAATCTTCTGTGACGGGTGGGGGCCCGTCTCCATCTCTCGCTCCCTCGCCACCTGTGGGAGCAACTTCTCCCCCACCATCGGGGACATCTGTCCCCGCTCCCCAGCCGGAGAAGCAACAGTCTTCCCCGGCCCCTCTTGCTCGGAAGGGGTCCCTCGGGACGCTCCCTTTCGAGGTTTCTCAGAGTGCGCCAGGGGATCCTAGCCTTAGGCTAAAGGATCCAACACCCGATGACCGAAGGGCTTCCAGCTCTTCGGCAGTCCCTGATGTCGCTTCTGGAAAGTCCTCCCAGCCCTTACCACCAAAGGGCCAGCGGGAGAAACCAAAGAAGACCAAAAAGAAGAAAGAAAAGATTAAGGACCCTTCAGTGGCTCGAAAGGAGCGCTCGCTCACATCTTCGGCCACTGAAGACGAGGTGGAGATCCTTGCGTCCCCTGAGGATCTCGCCTTCCTAGGATCGCCAGAACCCATGGTTCTCGATCCTACAGATTCTGTGGAATTGGCAGCAGGTGCCCCTGCTGAATGACCATTTCATCTCTTCCATTATGGCTATTCAGCAGACTGCAAACGAAATCTTGCAGTGGAATTGCGGCGGATTTTTCCGCCATCTGGCAGAGCTGCGACAATTACTCTGCCGCTTCCCTGCGATCTGTCTAGCGGTGCAGGAGACATGGTTCCCCGTCGACAGGACCCCAGCCCTCCGAGGCTTTCGGGGCTATTTTAAAAACCGAGCCATCTACGACAGGGTGTCTGGCGGTGTGGGTGTTTATGTCCACACCTCTGTCCCCAGTGTTGCTGTGCCTCTTCAAACATCTCTAGAGGCAGTCGCTGTTCGACTCCGGGTAGTGCAAGATTTTACCGTCTGCTCTGTTTACCTTTCACCTGATGAGGCCATCTCTCCCACAGACCTCGCAGCCTTGGTCGCCCAACTTCCCCCACCCTTTCTTCTTTTGGGGGACTTCAACGCCCACCACCCTCTGTGGGGTGGCATGCAGACCTCGGCCCGATGTAGGGATGTTGAGTCTCTACTGTCAGAGCAGAACCTATGCCTTCTTAACACCGGTGCTCCTACCCACTTTAGCACAGCACATGGTACGTATTCTGTCTAGACCTGTCCGTCTGCAGCCCTAGCCTCCTTCCACATCTCACCTGGAGGGTCCTGACCTGTGTGGCAGCGACCATTTCCCGATCTTCCTGTCGCTCCCACAGTGTTCGCCTGCCGACCATCCGCCTCGCTGGTCCCTCCGTAGGGCTGACTGGCCAGCTTACGCTTCAGCTGTTGTGATTTCCTCTCCGCTTCCAGCAGATGTTGATGCCGCCGTTCAGCAGGTCACAGAGGCCATTGTATCTGCAGCCGAAAACTCTGTTCCCACAACATCCGGTTCGCTCCATCGTCCTTCGGTGCCCTGGTGGACACCAGAGATTGCTGAGGCCATCCGGGAACGTCGGCGAGCACTACAGCACCACCGACGTCACCCTTCTGTCGAACATCTTGTAGCCTTCAAGCGCCTCCGGGCACGGGCCCGGCGACTGATACAAGATAGTAAGAGAGCCTCGTGGGAGAAGTATGTTGCGTCCATTGGTTCTCGCGCTTCTCCTTCCAAGGTATGGTCGCAAGTTCGACGCCTCTTCGGGCACCGCCCACCGGCGGGAATTCCAAGCCTCAGAGTCCAGGGTATGCTGTGTACTGACCCTGTCGCCGTCGCTGAGCACCTGGCAGATCATTTTGCACGTACGTCGGGGACTGCTGCCTATAGTGCAGATTTTCGTGCCATTAAAGAGCGAGCAGAGAGCCAGCAAATTTCATTTCGAACACGACGTCGTGAACCGTATAACGTCCCATTTACTGAGTGGGACATGCCACATGCCACATGCCCGGATACCTCCCCTGGACCCGATCGCATTCACAGCCAGTTCCTCCGACACCTATCAGCGGATGCCAAACGCCACCTTCTCGCCCTGTTTAATCGCATATGGATTGAGGGTGTTTTTCCGTCCTCGTGGCGGGAAAGCATTATCATTCCGGTGGTTAAGCCTGGGGCAGATCCGCAGGTGGCTGATAGTTACCGCCCGATCAGCCTCACCAACGTTCCATGCAAGCTTCTCGAACGGTTGGTGAGTCGAAGGCTCATGTGGATCCTCGAGGACCGAGGACTCCTGGCGCCTCAACAGGGTGGGTTCCGTCAAGGCCGCTCCGCTATCGATAATCTCGTGTCACTAGAGTCGGCCATTCGTACAGCATTTTCTCGCCATGAACACCTGATTGCCGTCTTCTTTGACCTACAGAAAGCATACGACACCACGTGGCGCTATCATATTCTGTCTACGCTGTACGATTGGGGCTTACGGGGTCCACTTCCTACATTTATCAAGAACTTCCTGGTGTTGCGTTCTTTTCGTGTTCGTGTTGGTTCTTGTTTCAGCTCACCTCATTGTCAAGAGAACGGAGTCCCACAAGGTTCCGTTCTTAGCGTTCCTTTATTCTTAATCGCTATAAATGGTCTTGCTGCGGCTGCGGGGTCATCGGTTTCTACTTCCTTGTATGCCGATGACTTCTGCATGTATTACAGCTCCTCCAGCATCGGCGTAGCTGAACGGCGGTTGCAGATTGCAATTCGGAAGGCACAGTCGTGGGCGTTTGCCCACGGTTTTCAATTTTCGGCATCCAAAACCCGCGTGATGCATTTCTGTCGACGTCGGGCAGTACACCCGGAACCCGAACTTTACTTAGCTGGCGATCTGCTACAAGTCGAAGAGACACACAGATTCTTAGGAATGGTGTTTGATGACCGTCTAACCTGGGTGCCACACCTACGCCAGTTAAAACAAAAGTGCTGGCGCCACCTCAACATCCTGCGCTGTCTTAGCCACACGGTTTGGGGAGCCTCACGCCCAACGTTGTTACAACTTTACAAGGCCCTCATTCACTCGTGTCTAGACTATGGCTGCATAGTCTATGACTCGGCTGCGCCATCAGCACTGCAGGCGTTGGACCCAATTTTGCACTGTGGTGTCCGTTTGGCGACGGGGGCTTTTCGCACAAGCCCTGTGACAAGCCTCCTTGTCGAAGCTGGAGTCCTCCCGCTGCGGTTCCGTAGGCAACACCTGTTAACGTCTTATGTTGCTCGTGTTCAGGCCTCGTCCTTCCATCCGAACCGCCGGCTCCTATTTCCAGACGCTGCATTACCTATCCCTCCACGTCGGCCGAGGTCGGGATACCCGATCTCGGTCCGTGTTCGTATCCTTCTTTCGTCTCTCACATCCCACCCACTTCCTACCACTTTCCACTATTCCTCTCACACTCCTCCTTGGTCCATTCCTTGTTTGCAGCTCCGTCTGGATCTGTCCTGTACGTCAAAGGACTCGGTCTCCACTAGACATCTCCGCCACGAGTTTCTGCAACTCCTAGACTCGTTCCATGCCGCAAAACCCGTCTACACAGATGGTTCCGTAGTAGATGGCCATGCTGGGTATGCGTTTCTTCATGACCACCATGTGGAACAGCATTCTCTGCCAGGTGAGAGTTCCATTTTTTCTGCCGAACTGGTCGCCATTCTAAGGGCTCTGAAACACCTAAAAGCGTGCCCCAGGGGGTCATTTGTCATCTGTTCTGACTCCCTGAGTGGCTTACAAGCGATCGACCAGTGTTTCTCTCGGCACCCAATAGTGCGGTCGATCCAGGATACTGTTCACTCCCTGGGCCAATCAGGCCGTTCTGTGGTCTTTGTGTGGACCCCGGGCCACGTCGGCATCCCAGGGAATGAAAAAGTAGATCGCTTAGCCAAGCAGGCCACTATGGAACCACCCCTAAATATTGGCGTCATGGAGCCTGATCTAAAATTGGTGTTGCACCGGAAGGTGCGCGAGGCTTGGAGCGCCGAGTGGGCTATGGCGAATGTGCCAAACAAGCTTCGGGCAGTGAAGATGTCCACAGCCTTGTGGAAGTCTTCACTGCAGCAGATCCGCCGAGAGGCGGTTGTCCTCTGCCGCCTCCGTATTGGACACCCGTGGTTGACCCACGGGTATCTCCTTCGCCGTGAGTCCCCACCCGTATGTCGATGTGGTGTCGTAATGACAGTGGCCCATCTTTTGATGGACTGTCCGATTTTAGCCAATCTGCGGCATTCTTTTAATCTCCCAGACGCACTACCCTTAGTTTTAGGTGACGACGCCTCTATGGCTACCGCAGTTTTAAGTTTTATCCGCGCTGCCGGTTTTTATGATTCTATCTAACCGTGGGTGCTGTGGCCTGATATCTTAGGCCTCCACCAACCCAGATTTTTATATTTTCGAGCCCTTAGGGGTTTTTAGTGTGTGCAGTGTGGCTGGCTCATCCTGTTTTTTCTTTGTGATCAGCCAGCCAAGGTACTCTGCTATCCAGTTTTATTCGTGACTTTATTTTACTCATTCTGTGTGTCTTCGTCTTGTATTGTCAGTGGCTTGTCTATTGTTAACCTGCCCTTTTGTGCGGTGTCATTTTCAGGGCATTGTTTTATCTTTATTGACAGTTGACTCTCAGCTAGGAACAGGGGACTGATAACCTAGCTGTTTAGTCCCCTTAAAAAACCAACAACAACAACAACAACAACAACAACAACAACAACAACAATCAATTGTTAGCTGATGACGGTTCTTAAGTTCACTTCCTGTGGGTACCTGGGCACGTAGGTGTGTTTCAGAACAAGGCTGCTGATGCTGCGGTCATGGCTGCAACCCTTCTACCTTTGTGTCCCAGCTACTTTGTGTCCCATCCAGTGGTATTCAAGGGGCCATTTGCCAATGCATTTTATCATCATGGCATAGTTTGTAGTCCTCGCTTCATGGCAATAAGCTTAGAACCATAAAAATGATCGCAACAACTTAGGATACCTCCTCACGCCCTTCTCGGTGAGAGGAAGTCATCTTGGCCTGGTTGTGGATCGGACATTGCAGGATCAGCCACTGCCACTTGCTGACTTGTAAGCCCACACCATTGTGTTCCTGTGGTCATTCGATGAGTGTGCCATGTTTAATGTCCTGCCCTAATTTCAATCGTATCCATGTTACACTTAATCTGTTTGTACACTCTAGCGGAAATTTTAGCAGATGACACATGAGCAGCTGCTCGGGTCTTTTGTTTTATACAGATGACTAATTTATCAATGGACATTTAATTCCTCCTCTTGATATATTTTACCTTATGCTTTTAGCAAACTCCTAGTATCATCCTCATTGTCTGTTGTCTTAACTCTACTGCTTTTTTTAGGAAATTCATGTTTGGGTTCAGGTGTTAATGCCCTGAGGAGTTGAACACCCTTAAAAAAAAAAAGTTAAACAACAGGAATGATACTCCCCTTCTCCCCCTCAGTCTTTTACACCAGTCCTGTTGAGAGGCTTTATGCTGAAGCTGCCGAATTGCCCCTGTCCTATCATCAGTATGCAGTTAGTCCATCTTCTTTACTACCTCCTTGACTGACTTCAGCAGCTTAGCTTTATGCTCCCTATCACAATCTCATCGGGTGCAAGTTTTTCACCACACTCGCTCTGTCCTGAGGACTGTGCAATCTTAGAATTCCCTTCACTTCTCAAAGATACTACCCTGACTGCAGCTTTTCACAGTAAGTTCCTTGTACTTCATACACAGCTTGGAGGCAGCATCTTTGTACAAACTGATGGCTTCAAGACTGATAGTGATGTTAGATGTACCTTTGTAATAGGTGGCGATCCTTGTCAGCATTGTTCAATCTTTACTGAATAACTCGTTGCCGCCTACCAGGACACTGGTACATCAGATGACATGAGCTTTCAAATAGTGTCGTTTGCTCAGATTCTCTGAGTGCTCTTCAGTCTTTGAGTGCTATACTCATTTCATTCAATAGTACAAAGAATCCAGGAGTCCCTTCACTCGCTTACTGCCAGTGAAATGTTTCTGTGGGTTCCTCGTCGCGTTGAAGTGGCAGGGAATAAGACTGCGGATGCTGCAATCTTGCAAATTTTGTATTCCCTTGGATGATCTTCATGCTGCTGTTTCTGGGTGTGCGGTATTGTTCTGTTACACACATTGGTCTAATCTTGAAGGAAACACACTCTGGGACATTTGCTGACCTTGGTTTACTGCACCAATACGTCAAAGGAAATTAGTTACCCACCTCCATGGGGAATCCTGCTGTGTCCCCAATGTTTTAAGTTATCTTTCCCTAGGGACGGCTTTTCTTTTATCTATTCCTTTTCTAACTTTCACCAATTAGTTGCACCTTTTTTTGCCTTTGACCCATCTTAGTTTTTGCTTTTAATACCTCTGATTTGGGTGCTTATGACCTGATTAGTTTTGTGCCCTAATAAAAAAAAAAAAAAAAAAAAAAAAAAAAAAAAACTAAAGATGTTGGGTGTGGTTCATCATGGTTTAAGCTGGCCACTGGGGCATTCAGGCCAAGCCCCTTGAAATGAATTTCCCATACCTAGTTTTTATGCTGAAGGTGCTGAACTGCTACGTCACATACGGTGATGATTCCTCATGGGGCAACAGTGTCCATGACATACATACCTGCATACCATACTGTAACTCAGCCTCAGCTTCGAAGATTATTTTGTAATCGCCAATGAGTGATTAGCTCCTTTGGATACGCATGAAGGATTGCCTTTTAGAGGTAGTTGTGGCTGGATTTAAGGATTTACTATGAGGCTAGAGTTGATTTCCACCATGGCTCATCCTGAGGCCTGCACTTTAGAAATTATTTTATTTTATTATTATATTTTAAGAAATATTACACATCATATTTTATGCTCCAGAGTTTTTTAAGCAATTTAGATAGACGTTATGATTTTGCAATGGTGTACAATGATGGTTCAAAACAGATTGACTCCATCGGTTGTTATATAGTCTTCCCAAACAGTCATTAGGATTTAGCTTCCCAATATCTATTATGTACGCTCACCAGAACTCCATGTTATCCTGAAGGCTTTGGAGCACAAGTAGCATGTTCCCAGTGATTGGTTTCTTGTCTGCTTTATGTACATAAATGCAAACTTGTACCCAGGTGAGAAGGTAACACAGTGACTAGTTGTACTTCCTCCAACAATGGGGAAAGCAAGTGTCACTCTGTTGGGTGCTTGGGCATGTAGGGATTAGAGGAAACAACTAGCTGACAGGGTTGTGAAGGAAGCCTGTGGAGACCATGTCATGGCACATTGCACTATCCCCTTGCAAGATGTCACCTCTTACCATGAAGGACCGTGCATTTATGTTAGAATCAATGGTTGGCAGTGACAAATAAATGTTTCATTCGGTGAAACCAACTATCCATCCATAGCAATCTTCCAGCTGGCCTCACACCTCTGGATTGGGCACTGTCCAATTACACACAGCCTCTTACTCGGGTGAGAGGATCTCCCATTCTGTGAAGCCTGTGGCGTGCAGATAACTGTATGTGACAGTTTCCTGAGTGTATTTTATATCATGTTGAAAGAGCAGAAGTTAATCTTGGTGGAGATGGGCTATCTGTTTTAGTTGATGAGGAGGTGAGTGTGGCCAGAGTTTTAAAATTTGGGTATTTGTCTGGACTGCCTTAACCTAAGCTCTTAGGCTGTGTTGGAGACTGGCTGGCTTGTCTTTATTATTTCTGTGTTCAGCCAGCCATGACCATCTGCTTAGTTACTTTGACAATTTTCTCCTTTCAGAGGCTAACTTATTATCTTGATGTACATAAACCATTTCTTGTCCAATTTTGCTGTAAACTTGGTTTGTCTAGTTCAGTCTCCTTTTATTTATGTTGCTGGTCTTTACTCATTTTGTTTGATTGTTTCACACTCTTCTCTTATAAAACTTGTTGCCCAAGATCTCATATCCATCCCCATCCCCATTGTATCAATCATACAAGACTGTATGACTTACGTCATAGTCCCACTATCTATTTTACCAGTCATATGTAGGATGAAACCTCACGTCTGACTCCCTCATCTTGTACCATGAGTTCAAAGCTGTTTCCTGCTTGCATTTATTTTCAACTCTGATTATTACATTTTTATGGCTACTTTGCAATTAACACTTAATTGTTGGCAGAGGGTTCATATCCACCTTAAGATTATTTTATGGCCATTCCAATCTTGAATTTCATGTGGGGGGGGGGGGGGGGGGGGGAGAAAACAAATCTTTCATTGTTAGAACCAACATCTATTATTTTATCACAAGTGGTCACAGATGGGAGACAACAAAATATTATCACATTTGGAAGAGGAAGTTAGTGTTATTATTATTATTATTATTATTATTATTATTACTTTCCCACAGCAAAAAACCACTTTATAGAAAGTTCACTAGTTATCTTTTATTTGTGAGACTTTATGCTATCTCTTTAGTAGATTGATTAAAGGAAAGAAAAATGTTTACAAAAATATGGACTAATTATGTGTTTAGCATATTAAAATCTTTTATCAGTGTTTACTGCAATTGTTGTTACCTTTATCCACAGTTTTTGGGACTGGAGAAGTAGTTTTCCTGCACTCGCCACGAAGTGTTATCTTCAAAGGTCACGAAGTTATTGACCAGAGCCTACTAAAACATGTTCTTGCCTCAAGCTTTGGCTTTACGATCTCTAAGGTTAGTTTGTTTGTATACTTGTTGTAACTTAAAGTTATCTCTGTAGTAATTGCAACTGGAGAAATATTTTATTATGCATTAATCACTATTATTATTCTTTTAGTTACTCTTAATCCAACTTACTGTAATGTAATTTAAAATTACAAAGTAGTTTTACGGACATGCCAACCTTATTTAGATCATAATTTAAGAGTTGTAGTCTAGTCCCTTGGTTTGAGAAACTATATTGCCATTGAGTACACTATGTTTGTCTCTTGGTCTCCCTCTGCAATTTTTACCTCGACATACCACCCCCAATGCCAGATTAAAGAATCCTTGATGTCTTAAGTATGTGTCCTACCAGTTGAACCCTTCTAAAGGCATGTCAGAAATTCTTTTCTTCCCAGTTCTGTTCAGTACCTTCTCATTAGTTATGAAATCTACCCACCTATTCTTTAGCTTTCTTCGTAGCACCACATTACAATAGCTACTTCCTATCTGAACCATTTATCATCCATGTTTTGCTACTGTCCAAAGTAACGATCCACAAAATACCTTCAGAAAAGACTTCCTGACATTTAAATTAATATTTGATTAGTTTAATATTTGATGTAAATATTTAGTTTTTATTTTCGTTGCAGGGAAGTGACTGGAATGGCTTGGTGTTAAAGGACCCATTCCATTTAGCAGAAGCAGCAGTGGTGGTTGTAGTGGATGGAGTCAAATCTCTTGGCAGCCTGAAAGGACACTCATTTCCCGTCATAAGCGATGAAGATGAAAGTGTCGGATGGCAGAAGCTCAAGGAAAAAATTGAAATGCGATATCCTGGCTTTAATAATACTCTACAGCGCATCGATTTGGCAGAAGTATGCGATTTTTTAATTTCTTTATTAGCTGTAAAATGAACTAGCCTACTAATAATAGTACAAAATTTATATCATAAAGTCAAGGGTTAAAAAAAAAATGAAGCTGAAAGAATTTTTTCAACCAAATAATTTTTTGTTTTGTTTTTGTTGGTAGTCATTTGATGTTCTATTATCTCTTGCGAACCATAAGTTACGTCATACACTCGGCTACTTCATTTTTATGTCATAAACCTAGCTCCTGCTTGAATCTGTTTTCGGGTTGACTAAGTGTGTCCTTGCACCTCTTGTGTGTAAAAAAACATTCTTCACCATTTTTTATTATTCTGTGAATTTCTTTTGCTTTTTTGTTCAGGAGTTTTAAATTGCCATAAATACAGATATTCATTAACTGGTTCAATGATTTTACTGTTATTTCCGTTTTGTCCATTGGATATGTGTATATCAAAAGATAGGTGCATGACGCATACAGCTACCACTGTCATACTTTAACAAAAAATCATGCCAAGGACAGGAGAAAATTCTAAGCAGACTAAAATTACTAAGTGCATTGAAAGGTTCTATTCAGTACCTTGTTGACAAGGGAGCTCACTGTTCTTTCATAATCATGTGGTTGGCTAATATGGGGTTCCAACCCTTGCACAACTACTTGTCTTTCGATGCAGAAAGTTTGTCCCTGTACTGTTCATTTTCCACTCAACCTTTTCATTGGATGGTTTCCATTATGCCAACAACACATTCACTTGGTTGTGGGTATCTCCCCCCCCCCCCCCCCCGCTCTCTCTCTCTCTCTGCCTGTGTGTGTGTGTGTGTGTGTGTGTGAGAGAGAGAGAGAGAGAGAGAGAGAGAGAGAGAGAGAGAGAGAGAGAGAGAGAGAGAGAGAGAGAGAGAGATATTTGGAACATACAGTAGTTGCCCTATTTTTTCCAAAGTGTACTATTTACAGTATTGTTGTAATCACAGTAGTAATCCACAAAAAACTGTGTGTCATAAAAGTTGACATTTAAAGATTAAATATTTCTAAAAAACAATATTTGATTGCCATGATTATAATGCTTCTTTAGTGAAAGAAATATAATTAATTTCTGCATTATTTTATTGACATAGATGGAATAGTTCGAGAAAATTGTACATAAAGCTAAAAGATTCTTAGTTTTTAGAAAATTAAATTAAAATTTTCATTTCAATATTTTAACCTATATTCAACTCTTAAAGTCCAAAGCTGTCACCATTGCAGTTTCTGTAAGTTTGTAAGCCCGCTTTCAAATTCTCATATCTTGTAATTGGAGGACACTTTTTTGTCTCTAGTGACTTCAGCTATCAATTGACAGAGGGGCAATGTTAATGTTCTGCCCAGGGTCTATGCCCATATCACCATAAACTTTCAGCCTGCTGCCTGACCCATGATTGAAACACAACACTGCATTCATGACATCAGTGTTCAGGGTTTTTAAGTTCACAAATACTTTTTTTTTTTTTTTTTTTTTTTTTTTTTTTTTTTTTTTTTTTTTGGGGGGGGGGGGTTAGCATTCCCACACACGGTTATTGAAACTTTCATGGGGATTTACAGTCTCAGATACCAGCATTTAGCAAAGATGTTTCTTGTAACTCTCTGTTGGTAGGTTTTCTACCATCTGCTATTGACGTGTCGCCCCCCCCCCCCCCCCCCCTCCAATTACAACTGGGAGAAATCTGGGGAAAAAGCTGGGATTTTCTTATGTGGGAGAATTCTGGGAAAGTATTGTTTTACATCATCATCATAATCATAGACTAATTATGCCTTTCAGCGTTCAATCTGGAGCATAGTACCTCTAATAAAATTCCTCCATGATCCCATATCCAATGCTAACATTGATGCCTCATCTGATGTTACGCCTTTTACTTAAAATTCATTCTGCACCAAATCTAAGTACTTTCTTCTTGGTCTACCTCGACTCCTCTTATCCTCCACTGCCGAGTTCATGAGTCTCTTAGGTAACTTTGCTTCTCCAATGCGTGTAACATGACCTCACCATCTCAGTCTGTTCACTCTTACTGCTTCATCTATGGTGTTCATTCCCAGTTTTTCTTTGATTTCCTCATTATGGACACCCTCCTGCCATTGTTCCCATCTATTAGTATCTGCAATCATTCTTGCTACTTTCATATCTGTAACCTCTACCTTATGAATAAGGTAACCTGTATCCACCCAACTTTCACTCCCATGCAACAAAGTTGGTCGAAAGATAGAGCAGTGCACTGCTAACTTAGTCTTAGTACTGACTTTCTTCTTGCAGAAGAGAGTAGATCTTAGCTGAGCACTCACTGCATTACCTTTGCTGCACCTCGATTCCAGTTCTTTCACTGTGTTGCCATCCTGTGAGAAAATACATCCCAGGTACTTTAAACTGTCTACCTGTTCTAACTTTGTTCCTCCTATTTGTCACTCAAACTGTTTAAATCTCTTTCCCACAGACATTACTTTCGTTTTGGAGAGTTCTGATCTTCATATCATAATCCTTACACTTCTGATTGAGCTCTGAAATATTAGTTTGCAACCTTTCAATTGAATCTGCCATTACAACTAAGTCATCCACATATGTGTGACTGCTTATTTTGTTTTGACCTATTTTAATCCTGCCCTGCCAGTCTACTGTTTTCAACATATGATCCACGAATAGTATGAACAACAGTGTAGACAGGTTACAGTCTTGTCTTACCCTGAAACTACCCTGAACCATGAGCTTAATTTGCTACCTACTCTAACTGCTGCCTGACAGTCTATGTAAATCCCTTTAATTGCCTGCAGAAGTTTGCCTCCTATATCATAATCTTGTAGAACTGACAGTAGCTTCCTCCTAGGAACACGGTCATAAGCCTTTTCTAGATCTATGAAACATACACAATTCCCTGTTCCACTCATAGCACTTTTCCATTACCTGCCATAAGCTAAAGATCTGGTCTCTAAGAGGCCTAAACCCACACAGATTTTCATCTAACTTGTCCTCAATTAATACTCACACTCTCCTTTCAACAATACCTAAGAATATTTTCCTACAACATGATACATTGATAGTTGTTACAATCATTTCTGTTTCATGTTTGAAAATTGGCGTGATTACTGCTTTTGTCCAGTCAGACGGAACCTGTCCCAGCCGCTTTATTGCACCGTAATTACTGACCATTTTCTCTACTTCCTCAAATGAGATCCTGTTTCCATTGTCGTTCCTATTCCATTCTACCTGAAAATCTGACACATCATTGAACATTTCTCCTACATTGAGCAATTCTTTAAAATATTCCCTCCATCTGCTCAAGGCAGCCACAGGGTTGACTAGCAGCTTTCCTGACCTGTCCAAAACACTTGTTAATTCCTTCTTCCCTCCCTTTTGAAGATTGCTAATTACGCTCCAAAATGATTTTCCCCCTTATTTCCAAAGTCTTCCCATGATTTCTGCTTGGAGTCTGCAATTATCCATTTGGCTTTGTTTCTTTCTTCAACATTTGTTTCTCTGTCTGCCTGATTTCTAGTATGGAGCCATTTTTGAAATGCCTGTTTTTCTTTTTACAGTCTGCGTTGACTGTGTCATTCCACCAAGCTGTCTGCTTCTTCCTGCCTTTACACACTACAGTTCCAAGACATTCTGTAGCTGCTTCCAGTAGTGTGTTCCTGTACTTTGACCATTCCTCTTCCAGTGACTGTAAATCATTACATACAACTAACTGGTACCTTTCAGAGAGCATTGTTATGTATTTGTGCCAAATTTCCTTGCCTTGAAGCTTCTCCATTCTTTTCCTACTACACATGGGCCTGACTTTCTGCTCTTTTGGCCTCACATTGTTTTACTTATCCACAATTTATTTTCTTTTATTTATTTTGACTGGTAAAAACTTAAGTATACTCCTCTACTGCAGAATACTGCAGCAATAAAACTTAAAACGAGAGGAT
Source organism: Locusta migratoria (assembly GCA_026315105.1). NCBI lineage: Eukaryota > Metazoa > Arthropoda > Insecta > Orthoptera > Acrididae > Locusta > Locusta migratoria. The sequence goes on along the minus strand of CM048745.1, from coordinate 283,233,934 downwards.
AAATCCAAAATAAAACTTAGTTGAAAAGGAAATGTCTGATTCACAACAAAACACTGCAACACAAGAGACTGCTCATAGCAGGATGTCTCAAAGGCTTTAGAGAGTATGCAATACTTCATAATAAGCTGCTTAACTGCTTTTGATGAGTGTGATGTCTCATCTGTTTGCACTTCTAAAAGAGCAAGATAAAAATTGCAAATAGTGGTTTTTTTTAAACTCTACTTTCAAAGTAGAATGGCTTTAACATTGATAATGTGCTATGAAATTATTAAATCAGAAACTCTTTTATTCCCATTCTAAACTTGGGGAAACAGCAAGTAAAAAAAGAGAGAGAGAGAGAGAGAGAGAGAGAGAGAGAGAGAGAGAGAGAGAGAGTAAAAGGGCTCATAAGACCAGCTATTTCTGCCATTATTAAAATTTTTCAAGACACTTTTATTTAAATTCTGTTATTGCTTCTGTTTTTTAAGAGCTTAATTCTCGTGAATTTCGCTGATTTCATTAAAGGTTATGTTTTAAGAGCTTTGAACAGTAGGGACTATTTATCACAACACAAGCAGCTACCAGCCACCATTAGTAAAACACTATTGTAAAAACAAATTGAATTATTTGGCAGCTTTATTTCTTTTTACTCTTTAGGTATTGCCTTAGCAGTGGTAGGATGGATAGGGTGTGTGCATGCTGTATGCTGACACAGGAGGAGTTGGCCACTGTTCATGAACAGCTGAAAGTGCTTTCGGCCATGGGATATGGCAGTGATATACAGTCTGGAGTGTTACATGGGGCACCTCAGGTGTCACTTGGGTTGCACATTGTCTCTACTGCAGCAGCAGCTTCACATCTACTGGATGCAATTGATCCGTCTTCACCATAGAGTGAGTTCCAGGTAATGCATTTGTGGCACTCGAGGCAGATGACCAATATGGAGGCTGGCTGTGCAGCATTGCCCATTCATCCTGCAAGTGATCAGGTGGCCAGTCCTTCAGCAGGGTCCGAGCAGGCACACGGGGGGAGAGGTCTGTTAGTGATTGGGAGCTTCATTGTTAGACATGTTATGGAGACCATTAGGCAGACAGCATCCATGGCTGGAAAGAATTCCAATTTGCACTCGGTATGTCTGTTGGAGGAGAGGGTGGGGGGGGGGGGGCTTATGAGAGTTGTGGCGGTGGCCTTGCCAGCGGCTATTAAGCCGTATTGGTGCAGTGGTCTGCAAGTTGTTGCTAATGTCAGCACTAATGACTCCTGTCACTTGGGTTCTGAGGACATTCTCAGATTGTACAGGTGGCTGGGGTAATTGGTGAAGACTGCTGACCTTGCCTGCAGAGCTTTCAAATTGCAGTATTGTTCCCAGACTGGATCAGGGTCCTTTGGTTTGGAGCTGGGTGGACGGTCTCTACCAAAGATTTCGTCGACTCTGTGACAGCCATGGCTGCAAATTTCTGGACCTGAGTTATTCGGTGGGGAATTGTAGGGATCCCCTTGATAGATCAGGGGTACACTACACAAAGGAAGCAGCTACTCGGGTAGAGAGTACTTGTGGAGTGCACATGGAGGTTTTTAGGTTAGGTAATAGTTCTGATGAATAATCGTCTATCGATGTACAGACATTCAAATCAAGTCACATTCAGAAGGGCTCCTCAACTGTCAAGTTTTATTATTAGAAATAAAGTTTCTGATTTTACTGTATTGCTGGAAACTTGCCACACATGAATAATCCTTGGGACTGAGAATTGGTTGAAGCCTGACATTGGAAGTTTCCAAATATTTAGTGAAGAATGGGATTTATATCACAAAGATAGATCAGGTACTATTGGAGGGGGCGTTTTCATTGCAGTCCACAAAGATATTCCTTCTACTGAGCTCGAAGCCGATAGTGACTGTGAGGTTATCTGGGCACTTGTAACAGGTATAGGAGAAATCAAGTTATTAGTTGGGTGTTTTTACCAGCCACTCGTTTCTTTGACTGTGGAAAGTTTATGCTCAGTAGTGCGAAGTTACCCAAACTACGCTTAACGAGTATAGATTGCGACGCCTAGGCTTTCACTAAAGGGTGGGTAAAGACAAGCAGTCTCTTGAATATTGATGAGTACAATTTCGGAACACTGCTTTGAGCAGCTAAATCGTAAGCCCACACACAATGGAAATATTTTGGACATTATAGCTACAAATAGGCCATATTTGTCAGTTATGTCACTGTAGAAACATGGGTTAGTGATTCTGATGTCATACAGACACTGGCCACCAAAGTTAATAAATTGATAAAGAAACCTAGGACTGTTTGTGGTAGAAAGAGCAGATAAGCAATTGTTAGGGTCCCACTTAAGACATGAACGGACATCGTTTAGTTCCAGTAAGGTGGACACAGAGACGTTTGGGCAAAATTTAAATGCACTAAAAATAAAACGCTGAAGAAATTTGTGCCAACAATGAGGATTAAGGATGCAAAAGACCCACCGTGGTTTAATAGTAATATTTAAGAAATACTGAGAAAGCTAAGACAGCTTACGGTTCAAGAAAGGTCAAGCAAATCAAATCGGACAAAAGTTAGTAAAGATTTGTGCGTCTATAAAAAGAGCAATGCGCGAAGCGTACAATAACTGAAGGGCATGCACGATAAATTGGTGAACAGATGCACATACAACTAGGCAAGTGTTGGAAGAGTGGTAGTGGTGGGGGTAGTGGCCGGAGCAGTGAGTGATAGATGGAGGGGAAGTGCTCAGCTCACTGACTGCTAGGCGGAAGTGGACTGATGCAGCCTCCTCTTCCAAATGAAGCAATGAACTTGCATGGCACTTTGTATGAAAACTCATCTCTGCACACTGTCCACTTTATCCTGTGTGGACTCTTGCCAAGAACCTGAAAAAATTCTGGTCCTTTGTAAAATTAGTAAGTGGATCAAAGATCTCTCCCCAGTCATTCATTGATCATTCTGGGATGGCGATAGAAGACAGTAAAAGTTTTAAATTTAACATTTAAGAAATCATTCACGCAGGAGGACCATTCAAATATATCTTAATTTGCTGGTCACACTACAGATAACTTCCAAATGAAGGACATAGTAATAAGCATAGTTGGTGTAGAGGAGCAGCTGTGAGAGTTAAAAACAAAAAAGTCGCCAGGCACAGATGGGGTAGCAATCCGGTTTTACTGAGAATACTCAGTGGTATTGGCCCTTTAATTAGCTTGCATTTATCGTGAATCTTTGATCCAGTGCAAAGTTCCAAGTGACTGGAAAAAGGCTCAGGTAACTCCTGTATATAAGAAAAGCAAAAGAACAGACCCGCGTAATTAGATCTAAATAATTAAAATCAGTTTGCTGTAGAATTGTTGAACATATTCTCAGTTCTAATACAGTAATTTACCTTGAGACTGAAAAGCTTCTGTCCATGCATCAGCAAAGCTGTAGGAAGCATCAATTATGCGAAACCCAGCTTGCCCTTTTCTCTCATGATGTCTTGAATTCTATGGATGAAGGGCAACAGGCAGACTACATATGGATTAGGTACCCAAATATGTGAATGGCTGGAAGACTACTTACATAATAGAACCCAGTATGTTGTCTTCAATGCTGAGTGCTCATCAGAGACTAGGGTATCATCAGGTGGTGCCCCAGTGAAGTATGATAGGACCGCTGTTATTTTCTGTCTTCATAAATGATCTGACGGACAGAGTTAGTTTAATATGCAGCTGTTGATGCTGTGATGTACGGGAGGGTGTCGAATTGAAGGACTGTAATAGGATGCAGGATGACTTGGACCAAATTTTTAGGTGGTGCGAGGAATGGCAACTACTGCTAAATCTAAAAAAAAGAAGAAGGAAAAAATAAAAAAGAAGGGGGGGGGGGGGGAACCCAAACAAACAATCCCATAATGTTCAAATGCAACGTTAGTAGTGTGCTGCTTGACAGTCATGTCAATTAATATCTATGTGTAACACTGTACAGTGATATGAAATGGAACAAGCATATAAGGACAACCTTGGGGAAGGTGAATGTACAACTTTGGTTTATTGGGAAAGTTTCGGGAAGGTGTGTCTCATCTGTAAAGGACACAGCACATAAAATACTTGTACAGCCCTGTCTTGAGTATTGCTCAAGCATTTTTGTGTCCTCAAGATGCGCAACTGTGAACGGTGTAGTGTAACAGCTTACACTACATGTTTTCTGCTAGAGGCTCAAGAAAGTAGAGTATAATTATTTAATTAGTCATATTTAAAGTGGTAGGAGAATATTTTCTGGCTCCAGTTTCTCTCTGCACAGGTTTTGTGCAGAAGAAAATGAATTGTCGAAGAATCCACTGTGCAAGTGATACAATTACTCAGAGCTAAATCAAACCTATGGACTGTATATATATTCCGTAGCTTTTACTATGTTATAATTATTCTTTGTCTGGATATGTTGGAGAAATAAGGCAGATAATAAGCCTTTGTATGTATGTACTTAAGTGGTAAAATAAACATTGTACTTGTTCTAGTAAGTAACATAATGCTTGCTTGAATTAATAATGGTTTAAATGAGAAGTGTTTGCTATTTTGGGTTCTCTTGTGATGATTGGAAAAGAGTTAACACCCAAGAAGACCTATCAAGATATGTTGCTACGTTAGGAGGCACGGTCTAGCCAGTCCTCTTATATTTGGCAACTACATTCTTATTACACACATTTAACGAATGAAGAGATCTTATCATAAAGAAGTGGTAATGAGATTGTTCCCGACACGCACGGTTGGCTGAGATACTTATACAGTAGATGCCGTCGGAACAACTTAATGGTAGGTTTGGGAGATAGACCAGAGCTGGCAAGTATTGTGGACAAGGTCTGCAATTAAAAGAAGTGATTAGTTCACATATATTTTTATTATAATTAACTATAGGTGTGCTTGTTGATGCAAGGTCCTTTCTAATACACAATACACAGATCTGCAATGATCTCTTCCATCAGTCAATAGTTGTGTTCTGGGTTGAGTTAATGTAGATGGCTGGCTTGTTGTACTTGCTCTGTTCTCTTCCGTTGACTCGTAGATTTTACTGCCTTTGTGTGTGTGTGTGTGTGTGTGTGTGTGTGTGTGTGTGTGTGTGTGTGTGTGTGTGTGACTGACAAAGGCCATAATGGCTGTCAGCTATTAAGTTGCATTCTATTATATAAGCCTTTCCATGGTTTATTGGACCTCTCTGAGTGAGTAAGCAACCTGTCCTCCTCAAAAATATTGTTGAACCCTTCCCGGAATTTCCATTTTGTGAAATTACTCACTATGGAATAACAATAGGAAAAGTATAATTATCCAAGTGAAGACAGTATAAATAATTATGCAGTCTGTACTTTCCCTGTGTTTATTAGGTTTGTGGCTAACAACACACTGTTAAGTGGTAAGACATTCGAAGAAAACAGTGACATAATTTTACAAAAATTCAAGACGCATTTAAAAACAAAAATATGGATCATCCTGATGGATTGAATAGACGGACAGATCATAATTAAAATTTTTGTTAAAGATAGGGATTGAATCAAGGACCTCTCACTCCAGAGCTTCTCACACTAGCCACAGGACCACAGCATTACTATGATAACAATGTACTCGATGTTGCCTATGATTCACACGGGCTGCTCAGTATTTTTTTTTTTTTTTTCTCTCTCCATAGTTCCACACAACTCCATCCAGTTTTCTCGATTGATCTGTGTTCAGTTTTTCATGGCCTATCCAATGTGCCAACTTAAAACTAAATCTGAGGGGTGTGGGATGGGGAGGTTTCCTTCTCAGTAACTGAGGCAAGGTGCACGTGGCACTGGATCCACCCATACTACCTGATTCATAATAATTATTATTGATGCTGTATCTGTACAGTTGTAAGTCAGAAACCATCACCTGTTTAAAATCTGTTAGCAAAGTCCTGCACAGCAAATATTTTTTCTCCATCACTATCATCATTATTATTGTTATTATTATTTGACGGGAGCTCTTCCCTCCACCACGCACCTTACGGTGGATTACGGAGTATGTATGTAGATATAGTTTATTGTAAATGTAAAATTAGTCTGTGAACTTTCTTCATTTTTGTGTGTCAGATAAACCTATACAAATTGAGAAATTCACATAGCTAATATTTCCTTCCTGTTTTTAAAACACTGTGTAATAAATATTTCCTTTTCTTTTAGGGGAGCTCAGCTTCTGATGAAGAAAATGATCAGTTTAATCCAACTGACGTTTCAGTTACATATCTAGATGACGGGAACACTGAAGATGTGGAATTTCTTAGACAACTTCATTTGTTGAATAGTTTGGGTGAAAAGGTGGGAAACATGTAGATTTAGCATAATTCACAATTTTTATTAATTTAAACATAGTTGGAGAAATTCAGGGGATGTTAAGATTACTTGATATTCCAAAAAGAAACCAGTATTCATTTACATAATGTTATAGCTTTAGACAATCTTAAACAGGGTTTGGGCAAGAAACTGTGTGTAAAAGGCAATGTGAATCACTACCATGCAAATAAAGTGTGATTTCCAGAGAAAATTTGAAGATGAAGAAATGAATTGATGAGGTGGCAAAAGTGTGGCAAAAAAGTAGTCTTAAATTGAATGTAAAGAACTCTATATGTAATTAATCAAATCCTTTATTAGCGAGATTATTATGAAATAAGTAAAAAGCCAATAAATTCAAACCTTTTAACAGTGTTTATAAAATGAATATTTTAGAAATCTGTGCTGAGTATATATTTCATGCTGTGCAGGAATACAAAGAAAATGATGAACTGAGAGATGGTTTGCCAGACCTGTATTGGATTGTGTTCTCTGGACTTCATCCAGTAATTGATTTGCATGGAGAGGACTCACCTGCTGCAGACGAGGCAAAGCAGCTACTTAGAGATGCGATAATTCATTTGAAAAAAGAATTTATTAACTTGTATGATGGTCAGGTAAGTCTGAAGAATGGTTTGACACATTTCTACACTTAGTACTCTATTTAGCTGATTATGGACAGTATCTTAATTTGATCTTCAGAATTATGAGCATTTAACTCTAACACCTTACTTCCTATTGTTAGGCCAGGAAAAAAATCATTAGTTTTTTATGGCCAAAATTGGTGTTTGTTTTTTTTTTGCACTTTTCGGTGTTTTTTATCGGTGTTACATTTGTAGAGGTAACCTTTTTCCATTTTTGGTACTGTCTTTTGTTATATTTAAGAATTTTGCGATGATATGTTGAAAATGACACTATTCCTAAGATATGTCGGGTCAAATTTGATATAGGTGCTGATAAAGAAATTTTAACAAAAATATTTATGCAAATAAGTATTAAAACATTAATTGCCAATAATTGTATCCAGCAGGTTACCCCTTTTTCAGATCCCCAAACTGTTTTTGATACTTGGACTTTTCTTGCTTAATTAAATATTTCTCTTATATAGTCACAATTTCATAGAGAATAATAGTAATAATGAAAAATAGAATAATATATTTTAATGTAGGCTAAAGAAGTCTTTTTCCTTTGCAACAGTATTGTGAATAAATAAAAAGTCTTGGCTACAACTACAAGAGGAATATTTATATGAAAATCACAAAAACTCTTGAAGGTTTACAAAGGTATTTAACTGGAGGTTAAAATGTGATAAAATGTTTAGTCACATCTGGCTTCGAAACAAAGTTTCAAAGAAACCATACACGTTTTGCTACAAGTATGAGTTTTAAATTCTGTTTTCCGTCAGTAATACAAACTTTTAATACATAAACCTTTCTTTTAACATTTTCTCTGCTTATTCAGCTGGTTTTCAGTGCTGGATCTATGACTTCTTCTTCCTCTCCGCCCCCTCCTGCCCAGCATCCTTTTTGCATCCCCCCCTCCATAGGTGCCATTTCTACAAACATCCAGATAAGTGTCGTAAAAACAGACAAAACACAAAAACGTCTTCAAACAAAGGAAGTGGTGTTCAGCCTTGCAGCAGAGAAGGTAAAACAAAAACATTAGAAAATTTTAAATATTAGTTATGGCAGTGACGGTGTAGTATGCTAATGTTGACAACAAAATGTTCATTTTGTGAGGGTAATTGACTGAACAGACAAGGGTTCACAGACGAACCTGTTGATAATACAGCAGGGACAGCATTAATTATATATTTCATGGTCAACACCAAAGATTATTCCCCTCATTTTATCTTATTGAGTTTTCGAACAGCAGAGATCTTTGCCAACATTAACACATTATGCCAGCCCTGTCAAAAATGAAATTTTACCGGCTAGGTTAAAATGGTCACGATGATAAAAATGAGCCTCAAAAATTGCAGAACACCTGAGGATCGCAATTAATAGCCAAAATAAGTTTATTGTGCCAATAACAATGCGCCAATAAAAGCTATCAACATTTAATTGCAGTGTCTTGGCTTAAAACTTCAATATGTCATTTAAAAAATGTCTGTTTAAATCCATTTGCCGTAATTATAAGCCTGACTGAAATACAACATAAAGTCCAAAAGTAGTAATCAAAGTTGTAGCGAACAGCAGCAATAACAATAACAGCACAGCCAAAGAATATAATGACAAAACTGCTCAGCTTCAACACTATTCAAAAACCTTGTTAAAACCCTCAACCATAGATATTGGCTACGGTTGAAGGTTAAAACTTGGTTAAAAAAACAGTTCCATCAGCTAAAGCTGCTCATGTGCAGTACATTGGATTTACAAACTGCCTAGTCGACATTCAATCATGGAAAAAAAAGTCCGAAATTTTAACAAAACACAAGAAACGCTTGCCAACATTTCTCGAAAGTTATGTTATTGTCTATCCAAAACTTATCCAGGTAGAGCTTGTGCAAGAAGTCATGGCCCTTGCTTTCTCAAATTCAGCTCTGGGCGAGTCCATTCCTTTGTTGTGGAGGGACGGCCGACTCAGTTGCATGTTGGCTACTGGTTGTGGGTATGCAGTTGACAGCACACTGACAGATGAAGTGTACGGCCCAGCAGGAAACGTGCAACTGAGCTGGCCACCCCTCAGAAACCACTGAATGGATGAACCCTGCACATAATTCGAGAATGCATTTCTGTGCACAGGCCACGACTTCTTGCGCAAACCCTAGAACACCTCACTGCCCCTTTCTTTCAAGTTTTTCATGTGAACCAGATAACTGGAATGCCAGGATGCTTCAGCAATACAGTTCCTTTGTGAACCCGACACCAGACAAAACCCATTATTGATTTCAGTATTTTTGCAGAATAATTTTATCCCCATGTCCATCGAATCATCTCTCGTAAAACTAGCAGAAGCTTATTTAAGCTGGGCATAGTCATTTTTACTTTATAAAATTCTTGGATGATGTTCCAAATGACATTCCTGTTGAAGTTGCCTCTCTTTCCTGTTGCCTCTGTTTCCTGCTCAAGTTGCCTCTCTGTCTTGTCCTATGTGAAAGAAAGTTATGTCAGGTAGTTGGACCGTACTGAGAAGCATGTCAAAAGTGAAGATTTAATGTTACTATATACATGTCTGTAATTTGCACTAGGTGTGAGGCATGTTAGGAGAAGCAAAACATCAAAAATTTCTCATTATATTGAGAAGTTAAGTCTTCTTTCCAGGGGCACTAGGTGATTCTCCTTCTCTACGAGTACTATTAATACTTTTGTACAATTACATACAGAAAGCTCCTGAAGTTTACTTCCCCCTGCAACTGCAAGAAGTATACCACAGCAAGTTTTTTTTTCCCCCTTAAGTAAACACCCAAGAGAGTGCTTCTGGAAATTACACGTAACTTTGAACAGCCTACACCCTACAGCAATACTTCATGCACACATACGCCTCATCAGGCAGCTTAATGTTGGCTGTGCTCAGAGACAAATGAATAGTTCTCAGCTAGTGCAGATTTTCTCCACTTGTGGCAGCCCAAGTGCAGTTGTAAAGTTATTGTGGACAGATAATAATATGACCATATTTTCTAAAGCTGAAAATAGGACTCTTCTCAACTGGTGTTTTTTTTTCCCTCTCTATTAGTGTTATCTTATGCCTTAAAGTTATGCAATTAGAAATCTAAAACCTTTTTGTGGATTTACTTATCAACCATCTGAAAATCTGCCATCACCTAGGTTCTTATTTATTCCAGTCTTAACTTAGTCCATTTCTCCTTACTCTTTTCTCTGTCCTCCTCCTCTTTCCTTCTCTTACTATCCACTTAGTCTTCTCCCACCTTTCTTTTCTCTCTGTTCATCTCCTCCTACCCCTCTCTCTACCTATCTCCATCTTCCCCTTTCTCTGCCAATCACCACCTCATCTCTCTGTCTTCCTCCTTCTCCACTTCCTTAGTCTATTGTCTCCTCCATCTATGAAAAATTATACAATTCCTTTAAATCTAATGGTGATCAGTGAAGTGGTGTCTTAAGTTTATTGCAAGGTACTCTACACCAATACCATATAAAATCTTAGGTAGATGGTGGTGTTCCTTTTGTTTTGAAGGTGAAGTGTGCAGAGTTTCATAAAGATCATTACAAAACTGTGGATTTATACCTTAAAAAATTTCCCATATACAGTCACTTTTCTCTTATTTTGAAGATAAAAATGAACACTATCCCAGTGCAGAAAATACGTGCATACATACATACATTTTATATATTAGATTAACAAATTATCATTATTGGTTTACTCAAAATATTTATTACGACGAAAGTAATATTATTACAATATGCAAAATATTATAATATACAACATTACTGTTCTATAAATATAAACACCAAAATAATTATGTTATACGAATCATAAATCTGTTGTTAGACTTTTTTTCCCCTGAAGGATTAATGTTCTTGAAAAGTTTGATATTGCTTCAAGTAATTGAAATTTATTTTAACAAGCCAGAAAGCATTCAGTATTTCATATTTTGTGTTTTTTCAGATGTCCACATTTCATTCAGACTTGCAAAAATTCGTTTTATAGCTGACAGTGATGATCCAAATTCTACCTTAGAAAGGTAGTGTAATTATTTTCTGTCATTATTCCACTAAGCAGTTCTGTCTGCAGCAGCAAACTGCTTAACATAAATAAATTCACTAAAATGGCATTTTGATCAATATTTGTTGGTTCACCAGAGGCATTTTTAATCATTGGAAGATATCTTTCAACATAACTCCATTGTAGGGCACTGTTAAGCAACATTAATACAAAGTTCTTATACACTTCAAATCTGTCAGTCCCTACTATTTGGTATTCAATATACTATGAGGAGGAAGTATGTGCTTCTGGTTGAAAATCCACTACTTTAAACTCACTTTCATCTAGGCCTAATTTATATAGAGCACATTTTACAACATTTGGGATAAAATTACTCTCTTCCTTCTCAGTCCAATTTTCTTTCAACTTGTAGAGAGCCATCTCTACTTAAACAGCTTTTCTAAACTCACCTCCTACTTGGAGAACTGGCTGGTAGAAAGTTGTGGTCTTGTTTGTGGAAAAAAAATGAAGAACAATCAAATGGGTTTACAAAAAATAATTTTATCATCACTGGACATATTTCCTAACTAATAAAAAAATATAGTACCTAAGTCCTATCAAAGCCTTAGATATCCTTCAGTCATTCTGTTACCACTATGTATGTGTGAAAAGTAAATTTTGTGAACCATTTCTACATCAATAGGTAAACAATCTGCAGCAATATTCTCTTGGGTACTGTATGTGCTGCTTATCCTCCTAAAGTATTTGATGATTCTACATTTTTAATTTGTGTTAAATATTTTTTGTTTCTGTATGTGCTGACCCACTAAAGTTGCTGTTGGTATTATAACCAGAGAGCACAATTATTCCATCTTTCCAGGACTTTCATCAAAATCTGAAATTCACACACACATACCCTGTAGCAGTAAAAATCACCAAATCAAAACAGGTAAAATCTTTTTCTTTCAGTGATTGAAAGTGCCTGTAAACACACATTTTTTGTTTTTTGTCTTTCTGGAACTCTCTTTGTAACATTTCACAATAATGAGACAAATATGTTCATAACAATGGCTTCAGGCTTCATGCAGTCAGTCATAAGACTGACCAATATCTTACTAGTTTTGAAGCTCAGTCCTTTGAGCAAAAACCATGACTTCTTTTACATAATAAGCCCAGGCTCCTTCAATCACAGCCAAATTAATTCACAATCTGTTGCTGAATTTGGAGGGAAAAACACAGTTCCACTTCTGGATGATGCTTTAATTTTGATGTTGCTCAATGTCCCTCTTCACTCCATGACACAAGGAAAAACTCACAGTTAAAAATTGCGTAATGAACATCAGAATTGAAATTTTATAAAAGACTTAATATTTGTTGATTTATGCATAATTCTTCTGAGTTGCTTTCAAATTTTCTATAAATTAGAAGCCCTGTGTCAGAGACTTACATACTTTTCTTGCAATGCAGCAGGGTACACATGTTCCACATCACACTAACTGTCACTGAGAGAGAGGAATTTAATTGTCGACGTGAAGTCTGTGTGAAACAAAACAATGTTGACTTTGTGACCATTCACATGATCTAATATCCGTAATGAATTTTATCCATTGATAACATATCTTTCATACTTACTAATTATGGACATAAATATTGTTCAAACATGATAAATTGGCTGACCAGTACTTATCTTTGAGCTGTACCGCCGATAGTTACACAAATGAAGAAACAGAAAAAAAGGGGACAAAAAGGACAAGCTTTCAGAACACAGTTCCTTCATCAGGTGGGAGAGAAGGGAAGAAGAAAGGATGGGAACGGAAGGGAAAGGCAATTCACGACCTAGATCACGAAGGTGGTGTTTTGGGAGTGTGGACGTCAGAGGTACTGCATGTTTGTACTGAGCCAAGCCAGAGAGGATATATATAACCAAAAAGGAAAGATCAAAGATCTTCTCTTTACTACTTGATCTTTCCTCTTTGGTTATATATATATATATATATATCCTCTCTGGCATGGCTCAGTACGAACATGCAGTACTTCTGACGTCCACACTCCCGAAACACCTCCTTTGTGACCTAGGTCGTGAATTACCTTTCCCTTCCATTCCCATCCTTTCTTTTTCCCTTCTCTCCCACCTGATGAAGGAACTGTGTTCTGAAAGCTTGTCCTTTTTGTCCCCTTTTTTCTGTTTCTTCATTTGTGTAACTATTGGTGGTACAGCACAAAGCTAAGTACTGGCCAGCCAATCTATCTCGTTTGAACAATATTTATCAAATCTGAGGAGAATTTTCATCATATCAAATAATTATGGACATAAACATTTAAATATTACATAGTATAACACAGAAAACAATAACTTCTACTTTCTAACAAAACAGGACAAAGAGGCATCTCAACCAAATCTACTGGGACACTAGGACTGCAGGTTGAAAACTAGTACTGTCCCATTCAAAACAGGATGTCTGGTCAGTTATGTGCTCTGCAGCAAGCATTGTATCAGATGAAGGGAAAAATTGCACACAAGCAGTGAAGGTACTGAATCTTATCGGCTTATAAACAAGTGATCAAAGATTGGTCATTCTCAAAAATTTTGTGCTGTCCGTAGTTTAATAAATAATCGAAAAAGCTAATGAGCACAAAAAGTCTGCAAAAAGAAAAACAAATAGTCAACCAGCGTTGACTGTTAGGCAGTTTGTGATACTGTTCCCAAGTTGAATCATCTAGTCCATTGCTAATGTGTGTACTCCGGTGGCACTTCCATCACCGACTGACTGAAACTGGCTAAATCTCAGATTTTAAGTGAATGGCAAGTGCAATCATTATTATGGGGATGTTTGTCCGTCTATGCAACTACAAATAAGAGGCAAGTTTTTTGTTACCAGACACGTTTTGTTTTATTGATAGTAAAAATCTTCAGTGATCTGTAATATGTTTACAATGTGATTTGATATGTGGATCATTTCTTTTACAATTCTAATTTTAAAATAAATTTTATTGAAAACATAAGGGTACTTATGAGGGTCATTTGAAAAGTCTGTGCAAAAATAAAAACTACTAACGTGTTTCCCGTACGGGAATTAGTTTCATAACTACAGAATTTGAGTACTGTGGCAGGGCGAAGCTGGAAATTTGTATTTGACGGGAGGCGTGCTTAGGTAGTCTTTGCAGGTGCGGTGATCACTGTGTCCCCAGTGGTGTAGGGGTCAGTGCAACTGCCTAGAAAGCAGGAGACCCGGGTTCGAATCCCAGCTGGGTACACATTTTCAGCTTTGCCCAATCGCAGTTGATGTCATATATTCTGTGAATATTAAACATTTTTGCTGTCAATTGCAAACTATCCTCATTATGTCGTTCAATTGACTTAAGTGTCACTTGAAAATGTTGTATTTTTTTTCTTCAAAAAATTAATACTGAAATCATCATAAGAATTGTTTGCTTTCTTTTTGTCTTGCAGGTGGTGAGCTTTTAAATTTTTTTCTGAGAGAATTTGAAAATTTGTCAGTAATGTTAGAACATGGAGTAGGTGGGGGGTGGTCAGAGGGGGCCAGTAGTTAAGTATAATTTTTAATTGTGCTGGTGGGCAGTATGGCACCTCGTAAATGTGTCCCAGTGTTCAGTGCAAAAGCTAATTGCTACTAGTTTTAAACTAATAATCTTTCCTCAATATTGTGTTTTCAAAATAAGCCACTAATTAAAATCTGTGACATTTAGTATTTTTACCCTTGTGTTTATACATTACTAACTGAAAACCCAGCATTGCCTGGGTATTTATTTATACATTCCTGCCTTGAGTTAGTACTTTTCTTATTGGCTCCTTTTATCTCTAAAAAACATATGTTTCTCCAGGATACTAGATTTAACAAAGTGTCAAACACAATGGAGAACCTATTTACGGATGTCACGTTTGTGATGTAATATCTCCTGAATTGTCTCCTACATAAACATTATTTACCAGGTTCGTGGAGTGGAATATTAGGAAACTGACTATGAAATGTGTTGTAAGTGAAGTTGGTGGTAAAGATGTAGTAAATTACAACCTCATGCTTACTAGGGCGAATCTTCATGCATTTCATTGTCTTTGATGTCACTGAACCCGAACTATATGTTGTAATACGATATTATTTCAAATGAATATTCAGTGGTTTTTATGTAAAATGTCTGGAAAATACATCGTGAATAGAGTTATTAGGAAAGACATAATAAATCAAATGTCATGTGTGATGAAGCTGTTTTTCATTAACCTAATTGTTTGATTCCATATCTCATGAAATATGTGTCATACTATGATAAATTTCGAATGTACATTCAGTGGTAAGTGTGTATATTGTCTGTGACATTTCTCACGAATAAAATTAATATTGTTTGAGTAATAAACTGTAAAGTCATGCCAAATGCCATAATTTTACTGCATGAACACCAAAAAAGTAGTAAGCGACAACTGGTTTTCCTTTCATCATTTTGCTGGGGTTGTAAGTGAGAAAGTGCCCTAAATGTTTGAAATTATGTTTAAAGTTTGTTGGAAGTTGCAAAGTCACACTATCATGTGTCGCAAGATGGGGAAGTTTTCATTTTTTATGATGCCGTATCTCCTGAACTATCGACCCTATCGCAAAATCCTTTCTTAGATCTTCTATATATAAACTACTGCCAAATTTCAACTTCATAGGCAAAGTAGTTTTAGAGATTTTGTGTTTAGTCAGTGAGTGAGTGAGTGAGTAAGTAAGAGAGCGTCCTTTCGCTTTTATTTAGATAGAGATATTCAAATAAGCAAAGTATACAAACTAAATTTCAGCTTCCTAGTATAGACTATTATTAACTTTGTCAATAATAGAGGATAAACAACAACTCAATGTAAAGATACTCACTGGGTCACTAATTGGCTCGTAACTTATGTCCGAATGCGTGCGTTTCTTTTCTGATGAAAATTTAAGCTGTGTGAATGTGGTTGTCCATTTTGTGTTCCTGCAAGTGGCTCAGTGAGCATCTTTATGGTGATTCGTTATCGATCCTCTATTATTAACATTCCAATTGGATTTTCCATTATTATTTACTTTGTTTTAAAAGACTCTTATTTTGATACCTGATACTAAATGTACATTTGTCTTTGATATTTGTCCCCCAACTGCCTCCCTTTCCAGTTTTGGGAACTTCAGTCATTTTAATCTCTTTGAGTTAACCAAACTAAAAGAGCCAAGCTCACATCAGTAATTACAAGAATTTGGTTATGAGTGATATTGCCTCACTAGACCCATCCTCAGCATAACTCTTATTTAATTGGGTAAAATATCTGCTAATTTGCGTCATGGCTTCTTAAAAAGACGAAAAACATGCTTTGTGTATTTCCATCTCTCATCTAATGGGAGAGCTCCGACAAACCCCACACTAGCACTCTCATTTCCTAGTTAACTTGTACAGCTTTAAGCCAAGTGAAACCTGTCACTGTAAAAAAGACTCGCATCTGTGTGCACAGATGCTGCTCCCAATACATCCAGGACCTCTGTTTCCAAACTATCTGAAATTTTCTTTCTGTAAGTCTGTTCCATGTATTCAAAGGGTCTTCTCTCCCCAGATTGGCACAACCATACATTAGTATGATTCTTCCAGGATTCAGGCACCTCTGCTCTCCCTGAATCAAAACTGCCAATGAGATTGATGAGGGCCAGCCAATGTGCGGGCATGCCTGAATGTTGTTTTTAGGCATCTGCCACTTCCGACTAAGTGTATGCTGGGCTCGTTTCCAAATCGTCCCTCAGTGACAAGATCTGAAACATTTAGAGCAAAATGTTTGCACACCTTCCCATGTTTGGATAACAGAATGCAGACAGTTATCTGAAGTACACACATTTCACCTTGGAGGGTAATTGGATCAGAACACAAAGGGTATTTGTCCACTATTTAGCAAGCTAAACCCAAAAATTCAAATAGTGGCAATCATATTTATATTTTTTGCCTCTGTTATTCATTATTCATTTATTTTTTTGGTATATTATTTAGTGTAGAATATAACTATTAATTACCTCTGTCTGAATTTATCTTTCATTGTGAAATAAGTTTTTGGTTGATATTGTGTTTATATTGGACCTACAAAACAATTTTATTTTTGATACACACCAAACATCAAAGTAAAACATGTATATGTTGCAGGTTATTGTCGCAGCCTTAACTAGTGATGTTAGCCACACTAGGAGAGCACGCCAGATAGCTGACTCAGTAAGTATTAAAACATTGAGAGAGAGAGAGAGAGAGAGAGAGAGAGAGAGAGAGACAGAGAGAGGGAGGCGGGGGGGATTGTTAGCTTATTACTAAAGCAAAAGTATGTCACTACAAAATTGAGCTCCTCAAATGTAAAATTTCTATAGTAGTGGTAGGTTATGAGGAAAACATTTATGAAGATACATTTGATTTTTCATAAAAAGTAATTCTTTTTAAAACCTGGGGGACAAACTTAATGTCTAACTGAGAAACAGAAGATTACCACAGTATCATTTAATGCTTAAGTTGAATGATTATTTTGGCTCTTTGTGTAGTGTGTTGCAAAAAATATAATTTGATTTTTGGTTTTATGTCATTTAACTCTAAAATAATTCACTTAAGCAAATTGCTATCACATATATAGCAAATGCAGAACTGATGACAACTCTTACTACTGTGTATGTACTGTAGTGAAGTCGGAGTGATCAAACCTTCTATACTGCCACTATTTTAGATATTCTGCCTTGCTGATATGTAGGGCTCAGATTTTCATGACAAATAATTTCTTTTCCTGAAAATTATGAATCCAACTATTGTAGTGTAGAAAAATGTATTTTTATTTTGCATGATGTTTACATCTCTTTTTGGTAATAGATCATATTACATGCAACTTTTGCCAAAAATGCTTATACATATTTCTTGTTTCTTTGCACAATAATACTCAAATGACATTTTTAGTTGATATTTTCACAAAGACAGGTCTATTAAAGACAGTTTATCAATCTAGTCAGTTTAGTGGTGTAGGAGATTGTTGCAAAGTTTGACAAAATACTCTCTAAGCTAACAAAGACAGCACTCTGGTTGCACTGTTGAGTTGGAATGTAAACGCAGTCTGACTCAACTACACTATGTGATCAAAAGTATCTGGACAACTCAAAAACACATGGTTTTTTATATTACTTGCATTGTGCTGTCGGGTACACCATATCAGCAACCTAAGTAGTCAATAGAGGTCATCAGAGAGCAAAATTTGGTGCTCCACGGTACTCACGGGCTTCGAACTTGGTCAGGTGCTTGTCACTTGTCTGCATGTGAGATTTCCACACTCTGCTCTTTCTCATGTGATTGTGAAGTGGAAATGTGAAGGGAGATGTACAGCACAAAAGCGTACAGGCCGATCTTATCTGTTGACTGATTGAGACCGGTTGAACATGGTCATACAGTGTAATAGGCAAGCATCTACCAGACCATCAGGGTCCACTCACAGTACTATGATAGTTGGGGGAGATGAGAAAACTTGGGTTTCATGGACAAGCGGCTGCCAATAAGCTACACATTATGCAGGTCAATGCCAAACGACACACCTATTTTGTGTATGGGGCATAAACATTGGATGATTGAACAGTGAAAAAAATGTAGTGTGGAATTATGTACACATTGTGGCGATCTGATGGGAGGATGTATGTATGGCGAATGTTCAGTCATCGTCATCTGCCAGCATATGTAGTGACAACAGTAAAATTTGGAGGCACTGAGGTTATGGTATGTTCATGTTTTTCATGGAGGTGACTTGCACCCCTTGTTGTTTTGCATGGCACACAGCATATGATTCTTTTAAGCACCTTCTTGTTTCCCACTGTTGAAGGAAAAATTTGGGGGTGGTGATTGCAACTTTCAACACACTCGAGCGTCTTTGGTGGATTGGTTGCATGACAATAACGTTTCTGTAATGGACTGGCCTGGACAACGCCTTTGGGATGTTTTGGAACGCTGACTTTGTGCCATGCCTTACCAACCTACATTGATTCGTCTCAGTGCAGCACTCCATGAAGAATGGGCTGCCATTCTCCAAGGAACCCTTCCAGCAACCGATTGAATGTATGTCTGCTAGAGAGGAAGCTGTCATGAAAGCTTAGGGGGGTCAACACTGTATTGAACTCCAGCATTATCGATGGAGGGTGCCATGAACTTGTGCGGATGCAAGGTGTCCTGATACTTTTGATCTCACAATGTGTCATAAGTAAATTGCTCCAACAGCATGAAGTCAAGAGGTTCTTCCCCTCTCCCCTTGATTTTGTTGGGAGACAATATTTCAGCACTGATGAGCAAATATTTTGTAAACAATGTGAAGTCAAAGTTAGTGGAGAAAAGTATTTTTGAGTAAAATCGGCACAATTACGCTGTCTAGTTTTTAATCATTTGCAAGTATTTCCTTGCAAATGATTAAAAACTAGACAGTGTAATTGTGTAAGAGAGGTATGAGTGAAGTAATAAATGAAGCCTTTACCTTCAATTTTCATCTGTGAGAATTCAAACTTCATGATCATTGTGATCAATTTGTAGTCTTTTCTTATGACCGTACTGGCGGTCCTGTCTTCTCTGCTGTCCTCATCATTTGAGAAAGAAACTACAGTATTTGGAATTGTTTTTTCTCAAATTCCCTCTTCTTGGTCTATCTTTTAATGTCATTCCAAACGTGATTTTTTTTTCCTCCACTTATATTGCATTACTTGTATGACAGCCTCATTCACCAGTTTCTCAGTGTCTTGTAGCATAAAAGTTTTATAAAATGATTTCACCACCATTTGTCTTCTGTTATATTTAGTCACAATCCAGATTTCAGCTGTCGAGCCATTTTCAAGTGTACAATTAGTTACAATAATTGTACACTTTAAAATGACTCTACAGCTGAAATTTAGGTTGTGACTAAATATAATAAAATAAACAGCCAAAGGGTGGTGAAATCATTTAATAACTATTGCATAACTGTGGCTTATAAATACAACAAAATATTTGATAAAATGTTTGTTTGCCTTGTATTGTGTGCTATGAGTCCAGACAACTTCCTTGTCATTGAATGGCAGTGGTACAGAGGAAGATGTATGACTCTGTGGCCGTGATTCTGTGCTATTGAATAAATAATGTGCTGTGTTTTCTCTGATTTGTTTTCTCTCGCTAATTCTTAAAGTTCTGCTTTTCACATTATTTGTTAAAAGCGTATGTTTTCCTTTAAACAGACATAATTTCAGCTTTCCTTGTGGATGCAGTTGGTGGGTTTTTCAACTGAACTGAGTGATAACGGTGCATTATGAATTAGAAAAACACCTCCTGAGCTTGGAAATCTGCAGTTTGTTTCTTTTTATTTTTTGCTTGAAAAAACAACATAGCACCAGGGTCAAAGTCGTTAACAGGGCCAAAATGAAATAGAATACATCACCAGCTTTTGCATTTGGAGTGCACTCGTGCACACCCCCCCCCCCCCCAACCACACACACACACACACACACACACACACACACACACACACACACATACACTCATGATGTGTATCAGCAGTCAATGAGACTGATCTTGCGTGATGCATGTTCACTCACCTTTTCTCAAAACATATTCATTTGCTTTGTGTTCACTGGTAGCAGTTCCTGGAAGAAATGATTTCTGTATGCCACAGTGTCTCTGCATTCCATTAACACTTTTCTGCCAGCAAAACTTCCACCTTGAAGCCAAGTTTTCTTAATTCATTGGAAAGGCTTGTTGCACCACCTATAAGCAAATAGATTTCTGACACCTGTGATATTGTTTCCTGCTGTAATATGAATGTATATGCTGCCTAATACATTTTCATGGTACTTTTATATATTTCTCAAATGACAGTTTCTTCCTTCTCTTCCAGGGTGTTGCAAGACCAAAGCTTTTGGATGAATTCACACTGCCCTCCTTTCACTCTCTTCATTGTCACAGTAGAGATCTGCTAAGTATCTTCCATTCTATCACTCATGTTACTGGTAGTAAAGGAGTGCAGTAGTCCTTTGCCCTTTTGAATTACTCATAAGTTGAGTATACGTTTACATGATCGCCATTTCATGGTAACACTTTTTGTGAACTTCATTTCTCCTTTGCTACAAGCAGTCAGTATCACAGTAATTGTAAAACTCACTGGTTAAATTTGTGAAATACATGTTTGCTTCCTTTATTTTAGAACTATGAAGTGTGCAAGAGGAATAAAAGAATTATGTGGCAGCAGTCAGTTGTCTTGTAGCAGTGACCAGCAATGACTTATGAAAATAGTTTTAGGGAATTGTTCAACTTTTTCTTAAATTTAAGTGCAACTGTTTAAAACAATATATCATCCCTCCTTTGATAATCCTGAATTCAATCGTAGAGCTGTTGCAAAATGTTAGCTGCACTAGATGTACACCCTCACATATCCCCAAATTGTTTTGTTTTAAATGTAAAAAGGTTGTATAATTACATTATTTTCAATTACAGGAGGCGCCAGACAATGGATCAGTGCTGCCAAAGAATCTCTCTAAGGATTACTCAGAAAATTATCCAGTAGTATTCAATATTATTCTGTGGTTCATGGTGGCATTTGTATTCTCTTTGATTGCCATATCAAGTAAGTAATTTTTGAATATGTAGACTCCACAAATACAATATACAATGATTGATTAACTGTTATAACACAGAATTGGTGACCATTGCTTACCTTCAGGGTGCAAAATTTTCAAAACTATAAGACCATTCACAATGATCCTATCTTTTGAAAGTATTAATTCCCTCTATAGGTTCTTTTAAGAGGGGAAGTGGGGTGGGGGAAGGCATGACATCACTTGGCAGTTACTGTGCTCTTTATGTCGGCCATTTGCTGTTGTTTCTAGTAGTATTTTTTTCCACTTGCTTGAGTGTAGTGTGTAACCTGTCATATTCAGAAACACAACAAGGAGTTTTCACATAATTTTCCATTGGTTCCCAATAGACTTGAAACTGTCACATGATTGGCTTGTCATTGATAATGACAGGACAAGATCAATATTTAAAAATACGATAATATGTTCTGAACACTTTCATCCATGGGATTACAAATGGAACATGCAAAATTAGTTTCTGGGTTTGTTTACTAGGAGTTCCTGAAGTTGCATGCTATTCCATTCCAGAAAATACCTAACTGTCAAGGCAATGAAGCTAGTTTTACTCCTTGTGACCACTCAATAAGCGATGTAACAGAAACAGTGTGAAATTTCACAGTGGCTAACCCCTTGACTCGCATTTGGAAGGATAGTGATTCAGCCCCTCCTCCGACCATCCAAATTTGGCTTTTCCATGATTTTCCTTAATTGCTCCAGAAAAATACTGAGATGTTTTCTTTCAAATGGCATGACCAATTTTCTTTTCCAGTCTTACCAAAAACAATCTGTGCTTCTTCTCCATCTTTAATAACTACACTGTCTATGTGATGTTAAATCATAATCTTCCTTTCTTCCTGTGAACATCACAGTAACATCATAGGACTGTGGAAGAGGGCTCTCAAAACATTTCCCAAGAAAATAAAACTGAAAAAGTTGGTTAACACAAGTCTGTCTGACCAAGTCCAAATAAATAGAGTAGGCAATTGCGGCTCAAACATCTGTTCCTGATGGAAAGGAGGATAGAGTCCACATAATGTCTGTGTTTCACTCGTGAACAAATTTGGTGCCTGATAAGTACATACTTTGAGAGCTTGCCTGTAAGAAAGAACTTTGATTTGCCTTGCCAATCAACAATACAATTTAAAGAACACTAGGTTTAATTATGGATAGGTCAGCGATTTTGTTATAGCTGTCATAAACTGTAAAGAAACTGGCCATCCTTTCGGCTACAATTCATCTGACAGTGGACGTCGTAAGAATGTAGCCATAATTAGATCTTTTTCTTGAAATGGAAGCAGCCAATATATTTGCTGCAACAATGATATGTAATTTGTTGCAACAATTATTACAGTACTTGTAGGATTTGTAGTTCACACTGTAATGCTTCCATGCAATAAAAAAATGAAGACTTATTGAGTTGTCAGCTTGTCTCCGTTCCACTGTACAGGTGTCAAGGAGCTGTTCCCCCTGGAAGACAATGGATTCACACTCTCCTGTAGCTGCCTAACTTGAGAATAGGGTGTCAGTAATCGTTCGTCACACCAAAGAGGATGAGGGGTGGGGTGAGAGAGTCTGGGAAGGAGGAGGGTGCGCTCCCTCCCTAAGAAAACTTTAAAAATTATAAACCTTATTTTGTGTTCATAAATATTTTCCAGGAATGAAGGCTATTTTAAATGAAAAGAATAAAGTTAGATGGAGAAAACCTAAATAAAATATTTGTGTACATATCAAGGGTGGCTTAGAAACATTCCTGTAATTTTCAAATACTGCAAAGTGAATTCATTTTTGTCTCACAAATTATTAATGAAAATAAAAGTAAAACATTGAATCAAAATCCAGTCACATTATTAAATAAGACATCTGTTTTATTCTGAGTTAAAAACATGAAATATTTACGCCGCCTCCTCATCCACTGCCTCTTTTTCTTCTTCCTGGATCTGCTTATGCTTGAATCCTAGTTTTCATTGTTGAATGAACATGATTCTTTCTTGAGTGATAACCTTGTTGCACTCTTTGCAGCCTGACTCTGATCCTAGCTGCTCAACACTGCTGTAAATTGAAGTACACGTTAAACACCCCCCCCCCCCCCCACACACACACACAGTGAAAGCAATTCTTTTCCTAAATGACTTGAACTTCTGCCACCTGGTAAAGCATGTGGACTATAAAGCTGGGACCAAAGACCATGTACTCATAATAGATCAAAGAATTAATGTAATCCTGGCGGGTGAGCATGCATTTGGTAGGTGTGGTGGAGGATGAATAAGTGGGACTTGGTTCAGGGAAAATGCTATTGTTAATGTTTCCTAAGAATTACTATGTACTCAGGCAGGAAATATGATACGAGGGTTGTCTGCAAAGTAAGTTCTGTTTCTATTTCTATCCACGGCAGCGCTATGATCACAGTTCCGAGCATGCGCGGCAGTTACTGACTCGAGGAGAAGACATGTACGCCATTTTCAGATTGTTGCTGCCGATGTGTGCTTTTTATTGCTTCTTTATAATGTCTGCTGTAATTGAAAATGGCGCTGCGTGTGAAATCAGATCTGCAATTCGTATTCTAAACGCAAAGAAAGTTACCAAAGGAAATTCATTGGCAAATTTGCGAGGTTTATTGACAAAATGCTATGAGTGATTAAATGGTTAGAATATGGGTCAGACTGCTCAATCGAGGACGTGCTCCAGCACACGATGAATGTAACCAAACAACTCTTACGGGAATTTCACTGGGACAGCCCAGACGTCGATCCTAGCGACTTTTCATACACCTAAAATCTGTTCTTGTGATAAACACTTAGATTGTGACGAGCGGAAAGAAGAAGTTACCACATACACAGGCGGCAACCTTCTATGAAGAAGGCATACAAAAACGTGTGCCACGTTATGACAAGGGCATACGAAATTTCGGATGCTATGTAGAAAAGTAGCCATTTTAAATCACATAGACACATGGAATCACAGTCAATCATGTAGAAGAGGCAATTAAATTAACACGACTTAAATTTTCGTCTACAGCCTTCATCAGAAAAAGAGCATGCATACATTCATACAGTCCCTTGGGCACAACTCTTGCATATGACTGCCATCTCTGGTCACTAGTCTGAATGTATGTATGCTCTTTTTCTGGTGAAGACAATGTCCAGAAAATTTAAGTTGTGTGGATGTGATTGTCCTTTCATTGTGCCTGTCTGCGCCAATCCTCATTTTATTGTGATTACATCCTGGACTTCTCATTGTCAGGTGTTGAACTGCATAATGCGATGCACAAAATCAAATGGATAAGAGATATTAAAAATTGTTTCCCTGTGGGAGATTTCGGTTACTAAGTGTGTACAAGCTGGTGCTGGCTGTCAAGTGATCTAACACATTGCTGAATGATTTGAGTAAACTAGCCAGAACATCTTACTTTCTAGTCTGTATACCTTGAAGTCTTCTCTCTTAAACAAAATGAGTAGATTCCTGTTATCATGAGGTATGATGATCTGCATTTCACTCTCAAATCTCCACCCAAACTTTCCACTCTTCCTCTATGAGATAGGAAATAACATTTCTGAAAGAATATTTCCAAGTAACGTTATCCCTTTGGGTCACACAAATACTAGTGGATGTGATGGGCATTGAAATTTTGTTTTATCCTTCTTTATTGGAGCTTTACTGGAGCACATTACAGTTAAAAAAAATCAATTTAAACCCATATCCTTCCCTTTTTCCTCCCCTTTTTTCCTCTTTTTCCTGAAGAAGCTGCCAGTGGTGGCGAAAGCTTGTATGTGTGTTTGAGTGTGATTTTTATTTTTATTTGTGTCTATCGATGAGCTGGTCCTTTTGGGTAAGTCATCCGCTTTCTATTTTTTTATATTTGTTTATCCCACCAGGATAGTTTCCTTCTATACTTTTCGTTTCATAGACTACTAATTTTGAATTTTTAAGATTTATTATTATGCTAATATTATATTTTCATTCATATTTATTTATTTTTTTTTCCCTTCAAGCTAGTCATTTTTTTCCTTTTATGCAGAATTTGTAAGTACATTACATACAACACTTCGTTCTATTTCTCAAAAAAATGTTTATTTGTTAGGCACAATCCAGAATCACACACTTATCATGACCATCTAGGCCTATGTTGCTTCTTTTTTGAACTACAATTTACACATAGTTTAGATTTGCTACAAACAACAAATGCACTTCATTGGATTTTCTTTTGTCCACAGAGACTTTCATTCTAAATGTCTTTTTAGGGTGAGAACCATGTAAAAATACTGGCCAATTTTCACAAGATTTTATAGTTTTCTGAGAGCTTGTTGTGCAAAGTGGTATCTAGATGGCCTAAGTTATAAAGTGCTCATTGAAAGCAAGCATATTACATTTAGCTGCATGTTGTGCCATCCTATTCTGGACCACAGTTTACCAGTGGCCATTCATTCTGATGGACAGCCGGTTGGTCGTCATACCAATGTAAAAAGGTGCAGCCGAGTTTGCAAATCACATAACTGCTTTCAAAGGTGGTGTGGCTTCTGATGGGGTAGGAAAGGACAGTGATGGGACTGAATATGAAGTACTGGATTTGGCAGGTCTTGGGTTGGGGTCTTCCTCGGGGATATGATACCTATGGTAAGTAGCTGGAATTGGGAGTGGAATAGTAATGAACGTGAATGTTATAGAAGTTGGTTGGGTGATGTATAACCAATATGTGTTGGAAGGATATTCAGTAGGGTCTCTTTCATTTCATGGTATGATGATAAAGAAAGAATTGACATTCCAAACTGAATTCTCCATAGTTAGAGAAACCAGTAATTCTAGTAAGATTTTTAAGTGAGAAGTGATACAGATCTGTACAAAGAAAGACAGAAGCAAGAGTAGTGAAGAAGGCATTCCTATTTCCAATAAAACCAGTTGAAAGAAGAAAAATGGGAAGAGAGGAGGTCTAGGAAAATTAGGGAGATAAAATTAATGGGGTTCAGGGATCTGAGAACAGGAAAGAATAAACCAATATTGCACTACAGGGCTGAATGTTTATTGACTGTAATGCTATGAAGTAAGTAAAGAAGGGAGGGAGGGAACTGCTATGATTTTCTGCTAGGTTAGTGCAGGAATCTAGTGAATTCCATAAATCAGTTTTCACTGGTGAAGATTTGATTTATTGGTAATGTTAGAATAAGTTAACTTTGGCTCAATGCATGTAGGTGAGTTATGTAATGTCCTTTGTAGCAGAATGTGTGTTCCCAACATAGCATAATAATCATCCTTCAAACATAGTAAGTATGCTGGCTAGTCTGCTTTAGGTCTCTCACCCTTTGATAAGATTGGGAAATGAATTTGAAGTGAGAAGCTGTTGGATTATGAGTATTAAATGAAGAAAGACTAAAATTGTTAACAGAAAATGTGGGGAGGTTAGGACAAATGATCTGAAGTAGTAGTTCAAATGGTGACATATCCTGCGAGTTGTGAAAAGGAAAAGTGGAAATGGAAGAAATAGTGCATAGGTTGAGCTATATTTTTGTATGATTTCAGAATATCATTGTTGTAGCAGATGTCTGCTATTATAACAAAAGTAGACAACAACTGTCCAATGATTTAGTTTTTTGCCTGTATCCTTGCATGAATTAAAGGTTCTTGATTGATGTTTCTGGTTATTGTTTCATTTCCTCAAAATATTATTTTTAATGCAACTCTTTTTTATTAATCTTTCAACTCTCAAAAAAAAAAATGTTTGAATTGTTTCAGCTGCTATTTCTACAATGGACCCTGGACGCGATTCCATTATTTACCGAATGACGAGTAATCGTATGAAGAAAGACAATTAGTGTCCTTGCATCATTCCATTTATAAAAATCATTTCTGAATAAGTGTTAGTAAGGGTGTTGGATTTATTACTCTTGTAATAGATGAGTGAGTGGAATGTGGGAGTGAAAAAAATTGGTTGTAAATATAATGTGGATTAAATAGTTTGTTACATATGTAAAATATATGATCAGTTTTGTATGTACAGTATCCATAGGGAACTGAATATCAGTATTGTTAATTATATATTGTTTGTGTACAGTGTTAAAATTTGTAACATATGCTTTTACAATTCTATATACTATTTATTTGTACAGTAAATTAAGCTGTATGAACCGTTTCAATCTTAGAATTCAATATATAGTGTAGTGACTTAGATGGAAAGACAAGAATGACAAAATCAATATATACATACTAAATGTGTAATATGTCTGTACATGCTACCAAAACATCATAACCAATTTTTGCATCCCCTTGTACATCATATGGTGTAGTAACCCTGTATCCCCCATATGAGTATAAGGTTTTGTTTTGGAACTCCAGGAATTAGTTATGAAGAAATCACAATTTTCATGGTTTTATCTAAAAATGTCGTATCTATCTGTTTGAACAAGGGTACTCTCCAAAGCTAATATATATGAATTTTTATGGGATTTTCACTGATAACGTGTGTAGGTTGTGCAACATACTACCTTTATTTAATCAAAATTGGATAAAGGGAAAATAGATATCCTTTTTAACATGTTTACCTCATAACACTAATAAGTTTTTTATTAATATGTAAAAACTCTACTACAGCAATGTGATAGTTTTGTTCTATTTATTTATTTTAGGCTAGTGGCTGGGCAGTACTTCCGTCTCAGTAACACAAAAAATGGTGAAAATAAACATAGCTAGCTTTAGGACTCCATCCTTCTTCAGGCAGGAGAGGAGGAGGAGGAGAAGAAGAAGAAGAAGAAAACTTCTTCCTTTCTCCTCCTGCCTCTCTCCTGCCTGAAGAAAGATTGCGTCCAAAAGTTAGCTTCATTTTTTTTTCCATTCTTTATTGTAGTACTGTTGATGGTACTTAGTTGTGCAAGTACTGGCTAGCCACTTTATACTATATCCTTTAGTTGGACAATCTAACATGAAAGGTTTCAGGATCAGCTCATGCAAGAAGTTGTAGCCCCCGCTTTCTCAACTTGCGCGCTGGATGAGGCCATTCTTTTGTTTCTGAGAGACGGCCGCCTAAGTTGTGTGTTGCCTACTGCTCGCGGGGCTTAGCAGGCAACAGGCAACTGAGCCGGCCGCCCCTCAGAAACAAAGGAATGTACTCACCTTTTGCACAACTCGAGAATGTGTTTCTGCGCATGGGCCACGACTTCTTGCACAAGCTCTACATTCCAACTTGGAGTGCTACAAACAAGAAGGGAAATTGAGTGAGGAACTGTATAAAATATTGTAGAGGGAAACATTCCGGATCAGAAAAGTATTTATAAAAATTGAGGAAGGTTTGACTTACCAGGCAAAAAGCCACCGGTTCATGGACACACACACACACACACACACACACACACACACACACACACACACACACACACATAAAAACATACACATACACTAAAACTGAGCTTTCGCAACCCTGGGTTGTTTCTTCAGAAAAAGAGCAGGGAAGTAGAGGGAAAGGAAGAGGATGCAGGTTTTAAAGGAGTGGGTGAGGAGTCATTCCAATCCTGGGAGAGAAAGGCGTACCTTGAGGGGGGGGGGGAAGGATAGGTACACACACACACACACACACACACACACACACACACACACACACACACACACAGCCTATGTCTTCCTTGGTGTGTGTGTGTGTGTGTGTGTGCGTGTGTGTGTGTGTGTGTGTGCGTGTGTGTGTGTGTGTGTGTGTGTGTGTGTGTGTGTGTGTGTGTGTGTGTGTGTGTCTGGGGTGGGGGGGGGGTTTGTAGGTTTGGTTTACCTATCCATTTTCCCCCCAAGGTAAGTCTTTCCTCTCCCTGAATTGAAATGGCTCGTCACCCACCCTCTAAAACCCACATCATTTTCCCCTCCCCTCCCCTTCCCTGCTCTTTTTCTGAAGAACTGTGTGTCCACGAACCTGTGCCTTTTTATCTGGCAAGTCAAACCTTCTTTACTTTTTAGAACTTAAAAAAATTTTAATTTTGATCCATGTAAATGAAAAAGTCATACCTGATTAAATAATAAAGTATTATGCTGAGAACCCCTGTGAGTGAGGTGTATACAGCTTTGAATTAGCCAGTAATCACGTCCTAAATGAGAAACAGTGCAGAATAAACAAATGCTTATTGATGCCATTGCAACAACTAATCAATGCAAGCAGCCGAGCAAGTGACACTGGCTGAAAAATAACATGACAGCCAAAACATTGTATAATGAAATTTTTTTTATTATTTTAAACTCAAAGTTGCTTAACATGAAAGTGCTTGGCCCAAGCATATCATGGTTGCCCAGGAAAACCAGTCCACAGACTACAGCGCAATCCATATTGAGAACCTTAATAAACAATAATGTCACTGAGTGTCTGCTGAGTGAACCACTGCAAAGGGTGAGGGGAACAAAGAAATCAGAGCTAAAATTGTGGCCTCACTCCTATGTTTTCTTTACTCACTAGAAACTACTAATAGCAATAAAATAATAGTACATACATAACATCAGGCCTAGTACAGCATAAACAATAAAACCAAATATGCACTGTGTACTACAATTGTCAAGTGAGAAATTTATATATAAAACTGTGAAATGCTATTCTGAAGAAGTTCTCAGGTCAATGTCTGCATATTACTGTTTTACCTTCCTTTTTTTCCCCTAAGGTAAGTCCTTCCACTCCTGGGATTGGAATGACTCCTTTTCCACTTCCTTAAAATCCACGTCCTTCCCTTTTTCCTCCCCTTTTTTCCTCTTTTACCTGAAGAAGCTGCCTGTGGTGGCAAAAGCTTGTATGTGTGTTTGTGTGTGATTTTATTTGTTTCTATCGATGAGCCGGTCCTTTTGGTAAGTCATCTCTTTTCTATTTTTTTATATATATTATAGAGGGAAACTTTCCCTGTGGGATAAACAAAAATAGAAAAGAGATGACTTACCAAAAGGACCGGCTCGTCGATAGAAAAAAAAAAAATCAAACACATACAAGCTTTCGCCACCAGGGCAGCTTCTTCAGGAAAAAGAGGGGAAAAAGGGGAGAAAAATGGAAGGATATGGGTTTTAAGGAAGTGGAAAAGGAGTCATTCCAATCCCAGGAGTGGAAGGACTTACCCTAGGGGAAAAGAGGAAGGTAAACCAATACACACACACACACACACACACACACACACACACACACACACACACACACTCAGACATATCAAAACGCAAACACACCTAGACAGACATTTGTAAAAAGCAAAGAAGTTGGACAGAGATACCAATTGAGGCAGAGGCTCTGTCCACAGAACCAAGGCAAAGATGCTAAAGATGGTGGGCGGGAATTTGAATTAGCGGAGGTTGAGACCAGGTGAGCAACGGGAAGAGAGAATATGCTGAAGGGCTAGTTCCCATCTCCGGAGTTCTGAAGGATTGGTGTCAGTGGGAAGTATCCAGATAACCCGGACAGTGTAGCAATGTGCCAAGATGTGCTGGCCGTGCACCAATGCGTGTTTAGCCACAGGGTGATCCTCGTTACCAACAAACACTGTCTGCCTGTGTCCATTCATGCGAATGGACAGTTTGTTGCTGGTCATTCCCACATAGAACACTTCACAGTGCAGGCATGTCAGTTGGTAGATCACGTGGGTACTATCGCAAGTGGCTCTGCCTTTGATCGTGTACACCTTCCGGGTTACAGGACTGGAGTAAGTGGTGGTGGAAGGGTGCATAGGGCAGGTTTTACAACGGGGGCGGTTACAAGGGTAGGAGCCAGAAGGTAGGGAAGGTGGTTTGGGGATTTCATAGGGGTGGACTAGGAGGTTACGGAGGTTAGGTGGGCGGCGGAAACACTCTCGGTGGAGTAGGAAGGATGTCATGAAGGACGGATCTTATTTCGGGGCAGGATTTAAGGAAGTCGTATCCTTGCTGGAGAGTCACATTTAGAGTCCACTCCAGTCCCGGAAAGTATCCGGTGACAAGAGGGGCACTTCTGGGATTCTTCTGTAAAAGGTTCTGAATTTGGGGGGATGAGGTAGTAGCTCTGGCAATTTGTTTCTCTACCAGATTAGGAGGATAGCCGCGGGATGTGAAAGCTGTTAATAGGTTGTTGGAGTACTGGTTCAGAGCTTCAGGACTGGAGCAGACTCGTTTGCCACGAAGACCTAAGCTGTAAGGAAGGGAACGTTTGATATGGAATGGATGACAGCTGTCATAATGCAGGTACTGTTGTTTGTTGGTAGGTTTGATGTGGACGGATGTGTGGAGTTGGCCGTTGGACAGATGGAGGTCGACATCGAGGAATGTGGCATGGGATTTGGAATAGGACCAGGTGAATTTGATGGGACCAAAGGAGTTGAGGTTGAAGAGGAAATTCTGGAGTTCTTCTTCACTGTGTGTCCAGATCATGAAGATATCATCAATGAATCTGTACCAAACTTTGGGTTGACAGGCTTGGGTATCCAGGAAGGGTTGCTCTAAGCGTCCCATAAATAAGTTTGCGTACGAGGGGGTCATCCTGGTTCCCATGGCTGTTCCCTTTAGTTGTTGGTATGTCTGGCCCTCAAAGGTGAAGACGTTGTGGGTTAGGATGAAGCTGGCTACGGTATTAAGGAAAGAGGTTTTAGGTAGGGAAGTGGGTGGTCAGCGTGAAAGGAAATACTCCATCGCAGCAAGGCCCTGGGTATGTGGGATATTTGTGTATAAGGAAGTGGCATCAATGGTTACAAGGATGGTTTCAGGAGGTAACAGGCTGCGTAAGGATTTCAGGCGATCGAGGAAGTGGTTGGTGTCTTTGATGAAGGATGGGAGACTGCACATGATGGGTTGAAGGTGTTGGTCTATGTAGGCAGAGATTCGTTCTGTGGGGGCTTGGTAACCGGCCACATTTGGCCGGCCTGGATGATTAGATTTGTGAATCTTAGGAAGTAGGTAGAAGGTAGGAGTGCGGGGTGTCGGTGGGGTCATGAGTTTGATGGAGTTGGGTGAAAGTCATCTCTTTTCTATTTTATATATGCAAGCTTTCGCAACCTAATTGCTTCTTCAGGCAGAGTAGGGAAGGAGAGGGGAAAAAGAAATGATGAGGGTTTTAAGGGAGTGGGTAAGGAGTCACTCCAGTTCTGGGAGCGGAAAGACTTACCTTGGGAGAGAGAAAAAGGAAGGTAAACAAATACTCATATACACAAGCAAACACACGTAGGCAGACGTCTGGTAAGTAAAGTTCATCTACTTTTTATATATATTTTTCCTCTGTAATATTACTGTTATATTCACCCTCACCCGTTTCCCCTACCATCCCATCACTGCCACACATTATTCAGAATGCAGCAGAAAATATGGTGGTTGTGTGTCTGTGAAGAGTGTGTGTGTATGTGTGTGTGTGAAATTGTGTTAAAGTTAATCCAGTTAAATTTCTTAGATGCTGGGAGCTCAGTTGTTGTTTCTTCTGTTAGCATTTTTTTTAAGCAGTCAGTGAAAGATCCAGGGTGGAATCTCAATAATACAGGTGAATCACTTAACACGTGCACTGCAGATGTTGCGGAAACAGAAAGTGTGACTGATGGGCAGTTTTCACAGAGTGGATTGGTAGTCAGGGGCTCGTATTTTTTGCCAAGAAACAGATTGTAATATTACTTGGAAAGTGAATTTTCTTATGCAAACATACAGTTTTTAAAGGGAACAATGGTTGTTTCTGTCATGCACCGGAATTTTTGACACCAGCTGTGTACAAATAATTTTGAATATGTTTAGTTTGGCATCTACAACCGTTCAAAGTTTTGGTGGTGGAGGCTGCAGTAGTGTAGCTGAGTGGCTAGCCCGTAGGGCACGGCCCACTGTCTCAGAACCACCAGTCAGTCAGCTACACTGTCGTAGCCTCCTCCCCCAAAATTTTGAATGGTGGCAGCTGCCAAACTAAACGTGATAAAAATATCATTCAAAATTCTTTGTACACAGCTGGTGTCAAAAATTCCAGTGCATGTAGAAACAACCATTGTTACATTTGAAAAATTGTATGTTTGCATAAAAAATACTTTATAGGTATCTTTACAATCTGTTTATTGGCTAACAATAAGAGTCCTTGACTACCAATCTATTCTGTGAAAACTGCACATCAATCACACTTTGTTTCTGCAATATTTGCAGTGCAAGTGTTGCATGTCATTTTTCCAAAATACAGTTCATTAAATGACATATGATTGTTGTGAACGACTATAAGATGCCTAACAACCGTAGCACAGTATCACTCTGTTAAGCATGGCAGTTATCTATGATGAAATGTATTGTTTAATCAGGCAATCTTGCTCATGCTGTCTGTGCTTGCCAATATTGACAGTTAACTCTTTATTCATCTGATTGTTGTAACCAGTGGTGAGGTTCGAGTAGTAGTTGCAGTGGGATTAACTGTGTGGGTAGGAACCTTTGGATAGGGAGGGTGGTTGGGGAATGTATGGTTTGACAAGAACAATTCACCTTGATCTACCATCTACTACCTAACATCCATAAAGCAAACCATCCTATTGTAGCAGATTTCAAAACACCAACAGAACATATCTCGGCTCCAACCATAACCCACATCCTCCCATCCTACATCAAGGACAAGAACCACTTCCCGAAATGATATCATTCACAAGCATCTTGCATGGGAACAATTCCTCACTGTAGTTCAATTAATTAAACAATAATACATTCTTGGCTGAACAACAATATTACAGGAATTTTGTGCCTATGGACTACTGTGATGAGTTTAATCCATGCTGACCCCCCCCCCCCCCTTCCCGCTTCCCTCCCTGGAACCAATATAAAATACTCTGCAACTGGCAGTGTGTTCCATTGTTAAGACATCTGGTGTCGTAACGGCACTAGAAATAGGCATTACTTATTGCTTGTAATTTACATTCAAGTTAATTTACGATTGATAGTTTTGTGAATCGAGTGGTAGGTGACATCTGTCAGCTAATCGCAGCCTTTATCAGGCTACACATGCTAGCTGCTTTGCTTGTTCTGCAGAACTTCACCAGGCATCACCACTGGCAAGCTTTGGGAGGGATGGCTAAGGATCGATAAAAAAAACTCATTGCTTTTTACATAAAGTCAAAACTATATCTAAAGCTGAAGCTATTACTTAGGTAAAAATAGGACTTCCTGCACAAAAAACTGAGAAGAAAAATTTTGATTTGTAATCCTTGTCAAGTGATCAAAAACAAAATATTTGATTAAGAACTTAAATTTATTTGCAGCTTACAGTATCACATTGTAGCTTATCTTTAGTGGTCACTGTTACAATGTTTTAAAATTCTGAAACCTGTCAGTACTATTCTCCCAGAGAGCTTGCAATGAAAACTGTTGTAATTTGATACATTCTGTGCTGTGGGTATTAGGTCATATGTGTTTTGTATTTCTGTTTGTAATGCAATTTATTAATCACACCTGCAATTAATGTTGATATTACAGTTACAGCATACTGTAACAAGAACAAATGAAATGAAATTTTTGTAAGACTACAGCAATGGATTGATATTGAAAAGATTGCCATGCATCAAAGTGGGGAAAAAATCAATTTATTGAAATAATTATTCAGAGATTTCTTTTAACAATGAAAAAAAAAAAAAAAAAAAAAAAAAGACACTGGAGATTTCTCTCTAAAGCGTACAAACTGCAAAATATATTTAATCACCTCAACACAGAAAGTTTCCATAGGAAGTAAGAGGTCAGAAAACACATTATTATTATTAAGAGTTTAATATACTGTATTTCTGCTGCTGAATTATGTAAGTTGCAAACAGTCGATACTTGTAGAGCAACTACACTGGTGGACTAATTCTGAAAACATTGCTTCTCTTCAGTTTCCAGTATTGGGTGCCATACTAAGGCTGTGCTTACATGAACAGTTTTTACATTAAGAACCTCCTGGTATGAGTGCATTTGCTAGCACAAAAATAAGGTTGGCCCACCACAAGGAACACAAGAGGAGGAGGGGGGGGGGGGGCTTCCACTATCTCATCCCACTCCATACTTGATATCATTTAATATTTGGTTCTTGAATTCACAAAGAAATACATACTCAAAATTTAGCATTTTTGTTTTAATACTTCCTGCTTTTCTGCACTCATCTTTACTGGAAATATTTGTGTGAATTTAGACAGTAGATTACAATGCTGTTGCCGGAAAAATTACGTAATCTTTGCAGTGATAAAAAAACTGTACTTCCACACAACTGCCAACGGCATCATTTATCACTAAAGTCAAATTATGACTGCTGCAATGTACAATGGGGGACAAATAGATTACCTAGCCCAAATAATTTAAAGTCCAAGAACAAAGCATTGCACATGCCCAAGCTCATAACCATAAGCATGAGTGTTGCTAACTTCAGTGGTCTGTGCAGCTTGAGCTTGGTGTTTACATCGTCAAATAGAGACAATACAATAGTTAAGATACAGTATATGTCAAGATTCATTGCACTGCAACTCGTATATCATTTATTTTGGAGAACATCATTTGATCAGTACCAACACTCGAGGTATAAGAATTCCACGTGAGTACATTACTATAGCAAAAAAATTCTCAAATATGTTTCAGTTGGTGGGTTGATAGGCTGATGGTTTATGAACTCAATGGGCTCGCGTTAGAGTCCCATTGGAGTCAATTTATATTTTATTTTTTAGACCTCTTGCAGGTAATATTTTAAATATTAATTCACTAAAATTGTGCAGTTGTAGGCTTTTATAGGTTTAGATTCTGTTTTATAATAATCTATTCTTTAATAAGACATACACGTGTTCATGGTAATAATATTGAAAATGGATGTATTTTGTTTGTAATTACTTTGACCGCCACATGGTGTGTGTGTGTGTGTGTGTGTGTGTGTGTGTGTGTGTGTGTGTGGTTTTCATCTAAGAGAAACATATCAGCTGATTAGCATACGTCACAGGTCCAATTCAAAATAGCTAATGTGAACGTGCACAAGCACATAATTTCTGTCTGAGAAAGTGCTGTTAGTGCATCTGAGGCAGGGCGTCATTATGGTGTTGATGCTTCCACAGCAAGGAGATGGCTCAGACGATTCTGAGATAATGCTGAGGTAAGCAGATGTGTCCAGTACCTGGAAGATCGCTTGTCTCTAATCAAAAAGATTACGATCGATTTGTCAGAGCGGCCCAGACTACCCCTTTCTCAAATGTGTGGGAACTAGGGAGAGCTTCAAATTTCTCGGGCTCGTCGAAAACTGCTCTCAGGCGACTAAATGACTATGGAATCAGGTCCTGTAGTGCTCTCATTCAAGAACCATTATCTGACGATCAAGCCATGGGCAGACTGGCAATTGTGAGTTCCAGGGAAAATGTCAATTGGAGGAAAGTCATTTTCACTGATGAGTGCACAATTGAGTCCACAAGCAGATGTCCTGTTCTTGTTTACTGCACAGATAGGCACACACACTAGAAGCAGGTGTATAAGTGTTAAATGTTGGGGCTGGATGTCTTGTATTGGTGCAGGAACTATAGAATGAATCGAATAGAAGTTCAATTCATCATGCTATGAACATGTCCCTGAAAATGTAATTATTCCTGGAGCTCAACAGGTACCCTGAAGGAGGTCTATTAAACAACATGATAATCGTACATTGCTCACCAGGAGTAGGATTCAGAGCTAGTTCCAAAGGGGAAAGAATATTATTCAGTGCCTACCATGTCCTCCGAAGGCACCTGATCTCAATTCCATAGACAATGTGAGGGATAATTGGCCAGAATCTCCTCCAAAAACTGTGAATGCCTCGTGAGATTTGGTTTATTCTTCATGGGAGAGATTGCCATCGATGGGGCCTTTTTCCACAAACTCGTAGATTTTGTGCCTCAAAGGGTCCAGGCTGTTCTTGATGTTAAAGGCATGTGGACAAAATACTGAAGATATATTTAATGTACATTATATTATTTATTTTTCAAAAGAGAGAGATTGGCTGGCCAGTGCCTTAACTTTTTGCTGTATTGCTGATAGTCACACACAAGAATGGAGAAAAGGATGAAAATAAAACAAGCTTTCAGATATGAGTTCCTTTTTCAGCTAAGAGAGAAGGGAAGAAAAAGAGGAAGGTTCCGAAAGCTTGTTTTATTTTTGTCTTTTTCTCCTTTCTTGTGTGTGACTATCAGTGATACAGCAAAAAGGTAAGTACTGGCCAGCCAATCTCTCTCTTTTGAAAAATAATTTATCATCTTTGTGGAGAATTTCCATTATTAATTGAACATTATATTATTTTTATTTTAATGGGAGGTTATACCTATATCAACCTCCAAGGAAAATTATTTTTATGAGAGGTCAGATGAAAAATATTCTCCAAGAATGTTTATTTTTTGTTATGGGTGGTCAAATATTATCTTCCAAGGAAGATTATTTGTAGATATCAAATTGACAAACTGTAATTAGTTATTTACTAAAGAGAATACTGGAAAAAGTAAAATCAATATAATTTAATAACAAAAAGTAATGAAAGCAAGAAACATTTATACTGTGATAAAAGAAATAAAAAAGTAAAGGCTTTGGTGGCATCCAATCCAATGCACAGCACTTAACCAGGAAGGCCAACACAATGAGCTACCTGTCCTTTCTTGTTTGCCTAACAGTCAAATGGTCCTACCAGAGTTGAAGAATGCATATTAAAAATAGAGATAATGGAAGGCTCAGACACTCACTTGTGTAAACTGCACATAAGGGCTTAGAAAATTATGAATATCTCCTGATGCATTGCTCTTAGCTTCACCTTGTGGCATTTGAAGTAATTACAAATACATGCAGCCATTTTCAATATTTTTACTGTAGCTATTATTTGTCTCATTGTTTAAAGATTAAGCTATTACAAAATGAAATATGTTTAATTATGTGCAACCTAGAAAAGCTTATAATTGCACAATTCATAGCAAATTAATGTTATAAAATATTACCTGCACATATATTAAAACAATAATAATAATAAAGGTAACTCCACTGGCACTCAAACTCGCACCCCTTGTGTTTGTAAACCGTCAGCCTATCCTCTCAGCCAACGAAACATATGTAAGAAGCAGTTAGTTGCAGTGAATGTACCCACATGGAGTTCTTATACCTCAACTGTGTTAGTATTCTGGGAGCACTGCAGCTGACGATAATCTTTCTTGTGAACTTATGATCGTCGGGTAAACTGGACATAAGAAGATCAGATGATGCTGAAGGAATTAGATTACATAACAAAACATTAAAGGTGGTAGATGATTTCAGTTAGTATGAATTATTTATTGTCTATGTTTCACTCCCGTACAAGGCAACACACTACGCAAATGCCTTCAGAAAAGACTTCCTAACAGTTGAATTAATATTTATGTTAACAGATTTCTCTTTTTAAAAAATGCCATTCTGCATTTATATCATCTGTACAATAAACATCAAATATCATATATTCATACAGTAGAGTTGCATGTCCTCGGGGAAAAGTAGTGACTACAGTTTCCCCCTTGCTTTCAGCCATTCGCAGTAACTGTGTGGCAAAGCCACATTAGCTGATGTTGCAAGGCCAGATCAGATGATCATCCACACTGATGCCCCTTCAACTCCTGTAAAAGCTGCTGCCCCTCTTCAGGAACTAGAGATTTGTCTGGCCTCTCCACAGTTACCCCTCTGCTGTGATTGCACCTACGAATCCAGCGATCTCTATTATTGACTCATGCAAGCCACCTCACTTTGGCAATGTCTGTCTAAGTAGTCTAAGAAAATCTGGCGATGCTGAAGAAATTATATTTGATTATGAAAGAATGAAGGTGGTAGATGACTTTAGTTACTTGGGCAGTAAAATAACTGTGGTCGCAGTACAGGTGATATAAAATGCAGAATGGCAGTGGGTAGAAAAGTTTTTGAAAAAGAGAAATTTGTTAACATTTAATATTTATTTAAATGTTAGGAAGTCTTTTATGTGGAGTGTTGCCTTGTAAGGTAGTGAAACGTCAATGATAACTACTTCCGTAAGAAGAGGATAGAAGCTTTTGAAATGTGCTGTTATAGAAGAATGCTGAAAATTAGGTGGGACGATCTTGTAACTAATGAGGAGGTGCTGAATAGAATTGGGGAGAAGAGAAATTTCTGGAATACCTTGACTAAAAGAAAGGATCAGTTTGAATGACACATTCTTATACATCAAGGAATCATTAATTTAGCGTTGGAGGGAAGTGTGTGGGGGTAAAAATCACAGATAGGGGACCAGGAAATGAATTCAGTAAGCAGGTTCAAATAGATGTGGGTTGCTGTTCTTATGAGGAGATGAAGAGACATGCTCAGGAAAGAGTAGGCTGGGGAGCTGTGTAAAACCAGTCTCTAGACTGAAGACCAAAGCAACAACATGTTTATTTTCCAGGAATGAGAGAATTTTTTGTGATTTTAGGTCATGCTGTTTGAGGTATGTTGGTCAGTAGCCAAACAATTCAAAGTCAAAAATTCCACTATCTTTTTTGGACTGTTGGGAACAGTAATGTAGTCTGAGGTGCCACGCAGCGGTTCACGAGGCTGCTCCTGCTGGGAGTTCGAATGCCCCCTTGGTCATATTCATTCATTGTTCATTCTTAGGTTAAGTTAGTTTAAGTTCAAAGTAGAGCAGCACTACATGACCCTGGCAGTTATACAGCAACATAAGATGCACAGCATGAAAGAAAAAGAGGAAGGAAGAAACAAATTCTTGAATGTCATTAATGTAAGCTTTGAGGCCCCTTGTGCTTGGGGGGCCTTAGCCCTTTAGTAGCTATGCCACAGCCCCTCTCTCCAGGGGGCTCATGGTTCTTTTGTGAGTACACACTTTGCAAATATGGGACCTGAGCTAATGCAGTCTTCCCTCTTTCCGCCTTGGACTGCAATTCCTTTCCCTTCCCCCTCCTTTCCTATCCTCACTCCTTCCCCTCCCCATCAGGAGACTGATGCAGCTTTGTAAGGCTGTGAGGTGAGGGGAGCTGAGTGGAGGAGTAATGAGGGGAATAAGGGGAGGACTATTAAGGAAGTAGCTGAATGGAGGGGGAGTGATGGGTTAGGACTATGAGGGGCAGGGAAATAAGGGGAGGGAGATGAGGGGACATGGGGGCTGAGGAAAGGTGAAGTGGACAGGGGTGGTATGAGCAGGGAAAGTGGAAAGGGGAGAAGCAGAGAGAGGGAGAAATAAATGCAAATAATGACAGTGAAGGGACACAAATTGAGAGGAGATGAGGCAGAGAGAAGCAGAAACTATTGGGTGGAGGTTGTGGTCAGGATAATTTTGGGACTGGATAATGTGTTGTAAAGGAAACTCCCATCTACACAGTTCAGAATAGCTGGTGGTGGAAGGGAGGATCAAAATGACTCGGATTGTGAAGCAGCCATTAAAATAAAAAACGATG
Organism: Locusta migratoria; assembly: GCA_026315105.1. Taxonomy (NCBI): domain Eukaryota; kingdom Metazoa; phylum Arthropoda; class Insecta; order Orthoptera; family Acrididae; genus Locusta; species Locusta migratoria. Next base: position 283,193,140 of record CM048745.1, on the reverse strand, counting down.
TGCTCAGCAGCATGTTGTCCACATCTAATATACTTCATCTCTATGTTCAGCTTGTTGATTGTCACACCAACATTCATAGCTGTAAAGTGATGGGTTAAAAGCTGCTAAATGACATATCTGCATTCGCAGGTGAGGTAATATAAGTCTGTAAAAGGACTGTAATAGAAAGTGCTGTGTGGGTGGATTGAGCAAGCCTTGAATCTGGGCCTTCCACAGGGACATTATCCATATGGCAAGTGGTTGGGATTAGGAGTGGAACAGGGATACATCAGAATGTTGTGTTGGTTGTATGGGCAATGAAGCACCTCTTTAGGATAGGTGGAGAGGGTCTTGAGTAGAATCTCCTTCATTTTAGGACATGATGATAGATAATAATCAAAGTTCTGACAAAGTCATGATTCAACTGTCCAGTCTCAGCTGGTGTTGGGTGACAAAGGTGATGCTTCTTTTGACTGTTTATTAGGGTTGGTCGGAAGATTGGGAGTGTGTGGGAATATAGCACAAGAAATCTGTTTGTGGACTATGAAGTCTGTCTGTGAAAATCTTTGTGAGATGTGAAGGAAAGATGGAGTTTTCTTCAAGGAATGAAACTGAGGAAATTTAGAGATGACTGCAAAGCAATACTTCTGCTGCCAACTTAAAGTAATCACAAAGCTAACAGAAATTAGGCTGTGTGCAGAGACACATATACAGTCACTTTTCATTTGCTCTACTTAGGAGCAGAACAAGAAAGAAAATGAAAAGAAGTGGTACAAGGTCCGTCCCACAGAACACAAAGTAACAAACTGGAAATTTTTCAAATGTAATTTGAATTTGTTTTTGTGGCTTATTATTGTCTAATACCACCTTTAAATATGAAAACGTCCACTTCCTTTAATGACTCTAACTGGGTCCATACACATGTTTTTTTTTTTTTTTTTATTTTGTGTGTAACTATGGCAAAACACCTCTCAAATTATGTAAGTTTAATTAACCTTATAGTGTAATTAATATTGAATATGGTACTTCAATGTTCACGTTCATGTATTCACATAATGCCACGAAATAACATTCTTTCATTACTGTGATATTTTTTTCCACTACTGATAATATGGTTGACCTCATAGTTTGAGCTATCGTACTGCAAGATGTGTACCTCTGGCTGTGGATCATCATGTAATAGCCCCTTTAGATACAAAAACTTCTACTGTCTTTAACCACTTATAATGGCTGTGTACATGCATGATTTTTGTTTTGTGCATACCTATGGCAAAACCCCTTTCAAATTATATAAGTTTCATTGACCTTCTTGTATAATTACTATTAACAACTGATACTTTAATTTTATTGTTTGTGTACCTATATAATGATGGAGGTGTTGAATTTTGCATACTTCGATTGTAACTCGCTCAATGTAATTGTACACTGTAAACATATATTTAGTGAACTTGGTGTCCCTAGATTGTAAATTGTTTATTATAATTGTATTGTAATAGTATATTTATTGATAGAAAGATATGTCTTATTCCTGGACACGTAAAATAAATAAATAAATATACCAAGAAAAATTTAAAAAAATTCTTTAAAATTATTATGCACTACTAGGAACAAACTGCTCATAGCTGATCAGCTGTATGTTGCTTCCATGATGTACCCAATGTAGTAAATGTTATTATTGTGCCACTGTAAACTCTTAATGCAACAGTAGTATGTGATTGACTATTTTTACATGGCAGAAAAGGTATACTAAAGTAAACAAACACATATATTATGAGTATCTCAATGCAGCTAACTGTCAAAGTGAGAGTAGCACTCTGTGACTTATAATTTCTTGCATATGTAACAGTATATATACAAGAAGCTACAAATGAATTTGTAGTAAAATGTTGATCAGTTTGATAGATAATAGAAAAAGTTAAGTATATAGCTGATCAGGTACACTATGCATTAAAATGATCCTGTAACACATGTACTGTCTGAAGATGAACCTGGAAAGATTAGAAAAACTGTTAATAGAATAAAACAGTATCATTTCTAGTCAAAGTGACTGGTTGCATTTTTCTTAAATCAAAATGTGGAATTGTTATTTGCAATGTTTTCTTCACTACACTTGGTTGCTAACTTCCTTCACCACATTTTACTTATTAATGATTTGTTATCAAGGGTATGTGTATGATTTGTGCTCAATTTCTAATCCACTACACTTGGTTGCTAATTTCCTTCACAACATTTGATTTATCGTATTTAATTAATGATCTGCTGTATGTATATTACTTGTGCGCTCTTTCTAACCCACTTCTAAAGATGCAAATCATACGCAAATGTGTCAACAAAGAATTTAACGAATTTGAAATCCAGAATTCATCTTATGAATAGTCATTTGTGTCTCTTCTTTCTGCATGCCAGTAGGATACTGCCATCCCATTTCTCATCTGTTAATGTAATATATTAAATGCTTAGAGAATACATCTTATGCAAAATTCAACAGGATTTTTTCACTTCTGTGCTCTACTCATAAATGAACAAGTTGGTCAACAATTAAAGGAAAATCTGGAGCTATTCCTATTTCCCTGTTTTATCAAATGTTATCAACATTTTGTACTATGAGATGTATAACAGTATATTCGATTTTTATCTCCTTGTTCTGGTAGTAAAACACTACAAATTAAGTTTTTCTTCTTGATACGATGTGCAATCTTGTATATCTCTTCACCTCGTTAACACCTGCTGATAATGTGAAGTGTTATTGTGTAACTTATCTTGAGGCTTTTATCATAACAAGTTTCACAAAATGTAAATGATAAAATTGCTATTTATCTCTGTGACTGCATAAGGTGCATATATATCTTTAAATAAAATTCAAGTTAATAAGTCTGTCTCATTTTTCTTGTGTGTATGGCGAGACCTCAAAGCAATATGACAGCACTGAAGGTTTTAGGACTATTTGTAACAATTGTGCTTCACTACTCCATGGTTTTAGGATTTGTGAGTATACTTTACAATTACTTTGTCTTATTTTTAATAATAAACTGTGCTTTGTAACCTTTGTGTTAGATCTATTTATTTTTCATGATTATGGAAATGGCTACCTCACAATAACAGAATGAAAAATTATATTTTACACTAAATGTGATGCATTCTTTATTTAGTCTTTTGTTAAGGATAAGATGATATTTTGTGTAACATAATCTGTCACAAAATGGAAGTAGATTTTTATATTAACACCAGTAAGCTGCTAGATTTGACCATTACACTTCTTTTAATGATCCCTAATATTTTTCTCTGGGAAAAATTTTAATATTCCTACTAAACATATCAAAAGTAGAGCATGTTGTTAAAAGAGGTTAACACAACTATGACGATAAACATTTGATCACCAAAATCTGACCATGATTATAATTGAGAATAAGGGAGATTTAGTGACAGTAAATTTCAACTGCACAACTATATGTATTTCCTTGGACTGGAGAACAGTGTGGGTGTAAATATAAAAGAAGTCAGACATGCTTTGCTTACTTTTGCTCATATCGTCTTTTGGGGTGGTTCCATAAGCTGAGAGAAAGTTTTTTTTAGAGTCCAATACTCATTTGGGGAGTAAATTCAAGAAAAGTATGCCAAAACTTATTCAAAGGAAGGGCTATACCAACAGCTGCTCCACATTATATTTATTCCTTAACTGAGTCTCCATTCCAGCTAAAATCTCAGTACACACAACAATTCTAGCAATAAAACCATCTACAAAAGAGTTTAAATCACTTACCTTAGCCAAGAAAAGGTCCATTATTCAGAAAGTCATAATATTCAGTAAGTTTGCAGTTGCCATTAAGAACTTCAATTTCAGTCAAAGCACAGTTTAAATTACTGTCTGACAGATTTTATATTGATTAACTCCATCTATATCAAATTGCATTGCTTAAGAAAGACTGTAGAGTTTAAATGTAAATGCCTATCCAGACTTTTATTCTTACTTGGTTACAAGGAATTAAGTAATTTTATGTATCATCACTATATCAAAAGCGCACATTTGGTTTTCTTATGACTTAGTATTAAATCTGTAAATATGAAAGGTTTCAATATTTTATCTTCCTTACATACACTAACAGTTTACAGAGTAAAATTTGGCTGAAATTTATGTTACATTGAAGTTTTGTGTTAGTTATTGAGAAATAACTGATGAAACTCTTCTGTCAAACGTCAACATCTCTCAAATCCACTTTTCTGTCATTACTCCCCTGTGTTTTTGCGATCAACTACTGATTGGTATGACATAAATGCATCCTTGAATTGGCAATATTGACTAAGAAACAAATAAACATTTCCCTCATGTCTCATCTGACTATAACCTATGTCCTTTTCAAACTGTTTAGTCCTTGGTTTCCATCTACGATTTTTAACTGTCACAATCTCTCCATTTCTAAATTGATCCATTGATGCCTCAGAGTATATTGTATCAACTGATCCTTCTTTTAGTCAAGTTGCAGCACAAATTTGTTAGCAATCAAAATTCCTTTCAGTGCTGCCTCAGTTATTATACATCACCTAATCTTCAATCTTATATTCTCTTCTTGCCTGAATTGTTAATTGCTTCCATACAAGACTACATTCTTGACAAATACCTAACATTTTTCCTAACATTTAAGTTGATCTTCAATATTAACAGACTTATCTTTTTTCAGAAATGCTTTTCTTCATATTGCCAGTTTACATTTTGTATCATTTATACTTCTGCTATCATCAGTTAATTTATTTCTGAAGTAATGAAAGTCATCTACTTCTTGTATTTATTCCCTCAGCATCACCTAATGTAATTAAGTTTCATTCTGATACCAGTATTTAACTTTCGTTCTGCCTCTATATGTACATCTATGCACACAGTCTGCAAAGCATTGTGTGTTGCATGCAAAGGATACTTTTCATGGTACCATGTGTTAAAATTCTGCCATGGCACAGGAAGAATGACATTCCCTGTAACTTTGCAAAAATTATTTAATCTTGTCTTGATGATGTGTAGTGGTCTGATAGATATTTTTAGGTTTATTTATTTATCCTGTGGATCATATATTGTATATATAGTACACATGATGTAGGACAAGTCATTTATAATCTAGATATACAAAGTTTCATAACATTTCAAATTTTGAGATTTGAATGAGAATAGAGAAACTGCTCATTGATGACTGCATCACTATACAATGGATAGCCACAAGAAAATTTTACACAATAATCACACAAATAGTCACTCAAAATTTAATACAATAATACTGGCATACCGGTAAACATTGACACTTTTCAATTCTTAATTTCTAAGAATTCTTGCAGTGAATAGAAGCAGTGCTTTGTCAGAAATGCCTTTAGTTTTTTTTTTTTTTTTTTTTCTTTTTAATACTGACTCTGGGGCAAGCTTTATTTTATCCGGAATTTTATTGTGTAATTTAACACCAAGATGAATTATAGTTTTTTTTTTTTTTTTTTTTTTTTTTTTTTTTTTTTTTTTTTTTTTATATATATGATGATGTCCTTGAAACGTTTTGATGGATATTTGATTGTCCTCTGGTATTATGACTGTGAATATCCTTGTTTTTGATTAATTTTACAGTTTTTATGAGGTATTCTCTGGTGAATAAAATTGTTTCTTGGATGAATAGCCATGGGTCATTTAGAATATTAATTTTTATAAAATGACATTTACATGATTCCATGTTTTTAAGTCCACAAATTATTCTTAGTGCTCTTTTTTGTAGTTTAAATACATTTGCACTGTGAGGTGAATGTCCTCAGATGATTCCGTAGCGGAGCAAGGAACTGTGCATGGTATGCTTGCCTTACCATGGATTTACTTGTTGTAGATTTCAATACTCTTAATGCATAGCACAGTGATGAGAGTTTGTTTGATAACTTGTATATATGTGTATTCCATTTTAAATTCTGTTGAACCCATACACCCAGAAATTTTGTTTCAATTACATTTCAATCACATCATTGTTAAATTTTACTTGGGTAGTTTTCTGGGAGGTGTATGGAATCAAGTGGAAGTTTATACATACAGTTTTTCCAGTATTAACAATTAAGCCATTATTGTTAAACCAATCAGAAAGTTTCTTCATGGCATTATCCGATACTGACTGAAGGTATTCGGGACTAGATCCAGTCAGCACTATGCTCATATCATCAGCAAAAAGAATAGGTTTGTGTGGGTTCACATGAACAATACGGTCATCTACATAAATGAGAAAAAGTAATGGTCTTAGAACAGAGCCCTGTGGAACACCGTATTTTATTGATCTTTCATCTGAGAAGAAAACTTTATTACTGATAATGTTCTGTTCATTAATATCATATTAAAGTGAAACTTTCTGCCTGCGGTTGTGTAAGTAAGAGCATAGCCATCTATGTGCCACACTTCTTACTCCTCTATCTTCCCGTTTATTAAGCAGTATTTTATGATCTAGTACATCAAAAGCTTTAGAAAGATCTAAGAAGATTCCTGCAGCTATATTATGTTGATCGATTGAGTTTAACATGTGGTCTAGCAGCTCAGAAATTGCTGTTTGAGTGGACATAGATTTTTTAAAGCCATGTTGTTGAAAACTGATAGGAGCATGTTTATGTATAAAATTTATAAGTCTGTCATAAAAGAGTTTTTCTAGGATTTTTGAAAAGATACTTTATATGGATAATGGTTGATCATTGGAAACTAGATCTCGGGAACCTTTCTTCAGTAGTGGTGAGACTTTAGCTATTTTGAGAGCATCTGGAAAGATACCTGTTTTTAATGAATGGCTGAATATGGTTGATAATGGTTTTGCTATGAGGGGAGCACACACTTTTAATATGAAATCAGGTACTTCATCATAGCCACTAGACATTTTATTGTTCAACACTTTTATTATGTTCATGATTTCATCAGGGTTTGTTTCATAAACATATATTGAAGTGCTAGTGATGTTTGATCTATTGGTGGAAGTTGGGATTGGTATCTTGCAGTGTATCTGAACGAGGCCTTCAGCTAATGAGGTGAAATATTCATTGAATTTGTTTTTAACTGTATGTGAATCTGTGATCTTGGTTTCATTTAGTGATAGGGAGATATTCTCTTTTTTAGGTGTTGAACTACATGTAGTTTTAACATATTCAGCTTCATTTGAACAAGGTGCCCATAGCGGCATTCAAACCTGGTTATGATTATATTCATACTTTGCGACTGAGGGCTGCCCCTTAAAACTTTAATTCACAACCATGCTGTTACTGCCATTCATGGTGCAATAATTTATATTAAAAGAAAGATAATTGAAATTACTGCCGCATTAGAAAAAATAGTAATTCACATAATCACAATACTAAATTAAAAGACAATTTGCAAGTTCTGTGAGCCAATACAAGTCTATATCAGAAACTTTTCAATAAATTCCTTACTGATATTAAATGTCTTTGAAAGATCTATTTGAGAATATCTACAGAACCACTGCTTTTACTCAGCGAGAGAATACTTTAACTACACTAATTATATGGAGCAGTGGAACTACATGTAAACTCTGCTATCTGTAACGACTAGATTTGAAGTCCAATTTCATCTTCTGCGCTGTACAACATATGATCATTGGACTAAATAAATAAGAATAACTCTATTGTGTCTTAATTTGAACTGGTGAGAGGGCTGGTGAGCAGCCCAGTACAAGCGGCTGGTGTGATCTAGGTAACAGAGACAGTCCACATGTGGTCCAAAAATAGGTAAAGCCCACACACAATTGTTACTGGCATGCCTGGGAAAGGAATATGATATATAATGCCTGCTTTCTGGAATATGGCTACTTACAAAATGTAAAATTCAATAACAAGTCACTGTGTCATAATAGCAGATGTGTCACAATAGCACACACACACACACACACACACACACACACACATATGTACATGCACGCACGCACGTACATGCATGTATGCGTGCCTGCACATGCACCACTCAAAATAGGAGAGGTTTAGGATAGAGATGTAGGTATGGAAAAAAGGAAAGTTATCATTGGTTGAGTTCTGGATGATTTCGGAATTGGAGAATGTACTGTAGGACTAACTCCCATCTGTGCAGTTCAGAAAAGCTGGTGGTGGCTAGGAGGATCCAGATGGCTTGGGTTGTGAAGCAGCCATCGAAATCAAGCAAGTGCTCCATTGCATGCTGTGCCACAGGGTGGTCCACCTTGTTTTTGGCCACAGTTTGACAGTGGCCATTCATTCTAATGGGCAGCTGGTTAGTTGTCATGCCAATATAGAAATCTATGCAGTGATTGAAGCACAGGTGGTAAATTACATGGCTGCTTTCACAGGTAGTCCAGCCTCTGATAGGGTAGGATAAGCCTGTGATGGACTGGAATAGGAAGTGCTGGGTGGGTGGAATGGACAGGTCTTGAAGTGGGGTCTTCCACAAGGATATGATCCCTGTAGCAGTGGGCTAGATTTTAGGGTGGCGGGAAGGATCTTGGGCAGGATGTCTCACATTTCTGGGCATGAAAACAGAATATCAAAACCTTGGTGAAGGATCCAGCTGCAAACCTTCTCCCCAAGACTTCAAATGATTACGTTTTTGATCAAATGCGAGAAATCATGGCACCCATCTTGCAGATAGCTTTCTCATGTCCAAATGTTTGTACAAAATATTACATACCCATTCATTTGATATGCCCACAGCACTACATTCTCATGCACATTAAACTCTTCTGTCATCCATCACCATATCATGGTAACCTCCACAGTATGTCCAGAATGTTCAGCATTCAGCTTTTTCAAACAATTACTTTGTAATTAATGGTAATTTTACAGCAAATAAAGAGGGCAAATCTTTCCTAACATTACTTGTGAAACATATTAATACCTACTTTAATACTATGAGAAAATAATTTACCTAGTTTTAATAGAAACACTAATTAGCATTCTATCAGAATTTTAACAATATACTTCTGGCACAAATTAATTAATACTTACTAATTGAACTAACTTCCCCGGAGTCAAATAATAGAGAAAGACTTTAGTTATTTACACCATAACAAAGACACATAGCTCATGCACTTCAACATGGCAGCCATTGTTGATGGGATAAACTTGCTTTGTCAAAAATAGTAGGAAAACAAGTGTCACAATTGATAGAACAATTCTCACAAACAAGTGCACAAAATACTTTTATCATCTATTTTAGTTATAAAATGCACTTTGTTGTGTAAACTGGTGCATATTGTGGTTGTAAAGTGTGTACTGATACATGATAGAAAACCGTAAACATCAAGAATAACACTGTTCTCACTCTGAATTATGCATTTGGAAGATGACACTAAAACTAATGGTGAGGATGAGAGGACATGGTTTACTTGTGTCATGGTACAGGTCATCATTGTTCACATAGCACTGTCCACATTGTCAATGCACATAAGCACACATTATAGTCATGCTGAAATACAATGACCCCTGCTGTATGCGCCATTCGGCTTTGAGTACTGGCTGCGGTAGCAGACTATTTTAGTAAGTCAAATGTGAACTTAGCTCTGTGCATGCGTGCATCCGGCTGCGCTGTGCACTTTTGCCAGTTATTTCACACAAAAGCGACCATTAGTTATACTGCCAGGAAGTGAACTAAATATTTGGCAATATGGCTGCATTCTGTTTCTCTGAGTGAGGCGATCTCCCAGCCCCGTAGGTGGAGCCAAGGATCATCGTGTTTCGCCCCAACTATAGAGATATTTTTCATTGTTTTATGTGTCATCATATGGTTTGAAAGGTCACTGGTAGAATATGTGTTGTTTCACATACATTTAGCTGATGATTTGCTGTAGTCTATGTATGAGAATGTTGCTTCTGGTATGTTTACATGCTCATGCAGAAATTACAAAGACTCCTTATTGTCATCGGCGTGATCGCACATGTATTCACATTCAGGGTCACTAATATGGAATTAGGGGTTCCAAAGGATGATGAGACTCAATATATATTATAAATATATTCTTTATTAGATAGAAGAGACATACACACAAGATAAGACAATACATAGACTGGAATAATAATGGCTACTAAAGCAACGATAGTCATCATAGTTCACACATGCTTTTAGGTGCATGTGCAAGGTATCAAACCTCGTGGTCCACCACACACCTTTGGCTTTCCCTTCTTTGCTGAGAACTGCCCTTCCATCTGAGCTCTTGATATTAATACAGCTGCTTTCCCTGTCTCCAAATGTCTCTCTTATTTTTCTGTAGACAGTATCTAATTTTCACACAGTTATACATTCTTCTATAGATTTGCATTGTCCTCTCTGTTAATGTCACTTCTTAGTTGTCCGTATTCCATTTTACCTGCTTCGTTTACTACATTTTAATAGCTTCTCCTTTCATTAATTAAATTCAGTATTTCCTGTCATATCCAAGGATTTTTTGTAGGTCTTGTCTTTCTACCTATTTAAACTTCTGCTGCCTTCACTGTTTCATCCCTCTACCCACTCATCTTCTACTGTGTTATTTCCCCCAGTTTCTGGCAATTATTGCCTAAAGCAGCCTCTGAAACTCTAAAAAATCTCAGATTTCTTCAGTTCATCTAGGTCTCATCTCCTTATTTTCTTACTTTTATGTAGTTCCTTCAATTTCTTCATAACTAATAAGATATGGTCAGAGTATATATCTGCCCTTGACATACCTTAACTTTAAAAACAGGTCCCAAAATGTATGTCATACCATTCTAAAATCTATCTGGTTCCTTCCAGTGTCTCCCGGTCTCTTCCACATATATAATGAACTTTCATGATTCTTAAATCAAGTGTTTATTATGATAATTAGGTTCAGGGGACTATTTAACTGCTGGAATATTTTACTCATGGGATGCCATCATCATATATTCATATAACACATCTGCTTGTCCTTGGGAAAGGTAATAGCTGCAGTTTGTCCCTGCTTTCAACCGTTCACAGTAACTGTATGGCAAAGTCACATTAGCTGATGTTACAAGGCCAACTCAGTCAATTGTCCAGATTGTTGCCCCTGCAATAACCGAAAAACTGCTGACCCTCTTCAGGAACCATATGTTGTCTGGCATCTCCACAGCTATCCCTCCGCTGTGTTTGTTGTTGCATCTGGCAAGGCCCAGATTATCACACAGAAATAACAATACAGATGACACTAGTATGCCTTTAGTTACAGCATTTAAGAACCAAGGTGGACTTTTTATAAATCTTTGTAGAAAAATTTAAATCCAGATAACAACTCACCATAAAGAGGCTCACTGAGCTGCTGACACAGAAAATAGACAATCACATTCATATAACTTAAATTTTCGGACATGGCCTTCATCAGAAAAAGAAACACATACATTCACACAGTCAATCAGATAATGGTCCAGTGCCACAAGTGGCCACAAATGGTGGTTGTGTGTGTGTAGTTGTCTGAGTGTTTGTGTGAGTGTATGTGTTTCTTTTTCTGTTGAAGGCCATGGCAGAAAATTTAAGTTGTGTGAATGTCATTACCTATTTTTTGTGCCTGCCTGCAGCTCAGCAAGCCTCTTTATGGTTAGTTATTATCTATCCTCCATTATTGACACTCCAATAAGGTTTTCCATTGTTTGAATTTAAACCAGATGTTTTATGTATCTGTGAAAATTGGTTGACTGAAACAGAAGGTGACTATCATGGCTGTATGAATATTTAAATATGGTAAATGCATGGTATCAAATGACTAAAATTCATGGTGGTGTATCTGTGTATGGAAACAAAAATCTTAGTATAAAAGAAATAGTTTTAAAAAGCTTCTCTACAGACCTGGATCTTGAATTGTCTTCACTAGTGTTAAGAAATGTTGATATCATTGTTCTCTCTGTGTGCCCCTCACCAGATAGTAATTTTGAAAATTTTATTACACAAATGGAGAACTGTTTGTCTTACCTAACACACCTTAAAACTAAAATTGTATTGTGTGGCGACTTCAATATTCATATATGTGATAGAAGTATCAAAGAGAGTCTTCATGAACTTAATAAGAGTTATGGACTTTTTCAGAATGAAACGTCCACTTTGCAGCAGAGTGTGTGCTGATATGAAACTTCCTGGCAGATTAAAATTGTGTGCCAGAACTGGGACTCAAACCTTGGAAAGTAGAGGCGAGGTACTTGCGGAAGTTAAGTTGTGAGGTGTCATTGTGAGTTGTGTCAGGATAGCTCAGTTGGTAGAGTGCTTGCCTGCGAAAGGCAAAGGTCCCAGGTTCGAGTCCCAGTTCTGGCACACAATTTTAATCTGCCAGGAAGTTTCAGCTATGGACTGTTAGTAGAAAACTGACTCCTATCAAGACGTGATGCCTCTCTGAATACAGTTATCACCAACCTCAATACCTTGTATTATAATATCAGAGTAGTTGAACCAATAATTGCAGACCACAGTGCATTGCTAATGGTAATCAGTGTGAATGGCAAAAGTAAACTATAACTAAATACATTGCACTCAAGCTACACATTCAGTAGAAGGGTTATCAAAGAAGACATTTTAAATGACCTGTCTTTTATGAAATGGCAGCAGAAAATTACATAACTGGGGGCCAGTGACTTGTTTAAATATTTGTTCCAAACATTACAAGCAAAATTCTATATCCCCCCCTCCCCCCAATAATCCCCATGTGCAGGGAAAGTACAAAGACAGTTAAAGATTTTCCAAATGAAGACCTGCTTCACTGTGACTACTCAACAGCTAAGAGTATTTACAAAAAGAAAGTAGATGAGGCAAAAAAGAAATACAATGACAAGTTCATCAAAGAGGCTCACAATCCAAGTAAGGCAGCTTGGAATCTTGTAAATTAGCACAGGAAGTAGCCCCTCTGCCTTAAATTCCTGTAGTTCTGATTTCTCCAATCAATATTTTATTAGGATAGTGAAGAATATTGTCAGTGAAACCCTAGACTCAGGCTTAGTTCTCACAAATGATATACAAAATGAAATCTGTAGCAGTATTATAAACTGGAAGGAATTGTACCCTAAGGATATAATAAAAATAGTGAGGTCATATAAGCATTCAGAGAGTGCAGATATCTAGGCACATATCTTTCACAGGGCTAAAGAAAATTATTTCAGAACCTTCTTAACCACTCGCCTTAGTAATTAACAACTGTTTTCCTCTGGTCTTTCCAGAATTCCTGAAACTGGTACATGTAGTACCAGTCTACAGAAAAGGTGTTACATATGAACTTTCCAGCTTCAGACCCATTTAAATAATCCCTGTCCTACCTATAGTTATGGAGTCCGTAATGAAATAAATAACAGTCGCAAAATTATTTTGAAGAAAATAAGCTGTTCTAGGACACACAGCAGGGTTTTCGCAAGGGAAAGTCAACATTTTTGCAGCAGCACTGGACTTGAGTAGAAAGATAAGACAAGTATTTAGAGACAGAGAAAGTGTGGCACTGACAATCTGTGATCTCAGTAAGGAATTTGATTGCATCTCATTCAAGATACTGACTCTCCAATCTTATCTGGAAAACAGAAAACAGGTGGTGTCTGTTCCTGGAGGCTTCTCACAATAATAAAAGGTGTAACATGATATAGCACAAGGATACATTGCAGGACCTCTCCTTTTCCTAATTTAAGTAAATGATATGGGCTGTAACAACCACATGTTGCAGTTTTCTGATGACAGCATTCTTTTTACCAAAGGGTAAACTGCAGCACAAGCTCTCCGAGGACCAGGTGACCTCATTAAAAACACCGAAGAATTGTTCATCAAAAATAAAATGAAAATGAATAAAGGAAAAAACACAGAATCTAATATGCTGCCTTTGCAAAATGGAAAATTACACAGAATCTGAGACAGCACCCATTATAATCAATTGGTGAATTTTTCAATAGTGACAAAAGTGACTAAACAAAATAATACTGTTTATACTGTATATGTCCAAATTGTAGACTTGTTTATATATGCATGTATTTAATCTTGACGCAGTCTGTCCAGTCATGACTAATAAATGACACATATCTATATGTATCGTTAAGACATGCAAGCCACCCTACCTCGACAATGTCTATAATAATGGTCTTAAAATGTAATCTACAGTATTTCAGACTAAGGAGAATGAAAGTAAGTTTAATTCAATTTTTTTTTTCCAGAATGGAATGAAACAACGTTCTGAAGACCCTACCATCACTGGTATGTAAATTACATTAGCAATAATATTTATGGATCAAACAACTAAAAAACTTGTTGAAGTGTCATACATTAGCCATTTCTCTCAATTATTGCTTTACTAGTTTACTGTTGTTTCCATTCTAATTCTGTGTATCGGCCACTCATCTTTTGTAAGAGTCTGTCATGTATTATTGTATGTAATCTACTCATTGTAATATGAATGTTATAGTCAAAATCCCTTTTTAGTTAGAACATGTTCTTTCTAGTCAAAACTAGTATATACTGAACATTTCCTCAAAACATATTTTCCCTAGTTAAAACCAATTTTATCTGATATTTGCTTTTGACCAACAATAAATTCTAGTTGTAATGAAGGCTGTTAGTATCAACTACTGTAGATTAATCTAGTAAGAATGTGTTCGAAATAAACTAGACAAAAGTACTTTTCACTTAACTTATTTAGGGATAAATATTGAAATTATATGTTGATTGAAAAAAAAAATGTATTGTACAATTCAAAATTTTGTGAGAATATTGATCATACATACACAACACTAATATTAATTGCAGCTTTCCAAAAATAACCAAACATTGTACAAACATTTCAAGGAACATTACAGAGCCATATTAACAGTATTACTTAAGAAAATGGAACCAAAGTAGTCATATAGTAAAAGTATAGTGATTACTCATACATTTGACAAAAGAATATTTTGTCTAGCTGTTCGTACTTGAGAGTGTCGAATCATAATAGCTTTGTGACAGGCTGGAATTATTTAAGGCTCTGCACTATAGCTACAGCTTCTGGATACTCCTGATTGGCTGCTGCAGTAGTTGAAGACTGTATACTTGTTCTTGTCTGGATGCATCTGCAATCTGTCCATTGCTAGTAGCCTTAACTGTTATCTCCTCTGAGTCGTATGATAGTTACAGTACATCAAGTGTCTTATTTACTGTGTCTATCCTATTAATTTTATTTAAAGCCTCTTTAAGGTCATTTTCATCTTGTATCTCTTTAATAACATATTGAGGCAAACCCAAAGTCATAAGCGTTACTTTGGTTCTGTACCAAACATATATGAGTATGACATTTGCTTGATACCAGTATGAAGTGCCAAATTTTTGCAAACTGTACAAATTGAAGACCGTTTGATCAGTTTCTGATATTGTTGTCTTGCATCCATGAAGCTAACATTTTTTCAACGTCTTGGTTGGCACATTAAATGTAACCTTGGCTCTTGCTGTGCCTTGGTTTTCCATGAACCACCTAGAGCTAGATTAAATGCAACTTATAACATCCCGGCAGTCAACAGAATTGACTGCTATTCTAGATATTAAGAATTATGATTAAAAATATTTGTGCAAAGGTGTCTGCTAATTCAAATTGTATTTCCCAGGGCCGGTGGTGAGGACGCTCCTTTGCTTACTGCCCCACGGGGTTCTCCCTTCTACTTGCTAAATTGCTCAAAGTAGAGTGCAATGGAGGAATATTGATCAACTCTAGTGCAGAACATTACTCGCTCACAGTTACTTCATGGAAAAACTGTTTTACCTTGTTGTTGAGCGCCCTCCATTCATCATCATCATTATCACCGAAAAACTGTTTATAATAGCTGTTGGCGACACTCTGATACACATGTCCCAACTGGGATCCCCCCATTTGCCCCACTATCAGCTTTTCTGATAATTGGCTGAATAGAACTGCAACTGTTTACGGGCCGGATCTCAAACAGCTCACTTCACTTCTCTGAGTGAAGAATGTAAAGAATAAGTTTTTTTTTTAAGCTGCAAAACTGCACATGTGCACAGTGGCTTATGAAACTTGACAATAGCTTTGCACATGCGCAGTTCTATTGGTGAGAAACTTAAACATACTTAATCTGCTTATATATAAGATATATTCTATTAAAAAAATTGCAAGACCCTTTAGCCTCAACAGGTAACTACTCTTGATTTTAATATTTACTCCTAAATAATTTTAGTTTAAACTTGTTTTATTTTTTGTTTTGTTTTTTTGTTGTTTGAATGTGTTCTTACTAGTTAAAACTAATTGATACTGATAGTTTTCATTACAATTATAATTTACTGCTGGTGAAAAGCTAATGCCAGTTAACCCTAGAGCAAGCATGCGGTGTATTATTTACACAATTATAATAAGTGGAATATATTGCTGTTGCTTTATCATTTATAGCAGCAGTTTACATGATATAATGATTACCAGTGTAGAATGACTTTGCATCACACAGAGCAAATATTTTGGCGCCATATTTAGCTGGTATTTTGAGAAGCTGCAATGACTTCTGAATGCTTCTAGGTTTCTTGTCATTAGTAACAAATTCTCCAAGATTGTAACTATTCATGCAGTCTTTTACACCTGTATCCAGAAAGGTCCCAACAGCTGCTAACCTATCTGTTTTACATCTCACATCACTAGTTTCCTTGTCATCAAATCTAATACAGCTGAGAAGGAACAAAAATCTCTTATAACTCATGCATGATCTCGAAACAATCATTCCAGATCCCTAATTTGACCAAAGTTCTAATGCATTTGTATGGTTACCACCTTTAATGCCAATCAAACAAAGAATGCCTAATACTGCAGAAATTTCATTTTGACCTGTGAATTTAACATCCCTGTCTCTAGAATAATTTTCTTCGTGCCTTTTTCTCTGAATGCATACATTTGTAAAATGCACAATTTCATCTATCATATCAATACTGACAATTTTGTGGAACGATTTAATTTCCTCTATCATACCTCATGCTGTTAGTTTAGGGCCTGGACAGAACCTGATAATATTTTTTGCTAATAGGCCTACACAGGATCTTTTTTTTTCCCATATCATTTTTCAGCCATTTCATTTGTTTATCCCTACCAAGAAACATGTTGTCTTCAATGTCAAAGGAACGTAAACTGCCATCAACTCAATTTCAGAGTCACTATCTCCATTATAAAACAAATCATCAATATCTCCACAGTCATCTTCTTCTGCAAGCACCTCTAAAACAGTCCGCTCTAATTCCTCATCTGTCAAGTATTTTTGGCCCTAAAATTAGAAACTCAAACCCTGAACAAGAGATAGTGAAATATATTAATGGACGCCTCGAAAATAAACTGCTTTTTTCCATTATGCTTCATGTAAACGTACAACAGATAAAGTATACAGTTTGAGATAGAACTTACATGACCAAGCGCGTGATGTATAGAGTACACCAATGCTGCAGTTTGAGGAATGACCTATTGTTGTCACTATCCTGCTGTTGCTGCAAACGCCCTGACAAAACTAAACATAAGCTAAACAATGAGTAGAAAGGTACCAACAATTACATGGCTATAATGCTTTGCGTTTTTACAGTGGAGGCCAACAGATGACACTGGTGTATAAAATACATTAGCGTGCCCACTCTGGGGTTAAAACTGGTTTACGGCACACATATGTTTGCAACACAGGATTATTACAATAATCTCATTAGTTGTTATCCTTGTAATTTATCTGTGTAAAACATGTATTTCTATGAATACAAATTGTTTGTACAATGGATGCAACAGCATACAAGTTTATTTGCCAGAATAATATTTCAAATCTTGTTATTAAGGTAAACTATAGAGGCACTGCTTAACAAAAGGTGATATAGTTATTTTTTTAACTTCTCACCAGTTAATGGTTAAAATTCCTTTGATAAGGAATGAACCCATGAACCACAGACATTGCCGAGGTGGGGTAGCTTGCGCGCCTCAACGATGCAGATAGCCATACCGTAGGTGCAACCACAGCGGAGGGGTATCTGTGGAGAGGCCAGACAAACGTGTGGTTCCTGAAGAGGGGCAGTAGCCTTTTCAGTAGTTACAGGGGCAACAGTCTGGATGATTGACTGAGCTGGCCTTGTAACATCAGCTAATGTGGCTTGCCACACAGCTACTGCGAACGGCTGAAAGCAAGGGGAAACTACAGCCGTTACTTTTCCCGAGGACATGCAGCTCTACTGTATGAACATATGATGATGGCATCCTCTCGGGTAAAATATTCCGGAGATAAAATAGTCCCCCATTCGGATCTCCGCGCGGGGACTACTCAGGAGGATGTTGTCATCAGGAAAGACAATACTGGCATTCTACGGATCGGAGCGTGGAATGTTAGATCCCTTAATCGGGTAGGAAAATTAGAAAATTTAAAAAGGGAAATGGATAGGTTGAAGTTAGATATAGTGGGGATTAGTGAGGTTCGGTGGCAGGATGAACAGGATTTCTGGTCAGGTGAGTACAGGATTATAAATACAAAATCAGTTGGGGGTATCACAGGAGTAAGACTGATAATGAATAAGAAAATAGGAATGCAGGTAAACTACTATGAGCAGCACAGTAATCGCGTTATCATTGTCAAGATAGATACGAAGCCAACACCGACAACAGTAGTACAGGTTTATATGCCAACTAGCTCTGCCGATGATGAGGAGATCGAAGAAATATATGAGGAGCTAGAGGAAATTATTCAGACAATTAAGGGAGACGAAAACTTAATTGTGATGGGAGACTGGAATTTGGTAGTAGGAAAAGGAAGAGAAGGAAAAATAGTAGGTGAATATGGACTGGGCAGGAGGAATGAAAGAGGAAGTCGCCTGGTAGAATTTTGCATGGAACATGATTTAATCATAACAAACACATGGTTTAAGAATCACAAAAGAAGGTTGTATACGTGGAAGAGACCAGGAGACACCGGAAGGTATCAGATAGATTTTATAATGGTAAGACATAGATTCTGGAACCAGGTTCTAAACTGCAAGACATACCCAGGGGCAGATATAGACTCTGACCATAACTTGTTAGTCATGAACTGTAGGCTGAAACTGAAAAAAAAAAAAAAAAAAAAAAAAAAAAAAAAAAAAAAAAAAAAAAAAAAAAAAAAAAAAACTGCAGAAAGATAGGAAAATAAGGAGATGGGACTTAGATAAATTGAAGGAAAGTGAAGTTCTGGAGAATTTCAGAGGGAGATTTAGGCAACAATTGACAGAAACAGGGGGAAATAAAACAGTAGAAGAGGAATGGGTAGCATTGAGAGATGAAATAGTGAAGGCAGCAGAGGACAAAATAGGTAGGAAGGCAAGACCAACAAAAAATCCTTGGGTATCACAGGAAATACTAAATTTAATAGATGAAAGGAGAAAATATAAAAATGCAGTAAATGAAACAGGCAAAAGGGAGTACAGACGACTAAGAAATGAGATTGACAGGAAGTGCAAAATGGCTAAGCAGGAGTGGCTAGAAGCCAAATGCAAATCTGTAGAAGAATGTATAAGAAGGGGAAAAGTAGATACCACCTACAGGAAAATAAAAGAGACATTTGGGGAAAAGAAAAGCAACTCTACGAATATCAAGAACTCGGATGGGAAACCAGTTCTCATCAAAGAAGGGAAAGCTGAAAGGTGGAAAGAGTACATAGAGCAGCTCTACAAAGGAAATGAACTTAGAGGCTATGTTGTAGGAAGGGAAGAGGAAGTAGATCAAGATGAAATAGGAGATACTATAATGAGAGATGAATTTGACAGAGCCTTGAAAGACCTAGGTCGGAACAAGACCCCAGGAGTAGATGACATACCCACAGAGCTATTAAAGTCTCTGGGAGAGCCAGCCATGACAAGACTACTTGAACTGGTGTGTAGGATGTATGAGACAGGCGAAATACCCTCAGACTTTAAGAAAAATGTAATAATCCCCATTCCAAAGAAATCAGGTGCAGACAGGTGTGAAAATTACAGAACCATCAGTTTGATAAGTCATGGTTGCAAAATTTTAACACGAATTATCTACAGGAGAATGGAAAAGCTGGTAGAAGCTGACCTCGGGGAAGATCAGTTTGGATTCAGAAGGAACGTAGGAACCTGGGAGGCAATACTTACTTTACGTCTTATCTTAGAAGATAGCTTAAGGAAGGGCAAACCTAAATTTTTAGCTTTTGTAGATTTGGAGAAAGCTTTTGACAATGTTGACTGGAATACACTCTTTCAAATCCTGAAGTCAGCAGGGGTAAAATACAGGGAAAGGAGAGTTATTTACAACTTGTAGAAAAGCCAGACCGCAGTTATTAGACTAGAAGGGCCTGAAAGGGAAGCATCAGTTGGGAAGGGAGTAAGACAGGGTTGTAGCCTTTCTCCGATGTTATTCAATTTGTACATCGAGCAGGCGGTGAAGGAAAGCAAGGAAAAATTTGGAATAGGGATTAAAGTTCAGGGGGAAGAAATACAAACATTGCGTTTTGCTGATGACATTGTAATTCTATCAGAGACAGCAAAGGGCCTGGAAGAGCAGTTGAATGGAATGGACTGTGTGTTGAAGAGAGCATATAAAATGAACATTAACAAGAGAAAAACAAAAATAATGGAATGCGGTCTTAGAAAATCAGGCAATGCTGAAGGAATTAGATTAGGTAACGAAACAATGAAGGTGGTAGATGAGTTTTGTTACTTGGGTAGTAATATAACATGGGATGGTCGCAGTACAGAGGATACAAAGTGCAGAATGGCAATGGGAAGAAAAGCATTTTTGAAAAAGAGAAATTTGCTAACATCGAATATTAATTTAAGTGTAAGGAAGTCTTTTCTGAAGGCATTTGTTTGGAGTGTTGCCTTGTACGGGAGTGAAACATGGACGATAAGCTGTGCAGACAGGAAGAGAATAGAGGCTTTTGAAATGTGGTGTTACAGAAGAATGCTGAAGATTAGGTGGGTAGATCGCATAACTAATGAAGAGGTACTGAACGGAATTGGTGAGAAAAGGAATTTTTGGCATACCCTGACTAAAAGAAGGGATCGCTTGGTAGGACACATTCTTAGACATCGGGGAATCATAAATTTAGCATTGGAGGGAAGTGTGTGGGGTAAAAATCGCAGAGGGGGACCAAGAGACGCGTATAGTAAGCAGATTCAAATAGATGTGGGTTGTCGTTCTTATGAGGAGATGAAAAGGCTTGCTCAGGATAGAGTAGGGTGGAGAGCTGCATCAAACCAGTCTCCGAACTGAAGACCATAACAACAACAACAAGGAATTAAAATATTTTGCTTATTTGACGTATGGACTGCTGTAGCTTTCATCAGTCTCATATTTAAATGTGAAATTTTGTTTGTTTGTGGTGTTATGTTCCTGAATTTCTGTGTAATTCTTTCGTCTACAGCTAATACAACTATTTCACACTAAGCCACAAATGTCTGTCTAGGTGTGTTTGCGTTTCGATATGTCTGAGTGTGTGTGTATTTGTTTACTTTCCTTTTTTTCCCCTAAGGTAAGTCCTTCCACTCCTGGGATTGGAATGACTCCTTTTCCACTTCCTTAAAACCCATATCCTTCCCTTTTCCTCCCCTTTTTTCCTCTTTTTCCTGAAGAAGCTGCCAGTGGTGGCGAAAGCTTGTATGTGTGTTTGTGTGTGATTTTATTTGTTTCTCTCGACGTGCCGGTCCTTTTGGTAAGTCATCTCTTTTCTGTTTTTATATATATATATATATATATTATAGAGGCAAAATTCCTAACAGGAAAAATATATGTAAAAAATAGATGAAGTACACTTACCAGGCGAAGGGGCACAGGCAGTGATAGCAACAAATAAACACACCGACACACACACACACACACAAACGCAAGCTTTCACAGCCTAGCTGCTTCGTCAGGCAGAAGGGAAGGAGAGGGAAAAGGAAATGATGAGGGTTTTAAGGGAGTGGATAAGGAGTCATTCCAATCCCGGGACAGGAAAGACTTACCTTGGGGGGGGGGGGGGGGGGGGGGGGGGGGAAAGGAGGGTAAACAAATACACACATTTACACAGATGCAAGTACACTTAGGCAGACATACTGTAGAACTGTAGAAAGCAAAGAAGTTAGAAGTTAGACAGAGATGCCACTTGAGGCAGAAGCTCTGTCCAGAGAATCGAGGCAAAGATGTTAAGATGGTGGAAGATGCCCTTCAGCATATTCTCTCTTTCCGTTGCCCATCTGGTCTCAACCTCCGCTAAATTCGAATTCCCACCCACTATCTTAACATCTTTGCCTCAGTTCTCTGGACAGAGCCTCTGCCTCAAGAGGCATCTCTGTCTAACTTCTAACTTCTTTGCTTTCTACAGTTATATAGTATGTCTGCCTAAGTGTACTTGCGTCTGTGTAAATGTGTGGGTGTGTGTGTATTTGTTTACCCTCCTTTTTTCCCCCCCAAGGTAAGTCTTTCCTGTCCCGGGATTGGAATGACTCCTTATCCACTCCCTTAAAACCCTCATCATTTCCTTTTTCCTCTCCTTCCCTTCTGCCTGACGAAGCAGCTAGGCTGCGAAAGCTTGCGTTTGTGTGTGTGTGTGTGTGTGTGTGTGTGTATCTGTATGTTTATTTGTTGCTATCACTGCCTGTGCCCCTTCGCCTGGTAAGTGTACTTCATATAAAAGAGATGACTTACGAAAAGGACCGGCTCATCGATAGAAACAAATAAAATCACACACAAACACACATACAAGCTTTCGCCACCACTGGCAGCTTCTTCAGGAAAAAGAGGAAAGAAGGGGAGGAAAAAGGGAAGGATATGGGTTTTAAGGAAGTGGAAAAGGAGTCATTCCAATCCCAGGAGTGGAAGGACTTACCCTAGGGGAAAAAAAGGAAGGTAAACAAATACACACACACTCAGACGTATCGAAACGCAAACACATCTAGACAGACATTTGTAAATATAATATGGGCTATTCATCTCAACCTCTGTAAACCAGATGTTAGTCTTGCATATACTTTGTCAGTTGGTTTGTAGCATGAAAGTTTAATGTTAATCAAAATGTCTAAGACCTTACACTCTCTGCAGTCTTCCCATATGTTTCACAATCAATTTTACAAGTCACCTACAATCAATGAA
Organism: Locusta migratoria; assembly: GCA_026315105.1. Classification (NCBI taxonomy): domain Eukaryota; kingdom Metazoa; phylum Arthropoda; class Insecta; order Orthoptera; family Acrididae; genus Locusta; species Locusta migratoria. The sequence goes on along the minus strand of CM048745.1, from coordinate 283,170,161 downwards.
ATTATACATGTTTCTTGTAAGTTGACTTTTCTGTTGTCATTTCATGCTTTCTGCTTGCAATATCAATTAATGTTTTTACACTAACAAGGGACAATCAGAAGTGTAAATAATGGATTTTGATGGGTCTCCGTTATGTTGGAGGGGGACGTACTCTGAGCATGAGGCTATCTGCTATTTTAGCATCAGGATTTGGTTTTAGAGAAAATTGATGTTGAAGTTCAATGTGTGCTGTAACAGCAACAATGTTAGCTCTGTTCCAACCATGTGTAACATTAACTCTGGTCTGAATAAGTGAGCATGACGCAGCAGTTAAGGTGTGCAGCTGAAGGTACCAATTTTGGATCCTCTCCGTGTTTTTGCTTTTTTTTAGAATAGTCCAACATTTTTCCATTTTATTTTACAGAATATAACAAACAGTGTACATTGTCTGAAATTATTAAGAAGTTTAAATTGTGTGGGCTTGGCCAAACAGTAATCGGTCTGTCCATGCGGATATCTATGTACTGGTGATAGTGTATCGTTGTGGCCACTGCCTTTTACTTGGTTATGGCACTATAATGTCATAATAGACAGAGCTCACATGGACAGTCTTCTGTATATTATGAACATGGTATGGTTTGTGACAAAGTTAATGGATGAAAAAGAAAACTTTTTGAATATAAATGAACAACATTTTTTGGTATCATTCTTAAAAGCTCTGTCCACTTGCAAGACAGTAGCTTTTATTAAACGTACTTGGTGCTGTAAACCATTGTGTTTTTGTTGCTTTTATGACAAATATCTTCCAGATTTCTGATGTGGTATAGCAATAGATGCAGGTGGTAGTGAGCTAGAGTTTGTAACAATGACATAAAATTAGATTACTACAGCAAATTGAATTTATTGCTAATTTCACAAAATGTACATTGTTTGTTGATATTCTGTAAAATAAAATGGAAACATTTTGGACTATTCTCATTAGAAATATATAAAAAAGCAATAACATTGAAAGGACCTGAACTCAGTACCTTCAGCATGGTAGCTGTAGACCTTAACTGCTGCGCCATGCTCACATGCTCGGAACATGGCTGACTTTAAGTGTCTTACATCGCGCAGTGAACTTTAACATTAATTTTCTCAAAAACCCATGGCCCGTTGCTACAAAAGCCCCAGACTCGGTGTATGTGTCTCTACAACATATCTGAGATGCATCAAAATCTGTTATTTACACTTCTGGCAGTCCCCTTGTAAGCCAATAATTTCTCCAACAGAAACTTTACATGTCATCTGGTTGCATTTTAGTGAAGTTATCATTATTAAATGTATTTTGCAACTCACTAAACAACAAATAAAAAGGAAAAGGCCAATTATTGATCCCTGGGGAACTCCAAATTTAATATTCTTACCCTTTATGTGTAATTTATTAATGTATCTTCATTACTTGTTTATGATTGTGATATGTTGTCTTTTTCCACCCACTGATGCCATCTCTGCTCAATTTGACAGAAAAACCTCATGATCAATCCTATCAAAAGTCTGTGACATATTCAAGACAATTCCTTCTACTTGACTGGAAAGTGAAGTGAGTGGTTTGTGATTTGCTACTAATTTTTGTATCTTTTTAATAGAGAGGTTTAACAATGGCTTATTGTAGTGTTAGGACTGCTCAATTAAGGATTATCATAAATTTTTACAGTCATAATTTCCCACATTATACTTTAATGTTATGTTATTTTATTAGCTTCATGTGAAACATCATGTCAATTAGTTTCATTGTTGGAATTTCTGGTTAACAAAGAGGCAGGTAAGTTCAGATATGTTCATCTACGACCTACTGCTCCAATCAAGATAACACATAAGGAACAATATGCAGCTCTGAAATTCTGCTTTTGTCTTAAGAAATCTTCAGCTGAGATCTGTACAATGTTACAGGCAGCATATGGAGAGTCTGTTCATCCCTATAGCAAAGCTGAAGGTGGTTTAAAATGCTTAAAGAGGGGAGACAATCAATTTCAAAAGAAGCTGAGCCTGGTACTCCAGTGACTGCCTTTACTGGTTAAGGTGAACATCAACACTGCTACTGTCTTTGTGATAGAAGATTGCCAAATTACCTTAATATCACATTTCATTGGATGCAACCCACACATAGGTGACAGAAACACTACCCATGAAATGTGTTTGTGTGCAATAGTTGATTCCTGAACACAAGGACATTTGTGTGTAGGTCTGCATGCAGTTGTAGGAGGAAGATCCAAAGTTTCTTTAAAATGTAATCACTGACAATGAAACTTGGCTACATCAGTTTGGTCCTGTGAGCAAACAGTAAAGCTCAGTGTGAAAATCTCCTTCATCACCAACCACCAAAATCCCAAAAGTGGTTGCTTTTGCTGGAAAAGCTATGGTCATCTCATTCTTTGATATTCATGGAATGGTTTATCAGTATATCATACCTGCACACACACACACACACACACACACACACACACACACACACATATCAGTAACTGGACAATACTACAGGGATGTCCTGAAAACACAGCAGAGGATATGCTAGATCATCTTGGAAATTTCATACCAGTGAGCAGAAATTTTGTTTTTATATTCTCTGATGAGCTCCAAACTAACATTGAGATAAACTTCAGGAAGTTTATGAGAATTTGATTTGACCTTGGTATCTTCAGCATGATATCCACTTTATCTGAAGTACAAAAGCTAGATTCTATTATATCATTAAGAATGTTACTAATCATTTGAGGATTGGTAATGTCATTGTTGTTATTAGATACACAGATGTTTCTGTTATTTTTTAGTTTGGTCTTGTTGCCAAATGAAATAAAGAAAAAATGAAGTGCAAATCTGAATATGAGATGATGAAATAAGTGGAGAGGAAAAACTTATGTGAACATAAAGTTGAAACCGATGTGCTTTCTACAATATGTCGATGACACCTTCGTAGTGTGGGCCCATGGAACTGCAATACTGGATACATATTTAAAACATCTAAATTCCCTTATATCAAGTTCACAATGGAGGTAAAAAAAAAAAAAAAAAAAAAAAAAAAAAAAAAAAAAAAAAAAAAAAAAAAAAACAAGCAGCAAACTACTGTTCCTGGATATATTGGTTTGGAGAAAAGAGGATGGCAACTTTGGTCATACCGTGTATCATAAACCTACACACACAAACTTATACTTACAAGCCACCAGCTGTCACCATCCTGCAGAATGAGTTGGCATGCTGCAGGTATTTTCTGTGATTTGTCAAAGGCATTTGATTGTGTGTACCACAACGTCCTTTTAACTAAATGAGAATTCTATGATATCATGGGCATTGCTGCAAAATGGTTCAAGTCATACACCACTAACAGGAAACAAAGGGTGACAGTGAAAGGAACTAGTGGATGAACCCATCAGATTGGATTGGGAAGAAATTACATGTGGTGTCCCACAAGGATCCATCTTAGGGCCATTACTTTTTCTTGTGTACATTAATGACCTCTCATCAGTTACACTGCCAGAAGCAGATTACTCCAGTAAATAGTATTTGTAACATAGTTCTAGAAAGGTGCATACTTTGCTTCCTTTCATTCGATAATGTCATAAGGTATAATATTTTGGGGTAACTCTTCAAGTCTACATCTACATCTACATAGATACTCTGAAAATCACATTTAAGTGCCTGGCAGAGGGTTCATTAACCACTTTCATAACTTTTCTCTACCTTCCATTCTCTAATAGCATGCAGGAAGAAAGAACACCTAAATCATTCCGTTTTCGATCTGATTTCACTTATTTTATTGGGGATGGTCATGTCTCCCTAAGTAGGTGGGTGCTAGCAAAATATTTTCACATTCATAAGTAAAAGTCGATGATTGAAACAAACAGATCACGTCACAATGAATAATGTCTTTATTTTAATGATTTCCTCCCCAATTCGTGCAACATTTCCGTGACGCTTTCCCCCCCGTAACGTGATAAAACAAAACGAGCTGCCCTTCTCTGAACCTTCTCAATATCTTCCGTCAGTCCCACCTGGTGAGGGTCCCACAAGGGGCAACAGTACTCCAGGAGAGGACGCACAAGTGTGATGTAGGCAGTCTCTTTGGTGGAGCTAGTGCATCTTCGAAGCGTTCTGCCAATGAAACGTAACCTTTGATTCCCCTTCCCCACAATATTTTCTATGTGTTCTCTCCAGTCAAAGTTGTTCGTAATTGTAACTCCTAGGTATTTGGTAGAATTTATGACCTTAAGGTTTGACTGATTTATCGTGTAATTGAAGTTCAGTGGATTTCTTTTAGTGGTCATGTGTATTACTTTACACTTTTCTTTATTTAGTGTCAATTCCCAATTTTCGCACCAAGTAGAAATTTTGTCTAAATCGCTTTGCAGTTGCTTTAGATCCTCTGTTGACTTCACTAACCGATAAATGACAGCATCATCCACGAACTGTCTAAGGGAGCTATTCAGATTGTCTCCTAAATCTTTTATAAACATGAGGAAGAGTAGGGGACCTATAACGCTTCCCTGTGGAACGCCAGATATCACTTCTGTTTTACTCGATGACTTACCGTCGATTACAACGAACTTTGTCCTTTCTGATAGGAAATCGTGAATCCAATCGCACAATGGGGAAGATATTCCATAAGCATGCAATTTCATTAGAAGCCGCTTGTGGGGTACAGTATCAAAAGTCTTCCGGAAATCCATAAATATGGAATCGATTTGAGATCCCTTGTCGATGGCACTTAACACTTCATGTGAATAAAGGGCAAGCTGTGTTTTCAAGAGTGATACTTTCTGAATCTGTGTTGACTATTGATTAATAGGTCGTTCTCTTCGAGGTAGTTCATAATATTCGAACAAAGTATACATTCCAAAATCCTATTGCAAATCGACATCAATGAGATAGGCCTGTAATTTTGTGGATCACTCCTATTGCCTTTCTTGAATATTGGAGTAACTTGGGCAACTTTACAGTCTTTGGGTACAGATCTTTTGCTGAGTGATCGGTTGTAAATTATAGCTAAATACGGAGAAATTGCATCAGCATATTCTGAAAGGAATCTAGTCGGTATGCAATCTGGCCCGGAAGATTTGTTTTTGTTTAGTGACTTAAGTTGTTTTACTAATCCAGGAACATCTATTTCTAAGTTTCACATGCTGGCATCTGTTCTTGGATTGAGTACTGGAGTGTTCACTTCGTCTTCTTTGGTGAACGATTTTCTGAAAGCTGTGTTTAGTAATTCTGCCTTAGCAGTACTGTCGTCGGTACTATTACCATTGCTATCGCGTAGTGAATGTATTGTTTGTGTTTTGCCGCTAATGTACTTCACATATGACCATAATTTCTTTGGATTTTCTGCAAGATTACGAGACAGGATTTTGTTGTGGTAACTACTATAGGCTTCTCGCATTGATGTCTGCACTAGGTTGCGTGTTTCAGTAAAAGATTGCCAGTCTTGTGGATTTTGTGTCTTTTTTAATTTTGCACGCATTTTTCTTTGTTTCTGCAACAGTGATCTGACCTGTTTTGTGTACCACGGGGGGTCGGCCCCCTCTTTTATTAATTTATTTGGTATAAATCTCTCGATTGCTACTGATATTATGTCTTTGAAAGTAAGCCACATCTGATCTCCACTCGCATTTTTAGTTTTGAAAGACTGGAGATTATCACTCAGGAAAGCGTGAAGCGAATTTTTATCTGCTTTATTGAATAGACATATTTTTCGTTTATTTTTTGTGCATTTGGGAATTTCGACATTTAGTCTCGCTACTACAACTCGATGTTCGCCAATCCCTGTATTTGTTTTGATGCTCTTTACTATTTCTGGATTATTTGTTGCTAGGAGATCAAGGGTATTTTCGCAACCACTTACTATTCTAGTGGGTTCATGAACTAACTGTTCGAAGTAGTTTTCAGAAAAAGCATTCAGAACTAGTTCGTACGATGTTTTATATTTATCGCCGGTTTTGAATACGTAATTATGCCAACATATCGAGGGTAAATTAAAGTCGCCAATGATTATAACAGTATGCTTTGGATACCTATTTGAAATGTGATTCAAGCTTTCTTTGAACATTTCGGCAACCGCATCATCTGAGTCAGGGGGCCGATAAAAAGATCCAATTATTAATTTATTCCGGTTGTCAGGTTTAACCTCTACCCAGACCAACTCACAGGATGTATCTGTCTCAATTTTGCTGCAGGATAAACCGTTTGTAACAGCAATAAACACACCACCCCCTTTTTTATTTATTCTATCGTTTCTGAAGACCATTTGACCCTTTGAAAAAATTTCGTTCGAACTTATCTCAGGCGTCAGCCAGCTTTCAGAACCTATAACGATATGTGCCTCAGTACTTTCTATCAGCGCTTGGAGCTCTGGAACTTTCCCAATACAGCTACGACAATTGACAATTGTTATACCAATGGTTTCTAGATCTGCTTTCTTCCTGTGTCTGACCTGCCCCCTTTGAGACTGAAACCCATTTTGTGTATTCCCGAGGCCCTCTAACCTAAAAAACCGCCCAGTCCACACCACACAGCCCCCGCTACCCGTGTAGCCGCTTCCTGAGTATAGTGGACTCTTGACCTATTTAGCGGAACCCAAAAACCCACCACCCTTTGGCGCAAGTCGAGGAATCTGCAGCCCACCCGGTCGCAGAACCGTCTGAGTCTCTGATTCAGACCCTCCACTCGGCTCTGAACCAAAGGTCCACAGTCAGTCCTGTCAACAATGCTGCAGATGGTGAGCTCCGCTTTCATCTTGCACGCAAGACTGGCAGTCTTTACCAGTTCTGATAGCTGCTCAAAACCAGAGAGGATCTCTTCCGATCCAAAGCGACACACATCATTGGTGCTGACATGAGCCACCACCTGCAGCTGGCTGCATCCTGTGCTCTTCATGGCAACCAGAAGGACCCGTTCCACATCTGGAATGACTCCCCCCGGTATGCACACGGAGTGCACATTGGAATTATTCCCCTCCCTAGGAGCCATTTTCCTTAGGGGCTCCATTACCCGCCTAACGTTCGAGCTCCCAACTACCAACAAATCCACCCTCTGTGATTGCCCGGATCTTGAAGGCAAAGGGGCGAGTATTTTATGCAAAATAAACTGCAACTGCTCTGATAAAAAGGAGAAGTATTTGTTAGAGAAATGCCTGTTCTTTCGCACATAGGCCTGTCATAGGTCGTGGATTTCAGGGACAATATGTGATTTTATGCAAAACTTATATTGTGGACAATGACATGAATGTCCATGGAAGGAGTAAGGACTTAATTTGTTATTTTTACCTACTTTCTACTATTAACTTTAGTTTTACCAATAATTGCTCTTCAAGGTTTTCATCTGAGTGAGAGAAGTATATAGATGGGAACATTGTGGTTGATGAAATAGTCCATATTTCTTCACTATCTGATAAGACTATTGATATCACTAATAGTGGTAGCTGAAGCAGTGCAATTTACAATTCTCTGTGAATTTTGCAAGTTCTAATTCCTATATTTCCAGTGCCTACCTCATGTTTGTAACTCCTGCTCTGTGGTTTGTGTTATTTTAATATTTAGCTTTGTGGAGTAAAATGTGGAATCAGAACATGGTGACATCATTACATGTAAGGTTAGTTTAAAGTCATAATCTTGTCAAAATGAAAAATTTGTTTCCTTGATTAATAATGAAATACATGACAGATTTCTGTTTGAGCAAGTAGTGAGAGTGAAATGTTTTCTAAAAGAGACAAAGAATCACAATTTTCTATTTCTGCCTCTTAAAAATTCGGTAAAATTTATCAAAATCTTTATTTAATTTTCAAAATAAAAAGCTATTAATGCTAACTAAAATGACAGGTCCTTTGTTGACAGCATTTATGCTTGGACTATGTTCTTGGTTTTGGTTTCTGGATTGTAGGAGTCCTATCATATGCCATTATGCCATTAAAAATACTGATGAAGCATCTGTCAGCTTGCAGAAACTTTTTCTATTTGACTATTTCATATAATATAATTCAGACATAAACTGCCGAGTCCAATTGAAAATGGCGTGATAAACTGCAAATTGTCAACTATAAGTGAGATACCCATAGAACCAAATGAAATTCTTTTATGTAGTAGCAGTTTTTATATACCTGACTGCTGTCTTGACTTGTCTGTTCTTAACTGACTAATCTGGGGCTGGGGAAATAGCTTCATTAGTGGGTTGCCTAACTAATGGCTTACAGGGACAACAAAATTTTGTTTTTGCATATTTCATACAATTGTGACATATGCAAAAACAATGCAATAAATACAAGGTGTTAAACATATAAGTGCAAATATATATATATATATATATATATATATATATATATATATATATATATATATATATATATATATATATATATATATAAAAAATAGACGAAGATTACTCACCAGGCGAAGGAGCACAGGTGTGACAGCATCACAAATAAATAAATGAATACACACACACACACAATCGCAAGCTTTCGCAACCCAGTTGCGTCTTCAGGCAGTAGGGAAGGAGAGGGAAAAGGAAATGATGAGGGTTTTAAGGAAGGGGGTAAGGAGCCATTCCAATCCCGGGAGAGGAAAGACTTACCTTGGGGGAAAAAAAGGAGGGTAAACAAATGCACACATGCCCACACATTCACACAGACACAAGTACACCTAGGCAGACATACTGTAGAAAGCAAAGAAGTTAAGTTATAGAAGTTAAGAAGTTAGACAGAGATACCACTTGAGGCAGAGGCTCTGTCCAGAGAACTGATGCAAAGATGTTAAGAAGGTGGGTGGGAATTCAAATTTAGCGGAGGTTGAGACCAGGTGGGCAACGGGAAGAGAGAATATGCTGAAGGGCTAGTTCCCATCTCCGGAGTTCTGAAGGATTGGTGTCAGTGGGAAGTATCCAGATAACCCGGACGGTGTAGCACTGTGCCAAGATGTGCTGGCCGTGCACCAATGCGTGTTTAGCCACAGGGTGATCCTCGTTACCAACAAACACTGTCTGCCTGTGTCCATTCATGCGAATGGACAGTTTGTTGCTGGTCATTCCCACATAGAACGCTTCACAGTGCAGGCATGTCAGTTGGTAGATCACGTGGGTACTATCGCAAGTGGCTCTGCCTTTGATCGTGTACACCTTCCGGGTTACGGGACTGGAGTAAGTGGTGGTGGAAGGGTGCATAGGGCAGGTTTTACAACGGGGGCGGTTACAAGGGTAGGAGCCAGAAGGTAGGGAAGGTGGTTTGGGGATTTCATAGGGGTGGACTAGGAGGTTACGGAGGTTAGGTGGGCGGCGGAAAGACACTCTCGGTGGAGTAGGAAGGATGTCATGAAGGACGGATCTCATTTCGGGGCAGGATTTAAGGAAGTCGTATCCTTGCTGGAGAGCCACATTTAGAGTCCGCTCCAGTCCCGGAAAGTATCCGGTGACAAGAGGGGCACTTCTGGGATTCTTCTGTTGAAGGTTCTGAATTTGGGGGGATGAGGTAGTAGCTCTGGCAATTTGTTTCTCTACCAGATTAGGAGGATAGCCGCGGGATGTGAAAGCTGTTAATAGGTTGTTGGAGTACTGGTTCAGAGCTTCAGGACTGGAGCAGACTCGTTTGCCACGAAGACCTAAGCTGTAAGGAAGGGAACGTTTGATATGGAATGGATGACAGCTATCATAATGCAGGTACTGTTGTTTATTGGTAGGTTTGATGTGGACGGATGTGTGGAGTTGGCCGTTGGACAGATGGAGGTCGACATCGAGGAATGTGGCATGGGATTTGGAATAGGACCAGGTGAATTTGATGGGACCAAAGGAGTTGAGGTTGAAGAGGAAATTCTGGAGTTCTTCTTCACTGTGTGTCCAGATCAACTCCTATCGCTAATCAAAATCCTCAACCTTTCCTCTCCCACATCCACACCTACTGTCCAGAACATCCTCCTTCAGGCCAACTGCAAATTAGAACAATATGCCACCCACCACCTCAAAAAACTATCCAATCTCCTGGTCACCCACCTCCGGAAAGGCAATACTCTCTCCCTCAACAACCTCTCCAATAAACCTCAACCTCCCCTTATTGCACACAAACCCAGTCTCTCCCATCTACTCAATCTCCCACTCCCAACTCCTCTCCCCCCTAAACCTCAAAACTCCAATCTACACAATCCGGAACCACAACATCCTAATTCAGTAATCAACCTCTCCTCCAAACCTCTCTCCCAATCTGAAACCTCTGTCCTATCCAAAGGCCTCACCTTTAGTCCTACTCCCAAATTCAACCACACAGCTCTCGTCAAAGATCTACTTTCCTATACTCGTAGTCTTTGCTGGAGATACCACTTTGCCACGAAGAAGAATAATCCTACTCCCTATGACCCAGCTCCCCAAGACATCATTCCAATTGAACCCTGCCTAGAACAGTTCCGTCCTCCATCACAGCGAGACCCATTTCCTCTTCAACCTCAACTCCTTTGGTCCCATCAAATTCACCTGGTCCTATTCCAAATCCCATGCCACATTCCTCGATGTCGACCTCCATCTGTCCAACGGCCAACTCCACACATCCGTCCACATCAAACCTACCAATAAACAACAGTACCTGCATTATGATAGCTGTCATCCATTCCATATCAAACGTTCCCTTCCTTACAGCTTAGGTCTTCGTGGCAAACGAGTCTGCTCCAGTCCTGAAGCTCTGAACCAGTACTCCAACAACCTATTAACAGCTTTCACATCCCGCGGCTATCCTCCTAATCTGGTAGAGAAACAAATTGCCAGAGCTACTACCTCATCCCCCCAAATTCAGAACCTTCAACAGAAGAATCCCAGAAGTGCCCCTCTTGTCACCGGATACTTTCCGGGACTGGAGCGGACTCTAAATGTGGCTCTCCAGCAAGGATACGACTTCCTTAAATCCTGCCCCGAAATGAGATCCGTCCTTCATGACATCCTTCCTACTCCACCGAGAGTGTCTTTCCGCCGCCCACCTAACCTCCGTAACCTCCTAGTCCACCCCTATGAAATCCCCAAACCACCTTCCCTACCTTCTGGCTCCTACCCTTGTAACCGCCCCCGTTGTAAAACCTGCCCTATGCACCCTTCCACCACCACTTACTCCAGTCCCGTAACCCGGAAGGTGTACACGATCAAAGGCAGAGCCACTTGCGATAGTACCCACGTGATCTACCAACTGACATGCCTGCACTGTGAAGCGTTCTATGTGGGAATGAGCAGCAACAAACTGTCCATTCACATGAATGGTCACAGGCAGACAGTGTTTGTTGGTAATGAAGATCACCCTGTGGCTAAACACGCATTGGTGCACGGCCAGCACATCTTGGCACAGTGCTACACCGTCCGGGTTATCTGGATACTTCCCACTGACACCAATCCTTCAGAACTCCGGAGATGGGAACTAGCCCTTCAGCATATTCTCTCTTCCCGTTGCCCACCTGGTCTCAACCTCCGCTAAATTTGAATTCCCACCCACCTTCTTAACATCTTTGCATCAGTTCTCTGGACAGAGCCTCTGCCTCAAGTGGTATCTCTGTCTAACTTCTTAACTTCTATAACTTAACTTCTTTGCTTTCTACAGTATGTCTGCCTAGGTGTACTTGTGTCTGTGTGAATGTGTGGGCATGTGTGCATTTGTTTACCCTCCTTTTTTTCCCCCAAGGTAAGTCTTTCCTCTCCCGGGATTGGAATGGCTCCTTACCCCCTTCCTTAAAACCCTCATCATTTCCTTTTCCCTCTCCTTCCCTACTGCCTGAAGACGCAACTGGGTTGCGAAAGCTTGCGATTGTGTGTGTGTGTGTATTCATTTATTTATTTGTGATGCTGTCACACCTGTGCTCCTTCGCCTGGTGAGTAATCTTCGTCTATTTTTTATATTTTATTTTTCCTGCTAGGAATTTTTCGTCTTAATAATCGTTTCATATATATATATATATATATATATATATATATATATATATATATATATATATATATATACATCTGGTTCCTTATTATGTGTTTCTTAATCAGTGTGCTGATTCTTTATTCTCTGCAGCAGTCATCCCAAAAAAGAAACACAGTTGGTACAACCTGATGTTTTCTGTTTTGCCATACCTTGGCTGCAAGTGAATGGTGTCTGGCCATAAACACTTTTATTGCATTTCCTTTAACAATGGAAAATCTGATTGGAATGTCAATAATAGAGAATAGATGACAACACACCATAAAGAGGTTCGCTGAGCCCCTAATAGGCATGCGAAATAGATAGTCCTCAACAGACAGCTTACATTGTCACCCATGGCCTTCATAACAAAATGAAATACATACATTCACACAATCACACAGACAACTATACACAAACAACCACCATCTCCAGCTGTTCTGGCACCACTGGCATCTGGACAGTGAATGATGAGGGGAGTGGAGGGGGAAGGATGCCGGGTAAGTGTGGGGATGAAAAGTTTAGCTTTACATGATGGAACTTTTCATCCACATTCTTACCCAGCATCCTTCCCCCTCCACTCTCCTCCTTACTCACTGTCAAGATGCTTGTGGCGCTGGAGCAGCCAGAGATGGTGATTGTGTGTGTGTGTGTGTGTGTGTGTGTGTGTGTGTGTATAGTTGTCTGAGTAATTGTGTGAATGTATGTGTTTCTGTTTTTTTATGAAGGCTATGGCCAAAACTTAAATTTGTCTGGATGTGATTGTCTATTTTTCATGTTTGTCAGCAGTTCAGTGAGCCTCTTTATGATGAGTTGGTATCTATCCTACATTATTGACACTCACATTGCATTTCCTTGCATTCCAAATTCTAACAGCCTTTTGCTCAAGTAGTTGAGTGTCATTGGGTTGCACCTCTTTACCCCTGATCATGGGAAATGTAGGCATCCTAGTGCTTTGCATACATGGAGGTACTACCTAACATGTACAACTATTAACAGCTTTATTTAAATCTCCAAATGACAAAACACTCTTATATAAAGTTATTTAGTGCACTGTTCTCAGTCACCTCTAGAAATATTTGTGCTTATAAATATTATATAAATTTCCATCTGCAGCTTTACATAATGTAGTATTAAAGCAGATTTTGATTTCAGTGCTTTTTCTTGATTTCTTATTTATTCTGTTTTTTTTTTTTTTTTTTTTCAATCTAGGGGGACCAGACCATGAATGTTACAGAACCTGCAGTGATACTGAAGAGCCTAAGATATGTCACTACAATTTTACTGTCAGTTTGTTCTCAACAATGAGTATACAATGTGGCAATTGCCCATATGTAAAAGAAGACTGCAGCAATCCGGGATGTATCACAGCTGGTGGTGCAGTGCGTTCTGTGTCAGTTGTAAACCAACGCATACCAGGGCCTGCAATACTGGTAAATTCTTCCTATGCATAGTCACTAACATAAATATTCCTAAAATGCTTTGCTTTTACACTGTCAGTTTTAAAACTTGGAAATGGAAATATAGGTAAGCACTCTACATACTTGGAGGCAACAAATACAGACACGGGCGTCAGTTATCAAATTTTAGCTTTCATACAAATTGCCCTAGCTAGGACTTGCTACAGAAATAGTGTAACCTACAAGTTTCCTGCTTTTAGAAAAAAGGAGTGAAAGTTAAAGGAACTGTATAAATAACTATGTACTTTCTACCATCACTACAACTGAATAACACCGGAAATATTGGCAGAAAGTCACTTTATTTATGTGCTATAACAACAGAGGTGCGACACTTTTAACTTCTCGAGCAACACTGACTGTCTTGCTGCTGAGGCAGCATTCGTGTACCTTGACCAAAGAAGTTACTTTTGGCTCCTGTGAGTAATATCGATATGTGGGACACCACAGAGCCGCCCCAAGGGAGTGTGGAGCACGGGGGCATCGGCTTGGGGCACGGCCAGCACATCTTGGCGCAGTGTTACACCATCCGGGTCATCTGGATACTTCCCACCGACCCCACCATCTTAACATCTTTGCCTTGGTTCTCTGGACAGAGCCTCTGCCTCAAGTGGCATCTCTGTCTAACTTCTTAACTTCTTTGCTTTCAACAGTATGTCTGCCTAAGTGTACTTGCGTCTGTGTAAATGTGTGGGTGTGTGTGTATTTGTTTACCCTCCTTTTTTCCCCCCAAGGTAAGTCTTTCCTGTCCCGGGATTGGAATGACTCCTTACCCACTCCCTTAAAACCCTCATCATTTTCTTTTCCCTCTCCTTCCTTTCTGCCTGACGAAGCAGCTAGGCTGTGAAAGCTAGTGTTTGTGTGTGTGTGTGTGTGTGTGTGTGTGTGTGTGTGTGTGTGTGTTTATTTGTTGCTATCACTGCCTGTGCTCCTTCGCCTGGTAAGTGGACTTCATCTATTTTTTACGTATATATATTCACCTTCCTTTTCTTCCCCCAAGGTAAGTCTTTCCTGTCCCGGGATTGGAATGGCTCCTTACCCCCTTCCTTAACACCCTCATCATTTCCTTTTCCCTCTTCTTCCCTTCTGCCTGATGAAGCAGCTAGGCTGCGAAAGCTAGCGTTTGTGTATGTGTGTGATTGTGTTCTATTTATTTGTGCTGCTGTTACACCTGTGCTCCTTCGCCTGGTGAGTAATCTTCGTCTATATATATATATATATATATATATATATATATATATATATATGTGGACATGCCGCCACAGTAGGCTTGAGAAACAAACAAATCTGAAAAATATACTAAATATGAACACTGAATTTTTAAAAAGTAAATAAATTGAAAGTAAGGAGAGATTAGTTTAATTCTTTATTGTCCTACAACAATATGAATTCAGAAACAATGGTCCTATGCCACAGTATTAGTTATTTTTGTGATGACAATATAAAAAAGTGTCATATTGGTGCCAACAGCCACACAGTATCTATATACATAGATTTCATGTTAGATTTTCAACTGTTGTAATCCTCTTACAGATTAAGTTGCAGCATACTGTAAAGATTATCACTGAGTGGCAGATAGGCATGTAGGAAAGACAACCACTTTCACATGTACGGAAGAATACATACATTGACACAATCACTCAGCCACCACTCATGCATACATCACCACCATATCTGGCCACTATGACACAACTCACATCTTAACAGTGAATCCTCATATTATTTACATTCAAACGTGGACTTTCAATTGTTAGATCTTACAGGTTAAGAATTCAGGTTGGGTTTTATAGTAAGCAAATCTGTTCATAAAACTTGCCTTTAACTGCGCACTTAAAACCTATATCTTTTAGAGAAATGCAATATATACAATATATAACATTATATTTATTAAATTAAAAATTATTTCCCTTATTTTCAGGTATGTCTAAATGACATTGTTGTAGTCAATGTCTTGAATAATTTTGATAATGAAGGTACAGTGATACATTGGCATGGTGTACACCAACGAGGAAGACAATACATGGACGGAGTTCCTTATGTAACACAGTGTCCTATTCATCCATACAATGAATTTCAATACAGTTTTAAGGCCGATGTTGCAGGAACACATCTTTGGCATGCACACATAGGTAAGTTATCACTTAATGGCAGCTTTTTATGTTAATACTATTAAAAACATTGCAACACATCCCATTGCAATTGAAACATGTTCGCATATGGTAGGTGAGTGATTATCAGAGGTTGTAATGCAAAAGTGTCTTATTTATCAAACAACAAACAAGTATTCTAAATGAATATAATAAAAGTATATTTGTGTAGGTACAGTGCACAATAACAGGGTTAGGATTTATTGTCATGAAAAGGGAAAGAAAGATTCCAAACTGACAACACATGTTTTTTACATATTTAACTCCAAAATGAAAAGAACACTGCAATATATTAATGTCAAAAAGTTCTAATGGAAATGGGTGTCTTCGTCATTGACTGCTTTGTCATAAGGTGAGAAGAAGGGGAGAGGGCTAAGATTGCTTATAAGACAATGTTGTGGACAAACTATTGATGGCGGCAGTGAAGGCTTTTTACTGCTTGAGAGAGATGACAAAGAGCCTAAACTACTTCTTCCATGTCCAAATATGGAAAAAGGCTCCAGTTGAGTTCAATGTCACAGACTTATTGCCAAAGAGTGTTGTAACTTTTGCTTCTCATATTGATTGAAAGCACGTCACTCATTGGTAGTTCAGTTATGACTGAATGCTATAACACAGCATGTCTCTTGTAATTGATGCAGTACTTTGGTGCCACTGTGATCACTGATACTGCTACATTCAGGAGGATGGTGGTTCAAATCCATCTCTGGCCATCTAGATTTAGATTTTCCGTGATTTCCCTAAATCACTCCAGGCAAATGCCAGGATGGTTCCTTTCAAAGGGCATGGCTGATATCCTTCCACATCCTTACCCAATCACTCTGAGCATAAGCTCTATCTCTAATGACTATGTTGATGGAACATTAAACCCTAAGCTTTCTTCCTTCTTTTGACATGTGGTGCCTCTATGATCCTACTAGCCAATATGAAAGTGTAAGATAATCAGTGTGAACTGTCATCTACAAAGTCTGGGTTTTAATTTACAAAGCCAATTAACTAGCCAGATATGAAAATATAGGGTGCCAATACATAGACATTCATAATGTTGACCAAAAGATATGGCCAGAATGAATTTTATTCAATGATAAACTATGTGAAGTTAATAAAAGACAGTATAAGTGCCTACAAAGATGATGTCCATATGAATGTGAGTGCAAGATTTGAATGTAGATTTTATGTCAATTATGAGCTCAGCCTTGAATGAAGCATGTTGGGATTTATTCCCATCTGCTTGCATTACTGAACCTCCCGATACCACTATTGCATAATAGTAGGTATGGGCATAAGTAGTCTATCATCATCTTCTTTTCCATAACTTTTGTTATTATTTTTTCTAACATGACTAGATGAAGTTACTTTCTATTATTTGATATTGCAGAAGTTTGTTTAATTATCAGATATTAATTACTTCATATCAGAGGTGTATTGTTATAGGTCATATATTAGGCTAATTATTATCTCTGATAAAATTAAGTAAATTCTTTTCTCATAATATTAAAGTAGGTATTATTATGTTTCACAAGTAATATTAGGAAAGTTTTCCCTTGATTAGTGTCTGTATAATTACCATCTATTACGAAATTTCATTAAATATGTAAATGAAACACAATTAAAATAACTGAGAAGTATATATCAATTTACTCAGTATTATTTACACTATCTTTTACTGTAGTCAGTTGAATGTAATTGTTTACTTTTCCATTATAATTAATTTAATGTACATAATTAACACACATAATTTTCAGTGTCATTGTTTGGAAGATATAAATAGGATGCTTTTGCACCATGTAAATGAGTCTTGTTACATCTTTGTTAGGAGGCACAATACACAACAGTTCCAGGTCTTGTTTCTTGATGTATATGAGACACCACCCATGTCACTTTGAACTTTAATTTTAAACAATTGTGTAAAAGTTCTTAAATGTCAGGTGTGTAGAAAGTGTACCTACAGTAATTAATCCTTCATATTTGTGCCACAATCAAACGTACACCTCGAACTTTTGTATTCCACTCACAAACTGTGTAAATTTATATTATTCACATGTGAAATGTACATACTGGGTTGTAGTGATTGTAATTAATGAGACTGGTATGTTGGCCATAAATGGGGACCACGGGACACTAATAATGAATTAAAATGTCAATGAACTGCAATCCTGTGTGTTGCCAATATTACTTGTAGCAGATTAGTTTTGTCTCATGAAATTTCAGCCAGCCGTCACCAAGAGCACCGATCTATGAGAACATCAAGAAGCAATAACTTACAACCCAGTACATTACAAACCATGATGGTTGATTCTTGAGAGGGAAGGGTATTTGTAAACTCCTAGTAAGGTATTTAGTATTATACACATTTGCTTATGAAACAGTATACCTACTTTTACATGATAATGCTGCAAGTCACATTGAAGTGCATGGTAGACAGTTCATTGAATCGCCTTTATTATATTTCTCTATAGTTCCACTCTCTAATAACTCACAGGAAAAAGCAACATCTAAATCTTTCAGTTTTCAATCTGATTTCTCTTATTTTATTTTGGTGACCATTTCTCTCTATGTCGGGTGGAGCTATCAAAATATGTTCGCATTCAGGAGAGAAAGTTGGTGAACCAATCATAATGAATAATACTTTTCTTTTAATGATTTTCATCCTAACTCATGCTTCATTTCCATGACACTCTCTCCCCTATATTGCAATAATACAAAATGACCTGCCTTTCTCTGAACTTTCTCTAAATTGACCATCAGTCCCATTAGGTGAGGATTCCACAATGCACAACAATACTCCAAATAGGACATATAAGTCTGGTGTATGCACTTTCTTTAGTAGAACTGTTGCATCTTCTAAGGGTTCTGCCAATGAAACACAGTCTTTGGTTCCCTTCCCTTAGATATTTTTTTATGTGTTCTTTCCAATTTAAGTTGTTCATAATTGTTACTCCTAGGTATTTAGATGAATTTACGGCCTGTAGCTTTGATTGACTTATCATGTAATGAAGTTTAATGGATTTCTTTTAGTGGTCATATGAATGACTTCACATTTATTGCTATCGAGGGTCAATTGCCAATTTTTGCATCATTCAGATATCTTTTCCAAATGATAGTGCATTTGCTTTTGATCTTCTGGTGACTTTACTTACCGATAAATGACAGAATCATCCATGAACAGTCTAAGAAAGCTAAATTGTTTATAAAAATAAGGAACACTAGGGGTCCTGTAACACTTGCCTGGGAACACTTCTGTTCAGTTCAATGATTTTCCAACCATTTATTATTCTAGTGTGTTCTTGAACTAATTGCCAAAGATAATTTTTGGTGAATGTGCTCAGAACAATTCTGGATGATGTTTTGTGCTTGTCTCTGATTGAGGGTAAGTTAAAGTTACCACCAATTAAAATTGTATGCTTTGGGAATGTTTTTGAAATTTGGCCCAAACTTTCTTTGAACATTTTTGCAATTGAATCATCTGAGTTGGGGGTTGTAAAAAGAACCAATTATTAATTTATTCTGGTTGTCAGGTATACCTCTACACATAACAACTCATAGGAACTATATACTTCAATTTCAATACAAGATAAATGCTAGAGACAGCAATAAATGTGCCACCACCTGTTTTATTTAATTCATCTTTCCTGAACACAATTTGCCTCTTTGTAAAAATTTCAGCTGTACTTATCTCAACCTTTTTAATGATTTATTAGTGCCCCATTGTTGTCCCATTTATGGCATGCATACAAGTCTCATTAACAACCAGGTACGCACATTCCACACATCAACAAAACAAATCCACACAGTTTGTGTGTGGAATACATAAGTCTGAAGTGTACATCTTAATGTGGCACAAATATCTATATTCCAGTCAAAATGTCAGTAGAAAAACTTTCCACATGGCTAACATTGGAGAACTTTTGCATAATTGTTCAAAATTAAAATTCAAAGAGACATGGGCTGTATCTCAGATGCATGATGAAATAAGACTGCCTACTCGTGTGGATTATGCCATGAATCAAGAATGGAACAATACTCTTCTATATGGTGTGAAAGTGTCCTATTTATATCATCCAAACAATTTCACTGAAAATTACATATTGTTAATTGAGTTCATTACATTAATTATAATGGAAAAGTAAACAATTACATACAACTGGCTGTAGTAAAAGATGGCATAAATGATGCTGAGTAAATTAATATATAAATGTCAGTTAAATTAATAGTATTTCATTTATGTATTTAATGAAATAGGTTTGTCAACAATACTTTCATAATTAACAGTTATGAGACAGAAACTAATGAGGGCAAAGCTTTCCTAACATTAATTATGAAACATAATAATACCTAATTTAATATTATCAGACAAGAATTTACTTAGTTTTATCAGAAAAACTTAATTAGCATTGTATCTGAACACTAACATAACACCCCTGATACAAAATAATTAATATTTGATAATTAAATAAACTTCTGCAACCACAAACTTCACTTAATGCACTGTGGTTTTATGTCAGTTTCTCCCATGTAATGTTTCTAACTTTATGTATGATCTCTGGTCTTCACAGTACCCAAGACCCAAGCAAGAAATAAAAATAAATAAACACTTTTTTCTCCATCAAGATCCCATCTACATCTGATATAAGTTATGTTTTTGTTACATCAAACAAGTCAAAGTAATACCAATCTGTACATTAACTATGACAAGTCCTTGGTAATTGAATCACAGCAATATACCATACAATAATCCAGTGTGTAGCTATGACTTATAGTGCTACATTCACTTAAGGAAATCAAAAAGATTACTGGAATACACCAGTAAAAAGATTTTCAAAAAATACTTTGTAAGATGCATAGTACACAAATAAAGATTACATAGAGGACAGAGTGTAGGGGTTAATAGTGGAAAGGGGACAACTGCATCACTTTGTCACATTACAATACATAATCATAATTTAATAATTTTTATAAGCAAATGTGTCAAAATTATAATGCATGAGAGTAATGTTTACTCATTCACGTGATCTTAATCTGTCACTCATCAAAGTATAAGGATAATATGTGGGGTCTCACCCTCATTCATTTTGCTGACACTTTTTAATGATTTACAATAATAATGAAGATAGGTTGTAACCTACTGTAAGATAAATGCTGATCCAAATACAGTCATTTAGAAAAGACAGTTATATTCACACAACTTTATGTTTTGACCACAGCCTGCATCAGATAACATTTGCGCAATCACTCAGACATCACTCATGCACCCTGACTGCCACCTCTGTCTGCTGTGGCCCCACAGATATAAAGCTGAAGTGAAATTATTCAGCCTTAATTCAATACATCCAAAGGAGGAAGAAAAATAAGACAAACATAAAAGGGAAATAAACTATTTG
The DNA here is from genome assembly GCA_026315105.1 of Locusta migratoria. Taxonomy (NCBI): domain Eukaryota; kingdom Metazoa; phylum Arthropoda; class Insecta; order Orthoptera; family Acrididae; genus Locusta; species Locusta migratoria. Next base: position 283,149,274 of record CM048745.1, on the reverse strand, counting down.
AGTAAATAATTGTAACTGTAATGGGGGAATGGAGGATACAAATGAGAATGAAAAGGGGTGGTGCAGAGAACAGGAAAACTATAGACACAGTTAGGGGAGAGACATGATTTGGGTGGTTTATAAATAGATCAAAATATGCCTTCAGTCATTAATGTTGTAGATCTTTTATTTATTTACTAGTTTTCGTTACTCATTGGTATTGTCTTCAGATCCTGTTCAAGACAGCAATAATGACTGATATAAAAACATATGTATATAAAATAGAAGATCAAATGACATACACATATCATCATAATTATAGTAAATTGACACTAGTCAGTTTATATTCACTGGTATAATAAAACTGGTAATGGATGGATAGTAACTATAATCAAGTACATATCAAATATCATCTAATATTAAGAAATAATGTGGAAAGCTAAATCTCATCTGTTACAGTTCCTCAATTAATTATTATTATTAAGAAGAAATAGAGTGGACATTAGCATATATCCTTATGGCACACATTTGTCATGTATGTATATTCAGAGTGGACCTATTGTCACACCAAAATGAACTTTCACTATATAGAGCTGTTAACTGATGTCATTCTTAAAATAATTTACTGGAAAAGTCTTCATATCTGTCAAGACTCAACAATTTATATTTACTTATCAAGGTAAATATGGTGCAGTTGGTGTCAAAATGCATCTAGGTGCTATAAACAAAACTACAAGTAAAAAAACTAATAGCCTCTATGTTGCACCATGTAGAGTAACTTTTGTTGATTTGAAAGATAAGAAAACCCCTGTCTTAAAAGTTTTCTCAACTTTTAGTTAAATGCATCTTCTTTTCCATTTGCAGGTCCATTACAATTACAGATAAGGAAATTCTACCAAATAATAAAAACTTCCTTAGTTAACTGGTATTTTATAAACATCCAATGTACATCATCACTTGAAAACATAGCTTGTTTGCCAAATAGTACATTTCAAAGTGACAGATAATTAACGATGTTGTTTATAACAAAACAAGATCAATTATAAAGAAATACAAAGATATTAAATTGCATATTGGCATTCCTTAGAGCATCTGTAGAAGGCTAGAATAGATTGCTCCATGGCTGTCCACACTGCACCAACTGTCGTAACAAGTAGCAGCCTCGTGGCCCACTCCCAAGTCTCTGCAGCAGCGGGCTGCGCAAACAGGTGAAAGGGAGACAGTATACATCCTTTGATTACCACTAATCAGTGGTTGCACTTCTACTGCCATATATCATTAGTAACATTGTATTATGGTTCAGATGAACATACACACACTTTAATTGGGAGAAGGCATAGGATGTGGAGGGAGCTGGGACTGTTAAGTGTAGGGTGCTGGTGGGGTAGTGTGCAACCTTATGCTGAGTTCTGATAGTCATGAAAGCAATAAATCAATCTCTACAGCCAACTTCAACCACAACTCACTAACATCGCTCATATGTGTGTGTGCACGCACACACACACACACACACACACACACACACACACACACACAGATACATACCCATACTGGTACACAAACATTATGCCTTATACCAAGGGTGGATTCAGAGGTGGTGGGCACAGGGTCACAGGCCCCTCCCCCTCTCCCCCTCAGATGGCCCAACGAAAAATGAGGGAGAGGGAAAGATAGAAAGAAAGGAAGAGATGGAAATAATCTCAGCATTAGAATAATTAACTGTTACTTATGGACAGCATGTAATCTTGAGTTTAAAAATGTAAAGTCCCTGTTATTAATAACATAATTTAACTTTTTGTGTTATGCTTTTATTTAATTGCTCTTTTTTGTCAGTAATTTATGATAAAAATGAATAAAAGTTGTTTATTGGTTCGTGATTGCTTGGGAGATAAATGAGCTATTGCATATATCTTACTCATACCTAAATAAATTTTTTAACTATGTGAAGAAAGTGTGAATTTCAAAGGCTGTTTTCAAGTTGGCACATTCAGGTTTTTTCAGTAAACAGTTTATGTCTCTGCTTTCTTTTCCTAGACATAAGGGATATTACTGACACCCATTATAAACAGTTTATTTGAAGCTACACATTTTGATTTTCCAGTTATTGGGGCAAGTTAGAAATTTCAATGGCAATTTTCAACACATCAGATACAAGATTTCCATGGTAGTAGAAATTCTTCTTGAAAGACAATCAAAAATAATTTGCAGAATGTAATTTTTACTCTGCCGCGGAGTGTGCTCTGATATGTAACTTCTTGGCAGATTAAAATTGTGTGCTGGAACCAGGATACAGACCTGCAAACTTTGCCTTTTGCAGGCAAGCACTCTACTGTCTGAGCTACCTCAGCACACTTCACAGTCGTCCTCACAACTTTACTTCTGCCAGTACCTTGCCTCCTACTTTCCAAACTTCAAAGAAAGGATGTGGTGGAGACATGGCTTAGGCACAACCTAAGGGATGTTTCCAGAATGAGGAGTGCTAGTCCTGAAAGGTTCACTGAAGAACTTCTGTGAAGTTTGGAAAGTAGGAGGTGAGTTACTGGTAGAAATAAAGTTGTGTGGATGGACTGTAAAGTGTGCCGGGATAGCTTAGATGGTAAAGTGCTTGCCTGCGAAAGGCCTAGGTCCCAGGTTTGAATTCTGTTTCTGGCACACAATTTTAATCTGCCAGGAAGTTTCAAGTGTAATTTTGTTGACTGCGAAGGCTTTCTTGAAAACTCATCTCGTTTTGCTTAGCAATTTTACAAAGCGTGAAGAAGAAATCGATTCAGTAAAATGCAATCACAGGAAATATTTTTTTAGGTTTTGAGGGCATATCAAACTTAGCACAATATATTTACTGGCTGTTTGCTTCTGACCCATAATTAGGTGACGTTTTAGGATACACTGTTTTTTCACTGTCGGCATTGTTTGGTAAAGACATAGCCACTTTGGATACTCTACTGTTCATCCACAATAAGTTGATGATTTGTGCGATGGCTGTTGATAGCAGCAGGAGGCATGTACCATGGGTGCCAGGGAGCAAGCATCAGTGATCAGATGACAGTGTCGCAGTGTTGGAAACGTTACCCACAACAATGTATACAGTAATTGTTGTTTGTAAATCTTATGCGACTTAACGTCTGTGTTTATGAAGTAATATTTTGCTTCTAGAGCAGTGTAACATTGGTAGCACTCCAAAGTAAATGGATATTCTTCAAGTAGTGTTTCCTGCTGCTGGCATCAACAGGTAAAATCATTGTCATCTAATTACCAATGAACTACTAGTTTTGGTGCACTGTGGCATGATTCTAAAGTTCCTATGATTACAAAAAACATTACAAGATTCAACCACATTGAACAGTGAAAGGTATAATAATTTACCACAAAATGAAGAGTATTGGAACACTATATTTACAATCAAACTATGTGTGCCGCACGGGAATGGCTGTTCTAGGGCACAGCATGGTGGAGTACACGGCCACTCCCACGAGAGGTTGGAGTCCTTCCTCCATCATGTGTGTGTGTGTGTGTGTGTGTGTGTGTGTGTGTGTGTGTGTGTGTGTGTGTGTGTGTGTTGTGTGTGTTGTCCTTAGAATAAATAAGTTTAAGTAGTTTCCAAGACTATGGACAGATGACCTTAGCAGTTTGGTCACTTTGGATTACAGACTTAAAAATAATTAACCATATGCTCTAGGTTTTTGTACAATCACCAATACACAATTTGGCTCATTTAATATCATAATCCTGTGGGCATCATTGTACAAAACTTATTTTTCGGCCATATTGTACGATTGTTTGAATTTTCAAATGGTCAGTCTTTTCAGTCTTATAGTCCAATTATTCGGAAGTTGCAAGTCTGTAGAGAAACCTATGACAATTTCGCATGGCTTCCTCTGTATAGGGATTCACAAATACCCATCTGGCAAAGCTGAGAAACAGTTACATATGAAATTAAATTCAGAGCCTGAATGCCTTGTGTTCAGCGGTGGGCAAGTGCTTCATCCTTTATGATGATAAAGGATGAAACAAATGTGCCCACAGCTGAACAGAGGGCATTCAGGCTCTAAATTCTTCAGTTGTTTTTATTTTGTGGTAAATTTGGAAAATTTACGCTGTTTTTTTTTTTTTTTTTTTTTTTTTTTTTTTTTTTTTGCACAACCAGTTTCAGCAGTCTAGCTGCCATCATCAGGTGCTCTACAAATATACAAGGAAGAATGTAACAACTGCATACATAATTTTTACAAAAAATCGTATTTGCCTAATATACATACCATTTACATCAAATAATACAAGCTTGTTGATGTGTATGGAGAGTGCTTAACTTACTATGTATTCCTGTATGCATTTATAGCAGGGCAGTTTTCAGTGTTATAACTATTTACACAGCATCTATGATGGACGTCTATAAGTGTAACCAAATTTTTTATCATACAGAATATTAAAACATATGTATCAACTAGTTACATTTTTTACATAATGTATTATGGAGAATATTTTAAACCAAACTAGAATTGGGTTACATAGATGTAGTGGGCAGAGTTTTGGAAAGGGTTGGGAGGATAGTTCATGTCTGTAGGGGATAGTACAGAGGGGATATTGGTGTAGGATTGTGGTAGGTTGTTGTAGATGGGTACTGCATCTCCCATCTCCCTTATTCTCTCCATGATTCTCCTGTATATTTCGTCAGTAATCACTGTTATACCTGAAGCCCATGAAGTACTATCAATACTTGAAATTCTCTCAGTGAAATATCCTGAATAACCTTTCTTATAATAATCAATACTAATCCCAATTACTGTTCATGCTTCTACAGCTCACTTTTTCCTATTGGTATGACAACCAACCAGCTGTCCTTCAGAATAAATGGCCATTAGCAAATTGTGGCCAAGTCCAGGGTAGACCACACTTTGTGAAAACATGCAGCTGAGCATAATTTGCGTGATTTCAAGGCTACTTTATAACTCAGACCATCTGCATTCTTCCTTCCACTACCAGCACTTCCTAACTGCAAAGATAGGAGCTATCCTTACAAAACATTCTATGGGCTCATTTTTACCAATTTTCATTCCCATCCCTTATGGGGGTGGGTGGGCTATTTTAGTGCCTGAATCACATTTTCTAACCAGGGAAAGGTTTTTACAGTTTTATTTTCTTCTGTTCCATTATATTATAGGCAAGTTTGAAGTGGTCTTTCTTCATTTGTTGATAACATTCATAATTTTCAAATTTTTAGATTTTCACAATTTAAGGTTTAATTATTTTGACAATGGTGTAATTAATAGAACTATTTACAATATATATATGGATTGCATAGGGCTGTGAGGAAATGCTCATTGCTTTCTTGGTCAATACTGGCAACCAAGGATGTGATTGCATCAAACTTATTAGCAGTTAACGTTTTTATTCCATAGCAATACATGGAAGTAATGACTCACAAAAACAGATTACAAAAATTAAACAGAAATGTATCATTAGTTATTTCTCAGTTGACTCACTAACATTTCTCAATGCTTTGAAAGACCCAGTACTGATGGATCACTTGTCAGTTATCAAAAACAAAGGAAAGTTAGCACCAACTGTTTCAATTTGCCTATTTTCTTTGTTTTTGCATATACCTACTGTGATGTGTTCATCTGTATTTTCATTTGGTTTAAAGTAAATCGGTTTTCATTATGAGCTCTCACAGTGAAAATTAAGATTAAAGACAGTTTTTTTTGTACCATTGAAAAATTATTGAAGAGCATAAATCCACCTTTGGAAAAGTGCATCACAGATGATTTCATTAAATTCTAGGTTGCTTAAATAATTATGTAACAAAAAATCGATATCCAAAATGCAAATCGAATAGGTTTTGGTGTACTATTCTTGAATTTGCTCCAGAAATGAGTCTCATTAATGGCATTGCTCTCTTAAAAACTCGCTCTCAGGTTGTAGAGCTACCAAAAAATATGATGATTGAGTAACAATAAGCAAAGAATGCCTGATTTTTTTTAATGGCTACATCCCCATTGTCATCCATTACAAGGAAATATGTATAGTTGTGCAGTTGAAATTTACTATGACTAAATCTCCCTTCCGTCATGATCAGATTTTGGTCATCTCCCTTAAAACCTTGATCACAAGTTGGTCACTCTAATGTAGAGGAAATGGGGCGGGGGGGGGGGGGGATTGCAACAGAACATAACCTTAGAAAGGGTCAGAAGGATACTATGTAAGATGTGTTGTTTCAGGATAGAACTTTACTCATCCTGCCTTCTACATCTACATAGGTTTTCTGGAGTTCGCATATAAGTGCCTTATATAACATAATGAATGTTGTGGTAATATTGTTTCTTTATTGTTACTACTGAATGAGGTGGCATAGTAGTTAGCACACTGGACTCATGACATTCATAAGAATGGCAGTTCAAATCCACTTGTTACCATCCAGATTTTGGGTTTCTAAGATTTCTGTTAATTTTTTCAGGCCGACACTGGGATGCTTTTAAATGGACATGACAATTTCCTTTCCCATCCACAAAAAGGAATAAAAATAAATAAATAAATCCAAGTATGTGCTTTGTCTGTTATGACCAGATTTTTCTGGGACATTAAATCCTAATTTTCCTTCATTTTTCCCCTTTCTGTTACTGCAGTGCTTATTGACATCTATGATTTATCATTTAATTTTTTTTTTAAATGATATATGCTAAAAAGATATAAAATTACTCAGTGTATGGTGACACATCCTAATCTCTTGATGGCAAGCAGTCCACCATAACATGTAGAGGATATTTTTTAAGAGATTTAAGAAAGACACTATAGTTGGAACCACAAATGTTGAGGGGCAAGTTTAGTCTTAGTCTGAACATCTATGCCACACATTCATTGACAGCTAATGCATGCTCAGTAATTTTCTTAATGCTCTGCTGCAAATGTCATAGGCACTGACAAAATTAAACTCAATTGTAGCGAGTTACTCATTGTATTTTAAGCTATTTGTTGCAACTTATCATCACTCATGGTGCTGGCATGTAACAAATTCTATCTAAACAATCAAGAACCATTATTTGTGTGCTATAAGTTTCTTTGAATGCAAAGCACATATATATCCATGCTTCAACTGTCACTTGAAACTGGTAAAGACGCTCTGTCTAGACATGAGCAACGTGCCATCATTCATGGGTCCAACTATAAGAGTATGATAGATTAAAACAAATGAATTACACTTTAACAGGCTTTGAAGAGGCTGATGGGCTCTTTGGAGCAATGATTATACGCCGACCTCCATCAAAAGAACTCAATTCTGACACCTACGACTTTGACCTACCAGACCAACATACAATTGTTGTTTGGCATTGGTTCAATGAACCAACAAGGGATGTGGTCAAAGCAGCACTATACAGAAATGAAAGTGTGTTTGGAAATGGTTATATTATAAATGGAAAAGGAAATTTTAATGACAATGAAAACTTCACAATGCCAAGAGAGGTGTTTACTGTCACACAGGTAAGCCAATCAAATACCTTCAAGTACTTAGAAGTTGTCATTCATTTCAGAACAATTTCTTTAAGAAATCTTGCATTCCGAGTTGCTTGATTACATGTAACTGATTTATGAAGAGTCACACATAGTATTTCCAACAGAGCCAAAGTGACTGATGACTGTCTTGTAATATGAAGTGAAGTTCAAAGCGAAGGAAAGTAAGTAGTAATCTTACAAGGGGCAGCCAAATTACTTGAAATAAGGTGCAATAATATATATATATATATATATATATATATATATATATATATATATATATATATATATATTATAGAAGGAGACCTTCCAGGTAGGAAAATGGTATAAAATAAAGATTTTTGACTTACCTAAAGTACAGGCTGGTCGATAGGAACACTAAACACACACAAAAACACACAACCATTCGAGCTTTCGCCACCAGTGGTGGCTTCTTCGGGAAAAAGAGGGAGGAAGGAGAGGAGAAAGGGAAGGATACGGGTTTTAAGGAAGTGGAAAAGGAGCCATTCCAATCCCAGGAGTGGAAGGACTTACCTTAGGGGACAAAAAGGAAGGTAAACAAATACACACACACTCACACATATCCACATCCAAACACACTTAGGCAGACATTTGTAGAAACCAAAGAAGTTGGACAGAGATGCCACTTCAGGCAGAGGCTCTGTCCACAGAACCGAGGCAAAGATGTTAAAGATGGCGGGTGGGAATTAGAATTTAGCGGAGGTTGAGACCAGGCGGGCAACGGGAAGAGAGAATGTGTTGAAGGGCAAGTTCCCATCTCCGGAGTTCTGAAAGATTGGTGCTGGTGGGAAGTATCCAGATAACCCGGACGGTGTAACACTGTGCCAAGATGTGCTGGCCGTGCACCAAGGCATGTTTAGCCACAGGGTGATCCTCATTACCAACAAACACTGTCTGCCTGTGACCGTTCATGTGAATGGACAGTTTGTTGCTGGTCATTCCCACATAGAACGCTTCACAGTGCAGGCATGTCAGTTGGTAAATCACGTGGGTGCTATCGCAAGTGGCTCTGCCCTTGATCGTGTACACCCTCCGGGTTACGGGACTGGAGTAAGTGGTGGTGGAAGGGTGCATAGGGCAGGTTTTACAACGGGGGGCGGTTACAAGGGTAGGAGCCAGAGGGTAGGGAAGGTGGTTTGGGGATTTCATATGGATGGACTAGGAGGTTACGGAGGTTAGGTGGGCGGCGGAAAGACACTCTAGGTGGAGTGGGAAGGATGTCATGAAGGATGGATCTCATTTCGGGGCAGGATTTAAGGAAGTCGTATCCTTGCTGGAGAGCCACATTCAGAGTCCGGATACTTTCCGGGACTGGAGCGGACTCTGAATGTGGCACTGTGTGCACTGTGAAGCGTTCTATGTGGGAATGACCAGCAACAAACTGTCCATTCGCATGAACGGTCACAGGCAGACAGTGTTTGTTGGTAATGAGGATCACCCTGTGGCTAAACATGCCTTGGTGCACGGCCAGCACATCTTGGCACAGTGTTACACCGTCCGGGTTATCTGGATACTTCCCACCAGCACCAATCTTTCAGAACTCCGGAGATGGGAACTTGCCCTTCAACACATTCTCTCTTCCCGTTGCCCGCCTGGTCTCAACCTCCGCTAAATTCTAATTCCCACCCGCCATCTTTAACATCTTTGCCTCGGTTCTGTGGACAGAGCCTCTGCCTGAAGTGGCATCTCTGTCCAACTTCTTTGGTTTCTACAAATGTCTGCCTAAGTGTGTTTGGATGTGGATATGTGTGAGTGTGTGTGTATTTGTTTACCTTCCTTTTTGTCCCCTAAGGTAAGTCCTTCCACTCCTGGGATTGGAATGGCTCCTTTTCCACTTCCTTAAAACCCGTATCCTTCCCTTTCTCCTCTCCTTCCTCCCTCTTTTTCCCGAAGAAGCCACCACTGGTGGCGAAAGCTCGAATGGTTGTGTGTTTTTGTGTGTGTTTAGTGTTCCTATTGACCAGCCTGTACTTTAGGTAAGTCAAAAATCTTTATTTTATACCATATATATATATATATAAACAGAAAAGAGATGACTTACCAAAAGGACCGGCTCGTCGAGAGAAACAAATAAAATCACACACAAACACACATACAAGCTTTCGCCACCACTGGCAGCTTCTTCAGGAAAAAGAGGAAAAAAGGGGAGAAAAAGGGAAGGATATGGGTTTTAAGGAAGTGGAAAAGGAGTCATTCCAATCCCAGGAGTGGAAGGACTTCCCTTAGGGGAAAAAAAGAAGGTAAACAAATACACACACACTCAGACATATCGAAACGCAAACACACCTAGACAGACCAATATATATATATATATACGTAAAAAATAGATGAAGTACAGTTACCAGGCGAAGGGGCACAGGCAGTAATAGCAACAAATAAACACACAGACACACACACACACACACACACACACACACACAAAAATGCTAGCTTTCGCAGCCTAGCTGCTTCATCAGGCAGAAGGGAGGAGAGGGAAAAGGAAATGATGAGGGTCTTAAGGAAGGGGGTAAGGAGCCATTCCAATCCCAGGACAGGAAAGATTTACCTTGGGGGAAAAATGGAGGGTAAATAAATGCACACACACCCACACATTTACACAGACACAAGGTAAGTCTTTCCTGTTAGGAATTTTTCCTCTATATATATTATAGAGGAAAAATTCCTAACAGAAAAAATATACGTAAAAAATAGATGAAGTACACTTACCAGGCGAAGGGGCACAGGCAGTAATAGCAACAAATAAACACACAGACACACACACACACAAAAATGCTAGCTTTCGCAGCCTAGCTGCTTCATCAGGCAGAAGGGAAGGAGAGGGAAAAGGAAATGATGAGGGTTTTAAGGAAGTGGAAAAGGAGTCATTCCAATCCCAGGAGAGGAAGGACTTACCTTAGGGGAAAAAAAGGAAGGTAAACAAATACACACACACTCAGACATATCGAAACGCAAGCACACCTAGACAGACATATATATATATATATAGAAGGAGACTTTCCTGGTGGGAAAAATATGTATAAAATATTGTTTGACTTACCCAAAGTACAGGCTCACCGATAGAAACATAAAACACAAATAAAAACACACAAACATTCAAGCTTTTGCCACCACTGGTAGCTTCTTCAGGAAAAAGAGGAACGAAGGAGAGGAGAAAGGGAACCAAATAAGTTGGACAGAGATAAGACATGAGGCAGAGTCTCTGTCCAGAGACCCGAGGCAAAGATGTTAAAGATGGTGGGCGGGAATTTGAAATTAGTGGAGGATGAAACCAGGTGGGTAACGGGAAGACAGAATATGTTGAAGGCCAAGTTCCCATATCCGGAGTTTCGAAAGATTGGTTTTGGTGGGAAGTATCCAGATAACCCAGACAGTGTAACACTCTGCCAAGATGTGCTGGTCGTGCAAAAAGGCGTGTTTAGCCACAGGGTGATCGTCATTACCAACAGACACTGTCTGCCTGTGACCGTTCATGCGAATGGACAGTTTGTTGCTGGTCAATTCCACATAGAACGCTTCACAGTGCAGGCGTGTCAGTTGGTAATTCACGTGGGTGCTATCGCAAGTGGCTCTGCCCTTGATCGTGTACACCTTCCGGGTTACAGGGCTGGAGTAAGTAGTGATGGAAGGGTGCATAGGGTAGGTTTTACAACGGGGGCGGTTACAAGGGTAGGAGCCAGAGGGTAGGTAAGGTGGTCTGGGGATTTCATAGGGATGGACCAGGAGGTTACGGAGGTTAGGTGGGCGGCGGAAAGACACTCTCGATGGAGTGGGGAGGATGTCATGAAGGATGGATCTCATTTCGGGGCAGGATTTAAGGAAGTCATATCCTTGCTGTAGAGCCACATTCAGAGTCCGCTCCAGTCCCAGAAAGTATCCGGTGACAAGAGGGGCACTTCTGGGGTTCTGTTGAAGGTTCTGAATTTGGGGGATGAGGAAGTGGCAATTTGCTTCTGTACCAGATCAGGAGGATAGCTACGGGATGTGAAAGCTGTTATTTGGTTATTGGGGTATTGGTTCAGTGATTCAGGACTGGAGCAGACTCGTTTGCCACGAAGACCTAAGCTGTAGGGTGGGGAACGTTTGATGTGGAATGGATGGCAGCTGTCATAATGCAGGTACTGTTGTTTATTGGTAAGTTTGATCTTAAAACCCTCATCATTTCCTTTTCCCTCTCCTTCCCTTCTGCATGACGAAGCAGCTAGGCTGCAAAAGCTAGCCTTTGTGTGTGTGTGTGTGTGTGTGTGTGTGTGTGTGTGTGTGTGTGTTTGTGTGTTTATTTCTTACTATCACTGCCTGTGCTCCTTCGCCTGGTAAGTAGACTTCATCTATTTGTTCACATATATTTTTCCTGTTAGGAATTTTTTCCTCTACAGTATAATAATCGTATCATAAATTTGAATTCAACAATTACTTTCGTCATTGTTCTGTTACTTTTCGAACTCTTTTCTGTCTTCTTACTTTCCCTTTTGTTTTTATTTACTCATGTATACATTCCCTTCTTAATTTACTGTTCATATTTCTCTAATACTTACAACAATACGTTCACTTCCTAAGCTTCACCTTTGAATACGTTTATTATGATATTTACCACTTTAATTACTACTTCTTCCGACTGAAATACGCCGCTCATTCGATTTTCTCGCTATAAAACGTAAACACTATTTCGCAACTATATTTTGTTATATTGTTTATAACCATTTTCGGCATTTCTTAGTTACCTCACGATTGTTTCCATTCCCGTTTTTCCACATTTCCGTTCGTTTTTCCTACTTTCCCGATCGTATTTCAGCTACTTTCCGTAAGTTTTGATTCCATTATTCCTTTGTCAGACTATTGTTAGCCTCAAAATCGTAATCTGCTACCAATTAACCAATCCTATTTAGACGTTTTCCTTGCATTCTCACGGTTTTCTCGTAATTTCTCCGATTTTCACGACCCTTAAACCCCTTTTGCACGCCATACCACTACCTAACCCTTTAATACTACGTTGTTGACAACTAAAGGTGACCACAGTATCAACAACGAATTTTAACGACTTTTTCTATTTCCTTTCTTTTTTCTTACCTGAATTACTGTTCACATTCATTTTTTAATTTTTTTATATATATTTCTGTACATATATTTTTATTATTCGTTCATTGCAGCCTGGTATATAGGCCATATGTCTCACTTTTCCTTCATCCATATATTATGCCTCCCTGACAACATCCCTACAACAACCCCATCCAGTTTTATTTACATTCCCTCCATAAACATGCTTTTTCCCTAGTCAGATTACGCTCCCACATTCTTTTCACTCAGGCTTGTCTGACATTTGGCGTCACTCCCAAGGGCCTCACACTAAAAGTTCCCTTCTCTGGCTGTAACCCATCCTTTCATCCCGCCCTATACCAATTCCAAACTGAACAATCCATAGCCCTCACCCACCTAATCCTTAACCTACACATCAACCCTGCAATGAACATATCTGTCAACTCCTACCCCTAATCAAAATCCTCAACCTTTCCTCCCCCACATCTACACCTGCAGTTCAGAACATCCTCCTTCAGGCCAACTGCAAATTAGAACAGCATGCCACCCACCATCTCAAAAAACTATCCAATCTCCTGGTTCGGAAAAGCAATACTCTCTCCCTCAATAACCTCCTCTTAATGCACACAAACCCAGTCTCTCCCATCTACTCAATCTCCCACTCCCAATTCCTCTCCTCCCCCAAACCTCAAACTTCCAATCCACACAATCCGGAACCACAACATCCCAATTCAGTAATCAACCTCTTCTGTAAATCTCTCTCCCAATCTGAAACCTCTGTCCTATCCAAAGGGCTCACCTTTAGCCCTACTCCCAAATTCAACCAAACAGCCCTTGTCAAAGATTTACTATCCTATACTCGCAGTCATTGCGGGGGATATCACTTTGCCATGATGAAAAATAATCCTACTCCTAATGATCCAGCTCCCCAAGACATCATTCAAATCGAACCCTACCTGGAACAGTTCTATCCTCCGGCACGGCGATACCCACCTGGTCTTCCTCAAAATCACCCTTCAAACCTTCCAGGAATTCCTTACTTCCAACCTTGCCTCCCAGTCTTTCCTGAGAAACCTTAATCCTACTGCCAACATTACCGCAGCTGAATCCCGAGCTATCCGTAATCTGAAGGCTGACCATTCCATCATCATTCTCCCAGCCAACAAGGGATCCAAGGCTGTCGTACTTGACCGGCAGGAGTATGTGGCTGAGGGACTGCATCAGCTTTCAGATAGTACCACATTTAACGTTTGTCAAGGTAATCCCATTCCTGATGTCCAGGCAGAGCTTCAAAGAATCCTCAAAACCTTATGCCCCCTACAAAACCTTTCAACTGACTCCATTAACCTCATGACCCCACCAACACCACACACCCCCACCTTCTACCTACTCCCGAAGATTCACAAACCCAATCATACCGGCCGCCCCATTGTGGCCGGTTACCAAGCCCCAATAGAACGAATCTCTGCCTACATAGACCAACACCTTCAACCCATCATGTGCAGTCTCCCATCCTTCATCAAAGATACCAACCACTTCCTTGATCGCCTGAAATCCTTCCCCAGCCTGTTACCTCCAGAAACCATCCTTGTAACCATTGATGCCACTTCCTTATACACAAATATCCCACATAACCAGGGCCTCTCTGTGATGGAATATTTCCTTTCATGCCGACCACCCACTTTCCTACCTAAAACCTCTTTCCTCAACACCCTAGCCAGCTTCATCCTAACCCACAACTTCTTCACTTTTGAGGGCCAGACATACCAACAACTAAAGGGAACAGCCATGGGGACCAGGATGGCCCTCTCATACGCAAACTTATTTATGGGATGCTTAGAGGAAGCCTTCCTGGACACCCAAGCCTGTCATCCCAAACTTTGGTATAGATTCATTGATGACATCTTCATGATCTGGACTCACAGTGAAGAAGAACTCCAGAATTTCCTGTCCAACCTCAACTCCTTTGGTCCCATCAATTTCACCTGGTCCTATTCCAAATCCCATGCCACTTTCCTCGATGTTGACCTCCATCTATCCAACGGCCAACTACACACATCCGTCCACATCAAACCTACCAATAAACAACAGTACCGGCATTATGACAGCTGCCATCCATTCCACATCAAATGTTCCCTTCCCTACAGCTTAAGTCTTTGTGGCAAATGAGTCTGCTCCAGTCTTGAATACCTGAACCAATACACCAATAATGTAATAACAGCTTTCACATCCCACAGCTATCCTCCTAATCTGGTAGAGATGCAAATTGCCAAAGCCACTTCCTCATCCCCCCAAATTCAGAACCTTCAACAGAAGAATCCCAGAAGTGCCCCTCTTGTCACCGGATACTTTCCGGGACTGGAGCAGACTCTGAATGTGGCTCTCCAGCAACGATACGACTTCCTTAAATCCTGCCCCAAAATGAGATCCATGCTTCATGACATCCTCCCCACTCCACCGATATTGTCTTTCCGCCGCCCACCTAACCTCCGTAACCTCCTAGTCCATCCCTATGAAATCCCCAAACCACCTTCCCTACCTTCTGGCTCCTACCCTTGTAAGCGCCCCCGTTGTAAAACCTGCAATATGCACCCTTCCACCACCACTTACTCCAGTCCTGCAACCCGGAAGGTGTACACAATCAAGGGCAGAGCTACTTGCGATAGCACCCACGTGATTTACCAACTGCCATGCCTGCACTGTGAAGCGTTCTATGTGGGAATGACCAGCAACAAACTGTCCATTAGCATGAATGGTCACAGGCAGACAGTGTTTGTTGGTAATGAGGATCACCCTGTGGCTAAACACGTCTTGGGGCACGGCCAGCACATCTTGGCACAGTGTTACACGGTCTGGGTTATCTGGATACTTCCCACCGACACCAAACCTTCAGAACTCCGGAGATGGGAACTAGCCATTCAGCATATTCTCTCTTCCCGTTGCCCACCTGGTCTCAACCTCCGCTAAATTCGAATTCTACACACCATCGTAACATCTTTGCCTCGGTTCTCTGGACAGAGCCTCTGCCTCTAGTGGTATCTCTGTCTAACTTCTTAACTTCTTTGCTTTCTACAGTATGTCTGCCTAGGTGTACTTGCGTCTGTGTAAATGTGTGGCTGCCTGTGTATTTGTTTACCCTCCTTTTTTTCCCCCAAGGTGAGTCTTTTCTGTCCCGGGATTGAAATGACTTCTTACCCACTCCCTTAAAACCCCCATCATTTCCTTTTCCCTCTCCTTCCCTTCTGCCTGACGAAGCAGCTAGGCTGTGAAAGCTAGCGTTTCTATGTACTTTTATTTGTTACTATCACTGCCTGTGCTCCTTCACCTGGTAAGTAGACTTCATCTATTTTTTCACACACACACACAGAGAGAGAGAGAGAGAGAGAGAGACAGAGAGAGAGAGAGAGGAAAAATTCCTAGCAGGAAAAATATATATAAAAAGTAGATGAAGAATGTGATTCTTTCGTTTCTCCCGGCGTATTTCATAATCAAAATATCCACGGGTGTACTGCCCGTCTATAGTGTCCAACGGGCAAAATATTTAGGCGATCATACATGTCGCCATCAACAGGTGAACTGACGGACTGAGCTCCTGGAAACGCGCCGGCACGGAGATCCACACGCTACGGCTGCTCGAAGGGGACCTTGAAGCAGCTGTAGCGTGTGGATCTCCGTGCCAGCGCGTTTCCAGGAGCTCAGTTCGTCAGTTCACCTGATGATGGCGACATGTATGATTGCCGAAATATTGTGCCCGTTGGACACAATAGACCGGCAGTACACCCGTGGATAGTTTGATTAGATGAAGAATACTTACCAGGTGAAGGAGCACAGGTAGAGATAGTAACACAAATAAATAAAACACATACACATACACACACACACACACACACACACACCCACCCACCCACCCACACACACACACACACACACACACACACACACACACACACACACAAACGCTAGCTTTCGCAGCCTAGCTGCTTCTTCAGGCCTAAGGGAAGGAGAGGGAAAAGGAAATGATGAGGGTTTGAAGGGAATGGGTAAGGAGCCATTCCAATCACGGGGCCAGGGGGCCATACTGGTCCCCATGGCTGTTCCCTTTAGTTGTTGGTGTGTCTGGCCCTCAAAAGCTGGCTAGGGTATTAAGGAGAGAGGTTTTAGGTAGGGAAGTGGGTGGTCGGCGTGAAGGGAAATACTCCATCGCAGCAAGGCCCTGGGCATGTGGGATATTGGTGTATAAGGAAGTGGCATCAATGGTTACAAGGATGGTTTCTGGAGGTATCAGGCTGGGTAAGGATTTCAGGCGATCAAGGAAGTGGTTGGTGTCTTTGATGAAGGATGGGAGACTGCACATGATGGGTTGAAGGTGTTGGTCTATGTAGGCAGAGATTCGTTCTGTAGGGGCTTGGTAACCGGCCACAATGGGGCAGCCGGTATGATTGGGTTTGTGAACCTTGGGAAGTAGGTAGAAGGTGGGAGTGCAGGGTGTCGGTGGGGTCATGTGGTCAATGGAGTCAGGTGAAAGGTTTTGTAGGGGGCGTAAGGTTTAGAAGATTCTTTGAAGCTCTGCCTGGACATCAGGAATGGGATTACCTTGACAAACGTTATATGTGGTACTATCTGAAAGTTGATGCAGTCCCTCAGCCACATACTCCTGCCGGTCAAGTACGACAGCCTTGGATCCCTTGTTGGTTGGGAAAATGATGATGGAATGGTCAGCCTTCAGATTACGGATAGCTCGGGATTCAGCTGCGGTAATGTTGGCAGTAGGATTAAGGTTCCTCAGGAAAGACTGAGAGGCAAGATTGGAAGTAAGGAATTCCTGGAAGGTTTGAAGAGGGTGATTTTGAGGGAGACCAGGTGGGTCTCACTGTGACGGAGGACGGAACTGTTCCAGGCAGGGTTCAATTTGAATGATGTCTTGGGGAACTGGATCATTTGGAGCAGAATTATTTTTCTTCATGGCAAAGTAATACCTCCAGTAAAGACTACGAGTATAGGATAGTAAATCTTTGACAAGAGCTATTCAGTTGAATTTGGAGGGCTAAAGGTGAGGCCTATTGATAGGACGGAGGTATGAGATTGGGAGAGAGGTTTAGAGGAGAGGTTGACTACTGAATTTGGATTTTGTGGTTCCAGATATATTCTTTCTACAAATGTTTGCCTAGTTGTTTTTGCAAGTGTATATGTGTGGGTGTGGGTGTATTTGTTTACCTTCCTTTTTCCCCCCAAGGTATGTTTTTTCTCTCCTGGGATCGGAATGACTCCATACCCACTCCCTTAAAACCCTCATCCTTTCCTTTTCCTCTTCTTCCCTACTCTGCCTGAAGAAGCAACTACATTGTGAAAGCTTGCTTTTGTGTGCGTTTGTGTTTGCTTTATTTATGTTTGCTGTCACTACCAGTGCTCCTTCACCTGGTAAGTAAACTATATATTTCAAAAACTTAAAGAAAGTTGACTTACCAGGCGTGATGGCACCGGTTCGCTGATACACAAATAAATAAAAACAAACACTTATGTGTGTGTGTATGTGTTTGTTTTTGTTTTATTTATTTGTGTATCAACAAACCATGCCTTCATGCCTGGTAAGTCAACTTTCTTTAAGTTTTTTAAATATTTTTGAGAACAGGAATGTTTCCCTCTATATAAAGATTGTTTGACTTACCTAAAGCACAGACTCGCTGATAAAAACAAAAATCACAAATAAAAACACACACAAATGTTTGTGTGTGTTTTTATTTGTGTTATTTGTTTCTATTGGCGGGCCTGTGCTTTGGGTAAATCAAACAATCTTTATTTTTATACATATTTTTCCCACCAGGAAAGTCTCCTTCTATATATAGATAAAGTTTACTTACCAGGCAAAGGAGCACAGGTATGTGACAGCAACACAAATAAAAATATAACAGAAACACACACACATATACACGCGCACATACACAATGTCTTCCTTTGTGTGTGTGCATGTGTATATGTATGTGGGTGTGTGTGTTTGTTTACCTATCCTTTTTCCCCAAAGGTAAGTCTTTCCTATCCCGGGATTGGAATGACTCCTCACCTGCTCCTTTAAACCCACATCCTTTCCTTTTCCCTCTCCTTCCCTGCTCTTTGCCTGAGGAAGCAGCAGATTGTTGCAAATGCTTGCTTTTGTGTGTGTTTGTTTTATTTATGTTTGCTGTCACATACCTGTGCTCCTTTGCCTGGTAATTAAACTTCATCTACTTTTTATATATATTTTTCCTGCTAGGAATTTTTCTTCTATAATCATATATATATATATATATATATATATATATATATATATATATATATATATATATATATATATATATATATAAACAGAAAAGAGATGACTTACCAAAAGGACCGGCTCGTCGAGAGAAACAAATAAAATCACACACAAACACACATACAAGCTTTCGCCACCACTGGCAGCTTCTTCAGGAAAAAGAGGAAAAAAGGGGAGGAAAAGGGAAGGATATGGGTTTTAAGGAAGTGGAAAAGGAGTCATTCCAATCCCAGGAGTGGAAGGACTTACCTTAGGGGAAAAAAAGGAAGGTAAACAAAAACACACACACCCACACATTTACACAGACGCAAGTACATATATATATATATATATTTCTTTTTCCACTGGTTATATTAGTTCATATATATTACATTTGAAAGGTAATATAACAAAAAATACATTTAGTTCATAGACACTTATTGAATGTTTCATGTCATTTGTCTCTTAAGATTGTTTGTCATTACAACAAATATGATATTTAGAATTTTCGACAAGTAAATGATGAAACACATAAGGTTTTCAGAAACTGTATTCCTATCGTGATTTTGGAAATCCCTTGCACATTCATTTGGACCTGCACTGGATGCTTCAACCTGCAGACATGGGTTACACTTGTCAACAAGGAAAAGGGAAGAAGTTGTTAGAGTAGCAAGAATGAACAATGTAGATATGATGTGTTCACAATCACGAGACTTGCATTTTCCTGCAAAAATGGAGGTTACTCTCACTTCACTGACTACTATGGATGGTGGCTGGCTTGTGCATAATGCAGTTATGAAATGTCAGTTAAAAGATGCGTTTTTGTACTGTGACAGTCTTGCACATGCACACGTTGTTTATTATTTTTTAAACATTCTTTCAGTAATATGACTAATGTTGAAGAAAAAAATAAAAACAAATAATGGTATGAGCTAGGACTGAACTGGCAATCCACTGATCAAAAGGTCAGGATGCTAATCACTGGACAACCACTTTCTCTTCCTTATGGCTTACTTATAGATGTAACACATGGTTACATGTTTAACTGGTGAAACAGCAACTGCAATTTTCTCTAAATCATTTAAGTATTGTGTCTTAATCTTGGCACATTATGTTGTCCTAATTATGTGCTAAAATGATTTTGAATGTTGTTAACTTTCAAAAATGTAGATGCTTTATCAAATTTGCAAACATGAGGGGGTGAGGGTGGGGAGAGATGCAGAGTGAGTCAGGGGGAGAGAGAGAAGTATTTACTTCTGATTCTGAATTCTTTGGTTTTAAAGCTACTGATTGTTTGTTCAGAGAAAGGGCAAAAGCAAGAAAGTAATGAGGAAAGAATATAAATGACAGTGGGACATTTGGAACATAAGTGAAAAACATGAGAGGTGTGCACATTTCAATGTTGCTTAACTCTCTTTAAAGTCATAGCAGAAATTTTGCTAAATATTTTCATTGAAATAAGACCATAAATTCATATCTTTTCCATGATGAAAAGGCTCAAAAACACAGAACATTCTGATATATACTACTAAGCTGTAGTTAGTGTTACCGATATGATGCACTTCCATCCATCTGCACATACCAGCTAACCATCCCCATTATGGATGGAAATGTGTGGTATTTCAAATTAATTGTCAGTTACCTTTGAATGTTTAGTTGTGTTTATAAGAATTGTTGTAGTACTTGGTTGTACCATTGGCAGTTTACAGAGCACAAGCAGAAAATACCTTAAACTCTATGAAGTAATGGAAACAGTTTTAATGAGAATATACGGACTTGATTGGACAATCAATGTCTCCAGAGACTTTAATGTTTGTGGTACCTGTTACATTCAAATGGTGGTCGTGACAGTTGATTAAAAAGATGACTTTATTTATCATGGAACACATACAGAAGATAATTAATTACGTAAATTCTCTGCTGAGATGTGAAAATAATGTTGAAAAGAGATAGAGTGGTTGGCCAATACTTGCAATAGTTTGGTACCACCGATAGTATACACAAAAAAGTGACACAAATGGTGATGAAACTAAATGTTTCCAAGAGCTGTTTGGACGTTTATATTTCCTTCATCAGAGAGGAGGAGGGAAGAGAAAGGGGACACAAGGGAAAAGTCACTCACAACCTAGGTCATGAGGTGGGGTGGGTGAATGTGGATGTCATTACTTCTCATGCAACTTCTCTGAAAATGCAACATCTCTGACATCCACATTCACCCACTCCACACCACGACCTAGGTTGTGAGTAACCTTTCCCATCTGTTACCTTTCTCTTGCCTCCTTTTACCTGATGAAGGTAAAGCTAGTGGAAACATTTTCTTTCTCACTATTTGTGTCATTTTTTGTATGTACTATCAGCGATATCAAACTATGGTAAGTACTGGCCAGCCACTCTATCTCTTTTGAACATCATTTTCACATACAGAAGATGTCAGGATAGAGTATCTACTCAGAGCAAACAAAACTTTTTTGCTCCAGCTATAGATATATCACTCATCTTGTAGTGTAACTTTGAATGATGACTAATAGCAAATACCACAGAGGTCATTCTATTTTCTAGGGGAGAAAGGGGAGGCCCAGCTAGTCTGTTCCTCCGTAAACTCATTTTTTCCTTTCCTAGCACCAGACCGCTCATATCCAAAGTTGTCCAGTGAGAACTCAAGAGGTGGTCTTGCTTTGTAATTAATTAGCTGATTAAACTGAATAATAATTAAGTTTTTTTAGTTCCACTGTATAAAATCAAACAATGAATAATATTTATTGTCCTTCATTTCAGTACAACACAAAACTATCCGCCAGATATATCATGACATGACCAAGTCCAGTATTATAATAATTTCACTCAGTACACTATGACAACATGTCAATAATAATTTTTTTCATTGTACAGAGTTTATAGACACAATATCTCCATGCATCTTCTTCCATGCAGCAAAATTTCTCCATGAACAGGCACCATCTTATTCATGTACCATAATTTGCTCACAGCAAGTGTCTACTCAGACATCCACCTGGACAAACAAAAATCCAAGGCAGAACTAGCTTTTCTACTAAAACAAATCCTAAAATAAAAGGATTTGATCATCTTGATTTGGCAAAGGGAAATGTATGTTAATTGATATACCACAAGCTCTGGGAAGCTTGTAGGAGTCGCTATCCCAAACTGCCCCACATCCTGTATGCAGTGGGAAGCATCAGTTACTAGGTCTTAGTGGAAGCAGGCACACTTGACCAGCCATGCTGTGGTTACTGCTTGCATGATTCCTAGCCAAACCATATCTCAAAGATGGTCGGTGTGTGGTGAGGATGTCATATAGGTGGTACGGGAGAAGCTGGTGTGGTGTTTGGCAAGGGTGTCTGTAATGGGAGTCTGCTGCTATGAATGAAGGATGGTAGCCAGCTGCTGTGCCAGAGCTGCAACTGAGATCCCAACACCTACAGAATGTAAGAGGGAAGTGAGAGGTGGTGCACTCATGGGAATGTAATGGTGAGAACTGCATCTGTGGAGAGGTGAGATGAAATGTCAGCATGCTCAGCGCCATCAGAGAGAGCACATGACTGTTATAGCTGGAAGAGGCAGCTGTTGTCTTGTGGGGAAGTGGGAAGAGGCAGTCATCATTGTGGGCAGTTATCTGCAAGCTGTTGGCCAGTAGCATCTCTGCAGTGTTTATAGTCTATCTGAAAATGACTTGTAAGTTTGTAGCGCCCTTCATCAGTAATGCTTGAATTTAATATGGTGTAGACCCATGCTTACACTTGATGATAGCTTACACTTTCACAGGCAAATCTGCTGGAAGGTTTCATGGGGAATGCGAGCTCATTCTTCATAGAGTACTGCTCTGAGGAGAGGTATCAATGTAGATCAGTGAGGTCTGGCGTGAAGTTGGCATTATGTAGGATTCAAGTCAGGGGTCTGTGTAGGCCATTTAATTACAGGGATTTTATTGTCCTGAGTCACTCCACCAAAGGCTGAGCATTATTAACAGGTGCTCGATCATGTTGAAAGATACAATTGCTATCAACAGTGGGAAGCAAGAAGGTGCTGAAATCATCAATGTAGCTCTGTGCTGTGATAGTACCATGCAAAATAACAAAGGGTGGAAGCCCCCTCCATGAAAAACAAAACCGCACCATAACATCACCTCCAAATTTTACTGTTGGCAGTACACACTCTGGCAGATGACATTCACTGGGCATTCATCACACCCTCACCCTGATTTCAGACCACAACAATGTGTATCATGATTTGTTATTCCATACAATGTTTTTCTACTGTCCAATTGTCCAATGTTTACGCTTCTTTCATTAAGCAAAGTGTTGTTTTGAATTGACATGTATGATGTGTGGCTTATGGGCAGCTGCTCAACAATGAAATCAAAGTTTTCTCACCTCCCAACTAACTGTCAAAGTACTTAAAGTGAATTCTGATGCAGCTTGGAATTTCTGTCTGAATAGAAGCCTGCCTGTTACACTGTACAACCCTCTACAACTGTCAGTGATCTCTGTCAGTCAAAAGATGAGGTGGGTCTGCACACTTTTGTGCTGTATGTGTCCCTTCATGTTTCCATTTCATTATCACACCAGAAACTGTGGACCGAGGGATGTTTAGGAGTATGGAACTCTCATGTACTGACGTCTGACACCTGACTAGGTTTGAAGTCCATGTGTTCCACAGAGTGCCCCATTCTGCTCTTTCACAATATATAACGTCTACTGAGATTGATGATATTGAGTACCTGGCAGTAGGTAGCAACACAATGCACCTAATATGAAAAATGTGTTTTTTGGGGTTTTTGGATACTTTTGATTCCTTAGTGTATCTGGACTGTAGCCCTAAAATTGTCACTAATGGTAACTGATTGTGGTTGACCTGATGATGTTTTGTCACTATCATTAATCCCTGAGATGCCAGGTGGCATGTTACTGGTTTCAGATGGCTGAAGGTGAAAATTATCAATTTGTCATTAAGCTGCATGTCAAAGATGTGGGCACTACACTGGAGTTTCTTGTATGTTCTTGCATACTGCAATTTCAGTGTGGCTTGGACCATGTCATCACACAACATGAGGGGTTTGTGCACAAACACTTTGGAATGTTGTGTGGGCAGGTCTGACAGAAGGGATCCTTGTCCCTCTGTATGTGATCAGGAAGGTTAGAAGGAGACAGGTTAAGTGAGAGAAGAACAAATATGGCAAGCCAAACCAGTGTCTCTCCACACAGTACTTCGGCAAGCATCGCTTGGCAACCTGCATTGTACACAGAGCAGACACCTGTAAAGAGACATGGGAGAACCACTGTCAAGGATCTTCCATGGGACATGAGGACAGCCTCATGCCAACTTTATGAAGACACAACTCTGCTTGACCAAGCATTGGTTATACACAGCACTGAATAATGCTGACTAAAACTGATGACCTTGATCCATCAGTATTATGTTGAGCATATTGTAGTCTAAGATCCATAGATCTACAAACATCTGTGTAGTGGAGTCTGCTTTTGTCTTCAAGTGAGCCACCTATACCCATTGAAGAGGTCTGACAATGTGGACGTGTATTTGTTGGAACTCTCCTGGTGGCATTTGTAACTGACCCAGCTGAGGCTGAGCATGCCTAACCACCTTGCATCTTCAACAATGGATGGAAGACTATGCCCAGGAACAGGAACCAGGCTGGATATTACTCCATGAAAACCATTCAGTAATGAGGTCTATTTTGGGATGGAAACCTGGGTGAGAAAGGTTTTGTAGCAAGTTTAAGATTCCATGATACATT
Organism: Locusta migratoria; assembly: GCA_026315105.1. Classification (NCBI taxonomy): domain Eukaryota; kingdom Metazoa; phylum Arthropoda; class Insecta; order Orthoptera; family Acrididae; genus Locusta; species Locusta migratoria. Next base: position 283,124,723 of record CM048745.1, on the reverse strand, counting down.
TTTGCTGTAATTACAGGTGAATTTTGCTGCACAAGATGTCATGTAATGCTGATGTAGTGGTGCCAGGGATTATCTGTCATTTGATGCAGAGGACAGTGTCAGAATTGTTTGCAAGTTTGTGATGTTTGTGTTGTTTCCTTGGATGATGGCTAACCACTTTTAGTCAGACTGAAAAGAGATCAAATTAATGGATGAAAGATAATCTGCAGTTATGTTGATGGTGCTGTGAAGATGGTGGACATGGGTTACTTCATGTACATGTCATTTTGTGTACGTCTTGGAGAGAAGGAAGTTGCTTGACCAGCTCTTTGTGATCACAACTTCATTTAATGCCTCTGGTACTGACATGTTCTCGGATCATAACTTCTGCATTGCAAAGCTGTGATTTGTTTTTGTTAACTTCCTCCCCAACATTGAATAGTGTGGTGAGAACTTCTTCAAGCTACCGCACATGTGACTCAGGAGTTGCTGAGAAATTGAAATTGAGTTGGAATTTGAAATGGAAGCACTGACTTGTTTCAGCAGGATTCTTCAATCCATAATGCATGAACAGGTATCCAAAGAGGCTGAGAGGTGCTATAATGGCAGTTTTTCCTATAAGGTCTCTGTACATTGTGATTTCCAAGTATGTTTTTTTTTCAGTCTAGTAAGCTAAGTATAGCTGCACCTGCCATTGAATGAATGAAGTCCACTATATTGGGACCTGCTAGCTCTCATATATTATGCCAGTATCAGAGGCCTTGTAGTCATCACATAATCTCATGGTATTGTCTTTCTTATGCACCAGTTTGAAGAGTGGACCCACCAGGTTGCTGGAATGGTAAATTATGGTGGACCACAGTAGTTTATGTACTGTTGCTTTCACAGTGTGGAGGTTAGCTGGTGCCAGGCTTTGTGACTTATACTGGGGGCAGTGGTAATGAAGATGCAGTATATCATGTTGAATATTGTGCAGACAGATTTGTGCCTTGGTACCAGAATGTCAAGTAAGAGATGTCTGTACTAAAGGTGAAGCACTGCAGGCAAGGTCCAGAGTAAGGAAAGTAACCCATTGGTTGCTCTTTTCCATTGCAATGGTGGTGATGGTAGCTGTGTCAATGATGAAGTGAGCCACATCAATGGGTGTCAAGACCAAGGTAACCAGATGGTGAAGTGACCTTGAGTGTGTAACAACCCCACTTCTAATTTAATGTCCACAAATCGTTTATATGATATGTGTTATATACAACAGTCCAAGTTTTACATATATTAATGTTTCGAAGGTGGAGTCTACTCCAATTTCTACATATGTTGAACTCACGGAGAAGTTGATACCCTTGTTGTCTTGAGTGGTATGACAAATTTTTCCACTTTTTAAATACGAGTTTAGATTAAAATAATCTCTTAATTCAGACTGCCTTACACATATTTTTTGGATGTAGCCAGAGAACACAAAACATGGCATCCATATTGCCATTCAATTTCATCTCATGTACAAAGCAGTCTAATATAAATCTTCTTCCAAATAGATTGATTGTCTGGCCAGCATTTACCTTAGTTGTATATCACCAAGAGTCTTATACACACACACACACACACACACACACACACACACACACACACACAAAATAAATACATACATAAATAAAAAAATGTAAGAAACATATATATATATATATATATATATATATATATATATATATATATATAATATAAAAAATAGACGAAGATTACTCACCAGGCGAAGGAGCACAGGTGTGACAGCATCACAAATAAATAAATGAATACACACACACACACAATCGCAAGCTTTCGCAACCCAGTTGCGTCTTCAGGCAGTAGGGAAGGAGAGGGAAAAGGAAATGAAGAGGGTTTTAAGGAAGGGGGTAAGGAGCCATTCCAATCCCGGGAGAGGAAAGACTTACCTTGGGGGAAAAAATGGAGGGTAAACAAATGCACACATGCCCACACATTCACACAGACACAAGTACACCTAGGCAGACATACTGTAGAAAGCAAAGAAGTTAAGTTATAGAAGTTAAGAAGTTAGACAGAGATACCACTTGAGGCAGAGGCTCTGTCCAGAGAACTGATGCAAAGATGTTAAGAAGGTGGGTGGGAATTCAAATTTAGCGGAGGTTGAGACCAGGTGGGCAACGGGAAGAGAGAATATGCTGAAGGGCTAGTTCCCATCTCCGGAGTTCTGAAGGATTGGTGTCAGTGGGAAGTATCCAGATAACCCGGACGGTGTAGCACTGTGCCAAGATGTGCTGGCCGTGCACCAATGCGTGTTTAGCCACAGGGTGATCCTCGTTACCAACAAACACTGTCTGCCTGTGTCCATTCATGCGAATGGACAGTTTGTTGCTGGTCATTCCCACATAGAACGCTTCACAGTGCAGGCATGTCAGTTGGTAGATCACGTGGGTACTATCGCAAGTGGCTCTGCCTTTGATCGTGTACACCTTCCGGGTTACGGGACTGGAGTAAGTGGTGGTGGAAGGGTGCATAGGGCAGGTTTTACAACGGGGGCGGTTACAAGGGTAGGAGCCAGAAGGTAGGGAAGGTGGTTTGGGGATTTCATAGGGGTGGACTAGGAGGTTACGGAGGTTAGGTGGGCGGCGGAAAGACACTCTCGGTGGAGTAGGAAGGATGTCATGAAGGACGGATCTCATTTCGGGGCAGGATTTAAGGAAGTCGTATCCTTGCTGGAGAGCCACATTTAGAGTCCGCTCCAGTCCCGGAAAGTATCCGGTGACAAGAGGGGCACTTCTGGGATTCTTCTGTTGAAGGTTCTGAATTTGGGGGGATGAGGTAGTAGCTCTGGCAATTTGTTTCTCTACCAGATTAGGAGGATAGCCGCGGGATGTGAAAGCTGTTAATAGGTTGTTGGAGTACTGGTTCAGAGCTTCAGGACTGGAGCAGACTCGTTTGCCACGAAGACCTAAGCTGTAAGGAAGGGAACGTTTGATATGGAATGGATGACAGCTATCATAATGCAGGTACTGTTGTTTATTGGCAGGTTTGATGTGGACGGATGTGTGGAGTTGGCCGTTGGACAGATGGAGGTCGACATCGAGGAAAGTGGCATGGGATTTGGAATAGGACCAGGTGAATTTGATGGGACCAAAGGAGTTGAGGTTGGAGAGGAAATTCTGGAGTTCTTCTTCACTGTGTGTCCAGATCATGAAGATATCATCAATGAATCTGTACCACACTTTGGGTTGACAGGCTTGGGTATCCAGGAAGGCTTCCTCTAAGCGTCCCATGAATAAGTTTGCGTACGAGGGGGCCATCCTGGTTCCCATGGCTGTTCCCTTTAGTTGTTGGTATGTCTGGCCCTCAAAAGTGAAGAAGTTGTGGGTTAGGATGAAGCTGGCTAGGGTATTAAGGAAAGAGGTTTTAGGTAGGGAAGTGGGTGGTCGGCGTGAAAGGAAATACTCCATCGCAGCAAGGCCCTGGGTATGTGGGATATTTGTGTATAGGGAAGTGGCATCAATGGTTACAAGGATGGTTTCTGGAGGTAACAGGCTGGGTAAGGATTTCAGGCGATCGAGGAAGTGGTTGGTGTCTTTGATGAAGGATGGGAGACTGCACATGATGGGTTGAAGGTGTTGGTCTATGTAGGCAGAGATTCGTTCTGTAGGGGCTTGGTAACCGGCCACAATGGGGCGGCCGGGATGATTGGGTTTGTGAATCTTGGGAAGTAGGTAGAAGGTGGGAGTGCGGGGTGTCGGCGGGGTCATGAGGTTAATGGAGTTAGGTGAAAGGTTTTGTAGGGGGCCTAAGGTTTTGAGGATTCCTTGAAGCTCTGCCTGGACATCGGGGATGGGATTGCCATGAAAGACTTTATATGTGGTACTGTCTGAGAGCTGACGCAGTCCCTCAGCTACATACTCCCGCCGATCAAGTACCACGGTCGTGGATCCCTTGTCGGCTGGGAGAATGATGATGGAATGGTCAGCCTTCAGATCACGGATAGCTCGGGATTCAGCTGCGGTAATGTTGGGAGTAGGATTAAGGTTTCTCAGGAACGACTGGGAGGCAAGGTGGGAAGTAAGGAATTCCTGGAAGGTTTGAAGAGGGTGGTTTTGAGGAAGAGCAGGTGGGTCTCGCTGTGATGGAGGTCGGAACTGTTCTAGGCAGGGTTCAATTGGAATGATGTCTTGGGGAGCTGGGTCATAGGGAGTAGGATTATTCTTCTTCGTGGCAAAGTGGTATCTCCAGCAAAGACTACGAGTATAGGAAAGTAGATCTTTGACGAGAGCTGTGTGGTTGAATTTGGGAGTAGGACTAAAGGTGAGGCCTTTGGATAGGACAGAGGTTTCAGATTGGGAGAGAGGTTTGGAGGAGAGGTTGATTACTGAATTAGGATGTTGTGGTTCCGGATTGTGTAGATTGGAGTTTTGAGGTTTAGGGGGGAGAGGAGTTGGGAGTGGGAGATTGAGTAGATGGGAGAGACTGGGTTTGTGTGCAATAAGGGGAGGTTGAGGTTTATTGGAGAGGTTGTTGAGGGAGAGAGTATTGCCTTTCCGGAGGTGGGTGACCAGGAGATTGGATAGTTTTTTGAGGTGGTGGGTGGCATATTGTTCTAATTTGCAGTTGGCCTGAAGGAGGATGTTCTGGACAGTAGGTGTGGATGTGGGAGAGGAAAGGTTGAGGATTTTGATTAGCGATAGGAGTTGACAGGTGTGTTCATTAGCGGAGTTGATGTGTAGGTTAAGGATTAGTCGGGTGAGGGCTATTGATTGTTCAGTTTGGAATTGGTATAGGGCGGGATGAAAGGATGGGTTACAGCCAGAGATGGGAACTTTTAGTGTGAGGCCCTTGGGAGTGATTCCAAATGTCAGACAAGCCTGCATAAAAAGAATGTGGGAGCGTAATTTGGCTAGGGAGAAGGCATGTTTTCGGAGGGAATGTACATAAAAATGAATGGGGTTGTTATAGGGATGTTGTGAGGGAGGCATAGTATATGGATGAAGGAGGAGTGGGAAATATGGGCTATGTAATAGGCTGCAATGAACAAATAAAAAATAAAACGTAAAAATAAGTGTAAAAATATATTTACATGTCAGGAGGGAGATGAAAGTGGGCAGAATTTCAGGTATGAGAAAAGAAAGGAAATAGGAAAAGTTTTTTGTTGTTGATACTGTGGTCAACTTTAGTTATCAACAACGTAGTATAAAAGGGTTTGGTAGTGGTATGGCGTGAAAAAAGGGTTTAAGGAAGGTGAAAATCGGAAAAAGAACGGGAAAACTGCGTGAAAATGCAAGGAAAACGTCTAAACAGGATTGGTTATATGGTAGCAGATTACGATTTTGAGGCTGAAATAGTCTGACGAAGGAAAAGTGCAATCAAAACCAACGGAAAGTTGCTGAAATTGATCGGAAAAGTATTAAACATGAACAGAAATGTGGAAAAACGGGAATGGAAGCAATCGTAAGGTAACTAAGAAATGACGAAAATGGTTATAAACAATAGAGAAACTATTGTTAGGAAAGAGTGTTAACGATTTTAAACGAGAAAATTGAATGAGCGGCGTGTTACAGACGGAAGCAGGAGCAATGAAAGTGGTAAATATCAAAATAAACGTACTAATAGGAAAAGGTTTGGAAGAAAACGTATTGTTGTAAGAATTAGCGGACTATGAAAAGTAAACAAAGGAGTGAATGTAGCAATGAACTGATATGTAAAATGTAAAAAAAATGAATAAATAATGAATAATAAAAATAAAAAACCAAAGGGAAAGTAAGATGACAGAAAAAAGATTTCGAAAAGTAACAGAGCAAGGACGGAAGTAATTGTTGAATTCAAATATATGAAACGATTATTAAGACGAAAAATTCCTAGCAGGAAAAATAAAATATAAAAAATAGACGAAGATTACTCACCAGGCGAAGGAGCACAGGTGTGACAGCATCACAAATAAATAAATGAATACACACACACACACAATCGCAAGCTTTCGCAACCCAGTTGCGTCTTCAGGCAGTAGGGAAGGAGAGGGAAAAGGAAATGAAGAGGGTTTTAAGGAAGGGGGTAAGGAGCCATTCCAATCCCGGGAGAGGAAAGACTTACCTTGGGGGAAAAAATGGAGGGTAAACAAATGCACACATGCCCACACATTCACACAGACACAAGTACACCTAGGCAGACATACTGTAGAAAGCAAAGAAGTTAAGTTATAGAAGTTAAGAAGTTAGACAGAGATACCACTTGAGGCAGAGGCTCTGTCCAGAGAACTGATGCAAAGATGTTAAGAAGGTGGGTGGGAATTCAAATTTAGCGGAGGTTGAGACCAGGTGGGCAACGGGAAGAGAGAATATGCTGAAGGGCTAGTTCCCATCTCCGGAGTTCTGAAGGATTGGTGTCAGTGGGAAGTATCCAGATAACCCGGACGGTGTAGCACTGTGCCAAGATGTGCTGGCCGTGCACCAATGCGTGTTTAGCCACAGGGTGATCCTCGTTACCAACAAACACTGTCTGCCTGTGTCCATTCATGCGAATGGACAGTTTGTTGCTGGTCATTCCCACATAGAACGCTTCACAGTGCAGGCATGTCAGTTGGTAGATCACGTGGGTACTATCGCAAGTGGCTCTGCCTTTGATCGTGTACACCTTCCGGGTTACGGGACTGGAGTAAGTGGTGGTGGAAGGGTGCATAGGGCAGGTTTTACAACGGGGGCGGTTACAAGGGTAGGAGCCAGAAGGTAGGGAAGGTGGTTTGGGGATTTCATAGGGGTGGACTAGGAGGTTACGGAGGTTAGGTGGGCGGCGGAAAGACACTCTCGGTGGAGTAGGAAGGATGTCATGAAGGACGGATCTCATTTCGGGGCAGGATTTAAGGAAGTCGTATCCTTGCTGGAGAGCCACATTTAGAGTCCGCTCCAGTCCCGGAAAGTATCCGGTGACAAGAGGGGCACTTCTGGGATTCTTCTGTTGAAGGTTCTGAATTTGGGGGGATGAGGTAGTAGCTCTGGCAATTTGTTTCTCTACCAGATTAGGAGGATAGCCGCGGGATGTGAAAGCTGTTAATAGGTTGTTGGAGTACTGGTTCAGAGCTTCAGGACTGGAGCAGACTCGTTTGCCACGAAGACCTAAGCTAAAAAAAAAAAAAAAAAAAAAAAAAAAAAAAAAAAAAAAAAAAAAAACTTTTCCTATTTCCTTTCTTTTCTCATACCTGAAATTCTGCCCACTTTCATCTCCCTCCTGACATGTAAATATATTTTTACACTTATTTTTACGTTTTATTTTTTATTTGTTCATTGCAGCCTATTACATAGCCCATATTTCCCACTCCTCCTTCATCCATATACTATGCCTCCCTCACAACATCCCTATAACAACCCCATTCATTTTTATGTACATTCCCTCCGAAAACATGCCTTCTCCCTAGCCAAATTACGCTCCCACATTCTTTTTATGCAGGCTTGTCTGACATTTGGAATCACTCCCAAGGGCCTCACACTAAAAGTTCCCATCTCTGGCTGTAACCCATCCTTTCATCCCGCCCTATACCAATTCCAAACTGAACAATCAATAGCCCTCACCCGACTAATCCTTAACCTACACATCAACTCCGCTAATGAACACACCTGTCAACTCCTATCGCTAATCAAAATCCTCAACCTTTCCTCTCCCACATCCACACCTACTGTCCAGAACATCCTCCTTCATGCCAACTGCAAATTAGAACAATATGCCACCCACCACCTCAAAAAACTATCCAATCTCCTGGTCACCCACCTCCGGAAAGGCAATACTCTCTCCCTCAACAACCTCTCCAATAAACCTCAACCTCCCCTTATTGCACACAAACCCAGTCTCTCCCATCTACTCAATCTCCCACTCCCAACTCCTCTCCCCCCTAAACCTCAAAACTCCAATCTACACAATCCGGAACCACAACATCCTAATTCAGTAATCAACCTCTCCTCCAAACCTCTCTCCCAATCTGAAACCTCTGTCCTATCCAAAGGCCTCACCTTTAGTCCTACTCCCAAATTCAACCACACAGCTCTCGTCAAAGATCTACTTTCCTATACTCGTAGTCTTTGCTGGAGATACCACTTTGCCACGAAGAAGAATAATCCTACTCCCTATGACCCAGCTCCCCAAGACATCATTCCAATTGAACCCTGCCTAGAACAGTTCCGACCTCCATCACAGCGAGACCCACCTGCTCTTCCTCAAAACCACCCTCTTCAAACCTTCCAGGAATTCCTTACTTCCCACCTTGCCTCCCAGTCGTTCCTGAGAAACCTTAATCCTACTCCCAACATTACCGCAGCTGAATCCCGAGCTATCCGTGATCTGAAGGCTGACCATTCCATCATCATTCTCCCAGCCGACAAGGGATCCACGACCGTGGTACTTGATCGGCGGGAGTATGTAGCTGAGGGACTGCGTCAGCTCTCAGACAGTACCACATATAAAGTCTTTCATGGCAATCCCATCCCCGATGTCCAGGCAGAGCTTCAAGGAATCCTCAAAACCTTAGGCCCCCTACAAAACCTTTCACCTAACTCCATTAACCTCATGACCCCGCCGACACCCCGCACTCCCACCTTCTACCTACTTCCCAAGATTCACAAACCCAATCATCCCGGCCGCCCCATTGTGGCCGGTTACCAAGCCCCTACAGAACGAATCTCTGCCTACATAGACCAACACCTTCAACCCATCATGTGCAGTCTCCCATCCTTCATCAAAGACACCAACCACTTCCTCGATCGCCTGAAATCCTTACCCAGCCTGTTACCTCCAGAAACCATCCTTGTAACCATTGATGCCACTTCCCTATACACAAATATCCCACATACCCAGGGCCTTGCTGCGATGGAGTATTTCCTTTCACGCCGACCACCCACTTCCCTACCTAAAACCTCTTTCCTTAATACCCTAGCCAGCTTCATCCTAACCCACAACTTCTTCACTTTTGAGGGCCAGACATACCAACAACTAAAGGGAACAGCCATGGGAACCAGGATGGCCCCCTCGTACGCAAACTTATTCATGGGACGCTTAGAGGAAGCCTTCCTGGATACCCAAGCCTGTCAACCCAAAGTGTGGTACAGATTCATTGATGATATCTTCATGATCTGGACACACAGTGAAGAAGAACTCCAGAATTTCCTCTCCAACCTCAACTCCTTTGGTCCCATCAAATTCACCTGGTCCTATTCCAAATCCCATGCCACTTTCCTCGATGTCGACCTCCATCTGTCCAACGGCCAACTCCACACATCCGTCCACATCAAACCTGCCAATAAACAACAGTACCTGCATTATGATAGCTGTCATCCATTCCATATCAAACGTTCCCTTCCTTACAGCTTAGGTCTTCGTGGCAAACGAGTCTGCTCCAGTCCTGAAGCTCTGAACCAGTACTCCAACAACCTATTAACAGCTTTCACATCCCGCGGCTATCCTCCTAATCTGGTAGAGAAACAAATTGCCAGAGCTACTACCTCATCCCCCCAAATTCAGAAACTTCAACAGAAGAATCCCAGAAGTGCCCCTCTTGTCACCGGATACTTTCCGGGACTGGAGCGGACTCTAAATGTGGCTCTCCAGCAAGGATACGACTTCCTTAAATCCTGCCCCGAAATGAGATCCGTCCTTCATGACATCCTTCCTACTCCACCGAGAGTGTCTTTCCGCCGCCCACCTAACCTCCGTAACCTCCTAGTCCACCCCTATGAAATCCCCAAACCACCTTCCCTACCTTCTGGCTCCTACCCTTGTAACCGCCCCCGTTGTAAAACCTGCCCTATGCACCCTTCCACCACCACTTACTCCAGTCCCGTAACCCGGAAGGTGTACACGATCAAAGGCAGAGCCACTTGCGATAGTACCCACGTGATCTACCAACTGACATGCCTGCACTGTGAAGCGTTCTATGTGGGAATGACCAGCAACAAACTGTCCATTCGCATGAATGGACACAGGCAGACAGTGTTTGTTGGTAACGAGGATCACCCTGTGGCTAAACACGCATTGGTGCACGGCCAGCACATCTTGGCACAGTGCTACACCGTCCGGGTTATCTGGATACTTCCCACTGACACCAATCCTTCAGAACTCCGGAGATGGGAACTAGCCCTTCAGCATATTCTCTCTTCCCGTTGCCCACCTGGTCTCAACCTCCGCTAAATTTGAATTCCCACCCACCTTCTTAACATCTTTGCATCAGTTCTCTGGACAGAGCCTCTGCCTCAAGTGGTATCTCTGTCTAACTTCTTAACTTCTATAACTTAACTTCTTTGCTTTCTACAGTATGTCTGCCTAGGTGTACTTGTGTCTGTGTGAATGTGTGGGCATGTGTGCATTTGTTTACCCTCCATTTTTTCCCCCAAGGTAAGTCTTTCCTCTCCCGGGATTGGAATGGCTCCTTACCCCCTTCCTTAAAACCCTCTTCATTTCCTTTTCCCTCTCCTTCCCTACTGCCTGAAGACGCAACTGGGTTGCGAAAGCTTGCGATTGTGTGTGTGTGTGTATTCATTTATTTATTTGTGATGCTGTCACACCTGTGCTCCTTCGCCTGGTGAGTAATCTTCGTCTATTTTTTATATTTTATTTTTCCTGCTAGGAATTTTTCGTCTTAATAATCGTTTCATATATATATATATATATATATATATATATATATATATATATATATATATATATATATATATATAAATTATAGAGGGAAACTTTCCCGGTGGGATAAACAAAAATAAAAATAGAAAACAGATGACTTCCAAAAAGACCGGCTCGTCGATAGAAACAAATAAAATAAATAAAATCACACACAAACACACATACAAGCTTTCGCCACCACTGGCAGCTTCTTCAGGCTTCTTCCTGAAGAAGCTGCCAGTGGTGGCGAAAGCTTGTATGTGTGTTTGTGTGTGATTTTATTTATTTTATTTGTTTCTATCGACGAGCCGGTCTTTTTGGTAAGTCATCTGTTTTCTATTTTTATTTTTATATATATATATATATATATATATATATATATATATATATATATATATATATATATGAAAATGGAGACAAAAAATAGGACACTATCTTTTTGAACTGTTTTCCTTCATCACGCAGGAGAGGAGGGAAGAAAAAGGTAACAGGAAATACAAGAGGGAAATTATTCATGACCTCGACCATGAAGTGGTGATGGCTGGACGTCAGAGATACTGTCACACAGGTTGGCATTAGGAGATGGGTTGTCACTAACCTTCATTAGCAGCTGTTGCAGCTGTGGAGGAGGGTGATCAGCTATGTGCCAGACATTAGAGATTTGCAGTAGTGGTACAACATTGAGGTAGCGGATTGTGTTAAGTACTGACAGAAACTTTGTCCTTGCCATGTGAAAATGCAGTGGGAGTTCACTGTTTGTGCTTCACAATCAATTGCTAATGGAAAATCCTGGAACATAGAGTTCCCAGCATTGATTGGATGACAATCCATTGTATAAAGTCTCGCAGTATACTATTTACACAAAAACAGCAAAATACTTTATATAAGGGTCACCAGTGTGGGTAATGGGTGCACGGTAAAAGTCAAATGTAAAATCCATCAGATCTCAATGGTCTTAATTAAGAGAATGAGTAAGAACATGTGCAGCAAGAAAATTCATGACACAATAGAAAATCCACACTGTGGAAGTAGGTTCAAAGAGGCTTGAGTATGGAAAAAACACAGCCACTTGATCAATTACAGTCAATGATTCCAAAAACTCATCCATAAAAATAATCAATAGAATAGGCACAGTTCTCAGTAAGTGTGTCATGTCACAAAGAGCACATACAAGCCATTACTGCAGAACTGTGGAACAGAAAACTGTGCATGATGGGTGTCTTGAATGCTCGCTCCAGATATGAAACATAAGAGATTGCACGTCTAACAATAATTTCTTTTGCATTTGAGTGTAAAGGTGATATAGTCCTTGATAGCATGGTGACAGGAGGTGAAAGCTGTTTTCACCATTTTATCCTCAAAATAAAGAGAGAATTAATGGAGATCCACCACAAAAGATCACTGATGCCAAAAAAGCACAAGACCATGCCATCATCAGGCAAAGTCATACTCACAGCATTCTGTAATATTCAAAATGTTGTGTATTTGGAATTCATACCCAAAGACACCAACATAAACTCTGAAAAATATGTGCAAGATCCTCCTAAAACTGAAAGCAGAAATTCATAGAAACTGTGAATACCCTCTCCTTCAGTGTGGCAGTATCAGACATATACAAGCCCTGCAATATCTGCACCAATACAGTGCTTTGAGTTCACTGTCACTGATGTTCTCCATGTACAGTACTTCTGTCTTAGCCCTATCCAATTTTCCTACACTTTCAGAATATAAAAATACCTTTGAGAACTTTAAAGTCAATAATGGAGCTATGCCGTTACCTGGTCATAGATCATTGATGCTCGATGTTGTTGAAGAACATTACTCTCGGTAGCGACTGGCTGAAATCTAAGGGGCAAAACTAATTCACTACTAGTAATATAGGTAACACACAGAATTGCAGTTCTTTGACACTTTTAATCATTTACAAATGCCCAGTTGTCCCCATTTATGACCAGCTTACAACTCTCATTAATTACACTTAATTTGACCAGATAAGCACATTCCACACATCAATAATATGAATTAACACTGTTTGTGTTTGGAATACAAAAGTTTGAGGTGTACATCATAATGTGGCACAAATATTAATTAATCTTGGTTGATGCATTTTCTGCACTAATAATAATGATGAACTTTTACATAATTGTTCAAAATTGAAGTTCCAACTGGCATAGCTTGTGCCTCAGATCACAGCCAAAACAATAAACAATACTTGGAACTGACATAGGTTGTGCATCAGACAACAGATGAAACAATACTCTATTACATGTGTGAATGCATTCTATTTATATCTTCCAAACAATGATACTGGAAATTGCGTTTTGTTAATTGAGTTCATTACATTAATTATAATGGAAAAGTAACCAATTACATGCAACTCCCTATAGTAAAAGATAGTGTAAATAATACTGATTGAATTAATATACAAATCTCAGTTCAATTAATAGTATTTCATTTAAGTAATTAACAAAAGGGATTCATCAACAATACTTTTGTAATTAATGGTAATTAAACAGAAAGTAAAGAGGCAAAACTTTCCTAACATTTCTTGTGAAACATAGTAATACCTACTTTAATATGATGAGAAAAGAATTTAATTCGTTTCAACAGAAATATTAATTAGCATACTATCTGAACTTTAACAATATACTTCTGGAATGAATTAAATAATATTTCCTATTTAACTTCTGCAACGCCATATAATAGAAAATAACTTCAGCTACAAATATTACAATAAAGAATAACAAAAGTTTGGGAAAAGAAAATGACAACAGGCTAATTACATGCAACAGTGGTATTGGGAGGTTCAGTAATGCAAGCAGATGGAAATAAATCCCAACATGCTTCACTACAGAAGATAGATAACAACTCACTGTAAAGAAGCTTGCTGAGCTGCTGTCAAACATGAAAATAGATAATCACATTCACATATCAGAAAAAGAAACACATACATTCATGCAATCACTCAGACAACTATACACACACAACATCATGTCCACCCACTCCAGTGCCACAAGCATCTACACTGTGAGAGAGGTGGAGAGTGGAGGGGGAAGGATGCCGGGTAAAGGTGGGGATGGAAAGTTCCGCATTGCATGATGGATTGTAAAGGCTCTGATAGGTGGGAATTTGAATTGTGGCATTGAATACAGTGAAGGGAAAGGGCACTTGTGCCGCTGGATTGGCTGGACATGGTGGTTGTGTGTGTAGTTGTCTGAGTGATGGTGTGAATGTATGTGTTTCTTTTACTGACAAAGGTCATGGCCGAAAATTTTAGATGTGTGATTGTGATAATCTTTTCATCTTTCATGTCTGTCAGCAGCTTAGCGAGCCTATCTACAGTGAGTTGTTATCTATTCTAAATTACTGACATTTTTAAAACTTTGAGAACTTTATTTTGATAGTGATAAAGTGATGCAAGTGGAGGTGAGGCTGTAACTACATCAATGAAGTCAAACATTCCTACAGCGACAGTTAAAAGAAAAGAAAAAACAAACCTGGTATTTATTTCCAAAGTTAATATGTTGAGAAATAAAAAAGTAGTTATGAAGTAAAAAGATATATAATCGTACTAAAATTGCATTTTATAAGAGTATTTATATAAATAATTCAGAAGAATTATCTCTTTGCACACTCTTGTACATGAAAAAAGAAAATGAATTTAACTACTTTTTCATCTCATTTTCAGGGTTACAGGTACCGCTTCCGGCTAATGTTCAATTCAGCTCTTTATTGTCCAGTTGAAGTATCAATTGATAATCATACACTATTACTTATTGGCAGTGAAAGTGCATACTTTAAACCTGTTGAAGGTATTGTATTATTACAGTCAAACAGATTTGCTGTTCTTTTTTTAAGTTAGTTTATATAGAGTAACATAATTTAGTTTCTTATAAATACCACTGGGCATTAAAATTGCTACACAATGTAGGTGAAAGGGTACAGTTGATACCTTTATGTGCTGAGGTATCTCTGATACAGGGAACCCCAATGGGTTCTAGAAGCAGGAAGGGACTAAGCATTTGTCCAAGAATCAGAAGGAAGTGAAGGATCATTGTCAGTTGATTAGTACTTGATAGTATAGGCACATGTTCCTTGAGGCATAATATTTTACCCTGTTATCCATCATAATGAACTTTAACCTGGTTGCCTAACTTAAAACCAATGGTTTCACAAAGGAAATTGTAAAAGAAAGTGATGAGCAGAATCATATAGATGTCATGCAATGAAAGTCAAATTGGTATCAGTTGTACTACACACCTGGATGTGCAAATAATTAGCATTTCAGCTGAACTGGACACACCACCTACATTCTGCAAATAAGGAGAAATTAAGCAGGGGCTTTCTCATTTAGAAGATGCATTTGAATGTTGTTTGTTTGTAAGCAGGTAGTACTACACTTCACATAAAAAGGGGAAACATACATATAGCAGCATCAAGCAAACATGGAATTGAAGGGTTCACAAATGCTATATTCACTGGTCTCACATGATTATTGCTGCATGATGAATGAAAGAACACATAACATTAGTGTAATATTCTACAACATTTATAACTTTACATTACAGTTTTCATCAGTTATCCAGCATTCAGGTAGAAATATGAATAAGTGGGACTGAAAATTTTTACAGTATCAAATATTTTTAACCAAACTGTCTTCATAGTACCTTAGTTGATATCCATAAATGATGCTTAATGTTTGACCAAGGGCAAAAATGAGAGAAATTGTTTAAGTAAAAATGTGATGTACAGTTTTTGGCTGAGATAAGGTAATAACATGTTAACACCAGAACTGAAGCTAATTCTTTTTCATAGATTTTAACTGGAGTTTTTGAGTATCAGCTGCTTGTACATGTTGTAACGATACAACCCGGACATATGAAAATGTGTGCTGGAGCCAGTATTTGAATCTGTGACCTCCTGCTTACTAGTCAGTTGCACTAAGCCTCTACACCACCTCAGGCACATGGGCTTAACACATCTGCAACGACTACCAAAACACATACCCCGCCTGACAAAAACTCTTCTACTTTGACAATTGTACTCCATGGCTGGCAGCAGGCCCTGAATTACCACCAGGAGTCCAGTCTTCATGTGCTTCCACACTGAAACATCTACATCTACATGGGATACCACATTTAAGTGCCTGGCAGAGGGTGTATCAAACCACCTTTATACTATTTATCTCCCATTCCATTCTCGAATAGCGCGGGGGGAGAAAGAACACCTGAATCTCTCCGTTCAAGCTCTGATTTCTATACTGATGATCATGTCTACTTATGTAAGTGGGAGTCAACAATATATTGTCACATTCAGAGGAGAATGTTGGCAATCGGAGTTTCATAAGTACCCATGCTACAGCGATAAGCAGCAACGTTGTAATGATTTCCACCCTAGATCCTGTATCATTTCCGTAACGCTGTCTCCCCTGTATCATGACAATACAAAATGAGCTGCCCTTCTTTGGACTCTTTTGATGTCCTCCATCAAACCCACCTGATAAGGATTACACAGTGGGAAGCAATACTCCAAAAAAGGACAGACAAGCGTAGTGTTTGCAGTTTCTTTAGTAGTTTCTGTTGCATCTTTTAAGGGTTGTACCAATAAAACGCAGCCTCTGGTTCACCTTTACCATGACATCTACATGTTCTTTCCAGTTTAAATCTGAAGTAATAGTTAAATTCCTAGGTATTTGGTGGATTTTACGGTCTTCACTTTTGATTGATTTATCCTGTAAACAAAGTTTAACGGATTTCTTTTCATACTCATGTGGATGATTGACACTTCTCATTATTTAGAGTCAATTACCAATTTTTACACCATACTTATATCTTATTCAGATCATTCTGCAGTTGGCTTTGATCTTCAGATGATTTTGCTAGACCATAAATGATGTTGTCATCTGCAAACAACCTAAGAGAGCTACTTAGATTTTCTCTCAAATCATTGATGTAAATAAGGAACAGCAGAGAACCAATAACACTACTTTGTAAAATGCTTTATATCACCTCTGTTTTAGTCGATGCTTTACTATCGTTTATTACAAACTGTGTCCTCTCTGACAGGAAATCACCTATCCAGTCGCAAATTTGTGGTGATATACCATAACCACGGAATTTGATTAAAAGCCGTTTGTGAGGTATGGTGTCAAAAGCCTTCTGGAAATAAAGAAATACAGAATTGATTTGCGAACCTTTGTTGATAGCACTCATCACTTCATGTGAGTAAAGAGTTAGTTGTGTTTCACATGAACAATATTTTCTAAATCCGTGTTGACCTTGGGTCAAGAGATCATAATATCTGAATACAGGATATGTTCCAAAACCCTACTGCAAATTGATGCCAATGAAATAGGCCTGTAGTTTAGTAGGTTGTTCCTACTGGCTTTCTTGAATATAGGTGTGACCTGTGGAACTTTCCAATCTTTTGGTACAGATCCTTCTTTGAGAGAGCAGTTGTATATGGCTATTAAGTAAGGAGCAATCACTTCAGCATAATCAGATAGAAATCTAGTGGGTATCTAGTCCAGACCAGAAGACTTATTAAGTGATTTTAGTTGCTTCACTACTCTGATGATATCTACTTTTACATTACTCATTCTGGCCTCTTTTTATAATTCAAAATCTGGAGTATTGGTTTAGTGAATGAGTTTCTAAGAGCTACATTTAGTAATTCTGCTTTAGTAGTGTTATCATTGGCAGGATCGCCATTACTATCACATAGTGAGGGTATTGTTTGTATTTTGCCCCTAGGATATTTAACATATGACCAAAATCTCTTTGGGGTTTCAGTCAAATTTCAAGAAAGAGTTTTGTAATGATAAGTATTGTAGGCATCTAACATTGAAGTCCTCACTAAATTTCAAGCTTTTGTGTAGGACAGACAGTCCTTGGATTTTGTGTTTGTTTAAATTTAGCATGCCTTTTCTGTTGCTTTTTCATCAGATCCTGACCTGTTTTGTGTACCAAGGGGGATCACCTCCTTCTTTTATTACTTTATTTGGTATAAAACTGTCTATTGTTGTCGATACCAACTCTTTGAATTTGAGCCACATCTGGTCTACACTTATGTTTAGTGTAACTAGTGGAAATTGTCTTTCAAGAAGCAATTTATTTTATTTCTATCTGCTTTCCTGAACAAATATACATTTCGTCTATTTTTGGGAACTTTGTGGCTTTCAATATTCAGCTCTGTGTTCACTAATACCTGTATCCATTTTGATGCTCGTTATGAGCTTAGGATTATTTGTTGCTAAGAGATCAAGTGTGTTTTGACATAAATTTACAATCCTGGTTGGCTCATGAACTAATTGTTCGATGTAATTCTCAGAGAATGTGTTCAGTACAATTTCACAGGATGTTTTTATGCATTCCTTCTGATTTGAAAATATAATTTCACCAACAGATTGAGGGTAAATTAAAATCACCACCTACTATTATCGTGTGAGTCAGGTACGTTTTTGTAATTATATTGAACCTTTCTGCTACTGTATCGTCAGAGTTGGGAGGCCAGTAAAAGGAACCAATTAATAATTTCTTACAATTTTCAGGTACAACCTCTACCCATAACAGCTCACAGGAACTATCAACTTCAACTTTGCTACATGAAAGACTACTTTTAATGGCGACAATCATGCCTCCACGTATTTTGTTTAATCTATCCTTTCCGAACACAGTAAGATCTTTTGCAAAAATCTTCAGCTAAACTTATTTCCTGCTTGAGTCAACTTTCACTGCCTACAATGATGTGTGCTTTCTACTAATGCTTGGAGTTCTGGTACTTTCCTGACACAGCTACGACAAGTTACAACTGTTATACCAATAGTTCCTAGATCTACATTTCTCCTGTGATCCACCTGCACCCTTTGAGATTGCCCATTTCGTTTTTCCCCAAGACCCTATATCCTAAAAAAACTGCTCAGTCAACTCCACACAGCCCCCGCTACCCGTGTAGCTGCTTTTTGCTTGTAGTGGACTCCTGACCTGTTCAGCGGAACCTGGAAACCCACCACCCGATGGCACAAGTCACGGAATCTGCAGCCTGCATGGTCACAGAACTGTCTGAGCCTCTGATTCAGACCCTCCACTCGACTGTGTACCAGAAATCCACAGTCGATCCTGTCAACTATGCTGCAGATGGTGAGCTCTGCGTTCATCTTGGAAGCAAGACGGCAGTCTTTACCACTTCAGATAGCCGCTCAAAACCTGAGAGAATCTCTTCAAATCTGAAGCAACACACATCATTGGTACCGACGTGAGACGCCACCTGCAGTTGGCTGCTCCCCATAGCCATCATGGCATCCGGGAGGACCCGTTCCACATCTGATATGCACACGGAGTTTGAGCCCCAGAGATACCACATATATGAGTTATAAATGCAATTTATTGTTATTCGCTTGATGTACAGATCCAGACTAACTATTGCGTGGCCAACGTAGCTAAGGGAAGCTGGCTCCAAAGATACATTATATATATATATATATATATATATATATATATATAGAGGGAAACTTTCCCCGTGGGATAAACAAAAATAAAAAATAGAAAAGAGATGACTTACCAATAGGACCGGCTCGTCGATAGAAACAAATAAATATATAAAATCACACACAAACACACATACAAGCTTTCGCCACCACTGGCAGCTTCTTCAGGAAAAAGAGGAAAAAGGGGAGGAAAAAGGGAAGGATATGGGTTTTAAGGAAGTGGAAAAGGAGTCATTCCAATCCCAGGAGTGGAAGGACTTACCCTAGGGGAGAAAAAGGAAGGTAAACAAATACACACACACTCAGACATTTCGAAACACAAACACACCTACACAGACATTTCATATAGCTCGGAAACATTCTTGGCAGCCGAGGAGACGAAGTAGTAGACAAACAGGACTGCGGAGTGTGCGAAGGCAGCACAGCGACGGGCGGTAGTTTGCAAGTTTCCAGGGTAGCTGAGGAATTCTGAGGTGCTGAAATAGTAGATGTGTTGCCCACCAGTGTGCACAAGGGGAGCACGGCAGCGAGCGGTGGCTCCGAAGTAGTCGTGGTGGCTGAGGAGAGCCGAGGCGACGACGTAGTAGTCGCGCCAGCCGGCAGCACGCACATGGGCAATACGATGGCGGGCAGTGGCTCGGAAGCTTTCAGGGCAGCCAAGGAGAGCCGAGGTGATGAAGTAACACTAGTGCTGGCGAGCGGTGCGTGTGAAGGCAGCGTGGGGAAACAGAACTGACACAAGCATTGGTAACCGTGCGCATGGGTGAGACACCACTAATGACACTAGTGGTGGTAACACAAATGCTGACCTAGGTTCAATTATCCATTGTAGTTACTCAATGAGTCATAATAACTTGCTGCAGGGCAGCCAGTTCAGACACCAGCGAAGAAGTAGTCGGTGAGGCTGGAACTCGGGTAGCCTGAGGGCAGTAAGACGAGTAAGGTGACTTGTGTGTGTTGTCTATGTTGCGGGAGCAACCTCGAACGACAGCAGGGTGGTGAAACGTGCAATGCAGCGTAGGCACAAGTAGATTTTGATGGACCTCACAAGAGTGAGCATCATAGATTCTGTCTGCAAATCAAAAGCACTCACAGGATGTGAGAAATAGAGCCTCAGCGATAGTCAAATTGCAACACACTTGTTGAGGTGAGGTATGAAGTTGTCACGGCGCGGCAGATGTCCGCGGCGCGACAGGAAATGAGAGCGATAGAACGGAAACATGGTGCAATGCGATGGCGTTGTAGACCTACGCGACAGGGTCACCAGAATGTGCCGCATAAACGGGTGGTCGTGAGTTCTGAATGTGTCAATCATGTGCGAGTGCAGAACCAAGTGTTGTGGTCACAGCGCGGCAGACACATCACGTGATGTGGCACAAGGCTGCACATAAAAAATATTGTTACAGGACGCAGGATTTGGAAATGCAAAGTCACTATGGTGGTAGTTTGAAGCAACAACACTTTCACTGTTCACACATGGAAAAGACTGTTGTGCATAACTTGCAGCAATGGGATTGTCTGGAATATTCGTTGCGCAAGCGGAAAAAGGTGCGCTTGGAGCCTGATAAAACTGATCCAAATTGCAAGAATAATTTGTAGGAAAATTTGCCCGAAATTGCACAACCACTAAAGACACTGTATCAAGAATGGAAAATAAAGTTTGAATGTGGCAGCAGTGTAGCACATCGTTGACCGATAACGTAACAGGCGGTTGGAAGTCCATTGTTCAAATTTTGCAAGTCTGAAAAATATACGTTTGGATAATTAGAATCACACAATGGAATGTTCAATTGTTTGTCAGTCCTAAATAAATGCGAAACATGATGAAGCACATTGGGCGTAGCAAAGCCACAGTCGTTACAATACGTGACTGCACTCGTAGGAAGCTAAGTGGCGAAAAAATCTTGTGGCAAGTTTGAAGGTGAAGCACTCATTATATGATGCAAATGCTTCTTTGCTTTCTACACTATGTCTGCCTAGGTGTACTTGCGTCTTTGTAAATGTGTGGGTGTGTGTGTATTTGTGTACCCTCCTTTTTTCCCCCAAGGTAAGTCTTTCCTGTAACGGGACTGGAATGACTCCTTACCCACTCCTTTAAATCCTCATCATTTCCCTTTTCCTCTCCTTTCCTTCTGCCTGACGAAGCAGCTAGGCTGCGAAAGCTTGCATTTGTGTGTGTGTGTGTCTGTGTGTTTATTTGTTGCTATCACTGCCTGTGCTCCTTCGCCTGGTAAGTGGACTTCATCTATTTTTTAATAAAGATTTTTAACTTACCTAAAGTACAGGCTCATCGACAGAAACATAAAACACACATAAAAACACACAAACATTCAAGCTTTTGCCACCACTGGCTGCTTCTTCAGGAAAAAGAGGAAGGAAGGAGAGGAGAAAGGGAAGGATACGGGTTTTAAGGAAGTGGAAAAGGGGTCATTCCAATCCCAGGAGTGAAAGGACTTACCTTAGAGGACAAAAAGGAAGGTAAACAAATACACACACACTCACACATATCCACACACTCATGCATATCCACACACTCATGCATATCCACACACCTAGGCAGACATTTGGTTTCTACAAATGTCTGCCTAGGTGTGTTTGCATGTGGATATGTGTGAGTGTGTGTGTATTTGTTTACCTTCCTTTTTGTCCCCTAAGGTAAGTCCTTCCAGTCCTGGGATTGGAATGACCCCTTTTCCACTTCCTTAAAACCCGTATCCTTCCCTTTCTCCTCTCCTTCCTTCCTCTTTTTCCTGAAGAAGCTGTCAGTGGTGGTGAAAGCTTGAATCTTTGTGGGTTTTTATGTGTGTTTTATGTTTCTGTTGACGAGCCTGTACTTTAGGTAAGTCAAAAATCTTTATTTTATACATATTTTTCCCACCAGGAAAGTCTCCTTCTATTATATATATATATATATATATATATATATATATATATATATATATATATCTGGACACACCGCCACAATAGTAATAAGGACAGTTCACAACTCACCGCAAAGACATGATGATGAGCTGCAACAGGCACATAAAAAAAGACACGCATACAACACTTCAGATATTGGCCATGATCTTGTTCAGAAAATAGGAACATTCATGGAATCACATTGGCACACAACACAGTTGCAAACCATCATTTCCATCTGCCGCAGTCTGAATGATGCTCTGCAGTGTGGAAATAGTGGTGGTGTGGCGTGGGGAGGGAGGGGGAGGAGCTGGATAGGAAGGTTGCATCATGGTGTTGGAGGAGGATACGCCACGGCCTTGCAGAGCATGTACATATTAGATGGGAGGAATGAGATGCAGTTTAAGAATAAAGTGGGGATGAAAATAAAAATAAAATAAAACAAACTTGTGCATGCAGCACACACACACACACACCATTCAAAATAGGAGAGGTTTAGGATAGAGAGGTAGGACATGTTGAGTGTGGAAAAAAAGGAAGTTATCGTAGGTTGAGGACTAGATAATTTCTGAATCAAATAATGTAGTGTAGGGATAACTCACATCTGTGCAGTTCAGAAAAGCTGGTGGTGGGTGGGAGGATCCAGATGGCCTGGGTTGTGAAGCAGCCATTGAAATCAAGCATATGCTCTGCTGCATGCTGTGCCACAGGGTGGTCCACCTTGTTTTTGACTAGAGTTTAGCAGTGGCCATTCATCCTAATTGACATCTGGTTAATGGTCATGCCAATATATAGAAAGCTGCACAGTGATTGTGGTACAATTGATAAATTACATACCTGCTTTCACAGATGGCCTGGCCTCTGATAGGATAGGATAATCCTGTGATGGGACTGGAATAGGAAGTGCTAAGTGGGTGGATTGGACAGGTCTTTCAACAGGGTTTTCCACATAGATATGATCCCTGTGGCAGTGGGCTGGGTTTTGGGGTGGCATAGGGGTTGGACTAGTATGTTATGGAGGTTGGGAGGGTGATGCCACACCAGTTTAGGAGGGTTTGGGAAGGATCTTTTGCAGGGTGTCTCTCATTGCTGGACATGAGGACCCAAAATGAAAACCTCGACGAAGGATGCAGTTAAGTTGTTTGAATCCGGGAAGTACTGGGTAACAAGGGCAGCACTCATTTTTGGATGGTTACTGGTGGTGGAGGATTTGGGGTGTGTGGGAATATGGTAAGGGAGATCTGTTTGTGGACTTGGTCTGTGGGGTAGTTTTTGTCCATGGAGGCCTCTGTAAGACCTCAACTTATTGAGAACAGCATATTGAGAAAGGAAGTTCTTGTTACTGCAGATACTCTGTCCAGGTTGGCCAGGCTGTAAGGGAGGGATTTTTTGATGTGGAAGGTATAGCAACTGTTGAAGTGTAGGTAACGTTGGTGTTTGGTAGGTTTAATATGGATAGAAGTGCAAATGGAGCCATCAGTGAGATGGGGAGTGACATCCAGGAATGTGGAATGGTGGGCTGAGGAAGACCAGGTGAAGTGGGTGGGGGAGAAGGATATGAGCTTTTGAAAGAAGGAGGATAGGGTGCCTTGACCCCGAGTCCAGATCATGAAAATATTATCAATAAACCTGAACCAGGCCAGAGGTTTGGGGTTTTGGGATGCTAGGAAGGATTCCTCCAGACGGCCCATAAACAGGTTGACATAATAATAATAATTTCGTGTGGCTCAGTGGCCTGGTGCAAGTCTTTCGATTGGACACCACTTTGGTGACTTGTGTGTCCCTAGCCTACCCCAATAATCCAACCGGGAAAAGGGGACCTACAGCTTAACGTGGAATCCGAACCACGTGTCATTTCTGGCGACTCCTCACATCGTTGAGAGGTGAAGGATGGGTTAAAGTGCAGACTGAAAAAATCTGAGGTCCGACCGGGTTTTGAACCTGTGACCCTTCAGTTTCCAGTCGAGCTCTTTACCCCAAGACCACCGGGCCCATAGGAGGGTGCCATGCAGGTGCCCATGGCAATGCCACAGATTTGGTGGTAAGCTTTCCCCTCAGAGGAAAAGTAGTTGTTGGTTAGGATAAAGTTGGTGAGTGTTATGAGGTACTGGGCTTGAATTCAGAGGGACATTGGGAGATGTAATGTTTGAGAGCAGCAACGCCATGGATATGTAGGATGTTGGTATATAGGGAGGTGGCATACACTGTGAAAAGTAGGGATCCAGGAGGTAAAGGGGTGGGGATGGTGGAGAGCTGATGAAGGAAGTGGTTGGTATCCTTGATGTGGGAGGATAGATTTTGGACAATTGATTGAAGGTGTTGGTCTGTAGGATCTTAACAGGGATTGGAGATCTTGTTGGACTTTGGGGATGGGGTAATTCAGGCACAAATTGTAAGTGGTAGAGTTTTGCTTTATTTTATTCTATTTTCCCCCCTTTTCCACCTCCCAACTCCATTCTTAAGCTGCATCTCATTACTACCATCCACTACATACATGCTCCACAAGGCCATGCTGTATTCATCCCCACCACCATGATGCAACCTTCCTATCACCCCTCCCCTTTACTATTTTTAAATTGCAGAGCGTGATTCGGAGTGCGGCAGCTGGAGATGATGCTTGTGACTGTTGTGTACCTGTGTGATTATGTGAATGTTCTATTTTCTGAAGAAGGCAATGGCCGATAGCTGAAGTGTTGTATGTGTGTGTGTGTTTATTTTGTGCCTGTCACAGGCTGTCATTATTTCTTTGCAGTGAGTTGTAAACTGTCCCTATTGCTAAACTGTACCACTGTTGCTGGACAAACACAATGATTTTCATTAGCTCCATTTACAAGCTACTAAAGTGACAGTTAGATGTGGTGTTTCATCACATGGGATTATCAGACTGTATGTTTTTGCAAATGAAGAAGAAAACACAACTATCATTGCTGATCATTACATGGTTATGTTATGAACTTTCATTACATCTGCAATGAACAACTTTCCAAATATTCAAGAAACCTAGTTTCAACAGAATTGAGCAACATCACACACTGCACAGCTGTCAATGGCATGTATGCAAGAACTGTTTCGTAACCATGTGATCTCATGATTGGGTAACATTTCTTCTTGAAGGGCTACCTCAAGAGAAAAGTCTACATGACTTAACCAAGAGCCCTGGATGAGTTGAAACACAGAATTCAGGATGAAGTTCACAGTATCCCAGTGAGATGTTATAGTGGACAATGAGAAATCCCCAACGCAGATTTCTCAAATATATTTGTACAGTAGGATGCCACATAGAGGATGTAATTAAAAAAAATGATAAATGATATCATATAATATTGAAAACTCCACGTTGTAATTAATCAATATAATAAGGACAGTTTACAATTCACCACAAAGATGAAGAAGGCCAAAGACTGAAGAAAGTCATGTCCTACAGTTTAAGTGTTGTTTGTGTGTGTCTTTTTTATGTTATTATATCTTTGTGGTGAGATATAAACTGTCATTATATTGTTGATAAATTACATCAATATTTTTTTTAATGACAAAGTTGTGAGATTTCAATTAGTGTGAATTAAATGCGTTTCCTTTATCACTTCTGAGTTTATTGGATTGTGGAAATGTTCACATTTTTCTGTTTCACCCTATATTAGGTGCAAACTGGCTGAACTATCATGAATTGTACAGTCCCTGTTTATATGTGAAAGCTACTCTCTGGAAGTGCAGTAAAATTCTGATACAACAGACTGACACAACCATACCTCTGACAAACAAGTGACTGTGGATGCATGGCATGTTTGATGCACAACTTGCATTGTTAGTAGTTTGAAGTCAGTCAGTTCACTCATGCCTTTGGACACTGCATAATGTCAGCACACAGCAATAATAGATGATTGCTGAGCTGCTGCCAGGCATGTAAAATAGACAATCACATTCTTTTTCCCACAACTCCCTTTATTGCATTCCATGTTGTGTCTTACATTTCTGCCTATCAGGGCTTTTATACTCCATTGCGCAATGCAGAATGTTCTATTCGCACTCCTACCTGGCATTATATCCCCTCCACTACCCTCCTCACGCATTGTCAACATGCTTGTTGCACTGGAGTAGCAGGAGATGGTGGTCATGTGTGGATATTTATGTCTGAGTGACTGTGTGAATGTATGTGTTTCTTTTTCTGATGAAGGCTGCACATTTTGGTTGTTCAATGTCATCATCATCATCCTGTGGCTGGGCCTGCTTGGTACATAGGCCTTTCCATCACTCCCTATCCTCTTCACTTTGTCCCATTCTCTCTTCAGCACTCCTTCCTTTACTCCCATGATCCATCTATTGTTGGTCTTCCTCTTGGTCTCCTGCCTCATATTTCCATCTCATGGACTGGCTTTGGAATCCTGCCATCTTCCATTCTCTTGACATGTCAACACCATCTTGTCTTGATTGTTCTATGGTCTCTTGTAGAAGTTTCTCCTTCACCGTACCCCACCTTCTCATTTCTCATTCTATCCATTCTGGTTACACCAATCTTGCTTCTGCAGAATTTCATCTCACACACCTGTATTTCGCTCATTTCCCACGTTTCTGATGCATATGTGAGTATGGAACATAATACTGTTGTTATATCACCTGCTTTGTCTTCTGGGGTACGTTTTTGCTCCATAAGTCCAACCCCTCCTCCAAGCAGTGGGAGATGGGTAACAACACAAAGTAGGGGACTGTCTATTGGGGTGAAGTACAGCGGGGACTTCAAGGGTCCTGGCACTACCATGGTAACTGTGAAGGTTCTATAGGATCCCTGAAAATTGCCAGTTGATTGGGCTCTGGTAAAGCTATGTTAAGCCTAGCTAGTCAGTAGTGGATAAATAATCAGCTTTCAAACATGGAACAAGTTGTATGAATGTGACTGTTTATTTTGTATGGGTGTCAGCAGCTCAGCAATCATCTTTATGGTGAGTTGTTACCTATCCTCTGTTATTGCCATTCTAGTCTGGATTTTCCATTGTTAAATTGTTGCATTAATATGCAAATGATGAAGCTCAGTTGCCTAAAATTCTACCATGGTTTTTAATCAGAACTCTATCCAGTACCTGTAAACAAAACATGGCAATACCAGGCATGGCATCAGGCAGTAGATACCTAATGCTATCTGCTCGAAGCTGGGGTGGGTCACAGGTCACAAATATTTGATTTGGGCTTTATGCAGACTGTGGGCCAGTTTGATAGCCACTGATGTAAATGGTATCATCATTTCCTGCTGATGATTTCACACTATTGATACCATGCTCCACCCTACATCAAGAAAAGTAGTCAAGCTTCTGCTCACATTGCAAGATTTTGAGGTACCTTTCCAAGTGGATATCAGTGCATCCTCTTGTTTGATCAACAGTGCATATGTGATTTTGGACTTCTATCCTGCATCCATTCCAAGGAAGATCACAGCCTATATCAGTCATACTATTTTGGTGTTGGGTCTGTTTTCAATTTAGGTCTCTTACAGAAACATATCTCCCATCCTTTGGCAAACAGTGACAACAGAACTGGACATGCTGGTCACTGTGAATATTGTTAACCGACTCTTTTCTAATAAGTGGACTCCTCCCATAGTTACTGTCAAACAAGGGGTTGGCTCTCTCAGAAGGTGTAGCAGTTTTAATGTATTGAATTACCAGTTGATCAATGACTTTTGTTTTAAAATTCCATGGCCACAGGATCTGTTTTCCAATCTGCAGAACAGAGACTGTTATATGAAGGTTGATCCGTTAAATAAATATCATCCAGTGCATTCAGTAAGGTTAACTTCAGGAATTGCCCATAAATGCCCACAGTCACCTGAAGACCTACTCTGCCATTCAGCCCCAGCTCTCTCTCAATGACAGGGTTCTTCTCCTCTTGAAGGTACAAGATTGGGCTCAGATCATTATTCTGCCATGTCCTTGCTTTTTTACATGCCAGCCACATATGTATGATTCAGCTGGCTCACGTCTTTTGGCCAACTATTGGTATGGACATTGAGTGGATGGTCCATTCCTATACTGCAAATGTGTGAACTCACCAGCTGTAGGGTTCCCGCAAGGTGTATTTCACCTTGGCACCTGAGGCCCCTAGGACCTTTACACATTGAGTTCACTGGCCCCTTTCTGCAGCAAATGTGGCTCATGGTAATTTACTCATAGTATAAGTTCCCTTATATCCAACCACCTCCATCTACCAATTTGGCAAATGTCACTCAGTCCTTGTCTCACATTATTGCTATTGAAGGTCTCCTATTGGCCGTCTTCTGGCAATAACCCCTTGTTTACCTCTGAACTGTTTGTCAATTTCCGTGACCACCTGCTCATCCCCACGTTTCACCTATAATCCAGCAGGGAAGTGGAATGGATGGTGTGGACTGTTATGGAGAAGATGTCAGTCATGGTTCACTATGCTTCCATGGATGAGGCCCCGACACTGTTTCGTCCATGTTTTGGGCCATGTCCATTTCTGGCAAGTGCCCTGCTGAGTTGCTGCATAGATGGCCACTCTAGATTCTCCTCACACTGCTGTCTCCACCAGGACCTCAGAGCCAATCTCCAGTTTCAGTATGGCTCCCATGCAAGTGTGGCCATTCAATTCCTGTTTGCCTAGGTACCTGCTACAGTCACCTGCTCACCAATGTATAAGGTTTTCACTTGCAGCACCACCAGAAACAATCATGCCCCAGATCACCACAGATGGCACCTCCATTTGTGACCACCTTGTCTCTGCCTCTGCATCTGTCAACTCTGCTCTACCCTGACCAGGTTTACAATGCTCTGGGGGCAAGTGCTCCCACCTGTCTCTGTTCCAGTTCTGCGAAGGGGGCTTCATCAAAAGTGGTCACTCTGTACATGGCTGAGCTTGCTCCTGCCAGTCTACTGCCCTGAACTCAGTTCTGTTTTAGTGTTTCACAATCCCTACTACCACCACTGCTTAATCACCCTCCCAAGGCAATTGGTACCAGTAGTTGCAATGGCCACAACCCTCCCTACCTATCTACTGTCTTTGGGGGTGTCGAAGACTGATATAACCACCACAGTCAGTGAGATGGATTTAGCGCAGCTGTCCAAATTGACGACATGATTGCACTCTTTCACTGCAATCATGACATGATTACAGATTGTCACAATCATGGATGCTGCAAGCTTCAAGAGGTCACCACAAGATGAACTGTGGAAACCTTCCTCTACGGTACAGTATTTTATGTGATAGGTTATTTGTATACATTATTAAGAGTAGCAGTAGCCCTATCACAGTACCATGGAGTATATTAAATATCTTTACATTTGATTGTGCCTCCCTATTAAAAATGTCACATCAAGTTCTGTTTACTACAAATCCTTCATTCCAATTGCATATGGGTTTGGATATTCTGTATCCACTATGGTGTTTAGTAGGTGACAATGAAACTGTACCTAAGGCTTCATGAAGTCAAGAAAGTCAATATCAGCCTGAGCCCTGCTATCTGTTACCTTCTTGATGTCATGAAACATGATACAATAAATAAATAAAGGCCCAAGCTGGATATTATGTGATAGGTACTTGCAGAAGTCATAATGATTAATACACAGCAGGTGATAGCTTCCTGGAAAATCAGCATACTTGAGACCAAGAAAAACAGTAGAACCTCGTTTTTACACTTTTCAAGGGACTTAAGTAAAATGGTGTAAAATGTAGGAAAATGTAAAATGCAGGAAATAATGTTTTAAATGGTAAAAAATGCTTACTGCATGAGCCTTGCATTTTCGTAGTTTGTTTGTGATATATGTACATAATAGGCATCTAAATACTCGCCAGGAAGTTTATTATACAATAAAGGTTATCCAAATTTTTACTATTTTAAGCGCCAGGCAAAACATAATTTTATGGGAATTAGAATTTTTCGACTTAATTTCATTCATTATAATCGAGGACGCCGGTATTTTAAGCGACAAGCAGAATTGTTAATTCATGGAAAGTAGAAATTTTTGACGTAATTTCATTCATTATAATCGAGGACGCCACTGCTGGGCTATATAACACTATCTTCAAAATTACCTGAACCGCTTGGATATCGTTTGGACGCTGCTGCCAGGCTATGTAACACATCTTCATAATTACTGCCTTTTACCGGCATTACGTAATTATTTACATAGTAAAACTCAAAGTTCCGTTATTTTTGTATTTTTAGATGTTTCACACGTCGATATTAGAGAATTTATTCGTGTTTTCGAGTATAAACATATGCATAAGTATTTTTGTGACGCTTGCATAGGATCAGCACCTCTCACTATTATCGCTTTTTTGACGCTGTGGGTATTATGATACCCAACTTTGACAGATATTGTTCTTTATTAATCAGAAATATGTATCACAAAAAACAATGCAACTCTTTACTCTCACGCCAACAAAGCAACTGGTTCTGATTGTTTGAGTAGACGCCAGCCGCTCTGGCAAAGAAGCTAGTACAAAGAGGAACTACACCGCCACAAAACAGCGTTATTCTCACGCCAAGTGCTCTTGCAAAGAAGCTGGTTGACGGAGGAACTACATCGCCACAAATTGGCGCGTCTTAAGTCATCAACGAAAGGCGAAATATACGTTTGAATAAATGCAAAGTGTCAAGAAACTCAACTGTGAATAATTTTTAAGCGCTATAATTTATGGGGAAAGCCATGCTAGTGTAAATTTATGTACATTACGTTATTTTCCTTCACGAAAATTCTTTCGAAAAGCGTAAAACATGGGAAAAATGTAAATATGTTAATGCAAAAACGAAGGCGAATTAACATTGTACACATAGGAAATTTGACGGGACCGACGAAAACTGGTGTAAATGGTGTAAAAACATAAAAACCGAGAATGTAAAAACGATGTTTTACTGTAATTGTATTATGCCAGGCTCATCATTGCAATTGTATGTAAATATTTCTTATAAGTCAGAGACCTGCTTTTAGTACTCTTTCCAGCACAGGTAATCATAATGCATGGCATCTCTTTATATGTGTAAAAGTAGACCTGTATTCTCAATGCAATCCAACAGAGCACACAGTGTTTCCCATTATGAAAAGGGCAATGCAGCTTGTGTGCATGTTTAGTCTATCAGCAAATTTTCCAATAGTCATTTTATAGTGAGAAGCGCTGTCAGCATGTGAAGCTGCCAATAGAATTGGCCTGCACCACACAGACAACAACTGAACACACAACCACTTTGTGAGATGTAAAACATTAAAAATGTTCCTTATACTAGTTATCTATACTCAACACCTGATGCCTGGTACCTACAGATTATGGCTTATGTATTGCATGAGGAGAATGCATCAGAACTGAATTATTTAGAACAGATGGGTGGTCTAGACAGTACGGAACTATCCACAAATAAACATTAGGTGTCCAAAACACCCACTAAAAACAATGGCACAAGTCCTACAGCAAGATGGTACGTGAGGGAAGGTGGGAGATAGAATACCTTAAAACGCGACCCAGGTCAGAGGCATGAAGTTCTTTTCACCACATGCCCCTTACCTGAAGAGGGACAAGGAATAATGTGAAGCCAAACACATAAAATTGCATATTTTATGTGTGTAGCTTCATGGATTCAGCAGAGAGGTAGATCAATCATGTTTTGGGCCAATATAATTCATTATAATAGTTGTAAAACATCAGGGAATACTCTTATAGACCTAGCTATATAAATCATCGCCTCTTCATGATGGTTCGTTGACCGTTAGGTGCTCCATTTAAAAACTTTGTTCTTTATTTATCATGATTGTTGTACAGTACCTGAAAGTGATGACTCGATGGCATGCACTGCTCCCTAGGCAGGGGTGCATGCCTCAACAAAACACTTGACTGTGTGCTGGGTTGTACAATGTAGGAGGCAAGGGTAGCAAACTGCAGGTTGAGCAAAACAGTGGTAGCACACATGCCATAGCTAGTGACAGACATGCAGCTTTCAGTCAGGCAACAACATTGACATGTGTAACTCATCCACATTGTACTGGATGACAGTGGTTCTTTCTGTGTCTGACAGTGATTTGGATTCCCTGCCTGGCATATATTTTGTCATGTAAGGGAAGCTGAGGCTGTATCTGGCAGTTATTGGCATATGTCACGAGCAGCTTTCCCAGCAGTAGCAGTGTGCTAGGTAGCAAGTATCTGCCGCTGAGCCCATGGCTCAACTCACAACACTCATCACTTATTCCATCATGAAAGTGTTAATATCACACCATGACTCAGTTACGGTTACCTAGTTTGTCTTTCCAGTATTGATTTGGGTATTAATTGAGAACTGTTGTCTACTATGGTGACCTAGCTATGTCCCAGACCTGTATAAGTGCTTTGTTAACTCAGCCTGTAATGAGTAAATAGAATTGCATGTAATTTTTCCATTGTCTGGCATTCTGTAGACACAAGCACCAATAGACAGAATGATGCCCACACCAAAGAGGATAGTAAAAGACCATTCTTCATGGCTGTGGCTCAAGCCCTTGTATCAGGTCTAGCAGCAGCCTGCAGGCAAGTAGGTAAGGGTTATAGGGTTAGAAATAGACAAAGCTGTATTATGCACATGGGTGGGGAGTGGACCTTGTGTGTTAATGGAGGCACCAGTTGGAGACAAGATACTGCTAGTCTCAAATGGGAAGTATGTAGACTAAACTTGGCCTGGTTTATTATGCCAGGGAGCTGCTTTCAGTGACATATACTACTGCTCATTAATCTGTTTTTGCAATAGGAGTGGTATCAGACATAGTAGACATAAAAATAAAAAAGCTTGCATACTTTGCTTACTTTCATTCCATAATATCATATGGGATAATATTTTGGGGTAACACTTCAAGTCAAACAAAACTTTTCAGAGTCCAAACATGTGTAATACATATTATTTGTGGTGTAAATACACAGACATCCCACAGAAGCCTCTTCAGAGAACTGGGAATATTAACTACTGCCTCTCAGTATATTTATTCCTTAATGAAATTTCTCATAAATAGTATATCCTTTTTCCCAACAAACAGCTCAGTTCATACCTACAATACTATGAACAAAAATGATCTACACAAGGACTTAAAAGAACTTACTTTAGTTCCAAAAGGGGACCACTACTCAGGAACACATATTTTCAGTAATTTATGAACAACAATAAAAAAATTAGCTACAAATAAAGATCAGTTTAAAAGAAGCCTAAAAGACTTTCAAGTGGCCAACTCCTTGTACTCTACAGACGAAAGGAAGGACATGTATTAGTATTATTATATCATCAGAAAAAAAGGATATGTTTCACATCCATGAGGATTTCCTCAACACGGATCTATGGAATAAACAACTAATCTAATCTTCAATGCATCATGGTATTTCAGATTAACAACACAAATATAATTATATTAACTTACACATATTTAATACAATCACAATTATTATATTTTACTTTCATTAAGGTATCCTCCTTTGGATTTAATGACTGCCTCTTGAACTCAAGGCTTGCAGTCTATCAGTTTTTGTAGGTATCTTGAGTCTATACAATTGCACACATTCTTGACAATATTCCAGAGATGTTCCTTCTTGGATATATTAACTTCCCTGATATGTCTGCCCACTTCATCCCCGACCATTTCAAATGGGTTACAATTGGGGCTTTGGGATGCCATACTTATCTTTCAGTACTTTCTGTTTTTTCTTTGATGCAGTGTAGTTCATACAGTATGCTAACTGATGTTTTGGGTCATTATCCTGTTGTAAGATGAACTCAGTAAAACTGCAGTCTGTTGGCCATGTTATTAGCGTGGTGCGAATGTTGGCAACTTTGCCACTAGCAACTATGGGTAAGCAATAATTTGAGTGTTTCTGAACTGGAGATTCAGGCACTATACACTCTCACATACTTAAAAAAATAATAAATAAATAAAAAATTCTTGTTTTACCTACCATACCTAACCTAACTTGCACTTAAAATGATGACTGTTTCGTACAGATCACAAAATAAATAAAACACACTTTACCTGCTTCTGTGGTTGACTGCTGTGGTGTATATGTATACTCTGTAGTGTTACCAACATTAACAGCATGTGGGCAACAGAATCTGCACTTTCGCTGATGAACCCTTTCCCTATTAAGTGCAATCTACTTGGTATTGTATGACATTGAAATATGCAGCGGTACTGATCTGATCCACAAATCTTTCTATTTTCACAATGTCACCAACTCTATCTCCAGCAAAACACCATGAAATCATAATAGAACTTTCATGATGTAGGTAAAATTCACTACTGGGCTATCCCTTCCCAGACAAATCAGCAAACAAATATATTCCTTCAAACTTCAATTCATCAGTGAATAATACTTTCATCCGCTCTTCTGATGTCCAATTATGATGTTTTCTAGTGCATTAAAGTCTCTTTTGTTTGTTTATGGGACTTAAAAGGGGTTTCTTGCTGTGGCACAACCTTTCAAGCTGATTTCAAACAGTCTCCTTTTTATCTTTTACCTTTCTATCAATTCTGCATGAATTTGGGGCATTGTTTTGAATCTATTTCTCTGTTTTGAATTTATTTCTCTTATTGGTAATTCTGATATATTTATCATCACTTTTAGTTCTTTTATGAGGTCATCCTGTTCATAGAATGTGCTTGTTGCTACCTGTTGTCTTCTGGCAGTGAAGGGTGTACTGCACTCCCCCTATAAACACACTACACTATTTTGCAATTTGATTAATAGATAAACCTGCTTGACTAAGTGCTACAATTGCAGCACATTTTTCTATAGATATTTACACTTGTGGATCCATATTACCAATGTACACACTTCAATTGTCATGAAGGAACTGATATGCAGGAACCACATGTTATGTATCACAGCAATGCTTGCCATTTGCTGCAGACAGCACATCACTACAGACAACATCACAGGTGCACCAAATGCAATGTCCATCACCAAATAGATAAACAAAAATATCAGATAGGTACATAATGTTGATGTACACCACATCGTTTGTTGCATACTAATGTATCACCAAACAAAAATCATGACATGTGTGCAACTGTTGTACCAATCCTTTGCTTCCTCAAACATAACCACGGTATCAGACCTTATCTACAGAGAACTAGATGTCAATTATTGGGTGTATTGAAATTAATGAGTGGTAGTATAGTCAACCAATATTATGTGGCATGTAACCCCAGCATGGGTTAATAAAGATAACAACTGCATTAGCCTGGTCCTTGCACTATATTGTGTCAATTATTTTCTGGCCTTGATTCTGCAGACCTCTATCTGGCTACCCCTGCCACATTTCTGAAACTTGGCTCAAGAAGAATAGTCATAATAGTGTAGAATCATCTCCAAACAAATAATTTGTCCTTAAGATATCCATTAACAATAACCATACAGATCCAACAACAAGATGTTGCATGCAGATTGTGTAGAAATATCAATAGGTTCTTTTCAACCATTAGTACAACTTTTGTCTCACACCTGATGATTGAGAAATAAAAATGCAGAGATAATTGGATACAAAGGCATGTCTCAGACATGGGGTGCAATGTATTCAACTTGGAGGTGGGGCACTTTTGGGCCAATATCATGTCAGACATCACTCATTCTGATAATCTAAGAGCAGTGCAGTATTGGTACAAGATCTTACAATCTACTGCCAGGCTCTTCAGAAACATTTCAGTGATGGATTCATTTATGAAGATGCTAACACTCTGCACTCTGTGTCTACCATGTGAAAGCCCTCTTACAGACACAGGAATCAACTCCAAAAGGAATGGCCTGTGGTACCTGCAACTGTGTACTAAATTTAACATGGTTCAGACCATCTGAAATGTAAAGTATGTCATTGCAGGAAACATGATGTCAAAAGGCCACTATTACATTTCATGTAAAGATCACAAAGACAAGATAAGAGAAATTAGGGCTCGTATGGAGGCATATAGGCATTCTTTTTTTCCTCGTTCTATTTGGGAGTGGAATAGGAAAGGAAATGCCTAGTAGTGGTACAGTGTACCCTTCGCCATGCACCTTACGATGAATTGCGGAGTATTTATGTAGATGTAGAGAGCAGTGCAGGCTTGAGTTGCATTGTCCAGTACATCTTGTGAACACCGTACTAATCAGGAGACAAACATAGTACAATGTACAGAGTGAAGTGTGCAATACTTCAGAGACTGTAATGGTGCCTTGTATGTTTGGCGATATTTTATACTCAAATATATACTTTGTACAATTTAATATATTGTAGTATATCAGTTCTGTCATTAATGAAAGTTTAATTTGTTGCAGTTGACTCTTTTATAATCAATGGTGGTGAGCGTTATGATTTTGTGATCAATGCCAGTCAGCCTGCAGGAAACTACTGGATAAGATTCCGCGGAATGGGTGATTGTCATAAAAGTAATGAGGAAAAATCTGTATCAGCTCATGCTGAGGCTGTACTACATTATAATGATACAGATGTCCCATTACAACCTGATGGAAATCCTACTTATGAAGAAGGCTATGCCTCTGGAGTGGTTAGTATTATTTATCATCATCAACACTGTCATCATTATCCTAACAAAAAAAAAAAAAAAAAAAAAAAAAAATGCCTCACATTAAAAAATTATGCTACTGACATACAATAACATTAATTTATTTTCTTTTGGTTTCTTTTAAATGGCAGGGAGAGCTGTACATATATGATTATTATAAAGCTGTACCTCTGTATCTTGACATCAGGAAAGCACTAATGAATTTCTTTTTAGCAAATGCACAAAATTCTGGAAAAACAGGAAGAATGAGATCACCAGGCAGTGAAAGCATTGAGTCTTCAAGAGGCACACATAAACAAGGCTAATACTCAAAAGTTTTCTTGTTGCTTGTGAGCTACCTCTTCCACAGTCAGATAATGTTGTCATTTGAAACTGTGCTGAGGTAGTGTGCTTCAATGATTCAAATAGCTGTATCATAGCAGAGGGGTAACTGTGGAGAGGCCAGACAAATGTGTGGTTCCTGAAGAGGGGCAGCAGCCTTTTCAGTAGTTACAGGGGCAACTGTCTGGATGATCAACTGAGCTGTCCTTGTAACATCAGGTAATTTGGCTTTGCAACACAGTTATCGCAAATGGCTGAAACCTAGGCGAAACTATAGCTGTTACTTTTCCCAAGTACATGCAGGTATATGAGTACTGTATGAATATATGATAGATGGCATTCTCTTGGGAAAAATATTCCTGAGGTAAAATAGTTCCACATTTGGATCTTCAAGCAGGGGCTAATCAGGAGGATGTGTTCATCAGGAAAAACAACACTGGCATTCTACATGTTTTGTCATTCTGGTCAGCCTCTCTTTAGTCATTCCCAGCCTGTCATTCAAGAAAGGTTCTCTCAGGATGCATGGACAGCTAGAACAATTCTATAGATTAGTAATACAAGTTTTATCTCCTGAAGAATACAATTACTTAACTTTTATATAGTATGTCTCTTCTTTTCTCTCTTTTTGCATCGTTGTCTTCTGTATGATACTAGCTATGCTGAGTCCTAGTGACTGCCTACTTTGTAGCCGAGTTCAGACGGGCTCATCCAGATGCATGTCAGCCTAGATGTAGCCACTTGTAGAGGGTGCACTTCTAGCTTACTCCCTCCAGAATGTGCGTCGCCAGCATGGTGATTGGCTGCCGGTTGTCCACTGCCTTCTGCACGATCGTTCTCGAGCACCCGGCACTGACTTTATGCCACAACATACCTCTCCCCCAAAACGCCAGACCGTTGTCATGTAGGTAGCTAGACAATGGGGGAGGAGGCAGGCTTGTGGACATAGTGATGGACCAGAGTCTGTAGCTGCGGAAGACGACAGACTACTGGCCAGGCCTCACCATCCAGCCTAAGCTCGCGATGGAACATCATCCGGGAAAACCTCTGAAGGGCCCATATCCACGACCTGGGGTCCAGATGATGACATAGACGGTAACGTTAGTGGCGATGTTGGATCGGATGCGCTGTGGCATGCTGGTTCCAATACATCAGTATATCGACGGGAGGTGGAGGTGGTGAGAGTTCCGTCTCCATGAAGTCGGGCCCAATGCTGTGGAGATCTGCTGCAGGGGTGGCTGCTGAGGTCGTGCAGGTGGCGGCGCTTGCGTGGTGCGTGAATCTGCCAAGAGAAATGCAGAAGGATCACAGGGTACACAAAAAGGGTGAATTTGATTGCACTGCCTGTGTCCAATGCCATCAGGTCCTGAAATTTCAAACATGGAAGCACCGAAACATTTGATCATCCCGCTGCACTCCCGTGTGACCGCCAAAAACTCTGAGAAAGGTTGGGTTATGTGGAGTGAAGCGATACTTGCGTGTCGTTGACTGCTGCTCCGGGTGGCACGGAGGGTGGAGCAGGTTGAGCAGGGTGCGGTGGTGATAGCTATGCAGAAGCTAGGCTGGCGATGATCCTTCTCATGGGTCCAAGCAATAGGAGATGAGGAAAAGTAGCAAAGCTACCTCCTGTGAGTGCTCTGAATGAATTTTGGACATATGCTGCTTAAATGTCTGGACAAAGCATTCCGCAGTGCCATTTGACTGCGGGTGAAATGGTGCATTGGTGAGATGCTTCATTCCATTGCATGCACAAAAGGAGTGAAATTCATGCGATGTGAACTGTGGGCCATTGGCAGAGACCATCAGTTCAGGGAGACCTTCCAGACAAAAAATTGAAAACAACGCTCTAATTCTGCTACTAGAAGTCATAGAAGACATTGCCACTGCAAACGGGTAACAACTAAAAGCATCAACCACAATATGCACTCGTTGCCATGGTGAATCTGCTTTTGGCCACGCAAAAAATTTCTGAGGTGGGGCGGACTGGTTGGTAGCACACACTAAACATTGTGATGTGATCCATTCTATTTGGGCATCCATACCCTGCCACGCACAGTGTCGTCATGCCAGTTGCTTAGTTCAAACCATTTCCCAATGTTCCTGGTGAAGTAAGTTCAATATTTCATTCTGGAAACGTTGCATGACCAACACATGCAATTGTCCATGTTATTTGAAACTAGAATGACACCTCTATGTACTGAAAGTTCATTTCTTCTAGCAAAATAGTGACACACCAGAGAATTTTGAATGTCACATTGTGAACAAGACCAAGCTGTGTGAATGTAATGCAGCAAAATTTGTGAATCGGGGTCTGTTTCTGTGGCCCTAGCAATTTTCCTATAGCCCAACAGGAAGTACTGCAACAAACTATCTTCCTGTGCATCTATCAGACCACAAGACATCTCAGAAGCATCAAAGTCTTTATCAGGGCCAATCGGAAGACAGGAAAGTGTGTCAGCATTTCCATGGCAAGGTTTGGGTCTGTACACAATCTTGTACTGAAACTGTGATGAGAGCAGTACCCAACATTGCATTTTGTGTGCCATGTGAGTAGGGATCAGCTTCGCTGGATGAAACAATGACTGCAAAGGCTTGTGGTCAGTGACTACATAGAATTTTCTCCCATACAAGTAGTGATGGAATTTTGTGACCCCATACACTGTTGCTAAAGCTTCCTTCTCAATTTGAATATAACAGCACTGTGTGTCTGTCAAAAGTTTGGATGCAAATGCTATCAGACAGTCTGTATTCCCATGTCTATGTGACAGCACTGCAACAAAACCATACGATGATGAGTCAACTTGCAAAAGAATTGGTTTTTCTGGATCAAAGTGCACCAAACATCGGTCAAAGAGCAATGCATCTTTTAACTGTTGAAATGTGCATTGGCATTCTTCTGTCCAAACAAAACGAACATTTTTATGGCATAGCTGATGCAAAGGGGCTGCAATTTGTGCTGTTTTGGGAATAAACATAATATAGTAAGTTAACTTTCCACAGACGGACTGTAGTTCTGTCACATCTTTTGGTGCTGGCAGGTTGCTAATGGCAAGCAAATGTGATTGCATGGGGTGCACACCTTGACTGTTTATCATATGTCCTAGATACTGCAGTTCCAGTTTGAAAAAGTCACACTTATCTAAGCGACACTTGAAACCTGCATCTGACAAAACTTGAAATAATTTTCTCAAATTTGCAATGTGTTCTTCTGGGGTATGGCCTGAAACAACTATATTGCCCAAGTAGTTTGAACAACAAGGCACCCAAACTGCAAGCTGTTCCAAAGATCTTTGAAAAATTGTGGGTGCAGATGCACTGCCAAACAGTAGTTGTAAATATTTAAACAAGCCCAGGTGAGTATTCACTATACAAATTTTCTGTGATTCTTCATCGAGTGGCAGTTGAAGGTAGGCATTGTGCAAATCTATTTTTGAGAAATATTTTCCTGCACCTAATCTCTCCATTAAATCTTCTGGTCTCAGCAAAGAATAACTGTCTACAACTGTTTGCAGATTTACTGTGGCCTTGAACTCAACACAAATGAGAATGCTACCTAACAGCTTTAGCAAAATAACAAGCAGACTCGCCACTGGATAGCTTGTATTGGTTTAATTGCACCATTTTCTTCCAATGTGCAAAGTTCTTGTGCTACTTTGTCATGTAAAGCAAGTGATACATTATGAGCTTTAAAAAAAATTGGTTTGGCATTTTCCTTGAGAGTAACGTGTGCAGCAAAATCTGTAGCTTTTCCTAGTCCTGCAGAAAATAAATCTGGAAAGTTTTTCAGTAACTTGTCTACACGGTCTTTAGTATCAAAATTGTTCACAACTAAAACATTGTCTTGTACAGTAAAACCAAAAAGATTCTCTCCATCATAATACTGAAGCACTTGAAATGTCACTGTGCGTATTTGCGAACGGTATTCTGCAGGTAGAGAACACTGTCCTAGACAGGCATGTCGTTGCCATTGTACGCTGTTAACCTTGCTTTAGCATGAGAAAGGTGTGGAGATCCTAACTGTTCATAAGTTTTGTGATTCAGGAATGTGACTGATGCAACTGTGCCTAGCTGAAATTTTAAAGAAATGTCATTCACTCGCAAATTGACATACATTTTTCTGGCCTGGCGTACAACTTGTGCTACTTCTGTGTCCTTGATGTTATGCAAGGCAGTCACTGGTTTTGAATATACTGCATTTATTGAATAATTATTGTCTTGTTGCTGTTTGGGCTGGGAGGGCAAATTCCTTTTTATTTTATTTTATTTATTTATTTTTTGTTGTTGTTGTAAGCAGACTGTTTGTATATGACATTTCTTGCCGCATGCATAGCATTTCACTGACTAGGATGGACAGTTCTGCCTTTTGTGCTGTGAGAAACATTTCAGAAAAGACTTCGCTTCCTACTGTTCCTAAAATCTGTTCTACTTGATGGAACAGCGGATCTGACATTTTTAAAATCTGTTCCCTGAGCCTACCGTCAGGAATATCATAGACAATTGTGTCACATAACATCACTCCTGAATACAATGCTCCACATGAACATTTAAACTTACACTTTCTAGTAGGACCTTGAAGATCTGTTATTCAGTGATGGTATGTTTGATTTGGATTTTCCTACACCTGAAGAATTGATACCTAGCAGCCACTACATTGATTTGCTGTTCATAATGCAATGTGAGGACTCCTATCACTAAATCATAAGAAAGTTCAGAAGGCTCCACGGTGGGAAACAGTTTTTTGACAAGACAGAACACTGTGGGGCCTACAGTTGAGAGAAAAAAGTGCAGTTTGACATTACCTTGTATCTTGCAAATTGTGGCATAGGCTTTAAACTGTTGCAACCATTCTGTCCACTCTTCTTGTGTTTTGTCATAATGGTGGAATTACTGGAGGTGGTAGCTGCTGCAGTGGTATTTGCATATTTTGTCATAATGGTGGAATTACTGGAGGTGGTAGCTGCTGCAGTGGTATTTGCATATTTTGTAACACAGGTGCGGCCAGAAGTTGTTGCATGGTTGATAGCAGTGATGTGATTTGTTGACTGTGAAACTGAAACATCTGCATTAATTGCTGTGCATCAAGCGCAGGAAGATGCAGCACAGCGGCAGTGGCAGTGTTAGTGGGAGTAGTCATTTTGCAAAAACAACAACAAGAAGAAACAATACAAAAATAGAGAAACTGACTCATATCCCTGCAATAGAAATTCACAAAAGATTATATGCTGGATACGCTGAGACCTGTAATAAAGTAACAAGGAAAATAATGGCACAGCGTAATGTCAGCAAATTCTAAGTCCCCTGCTGTTTGTTGTTGTCCACATCGCCATTTGTTTTGTCATCCTGGTCAGCCTCTGTTTAGTCATTACTCACCTGTCGTTCAGGAAAGGTTGTATCAGCATGTGTGGACAGCTAGAATGACTATTTAGATTAGTAATACAAGTTTTATTTCACGAAGAATACAATTACTTTAAATAATAATGGAAAGTCCACATTGGTCCTTACTATACAATTACTTTACTTTTATAAAGTATCTCCCTTTTCTTCTCTTTT
Organism: Locusta migratoria; assembly: GCA_026315105.1. NCBI lineage: Eukaryota > Metazoa > Arthropoda > Insecta > Orthoptera > Acrididae > Locusta > Locusta migratoria. The sequence continues at coordinate 283,082,360 of CM048745.1, read as the reverse complement.
CTCATGGCATCATCTTCTGTATGATGCTACCTGCGCTGAGTCCTAGAGACTACCTATTTCATAGCCAAGTTCAGACAGGCTCATCCAGACGCATGTTGGCCTACAGGTAGCCACTTGTAGAGGCACGCTTCTAGCTTACTCCCTCCAGGATGTGTGTTGCCGGCAAGTGATTGGCTGCTGGTTGTCTGTTGCCTTCTGCACGATCATTCTCAAGCATCCGCCTCAACACTACAGATCGGAGCATGTTGTGTTGGATCCCTTGATCAAAAAGAGAAATGGATAGGTTGAAGTTAGATATTGTAGAGATTAGTGAAGTTGGGTGGAAAGAGGAACAGGAATTTTTGGTTATGTGAATACAGGGTTATAAATACAAATTCTATTGGGGGTATTATAGGTGGGCTGGTAATGAATAAGAAAACTACTATGAACAGCACAGTGATCGCATTATTGTAGGCAAGACAGACATGAAGTCAACACCAACCACAGTAGAACAAGTTTATAATTATGCCAACTAGCTCTGCCAACGATTAAGAGATTGAAGAAATTTACAGGGTGTCCAGGAAAGGACTCCCTGATTTCAAAACTAAATACAGTATTTATATTTGTAAGTTTCCATGGTCCATGGTGACATAGTAAACAGTGTAGGCATGGACAGGATGCAGGTGAAAAATACATGAAAATATGCAAGCTTCGAATCTATTCACTTGGAAAGCTTGCACATTATCATATCTTTTTCATACATGTTTCCTGCACTCACTGCTTGTGAGTAGATTTTTTATCTAGCCAATTACATTTTCAGAAAATGTATATATATTGGTTGAAGTTACTCTTTAAGAAACTAGAGGGTTTTTTATTTATTTATTTATTTTTTCAGCTATTCAACCCAGTACAGGAAAATGAACCAGATTACCGTGAAAACAGAACACTTATCAGAGTCTCTGCTCTTGAAAACATTGATACTGAATATGCAATGGATGTTAGTGGAGAACCAAATAAAACAGTGTACCTTGGCTTTGACTTCAAATCATATGGTGAGTTTCGGTTAATGTTAGGAAAAATCTGAAAGATACTGTACTTTGTTAGAATTTCAAAATATTCAACTCATGTCTCATGTTTTACATCCTCTCAGTCCTAGTATATAAAGAATTCATATTGGATATATTTTTGATCTGGTTAAAGCTTTTTATGACTACAGAAATTGTTTATCTTGCTTTGAAAACAGGTGATACACTTGTAATTCTTCAGATTTTCCTGGTGAAGCGTTGTCATCTTGCACAACTGGATATTCTGCTGGTTATTTGTGTCTTTTCTGGCATGATATTTCAACGGTTTACCTCGCAGTCTTCTACAGGTGATTTCTGATACTGATTCGATAGTGGAACGTGTCCAGTATTTATGCCTGCTAGGTGCTAGGCGCTCTGTATGCCATCCATGCTGCATCATGCTTGCTGGCCATGTAATGCACCTAGGCACTCTGTATGCTATCCATGCTGCATCATGCATGCTGGCAGTGTAATGCACCAACTAATTGCAGCGGTAGTATTGTCTTCTTCTGGCTGCAGCTGTACTGATGGTTGTACCGATCCTATGGTATGACTTTCAGAACATTTTATCTTTTCCTGGGCATCAATTTATTTCTCTTGGAGTTTGGGGGAGTCTGCTACCATAGTGCACTGTGTCAGGCTTTCCCTCCAGAGTCCTTGCCTGCCAGGATCAGCTGCAATGTTATTTTCAGGCCACTGGTGTTCAAATTGTCATTCTGGACCCAATAAAGCTCCGTAATGTACTGGTCCATCATTATGCTTGTGTCCTGTGGGGTCTAGATGTTGCTTTCACTTAGTCTTCAGTAGATCCAGCACCAGGTTCCTGGCAGAACTCAGCTGGTATCCTGTGTCACAGTTGATAAGATTCTCTGTAATCTTAATTTCAACAGATTCCATGATGACACTATCTCATTGTCTTGGTGTTTGTGTTATAGTCTTGGCGTTGTCATATTTCATAGAATGACCTGGTTCCAAACAGTGATTGACAATAGCTGATTTGGTTGCCTGTCCTAAGTCTTGTATGCCTTTGGTGTTCTTTGCACCTGGCACCTGGCTGATGTATGCCATACCACATCGACACGGTATGTGGTAAACACCAGGTTTCTGTAGACCCAAGCCATCCTTTACACTCCCTGGCAGAGCCATAAATTTGGTGAGTGGATGGAACATGCTCTTGATATTATATCTGAAGAGAATTCTACTGGGATTTTGTCGGAAATTGGCCCGGTATATGGTAAATATGCAACCTTCTTCGTTTCTAATTGTACCTCTGCAGGAGCCTCTGGCAGTAAAACCTGGACAGAGTGCCATTTGAACATCTCAAGGTGTTTCATTTCCATCATCAAATTATCAGGATTTGAGTTCATGCCCTGTGAACCAGAGTTCTGAGTACATCATTTTTCTGTGCTGGATGGTGGCAACAACTAGCTTGCAGTTACAAGTCAGTGTGGGTGTGTTTACTGTACACACTATGTTCCACTTCAAGTGGAATGAGCAGTTTCATGAACAAACAGATGGTGTGGTTATGGGAAGCCCGCTAAGTCCTGTAATTGCAAACTTTTTTATGGAGAAATTCGAAGAACATGCTTTAAGTACTGCCAGAAAAAAGCCAAATCAATGGTTTTGATACATGGATGACACTTTTGTGCTATGGAGACATGGCAGGGAGAATCTAACACAGTTTCACAAACATTTAAATAGCATAAACACAAAAATTCAGTTCACAATGGAGGAAGAGGCAGATGGTAAATTACATTTTCTTGATGTGCTTGTTTTCAGAAAAGAAAATGATAGTTTGAGCCACACGGTATACAATAAGCTCACACACATGGATCGCTATTTGCACCAGGATTCCAACCATCACCCACAACAGAAGCGAGGTGTTATTAAGAGATTAGCAGATAGAGCTAGAAACATTTGAGAACCTGAGTTGCTCAATGCTGATCTGGCACATCTACACAATGCACTAATTAAAAACAGATACTCACCTGCAGAAATAAAAAGTGCATTGAAACAGCCACACAGTAACCATAATAATGAACAGGCCACTGCAAAATCTAAGGTGTTTCTACCATTCATTAAAAATGTAACAGAAAGAATTGATGAAGCAGAATATTTCCATAATGTACAAACCAACCCGTAAGATACAGGAACACCTCAAGCCTGCGAAGGATGCTCACAAACCTTTTGAAAAAGCTGGAGTATACAGGATCACATCCAGTTGCAGAGATGTTTATGTGGGTACCACCAAAAGAACTGTCACAAAACGTTTGGAAGAACACAAGGGCAATTGTAGTCGAGGAGAAACGGAATGCTCAGCTGTTGTGGAGCATGCTTTCCAGCCAGGTAACCACCACATTTGCTTCAAGGAGATGCAGGTACTAGCAGCCACAAGCGGATACTACGAAAGGCTCTATAGGGAGGCAATTGAAATCACAAAACATTTGAATAGTTTCAAGGAAGAGGGCATGAAATTAAACGGTATATGGATGCTGGTGCTGAAGAAGAGATGGTACCATCTTTTCACTACAGCGTGATGGCAATGGCAAGCAATGGCAATCGACAGCAGCCGATGATGGCCAATTGCACTGATATCTTCAAAACATGTTTCGCCATGCATCGGCACAGGAACGTGTGGACACCGAACTTGGTGGCAGTCAGTAGCGAGCCAATGTGTGTGTTGGACCTGACCTGCAATCCTACAGGCCTCCGTGAACAGTCCTCCACAGATGGGGATGAAACATTGGGGTTTGAAAACAAATTCAACCAACCACGGCATAACAGCCCGGATAATTGTAGTGGACATAACATTTCCAGCTGTGAAAGTCTACATTTTACTAATACACACTATGACAGAAGGTACCATTCATCTTTCTCTTGACAAGAACATCTAGGAATGAGAGTAGTCCATCCCTCTTTATTTCCATCATAAGTTTGTTGTTGGGGTGGCATGAGTTTAGAGGTTCCAAGAAGACATCGAGCTTCTTCCTTCCATGAGCCCATATAACAGAGGTGTCATCGAGATATCTGAAAAAGCATTTAGGTTTATCCAATATCTCCATAAAGAGATTGGTCACCACTGAGGAGAGAGGGCTGCCCATTGCCACCCCTTCTGTCTGCTCATAGAATTAACCCCCATATAGGAAATACATCGATGTCAATATGTGCTTGAATAAATCCAGGAGAGCACTGTCAAAATTTTCTCCAATCAGCTGAAGCGAATAATTCAGTGGTACTCAGGTGAACAGGAAGACCATGTCAAAATTGACCATGATGTCAGAATCCTATATTGGAAAGAAAACAGATATATTCATACAATGTTGGGCCTGGTGGTCTTGAGGTATAATGCTCAACTGGAAACTGAAGGGTTCTAGAACCGGTTGGATCTCAGATTTTTTCAGTCCACATTTTAACCCAGCCTTCACCTTTTAGTGATGTGAGAAGTCACCAGAAATGACATGTGGTGCCCTTTCCCCAGTTATCACTGGGGTAGGCTAGGGATATGCAAGTCACCGAAGTGGCATCCAACTGAAAGACTTGCTACGGGCCAATGCGGCACATGAAATCATAATATTATCCATACAATTACACACACACACACACACACACACACACACAATGCACACAATTGTTGCATCATGTGCTCTATCCAGAATGTGCTGTGTCAGGCAGAAGATTGGAAAGAGAGCAGGATGGTGTTTGAATTATTGATGTAGGAAAACTGATTGCAATTAAATGGTTACAATACTGTATATATATTTAAAGTAGAGGACAATTTGACTGTGATGGGTGAGTAGAATTCAATAGTAAGAAGAGAAGGGAAAATAGTAGGAGAACTTGGACTGGTGAGTAAAAATGAAAGAGAAAGCTGTCTGGGTGAACTTTACATCAAATGTGATTTATCTTACTAACAGTTTGTTTAAGAGTCTTGGTAAAATGTTTTATACGTGGAAGAACCTTGGAGACACTGGAAGGTCTTAAGATTGATTTCATAATGGTAAGACAGAAATTTTGAAACAAGATTTTTAACTCTACATTTTCAAGGGTAGATGCGAATCCATTTATTGGTTATGAACTGTAAGTTGAAAATGAAAAACTTGCAAAACAGGTAGAAAATCAAAGAAATGAGGCAGTGGTGGACTAAGGCCTTGGGCGGTGGCAAAACAAACTGAGGGCCCCCATCCACTTGTAAATACATGTATTACTATAAAACAGTAACTTTTGCAGTTTGGAGGCCCTCCCGGGATGGAGGTATGGGTCAGTCTACATAAAAGAGACTTTCTGGGTATTTGGAGGGGCCTCCAAGATGAGAGGCCCGGGGCAGACCGCCCTCCCCCCTTAGTCCACCACTGGGCCCAGATAAGATAAAAAGAGATGTGGAAGTTGAAAATCTCAAAGGGTCCATAAGAGGACAATTTACTGAAAAGAAGAAAGGAATACAGTCAAAGATGAATAGGTAGCCTTGACAGATGAAATACTGAAGGCAACACATGCTCAAAAAAGCAGAAAGACAAGGCCTTCAGAAATCTTTGAATATCACAAGAGATACTGCATGTAATTGGTGAAATGATAAAATATAAAAATGGAGCAACTGAAGCAGGCAAAAAGGAGTACAGGTGGCTAAAACTTGAAGTGGGCAAATTGGCTAAACAGAAGTGACTAGAGTGCAAATGCAAGTTCATAGAAAATGTATAACAAGGGGAAAGATAGTTACCCCCTACAGGAAAACAAAAGAGATGTTTGGAAAAAAGAAAAGCAGCTGTATGAATATCAAGAGCCAATATGGAGAACCAGTTCTAAACAAAGAAGTGAAAGCCAAAATATGAAAGGAATATACAGGGGGGTAGAGGTACAGTATTGAATAAAGTGAAGAGGAAAAACTGTGAGATGAATTTGACCGAGCTCTGAAAGACCTAAACTGAAATAAATCCCATGGAGTAGATGACATTTCCTTGAACTGCTGATATCCTTGAAAGAGATAGCTGTGACTGAAATATACCACCTGGTGTGCAAGATGTATGATACAAAGTAAATACCCTCAGACTTCAGTAAGAAAGTCATAATTTAAGTTCCAAATAAAGCAGGTGCTGATAGTTGTGAATATTACAGAACTATTACATATAAAAAGTAGATATGGTTTACTTACCAGGCAAAAAAGGACAGGTATGTAGATAGACACACAAAGAAAACACACACACACACACACACACACACACACACACACACACACTCACCTTACCCACTCCCTTAAAGCCCATATCCTTTCCTTTTCCATCTCTTTCCCTGCTCTTTTTCTGAAGAAACAACCCACGATTATGAAAACTCAGTATTTGTGTGTGTGAGAGCAAGAGAGAGAGAGAGAGAGAGAGAGAGAGAGAGAGTGCGCGCGCGCATTTGTGTTTGTGTGTGTGTTTGTGTGTGTGTGTGTGTGTGTTTTATTTGTGTACCTGTGCTTTTTCGCCTGATAAGTAAACCATATCTACTTTTTATATATATTTTGCACCAGGAATGTCTCTCTCTTTAATATTCATTACAGAACTATTAGTTTAATATGTCATGGTTACAAAGTGGAATGGTGTGAAGAGCTGAAAAGGGTGTGAAAGGAAGCAGTGGCCAAGAAGGCAGTAGACAGGATTGTAATGTTTCCCCAACAGTACTCAATCTGTTTGTTGAGCAAGCTGTAAAGAGAGAAATAAGACATTAAAAAGAGATTAAATTCAGAAAAAAGATATATAAGTTTGCAACTTGTGGATGACACTGTGGTACTGTCAGAGACGGGAAATGACTTGGGAGAACATCTGAGCAGGATGGAATGTCTTGAAAGGAAGGTCTAAGATGGACACTAAAGATCAAAACAAGATTAATGGAAGTGTAGTCAAATTAAATCAGGTGATGCTGGTGGAATTAGATTAGGAAATGAGAAATTAAAGGTCGTGGATGAGTTGCTATTACAATTGTTTGAAGTAGAGAGGATATAAAATATAGAATGACAATGGTAAGAAAAGCATTGGTGAAGAAGCAAAATTTGGTAGCATTGGATATAAATTTTAGTGTTAGGAAGTCTTTCCTGTCAGGAGTGTAGCTTCATACTGGAGTGAAACGTAGATGAAAGCTGTCTGGACGAAAAGATAACAGAAGCTTTTGAATTACAGTGTTACAGAAAAATGCTGAAGTTTAGATTGGCAAATCATATAACTAATGACGAAGTAGTGAATTGAATTGATAAGAAAAGAAAGTTTTGACATAACTTGGCTAAAAGAAGAAACCAGTTGATAGGACATACTCTGGACATTAAGGATTCATCAATATGGTATTTAAGGGTAGTATGGGGAATGAAATTGCAGAGATGACACAAGAGATGAGTAAAGTATCCAGATTCAAATGAATGTGGGTTGCAGTAGTTATCTGGTGATGAAGAGGCTTGTACATTATAGGGGAGCATGGAAAGATGCATAAAACCAGTCTTTTAGACTAAAGACCACAACAAAAATAACTGTGTACTCGAAAAGTGCTCTTAGTCGTTTTGAGGACTGAGAAACTTTAGAATCATTTATACTTTTGACACATCACATTATTACTTACCATTTGTTATTAATACATCATGACTTCTGGTCTTTTCTCAAGTGTAAGGAAGTTTGTGGCTCACATGTGAAATAATTACTATGCTGTACCTTTATTTGTTCAGGCATAGTTTTGTATGTATCTGAACTTTACTGCATCCTGTCCATATGATGCCCAAGCCTTCACTTCAATTTGTGAAGCCACAGAATACCTCACATGTGGAATAATTACTATGCTGTACCTTTATTTGTTCAGGCATAGTTTTGTATGTACCTGAACTTTACTGCATCCTGTCCATATGATGCCCAAGCCTTCACTTCAATTTGTGAAGCCACAGAATACCTGACTTCTGGCTGTTAATTCCTTCAACAGGTTTTGTTCCTTACTGTTCATAATCTTTTTACACATGCACAATTTTGCTTCAAATTTTGGATTGTTCTTTTCACTATCACCAGCAAGCAGCAAGCTTCCTTGAAATATTTGGCCATCCATTGAGGCCACAGCAAAAATCGGCTTCTATGCCACTAACTGTATGTGCTTTATTAAAAGCATAACCATTACAGTCTACATTCATCCTTGAAAAGGCTTTATTCTGATAAAAAGACACAATACTGAACAGGGGTGAAGCACTGCGGAATATGCATTTCTCTGTATTTAATATGTACAATTTATTTTTATAGAAATAATAGTAATATTTTTCTAAGATTTGAATGCCTATAATTTAAAATCAATGATACTAGGTATGTATGAAAAGTTCGGTGAATGGTCTCAGAAAATATAGGAAAGAAGAGTTAAAAAACATACCTTTCCTGGCCTTCAAATTAATCGCCATTGGCTACAATACACTCCTTACATCAGTTGTACAGCTGTTGTAAACTGTCAGCAAACACTTCTTGTGGAATCACTCGAAGCACTGAAGTCACACATTGTTGGATCTCCACAATGCACACTGTCTGCTTTCATTCTCAAAGACAGATGAAGATCACCCACAAACATCTGTTGCACTCATTCGATGTTGTATGGGACTGTGCTTGTGGTCAGTCAACACAAATGTGGCTCTCCTTGACACTTTCCTTTCTATATCTAAAGCATTTAAACTACTAAAACACACACTTTTTACTCACTGCTTCAATACCATACACTTTCATTAACATCCCATAGGTCACAGTTGCTGTTTTGCCTAATTTGTAACAAAATGTGATGTTAATGCATTGCTCCATTTTGCACTCCATCTTACAATGACATGAGTTCTCACGCTGACCCTGTTAGATGGGTCACAGTGTGTACCATCACTTCACTGCAATGCTGTGCATGATAGGGCACACTTGTTGACATGTTTCTCAATGTGTATGTGCGAGTACCTCATCCTAACCATCGCAGTTTGTAAAATATTGGATCATCCACCAAACTTTTCAGAGCACTTTGTAAAACTTGGCCAATGTCACCTATTTGATTTATTTGAATGTGGTCATCAAATACTATGCATCTGCTAACCAATGAATAACAAATTTCAATCACATTTAACTGTGGATGTATGATCTAACTGTGTAATTTGTATGGCAGAATTATCATTATTTAAATAACTTGATTTTTCAGACTCATTGGAGATACCAGGTCCATATCCTCAAGTAAACAATGTTACATTCAAATATCCATCAGTGCCTTTGCTGACACAAAGAAATTTGATATCATCTGAAATGTTCTGCCCAAATATAGAAGCTGAGAGTAGTGAATGTTTTACAGAATTTTGTAATTGCCCATATGTTATTGAATTTGATTTGGGTGATCTTGTGGAAATAGTGCTTGTAGACACAAGTGAGTACAGTTTCATATTTTCCTATTGAAATAAATTACAATTTTTCATATGCAAATTAGATATCATTGATAAATAATACATATTTAAGTTGAAGAATGTAGCATGCCATTACTACTCAAGCTTTTTGTACGAATATCTTTGACTTCAATCTGCTCTCACATATTTTCTTATTAATTAGCTTATACTCAGGTCTCTATTTTTCACTATTAAAATTACTTAATTTAAATTAACAAAGAAGATACATTGTTGAAGTAAAAACAAAAAGAAATGGAATTCAAAATGTATTACAGCAACAACATAGTAATATACAAATTTGTACTGTCTTGATCAACACATATTTATTTATATTCATTCATAAATCAGTACTTGAGTGGTAAAGGAAAACAGAATATAATGAGATTCCACAAGAATGTTGCTTGTCAACCACAACTGGTGTAAGCAAAATAAGCTAGATGTATGGATCCTCTGGCTTTTGGCTTTGTGGTTTGAAGAGATGAAAAGTAACAAACAGAGAAAAAGAGGAGGACCAGGGTTAAATGAAACAACTAATAATTTGAAATATGTCAATTACACATGGTGTTTCAAGAGAAATAGTAAATATATTAGGAATTGGTAGTATTCGCAAATTACAGTCAAAATGATGTATAACATGAGTACAGAGTTATAGCTGGTAACCCAAACACACTTAAAGAAAAGGCAAATGAACATTCAAAGTTGGTTTTTAAAAATTCCACCACCAACTTCAATGCACTTTTCACTTCTCTTGACATCACCATGGTTCTTTTGATATCAACTTTGTGTTTCTGTATGAGGGCTGCACTACCCATAGTATGAACAGTCAAATGGTTTCCTATGTTGAAATTTTCTTTGTAGACCTCGCCTTTCAAACGCCACTACAGGCAAAATTCTGAAGGGGTAAGATCCGTGGACCTTAATAGCCATGAAATGTGCCCATATAGTATCTATCAGTACGTCTTCCAGGAAATATTAGGTTTAGATTACTTGTCACCCGATGAGCAGACTGTGCAGGAGAAGAATATAAGCATCATTGTAGCTAAAAGGAATCTCTTCTAATAGTGCTGAAATCTCAGTTTCAAGAAAGTGTATGTAAGAGTCCTATAAGACATTGTGGTGACACAACAGTACAAATCAACTGATTGTCTATCAAACCACACCACACATTTACAGCGAAGCATTCTTGAAAATGCATTTCAACAATGACATGTATGTTTTCTTAAAGACTACCAATAGGAATTACGAGTGTTACTGATGTCATCGTGAATCAAAATGACATCAATGAATAGTAAAAATTGGGTTAACTGCTGAATTTCATTTATAATATAGAAATAGGACAATTCACATATCACCCGAAAGACATGATGATGAGACACAACAGGTACATAAAAATAACACACACATACAACACTTTCAGCTATTGACCATGGCCTTCTTCAGAAATAGGAACATTAATGCAATCACACAGGCACACAACATAGTCACACAACTGTCATCTCCGGCTGTCACACTTCAAGGCCATGCCCAATAGCTGAAAGTGTTGTATGTGTGTGTCTTTTTATGTGTCTGTCAGGGCTTGTCATCACCTCTTTGCTGTGAGTCATAAACTGCCCTATTACTCTATTGTTAATTCCAAACTGGACTTGCTTTTATTGAATTTCATTTATCCAACAAAATTTGAATCGTCTATCTTCATCTCCTGATCATTAATGTATGACTTTTTATATCTTTGTAAATATTAAGAGTTGCAGACAGTTAGCACTAACTTTTTGTAGATGTATGTGAATAACCTTTGTATTAAAATTAACATCATGTTTCGTAAACCTATGTAATTAGTTTAATTGATATCTGGAATTATCATTGTTTATTTTGAGAAATCCAACTGGAAAAGATATCATTAAAATTATCACTCCTTTGTAACAGACAACTTCATTTGTACCTACTTATGTAAACAATTTTGTTTGGCATAATATTTTGAAGTTGTGATCAACATTTTAGAGACTTTGTAATAATGGATGTAACAGACTGCCTTGTTTGGTAATGTGTGTATACAGGTGTATTGTGGCACCTCAAGAGTGGGAGTTTCCAGTTGTTTTGAGGCATTGAATCTGTGTGGTTGGTTTCTGCAATTGATATTTAAAGTGGAATGTGTTTTGGAAAAGTTGTTTAAAAATATCACTATGAGTTAATAAAAGTCAAATTGGAATATCAATAATGGAGGATAGGTAACAACTCACCATAAAGACACTCACTGAGCTGCTGACAAGACAAAAATAGGTAACCAATTCACACAGCTTAAATTTTCAGCTATGGCCTTCATCAGAAAAAGAAACACATCATTCACGCAGTCACTCAGACAACTATACACATACAACTATCATGCCCAGCCACTCTAGCTGCACTAGCTAGACTGTGAGTGAGGTGGGGAGTGGAGGGGGAAATTTGCTGGGAAAAGGTGGGGATGAAAATTTCCGCATTTTACGATGGAATTTAAAGGCTCTGATAATTTGTGCTTGATAATGTGTTTTACCTTTAAATTCCATCTTGCAGTACGGAACTTTCCATCCGCACCTTTACCCAGCATCTTTCCACGTCCACTCCCCATCTCACTCACAGTCTAGCTTGTGTAGCTGGAGTGGCCAGACATGATAGCTGTGTGTGTATAGTTGTCTTCTCAGCGAGCCTCTTTATGGTGAGTTGTTGCCTATCCTCCATTATTGATATTCCTATTGGATTTCCCATTGTTAAAAGTCAAATTGAATCGATTTATGTGTTTTACTGAATCGCCTATACTAAGACCAAGGATATAATTTCTCGCAAAAACAAACAGCTTACCCTATCTGATGGGAGCAAAATATGAGTATTTTGTAGTTGTTAATTATTATATTTAATTTCATGGTAGAGTTTCATTTATGAAGGATGTTATTATGAGTTTGACAACATTTTATTCTAATGTGTAGGTAGTTATAAAAACTTCCATAAGTTTCCGTAAGGTGTTGAATGAGCTGTAAAAGATAGGGATGAAACACATGTATAAGTATTGCTTGCCATACTCTTGTATGTGGAACACTGATGCATGCAGAAATTCTAAGTGTATATGTTGAAGGAATACTTCCTACTGACTGAATAATGTCTCCTACTTCATCTACTATCTATTCATTTACATGTTCAGATGCAGTATGACTTATGGGGACTGGACCAGTGTTATGCTGTGTATTGAACACATGAGTAAAATATCTTGAATCTGATAGTCTGTGGTTAGGAAAGTGTATACCATATTGTCTAAAAGCAGCAGTAGTGTCTTCATTATTATGTCTACAAATACAATATCAAAATACTGTGCATGCATAAATATCTGTGACTAGGCCAACACATCGCAATAAAAACTTCAATGTAAAATGAAGCACAACTTGAAAAATCAACACTCTACTACTGATGTGTGATAAATACACCAACAGTAAACCATAGAACTGGTGTACCAACACACAACATGAAAATCCATTGAACTCAGCTCTTCCTTGGTACTCAGTTACATGGACACATTATATGGCATTTTTATCAGTTTGTCAATACTAAAATAATTGTCAATACTAATATATTTACCATTCCTCCTGAAACACTCAGTATAATGGGAATGTAACTCATTCTCACACATAACAGCAAGGTACAGACTCAATTTCATGTATCTTTTCATTTGGATATCCATCTTTTGAAACACAAGCATACATTAGCCCTGGATCTGGTGGGCGGACAGGAAACATTGGGGTGTCTATCTCAGTCATCACTCACAGAGGTTGCCCAAGACAAGATGACATGTTGTGGATGAGTGGGGAGAGGTGTCTGCCCTGGATGGGAAATATTGGAGATCCATTACTGGCATACATGAAGATAGTGATAACCCTACTGTACTCTTCTTGTTCATCTGGCTGTAAATTTTAGTGATGATCATTGAGTCATAGAAGGGCAGAAAAAAAATATCTCTCTCTCTCTCTCTCTCTCTCACACACACACACACACACACACACACACAAAATATAGCTTTCGGCCACAGGCTTCATCAGAAAAAGAGAACACACATTTTCACAACACCTAGGTGTTGTCAAGCGACTATTAGGCCATAAAGCTGGGTGCCAACAACATCTGAGTAGTGTTGTTTTCCATGCCTCTTTATATTGTAAACTCTTGTAATTAGTAAAACACTACAAGTATTATCAAAGAAGCATTAAATTATGCGAAAATAATTTATGTAGCTTAAGCTAAGGTAAAGAGGTGGTGTTGGAGTAGAGCTGATGATGAAAGTGGTTGATATTCTTGACGTGGGAGGATAGAATTCATGCAAATGGTTGGAAGTGTTGATCAATGAAGGTCAAACTTTTTCCACTGAGGGTACAGTAACTAGCCACAATTGGCCATCTAGGATTATTTTGATTTATAGATTTTGGAGAGCCTGTAAAACATGGGTGTGGAGAGTATTGTTGGGGTGAGGAAGGAGACAGATTTGGGAAAGGCAATAGGATTTCAGCTGGGATAGGTAGTCTTTTGGACTTTTGGGTTGGGGTAATTCTGGCACAATGTTTAGGTGGAAGAATCATAGTGTCACTAAACAACTACCTAGCAGAATGCCTCATTTAGTGTGGTGCCAGAATGTTCCCATCTAAGAAGTCCAACAAGACTTCTAATTCCTGCTGAAATCCTACTGCCCTTTCCAGAACCTCTTTCCTGAATCCATCTCCCTCCTCTCCCCAACAACACCCTGCAGACCTACCTTCAGCAGATGGAGATGTTGGACAACAATTGAATTGGCATGCAATATATAACAATGCACAGGCCCTTAAGGTAAGCTTCACTGTTTTGAAAGCATGTAAGCAACTGTACAGGTATGGCAAGAACAGGAAAAGGCTATGGGCATTTTCCAGATGGAATTTGACAGGACCAGCAAATCACATGGACACGAGTGTTGCGGTGTGACAAAATGGTTATATTTCAGAAAAGGGGATACAATTTCTGAGATTACGGTCTGAGGAGAGCCACCAGTGGTACAACAGAGGTAAATATTATGATGGTGCAAGTAGGAAAATGAGCCCAGGGGGCTGCAGAGTGGGGAGTGTGCTATTGGGTCGAGAGCTGGCAACAGACAGCCCTTTACCATCTGTAATGATCTCACAGCTAGCCAGTAGTGCTGAATCTATGTAACTGCGTGTTTCATGCTCCAATTGGTTGCAATCCGTGGCATGGACTTTGATACAGGTGCACTCATCAGCGGGTTCTGTGCCTGCTGTTGCAGGGGTCGGCGACACTTACCGGTTGCCAAGCACAAATTGACTCAGGCCAGGGAATTCAGAATGCACACATTAGTGAAAATGTGGCACACGTGACGCAAATGTATGGCAGAGGCCATCGGCCTCCGCTGTCCTAAGGCAGGTGCGGCAAGACATGGCAAATCATGTCGAAAGTCACAGAAAAAAATATAATACTGCTGTTCTCCGCTGGCGTACACTCTTCCCCCAAATTAGTGAAATTACAATAAAAACGTCCTTGGTTCATGACGGTGGATAAAAGGGGTCTGTTACAGGGTTATGACTACAAATTACATTCACACTTATACATAGAAATGGTTAGATAGACTAGTACAAATTGTTTCTCTTGAGTTGTGGCATAAGTCAAGAGTGCCCTGATTGGCTCACAAAGGTTTGGGTGGGATGGCCAGTAGTAGTGCCCCAGTAGCATGTTGGTTGGTGAAGTCAGAAGGTGCTGGCTGCTGGCAGTCAGCTGATGACTGGAATAGCAAGGGGCTGAAACACTTTCACACTTGCCTTAGCGAGGTGCCCATTTGTGTGGCAGTGTGCCTCCTCAGGTGGTTATAATGAATGCAGCAGGGGTGGGCAATACCCAATAAGAATTACAGAATTAAGATAGGGTAAGCCAAAGTTATGCATAATAGGAATAGTGCTCTATTTATGATCTTGCTAAGTCTTCGAAACATTTAACAACATAAGAGTACCTACATCTGCATCAGGCAACATAAACAAAAAACACAACTAATGTGTGAGTACCTAACTGAAGGATGTACACACTATGTTACCATATTAATGTCAGTTACCAAAGTTACAACTAATGTGTGAGTACCTAACTGAAGGATGTACACACTATGTTACCATATTAATGTCAGTTACCAAAGAGGAATTTTACAGAATGGTTGGTTATCCTTTAAGTGCAAAATAGTGACTTTCTCGACAAGAGATATGCACAAATATAACAAGATTCTGAGGGTCTAAATTAATCTATTTGGAGATGCAAAATAGGTTACAAAAATATATATTCTTAGCACTAATGTATCTTAAAAATAAGGGAGGACCATACCTTTATACAAGATTTCACTTATGGAATGTGCCATACGGCTGGGGTTCAGGAACCATTCCAGGGTTGTTTCATCTGAACCAGCTGCAGCATCCCTTTCGATATAATACCCATACAATTAGTGCAACCATGATCAAGGTAAGAGGAGGTAGTGTAGTACTGAGTAGCATCACAGTCCTATGGTAATTCTGGGCATGCCAGTCATCTATGTGTGCTATGGCTCGGTCCATGCTAATTTGGCTTTTCTCACATTCTACTAACTTGTTTAGCAAGTGGCGGGGATAGGAATTATTAAAGTGAGGAATTTTCAAGCAGTTGGTGGATGCAAGCACAGCAGTGGGTAACTGGAGCAGGAATGGTTGCATGCTCATATTGTAGTGATAGTGCAACTGTGCAGGTACTTTGGATGTAGGAGAAACAATGTGACAATGTGAACTGTTGACCAGCAATCCACCTTCTAAGAGCTTGACATGGTAAGTGTGTGATACAAGGTGTAAGTCTTAACATGTTATGTAAACAGTGGTTGGTTCTGGTAGAGCATACAGTCAGCTAGTGGAAACACTGCTGAAGTCAGGTTTTGTTAATTTAATTATGTCACGTGGACATAGGGGTGCACATGCTTTGTCCAGGAACAGTGCTACCTCACAGGCTGATATGTTAGCACTGAGAATTAAATGGCACAAATAATTTGTTGTTATGGTGCAATGTTGCAACTCTGTGGCCGATACTGCAGCATGCAATTGCTGGTCCTGGCTTATTGCTAGGCTATCTGCAGTTTTCCAAAGAACATGTTGTCCAATCACTTTCCATGAAATGGGGATGGTATGTAGTCTATACTTTCAGAAAGCACTCCAGAATCAGAACGCTGAACTTGGAAAGGCAGTAGCCCCAGTCACATACCAATACAGATAATAAGACTACTAAGTTGCTATTTGTCGGAAGCTCACTGGCAACTACAATCACGGGGTACAGTAATAGGGTGGCAGAGCATTGTCAATCTGGAATTAGCTGACGAATGCGGATGGCTGGCTGAGCTGACTGAGTAGGATGATTGCACAATAATCCAACCTGGGCGGGCTGCTGTGGTGTTAACACAGTTACTGTATAAAACTTGTAGGGTGAGAGCAATGATCAAATACGCAAAAGGTGACCAAGCCCCAATTGTGGTAGGTATTTATTTTACAATTCAGGAATTATACCTTCAGCACATTGAGCATCCAAAGGTAGTGAGCAATGTTGACTATGAAGTTACAGAGATATAAAATTCGAATGTCTATTATCTTCAAAAGTATCTTATGGTTAGAGGAAAAGGATCAAACGACAAATAAATTTGTGCCATATAGAACATAACAATAGTACTGGGTATATCATTGGCTTTAGAAGATGTTCTGCTTTTCTACAACACATCATATAGAATAGCCTCAGGTAGGAAGCATTACATGAAATGGTTTGACATTTACAAGAACAATTACATATGTGTTTCAATTATAGTGATGATTTTCCGAAACAGGAGATTAGTACGGAGGGACTGATGCCAGACAGTCGCAGTGTGGCAGGTGTGGGTCATGTGAGCTATACAGCTGACAGTGTCAAATGCAGCAGTGGAAGGCTATGAGTGGTGTGACTGCTTGGGGGGGAGAGGCAATGGATAATGACCATGTGATGCCTCGCAGCCTTGTAACAATACGGTGCGGCTAGGGCTGTCTGCTGTGGACGTGAGGCAATCAATTTAAACACTCTACTTCTATGTTGCAGCTCATGTTCCTTCCATTATTGTGTCCACAATTGCAACAATGAAATTTCTAATGGAAAATGAAGGAATAATGGTTCACATTAAAGGGAAAAGGGTACCGGTATACTGACTACATTTTGCAGTCTGAAACATCCTAGTTTACATGTTGGGAGAAACTTAAATTTAATCATAAGCAAAACATATATAGTAGGCAGTGGTATTACTTCAAACAAAAAGGAATGCGAAATAGCACATGTGAACTGGCTTAAACATTTTGATACCAATTCTATTCGTGTGCTGTCAAAGAGCACACAACACCATCAATCACAGAATCATAGTCCACAGGAATGCTTGGGCCTTAATGCATATTCACTACATTTAGGGGGAAGTGGGGCTTTCTTTTTTCCAGTTTTTCTCGAATGACCAGCCAATCTAGGTGCGGCTGAAACTGCAGCAGATGGGTTTGGTGTCACTTGCCCATGATACAATTTTAATCTGTCGAAATGTACGACGATGGAACTGCCAGATAATTGCAATTCTGCATTAACAGGTGACATCAAATGTATGATCTGATATGGCCCCTCAAACAAAGGAGTGAATTTTTTAGTTTGTCCCTTTTTAATTTTGCAACAATACCCAATCCCCAGTCTGGTAAGTGAGTAAGGTGGCTCCTTTCTTTCCACACTGCAATTGACAAGCAGTGGCTCTTTTATTGTTATTTTGCATCTTCTTCCAAATGGCTTTCAAGCGATGGGCCAGGTTTATAACCTCTTGAACATCTACACCAGGAGGTAATTTGTCTAATTTGAAAGGAGAATTCATAGGGTGTCCGTAAATGACCTCGTACGTGGTATGCTCTGTTGTTTCATATATTCTGCTGTTATACGCTGACACTATGAAAGTTATATACTTATCCCAGTTGGTGTGCATGCTATTCACACAATGAGATAACATTTTGACTATGGTTTAACACACTCTCTCTACCCCACCATTGGCTTTAGGGTGGAAGGACGTTGTTCGCCATTTCTTAATTCTCAGTAGTTTACAAACTTGAACAAATAAAGTGGACATGAAACTTGATCCTCTGTCAGTAAGAATATCTTCTGGGTTTCCAAAAGGCAGTATCATGTGGTTAAAAAATGCTTGGGCTCTGTCTCTGCAGTCATGTCTGTGAGATGCACTAATATTAGATATCTGGAGAAATGGTCAATGATAGAGAGAATGTATCTATTATTGATGAAATGGGCCAACGACATCCAAAGAAACGAGCTGCCATGGCGTAGAGGTTCCTGGTATAGTTTGTAGGGTTTTTCGGAGTAAATAAACACTTAGAATTCTTGACCAGCGGTGGTCCAGCCAAATCCAAGTCTCCACTTCCAAATCCAAGATTTTCAGCTTTTTTTTATTTAAATTTTCATTATTCCAGTTTCTACTCCATCTTTGATTCCTTGGTATACAATATGTTGGGGTAATTTAATACATCAACCTGAAACATAGACACAGTATAATATCTATATATACACAATATCCCAGCTCCTCAACCACATTTGACTTTTCACTGTCTTTTCTCAAAGCATAAATTGTGAGAAATGATTTAAGTTTCAGGTAACACATCAAGTTGTACTTATCTTTTATACTCGGGGGTTTATCTCCTCACTGCATTTCATTGATTGATTTTTCCAGGGAAGCCAAAACAGTCTTGGACCAACCCACCACTGCCCGCTCCGAAACTAAGTTTATTGTGCGATATCACTCCCTGTATATCTAGTAAAGCCAACCAATGCCCTTGAACAGTGCAAGGAGTCCCTTTACTGATTCTTTATTAGACACAATTTCTTCGGGTCTGGTTGTCCCAAATATTCTGTGCCTTTTATTCTCCAATGCAATGCATTCGAAGATTAGATGTGATGCAGTTTCATCACCATCATCACAGATCCTACATTTAGGGTCCTCTTCTGTTATTCCCATTGTACGTAGGTGTTTTTTGAAATTCCCATGGCCTGTCAGCAATCCAACCATGAGTCTAATCTCTCTCCTGTTCAGACCCAGTATTGCAGAGCTTCTTTTAAAACATGGCATGGGCATCATTGCCTTGCCATGTTTTTGTTGATGGTCTTTGGTCTAATATTCTACGTGCTGTTTTCTGAGACAGTTACGTAGCTCCAATTTGATCATTGCCTTGGTGATTGTCAGGACAGGTTCCACTCCAATAAATGGAGTCTCTGCCCCCCATCCTGGCTAATCTGTCGGCATGTTCGTTGCCACTGATCCCCGAGTGGCCAGGGACCCACAATAGGTTTACTCTATTGCTTTCCCCTAGCTCCACCAGAACCCTGTGACATTCTGCAACAATTTTAGACCTTGTTGCAGGAACTGCCAGTGATCTCAGGGCTGCCTGGCTGTCTGAATAGATATAGATGCTACGATCTTTGTAGCACCTATGCAAATTCTCCACCACGCACACCCTGATGGCAGTGATTTTGGCCTGGAATACTGAGGCCAGTTTTCCTAGAGAGATGACGCCCTCCAGTCTTGGCTGCACCCCATATACCCCAGCCCCAACACCTTGGTCCGATTTTGACCCGTCAGCGAACTAGACAATATCCCCCGTACGGTGTCGAACTATTTCCTCCCACTGCCCCCTGCTTCCAATTGTTATATTGAAAGGCTTGTTGAAGCAGTATGGGGTTATAATATAGCCGGCTGGCACTTCCCCAACCTACCTCACTCACTATTTTAGTGTGTGATTCTGGATATCCCGAAGAGTTCCAGTTGTTGCCAGATTTGAGGCTGTATGCACCAGCCGCTGCCTCCATCTTGACCCAAACGTGTAATGGGGGCATATCCAGCATGGTTTCCATCCCAGCAGTTGGTGTGCTGCTAATTCCGCCTGTTATGGCTAAGCAGGCTAATCTCTGCCCCACTGTATTTAGTGTCCTGGTGTGTATTGTTCAAATAAAGCAATCCAGCAATCCATTCTCCTAGTCTTTAATCATCATAACAGTCTCATTACAATTTTCTCAAAAAACAAATGCCTTATTTCAGAAGCACCAACATTACAATCAGAACATAATGAACTTACTCTCTTCCACTCCATTTTACTTAACACAACTACTGAGTGCCCTCTGGCATTGCTATATATAGATCCCTTAACAATTGTTACTACAAATATATTGTTTACAATAATGGGATTAATTGAATTACAATTAGCAAGTATAACATGAAATGATTTTACTTACACCACATATTAGATTACACAAAGCTGAGTTAATGTATAGATATAATTTAACAGTTTCTTTGCATTGAATCACACAAATACAAATACATACATCAATTAACAATGTGAAAATGTTATTAATGGTTAATTAATTACATACGTGGATTTCAATGCTCCTAACATTTCCATAGTGTCTATATACAGGGAATAATTAAAACAAAGTGTTAAAATGGAGAATACTTTTGTTACTCACAAAATATTACATCATTTCATATAGTTCAGATTGCGTTAAACATTGCTTTATTTTTTTTTTTTTTTTTATTTGTTTCACAGATTTTCGGATTGGTAATTCTTTAAAGGACATTTAAAGACATAAATCAGTTATTTCAGATGGCAGTCTCTTTCCTATATTCATTATTTCAGTGTAGATTTGTTTAGAATGTTCTGGAAAGCAATACGTAATTTAACACATTATTTTACTCACTAACCATCAAAGTTCCACCAAATTACTCAGTCTGATCCCTACACACACTTTATTAATCTGTATACTCACAGTACATTTTGAACATTTCATTACAGATAACCGTCGTCTCACTAATTAGCAAGCTAAAGATTAAGCAGTTTGTCCCCATGTTTGTATTGAATTATACGATACTCTATCTCTAAGGAGCTGAATGTGATCATTCCTGGTATCGACTATTTTGTAATGATGAGGGAGCTGGTGTCAGTACGAATTGTGTTTTGTGTGTTGAAAAAGAAAGTTTAAATGTGATTGAAGTTGCTGACAATATATATTTTTCTATAAATTAGAATCCAGAAAGTTCGAAAGTTTTTTGACTTCTATAATAAAACAGTTGTTACACAAGTTGGAAAGTGAGGGACTAGAGATAGCTGATCAGTTCAACAATATGTGGCGTCAATCCCGTGATCGATAGCCATGTTATGTTATCTTTGGTGGATGTTCTTTCAGACTGACCGGGATTTCCAGCAGTCGGTCTCTTGTATCTGAAGTGTTAACATCATCTGTACTGATATAGAGTAATAAATGTATTAAGGGGGGATACCACATTCATAACTGAACTGCACCTATCCCCTCACTAGTGACCCCGATTTCATTTCAATTTCGTCGCGAACAAGTTCATTTCGAAAGTGTAGTGCAGAGGTGGGCAATGAGTGAGCCGCACTCTCGGAGCCACCTACCTGAGCAGGAGCAGAGCTGCGAGCAGCTGGCGTCCATCATGTAGTTCCTGCTGAAAAGACAAGATGGTGTTATACGCAGCCAACGCGCTAACGTAGCCGCAGAAATGCACCTGGCTGAGTGCATTATAAAATAACTTATAAAGATAATACTGCAAACTCTTTAGTATCCAACTCAAATGAACAGATTCCACTGCTAGGGGTATCTCCTGAAAAATACTATTATGTTTATAAGTAACTAACACAACTATGTTCACCAGCAAGCATGCAGACCTCTAGCGGCAACTAGGATAACTACCGGCTGAGCGCGAACGCTGCTCTTTTTCCGGACTGATCCGGAGCACTGCTCATTGAGCCGATTTGTGCCCACCTCTGGTTTAGTGCCTTCCGCATCGGTATTTTGTGGTTCATCTGTGCTGTGAGGCCGGCTACACTGCAGCCATGGATCCGCGCTATCTGCTGCCATCAGCTGTTTCATAGCTCCAACCACCGCCGGGAGTCCCCGCAATTGACCAGCACAACTTTACCTCGGCTGAGACTCATCAGATGTACTCTATTCAGCCTCAATTCGGCTCTGCATCAGCCCTACCACCACAGCACGACATGTACATTGATTCTGAATTCACAAGCCCCGACTTGTCCAAATCGTCAAATTCGGTCCTTGCCAGAAGTGCATTGACTCCAGCCCTGCATTCCATTAATCAGGAGCATGTGAACATTGACCTTCATAATAAGTTTTCACGTGCCCCAGTCAGCGGTTTAATTTCAAACACACCTTGGATGTATCTCTCCGCGCCAGTGATGGCTTTGCGCATGGGTTATTCGTTTTGTCGAGTGCTCCTTCGCTTATTGCTTTCAATAATTCCATGAACTATGCATACCGGCAATATGTGGAGCCTCAGGACAGTGTTGTTTTTGACATTTCCTACAGCTCACCTAGGCCTGTTGCCACACATTGGGTGTTCAACATGTGCTCATGCTGCAAAAACAGATCCCATGCCCCATGATGCCATGCACTTCACATAATCTCACTACGCCATAGTGTACTCCTCTCTTCCTGCTCGCTGAGTGGAATTTCAGCTGCATCCACAAGATATCAACCCAGTCAATGCAGCAAGTAACTTATGCACACTTACCCACCTGCCCAAACTGCCACCATTCAAATTCCAACAAGCTGCTATGTGGTTTAAAGTGGCTGAAGATATTTTTGAGGATTATGGGTTCGATGATGCGATCAAGTTCCTATGTGTTATGTCAAATCTGTTCGAATTCGATGATTTGATCTGCGACCTTGTCAGCTAGCCTTCTCGCCCACTCTGGTACAACCACACTAAGGCTACTATTCTACACCGCTTGGGTCGCACAAATGCCGACACTATCAGGAAGATCCTACATGGAGAATTGATGGATAAGAAAACGCCTTCACAGCTGTGGAGACATTTACAATCAATTGCTCCTCCATCCTTGTTCCCCGATGATGCACTGCTGACCATTTGGATGTTCAAATTACTGAGCCACGTCAGTTTGACCTTGTCGCAGGCCCCTTCTGCACCGCTCAACCAAACACTGGAATCTGCAGATAAAGTTTATGCAGCTTACTAGTCATATAGTGGCATCAGATGTCTCCTAATGTTTGACCCGGGCTCCTTCAAGAAGGAAACACCTGCTGGGCGTGGCTGCGGCCGTGGCCGCAAGCAAGATACTAACACATCTGCTCCGGGTAACAAGAATAACGTCAGCTTTGCTACCTTGGCTGCTCCTCACCCACCGCCTTTGCCAACGGGCTCCTTCGCTAGTCCATCAAGCAGCAATTCACCACCTCTCTCTGAGGAATCTGCTACTGGGTTACCCTTGTGTCATCGGTGGTGTTACTTTCACTATCGTTTCGGGGCTGAAGGAAGGCACTGTAGATCTCTTTGCCAGCACCCAAACACATCTCGCAGGTAGACTCCAGCGCTGCCCCCTGCAATAAAAATAGGTGCCAGGACATTGTGACTTTACATTCTGTGTCAGAGGGGCAGTAAACATTCAGGCCGTATTTACCTACAGGACCTTGCTTCGCGCACTCAATTTCTAGTTCACAATGGTGCCGATGTATCTTTGTTGCCACCTTCGCTTGTCTTTGGGAAGATTCACCGATTTGACAGACCTGAAGTGTTCAGGCTATTATAAACATACCTTGCGGTTATCCTCTGACTGTGCCTTAAAGTGGACATTTCTCGTTGCACCAGTCGACGAACCTATACTTGGCATTTACTTCATCAGGCATTTTCAATTATCTATTGACATTGTGCTCTTCTCAACCGGTGCCTCGAGCGCTTGCTTCAACGTATCGAATGTTTGGAGAATATGCTCGACATAAAGAAGGTATATGCCGAGTTCTCTGAAGCTCATTAACGCCTTCCTGCTGTTCGAGATGGCCTCTCCGCCCACACTCACAAGGTTAGTAAGTGTGTTTCCAGTGAACCGGCCCCTGCGCCAGACTTTACACATGTTTTGAACTGTGCTTCTTACTCTCGTACTTCTTTGAACAGTGACTGTAAATATCCAAGTGCTCATATTTCGTGTTTGCCTTCGGAACTTTTGCCTACGCCTGTTGGTGTTTTTGACATTTCCACATCAGCTGTTATCTCTTGCCAACCATTGCCTTCAGCGGCACCTGTGGTTATGCCTAGTACTAAATGCAAGTGTAACAACCTGACTCTGCCCCACCCGCATGATGATACTTTGGAGGCCGGCAGTTGGCACACCTGTACCCGCGTGTCTGAAGCACCTATGTTTTGCTCAGCGGCCGCCGCCTGTGATACGTCACAGACATTAGACTGCTGTACTCTGTGTCGCATTGCCATAGTTACAGATGGAACACAACACAAACTCTGCTTAACGGATGGCCCGCCGATTTCTCTCTGCCCTCGTAGGTTGAAAACTGAGTTTATGCAGATCGCGAAAAAACAATTAGCCAATCTCCAAAATAAGGGAATTATTGAGCCTTCTTCCAGCTGTTGGGTGAGCCCTGTTCATTTCGTTCTTAAGAAAGATGGTACTTACTGTATGGTTGGGGACTATATGAAACTTAATGCTCATACCATCATTGACAAATAC
This sequence comes from Locusta migratoria, assembly GCA_026315105.1. Classification (NCBI taxonomy): domain Eukaryota; kingdom Metazoa; phylum Arthropoda; class Insecta; order Orthoptera; family Acrididae; genus Locusta; species Locusta migratoria. Next base: position 283,057,320 of record CM048745.1, on the reverse strand, counting down.
CCTGTACCGCACATTGCTGATTTCAGTTTTAGCAGGTACAATATATTTTTCGGTGTTAGACTGCAAACAGGCATTTTACCAGATCCCGATGGTCCCTGAAGACATAGAGAAAACCGCCATCACTACACCTTTCGGGCTCTTTCATTATAAGTTTGCCTTTCGGGTTGAAAAATGCACACCAGACGTGGCAAAGGTGGATAAATAAGACTCTGTTGAAGTTCAATTTTTGCTTTGTCTTCTTGGACGATATTCTTGTGTTTGCTCCCACTAAAGAATCGAGTGTAGAGTATGTTAGATTGATGACTGACACCTTACAGTCTGCCGGCATCAAACTTAATAACAAAAAGACTCAACTTCATCAGCCATCGGTTCTTACAGTCTGCCGGCATCGAACTTAATAACAAAAAGACTCAACTTCATCAGCCATCGTTTGTGTTTCTCAGTTATGTGGTGTCAGCAGATGGCCTCACTCCACCTTCAGACAAAATTAAGACAGTCCTTGATATGCCTAGGCCACAGACATTAAAAAAATAAATAAATAAAATAAAATAAAATAAAAAATGTTGCTTTTTCGGGACCATTAAGTATTACTGCAAGCATCTGCCTTCTGCTTCGGACGTTCAGGCCCTGCTCACTGACGCTCTTGCTGGCCGTAAAACATCAGGTAATTGTGCTATTCCTTGGATGCCTATTATGGAGAAGGCCTTCAACGAGTTGGAACAGGTACTCACCTCAGCTGTTACCATCGCTCACCCACGTGCTGATGCCACACTGTTTATTATGACCGACGCAAGTGACAATGCTGTCAATGGCATGCTCAGTCAGACGTCACCACTCTGCTTCAGTTCTTTTCTCAGAAATTTAACTCAGCCCAGAAAAAATACTCGCCTTCGATAGGGAATTGCTTTCCATCTACAAGGCCATCAAGCATTTCAAAACTGATTTGGAGGGTAGGGTCTTCTACATTCTGACAGACCATAAACCCTTGGTGTCGAATATTAAAAACCCTCCGTCTGTCCCCCGCCTTGTTGTTTTCATCACATTGATTACATTCTGCAGTTTACAAACAACATTCGGTACATAAAAGGGGCAAATAATGTTGTTGCTGATTTCCTATTCCATGTCAGCGCATTATCTAGCCTGACAGACTTGTCGGACTTAGCCAGGCTACAATCGGCTGATCCAGACACTTTACAGCTGTTATCAGACAAATCTTCTTCTCTTCGACCTGTGAAGACAACCTTTCAGGGAGTTTCTGGTGAAGTCTGGTGTGACAGTTCTAAAGGCACACTTCGCCCCTTCATCCCTAAAAGGTTACAACATCTTGTGTTTGAGAAACTTCATGGTTTGGCTCACCTGGGTGTTAAGGCATTGACACGCCTTTGTCTGAACGTTTTGTGTGGAGTGACATGCACCGTGATTGACAGTAATGGGCCCGCGTGTGTGTTCCTTGCCAGCAAAACAAAGTATCTCGCCATACTTCCCACCTTTGGGTAAATTTTTGAAATCGCCAGGCCGATTCTGACATATCGATGTAGATTTGGATGGTTCCCTCCCACAGTCTGAAGGGTTCCGCTATCTGATCACAGCTATCGACAGGACTACTCGCTGGGCAGAATCTTTTCCCATACCGAACATTACTTCAGACACCGTTTCACGTGCCTTTTTGGGCGCTTGGGTCTCCCGCTTTGGTTCCCCTGTGTTCCCCACAACCGACCAGGGTTGGAAATTTGAATTGGCCATGTTTTCCAAATTATGAACCCTTTGGGGTATCACAAAAATACACACTACCGCTTATCACCCCCAGTAATGGGCTAGTCGAGTGCTGGCATCGCACCTTAAAAACCGCTCTTCAATGTCATGGTCCCTTGTGGACTGGGGAATTACCTTGGATGCTTCTCGGCCTACACTCAGCTTATAAAGAAGATCTTATGAGTGGTGGAGTTTGTTTATGGACAACCTCTTGGGCTTCCTGGTGAGCTAGTTTCTCCTTCCCCACAGACAACACCCTCTGAGCTCCCTTCTTTGGTAGTTTGGGTACGCACACATTGCAAAAACTCCGGCAGTGCACACTCATCTGGGCTTGTACATGCCCCATGAGCTAGAAAAGTGTGAGCATGTTTTTCTCTGCGACGACACCATTAAGGCCCCTCTCATGCCTCCTTAGACCGCCCCTTACGGCGTTGCCAGCTGCTCCAAAAACACCATGGACATTCCGGTGAAGAACTCTGTCATTACCGTTTCTCTCAACTGTGTCAAGCCAGCCTTCATCGAGCCTTCCTCTCATGCCTCTCCTCCATCAAGCGGCCAGTTCCCTTATCATGCCACACAATTGGGCACAGACTGTTATCAGTGTACTCATCATTTGAGTACTGCTTCTCCGGCCACTCTGGCTTCGAGTAGCCAGTCACCCCCTCGTGCCACATATTTGGGCACCGAGTCCTTTTTGGTGTGCTCAACCCTCAAGCACTGCTTCTTCGCTCCTCAGCTCTAATTTGAGCGGTCAGTCATTTAGAGTTTTTTTTTTCCCTTGCAGCCCCCAAAGTCGAGCTGATCACTCTCTAGGGCCTACTGTAGGCATCCCTTCGTCCTGCAACAGTAACCCCTCCCATGCTTCAAGCCCTCGCATCTCCACCCGGTACCGGGCCATGCTCCCGCGGCCATCAGATGTTTGCCCAGGGCCGTCGCCCGCACCACCTCCTTTGTCCGTCAGCCACCCCTTCCTCGCCTGGCTCTCAGCCCTGCTATGTTTCCTACTCCCACTTGCAAACATGCAAATTCATCTGCAGTGCCCACTATCGAGCTATATACTTTTGTCCACCCTGACGACATCCATAAGCTCTTGGTGTTAGTCGATGGCTCGACTGCTTTTGTGTGCATTGCATGTGACAATGAGACGGGACGGTTTGCTTCTCTGCGTGTGGTGCAAAGGTTTCGCCTATCAAAAAGTGCTGCAAGTGGTAACATTCATGCCTTTGTGCATCTGAATGGTAAAGTGTTCCTGCATGTTCCCACTGACGTTGGCCTGCATCTGCCACCAGTCAGTGTCTTCATTAGTCGGTACACCTCGCCGACTTTGTCATCGATGTACAGGGGTTCGCCCCCCATTCACCATCGTGTTGGCTTGTGCCTGACAACACCGAAGAACTTAGTGTGGTGTTTTTGGGACATTATCACCCCCCGCCCCCCTCAAGGAGATACTCCACTCAGCGGGAGGGGGGTGAGCTATGTGGCATCGATCCCTTGATCAACAGCCGCGTATTATTATCTTTGGTGGACGTTCTTTGGGACTGCCTGGGACTTCCGGTAGTCGGTCTCTTGTATCTGAAGTGTTTACATATTCTGTACTGATGTTGTTGTTGTTGTTGTGGTCTTCAGTCCGGAGACTGGTTTGATGCAGCTCTCCATAATACCCTATCCTGAGCAAGCCTCTTCATCTCCACATAAGAACGGCAACCTACATCGGTCTTAATCTGCTTACTGTATCCATCTCTTGGTCTTCCTCTGCGATTTTTACCCCACACACTTCCCTCTAATGCTAAATTCACGATTCCTTGATGTCTAAGAATGTGTCCTACCAATCTATCCCTTCTTTTAGTCAAGGTGCGCCAGAAATTTCTTTTCTCCCCAATTCTGTTCAGTACCTCCTCATTAGTTACGCGATCCACCCACCTAATCTTCAGCATTCTTCTGTAGCACCATATTTCAAAAGCCTCAATCCTCTTCCTGTCTGCACTGTTTATCGTCCATGTCTCACTTCCATACAAGGCCACACTCCATACAAATGCCTTCAGAAAGGACTTCCTTAGGCTTAAATCAATATTCAATGTTAACAAATTTCTCTTTTTCAAAAACGCTTTTCTACCCATTGCCATTCTGCACTTTATATTCTCTGTACTGTGACCATCATTTGTTATTTTACTGCCCAAGTAACAAAACTCATCTACCTCCTTTATTGCTTCGTTTCCCAATCTAATTCCTTCAGCATCACCTGATTTTCTTACACTGCACTCCATTACCCTAGTTTTACTCTTGTTAATGTTCATCTTATATGCACCTTTCAGCACACTGTCCATTCCATTCAATTGCTCTTCCAGGTGCTTTGCTGTATCTGACATAATTACTATGTCGTCGGCAAAACGCAATGTTTTTAATTCTTCACCCTGAACTTTAATTCCTTCTCCAAATTTTTCCTTGCTTTCCTTTATAGTTTGCTCAATGTACAAATTGAATAACAATGGAGAAAGACTACAACCCTGTTTTACTCCCTTCCAACCACTGCATCCCTTTCATGCTCTTCAACTCTGACAACCACTGTCTGGTTTTTGTACAAGTTGTAAATAACCTTACGCTCCATATATTTTACTCCTGCTTGCTTCAGAACTTGAAAGAGTTTATTCCAATCAACATTGTCAAAAGCCTTCTCCAAATCTACAAAAGCTAGAAATGTAGGTTTGCCTTTTCTTAATCTATCTTCTAGGATAAGCCATAAAGTGAGTATTGCCACCCAAGTTCCTACATTTCTCCTGAACCCAAACTGATCTTCCCCGAGGTCGGCTTCTACCAGTTTTTCCGTCCTTCTGTATATAATTCGTGTTAATATTTTGCAACCATGACTTATTAAACTGATGGTTCTGTAGTTTTCACACCTGTCTGCACCTGGTTTCTTTGGAATGGGGATTATAACATTTTTCTTAAAGTCTGAGGGTACTTCGCCTGTCTCATACATCTTACACACCAGGTGAAACAGGTTTGTCATGGCTGGTTCTCCCAGAGACTTCAGTAGCTCTGAGGAAATATCATCTACTCCAGGGGCCTTATTTCGACTTAGGTCTTTCAGGGCTCTGTCAAATTCTTCTCTCAGTCGAGTATCTCTTATTTCATCTTCATCTACATCCTCTTCCCTTCCTACAATATTGTCTCGAAGTGCATTTCTTTGTAGAGCCCCTCTATATACTCTTTCCACCTTTCAGCTTTCCCTTCTTTGCTGAGAACTGGTTTTCCATCAGTGTCCTTGATATTCACAGAGCTGTTTTTCTTATCTCCAAATGTTTCTTTTATTTTCCTGTAGGCTGTATCTATTTTTCCCCTATTTATACATTCTTCTACATCCTTGCATTTGCCTTCTAGCCACTCCTGCTTAGCCATTTTGCACTTCCTGTCAATCTCATTTCTTAGTCGTCCGTACTCCATTTTTCCTGTTTCATTTACTGCATTTTTATATTTTCTCCTTTCATCAATTAAATTTAGTATCTCCTGTGATACCCAAGGATTTTTTGTAGGTCTTGCATTCCTACCTATTTTGTCCTCTGCTACCTTCACTATTTCATCTCTCCTCTACTGTTTTATTTTCCCCTGTTTCTGTCAATTGTTGCCTAAAGCTCCCTCTGAAATTCTTAAGAACCTCAGGTTCCTTCAATTTATACAGGTCCCATCTCCTTATTTTCCTACCTTTTTGTAGTTTCTTCAGTTTCAGCCTACAGTTCATAACCAACAAGTTATGGCCAGAGTCTATATCTGCCCCTGGGTATGTCTTACACTGTAAAACCTGGTTCCGAAATCTATGTCTTACCATTATAAAATCTATCTGCACTCCCGGTGTCTCCTGGTCTCTTCCACGTATACAACCTTCTTTTGTGATTCTTGAACCAGGTGTTTGTTATAACTAAATTATCTTCCGTGCAAAATTCTACCAGTCGGCTTCCTCTTTTATTCCTTTTGCCCAGACCATATTAACCTACTATCTTCCCTTCCCTTCCTTTTCCTACTACCAAATTCCAGTCCCCCATAACAATTAAGTTTTCCTCTCCCTTAATTGTCTGAATAATTTCCTTTATCTCCTCATATATTTCTTCGATCTCATCATCGGCAGAGCTAGTTTGCATATAAACCTGTACTACTGTCGTCGGTGTTGGCTTCGTATGTATCTTGACAATGATAATGCGATCACTGTGCTGCTCATAGTAGTTTACCCACATTCCTCTTTTCTTATTCATTATCAATCGTACTCCTGTGATACCCCCAATTGATTTTGTATTTATAATCCTGTACTCACCTGACCAGAAATCCTGTTCATCCTGCCACCAAACTTCACTAATCCCCACTATATCTAATGTCAACCTATCCATTTCCCTTTTTAAATTTTCTAATTTTCCTACTCTATTAAGGGATCTAACATTCCACGCTCCGGCCTGTAGAATGCCAGTATTGTCTTTCCTGATGATCACATCCTCCTGAGTAGTCCCCGCCCGGAGATCCGAATGGGGGACTATTTTACCTCCGGAATATTTTACCCGAGAGGATGCCATCATCATATGTTCATACAGTAGAGCTGCATGTCCTCGGGAAAGGTAACGGCTGTAGTTTCCCCTTGCTTTCAGCCGTTCGCAGTAGCTGTGTGGCAAAGCCACATTAGCTGATGTTACAAGGCCAGCTCAGTCAATCATCCAGACTGTTGCCCCTGTAACTACTGAAAAGGCTGCTGCCCCTCTTCAGGAACCACACGTTTGTCTGGCCTCTCTACAGATACCCCTCCGCTGTAGTTGCACCTACAGTACGGCTATCTGTATCGTTGAGGCACACAAGCCACCCCACCTCGGCAATGTCTGTGGTTCATGGGAGTGGTCTGTACTGATATAGAGTAATAAATGTATTAAGAGTGGATACCGCATTCATAACTGAACTGCACCTATCCCCTCAACTATCATTAAACCTTTCTACGATGCATACTTACGATATATTCATGAATGGTGTGAGCTATTTTTGGAACCTCTTCAGCCAATGGAGTGGATTGTCCTGAATAAAACTCTCAGCTGGATTAGTGTTCAACACTTGTACAGTTTTATACAATCTAGTATTCTGAACTTCACTATGGATGAGAGAGAATTATTTGATGAGTACTGTTGTGGTAGTAAATTCTGTGAAATAAAACTGCTGGACTGCAATATTAAATCAGATGTTAGTGAAAAATAGCAGGAATTTTTTTCTCATTTTCATTATGAATGCATGTCTCTAAAACATATTAGTATCTTAGTTGAATTTTTATTTGCTATTTCAGGTTTTAATACATCTATTGAAAGAGTGTTCTCAATAATTAAATCTTTGTGGACAGATGGAAAAAAAGACTCAATTTAGAAACAGTAAAAGCTCTGACAGTGATAAAAATCATGTATGTTAGGCTTCCTCATACAGGCTTCTACAATTCGATCACTATTTTACAGCACTAAAAAATACCCCTAAAGTACCAGTGAGTATATGGCATCAACATTAGTGCAAAATACGTGCAATTTCTGTAATCAAAACTGTATGCCTGTAACTTTTGTTAATCATCAGTGATACAGTATATCATGTAAAAATAAATTACCAGTATTGTTTTGCCTATATTGATATTCTTTCCAATGTGTTCTGATTTCTATGCATTTGTCCTGAATTTTTGTTCATTGTTTTGGATAGTGTCCTGAATTTCATTAAAAATAATACGGAAATCCTGATCTAGAACCAAGAAAATTAGTTTATGATTTTTTTAAATGAGACATTAAAGGTTATGTATTTCAAATATTTTAGAAATTCAACTTGTAAGGGGGTGAAATAACGGGTGAAAGTTTTTTTCTGAAAATAAAGTGAATGATCTAGTTCATCTGAACTAGTTTAGTAAGAAGGACTACTCCGAAATGAACGGTTCTGTAAAAGGGACTACTCATCCCATCTCTAGAACACTTCAGTTAATACAGTCTCTCTGAAACTTGAATCACTTCAGTAAGTCTTTATTCACCTCAACTTTACATATTCTAATCAAAATATTCACGGGTGTACTGCCGGTCTATAGTGTGCCCGTTGGACACTATAGACCGGCAGTACACCCGTGGATATTTTGATTGTCAAATACGCTGGGAGAAACTGAAGAATTTACATATTCTGTCCATGTTGCCTTACAAACTGTCATTTTTATTTATTAAAACAAAATAGAACTCTGTAGAACACTTTGCCAATTTAATTATGGAGTTTACTAACTAACAATTTCAGTCCTGCCTGTCAATATTGAAATGAATAAGGGTCTCAATTTATATTATTGCTGATATTTCAATCACTTTTTTAACATTTATACACAATAATTGTTCAGCCTGAGTAATAATTGTCTCATCATTAGTATTGATAATTAATGTCAATTAGCTCATCTATAAACCACAACACCACTCTCATTCACTTCCACAATCATCACCTCACATCACAGAATACCATACCTAACATTGAGTTCTGAAGTAAATGTCATGAAATGTAAATCGACAAAATACGATTCAATAGAGATAGTGATGGTATGCTCAACTTCAGTAATCGCTCCTGCACAGACAGAATTGACAAGTTGAGTTTAGCATAAGGGGGCTAGTCCTATTACAAGCTGCATAACAAGTAGTAATGTATCATAAACATGATTCTGTAGGGAACTATTTTCTTTCAAGTATACCATATTAATCAAGTAAATATTAAGCTAAATATTTAATATAAATAAGAAAACATCAGCTTTATTTCTTAGTAGCAGTTTTCTTTGTAATTTTACTTAGTTCAAATTAACAATGGAAAGTCCAGGTTTTAATTCAACAATATACAGTAATTAGGACAGTTTGCAGTTCACTGGAAAGATGTTCGCCAAGTTGCAACAGACAAGTACGAGTAAAAACAGACACTAGAAAACATGCAATTTATCTTTTGCTGACAGCCTTCATCAGAAAATACTCTCATTCATACAATTGCAAAGGCACACAACTGTCATCTCTGGCTGTTACTTTCCAAGTACCACTTTGTGATAGGATATGAGAGAAGGGCACACATAAAGTAAGAAAGACAGTGGTGGGGATGAGTGTTATGCTGCCTTGTGTAGCATGTAAGTATTAGATAAATTGAAGGAGATTATTCTAGGAATAAATGGTGGGAGGAAGGGGGGGGGGGGGGGGGGGAGAAAAATCGGATACACAAACGCATAAATAAGGAATATACAGGAAATATTATTCTTAAAAAGAGATAGATTGGCTGGACAATACTTACCTTAGTGCTGCACTGCTGATAGTCCCACAAAGAACAAAAATGATGAAAAAATAGCACTAGCTTTCAGAACAGGATTCCTTCATCAGGTAGGAGTGATGAAGGAACCCTGTTCTGAAAGCTAGTGCCATTTTTTCATCCTTCTTCTCAGGATGAGATGCTATGCCACGGGTGGTATACCTAGTTTTTCGTCAAGTTTGGCTGTGGTCATTCATTTTAAAGGACAACTACTTGGCAGTCTTACCAATATAAAGAGCTATGCAAGACAGGTGAAAAAATGAGAAGCCTTTCATGTGTGTCTTTCTGTAACTCATCGAGATGTCTGTGTAGTGAATAGTGATCTATTCTATTCCTTTCAAAATATTGTTGTAATCCTTCATCGGCATTCATTTGTAAATGATAAATCACACATTAAGCCATGTTCACAAAATTTTCTTATTTCATATGTTACTCTTTATATGCCATGTGATTAGATTATTTTTGAAGATTTACAACTAAAACATAATTTTTTTGTATGTTTGGTATTACCTCGCTAGCTTTCAAATGTTCATGTTATTATTCAAATTTAGCAATCTGTACATCTGGGCTCAACTAATATAAACCGAGTTGTTGTTTTAATTGATGTCAATCATTAAAGTAACTGCTGTTAACATGTATATGGTTTTTGGAATTGCTTAAATTATGAACACTTCTTATTCTTTTCTTAAAGGTGTCATCAGAAATCAGGACCATCCTTTCCACATGCATGGATATCTTTTCCATGTGGTTGCTATGGAGCCTCTAGATGGAGCTGTGTCAGTTGGACGGGTACAAGCTATGAATGAACAGGGTTTAATACAGAAAAATCTTACAACAGCACCTCTTAAAGATACTATATCTGTTCCAATGAGAGGTTATGCAGTCATTAGATTTATAGCTGACAATCCTGGTAAGACTGCTTCCTTCCTTACTTTCCCCAAATAACACTCATACTTTATAGGTTTTATGATACAAAATTTATAACAGATCAATTTATACAGTTAAGTTCTTCACATTTATCAGCTCATGTTATTAATCAATGTTATTAATTTACATAATTCTGAGTGACAATTTCTTTGTGTGACTCAATGTGAGGATCATGCAGTATCATGGCTGAAAAATCCATTCTGTGGTAAATATAATGTTAAATAGTAATCAGAAAGAAATGTAACAACTTACCAGCTTTAAGAGGCACTGAAATGTTGATTGGCACACCAAAAAGAATGAAAATCTCATTAGCTTCTGTGCATTGCCCCCCCCCCTTTTTTTTCAATACATTATGCTGAATACACAAGACCCCTTGATGGAGTTCAGCAGGTCGACTAGGGTGAAAGTGTGTTGAGTGATGTAGGTGAGGTTTGGCAGGTTGTGGGAGGGGAGTGGGGGAAGGCAGCGATACATGAGATAAAGATGTGTAACACCACCTTCTCCTACTGGTTAATTATTTGTTGAAGTGCTGTGATTAGTGTTGCCTACAAAGAATTTGGATAAGGCTATATTTTCTGAATTATTATGCTTAAAAAAGATTGATAATAAGGAAGAGTTGCCACAATGAATTATCAAAACAAATAATCTGTTCATCCTACTTTGCTCTCTATTGAAATGAAGCAGTTGAAAGTTAGAGCAATAAGCATCAAACACGTATGTACTGAAGTACATAGGAAAATGGAACAGACAGTATCTACACAAATATTGATAATGCAATTAATTTAGAAACAGTTAAATACAGTCGCCAGCCCTGTAGGTCACTACCTGTGGAACATGAAATTAATGAGTTACTAACTTCTTTGTTAAGTGTAACACAACAGAAGGTTGTGACATACAAGTTCCACAGTAGTCTTTCTACGAAAATAATGAAGTGTGATTTGCTGACGTTAAATAAAATTAAAGTAAAAATAAATTTTGTAAATAGACCTAATCAGTGACAAATCTTTTTGACTGTTTGATTAGAGGTAAGTAGGCCTAATGCACCCAACAATTGATGTCACCTCAGATTAACATTTACTCACCTGTATCATTTTACCTCGTTAAGAGGAAAACGTTTCAAATAACTTTGATTAACTTGCACTTAAATTAATATTGAACTCCCAAACAATTCGTCAAAGAAAGTGCAATGGAACAGCGCCAAAATACAAAACAACCATCAGGAGAACACACAATCAAAAACATTACAAAAGATTACAAAATTAATACTAGTCATTTTAAGTTTTATCTTTAAGTTTTCATTTGTGCCAGCATCCCGTAACAAGAAAGCTATATTGTTAATCTTGCATTAAATTTTGGTCTATTATTGCATCACGAAATTAAAGAGATCACATGAAGAAAATTAACTTTGAAAAATTAAATTTTACTGGCTTGGCACTTGAAATAATTATTTTGTTTTAGTAGTGACACTCGGTTTTCACTTCACTCAACAGGATAGGACCCTACACAGGTAATAATGATATGGAATGAAGAATGTCTAATTAATTTCAAAAGATCATTATTATTTCAATCACAAGACATATGAGTTCTTGGTAAATGCCTCACAAATTGCCTAAACTTTTGTGTGGTAGAAAATATGGGTGCGGTCTTACAGTACGTCCCCGTTGTTGAGAAGCCGGCCATGCTGCCATCAACAATGCTGAAGTTGAAGATACAGGCACACTTCCATTTAATGAGCAATTACAGGCCAGGCTCTTGATGAGATGAAAGCCTGCAACATCTGCCCTCCCTCATCACTGGATATTCATGCCACAACTTAGTACTCTGCCAACATAGGCCTGGTATCCTGGAACACGGCACTGCCCATTTCCACACCTTGGCTATCCCTCCTATCGCTTCAAGCGACAGCACATGCCTTCCCTCTCTGTTAAACCATTCTCACATGGAGCATGGTTCGCCAGAAGTTTCCTGAATGGTGCGCACATCAGTCGGCTGCACAGTACGAATGCGGCTGAAAAACAGGCTGAAAAACATTGTGTCTCTCTCACACGGTACAAGATAGGGCGCGGAAGTGTGCAGGCTGGCTTTGCAGGGTGGACGCCAAGACGCACAACACAGCCGAGCTGCTTTATTTATCAAACGATTGTGAAGAAACTATTTGGTAAAAAAATTTGATTCTTGCACATCTTATAGCTGCATTCTTCAGCTACATGAAGATCTATCTACTATTTTGTTTGTGGTTATAATTCTTGTGATATTAATGGATTAAGTATAGTACTGCAAGAAATCCGAAAATTTTGCATTGAAAAATAGAGGTCGCTATGAATTTGCGTTTGGTGCAAGTTAGGTCATATGTTACTGCAGATGAAATGTACCTAAAATATTAAATTATTCTTTGAAGTTGGAAGGATGTCACTATCTATCACCCCAATCTCGAGATAATGGGTTGTATGTAAGACACTTGTTACGTATCACACGTGTCAACGAAGAAAATGGAAAGAAATTTTAATTTAATCCCTTATATCTCTTAAATGTTTGGAGGTATCGAAGCAAGATTTTATCAAACGATAGCATGCAAAGGGGAGATTATTTTTTCATATGATCAATTTACGAAACTTTCACATGAATCGCAATATTTAACACAGTACAGATTTAAATGAATGAAGTGGTGGGCTTTTTAAGGGCCATCAATAGCTGGTGAAACGAAAATTGCTGTTTTTCTATGTAAGTGAAGAAGTCACTCATTTAATTATAGAATGGACATTTTTATGAAGTACAAATTATCTTGCCCTCCGTATTATTAGTTTCAATATTCTGGACGATTGATTACCCTGCCATTTAGTCCCTTTACAAATCGGAACACTCAATGTTCTGTTGCTATTTTATCTGCATAAAAATATTAGTGAAAATAATATTTGTTAGCTCTGCTATCTTTTGGCAAAAGAACGGGATTTTAACATTGGAACAAGGGAAGTTACGTTGTCAGGGACAGGATGTGAAAATACGTTTATAAGAAGAAATGTCTGGTTGGGCACATAAATGTGTAGTTACATTGAAACTATCGTGGAATCCAATACCCGAGTATATTTTAAAGGTGAAAATTGTGTTTGAAAACACAATCTCAATCCTGGAAATACAAAAAGTTTAACTTACTGGAATCCCGTAAACCAGCCACCATGGTCTAAATTGAAATCTTTTGACAAGCTAAAAGATGTTCGAGATAATAAAAAAAAATAAAAAAAAACACCACCATTGCTCTGTGTTGGGACACTAACTAAAATATATCATGTGTACTCTAAATAGTTTTCCTTTTTTCTCAGAAATTTGAACGTATACATAGTATACATATACAATCATCTCATCGGTTTGTTCTATATCATTTAAAAACATACTGTGATATCGAATTCCACTGTAATTTCAAATCAAGAAGCTGTTTATTTCACAGCACTACTTTTTTTCCTTTTTTCCAGAGTAATATTTCAGTGATGAGATTTTGTTAATATGTAGATACTTTCGTTGTAATGCTAAAATCCGCTTCTTCTGTCAAAACAATAGAGTTGACAAATATTCCTCTCACTAACATTTTTATGCATTTGCAGTTATCACATAATATTAAATTGTATTTAGTAATACTGAGGGCAAGACAAGTTGATTTGATTTTTTTCAGGGAAGCCAAAACAGTCTTAGTCTAACCCGCCACTGCCCACACCGAAACTAAGTTTATTGCGCAGTATCGCTCCCTGTATGTCTAGTAAAGCCAACCAATGCCCTTGAACAGTGCAAGGAGTCCCTTTACCAGTTCTTTATTAGACACAATTTCTTCGGGTCTGGTTGTCCCAAATGTTCTGTGCCTTTTACTCTCCAATGCAATGCATTCGAAGATCAGATGTGATGCAGTTTCATCACTGTCATCACAGAGGCTACATTTAGGGTGCTCTTCTGTTATTCCCATTGTATGTAGGTGTTTTCTGAAATTCCCATGGCCTGTCAGCAATCCAACCATGAGTCTAATCTCTCTCCTGTCCAGACCCAGGATTGCAGAGCTTCTTTTAAAACAAGGCTTTGGCATCATTACCTTGCCATGTTTTTGTTGATGGACTTTGGTCCAATATTTTACGTGCTGTCTTCTGAGCCAGTTACATAGCTCCAATTTGATCATTGCCTTGGTGATTGTCAGGACAGGTTCCGGTCCAATAAATGGAGTCTCTGCCCCCATTCTGGCTAATCTGTTGGCATGTTCGTTGCCACTGATCCCCGAGTGGCCAGGAACCCACAATAGGTTTACTCTATTGCTTTCCCCTAGCTCCAACAAAACCCTGTGACATTCTGCAACAATTTTAGACCTTGTTTAGGGAGCTGCCAGTGATCTCAGGGCTGCCTGGCTGTCGGAATAGATATAGATGCTACAATCCTTGTAGCACCTACGCAAATTCTCCTCCACACATGCCCTGATGGCAGTGATTTCCGCCTGGAATACTGAGGCCAGTTTCCCTAGAGAGATGATGCACTCCAGTCTTGGCTGCACCCCATATACCCCGGCCCCAACACCTTGGTCTGATTTTGACCCGTCAGTGAACCAGACAATATCCCCCATACGGTGTCGAACTATTTCCTCCCACTGCTCCCTGCTTCCAATTGTTATATTGAAAGGCTTGTTGAAGCAGTATGGGGTTATAATATAGTCGGCTGGCACTTCCCCAAACTACCTCACTCACTATTTTAGTGTGTGATTCTGGATATCCCGAAGAGTTCCAGTTGTTGCCAGATTTGAGTCTGTATGCACCAGCCGCTGCCTCCATCTTGACCCAAAGGTGTAATGGGGGCATATCCAGCATGGTTTCCATCCCAGCAGTTGGTGTGCTGCTAATTCCGCATGTTATGGCTAGGCAGGCTAATCTCTGCACCCTACCAAGCTCCTTAGCAGCAACCTGCTATTCTACCTTCTTCCTCCACACGACCGCCCCGTAGGTGATCCTGGGTCTAATCACTGTGGTGTATATCCAGTGCATACCCTTGGGGCTCAGGCCCAATTTTTGCCACAAGCCCTCCTGGTACTTACTAGAGTACCTTTTGCCTTGGAGCAAATATTCCTAATATGAGGGGTCCATGTCAGTTTCTCATCTAGGGTAACCCCTAGATATTTCACTGTCCCCTTCACAGGTAGCGCTTCATTGAAAAGCTTTATATTCCAACTTGAATGTTGTATATGCTTCTTTGTGAATGGTACAACAACTCCACTTCCTCACAGAATACCTTCCAGGATGCCTCCTTTGCCCCTCTGATGGCAAGGTTGTAATTGACAAGGGCCTCACGATACTTTGCCCATTGTCCTTTGCGCCTCACAAGGTTAAACAGTCTTCATACCTGTTTCCTTTGCATTTCCAGGTTATTATTCCACCAAGGCACACTCCTATTTGTGCACATCTTGGTGATTGACCAGTTGTCCTGGTATGATGCCACTATAGCAGAGGTTACGGCCTCTGCTACTTCCTCAAACTCTGCTGGGTTCCTTATCGAAGTTTTAATTTCTGATAGGCTGAAGTCAAGGTCTCTCCTATATGTCTCCCAGTCCGTTTTCCGGGGATTCCTATAGGCCATGGTCTGCCTGGTTCCCATTTCAACCTTGAATTTAATATACATGTGATCTGATGAGGATGGCTCCAGGACCACATGCCACTGTTTGACATAACTTCCCATCATCATGGAACTAAAAGTTATGTCAATTACTTCTTCCCTTCTACTATTCCTGAATGTAGGTTCATCACCCCTATTCAGGATCTCCAAGTTGTTAGATAGGAGAAATTCAGGAAGATGCTCACCTCTACTGTTGGTGTCCTTGCTGCCCCACGATAGATTGTGGGCATTGGCATCACATCCCACCAACAGTTCGTCACCTTGCCGATGGCAGGCTGGCTTCATAAGGAAGGTATGCTGAGGCCAAAACAATTTCCCTCGTGATACCTTCCTCACGCTTCTGCATCCTGATGGGCACCAGGTCCCTGGAACAAAAATCCATCATTGGTATGAAAGATATTCCATTTCTTCTGGAGGTTTTTAGATTTCTAGCATAAATCAGTTTACCTCCAGTACCACCAAAGCCTGAAACACCCCCTTTGTATAAATAGGGTTCTTGTATCAGGGCCACGTCCACCTCCCGTCTTCCCAGGCGACGGCTCAGGGCAGCAGTGGCCTCTTTACTGTGCTGCAGGTTTATCTGCAGCACTTCCAATCCCCATCTTGCTGCCATTATTGCCTTTAAGGACTTTGATTACCCTGACGGCGACCTGCGAGAACCCTAAAAACAGTTTCAGGTCTTGCTCTCGCATTGCCTTCAGGGACTTCTCTCCGACCTCCACCACCAGGGTTCGTCCTTCCGGAACGACCTTTTGGTTGCTCTCTTGACCAGCAGCTTCGCATCCTCCCACAGGGATATCATGGGCACCTTTTCCTTAAGCCATACTGCTGAGTGCTCCCCCTCACAGACAAAAATGAGGATACCACGATCTAGATAGACCCTCCTGAATTTGGGTCCTGGACCACCATCCCCCCCAATCTCTTCAAAGAGGGCCATCTGCACGAGCTCCTCCTGCTGTGAGTTGATGCTCACCAGTGGGTATCCTTCTTGGACAACCGCCATTCTAAAGACCGAGACTGCAGTAGTAGAGGTCTGTTTTCCTATTTCCTGCCTCAGCCTTTTAGAATCACGCCTGTCCAGAGAGGAGGGAGTCTTAGATTCCTCCCTAACCCTCTTGCCACCTGTCTTTGACGTCGAAAGGGTTTGTGTATACCCTTTGACCTGAGGCAGTTTCTTTTTGGGGGTCTTGGGCTCAAGCCATTTTGATTCCCTCCTCTTATGCTTAGGAAGCCATTCTTTTCCTTCCTTTTGCTTCTGTTCCTTGAGAAGTTTCCTCCTCTGAGCCCCAGACAAGGCCTTAATCCTAATCTGGTCCAACTTCTCTGTTACAGTTCCCACTTCTTGCTCAGGTGTAGACCCTGATTCAGAAGTAGGAGTGCACTCCATCAGTCCTGATCCTGATGTCAGAGTATCTGAGGTCTCGGATTGCCCCTCAGATTCTTTTAAAATACTTTCTTTCTCTGTGTTCATCTTAGTCCCACGAGATTTGGGGATTTATATGGTCCACACACGATAACCCCGCATAGTGCAAGGCTACTTACTCAGTAGCCATGCACCCCTCGTCATGGATCACATCACACCTTGGGTTGGGAAAGGAATTGGGAAAGGACTGGGAGAGGATAAGGAAGACGGGACGTTGTGGGACACTCTTAGTCAGATCCATCAGCTGAAGCCTTTCCGGCAGTAGGTTCTCTACCTTCGGTATAGCCCTCTGCTTCACACGGATGCGCAAGCCTCTCCACCCGCAAGGACAGTGCTTCATCAATGTAAGACAAGTTAGTAGTATATGAAAATAACCATAAGCAGTTTTAAATTAAACAAATTGCTCACTGATGTTGAAAAAATAAAGACAAAGCAAATTTATTTTTATCAGGTGTCTGTGACTCCTTAAAAGTCCATTACGTCATTGAATAAAATCTGTAATAGCTCAAATAAAGCACTTCATATGCAAGTTTTGTAAATTAATAACGTGACAAAATAAACTTCTCTTTGCGTATTATCATTTGATAAAATCTTGCTTCGGTACCTCCAATCATTTGTGAGATATAAGGGATTAAATGAAAATTTCATCCCGTTTTTTTTCGCTGACACACGGGATTGGGAACAAGTGCTTTACATACAACCAATTATCTCGTTTGGTGATAGACAGCGACATCCTTCTAACTTCGAAGAATAATTCAATATTTCAGCGACATTTCATCCGCAGCAACATATGACCTAACATGTACCAAACGCAAATTCATAGCGACCTCTATTTTTCAGTGTAAAATTTTCGGATTCCTTGTAGTACTGTACTAAATCCATAAATATCACAAGAACTATGACCACTAACAAAATAATATTCATTTTATAATGAAGCAGAAGAATGCATCTATAAGTTGTGTGAGAATCATATTATTTTACCAAATAGTTTCTTTATAATCGATTGAGAAAGACTGCACTTCGCTGGTGGGCATGTGGCAACGCGTTCCATCTGGTGCGTTCTCTTTGAGTTCCCGCCTTGCTGGCCGCAAGGTCACATGCCATACATGACTCCTGATTGGCCAGCGTAGGTAGCATTCCGAAAACATGCTAGGATAATAGGACATGCGCTATATCCAGAATCCTGCAGCAAACAGCCCTTAAGCAGGCCGCACAGCTGGCCGCTCACCCGCCCTGTGAGCTACGCAGCATGCTTCCCGCAAATCTTGCTACGTGTGAGAGAGGCTTAAGTGTCCTCCCACGCTCACTTGCTCATCAGAGACCACACTCCACACAATGCAAATCTCTGACAAAGATATTATCCCTACTTTTCCTAATGATGTATACCCAGTGCAGTCACAATTTTCTTTGCAGTAAAATTACTCATGAATAAACAAAACATTATTTCGAAATATACAATACATAATTATTAACACATATATAAATTATAAAACAGGCATTTACATTAGAAAGTTTTTATCTACACACTCTGGATCAAAGTGTGACAGACGTATAAGGAAGTGGTACCAGGTGTAGGGGATACAAGTTACACACCAGCACTCTGGAGATGGTGAATTCCTCTGGTGATTGAGAATTATCACCTGCTGTGCTATTGAACCCACTTTCTTATATGCCAACATCTCCCTCACCCATGGACTTGCTGCTAATATACATTACCGCTCCCAGCTCATTCATATTTTAAGCTCACCACCTCATTCATTATACATGTAACTAATATCATCATGTTCTGGACCAAAGGCCAGACACCCCATCCTCTTTCCTCCACAGTAACTAAATATTATTTCTCTATCACATAGCTTTGTTCTTCTTTGCCCAATGTGTCCCATTTCTGGACAACGATCTTCATCTCTCTAATGGCTCTGTCCATAATTCTGTCCATCTCAAACCCACTAACTAACAACAGTAAAATTCCTTTCATGGTTCACAGGCATTGTGCCAGATAGTAGTGTCAAAATTGTAAAATATTTCTATGAGACAGCAGATCATTATCTTCAGGTGCTGTCTAAACTACTGTATTATTATTATCTCATCTGTCCCCATAGCTCAGTCAACAGCGTCACTGACTACCATGCAGGACTGGGGACTGGGTGTTGTGTTGTCGCCATCGTCATCGACATACAAGTTGCCAAAGTGGCAACAAGTAAGAAGAGTTGCACTAGGCGGTCAAAACATCCCAGATGCGATCTTCCGACCAAAAACGTCGTACAATCATTTCATTATTGTCTCGCCTATATAAGATGTTTGAAGTGACACCAATGAATCATGAAAGGAATTAATACATTGGGAAAGCCTCAAACAGTAATCTAGTAAAATAACATGCCTTTTAATAGCTGTTATCCCTTCTACATATAAAAAACTCTCATACAGCCTGGCCACCCATGGAGTATCCATCAGCAGAGCTGAAAATTTCCTTGCCAATTATGCTAAAGTCTCAATAAGGGTCTCATAATAAAGCACAATTCACTAAATATGATGCATAGACATATTTTCTGCATCATGTCTCCACACAAATCTAATCCTCCCATCACCCTCAAAATCCAACTGCTAGTAGCATCCACAGTATTTACTTCAAATGGAATCAAATGAGTCCTACCTATTTCTAGGCCTTCTATTATCAAAATTTTCACCAGAAATAAGGTTCCATCCTATCCATAATCTTCCTTATATCTGCTAAAGTGATATTTTCCTGGCCACCTAAACTACACAATATCCAGGTCCACCCCAGTGCTACTTCTACACCTAGCTTCATAGGAGTCATACCTTTGAGAATTGTGTCATATGTCATGATAGATAAAAATTCAAATTAACACGCACATGTTATATTGAAACCATGTTCAAGAAAGTTCCTTTGTAGGGCATTAAAAACATATAAATTGTTTATTTCAAAAGAAATTAGCAAAAGATGCAAATGCAAACTATATCAGAAATAATTCTGTAACCTTTCTGTACTGTATATATAATGAATAGTAATTAATTCAGTTCATAGAATGCTAATTGCCCATATCACCCATATACAATATGAGGAAAATATTTAATTACAATTTTCAAAATATAATTATATTTCCAAATGAATGTACTATCTGTTCATACTGTAGTTTCATAAAGTTATTAGCTTAATTTGCCCTGCTTCACACGATAGACTAGATGGTCTGCATTGGTTGTTTCTACTTCTAAATATAAATTTTTATAGATTTAGCTTTAAAAATACTTTCCTAATCAAGTATTTTGATACAACTTGCCATCCCCTATTGCACCATTGATGGCAGAATTCAAAAGATCCCCAAACACCTTGTTTTGTTTAATTCTAACCATGGTTCCAAATCCAAATTTTCACATTTCTAACATCAAAATAGTCTTAGTAGCTCCCTTAAAAGATTTTACCTTTTTTCACCTGCTTAATGGTTAAATTTAAAAAAAATATTGAAACACATGTTTTTAAAATTCCAATCAAAAAACTAAATCCGAAGTTTTGTATTTCTTGCTTCAAAATTGCCTTAATAGCAACATTTTTTCAAAAAAATATTCATCCCCTATTTCACCCCCTTAGGGATGGGAATATTGAAAAATCTCTGATGCCTACAGAGTAAGATAAACTTTGTCTACAAATTTCAAGTTTCTATTGTCTGTAGATTCACTTTTCAGCGTCTTTTCTGTCTTTTAGTGAAGAATTGATAACACAATTTTTTTTTTATTATGCTTATCGTTATCGACCCTATACTACCATAATGCACAATGGGAGACTGATACCTACCACCATATATAAACACTATACATTTGTGACGTGTAGTTTTGGTCGCAGAGTAAAATATAGGCACAAACACCTCAATTTTTATATATATTAAGATGGAATGTGTATGTTTGCATTTCTGTAACCACATTCACTGATAAAATTTCATTTGTGTAATGAGAAACAACAATACAATGTAACTAGTCAAATTGTGATCAAGATATAAATACTCATCTGCCACTATTGTAGTCAATCAGTTTTGTCAGGTGAGTCTTAAAAACTCAGTCGTGCAGTGTCTCTGTTGTGGTTAATGTATACAGTGAAGCTGAATAAGTGTTAAGTATTCTTTTCATAAAATAAATGAGTAGTTCATCCACAAAATTTTTAGATATTCTATCACCCGCAATGACATTGACAGAGTGTTAGAAGGGGTAGGAACCATTAGGTAGGGAGGGTGGTTTTTTGATGTTGTAAGGTTTGTCAAAGATGTTGTGGAGGTTGGGAGGACAGTGGAAGGCTACTATTTGTGGATGGGGAGGATACTTTGAAGGGATGATCTCATTTCAGGGCATGACTTGAGAAAGAAATAGCCGTGATGGAGCAATTTGTTAAGACATTCCAGTCTGGAATGGTACTGCGTCACTAAAGGGATGGGTGCGCGTGCACATGGGCAAAGTCGCATGCGTGTGTGCAAGTTTGTATCTTTAACTTGTTAATTAATTTAAATTTTTTATCTTACCCCCTCTCCCCAAGCATTATTTGGTTCACTTCTTGATCTATCATATTGGCATGGCTCATGCGATATATCTGACTTCCACACATCACCCATCCTCACCTCACGGCTAAGGTTGTGAGTAACCTTTTCCGTCAGTGTCATTTCTCTTCCCACCTTTCCTATGTGATGAAGGAAAATATTTTTGAAAGCTATTGTCAACATTTATTTTCATCTTCTTTGGCATCTTTTTTTGTGTTGGCCATTGGTGGTACCAAGCTACAGTAATAATGGCCAGCTTTCTATCTCTTTTGAATATTTTAATACCTCAGTGGAGAGTTTCCATCAGATTAATTGAATATTATGTATCTAGATTCATAAGTGTTCAACAATAGGCACTTAAGAAAATTAATTTTGAAAAAGAAAAGAATAGCTGACCAATACTTACCTCAGCTGAGTATCGTCAATAGTAACATAAAAATGAATGTGAAATTTAGCTTTTGTTATAATTCCCTTCATCTTAGTGGAGAGAGGAATGATACGAAATGAAATAGAAGGGAAAGTGGATTTAGGTTGCTCACAACCTAGACGATGAGTTTTTTCAGCACTTTTTGCGTTACTACTGAGTTGAGGTAAGTACTGGCCAGCTACACTATTATGTTTATTATCTTTTATTTGACATTATTTCCCTTGAGATTAACTAATTAGCAATAAACACTTCTCTACACAACATATTTTTAAAATTCTGGATAAATAGCTGTTTACATAATTTTTTTCCTTATATTTTCTTGAAGTTATTTTTGCTGATAGAATACTTATGGAAATTCATATAACCTCACTTAATGAGGACATGAGAAAATGGCAATCATTATAGAGGTACAAAAAGATGATGATTAATCTTTTTTACAAAATTTTCTTACTTGTCCAGGTTCAATGATATTACAATGTTTTCACAGCACAGATAATTAGGAACAACAATAAGTAAATTATAAGCCAGGAGTTGTGAATAAAATAGTTATTTATTGAACAAAATGTAGTAACTTAATTTTCTAAAGCAACAGCTTTCCTTCCTAATCAAACTTCTTTTCCTAATTTTTATGAAATTTATCTCTATGAGTAGTGATGTTACACTTGCCTGTTATTTCCCTCAAGATCACTAATGTTGCTCTCAGAGTACGTTTATGCCATCAAAAACACAGTGGTGCTTGTTGTTTTTTTGATTACACAGCTGCTTACTTGTTTTTTACTCTCATGATTCTTATGAAACCATCCACCTTCAGAATTTAATACTAATATCTGTAGTCACAAAGTGTTGTCTCATGTGTAATATCATACAATATTTACTATACTATTTGGCAGAAAGAGATATGTAATTCACAAGTTTGCACAATTTCTGGATGTTCACCTGTTGCAGAAGCAAAATTTAAGTTTTCTTTGTTTCTCTTTTCAGGATACTGGTTCTTTCATTGTCATATATCAAATCATGCAGAGCTTGGTATGGGTGTAGTGCTGAAAGTTGGTGCTCATCATGAGATGGTACCAATTCCATCAGATTTTCCTCAGTGTGGAAACTGGAAATGGACTTACCATAATGAATCTGAAGGATCAATATCTTATGGAAGTTTTTTGACCTTACTGCTTTGTTTGTCCCTCCTCCAAATGTATTCTGTAAGCATGGCATGATATATTAAATTGAAGTTATTTATTCTCAAAATAAATACTGTGTCTGTTCAGTTATGTAATAAAGTTTCTGGAAATTGTTGACTGTAAATCATACAAAGATCACTCCAACCTTTGAGATATTTAAGATGCTTCACTATATTGCAAATGTAGGATAAAAACATACCAGCTGAAAAATGCTCCTGCCGGAGCATAGAAAAGGCGAATATGTTCTCTGACACAAAAGTGTGGAACCAGCTGCCTCAATCCTCATTCTGAGTTCCTCACCAAAAATTTTGGCATGCGAACATATTTGCGCACTTTTAGCGAATAACTTTGTAAATACTTTTGCCCAGTTAAGCCATCATAGTCAGCAATGTCACGTCACTGTCAATGTCTATATATGTCTCTGTCCACTTGTTTTCTGTCTCTCCCACTGCCACTTTCTGTCTGTGTCAAACTTTCAATGTCTGCATCCCTTTCCATCATGATTCCTCACTGCTGTCTGTTTCTCCACTTTCATCGTCTCTCTGCCCCACTGACTTTGTACCATTCACTTCCTGTCCTGTTGCCAGTATCCTTTCTTTCTCACTTAGAGTCGGCTTTCATTGTCTTCAGTCATGATTGTCTCCTTCATAAATATGTCCATGGTGATGGTTTGCTTGGGGTTTGATCTGTAGACTGGAAAACTTTACCACAGGGGTACTGGGGATGGGAAAAATTGGACAAATTGTTTCGTGCTATAGTATTGGAGAGCTGCACACTCATGCTTTATGTATGGTCTCCATTCATCTCAATTTCCCACTGTCTTCTCCTTTGCTCCAATTGCTACTATCTGCATCTGTCTTAGTTTGTTGTTGCCACTGTTCCTGACTTCCAACATCTCATTTCACTTCCTACTGCTGTTTTCATGTATATGCCTTTCTCCTGAACTGACACTTTCTCTGTTCCATAATATATGGCTCTCTCTGCCTGTTGCACTGTCTCTGTCCTAGTGACATTCAGCCGAATAAAGCGTGAATATGTTCGCATGCCATAAATTTTTGGTGAATGAGGATTGAAGTCAGAATGAGGATTGAGGCAGCTGGTCCCACACTTTTGTGTCAGAGAACATATTCGTCTTTTCTGTGCTCCGGCAGGAGCATTTTTCAGCTGATTCCCACCTTTTTCCTGTTACATCAGAGCAGTGGCGTAACTATGGGAGGGGAAGAGGGGGATAGACCCCCCCCCCCCCCCAGAACCCGAAAAGAAAAGGATGAAAGATAGAAATCGTATAACAGCAATCTGGTAAAGGTAAGGATTAGAAACTTTGGGTGTTTTACCATAAGCTTTCACTGGATCGGAGTGAATTAGTTTCTTCAACTCGAGTGGTAGATGGTAGTCTGTCTGGAAACTGACTAAAATTTTGCTCGTCAAGCAGGTCTATCCCCCCTAAAGCCAAGAGTTAGTTACGCCACTGCATCAGGGTGTACTGTTTATATAACATGAAATCAATGGTGAGTAAAATTTGGATAGTATTTTAACGGGAGTAACGTCGTAACTGCAGAATGTTTCGTCATAGACCCGATTTACGGAAATATGTGACGGGTATACCCGTGCAGTATAAAATTTTTGTCACAAACACACACACACACACACACTGTACGGCAATCTGTGACTAATATAACTAAATAAATTACAGATAAAAATTTACGATGATTCGTAAATTTTATAAATGTTATCGGTGAATAAACGGCGACTAGAAACACAGAGCCCTTGCTGTATGTTCGCTACATTAGTTAAAACCATAATTACACGTCAGACTGGATATTACATGCATATTTGTTATGAATATGTGCATGTGGTAACTTTGAATCTACAGATCTCGGAAAAACTTTCAAAGATTTCCGGAATCATAATATTAGAACGCATCATAAAAATTTCGACGATTTGTCATGAATAGAAGTGCACAGAGTTGGATCTTTTGATACCAAAAATTGTGATTTTTGTAGCGTATCGTAATAACGAATACATAGTTTCAAAAGCGGGAAACGGATTTTCCAGATAAACACCTAAACAAAATACACATAACATTTTAGTCATTTCCTATACCTCAACATACGTTGCCTCACAATCAGAAATAGCGTTTTGAACCTATTACAGTACTGACGCGTGCAATCATTCACGGACCACTATCTCAAGAACCACATATCATTCTGCTCTAAAATTTATATAAAATTACAATGTGTTATCTACATTTCATAAGCAGCTATGTGTATTTAGGCTCCTGTGGTGCTGCATCCATTCCTGGCTGTTCGTCCGAAGGCGGGAGATCATCATAATCGTCTTCATCATCGTAGATCAGACTCGTAGTGACGTTGTAGCTAGTGGTACCAGAGCAGAAAGGGCTTTAGCCACCGTCGTGTGGTCGCAGGAGGTGGACTGGATACAATTATGGACACTAGTTGAACACTTTACATCTTTTATTCACACACACTAACTACAGTAGAACAAAATACAATGCAGTCTACAGTCACGCCACCTCTTCAAGTTTTTCAGTCAACGCTACGTTCCTCTGAGGAGGAGACAAGTACACATTCTCAAACCAATTCCCGACTTGGCTTCGTTTGTCAGCTGCGTTCCCCATTCGGTCGTCTGCGCATGCGCGATGCACTTCCATACGCGTGAGAATAGGATCCATCCTATTGCGTCTACATGCATCTTGTGCAAGTGGACACGTCTACACGGAACGCGGACGGCGTGACCGATGCATCATGGATAATATCGTAAGCTCTCACTTCCCGTGTAGAAAGGGCTTTAGTCACCGTCGTGTGGTTGCAGGAGATGGACTGGATACAATTATGGACACTAGTTGAACACTTTACATCTTTTATTCACATACACTAACTACAGTAGAACAAAATACAATGCAGTCTACAGTCACGCCACCTCCTCAACTCCAAGTTTTTCAGTCAAAGCTATTCCACAACGTCTTTTGTTTGTCGATCTGTGTCTCTACATGTGTTTACGCACTGACGTTGAACTGCGTGAGTATAACGAGGTAGGTGACAGTCGCTGTGAGTGCAGAGATGAGTAGCTGGCGATCGAGCGTAAAGAAGCCGGCAGCGGTGAAGTGTAAGCTCGGCGAGAAGGCCACCTGCTCCAGGAGTGGTTCCAGAGGACCGGCCTCCCAGCCTCGCAACGCCGCCGCTCTGATCACGATGAGGAGGCAGGCTTCGGCCTCGCGTGACGTCACTGAACAGCTCAACACCAGGAACACCAGCTTACCCGCGTTGTACAACAGCCAGAAGAGGGAGACACACACGGACATCAAGGAGTGCTCTTCTCCACCGTCACGGATTACGTGTGTAAATATGCCAGCTGAAATGTATATGGCACCACTAATGGACAGCGCAACATCCAAGAATATCATGAGCCCGAATTCCTGGTCCATTAATTCCGCTGCCTCGTGCAAGAATACGTGTACCTCTTGCATTCGGCGAATATTTGCGCTTGTGTAAGGCTGTGGACGATGCCCGTATCCCATTATTGCCGCCAGGTCATTTGCTGGCATAGCTACTTCGAGAAGAACTTTGTTCAGTTTTCTAAACCTGGCCCTGAGTTGCAGTACACAAATGATGTACTGCATTGTTATCATGAGATCCATCAAAATGTTGTAGAAATACGTAAAAACATCGAAGACGTAGTTGTAACCGGACTCGTGACGAAAGCGAATAGATGACGCCAATAGTCCGGTAGCAGTAACAAAGGCAGTTATTACACCCGCGAATACTGGTATTCTTAACATTCCTAAGTTTTCAATTGCCTTTCTTTGCAGAATAAAGTCAACTTTTCTCAAAAGTGAAGAAAATAATGCGGAAAAGTTATCTCGATAAAATGTTCTTATCGCAAGTTTAATTAATATTTTTATTCGTAAAATCGTAAAAGAGAGCGATTGAGCTAGGAATCCAAATGTAGAATTGATAGTAAATATGGGTAGGTACGAGAAAAATCTCAGAATTAAAACGACGGTAAATAACGCTAACCAAAAGCCTGCTATGCTGAATACTTTCTTCCATCGGTGTGTTTTACGCCGTGAACTTGAAATTTTTGAGCTACTGTTTTCTTCTGCGAATGCGAGTCCAAGAACACGCCATAGTGCGAGTAACCACTTCGTAGTTATGTCCATTTTCTACACAACACAGGCTATAGAATAATAAAAGCTAACAGTCTTCAGTTTTGGAAACTACCTGTACAATTCAATGAACGAATATACACCGTAGTATAATTTACATATAATAGCACATTTTACACATAATATGCACATTCACGCTCTCTCCTGACGATGAGCATCGAACATTCATTGCAGCCTACAGTTAAAAAGCCGCTCACAATTATTTTCCGTGTGAACGCCCGACCCACTTCTTAATTCCCGATCGAAATATTGCTGCCTAAGGAACTTGTCAGCTTTACTTGAAAAGTGGAGCCAATAGAAAGGTAAACATTTTTAGTAAATTCACGATTTTATTTATTAATTAAGAAATCTGAATTATAGCAGTCCACACAGAGCTCTAGATAAACTCTAACCGTACAGCAATTAAAGAAACAACTGTGATGAATACGAAACGAGATTGCCGATCTGTATTTTAATAGAGTTCTATGCACACGTCAAGTCCTCCTGATTGCTAAGCATTGCGCATTAACTTTGAAACAATACGCATCTTTCTCTTTGTTACCTTAAACGCTATGCATGTTTTGGGACGAAATGGACGTATCGGCACGGTACGTAAAATGTATGTCCAATGTCTATAAGAAGGGAAAATTTGCAGATAAATAAATTATCTACGCTCGATGTGTTACCGGACATAGCTGTCTTATGCTCTTAGGCATGGTAACTAAGTACATGTGGATAATTTACCAGACTTTTGTGGTTTACCGCCGTTTTGCAGTATACTCATGGTCAAAAACCAAAGTTTATCTATTTGTGCTGATTGCTCATGTCTACATACAATCTCCTTTCATGTCTAGAGAGCAGTTGCTCTGTAGTTAGTACATCGACTGACTTCCACAGCACGTTTTGCTTTTACGGCCAATAGCGTCACTAATGTGATTCTGGAATTCCAGCTAGCACTGCAGTTTCCACCTTATGAAGTTAGGTTTGCCAGATGGTCGGAATGTATCTTGATTCAACCGACATTTCATACGTTGTCCTGAATCCAAAGCCGCGGCGGAGTGGCCGAGCGCATTGAGGCGCTGGGCTGCGATGTACGAGGCTGCTCCCCGTCAGGGTTTCGAATCCTCCCTCAGGCATGGATGGTTGTGCTGTCTTTAGTATAAGTTACTTCATAAGTAGTTTGTAAGTTTAGGGACTGATAATCCCGCAGTTAAGTCTTATAAGCTTAAGAAACATTTAAACAGAATCCATACAAAATATAGAATTTCTCGACAAACATCTTCGCGTGAAGTTCTGTAAAAAACAATAATTTAAATTTGCCAAACACTTTAATTTGGTTCATTGTCTAACAACAAACATGATCCGAAACACAAGGACATGTCAAATGACAAAATTTGCACCAAAGCGAAAGCGAATTTAAGAACAATGCTATCATTGTGTTGTCTTTGCTTGAGGGTCTGTCACGCTGATTGCTCGCCTTCGGAACGGATTTGAATTTATAAAGGCTGAGTTAATGATTTCGCTGAACACGGATGCATGTTTGTTGAGTTGTAAATCGTTCCTTTATATTGCTGTAGGATTACAATTTGCGAACTCTGTTGTGTTATGGTTTTCAGTCCGTAGACTGGTTTGATGCAGCTCTCTTGTGCAGGCCTCTTCGTTTCCGAATAAGAATGTTAACCGTCATCCATTCGAACCTGCTTACTTTATTCGTTTCTTGACCTCCCTGAGATAGTTTTACTCGCCACATACCCCTCCAATACTAAATTGACGCCGCGGTGGAGTAGCGAGCGGTCTAAGGCACGTCGCTGTGGAGCGCGCGTTTTCTCGCCGTCGGAGGTTCGAGTCCTCCCTGTGACATGGGTGTGTGTGTGTGTGTGTGTGAGAGAGAGTGTGTTGTTCGTAGGTTAGTTTACCTTAGTTTAAGTAGTTTGTAAGCTGCGGACTGATGACCACGCAGTTTGGTCCGAAAGTGTCTCACTAATCGATTGTTTCTAATCAAGGTATATCAGAAATATCTCTTCTCCCAAATTCTGTTCAGTACATCCTCAGTAGTTACGCAATCTACACACCTTATCTCCAGGATTTTCAAAAGCTTCCATCTTCTTATCTGAACTATTTACCGTCCACATTTCACTTCATATAAGGCTATACTCCAAACAAATGTCTACGTCTACAGGAAAGGTTTCCAAACAAAACTCCAATATTAACAAATTTCTTTACTTCAGAAATAGTATTCTCCCCATTGCCATCCTGCATTTTGTATTTTCAAATGTTTGTTAAGCTTATGGGACTTAACTACGGGGTCATCAGTTCCTAACCTTACAAACTACTTATGAACTAGCTTATACTAAAGACAACACAAACATCCATGCCAATCCGCCGCGGGTTTTATATTTTATGTACTTTGGGACCATCGTAAGTTATTTTACTATCCAAGTAACGAAACTCATCTACCACCTTTATTGTAAGTGGCAATGTGGAAATTAAATGTAAATTATCTGCCAATGGTGTTAAGTCGTTTTACAGGGACATTATTTTGAAAATAAGAAACAGCATATTTTATTTATGGTATTTATTTCTCCCTAAAATATCTCCAAAATCCCAACATATTGAACTTTTCCCAGATATTTCAGTATTTCAGTTTGGTAACCCTATATGGAGCTCTCTCTCTTGGTCTGGTGCGAATACCGTGCGACATAGGTTCTTCTCTCACTTTTCGTCGCAATCCTCTGCAATGAACGTCTGTCACGACCACATGCAATTTTTCTGCTTTCCCTGTATGAGGTATAGATCTTTGATGTGGTGCCCCTTGAAACAGCAGACTTTTCAGCTACTAGGTCACGGAAGTACGCATAATACCGGGTGATCCAAAAGTCAATATAACTTTGATAACTTAATAGATCCCGGAATAATGCAGATAGAGTGGTAAAAATTAGTACACATGTGCTTAGAATGACATGGGGTTTTATTAGAACAAAAGAAAAGGCTCAAAAAATGACTGACAGATGGCGCTTCATCTGATCAGAAAAGCAATAATTAGCATAACAAATTAAGACAAAGCAAAGATGATGTCCTTTACAGGAAATGCTCAATATGTTCACCATCATACCTCAGCGACAGCAGTAGTCGAGGAATAATGTTGTGAACAGCATCGCAAAGCATGTCCGGAGTAATGGTGAGGCATTGGCGTCGGATGTTGTCTTTCAGCATCCCTAGATATGTCGATCTATCACGATACACTTGCGACTTCATGTAACCCCAATGCCAGTAATCGCACCGACTGAGGTCTGGGGACCTGGGAGGCCAAGCATGACGAAAGTGGTGGCTGAGTACACGATCATCATCAAACCAAGCTCGCAAGACATCTTTCACGCGTTTAGCAATTTATTTATTTATTTATTTATTTGGGGGCGGGGGTGTAATAAAACCTCATTTCATTCCAAGCAAGTGTGTCAATATTACCTCTCTATCTACATTATTCCGTGATTTATGAATTTTCCAAATTTATAAAGACGTTTTGATCACCCGGTAAGAGATCTTTCGCGCAATATGGGGTGGAGCGCCATCCTGCATGAAAATCGTACGTTCCAGCAGGTGTTTATCAGCCAGGCTGGGGATGACGCGTTTCTGTAACATATCGGCGTGCCTCTCACCTGTCACCGTAGCAATTACAAAACCAGAATCATGCAGTTCCTCGAAGAAAGAAGGCCCGATAACGGTAGATGTGATAAATCCAACCCATACCGTGACTTGCTCGTCGTGCAATGGAGTTTCCACGGCAGTTCTAGGATTTTTGGTAGCCCAGATTCTGCAGTTGTGGGCGCTGACAGACCCTCGGAGTGTGAAATGAGCTTCGTCGGTCCACAACACGGTACTCAACCAAACGTCATTTTCCGCCATCTTTTGAAACACCCACACCGCAAATGCCCTCCGCTTCACTAAATCGCCAGGTAACAGTTCATGATGCAGATGGATTTTGTAAGGATAGCATCGGAGGGTACGCCTAAGTGCCAATCAAACAGTAGTGTATGGTATGCCAGTGCGACGTGCGACTACACGAGCGCTGACTTCCCCATGCATAGACGAACCCGCTACAGTCTCCATTTCTTCCTGAACTGTCTCAGCAGCATTACGCCTTGTGCTCGGCGGCCACTATGGAGTCTATCGTCTAAACAACTCGTGGCTTCCAACTTCGAAATCATTCTCGCCACAGCTGCATTTGTCAACGGACCTTTACCCGTCCGAATCCCCTTCCAATGGCGATAGGATCGTAACGCTCTACTACCACATTCCCCATTCTGATAATACAGCTTCACTAAAAGCGCCTTTTTAGGTAACGTCAACATGCTGTGACTTTTGGTGCATCTGATTCTCTCTCTTATTACGGCACCTTTTATACACTATTTTCATGCACAGTCACTGACGTTTTGCTGTCCAGCGCCATCTATCGGACATTTTTTGATTTTTCTTTGTATCTTTCTTTCTTTCTTTTTCTAATAAAGCTCCGTGTCATTCCAAGCATGTGTGTCAATTTTTTAACTCTCTATCTACATTATTCCGTATTTATTAAGTTTTCAAATTTATACTGACTTTTTTATCACCCGATACAAGCAGCAGACATTTCATATTCACTTAACTCTAATATAATGCACTCATGAGTGCACTGAGATGACCACAACTGACTCTTACTACGCAGGTAACACGCACCTGTCCTTCGTGTTTGGCTAATATCTGCTTTTACGTGAGTGGTTTGTTGAAAAAAAAAAACAATAAAAATGTTTGTTTTGTAAAAACTTGTCTCACTCCACACCTCAAACATAGCCTCCGCTGAGGGATGAACATTTGGTCCGGCGAGGCTGCATTTTTTTTTTTTTTCATTCAATTGTAGAAATAGGTTCTGTCCAACTCTGAAAAATACTCGGTGTCTGCAACTATGTGATGAAAATGTCTTCCCAGCAAGCCTAAGTTTCAAGTCAGGGATCAGGAGGGTGTCACTTGGGGCTAAGTCTGGTGAAAAGGGTTGTTGAGGGACCAGATTAAAGCACAGTTCATGCACTATGGCTACCGTTAAGAAGGTGTGGGGTGCTCATTATCATTATCCAGTGAAAAGAGTACGTTTTTGCGTGTCAACTTTTCACTGGTTTTGGCGCCAGTTACCCGTCGCGCACGTATCGATATTCCTTCTTACTTGAACGCTGGTTTCGCTTGTCATTTGCTTCGCGACTGCCGCAAGTCGCCGTGCATTTTTTTTTCTTTTGCCTTTGTACTGTTGGGATCAATCAGGTTCTATGGGATGCATCGTTATTCTCTTCTCATACCTGGGACATCCCAGCTGGGTGGAGGGTTCGTGAACAGTGATCCTAAAAAGTTCGCAAAAGTGGTTCGGTAGGATGCTCCACGTTGGGCAGTCGTGTGTGTTTCAAGCATATATTGCCAGAAATCCAGGATGTTTTTGTCGCTACCTCGGTAAAGGTAATGTAGAGCCATGCCTATAATCCAGTTGTTTGCATTCGTCTTCGCTGGTGGAAAATAGACGCCATCATGGTAGAAAACTTCGGTAGATAGGATCGACGTGAAAGGACGACGTAGAAGGAGGGCCAGCATTTGTCTTGTGAGCTTCCAACACGCACTCGCAGTGCTACAATTCAGTCGATGCACGTCGGTATATACGTCTGCACACTGTGGACATAAGGGGTCGCTAAGGAGGCGAATGGAATGTAACCGCTGACGATTAGGGAATTTTTCGTTCACTAATATGTCCGTACTTCTGTCGGCAGGAAAGGTGAATGAATTGCCCGGCACACTCTTTTCCAGCAGATGTTCGGGTGTCGCCGTTCTATCATGTTACTTGTATTCCTTCTTTGTAAAATGTTGTAGTAGTCCTTAGCCATGGCCTCTCGCGTTGTCGGTATGTCAGTCAGCATGTAACTGTGTTCTACAAAGTAGATCTTGAAGTGAGCAAGCGCTGGCGATAAATGGCCAACCGGAGCCGGCGGCTACAGAGATCGTGGCGCGACTTCATCAATAAGGATGCCTGTGATGTTTCAGTGCGGAGAATGCCTTAGTCGTTGCGTCGTACTGAGGAGTAGCGCTCGAGCTCTATTCTTGACTTTAGTTAAACCGACGCCACCTTCTTATCGGGGCAGAGATAGAGTGTTGTAACGTATTTTAAAAATGTAGCCTGCAGTCACAAAATGTCCAAACGCTGCTTGAAACCTGGCTGCCATCGTGTCTGGCAATGGTAGTATGTGCGTGAAATGATTCAGCTTTGATGCCAAGTGCATGTTGACATAGCGTGCGCGTCGGAGCATGTCTAACCCTCGAAGTTTGTGGAGTCGTATCTGTGCACGCGATTGTTGTAACAGCCATCGATATGTCGTCGCTGCAGATTTTTGAACATTGCCGTGAAATGTTATCCCTAAGCAGTTGATCTGAGGGACTTTCGTAATTGGTACTGCTGATGCTGTAGGTAATCCTCGGTCTATGTCCATGTATTTAGTCTTCTGTAGGTTGAGGAGACTTCCAGACACCTCGCCATAATGGTGGAGCCATGAAAGTGCCGACTCTATTTCGTCTCTTGATTGGGCCAAGAAGACCACGTCATCAGCATAGGCGGAGCATTTTAATTGGGCTGACCGTAGGGAGATGCCTTCCAAACGATGTCGGAGACCATGTAGAGCTGGTTCGAGGGCGACTGCGAACAACATGGCAGACAAGGGGCAATCTTGGCGTACTGAACGTCCGATAGTGATGGGTTCTGAGCGATAGCCATTCACCATTACCCTCGATTGTACATCAAGAATTAACCGGAGGACCGCCGTCGATGTCACCTGGGGAATGCCTATGTGCTCCATGACAGCGCGTAAAAAGTAGTGGTTGACGCGGTCAAATGCATGATCGAAATCCACTGCCACCAGGACGACAGGTCGACGGCGACAGGTCGACGCCAGCGCTATGATGTCTCTGTAGGATTCCAACGTGGTGTGGACGTTGTTGTCGCCGCCGAGGCAAGTTTGATCAGCGTGTGTTTCGGCCTTGACCGTTGTGTGGAGGCGCACACGAAGTATACAGGTGAACAGCTTGTAGTCTGCGTTTAATAATGTCAGTGATCGATAGTCTTGCTGTCAGTGTCCACCACGTGGTTTCGGTACGGGAATCATAATGCCTTCGGTAAATTCGTGAGGGACTTGAAAAGTGGGGTTCTAGAGACCCGCGTGCACTACCAACACCACGCCGTAAGCCCGCCTCAGACGACACCTGATTTGCTGTTGGAATCCGTGTTTGGTTTCCCAGCGGACTGCCGCGGTGGAGTAGCCGAGCGGTCTAAAGCATCTCGCTGCGGAGTGCGCGGTTGCTCGTCGTGGAGGTTCGAGTCCTCCCTGGGGCATGGGTGTGTGTGTCGTCCTTAGGTTAGTTTACCTAGGTTAAGCTACGGACTGATGACGACGCAGTTTGGTCCGATAGATTTACAAACATTTGAACATTTTGAACCCAGCGGACTGTCAAGCGTGGTATTGCGCTGTGCACTGCGATGGCTTTTGTGTAAGGTTGGCTTCACACGATACTTCGTTTACCCTCGATCGGTAGAAGGCGAGTGGGACTTGGCATTGTCAACATGGACGCTGTAATATTGGAGGTAGCAAAGTGTAGTGGGCGAGAAATCAGCGTGTTTTTATTTACTGAAGAATTAAGGCTGAGGAAATGCCGTAGATTGTAGAGTAATTTCTGGTTAACTCACCATGATAACGTGCAAAGTGTTCTGACCATATGATTTGACGAACTTGCGCAAGTCATCACAATAATTAAATTCGTTCCAAGAAAAGGATTTGTTAATAAATATGATTTTGTAAACGAACGTCTTTATACATTATATCAAGATATCTTTTTAATTTTGACATGGGTATAAAACGTTCTACATATTATCAACATGAAATAAAGCGACTTGCTTTACATCGTTGGCAAGATATGTGGAATGAGACCAAACAACAGAAGGGCAGTTACTTTGCCAGCCTACAACCCCCAATCTATCCATGGTTCCAGAAGGTGCCGTTCAACCGTTTTACAATATCAACAATAATTCGCCTCCGATTCAACCATGCTTCATTTCCACTTCATTTATATCGTATCAACATTATTAATTCTCCAACATGTGAGTGTAATTCTGAGTCAGTCGTTGATGTTAATCATATTTTCTTTGCGTGTGTTAAATTTGTCAATGAACGGCAAGAATTCATCAAATCAATACAATCTTTGGATTATCTACTACCTTTAAATGCTACTCAACTGATTTCAAGTAAAGACATTCAATTATATAAAGTTATTGGGAAATTCATCAGGAGGACAGGTTTAAAATTATAAAAATATAATTGGAGAAGACACACACACACACACACACACAGACACACACGTGTGTGTGTGTGTGTGTGTGTGTGTGTGTGTGTAGTCTATTTGTATATTTGTATGTTTTACTTATTGTATTCTAATTGCTGTAAAATAAAATAAAAAATGTACTTTTGATGGCTAAATAGAGAAACTCTAAAGGCCAAATAAAATAATAAAAAAAGTTCTCCATTAAACTTTTTATTTTATAACACATATCTTGTCTGATAATAGGCTGCTACCAACAGAAACACGATGCTTGGAGCACACAAACAAAGTAGCATTAGTAGACATTACTGGCAAGCTTGGAAATAATACGCTCACGTGACGAAATGCGTATTCCTCATTTGCTAGCGTTAAAATCCACCACAGACAACAATCCAGAAAATAGGACATGTCCTATCTCCGAATTACAACATGCTAGCCACAGCGGAGCCAGCAATGGAGTAATTTTCCATCTGAGTAGTCATCACAGCTCCCAGCACGCAATCCACTGGCAAATCAAACATCATCCGAGGCGTGCATTACAACAGGCCGTGCTGCGTCACACTGACTAGGTCGCGGCCGCTAGCTGAATGGCTGACCGCTGGGGCACGCCCACTGCCTCGTAGCGGCCAGCCAGTCAGATGTCGGCCGCGGCCTGGTCAGCGTGACGCAGCCATAGACTTAGTAAGACGTAGCACGGGCTGTCGTAAGGCCTGTCTCTAGGTGGTGTTGCCACTACTCGGTGAGTTGAGGTGCAGAGGGCAGTGCGTACATTTGGGCCGGCGCTTAGGAGGAAAGTTGCTGTGGCATAACATGGGCTGTGCCGTATTGACAATCCGGAGGGGCTCTTCTTCCTTCTCCTCCCAGAGTCAGCGTCTTCACACGACGGACCACTTGGGCGGTGGGCTGCCTCTTTGATGTGGTGTGAGGAATGTCGCCGGACCTGTCCCGGAATTTAGAAAGTTAACTTCAGCTTGTCTGTTCGTGTGCCTTTGTTATAGTAGTGGTGCCCGTTGTAGTGTGCTTTCTGTTTTGAAAGTTATGTGCGCTTAACAAGTGGCTTTTACGGTGGCGTACCAGGCGTGCTCATATATTTTTTGAAGAGATTGGGAGGAACGCTGGTCCAGGACCTAAATTCAGGAGGGTCTATCTAGATCGCGGTGACCTCATTTTTGTCTGCAAGGGGGAGCACTCAGCAGAATGGCTTAAGTACAAGGTGCCCATGATATCCCCGTGGGAGGATGCGAAGCTACTGGTCAAGACAGCAGCCGAACTGAAGACCGCAAAGGTATCAATATGGGAACCAAAGATCCTTAAGGATGTCTTTCCAAAGACTCTGTTCGAGAAAATAAGGGTCCAGAACCTAAAAGTCTCGACAGAGGATTGGAGGGTAATTAACCAAAAGGTCGTTCCGGAAGGACGAACCCTGGTGGTGGAGGTCGGAGAGAAGTCCCTGAAGGCATTGCGATAGCAAGGCCTGAAACTGTTTTTAGGGTTCTTGCAGGTCTGCGTCAGGGTAATCAAAGACCTTAAAGGCAATAATGGCAGCAAGATGGGGGCTGGAAGTGCTGCAGATAAACCTGCATCACACTGCTGCCCTGAGCCGTCGCCTGGGGAGACAGGAGGTGGACGTGGCCCTCATACAAGAACCCTATTTATACAAAGGGGGTGTATTGGGCCTCGGTGGTACTGGAGGTAAGCCGATTTATGCCAGAATTCTAAAAAAACTCTAGAACATGTATTTATGTTAGAAATGGAATACCTTTCATACCAGTGATGGATTTTTGTTCGAGGGACCTGGTGACCATCAGGATGCAGCAACATGAGGAAGGTATCACGAGGGAAATTGTTTTGGCCTCAGCATACCTTCCTTACGAAGACAGCTCTACCCCTTCTTTGGAAGTTAGGAGACTGAGAGAAGCCTGCCATCGGCAAGGTGACGAACTGGTGGTGGGATGTAATGCCAATGCCCACAATCTATCGTGGGGCAACAAGGACACCAGTGGTAGAGGTGAGCACATTCTTGAATTTCTCCTATCTAACAACTTGGAGATCCTGAATAGGGGTGATGAACCTACATTCAGGAATAGTAGAAGGGAAGAAGTAATTGACATAACTTTTGGTTCCATGATGATGGGAAGTTACGTCAAATAGTGGCATGTGGTCCTGGAGCCATCCTCATCAGATCACATGTATATTAAATTCAAGGTTGAAATGGGAACCAGACGGACCATGGCCTATAGGAACCCCAGGAAAACGGACTGGGAGACATATAGAAGAGACCTTGACTTCAGCCTATCGGAAATTAAAACTTCAGTAAGGAATCCAGCAGAGTTAGGGAAGTAGCAGAGGCCGTAACCTCTGCTATAGTGACCTCATACCAGGACAACCGCTCAATCACCAAGAAGTGCACAAATAGGAGTGTGCCTTGGTGGAATAATAACCTGGAAATGCAAAGGAAACAGGTACGAAGACTGTTTAACCTTGCAAGGCACAAAGTACAATGGGCAAAGTATCGTGAGGCCCTTGTCAATTACAACCTTGCCATCAGACGGGCAAAGGAGGTATCCTGGAAGGTTTTCTGTGAGGAAGTGGAGGGCACGGCTGCTCAAGCGAGACTTCATAAAATCCTCACTAGGGTACCAACTAATCCAGGAGGAACATTGTGGAAGGTGGATGGGGAGTATTCAAAGACAGCACATGAAACGCTGGAACTGCTCCTCAAGACTCACTTTCCTCAATATACTCTGGGGGATAACTCAGACCAGAATGCGATTCCTGAGACACAATGGTTCTCAGGTATTCGCTTAGAGGACTGGGATTTGGCCAAGGAGTGTGTCGATCTCAGTAAGGTCCGATGGGCGGTGGGAACATTTCAACCGTTCAAGTCACCTGGCCTTGATGGAATCTTTTCAGCTCTCCTACAACAGGCGGGAGAAAATCTTATTAGATTCCTATGCAGGTTCTTAAGACATTGGAAAAGCTGGTTAATGTGCATGTTGGAGAAAGGAGGTTAAGTAGGGCTCCTCTATATTCAAACCAACATGCATATCAGCCAGGTAAATCATGTGAGACAGCTCTTCACCAACTCGTTGGGAAGGTGGGTTAAGCACTACACTTTCAGGAAATAGCCCTCTGTATCGTTCTGGACATCGAGGGGGCTTTTAGCAACACGACCTTCGATTCCATGGTTAGGGCAGCAGAGGTGCATGACCTAGGGACCACAATATGTAGGTGGACTAGGGCCATCCATGCTCAGTGGAAGAAAGGTAGAAGCTACCATGATGAGTGAAAAAATGGTAATCAACACCAATAGGGGTTACCCGCAAGGAGGAGTTCTTTCCCCTTTAGTGTGGAATCTAGTGGTGAATGATCTCATTGGAGAATTAAACTCTAGGCAGTACTTTTGACAAGGATACGCAGATGATCTTGTCATAGTAATACTTGGCAAATTTGCTGACACAGTAAAGAATATGGCACAAGGTGCTTTGGACATTGTGCAAGACTGGTGCAGAAAACAGGATCTGGGGGTTAGTCCTAAGAAGACTGTTGTTGTACCATTCACAAAGAAGCATATACAACATTCAAGTTGGAATCTAAAGCTTTTCAATGACGTGCTACCTGTGAAGGGGACAGTGAAATATCTAGTGGTTACCCTAGATGAGAAACTGACATGGACCCCTCACATCAGGAATATTTGCTCCAAGGCAAAAGGTACTCTTGTGAGTACCAGGAGAGCTTGTGGCAAAAATTGGGGCCTGAGCCCCAAGGGTATGCACTGGATATACACCACAGTGATTAGACCCAGGATCACCTATGGGGCGGTCGTGTGGTGGAAGAAGGTAGAACAGCAGGTTGCTGCTAAGGAGCTTGGTAAGGTGCAGAGATTAGCCTGCTTAGCCATAACACGCGGAATTAGCAGTACACTAACTGCTGGGATGGAAACCATGCTGGATATGCCCCAATTACACCTTTGTGTCAATATGGAGGCAGCGGCTGGTGCATACAGACTCAAATCTGGCAACTACTGGAACTCTTTGGGATATCCAGAATCATACACTAAAATAGGGAGTGAGGTAAATATAAGAAAGGTTGGGGAAATGCCAGCCAACTATATTATAACCCCATACTGCTTCAACAAGCCTTTCAATATAACAATTGGAAGTAGGGAGCAGTGGAAGAAAATAGTTCTACACTGTATGGGGGATATTATCTGGTTCACTGACTGGTCAAAATCGAACCAAGGTGTTGGGGCAGGGGTATATGAGGTGCAGCCAAGACTGGAGGGCGTCATCTCTCTAGGAAAACTGGCCTCAGTATTCCAGGAGGAAATCACTGCCATCAGGGCGTGTGTGGAGGAGAATTTGCGTAGGTGCTACAAAGATCGTAGCATCTATATCTATTCAGACAGCCAGGCACCCCTGAGATCACTGGCAGCTCCTGCAACAATGTCTAAAATTGTTGCAGAATGTCACAGGGTTCGGGTGGAGCTAGGGGAAAGCAATAGAGTAAACCTATTTTGGGTCCCTGGCCACTCGGGGATCAGTGGCAATGAACATGCCGACAGATTAGCCAGGATGGGGGCAGAGACTCCATTTATTGGACCGGAACCTGTCCTCACATTCAAAAGGCAATGATCAAATTGGAGCTACGTAACTGGCTCAGAAGACAGCACGTAGAATATTGGACCAAAATCCATCAACAAAAACATGGCAAGGTAATGATGCCAAAGCCATGTTTTAAAAGAGGCTCTGCAATCCTGGGTCTGAACAGGAGAGAGATTAGACTCATGGTTGTATTGCTGACAGGCCATGGGAATTTCAAAAAACACCTACGTACAATGGGAATAATGGAAGAGGACCCTAAATGTAGGATCTGTGATGACGGTGATGAAACTGGATCACATCTAATCTTCGAATGCATCGCATTGGAGAATAAAAGGAACAGAATATTTGGGACAACCAGACCCGAAGAAATTGTGTTTAGTAAAGAACTGGTAAAGGGACTCCTTGCACTGTTCAAGGGCATTGGTTGGCTTTACTAGATATACAGGGAGCGATACCGCACAATAAACTTAGTTTCGGTGCGGGAAGTGGCGGGTTGGTCCAAGACTGTTTTGGTTTCCCTGGAAAAATCAATCAATCAATCAATCAATCTACCTGTACTCGAACAGTTGTAATTAACAGGTTTTCTTTCTTTATATCATTTCTATTTCCTTTTGGTCCATTTCGCCTTTCAGAATTGCCTTTGAGTGGCTTGGTTCATGTTGTAAATCTCTGTTTGAATAAACTGTGTAATATTTGTACCCGTGGCGGTCGAATGGCTGGGACTAGAACTTGTTTGCTCCTCGGCAGTGTGCTATCTTGTTTATGTTCCAAGGGCGTGTACCTACAAGCTAGTCCTGAGCAGATTGTATATTGTAATTTACCTGTTTAAGTTTCAATGCCGTCTTTCCAAGTATGTTAAATTAATGGGATCCTTTTTTGAAACACATTTTGGTATTTCTTGTTATTTGGTACCTTCAAAATTCTTGTAAATTTGATTTCATTTTTTCAAATGCGCCGCTAAGCCCTTTAGGTTTTCGGCATTTCTTTTCCATAACTAACCATCATGTTTGGACTATTACAGTAATATCTAAATGTTTGTCTGCCCGAAGTGTTTGTGATTCACCTGTCAAATATTTTTATCAGGCCCACTTCATCAGTTAAATGGTGATTCTGTATTAAGTCTTAATTTTATCGCCCTCTTCCAATCCTATGTTTTAGGTATTGCTCAGAATGTATTTCTAGATTTAAAATTTGGTTTAATAGTGATGGTTTTAAGTTGGGCCATTCTGTCTTAACCTTATTGGGCCGCTTGCTTTATCAATTATACAGGCCGTTGAATTTTCTTATGATCTCATAACGATTCTATTTTACTTAATGTAAAGTCCTTGAGCCTTCTTGTTATTTGTTATTTTAGGGTTTAAGGGCTTATGTTGTGTTGTTTATGCATCATGTTAGGCGCGTAGTCTCCTAAAGAAAAACTGTTTGGGAATGTTCGGAGATTGCTTGAATTTCACTCTTGTTAAAGGTGGCCTACCTGCCGTAGCTTAATCCATACCCTTGAAAACTATTGCAAATTTGGTCAATATGTTAATAACATTAGTTATTGTAA
Source organism: Locusta migratoria (assembly GCA_026315105.1). NCBI lineage: Eukaryota > Metazoa > Arthropoda > Insecta > Orthoptera > Acrididae > Locusta > Locusta migratoria. Next base: position 283,015,451 of record CM048745.1, on the reverse strand, counting down.
ATTAATATGTTCATATGCGCCGCTAAGCCATTATGGTTTTCAGCTTTTTTTTCGTGATTGACCATTTGCTTTCTTTTACTGTTCCATCAATACTAAAGGAATTATCTACTAAAGCCACCAACTTTGACAAATGTGTTTTCTTCAAATGTTCAAATGTTTGTAGAGCTTATGGGACTTAACTACGGGGTCATCAGTCCCTAAACTTACAAACTACTTATGAACTAGCTTATACTAACGACGGCACAAATATCCATTCCCGAGGGGGAATCCGAACTCCCGACCGTAGTGGCCGTGCAGACTGTGACTGGCGCGCCGCAGAACGCTCGGTCACCGCGGCCGGCTGTGTTTTCATAAATTAATATAAATTGCTATTTTAGTGATTTTAAGTTATAGTCTGGAAAAACCTATTCGTTGATTCCACCTCCTCTTCCGCTTCCACAATTTTCAGGATTACCTAATAACAATTATAATTATGAGGTAACACAACAATGAAAGGGTATAGGGTCCAGTTAAGGTTTTTCCCTTTTGCTAGTAGCTTAGGAGGATTATTTACATCCCTACTGCGCAGCCCCCTCGCGGTGTGTGGCGGAGGGTACACGCGTACCATTGTCACTTCGTCCTATTACAGTCGCGTATGGCTCGCGGAAGAAATGATGCCAGTATGTCTCCGTGTGAGCTCAAATCTCTCTGATTTTATCCTTGTGGTCGTTTCGTGAGGTATACGTAGGTGGAAGCAATATACTGGTCGATTCTTCATGAAACGTTCGCTCTCTGAACTTTGACAGGAGTCCGTACCGCGATACAGAGAGCCTCTCTTGCAGCTTCTGCTACTGGAGTTTCCTAGTCATCTCCGTGACGCTTTCACGCTTACTGAATGAGCCCGTAACGAAGAGTGCTGTTCTCCGCTTTATCTTGTCTATGTCTTCTATTAACCCTGCCTGGTACGTATGTCACACTGATGAGCCATACTCAACCGTTAGCCAAACGAGTGTTTTGTAACCTACTTCGTTATCCGACTACACTTCCTGAAGATTCTTCCAATGAATCTGTTTGGTATCTGCCTTACCCATAATTGATTTTATATGGTCGTACCATTTCAAATCGCCCCTTATGTTTACCCCCAGATATTTTATGGTCGCGGTGTAGTAGCCGTGTGTTCCAAGGCACTTAGCTGTGGAGAACGCCGCTGCTCGTCGTCGGAGGTTCGAGTCCTCCCTCGGGCATGAATGTTAGTGTTGTCATCATCTTAAGTTAGTTTAGGTAGTTTGTAAGACTAGGGACTGATGACCAACGTACTTAAGTCCCTTACATTTACAAAAATTTGAAAATTTTTCTTCAATTCGACGGCCGGAGCGCGATTTGCCTTCAGTGCTTGTCCGACTGCGAATAATTTTATCACTTCAGAAGTAAACGAACTTCACAGATGGTGCGGAGTCCGCACGAACCTCATCCAATTCCGTTTTTCTTTCTGTAGCAGTCCAACCCTTTAAATGAAAGTGTTTAATAGCAGGACAAAAATTGGTTTCCTCATTTTTCAATCGCAGTCGATACTCCGACCGATATTTACAGCTTCTAACAATGCACTGTACGCTGTACTTGTAGAAGTTTTTATTCCATCTTTTGAACAATCAAGCTTTCAACTGTGATAGTGCAACAGGAATGGTCCATTCTTTCATGTGTATTTACCACCCTCGTATTCTCAAGCATGTTTCCATATTGTTGTCCAATCTCTGTAATTTCTGTCGTCTTTAAAACGTCACATCTTAGTAATACGAATTCGGCAACAGTTTCCGAAGAGTCAGTTGGTTCCTCCATAGTGTCGATAATACTTTCAAAGGGTGTTTTGTAATAATAAAATACTCCACTTCCCTAGAACTTTATTCGTGGGGCATAGGAAAACTTTTTGCAGAGATGTTCTTTGCAAGCAGCACATTATGTAGAATGCTTAACAGTTGTGCCCTGCCAGATGTATCGTCTCTTCAATGTCTGCAAAGGTTGGCCCAATTCGTGTTTTGCCGGGCGCGGTGGCCGAGCGCTCTGCGGCGCGCCAGTCACGGTCCGCACGGCCACTACGGTCGGGGGTTTGAATCCCCCTCTCGGGCATGGATGTTTGTGCCGTCCTTAGTATTAGTTAGTTCATAAGTAGTTTGTAAGTTTAGGGACTGATGACCCCGTAGTTAAGTCCCATAACCTCTACATCATTTGAACATTGAGTTCGTGTCTTCTCATGTTGTTGCTCCTTCGCTCCTGCTGAAATGAGTTCTTATATTCCGGTTTTCACTAAAAAGGACTTCATTGTCTCTCTGGGGTATATGTAGGACCACCAACAGTTTATTTATTTATTTTTTATTTTTTTTTTATTTTTTTTTTTTTTTTGGTGGGGTTGTTGCGGTGGGAGGAGGATGGGAGAAATAGGAAGACAAATATTTATCTATTGTGAATTAGTAACTTTTAACAAGGTGTCAAACTTTGCATATGTGTTTGGGGCTTAAAAATTTGCAAAAAGTTCTCTCGACCTTTTTTTTTCATTTCTTACGGAGAAAATCGAGAAATGAAGATTGAAATAGTGACCTCAAGAATAGTTCGTGTGAATGAATGTTTCTTTTGGCTGAGGAAGGAAGGAAAGAAGGGAAGAAACATTAGGGTTTAACGCAATGGGGGATTATGGATACAAATTCTGGGTATGCCAGGAATCACATTTTTAAAAATTGCTCTTCCTTTCTTTAAATGCAAGCTACTATTACTATTGCCATTAAACTGCCGCTGCTAATAATAATAATGACATATTCTATATTTATTCCTTAATTCCAGCTGCACAATTATTTTAATTTTGGTGTTATTTAATTGCGACGAGTCTCGTATCTGCGTTTCGTAATTCTCAAGTCTCGTTCTCTGTCACAGTACAATGTCTTGGGAGTGAGAGAAAACGAGAGTGCCGGCCGCGGTGGCCGAGGGGACTGAGGCGCGCCAGTCACGGTCTGCACGGCCACTACGGTCGGGGGTTAGAATCCCCCCTCGGGGATGGATATTTGTGACGTCCTTAGTATTACCTAGTTCATAAGTAGTTTGTAAGTTTAGGGACTGATGACCCCGTACTTAAGTCCCACAAGCTCTACAAACATTTGAACATTTGAAAACGAGAGTGGAGAAGCGAAACCCCGAAACGAAACTCGTCGTAATTAAATAACACGTAAATAAAAGTAATTGTGCAGCATAAATTAAGGAATAAATATTAATATGACATTTACTGATTTAATATATGCTGCGGACCCATCTGAAACGAAATGAAATAATAATAATGCCACTCACTTTTATTTAAAAACCTGAGCCCCTCCACGCTCGAACTAACGTGGTGACCAACTCAGTAGGTCCTCTTTAACGTCTGCATTTGTTAGTAAGTTAATGTTACCCCAGGAGCGTAAGAGTGTGATGTTAACCATACGTCTGGGTGTGATTACCTATTATTTCCGTTCATCGGGAGAAAGAAGTGCACGAAAAGCTTTTCTAAAAATGAGCGGTTTTAAGGACAGAGGGGAAAAAGTGCTAAAGCAAGCGCCTAGGGAAAAACATACCCCTGAAAAGGTCAGGTATCGTGCTACCGCGGTACCATTAGCCACTGCAAAGTTCGTCACACTGTTCCTCAAATACGTTTTCACGTATTTGAGGCAAGAGAAATCTTTTCTCAACTTAACACTTGTTGTGTTGACCCATCATTTCAGTTCTACTTATTGAAGTTTCAGGCTCCAAATTGGTCGAGCGTTTCGTAAAATTTAAAAAGTCGATCAGTTAATCTTCATCTCTTATATTTTTCACGTAAGCAATACATTGAGACACGGTATTACTGCAAAACGATACATCATATGTATTTTGGTTTTTCTTTTGTGAATAATGTTGAAAACCAGTTCAGTCTTCGAAAATAAGCTTTCAAAAACAGAGAGAAGAAAAACAAACACAAAAGTTCACGAGACTATTTTTGAAACCACTGGCTTCTCTTGTAGCAGTTAAACCAGTCTGGACTGTGAATTATTTCATTTAAAACTGCCATTATATCATTTGACTAGCTCCGGACTGGCGTTACTGTTCCATCTCGTTATACTGTTCTCCGGAATTTGTTTACCAACAATACTGTACAGAATTGCTGTGTGTTAGAAAAACCGATGGAAGAAAGCAGGAATACGCAGAAGTGTGTAGAAAAAAACTTATTGTTTTTATACAGCAGAAGCTCTGCTACAAAACTAAATCCAAACGATGCGCACAACAGTGAGTAAAAAGAGCTTGGGGGCAATTTCAGTCACCTTTGCTTACAGACCATTTATTTGTCCTGCCAAAACAGAAGCACCTTAATACGTTTGGGCCACCAGTTTATTCTTCATATCGTGATTTTAAAATACGCTTTTTAGCACAGTTCAAAAAATGTTCAAATGTTTGTATAGTCCATGGGACTTAACTACGGGGTCATCAGTCCCTAAACTTACAAACTACTTATGAACTACTTACGAACTAGGACGGCACAAATATCCATGCCAGAGGGGGGATTCGAACCCCCGACCGTAGTGGCCGTGCAGACCGTGACTGGAGCGACTTAGTCCCCTCGGCCACCGCGGCCGGCAGCACAGTTCACCTTGTGCATAAGACTAAAGATCTGCAATTTTAAAAGTATTTTTATTCTACTTCAAAGTACATATCTCAAAGCCACAAAATCACTTCTGTCCAAAAGAAATTTTCTTCAAGTGTGTATCTTACGATATCGAACCACAGGTCCTTTAATGTTCTTAGCACACTCTATATACTGCTATTAGAGTAGATAATCACTTTCATTCGTGAAACTAATTTATATGCAGTCACATATTCGCCCCTCATATAATGTATATCACGAATATTGTACGACGCAAAACTTAGATATACTTACAATTAGATCGAAGTAATTGTATATTCCTGAGACAGATCCTGTCTAGATTTATCAGTGGTGATGAATCCTAGCTCTGAAGCCAATTTTGCAGTTCTATGCTACAACCTATATATTTTTCAGATTCGCCATTAATAAACAGTTTAGTATTACATACATTTTTTCCGAAGCTCACTGTTTCTCTAACTTTTGTGATCTCATGCGAATACTTAGATTTGCGCCAAAGTTACAGTTTAGTGTATTCTCCCACAGTTTAAATCACAACAGGGGTACTTATTTGGGTCATACATAGGTTTTTAGAATAGCTAGGGACTGTGACTGCTGTGTACTGATGCAGGCCGAGTAGGTGACTCTTCACTCGCAGCTTCAGGCGGCGTTGGCTTCGTTGGAAACGCTTGATACTGTGCTTCTGTTGTGCTATCCAATCGGCCTGCGGCTGTGGCCAGCCCAGTCACTGCCCCCCCCCCCCCCCTCAATCTGTGGTGGATTGGGGGGTCTCCTCAGCGCATGTCAGGCGGCGGTAAGACTTCCCGGGGGACCGAAGTGGAGGCCTCCCCGATTAGTCTTTGCCGGCCGCGGTGACAGGCGCTCCAGTCACGGTCTGCACGGCCACTACGGTCGGGGGTTCGAATCCCCCCGCGGGCATGGATATTTGTGCCGTCCTTAGTCTTAGCTAGTTCATAAGTAGTTTGTAAGCTTAGGGACTGATGACCCCGTAGTTAAGTCCCATAAGTTCTACAAACATTTGAACATTTTTGATCAAATGCGTTTAAGCTATATGGAAAACAGAAACACACTAATTTCCATAGTTTAATCAGTTTGCTTCATAGACGGGACATTCACATAATTTCATTCGTAAGTTCAAACAGTAACAGTGCACGTGACATATGACAAGTGATACATTATTGTACGTTTCAATATGTAGAGTCTAAGCTGAACAAACCAGCTCCTAAACTTCGATAACAGCTACCAGCTAATACTCCATTAACGTAATATTCTTTGACTATCTACTCAGTACTAATGACCAATTAGATTAGATTAGATTAGTACTTGTTCCATAAATCATAATTACGACACTTCGTAATGATGTGGAACGTGTCAGGTTAATGAAAGGTGTCTTTACAAATTATTACCTTGTACTAAATACAATAATTTTTTTATTTATGTATTTTTTCATTTTTTTATTTTCTTCAGATTTACTAATTTATATCTAAAAATTTATCTATAGTATAGAAGGAGTTGCCATTCAGAAATTCTTTTGATTTATTTTTAAATGCTAGTTGGCTATCTGTCAGGCTTTTGATGCTGTTTGGTAGGTAACCAAAGACTTTTGTGGCAGCATAATTCACCCCTTTCTGTGTCAAAGCTACATTTAACCTTGAATAGTGAAGATCATTCTTTCTCCTAGTGTTGTAGTTATGTACACTCCTATTGCTTTTGAATTCGGTGGGACTGGTAATAACAAATTTCATAAGTGAATATATATATTGTGAAGCCACTGTGAAGATCCCTAGCTTTTTAAATAAGTGTCTGCAGGATGATCTTAGATGGGCTCCAACAATTATTACACGCTTTTGTGCAATGAATACTATTTTACTCAATGATGAATTACCCCAGAAAATGATGCCATACGAAAGCAGAGAATGAAAATAAGCATAGTAAGCTAATTTACTGAGATGTATATCACCAAAATTTGCAATTATCCTAATAGCATAAGTAACTGAACTTAAATGTTTCAGCAGATCTTTAATGTGTTTTTTCCAGTTCAACCTCTCAGCAATGCATATACCTAAAAATTTTTGAATATTCTAAATTTGCTACAGATGTCTGATCAAAGTCTAACGTCAAATTAACATTATCTCGTTAAGAAATAAGTACGAATTCTAGGAGAGTAACGTAACTGAAACAGAAAAGACCTCACAGTCTCAGTGCAGAGTATAGCGATGGCGCCGTACAGGCGAGTAGCGGGTTTGCATCATGTGCTGGCGCTCTCTGCTCTGTCTGCGGCGTTAGTCCAGGACCTTTATGAATTGAATAGGAAAACATTAGGGGAGAGATGAAACCTTTTGTGATAGTCTCAGTTCGATGGAATAGTTAACATACTAAAAGTCCCTGAAGCTTTGGTTTTGACGTCATCTATATGGCCGACCTAAATATTTGTGCTGTCATCTTTGAACGGCTATAAATTCCCATGAATTAACATAAAAAGGTCATTTTTGCGCCAAATTACAGAGGAAGGGGTGCAAGATTATTATGTAGCAGTATATAACGTATATATAACATTCCTCCTGAGTTATATTAATCGAAAAGGAGAAAAAAAAATTTCAAACATTTTTTGGAGTTTCTCGATAAATAACTGTGTGATTATGAAACAAATTGACAATTTCTTTCATTAATCATGTAGCGGATTCTTAGAGATTTAAAACAATACCAATATGATTTTCCTACCATTGATAATAAGGGAAGTATCAATTTGTTTACCGAAAGGTGTAACGTTCACAAGTCAGACTCATGTTCTGCATCACAGTTTTCCCACACTTTCTCAGGAGCAGCTTACACTTTAGTAGAATAGTGACATAATGTGAGTGTGTATCAAGTGGAGTGCCAAATTGTGTGTGCAGTACTATGAAAAATTTAGCATAATACTGCTTTTTGTCCGTGCTGAGTGCACAGGTGACTGGGGATTGCATGTATAAATGATAAAAAAATGATTCCTTTTTTCCATGCAGATGGCCACCTTGTATATGCAAAGTGCGCGCATTTATACATAGAACAGATGTCAGAAGCCAGACTGACACCACGAAAGTTGCAAAAATTTTTCACCACCATCTGGTGGCCTGACACATGGACGTGGGATAACGAGTGGTGCAGGGGATGATTGCATATACAGAGCTCATTCAGCACTTTGAGAAATTTTGTGGTATAGAAGTAACCTCCTCTGACCAACACGTTCAGCTAAAAAAAAAAAAAAAAAAAAAAAAAAAAAAAAAAAAAAAATCACAAGCACGTTATAATATCGAGTCTTCAAAAGTGGTGGCGTGGTTCGCCTCACATTCCCCGTTCACAAATCGTTCTGGGCTCATATCATTGTCAAGTGGTATCACAGTAAGTGAGGCTATTAACTGTGACGATGCAGTTAATGTCGGCAAATCTGCAGTTGGGCGAATTGTACGGAAAACATTCACGGATGTTCATCTATATCGAAGTGACAAGATGCGGACATTAGCACACATGACTAGCACTGTCAAGATCAACGATGACATTGTTACACCTATTAACACCATGCATCTATTCTTCAGATTTATTTGTGTTGCTAAAACTGATGAGGACCTCCAGAAATGCTTAAGCCATGAACTGACAACTCATCCCTTATCCTTTTTTGATGATTATTAAACGAGAAAACCACAAAACTCCATTTTGTATGATGTATTAGATAACAGTATATCAAGTGACAAGCATCTCTCACCTCCTCAAGATTCTGCCTATGTTGCAGATGGTGGATATTTATTGCGAGGAGTTGTTTGGTCACAATGTTTGACTTACAAAGAAATATGGACTGTACGTAAATTATGTGAGGAAACATTTTTGGTAATAACTGCGTTGTCGTTTTTGGTGGTTATTCACGCCCAGCAGAAAAGGCGATGAGCAGAGACGTCAGGAACAGTGTGCCAAGACAAATTTCTGAACAATTCTGGAAATAAGGAATGATTTATTGTTGGTTTACGAAGTCATCTGGAATTTGGTAATATTTTGACGCGGCAATCACAGGATGATGCTGATAAACTGATTGTTGGAACAGCACTGGAGATGGCAAAAGAGAAGGCGACAGGTTGGTACAGATGTCGTCTTTCTAATTGCACTTGCTCCTGGTTACGTTCCCATTTACTTTCAGAAGACGTCTGTGGAAAAAGGCCCTTACTACGGTCGGGGGTTCGAATCCCCCCTCGGGCATGGATATTTGTGCCGTCCTTAGTTGTAAGAGGTTCATAAACAGTTTGTAAGTTTAGGGACTGATGAACCCGTAGTGAAGTCCCACAGACTCTACAAACATTTGAACATTTGAAAAGGCCCTTCACGAATTTATGATATTATATCTCTCCAAGAAGCAATTGGATATTTATGTCAAGGTATGTTTTTTTGCATGCTGTATCCGGATGTGACACGACATCGTCCTTGTTTGGCCAAGGGAAGAAGACAGCATTCAAACTCCTCCAAACACAGCCTAATTTACGGCAAATTACTTTCAATATTACAACAAAAATTCTCAAGAAGTAACTGGAGCAGGAGAGCAATTTCTGTTAGCAATGTATGGTGCACCTCAAGGAACGACGTCATTAAATAGTCTTAGATATCAGCGTTTTCTAAAACCTGTGGTAACACGTCCAATTACCAGATAGATCTTGCTCGACTTCATCCAACATCTGCGGCAGCAAGAGAGCATTCAAAACGTGTTTATCTTTAGGTGCAACAGTGGAGGAGCAAAGAGTTGCTATCTACTTCATGAGGATGGGTCTCTAAAAATAGTTTTCTACAGCCAGCTTTAACTCTAGACCCTCCTGCCCCCGACTTCATCTTAAAGTTAATATCTTGCAAGTGTGAATCTGCATGTGAACGAAATTGTCGTTGTTGCAGTGTTGGTTTACAGTGTTCTGTTTTGTGTAGATATTGCAATGGCAGTGGGTGCAGCAACTCAAATATTCTCAATTTTGTATGATGAACCTTCTGTGCAGGAGTGCGATGAGAAAGACGATTCAGATGTTTAGGACGTGATTCACATTTTTCACAGCAAATTTATGAAGACATTCAGCTACTTATATTGTAACAATTTTATTCGTGTGTGGTACTTCGTATTGGCATTCATAGTGCAATCTGTTTATTTTTTGGCACGTTATGTGTTAATTATTGCTGGTCAGAGTGCACCCTTATTAGTTGATTCAATGACAAAATAATATTATTAGTAATGGTTCCTTTTTGACAAAATAATTTACGTCTCACCTTTAACCAGGTAGTACAACTGGTAGATATAAACACATATATGTATATATAAATGAATGAATCTATATCATTCGTGTAAATTTGTAATACAAATCAACGCTTTGTATATTTAAATATATGTTATTTATTTTTGTAAAGATAAACGCTGAGATGTGTGCAATGTTTATAGAAACAGTCGTTTCACTATCTTTTGAAAATATTCACGTGAACTTGCAAATGTTGAACAAGGTTTTAAGATATATCTCCTATAATTCTAACATCCTGTCTGACTAGTGAATAATCACACCGTACAGTAAATACTTGCAGATAACTCCCTTATTATTAATGATAGGAAAACCATACCACTATTGTTTTAAATCCCTAAGAATCTTTTACATAATTAATTTTTAAAATATTATAATTTCCTTGCATAATTACGCAGTTATTAATAGATCAACTTCAAAAAAAGGTTACAAAAATTATATTTTTTTTAGTTTTTGTTAGCACAGCTCATAAGAAATGTTATATACACATAATTTGTTGCTATATAAACGTATTTCAGCTTTTCCTCCATAATTTGGCGCAAAAAGGACCTTTTTATGTCAGTCCTGTGAGAATTTATAGCCGTTCTAAGATTACTCTATAGTTTCTTAGGCCGCCATATTGATGACGTCATAACCGCGATTCCACAGCCCGGAGCTTCGGGGACTTTTAGTATGTTAGCCAGGCCATCAAAGTGAGACTGTTGCAAGAGGTTTCGTCTCTCCCCTAATTTTTTCCTATTCATGCCCTTTTATGCATAAAGGTCCTGGATTATGTCTCCGTGTCGCCCCTTCGGGTGTATGTTGGCAGCCTGCTACCGCCTCTACAGCCTCTCTGCGTTGGCACTGGTCCTCTACCTAGACTACAAAGCGATCAGGCACCTATACTTTTTAAGAAGTGGGATCACTAACCTGTTTATTCGTAACCATTACCACCCCCGCTGACATGCTTCGCTGCTGGACTCAAACTGAGAAATCTTTTGAGGAACTTATTGAAGATATTCAAGTGCCAGACGTCCTTTTCGGGTGTGACGTGAGGCCAGATAACGATACCCCAAGGATCTTCCTTATAACTGCATCATCTCTAAGTTCCTCGTAAAGACTGTAGAGCATCGGGTACTATTTAGCAGTACGACACCATTTCTATTTAGCTATCTTCGTGCCGTTTCTGGTCACGCTACAGTTTGTGGCACTTTGTACGGCTGTCCACAAAAGCTTCAGATCACTCAACTCCTCATTTGTGGCAGATATACATTGCCAGATTCTACAGTGTCGACGGCTGGACTTGCCGAGTATGTTGAGAAGATATGTAGGCGACCCAGTTTCCACAGCCAAGCAATCTCGCCTCGTACAGAGACTGACGCCACGTAAACGACTACGAGATTCAACTTCAGCACATGAAACTAAGCAGTGTCGCCTCCTCTTTGAATGACGAGTACGCAGTGATAATCGCTGCCTTAGTAATACAGAACCTTATGACGATCATCATGTTCACGGGCTTTTTAATTACACTCATTTAACGCTTTCGCTCTTCAAATGGTATTTACCATATGCAACATAGTAGTAATAATTCTACAAATCATGTCCTTAGTTGCAGCCTCTCAGTTCACGTCGTCAGAAGCAAGTAAGACAGCTACATTCGCCGAAGCACGAGGCCAACGAGAAAGACAAGCCACGGCGAGCCTGTCAAATCACGTAAGCAAGGTAGGGCTGAACCAGTGCGATCGCTAGCTGAGTGGCCCGCCACTATGCGCTGTGGGCTTTGTCCTAGCAGCCGGCCAACCAGCTAGCGATCTCGCCGGCTCTGGTCTACCTTGCATACGTGATTACGTGACACGGCCGCTACGGTCGGGGGGTTCGAATCCGCATTCGGGCATAGATGTTTGTGTCGTCTTTAGAATAAGGTAGTTCATAAGCAGTTTGTAAGTTTAGGGACTGATGAACCCGCAGTTAAGTCTCTTAAGCTTAACAACCACCCCCATGAACCACAGACATTGCCGAGGTAGGGTGGCTTGCGTGCCTCAACGATGCAGACAGCCGTACCGTCGGTGCAACCACAGCGGAGGGGTATCTGTGGAGAGGCCAGACAAACGTGTGGTTCCTGAAGAGGGGCAGCAGCCTTTTCAGTAGTTACAGGGGCAACAGTCTGGATGATTGACTGAGCTGGCCTTGTAACATCAGCTAATGTGGCTTTGCCACGCAGCTAGTGCGAACGGCTGAAAGCAAGGGGAAACTACAGCCGCTACTTTTCCCGAGGACATGCAGCTCTACTGTATGAACATATGATGATGGCATCCTCTCGGGTAAAATATTCCGGAGGTAAAATAGTCCCCCATTCGGATCTCCGGGCGGGGACTACTCAGGAGGATGTTGTCATCAGGAAAGATAATACTGGCATTCTACGGATCGGAGCGTGGAATGTTAGATCCCTTAATCGGGTAGGAAAATTAGAAAATTTAAAAAGGGAAATGGATAGGTTGAAGTTAGATAAGTGGGGATTAGTGAAGTTCGGTGGCAGGATGAACAGGATTTCTGGTCAGGTGAGTACAGGATTATAAATACAAAATCAGTTGGTGGTATCACAGGAGTAGGACTGATAATGAATAAGAAAATATGAATGCGGGTAAACTACTATGAGCAGCACAGTGATCGCGTTATCATTGTCAAGATAGATACGAAGCCAACACCGACAACAGTATTACAGGTTTATATGCCAACTAGCTCTGCCGATGATGAGGAGATCGAAGAAATATATGAGGAGCTAGAGGAAATTATTCAGACAGTTAAGGGAGAGGAAAACTTAATTGTGATGGGAGACTGGAATTCGGTAGTAGGAAAAGGAAGAGAAGGAAAAATAGTAGGTGAATATGGACTGGGCAGGAGGAATGAAAGAGGAAGTCGCCTGGTAGAATTTTGCACGGAACATGATTTAAGCATAACAAACACGTGGTTTAAGAATCACAAAAGAAGGTTGTATACGTGGAAGAGACCAGGAGACACAGGAAGGTATCAGATAGATTTTATAATGGTAAGACATAGATTCCGGAACCAGGTCCTAAACTGCAAGACATACCCAGGGGCAGATATAGACTCTGACCATAACTTGTTGGTTATGAACTGTAGGCTGAAACTGAAGAAACTACAAAAAGGTAGGAAAATAAGGAGATGGGACTTAGATAAATTGAAGGAAAGTGAAGTTCTGGAGAATTTCAGAGGGAGATTTAGGCAACAATTGACAGAAACAGGGGGAAATAAAACAGTAGAAGAGGAATGGGTAGCACTGAGAGACGAAATAGTGAGGGCAGCAGAGGACAAAATAGGTAGGAAGGCAAGACCAACAAAAAGTCCTTGGATATCACAGGAAATACTAAATTTAATAGATGAAAGGAGAAAATATAAAAATGCAGTAAATGAAACAGGCAAAATGGAGTACAGACGACTAAGAAATGAGATTGACAGGAAGTGCAAAATGGCTAAGCAGGAGTGGCTAGAAGCCAAATGCAAATCTGTAGAAGAATGTATAAGAAGGGGAAAAGTAGATACCGCCTACAGGAAAATAAAGGAGACGTTTGGGGACAGGAAGGGCAGCTCTACGAATATCAAGAACTCGGATGGGAAACCAGTTCTCAGCAAAGAAGGGAAAGCTGAAAGGTGGAAAGAGTACATAGAGCAACTCTACAAAGGAAATGAACTTAGAGACGATGTTGTAGGAAGGGAAGAGGAAATAGATGAAGATGAAATAGGAGATACTGTACTGAGAAATGAATTTGACAGAGCCTTGAAAGACCTAGGTCGGAACAAGGCCCCAGGAGTAGATGACATACCCGCAGAGCTATTAAAGTCTCTGGGAAAGCCAGCCATGACAAGACTATTTGAACTGGTGTGTAGGATGTATGAGACAGGCGAAATACCCTCAGACTTTAAGAAAAATGTAATAATCCCCTTTCCAAAGAAATCAGGCGCAGACAGGTGTGAAAATTACAGAACCATCAGTTTGGTAAGTCATGGTTGCAAAATTTTAACACGAATTATCTACAGGAGAATGGAAAAGCTGGTAGAAGCTGACCTCGGGGAAGATCAGTTTGGATTCAGGAGGAACGTAGGAACCCGGGAGGCAATACTCACTTTACGTCTTATCTTAGAAGATAGATTAAGGAAAGGCAAACCAACATTTTTAGCTTTTGTAGATTTGGAGAAAGCTTTTGACAATGTTGACTGGAATACACTCTTTCAAATTCTGAAGTCAGCAGGGGTGAAATACAGGGAAAGGAGAATTATTTACAACTTGCACAAAAGCCAGACCGCAGTTATTAGACTCGAAGGGCATGAAAGGGAAGCATCAGTTGGGAAGGGAGTAAGACAGGGTTGTAGCCTTTCTCCAATATTATTCAATTTGTACATCGAGCAGGCGGTGAAGGAAAGTAAGGAAAAATTTGGAATAGGGATTAAAGTTCAGGGGGAAGAAATAAAAACATTGCGTTTTGCTGATGACATTGTAATTCTATCAGAGACAGCAAAGGACCTGGAAGAGCAGTTGAATGGAATGGACAGTGTGTTGAAGAGAGCGTATAAAATGAACATTAACAAGAGCAAAACAAAAATAATGGAATGCGGTCTTAGAAAATCAGGCGATGCTGAAGGAATTAGATTAGGTAACGAAACAATGAAGGTGGTAGATGAGTTTTGTTACTTGGGTAGTAAAATAGCATGCGATGGCCGTAGTACAGAGGATACAAAATGCAGAATGGCAATGGGAAGAAAAACATTTTTGAAAAAGAGAAATTTGCTAACATTGAATATTAATTTAAGTGTAAGGAAGTCTTTTCTGAAGGCATTTGTGTGGAGTGTTGCCTTGTACGGGAGTGAAACTTGGACGATAAGCAGTGTGGACAGGAAGAGAATAGAGGCTTTTGAAATGTGGTGCTACAGAAGAATGCTGAAGATTAGGTGGGTAGATCGCATAACTAATGAAGAGGTACTGAACCGAATTGGTGAGAAAAGGAATTTTTTGCATACCCTGACTAAAAGAAGGGATCGCTTGGTAGGACACATTCTTAGACATAGGGGAATCGTAAATTTAGCATTGGATGGAAGTGTGTGGGGTAAAAATCGCAGAGGGAGACCAAGATACGCGTATAGTAAGCAGATTCAAATAGATGTGGGTTGCCGTTCTTATGAGGAGATGAAAAGGCTTGCTCAGGATAGAGTAGTATGGAGAGCTGCACCAAACCAGTCTCCGGACTGAAGACCATAACAACACAAGCTTAACAAACATTTGAACATTGTTGGAAAATATTTGTGTAGATTTCAATGCAAGTACATGGTCTAAACGAGTTGCGAGACATACAGTGACTAGTACTTCTTATGACGAACAATCATGACCATGGATTTACATCTGTCGTTAATGTGTTGTAACAACTGTTCTCATGAAGTCTAGTATACATTTATCTCGTGTTTACTAAACCTATTAAGGCTATAAGCTTATAAAATTGCTGTTAAAGGGTTTGGCTGTAAACATTGATGGAGGAAATTTTAGTATAAAGACGAAAGTGACAACAAAGTACTGCAGTTAAAAATGCGCCTAAGTCATCTGCCACAAAAGAATTCCACATCGAAATA
This sequence comes from Locusta migratoria, assembly GCA_026315105.1. NCBI lineage: Eukaryota > Metazoa > Arthropoda > Insecta > Orthoptera > Acrididae > Locusta > Locusta migratoria. Next base: position 282,999,911 of record CM048745.1, on the reverse strand, counting down.
AGATGTCGTTAATAAATTTCCTTATTGTCATGCTGAAACAAGTAACGTTTGGTACGTGAAATTTGAGTACAAAGACGAAAGTAACAATATAAAAATGCTCCTGGGTCAGCTGCCACAAAAGCATTCCATACGAAATATAGGTATCATTAATAACTTTCGTTGTTGCCACGCTGAAATAAGTACATATTTGTTGCAAAGAGCACAGAAATATACAAGTGAAAAAATTCTGGCTGTCGCTACTGCTTCTACACTTTGCACTGTTGCATGTCTACCATGCTCGATCAAGTATTTCAGCAACAAATGAAAATGCTTTTACAGAAGTTGTATACACTCAAAAGTGTGGTTTCGTGAATCACACGAGGTAGAAAACTGAGCAATTTTTTATGGCGTGTACTTCAAGGGAATTGCAGGATAGGTCATCTGACGCTTCACTCTTGGGACAGATAAGAGCCATCAGCCAGGAATTTTGTTTGAGTTTAGCCAGACTGAGATCAAACAAGGCAGACCATTCGTGTTCTTGCACGAAATACTTGTCGTTTTATCACTTCGATTTGTGTATTTGAAATGCTTCTCACACTTTAGGCATATTTCATCAGCAAAAATTGTATAGGCAATACACATTAAATACAATATAAACTAAATACTACACTTCAAGCTCAACAACAAGATACGATAGACATACTCCTCTCAAGTGTACTGACCACCAAAAATATGGCGACCGAGTTTATAGAAGTTGCCGCAAAGACCGCTGTAACTCGTGTGTTAGTCACTTTCTCGTTGGGCAGCAGACTGCTCCATTTGCACCATCAACAGAAGAGGCTCCGCTAACGATATATTACACCTTTGACATCGCTGGCAATACATTCTTCACAACGCTGGTTACTGCTCTGAGGGACAGCAACAGGTGTAAACATGTAACGCTTTTGTATTGGTTGTGAATAAATAGTTGCCGCTATTTAAGTTCCAACCCTCATATATGACAAATTCATGATGATTGGTCTGACAAAGTCTAGAGTAAGGTAGTCCTTGACATGCGTCATACGAAATGTAGACCTAATTCAAAATATTTATTTATCCAACAACAGCCGTAAATCTATATTACTTTATTTTTGCAACCGCTCTCGGTATACCATCTTCGGGTCATGTCATACCAACCATCCATTCAAGTGAACAGTCAAAGTCGCCATATATAACGGTTTCTTTATATATTTCCATTCGCCATTCACTGAACACAATACTAATCCTGTATTTGTTCTTCCCAAAACAACTGGAACCTGTTTTAATGCCATCGGTTTTTATAGCGTATTTATTTTTATTCTTTATTTATATTTGCGTTCGCAAGACCATATTGAACGTCCCCCCCCCCCCCTCCCAGGAGATCACGGTTCTGTCGTATGTGTGTGGCGAGCACGGGGCCCCTAGCTAATGCAGTCTCCCTTCCTTCCTTACTTCCCAGCCTGCATTTCCTTTCCCCCTCCCGTCCTTTCCTATTCTCACTCCTTCTCCTCCCCACCGGGGACTGATAACCTTAGCAGTTTAGTCCTCCTATCCCAACCAAACAACCCAACCCATATTGAGGAGCAAGTCTCCATGGTCATGAAACGAGTTAGTACATAAAATCATAACAAAAGAGTAGTAATAGATAAAATGAAACGTATAGCAATCCAATGCACACAAGTCTAAGCGTAAGTATAAACAATCTACAACATAATAAAGGCATTAATTTATAATTTATTTTTTTATGTTCCAAAATTCCTCGACGGAAGAGAAAGAGTGAATAATGAGAAAACTCTTCAGTTTAGACTTGAAAGTGGATTACTACTAAGCTTTTTGAATTGTTGTTGCAGCTTATTGAAAACAGATGCGGCAGAATACTGCACGCGTTTCTCCACAAGCATCTAGGAGATATGATCCATATACAGATCCCATTTCAGACCAGTATTAACTGAGTGAAAACTGCTAACTCTTTCGATAAGCAAAATTTTACAACAAAAGGACATTAAAGGAAATACATACTGAGTGGCCAATGTCAGAGGGTCCACAAGAGGTTCACGAGCTCATACCAAATAAGCCCGTATCTATGCAATAAATGCTGTTTTTGATTCAGCGGAATTACCCAAAATAATAACGCTTAACAGATTCACTTAAGAAATACATCATAACCAAAGTGTCCACTGTGACTCGATGGTAAAAATTAGATGATGGTCCAGCACATCATATTTTTTATCATTTATCAGACACAACTCGCACTCATCAGTGAGTAGACTCAGCATGTATTGAACCATGTTACCTTCCAGGCGTTCCTCGCAACCCTTTCAGGCGTTCCTCGCAACCTTCTCGCATCTCTCGGTGCGGAATTGTTTATACGGTTATTGTAAACAGGCCACTAGGAGCTAATTGATTGTGTGGAGGCGAAAGCTGCTGTATGGATCGATACGCATCTCCCAATCGCCTGACATCGCTCACTTGTGCTGCACTTTCCTACGATAAACTACTTGCCATAATTGGTAGGTAGTACTCGTCCACTAACTGACATTATAAAGCAAATTTTTCAATATTTTGTGGCTCATGACATCAAACGAAAATTTCGCTGAAGTTGCTGTAACGTCTTCACGTTTCATGAGACTTCATCTACATCTACATAGATACTCTACAAATCAGATTTAATTCTCAATTCTATTGTAATGTTGTCACTGTACTAACCGCTGGCTGTATGTAACCAAAAGCCATAATAAAGAATTTAAAAAAATCAGATTTAATTGCCTGGCAGAGGGTTCATTAACCCATTTCATAACCTTTCTCTACCGTTCCATTCTCTAATAGGGCGGGGGAAGAAAGAACACCTAAATCGTTTTCGAACTCATTTCTCTTATTGTATTGGAATGGTCGTGTCTCTATGTAGGTGGGTGCTAGCAACATATTTTCACATTCAGAAGTAAAAGTCGGTGATTGAAACTTCGCAATTAGATCTCGCCGCAACGAATAAAGTCGTTCTTTTAATGATTTTCTCCTCAAATCTGGCAAAATTTCCGTCACGCTCTCCCCCCCTGGGTGGAACTGATGCATCTTCGAAGCGTCCTGCCAATGAAACATAAACTTTGCTTCACCTTCCCCACAATATTTTCTATGTGTTCTCTCTAGTTTAAGTTGTTCGTAATTGTAACTCCTGGGTATTTGGGCATTTAACATCAAGTCCTGTATAATTACTTGTGTGTGATTGTTTCACAAGCAACTTGGTGGAAATATGTGCTGTGTGGACGTGTAGAACCTTGTCTACGGGTGTGAGGAGGTTGACGTGACCATTACAACCGGCACCATTGCACATCTGACACAGCACGCCCTACTTGCATGGCTGTTCTCCAAAATGACGATTCTGCCACTTGGGAGGCCACAATATGACCCCTTTCTAACTCGCTCAGTTGGCTGTAGGACGCACAGTTGTGTCTCTGTGGCATGGCGCCTGTTTGCCTCATACGTTGATACTACACTGAGCCTTATGGCTGTAAACATCGCATATTGAACAGTACACGTAGATGGCGGTCTGGCAGGTGTATCACAACACAGTCTGTTGGCGGAAGACGTTGGCCGCGTGGGAGAAGCCGAGCGGTCTGGAGCGCCACGTTACAGATTGCACGACCTCCCGCGTCGGAGGTTCGAATCCTCCCTCGGGCATAGATGTGTGTGTTGTCCTTAGGTTAGTTTAACTTAGATTAAGTAGTTTGTAAGTCTAGGGACTGATGACCAACATAGTTTGGTCCCGCAAGAATTACGAACATTTGAACATTTTTGGAAAACTTTGTAAGCATTATCAGTATTCTGCAGTTGCATGTGTGTGATTTTCACACTGCTAGAGCTTCCTTGATTCCACACTGGAAGATGTCTGTGACCCATTATAACGCGCTGGGATGCACTGTGTTGTTGTACACCATGTAGTCAGATTATCCCAGCTTCACCGGAAAGGCTGCCTATTGGTGGTAATACCCTGTTTTGATCATTCTAGCGTAAAGTAAGTTATTATATTTATCATCGACAATTATATTTATCATCGACAATACTGGCACTATAACATCACCCCACTCTTGTTCCTTAATTAAAGACCTCTTCTGCAATTGTATTAGCTATATGGAAAACTTTATAATTATATTTGACATTTATGTGAACACAAAAACACGATCTGAAAGCCATTCACTATTGTACTAACAGAATACCTCTCATAAAATGAAGAACGAACAACATGTTGGTAATGGTTGTGTTTGCTAACATGTTTGACAGTAAATTCCGTCAAACGCTATCTAAAATTGTAAAGTAATTCAAATTACAATGGTTCTTGGCTAATAAAATTTTCTGATTGTTTCAATTAATACTAATAAAAGTGTGACAGCTGATGGTACACTATCAACACAAAAATTAACTACAGAGTGTTTTAGAAAGACTGGACTGCTTTTAATATTTTTTATGGATTGAAAGAAAAATGCTACAAATCCATGTTGACTTACAAGTTCATGTTCATCATGATTTATGTTCCTCAATCTTATCTACTTGTTGTTCCTGCTTACATGAGAGTTTTCACAATGTACACTGATTTACATTTATATGAATTTACGTTATACAAAAACTTTAAGTACCAATGAAAACGGCGCTAACAGCTAACTCTGGCGAACTGCATGAGTATGATGGCATATGTGACAACACCAGCCACATAACCAGTCAGCAGCCTGCCGTCCACGCTGAACAGGGAGCACGCACTGAACGAGACGGGGCTGTGGCGCACCTGCTGAGACAGATGGCGCAGCTGCTGAGAGATGTCTTCACTGCCGCCACCTGTGCAGAAAGAAATGACACTAGCTTTGGTGACTCTATTATACTTGGCCTGGATAAAAAGTAATGACATTTATTATTTTTGTCTGGAATGACTTTATTGACAGAGATGTTCAGATCACCTTCAGTATAATCACCTCCTTTATTTATGTCCTTTTGCCAAATGTCTAAAGCATTGTGTAGCATCCGTGCCCTTCAGAAACATTTGTCACAGCTGGGAGGGGGGGGGGGGATGGAAATTACCTGTGATGTGAAGCAACCATTGAAATAAGTCATATCATCTTCAGCTGCTTGCTGCACTACAGGGTGGTCTGCCCTGCTTTTGGCCATGGCTTAGCAGTCGTTGTTCATCCTGATAGACAGTTTGTTGGTTGTCATACCAACAAAAAGAGCTATGCCATTGTTGCAGCAGAATTAGTTATTTCACAGGTGGACTAGCCTTTGATGGAGTAGGATAAGCCTTGCACTGGGTTCTCCCCCAGGGAGGGGCTACATGTGGGGCTGACATAGGCATGGGTTAGGATGTGTGGAACGTGCTCAAAAGCAAGGTGGATCACCCTGTGTCGCAATATGCAGCGGATCATAGCATGCTTCATTTCAATGTTTACTTCACAACCAGGGTCATTTGGATTCTCCCTTCTCCTCTCTCTTCCAGGTTTTGTGGACTCCACTGATGGGAGTTATCCTTCCAGTATGTTGGAATACACTCTTCCAAATTCTGAAGGTATCAGGGGTGAAATATAGGGAGCGAAGAGTTATATTTAACCTATACAAAAACCAGACAGCGGTTATTAGAGTCAAAGGGCAAGAAAGGGACGCAGAGGTTGGGAAGGGAGTAAGACAGAGTTGTAGCCTTTCCCCCAATGTTGTTCAATCTGTACATTGAGCAGTCAGTGAAGGCATGGAAAGAGAAATGCGGAGAGGGCATTAAAGTGCAGGGAGAAGAAATAAAAACATTGCGGTTTGCCGAAGACATAGTAATTCTGTCAGAGACCGCAAAAGATCTGGAAGAGCAATTGAATTGGATGGACAGTGTCTTGAAAGGAAGATATAAGATGAACATTACCAAGAGTAAAACGAAGGTAATGGAATGCAATGTCAGAAAATCAGGCAATGCTGAAGGAATTAGATTAGGTAATGAGACATTAAAAGTAGTGGATGAATTTTGTTATTTGGGTAGCAAGATAACTTTTGATGGCCGAAGTAAAGAAGATATAAAATGCAGAATGGTTAGGGGAAGAAAAGCGTTTCTAAAGAAGCGAAACTTGTTAACATCCAATAGTAATTTAAATGTTAGGAAGTCCTTTCTGAAAGCTTTTGTCTGGAGTGTAGCATTGTATGGGAGCGAAACGTGGACTATAAGGAGATCAGATAAAAAGATGAAAGAAGCTTTTGAAATCTGCTGCTAAAGACGAATGATGAAAATTAGATGGATAGATCACGTAACTAATGAGGTGCTTAACCGAATCGGGGAGAAAAGGAGTTTGTGGCATATACTGACTAAGAGAAGGGATAGATTGGTAGGAGACTTCTGAGACATCGAGGAATTGTGAACTTAGCGTTGGAGGGAAGTGTGTGGGGTAAAAACCGCAGAGGAAGACCAAGAGATGGATACAGTAAGCAGATTCAGACAGATGTAGGTTGCCGTTCTTATGTGGAGATGAAGAGGCTTGTTCAGGATAGGTTATGGTGGAGAGCTGCATCAAACCAGTCTCCGGAACTGAAGACCACAACAACAACAACTTCAGCTATCTGTTCGTGCGCCTTTGTTATATTTGTGGTGCCCGTTGTAGTGTGCTTTCTGTTATGAAAGTTATGTGCGCTTAGCAAGTGGCTTTTACGGTGGCTTCATGCCCTTTCAGGTCCTGGTTGCTATACCAGGCGTGGTCGTATATTTAATGGTTCAGCATTTTCCCCTCCTCCAGAGTTACCTATACTCGAACAGTTGTAATTAACAGGTTTTCTTTCTTCATATCATTTCTATTTCCTTTTGGTCCATTTCGCCTTTCAGAATTGCTTTTGAGTGGGTTGCTTCATGTAGTAAATCTCTGTTTGAATGAACTGTGTAATATTTGTACACGTGGCGGTCGACTGGCCGAGACTAGAGCTTGTTTGCTCCTCGGCAATGTGCTATCTTGTTTATGTTCCAAGGGCGTGTACCAACAAGCTAGTCCTGAGCAGATGGTATATTGTAATTTACCTCTTTAAATTTCAATGCCGTGTTACGATTTCGCTAGATTCCAAGTATAGTAAATTAATGAAATCCTTTTTGGAATCACAATCTGGTATTCCTTGTTATTTGTAACCTTCAAAATTCTTGTAAATTTGATTTCATTTTTTCAAATGCACCGTTTCGTGAGGTATACGTACGTCGACTCTTCAGGAAACGTTCACTCTCTGAACTTTGACAGGAGCCCGTACCGCGATACAGAGAGCCTCTCTTGCAGTTTCTGCTACCGAGACCGAGGGACAAATATATTAAGCAGATTCAAAAGGATGTAGGTTGCCGAACGTATTCTCAGATGAAGAGACTTGCACAGGACAGGGTAGCGTGGAGAGTTGCATCAAACCAGTCTGCGGACTGAAGACCACAACAACAACATGTTCTCCAGTTACAAAATTATCCAGGTCTCAACCTACAGTAATCTACTGTTTCCACATACCCCTTATACATTCCCACTCTCTGTCCTATACCTCATTAAACACAGTTTATGCCATATTTTCCCCTTCTCCCCGTTCGATTCCCTTCCCCTCTTGCCCCCCTCCAACTACAAATTCCTAAGCTGCTTTCTACAATAAGTGTAACACTGTGCTAACCTTGGAAATATGTCAATGTTGCACAGTGCCTAGAACGCTTTTAATGTTATTCAACTAAACTTTACGTCGGTCTCAGATATTTATAACATTAGTTGAGCCATCTGGAGGACATTCATATGCGCCCATTGGTGTTAGGCATTTAGTCTGCCATCAAAACAAATTTGAACTGTACATTACATAAAAACATTCTAAAACACACAGTGCAATAGTCCACAACAGTAGTAGTTTATTGATGCAGAAAACACAGGCGTTGGGTCAAGTCACAGTGATCCATTATCTTCGGTTCATAGCGACAACGACGCAAATTATGAAGGTAGATGCTATTGCGCCATGATAATGATGTTGGCATCATTTTTGCAGAACATACTAATGTTGAAACACATCCACATATTGCTGTGAACCTGCTTCATGTTAATAAGTGAGTCAATTCTCTTTATTATGTTGCTATACAACTATGTGACTTTTTTTATGAACCATTACATGACGCCCCAATATCATCGCGACTGGTTCTTTCAATAATTCGTATTATTTTATATGTTAAATTGTGTCCTCCCTGACTAACATCACCCCCTGAATGATCGTGTGCGTGGAATATGTCTCTAGCCTTTCACATCGCCGTATTGATATAAAGTGCTGCCCCCCCCCCCCCCCCCCGCACTCTGCAGACACGCTAGTTACATCCCTGTAAGTCTGTATTCGAAGTATCGTCTGCTGTGGCCCACGCTTCTGCAGCAATGCTATACTTGACCCAAAGTACCTCTTGAGTAGCAACCTGCAATGATGGTTTTGTGTACCAGAGCTAACCCTCTCCTTCCGGCCGTTTGGGGAAGGCTCGCGCTCTGGACTACCCCCCCCCCCCCCCCCCGCTACCACTATAAACTCGCTCGAGATTGGTAGCCCGGAGCACTCCATGGCTTAGGCATTCTGCCAACATTTTCTTACTGTGGTGTTAGATTTCGAGTGATAATGTTCGCAGCAGTCTTAAATCATTCCAGTATTTCGCGCGGGATACGCGATAAATATTTCAATTAGAGCTACCGTCTGTAGTGGTCAAAATTTATTATCTAACGTGTGGTAATGATAGTCTAGTCGCGTGCGCTTTCTTCTTTTAGTTATTATTAGTATTTCATTCTTTAATAATGATTAGTCTGTTTCGTAACTATGATTAAGCAGTGCAAATCAACTATCTTTCTTTCGCGATAATTTACGTTGTAAATTATTTAAATTGTAACGAACTTCCTTTGTCTGTGAGTTATACGACGTGGACTGGCTATTGTGAATCCGATACCGGTCATCAAGTTGCTTTAGTGCCCCTCAGGCGAATCATGTTAGCAATTCGGTTATATTTATTCATTATTCCGTATTATTCCGTGTGTGATGATTTTATTCCTATTTATTTCTCATTTTGAGATTTTGTGAGTTGAACCAGTACAGGAACCGGTGATCAACCACGTGTCCAAATTTCGGCATATCGGAATCAAGTTTTCTTATTTTAATGTGTGTGCGTGTTTCAAGCTAGCTGATCTCCTCTAATATTCCACTGCTGCAGATGCCGGCCGCTGTTTGAGTGTCACGTAAGCTTTGGCGAGTGCATATGAATGAATGTGGGTCTACTCACCCGCATCTACCCCTATTTTCTTAATAAGTAAATTTCATAAAAGGTGGGCAATCAAACGGGCCGGTTGTTAATTTTACTGTCAATCTTCCCTTTTAAATGTGTGAGGTGTATGCTGTTATTGTTTTAATCTGGTCTCTCCATTTCATAAGCGTTTTCAGAATACATAGATTATTAATTAAATTCTCTGTTTTCTTCAGCACCCCCCCCTTCAAGTTTAATTAGATCTTAATCAGATTTGGCTGTTCCCATCTGGGACTGGTGTGCGTTCCGTTTCCAGTTTCATTTTAAGTCTCTGCCGACAGGCTGTTTCTGGTGTGTATTATTAGAATAACCACTTTGGAACCTGCAGAGCTTCTCAGATTAAGCTATTTAATAACTCACAATCATTAAGCAATAAACTTACAAGCTATTTAGTAACACACAAAAGAAACTTCCAATGTAGACCTTGCATGTCCTGTGAATATCAACTTTCTATCTTTAGACTTTGAAGGTGTTCTGCTTTCTTTCTGACCATGAAAGTTGATGCATATTCGGTGCGCACCCACTATTTAAACTATTCAATAGTGTCTTGACCGAATGCAAACATGAGAATGTCAAATTTAATTTATTTACAATTGGACGTTTCGTTTTGAATCTATGTTTATATGGAATTCTTCTTCGAATCTGTTGCTATTTGCATCCGTATTATTCTCCCATACTCTGATTAGGAGGGTGGATCGCGTAACTAATGAGGAGGTACTGAACAGAAATGAGGAGAAAAGGAACTTCTGGCATACCTTGACTAAAAGAAGGGACTGGTAGGACACATTCTTAGACATCAAGGAATTGTGAATTTAGCGTTAGAGGGAAGTGTGTGGGGTAAAAACCGCAGAGGAAGACCAAGAGATGGATACAGTAAGCAGATTCGAACAGATGTAGGTTGGAGTTAAAGAGGCTTGCTCAGGATAGGGTATTGTGGAGAGCTGCATCAAACAAGTCTCCGGACTTAAGACCACAACAACACCACTCTGATCAGATACATTGGTATACACAATACGTCAATAATCGAAGAGATTGCGAGTTTAAATTGTACAGACATAGCGACTGCATGAGATGATTCACTGGGCAGCTATGTATAATAGCTGAGAGTGAAAATGAGTCCTTATTTTAAAATAAAAAACCACAATTTCACTTCCAAGAGGTCCGCCATACGTGTCTGGAAGAATCATGGCACTGCACATACAAGCTGCAACGTGGACTACAGACCTTACTCATTTTCCACATTTTGAACTAAAACAGCAACCATTCTTCATCATTAAAATATGCGAACAAATTACTTTAGGCGGTGGTAAAGAACTTAAACTAAACATATATCACATTTATCTGCTTGCATCAAAGCAGGAAAATAAATCACTTGCGAAAAATATTGTAATATTCCAACAACAGAGGAAATTCAATACAAATTTCTGTGTTACTGGATCGATAAATGTTTCGATTAGTTTGCATCGTAACTGAAATGAAATGAAATCAATACACTGATAATATACACTATTGTCATAGGAAATGCAACTACAAGGAGGACCAGAGATATCACAACCAGCTTTATTTAGGACATAGCGCGATGACAAAGATCACAGCCTCATATGAAGTGACGAGAATGGAACAGGTATTGAGTGTTGCCGCTGCTGCTGACTATAACGGATAATACACCACTCGGCACTGAAACTAACAATAAGAGGCTCTAGATGTGTTGTCGGGGTGCAACAGTGTTGCTTCCACGTAGTGACAAAGTTGATCTGGTATTTGCGATGGTATAAGAAACAGAGCTCATACGTCGTTTCGAACTTCAAGTTTTGCCGTAAATAAAAATTCAACATTACACAGGAAAAGAATGAAAACAAACTGAATTGAGAACTTGTCACCGAATATGTTGGCCTACGAACAGAAAGACAAGTCAGAATGCACAGAGAAAAAGAGTGTAAAATGGTCTTGTCGTGAGGGGCTGACAGTCGATGGTTACTAGCAAAGAGATTTTGAAGTGAAAAATTCTGTGGAGTTTGTAATTCAGTATATCTGGCATGTATTTTCTACTGGTGTAACACAAGCTATGATTTATTAGTAGGGAACGATAAACATTTAATACAACGTTTAATACTTCCGGATTGTTTATTTCTTTAGACACAGATTTCTTGAAGTGATCATTTATATACGGGGAAGAGGCAGGAGAAGCCGTGGTTTGTCCAATGACGATGATAAAACGAGTATCATTGACAACAGTGATGATGTAAGTGGCATGGGTGCTGCCATCGCTATTATAGAAAAAGTAGTATGGAATGCGATGTCATAGGTGGGAGAGTGACAAAAGTAAATAAATAATTCTTGAATCACAATGGCCATATTACTTACATGGAATAGTAGTCAAGCGGTTCAGATCAATAAAGCTCATGACAATATGTACACTAGCCATACAATGCATTTGGAAGTGATTTTTGTAATGAAAATTTTACTAACACTATTTCAGTGTAACTAACAAGGGGACATTCAGCATTCAGACCGCGGAAATTTAGTTCGAGATGAGACTTTGCACACTAGTAGTATACTTCAAGGGTATCCTCTCATAGGAGTATCAAAGCGCACTAGCCAGAAAAATCCGACAAATACGGCTCTAAAGTTTTAATTGCAGTTCGTATAGTTGAAAGATGACGAATTGTATGTGGTGGAGTAGCTTGGGCAATAGCGTGTTCACTCGCCATTGCGTTCGATTCTACCTACAGGAAACATTGCGAAACAGCGAAAAAGTTAACAAAGAGTGTGTTATCAACAATGACCAGACAGGTATTTATTGGCGGTTATTTAAAAAATTAATTTTGCTTTCGATTTTTACGATTCTCTGACAAAATTCGTCAATTTCGGTTGTTTTTTCTTTCCAGGATGTCAGTATCAGTCGGTGTCCAAAAGAACTCTGGCTGCCAAATGAAGCAAAAATATTTCTGAACAAAGACATGGCATGAATAAAGTAGCGGATACTTATACTGGTCAATATACTCTTACTCTATCTGGAAAACTCTCGTCGAAGGTTCGAATCCTCCATCGGGCATGGATGTTTGTGTTGTCTTTAGTATAAGTTACTTCATAAGTAGTCTGTAAGTTTAAGTCCCATAAGCTTTACAAACATTTGAACATTTTATCTGGAAACGTTCTACCGCAAGTATTCGGTAACTTTGGCCCCCGAGTTCAAAAAACAGTAAATGAATACGAGGAGAAGTATAAAAACGTCGTAATAACGTCTTCCAAATCTGGGAAGCTAACGACAGAACTATATACTGACTTTCTAAAGCGTTGTTTGAAGTATTATTGTGGGACAAGAACGGTTTCTGTTAATCACTCTTGTGTTGGAAAAGCAAAGCCTGAAATATACGACGAAATCTTCCAGGATGACGAGAAATCACCAATATGTACAATTAAAGTGATTCCTCCGAAATTTACTCCACTTATTCAATCATGCGACGTTTATTTTTACAGGCAAGTAAAAAATCTGATAAAGCGTCTACAAAATTCCGTTTTCTTCTTGAAAGAAACAGAGAAATCAGTACTCGTGACGACTGTATAAAGATACAACCAATAGTCCATCATCAACTGTCATTGCAAATTTTTGATGAAAGAGAAGTTGTCAGTAATATCAACAAACTATGATTGTCAATACATCTTCGAAAAAAAAAAAAAAAAAAAAAAAAAAAGGTCGTTGCTTTATTAATCGTCATTTATAAACTGTGCAAGACGCCAAAATATTTTTTGTTTTCTACATCTACATGGGATACTCTGCATATCACATTTATCGTGACAATACGAAACGAGCTGCCCTTCTTTGGACTCTTTCGATGTCCTCCGTCAAACCTACCTGATAAGGATCCCACACTGGGCTGCAATACTCCAAAAATGGACGGACAAGCGCAGTGTATGCAGTTTCTTTAGTAGTTCTATTGCATCTTTTAAGGGTTCTGCCAATAAAACGCAGTCTCTGGTTCGCCTTTCCCACGATATTATCTACGTGTTCTTTCCAGTTTAAGTCTGAAGTAATAGTGATTCCTAGGTATTTTGTGGAGTTTACGGCCTTCACATTTGATTGATTTATGTTGTAAACAAAGTTTAACGGATTTCTTTTCGTACTCATGTGGACGACTTCACACTTGTCATTATTTAGAGTCAATTGCCAATTTTTACACCATACTGATATCTTATTCAGATCGTTCTGCAGTTGGTTTTGATCTTCAGATGATTTTACTAGACGGTAAATGACGGCGTCATCTGCAAACAACCTAAGAGAGCTACTTAGATTTTCCCCTAAATCGTTTATGTAAATAAGGAACAGCAGAGGACCAATAACACTACCCTATGGAATGCCCGATATCACCTGTGTTTTAGTCGATGCCTTACCATCGATTACTACGAACTGTGTCCTCTCTGACAGAAATTCCCCTATCCAATCACGAATTAGAGGCGATATACCATAACCACGCAATTTGATTAAAAGCCGTTTGTGAGGTACGGTGTCAAAAGCTTTCTGGAAATCAAGAAATATGGAATCGATTTGCGAACCTTTGTCGATAGCACCCATCACTTCGTGTGAATATAGAGCTAGTTGTGTTTCGCATGAACGATATTTTCTAAATCCGTGTTGACCTTGGGTCAATAGAGATAATTCATAATATTTGAATACAGGATATGTTCCAAAACCCTGCTGCAAATTGACGTCAATGAAATAGGCCTGTAGTTTAGTGGGTTACTCCTACTGCCTTTCTTGAATATAGGTGTGACCTGTGCAACTTTCCAATCTTTTGGTACAGATCCTTCTATGAGAGAGCGGTTGTATATGACTGTTAAGTAAGGAGCTATCGCTTCAGCATAATCAGATAGAAATCTAATGGGTATACAATCCGGACCAGAAGACTTGTTCTTATTAAGTGATTTTAGTTGCTGCAGTACTCCGATGATATCTACTTCTATGTTACTCATTACGGCATCTGTTCGTAATTCGAAATCTGGAATATTGGTTTCGTCTTCTTTGGTGAATGAGTTTCTAAAAGCTAAGTTTAGTAACTCTGCTTTAGTAACGCTGTCATCGGCACGATCGCCATTACTATCACGTAGTGAAGGTATCGTTTGTGATTTGCCCCGAGTATATTTAACATATGACCAAAATCTCTTTGGGTTTTCAGTCAAATTACGAGAAAGAGTTTCGTTGTGATAAATGTTGTAGGCATCTCGCATTGAAATCCTCGCTAAATTTCGAGCTTCTGAGTACAATCGCAAATCCTGGGGATTTCGTGTTCGTTTAAATTTAGTATGCCTTTTCCTTTGCTTTTCCAATAGTGTCCTAACCTGTTTTGTGTACCAAGGGGTTCGCCTCCTTCTTTTATTAATTTATTAGGTATAAAACTTTCAATTGCTGTCGATACCACTTCTTTGAATTTCAATGCTTTTTATGACTGTTAGTACTCTGGTGCTTTCACATAAAATACAAAATTGATAAATGAAGATAACAGCAAATTTTTTAAAATTAGTAATTAACTTTTTAATTTACCTCCAGTACAATGAATCAGGCTTTATTCGACTTTAAAAAAAGAAAACATTGAAATTCAAATTTTAAGTAGCTGTGACAGCCATTTTATAAACAAAATTAAATTAGCATGATTAATAGCACCTTAAGTCGATTCATTTATTTTCAAATTATAATGTTTAAACAAATAATCAAAATTAAAGATACAGTATGTCCTTGAGGCAGATCAGCTACGTGACAGTCCTACATGCTACAGTGAACTAACCCGCCTGGCTGCACCGATGTTTCTTCACGTAGTATATAACATATTCATGAGTTGCGCTTAAAACCACCCTTGAGGTATACTACTGACCTGTAAAGGCGCATTCCGAACTGAATTTCCTAGTTCTGAAGATCCCTTCGTAAGATAATTCAAATGTCTGTACAGCTTATGGGACTTAACTACGGGGTCATCAGTCCCTAAACTTACAAACTACTTATGAACTACTTACGAACTAGGACGGCACAAATATCCATGCCTGAGGGGGGATTCGAACCCCCGACCGTAGTGGCCGTGCAGACCGTAGCTGGAGCGTCTCAGTCTCCTCGGCCACCGCGGCCGGCGTAAGATAATTCACAGCAGTAATGTTACAGTAGTAAGGTGAACGTCTACAAACCTGCAATGTTCCTTGTTAGCAATTGCTCGGCGTACGTAGCCGTCTTATTTGCTTCCGATGACGTCAACTGACAGGTAACAACTAAGGAAGTCATTTGTAGAAATAGTACTACGATGCTGCATATTGTAAATACCATTTCAACTGCTAAGACCTCATTTCCCCCCAGAAATAGTGTAATTAAATAGTACACGAACATGATGGTCGTTATAAGGTGCTGTATTATAAATACAGCAATTATCACTGCGTAGACATCATTCAAAGAGGAGGTCACACAGCTTAACGTCATGTGGTAAAGTTGAATCTCAGGTAGTCGCTTACGTGGTGCTAGTAACAGTCTCTGAGTGAGGTGGCACTGGTTGACTGTGAAAATGGAGTGGTCTACAGATCTCAACATAGTTGATAAGTCCAGTCGTCCACGCTGTGGGTACTCACAAGATAAACCTGAATACAGTGCGGAGTTGAGAGACTGGAAGTTCCTGCAGAGGACCACACAAAGCGCCAAAAACTGCAGTACCGCCAGAAATAACAAGAAACTGTCAGCGAGGATAGCTGCGAGGAATCGCTGCCGAACGGCGCAAAAGTAGCCGAGGGTAACAACCGCGACGAAGAAAATTAGATACGACACAGTAATGAGGAAGATCCTCAGTTTGTCGACACCTGCGCTCGTGACACAGTCAAACAGGGCGTCCGGTACGCGGATGTCTTGGACCAGTTGCTCAAATGATTTCTTACTGCGGCTCCAGCAGTGGATCATGACGGAGGGTGTGGTTACGGTTACGAAGAAGCAGGCGACTGAGCCCGGCAGGAACCAGCGGTGCCACGGCTCGTAGTTCCGTATGTGGTACACCTCGAGCATCGCGCCGTAGCCCAGGTATAGGACCAGCGCCAGCACGGAGAGGCTGTAGAATCGGTAGCAGACGGCGAGCGGGGACCCCGCGGGTCGGCACGGCGTGACCCCAGACAGTGCAGACAGCAGCAGAGCTGGCCGCAGCTCCCTGGCGACGCCAGCGCGTGGGTTCGGCGCCATCGCCCTGCTCGTTCCAATGTGTTGCCGCGGGGCGTTGGTGCTTCGTTTGCTTTATTGAGCTCCACGTCCGACACATTAGTTAATGAGAGGTAGTCGATTTGCGATGTACCGAGCGCGGCTATCGGCAGGTCAGTGAGCGAAAATTCCATTAATGGAGAATCGGGTAATTACCTACTATCGGAGTTTGTAAACAGTTTTGCACCTAGCGCTATCGAAGTTCTCGACAACAATGAGGTTGCTATTATAGCATCTATCACATTATTTTCTACCTTCGACGTGTTTTTGTGGTTGTTGAAATGCTGTCGAAAGAAGCACAATAATTTCGTTAATATGGTGCGGCTCCGTAGCAAAGTGGTAGAGTGCCAGACTAGGTCGCGTGTTCGATCCAAGCAAGGTCCTAGGATTTTTATCTGTCACTTTCCACTTCTTTCACCTCCGGCAGTTTGCAAATGATTGTTAAAGGAAGGAAAGGAAGAAGGATAGGAAAGAAAGGATCGGCAGTGGCCGCATTTGGGCATTAATAATAAGCAATAGCGACAAGTAAAAATGTGAGCCGGGCCGGGAATCGAACCCGGGTCTCCCGCTTCAAGCCAGCGGTCGCCTTAACCACCTTTTTTTTTTTTTTTTTTTTTTTTTTTTTTTTTTTTTTTTTTTTTTTCCTATGGTTAATTCTTGTCCTTGCGGACGCTGAACCTGTTTGTTCGTTTTGGTTCTACGTGTTCTTTGGCTCAGCTTCTTTATTACAGAGAGCGTTTAGCCCTCTGACCGGGCGCGCTGAGCCACGGCGCCCGGCCACCACTTGGCCACCCATGCTGGCCTCCCGTCCGTCTCAAAATCTCACAAGTCGCACGCTATGTTTGTAGCGCCCCTATTGTCCATGCCCTCTTACACTCGCCATTACGGATTCCCGTGCGAGGTCGGACGTATGACCCGCATCTGCGGTGAAATAACTGAACCTAAAGCCGTCGTCGCGTTTAAATACTTATTGGTAGTGTTGCTGATGTGAAAAATACCGAGTAGCACCGTGGTTCGGAACCCACCGTAAACTGTATGTCTCCCTGTAACTGGCCGGGTAAATCAGTTCGGAGGTCACATTAAAGATCGTATTATTTATTTATGACACGACCGGTTTTGGGCCTGTGCCCATCTTCAGGTGCTTAAACATTCAGAATTTTATATGTGATAGCAACTTAATTTTTGTATCGAATTCGCGATTGTCCATGCGATGCACTTTTTACACACTTTTGCTAACAGGCTTTCCTTTGTTAACCTCCTTACTATTCTGCTTTCCATTTTTGATTAGAATTTATTACCATCACTGCACAGAAATATGAACTCAGACCATACACTTCAGATCAACAAGAATAAAACAAAATATATGGCATTAAGAAACTTAAACCAGATTTAACACTAGAAGAAGGAATAGATACTATTAAACATAATGAAGAATACAAATGCCTAGAAGTAACTATCACATAAGATGGAAAACAGGACAAGGAAAGTAATGCAGTAATGAATGTTTGGAAGTGTACTATTGGGACATTAAATGGTATCTTATGGTACCAACAGATCAGAAAGGAAAGAAAAGAAAAATCTTCAAGACAACCATCAGGAGCATCATAACTTATGGATCAGTGGCATGGTAACTTAAATCGCAAATACAAAAGGGGTTGATGGCAATGGAGATGGACTTTTGAAGACGATCTGCAGGAATATCTAGGCGGAGAAAAATCAGAAACGAAGACATCAGAAAGAAAATGGACATTAAAAATTAAACTATATAATTCATCGAAGGGAAACAACTCTAATGGTATGGACATACAAAAAGGATGTCAAAGAAAAGACTCCCGCAGAGAATTATGGAATGGGAGCCACCAGGCAGAAAGAAAAGAGGGAGACCACCAACTACGTAGATCCAAGGAATTCAGGTATCTAACCGACGAAGGAATATAGAAGAAACTTTATGGGCACATAGACAAAAATAGAGAATGAAAATAAAATAGTGTTTAATAAATAATAATATAATAATATTAATGTAAAATAATGTAATGCATAATCTTGGGGTACCGGAAAATTTTAACTAAATTACATAGCAAAACCGGATAATAATAAAAATAATTAAATTGAACTTCACCAACATGCTACACATATAAAATTCTGACTCGAAACCGGTCGTTTCACAAATAAATAATACGATCTTTAAAGTTACTGGTAGAGCTTTTTGTTCTCAACCTTATGTTACGAGCACTCACGGGGTTCAGATACATCCATCGTGGAAAAAAACCCACACTTAATTTCGTTAGGTTTTCAATATAAAAGTAAAGCCGAATATGTTAACGAAATAATACCAATTGCTGACGCAATCTTCCGAAAATACTACTTCTGAGCTAAAACAAACAGCGTTATTGGTTGTTTGATGCACCACAATACTAACAAACCCGTCTATTAGTACATGTACTAAGCCGTTGCCACTAAGCAGACCAGACATATAATGTTAAAATTACGATAACTTTTCTTTCCCTGTTTTGATTTTAGTGCAATGAAGCACATCTGTTCCTTCAGCATACGCACAACTTACCTATTAATTCTAACACGTGACTTACAGCGCTCCTTGAGGTAATGAAGGTAAATTTGGCCGCCAGTTTAAAAGCGGCCTAATCACTGATTTGTCAGTGTAGAAACTGACGTGCTCTGTTTGCTGAAACGCTTTTGTTTTTCTCTGCAGTTTACTTATCAAAATATAAACATATGTAAATGTGTTCACTTTTAAATTGGACCAAATTGATAGAACACTAAATTCTTGTTGTTGTGGTCTTCAGTCCGCAGACTGGTTGATGCAGGTCTCCACGCTACCCTGTCCTGTACAAGTCTCTTCATCTGACACTACGTACGGCAACCTACATATTCTGGAATCTTCCGAAATAAGAGAGATGTCATGTGTGCCACAGTGGAGTGTCGTGGAACCGTTGCTATTCACAATATACTCGTAAATAAATGACCTTGTGGATAACATCGGAAGTTCACTAAAGCTTTTTGCGGATGATGCTATAGTAATAGAGAAGTTGTAACGATGGAAAATTTATTGAAACGCAGGAGGATCTGCATCGAATTGATGCATGGTGCAAGGAATGGCAATTGAATGGAACGACCATATAAAATTAAATGCCAGATTGAGATTCATTGGAAGAATCCTAAGGAAATGCAATCCGAAAACAAAGGAAGTATTTTACAGTACTCTTGTTCCCCCACTGCTTGAATACTGCTCACCGGTGTGGGATCTGTACCAGGTGTAGTTGATAGGGGAGGTAGAGAAGATACAACGGATAGTAGAGCGCTTCGTTACAGGATCATTTAGTAAGCGTTACGGAGATTGTTAATAAACTCCAGTGGATGACTCTGCAAGAGAGTCGCTCTGTAGCTCGGTACGGGCTTTTGCAAAGTTTCGAGAACATACCTTTACCGAGGAGTTTAGCAGTATATTGCTCACTCCAACGATTATCTCGCGAAGAGATCATGAAGATAAAATCAGAGAGATTAGAGCCCACACAGATGCATACCGGCAATCTTTCTTCCCACGAACAATACGTGACTGGAATAGGAAGGAGAACCGATAGTGGTACTCAAGGTACCCTCCCCCACACGCGTCGGGTGGCTTGCGGAGTATGGATGTAGAAGTAGATGTATTCGTCCCTCGGTATCCCTCTACGATTTTTACCCCAGACACTTCCCTCTAATGCCCAGGTGACGATTCCTTGATGTCTCAGAATGTGTCCAACCAATCTATCCCTTCTCTTAGTCATCAAATGCCATAAAGTCCTTTTCTCCCCAGTTCGGTTAAGCACCTCCTCATTAGTGACGTGATCTACCCATCTAATCTTCATCATTCGTCTGTAGCACTACGTTTCGAAAGCTTCTGTCATATTTTTGTCTGAGTTCCTTATCGTACACGTTTCACTTCCATATAATGCTACACTAAAGACAAATGCTTTAAGAATGGAGTTCCTAACGTTTAAACGAATACTGGATGTTAACAAATTTCTCTTCTTCAGAAACTAATTTCTTTCCATAGTCATTCTGCATTTTATATATTCTTTACTTCGGCCATAAGAAGTTATCTTGCTACCCAAGTAAAAAAACTCATCTACAACTTTGATCGTCTCATTATCTAATCTAATTCCTTCAGCAACGCCTGATTTTCTGACACTACATTCCATTACCCTCGTTTTACTCTTGTTAATGTTCATCTTATACCTTCCTTTCAAGACACTGTCCATTCCTTTTAATTGCTTTTCCAGATCCTTGATAAAATTACTATATTGTCAGCAAACCACAAGGTTCTTATTCCTTTTCCCTGGACCTTAATTCCCTCTCCAAATCTCTCCTTGCATTCCTTCACAGCTTGCTCAATGTACAGATTGAACAACATTGGGGAAAGGCTACAGCCCTGACTTAATCCCTTCCCAACCACTGGGAGTCTTTCATGCCCTTCGACTGGTTTTTGTACAGGTTGAGTGCAGGTCTTAGTTCACTATATTTTACCCCTGCCACCTTCAGAATATGAAAGAGTGTATTCCAGTTAACATTGTCAAAAGCTTTCTCCAGATCCGCTATCTTCTAAGATGAGTCTAATGTGAGTACTGCCTCACGTGTTCCTACATGTCTCCTAAATCCAAATTGATCTTCTCCAAGGTCGGATTCCACCAGTTTTTCCGTTTGTCTGTAAATAATTCTTGTTAGTATTTTTGCAACCATGACTTATTCAACTGATTAGATCAGTAATTTTCATATTTGTCTGCACTTGCTTTCTTCGGAATTGGAATAACTATATTCTTGTTGAAGTCTAAGGGTATTTCCCCTCCTCATAGCTCTTGCATACCAGGTGGAACAACTTTTTCATGACTGGCTCACCTGACGATGATAGCAGTTCAGTCGGAACATGATCTACCTCAGGGACCTTGTTTCTACTCAAATCTTTCAGTGCACTGTTAAATTCTTCTCGCAGTATCGAATTTCCTATCTCATCTTCCTCTACTTCGTCTTCCATTTCTAGAATACTGCCTTCAAGTTATTTCCTTTGTACAGGCCTTTTGTATATTCCTTCCACCTTTCAGTTTTCCCTTCTTTGCTTAGTGTTGGTTTTCCACCTGAGTTCCTGATATTCATACCGCTGCTTTTCTTGTTTCCAAACGTCTCTTTTTATTTTCCTGTAGGCGGTATCCATCCCCCCCCTATTTATACATTCTTCTATTTATTGCAACGCATATGTGTGGAAGACTCTTAAGGTCTCTAAGGCAGTCTTGCAATTTTAATTACTCTTGAAGTATAGGAAAGCTATTAGTTTAGCAATAATTGCAGTTTTCCATCGATAGATACGAAGTTACTAGAGAGATGAGTAGCAGATACGAAAGAGAAAAAGTTATTTACGACTTCAACAAGCTATACCCACTTAACTCACTTTAAAGATGGATATATTTACACCACAAATCACAAATATTGATGTGTATTTTCTCCAGAGCAGTACCAATTGTTTCTGATTTTCCACTACATTTACAAAAATAAATAAATAAATAAAATAAATAAATAAATAAATATAAAAATCAGAAAAAAAAACCTTCATGGCCAGCGTCCAGAAAGGTAACAGCCAACAATTTTGATGATATTACTCTAATGAAGTACACAGCAGCACATGGTGAGTGTGTAATTTAAATATATGAGTATGCTGATTTTCTGTATTATCATATACTGTACAGCTCTATAATATATAAAAAAGAACATGGCGTTCAATTTGCCTCAAACATGGTGCACGTACGTTAAAGAGACTCCAGCGACATTACTTGATCGACCATGGCTGTCATGCAACCATTTCAAAGCAGTAATAACAGCAGAATATTTTCACTTGAATATCCCAGTGTTCCCTGCAACAACGTTATTTCGGTGGCGAATGCTTTTGTGGCAGCTGATGCAGGCGCATTTTTATTGCAGCATTCCTTTGTCACTTTCGTCTTTGTTCTCAAATTTCTCATACCAAACGTTACATGTTTCAGTATGGCCATAAGGAAAGTTATAAACTATACCTTATTTCGGCGTGGAATTCCTTTGTGGCAGCTCACCCAGGCGAATTTTTACTACAGTATTTTGTCGTCACTTTCGTCTTTGTACTCAAATTTCGTTCACCTAAGTTCACAACCAAACCCTTCGAACGCAATTTTACAAGTTTGTCAACTTAATACATTCAGTAAACACCAGATAAATGTATACTAGACATTATGAAATCAGTTGTAATAACACATTAACAACTGATGCAAACCAATGATCAACATTGTTCGTCATAACAATTACAGATCTAGCACTGAAACGAGAATGTTGGGAGCTGAAGCTTGCATTCAGCTCGTAGCGCATTGGCTGTTAGAACAAGCCCCGCCTCTTTCTCCCAATGCTGCCAGCTCATGTATGGTCTTAAAGCGTCACAAATGGAACACGAAATGATCACTTTAAAGTTTGAGTAATAGAAAACTGAAACGTATATCTACAAAATAAAAATATTTGTAAGGGACTTATTAAGCGGCTGTAGCAATGCTTTCTGCCTATTTGTAATGTCGCAAATGAATAACCAGGGCCGGCGCAAGGCACGTGCGAAACGTGCGGCCGCACGGGGCGGCACTTACCGAGGGGTGAACATTCATGCCCAAGAGGGGATTCGAAACCAGACCTCTGAGGGAGCGGCTTCGGGAGTTGTGTCATGGCTCCACTACGACTGCTACTACTACAGTCAAACATGTCCAACACCTATAATGGCTAGAAGTATTCCGAATGAGTAAATATGCTGAGAGTAATTACAAGGGATAAAGACATTGATAGTAAGCCTGCCATAAGTTGGCGAACACACTTTATTTATGAACGAAGGGATGAGACAATAGATGACCCAACAAAACGTTACAACATTGAATTCTACTATTAGCTTTTAGATATAGTAACCACATCTTTGGAAGAGAGATTAAATCAACTGAAATCTCTTTGTGATTACTTTGATTTTCTCTGTGACATCGGCCAGCTGAAAAATGCACCTCCTTACAGCCTGGACACAAAGTGTAGAGACCTCGCAGCGATTTTGCAAGATCATGAGTCAAGCTACATTGATGCACTGGAGTTGAGGGAAGAACTAAAAGTGCTTTCAACATTGTTGAAACCTGGAATAGGTCCAACAGATACAATTTTTGCCCTAATGTTAACATTGCTCTGAGAATTCTAACAGTTACGAGTGGAGAGAGGAGTTTCTCGAAACAAATTGATAGAGACATACCTCCGACAAACGATGAACGAAGCTCGTTTGGAATGATCTTGCAATAATATAGATTGAGCAGGAGCTTGCAGAGAACTTAAATTACACAGATTGTGTTAAAGATATTGCACAAGCAAAAGCGAGGAAGGTTCGATTTGTCTAGTATTTTATTAATAATTTTATATTATGATCAGTGTCTTTCTTATTTACTGTGTTGCTTCTTATCTTGTTCAACATTGAATAGTTATTGTACATATTATTGTTCAAACCAAATTATCGTTAAATTGTAAATATATTTTGTTTTCCGTTGAATACATTATCTGTTCATAACCATTAAAAATGTTTATTTACGTTAACTGTTGAGTTCATGCCGCGCAGGATTAACTGAGCCGTCTAAGGCTGGCCCCGGCGGATATGGTTGTGTATGTTTGCCCTTAGGATAATTTAGGTTAATTAGTGTGCCGGCCGCGGAGGCCTAGGAGACTGAGGCGCTCCAGTCACGGTCTGCACCGACACTACGGTCGGGGGTTCGAATCCCCCCTCGGGCATGGATATTTGTGCCGTCCTTAGTCTTAGCTAGTTCATAAGCAGTTTGTAAGCTTAGGGACTGATGACCCCGTAGTCAAGTCCCATAAGTTCTACAAACATTTGAACATTTAATTAGTGTCTAAGCTTAGCAGTTAAGTCCCATAAGATTTCACACATATTTGAACATTTTTGTAAATTTACAAGGCTTATTAAAATTAGCTAGATTTTTTCAATCAGGTTTGACTCCGTTTTTGAGCTGGTGCCCAGCGACTGTTTTGTAAAAATCTGTAGAGAATGTCACCAATCCGTCGCAATTTTTGTTTTTATTTTGCAGATAAACATAGATTTTGAGCACAGTGTGGCTATTCTCAATGCTTTGAGTTATATTTACATCTTTCCTGTCATGCTGAACGTAACTTTCAATTTGACGGCTTAAATGTAAGGACATATTAAAAGCTTTTAGACTGGCCAGTGAGTGGTCGGAACCTAGGTAGATCTGAAAA
This sequence comes from Locusta migratoria, assembly GCA_026315105.1. Lineage (NCBI taxonomy): Eukaryota > Metazoa > Arthropoda > Insecta > Orthoptera > Acrididae > Locusta > Locusta migratoria. Next base: position 282,975,129 of record CM048745.1, on the reverse strand, counting down.
GTCAAAAATTGATGCTGATTGCTAACATTTTCTAAAGATTCGTTTAAATAAAATTCCACAAACGTTGTGTATATATAAGTGGGAGGGGGGCGACAGGAATAACAATCGGAATTAACATTCCTCACACGTCTTTCAAGAACAGCATTCCTTTTTGTAAAAGAAATCGTCGGGGTATGTGGACTTATTTCGGCAAAAAACAAAGTGGAAGACAGTAATTAATACCAAGCACAAATCAACAATACATTGACGAGGTCTACGGTGAACAATGCTGTTACGAGGTAAGGTTGATAGATAGCATAAACATTCCGTAGACACACGAACTCAGACGACTTCTGCCGATCACAGAGGGGCCACGAAAAAGTGTGCGACCTGTACTGTTCACTGTATGTTTCGCAGCCAGTTTAGACCATGTACTTACATTAAAAACATCACTAATATTTTCACAGCGACACTTTCGTTGTTATTGCAAAGCTCAGCTGTTATACCTCGGACTGGAACTGTATTACTGACAGGGTTGTGAGATTTAATTACCGCATTTTTTAAGAAATATACTAGCAGACTCGTCAGTTCGCAGCTTCGATAAAGTCTGGTAGATCCTGGAGCACATCTGTATCCCATAGTCAGTCTTTATTTAAAACGTGGAACTGTAAACAGGTAAAATTATATGGTGGGTGTGATGTACCAGCTGCCAGCCGATACCCCAAATAACATGGCAGATGCCAGTTCAGTTCACCTCAAACCTGGCGGACCTATTGCCAATCTATGAATTTTAAGATCTTTGAGCCACTCTATGAAATTTAAACTCTTTCGACAAAATGATTTTAGACAGTGATTTCTATGCATTCTGGATGTATAACTCTAGTCTCTGAGCATAGAACTGCAGCACACGATTTCGCATTTACCGCCAAGTTTTAATTTGGCAAACGAATTTACTTTAGTTATTTCGTGACAAACAATTGCTTACTTACCTATTGATTTGAAATTTATGTCATTATGCGATGTAATAGGCTGATTTGGGAGCGGAATCAGAACGTATTTTCTTCTCACTTTCTTGTAATACCTTTATTTAATACGTTATAACACGAAAACCAATAAGCGTACGATTATAACGATGTCAACGATATGAGGAAGAAAACAATGCAAAATCAATTCAATTGAAATACTTTTAATGCGCTGTCACGGTTCCACATACCGTAAATACCGATAACATTACTGCTGCGAAAGGAAATTAATATTTCGCTCATAAATTCCCAAAAGAGTCTGAAAGCGCAGGATTGCATTCGGCACAGCAGAACGAATCGCCATAGTCTAACATATACAGTGGCGTCATTCACTGTTGTATAAGTTGTTACCAACTGGTAGTAGCAACGACACTAGCGCTCCTAGCGGTGGGCAAGGCATGGAATAAGTTATGTTTGTTTATAATTATTTTTGTACGCAATTAACGAATTAGTTAGCATAATTTTTGCGTTCCAAGCATCAGTAAAATATCAAGAGACGATCATAATACGGAAATTAAATTAAAAATAGCCGAATTTAACTGTTTCAGTGGTATAAAGAACAACTTAGTCATGAACAAATACTTACGAGTATGTGTATATTTGCAGCTTCTTCCGCTGAAAGTAAGTAGAATATAAACATAACAAAAACGTTTGTCATGTTTGGAGGCGATATTTTAATCAATGTATTTAAGACAAGAGCCAAAATTGCTTTTTATTTTTTATTTCTTATTAAGATTACCGGTTTCGGCAGTTTAACTGCCATCTTCGGATCTTCTGAAGAATGAAACCTAAGATTCAAAGATGGCAGTTAAACTGCCTAAACCAGTGATCTTAATAAAGAAATAAAAAGCGATCTTGGATATTATCTTCAATAAATATCAAAAACATACATTTCCATTATGTTCAGTTCTTACTGTGACAGGTAGTTTTTTCGACGTGTATCAATTCAGTGTGGAGTATAATGATTCCTACATTTTTATGCGTCACTCGTCTTTCTTACACGCTAATATTCGTTTGAGTGTAATTATTTTAGCTCGGAAAGCCAATGTTTTGAAGATTCTTGCCGTTTATGGTTCAGCTGCAGCAACAATTGTAGAATTGGGTTTTTCTTTGTTGGAAAACATTTTGGTTACCCTTTTATTGAGATGTGTAAGGCTTTTCCTTCAGCTACAACTGTAGTGGCTAAATTGGTACGTTACACGCTGTAGTTATCACATTCTATATGCGTTTCCTACATTCCAGCCTCGCCGATTTTACTGGAATTGTATTGAAGGAACATCAACGTTTGTTATTTGAAAAGCGATGCCCGAGGGGGAATTCGAACCCCCGACCGTAGTGGCCGTGCAGACTGTGACTGGCGCGCCGCAGAACGCTCGGCAACCGCGGCCGGCCTAATTTTACGCCGCGGCGGATTAGCCGTGCGCACTGGGGCACCGTTCTGCGGTGCGCGCGGCCGTTCGCCGTCGGGGGTTCGAGTCCCTCCTCGGGCATGGGTGTTCGTGTTGTCCTCAGGTTAGTTTACCTTAGGTTAAGTAGTTTGTAAGCTACGGACTAATAACCTAGCAGTTGAGTCAGATAGATTTACAAACATTTGAACATTTGACTACTTTTACATGGCAAAGGAGGAATACTAAAGTAAACAAACTCACGTGTTAGGAGTAATTCAATGCAGCTAACTGTCGAAATGATTCAGTACCACTCTGCAATTTATAGTTTCTAGGATAAATGTTCAAATGTTTGTATAGCTTATGGGACTTAACTACGGGGTCATCAGTCCCTAAACTTACAAACTACTTATGAACTAACTAATACTAAGGACGGCACAAATATCCATGCCCGAAGGGGGATTCAAACCCCCTACCGTAGTGGCCGTACAGAGCGTGACTGGAGCGCCTCAGTCCCCTCGGCTACCGCGGCCGGCGTTTCTAGGACAAGCCACTAGCATGTGTAACATTATGTATAGAAGCAGCTACAAGTGAATTTGTGGTAAAATATTCATCACTTTGAGAGATAATCGAAAAAGTAAGATATCAGGCTGATCAGCTAAACTATGCGTTAAAGGTTTAACGATAACTTGGATACGTAACTGGGCCGGGAATTTCGTTATATGATTTGTAGAAGAACAAATATAAATCGAAGCTGTTTAGAATAAAAACTGATTACTAGTGCTGTCGTCTCATTACTTGTTTTTCCTGCGACACTAGGTACGTAAATGCTTATGTAAACATTATAGCTCGTGGGACAAAAAAGCTGGTTAACTCCGGCAGTACCTATTAGTTGATAATCCATTAATATAATTTACTTGCACTCTTTTGTCAAAGGTTACGCTGGACCTGTTTTTGATTGACGTGGTCCCATTAGGTAATGGCATTGATTTATAGGGGACCAACGACACGACGGTAACGAAGCAAGTTGTATTCCAAGTCCACAGTGGGTGAAGCACAGCGATGGCGCTGCCGCCGCGCCCTCTCATGCGTGTAGGAGTGGCAGCGGGTTTGCATCCGGTGCTGGCGCTGTCTGCCCTGTCCGGGGTGTCACCGTGGTCGCCTCGAGGGTCTGTGCTCGCTGCCTTATACCGCGTCTACAGCCTCGCCGTCTTGGCACTGGTCTTCTATGTAGGCTACCGTGGGCTCCAACATATACATCAATTAAGTGACGACTTATCAGTGCAGTGGTTCCTACCATTTTCAGTCGTCTATGTGCTGAGTACCGTTACCACACCCGCTGTAATGCTGCACTCCTGGAACCGAAGTAGGAAAACATTTGACGAACTAATCGAACATATTCACGTACCAGAAACCATGTTTGGGTGTGCCAAGCGTTCTGGTGACGAGAAACTGAAGATCTTCCTCATTATTGTGTCATATATTATTTTCTTTGTAACAGTTGTTAGTATCGGTTTCTATTTCACGGTACAGAATTTCTTTCTCGCAGCCTACTTGGTGGACAGTTTCGTAACGTTTCTGGTCACGCTGCAGTTTTTGGCACTTTGTGTCGTCGTCCGCACAAACCTGAGATCGCTTAACTGCGCACTATTGGCAGAGTTCCGCTGCGAATCTCTACAGCGTGGGCGGCTGGGCTTGTTGAGTATGTTGAGAAGATCTGTACCCAGCTCTGTTACTAATATCAACCAGTTCCAATCCACACTGGGACTGCTACGAGCTTCACGGAAGCGACTACTAGAGATTCAACTTCACCACACGAAACTAAGCTTTGTGACCTCCTATTTGAACGACGACTACGCAGTAGTAATTGTTGCATTTATAGTACAGAATTTTATAACGACAGTAACATTTCTGTACTTATTTATTGCTCTGTTTATACTGCAAATGGATAATGGGGCAGTTTCAATTACATTTGCCTCATGCAATTTCATAGTACTAATTCTACAAGTAGCTACCTTAGTTGTTACCTGCCAATTGACTTCATCAGAAGCAAATACGACAGCTACATTCGCTGAAGCACTACTGGCGTGGAACGTGGCAGGTTTGTAGTCGTTCATATCACTATTGTAACTGTACTTTTGTAAAAGTTGGTGCTGGAGAGGAGGAACGTGTCGTAGGAAAACTGAATACAAAAAAGAACAGATTATAAAATCTGAAGCCGGAATTGATCCGCTGACTAACGTTCATATTGTTAAACTGTTCTCGAATTTATGGCTTCATATACACGAGTGACTCTCTCCGGAAATGAAACTGTCTACTGCCGCTAGAGTGTAATCGTAGGAGAATATGTCGTTGATTATCTCGGACGATCTTTTATGAAATGCAGATTAATTAATTTTATCCTGTACAATTTAAATCACAATTGTTTTGGATAACAGATCAAATTGGCAATTTTATATATTTTTTAGTAGGAGCTATTTATAAATTGTAAGTTTTCATCCAAATTCATACAACTTATTAACGGAGCTATGTAAGCCTGCCTCTATATTTTGTTATACATTTATATCATGTGCCTACAGTGTAACACTTAGAGGATAGTTCCTTTTCAGATATATACCTTGACATATTTTATTGTTTCACTTTTTTTTCACTTTTTTATGAGGTCATCAATATAAAATCGGTGTTATATACATCCCTGTCTGACCTTGATTTAATCTGTTTCATAACTGCCTATATTTATAATTATTTTAGTGTCATCTAATACACTTTTGATTATCTGTACAAGAACGTGGGGTATCATCGATTTTCTATTATTATCGATAGTCAATGTCAATTAAAGCAATATCTGTTTCCAAATTGAATTCTTCTTTTCTGAAATTCTCTTGATGCAAAAAATATTAAATAAACAAAATTAAATTAAAATAATAGACCTTTCCGCAACGTGTTTTGTTCTTCTTCGAAACATGATCTGTTATTATTTTCAAGTGATTGTTTATTATTTTTGAGTAAACTTTGTTCGTGAATGTTATACCCTTGTAACTGTACTTCGGTAATTTTACAATCATTGGGAATTTCATAACTTCGGCAGCATTCATTAAATAGGTGTAAAAGTCTTTATTCGTGAAGTGTCCTTCCATATTTGTCAAATTCAGCTTTTATTCCAATTGTACCATAACTACTGGAATGTTTCAAAGCTTTTTTAGACCCTGTTGAATCTCATCTACAATTACTGGAGTCATCTGTCTTGTTGTAGTAAAGTGTTACTTGTTCTGTATTTATCACAGCGGTTTCACAATACCATAACTTCGTATACGTTCGTATCCACTTCTTTCCATCTTTTACATTAATTGTAGTATTATCTTTTTCTCACTGATTTAATTTCTGTAACATTCTATATAGCCGGCCGCGGTGGCCGAGGGGACTGAGGCGCTACAGTCACGGTCTGCGCGGCCACTACGGTCGGGGGTTCGAATCCCCCCTCGGACATGGATATTTGTGCCGTCCTTAGTGTTAGCTAGTTAGTAAGTAGTTTGTAAATTTAGGGACTGATGACCCCGTAGTTAAGTCCCATGAGCTATACAAACATTTGAACATTCTATATAATTTTGTATAAAAACACAGGACGCGTAATGTGTAATGTGTGTTTCCCTTCAGGAGTAATTGCTATTGATTAACGAATTTTTAATTCTCTGATATAAACGGACGTTAAACTGCAGTTAACGCGAGCTCCCGACATTACTGCAACAAAATAAAATGGCCTAACACAACAACAAATAGTTAACCTCCCGACGGGCGCGCGTTTGAGACTCACGCCAGCAAGCGCACGCATTTTGCCTGCATACGAGTTCGTTCTCTTTTCGTGTATATAAATGCGTGTTTGTGTTAATTATCGTTTTTTTTAACAAATACATTAGGAAGGCACATGGTACATTATACAGTTTTTAAAGTTTTTATTTATAATTTTCGCTTTGTATTACAAATTTTGGCTACCGAAAAACATTAGCTCCTGTGTTCTCTCAATTTGATGTCTCTTAGCCCTGAGTGCGTCATTCAACGAAGTCGCCCATTTCCTGTTGATGTGCAGGGATATGAAGTTCCCCTTTCTTTCCCTAAGTACGTACTAGAAATGAATTTCTTTTTAAAATAAAAATAGAAATAAAAATATAAGTAACTCAACCATTCTCCGTCGAGGTGAGGTAATGTGAAACAAAACATCTTGCTAAGTAATTGAAGGAAAAGGTTCTAAATGAAACACTAATAGGTAAATTAACGGCCATATTGGATGCCGCACAACCCTTGGTTTCTGCATTTGTCTTTCCTCGTCGTTTGTTCGTTCTATGGTTTCTTTCCCCTTTCATATTGTTGTTATTTGTAGCGTCGTGATATAATTCGCAAACCTTGTCCTTTAGTTAGCATCCATCACCAAAATTTGGGATTGTGTGGCGAGGTACACTCTATAGCCTGAGTATGAGGTCCTGTCTTGTGCACTAGTTATGTAGTACAGTGTATGTCCTACTAACCAAGTCCACGTGTTTTTCTTGATGATCGGGTAATAACTTCTGTCAGGTTTCAGTAACGAGATGAGAGAAATGTGTTGCTGTGGTGTTCTGCAAACTGAACCCAGTTTTTTTTCCTGTGCCATTTCCATATCACCACTTGGCAACCCGCGCTCGTCTCCCGTCTGTTCAAACTTCCACAATGTTGCGGCTGTAGCACCCCTATGGCCCATGTCTTACACTCGCCATTACGGATTGCCGTACGAGGTCGAACGTAAGACCAAATCTGCGATGAAGAAACTGAACAAAACGTCTTCCCCTGTAAATACTATTACTATTTATTATTATTTTAATGTTACGGCGCTTGACCTATCGCCATTCGCCTTCTTAATCCCCAGTACAATATTGTTAAGTCTAAATTACAAATGTAAAATTCTGAACACTCTTTTAAATGATCACTGTTCATTTTGGTACCAATACTGTGACACAGAGCACATTCGGAAGACGGCAGGATGGAGATCTTGTGCAATTGGCGTCCAAACAGTCATGTCCAGTAGTCAGGAGGAATGTTGCTACTGCCCCTCTTCTTGGTCCATCTGGTATTAGTTGGTTATCCAAGAGGGTTTACCAGGTCTTCACCTCACATGAGATTTTATTGATACTTCTCAATTAATGTCGTGCGAAAGGCGGACCAGAGACTGCGTTTCATTCGTAGAACCCTTAAAACGTGCAACAGAACCACTAAAGAAACTGCATACACTACGCTTGTCCGTCCTTTTTTGGAGTATTGCTGCCCAGTATGGGATCCTTATCAGGTGGGTTTGACGGAGGACATCGAAAGAGTCCAAAGAAGGGCAGCTCGTCTCGTATTGTCATGATATAGGGGAGACAGGGTCACGGACATGATACAGGGTCTGGGATGGGAATCATTACGACAACGGCGCTTATCACTGCTGCGTGGGCTACTTACGAAACTCCAATCGCCAACGTTCTCCTCCTGACGCGAAAATGTATTGTTGACTCCCATTTACATAGGTAGAAATGATCATCAGAATAAAATACGAGAAATCCTAGCTCGATCGGAGAAATTCAGGTGTTCTTTCTTCCCGCGCGCTTTTCGAGAATAGAATGGGAGATAAATAGTATAATGGTGGTTCGATGCACCCTCTGCCAGGCACTTAAATGTGATTTGCAGAGTATCCCATGTAGATGTAGATGTAGATTCTTTAAATATGTTGTTAATCATACGTTTTACTGCAGGATAGTTTTTCCACTTTGTTTAATTTTTGGCTAGAAAATCAGCTTTCTCATTACCACCTATGCTACAGTGAGATGGCATCCACTGAATCGGAATTTTCTTGTTATTTTGTTGTAAGGACTTAACTGTTTGACTTGAGCAATTTTTGGATCTCTTAAGTTAACAATTGCTGATGTTGCTGCTTTGGAGTCACAGACTGTGATTGCTTTCTGAAATATGTGGAAATAGCTATTTAGCTGATTTATTGCATTTCTGATGGCTTCAACTTCACCTTCAAAATTAGAGTGGTGTGATCCTAAAGTTTGATAAAAACAGAAAAGTTTGCTGCATATTCCTACGTTTCCTTCTTCTTGCATTAACGACCCATCTGTGTAGATGTGTAGCCACTAATCTACACAGATGGGCCATTAATGCAAGAAGAAGGAAATGTTGGTGTAGGAATATACAGCAAAATTTTAAATAATTAATAAAGATCCGTGTGGTGTGTTCTTTCGGATATACAATAAGTATTTAGACGCAAAGACGGCGTTTGGTTCATTTACTTCACCACAGTTCTGGTTATATGTTCTACCTCACACGGGAATCCGTAATGGCGAGTGTCAGAGGGCATCTGAAAGAACAGACATGACACCAATCTATAATAAATACTGATTTCATGATTTTCGTCACTTCACGTGGGGCTCTATTTTCAATCCCGTGAACTTCGTACAACGTGTTATGTCCCATATAAATTAGGCTGCGATACCTCCGCTCTTTCTTAGTGATATATAGGGTGTTACAAAAAGCTAGGGCCAAACTTTCAGGAAACATTCCTCTCACACACAAAGAAAGAAAATATGTTATGTGGACATGTGTCCGCAACGCTTAATTTCCATGTTAAAGCATATTTTAGTATTTTTCTTTAAATGTAAATTGAAATAATTCGTGCAGACAATTGTCAAAATACCTAATTGTACTTCCTCGATTCACCGCCAGCTGGCCCAATTGAAGGAAGGTAATGTTGCCTTCAGTGCTTGTGTTAACATGCGACTCATTGCTCTATAGTACTAGCATCAAGCACATCATTACTGGTTAGTGTTCATCACAAACGTGTATTTTAAAATCAGCAAGTAGGCATAAAAGTTCGTCCGAAACTGTACTCAACGCATTCTCTGAGAATTACTTCGAACAATTAGTTCATGGACCAACTAGAATTGTAAATTGATGTGAAAACACACTTGATCTCTTAGCAACAAATAATCCTGAGCTCATAACGAGCATCAAAACGGATACAGGTATTAGTGAACACAGAACTGTCGTAGCGAAATTGAATATCGAAAATCCCAAATTCACCAAAAATAAACGCAAAGTATATTTGTTCAGGAAAGCAGATGAAAACAAAATACATTGCTTCTTGAAAGACAGCTTCCACTCGTTTCTAACACTAAACGTAGGTGTAGACCAGATGTAGCACAAATTCAAAGAAGTGGTATCGACAGCAATTGACAGTTTTATACCAAATAAATTAATAAAAGAAGGAGGCGATACCCCTTGGTACACAAAACAGGTCAGGACACTGTAGCAAAAGCAAAGGCATACTAAATTTAAACGAACACGAAATCCCCAGGATTTGCGATCGTACTCAGAAGCTCGAAATTTAGCGAGGATTTCAATGCGAGATGTCTATAATATTTATCACAACGAAACTCTTTCTCGTAATTTGACTGAAAACACAAAGAGATTTTGGTCATATGTTAAATATACTCGGGGCCAATCACAAACAATACCTTCACTACGTGATAGTAATGGCGATCCTGCCGATGACAGAGGTACTAAAAGAGAGTCACTAAACTTAGCTTTTAGAAACTCATTCACCAAAGAAGACGAAACCAATATTCCAGATTCCGAATTACGAACAGATGCCGTAATGAGTAACGTAGAAGTAGATATCATCGAAGTAGTGCAGCAACTAAAATCACTTAACAAGAACAAGTCTTCTGGTCCGGATTGTATACCCATTAGATTTCTATCTGATTATGCTGAAGCGATAGCTCTTTACTTAACAGTGTATACAACCGCTCTCTCATAGAAGGATCTATACCAAAAGATTGGAAAGTTGCACAGGTCACACCTATATTCAAGAAAGGCAGTAGGAGTAACCCACTAAACTACCGGCCTATTTCATTGACGTCAATTTGCAGCAGGGTTTTGGAACATATCCTGTATTCAAATATTATGAATTATCTCGAACAAAACGATCTGTTGACCCAAGGTCAGCACGGATTTAGAAAATCTCGTTCATGCGAAACACAACTAGCTCTTTATTCACACGAGGTGATGGGTGCTATCAACAAAGGTTCGCAAATCGATTCCGTATTTCTTGATTTCCAGAAAGCTTTTGACACCGTACCTCACAAACGGCTTTTAATCAAATTGCGTGGTTATGGTATATCGCCCCAAATTTGCAATTGGATAGGGGATTTCCTGTCAGAGAGGACACAGTTCGTAGTAATCGATGGTAAGGCATCGACTAAAACCCAGGTGATATCGGGCGTTCCACAGGGTAGTTTTATTGGTCCTCTGCTGTTCCTTATTTACATAAACGATTTAGGGGAAAATCTAAGTAGCTCTCTTAGGTTGTTTGCAGATGACGCCGTCATTTACCGTCTAGTAAAATCATCTGAAGATCAAAACCAACTGCAGAACGATCTGAATAAGATATCAGTATGGTGTAAAAATTGGCAATTGACTCTAAATAATGAGAAGTGTGAAGTCGTCCACATGAGTACGAAAAGAAATCCGTTAAACTTTGTTTACAACATAAATCAATCAAATGTGAAGGCCGTAAACTCCACAAAATACCTAGGAATTACTATTACTTCAGACCTAAACTGGAAAAAACACGTAGATAATATCGTGGGAAAGGCGAACCAGAGACTGCGTTTTATTGACAGAACCCTTAAAAGATACAACAGAACTACTAAAGAAACTGCATACACTGCGCTTGTCCGTCCATTTTTGGAGTATTGCAGCCCAGTGTGGGATCCTTATCAGGTGGGTTTGACGGAGGACATCGAAAGAGTCCAAAGAAGGGCAGCTCGTTTCGTATTGTCAAGATACAGGGGAGACAGCGTTACGGAAATGATACAGGATCTGGGATGGGAATCATTACAACAACGCCACTTATCGCTGCGGCGTGGGCTACTTGCGAAACTCCAAGCGCCAACGTTCTCTTCCGAAAGCGAAAATATATTGTTGACTCCCACTTACATAGGTAGAAATGATCATCAGAATAAAATACGAAAATTCAGAGCTCGAACAGAGAGATTCAGGTGTTCTTTCTTCCCCACGAATTATTCGAGAATGGAATGGGAGATAAATAGTATAATTGTGGTTCGATGAACCCTCTGCCAGGCACTTAAATGTGATTTGCAGAGTATCCCATGTAGATGCAGATTTAGACTACTCATTTCAGTGCAAATCTTCTATTTATGGATTAGGCTTCATTCCGACGTGATCAAATTGTAAATTTTCACAATCAACACGTGTGGGCTGACGAGAATCCGCATGTAATTGTGCAATCATTTCATCAACACAGATCTTCTGTGAACGTTTTGGGCAGGAATTGTTGGTGATGTCTTGATTGGGCCTCATGATCTTCCACCTACCCTCACTGGAGCACGTTATCATGATTTCATACGGAATACTCTACCTGTGCTGCTAGAACCTGTGCTTTTACAAGTACGACACAACATGTGGTTAATGCACGATGGAGCTTCTGCACATTTCAGTCGACGTGTTCGTACGCTTTTCAACAACATATTCGGTAACCGATGGATTGGTAGAGGCGGACCAATTCAATGGCCTCCACGCTCTCCGGCCGGCCGCGGTGGCCGAGGGGACTGAGGCGCTCCAGTCACGGTCTGCACGGACCCTACGGTCGGGGTTCGAATCCCCCCTCGGGCATGGATATTTGTGCTGTCCTTAGAATTATTTAGTTCATAAGTAGTTTGTAAGTTTAGGGACTGATGACCCCGTAGTTAAGTCCCATAAGCTATACAAACATTTTTTCCAAGCTCTACTGACCTCAACCCTCTTGACTTGCATTTATGGGGGCATTTGAAAGCTCTTGCCTACGCAACCCCAGTACCAAATGTAGAGATTCTTCATGCTCGTATTGTGGACGGCTGTGATACAATACGCCATTCTCCAGGGCTGCATTAGCACATCAGGAATTCCATGCGATGGAGGGTGGATCATGTATCCTCGCTAACGGAGAACATTTTAAACATTTCCTGTTACAAAGTGTTTGAAGTCATGCTGGTACGTTCTGTTGCTGTGTGTTTCCATTCCATGATTAATGTGATTTGAAGAGAAGTAATAAAATGAGCTCTAACATCGAAATTAAGCGTTCCCAGACACATTTCTTTCTTTGTGTGTGAGGAATATTTCCTGAAAGTTTGGCTGTACCTTTTTGTAACACCCTGTATTTTCGATTGCCAGCAGTGCAGAATGGTCCTCCTGAGGCTCACACATAACAGTATATGCGAGCCACACCTAGGACAATTGAGTGTTGAAGACTTTGGATACTCACGTGAACTGCAGTACAAAGCAGGTTTTTTTTTTTTTTTTTTTTTTTTTTTTTTTTTTTTTTTTTTTTTTTTGTCTCATTCTCGACTTTGGCGACGGTATATAATGTCTTCCTGTAGCCAAAAGAGTATTGACAAAGAGGTTACTGTAAAGACTTGAGTTATAAAATCATCAGGGAGGTGCTAAGAACGGTTTGTGCAGTAGTTTATAGAATGAGATCACCACAGTGAGTGCCATTTCTTTTTGCGCAGGTGGCGGCAGTGAAGACGTCTCTCAGCAGCTGCGCCATCTGTCTCAGCAGGTGCGCCACAGCCCCGTCTCGTTCAGTGCGTGTTCCCTGTTCAGCGTGGACGGCCGGCTGCTGACTGGATACGTGGCTGCTGTCGTCACCTACACCATCATACTCGTGCAGTTCACTGCAGGCGGTTGTTGATATTGCTGTTATTTAACCCTTTCCAGCCCAGATTTTATTAATTTGTGAACAAAGATTTTGCATATTTCTATTCATAATGATCGGAATAATGTATATATTTTGGATATTTTGAGATTTTTTTTAGATTTTGGAGCGAAATTTGGGAAGACCTCATATGAAAACATTGTGCAGGATATGTTTCACTTACTGTATCTGTTTCAAACAGTTTACTACTAATTTAGATGTTTTACAATAACTTATTAATGAAATTTTGAAATTATTTTGTTTCCTTTGCCTTGATATTTTGAAAGTCTTATTGTTTGTATTCTAACTTAGACATTAAGCAACAATACATATTTTGTCATTGCATTGTAGTCTAATGCTCCAGTGTTTCCTCGAAGTAATGGAAGCCAAGATCCCTGCAATGAATTTTGCGAAGTCCTGCAGTGTTTTCTATAAACTTTGGTCAAATGGTGGCCTGAGAGTAACTGATAAAGATGATTACACCATATGGCAACATTGGGCTGGAAAGGGTTAAGGCTACAGTGCTTGTATAGAAGAACCATCTGTTTTGACATTCACTTAGTGTAACCTAACTCGGAAGCAATAAAGCCAAATCTAATAGTTAATCGCTTTGCTGAGACATTTTTTCTGAAAGGATAAGGGTTCACATTCAAATTCAGTTAGCTGTGATTTCAGGCATATATTGGGATTATTCTTTAATTGGGGTTAGTCAATGAGCTCATATCTGCTTGTCACTATGTATTAGTACTCACACTTTCTGAGCGGCCAAAGTTTTGTTTCCCTCAAATTATCTAAATTAATTATTGCATATGGTAACACTTCAAAGATATATGTATTTGAAATGTTTGAGTGCAGAATACCGAATTTAGAGGTCTTGAGCCGGCTGCGGTGGCCGAGGTGACTGAGACGCTTCAGTCACGGTCAGCACGGCCACTACGGTCGGGGGTTCGAATCCCCCCTCGGGGATGGGTATTTGTGCCGTCTTAGTTCGTAAGTAGTTCATAAGTAGTTTGTATGTTTAGGGACTGATGACCCCGTAGTTAAGTCCCATAAGCTTAACAAACATTTGAACATTTTTTTAGAGGTCTTGATTTCTGTTACTATTTGAGCCATGATCACGAGGTGAAAAGTTTTTGGTTTAGCCCAAACCAGCGAAAACTTGAATAGCCATTAGAAAATATGTCTTTTTGTACCTATGTTACTTATTAATAATATTGAGGTAACAGATAAGAATGTAACAAGGATGATTGCAGGTACACATAGATGGTAAAATGGCAGGAGGTTGCCCATAACGAAGAAATCAATGAGAAACTGGGAATAAACTCCATAGATGAAACAGTTAGATCGAACAGGCTGAGATGATGGTGTCATGTCAAAGTCATGGGAGAAGCAAGGTTACCTAAGATACACGTAGGTTCGGTAGTAGAGGGTTGGAGGAGTCGAGGTAGACCAAGGAGAAAGTACGTGGATTCGTCAAGAATGATTTTAAAGAGCCACTGATATTAGTACTGAATAGGGAATCATAGAGCAATTTTATAAGGCAGGCTATGATCCAGACTGAACGCTGAAAGTCATAATAAGTCTTATCAGATGATGATGATGAATGGTAGTCGAGATACGGCAGTTTAAAATCACGTTAAATTTAGAATTTCGTTGAACAACGAACCAAAGGTGGTGCACAGAACAATTGTACGAATGGATTAAGATGTAAGTTGGGTCAAAATTAAAGTTCATTTAATTGTACCATTTTAATGTGCACCATTCGGATATTATTTTACATACAAAAAACCTAGTTTTGAATTGCATCATTTCTGCACTTTAAGCTTACAGGAATCATTTCAAACTCTGCATAAATTTTGACCAACAGACTGTAGTATAACATTGTACACCACTGGTGCTTAGCTCGAGCCAAAATATTCAAATAGTTTATATTTATAAGGGTTTGACACTGTGTGACCAAATACTGCCAGACGTAATTTATTTACGCAGGTTTTGGAGGGCGAATTTGTGCTCACTGGTACGGAGTAAAAGAACTGCACAGTGCCAAGGAAGAGAGAAGACTAAGGTCATCTGTAATTGATTGTCTGTTGTTTTTTATTATATGGAGCAATTGTTATAATTGATTGAGATTCCATTCAGTACACATCAGGATTAAATATGTAAAACTGATGTAGTAGTTAGTGAAGAATGGAATGGATTTCTGGTGTTATTGGAAAGAAGAATTTATCTTTCGCCAGTATAGATATGTAAGAAATTTCCAGGTGTTCTGATGATTATGTCAAGCAGCTTCAGTGACTAGTCTGATTCATAACAACTATTTCCTTTAACTCAAGGCACGGACTAGATGGACCTCGTGGAAGGAACATCCTGAACTGTACATATTCGTATCAAGGCATTAATCACGCAAAAGTACCGTTTGGTACTTTGGTACACATACAAGAGGAAAACTAGATTCTCGAGGTAGGCACAGCTTCAAAAACATATAAATCTAAAATTCTTTCTTTGGAGTCAACCTTAATACACAAGGCCAGTGAGACTGAGTGGGGATGCAGGCGTCCGAAACCTTAATGAGATGCAGTGCCATACCGCAGGACATGAGACATGCCTCATTGGTCGACATCTTGCCTCGTGTCGTTTTATATATTGTGTGACTTTACAATGCACAAGTATGTCAAGATGTTTTTATGCAGATGTTTTTGAAGATTTCGCACCTGTCGCTACTGGACGCCACATTCAGCAAGTATAACCAAAACTGAGGAGTATTAACTCCTCAGTGGAGTAAGGCTGTGACGGTGGTGTCCGTCAGGAGGAACGCCGCAGTTGAGACGTCCGCGACCCCTGCTTCGACGGCCGGTTCACCGCAGGAGGCGTCAGAGGGAGTCACCGAGGCAGCGAGGCTAGAGAGCCTGTATAGGGAGAGAGTGGCCAACCGGCCGGTGTGCGCCATGTTTTTACCACACTGCGCGCGGGACGTTCATTTAGATAGCGACCCAGGCAGAAAAACAGCCACTTTACGATTAAAAGAAGGCATCACTTCCTCCCATGAGACTAAAACATATCTTCTCCCTTACAAATCTATATGTGGTTAAGACAAATGAAATTAATTTATGTTTATATAGGCATAAAAGTTTGTAAGCAAATAAGTCTCGTGAAGCAGTGTCTTTCTCTGCCAAATATTAAAACCATATTTTACGATGTTCTGGTAATTTCGGAAGTTCGTAGTTCGTTAATAAGAAAGAGAGGTATTTCATGTTATGTATCTAAAAGCAAGTGATATTATTGCTGATTTTTCTGTCTGCATATCCAGCGCTGAAATTAGTAGCAAATTACCGCTTTCCGCCCCTGTGTAATGCATTTTAAGTGCGATTATGTCGATCTTATAACACATTTTTATAGACTGGGAAATAATAAAAATGTCAAAATACCAATGCTGTCTCTACTGAAATAGCAAAAACAGACTCAAATTAAGTAACTGAATATCAGTAGGTATTCTATACAGGAATGGGCCCACATTAGGGGCCCCCTCCCCTCCCCCCCCCCTTAGGAATAGTTCATATAAGTAAGAAAGGGTTTCGCTATGCTTTCGGCTACCGACTTTTGGCAACTTTCATCACCCAGCACACCCATACCCTAAATTTATTCATGCATAATCGTGTATTCTTTTCGTTCTAACGTCCTGTTTTTCTTTGTTTGGTGTAGCTTTTATAATATCCAGTACAGTTTTTAACTACAATTTACATCTATGTCTTGCATTTACACCTTCAGCTATTAAATCGATAAATATAGGGAAGGTAACTTTTCGAAATCCATTATCTTTTGATGTGCTAAACATCCCTCAGCTACTGGGAAAGAAGATAACTCCAACGAACGCTTTGGGTTGTGGCTCTTACTGGAAAACATGGAAAACCTTGTTACTGCCATTGGTAACGTAAATTACACCAACAATGCTACGCTCCTCAGCAAGAAGAACTTAAGTGTGCCTACACCCATTACAGATTCTTTTTGCGATAACATTATGATGGTTAAAATCTGTGATCAAATGGACTGTCAGGAGCAGACCGAGACTGTAATGGTAAAGATGGAAATGTGTGAAACTTTTAACTTTTACCTGCGTAGTAAATTCGACAAGTTTGTCACTGTGAGATATGGAGTCAAGGCGGAATTGCCTTTTCTCCTACGTGTGGTTGCAATGCTGCAGCTAGAGGAATACTAGAGATACTCGGTAAGGAAGCACTGGAAAACATCTTGAGGAAATATGCAAACCCTGTGACAATACCTTATAAAGTGGACTTAGCCGATGTTCAGTTGGATGTTTTAATGGAGGAGCTCCTTGCTATACTATCTCGTATCCAACAATGACTTTTGTATGGAAGGAGACTGTACAGGAAACCGCAACGTGATTGTGGATAACGATAAGACTGTTGGGATGGATAGTGTTTTCGACCCTGCACAAGATTGTTTAAGTGTTTTAAACGAGAACAAACGGTACCTGCAAAGTGCACCTCTGTATAATGTGTAATCTCCTCTATGTGGACGCATTTAACGAATTCCTTGCAGAATAGCTGTTGTGTGGTGTTTAATAGTGTTCTGCAGTTTGTTTACTGGGGTAATAAGAATACCCGAAAATTGTCAGGTGTACAGGTAAATCTCTCAGACACTAAAGACCGAGAAAAGCTTATGAATTACGTTCTATCAGCTTTTAGTTTCACCTTCCGTAAATTACTTGGAGATTCATAATACTGGTGCCAGCAAGGATGATATAAGTAATACGCAGAAGAGTTATGTTAAAGGAGGAGAAACATATTTAAACTTACAAACTACTTATGAACTACTTACGAACTAGGACGGCACAAATATTCATGCCCGTGGGGGGATTCGAACCCCCGACCGTAGTGACCGTGCAGACCGTGACTGAAGCGTCTCAGTCCCCTCGGCCACCGCGGCCAGCCATATTTCTCCCAATCCAGAACATTATTCTCCATAATGCCTCCAGATACAGATATCGTCGAATTAGGTCTGGCATCTAGAACCAACATCATTGCACAAGTCCTAAGGAAAAGAATAAATGTATTGCACAGACTTAAGCCTTTCTCCATAAAGAAAATACACCTTATGTGCAAGGAAAAGAAAACTGGAAATGTAGGAGATCGACGCCAAGAAACGGAAACACCAATATACTGCTATGACAACTGCTTTAAAGGAAGAATATCAGTTGCAGATGGAAAAAGAGGAAGCTATTGAATATGTGCAAGCATGATTCACACGCGTCTTTAAACGCGTCTATAACCGGAGTTTTTAAAATAATAGCAATTACTGTTAATAGATGTGCTATGTGCTCATACATTAGAGTACCTGACGAAGATGACGGATTCGAGGATGTATACTATATTAAGGAGCATGTAAAGAATCTGTTTATAAAGCTCCTTTCGTACCTTGATCAGCTTACAGAGGATGGTAACACTATATCTAAATGCGGAGAATTTGATGTTGTACATTTAGCAATGGAGAAGCCGTTTCCAGACTTTAAGACTGACGGAATACCTACATATAATGACCACTCATTTGCAAACATTGTAAATTTAAAATTAGGTATAGAAATTCCACAGGAGGGCGGACTAGAAGAGCAGATTATTGTACATGCGAGAAGATGTGAAGGGCTCTAACAGTTGTGTTATGCAGGAAATAAAAGGTAAAATTAAAATACCCCAATGCTCTCGGCTAGAAGAATTGCCGAAAGGTGCGTAATTGGTTATTAAAGTCACAAAAGATGTCGATTACAGGAAGAGACGAATATAACGTACTGGAGTTTGAAAACTTACCTTCCCTGTACCTGAAGAATTACTGGCTGGAGAAGGAAATAGAAGATTCTGGTGTTGATCTAAACTACAAGTTAAAAATTAAACTGGACATTACTAAAGTTACACCAATCAAAAATAAAGAACGAACTGTTTTCTGTGTCTAAGTTAGGCTATATACAAAGATCTGTTTTCTGTATGTAAATGCGTATACAAAATGTAGTAAAACTTTTCTACACTAATATTTGTGTGTTTATTTACTAATCTACC
This sequence comes from Locusta migratoria, assembly GCA_026315105.1. Lineage (NCBI taxonomy): Eukaryota > Metazoa > Arthropoda > Insecta > Orthoptera > Acrididae > Locusta > Locusta migratoria. Next base: position 282,955,919 of record CM048745.1, on the reverse strand, counting down.
AAAAATCCAACGAAATCCCACATTTACTGTGATCTCTGTGTATATATCTGGAGTGAAATAATCACTCGTTTCCAGAACTTCTAAACTAATAGTCTATACGGAACAACCATAGTGGTGTGGTGTAAATTAGTTTTCATAGTTGTATTATGCAGGTAATAATTGGTAAAATTAAAATCTACGAATGCTCTCGATGACGATAATTACAGAAAATAATAATCATATCTAGGGTGATCTACAAACATATATTTCGATAGTGGTACCTATGTAGTTGGGTGACCTTGAAAGTAGTAGTTCAAAGGCATTGCAACCAGTTTTCGTACCTATATGAAATGCACTGCAACAACTTTTGTGCCTATATGATATTGATCTAAGCTACAAGTTAGAATTTAGCCTGGACATTATTAAAGTTACACCGACCAAAAATAAAGAACGAACTGTTTTCTTTGTCTAAATGTATATATAAAGATCAGTTTTCTGTATATAAACACATATATAAAATGTAGTTAAATTTTTGTAGACTAATTTGTGTGTGTTTATTTACTAATCTACCAAAAATCCCAAGAAATCCCACATTTACTTTAATCTATGTGTATACAGGGTGATCCATTGATAGTGACTGGGCCAAATATCTAACGAAATAACCAACAACAAAAAAACAAACAAAACAAAAAAAGAAAGAAAGAACTACAAAGAACAAAACTTTTCTAACTTGAAGGGGGGAAACAGATGGCGCTAAGTTGGCACGCTAGATGGCGCTGCCATAGCTCAAACGGATATCAGCTGCATTTTTTTAATAGGTACCCCCATTTTTATTACATTTTACAACCCGGATGTGCTTAACACGCGCTAGTTAAGGAACTTCCCATCGACCCCATGCTGATCACGAAGGTGGAAACGTCATCAGATGACAACCCTGTGGTTGGCAGGCTTCAGAGGGCTACATTGGACCACCATGGACGTCCGCAGCGTATAGTCAATTGGGAACAATTTCGGGACTATCTTAATGACAACATCATCCTGACAGCACGTGTCGACTCTCCTGCAGCTATCGATCACCAAGTGAACTTCCTCACTGCCAAGATACTGGGAGCTGAGGAGAGGGCGACGACCACAACCTATGTTGAGGTTCCACAGCAAGACGGCCTTGTCCCGTTATTGGAGGATCTGAGAGTCCTCAAGAATGAATATAGTAAGTGCTGGCAGCACACCCGGAATCCTTACTACAGACGAGAGATGCGACATCATGAACGTGACCTTCGGCGACGGTTGTTGGAATGGAAATCAGAACCATGGGAGGACCAGATGGCCGACTTCCTGCTTCAATCCCGCGACGAATGGCAACTTGTGAAAAACATTCAGGGCCAACGTCAGCCAAGCTAACCTCTCGTCACTCCACAGAGCGAGATCCACGAACCCCTTGCCAGGGCAGAAGAGTTTGTTCACACCTATGAACAACAAATGACGCTGCTGCAGGACGTCCTCACACATCCAGAGTAGGAGAGGGAGGCCTCCTTACAACACCCAGAGAGGTACAGGCCATCATTCGCTGACTAGGCAGCACCAAGGCCCCGAGTCCAGATAAAGTCTCCACTGGTCGTCTCAAATATCTACCCCAAAATTCACTGGTCCTCCTTAGTCGGATCTTCAATGGATGCCTTCTTCCCCACTGTTTTCCGGACAGGTGAAAGTCAGCAGAAGTTATACCCATTCCGAAGCTGAACAAGGACCTTACGTGTACAACCTACTATAGATCTATTAGTCTGACGAGTTCCTTGGGCAAGGTTCTGCAATGTATCATCAAACCCAGGGTGGAAGACCCGCTCATATGCCACGATGTCATATGGATAGATCAATATGGCTTCAAAAAGAAGATTTATGTGGAACTCCTGGTCTTACTAGCTGGATTTAACCTCACGAAGTTGATGGCCGCAGTTTTTATGGACATTGATAAGGCATACTATAAGGTCCGAATAGCAAACCTCATCTGGAAGATACGACCCCAAACCCTTATACACACCTGCTATGTGAAGTTGCTGACCAATTTTCTGAGGAATCAGAACATAATTGTCAGAGCCGATAGCGCAAGGTCCAGCGCTCGCCGCATTGTTGCGGGTGTTCCGTAGGGGTGGGTCTTGTCCCAATCCTTTTCGGCCTGTATGTCAACGACATGCCGAGAGTTGCGCAGGTCCAACTGGCACAATACTCGGATGATACTGCGTTCTTCATGGGTGGCCGATGACATGATACTAACATCAGGCGACTCCAAGCACAACTCAATAGCCTGGTCCAGTGGTGCAGTGAGAACAAAGTGTGCATCAATCCAGACAAGATGGTGGCTATTTGTTTTTCAAAGGAGAGGCCAAACCTGCGGGACATGCTTAGTATATAGGATCGGGTTTTCCCCGTTGGAGCCCTATGGCAAAGTATCTTCGCTTACTCATGGATACAGGTCTTTTCTACCACCATCACGTTGAATACTTGCGCAACAAGGCGACTGGGATGGCGAAGCCACTCTTGCCATTCTTTCATAGTACAACGCTATCAGTCCATACGAAACTCCGCCTTTAAAAGCAGACCTGGCGAAGATATTGTATGGCAACTACGCTTGGGGGATTACAACTGCGTCGCCTCCAGGTTGTTCAAAACCGGTGCCTATGATGGATCTTTTGAGCTTCCTGGTATACTCGTATTGACGACCTCCACCAACAGGCCAATATAACTACACTGGCAGAGGCCATACGTGAACGCTCCTGTTAGATACATCACCAGTTGGAACACCTTCGGGATGGAAATGTACACCTTCGTGATGTGGTATCTCTTTTCCTCAATACTGGCACAGGTTTCGCGTCCACAGAGCGGTAACAATTAATTGTCCCAAAAAGGGGTAGGTTCATGGACCTCTGCAGGCCCTTATAAGTCCTCCCTCAGGTTTCACTCTTATCCCTTTCCGCCCCCCATATAATGCATGTGTGTTCCTGTCGATCTCATATTTTCCTAAGCTGGGACATACCAAAAACGTCATTCTGCACTTACCTTTAGGAACAATGTACCACAGAAAATCGGAAAAATATTTTCTCTACTGAAACACCATAAAGTGACTCAAAATCGGTAACTTATTATCCACAACGAACAAGTCAATAGTCCCACCTCCCTTTTCATGTTTCATACCATAACCATTTATACGATTGTGAATCGCTAACAATACACAGCCAAAGGTGAGGCTCCTGTCGGACATACGTTGACTTAGTGTTCCTTAACCATTTTAAAACATATTGTGTAGCATGTACCAAAATCATGAAGTAATAAGAAGCTAGATAATATTTCCGTTTACCGCATTCGAACTGATGACCATCACGTTAAATACCCAACAACCACCCGATACGCCACGGGAGTACTACACTTCCGGTAATTTATTTACTGTTATCATGGGCTTTCTTGGATGTGGGTGGCAGCATAAAATATTTCACACAGAGAGGAATAATACGTCCGTTTCCACAAGTCGCCTTTACGGTTCCCGCCTTCTCGGTTAACTTTCACTGTTTACGTCTTTCTCATTCCTTGGGACTCGTACAAACATCATATAGCCATCTTCACTTCGATTCTTACAGTCGATAGTGGAACAGACAGACTGTCCTTAATGATTATGTAATCCACATTATTAGTTACACTCAATAAATCACTTCAAATTAACATTTAATCTTAAAAATTGCCGCAAAGTTCTAAAATTATTGTCACATTGTCCCATTTTCGATATACTTGACCCTATGTGATTTTCTAATAATTCAGTAATGTGAATTGTGTCGCTAAAGCATACTATTTTGCAACAATACTGCATATATAAACACTATAACAACACCTTTTGCTGTTATCACAGAAGATTGGTGAGTCATGCAATTCTTCTACATAACTGCGCAAATGCTTTGCATCGGTGATTCCTAATGGTGGAAAACTGGAAGTTGTACGCATGCACGCTCTTGGCCACCAACAGCGGGAACCGAACGGTCGGCTCGGTTCTTCTGGGCAGTGACGAAGTTTCCACGCTGTCAGGAACGCCCATCTGCTGCCTGAGGGCCCGTTGTACCGCTCGCCGCGAAGCGTCGCCGTGTTGTCAACACCGGAAGCCAAGACGCTGAGAATTTGTGCCCGTCTTCTCTGTTCATGTTGTGGGGGTGTTTACTGATCTCGATTGCTTCACGAATTTTTCTCTTCGTTTTAAATGGCTGTTTAGAGAGCAATCGAGATCAATTTTTCTACTCTTTTTAAATATATTATATGATATTATTTTGTCTTAGTATCATATGATCTTAAGCACAAACAAATTGCATTATTCCCTTAAATATACATTACCTAGATTCATGTTATATCTTCATACAACCTTGTGACTTTCGTCACTGAAAAGGCAATACATATTTAAAAAAATAAAATTCGCTGTGATTGTAATCACTTGAAATTATGTGATTCCTTTAAAGTATATTGTAAATAACATCATACATAATTACTCTTTTAAAAATATAGCATGAACATAACCATATAAAATAATTAGCATATTGTCAATCATTTACTTGAACATTTGTAGTATAACATTGTTAGCTTTCTAGTTTTCTTATCCTATATGTGAGAGAAAGGGATTAGTATAGCCTTTGATCAGGACAGAGTATCCAAATTGCGATTAGTGCATGAATAACATATTTATGTATTTGTTTATATTAACAACTTTCACTGATTATGCTAATACAAATTAAATATGTTTTGTCATCTTTAATCATCTTCACACAATAATCATATGTACCTTTCATCTGCATATGTATGTACATTTACCTTACTAATCTTCAGTTTCATATTAAGGTCAGAAGAAATCAGTTTACTCTGACTTTAGAAATCTTGGTGCGGAACTCTCTTGCCTTTGAACACTCAATGAAAGAAAAAATGTTTACTTTCCAAAGAGATTTATAGAAGTAAAGTTTGAAATGTTACTTTAGCAAGTAATTGATGAAATAAAATCAATAGCTTCAGTTCAAAGTAAAGTTTGTCTCCAAAATATTCCAGATTTTTTCTGTAATAGCAGACAGCAGCCAACCAGTTTCCTTAAAACAGGTTTAATTTTAGTTTTCGACAAAATTCATTTTATATTCTTCAGACATTGGACCTATGATTAATAATATGCTGAACAATAATATACAATTGGTAGGAAAATTATGTCAAAAACTATATAAAGATTCTAATTTTAACCCATTTTAATGCAACTGGTTGGCTACGATTTATTCTAAATATTTTTACACTCTACCATTGCTCAACTGCAGCCATGTTCAAATATTTTGATATTCCTAATATTATTTTGTCACTTGAATTAGTCGATCTTGAAGATGTATAATAAAACGTCAATTATTTTCGAAATGCAAAAATCTTCGACATTCAGACTTCATTTATTTACAGCGTATAAAAACATTGACCACAATCTTGTAAATCAATATTTAAACACTCAAAATAATTCAGCTTCAAAATTAATAAACTCTAAGAACACAAAATAAGTTTGAATCTTCAAGTTTTATTGTATGTTAACACATGACATTATACAGAACTGACTTAAAAATCTTTTTTTCATATGTTAAAAACTTTATTTACATTGGTAAAGACTTTTATTTATTCTCTTTCTTAAAAAAATTAAGTCTCGCAGATGAAGAGCAACTTCCTTCATCTTCTCATCAGTGATGAGAAGGAGAAACGCTACCGCTCACAACAGTTTCGCTGTAGAAGCCGTATAGCTGCTGCATGAGGCATGACCTTGAATAAAATAAAGTTAGCATTACAGATTTGCATGTTACTATTTATTTTTGTCTGCAGGTGTCCCTTAATTCTCTTGCATCGAAATTAAGCAATCTGTTTCCTTGATCTCTATGTATATAAAAGCGAAAGAAAACTCACTCACTCATTGACTAAACACGAAATTTCGAAACTACTTCATCTATGAAGCTGAAATTTGGCAGGAATGTAGTTTATAGGTAGAAAACATCAGATAAGAAAGTATTTTGTGATAGGTGCTTGGCGGAGCATACTTCTCCTACAGACTCACGAAACTACAGTTTCATTTTGATCTTCCCGAAATTTCGCACGCTTGACCTTCAAAACAAGTGGAAGGTCACCGTCTACCTTAAGTTTCATATGGTGCACGGCGGTGGGTACTTTCCAACATAAGAATGGAAATCGAAATACCTTGGTCGCGTCTTAACTTGAGAACGGCTCGATCGATTTCACAGATCACTTTTCTCTCTCTCTCTCGCTCTCTCTCTCTCTCTCTCTCTCTCTCTCTCTCTCTCTCTCTCTCTCTCTCTCTCTCTTTTTTTTTTTTTTTTTTTTTTCGGTGTATGGAATAAAACTGGAATATTTGAGAACAACAAAGTGCGTTTTTCAATGTTACCCTGCGTTTCTATTGCATGGAAATCTATAGTTTTTCTCCGAGATGGTTGAAATTTTGCACACTCTACTTAAAAATATGAGGAATGTCACTGTCTGTATACAGTTTTATTCGGTGCATGGTGGAGGGTACTTAACGTACGGCCTTTTTACAAAATGCATAGTCTTTCTCCGATTTTAATGAATTTTTGCATACACGACATTAATACCAAGAGGAAGATCACTGGGTACATAAATGTTTGTATCGTACATGACAGAGGGTACTTTGCAGAAAACTTTGCCGAGAGACGGAAAGGTGGAAACGAACAGAGAGATGGGAGAGAAAGAGATGGATGCAGAAAGAGGGGGAAGGGGAGGTGACTACGAAACTGTAGAATAAATGAACACCTGGGCAATGCCGGGTTTAGAGCTAGTATTTTTATAAACAAACTGCAGGGGAAAATAAGTTTCAACCAACTACACCATGTTATTCTACACACTGGCCTGTAATGTAATAACAGACCATAATTTATGTTTCTCGTATGTTTATATTGTTCTGCTTTCAGCGGAATAAGCTGCAGACCTCTGATCATAACTTATTGGTCATGAACTGTAGGCTGAAACTGAAAAAGCTGCAGAAAGGTAGTAAAATAAGGAGATGGGACTTAAAATAAATTGAACGAACGTGAAGTTCTGGAGAAATTCACAGGGAGATTTAGGCATCAATTGACAGAAACAGGGGGAAATAAAACAGTAGAAGAGGAATGGGTAGCATTGAGAGATGAAATAGTGAAGGCAGCAGAGGACATAGTAGGTAAAAAGGCAAGACCTACAAAAAATCCTTGGATATCACAGGAAATACTAAATTTAATTGATGAAAGGAGGAAATATAAAAATGCAGTAAATGAAACAGGCAAAATGGAGTACAGACGACTAAGAAATGAGATTGACAGGAAGTGCAAAATGGCTAAGCTTTACGCCTTATCTTAGAAGATAGACTAAGGAAAGGCAAACCTACATTTTTAGCTTTTGTAGATTTTGAGAAAGCTTTTGACAATGTTGACTGGAATACACTCTTTCAAATTCTGAAGTCAGCAGGGGTAAAATACAGGGAAAGGAGAGTTATTTACAACTCGTACAAAAGCCAGACCGCAGTTATTAGACTCGAAGGGCATGAAAGGAAAGCATCAGTTGGGAAGGGAGTAAGACAGGGCTGTAGCCTTTCTCCGATGCTATTCAATTTGTACATCGAGCAGGCGGTGAAGGAAAGCAAGGAAAAATTTGGAATAAGGATTAAAGTTCAGGGGGAAGAAATAAAAACATTGCGTTTTGCTGATGACATTGTAATTCTGTCAGAGACATCAAAGGACCTGGAAGAGCAGTTGAATGAAATGGACAGTGTGTTGAAGAGAGCGTATAAAATGAACATTAATGCGGTCTTAGAAAATCAGGGGATGCTGGCGGAATTAGATTAGGTAACGAAACAATGAAGGTGGTAGATGAATTTTGTTACTTGGGTAGTAAAATAACATGCGATGGTCGCAGTACAGATCATATAAAATGCAGAATGGCAATGGGAAGAAAAGCATTTTTGAAAAAGAGAAGTTTGCTAACATCAAATATTAATTTAAGTGTAAGGAAGTCTTTTCTGAAGGTGTTCCCTTGTACGGGAGTGAAACATGGACGATAAGCTGTACGGGCAGGAAGAGGATAGAGGCTTTTGAAATGTGGTGCTACAGAAGAATGCTGAAGATTAGGTGGGTAGATCGCATAACTAATGAAGAGGTATTGAACAGAATTGGTGAGAAAAGGAATTTTTGGTATACCCTGACTAAAAGTAGAGATCGCTTAGTAGGACACATTCTTAGACATGGAGGAATCGTAAATTTAGCATTGGAGGGAAGTGTGTGGGGTAAAAATCGCAGAGGGAGACCAAGAGTCGCGTATAGTAAACAGATTCAAGTGGATGTGGGTTGTCGTTCTTATGAGGAGATGAAAAGGCTTGCTCAGGATAGGGTATTGTGGAGAGCTGCATCAAACCAGTCTCCGGACTGAAGACCATAACAACAACAACACTACTTAAAAATAAGAGTAATGTCACTGTCTGTATACAGTTTCGTTCGGTGCATTGTGGAGAGTACTAAACTTACGGACTTTGACAAAATGCATAGTCTTGTTCCCATCTTGATGAATTTTTGCATACACGACCTTAAAACCAAGAGGAAGATCACTGGGTACATAAATGTATGTATGGTACATGACAAAGGGTACGTTGCATAAAACTTTACCGAGAGAGGGAAAGGTGAAAACGAACAGAGAGATGGGAAAGAAACAGATGAATGCAGAGAGTGAGAGGGGGGCAGGGGAGGTGACTATAAGAGTGTAGAATAAATGAACACCTGGGCAATGCCGGGCTTACAGATAGTATTTTTATAAACAAACTGCAGTGAAAAATAAGTTTCAAGCAACTACACCACGTCGTCCTACACACTGGCCTGTAATGCAAGAACAGACCATAATTTATGTTTCTCGTGTGTTTATATTGTTCTGCTTTCAGCGGAATAAGCTGCAGACATACATATATTCCGGACTTTTGCCTCGTTAATAAGCTATTTATACCAGTGAATCAGTGAAGTTCGCCTGTTTTTACATTTATTTCACGAACTCGTGCCTCTAGACGTTTTACTAATGCTTGGAGTGAAAAATTACAGAAACTGCTTGGTCAATTATGTCGAAAAGTAATTATAAACAAACATTACTGTTACGGCGCCTTACCGCTAGGGGCGCTGACAACTTTCACAGCAGTGAGTGTCGTGACTGCGTATGTTAGATTTAATTGATTCGTAATCGATTTATAAGTTTTTGTTCAAACGAGGACAAAGCCAACGCTGTTATAACAAAGTTGTCGTAAAGTCTTTATGTGGCGCTGGTGCTGCTTTTAACTTAATTGTCATGTCACGGCTAACAATTAGGTCGAGATGATCAGTTGTCCGTAACGGCTCGAGTGCTGCACGAATTACTCTGTTATTACAGCGGAGTTGTCGCCAGTGCTCAGAGAAGCTGGTGGCTCTGCCAGGATGTGTCCGGCCCTTGACAGGGGCCCTCACGCCCCGCTGCTGGTGCTCTCGCTGGCGTGTGGGCTGCCTCAGAGACCAGGCTGCGCTGCCCTGTCTCGCGCCTACGCCTGCGTCGTGCTCCTCGCAGTCTTCTCCGCCGGATACTTTTCTGCAGAAGAGCTGCTTAGAGGCGGCTATAATAGCGTCACCCAGCGCTGGTATATCTCGGCTGTCATCACCTGCTCCCTCTCAACCATCGCCACCGCCACTTGCATTATAAACTTTCACACGCTACAGGGGAGACGTCTCTTCGAATTTATTGCTCTTGTTCAACGTGTAGACAGTCTTTTGAGTAGTGATTCGAAGCGACGGAACCAGACAGTCGGCTTCCTCTTCGTTACGACATTAACACTGACCATCCTTGTTTTCTTCGTTAACATTGCATATTCAGTCTTTTATGGATCTTTCTTTGCACTAGCAGTCGCGGTACACACATTATTCACCTCTTTATTATTACTCCAGTTCGTAACGGCAACTCTAATTCTCGGTAACAGGTTCAGATTGCTGAACGACAAAGTGTTGGCTGATTTCCGCCACGACTTCCCGCGGTACGAACCTCTAGACCTATGTGGAGTCTTACAGCAAAGTAATACTTCGTCTCTCTCACTATATAGACAACCGAATTACAAACACAGAGTGCTATTTGTATCACTCAAGTGGGTTTTACAGTTAAGAGTGCTTCATATGACTCTTACGAACCTTGCGACTTTTTTGAATGAGACGTATGCCATTACTATAGCTATGTCTGTGCTTCAGAATCTCTTGTTTACCATTCAGTCAGTATTCTACATCATTATACTCTTGCGGAGTACATTTGATGATGCTCTAACAAAAGAAATGCATGCCTTCATCGTGATGACATTTTTAGTCACACAGTTGATCTTATTAATCGCTACCTGTCAGTCAACAGTTTCAGAATCGAAGAGGACGATAGGACTCGTCGAAGATCTACTGCTTTGGAACGATGCAGGTATGCTTACATACTTTACTGGTTAAATTTAATGAATTTTACGACACTAACGAAACCTCATAAATACATAGACAAATCAATGTTTATAGTAGGCGTCAGAATTTAGTTTTTAGACTCAAACTACAACAGCATAAAATGTTAAGTCTTAAAAGAAAAATTAAAATCTGTTTTGTAACCGCCTGTAGCATTTCCTAGACAAACGTTTTGTAATTTTCAGAAACCTATTACCTGGGATGATTAATTCAGATTATCATTTTCTGATGTGTGCTTGTTAAGCAGTACGCACTCTACACAAAAGTCACATAGCTGGTAGCACTCACCATGAGTGAGTACGTAACCATACCACTCCACATTCAGTGACGAGACTTTTAACCATAATCTTTTTTTCCATCTTCCACTCTGGGTAAAATAAGTAAGACACTACTTTTTCCCTTAATACATTTACATAGAATATTATGTCTTGGAATTTCTAGTTTCATCAGACGATCGAGAACCATCCTCAGGTCGACAAACTAGTGTATAGAGTCTGTTTAAACTAAATGAGTAATTGCTATAACTTCAGTACACAATTATTACAAAAACAAATTTCATTTAAATTCATCATCACTGACAAAAAGTGTGAAAAATGACACTTCCTATAATGCGAAACTCAGTTGTTCGATGTTAGTGAAAAGTAAATTAGTGTCTATTTAACAAACAATGTGTCACTGGTTACATATGACATGATTGTTACTGGCTGAACTTTCCAACGAAAATTATGCGAAGGCCCTGTCTATGATATAAACTTATTTAACTGTGAAATTTAATGTCTTTCTGTTCCTCAAATGAATTAATCGCATCTGACATTAAGTCCTATAGCAAGCGACGGACAACATTGTGAATAAAAGCAACACTGACAATGTCAAATCTAAGATGAAACTCATAATCTGATTTAATAGTAGTGATGTATGTTTAATATGTAATGTCTGTTCATGTTATTTCAAAATTTACAACATGCATAGTATAGTTGTCACCAGTCGATACTCAAGAAAAATAAGTGCTTGACCGTTATTGGAATATGTTATCAGTGTAGGTGAATTAATATTTCTATCAAAATACTCAAAAATTGGTAAATTATCAATGTTACTGAAATTGATAACGTTTATTGCACAATAATCGGTACAATGTCTCATTTGTACGGAATTTTTAAATCTTTGAAAGAACACAACTAAATTCAAATAATTTCTTTCTCACAAGACAACTGATTTTGTCTGTAACTATTAAGCTCATTAATTAACGTAATAATATGAACCTTAGTTAATACAACAGAACTCTCTACTCAAGAATTTTACTGTAGGAACCCATTAGTTATGCAAACTGATCTCGTCAAAATTATAGCTTCCTTACTATTCACTCTAAGTCGCTGACTTGTTTTGCCAGACACAAAGAATTGGACCTATTTCAAAAATTAATCTTCAAAATAATTGAAGGAATGGGGAACTGGTAAATGAGTTTAGGTTAAATTAAAATTTAAAACTATTGGCTGTTACCTTCATTAATGAGAAAAGGTGAAGCACCTACTACAACAATGATGTAAACAGTTTCCAGGAGCTTGGAAGTCAGGAAGTTATGCTGTAAGTTTCGAAGCGTTTAACTAATATGCACCACATCTGTATTAATAGTGGAAAGTATGGCTGCTATAACTTCAGAGAGAATTGTGATTTTTCAGATATGCATATGAAGAGTTTTGTGCCCTAATTTGTGATGATACAAAAAAGGCAGGAAATATAAATGTACAGAAGAGCAAGAATATTCCAGGATATTCCATTTAGCTAACTAGAATGAGTGCTCATATTTTTCATCAATAAAAACAAAGAAATTGAAAGCTTCAATAACGGTGATTACTGGAAACATGTCATTGTGAAAATGAATCCAGGTGGAAAATGAATGAAAATGTGGTTGTATACAAATATATGAAGAAGTGTGAGCCAATTTCCGCATATTTTACTGTGAAAACGTTTACATACATACATGATTACTATTATGTTCAGTAATACATTATATGAGCATGTTTATCATTGTAGCATGTGTCATTAATTCTGCTTAAATCGAAAAGTTCACCATCACATTTTGCCTTGATCACCATTTATGAAGACCATCCTTCAATATGACCATTTTCTCACGAAAATCTGTTCTCGGCTTCAATTCTTATTTCTATCCACCTTCACACATTCTCTTATATTTAAGAACATTATTTCTGACGACTCTACTTTGCTCATGTATTTTGAGTTGGCACCCAAGCTTCACATCAAATAAGTAACTTTATCAAATTTCATTTTCGTATCTTGCATATTTTTTTAAGTCTTTTGAAGTGCCCTTCATGCAGCTAGAAATTTTTTTGAATGTCCCATCTTTATAAACCATGATTTCAACTTAAACGAAGATTTTAAAATTATAAGTTTTATGTACACCATTTAAAAGGTACCCGCATTTTTCTAACTGCATTTCATTTACTTGAATCGTTATTTGATATACATAATGTCATAATTTAAATCCCAGCAATTTCCATTTAATTAAAATGTTGCATTACTATGACTAAATTTCCTCCTCACATCAAAAGTTCTAAGGATCAATGATTCATATATGTCTATTATTTGGATTGTGCTTTCTGGTTCAGTCGATGATTTATTGTGAGGCAGAAGAGTGACGTATCGAGCAGTGTCTCAACGAGTTTCAGCGGTCTCATCTCACATCCTCAAGAAAACTTTGGTTAAAAATATATTGGTAAAAGACGTAAATGAATGTCTTATGTATCCTTATCGGCACCTCTAGCCTCTCAATTGTCTTTGTTTCCACACCTTGCGTGTTTCCCTTGACTCTCACGGTGACAGTGGTGTGACAGGGGATAGCAAGAGGGGGAGGGGGAGAGAATCCCTACTCTGATGCTTTGATCATTAACACTGAGTTCCATTTCAGTTCTGTTTCTAATCTGATTTGTTGAGAAGCAGTGTTAGACGAACGGGGACACAGTATCTCCCCCGTATGGTAGCAGACTGGCATTATATGTGCAAGTAGACATTGGCCACATGTTCAGTGGTTTTATGCTACTTTGCATGCATCTTAGCGACGGTTACACACCCAGCTCAAAGAGCAGTGCAAAAGGTTAAAGCTACATGCTGCTGAAAATAAAAATTGGTATATCTTGGAGTATTCCAATTCACTCAGGCATTATTATTGAAATTTTGCATATGGAGTGCATGAAGTGAGTACTTTTTCAGGTCAAAATCTCAAGCGCTACTGAGACAACACTCATATTGAGACACTCATATTAGTACACAGTGTATCCTGCATGTGTGGCAACTGCAGACGCTGATTCTGGCTTTCAGTCGAACATAACAATGGTGAATACTGCCTTGGACTACATTATTCCAGGCCTGCTTCACCTGTTTACATAGTTCTGCAAGAGTTGTCAGTTGACAAGCCGAAAGTGTCATTTGTCGCATCATATCCGACACATACTGAATTGGACACATCTTCGGAGATCATGCTGGCTTTGAAGGTTGCTTATCCATCTTGTAGAGCACAGTGAGTTTAATAGACAGTACGAAAATGTTCAAATGTTTGTTAAGCTTATGGGACTTAACTACGGGGTCATCAGTCCCTAAACTTACAAACTACTTATGAACTACTTACGAACTAGGACGGCACAAATATCCATGCCCGAGGGGGGATTCGAACCCCCGACCGTAGTGGCCGTGCTGACCGTGACTGGAGCGCCTCAGTCACCTCGGCCACCGCGGCCGGCAGACAGTACGTGGGCGAGCATTCTCCTGTAGGAACATCCTATCATCTTCCTGTTGCAAGAATGGCAAGAGAATGGGCTATTATGCACGTACTAAGTGCTGGTCAATGTGCACACCAAAGGTGAACTAGAGTTGTAACTTATTGAGTGACATACGATAAAGCTTGGGGTGGGACCATCGTATCTTCACACTACAATAGAAAACAGCCCTTATGTCGTAAGACAGCTCTTTCCAGGTCTATGTTGTACTCACAAAAGGCTATCGCTTAATGTGCAGGCAGAATATATTTTCATCACTGAAGAACAACGGCCTGGCACTTCTTCTAAGGCTGTGTTTACAGTCCGCGGATGCTACTTGGTAGAGGAATCGCAGCGGTTTGGCAGTGCACCATTTCTCATAAGGCACTGTAGGACAGCCGCTCTTCCGATGCGGCGTCAAAATACCAGGGGCTGCAGCCCCAAGCCGCTTACACAGTGGCTAATGGGGCTGTTCGGTGCGTCATATGTCTGACCGCCAGATGGGAACAGGGTGCTCAAGGTCACTGCTGCTGAAACAACTGCTGCGTGAGTGACAAGAGGTGCCTCCGCAAAATCACTGCGGTTGCTCCGTCGCGGTGGAACCGCGGGCTATGAACACAGCCTGAGTGATCCTCTAGCGGCACCAGTTGAGCAGTGCATTACGATGCTGTTGCGTGGATGGAAGATGAGCTAGAGGTGAATGTGCCCGTAGTCCCACTTGTAATAAACCATTGGTAACTGTTCTCGTTGACAGTTCTGGCCTCTCGCAAACGCACTTATCTGTGCTGTGGTATCTGTGTGATTTGTCACTGCTGCCCTTGCAATACGACGACCGTAGCACACGTCTGTGCTGTGTGGACGTGCAGAACATCGTCTACGTGTGTGAGAATGTTCATGTGAGGCAATTGTTTGTTCTTTACTATCATCTGTTTATACTGTTTAGTGTCAAAACATCTACATACATACTCCGCAATCCACCGTAATGTGCGTGGTGGAGGGTACACTGTACAACTACTGGGCATTTCCTTTCCTATTCCACTCCCAATTTGAACGAGGAAAAAAAGAATACTCATACGTCTCTGTGAGAGCCCTAATTTCTCTTATCTTGTCTTTGTGATCTTTACGAGAAATGTGAGTACACAGCAGGAAGATCGCCCTACATTCAGCTTCAAATTCCGCCCCTCTAAATTTCCTCATCAGATTTTATCGAAAAGTACGTCGTTTTTCCTCTAGTGATTCCCATTAGAATTCACAGAGCATTTCCGTGACACTCGCGCATCGGTCGAACCTTCCAGTAACAAACCTAGTTGCTCGCCTCTCAACTGCTTCCATTACTTCCTTTAAACTGATCTGCTGCGGGTCCCAAACCCTTGAGCAATACTCAAGACATAGTCGTACAAGCATTGTATACGCGGTCTCCTTTAGAGATGAAGTACATCTTCCCAAAATTCTCCCAATAAACCCAAGTCTACTGTCCGCCTTACAACTGTCCTTACATGTTCATTCCATTTCATATTGCTCTGGAATGTTACACCCAGATATTTGAATGACGCGACTGCATCAACAAGCTCACTCCTAATGCTGTATTCGAATTATGGGATTGTTTTTCCCACTCATTCGCATCACCTTACATTTTTCTACATTTAAAGCTAGCTGCCATTCTTCACACCAAATAGAAATTTCGTCTAATTCATCCTGTATGCTATTACAGTCAGTTAGAGACGACACCCTCCCATACACCACAGCATCATCAGCAAACAGCCGCAAATTACAAGTTACTCTGTCCAGCAGAAAAACGTTTGTACGACCATGTCTTGAGTATTGCTCAAGTGTTTGGGACCCGCAGCAGATCAGTTTAAAGGAAGACGTGGAAGCAGATCAGAGGCAAACAGCTAGGTTTGTTATTGGTAAGTTCAACGAATGTTGCGAGTGTCATAGAAATGCTCTGTGAATTCAAATGCGAATCGCTGGAGGAAAGACGATGTTCTTTTCGAGAAAGTCTGATGAGGAAATTTAGAGGTCCGGAATTTGAAGCTGAATGTAGGACGATCTTTCTGCTGCGTACTCACATTTCATGTAAAGATCACGAAGACAAGATAAGAGTAATTAGGGCTCTCACAGAGGCGTATAAGCATTCTTTTTTTCCTCGTTCTATTTGGGAGTCGAATAGAAAAAAAATGCGCATTAGTGGTACGGTGTACCCTCCGCCACGACATTACGGTGGATTGCGGAGTATATATGTAGATGTTTTGACACTAAACAGTATAAACAGATGATAGTAAAGAACAAACAATTGCCTCACATGAACATTCTCACACACGTAGACGATCTTCTGCACGTCCACACAGCACAAACGTGTGCTACGGTCGTCGTATTGCAAGGGCAGCAGTAACAAATCACACAGATACCACAGCACAGATAAGTGCGTTTGCGATAGGACAGAACTGTCAATGAGAACAGTTACCAATCGTTTATTACAAGTGGGACTACGGGCACATTCACCTCTAGCTCATCTTCCATCCACGCAACAGCATCGTCATGCACTGCTCAACTGGTGTCGCCAGAGGACCACTCAGGCTGTGTTTATAGCCCACGGTTCCACCGCGGCGGAGCAACCGCAGTGATTTTGCGGCGGCACCGCTCGTCACTCATGCAGCAGGTGGTTCAGCAGCAGTGACCTCGAGCACCCTGTTCCTACCTGGCGGCCAGACGTATGGCGCACCGAACAGCCCCATTAGCCGCCGGGTAAGCGGCTTGGGGCTGCAGCCCCTGGTATTTTGACGCCGCATCGGAAGAGCGGCTGTCCTACAGTGCCTTATGAGAAATGGTGCACTGCCAAACCGCTGCGATTCCTCTACCAAGTAGCAACTGCGGACTGTAAACACAGCCTTAGAAGAAGTGCCAGGCCGTTGTTCTTCAGTGATGAAAATATATTCTGCCGGCACATTAAGCGATGGTCTTTTGTGAGTACAACATAGACTTGGAAAGAGCTGTCTTACAACATAGTTCTGGCAAGGGCTGTCTTCTATTGTAGAGTGAAGATACGATGGTCCCACCCCAAGCTTTATGGTATGTCACTCGATAAGTCACAACTCTAGTTCTTTTTGGTGTGAACGTTGACCAGCACTTAGTGCGTTTACATAGACAGAAAATAATAGCGCTCCTATCACACTCCCTGGGACACGCCTGACGACACACTCGTCTCTGATGAACACTCGCCGTCGAGAACAACGTACTATGTTCTATTACTTAGGAAGTCTTCTAGCCGGTCACAAAACTGTGAACCTATTCTATTCGCTAGTATCTTGGTTAGCCTTAAATGACGTCTGCGTGTTGCTTTAATTGCCGCCTGTCCTGTTATGTCCAGCAGGCGGCCAGGCAGAGGTGTGTCGGCAGCTGCGCGCGCTGCTGCAGCGTCTGCGCGGCCAGCCGCTGTCGTTCAGCGCGGGCTCGCTGTTCAGGGTGGACGGCGGGCTGCTCACCGGCTTCCTGGCCGCCGTCGTCTCCTACGCCGTCATCCTGCAGCAGTTCATCGCAGACTCCGCGGCAGACTGCGCTCTCGCGCCGGCAGCTCCTTCCTCAACAACTAGCCAGTAGTCTACACAGTCAGATAGACGTAAATATCACGATTATATTTGGTTCCAAACACTGGCGTTATTTTGTAGAGATCCAATGTTCTGAATAAAGCTGGTCCTATAAATCTCGTCGCGAGGCTTACTGTTATGCACGCCCAAACCACATGAAACCCAAAATCAGCTGATATTTGTTGTTGTTGTTGGCATTTTTAAAGGGAGCTAAACGGCTATATTATCAGTCCCCTGTTCCTAGCTGAGAGAGCACATCATATTTTAATGAGCGGGTAAACAAGTAATGAGTGCTAAGACGACAACATTTAAAGGAAAACCATTAAAATAGTGGACCAAACATACAACAGCACTAAAATAGCACAGCAGAAGATTGTGGCTGGCTGATCACAAAGATAGTAAACGATGAGCCAGCCATTCTGCGCACACTAGAACTGCCAGTCAAAGATAGGACTGACAGGACGAAAGCGAAATCAGATTACAACCGTTTGAATGGTGTGTGCCTGAAATATCAGGCTTAGGTACCCACCATTAAATTACATGATAAAAACCAACTGCGCAAATAAAATCTAAAACACGTTCACTATAGCAGCATCGTCTCCTGGCATAAAAGAAAGCGCATCTGGCAGATTAAAAGATTGTCGCAAGGCAAGTAAAAGTGGACAGTACACCAGAATGTGGACCACTGTCAAGGAGGTGCCACAGTCACATTGTGGCGCGTCCTCGCAGAAAGCATTATTTCTGTTTTAATGTTAATGTGTAACGGCTTATATTAATACGTATTATTTCCAATTGGTTTAGTTGGCATAGAGCAGCAGGTTAGATGTACAGGATGATTTTCATAATACCATTTCGTACTCTAATGTTGTCCTACATGTCACAATCCGATCTTTATACACTGGTCAAAACAATTAGGAGATCAGTTGATATATCTAGGTCCTGAAATATTGTCATTGACAAAAAGAACTGAAATTGTTCGACGTCTTTCTGACGTTTCTGCAGAGACAACAACATTACGGTAACCAATATAGTGGTAATAAAAGGCTGGAGAGGGGCTTCAATAGGTTTTGGGTGGGATAAGGCTTTTTGATGGGCCGTGAAGAGATGGTGAGTGCAGCAGAGGGACTGATCAAGGGTCAGTCCTAGGTATTTAAGGGCGTAAAGTAAAACGTATGGATGTGGAAGGAGCGGGGGTACAACCTATAATCATTTCCTGGGATTTGGTGGGGTTCATGGACAGGAGCTACTGGTTACACCATGTGGAGAGCTTCGATAGGTCAGGCGAGAAGGTGCTGCGAGTGGGACGGGGGGGGGGGGGGGCGAGGGCTGCAGAGTGGGTTCGTCAGCATATTGTAGGAGGCTGTAGAAGGGGGATGTCGGCTGACAGGGGGTATGCTTAAGTGAAATTCATTCAATGTTAAAATTACGGAGTTCCTTGTGGAAAACTCAATATGAGCTGAATAAATCATAGACTGTTTTATAATTCAGTGTATTAATGATGAATAAGCACAAAGTCTGAAAACTGTTTCCAGGACCCAATCGATAGATTTAATCTATTTTATTTAATGGTGTCACAATCATACATACTTTCGCAGTTATATACAACAAGAAAACAAGGTAGAAAAAATCAAATCAAAGTAGAATTAAAACATTGGTACTGTAAAAATCGTCATTTCTGGGCATAATTATAACTACAATGCTGGCCATTAAAATTTCTACACCATGAAGAAATGCAGATGATAAACGGGTATTGCCTGCACAAATATATATTATACTAGAACTGACATGTGATTATATTTTCACGTAATTTTGGCGCATAGATCCTGAGAAATCAGTACCAAGAACAACCACCTCTGGCTTTAATAACGGCCTTGAGTCAAACAGAGCTTGGATGGCGTGTACAGGTACAGATACCCATACAGCTTCACCATGATATCACAGTTCATCAAAAGTAGTGACTGGCGTATTGTGACGAGCCAGTTGCTCGGCCACCATTGACCAGACGTTTTCAATTGGAGAGAGATCTGGAGAATGTGCTGGCCATGGCAGCAGTGAAGCCCGTACAGGACCTGCAACATGCAGTCGTGCATTATCCGGCTGAAATGTAGGGTTTCGCAGGGATCAAATGAAGGGTAGAGCCACGGGTCGTAACACATCTGAAATGCAACGGCCACTGTTCAAAATTCCATTGATGTGAACAAAAGGGGACCAAGACGCGTAACCATTGGCACCCCATTTCATCAAGCAGGGTGATACGCCAGTACGGCGATGACGAAAACGCGCTTTCAATGTGCGTTCACCGTGATGTCGCCAAACACGGATGCGACGATCATGATGCTGTGAACAGAACCTGGATTCATCCGAAAAAATGACTTTTGCCATTCGTGCACCCAAATTCGTCGTTGCGTTCACCATCGAAGACGCTCCTGTCTGTGATGCAGCGTCAAGGGTAAACCTCAGCCATGGTCTCCGAGCTGATAGTCCATACTGCTGCAAACATCGTCGAACTGTTCGTGCAGATGATTGTTGTCTTGCAAACGTCCCCATCTGTTGACTCAGGGATCGAGACGTGGCTGCACGATCCGTTACAGCCATCAGGATAAAATGCCTGTCATCTTGACTGCTAGTGATACGATGCCGTTGGGATCCAGCACGGCGTTTAATATTGCCTTCCTGAACTCACCGATTCCATATTCTGGTAATAGTCATCGTATCGCGAGCAACGCGAGCAGCAGTTTCGCAATACCATCAACCGCAATCACGATAGGCTACAATCCGACCTTTATCAAAGTTGGAAACGTGATAGTACGCATTTCTCCTCCTTACACAAGGCATCACAACAACGTTTCACCAGAAAACGCCGGTCAACTGCTGTTTGTGTATGAGAAGTTGGTTGGAAACTTTCCTCATGTCAGCACGTTGTAGGTGTCGCCACCGGCGCCAAACTTGTGTGAATGCTCTGAAAAGTTAATCATTTTCATATCACAGCATATTCTTCCTGTCGATTAAATTTCGCGTCTGTAGCACGTCATCTTCGTGGTGTAACAGTTTTAATGTGCAGGAAGGTATCTTCTTGAAGTTGTACTGTGTAAAACCCAATATGAATTGAATAAATACTACATTGCTTTATAATACAGTGTATTAATGATGAATAAGCACAAAGTCTGAAAACTGTTTCCAGGACCCAGACGATAGATTTAATCTATTTTATTTAATCGTGTCAGAATCATACATATTTTTGGAGTTAAGGGACTTAACTGTGGGGTCATCATTCCGTAAACTTACAAACTACTTATTAACTACCTTATACTAAAGACAGCACAAACCTCCTTGCCCAGGGGGGATTCGAATCCCCGACGGGGTACGGTCTCGCGCATCGTGGGATAGCGCCTCAATGCACTCGGCCGCTCCGCCGCGGCGACACAGTTTGCATTTGAGAAGATGGCTCATTGTCTGTTCTTTGCCACATCCACAAACGGTCGAGCCGCAGAGAAATCCCCATCTTCCCTTGACCAGCTTTCCTCGTGACCTCGGGTAACGCTTTCTGAGGGCACCATCCATCCCGCGAGGTGGCTAGGTCTAGAGCGCCATGAGTTAACTCTAAAGTTGGATGGTGGTTCGACTTTCTGTTGAATGAAGAAAGCTTTTCTTTGACCTGAGGCTTTGGTGTGCTGCTTGGTATTCATGTAAAGTATGGGTCGCTAGGTTTAGTGTGTTAGTTTTCTGCAGTCTGGATGCGCACTTATGACGGATATTTGAAGGATGGATACCTGCTAAACAGTAAACTTTATCAAGTGGTGTGGAT
This sequence comes from Locusta migratoria, assembly GCA_026315105.1. Lineage (NCBI taxonomy): Eukaryota > Metazoa > Arthropoda > Insecta > Orthoptera > Acrididae > Locusta > Locusta migratoria. The sequence goes on along the minus strand of CM048745.1, from coordinate 282,934,255 downwards.
CTCAGACATCCTTTTATGAGTCTGCAGGGCCACTGATATAAAATTAACCACCCGATAACCGGTACTAGTCTCCTATAAGTGCTGCTACAACGTCATCCGACCTTGCGCTCGCGGGCGAATGACGTCACTACAGTACACAGTGGAACCGAATCAAAGTTTTCTGCTACCATGGTACCTGAATCGTAATGTTCCAAAATCTTTTCTACTTGATGGTAAGACGGATCTGAGATTTTTAAAATCTGTTCTCTAAGTCTGCAGTCAGAAATGTTATAGACAATAGCATCACATTACAGCGGAAGAACTGGTACCTAGCGGCTACTACATTGATTTGCTGTTCCTAATATGACGTGAGGGCTCCTGTAACTGAATCATAAGAAAGTTCAGAAGGCTCCACAGTGCGAAACCGTTTTTTTGATAAGACAGAATGATGAGGGCCCTACACACGATAAGAAAAAATGTAGTTTGACAGTACCTTGTATCCTGTGAAATTTTCCGTAGGCTTCAAACTGTTGCAGCCATTCTGTCCATTCTTCTTGTGCTTTGTCATCCTGGCGAAATGCCGGCCGCAGTGACCGAGCGGTCTGCGGCGCGCCAGGCACAGTCTGCACGGTCACTACAGTTGGGGCTTCGAATCCCCCCTCGGGCTTGGGTCTTTGTGTTGTCTTTAGTATAAGGTAGTTCATAAGTAGTTTGTAAGTTTAGGGACTGATGACCCCGCAGTTAAGTCCCTTAAGCTTGACAAACATTTGAACATTTTTTTGAACTGGCGAAATGGCGGAATTACTGGAGGTGGTAGGTGCTGCAGTGGTACTTGCATATTTTGTGACATAGGTATGGCCAGAAGTTGTTGTACAGTAGTCAGCAAGGAGGCGAAACATTTGCATCTGCATCAACTGCTATGCATCGAGTACAGGGAGCTGCGGTACAGTGGCAGGGATGCTTGTCTTAGTAGGGGTTGACATTTTGCAAAAAATAACAAGAAGAAGCAATGCAAAAATATAGAAATTGACTCTTATCTTTGCAAGAGAAATGATAAGAGTATATACTGCAATCTCCATGTCCTGTAAGAAATTGACAAGCAAAATAATGTCGCAGCCTAGTGTCAGATATTTCGTCGTCCACTGAAATTTAACATCTAGCCGCCATGTGTTTTGTCCTCGTCAGCCTATCTTTAGGGAAAGGATAAGCTCAGGATACAAGGTATGTTTGGACAGCTAAAACAGCTATACATATACGTGTACTTTTTATTTACTAAAGTATACAAAATACTCAACTTTGGTTTATGTCTGTTCTCGCAGCGGCGTCTTCTTGCACGATGCTAACTGTGCTGAATAATAGTATCTGCCTAGTTTGGAGTCGAGTCATCTGCTTGTAGAGGGCGCGCTTCTCAGTTGCTCCCTGCAGGAGGCGTGTTACGGACGTGTGGTTGGCTGCCAGTCATACGCTGCCTTCTACACGATCGTTTTCGTGCATCTGGCGTCTGGCACTGACTTTACGCCACAATAGAATGAGCTGGCCTTGTAACATCAGCTAATGTGGCTTTGCCTTGCAGTTACTGCAAACGGCTGAAAACAAGCAAAAACTACAGTCGTTATTTTTCCTGAGGACATGCAGGTCTATTGTATGAATATATGACGATGGCATCCTCTCGGGTAACATATTCCGGAGGTAGAATAATCCCCCATTTGGATCTGTGGGTGGGGACTACTCAGGAGGACGTCGCCAGGAAAGACAACACTGGAATTCTAAGGATCGTAGCATGCAATGTTTGATCCTTAGTCGGGTAGGAAGTTTAGAAAAATTAAAAAGCGAAATGAAGTTAGATGTAGTGCAGATTAGTGAAATTCGGTGGAAAGAGGAACAGGATTTCTGGTGAGATGAGTACAGGATTATCAATACAAAATCAGTTTGGGGGTGTTGTAGGAATAGGTCTAATAAAGAATAAGAAAATAGGAATGCGTATAAACTACTATTGTAGTCAAGATAGCTACGAAGCCAACATAAGCCACAGTAGTAGGCCTACAATTTTATGTCCCAACTAGCTCTGCTGATGATTAAGAGATCGAAGAAATGAATGACGACATAAAGAAAATTGTTTACACAGTTAAGGGAGATGGAAACTTAATTGTGATGGGGGATTGGAAGGAAAAATAGTAGGTGAATATGAACTGAGGATAAGGAATGAAAGAGGAAGTCGTCTGATAGAATTTGGCACAGAAAATATCTTAATCGTAACAAACACTTAGTTTAAGAATTATGAAAGACGTTTATATTCGTGGAAGAGACCAGGAGACACTGGTAGGTACCAGATAGACCATATATTGGGAAGACATAAATTTCGTAACCAGGTTTTAAGCAGTAAGGGTGTGTTTATGCTGCTACCTCACTGCTTGCCAACATTGCATAGCGATGATAAATGAAACCCACAGAGTCTTACCGGCCCATTTAGCGTGCACTATCGTAGCTCGCCCAGGTTGCTGCTTCCTGCTCACAACGATTCTCGCCAGGTGGCTATATCAAATAGGTTTGAGTTTCGCACTACGACAATCGCAACCCGGCCTGAAACTTGCACTGTGATGGTTGCTTCAAGGTCACTCTAACAGAGCGGCGATTGACTGTTGCGCTCATGCAACTGTCGTGCCCATCGCGCACGATGTTGTTTGTTAGAGATAGTTTCAGTACTTTTGTGTCTCGTTGCTGCCGGTTGTCCTAAGTGTCGGTGGGCGAGTAGAGAGATACCAACATAGGGCGACACGTGGCGAAAGTACGTGGCGCGCACTTCAGACTTTCACAAGTGCTGAGAACAAATTCAGATGCATATTATTATATTTTTAATTCCGTTGCGCCATAAAGATTTTTCTTAGCCACCTTTATGAAATAACTTTAATTGTGGTGACTTGTTTATTAATGCCTGTGTGTAATTTCGTGTGAGCTGCTACGTATATTGGTCACTGTATCGTTAACTTCCTGTTATTAGAGTAATTTAAACCAAGTCAGTTCTCAATCTGGGCCAGGGAAAAAGGTTTTGCAGCACGGAGTAGCCGGTAGTTCACAAGGACCTTCTGCTAATTTTACTGCTAAATTTTAGATTTATTATAACAGGAGGAATGTAGGAACCCGGGTGGCAATACTCACTTTAAGACTTATCTTAGACGATAGATTAAGGACCGGCAAACCTACATTTTTAGCTTTTGTAGATTTAGAGAAAGCTTTTGACAATGTTGACTGGAATACACTCTTTCACATTCTGAAGTCAGCAGGGGTAAAATACATGGAAAGGAGAATTATTTACAACTTGTACAAAAGCCAGACCGCAGTTATTAGACTTGAAGGGCATGAAAGGGAAGCATTAGTTGGGAAGGGAGTAAAACAGGGTTGTAGCCTTTCTCCGATGTTATTCAATTTGTACATCGAGCATGCAATGAAGGAAAGCAAGGAAACATTTTGAATAGGGATTAAAGTTCAGGGCGAAGAAATAAAAACATTGCGTTTTGCTGATGACATTGTAATTCTGTCAGAGACAGCAAAGGAGCTGGAAGAGCAGTTGAATGGAATGGACAGTGTGTTGAAGAGAGCGTATAAAATGAGCATTAATAAGAGCAAAACAAAGATAATGGAATGCAGTCTTAGAAAATCAGGCGATGCTGAAGGAATTAGATTAGGTAACGAAACAGTGAAGGTGGTAGATAAGTTTTGTTACTTGGGTAGTAAAATAACAAATGACAGTCGCACTACAGAGGATATAAAATGCAGAATGGCAATTGGAAGAAAAGCATCTTTGAAAAAGAGTAATTAGCTAACATCGAATATTAATTTAAATGTAAAGAAGTCTTTTCTGAAGGCTTTTGTGTGGAGTGTTGCGTTGTATGGGAGTGAAACATGGACGATAAATAGTGCGGACAGGAAGAGAATAGAGGCTTTTGAAATGTGGTGCTACAGAAGAATGCTGAAGGTTAGGTGGGTAGATCGCATAACTAATGAAGAGGTATTGAACAGAATTGCTGAGAAAAGGAATTTTTGGCATACCTTGACTAAAAGAAGGGATCGCTTGGTAGTACACATTCTTATACATCGGGGAATCGTAAATTTAGCATTGGAGGGAAGTGTGTGGGGGTAAAAATCGCAGAGGGAGACCAAGAGACGCATATAGTAAGCAGATTCAAATGGATGTGAGTTGCCATTCTTATGAGGAGATGAAGAGGCTCACTTAGGATAGAGTAGGGTGGAGAACTGCATCAAACGAGTCTCCGGACTGAAGACCAGAACAACAGTAAACTCTTATCTGGATACTTCCTACCAGAATTAAGCTTTTATTTCGTACAGTGGCCCACTTTCAACAGGAAGTACAAAAAGGCTGAGCAGAAGTTGCTAGCAGGCACTTCTGGCATCAGACGGATGCCACGTGCAGTGGTGGCCGCACATGCGACTCTTAGCGGCGCGTTGTCTCACTTAAAAAAATAAAAAATAAATAAAAAAATGGATTGTGCAGACTTTTTAATTTTCGACGTGAGCCCTATCGCTCGAGACCTTCAGCTGACTATACATTCATATGTAAAAATACTGTTTTACTTTTATTAAGGATCCGATAGTGAAGCCGAAACCATGGTAAAGTAAATATTTTACTAAAACTTCCGTAACCGAAGAGCTGTTTTTCAAGTGATTATTTTATATTTTGAAAAACGATTGCTGTCTTTAACAGCCATGTTTAAAATTGTAATCTTCCTTTTTGTTGGTTGGTCATAATGTCACACACTTCTTTGGCTTCTGATGTCAGATTAAGTTCACTGCTACATTTGGAACATTTTCTTGGAGGAACAATACACTCATCATCAGAAACTCGAGATCGTTGAATTTTCTCACACATTTCAGATACTGCACACTCAAAATGATGTAATGCATTGGATATGGCACTCTGCATCTGAACTGTGTTATGGAAAATATCATTGTGTTTCATGATACCGTATCATAAAATAATAAATTAGGAGGAACAAAAAGTGTGGACTGTGAAGTAAATTTCTTAAGGCAAATGTTTCTCTTATTGTAACACCATCCCAGGAATCCTCTTCTTCAGTCTTTTCAAAACGTTCCAATAAGTACAATTTGTTTTATTTGACCGTATTTACAATGCTGGGCTGGGAGTTCAGTTTAGTTGAAGAGACGAAATGAATTCTCTTATTGCAGAGTTTCTGTAATAAATCACTTCGCTTGGGAGATGAAGAAAAAAACCTTATAAAACCAGCAATATTTGTGAAGAACGATCTTATCGACTTTATGCTTTTACTGCAAGCATTCTGAAAAACCAAGTTCATTTGGCGAGCATAGCAGTGAACGTACTTGGCGCGTGGGAAATTGCTCTGCATCAGTGTTGCACACCACTGTGACTGCCGCTCATTACTGGGGCGCCATCTTATGCCTGAGCAATGAGTTCTTCTTGAACACCGAAAGGTACCAGACGTCTTTTTGAAATCTCACTAAGTCCATATGCTTTCCAAGGAAAGAAATCTTTCCTTCCCTTTAATATACCGCAGTATCATGACAAATTGACATTTGCACGTAATACCTGTTGTTTCGTCAGCCTGCACAGAAACGAAAGTGGCATCGTTAATCTCTTTAATCAGTTCTTCGATTTAAACTTGATACATACAGTCCAGAAGCTCATTTTGTATTATGTGTGACACATGGAATTACTAGAACTGCTTAAGTGATCATTTAATACACAGTCAAGGTTTTACAAAATAGATAACAAGTGTAAGAAATTTTCACAGCTTGCTGACTCTTGTTTTTCATTATGAGCTCTTAGTGCTATCCACCAAACAATAAGAACTCTACTATTCTGTTTAATATGTGTCTGTTCTTCGTACCAAATTTATTATGTTTACGAATTGACATCTTATACGCCGACTCAATCTGAGCAGCAATGTTAATTGTGCCAAACATTTTATATTTACAAGCATTTTCTATATGAAGTCCACTTTCCTTGTGTTTCTTAATTCGTTGCAGCCGACTGTTGTCCACAATCCTTCAACACCAAACAACACAGTAGAAACAAAACAATTTTTGTTTCTCTTTACTCAGTTGGCCGAGACATTTTGCAGAACCATGTATAGCAGAAAGTTTTCTTTTCCTTTCCGTCAAGTTGAGACAACAAGAAATCTTTTGGTTGATGAGCGCCTAACCGCTTGATTTCTAGCTTCTCTTCCATAAGAAATGAAAGGACGTTCTGAAGAGTCTACTTTATTCATTTTATACTTAGTTTAGGAACAATCAAACTGCAACGACACAGCTCCAGAATACGTTTTGACGTAGGTGCTAAGGGCCCAGGATCACCAGCCACAAACTGCAAACCTGCTAACAGGTGGACGAGGGGTGGGGAGTGGGAGCGCGACAGGTACAGCCCGCTTCACCCGGGTCAGCTTTTCTGGGCCCAAGCAGCACTAGGCGAGAGACGAGGAGGGGAAAGGAAAACATCTCTGTGACGTCACTGCAGCTGCAGGGAGAATTAAGGGTCAGGCTGCGCTGACCTCACCTGATGGCATGGCAGCGTAATGAAGAGAGGGGGTCCACTAGGCGAATGCCAGTCGGCCCTCAGCTATGATGCAGAGAGAGGCAAATGAAACCATTTGATGGCGTCATTGTAAATTACGTTAGGATGTCAAGTGCATCGTGTCACACTCCAACTGTTTGATATAATACTGCAAAAGTATATCACAAATTTTTTGGTGGGGCCAGGCCCCTGTGGCCCTTTAGAACGACCCGCCCCTGACTGTGAATATGCTTACCAACATTTTGTATTCCTAATTTCGTGGTGTCTATGGGAAGGTGGTTAGAATCTCTGTAGATGCCGTAACACTAAAAAAGTAAAGCAGCCAACTGGGCACTCTGGCATTTGTTTCTGCCAAAACATTGGGCATAGTGTGTGTGTGTATAGGAGATCTAGTCGTAAGTAATGTAAGTAAATACTCCAAAGTGACTGTCAATTTAGTTGCTTTACAGGTTTCTAACCGAGATGTCTTTGTTTTGGTCACAAAAGCATGGCCTCTCTGGCTTCAGCCAATGACTGTTCTCAGCATAGGTAGTGCCACCTCTCTTTATTCTAACCTCCTTGGTCTATGGTTATAGTGTGTATCTCTGGTCTCTGAGGTATTGTCACAGACAAACGTATACTGTCACGACACTCACTACTGTGAAAGTTGTTACATACTGACAGTTGCAACGACACTAGCGCTCCTGGCTAGTTTTACGTAATTAACAAAATAGTTGGAATAATGTTTGCGTTACAAGCATTAGTAAAATATCAAGACACGTATATAATTCTGAATTTAACTGATTCAGTGGTATAAAAAAACTTCGTCATGGCAAAATACTTACGAATACGTCTATATTTCAAGTTTATTCCGCAGAATGTAAGTAGAATATAAACATGAGAGACTACGGTTTTGTATTCCATTCCGAATTTTTCATCATCTTTGCTTAAGAAAGAGTGTGTTTCTTTGGTTTCTGAGATATTGTATGTTTGGAATATTGCGCTCCCTTTGATTGTGAAAGCTAACATCTCTGAAATTAGCCATTGCCAAGCCTAATTAGATCGATGAAATCTTTCAAAAAATTTTTGTGTTTGAAATATGTGTGTTCATTGACAATTTCGTTATGTAATGCATCCATGTGTATATATATTTCTAATTCTTTGAGAATGTACATGTCTGTGTCTTTGGGAATTTGGCATAATATTTTTAAAGCTCTGTTCATTGTGGAGGATCGAATTTCAGTTTTCAAATGCTGGTAGGAAGTGTTTGGATTTCCTTCTGTTTTTCCTCTATGCTCTCTGAACCTTGTTCTAAAATTTTGTCATGTTTGACCTATATCAAGTATGTTGTAGTTTTCACATGTGATTTTGTAAATTCATGACCAGTTAAAGTTCGTTGTGCGTTCTGTGGTTTTCTGAAGTTTTATTTGTAAGTTATTGTTTGTATGGAATGCAAATTTCATTTGTGTTTGTTTGAAGATTGTATTTATTTTGTTTGATATATTACCTATGAAGGTTGTAGGAATGTAGTAGTTCTTCTTTTTCAAATTTATTTATTTATGTCTAGAAACATTACTTTTAGTTCCTTTGGATTTGTCATAAGTTTAATTGATTCTGTAAGGATTGAAAACGTTTTTGTAAGCTATATATTTTGAAATTAGGATTTATTTTTCAATACTTTCTTCTTTCAGGGGAAGATAGATTTTACTATTTATCTTTGAATGAAAGTATGCATTTTTTGTGATTTAGGCTGGCATTCTGTGGCATTTATTATGTTGTCTGTTGTTGCTTTTTGGTAAATTTCAAATGAATTATGTAGATAGTTATTGCTAATTTTCAAATCGAAGAAATTTTTTGACCCATCCATTTGCAATGTAATTTTTGTATATAACTTATTAAATGTGCAGTATATCTAATTAATTTCACTATCAGTTCCTTGTTTCATCATCAATATGTCTTCAACATCACAGAAAAATATATTATTTTATTGGACTAAATGGTGAAGAATTTTATTTCTAATTGGTTTAAAAATATATCTGCTAAAATTCCCACTGTTGGAGGCATCATTGCTACACCCTCAGCTTGGTTTTATTTTTTTCCATTAAATTGGAAATTATTTTTGGCTAACATTCTTATGTTTCTGCAACAGATTTTTTTTTTTTTTTTTTTTTTTTTTTTTTACATGATAAAGTTTTCTTCTATCATTTGTATGGTTTCTTTTTTTGGGTATCTTTGTAAATAGGTTTATTATGTTGAAAGATGCAAATTTACTATTTGCTGGAAGACTGACATTTTTTAATGTTCTTCCAATAATACTTGAATTTTTTATTGTGTATAAGTTATTAAGTAGTCTGTTCATTTTTTGTTATGAGATATGCTGGGCTATTATACAGCTGACAAGAGGTCATATAGTGATTTTTGTTTATGTCCTTTGAGTTGGGCTCAAATTATTGGTGTTTTATGGTTCATAAAATTAGAGATTTCTTTTCATATTCAGGTATTATTTCAAGATTGTTGATACATTTTTTATCTGAGCAACAAATTTGGCAGTATGATTACATGGTATTTCAATTATATTATTATCATCTTTCACAATGAAATATAATGCACAGTTCTGAACATACAAAATCTCAGAAACCAGTGAAACACAGTATTTGATAAGCAGAGATAATGCAAAATTTCAAATAGAATACAATACCTTAGAGATTAGAGAGACACACTATTTTATACCCATAGCAGATAGCACAAAATTCGAAAATAAATATTTCAAGGCCATACATACTAAGTAGATAGTAACCAAGACACAAAGAAATTCAAAATGTAATATCTTTGTAAACGAATAGCATCACATGAGCTGTCGAACAGAAACGTTTTTTAACTATAAATAATGACTTTCTGATAAATGAATCTGCTTAATATCATATAGAGGTGTTGTTGTTGTGGTCCTCAGTCTGGAGATTGGTTTGATGCAGCTTTCCACCCTACTCTATCCTGAGCAAGCCTCTTCATCTCATCATAAGACCTGCATTTGAGCCGGCCGCGGTGGCCGAGGGGACTACGTTGCACCAGTCACGGTCTCTACGGCTACTACGGTCGGGGGTTCGAAGCCCCCACTCGGGCATGGATATTTGTGCCGTCCTTAGCTATTTCATAAGTAGTTTGTAAGTTTAGGGACTGATGACCCCGTAATTAAGTCCCATAAGCTATTCAAACATTTCAACATTTGAATCTGCGTATTGCATTCATCTCTTGGTCTCCCTCTATGATTTTTACCCCACACACTTCTCTCTATTCCTAAATTTGCGATTTCTTGATGTCTAAAAATGTGTCCTACCAAACGATCCCTCCTTTTAGTCACGGTTTACCAGAAATTCCTTTTCTGCCCAATTCTGTTCGGTACCTCTTCATTAGTTACACTATCAACCCACCTAATTTTCAACATTCTTCTGTAACACCTCATTTCAAAAGCCTTTATCCTCTTCCTGTCCTCACTGTTTATTGTCCATGTTTCGCTCCCATACAAGGCCACACTCCACACAAATGCATTCAGAAAGGACTTCCTTATACTTAAATTTATATTCTATGTTAACAAATTTCTCTTTTTCAAAAACGCCTTTCTCCCCATCGCCATTCTGCATTTTATATCCTCTGTACTGCGACCATCATGTGTTATTTTACTGCCCAAGTAAGAAATCTCATCTACCACCTTTATTGTTTCGTTACCTAATCTAACTCATCACCAACTTTCTTAGACTGCACTCCATTACCCTAGTTTCACTCTTGTTAATTTTCATTTTATACGCACCTTCAAGACACTGTCCAATCATTTCAATTGCTCCTCCAGTTCCTTTGCTGTCTCTGAAATAATTACGATGTCATCAGCGAAACGTAAAGTTTTTATTTCTACACCCTGAACCAAAATTCCTTCTCCAAATTTCTTCTTGATTTTCAATGTACAAATTGATAGCATTGGAGAAAGGCTACAACCCTGTCTTCGACCCTTCCCAACCTCTGCATCCCCTTCAACTCTGATAACAGCTGATTTCAGAATTTGAAAGAGCGTATTCCAATCAACATTGTCAAAAGCTTTCTCCAAATCTACAAAAGCTACAAATATAGCATTCCTTTCTTTAATCTATCTCCTAAGATAAGCCGTAAAGTGAGTATGCTTCCCAAGTTCCTATATTTCTCTTGAATCCAAACTGATCTGACCTGTCAGCTTCTACCAGCGTTTCCATCCTTCTGTAAATAATTCGTGTTAAAAGTTTGCAACCATGACATATTTAACTGATGGTTCTGTAATTTTTGCACCTGTCTGCACCTGCTTTCTTTGGAATGGGGATTATTACATTTTTCTTATAGTCCGAGGGTATGTCATCTGTCTCTTACATCTTACATAGAAGGTGAAATAGTTTAGACATGGCTTGTTCTCCCAGAGACTTTATTTGTTCTGAGGGAATTCCATCTACTCCACGGGCCTTGTTTCGACTTAGGTTTTTCAGGGCTCTGTCAAATTTTTCTCTCACTATAGTATCTCCTAAGCCATCTTCGTCTATTTTCTCGTCCCTTATTACATTATTGTCTGTAAGTTCATTTCCTTTGTAGAGCACCTCTATATACTCTTTCCACCTTTCAGCTTTCCCTTCTTTGCTGAGAACTGGTTTTCCATCTGAGTTCTTTATATTCATACAGCTCCTTTTCTTATCTCCAAATGTCTCTTTTATGTTCCTGTTGGAGGTATCTATATTTCCTCTATTTATACATTCTTCTACTGACTTGCATTTGCCTTCTCGCCACTCCTGCATAGCTATTTTACACTTTCTGTCAATCTCATTTCTTAGTCAGCTGTACTCCATTTTGCCTGTTTCATTTACTGCATTTTTATATTTTCTCCTTTCGTCAATTAAATTTAGTATCTCCTATGATATTTTTGTACGACTTGCCTTTCCACCTATTTTGTCCTCTGCTGCCTTCACTATTTCATTTCTCAATACTACCCATACTTCTTCAGTTTTTTTTATTTCCCCTCATTTCTGCCAATTTTTGCCTAAAGCTCCCACTGAAACTCTCAAGAACTTCAGGTTCCCTCAATTTATCCATGTCCCATCTCCTTATTTTCCTACCTTTCTGCAGTTTTTTCTGTTTCAGTCTACAGTTCATGACCAATAAGTTATGGTCAGAGTCTATATCTGCCCTGGATATGTCTTACAGTTTAAAACCTGGTTCCGGAATCTATGTCTTACCATTAGAAAAAACTATCTGGTACCTTCCGTGTCTCCTGGTCTCTTCCACGTATACAACCTTCTTTTGTGGGTCTTAAACCAGGTGTTTCTTATAACTAAATTATATTTCATGTAAAATTTTTCGGGTGGCTTCCTCTTTCATTTCTTATGCCCAGACCATATTCACCTACTATCTCCCCCTCCCTTTCATTTCGTACTACTGAACTCCAGTCTCCCATAACAGTTCAGTTTCCCTCTCCCTTAAATGTCTAACAATTTTCTTTACATACTCATACATTTCTTCAATCTCCTCACTATCGGCAGAGCTAGTTGGCATGTAAACCTGTACTACTGTGGTCAGTGTTGGCTTCGTGTCTATCTTGACTACGATAATGCGATCACTGTGCTGCTCATAGTAGTTTACCCATGTCCCTATTTTCTTACTCATTACCAGACCTATTCCTGTAATACCTCCAACTGATTTTGTATTTATAATCCTGTCCTCTCCTGACCAGAAATCCTGTTCCTCTTTCCACTGAACTTCACTAATCCCCACTATATCTTACTTCAACCTATCCATTTCTCTTTTTAAATTTTCTAACTTCCCTACCCGATTAAGGGATCTGACATTCCATATCCGAACTGTAGAATGCCAATGTCGTTTTTCCTGATGATCACATCCTCCTGAGTAGTCCCTACCCAGAGGTACGATTGGGGGAGTATTTTACCTCCGGAATATTTTACCCAAGAGGATGACATCATCATATTTTCATACAGTAGAGCTGCATGTCCTTGGGAAAAATAACGGCTGTAGTTTCCCTTTGTTTTCAGCCGTTCGCAGTAGCTGTGTGGTAAAGCCACATTCGCTGATGTTACAAGGCCAGCTCAGTCAATCATCCAGACTGTTGCCCCTGTAACTACTGAAAAGGCTGCTGCCCCTCTTCAGGAACCACACTTTTGTCTGGCCTCTTCATAGATACCCCTCTGCTATGGTTGCACATACAGTACGGCTATTTGTATCATTGAGGCATGCAAACCACCCCACCTTGTCCTGTTATGTGGTTCATAGGGGTGGTCATATAGAGGTACAGATGCTATATGTAACAGCAAAAGATATAAGTAATACTTTTAAAATTATCGTAATGTCCTATACTTCGTTTCCAAAATTTTTTGTGAAAAACGTATTTACAATTCTGCAGACCATCTGACAATTCATGCAGTGGGTAAGAAAACTACTTAGCAGCATTCAAAGTTAAAATAATTCCTTAAAATTTTGTATTACAAAATATTCAGTGTTGCATGCCATATAATGAAAAAAACTTTTGACAATGTTGACTGGAATACAATCTTTAAAATACTAAGGTTAGCATCGGTAAATATAGGAAACGGCAGGTTATTTAGAACTTGCACAAAAAGCAGAGAGCAGGTATAAGATTCGAAGGGCATAAAAGGTAAGCACTGGTGGGGAAGGGAGTAAGACAGGGTTGTCGCTTTTCTTCAATATTATTCAATTAGTACATTGAGTAAGCTGTGGAGGAAAGCAAAGAGAAATTTGAAGAAGGAATTAAAGTTCAGGGTGAAGTAATAAAAACGTTGCGTTTTGCTGATGACATTGTAATTCTGTTGGAGAGAGCAAAAGACATGGAACAGCAATTGAACTAATAGACAGAGTGTTGATAGAAGTGTATAAGATGAATATTAACAAAAGCAAAACAAGGGTAATGGAATTCTGTCTACGAAAATAAGCTGATGCTGAAGGAACTAGATTAACTAACAAAATAATAAAGGTTGTAGATAAGTTTAGTTATTTGGCCATTAAAATAACATATGAGAGTCGCAGTAGAGACGATATAAAATGCAGAATGGCAATGGGAATAAAAGCGTTTTTGAAAACGAGAAATTTCTTAACATAGAATATTAATTGAAGCATAAGGAAGTCAGTTCTTAAGGCATTTGTGTGGAGTGTTGCGTTGTACAGAAGTGAAACATGGAAGATAAATAGTTCAGACAGGAAGAGGATAGATGTGGTGGGTAGATTATGTAACTTATGAGGAGGTACTGAGCTGAATAGCGGAAAAATTTCTGTCATACCTTGTCTAAAAGAAGGGATCGGTTGGTAGGACACATTCTTAGACATCAATAAATCGTGAACTTAGCATTGGATGGAAGTGTCCGGAGGAAAAATCGGAGAGTGAGACAAAGAGTTTAATACAGTAAACAGCTTCAAGTGGATGGGTTGGTGTTCGTGTGAGGAGATGGAGGCTTGCTCAGGATAGAGTAAGGTGGAGATCTGCATTAAACTAGTCCCCAGACTGAAGACCAACCAACAAAAGTCTCCTAGCTCTCGTATTGCAATTAAAAATTTGTTAAGGCATTTTTGCAGTTCTTGTGTGTACCTCGCAGATGAATTTATTATCAAGTTGTAATCCCAGTAGTTTAATTCTGTCATCCTTTTCTATGTGCTTCATAGTCTATGCAGATGCTGGATGTTAACCTCTTACATGTTCTAAATTGCATGTAGTGAGTCTTTTCAATGCCCATGACTTGGCTTTAAACCATTTATTAATATCCATGAAAATATCATTAGCAGACCGTTCCAGGTTCTAGACATGGTATTCATTGCAATACTTACATCATCTGCAAACAAAACGAACTCTGCCTCTGGTATGACTTCGGCCATTTTTCAGTATTATCTGTGACACCATACAATTCTAATTCACTTAAAAGGATGTTGAGGTTCACACAGTCAAATGCCTTTGACATATCACAGAAAATACCTGCTTCTAGTAATTTATAATCTAATGAATTAAGTACATTCTGACTGTAAGTGTAAACAGCCTTCTCCATATTGGGACCCTTGTTCTGGACAATATGTTACTTGTTGTCAGAAGGTTAAGAATTTTCTAGAATTTTCGAGAATACTGGCAAAAGTGAAGGACCTCAGTCTATAGTTTAATGGTATCTCTCTAGCCCTTATCTTGAATAGAGGTATAATATCGACATATTTTAGCCAATCAGGAAATTTCCCAGTTATGACAGACGTGTTACTGTAATTACTTAAACTTGGGCTAAGATCACAAGAACATGCCTTAATTAATTTTACAACTTCGATTGGTAACTACAGAAAATAGAAAGTACATCACATAATCAAGTTGCTATCTACATAGTGCAGCATGCTGGAAATAAGCAAAATAATTCATTAACAATTCATTGTTATATAAATTGACTAAGTATGCTGTTACCAATTATCAAGATTCTTTCTTCCAAATTATACTGAAATTGTACCATTCAGAGAAGGATGATTGCAGTAAAGTTTTATAACTGGGTATTAAAATTAGTTTGAAAGTGCAAAAATTATTTTAGACACAGATTAGATAAAACTAAAAGAATCTTTTTACTTTGCTTTCTTTAATTCCACAATGCCATACTGTGTCATTTAAATGTAGAACTCAGAGTCTAAATATGAATTTCATGATTTAATCTTGATATGAGTTTAAGACTGTGTAGAAGAAACCAGTTCAAAGAAGTTCTGTTTTCGAATTCATAACAGTTAATACTGTGGATTAGAAATAATATATATCCTTTTTTCAGCTAACAACAAAGTTCATGAGATTTCTATTAGCAACGATAAAAATTATGCTTGTACAAACAGAACTGAAATTGTCAGAAACACATTTTGCGAATAATTTTTCAGTAATTGTAACACATTAAGTAATCAGTAGGCCTAAACTGCAAGAAGGACTGGAAGGTGATTTATGACTAATTTTAGATTGAGGAATTTCTCTGGGAAATAAACACTTACAATATGGTAAAATCTTTTAAGGTTGTTACTACATAATAACAGTTAATGTAAAGAGAATTGCCAAGCTCTCAATTTTCTTATTTTATTTATTCAAGACGACTGGTTTCAACACTCAATGGTGTCATCTGGTCTGTGGGGAGCATGTACAAAATGTGTTGTTACATTTAATAATTACAAATTAAGTAGAAATTGTGTAGCATATAAAACAAATAAAATGGTAATATCAAATTTCTGAAAATCGGTTACATACCTTCTACAATTGACAGTTAACTGCTTATTAAAGAGTGTTACATATAATTTTGAAGGTTTACTGGTTGGTAGTCAGACATAAATTCTTCTGTTGGTGGACAGTCCGATATAAAATGGATAGCTGATCAAAATTGAAACAGTAAAATAGACAATGAAAAGAACCAACATAGTGCAGATTTCTGGGCAGGGAACCTCCATACAACTGATTGGCGGTGTTGCAAATACTGAAAGGGCTTCTATCTATGCCACTAGAATGCACTACTATAAGTGAAATTGTTTCTATTGATATCTATCGTTTTGTAACAATCGAGTATCAGGTACAATTTTACAAGATTGTCATCTTATTTGTTATCTTTTAAGTAATTAATAATTAGCCAGCAGTTAAAAATCTATTAATAAACATTCATTATTGTAAAACAACAACCACAGCTGCATTTAAATTACTTGAACGTTAGTTCGATCACATACACAGTAACATGGGTGGCTCAAAATCTAAGTTATTAGTCTAAACAACTATAATTAAACCTGGTATATAAAGTTTTTCACAACATAATTAAGTGAAAAAAATAAAACTTACTGTTCACATAGATATCTTTATATCCATTATAATATGAGTGCTTTAGGATCTAGGAGAACAATTTATCATTAATTATAGTGATTATCATCTATGCTTCATTCCATGTGTAATTTTCCAAATGAGCATATCATAATATACCAGAAGTAAATGTGCAGACTAACATCAGATTATGCAATTGTCAAATGTGGTGCTACATACACAGCAGAATGATTAGCTTATGGTCTACATTAAGACACTAAATCATGACTTGTAACTATTATATGTAACCACACATTTAGAACATGTTTCCCATGGACTAGAAGATGACACCATTGATTGTTGAAACTAGTCATCTTGGCGTTTCTTTTTATATTAATACAATAATGTCGCTCCTTATGGTGAGTAAATAAAATAAAATAAAATAATAACAAGTTTTAAACACATAAAATTTAGTACTATGAACATTATAATCAATTATTAAAAAGTCATTTCTAGTGAAAATGTTCGGCTCTGTTACCATAGGACTTATTTCACTCATTTTAGTATATATACATATTTATATGTTCCAATATTTATTTAGTGGCGGCTTGTCCAGTGAGTTCACTACTTTATTAAACCTCTGGAACGATCTATTGGAGAAAAAAAATTAAAAATAATATTGCATATTTAAAATGATATTCTTCCTTTCATTCTTGTATCAGATTTTATGTGCATCATCGAAGTATTTGTATTGCATGAGAAACTTTTCAGTCATGCTGATACTGTGCATACATGCCATATCGCTGCTGATATTCATACTCTCTTCTTAACCTCGTGAGTCGGTCTATGGTCACTCCTTTGGGAGGCAGGGGCGAGGGAAAATGTCACTATGTAGCAAGATGGAGAGGACACGCAATCCTATGGTACTGTGAATCTGATGGAGATGCAGGAATTAACTCGAATGCAAGCAAGTAACTAGTTCCCTTCCCCCACCTTTCCCTACACACTCTCAAAGTCTCTTGACAGCAACAACCGTACGTTACTATTGTTTTTGGAGCATTCAAGATTGATCGAAAACAGGTTAGGTAAAATTTCTTATAACTAAATGACACATCAGTTGTAAAAGCGTTCAGAAGATTGCAAGATAAATAATAATAATAATGCTGCCCTGGTGGAGTGACTGAGCGATTGGAGGTGTCTTGCTGCTGAGCTTGCAGTATCTCGCCATTGGAGGTTCGAATCCTCTCTAGGACATGGGTGTGTGTGTGTGTTGTCCTTGGAATTAATCACTTTAAGTATTTTGTAAGCCTAGGGACTGATAACTGCAGCTGTTAAGTCCCTTAATTAAATACATTATTTTAAATAATAGTGCTAGTTTTGTGACTAAAATCTCTTTTAAAAATTTCTTAAAAAGACCTACACTGCAGAAGAACTTAAAATCTTGCAGAGTGGTGCTAGTTTCGACTTTACAGTCATTTTCAAATCACAGACAAGATGGAGTGCCTGTTACACATTTTTTAAGCTTTAAGCCAGTCAATCCATAAAAATGAAATTTGTTGTCAAGAATGTGGATGTTTTTTTATCATGGAGGTGGAAAATGTTGAATAAATCCAGCACCTCAATTGGTTACTCGTATTGTGCATTATCGATTTTATATGAAGCAGTTTCATAGGCGTTAGAAGCAGAACACTTGTCAACCACTCCTCCAGTGCATCGGCGAACATAGCAATGTGTATGTCACACAACTGCTCCACACGTGGACTAACATTACTCCTCTGACAGTGTCAGAGACATCATGTTCTGCCGATATAGTCACGTCCAACTAGAAAATTTTCCCTCCATCTTTGTGTAACAAATTTTGAAAAAGCAATGGCTTTTTTTGTTACATATCATATATATTTGGCTGTTTCTTTCGAGTATATCGCGTTTTAGAGGAACAGTGGTATTCATATATTTCATTGTCACAAACATTTAGTTGCTTGAGAAGAGATGGGGGACTGCAGCCTTTGCACTTGAGTGAGGTGATGTAGCTTTGTAAATGAAAATGTTTGAAAGTCTGTTGAAGTTTTACATCACTGAAGATTTGTGGAATCGTATAAATCTTATCTCACAATATGAGGGTGAATCAGTTAATAAGTTACAAACTGAGGTAGAAACACCAGTACTGCGTTTACAAGCCTGAAAATTGATTAGATTAGATTAATACTTATTCTGTACATCATATATACGACATTTCGTAATGATGTGAAATATGTCAGTCTAGTAAATGTTGTCTACACTTGACAATCAGTATTTTAAGTATGTTTTGTTACATTTTTGTTGATTTTTATTTTTTTAATTAAAAAATTTAAAGTTTTATCTAAAAATGCATCTACATTGTAGAAGGAGTTGTCATTCAGAAATTCCTTTAATTTCTTTTTAAATACTAGTTGGCTGTCTGTAAGACTTTTGATGCTACTTGGTATGTGAGCGAAGACTTTTGTGGGAGTATAATTTACCCCTTTCTGTGCCAAAGTTAGATTTAACCTTGAATAGTGAATATCATCCTTTCTCCTAGTGTTGTAGCTATGGACACTGTTATTACTTTTGAATTGGGTCGGATTGTTAATAACAAATTTCATGAGTGAATACATGTATTGTGAAGCTACAGTGAAGATCCCTAGATCCCTAAATAAATGTCTGCAGGATGCTCTTGAGTGGGCTCCCAGCAATTATTCTGATTACCCGCTTTTGTGCAATGAATACTTTCTTACTCAATGTTGAATTGCCCCAGAATATGATCCCATATGAAAGCAGTGAATGAAAATAGGCGTAGTAAGCTAATTTACTGAGATGTATATCACCAAATTTTGCAATGACTCTGATAGCATAAGTAGATGAACTCAAACGTTTCAGGAGATCTTCAATATGTTTCTTCCAATTAAGTCCCTTGTCAGTACAAACACCTAAAAATTTTGAATATTGTACCTTAGCTACAGATTTATGTTCAAAGTCTAAATTTATTAACGGTGTCATGCCATTTACTGTATGAAACTGTATATACTGGGTTTTATCAACTTTTCAGCTGATTCCACCTGAAAATTTAAACAGTCATCTCATCGTTCGAGAAGTCTTTAACACGTTTACTGCCGTTCACGCTCTGGCGCGATGATCCTAGGTGTCACTTCACATTCTGGCGCGTGATCGTATTTTGACAGTATCTTTTCATAGTTTTGAGCCACTGAATGGTTTGGTTTTAGTTTTCAGTTTTTTTGATATGGTTTTTTATTTGCATTTGTATTTTTGTGAAAACAACAAATGAATAATATAAACACTACATACAGGGTATTTCGTAAAACATATGCTTATTTGTATATCATCACCAATATAAGTATGAATAATATCAAAACTAAGAAGTATTTTTTATAAACTGGTAACTAATCGTGATAGTCAAAGACTGAAATCGGAAAATATTTTGCACTCTATACTTTCTGAGAGCTGGCAAGTAAATTAGCAGGATGTAGTGTAAGTACTCGAATCAGAGACGTGAAATATCGAATGCATAATTCAACATATGATACAAAGAGTGCCAAAACACCGCTATGGTCGCAGTTCCCCCGTAAACGATGCTTGTTTACATAAGAATCCAATAAATCTATCATGACATCATGAGAAGCGTGTGTGGCTCGCAGCCAGTAATGCAAACGCGGAAATCTGGAAGCACGTACGTGTGCACATCACTTATACTGTTCCCTGAGTGCCTACCAAAGTATACAGCTTTGTTAGACGATGCCAGTTTACAACAACCCATAATAGGACGCTAGGTCGCAGCACGCGCCACAGCGTGAGCGGCACCTGACTCGAGAAACGTTTACACGCGCCAGAGCGTGAACGACAGCGAATGTGTTAAAAATCTGGAATTTTTGCGGCAGCGTTTACATCATATAAGTGACGCTCGTGAGCTGTAACTTTATTTGGTTCCTTAAACTGCTACAACCCACAAGACGGATGTGTCGTAGAGGTAGAGAAATACCCCAACACAGTGCGCAGTACTGGAGTGTCTACCTCAGATTATGACTTATTTACTGACTAACCCACGTACACAGTGTAAAGTGAACAATCTGTTTTGATGTTCACGAGATTAACTTGTGCCTGTGGCTCAGACTTGCGTTGTGTGGGAGTCAGTTGTGCGTGTGGCGTCGACGTTGGTAACAGGCTGCATGCTGAACTGCTGCAGCAAGATGCCGTAGGTGACGACCACCGCCACGAACGTGGTCAGCAGCCGGCCGTCCACGGTGAAAAGCGAGCACGCACTGAACTGGACGTGGCTGCGGTGCACTTGCTGCGACAGTTGTTCCAGCTGCCGGCACACAGCCTCCTCGCCACCTGCTGTGCAGAGAACATTCACCATTAGTTGTTACCAGGGCCATATTTAGGCATGGGCAACATGGACCCGGGCACAGAGTAACATATACAGAGAAGCAGCCACCCCTAAACCACTGTCCTACGCTCCCCTCATAGTTCCGTAAGATGCTAGCAGGTGTCAGGCGGTTCCCCGGCTTAGTACCGGTAGACCACACTAGAGGCGCTTCTGAGGGTAGCGTGGAGGGGAGGCTGAGGGAAGAGCTCGTGCCGCCCGTGACAAGGCCACGGCTGTGTCTGCTGTGCCGGCCTTTGAGGGGAGGTGGTGGTGGGGGCAGCCGCTACCTGTCGCCTGCTCTGGCCAGTTTAAAGGGCTGCTTCTGACCACAGCGCCATCATGGGACATCTTACGGAACTGCTTTGGCCCTCCCTCCCTGCACCCCTGAGCGTGTGACCGGGCCCTTACGGAGGTTTCCCGTCTGTATATATTTGTCTGTGACCCGGGCCCAGGGCGCCAAATTTATAGGGGCGGCAAATTTTCGAGGGGGAAAAAATACCGGTGAAACATTAATCGGTCCGTACACTACCAACAATACTGGCAAATATGTTGACAAGTGTTCCAGGTAACGAATCGATATTGTGCGGTACTAGTATCTAAATCAAGGACTCAAGGGCGTCTAAGCATTATGGATGTGCAGGCCATCTGTTTCTTTGCTCTTAAACTGAGTTTGCACTCACGTAAGGTGATGGGGAAACGTAGATGGGTGAAAGAGAGCTACAAGAAGAGAGACAGTTTGACACATGGAAGTTACTAAATTACGTGAATATAAGAAAGCCTAATGATTATCACAACATTCTGTGAATGGACACTCGTTCATTAGATGTTCTTCCGAAAAGGTTTTATTTCATACGAATTCCGTGAATTCATTTGTGATGAATCACAATTGTGATTATACCTGTGTTATATTTATTAATTGAGATCAAATATTAAAAACAGCGAGTGCAAATAATATTATTTAAGTTGTGCCAACAAATTCCACCTCAAAACGTAACAAACTGCAGAAAACAAACAGTTTAGCAGACGAGACTGACTTAACAAAGATACGTGTATTAATCAGAGACAATCTACAGTAATCAGTTTTCTCGGTAAAATATAACTTCAGTACAACCGTCAATACATAGCGCAACCTCAATCTTAATTACAGGCGGTCAATAATATTCTGCAGTATGAAATATTGCACAATATTGTTGACAGCCTTTAGTGAGAAGGGAAATGTACGTAGATGTAGATGTGCCATCATGCAAGTGGCAGCACTGCTTCTGCGATGTTTTTGTTTGGCAAAAGCGTCGGTGTATCACGTTCAAAAACAGAAACTTTGTGCATTGTGTTTTCAGTTTGGTGATTTTATTATTGTTTGTGTGTGGTGAAATCGTGATATAAAGTAAACGTCAGTATGGACGGTAGGAAACGTCTGAGTGACGCAGGCTACAGAAAATTAGTTCAACGAAAGAAGAGAAGAGAAAAGGAAGTGTTAAATCAAACGCCGAAGTTACACGCGTTTTTTGTGAACAAAGGATTAGATTCTGCAGCTGCATGTTCTTCCTCTCCTGACAACGTGGAACGTTCAAATGATCCACAATGCAGCAGAAACTGTGATGTGAAGCTCGAACTTATTAACCTGTTAACAATTTGCTGATAAATGTTTTTCAGAATTGCTAAAGTTTTTTGTGTGGGAGGGGGGGCGCAAAAGTTATTGGGCCCATGGGCGTTAATTACCTAAATACTGGTTGTTACTATAAGTACCGTCATGTAGGAAGGCGCTTCCGTGCACGGAGGCGGAGTGATAGGGGCACTGTGGAAGGGAAGAGGTACGGCCGAGCGCCAACAGTGGAGCCTGCGAGAGAAACATTGCGTTACTAACGGCCAGTCACGCGTCTAAAAATGAATATTATTGGCAGCCAGAGCGCTAATGGAAGGGGATACACAGAAGGGCTGAAAACTGGGCCGCCTTCGTACGTGATCCCGACTATAGTTACTGTTACTGTTACTGTTACTAATCCAGACTGGAACACCAAGAGCAGTCAGACATATCTCAGTGCTGTACTTGGAATAAATACAAAAATAATATGCGACCAACTTTTGATCTTGAGTTTAACACTACAATGGTCATATAGGATCTCAGAGATTCATATCGTGGAAGATGCAACCTGTGAGTCAGTGGAACTAAACATTCTACTGTTAATTTTCATAATTGTTACTATTGTAATACTTAAATGTTTTTCCCTCGTTTTGTTTACTTATTTACTGCAGCACAGTTAAGGGGATCACCAAAATCTGACACTGCTCAAATGCTCATAAAGAGAGAGAAAGGGATATTTGGTCACAGTAAATGTAAACTGCACAGCAATACGTATTTCCTTGGAAATGGATGACAGTGGGGATGTAAATATATGCCAGGTGAGTCCGAAAAGTTTGGTCAGTGGTCCCATATTTTACAAACGACACTGGTGAGGATGAGGTGCCTGTGCATATACATTGAACTACGTGTCAACAAGCGCCCCCTATCTTGCAAAGCACTGACATGAAGCGGTGGTACATGCTGCGACCCAGCTAACAGGGTCAGAGTGAGAATCAGTGTCAATGCAATAAGGAGCTCAAAATGAAGCAAAGCATTAACATCAAGGTTCTTTTATTTCATTTTATTTTTTATTTTTATTTTTTTCTCTAGTTAGGTAAAATGGCGATGGAGATCCACGGGACGTCAGTGCAAGTGTATGTTGTTATAGAAGGGAGTAAAAAAGTGTGTGTTTGAGTGGTTCAAACGCATTATAGATGGAAAGGAATGTGTCGAGAACGACCACGATCATGTCGATTAGCCACAATCACAGTCCCAGACAACATCGAACGAGTGCGATGAATGCTTGCTAATGATTGGCGGCTGTCTGTGGTAACGCTAGCAGACGAGATGAAGATTAGCAATAGTTGTGGAGATCCAACAATGTGTGACCTCAGCGCATCGCGCGATTCCACAAAAAGTGTATTGTAGTCAATGGCGATTTCTTTGAAGAGCAGTAATGGTATTTTGCTTGTAACTCTTGTTTCCTATATTTCCTTAGACCATTCGTCGAACTTTTTCAGACGCACCTTGTAAAATACATACGTTAAATGTATATTTTATTATTGATTGGAATATATATGTATAACTGGTCTTAACACGGCTTGCTTGCTACGTGACAAATTGGTTCAGTGATAATGGTCACACAGTGACCAAAATCTGGATCTGCCACAATAAAGAAATATTTGTGAGTGACTGCAGTTCATCTTCTACACCATTTAACATTTATGGGATACAAACGACAGGTCAGTTTCTGCACGAAATCCTACACTGGATATACTTTCGCATTTATGGGCGGCTTCAGAGGAAACACGATTCAATATTGCTACAGAGCACTTCTAATGACTTGCCAGGAAGAGTTGCTGGACTTGTGTAGCAGCCTATCAACAACTTAAGCTGAATTAGGAACGAAATGCTTATGTACATACCTGCACGACTCCACATAGCAAGTTCTTCAGCGATGGAGTGAGTTCTACTAGCTTCCGTTGACGTCAGCTGACAAGCAGTAACTAGTACTGTTATCTGAAGAAGCAATACGAGAATGTAACACAAGTAACGTGCCTTTTCTTCGTCAGTGACCCCCCTCGAAACAACTGCTATTACATGAAATAGGAACTGGATGGTGATCAAAAGATTTTGTACTACACCCAAAGTGATAATTAATGAATACAAGGCATTCAGTAATACCGATAATTTTCTTAATTTCGCGTGCAGCACCTGAAGTTGGAAAACTTGTCTACATAACGCCTGTGAAATTCCCTGCCTGGTATGCAGTTTGTTCACGATGGACGCCGAACTCGCGGGAGGCCTTCCAATAAGAGGTAACACACCTCGTGAGCTGTGCTCCAGTATTTCGTAATGGAAATACGATTTCAACCTGTCGTTCAGATATCTGAATCTCTGCGCAAGAAGTAAACAGAGTGCCGTAAACTGGAGCAAAACCAGAAATGTTACGAAGTTATCCACCGCTAGAGCCACTAGAAAGTAATGTCCTTTGGAGACCAGATGTGCAATGCAGATGATCAGGACGGTGAGGGTGATAAATATATCAGCAGTCAAGAAGAGCATTAATTTAATGTGTCCTCGCCGTGCTAGACTTCCAAGTACAGAGTCTACGACATGGAAGTCTTCGATGATGGACGTGAACCTCTTGCTGTGGGTGTCGGTTAGCATGAAGAAAGCGGTAGCTGCACTGACGGTGGACAATGTGCACATTAATAGCCCGGGAATGGACCAGCGCTGCCACACATTGCTGTTGTTCAGCACGTGAAGGGTCCCTCGCAGCTGCACGAAGTCCAGGCTGAGGACTGCAGCCAACAGAGCCAGACTGTGGATACGGGAGCAGAGAGCCAACAGCGGTCTCTGAGGCCTGTACGGGGGCAGTCCGAACACTGCGCAAGCCAGCACCAGCGGCAGCAGGCTTTGCCAAGCCTGACAGCGGCCTCTGTACTGTAGAAGCGGAGCCATCACGCAGACTGGAGGAATGCACTGAGTCTTCTACGCTGCGTTTTGGAATACCTATGTTTTGATAAGGCAGTTACCAAGGTTATTAAAAAAGAAGAATTATATCTTTCAAGCTATCAAATTTCATGAATGGAATCGATCAATAAGAATGTAATTTATTTAATGGCCAGTACTGTTATCCCTCTAGCCAGTCAATAAATATCACTTAAATAATTGCTCTCGTAAGAGAGGGAGAATAACATCTTGTTGACGCTGAGACCATTCGATGCCGAACGCTAGCCCTGTTAGCCCTTATAGTGAGTAAGAAGCACAGAACTTTTATTACTAGAAATAACCGTTTGTAATTACGATGATCTGCAGTTTGGTATAGCCAAATGACATGATAGAAAATTTTTAGATATCAAAGATATTAAATTGGAGGGCAAGCATTAATTTAAAATTGGTGCTACAGCCGGGTTTCGAACCTGGGGTAACCACTAAGCCACTGTGACGTAATGGATACGTAAATGCACGGACTGTATAAATGCACTTTCCCTCCGCAACACTAATTCTGCCTCACGTTCCCCTATATACAGGATGTCCAGAAAAGGACTCCCTGATTTCAAAATTAAATATCTCGAAAACAAAGATCGATAAAGGAATGCAGTAAACGGTATGTTTATTGTGAAGGCTGTAAGAAGTTTATACAGCAGTTTGAAATGATAGTTACAAAAGCTGCTTAAAGATGGCGCTGTAATCGCCATACGTAATGCCTAGTATAAATAGTGATCCGAAGCCCAGAGCGATCAGTTCCACTATTGAAACGTGAAAGGAGATTAGCGTACCGAAGGAAGAATTAAAACCATGTACTCCATTGAACAACGCGTTGCTCTGCTGCTAGAGTACCACAGGTTAGAAGAGAGTCCTATGGCAACAAGGCGAAGTTTTCAAGCACGATTTAATGTTCCAAAAGGACCCGATGCGAAAACCATTCGTACGCTCTTCGCAAGATTTCAACGAACAGGCAGCTTAACTGATGATCTAGTGGGGCATGTTGGCCGTAAGCAAACCGCAGTTACGCCTGAAAATATCGCCACAGTTTCTGGAATTATTCAGCGAAATCCAATGTCATCCGCCCGTGGAATTGCATCTGAGGCTGGTTTGAAGCGTTCCAGCAAAATGCAGAAAATGCTGAGAAAGGCGTACACATGTTTCCATTCAAACGCACCAGGCCATACCGGTACGAGCTGTGCAACAAACGGTTGCCTTTGCTAATCAGATGCTCACAATGATTCATAGTGAAGGACTTGATGTTGGCTGCCTCTGGTTTACAGATGAAGCACACTTCCACCTGAATGGATACGTGAATAAGCAGAACTGGCGATTTTGGGGTTCCGAAAAGCCATATTGGTGTAAAGCGAAACCCCTGTATTCTCCTAAAGTTACTGTGTGGGCTGCAGTATGCAGCAGAGGCATTATTGGCCCTTTTTTCATTCGAGAAACGGTCATTGGTGCACGTTACGTTGCAATTTTGGAACAATTTGTCGCCACACAGCAAGCGTTAGAGGATCGACCAGGTACTGAATGGTTTATGCAAGATGGAGCCCGACCACATCGGACCGAACAAGTGTTTCGTTTTCTTGAGGAATACTTCGGGAATCGAGTCATTGCTTTGGAATATCCCAAATTTTCTGCTGCAGGCATGGATTGGATATTCGCCGGATTTGATGCCCTGTGACTTTTTTTTGTGGGGTACAGTGAAAGACATGGTCTACCCGAAGCATCCCGCCACGCTGGACGTGCTTGAATCGGCGATCTCTGTGGCATGTGAATCCATTTCGGTTGAGACACTACGAAATGTGATGGCGAATTTTATTCTTCATTTGCGCCACATCTGAAGTGACAATGGTGAACATTTTGAAAACATTGTGATGTGATTGTTTGCAAAGAGTGTTTTCATACGATTATTTCACTTATGTATGCTGATATGAGCTGTACAGAGTACAGCGCCATCTGTTAGCAGCTTTTGTAACTATTATTTCAAACTTCTGTATAAACGTCTTACAGCTTTCACAATAAACATATCTTTTACTGCATTCCTCTATCGATCTTTGTTTTCGAGATATTTAATTTTGAAATCAGGGAGCCCTATTCTGGTCACCCTGTAAATACATATCAACATTTCCGAGGCTCTCCAATAGAGGAATAGCACCTCAGCAACCTTTTGCAGTGTTTATATAGGGGAACCTGGCAGAACTGAAGCTTGTTTTATGGAGGGGGACGTTCCTTAGGAGAGTACGTTCAGTCGCCGTATCATATCGATTAGGTCATGGTGGCTTAATGCGGAAGTATGCATCTGCAACAGTGCAACACGTATAATAATGATTAACGACTAATAAAGACTCCGAGTCCATGTGGATCATACAATGATCAACCAGAACTGTAATCCAAAGCGATAAATATTTGGAATGCAGTAGTCCACAAGCATTTATCAACAATTTAATATTCACAATAAAGATGGCGGCCATGGGTAGATGTACAGTTATCAGTACACCATTTTGGAACAGATTATTGAGGACCACATGAAAATAATAAGGGCAAAACTGTTGACAATTATAACAGTTAATGATGTTTGTAATATCTTTGTTGTTATTTTTGCCCTTTTCTTTCTGATGGTATGCGTATTCCTTGTTGTTGTAGTCTTGAGTCCGGAGACTGATTTGCTGCAGCTCTTCACCCTACTCTATCCTGAGCAAGCATCTTCATCTCCTCATAAGAACGGCAACCCACATCCATGTGAATCTGCTTACTATATTCGTCTCTTGATCTCCATCTGCGATTTTTCCGCCACACACTTCCCCCTAATGCCAAATTTACGATTCCTTGATGTTTAAGAATGTGTCCTACCAATCTATCCCTTCCTTTGGTCCTTTTCTCTCCAATTCTCTTCAGTACCTCTTCATTAGTTACGCAATCTACCCACCTAATCTCCAGCATTCTTCTGTAGCACCACATTTCAAAAGCTTGTAACCTCTTCCAGTCTGAACTATTCCTTAACAAGCTCTAATGTTGTGCATTTAAATGTATTGTAAATCAAAATGAAGTTCAAAGAAAGAAAAAAGGTGGTTATAGCATTTGCCTAGTAAGCAGGAGGTCCCGGGTACAAATCCCCGCTGGTTGTCACACAAATTTTAATTCAAAGCCTCTCTTTCAATTTACTATCTTTTATATATAATCGAGACAAAATATATTTCTGGACGTTGATTTATTGTTTTTAGTAATTGTACACTATGATCTAGTGGTAGCGTCTTTAACGTCCTAGGTCCCAGATTCGAACCCAG
This sequence comes from Locusta migratoria, assembly GCA_026315105.1. Classification (NCBI taxonomy): domain Eukaryota; kingdom Metazoa; phylum Arthropoda; class Insecta; order Orthoptera; family Acrididae; genus Locusta; species Locusta migratoria. Next base: position 282,905,683 of record CM048745.1, on the reverse strand, counting down.
ATACCGCTTAAATTCTGAATAAAAATCATCAGCAATGGCGCTCGAAGACTTATGGCAAGTAAGTACCTTTGTTCTGCCAACGCCAATGTCAAAGAGGGTGGAAGAGATCAGAGGCCTGGAAACTGCCTCTAACAACGCAGAAGAATGGCATGACGATGCATACAGTAATGGAAATCAGTGCACTAAAGGCGCATATTGTGAATACGAGAACATGTGCCCTCAATTGAATTGTGTCGTGATCACTTAATTGGCAAATGTTACTGGATCATGGAATGTCAGAACTTAGAAACCGGTAAAGAAGCTGGAAAATCTGTAAAAGGAAATGCAAAGGCCCAATTTAGAAGTAGTATGCGGGGGGCGGGGGGGAGGGGGTTAGTGAAGGCGAATAGAATGATATGAGTTTATGATCACACATATATCTTATCAACCACAGCAGAAATAAAATAACGAGAGTAGGATTCCTTATGAGTAGAAAACTGAAGTAGAGATTGAGATACTGTGAATTGCTCAGTCGTAAGCTAAAGATGAAAAGGCAGTGAAAATGTATGAGGATAATGAATTGATAATTCAGTATGTAAAGGGAGATGATAATGTAAACTCTGCCGCCTGACCGATAAAACTGTTAGAAATAGTTTCCTTCAACTTACATTTTTCCGACCGCTTTTCACCAAGAAATTCCTTCAGTTTTGAACACGGATGAAAATGTGATGGCGCTAAGCCAGGGCTGATTAGTGGAAGATACAATAAAATCCCGTCTTTACTCTTGGCGCGACGTGGGGTTTGGCTTCGTGAAGCAGACCGACGACTCCACAAGGCAGTCCCTGCTACGATTCTGAATAGCGAACGTAAGCTCTAATAACGATCCACAGTACCTCTCGGCATTTTATGTCACTCGTCTTCCGTCTTCGCAGAAAGAGAGACAGAAGAATGCGTTTTTTGTCGCTAAAAACCCTTGGCAAGGATTTTCCATCTCGAAGGTTCTTTTTCGAATTTTCGTCAGTAGTTTTAGTGATGTGTCTCACCATGGTTGACCTTTATTCTATGAAGTGTAGTGCGCAATCCAGGTTACATCACCGATCACAAGAGCTGCACTCCAGTCATTTTCGTTCAAGTGTCTTGTGGTGTCACATCGTCTTTTAAAACGTCAGCAAACGCCGCTTCAGCAGAACAAAGTGTTGTCATGTATTTTATAAGTACTCCCGTTTCGTCGTCTGTGGACAGTGTTGACATCACTGTGTTTTTAGCCACCGTGGCAATTTTAAATCAGAATATGTGTATGTCTTAATCAGTTTGGAACGTTATTTTATTCACCATTCTTCAACGTTTTTATATTAAATTTTTCTTCTATTTCTTTGTTGTTGTTGTTGCGGTCTTCAGTCCGCAGACTGGTTTGATGCAGCTCTCCACGCTACCCTGTCCTGCGCGAGCCTCTTCATCTGAGAATAACTTTGGCAACGTACATCCTTTTGAATCTGCTTACTGTAATCGTCCCTCGGTCTCCCCTCTACGATTTTTACCCCACACACTTCCTTCTAATGCTGAGTTGACAATTCCTTTCTGTCTCAGAAAGTGTCCAACCAATCATTCGTCTGTAGCACCACATTTCAAAAGCTTCTATCCTCTTTTTATCTGAACTCCTTGCCGTACGCATTTCACTCCGATGCAGTGCTACACTCCAGACAAATGCTTTCAGAAAGGACTTCCAAAAATTTAAAATAATATTGGATGTTAACAAATTTCGCTTCTTAAGAAACGCTTTTCTTCCCATAGCCATTCTGCATTGAATGTCTTCTTTACTTCGGCCATCAGAAGTTATCTTACTACCCAAATAACAAAACTCATCTACTACTTTTATTGTCTCATTACCTAATCTAATACCTTCAGCATCACCTGATTTTCTGACATTACAGTCCATTACCCTCGTTTTACTCTTGTCAATGTTCATCTTATATCTTCCTTTCAATACACTGTCCATTCCATTCAGTTGCTCTTCTATTTCACCATTTCATAAAAGTCGCCTTGTTATTTACGTCACTCGGCTGAATAGCGGCGTTGAAGCTGCTGCCAGCATGCCCCAGTATGGTGTATCAAAATTACCAATAAATAAATTTAAAAAAATAATTTAAAAGCTGCACTACAAAACATACATCCCCTCCAACGTCTCCAAACCCTCCAAAAGGGCGCTCTCGCCGCTTGCTCCATAATCCACCTCAACATAAAATCCAGCATCTCTCACACCCAACCATAATTGACCTTCTCCCTCCTCGACACCCTGCTTTCATCTCCTTCGCGTTGCCCTCCCCCACTCTCCTTTCCCCCTTCACTTACATACATCTTGGCACAAGACTTCCCTTTTGTAAAAAGGATATAAGGGCCACTTCAGGGAACAATTGCCTCCCTACTATCTGTACCTGTCCTAGCCATGTGCCATGTATTTTGCATGACCCGACTCCGAAGCTAGACGCCGCACTGGTATTAGAAATCAGGTCCTGCTACTAGCGTGCGAAGAATCGTACACAGCGAATGCCGCACACAGGTATAGCCGCCGCGGTGGCCGAGAAGACTAAGGCGCTCCAGTCACGGTCTGCACGGCCACTACGGTCGGGGGTTCGAATTCCCCCCTCGGGCATGGATATTTGTGCCGTCCTAGTTCGTAAGTAGTTCATAAGTAGTTTGTAAGTTTAGGGACTGATGACCCCATAGTTAAGTCCCATAGACTATACAAACATTTCAACACAGGTATAACACTGCAGGCGCCGCACCCAGTTAGGAAGATGCCCCGCTCTGGGGATCGAACTCGCGACTTCAGACTCGGGTCATCCAAGATAACGAGTTTTAAAGTAGGTCACTTATATCAGGGAAGCCTGCTTTCCAAAAATTCGAAAGTAGCACACACTTGACGATCTAGAATACGGAGTGATTATGGACTTGTCAGGTTACGAGGGTTAGTCGGCTTGGGTGATTTGCGAGGTGCAGATATGTGGGAAATGGGGAGTACAAGGAAGGGGTGGATTGTCAGACCCTCCTAACAGTTACTGAAATGTGCCCTGAAAGAGATCTGGCCTCTTGACAAACGAATACCCACCAATATATAATGAAAAATGGGGGATCTAACTACTGAATCAGATCCACGTTAAGTTAAAAATACACTTACTTTATTTCACAAAAGAATCAGTTAATGGATCTTAAACTGACAGAAATAGGAGCAGTTCTCAGTACCTTAAAAATTTCAAACAATTTCAGATTAGCGTACATGAATAAATGCAAAAAAAGACATTAATAAATGGCAAATTCCTACTATAACTGTAGTTTCCGACAGCGGCAAATAACTCAGGACACGAATGAGACCAGAGGAACGTGCTGTAATTAAGACTACTTTCCACACAAAACGATGTTTAAGAAAACTGTAAAAAGGAAGAATCCGAACTCTCGACCAGACAATCAGTTGAAAGCAAAACTCAACCAAATGCTGCTGCATCCGGCGTCGCTGGAACTGGGGCGGCGGCGGCAGTGCATTAGAGTGCTGCAAATCGCGGTCCCAACGAAAAAAAAAGGCAGAAGCGTGAATGCCGTATTCTCAGCTTCTGTGTCCACGGTAAGCACACAGTGGCTAACGAAACTATAGGCTCGGCTATGTCTCGCCAACTCAGACTATGTTTACTGTACACAAGATTCCGAGTGCGCAATTGACACCTGCGTTAGGAATTACGTTATCAGCGCGTCCGTGCTGTTGATTCAAACTGGCTGAGCCTCTTTACACATCTGTGATACTCAGGTCGACAGATACAAGTTTCAGACGGTGTCTAAAAAGTGAATCTGAGACTCCAAGTCGACAAAGGACAATAGGTTTGAAAATTAACCGGTCTCAAAACATACATAACTAAGCACCTAAGTCAAGCCGACCGCACTCGTCGGCTGCCTAAGACGTTCAAATTCAAATCTTCAAATGTTTGAGGACACATACTCAGTATATGGTTTAACAAAAAAAAAAAAAAATAAATAAATAAATAAAATAAAAAAAGAGCTTTGTTCATAGGTGTACAGTACATATCAATGAACATTTAAACTATAAAAAGCATATAGCTAGCATAATAAAAAAATGTTAGTTGAGCAACTTTCACAATAAGAATAATTGCAAACTTTGGAGGCATAAACACACAAAGTTAATATGACATACATATTTTTATTTAAAGATGAGATAACTACATATTAAAGCAAAGAATATTCGCTGTAGAAAAGAAAGTAACCTCTTATTTTGAGCACACACGTTTATATCTTGCAGGCATTCGTTTAAGTAATTGGAAATGTAAACAAGTCACACTGTAGATTTATTTACATGTGAAACATGTTAGCAAACCATTTCATTTTCAGGGTAATACAGATATTCAGCAATACAATCCCGGAAGGACAATGCTATGCAGTTTCATCTAGTGAATCCACCTTGCTCACTGAAAAAGTGCAAAACTCAGATATAAAATTCTTTGAATAATTCTTCAACAATGTAAACCGCCTGATATGCAACAGAATTGTTTTAAAATCTTGATTAAATTCGTTTTCGTCAATAGCTACGTTTATATATGAAAAGAGAATGGTTGAACAGCATTGATCATTTTAACCTGTCCATCAAGTAGCCATATAACTTATACGGTGCTTCAAAAATAATTTTACAAGAAGGATAATTGCTTACCTTCTTCATTCACCTCTCTTCAAAAATCAAATGTTTGTTAAGCTTATGGGACTTAACTGCGGGGTCATCAGTCCCTAAACTTACAAACTACTTACGAACTACTTACGAACTAGGACGGCACAAATATCCATGCCCGAGGGGGGATTCGAACCCCCAACCGTAGTGGCCGTGCTGACCGTGACTGGCGCGCCTTAGTCGTCTCGGCCACCGCGGCCGGCACCTCTCTTCAACGTGTTCACTGTGTACAATTCTGCAGTGGTGGGTTAACCAAAAGTTCTCCGTTCAGACAGGATCGTCATCACGTGAGGAGACAGACTTTCAAGTACGAACGCGTGCTTGATAACGACCAGGAGGAAACATGAAAGTGTTAGACAGCGTTTCCAAACTGAAGGCGGTCACGTCGTCCATCCTTTGTTGCTAGGTATCGTCGCGTTTCCGAGACACTATGCATAGCACCACAGACTACTGGTTGAAGAAGACCATGTTTTGCTCTTACGCCTGACCTGGAAGACCGTTTATGAAGAAGAACCACGTATCACTGCAAGACAGGTTGTCGCAGCGTCAGGTTCAGCATTGAGGATACTCCTGTATCAGCAACGTGCAGGGCCTCACGCCAACCGATCACCCACCACGGTAGAACCTTTACCGATGGTTTGTTACACAAAGTACCAAAGCGTAGTTTGTCTCTTCAGATTTGGAAGATATGGAATAACAACCAACACTTCCGCATGCTGCAGCACAACTAGATATCGGCATCAGTTTAAGATTAGTGTGTGGGCTACAATTGTAAGTGATTTGTAGGCTCACTCGATCCCCCAAACGCTGTATACAGGGGCTGTAGAAACGTGTAGTTTATGTGTGATGTAGTTTCAGCACGTTTCAGTCTGTGTGTTCGTTATGCACTGGCTGGTATCTACTGTAACAGGTGAATAGCTAGAGGACAGTCCATTCCATTGCCTACACATGACCTCACTCTTTCCTATTATATTATCTGGTGGCACCTAAAACGTTTAATGCAGTAAACCACCACGATGCAGAAATTCTCCATGTAAATGTTATGGGAGTCACCTAAAGCATTTGAAACAAACCGTTTGAATGGATGCATAGTCCATGTTTTGATGAGTGAATGCGCCCTTAGATGGAAGCAGAGAAAAATGTTCCCTGTGACTTTATGTGTTGCTGCGTTCAAGTTTGTTAAATTGTTAAGTTTCATTAATAAAACGGAAAAGACTTGAGATTTTTAAATTACCTTTCCTGTTTGTTTTGGTGTGACAAATCTGTCCTAAAGTTTTTAAAAGTAGACTGACTTAGAAAAGGTGATGGGATAGGCATGTAACAGCATGCGGTCCTGCAGACTGCAGTGACACGCCACGAAAGTATCTAAATGTCCCTGCTACTCTTCGTGCTACAGCGGACATCAAATTGTTTGCAGAATGACAGCCAATTGTGGTCTGGACCCATGACATGGAGCCTACGTTCGATGACATCCCATATATGCTCTATGTGGTTGAATTATGGGCTATGGGGCGGCCTTTTCAGTTTTAGACGGCCCATGCATGTTTGTAGGACCATTACGAGGTGGCGTGGGAGCGATATATCAGTGCATATTCGTTTGTAAACACAGCACAAGCGTCAGTGTTGGAAGGACAAAAATGGGTGGATATGAGGTCGAGCAGGTCACCATATCATGAACCAGTCAAGGTTGACTGTAGAACAAAAAAGGAAGCATTCCATACTATACCACAGCTACCACCGTGTTGAACGATACCTGCTTCGCAGGTGGCAGCCATCAGTTAGTGTGGTTTGTGCCACACATGTGGCCTCAAAAATGTTTGTAGAGCTTATGGGACTTAACTACGGGGTCATCAGTCCCTAAACTTACAAACTACTTATGAACTAGCTTATACTAAGGACGGCACAAATATCCATGCCCGAGGGGGGATTCGAACCCCCGACCGTAGTGGCCGCGCAGACCGTGACTGGCGCGCCTCAGTCCCCTCGGCCACCGTGGCCGGCCACGTGGCCTCCCATCAGCATCAAGCTGTTGATATTGAATTAGTCTGATGAAACTACATTGTCCATAGTGACTGGCAAGCTGTTGTGCCAACTGTGTGTGGAACTGGCTTACATCCCCATGGAACCCATGTTACTACATATTGTGGACTGTCACACACATATAGAAAGTCCTGTGTTGAAGTGATCTGTGTTTTGTTGCACTCTTCCTCCTCTTCCAGATGCTGCCAGTCTTGGTCATGAACAGTAGGGATTCATTTGTTGTGGACTGTGACATCCTCTCCCGAAATCGCAATTAACATCCATCAGAAACTGACCGTCATGTTCCGTTCTTATGGCGTCAGCTCACGATGATGCTGCACGCATTGGCATATGCTTGGTTTGTAACTTGGGCTATCACTACCTGCTCACTTTCTAAGGTTGTTTGGAGAAACAAATGCTAAGAAAAAATTGATATCTTGCGTTGTTTCCAAGAATTTGATAGTGGCCGTGCCCAATATCTCAAGAAATTAGCAACAAACGAAGAAACGGTTACTGGTAAATGTTAAAACGTTGAGGGGGACAGGAAATGTTATCAACTCTCTCTCTGCAATCGTTAACACCAGGGAACATTTGCGTTGAGTTGTGTACAGTCCGAATCACTGAAACACAACAAACTGTGTGGCTGCGAACTGAAAGCATGATCATAGTTTGTGTTTCATTCGATTGTGGGAGATCACACGAGACAGCATTAACAGAAATATGAAAAACTGTACTCTGACTTTCCTGATCTGATGTGTATTTGTTTGAGATATTACCGTTTTTCAACAATCTCCACATTTTTATTTTGTCTATTACAGCGCCATGTATAATAAAACGAAAAAAAATGTTTTATACAAAAGTTACATATACACGCATGAAGAATCCAAATAACTTTTTAATTACACATTGCCTAGCCATTTTGAATAATTAGCACTGAGAACTGTCAAAGTACACAGCACACTATGAAATAAATAACACCAATACATCTACATGTAGATGACTCCCTCTGGAGTCTGATGCAGAGCGACTACATTAAAATTATTAAAATTGGAAGAACCAGCTTTGGCCGCATTGAAATCTTTATTTTTTACATATCACAGATCGATTTCGGTCAGTGTCATGATCATGATGTCATGATTGACATCCTTCATATGTACTTCCTATCTTATGTTAACATGCAAAGTGCAAGTTTTTGTGGGCCCACAGGGCTTGGACTCTAGCGCTGAAGTTGGTCAGACACTGGCCGAAATCTATCTGTAATATGAAAAAAATAAAGGTTTAAATGCGGCCAAAGCTGGTCTTCCAATTTTAACCAATACATCTGTTGCTTTAAACTGATGCGGGGTTTGTCAAGAGTGAGTCGTGTCTATTCAGCACATTTCAGAAGCAATCGTGCTTGTGTTGCTACGAGGGATTCCAAAGCCTTGGCCTGTGCTGTTGGCCACACTACCCCACCCAACCCAACACCTTAGCGAAGGCTGCGGCAGTGACCATCGAAAGCTCTGTTCTCCCACTGTTGGAATGAAGCGAACGAGACATATTCCACACTACGCACTAATTCTTCATGACAGAAACTGGCTTCTATAGCCATATTTGTTAATATTGTTTCTTAATTTCTGGCTTGCTTTAGATATGGACTTCGGTGATACCTTTGATAGCCCACATACGCCACTGGTTGCACGTTAATCGTTGCACACCATCTCTCCCGTCGCCTATACTACTGAAGCTGGCACAAGGGGGATGTGGAGCGTTAACAACACACCTCTGCCATCTGTATTCTGGCCATCCAGATTTAGATTTTCTGTGATTTACCTAACTCACTTCAGGCAAATGCTAGGATAGTTCCTTTGAAAGGGCACGGCCGATTTCCTTCCACATCCTTACCCAAACACCCCGAGTGTAAGCTCCGTCTCTAATGACCACGCTGTCGACGGGACGTTAAGCTCCAAGCTTCCTTCCCTCTGGCATCTGTACCATCCATCCTATGGCAAGTCGGTGGAGTACTTGGAACAATCTGCCTACAGATTCCTCCACATTGTTAACATTTCTGGCAAAAAAGGATGTGTGGAACATGGACCTAGTTAACTATTGGCATAGATTGGAAAGCTCATCCTCTGGTAAGCAGTGCATACAGTAACATGTACTTGGAATAATAGATTACAGTCACAGATAGAGGAGGAGCTGCGGTCAGTGGGTGCCGGCAAACTGCAGCAGGATGATGACGTAGGTGACGACTGTGGCTGCCGCGCTGGTGAGCAGGCCGGCGTCCACAGCGAACAGCGAGCAGGCGCTGACGCGCACGCGGCCCAGCCGCGCCTGCCGAGACACGCTGCGCAGCGCGCGGGCCGCCTGCTCCGTGCTGACACCTGCACCAAAGGAGTTCAACTAACAGCTGCTACCAGAGATCGGCGTGCGAGATACTCATACTAGAGGTCTGCACCTCGCTCGGTTGCTCGCTCGAATCGCGTTATACACGTCGTTCTCTGACAGTCCGGCAGGTGTCGGTACTGCAGCTTGCGGGAAGGCGTATGGCTGCGCTCGACTTCCTCCACGCTCGTTCAGCGGCGCACGCTCGACCGGCCCGACCGTCCACACTGCCCGCTCGCCACTCGGTCGCCCGCCGCAATACTATGTCGAGTGAAGTCGAGCGTCAGGAGCAAACTAAACGCTAGAGAATACATCCTGACTGCGAAATTTGGAATTGTTTCCTTTCCCGGGTGGTTCGAAAGCTGTTTTCTTGATCCAGTTGAACTAGCCATTTAGTTTCGCATTTTGTACTTTACCATACAGATTATTATATGTGATTAATATGAAGTTTCTCTGCTAAGATCATCTACTAAATGAGTTTTCCATGATCGTTCTTTCTTTCTTTCTTGTTCCCATTTTGTGGACTGTTAGCGCCGGTTTAGTGGTAGGTGTTACTTGCCGTCTTAACGAGGAAATGATTGTATTTTATATACATTCCTCTTATCACTCTCAGGTACTGGAATACTTTGCGCGCTTGAATGGTGGAAACGCAACAGTACTCTCATTCCTAAGCTAGCTGTTTCGGCAAAAGGAGTATTTTGTATGTCCGCCTCAAATGCAGCTAGTGAACGCACTTTCAGTGCGGCAGAAAACCTGATATCTGATAGAAGAACTCGACTCGATCTACAATGCGTCAATGATATTTTAACAATACATTGCAATTACAATGCCGCCAACGAATACTTTGGGAATAATGTTGTTACTTTCCGATGTATACTTTGCTTTATGGTAACATTCAGTTTTGTACATTGCAATAAAAACGTTGTTCGTTCCGTAGTTTCTCTTTATTTCCGAATGTTGTAGTTGATGAAAACAACCTTTTTGTCTCGTTTGGGGTATAATGATATTGCGGTTACATGCTACTATGCAGGAATACACGTCTACAGCATAACTGATGTTATCCGAAAATAGTTCCGTTAGTCATTGGGGGGGGGGGGCGTCAGACGCAACAGCAACACACACCTCAGAGCCACAAAGCCGCTGCCGTAGCGACTGACAAGGAAACCTATCCAAGTGTCACTCTCCGATTTTTATGAAATTTGGATATGTTATAATACATGAAAAACTATGTGAGACGAATTTTTTTAGCGACGGAAAAACATATTTAAGGGAGTGAAAAAGTTCCTCCAAAATTGGGGCTAAAATAGAGATTAGTGAAGCGATTTTAATTATTTTTGATATGAAAGTATCTTCTGATAAGAGACGAACATCGGCCTAGGTATATTGTAGGGGGAGTGACAATTGGGGGGGGGGGGGGCAGCTACTCATGAAGTGACCAATTTTTTGTACTCAAAAAATTGTTTTAATTTAATCGAAGTTGAATCTATGAAAACTTCCATAGCATGGCGAATTAAAGAATAAGTGTTTTTGTTTGTTTGTTATATATATATATATCAATATTGGGTGGGGGAGGTAAGTAAACAACCCTTATATTGCCGCGCTCGTTTGATACTGCCTATGAGACACCTTGCGAATCTAAATTTTTAAACTGTTTCATCTCTTCAAAATAAAAAGAATAAAAAACGTGCCCCATAGTTTCTCATGTATTATAACATTTGAAAGTTTAATAAAAATCGGAGAGTGACACTTGGGTAGGTAGTACAGCGGCAGCGCCACGCTGTGCGGCCTCTGCCCGCCCCGCCCCACGCAGCCTCGTTCGAGTGTCAACACGCTCGCTGCGAGCGTAACACACTCGACACGCCACCACCGAGCGTTGTGCACTCGACCGAGTACGAGCGAGCGAAACCGGCGATTTGCAGACCTCTAACTCATACTATCACCCCGTTTACAAGGGCTCCCAAAACCGGATTTCGTAAACCGATTTCCACATTCCGCTTTTGGATGGTCATGTAAACACTCCAAAATCGATTCTGGAAATCCGCTTCCCAAAAGCGGTTTTCCAGTTCCATAATCAATTTTCGTACCCATGTAAACGCAACCGGTTTTGAAGCGTTCTTGGCTTGTCAGATTATGTTGTCTTGTTAAGAATTTACGGCATATATGGAAAGAGTGATATTTTCTAATGTGAAATAAAAGTATAAATATTAGAGTGAACATAAATCTGTGTATTTAAATAAAAAGAAATAGCGATTGTGCTGCCTAAATCAGGAACTGATCAGCTGTTTTTCAGTAGCCATGTTAAGTGGATTAGTAAATGCCATATGCCATGTAAACACGACGGCGAAAAACGGTTTACTAAAATCGGTTTTCGTCTTCCGGAAGATGTGTTGCATGTAAACGTAGTGACTGTCTTTCTGCAGATCCGTGGCGACGCCAGAGGTGGGCTCAGGCCAACTTAAATTTTCTTGGGCCAAAAAATGTTCAAATGTTTGTTCAGCTTACAGGATTCAACTGCGGGGTCATCGGTCCCTAAACTTACAAACTACTCCCTTCCCTAAACCGCGATAATACAAAATGAGCTGCCCTTCTCTGAATTTTCTCTAAATCGTCAGTCAGTCCCACCTGGTGTGGATCCCACAATGCGCACCAATACTCCAAAATAGGGTGCACAAGTGTAGTGTAGGCAGCTTCTTTAGTACAATCTTCTAAGTATCCTGCCAATGAAACGCAGGCTTTGATACGCCTTCCTTACAATATTTTCTGTGTGTTCTTTCCGATCTGAGTTGTTCGTAATTGTTACTCTTCCGCATTTAGTCGGTATGACGGCGTGTAGGTTTTTAAACACAAAAAAGCTTTAAGAATATTAACATACAATACCAACGAGCAATTTTAATACTAATGTACTCATTTAATGAAAGGAATATTCTGATTACCATTCGTATCATTGTTTGCTAAGTTAAATACATTCCGCACATTTCAAGTTGAGATGTGGCGCAGTCGGTGGGAAATGCTGCTCTGACCGACGACTTAGCCGAGTTTCAACGTAGTCTGCACTGATTTCACACACCTGTGGCTCCATTTTATGACAAAAATGTTAATGACATTATGAAATACAACTTTCGCAATCACTTGTCGTATTGCCAGTTAGTTTTTGCATCCGCACTTTGGCCGACGTTTTTCGCAAGCTTCACGAATGTGCCAGGAAAATCAGAGCTGGAATATGGGTATTGAACAGATAAAAGAGAAGGCACTGAGTTAGCTGCTGAAAGTCATGAGTCAATTACTTTTATGCAAGTAGCTGAAATGGCATCAGGTAAAAATACTAGGCGGCCGTACAATCCCAAGCATGATGACCTGGCCAGAAATGCACACGATCGTTTCATTTCAAGGATATAAGATGTGGTGTCGCACAAGTATGAAGTGCGCGCCACGTACTTTAGCCGCGCGCCGCCATGCACGCACGGCGCAGCGTCTTACGACGTCAGCCACGAGCGCCCTCTGCTGTGCAACTCCGCTCGTGGCCACCACTGAACGACATCGTTCACTTGGGAATCAGATAGGCACCAGTTAAGACTTGGCTATCAGATAGGCACTAGGAATCATCCGTAGGCAGGCCTCTATATAAACTATGTATCAGCATTCTGCAGTCAAGAACTATGTAAAAGTTAAGTATTACCGAGACTCCATGAAATATATATCTCGTTCTAATTTACTCTAGTGTTTCTAGTTTCTGCTGTCCCACTGGTTGGTCACCTCCGTACCTGCACACGCGTGCATCCTACTTCCTGTGTCGGTTTCTCTTTTTCGGCTACCGACACCCAACACAACCAGCAGACGTTCGAGACACAAAAGTGGCGACGAGGCTGGGATACAAAATAAGAGAGTTTGGATGATGCTGAAAGAAAGAGGTGACGCCTGTCCTATCGGTCAAATTGTATGATTGTATGACCATGCTAAGGTTTGGGAATTTTTCTGGCTGTAATTTCTTGTAAAGAAAATCCACAGCATCTTTAAATGATTTTAGGCTAACTGACTCGCCGAGAAATGAAACGTGGTGTCACTAGTCAAATAAAAAACTTTTCTAAAGTCTGCTCAGTGGCCACATCAGGAACATGCACACAAAAAAGGCCAACCTTGTTTCAGGAAACTTATACACATAATTTTTTCTATTCTGTTCAGCTTCAGGTCAGCATTACAAAGAACATGAATAAATCAAGCGACATACCAGAGAAGAGTAAGAAGCAGTCCCACTCAGAACATGAAACAGGCAACTGGCGCCATTTTGCTCAACCTAGTTGGCTGGAATTACGCAGTAAGTGGCTTCCCAGACAGGATGCAGATGCAATATAACGGAGTTTATGGTTAACTAAGTCAGAATAGGTGGTTCGCCCTTATCAGGGACGTGGCTATAACTTGGGCACCCGCCTTAGTAACATTCTGGTGGAGCTCAGAGGAGAACATCTGAATGTGTCAGAAGTTGGAGCTAAGGGGAGCAATTCGCATTGCCTCTCCCACGTGATCATCAGTCCGTGCGCTGATTGGCTACCTGGTTCTGTCCACACATTTGTGATGCACCCTCGTCAGCAGAACCATGCCGTCAGGATGTGCCAAACTTGCAGCCATGTATCAAAGACGTGTGGGTGGAATCTTCCACCATCCAGCCTACGGCCCAACCTAGTAGCTCTGGCAAAGTCAAGACTAACTCAGAAAAATAAAAAATTTAACTTCATAGAGCTACGCATCCCATGGAGCAGGTGCATAGAAAGTGGCACATGTCACTTGCTCGAGCTGCTAAAATGGAACATCATCAACTCGACCTCATATTTTCTTGAGAAAAAAATACATGAACTAGATATAAGCCCCAGAAATCGATATCAAGTGAAAATTTGGGTCATTATTGAGATACTACGCAGTTACGGTCTCTTCAGTGTACAGCTTTTAAACATTCGCACACTCGGTTTGTTCCTCACTCGGCGCGCTTCACTGCGGCCGCTAAATTCCCGAACTTCTAGTAGTGTGAGCAGAGTCTAGTAAGAGGTTTGTGTTCGCGATGTCAATTAACCCACAGGCTGTCGCGCGACATCTCCAGGAACCGAATGGATTGATGACTAATCTGAAACCACGAAATGTTAAAGAATTCGAGCTCTTTGAGGTCGTCACTGGAAAGCATAATCATTTGCAGTTATTAGACGAATTATACACGGTAAAAGAAAATACGTGGCGCTTTCTTTATGCTTTTTCCTTATATCTTTCAACTGCGTTTCAGATATCATAAACTGTACTGATGAAATGCTGGATATAGTAGAAAATAGCGGGTTGTCGTTCAGTGCAGATTTACAAAAGAATGACGTCGAGTATAACGGCGCTGTAATTTCAGCACCGTCAGATTCGTCGACTTTCATTGCTTCAACGGAGCTTGTGCGCGGAATTGAGATCGTCAGTGATGGTGAAATCTACTTTGATGATTTTAAATCGTCGAATACCACTTTGCCCGTCTCCGTAACAGAGGAACATATGCAACGAGCTGTTTGCATTTTATACAGCGCGTCACAACTGCAGTGGAAATGAATGAGACGGTTTTTCAACAAGCAGTGTAACTTAATTTAATTTTCAACACCTTTTATGCACATCATTTTGTTATATGTAAATCTGACACTATTGTAGTGGAGTGAACTCGAAAGAATTACAGTACATATGTTTCATTTTGTAATATTATTTCCTTCTCCACTTCCCTAGATCTTCAAATTTTACATTTTGGGGGCTCGCTGTACTCCCTTCATTGCACCGCACTTCACGTTCGGGCATTAAGCGGCCGCAGTGAAGCGGGCCGTGTGAGGAACAACCCGAGAGCGCGAATGTTTAAAAGCTGTACTTTGAGGAGGCCGTAACTGCGTACTATCTGAATAATGGCCCAAATTTTCAAGTTATATCGATTTCTGTATTTAGTATCTAGCTCACGTATTTTTTCTCATTAAAATATGACGTCGAGTTTTTTGTATCCCATCCTCGTCGCCACTTTTGTGTCGCAGCCTCGTCGCCGCTTTTGTGTCTCTTTTCCGTCGTAGGTGTCGGTGGCCGAGTAGGAAGACCGACACAGGAATAAAGGTAGCACGCTTGTGCAGGGACGGAGGTGAGCAGCCAGTGGGACAGCAGAAACTAGAAACACTAGAGTAAATTAGAACGAGATATATATTGCACAGAATTTATACAATACTTAAATTTTACATAGCTCAGTACTACAGAATGCTGATAACATAGTTGAGCTAGAGGCCTGCCTTGTGCCTATCCGATAGCCAAGTCTTCACTGGTGCCTATCCGATTCCGATGTGCTAACTGGTTCCTATCTCAGTGGTGCCCACGAGCGGAGTTGTAGCAGAGAGCGCTCGTGGCTGACGTCGTAAGAACGCCGCGCCGTGCGTTCATGGCGGCGCGCGGCGAAAGTAGGTGGCGCGCACTTTAGACTTGTGCGACACCACAGAGTTGATGATGTTCCCTTGTAGGAAAAGAAAAAAAACCGTTAATCAAATGTCGCCTTGGTTCTCAAGACAAAACCCAATAAACAGTACAGCAAAAAAAAGTGTTTTATATATGGAAACTCCATACTACAGGCCTCGATAGGGCCACCTGGTATCGACCAGCCACCGTGTCATTCTCAGCCCCGAGGTGTCAACGGGGGACGTGGTCAGCGCCCCGCACTCCGGTCCCGCTATTTCTGGACTCGCTTTCCAGCAACGCTCAGCAGACAGAGGAGTGACCCATCCAAGAGCTATTCAGGCTCGATGTTGCTTAACTTCTGTGATCTAGTGGGAACCAGTGTATCCACTGCGGCATCGCCATTGGCTATATAGAGTGTTACAAAAAGGTACGGCCAAACTTTCAGGAAACATTCCTCAAACACAAAGAAAGAAAATATGTTATGTGGACATGGGTCGGGAAATGCTTAATTTCCTTGTTAGAGCTCATTTTAGTATTTCTCTTGAAACCACATAAATCATGGAATGGAAACACACAGCAACAGAACGTACCAGCGTGACTTCAAACCCTTTGTTACAGGAAATGTTCAAAATGTACTCCGTTTGCGAGGATACATGCATCCACCCTCCGTCGCATGGAATCCCTGATGCGCTGATGCAGCCCTGGAGAATGGCGTATTGTATCACAGCCGTCCACAATACGAGCACGAAGAGTCCCTACATTTGGTACCGGGGTTGCGTAGACAAGAGAGTTCAAATGCCCCCATAAATGAAAGTCAACAGGGTTGAGGTCAGGAGAGCGTGGAAGCCATGGAATTGACTTTCAAGACAAGAGAAAGATCGCTGCCTACATAAGATTGCGTAGAGTACCTTACTCCAGAATTTGACACCGTTTGATCGATCCGCATGAATTTGGCAGGTATAACTTGTTCAACTCAGAAAGTATGCGTTTCCAAAAACGTATTTATAGGGCTTATATTTCTTGTTTTGATGAGAACTACCACTTGTCAAAGTATTCAACACTCAGGTCACTCACAGCCTACAGATGCGAAACATGGTCAGAAACAAGTACTGGCCAGCAGGAGCTCTAGATATTTGAAAGTAGAGTTACTGAGCAAGATCAATAGGCTATATGTGGTTTCTGCAGATGCAAGGCGAGTACTGTGCTGTAGAGTTGGCTACTGAGTTGATATTTCGAGTCAACGAAACGACTCAGCGAACCGTTCCACTGAGTCGAAACTTGTATCGGCATTGTTATGAAACAGTGAATCTCGTGATTCATGTATCGGACGCTAGGTACCGATAACATGACTTTTGCTGTCCATCTTCAAGTGAGATGAAACTGCACGCTCACTAAGAAAACTGTAATTTAATCTCTTTTATTTAACTGACTGACAGTGAATATGATTATCAGAATACTTATCTGGACATTGGAAAGTTTTAGTTCAGTTTTCTGATTTCGGGTTAATACTTGTAGAAATTTGTTACAATATTTGTATGTATGAAAATACGAGTAACTTCAGAAACTCTTACGCTTTAACACGACTGTAAAATCGATGTAGCAAGCATATCCTGTGCGCGTTCTATTCGGTCTACTGAATAACGTATTAAAACCCCGCTGATATTTCATAGATGTTTCGTCTTTGCCGTATCGCGCTACTGTGCAGTGCTGTGAAGATTTCTCAGCTCGCGCGAAATCTGCGAGGCTAGCAGGATACAGAACTGAGGCATGTCACTTGTTTTGAGTGTCGAAGCAGAGCGAGTCGACTCATAGGCCAGTCGCCAGGTATGTTTAGGTCCAAAAAAATTGCAGGAGGCTGAATTTCTTGTACGTTGTTACGACATATTAGAGTAGTATTAAACCAAGTTTGCAGCTTCGAAATCCTTTAGCTTAACTTTTAAGAGCCAAAAAACCTCGAAATTTTCGAACTTTTTTCTGGTTTTGGCTTATAACTCGTGAAGGGTAGTTTTTTCCGAAAAGTCACTCACACCTGTATTAATGTAGATAAAATATTCTAAGATTCAAGCCAAACGACAGCTCTTTAAGTCCAATAGTTACCGAGATAGTGGACTTCAAAAATTGATTTATTTCTCCAAAAAGTTCAAATTTTCGATTTTAGTCATCTTTTGGCTAGAATATTGGCTCTAATGATCATCCCAAGGGGAAATTCATACAGAAAAAAGTTATAGAGCAGTCATTTAGCTTTAATCCAAGTACAGAACGAAGTCCATAGCCCCAATAGATTTCTAGTTAAAAAACGAAAAGTTGGAAAAATCGGAGTATTCAATAAATCGACCCAGACGAATTGAAGTCCTCTTATCCTATACATGTTAAAGGAAAAGGAGGAACTACTCATTGACGATGATTATTAACGCATTGTATATAAATAGGTATAATGTGTTAGTGCATACCAATATATTAGTGAAAGTAGGTATTGCCTAAAAGCATTGAAAGCCTGTCCGTTTGTGGGAATTGGTCAGCCATTAAGGGATTTGGACTTTCGTTCGTAGTAGCGAGGCCTTTTGTTGTGTGAAGGCTCCCCCGCCCCTCTCCCCCCCCCCCCCCCTCACTCCGAGTGGTGACCCAGAAAATCGAAAATTTGAAATAAGCTAATTATTGAAGTCCAATATCTCGGGAACTATGGGACTTACAGAGCTGCGGTTGGGCTTAAATTTTAGAATATTTTATCCATTCACGAGTTATAAGCCAAAACCAGAAAAAGTCCGAAAATTTCGAGGTTTTTTGGCTCTTAAAAGTTAAGCTAAAGGATTTCGATGCTGCGAACTTGGTTTAATACCACTCTAATATGTCCTAACAACATACAAGAAATTGAGCTTCCTGCAACTTTTTTGGACCTGCGGTCATTTTTTTTGTCTACAACTGGCGTATCACTGCAGTGCCCTGCAGCTGTCGCGGTTCATGTGAATCAGAGTGGTCAGCGCGACGCAGGACTCTGCAGCACGCCAGATGTTTCGAGTGCAGAAACAATGGGTCGACTCACTAGACTCGGATGATCCGTATGTTTCTAAACAGTGAAATGATCCGAACTGCCCATCACTAGTGTGCTGGATCACCTGAAACAAGGATCTGACATCGTGAAAATACTAAAATGTAGGAGAATAGTTTGCCTTGGACGTGTCCTTACGATGGATACTGGAAGAAGAACTAAAATATTTTGGATGGAGGCAGTGGCGGACTAAGGCTGTCGGAGTCCCAGGGCGGCGGCATAACAAATTGAGCCCCGCCCCCCCCATCCACTTGAAAATACATGTATTATTATAAAACAGTAACTTCTGCGTGTTGGAGGCCCTACCGGGACGAGAGGTACGGGCCAGTCTGCATAAAATAGCTTTCGAGATTCGGAGGCCCTACAACGAGAGGAGAAGGTAGCTCCAACTTAAAAAAAAATAAATAAAGAAAATAAACAACTTCTTTCCGGGTATTTGGAGGCCCCCCCAAGACGAGAAGCCCGGGTCGGATCACCACCCCCCCTACCCCCCCTCTTAGTCCGCCACTGGATGGAGGTCAACAGGATCAAGACAGCAGTCACAAAAGCCGTGGATAAATGTTGGGTGAAGAAGACATAAAATGTATCATGCAGTGGAGGGCAAAGTGAGGAAACTAGTTGAAGAGGGCAAGATCTACGAGTAGATGAAGAAAAAATGTTAATTTGACAGTCCAGTCATATATTTACCCTTAAATTTGTGCAGCAGCACTTCTTCAGCGAGGGTTGATGTCCTGTCCGCTTCGGCAGACGTTGAGTGGCAAACAGCTGTGAGAATTATGGTTTGTACGAGTATCACCGATACGCTTACGATATCTAGTACAGCTTCGCCAATGTAGATGTTATTTTGACTGCTAATAACTAACATAATGACAAATATTATTTCTACGATCAGTATGACCGCCTGCAGCAGAGACATTGTGATCGGAACAGCGTACATGTTATTTAGGGAAGTGACTGTTCTCTTCAGGCTCATATGTACTATCTGCAGTTCTTGCACTCGTGTATAGAGCACATTTACATTTTGCGCTGGCGGAAATGAAGCAAATGTCTGACGTCGGTTTTGCATAGTTGGTATCGCGTGTGAATCGTCCACTTCATTAACAAGGAACGGTGTTGTCTCGTAAGAGAAAAGTCTGTGTATGGTGTTGTTCAGTGCCACGAATCTTTGCCGTATCATCAGACAGACGACCACGAATTGTAGCGAGACGAGTAATGTGATGAAATTTGTCACAATGATGGCAACGCCGCAGTAGAAGCCATTGAGGACGCCCCGTGCTGTGCCCGCGACGTGAAACACGAGAAAGGCGGGCAGCGTGCTCGCTACCAGCAGGTTCACTTCGCACCCGTTTCGTCGCGCTGGGTTCTCGAGCAGGGCGTCCGCACGGAGGATATCGGCGATCAGGGCTCGGAACTTGTCACCTCCGCTGAAGACCAGTGCCAGGGCAGAAGACACGGCCGCGGCGGTGGTGGAGATGCAGCAGATGGCCGAGGGCACCGCGAGGCTGAGAGGCAACTGGTAGGAGGCCGTCTGCTGCAGGCCCAGCCAGCACAGGCACACGACCGCCGCTACCACCAGCAGGCTGTGGGTTCGACGCCAGGCGGCGGCCGCGCGCTGTGGGGACACCCCCACCATTGCCGACACCGCCAGCAGCGCCCGAAGGCCCTTGGGCGTCCCCGTGCCGTCCCGTGTTTTCTGTGGCCTTCCCATAACTGTGTAACCCTCCGCGTCAGAATGCACCGAGGCAGCTGCTCTCTACCGTAAAGGGCCCTACACGCGATGCAATTTATTGGACCAATTCGTTGGTCACCCGATAAATTGGCCGGTTTTAGGCGCTACCCGACCAACTTTCCTTGTCGGTCGGTTGGTTGTGCCTGACTCCCCTATCTCCGTTGCCCCCAAGCCCCAACCACGCTGTAGCGGAGGAGCGAGGCAACTGTCCCCGAACTGAAGCGGCTGATCGCCGCCATTTGCAGGGAACAATCCTGGTACTGGGGTTGTGATTTCAAGTGTATGAGACGCAACAAGAGCAATATAAAGCACAAAATAAACGCAAGTTTGTTTAAAAACATTACTGATTATTGCAGTCTGTTTAAAAAAGTATTCTTAAATGAGTGAAGTATCCTAATTTTGGAAATAACGTCTGCATAGAGAAACGAAATTTAAGAATGTAAGCCTCTTTTCTGATAAGATGGAGCACTTTTCATCGAGATATTTGCATAAGATGATTCCATGAAACTAGCAGAAAGTGCGATTATTTTTTAATTCACGTAATTTTCTGTCAGGTCCTGTTTACTTTTCGCCCGGCTACTCTGAACGTTTTGCACGCTTATTTTTGTACATCACATTTTCGCCCACATTCCTTTCCATATTACATAGAGTTTTTCTTTCAACTTCCTCGAATTTGGATATGAATAATTGTAATAACTCATAAAATTTTAAATACGCATATCATTCGCACATTACTTTTTAACAGAGATAGTACTTCTCAAAGTCGTTGAATATGCAACATTCGACAAAGTAATGACCATTTACGAAGTACAATCACCACCTGTTAAGTGTCTAGAAAACAATTATTCGACCTACTTCTGCATCATACTTATATGTGATAAATACCTCTTATAGGCCTAGTTATTCACTCAGCTCAAATTAGTATTTTTAGTAATTTATATGCAAATAAAATATAAGTATTTGACGTTTCTCAGTTTTAGAGAATGATGTGTAAGAGGAAACTTAAACAAAAACAAACGCTCATGATTTCTTATTTCTCCATTAAAATACTGTACGGTATACAAATAATGACTGATCTGTGAAATGTAACATTGTTTCCGTCTTCGTCGTTGCTTCTGTTCTCACTGTTACAATTAAAAGGAGCACACGAACGAATCATGTTTACGCACAGTTGCCCTGCAAATGGCGGCTTCTGTCACATTCAGTGTGGAGACGCGACACTAGCGCCAGTGAGCGGTCTAGTTTTTATTTAGTAAGTCTATGGTTGCCCCCACCACTTCACTCGACAAATTGTAAAGCGTGTACCGCTTCCCGACAAACTTCCATGCCTGAGGTCGTCTACACAGCGAACACGCGAAAACAAAAACAGTTCGACAAACGGACACCAGAACAGGGTGGTGCTGCGTGCCGGAACGTGTGTAGGCTGCTACCAATTGGTTGGTTCGTTGGACATCTTGTTGGTCGTACGATAAATCGGAGCGTGTGTAGGGGCCTTAACACTGCCTGTTAAAATATGCCGCCCCGAGTTAAGCACAGACGTCGACACGCATCTATTATGCAGAGACGTGCAATATGCTTAAAAGGTAGAGCAGAGGCGGCTGTCGATTATTTCATTCGTATTTCCTCAATAGTCGTTCAAACAGAATATTTATCAGTAAACTCCAGACGTCCTTTTCTTGCTGAATTTCTCGAACTTTACATCTCATTAATGCAACAGATTCACTGTCAACTTCACTTCTGTTTATGGCTCTCACGCCACTGTTAGTGAGCGAAAACAGCGTTGTGCGATGTTCCTTGTAATGCTTTGCGAGTGTTCCGTCTATATTGATGAGAACTTTCTTATTAACCTTTTATAAACCTCGACACCTCCAGCCGTTCTTGAAATACCACCTCAGCTGCAAAAAAAAAAAAAAAATCGACTTTCTATATTTAAGAACTTCGACACTATCCACTTCTGAACCAGAGCTGTTTTACAGTAGTCTTTTTAATGTGATATTCCTAACAACTACAAAACAAAAGCTTTGAAACTTATATGTTTAAATAAAATAAAATATTATGGCCGGGATTGGGAACTGAACTAGCGTGTATGAGTATGCAAGATTTGTGTGCAGTTGCAACAGTACCTATTCAGATTCGCACAGCATTGTGAATAGAAAAACTTATCTGAGCGTCGAACATCAAGTAAGAGTAAATGTTATAATTAATCAGCCTGGCATCGGCTGATAGTAATGAGTAAGGCCCTGTTAATGCACTTAACTATGCAGAACACGAGTCTGGTTAAACAATGAATGAAAAGTCCGGTTGTAGCTCAAGTTCCAATTCGTTAATCAGACAGACAAATTATTCGTTAATTATTCGTGGTAGACAATCTCGAACAGTGACTGATAGCAGCGGAAAGACGTAACGGCATGATATAATAAAAACATTAAGGTTGACAATTATGTATCTGTCAATTAATTAAAGATTAAAGTTTAAATTACTACTCTGACACAGACTGAACATGACATCTATTGCGAACTTAGTGGTAATTGTTAAATGTTACGTGCTGTGAACAAGATCTTCCTCATCAACAAACGAAATGTTGTATTGTCAAAATAGTTCATTAGCTAAGCAGGGTGCATACCAAGTAATGCTGAATATAAACGTACTCGTATGTAGAATGACAAATAAACTATAAAGTAGCTAATAGCAATGAAAGGAACCGATGATTGTGTAATTGACTAATTATTTGAAGTACAGATCAAAGTTTAGTTATTAGATGCCAGAAGTGACTAAGTATTGATTCAGCAGCGAGCTTAGCACTAATCATTGTGTGTCCTGACACCTTCTGATCTAACTTTATTAACAAATCAATTATTGTGTTATTAGCAAATGGTGTAATTAATACCTGTATGAAAAGACACATTACACAATAGACATGAAATATTGGTAGCTATCTGATAAACTAATTTTCTACGATTCTTGTATTAAAATAAATTATATATATATATATATAAGTAAGAGCATAACAAGCTACTTGTAATCGTAATCATGAATAAATTTAAGTTCACTTACCTCTTATCTGTAGACAGCACCTTGCTCACTTGCAGTACATTAATGATGAAATCTAAATCAAGTTAAAACTTGTATTTATACTACTGTTTAAACTTGTAACCTAAGTTAACTTGGAGATAAGATTTTTTTTTCTTTAAACAAAGGCTTATTATCATTATTATTATTATTACCTTATAAACATAACCATTACAAAAAAAAAAAAAAAAAAAAAAAAAAAAAAAAAAAAAAAAAAAAATAAAATCAGAATTATCATGAATCCCAACGGCCTACAACAACTGTCTCGCAGTTTATTGCTCTCAACCAACTCCTAACTCCGTCACACCATTGCCGACTCAACAGTTCATAGCAAATCTCTCTGACCAAAGTGACAAAACAATGCTGCCACCCTCTGGCTTCTTCTTCAAAAGTTCAAATGTTTGTAAATCTAAGGGACTTAACTACGGCGGTCATTAGTCGCTAGGTTTACAAACTACTTACACTAACTTGCAGTAACTTATGCTAAGGACAACACAGACATTTATGACCGAGGGAAGTCGCGAATCCCGAACAGCGAACGGCCGCGCGCTCCGCTGCTGGGAGCTTTAGTGCGCACGGCTATTCTGACACGGCACTTCCTCTTCGTTCTCAGTATATGGAGTGTAAATTGTAAGTTGACAAAACAGAATAACTCGAAAAATAAGCGCTTCACACGAAAAAATGTGTGGAATCCAAAGTTGATTATTTTCGAGAGGGACATCTGCTGGTGCTAAAATTAGCCCGCCACCCCAACCCCATGAGACTGTGGTGGGAGGCAACTTTCAAATTTCAAATAGGAACTCCTATTTTTTTAATTGCAGAATCAGATTCTACATTTAAAAAAGTACGTGCATTTTGTCTTAAACACTTGTTTTGATTCTTCGTAGTTGGCACTGTAATTCAGCAAAATTCATGTTTTCATTTTGCGTGGCAAATGGTTACGGATAAATAAAAAGTACTTTTTTACTTCGTAAATTTTGATTCGCTAAAACTAAAACTTTCCCTAACTTCACAGAGGGTGGGGTTTTGCTCGCTACAAGTCGCATTTGACGGGGAGTTAATATTGCTGGGCAAGGTTAGAATTTCTGTCAGCGTGAAGCAGCCCGCTTGGCTTAATTCTCTCTATGAAATAATCAACTTTGGATTCTACAAGGATTTACTATGACTTCTATGACTATACTTAAGCTATCGATGAAAGCTGTACACGAGAGTCAAACATTTATGTTATGGTGTTATTCGATTTACCCTCCCGATTGAACAAAAGTGCATTTCAGTGGGGCTATTCGCATACTGGCCGGGGCTATTTAAAAGAGATAAATTACAACAGTAATTTCACATTAATGTAATGTAGCCTTTACGAAATGATTCTGTTCTCGTAAATCTCCTGCTTACGACCTCTCGCAGCGAAAGAGGTCATGAAAGGAGGTCGTACACTTTTGGCATTGTATCCTTTCACGCTTATCTTCATCTGCAACGCGTGACCACTTCCCTGGCAGAATCCATATTTCCATTCCATCGCCTCATCTGAATCATTTAAAGTTACTTCATTGTTGACACATTTTGGTAACAAATTACTGTTACCAATAACTCTATATTTTTGCTTTTCATAACATCGTTACAAGTATATATTTCACTCCATATGTTTTACGGGCTTCTAATAGTGATATTCCTTTCATCGCTACTTCAACTGCCTTCTCGTCCCATTCCATTCTGCTTTTCCAATTTATAGATCCTCAAAATCTGAAGAAAATGAAGGAATAATTTATTGCAATAACATTACAAAACACAAAACGCACTGTACCCCAAATGAAATCAGTTTTCCATCACTATTATAAATAATCGTTCTAAGTTATTTAAATAGCTCCAAAATACACTTAAAAACTATTGTGAAGTAGTGGTGGCCGAGGGGACTGAGGCGCTTTAGTCACGGTCTGCACGGCCACTACGGTCGGGGGTTCGAATCCCCCTCGGGCATGGATATTTATATTAGTATAAGGTAGTTGATAAGTAGTTTGTAAGTTTAGGGACTTATGACGCCGTAGTTAAGTTTCATAAGCTTAACAAACATTTGAACATTGAAGTAGTTCCCTAATGCACTAACATATAGCAGTACAAGTCACCAATGTGACGTAGGGATGACCCAGTATCATGCCTCAACAAACTGCAGGAAATTAGTAAGGAATACCATGTCAATTTTACAAACCGTGTCATAACCAGTTGTGAGCCACCTTATACGCTTTAAATGAATCTTGCGTAAATTTCTGAAGTCGGAAAAGGAAGTAGTCGTGTTCACTGCAGAGACAAAATCTCCGACAGCAAGAAGTACTAACATAATGACGTCTTACAATCATTCATATATCCCCTGTATTAAATGAGCCCCTGTCTACCCTAACCCTTTCGCAGGCGTATTTTTATGGCAACTTAGTAAAGCTAATTTTGTTTGTATTGCATTAGAAGCGTGATCAATTTATTATATTTGAGTACCCCATCTGCAAAAACCGCTAAATGTAGTTTTTTTTTTAGTTGGGCACACTGTCGTATACATTTTTCCAGCGGCTATGTAATGTAATAGGGTTCAAAGTCCAAAACTCGCTATAAACCGTTGAAAATCGGTTTCTGTTGCAAAAGCCGCTAAATGCACGTTATCTTCGGGTGCAAAGCCAGTTAAATGTTCACAATTTGCAAAACTCGCCAAGTTCGTCAGGCATGGCGGTCACGTGCCACGACCGGATGCAAAGCACACCAACTGACGTCAGAGTTACCAATCCAGACATTCAACGCTACCTTTCAGTTTGTTATGATTAGAAGATATATTTTGTTATTCTGATTTAAGTTGGCTGCACTGTAGCTAACACGTACGAGAAATGAAGCTATCACTGTCGGTGTAGAGTCGAAATATACACAGTAAGCACGGTTTATTTAATTAGCAGGGTGCCTGTTGATGTAAATATTGGTGGGTGTTCTGAATAAATAATAATAATAATTTCGTGTGGCTCATTGTCCTGGTGCAATTGAACGCCACTTCGGCGACTTGCGTGTCCCTAGCCTAACCCAGTTATCCAACCTGGAAAAGGGGACCTACAGCTTAACGTGGAATCCGAACCAGGTGTTGTTTCTGGCGACTCCTCACAGCGTTGAGAGGTGAAGGATGGGTTAAAGTGCAGACTGAAAAAATCCGAAGTTCTTCCAGGTTTTGAACCCGCGACCCTTCGTTTTCCAGTCGAGCACTTCACCCCAAGACCACCAGGCCAGATGGTGTCCTGAAGAAACTGAGTGATTCTGTGGACTGTTTAAGTGCAGAAGGCGGTACAGACGAGGTGGGAATAATTACAGTAGTAGGAAATCTGCATGAAATCTAACTCATCGTTGTAGTTTCAAATGACCAGACTGCGTTTCAGGGCGCAGGTATGCCATGTCACTAGTTGATTCTCGAAGCTCCTGACAATCTAGAAAAAATAGAAATGTGATTCCCAAGCGTAATTGAAAACCCATCTATATACATTCAACACATAGAAAAGTTCGCAACGGAAAGTTGTCTAGTACAAAATAAATATCCTGTTCAAGACAGGAAAAGATGCGCAGAAGGGTCAGTGAATGTTCCTGGTAACTAATATTTCCAGATTGATATGGAAACAACATCGTGTTCACGAAAAACAAGCTAAAACAAGAGATTTGTCTAGTTAGTGGAGAGCCCGTCTATAATTTTGAATCTGGAGAGGGGAAGAGTATGTTGAAGAGGGGAAAATTTTCTGCACAACAAACAAAAAAAAAAATTTCAAATGTTTGTAATTCTATGGGACCAAACTACGTTGGTCATCAGTCCCTAGACTTACAAACTACTTAAACTAACCTAAGAACAACATACACATCCATTCCGCCGGCCGCAGTGGCCGAGGGGACTGAGGCGTTTCAGTCACAGTCTGCACGGCCATTACGGTCGGGTGTTTGAATCCCCCCTCGGGCATGGATATTTGTGCCGTCCTAGTTCGTAAGTAGTTCATAAGTAGTTTGTAAGTTTAGGGACTGATGACCCCATAGTTAAGTCCCATAAGATTTAAAAAAGAAAAGAATAACATCCATTCCCGAGGGAGGATTCGAACCTCCGACGCGCTCCGTGACGTGGCGCTCCAGACCGCTCGGCTACTCCCACGCGGCCACCACAAACGGCCCCTCACCAATCACAGCAGGTGTAAAACTTTCAGTAGCGAAACTCGGAGATGTGAAAAAGCTTTTGGAGCTCCACTTTGGTGATGACAGGGCTTCCAAAGAGAATCTCAAATTCTTCAGTGAGGAGTTCAATGAGCAGTAAGGCTCTGCTATAGCCGCTCCTGCCACTGACAACTCTCAGAACGAGGCAGAAGACGGAAGCAATTTTGAGTTGATGGATAATGTTGACGTCGATGTCACGTAAAAGCAATTTTCGCCCATTTCCATTTTATACAATATTTTTGTCCCTTTTATACTAAAATGGAACTTTCTGTGAAATCCTTCATTTACAAAAATTTGGGGCTTATTTTATTTTTTACGAATTCTTGTGATGCCTAAAGCAAGATCACGTATTTTTAATTATAATGTTGAACATTAATTTGATCTGCCTTTTTTACTTTAAACAAGTCATTTTTCCTGGTAAAATAATATCATTTTCATAGTTTTGTATGCCAGTATCTTAGAATTTTCAGATTTCTCTTTAAAATAAAATGTAATCTGTTTATAGTGACAATAATTAAATTCCATCCTGCTGTCCTCACTATCATCGAATAGCGGGTCTTGCAACTGAACGGCCGCGGTGTAGTAGCAGAGTGGTCTAAAGCGCCTCGCCTGCGGTTGCTCGCCGTGGAGGTTCGAGTCCTCCCTGGGGCATGGGCGTCCTTAGGTTAGTTTACCTAGGTTTAAGTAATTTGTAAGCTACGGACTGATGAGCACACAGTTTAGTCCGATAGATTTACAAACATTTGAACATTTTGAGCAACCGTTTGTTTCGTAATTGGTTCGATATGTTTGCAAAACCTGCTAACTGCATGCAACAGATGAAAAACCGCTAAGTCCATTTTTCACTTAATATTTTAACGTTCAAAAAAATAAGCGCAGATTTCAGCCATTAATACTGAGGTTTTTTTTTTCACTTTTTTTTTTTTTTTTTTAAACTGAAGTCTTTAATAGTTTGGAGGGGACAAATTTTCAGTGCAGTGATTATCTCAGTTTTTCTTACTTTTGCAGTTAGCGGCTTTTGCACCTGGGCTATACATTTTAATTTTGACGGTTTTATGTTTGTGATTTGTCTCAAACCTATGGCTGTATATATACCACCACAGCGCCTTTCTGAGTTTTTCACTTTGGTGGTAAATGGTTTCCTCATTTTTCTTTTGTGAGCTGTACCGTGTTGCCATTACAAGTTAAAAAAAACTGTTATCTCTTCTTATTTTACTTTACTTGAAAAATATTTACATTTCATGTTTATGTTTACAAGTAATATATCTTCCTCGACCAAATGTTCAAATGATTGTCACAATTTCTTCCGACAACGGTAGTGATACTGTGACGAACAGCAACTGATTGTTGTAACATTTTCATAAGCTGCTACACCACAAGGTAACAGGCACATAGAGATGGTGAGACATATTCCTAGAAAAAACAAATATGGTTTCAAACTCATGTGTATAATTGATGCTCAAACTGGATATCTGTTGGACGCTTACCTGTACTTAGGAAAAGATTCTGATGCCAAAGATTCACCAGCTGAGAAATTTTCAAATGTTTGTAAAGCTTAAGGGACTTAACTGCGGGGTCATCAGTCTCTAAACTTACAAACTACTGATGAACTAACTTATACTACAGACAGCACAAATATCCATGCTCGAGGGGGGACTCAAACCGCCAACGGTGAACGGCCTCGAGAATCGGAACATAGCGCCTCAATGCGCTCTGCCGCGGCACCAGCTGAGCAGCAAAAGTTGAACAATCCTATCCAGGCAGTTCCGAGACTGATAACGTTGACAGAAACGAGAGCACAGCTAACTGTTTCACATCAGTGGAGCTACTGAAAGTGCTAAAACAAAAACAGCTTACACTGGTGGGTACCATGAAGAAAAATAAGCCCAAAATTCCGAGTCAGTTTCTTGCCAGGCGTGATCGAGAAGTCGGGTCAGCCCGTTTTTGGCTTTACATCTGATGCTACTCTAACATCTTTTGTACCAAAGCGAAATAAATCTGCGCTTTTTTTATGTATCATGCATCATACGCCAACCGTTGATTCAAATACGAAAAAACCGGAGATGATCATATTTTACAACAGAACAAACGGCGGCGTTGACATGTTACACCAGAATGCTGCTGTCTATCCCACGTCTAGTCGAACTCAACGATGGCCAAAGGCAATATTTTATAGAATCCTTATGTCCAACTAACGCGTGCTGCGGCGGAGTGGTCAAGCGCATTGAGGCTAGGGATGGGAAAAATTGACCGGTTAAAACCGATACCGGTATTTTAGTTTTCAATAACCGGTTTTTTCTGTATTTATTTGGTGTCAGTTGTAACCGGTTTCTTTTCGTTATTGCCAAGAACCGGGTAAAAAAACCGGTACGACTACTTCCTGTAGTATTGTTTCAAAATGTGTTTTTTGTAAATAATTTTAAAAAATTAAAACTAGTAGACCCTAATATTTAGGGCTATTCCTAAAATTTCCACTTTTGTGAAATATTAGGTCATTGCAGAAACTAAGAAAGGCGATCACTGATAATTTAAGAACAATCCCGGCAGCCAGAAACGCGCAACAAACGCGTGGCATAAGAACTTAAGGCGTGGTGCAGCTATTGAGGCATCGATGCACCTGTTGCCGTGTGGCGTGGCCTATCAGACGACGCGCGTGCATCGGCAGTGTACGAGACTTGCTTCCATCTGGTCATACGGCAGTTCCTTGCTGTCGTCGCCAGACATCGGTTGTGTCTTAAATGGCACCATCCCGAGTGTGGAAGTACTTCACGAAGTACGGGAGCAGTGAGGTACAATACTCCATTTGCTTTAAAAAGCTGAAAACGGGTGAAGGTACTAAAAAATGCTGTGTTATTAAGGAGAAACCATCCAAAATGTTTCTTGGAAGAGAAGGTAAATTCGATTCATATACCTATTATGTAAGCTTGGAATAATAACTTTTAATGTATTATCGTAGTGTTGTGCTAACAAGTTTTATTAACGTGATTCCTTGAAAGCTAGGGGCTTTTTTAATAACCAATATGGGTTTAGGTAACATTGATCATGTGGTGCCTCGCGAGGTAGCCGTGGGGTCTGAGGCTCCATGTCACGGACTGCGTGGCTGCTCCAGTCGGAGGTTCGAGTCCTCCCTCCTCCCTCGGTCATGGATGTATATGTTGTCGTTAGCTATAGTTAGTTTAAGTTAGATTAAGTAGTTTTTAAGTCTCGGGACCGGTGACCTAAGCATTTAGGTCTCACAAGAACTCACATCCATTTGAACAGTCTTTGATCATGTAGTACAGAGCTTTCCTAGTTCAATTTGCGTAAATTTACACAGACAACAATCACATTGTAAGTCGGAACTGTGATTTTATTTTTAGAAATACCTCTGCAGCACTGATTGAAGTTTATTTACTGACTGTAACTTATATATGTTGTGTGTATAACGAGATATTCGTATATGCTGGCTCACAAGTGCAACTTACGGAATGGTTGGCTCAATATTCGCAACTGCCGGATGGAAATACTAGGCCAGTAAATCTGTATGCTTTCTATATCGTCTTCTACGGACTCCTGGCTAGGCTTACACACACTCAAGAAGGCGTAGTATTGGGAGGGGATCTTGCAAAATATGGAAAGACTAGTGATTTCTCGTACAGCCTAAATTTACCTAAATATTAACTAAATTTCGTAAGTTTCGGTTTCGGCCGAAACTAGAAGAACCAACGATTACGGTTTCTGTTTCGGCCGCAAAATATGTTACGTTCGAAAACTACTGGAATAATAGCAATAAAAACCGAAGACCGGTTATTTAAAAAACCGGTTATCTTGAGCAATTTTTACGGTGCAGTTAAATTGGATATGAAAAGAACCGGTATAACCGAAAACCAGTTGTTTCAGCGATAACCGCCATCCCTAATTGAGGCGCTATGCTCCTATGTGCGAGGCAGTTTCCCGTAGGAGGTTCGAATCCCCTTTGGGTATGGATGTTCAAAAAAATGTTCAAATGTTTGTAAAGCTTATGGGACTTAACTACAGGATCATCAGTCCCTAAACTTACAAACTACTTACGAACTAGGACGGCACAAATATCCATGCCCGAGGGGGGATTCGAACCCCCGACCGTAGTGGCCGTGCAGACCGTGACTGGAGAGCCTCAGTCCCCTCGACCACCGCGGCCGGCGGTATGGATGTTTGTGTTGTCTTTAGCATAAGTTAGTTTATAAGTAGTTGGTAAGTTTATGGACTGATGACCCCGCAATTAAGTTCCATAAGCTTAACAAACTTTTTAATCAAAAACGAACGCGTGCATTGTTAGTAAAATGAACCAAACACAGGCAAACGTACCACGCTTGACTTTAATAAAAAAAATGTTGGCAGAAGACCTTATAGAGCCTCGCTTGAAACGCCTTGTGCAGAGATTTAACCTGAAAAGAGAATTTCAGTGCACCATGCATTGAATTGTAAAAGTGGAACTTTTACCCAGTACCTCATCAACTAAAACTTCAGAAAAATTTGAAAAAACAAAAACCCGTTCATTTGTGACCGAAAAAAAGAAAAGGAAAACAGCGTATTTATATTTTGATTGTAAGAAACCTATTTGCATTGAAAGCAATCAAAAAAAGTGCGTTGAATATCGCCGCTATTTGCGTTCGAAGCTTGCAAATTAAAAAAAAATTATGTTTTATATGCAAAACTTACTTGTATGTTATAGATATATATATGTAAGAATATTATAAGAATTTGTATTGCCAGATCTAAAAAGTCTGTAGAGCTTT
This sequence comes from Locusta migratoria, assembly GCA_026315105.1. Taxonomy (NCBI): domain Eukaryota; kingdom Metazoa; phylum Arthropoda; class Insecta; order Orthoptera; family Acrididae; genus Locusta; species Locusta migratoria. The sequence goes on along the minus strand of CM048745.1, from coordinate 282,873,350 downwards.
GCCTAAAATGAGCACGCTTTAGTTAACTGCTAATTTTTTGTATCTATAAGTATGCATTTTCACATTTGATAGTTGTATTATGATTAAAAATGTTATGAAAACAAAGATGTGACTTGCCGGTCGCGGTGGCCGACGAGACTGAGACGCTTCAGTCACGGTCTGCACGGCAACTACGGTCGGGGGTTCGAATCCCCCCTCGGGCATGGATATTTGTGCCGTCTTTAGTAGAAGGTAGTTCATAAGTATTTGTAAGTTTAGGGACTGATGACACCGTAGTTAAGTCTCATAAGCTTAACAAACATTTGAACATTTTTTTGAAAGATATGACTTCAGTTTATTGCAGTATTTTAACGTATTTTCACACAAAACAAAAAACGCAGGCAGTCTCTATACCGTCGTCAGATGGTATTGTATCTGAAATATACGTCAGCTGGCTAAGTGTTAAAATTTAAAAAAATCGAGATTCGTTACTTTGGAAACACATGTGGTCGGATTTAGACCACAGGTAAAACTATTTTAAACAAAAATAACAGTGTATAGACATTATCTTTATTTACACGTGAGGTGTACATAACGGTGTTGGTGTGCCAGTACTTGGCGGTTGCAATGTACAGTGTGTCTGCAAAGTCACAGTAGCAATCTCAGCGTGTCTGGAGTTGCGGGGCGTGTAAGGTTGGCAGCACACACAAAGCGCACCTGCACATGTTCCGTGCACCTGCAGTGGTAGTAGGAAGGGGGTAGTGTTGTGTCTGCGCTACAGCTGTTGCTTGTGTTACTGTCTTGTTCTTGTATACGCTGAGTGTAGTGAGATTGCTTACTTCTGCTGAGAGAGCCGTTTTAGTGGAAGTGGTTTCCCGGGCAGGAGGAAACTTCACGAATCATGTGAGATGACAATTTAGATTGCGTTTTCCTACGCAGAGGTTGCCACAACGCGACACTGTACGTAATTTAATTCGCGATTCGGGACAACAGGTTCAGTTCATTTTTCGAAACTACCGTCACCCCCGAAATCTATAGTTCCCAGATATTTTTATCCATTTATTGCGCTGCTCAATGAAAATAAGGTCAATCATTCATTTTTCCAGAACGGTAATACTGCTCATACAGCACCCCAATCCTTACGACTTTTATATGAAATCGTTGGAGACAGAATAATTACGAAAGGTATCTGGCCCCCTCGCTCACCGGATTTGTCTCCCTCCGAGTATTTTTTTAGTGCGTGCCTAAAACATTTGTTTATGAAAATAATTCAAGGACAATACATGAACTTAAGACAGCGATAACTGAATATCTGCATTGAGTTACACGTGAATTACATTGGTAAAGGTATTAGAAAATAAATGTAAATGGGTTGAACTATGCCTTCAAGAAACAGGAAATCATTTCCAGCACCAACTGCGATAATGGTGACTGCAGTGTATTTTCCTGTAATGTATATAACATTAATTTCTTTATTGTAATTGTAATAATGTTGAATCCCACCTCCGAACATAATTGCAGCCAGTAGCAGTGAAATCTTCTTCGGCGAGAGGACGCACCACAGTGTGACTGTGGCGCCCCCTTGACAGTGGTCCACATTCTGGTGGACTTTCCACTTTTAGTTGCCTTGCGACAATCTTTTAATCTGCCAGATGCGCTTTCTTTTATGATAGGAGACGATGCTAGGAGACGATGTTTTAGATTTTATTCGCGCAGCTGGTTTTTATCATGTGATTTAATGGTGGTGTGTTTTCTTCTTCGTTTTTACTTGTATCCTTTCCTCATATTTACCAGTGATTTTTACTTTTTGACTCTTTAGCGCATTTCCTTAGGAACGCTTAACACAATTTTTTTATCGCTCAGACCGGAACAAGGGACTGATAACCGTTGCTGTTTAGCCCCTTCAGAAATCCAACAACAACAAAGCTACTAGCTTATACGACATTAATCGCTGCCACCCTTAAGCCCGTTTTAAACGATGATCGAACTTGTAATAGATTGATAACAAGTTGCGTTAATGGCGGCCGTCTGTCGTTTGAACTGCTGAACTAGTACGATCGCGCTAGTATCGAAGCGCGATATTTATATCTATAAAAAACAGGGCCAATTCTAAATTCGGTACTAGTGGGTTCACTGCGCATGCGCGAGCTAGTAGCTATCAGATGCAGTCACCGCTTCAGCAAGTCCGCCATTTTCCTTCATATTTACGTTTTGTCGAAGTTTATGATCAGACTGTATTCCACAATGTATTTCTAATGGCGGAATTCACACTGTCCGTCACCGTACCGTCACCTCACGTCAACATAAGCTTTCACGAGAAGAATGTTTTGATGGAACGGTCGTCTGCCGACTCTCAAGTTAACCATTTTCGTCACACGATTTTCATGTTGCATTCGACGGTTACACGGTTTGCACACAAATGTGTCTTGTTAATCTTTATATTATTATTAGATATTTGGTTTAGTGGTAAATTGCAAACGTTTCATGACGACTTAAATATTTTTCTCAATTGAGCGTCCTCCTAAAAGTGAGCTCGTATATCTGAAACCGAAAAATGGTTTATGTTTTGCAATATTGTAACAGAGAAGACTGAAACCAATTGTTTATTTGAATAAGATTGTAATTTGATGACGCAATTTTTCTTAAATAGCATTTTAAATAAAAAAGTCGGTCCAAATGAAGGACAAAAATTCAGTTGTGCATGACGTTATTAACAATGTCAGTAGGCAAATCGTAGTAGATAAACAAGGTCTATTTATGCTCTCATAAATATTGTTTGATGTGTTCATATGTTTATTATTTTTTTTTCTCTTGAAAATAGATGTCAATGTTTTCAAATGTTGTTTCACTTCCCAGCACTTTACCACATTAAGTTGACCAAAAACATACATTGCAAAGTTTTATTTGTCCATCAATACCATTTGGCGTTATTTCCTCAATTTCAGTATTAAACTATGAGTTCCTACATAACAGATCGCCAGTCATAACCTCACTTTCAACACCGGGTATTACTGTCTGATTACGTTTATCGTCTAAACATGCTGCCACAAGATCTTGTATGAGTTTGTAGTTCAGGGCTAGTACGCTAGGAGCGCTATTATCTATATTGAAGGCGAGACATGCGGAGCTCGCGCCTGTGGAGAGACTTTGCGGACGCACTGTATACGTTTGACTGAGAGAGTCCACTGCCATTACCCAATGCGTATACTTTCCTCACTCGCACTGTATGCTTAACTTTCGCTTTCACAGAACTTTTGGGATCAGTGTGACGTTAGTTTCGACAGAGTGAGAGGCGCTAGGAGCATCGGCAGCACCGCCGCCGGCGAACTGCAGCAGTATGATGAGGTAGGTGACGACGATGTTGGCGACACTGGTGAGCAGCCGCGCGTCCACGCTGAAGAGGCTGCGCGCCGAAAACCTGACAGGCCGCAGGCGAGCCTGCCGGGACAGAAGGCGCAGGCAGCACACCAGCTCAGGGGGGCCACCACCTGCGGGAAAAAAAGCCCAACTTACTGATGTGGTATACACTGGCAGCGTGAAAACTGAGGCACGTACCGAGTCAGGCGCAAACTGAGACGTGTATAGCGCTCCCGGGGCAGTACAGTACAGCACGCGTTTTTGTGAATATGTTCTAGTGGTAGCGTGTGTATTGGGACGCGGCACGAGGTTAACACAACCTGAGCCTACGCCAGTCTGCGTGGCGTCGCCGGCTGCGGTGGCCGAGGGTACTGAGGCGCTCCAGTCACGGTCTGCACGGCCACTACGGTCGGGGATTCGAATCCCCCCTCGGGCATGGATATTTGTGCCGTCCTTAGTTGTAGCTAGTTCATAAGTAGTTCGTAAGTTTAGGGACTGATGACCCCGTAGTTAAGTCCCTTAAGCTTAACAAACATTTGAACATTTTGCGTGGCGTCGTAGCTAAAAAGAGGTACAGGTCTCTGCATCAGGACAGCACTCGCTCAGTGAGAGAGTGAGGCAAGGATCGAGAAACGAGTCTGCCCTACGCTGCCTTTGGCACCGTGCGTGTGGTCATTGGTATTATTGGCTGTCCGAACAATATTACCTCATGACTGAACTTTGTCATTTAAGTCCTCGTTCTTTTTTAATAAGTAAATTATATTTGTCAGTTATTTATAGTTTCGTTTTCTGAAATAGTAAGAAATATTGTAACGTCTTAAGAGCAAGAGGCAACGCAGAAAATTTTAAATTCTTAGTGAAACGGCGAAGATAATATAATAAATAAATGGATGGAACATTTTATAATTGCTTAATTTAATCTAATAAAGTGGTAAAACCATCAGAATTTTCATAGTTACTAATTACCAGTAAAGAATTTTTGAAGCATTTTGTTATTTGGTAAGAACCTCAAAAGGATAACTTTTACACCTTAAGTAAGCATCCAATAGCTTAAGAATTTGGCATGTTTATCTTTACTTCGTTTTTATCTTCAGAATCAGTTATTTACTGAAAACATTAATAAAAGTGGACTTTTGATTTATTAATACAACCCACCAAGCAAATATATTAGTCTAAATGGAAAAGCTAGGAATGATTTCAAACTACTACAAAGATAAGTGACGCTTACTTTACATATTACTTCAGAATGACTAAAACGCACTTTTCTGAAGTATTATATCGAATTATACATCATATTATTGATTTAAAAAGATGTAAAGCAGAAGAGGTGAGTGAAACTGAACAAATCTTAGGACTATTTTTGTAATAGTGACGAGAGCTCATAACTTTCTTTGTATTACCTAAATCAAAGCCTTGTTTCACAACACTTATTAATAAATTGCGACTTAGGTTTAGAGTTATAAGCTTGTTTTTAATAAATAACTGTTTCTAAAGATAAGAGCCAAGTAAAGATAAACATGTCAACTACCTATACAATGCTGATTTAAGCTGTAGAACTTATCTTTGGTAATGATGACAACAACTGACAATTCTGACAAAATTACATACAGTTTTACACATTCAGCTGAAGTATAATGATTGGTTTTCATTATTTATTGACTTTTAATTGTTGCAATCATTTAGCTCTTGTTTCAACGACGCAGATTCACTGTAAATTGAAAATTTTTTCCTTTTCTTCTCAGTCATATGATTTTACAATATTTCTTACAATTTCACTGAACTATACAGATATAAGTAACTGTAAAATATAATGCACTAATGAAAAATCAACAAGGACTTAAATGGCAACTAAGTCAAAATAATATTCGGTAGTAAGAAATACTATTCTGACGGCCGATAATACCACTACATACATGCGCAGTGCCAAAGGCAGTGTGTGACAGACTACTTGCCGCCTTACTTTACCCAACCTGCGAGTGCGGCGCGCGGCACAAAAAACTGTGCCTCGTCCATAACGAAACACTTCCCAGCATAGGCGCAGGTCGCGTCAGCGTCACCCACATCCCAACATGCGTTGTCCCATTAGAATCTAATAGAGAAATGCGCACCGTGCTGCACTGTGACGTGCGCGCTAGACACGTCTCAGTTTTTGCCTAGACTAAGAGTGCTACACTACACATATGTATATATACTCAGTCATGTGGTTAGCTAAAGGACATAAGATGTGTCACTGCCAACCAACAAATCTCACTGTATCTTGAATCCTAGATCTAAAAAATAACTCTTAAACAATATTACTCCACCAGTGCGGTTTACTGCTGCTGGATGGTAATTGGTGCACATGTGCCTGGTACAGTGTATCTCCCAATGCAACCCACAAATGCTCAATGGGATGCTGATGCATACCTGGAGAACGGCGTATTGTATCACAGCCGTCCACAATACAAGCACAAAGAGTCTCTACATTTGGTACTGGGGTTGCATAGACAACAGCTTTCAAATGCCCCCATAAATGAAAGTCAAGAGGGTTGAGGTCAGGAGAGCGTGGAGGCCATGGAATTGGTCCGCCTCTACCAATCCATCGGTCACCGAATCTGTTGTTGAGAAGCGTATGAATACGTCGACTAAAATGTACAGGAGCTCCATCGTGCATCAACCACATGTTGTGTCACACTTGTAAAGGCACATGTTCTAGCAGCATAGGTAGAGTATCCCGTATGAAATCACAATAACGTGCTCCAGTGTCCAGTGAGCGTAGGTGGAAGAACATGAAGCTATTTCCCTGTGCTAATCCATACATCAAATGGGCATCTGCCAACTCCGCATTTGTACACATTGCACTGACTGCAAAACCACGTTAGTCATGAACACTAACCAGTTGATGCTACGTACTGATGTGCTTGATGCTAGTACTGTAGAGCAATGAGTCGCATGTCAACACAAGCACTGAAGTCAACATTATCTTCCTTCAATTGGGCCAACTGGCGGTGAATCGAGGAAGTACAGTACATACTAACGAAACAATTGGGTATTTTGACTATTGTCTGCACGAATTATTTCAATTTACATTTAAAGAGAAATACTAAAATGAGCTCTAACATGGAAATTAAGCGTTTCCGGACACATGTCCTCATATTTTCTTTCTTTGTGTGTGAGGAATGTTTCCTGAAAGTTTGGCCGTACCTTTTTGTAACACCCTGTATATTAGATTCACCGAACTTTATTGTCACATACTGTACGTAGTACCATTCACTTCCAACTTTGCCTTATGGGAGTGCACAGTTTTTTTCAGTCAGTGCATTTCCAGGCCACCGGCTGTGTTGCAGTGGATACATCGGTTCCCGCTATATCACGGAAGCACTGTGGGGCTTGGCTAGAAATTGGAAGGGTGCGCTGTTGGCAAGTGGGGTGCACTCAGCCCTTGAGGAGCTGCTTGATTGAGAAGCAGCGGCTCCAGCTTGGAAACCCGACACAACGGCCGGGAGTGCGGGGCGCTGACCACACCCCCCTCCATACCGCATCTGTTGACGCCTTCAGGTGGAGGATTGCAGGTACCCGCTCGGTATCTGATGGACCTTTAGAGGCCTAATCGACATAACTCAGTTTCTTCACTTTTAGTGTATTTCCGGCTAAGCTGCAGAATCATCTGTACTAGGGATCAAGGGTTTGCGAATGTTCTTACTATTGCAGAAACTCAGTAAATAAAAGAAACGAGAGTGTTACTCACCTAAAGTGATCTGCAAGAGAATCTCTGCAGCGAGACTTGAAGTCTTCAGGTGGAGGATTGCAGGTACCCGCTCGGTATCTGATGGACCTTTAGAGGCCTAATCGACAGAACTCAGTTTCTTCACTTTTAGTGTATTTCCGGCTAAGCTGCAGAATCATCTGTACTAGGGATCAAGGGTTTGCGAATGTTCTTACTATTGCAGAAACTCAGTAAATAAAAGAAACGAAAGTGTTACTCACCTAAAGTGATCTGCAAGAGAATCTCTTCAGCGAGACTTGAAGTTCTATCTGCCTGGTTGCACGTTATTTGAGAGACGATAGATAAAAACGTGATTTCCACGATCACCACCAGAATGTAATACACAGAGACGTACAACCCGGCCATCCTGTTCTGTGGTGCGTTGTCCGCGAGAACTAGAATCAGGCGGAATGAGAAATGGACAGCAATTACCAGAACCTGCACGACAGCCATCGCGATGGGAACACCGTACATGCTGTTCAGAGACTCCGCCACTTTCGCTAGTTTGAAATACACGCTCTGCAGCAACTCAATTTTCCGGCAGAGGGCGTCTAAATCTCGCCGTCTGCCGTATATCTGTTCTGGAACACTGACTGTTGCGACCGAGCCAAAGGCGGTCGATTCGTAACAGAGATCTGTTAGCAAGGTAGTATTGAGAGAACGAAACCTCTGTCTGAGAATCAAGCAAAGTGCTGTGAACTGCATCGAGATGAGAAACGTCACAAAGTTGTCAAGCAGTGTCCCAATGTTAGTGTAAAACTTGTTGACGACTGTAAGAGATAGGATCCCAGCGTGAAGTGTCACAAAAAGGGACAATGCAGTGAGTATTACTAGCCCGGCCTGCCCGTCGCCTTTCCTCGGGTCTCCTTCGAGGAGAGTGCCGGCACTCTGAATGTCGGCAACAATGTTTCGAAATGTTGGCCCCCCTGCGAGGGCCAGAGCGAGGAGTGAGCAGGCGGTCGTGACGGTGGTGGCGGCGCTGCAGATGAGGGCGGGCGCCGAGTAGCAGAAGGCCTGCCCCAGCAAGATGGAGCGCGACAGCCACTGCAGCTGCCACCAGCCTGAGAATAACAGGGCCACCAACCAGGCGGCGGTGTGGCCGCGGTACATAACAGCCAACAGGCGGCGCTGCTGCGGCGGCTGCGGGGAAGCCCCGAGCACTGCCGACAACAACAGCAGCAGCCGCAGCCCTGGGGGCAGTGGCGCCCTCTCTGGCGGCAACATGGCGGCCAACTGATATTCCTGCGGAGTCTAACTGCAGACGAACAGCATTGTAAGGAGTGAGCAGCTGAGTCAGAGCTCATTTATGATGCATGGCCGCACAAAAGGGGAAGTAATTCTAGCGGCCTGTGGTTATGCCTTCTATTCAGCCGCGCCCACTCGACATCGCACAATAAGTAATGGCGTTTGTTTACGAGTAGCGAGCAGTGCTGCCACTCTATTCCGCTCTTTTCAACCGCCATCGACAGCTTCCACTGTGAACAATCGTGGCTTTCAATATTTTTGAAGTGTCTGTTTAATATTTTCCTCCATCGCCTCTGTGTCTCTGAACACTGGACATCAGGCGCCTTTATAATCAAAAAATTGCCTCGACGACTTGTTCGCTTCCTTATATGTAGGGTTTCTTTTGCCCACAAATGTCCTCTTTTTTGTATCCTAGAAAGGTTCCAGGTGTTTTTTTAACGAAATAGGTAAATGTATTTTGGCCCACTTCAGGTTAAGGTAGTAACACTAAAAGTGGGCCTTTGCAATCGTCTTTTGACAGCTCGAAATTTAAATCAAAATAACGCCTTAAGCACTCATCGGACACGAACATTGAATAACCGAATCTATAGAGGAGAAAATTCTCTACAACTTTCCTCTATTTATGTTTTTTCATATCTCGTATCGTTTCAGAGATATTTGCAAAAATAACGGCGATTTTGGGATGTATATGTCTGTCTGTCCGTAACGTGTCCCCTGTTTTTAAGACGAACAGTTCAGCCGATCAGCACCAAATTTTACAGACTTAATTGTAGACCGTCAGAGACCAGAACCTCCCTTTTTCAAATTTTTCGGAAAAAAATACGGTAGTAATACCAAAAAAAGCTATATGTAATATAATTGTAATTGCAAACGAACCGTTCATCAGACACGAAAATAGAATAAACTAATTGGTAGAGGGGAAAATTCTCTACAACTTCACTCTATTATGTTTTTTTTTATCTTGCATCTTTTCAGAGATATTTGCAAAAATAACGGCGATTTGACACCCTCCATTGAATTAACGAAAACCAGCCGTTCGCAGATGTCACGTGACATTCCTCGCCCAGAACTCTCTCTGGCATACGCCATCTTGCGTTGCGTATTTGATGATTTTCTTATTGTAACTTACACGTTGTCATTTCAAAGCAAGAAGAATTAACAAAAACACGTCGTTCTTTGTACGATAAATGATACCATATTAGCATCAGTTAACAACGGCCATGAATAGTATGAAATTAAAGATTGCAACTTCTAACTGTCATCCGTAGTGTAGTGGGCAATGTGTTAGACTGTGGCGCTGAAAGTCAGTGGTTTGAAAACCACTGCCAATTAATTTTTTTTCTCTAAGAGGGTTTCAGACAATTTTTAATTAATTTTTTATTATTTACATTATTATTTATGTTCAAAATGTTTGCCAAAGCTTGTAAAACTACAAATCCAAAGTGGGCCGTAAAACACCCCAGTGCGATTTGCTTACTTACGAAACTTCTTTAACTTGAAAGTGCTAAATATTAGGAAAAAAAAACAACTTTGAACTCTAACAGTTGCAAAAACCAAAATGACTTCAACATTTATTCAAACGATGTCATTTTTTTCTTACAATTTTCGCGTTTAACTTAAGATTTCAGAGCAGTTGAAATAACTTGTGTGGAAGTTATCACGAAACTAGCTCAACATTGCACACCGCCGGGTACTCATTTCCTCCAACCTTAAGTTTGTTTGTATAGTCTATGGGACTTAACTACGGGGTTATTAGTCCCTAAACTTACAAACTACTTATGAACTAGCTAAGACTAAGGACGGCACAAATATCCATGCCCGAGGGGGGATTCGAACCCCCAACCGTACTGGCCGTGCAGACCGTCCAACCTTAAATAAGTGTGTCCATTTCTCCTTCCCTTGTGTCCCTCCGTCCACCTCCTCTTTCGTTCTCTGTATTTTCACCTCCTCATCTTCCCTGTGACGATACGTGAGGTAGGAGTGAGGAATGTGAAAGGGAGTGGGAGTGGGAGAATTAATTTATTAGGAACTTCATGGCAGATTAAAATTGCGTGCTGGAACCGGTACTCAAACCTGGGACCTTTGCCGTTCGCGGGCAAGCGCTCTACTGACTGTGCTGAAAGTAGGAGGCGGGGTTCTGGCAGAAGTAAAGTTGCGAGGGCGGACCGTGAAGCCTGCCTGGATAGCTCAGTGGTAGAGCGCTTGCCTGGGAAAGGCAAGTCCCGATTTAGACACACAATTTTAATGTGCCAGGAAGTTATCTATCAGCGCACACTCCGCTGCAGAGTGAAAGTTTCATTCTAATTATTTGTTAATTTAGTCTAAATCCAATATGTTCAGTTTCGTTTTGCTAATCCCAGCACATGACATAAAGATATTGACTATAAATTATTTCTCTCATTATTAAGCGTATCTTACCCCCTCTCTCCAAGCATTATTTGGTTCATTTCTTGATCTATCGTATTGGCATGGCTCATGCGATATATGTGAGTTCCACATATCACTCATCCTCACCTCACGGCTAAGGTTGTGAGTAACCTATTCCGTCAGTGTTATTTCTCATCCCACCTTTCCTATGTGATGAAGGAAAATATTTTTGAAAGCTATTGTCAACATTTATTTTCATCTTCTTTGGCATCTTTTTTGTGTTGATCATAGGTGGTACCAAGCTACAGTAAGTAATGGCCAGCTTTCTATCTCTTTTGAATATTTTCATACCTCAGTGGAGAGTTTCCATCAGATTAATTGAATATTATGTATCTAGATTCATAAGTGTTCAAGAATAGGCACTTAAGAAAATTAATTTTGAAAAAGAAAAGAATAGCTGACCAATACTTACCTCAGCTGAGTATCGTCAATAGTAACATAAAAATGAATTTGAAATTTAGCTTTTGTTACAATTCCCTTCATCTTAGTGGAGAGAGGACTGATATGAAATGAAATAGAAGGGAAAGTGGATTTAGGTTGCTCACAACCTAGACCATGAGCTTTTTCAGCACTTTTTGCATTACTACTGAGTTGAGGTAAGTACTGGCCAGCTACACTATTATGTTTATTATTTTTTATTTCACATCTCAATGTTAGATTTCCCTTGAGATTAATTAATTAGCAATAAACACTTCTCTACTCAACATATTTTTAAAATTCTGGATAAATAGCTGTTTACATAATTTTTTTCCTTATATTTTCTTGAAGTTATTTTTGCTGATAGAATACTTTATGGAAATTCAGATGACCTCACTTAATGAGAACATGAAAAAATGGCAATCATTATAGATGTACAAAAAGATGATGATTAATCTTTTTTACAAAATTTTCTTACTTGCCAGGTTCAATGATATTACAATGTTTTCACAGCACAGATAATTAAGAAAAACAACAAGTAAATAATAAGCCAGCAGTTGTGAATAAAATAGTTATTTATTGAACAAAATGTAGTAACTTAATTTTCTAAAGCAACAGCTTTCCTTCCTAATCAAACTCCTTTTCCTAATTTTTATGAAATTTATCTCTATAAGTATTGATGTTACACTTGCCTGTTATTTCCCTCAAGATCACTAATGTTGCTCTCAGAGTAAGTTTGTGCCATCAACAACACAGTGGTACCTGTTGTTCTTTTGATTACACAGCTGCTTACTTGTTTGTTACTCTTCAGAATTTAATACTAATATCCATAGTCACAAAGTGTTGTCTCATATGTAATTTCATACAATATTTACTATACTATTTGGCAGAAAGAGATATGTAATTCACAAGTTTGCACAATTTCTGGATGTTCACCTGTTGCAGAAGCAAAATTTAATTTTTCTTTGTTTTTCTTTTCAGGGTACTGGTTCTTTCATTGTCATATATCAAATCATGCAGAGCTTGGTATGGGTGTAGTGCTGAAAGTTGGTGCTCATCATGAGATGTTACCAATTCCATCAGATTTTCCTCAGTGTGGAAACTGGAAATGGACTTACCATAATGAAGCTGAAGGATCAATATCTTATGGAAGTTTTCTGACCTTACTGCTTGTTTGTCCCTCCTCCAAATGTATTCTGTAAGCATGGCATGATATATTAAATTGAAGTTATTTATTCTCAAAATAAATAGTGTGTCTGTTCAGTTATGTAATAAAGTTTCTGGAAACTGTTGACTGTAAATCTTACAAAGATCACTCCAACCTTCGAGATATTTAAGATGCTTCACTATATTGCAAATGTAGGATAAAAACATACCAACTGAAAAATGCTCCTGCCGGAACATAGAAAAGGCGAATATGTTCTCTTACACAAAAGTGTGGAACCAGCTGCCTCAATCCTCATTCCGAGTTCCTCACCAAAAATTTTGGCATGCGAACATATTTGTGCACTTTTAGCGAATAACTTTGTAAATACTTTTGCCCAGTTAAGCCATCATAGTCAGCAATGTCATCTCATTGTCAATGTCTATATATGTCTCTGTCCATTTGTTTTCTGTTTCTCCCACTGCCACTTTCTGTCTGTGTCAAACTTTCAATGTCTCCATCCCTTTCCATCACGATTCCTCACTGCTGTCTGTTTCTCCACTTTCATGGTCTCTCTGCCCCACTGACGTTGTACCATTCACTTCCTGTCCTGTTGCCAGTATCCTTTCTTTCTCACTTAGAGTTGGCTTTCATTGTCTTCAGTCATGATTGTCTCCTTCATAAATATGTCCATGGTGATGGTTTGCTTGGGGTTTGATCTGTAGACTGGAAAACTTTACCACGGGGTACGGGGGATGGGAAAAATTGGACAAATTGTTTTGTGCTATAGTATTGGAGAGCTGCACACTCATGCTTTATGTATGGTCTCCATTCATCTCAATTTCCCACTGTCTTCTCCTATGATCCAATTGCTACTATCTGCATCTTAGTTTGTTGTTGCCACTGTTCCTGACTTCCAACATCTCGTTTCACTTCCTACTGCTGTTTTCATGCATATGCCTTTCTCCTGAACTGACACTTTCTCTGTTCCATAATATATGGCTCTCTCTGCCTGTTTCACTGTCTCTGTCCTAGTGACATTCAGCCGAAAAAAGCGCGAATATGTTCGTATGCCATAAATTTTTGGTGAATGAGGATTGAAGTCAGAATGAGGATTGAGGCAGCTGGTCCCACACTTTTGTGTCAGAGAACATATTCGTCTTTTCTGTGCTCCGGCAGGAGCATTTTTCAGCTGATTCCCATCTTTTTCCTGTTACATCAGAGCAGTGGCGTAACTATGGGAGGGGAAGAGGGGGATAGAACCCCCCCCCCCCCCCCAGAACCCGAAAAAAAAAGGATGCAAAATAGAAATCGTATAACAGCAATCTGGTAAAGGTAAGGATTAGAAACTTTGGGTGTTTTACCATAAGCTTTCACTGGATCGGAGTGAATTAGTTTCTTCAACAGGGTGTACTGTTTATATAACATGAAATCAATGGTGAGTAAAATTTGGATAGTATTTTAACGGGAGTAACGTCGTAACTGCAGAATGTTTCGTCACAGACCCGATTTACGGAAATATGTGACGGGTATACCCCTGCAGTATAAAATTTTTGTCACACACACACACACACACACACACACCTGTACGGCAATCTGTGACTAATATAACTAAATAAATTACAGATAAAAATTTACGATGATTCGTAAATTTTATAAATGTTATCGGTGAATAAACGGCGACTAGAAACACAGAGCCCTTGCTGTATGTCCGCTACATTAGTTAAAACCATAATTACACGTCAGACTGGATATTACATGCATATTTGTTATGAATATGTGCATGTGGTAACTTTGAATCTACAGATCTCGGAAAAACTTTCAAAGATTTCCGGAATCATAATATTAGAATGCATCATAAAAATTTCGACGATTTGTCATGAATAAAAGTGCACACAGTTGGATCTTTTGATACCAAAAATTATGATTTTTGTAGCGTATCGTAATAACGAAGCGGGAAACGGATTTTCCAGATAAACACTTAAACAAAATACACATAACATTTTAGTCATTTCCTATTCCTCAACATACGTTGCCTCACAGTCAGAAATAGCGTTTTCGAACCTATTACTGACGCGTGCAATCATTCACGGACCAATATCTCAAGAACCTCATATCATTCTGCTCTAAAATTTATATAAAACTAGCTGAGAAACCCAGCGTTCCTTGGGTTAGAATATATGGCATGAGAGACAACTTGAGTATTATTATAAATATGAGATGAATACAGACGGTTTAATTTAGATATTGTGAAGCAGTTATCGTGCTTAAGGTATTCTGGCCGCGTAGTGTATTAATGGGCGAGTGTGGTGAGCGAAAATCCATACAATATAATATAATAAATAATTCTAGGTGAAGCTAAATAATACACGAACTCCGTATAAGTGAAAATATATGGGGCCAATGCAAGTTTAGTAATATTGTTTTAACATAATAGTATTTACATGAAGCTGGAAGAGATTGGACGTTACTATATTTCTCAAGGCATTTATTTTTCATTTTATGTACATCAGTATAACATAATTTTTGTCTTCACAATACTTGCTTATAGACTATATTTGCAGTTTTCTTGTTGGTTATGGCGAATAAAATCCAGTCTCTCTGTGTCAATCTTGGCATACATACCTACGATAAATTGCTCGAATAGCTTCCTGCAATTTAGAATATGATTGTAACAGTTTTCACAAATATCTTCTTGAATAGGAATTTGGAATGAATTGTAAGACTGTGTGAATCATGAGACCATACAAAAGAGTTTCGCGTGAAAGTGCTGGTTATAATGAGATGTGGCAACAACGGATGTAACTGATTCGGTAAAATTTTACTTTATATCCTGGCGGCCTCGTGTTTTTATGTTGGCAACATTAATAACACGATATAAAATCGTTGCAAAGATGACCGAACCACATAGAGTGTAGATAAATACTGCTTGATTTTTATCTTTGAGTCTAGCTGGATTTTTATCTTTGTTTGTGTCTCTGTCAGTGATCTGTATACAAACTGGATGCATAACTTTGGTGTCTGAGCATAGAACTGCAGCGTGGCTACACTTACATAAGTTTTGTACACAATTTCGCGTTGTCCACCATGTTTAAATTTGGCAAACGAATTTCGATCAGTTATTACGTGAGAAGAATTTGCTTACTTAACTTCTGATTTGATTTTTTAGTCAATGTGTGATGTAATAGAGTGTTATGGGAGTGGAATCGAAACATATTTTCTTTTGGTTTACTTACAATACGTCATAGCCGCCATATCTGAATTTGGCAAGGAACGAAATATGAACATCCATGGCTGGCATGTTCAGACAATTGAAGTTCAACATCCAGGTAGCATAGAGATCAATGGTCTCTGTTCATAGTCGGTAATGTGTGGTTGACGGAAACATATGATCTATTAAAAAATTGCGTATTTGATATTCCTCGTCGTTATTGAAGTCTGAAAGGACCACATTGTCTGACGATTGAAAGAATAAACAGACTTTGACTCGTACCGTAAAGTTCGCAAGTCAGAGTATATAGCTTTTCCTAAGAGTATTTATTGCATATTTTGCGAATTTTTGCTCGTCACACTCACCCACTGCCACGCACCGTGACCAAACTCCCTTATTAACATCATTAGACCAAGGGCTATCTACCACCACAACCACGAGTGGGTGGCAGTATGTGGTCATGGAGAAAAGTCTGTCAGCACGTACACACACAAGCCTTTTATACATAGATATAGATTACAATGTGTTATCTACATTTCATAAGCAGCCATGTGTAACCTAAAGTTAACCACACGAGAAGTCTACACGATGTATTTTTACCTCTGCAACTCTTTAAAATATGTTGCAATAGTTCACTAAACCGGATGCTGCATATTAAATGTAAAGTAAACGAAAACAAAAATCACCCCTTCTTCGACCGAAGATTTCAATGTTTAAGGTGTACAAAAATCAAAATTTTTCGCCGAGTACCTTTTTTCAAATTGCATGGTAAGTTTCAGAACTGTCCGAACGCCATCTTTCAGCACAATACGCACTTTTTCTAGCAAAAATATCGCGGTTTTTCGGTCGTATGTTGCTAACAGACTAAGATTTACGAAAACTAAAAAATGCTGTTTATAGATAAATGTCTACAGGATGTATTGAAAATATTAGAACAATTTTCTATGGTTAGTTATTTAGATATTTGCGATTCACGGTGCTAAAACGGCTAAAAATCAGGTTTTGAGATTTTGTACAAAACTATGATAAGTTTCAACCTCTAGATCTCGGTAACGGATAACGATATCGAATAAATTTAAAAACGGCATCGAGAATATCATCATAAGAACATATGGTAAAAATTTCGAATATTTGCAATGAATAGAAAGTATCGAAGTGACCATCCCCACAATTCTTTTTTTTTCTTCGGGAACTCAAATGGCAGTCACTGGAGGGAAGGTGATGTTCTTTTTGAGAACCACTGTTGAAGAAATTTAGAGGGGCAGAATTTGAAATGAACTGCAGAGCGAGTCTACAGCCATTAACTTACATTTCACGTAATTACAACCAAGATAAGATCAGAGAGATTAGGCCTCGTACAGATGCATGAAAGAATTAGTTTTTTCCTCGTCCTGTATGGATGTGGAACAGGAAAGCAGGTAACTAGTAGTGGTACTAGGTATCCTCCACCTTTGGGTGGATTGCAGAATATGTATGTAGATATATACATGTAGAGGTTATTACAGCACATGTCAAGTAGCTCCAGATATTTTAGGCAAAATTGCATACATTCATAAATTCATTCCTGAGGCTAAATTAACTAGCTCATCTTCTTTATAAGTTATGTGCAAAAATTAGTTATTTCAATGGACCGCAGACTGTGAAAGTACATCCCTACAACTAAGTCTAGGTTACAGTCCACACCATGCTTGGTCACCTTCCTTCCGGTTCATCGCCTGGTTCAGGCTACTCATGCATCTAACTACAGCATTGGGGCCATTTTGGCCAACAGGTATGAAGATGCTTCTGAAGCCCAATAGGTTATGCATTCTAAATGTTCAAAGTGGCTCAGCAGTGCTACTCACCAACTGAAAAGGAGGTACTCATCTGATAATGGACCACAACCCGTTGGTTTTCTTGTTCAGCCTATTGGTCTCCTTGCCCAATAAAGCTGCACTTTGCTTACAGTGGCGGGCCTCGAATCTGAAAATGTAGACTTTCACAGCCAGAAATGTCTTGCACAATAAAATCATCTGGGCTGTTATGCCGTGGTTGGTAGAATTTGTTGTCAAAACCCAACGTTTTGTTCCCCTCTGTGGAAGACATCTTCAGGGGGGTCTGTAGGATTGCAGGTCCAACACATACACTCGCACACTACTGACTGCTGCTGAGTTTGGTGTCCACACTTTCTTGCACGGATGCATGATGTCATGTGTATTGAAGATGTCAGTGCAATTGGCTGTCGTCTGCTGGCGTTGACCACCGTTGCCATCACACTATGGTGGATAGATGGTACATCTCTTCTTTAGCACCGGCATCCACATACCAATAAGTTTATACACGCTTCCTTATGATTGAAATTATTCAGATGTTTGGCATTTCAATTGTCTCCCTGTAGAGACTTTCATAGTATCCGCTTGTGGTCGCTAGTACTTGCGTCTTGTTGAAGCAAATGTGGTGGTCTCCACAGCACAAAAATGTTATACACATGCAACACGCAGATACTATGAAAGCCTCTACAGGGAGGCAAATGAAATTCCCAAACATCTGAATAATTTCAATTGTAAGGAAAGGGGCATAAACTTATCAGTATGTGGAAGCTGGTGCTAAAGAAGAGATATACCATATTAGGCCAGTCAAATCGTACAAAAAAAGGGGCTAAAAACGCAAATCGTGATGTAGTTCTAAATTTTTGATATGTTGTTAGGACCTGTTAGAGTAGCATGAAACCAAGTTTGCAGCTTCGAAAACCCTGTGCTTCCTAAGTTATAAGTGAAAAACTCCGAAATTTTCGTACTTTTTTTAGATTTTGCCTTCTAACGCATAAACTATGAGTTTTACGAAGTTAGTAGTTTTTGCCATTTACAAAGTACATAGAATATGTAACAATTTAAGCCTAACCACATCGTTATACGTCTAATAGTTTTCTAGTTATGAAGCTTCAAAAATGGACTTATTTTTACCAAAAATGAAAATTTTAAGTTTTGCTCTGATTTCGAGCTGAATATTGGCATAACCGCTCATCCTGCGAGAATAATCATGAGAATTGAAGTTGTAGTAGATTTTATTAGCTTTAAAATAAGCACAAGATGAACTCTCTAGAGCGAGTAGTTCTCTTCAAATTGTACAAAAACGGAAAGTCAGGAAACTGAAATTTTTGAAGAAATGAGCCTAAACACTAATGACAAATTGTGGGCATGCAAAGAAATAAAAATGTATACCACTGTCTTTAAAGAAATGCAATTGTGTAATAAAAAACATACTTTTCAATAACTGAAAACTCTCACTGTTTTGGTTCCTTAGAAGGTCCTGATTGTTCACAGTCGTGTTCTAGGACATATGAGGCTCCTGCGGTGCTGCATCCATTCCTGGCTGTTCGTCCGAAGGCGGGAGATCATCATAATCGTCTTCATCCTCGTAGAGCAGACTCGTAGTGACGTTGTAGCAAGTGGTACCAGAGCAGAAAGGGCTTTTGTAGAAAGGGCTGTAGCCACCGTCGTGTGGTTGCAGGAGGTGGACTGGATACAATGATGGACACTAGTTGAACACTTTACATTTTTTATTCACACACACTAACTGCAGTAGAATAAATACAATGCAGTCTACAGTCACGCCACCTCTTCAACTCCGAGTTTTCCAGTCAAAGCTATTCCACAACGTCTTTTGTTTGTCGATCTGTGTCACTACACGTGTTTACGCACTGATGTTGAACTGCGTGATAGAGCACTGTATAATACAAGCAGAACAATCCGCCATTTTGAATCCCATGTTGAAGGTGTGCATTTAAAGACTGCGGAACACTTATGCTTTTTAATATGCTCTTAAGGCCATTAAATATACTTCCATAATGCAGAAAATATTACTGCATAGTAAATTTGTTTGCTTATATTTGACTGTAAGAAGCAAGCAACTTAAAGTTAGTGATTATAAGATATTTAGACATAAGATACAATCACAAATTCAGTCATGTGGTGTCGTTCTAAATATTTACGACATCCAATTAAAATACGTTATAACTATTGTATTTTTTGGATTATAAATGGTACGTCCACATACTTTTACGGTAACGAAGAGTTGAATTCGAAAACAGTTAAAAAATAATGTTGAATTCTGATACTTCCCCCTCTAATACAGCGCACATTTTACACATACACCATATTTCAGAGAAGATTTTACGTGAAAATGTGTTAAATAACTTTGAACGTCTGGTTTTGTTAGATAACGACTAAATAAAGTCTCTCTGGTAGCATGCACTTTGAAATAAAGTGAATGTTGCATGCTAAGTTTTGAATTTAATTCCTTGTACGTACGACTTACTCCCTGTTCGCATTTTTTGCGAAGTTCATTTTTTTTTTATTTTTATTTTTTTTTAAACATCCTCTTCATAGCTTGGCTTAGACCTACATATTCCCGTATTGAGAGACATATTTAAATTAAACACTGAATTAATGCGAAATAATATAATTTAAAAACCACTTGTTGGGTAAAGCCAGCTGCACGCATGCATCATTTAAAATACAATTAACAGCCCTTAGAATAGCTACTTAGTTGGTCTAAATAAAATCAGGAAAAGTAGCTTTCTTTAAACAGACTGTATGTCGTGTTATGTTGACAATATGCAGCAAAATTACACCATTTCTTACATGTATGGGCCTATATTCTCGTTATCATCTCTCTGTGAGCGTAACTATTTCGACCACAAATAAAAAATGTTTTGTTCTTAACTTCACACAGATAGTTGCTCGATTTTGGCGCCCATACTTGGCGTCCGGTATTTACAAGCCACCTTTTACGCCGATGTACATTTGAAGGAAACCGATAAAACGTATAGCGACAATGTCTGCTATTATTTGAGACTTTCGGAGCACCACAACCAACCATTTCACACAAAGAAACAATAAAATCACAAACTATTCGGTGATTCACTTCGCTACACCACACAAAACATATAAGATTGTCGTCGGGTTGGGATTCAAAATGGCGGATTGTTCAGCTCGGTATATCCAGTGCTTTACTGCGTGAGTATAACGAGGTAGGTGACAGTCGCGGTGAGTGCAGAGACGAGTAGCTGCCGGTCGAGCGTGAAGAAGCCGGCAGCGGTGAAGTGTAAGCTCGGCGAGAAGGCCACCTGCTCCAGGAGTGCTTCCAGAGGACCGGCCTCCCAGCCTCGCAACGCCGCCGCTCTGATCACGATGAGGAGGCAGGCTTCGGCCTCGCGTGACGTCACTGAACAGCTCAACACCACGAACACCAGCTTACCCGCGTTGTACAACAGCCAGAAGAGGGAGACACACACGGACATCAAGGAGTGCTCTTCACCACCGTCACGGATTACGTGTGTAAATATGCCAGCTGAAATGTATATGGCACCACTAATGGACAGCGCAACATCCAAGAACATCATGAGCCCGAATTCCTGGTCCATTAATTCCGCTGCCTCGTGCAAGAATACGTGTACCTCTTGCATTCGGCGAATATCTGCGTTTGTGTAAGGGTGTGGAAGATGCCGGTATCCCATTATTGCCGCCAGGTCATTTGCTGGCATAGCTACTTCGAGAAGAACTTTGTTCAGTTTTCTAAACCTGGCCCTGAGTTGCAGTACACAAATGATGTACTGCATTGTTATCATGAGATCCATCACAATGTTGTAGAAATACGTAAAAACATCGAAGACGTAGTTGTAATCAGACTTGTGACGAAAGCGAATAGATGACACCAAAAGTCCGGTAGCAGTAACAAAGGCAGTTATTACACCCGCGAATACTGGTATTCTTAATATTCCTACGTTTTCAACTGCCTTTCTTTGGAGAATAAAATCAATTTTTTTCAAAAGTGAAGAAAATAATGCGGAAAAGTTATCTCGATAAAAAGTTCTTATCGCAAGTTTAATTAATATTTTTATTCGTAAAATCGTAAAAGAGAGCGATTGAGCTAGGAATCCAAATGTAGAATTTATAGTAAATATGGGTAGGTGCGAGCAAAAACTCAGAATTAAAACGAAGGTAAATAACGCTAACCAAATGCCTGCTATGTTGAATACTTTCTTCCAACAGTGTGTTTTACGTTGTGAACTTGAAATTTTTGAGCTATTGTTTTCTTCTGCGAATGCGAGTCCAAGAACACGCCATAGTGCGAGTAACCACTTCGTAGTTATGTCCATTTTCTACACAACACAGGCTATAGAATAATAAAAGCTAACAGTCTTCAGTTTTGGGAACTACCTGTACAATTCAATGAACGAATATACACCGTAGTATAATTTACACATAATAGCACATTTTACACATAATACGCACATTCGCGCTCTCGTGATGATGAGCATCGAACGTTCATTGCAGCCTACAGTTAAAAAAGCCGCTCACAATTATTTTCCGTGTGTACACCCGACCCACTTCTTAATTCACGATCGAAATATTGCTGCCTAAGGAACTTGCCAGCTTTACTTGAAAAGTGGAGTCAATAGAAAGGTAAACATTTTTAGTAAATTCACGATTTTATTTATTAATTAAGAAATCTGAATTATAGCAGTCCACACAGAGCTCTAGATAAACTCTAACCGTACAGCAATTAAAGAAACAACTGTGATGAATACGAAACGAGATTGCCGATCTGTATTTTAATAGAGTTCTATGCACACGTCAAGTCCTCCTGATTGCTAAGCATTGCGCATTAACTTTGAAACAATACGCATCTTTCTCTTTGTTACCTTAAACGCAATGCATGTTTTGGGACGAAATGGACGTATCGGCACGGTACGTAAATGTAAGTCTAATGTCTATATGAAGGGGAAAGTTGCAGATAAATAAATTATCTATGCTCGATGGGTTACCGGACACAACTGTCTTATGCTCTTAGGCATGGAAACCAAGTACACGTGAATATTTTATCAGAATTTTGTGGTTTACCAATCGTTTTGCAGCATATTCAATGTCAAAAATCAATGTTTTTCTATTTGTGGTAATTGCTCATTATTATTCATGTCTACATACAATCTTCTTTCATGTCTGGACAACCAGTTGCAACGCTAGAGAGCAATTGCTCTGTAGGTACCACGTCGACTGTCTTCGGCACCACGCTTTGCTTTTAGGGGCAATAGCGTCACTAATCTGATTCTGGGATTCCATCTAGCACTGCAGTTTCCAGCTTATGAAGCTAGATTTGCCAGATGGTCGGAATGTGTCTTGATTCTACTAACATTTCATACGTTGTCCAGAATCCAAAGCCGCGGCGGAGTGGCCGAGCGCATTGAGGCGCTATGATGTGATGCACGATGCCGTCGGGGGTTCGAATCCTCCCTCGGGCATGGATGTTTGTGCTGTCTTTAGTATAAGTTACTTCATATGTAGTTTGTAAGTTTAGGGACTGATAATACTGCAGTTAAATCCCATAATCTTAGGGAGTGATAATCCCGCAGTTAAGTCCCATAATATTAATAAACATTGGAACAGAATCCAAACAAAATATAGATCATATATCCCGTGAAATTCTGTATAAAACAATAAATTGAATTTGCCAAACACTTTAATTTGGTTCATTGTCTAACGGAACAAAAATGATCCGAAACACAAGGACATGTCAAATGACAAAATTTGCACTCTGCGGCCCCTCGTGCATGGCCAACGGTTGCATAATAATTGTTTCAGCAAGATCTTATTCGATCTCCCTCAAATTGTGCCAATGAACACAGTCTAGACTCTTCTTCGAATTTGTCTACTGCTTGGGTCCCTGTTCACAAGTTTCCGCTGCAATTTTTTCTTCATGCGCAGTGTCTGTGACGAGCAGCGCCATCCCATTATCCTTTGCGCAACCTCCAGAGCATTTTCGCAATTGTGACAGTGCTCTGAACAATCATAATCTCGCGAGTGCTTTTACGAATATGAACTTTTTGAACAATGACAAGTTTTAGGACGTGCAGTCAGAGGCAGATCCCGGGGGGAGGGGGGGCGAAGGGTCGTACGCCCCTCCCAGTAACTCCTTTTTTTAATTTTTCAATATATATATTATTAGAATCCGAAGCTGTAATGCTATCACTGCACTGAGTCTTCAAAACTGTGAGACTTGTTTGATTGGGCGTGGGGTAAAAAGGTGTAGCCATTACTAGAGTCTTTCTGCTGAGCCAGAGTTTAGCTGACGATAACGGTTCTTTCACCACCCCCTTCCCCTCGCCCAGCAGGCCGTCCTGGACCCGCCCCTGTGTGCAGTCATACTCGGCATCCCAGGACGCACCTACCTAGCCGGCGTCATTTGCCAGGTTCTCCTGACATTCAGGCTCCACTCATGAACACTCTAGTGGGTAAATGGGTAAACACACCTCTGGCACTCGCCCCTTCCCTGGACCCAAGAAATGACGCGCGTTCACAGCACTTAAGGATCTTTTGACTCGTGCTGTGACTATTACTCATCCCCACCCATATCCGGACATCTTCATCACAACAGACGCCAGTGACATCGCTATCGGCGCAAACATATACAGAGAGGAAGCCTCCCCTAAAGCACTGTCCTATGCTCTCCTCGTAGTTCCGTAAGATGCTAGCAGACGTCAGGCGGTTCCCCGTTTTAGTACCGGTAGACCACAGTAGAGGCGCTTCGGAGGGTGCCTCTCGTACATCAGAGGGTAGCGTGGAGGGGAGGCTGAGGGGAGAGCTCGTGCCACCTGCCACGAGGCCAAGGCTGTGTCCGGTGTGCAGGCATTAGAGGGGAGGTGATAGTGGGGATAGCCGCTACCTGCCGCCTGCTCTGGCCAGTTTAAAGGGCTGCTTCCGACCTCAGCGCCATCATGGGACATCTTACCTAACTGCTCTGGCACTCCCGCCCCATACCCCTGAGCGTATGACCGTGCCCTTACGGAGGTTTCCCGTCTGTATTTATTTGTCTGTGCTATCGGCGCGGTTCTCATCCAGTTCTCTCGCCAGCGACAATTCACCTCTACCTTTAGACATTTATGGGGCAATCAATAACTATTGTTCTGGCATCGAGGGTCGTCCTTTTTATGTACTCACGGAACACAAACCTCTCGCGGCAGCAATTTAGAACCCCCTAGCAGACCCCTCCCCCCTCCTCGCCTCTTTCGCTACCTTGACTTCATCTCACAATTCACAACCGACATCAGGTATATCAAGGGTGCAGACAATGTTCTAGGTGAATTTCTGTCTCGGGTTGATACCGTATACTCACTGATCGATCTTTCCAACCTTGTCAAGCATCTGACGAAGATCTCATGTAACTCGTTTCTGATCACACTTCCTCTCTTCACCCCATCCACACCTCATTCCTGGGTGTTGTGGACGAATTTTGTTGTGACGATTCAATGGGCAAGCTTCGTCCTCTAATTCCTTGCCATCTCCAACGCAGTATCTTTCAAAAACTACATTATCTGGCACATCCTGACATTAGCGCCATCACCAGACTTTTGACTGGCGGAACATGAAACGCGACTGCCAAACATGGGAACGCACCTGCCTACCCTGAAAACGAAACAAAATCTCGACACACATTTCCCCTCCTTTGGGTCTCTTCCTCTTCTTGCAGGTAGATATTTCAACATGTTTACATTGACCTAGTGAGCCCCCTTCCTCATGCCAACAAGTTCTGTTACAAAATGTTCAAATGTTTGTAAAGCTTATGGGACTTAACTGCGGTATCATCAGTCCCTAAACTTACAATCTACTTATAAACTACCTTACATTAAAGACGGCACAAACATCCATGCCTGAGGTGGTATTCGAACCCTCAATGGGGAATGGCCACGTGCATTGCAACATAGCGCACCAATGTGCTCGGCCACTCTCTTCAATTGACCGCACCACTTGCTGGGTACAGGCCACCCCACTCACCAATATCACAGCCTAAACAGTTGCAAGGGATTTTATTCAGTCATAGATTGCTATCTTTGGCTGCCCTTTGGCCATAAGTATAAACCTAGGCTGGCAGTTTGAATCAGCCCTCTTCTTGGACCTTTTTCACCTTTGTGGCATCAAGCACATCCACACCACCACCTACCATCCCCGGAGCAACAGACCTGTAGAGCGGTGGCACAGGACACTGAAACCCGCCATCCGATGCCATGACACTCTTTGGCCGGTGGTCTTCCCTGGTCCTCCTCTGCCTTTGTGCAGCCTTCAAGTAGGACCTCCATGGTTCTATCGCAGAGTTCGTTTACAAACCTTTGGTCTTACCAGGGGCGCTTATTAACACCGAATGCCTCCAAACTCAATTGATCTTCCCACCCTAGTCGACAGGGTTCGACTCCACTGTGCCTGGATGAATCCTCCATGTCCACCCAGTCACACTCCTACTTCTGTTTGCATCCCTTGGACGCTGGACTCCTGTGATTTCATAATTCTACGAGATGATACAGTTCCTCTCAGTCACCCCTATTCTGGCCCACACCGGTTCTTAATAAGTCCACCAACATCTTCATAATTTAGATCAACGGCAAACCCACTACCGTCTCGATAAATCGGGTTAAATCAGCTCAAATGTTCAAATGTTTATGAACCTTAAGGGTCTCAACTGTGTAGTCATCAGTCCCTAAACTTACGAACTACTTATGAACTACCAACTGCCCGATGGGGGATTCGAACCCCAGACGGGGAACAGCCTCGTGCATCTCAGCATAGTGCATCAATGCGCTTGGCCACTTCGGCGCATCAAATCAGCTCATATCGAGCCCACTTCCCTACCTCAGGCTGAGGTCACCCTCCCTTAGCTCACATCGCACGAGGGCACCCCCTCTCCCCTTCTCCATCCATCTCGAGCAATTCGACCTCTCCCTCTTACCCTCTCACCGAGCGAAGTGGCGCAGTGGTAACACACTGGACTCACATTCGGTAGGATGGTGGTTCAACTCCTCCTCCGGCCATGCAGATTTAGGTTTTCCGTGATTCCACTAAATCACTCCACGCAATTGCTGCGATGATTCCTTTGAAAGGGCATGGCCGATTTCCTTCCACATCCTTACACAAATACTCCGAGCGTAAGCTCCGTCTCTAATGATCACGCTGTCGACGGGACGTTAAACTCCAAGCTTCCTTCCTTCTTCCCCTCTGTTTGACATCCCCGTCTTACCTCTTTCGAGTTCTAGTCAAATAGTATTTTGTGGTTTTGCTGGGGCCACAACCTCATACTATAAAATGCTGAATAGCTGAAGGAAGAAAAGCATTTCTGAAGAAGCGAAATTTCTTGACGTCCAAAATTAATTTATATTTTAGAAAGTCCTTTTTGAAGTCAATTGTTCGGAGTGTAATATTGTGTGGGATTGAAACGTGGATGATAAGGAGTAAAACCAAAACGATGATACAATCTTTTGAAATGTAGTGCTATAGAGGAATGGGCAGATCATATAACTAATGAGGAACCGATGAACAGAACTGAGAAGAACTTTCTGGCATATCTTCACTAACATAAGGGATCGACTGGTGGGACACATTCTGAAACATTAGGGAATCGTCATTTTAGCATTAGAGTGGAGTGTGTGGGGTAAAGATTGCAGAGGTGACCGAGAGGTGAATACGGTAAGCAGGTTCAAAGATTCTAGGCTGCCATTCTTATTGAAGAAACTTGCACAAGATATGGTAGCATGCAGAGTTGCATTAAACCAATCGGAAGACTGAAGATCAAAACAGCGATACACAATGTGGCTTTATGGATATGAGTACCAGAAGTCTCA
Source organism: Locusta migratoria (assembly GCA_026315105.1). Taxonomy (NCBI): domain Eukaryota; kingdom Metazoa; phylum Arthropoda; class Insecta; order Orthoptera; family Acrididae; genus Locusta; species Locusta migratoria. The sequence continues at coordinate 282,846,178 of CM048745.1, read as the reverse complement.
TCAAATTTGTTGACGTTACAGCAACATCAGACACATTTTCATTTGATATCATGAGCCACAAAATATTGAAAAAATTTGCTTTATAATGTCAGTTATTAGATGAGTACTACCTACCAATTGTGGCAAGTAGTTTATCGGAGGAAAGTGCAGCAGAACTGTGCGATGTCAGGCGATTGGGAGATGCGTATCGATCCAAACAGCAGCTTTCGCCTCCACACAATCAATTAGCACCTACTGGCCTGTTTACAATAACAGTACAAACAACTCCGCACCGAGAGATGCGAGAAGGTCGCAAGGAACGCCTGAAAGGTAACATGGTTCAATACATACTAGTTTCTATTCACTGAAGAGTGCGAGATTTGTCTGATAAATGATAAAATATGTTGTGTTGTTGGCTAGGGGACTCCAGGGCTGGTCCATCATCTGATTTTTACCATAGACACACAGTGAACCCTTTGACTATGAGTTCCTTACGTGAATCTGTTAACTGTACTGTAGAAACACTAGAAACATATCATCGTTATTATTTTGGGTAACTTCGCTGATTCAAAAAGAGTATGTATTGCATTGAAACGGGCTTACGTGGTATGAGCTCGTGAACCTCTTGTCGACCCTCTGTAATTGGACACTCAAAACGTATTTTCTTTAATGTCCTTTTGTCGTAAAATATCTGCTTATGGAAATAGTTAGCAGTTTTCACTCAGTTAATACTAGACAGAAATGGAATCTGTATTTGGATCACACATCCTTGATCCTTGTTGAGGAAAGCGTGCAGTATTCTGCCGCATCTGTTTTCAGTAAGCTGCAACAACAATTCAAAAAGCTGAGTAGTAATCCACTTTCAAGTGTAAACTGAACAGTTTTCTCATTCTTCAGTCTTTCTCTTCTGTCGAGGAATTTTGGAATCATAAAAAATAAAGTTCTGTATTATGTTGTTGAGTGTTTTTACTTATGCTTAGACTTGTTGTGTACATTGGATTGCTATACGTTTCATTTTACCCATTACTACTCTTTCGTTACGATTTTATGTACTGACTCGTTTCATGACCATGAAGACATGCTCATCAATATGGGTTGGGTTGTTTGGTTGGGATAGGGCGACTAAACTGCTTAGTTTATCAGTCCCCCGGTGGGGAGGAGAAGGAGTGAGGATAGGAAAGGAGGGGAGGGGGAAAGGAAATGCAGTCCGGGAAGTAAAGAAGGAAGGAAGACTGCATTAGCTAGGGGCCCCGTGCTCGCCACACTACACAAACGTGTGAGCCCCCCCCCCCCGGGGGGGGGGGACGGGGGGGACGTTCAATATGGTCTTGCTGAACGCAAAATAAAGAATAAAAATAAATTCTCTGTAAAACCGATGGCATTCAAAACAGGTTTCAGTTGATTTGGAATGGACAAATACAGGATTAGTGTTGTTTTCAGTGAATGGCGAGGTCATTTTTTTCTGAAAAACTGGAAAATTTAATTAACGATGATGGAAGCAGATAGCGAAGACGTCCACTTCTGAGTAAAGTAGACCATAAAGGATCAATAATGTTGAGATGTGGTGAATGTGATGTATAAGAAAGATGCAACAATTCATCCATGTTCTCACAAAGTCACTCTCTGAGTAACAATAAAAAAGTTCAAATGTTGTAAATCTATCGGACTCAGCTGCTGGGTCATTACTCTGTAGCTTACAAACTACTTAAACTGAGTTAAACTAACCGTAGGAAAACACAAACACTCATTCTCGAGGGGAGACTCGAACCCCCCGACGGCGAACTGCCATGCGCACCACAGCACAGCGCCCCAATGCGCATGGCTAATCCGCCGCGGCGAGTATCAGCTCTGGAGAGTAAAATGTGGAAATGTTTGTAAACCGAAGAGACCAAACTGTTGTTAGTTTGACAGCTACCGTTACATGTGTCAGGTGAGCCATGTTTGTTCACGAACTGGTGGAAATATATAAAGAAACCGTTATATATGGCGACTTGGTTCACTTGAATGGATGGTTGGTATGACATGACCTGAAGATGGTGTACCGAGAGCGGTTGCAAAAATAAAGTAACATAGATTTACGGCTGTTGGTGGATAAATAAATACTTCGAATTAGGTCAACAGTTCATATGACGCACGTAAGGGGCTACCTTACTCTAGACTTTGTCAGACCAATCATCATGAATTTGTCATATATGAGGGTTGGAACTTAAATAGCGGCAACTATTTATTCTCAACCAATACAAAAGCGTTACATGTTTACATCTGTTGCTATCCCTCAGAGCAGTAACAAGCGTTGTGTAGAATGTATTTCCAGCGATGTCAAAGGTGTAATATATCGTTAGCAGAGCCTCTTCTGTTGATGGTGAAAATGGAGCAGTCTGCTGCCCAACGAGAAAGTGACTAACACACGAGTTACAGCGGTCTTTGCAACTTCTATAAACTCGGTCGCCATATTTTTGGTGGTCAGTACACTTGAGAGGAGTATGTCTATCGTATGTTATTGTTGAGCTTGAAGTGTAGTATTTAGTTTATATTGTATATAATGTGTATTGCCTATACAATTTTTGCTGATGAAATATGTCTAAAGTGTGAGCAGCATTTCAGTACACAAATCGAAGTGATAAAACGACAAGTATTTCGTGCAAGAACACGAAATGTTTTGCCTTGTTTGATCTCAGTCTGGCTATACTCAAACAAAATTTCTGGCTGATGGCACTTATCTGTCCCAAGAGTGAAGCGTCAGATGACCTATCCTGCAATTCCCTTGAAGTACACGCCATAAAAAATTGCTCGGTTTTCTACCTAGTGTGATTCACGAAACCACACTTTTGAGTGCATACAACTTCTGTAAAAGTATTTTCATTTGTTGCTGACAATACTTGATCGAGCATGGTAGACATGTAACAGTGCAAAGTGTAGAAGCAGTAGTGACAGCCAGAATTTTTTCACTTGTATATTTCTCTGTTCTTTGCAACAAATATGTACTTATTTCAGCGTGGCAACAACGAAAGTTATTAATGATACCTTATTTCGTGTGGAATGCGTTTGTGGCAGCTGACCCAGGAGCATTTTTATATTGTTACTTTCGTCTTTGTACTCAAATTTCACATACCAAACGTTACTTGTTTCAGCATGACAATATGGAAATTTATTAACGACATCTTATTTCGATGTGGAATTCTTTTGTAGCAGATGACTTAGACGTATATTTAAGTGCAGTATTTTGTTGTCACTTTCGTCTTTATACTAAAATTTTCTCCATCAATGTTTACAGCCAAACCCTTTAACAGCAATTTTATTAGTTCATAGCCTTAATCGGTTTAGTAAACACAAGATAAATGTATATTAGACTTCATGAGAACAGTTGTTACAACACATTAACAGATGTAAATCCATGGTTATGATTGTTCGTCATAAGAAGTACTACTCACTGTATGTCTCGCAGCTCGTTTAGACCATGTACTTGCATTGAAATCTACACAAATATTTTCAAAAAAACTTTCAAATGTTTGTTAAGCTTAAGGGACTTAACTGCGGGTTCATCAGTCCCTAAACTTACAAACTACTTATGAACTACCTTATACTAAATACAACACAAACATCCATGCCCGAAGGGGGATTCGATCCCCCCGACCGTAGCGGCCGTGTCACGTAATCACGTATGCAAGGTAGACCAGAGCCGGCGAGATCGCTAGCTGGTTGGCCGGCTGCTAGGGCACAGCCCACAGCGCATAGTGGCGGGCCACACAGCTAGCGATCGCGTCGGTTCAGCCCTACCTTGCTTACGTGATTTGACAGGCTCGCCGTGGCTTGTCTTTCTCGTTGTCCTCGTGCTTCGGCGAATGTAGCTGTCTTACTTGCTTCTGATGACGTAAACTGAGAGGCTGCAACTAAGGACGTGATTTGTAGAATTAGTACTACTATGTTGCATATGGTAAATACCAGTTGAAGAGCGAAATCGTAAAATGAGTGTAATTAAAAAGTCCGTAAACATAATGATCGTCATAAGGTTCTGTATTACTAAGGCAGCGATTATCACTGCGTACTCGTCATTCAAAAAGGAGGCGACACTGCTTAGTTTCATGTGCTGAAGTTGAATCTCGTAGTCGTTTACGTGGCGTCAGTCTCTGTACGAGGCGAGATTGCTTGGCTGTGGAAACTGGGTCGCCTACATATCTCCTCAACATACTCGGCAAGTCCAGCCGTCGACACTGTAGAATCTGGCAATGTATATCTGCCACAAATGAGGAGTTGAGTGATCTGAAGCTTTTGTGGACAGCCGTACAAAGTGCCACAAACTGTAGCGTGACCAGAAACGGCACGAAGATAGCTAAATAGAAATGGTTTTGTACTGCTAAAAGTATCCGATGCTCTACTTAGAGATGATGCAGTTATCAGGAAGATCCTTGGTGTATTGTTACCTGGCCTCACGTCACACCAGAAAAGGACGTCTGGTACTTGAATATCTTCAATAAGTTCTTCAAAAGATTTCTCAGTTTGAGTCCAGCAGCGAAGCACGACAGTGGGGGACGTAATGGTTACAAATAAACAGGTGAGTGAGCCCACTTCTCAAGCAGTATAGGTACCTGATCGCTCTGTAGTCTAGGTAGAGGACCAGTGCCAACGCGGAGAGGCTGTAGAGGCGGTAGCAGGCTGCCAACATACACCCGAGGGGGCGACACGGAGACATAATCCAGGACCTTTATGCATACAAGGACATGAATAGGAAAAAATTAGGGGAGAGATGAAACCTCTTGCAATAGTCTCACTTTGATGGCCTGGCTAACATACTAAAAGTCCCCGAAGCTCCAGGCTGTGGAATCGCGGTTATGACGTCATCAATATGGCGGCCTAAGAAACTAATCTTAGAACGGCTATAAATTCTCACAGGACTGACATAAAAAGGTCCTTTTTGCGCCAAATTACGGAGGAAAACCTGAAATACGTTTATATAGCAATAACATATGTGTATATAACATTTCTTATGAGCTGTGCTAACAAAAACTAAAAAAATATAATTTTTGTAACCTTTTTTTGAAGTTGATCTATTAATAACTGCGTAATTATGCAAGGATATTATAATATTTTAAAAATTAATTATGTAAAAGATTCTTAGAGATTTAAAACAATAGTAGTATGTTTTTCCTATCATTAATAATAATGGAGTTATTTGAAATTATTTACTGTAAGGTGTGATTATTCACTAGTCAGAGAGCATGTTAGAATTATAGGAGATATATCTTAAAACCTTGTTCAACATTTGCAAGTTCATGTGAATATTCTCAAAAGATAGTGAAACGACTGTTTCTATAAACATTGCACACATCTCAGCGTTTATCTTTACAAAAATAAATAATATATATTTAAATATACAAAGCGTTGATTTGTATTACAAATTTACGTGAATGATATAGATTCATTCATTTATATATACATATATGTGTTTGTATCTACCAGTTGTACTACCTGGTTAAAGGTGAGACGTAAATTATTTTGTCAAAAAGGAACCATTACTAATAATATTATTTTGTCATTGAATCAACTAATAACGGTGCACTCTGACCAGCAATAATTAACACATAACGTGCAAAAAAATGAACAGATTGCACTATGAATGCCAATACGGAGTACCACACACGAATAAAATTGTTACAATATAAGTAGCTGAATGTCTTCATAAATTTGCTGTGAAAAATGCGAATCACGTCTTAAACATCTGAATCGTCTTTCTCATCGCACTCCTGCACAGAAGGTTCATCATACAAAATTGAGAATATTTGAGTTGCTGCTCCCACTGCCATTGCAATATCTACACAAAACAGAACACTGTAAACCAACACTGCAACAACGACAATTTCGTTCACATCCAGATTCACACTTGCAAGATATTAACTTTAAGATGAAGTCGGGGGCAGGAGGGTCTAGAGTTAAAGCTGGCTGTAGAAAACTATTTTTAGAGACCCATCCTCATGAAGTAGGTAGTAACTCTTTGCTCCTCCACTGCTGCACCTAAAGATAAACATGTTTTGAATGCTCTCTTGCTGCCGCAGATGTTGGATGAAGTCGAGCAAGATCTATCTGGTAATTGGACGTGTTACCACAGGTTTTAGAAAACGCTGATATCTAAGACTATTGAATGACGTCGTTCCTTGAGGTGCACCATACATTGCTAACAGAAATTGCTCTCCTGCTCCAGTTACTTCTTGAGAATTTTTGTTGTAATATTGAAAGTAATTTGCCGTAACTTAGGCTGTGTTTGGAGGAGTTTGAATGCTGTCTTCTTCCCTTGGCCAAACTAGGACGATGTCGTGTCACATCCGGATACAGCATGCAAAAAAACATACCTTGACATAAATATCCAATTGCTTCTTGGGGAGATATAATATCATAAATTAATGAAGGGCCTTTTCAAATGTTCAAATGTTTGTAGAGTCTGTGGGACTTAACTACGGGTTCATCAATCCCTAAACTTACAAACTATTTATGAACTACTTACAACTAAGGACGGCACAAATATCCATGCCCGAGGGGGGGATTCGAACCCCCGACCGTAGTAAGGGCCTTTTTCCACAGACGTCTTCTGAAAGTAAATGGGAACGTAACCAGGAGCAAGTGCAATTAGAAAGACGAGTAAATCGACATCTGTACCAACCACCATAGTTGCCTTCTCCTTTACCATCTCCAGTGCTGTTCCAACAATCAGTTTATCAGCATCAGCCAGTGATTGCCGCGTCAAAATATTACCAAATTCCAGATGACTTCGTAAAACAACAATAAATCGTTCCTTATTTCCAGAATTGTTCAGAAATTTTTCTTTGCACACTGTGCCTGACGTCTGTGCTCATCGCCTTTTCTGCTGGGCGTGGAATAACCAACAAAAACGACAACGCAGTAATTACCAATATGTTTCCTCACATAATTTACGTACAGTCCATATAATTCTTTGTAAGCCAAACATTGTGACCAAACAACTCTTCGCAATAAATATCCACCATCTACAACAAAGGCTGAATCTTGAGGAGGTGAGAGATGCTTGTCACTTGATATACTGTTATCTAATATTTCATACAAAATGGGGTTTTCTGGTTTTCTCGTGTAATGATCGTCAAACAATGATAAGGGATGAGTTGGCAGTTCATGGTTTAGTTCTAGAAGTCCTCATCAGTTTTAGCAACACAACTAAATCTGAAGAATAGCTGAATAGGTGTAACAATGTCATCGTTGATCTTGACAGTGCTAGTCATGTGTGCTAATGTCCGCATCTTGCCACTTCGATATAGATGAATATCTGTGAATGATTTCCCTACAATTCGCCCAACTACAGATTTTCCGACATTAACTGCATCGTCACAGTTAATAGCCTCACTTACTGTGATACCACTTGACAATGATATGAGCCCAGAACGATTTGTGAACGGAGAATGTGAGGCGAACCACGCCACCACTTTTGAAGACTCGATATTGTCACGTGCCAGGCACTTAAATGTGATTTGCAGAGTATCCCATGTAGATGTAGATGTAGATTTTCTTAGCTGAACGTGTTGGTCAGAGGAGGGGACATCTATATCACAAACTTTCTCAAAGTGCTGAATGAGCTCTAAACGTTCATACATCCCCTGCACCCATCGATTCAAGGTACTACTCGTTATCCCACGTCCATTTGTCAGGCCACCAGATGATTTGAACAATCTCATCAATACTTGTTCTATCGTCATGTCACTCCAATTACCAGCCTACATTTTGTTGGTACGTCTAATCGCAAACTGTCTTGTGGTGACAAATTTTTGGAACTCTTCTGGTGTCAGCCTGTCTTCAAGCGATGACATCTCTTCTATGTATAAATGCGCGCACTTTGCATATGCAAGGTGACCATCTGCATGGAAAAAGGAATCATAATTTTCACCATTTCTACATGCAGTCCCCAATCACCTGTGCGCTCAACACGGACAAAAAGCACTACTATGCTAAATTTTTCATTGTACTGTACACACAATTTGGCACTCCAACTGCTACACACTCAGATTATGTCACTATTGTAGTAAAGCGAAAGCTGCTCCTGAGAAAGTGTGGGAAAACTGTGTTGCAGAACATGAGTCTGACTAGTGAACATTACACCTTTCGGTAAACAAATTCCGATACTTCCCTTATTATTAATGGCAGACAAAACATATGGGTATTATTTTAAAGCTCTAAGAATCCGCTAAAAATTAATGGAAGAAATTGTCAGTTGTTCCATAATCACGCAGTTATTTATCGAGAAACTCCAAAAAATGTTTGAAAAAATTATATTTTCTCCTTTTCGATTAATATAACTCAGGAGGAATGTTATATATATATATATATATATATATATATATATATATATATATATATATATATATACACATTATATACTGCTACATAATAATTTTTCACCCCTTCCTCTGTAATTTGGTGCAAAAAGGACCTTTTTATGTTAATTCTTTGGGAATTTATAGCTGTTCAAAAATTACAGCACTAATATTTAGGTCGGCCGTATTGATGACGTCGCAACCAAAGCTTCGGGGACTTTATGTTAACTATGCCATCAAACTGAGACTATTGCAAAAGGTTTCATCTCTCCCCTAATTTTTTCCTATTCAATGCATAAAGGTCTCTGTGTTTTCGTTCTGTCACATGTTACATTAGTGCCTGGAACAGGGGACTGATGACCTTGTAGTTTGGTCCCCTATAAACAACAACAACAACAACAACAACTAACGCCGCAGAGCAGAGAGCGCCAGCACATGATGCAAACCCGCTACCACCCCTGCACGGCGCCATCGCTATACGTGTTCCTCTCTGCACTGAGACGGTGGGGGCTTTGCTGTTTCAGTTTCGTTACTCTCCTAGAATTCTAACTTATATCTTAACGAGATAATCTTAATTTGATGTTAGACTTTGATCAGAAATCTGTAGCAAAGTTAGAACATTCAAAATTTGTAGGTATATGCACTGCTGAGAGGTTGAACTGGAAAAAACACATTAAAGATCTGCTGAAACATTTAAGTTCAGTTACTTATGCTATTAGGGTAATTGCAAATTTTGGTGATATACGTCTTAGTAAATTAGCTTACTATGCTTATTTTCAATCTCTGCTTTCGTATGGCATCATTTTCTGGGGTAATTCATCATTGAGTAAAATAGTGTCCATTGCACAAAAGCCTGTAATAATTGTTGAAGCCCATCCAAGATCATCCTTCAGATACTTATTTAAAAAGCTACGGATCTTCACAGTAGCTTCACAATATTTATATATTCACTTATGAAATTTGTTATTACCAGTCCCTCCGAATTCAAAAGCAATAGCAGTGTACATAACTACAACACTAGGAGAAAGAATGATCTTCACTATTCAAGGTTAAATGTAGCTTTGGCACAGAAAGGGGTGAATTATGCCGCCACAAAAGTCTTTGGTTACCTACCAAACAGCATCAAAAGCCTGACAGATAGCCAACTAACATTTAAAAATAAATCAAAAGAATTTCTGCATGGCAACTCCTTCTATACTATAGATAAATTTTTGGATATAAATTAGTAAATCCGAAGAAAATAAAAAAAAAATGAAAAAATACATAAATAAAAAAAAATATTGTGTCGTGTAATATTTAGAACAAAGTAATGATTTGTAAAGACACCTTTCATTAACCTGACACGTTCCACATCATTACGAAGCCTCGTAATTATGATCTATGGAACAAGTACTAATCTAATCTAATCTAATCTAATTGGTCGTTAGTACTGAGTAGATAGTCATAAAATATTACCTTAATAGAGTATTAGATGGTAGCTGTAATCGGTTTAGGAGCTGGTTTATTCAGCTTAGACTATACATATTGAAACGTGAAATATTGTCTGTGCTTAAACAACAATGTATCACTTGTCATATGTCACGTGCACTGTTACTGTTTAAACTTACGAATGAAATTATGTGAAGGTCCCGTCTATGAAATAAACTCGTTAAACTATGGAAATTAGCGTGTTTCTGTTTTTCATATAGCTTAAACGCATTTGACATTAAGTCCTGTATAATTACTTGTGTGTGATTGTTTCACAAGCAACTTGGTGGAAATATGTGCTGTGTTGACGTGTAGAACCTTGTCTACGGGTGTGAGGAGGTTGACGTGACCATTACAACCGGCCTCCCGCGTCAGAGGTTCGAATCCTCCCTCGGGCATAGATGTGTGTGTTGTCCTTAGGTTAGTTTAACTTAGATTAATTAGTTTGTAAGTCTAGGGACTGATGACCAACGTAGTTTGGTCTCGTAAGAATTACGAACATTTGAACATTTTGGGGAGACTTTGGAAGCATTATCAGTATTCTGCAGTTGCATGTGTGTGATTCTCACACTGCTAGAGCTTCCTTGATTCCACGCCGGAAGATGTCTGTGACCCATGATAACGCGCTGGGATGCACTGTGTTGTTGTACACCATATAGTCAGGTTATCCCAGCTTCACCGGAAATGGTGGTAATACCCAGTTTTGAGCATTCCAGCGTAAGTAACTTTCAAATTGCACGAGAAATGTGTTGAGGAAATCATTATATTTATCATTGACAATACTAACTCTATAACATCATTCCACTCTTCTTCCTTAATTAAAGACCTCTACTGCAATTTGATTAGCTTTTTGGAAAACTTTATAATTATATTTGACATTTATGTGAACACAAAAACAGATCTGAAAGCCATTCACTATTGTACCAACAGAACGCCTCTCGTAAAATGAAGAACGAACAACATGTTGGCAATGGCTGTGTTTCTTAACATGTTTGACAGTAAATCCAGTCACAACGCTTTCTAAAATTTTAAAGCAATTCAAATTACAATGGTTCTTAGCTAATAAAATTTTCTGATTGTTTTAATTGATACTAATAAAGGTACAGCTGTGGTACACTATCAGCACAAAAATTAACTACAGAGTGTTTTAGAAAGACTGGCCTGCTTTTAATATTTTTTGAGGATTGAAAGAAATATGCTACAAATCCATGTTGACTTACAAGGTCATGTTCATCACTACTTATGTTCCTCAATATTATGTACTTGGTGTTCCTGCTTACATGAGAGTTTTCACAATGTACACAAATTTACATTTATATGAATTTAAGTTATACAAAAACTTTAAGTTCCAATAAAAACGGTGCTAACAGCTAACTCTGGCGAACTGCATGAGTATGATGGCATATGTGACGACGCCAGCCACATATCCAGTCAGCAGCCGGCCGTCCACGCTGAACAGGGAACACGCGCTGAATGAGACGGGGCTGTGGCGCACCTGCTGAGACAGATGGCGCAGCTGCTGAGAGATGTCTTCACTGCCACCATCTGCGCAGAAATAATTGCCACTAGCTTCGGTGACTCGATTATACATGGGCTGGTTAAAAAGTAATGACATTTATTATTTTTGTCTGGAATGACTTTACTGACAGAGATGTTCAGATAAACACCTTCAGTATAATCACCTCCGTTATTTATGTCCTTTTGCCAAATGTCTAAAGCATTGTGTAGATTCCGTGCCCTTCAGAAACATTTATCACAGGTGGGAGGGGGGGGGGGGGATGGAATTTACCTCTGTTGTGAAGCAGCCTTTGAAATCAGTCATATCATCTTCAGTTACATGCTGCACTACATGGTGGTCTACTCTGATTTTGGCCATGGCTTAGCAGTGGCTGTTCATCCTGATAGACAGTTTGTTGGTTGTCATACCAACAAAAAGAGCTATGCCGTTTTTGCAGCAGAATTAGTTATTTCACAGATGGACTAGCCTTTTATGGAGTAGGATAAGCCTGTGACTTGAGGGGAAATGTTGTGGGGTGGATTGTGCAGGTCTTGCACTGGGTTCTTCCACAGGGAGGGGCTGCATGTGGGGCTGGCAAAGGCATGGATTAGGATGTGTGTAATGTGGTCAAAAGCAAGGTAGACCACCCTGTGTCGCAACATGCAGCTGATCACAGCATGATTCATTTCAATGTTTACTTCAAAACCAGGGCCATTTGGATTCTCCCCTTCTCCACTCTCTTCCAGGTTTTGTGGACCCCACTGATGGGAGTTATCCTTCCAGTATGTTGGAATACACTCTTCCCAATTCTGAATGTATCAGGGGTGAAATATAGGGAGCGAAGAGTTATATTCAACCTATACAAAAACCAGACAGCGGTTATTAGAGTCGAAGGGCAAGAAAGGGACGCAGAGGTTGGGAAGGAAGTAAGACAGGGTTGTAGCCTTTCCCCCAATGTTGTTCAATCTGTACATTGAGCAGTCAGTGAAGGAATGGAAAGAGAAATTCGGAGAGGGCATTAAAGTGAAGGGAGAAGAAATAAAAACATTGCGGTTTGTCGATGACCTGCTAATTCTGTCAGAAACTGCAAAAGAACTGGAAGAGCAATTGAATGGGATGGACAGTGTCTTGAAAGGAAGATATAAGATGAACATTAACAAGAGTAAAGCCGGCCGCGGTGGCCGAGGTGACTGAGGCGCTCCAGTCACGGTCAGCACGGCCACTACGGTCGGGGGTTCGATTCCCCCCTCGGGCATGGATATTTGTGCCGTCCTAGTTCGTAAGTAGTTCATAAGTAGTTTGTAAGTTTAGGGACTGATGACCCCGTAGTTAAGTTCCATAAGCTTAACAAACATTTGAACATTTTTTTTGAACAAGAGTAAAACGAAGGTCATGGAATGCAATGTCAGAAAATCAGGCGATGCTGAAGGAATTAGATTAGGTAATGATACAATAAAAGTAGTAGATGAATTTTGTTATTTGGGTAGCGAGATAACTTCTGATGGCCGAAGTAAAGAAGATATAAAATGCAGAATGGCTTTGGGAAGAAAAGCGTTTTTAAAGAAGCGAAACTTTTTAACATCCAATATTAATTTAAATGTTAGGAAGTCCTTTCTGAAAGCATTTGTCTGGAGTGTAGCATTGTATGGGAGTGAAACGTGGACGATTAGGGATTCAGATAAATAGATGACAGAAGTTTTTGAAATGTGGTGCTACAGACGAATGATGAAAATTAGATGGGTAGATCATGTAACTAATGAGGTGCTTAACCGAACTGGGGAGAAAAGAAGATTTTGGCATATCCTGACTAAGAGAACGGATAGATTGGTTGGACACATTCTGAGACATCAAGGAATTGTCAACTTAGCATTAAAAGGAAGCGTGTGGGGTAAAAATCGTAGAGGGAGACCGAGGGACAAATATAATAAGCAGATTCAAAAGGATGTAGGTTGCCGAACGTATTCTCAGATGAAGAGGCTTGCAAAGGACAGGGTGGCGTGGAGAGCTGCATCAAACCAGTTTGCGGACTGAAGACCACAACAACAACATGTTCTCCAGTTCCAAAATTATCCAGGTCTCAACCTACAGTAACGTACTGTTTCCACATACCCCTTATACATACATTCCCACTCTCTAAAATGTTCAAATGTTTGTAGAGCTTATGGAACTTAACTACGGGCTCATTAGTTCCCTAAACTTACAAACTACTTATGAACTAAGGACGGCACAAATATCCATGCCCCAGGGGGGATTCGAACCCCCGACCGTAGTGGCCGTGCAGACCGCGACTGAAGTGCCTCAGTCCCCTCGGCCACCGCGGCCGACTCCCACTCTCTGTCCTATACCTCATTAAACACAGTTTATGCCATATTTTCCTCTTCTCCCCATTCGATTCCCTTCCCCTCTTGCCCCCCTCCAACCCCACATTCCTAAGCTGCTTTCTACAATAAGTGTAATACTGTGCTAACCTTGGAAATATGTCAATGTTGCACAGTGCCTAGAACGCTTTTAATGTTATTCAACTAAGCTTTACGTCGGTCTCAGATATTTATAACATTAGTTGAGCTATCTGGAGGACATTCATATGAGCCTATTGGTGTTAGGCATTTAGTCTGCCAGCAAAACAAATTTCAACTGTACATTACATAAACGCATTGAAAACATTCTAAAACACACAGTGAAATACTCAACAAAAGTAGTCGTTTGTTGATGCAGAACACAGATCTCGTTAATCTAGGTATCGTTGTGTAAATCACAATGATCCATTATCTTCGGTTTTTAGCGACAACGAGGCAAATTGGTGTTGCGCCGTGATAATGATGTTGACATCATTTTTGCAGTACATACTAATGTTGAAACACGTCCATATAATGCTGTAACCTGTTTCATGTTAATCAATGAGTCAGTTCTCTTTATTATGTTGCTATACAACTATGTAAGTTATTTATTCAACCATTACATGACGCCCCAGCATCGCGTCTTATTCTTGTAATGCTTACGTAATAGTCGGCCGCAGCAGCCGAGCGGTCTGCGGCGGGCCAGTCCCAGTATGCACGGCCGCTACGGTCGGGGTTCGAATCTCCCCTCGGGCATAGATGTTTGTGTCGTCTTTAGTGTAAGGTAGTTCATAAGTAGTTTGTAAGTTTAGGGACTGATGACCCTGCAGTTAATCCCTTAAGCTTAACAAACATTTGAACATTTGAACTTACGTAATATTTTATGTGTTAAATTTTGCTCTCCCTAACTAACATCGCCCCCTGAATGATTGTGTGTGTGCGAAATAAGTGTCTAGCCTTGCGCATCGCCGTATTGATATAAAGTGGTGCCTCCCATGCCCCAGGGAGGACTCGAACCTCCACGGTGAGCAACCGCGCGCTCCGCAGAGAGACGCTTTAGACCGTTTGGCTACTCCATCGCGGCACAGCTTCTCAGTAAATAAAAAAATTAACTTATTACTTAGAGGTAAAATGTTATTTATTATTTAAAAACAATTAAACTTGAAATGCAAATAAAATTAAGGAATAATCAAATGAATTTAATGAGTTATCAGAAGAAATAAATCAGGATAAAATTGTGCCATAAACAATATCACTGAAAATTATTTTTAAGAATGCCTGACAGTGTTGCAATTACGCGTAACTCTTTCGTTAATAACCTGAAATACCGGACGAGAGGATGTCGCTATAATGTCAGGAATAATATTGTAGTGGTGTCTGTGACGTTTCACGGAACCTACATTGCTCAAATATTGTCGTACCTCGTGTTGCGTAAGCGCACAAAAACCGTATGTTGCGTCGATGCTGATAGCTGTTGCATCTCTGAATCCTGTAGAAATCTAGCTGGTTAAATCGATGGCTGGGATAAATCAGCCAAACACTTCCTATTGCACTTGGTGACGCCAAGGCTCGCTATTTTCCCCTAGTCAAACTAATATTGGCTGGGTACGCTAATTCAGAAAATTACTCCACCAGAAAATGCTACTCAAAATCGTCCGCAGACGTTAAATGTCACAATTATGGACTGGCAAAATGTCCACTGCTCAGTAATCGTGCAGTAGTTACATGTTACGCATGTAACTCAACACTTGGTACCGCAAACTCCGCTGTACACGCACCCAGGCGTAACCACAGCAAGACGCTTACAGAATTCGCAGAGCGCGCGTTCCCGTCACCTGCACAAGATGGGAGAAGACGCCTAGGTGTCCATCCACAATCTACTTCGGCAGCAGCTATCAAATCTCTCCTACCACGCATCTGTCCTCAGCAGCCAATCAGCGTCATCGTAACAACACGCCTTCCGCCAGCATTCGCCGATAACAGCACAGTTACGCACAGTTGAGGCCGTTCCGTAAACTTCTTGTTTTTCTCTAGAACGCGTCGCTCTTGTAAAGTTATGCGGCGCGAGCCTCCTCCTCCTGCCTTTACGACTCCTTTGTCCGCCAAAAAGCTCTTTAGAAGATGTTTGGTTTCGGCCGGCCTGCTGTTTAAAAGGTGACCCATTTGTGTGAGCCTCTTTCCACCCGCTGACTCACCTGTCATTGCCTCGCTCAGGCTACGCCGTAAAGTGTCACTTGTCCGCGTGCGGAATCCTCTCATTAAACATTAAACGTAATTGACAAATTCATGTGTAATTACTCATTACACTCGTGTCCAACACAAATATGACGTGTCAGGTATCAAATGAATCGGAATGACGAGTAGTATATGATTCTCTACATGAAATTGTCATGGAAGGAAGTCAGAAAACCTTGACTCCCTACACGGTTCAGAGCAATAAGGCTCATGACAATATGCGCACTAGCCAAACGGTCCATATGGAAGTAATATTTTGTAATGAAAATTTTACTAACGCTATTTCAGTCCATCGCAGTGTAACTAACAAGGGGACGTTCAGGCCTCGGAAATTCAGTTCAGGATGAGACTTTGCAGACTAGTGGTATACCTCACGGGTGTCCTCTCATAGCAGTATTAAAGCGCACTATCCAGAAAATGCCGACAAAAACGGCTCTAAAGTTTTGACTGCAGCTCATATAGTTGAAAGGTCACGTATTGTGTTTGGTGGAGTAGCTCAGACAGTAGCGTGTTCACTCGCCATGCAGTGGACTTAGGTTCGATTCTACCTACAGGAAACATTGCGAAACAGCGAAAAATTTAACAAAGAGTTTGTTATGAACACTGACCAGACAGGTATTTATTACCGGTTATTTAAAAAATTAATTTTGCTTCTTATTTTTACGATTCTCTGACAAAATTCTTCAATTTCGTTTCTTTTTTTAAATTTTTTTTCCTTCTTCCAGGATGGCAGTATCAGTCGGTGTCCAACAGAAGTCTGGCTGTCAAATGAAGCAAAAATATTTTTGTCCAAAGACACGACATGAATAAAGTGGCGGATACTTATACTGCTCATTATGCTCTTACACTATCTTCAAGCGTTCTACATCAAATGTTCGTTTGTTTACAAGAGACAACAACAAGTTCAAAGAACAGTAAAGAAACCGAGAAGGAGTATAAAACCATTGTAATAACGTCTTCCAAATCTGAAAAGCTAACGACAGAACTATATACTCACTTTATAAAGCGTTGTTTGAAGTATTACGTGGGACAAGAATGGTTTCGGTTAATTATTGACTCTTGAGTTGGACAAGCAAAGCCTGAAGTATACGACGAAATCTTCCAGGATAACGAGAAATCACCAATATGCACAATTAAAGTGCTTCCTCCGAAATGTACTCCACTTGTTCAACCATGCGACGTCTATTTTTATAGACAAATAAAAAATCTGATAAAGCATCTACAAAATTCCGTTATCTTCTTGAAAGAAACAGAGACATCAGTACTCGTGAAGACTGTATAAAGATACAATAAATAGTCCATCATCAGCTGTCATTGCCAATTTTTAAGAAAATGATCCGCTATGCCTGGTATGCTTCCAGGCTTTCTGATAAAAGATAAGTTTTCAGGAATGTCAACGAACTATGTTTTTCAAGACATCTTTGAGAAAAAAAGCTTGTTGCTGTAAATAATCGTCGATTATAAATTGTGCAAGATGCCAAAATAGTTTTGTTTCAACGTTTTTACGACAAGTTGCCATTCTGGTGCTTGCACATAAAATACAATACAAAATTGACAAATGAAGATAATAGTGATTTTTTTATTTTAAATTAGTAATTAACTTTTTAATTTACCTCCAGAAAAATGCATCTGGCTTTATTCGACTTTAAAAAAGAAAACAATGAAATTCAAATTTTAAGTAGCTGTGGCAGCCATTTTATGAACAAAATAAAATTAGGTATGATTTAATTGATAGCGCCTAAGTCAATTTATTTATTTACAATTTACAATTTAATCAAAATTAAAAATACAGTATGTCCTTGAGGCAGGATCGAACCCAGATCAGCTACGTGACAGTTCTGCACGCTATTGTGAACAAATTCGCCTGGCTGCACCGATGTTCCTTCAAGTAGTATATAACATGCTTATGAGCTATGCTTAAAACCTTAGGGCTTTTTCTCGGAACTTTCTGGATTGTGCGCTATAAATGAGGACGCCCTTGAGGTATACTACCGAACTGTAAAGTCTCATCCCGAACTGAATTTCCGAGTCCTGAAGATCCCCTTGTAAGATAATTTACAGTAGTGAGGTGAACGTCTACAAACCTGCAATGTTCCTTGTTAGCAATTGCTCGGCGTACGTAGCCGTCTTATTTGCTTCCGATGACGTCAACTGACAGGTAACTACTAAGGAAGTGATTTGTAGAAATAGTACTACGATGCTGCATACGGTAAATGCCATTTCAACTGCTAAGACCTCATTTCCCCCCAGAAATAGTGTAATTAAATAGTACACGAACATGATGGTCGTTATAAGGTGCTGTATTATAAATACAGCAATTATCACTGCGTAGACATCATTCAAAGAGGAGGTCACACAGCTTAACGTCATGTGGTAAAGTTGAAACTCTGGTAGTCGCTTACGTGGAGCTAGTAACAGTCTCTGAGTGAGGTGGCACTGGTTGACTGTGAACATGGAGTGGTCTACAGATCTCAACATAGTTGATAAGTCCAGTCGTCCACGCTGTGGGTACTCACAATATAAACCTGAATACAGTGCGGAGTTGAGAGACTGGAAGTTCCTGCAGAGGACCACACAAAGCGCCAAAAACTGCAGTATCGCCAGAAATAACACAAAACTGTCAGCGAGGATAGCTGCTAGGAATCGCTGTCGAACAGCGCAAAGGTAGCTGAGGGTAACAACCGCGACGAAGAAAATTAGATACGACACAGTAATGAGGAAGATCCTCAGTTTGTCGACACCTGCGCTCGTGACACAGCCAAACAGGGCGTCCGGTACGCGGATGTCTTGGACCAGTTGCTCAAATGATTTCTTACTGCGGCTCCAGCAGTGGATCATGACGGAGGGTGTGGTTACGGTTACGAACAAGCAGGCGACTGAGCCCGGCAGGAACCAGCGGTGCCACGGCTCGTAGTTCCGTATGTGGTACACCTCGAGCATCGCGCCGTAGCCCAGGTACAGGACCAGCGCCAGCACGGAGAGGCTGTAGAATCGGTAGCAGACGGCGAGCGGGGACCCCGCGGGTCGGCACGGCGTGACCCCAGACAGTGCAGACAGCAGCAGAGCTGGCCGCAGCTCCCTGGCGACGCCAGCGCGTGGGTTCGGCGCCATCGCCCTGCTCGTTCCAATGTGTTGCCGCGGGGCGTTGGTGCTTCGTTTGCTTTATTGAGCTCCACGTCCGACACATTAGTTAATGACAGGTAGTCGATTTGCGATGTACCGAGCGCGGCTATCGGCAGGTCAGTGAGCGAAAATTCCATTAATGGAGAATCGGGTAATTATCTACTATCGGAGTTTGTAAACAGTTTTGCACCTAGCGCTATCGAAGTTCTCGGCAACAATGAGGTTGCTATTATAGCATCTATCACATTATTTTCTACCTTCGACGTGTTTTTGTGGTTGTTGAAATGCTGTCGAAAGAAGCACAATAATTTCGTTAATATGGTGCGGCTCCGTAGCAAAGTGGTAGAGTGCCAGACTAGGTCGCGTGTTCGATCCAAGCAAGGTCCTAGGATTTTTATCTGTCACTTTCCACTTCTTTCACCTCCGGCAGTTTGCAAATGATTGTTAAAGGAAGGAAAGGAAGAAGGATAGGAAAGAAAGGATCGGCAGTGGCCGCATTTGGGCATTAATAATAAGCAATGGCGACAAGTAAAAATGTGAGCCGGACCGGGAATCGAACCCGGGTCTCCCGCTTCATGCCAGCGGTCGCCTTAACCCCTTTTTTTTTTTTTTTTTTCCTATGGTTAATTCTTGTCCTTGCGGACGCTGAACCTGTTTGTTCGTTTTGGTTCTACGTGTTCTTTGGCTCAGCTTCTTTATTACAGAGAGCGTTTAGCCCTCTGACCGGGCGCGCTGAGCCACGGCGCCCGGCCACCACTTGGCCACCCATGCTGGCCTCCCGTCCGTCTCAAAATCTCACAAGTCGCACGCTATGTTTGTAGCGCCCCTATTGTCCATGCCCTCTTACACTCGCCATTACGGATTCCCGTGCGAGGTCGGACGTATGACCCGCATCTGCGGTGAAATAACTGAAGCTAAAGCCGTCGTCGCGTTTAAATACTTATTGGTAGTGTTGCTGATGTGAAAAATACCGAGTAGCACCGTGGTTCGGAACCCACCGTAAACTGTATGTCTCCCTGTAACTGGCCGGGTAAATCAGTTCGGAGGTCACATTAAAGATCGTATTATTTATTTATGACACGACCGGTTTTGGGCCTGTGCCCATCTTCAGGTGCTTAAACATTCAGAATTTTATATGTGATAGCAACTTAATTTTTGTATCGAATTCGCGATTGTCCATGCGATGCACTTTTTACACACTTTTGCTAACAGGCTTTCCTTTGTTAACCTCCTTACTATTCTGCTTTCCATTTTTGATTAGAATTTATTACCATCACTGCACAGAAATATGAACTCAGACCATACACTTCAGATCAACAAGAATAAAACAAAATATATGGCATTAAGAAACTTAAACCAGATTTAACACTAGAAGAAGGAATAGATACTATTAAACATAATGAAGAATACAAATGCCTAGAAGTAACTATCACATAAGATGGAAAACAGGACAAGGAAAGTAATGCAGTAATGAATGTTTGGAAGTGTACTATTGGAACATTAAATGGTATCTTATGGTACCAACAGATCAGAAAGGAAAGAAAAGAAAAATCTTCAAGACAACCATCAGGAGCATCATAACTTATGGATCAGTAGCATGGTAACTTAAATCGCAAATACAAAAGGGGTTGATGGCAATGGAGATGGACTTTTGAAGACGATCTGCAGGAATATCTAGGCGGAGAAAAATCAGAAACGAAGACATCAGAAAGAAAATGGACATTAAAAATTAAACTATATAATTCATCGAAGGGAAACAACTCTAATGGTATGGACATACAAAAAGGATGTCAAAGAAAAGACTCCCACAGAGAATTATGGAATGGGAGCCACCAGGCAGAAAGAAAAGAGGGAGACCACCAACTACGTAGATCCAAGGAATTCAGGTATCTAACCGACGAAGGAATATAGAAGAAACTTTATGGGCACATAGACAAAAATAGAGAATGAAAATAAAATAGTGTTTAATAAATAATAATATAATAATATTAATGTAAAATAATGTAATGCATAATCTTGGGGTACCGGAAAATTTTAACTAAATTACATAGCAAAACCGGATAATAATAAAAATAATTAAATTGAACTTCACCAACATGCTACACATATAAAATTCTGACTCGAAACCGGTCGTTTCACAAATAAATAATACGATCTTTAAAGTTACTGGTAGAGCTTTTTGTTCTCAACCTTATGTTACGAGCACTCACGGGGTTCAGATACATCCATCGTGGAAAAAAACCCACACTTAATTTCGTTAGGTTTTCAATATAAAAGTAAAGCCGAATATGTTAACGAAATAATACCAATTGCTGACGCAATCTTCCGAAAATACTACTTCTGAGCTAAAACAAACAGCGTTATTGGTTGTTTGATGCACCACAATACTAACAAACCCGTCTATTAGTACATGTACTAAGCCGTTGCCACTAAGCAGACCAGACATCTAATGTTAAAATTACGATAACTTTTCTTTCCCTGTTTTGATTTTAGTGCAATGAAGCACATCTGTTCCTTCAGCATACGCACAACTTACCTATTAATTCTAACACGTGACTTACAGCGCTCCTTGAGGTAATGAAGGTAAATTTGGCCGCCAGTTTAAAAGCGGCCTAATCACTGATTTGTCAGTGTAGAAACTGACGTGCTCTGTTTGCTGAAACGCTTTTGTTTTTCTCTGCAGTTTACTTATCAAAATATAAACATATGTAAATGTGTTCACTTTTAAATTGGACCAAATTGATAGAACACTAAATTCTTGTTGTTGTGGTCTTCAGTCCGCAGACTGGTTGATGCAGGTCTCCACGCTACCCTGTCCTGTACAAGTCTCTTCATCTGACACTACGTACGGCAACCTACATATTCTGGAATCTTCCGAAATAAGAGAGATGTCATTTGTGCCACAGTGGAGTGTCGTGGAACCGTTGCTATTCACAATATACTCGTAAATAAATGACCTTGTGGATAACATCGGAAGTTCACTAAAGCTTTTTGCGGATGATGCTATAGTAATAGAGAAGTTGTAACGATGGAAAATTTATTGAAACGCAGGAGGATCTGCATCGAATTGATGCATGGTGCAAGGAATGGCAATTGAATGGAACGACCATATAAAATTAAATGCCAGATTGAGATTCATTGGAAGAATCCTAAGGAAATGCAATCCGAAAACAAAGGAAGTATTTTACAGTACTCTTGTTCCCCCACTGCTTGAATACTGCTCACCGGTGTGGGATCTGTACCAGGTGTAGTTGATAGGGGAGGTAGAGAAGATACAACGGATAGTAGAGCGCTTCGTTACAGGATCATTTAGTAAGCGTTACGGAGATTATTAATAAACTCCAGTGGATGACTCTGCAAGAGAGTCGCTCTGTAGCTCGGTACGGGCTTTTGCAAAGTTTCGAGAACATACCTTTACCGAGGAGTTTAGCAGTATATTGCTCACTCCAACGATTATCTCGCGAAGAGATCATGAAGATAAAATCAGAGAGATTAGAGCCCACACAGATGCATACCGGCACTCTTTCTTCCCACGAACAATACGTGACTGGAATAGGAAGGAGAACCGATAGTGGTACTCAAGGTACCCTCCCCCACACGCGTCGGGTGGCTTGCGGAGTATGGATGTAGAAGTAGATGTATTCGTCCCTCGGTATCCCTCTACGATTTTTACCCCAGACACTTCCCTCTAATGCCCAGGTGACGATTCCTTGATGTCTCAGAATGTGTCCAACCAATCTATCCCTTCTCTTAGTCATCAAATGCCATAAAGTCCTTTTCTCCCCAATTCGGTTAAGCACCTCCTCATTAGTGACGTGATCTACCCATCTAATCTTCATCATTCGTCTGTAGCACTACGTTTCGAAAGCTTCTGTCATATTTTTGTCTGAGTTCCTTATCGTACACGTTTCACTTCCATATAATGCTACACTAAAGACAAATGCTTTAAGAATGGAGTTCCTAACGTTTAAACGAATACTGGATGTTAACAAATTTCTCTTCTTCAGAAACTAATTTCTTTCCATAGTCATTCTGCATTTTATATATTCTTTACTTCGGCCATAAGAAGTTATCTTGCTACCCAAGTAAAAAAAACTCATCTACAACTTTGATCGTCTCATTATCTAATCTAATTCCTTCAGCAACGCCTGATTTTCTGACACTACATTCCATTACCCTCGTTTTACTCTTGTTAATGTTCATCTTATACCTTCCTTTCAAGACACTGTCCATTCCTTTTAATTGCTTTTCCAGATCCTTGATAAAATTACTATATTGTCAGCAAACCACAAGGTTCTTATTCCTTTTCCCTGGACCTTAATTCCCTCTCCAAATCTCTCCTTGCATTCCTTCACAGCTTGCTCAATGTACAGATTGAACAACATTGGGGAAAGGCTACAGCCCTGACTTAATCCCTTCCCAACCACTGGGAGTCTTTCATGCCCTTCGACTGGTTTTTGTACAGGTTGAGTGCAGGTCTTAGTTCACTATATTTTACCCCTGCCACCTTCAGAATATGAAAGAGTGTATTCCAGTTAACATTGTCAAAAGCTTTCTCCAGATCCGCTAATGCTAAAAACGTAGGTTTTCCTTTCCTTAATCTATCTTCTAAGATGAGTCTAATGTGAGTACTGCCTCACGTGTTCCTACATGTCTCCTAAATCCAAATTGATCTTCTCCAAGGTCGGATTCCACCAGTTTTTCCGTTTGTCTGTAAATAATTCTTGTTAGTATTTTTGCAACCATGACTTATTCAACTGATTAGATCAGTAATTTTCATATTTGTCTGCACTTGCTTTCTTCGAAATTGGAATAACTATATTCTTGTTGAAGTCTAAGGGTATTTCCCCTCCTCATAGCTCTTGCATACCAGGTGGAACAACTTTTTCATGACTGGCTCACCTGACGATGATAGCAGTTCAGTCGGAACATGATCTACCTCAGGGACCTTGTTTCTACTCAAATCTTTCAGTGCACTGTTAAATTCTTCTCGCAGTATCGAATTTCCTATCTCATCTTCCTCTACTTCGTCTTCCATTTCTAGAATACTGCCTTCAAGTTATTTCCTTTGTACAGGCCTTTTGTATATTCCTTCCACCTTTCAGTTTTCCCTTCTTTGCTTAGTGTTGGTTTTCCACCTGATTCCTGATATTCATACCGCTGCTTTTCTTGTTTCCAAACGTCTCTTTTTATTTTCCTGTAGGCGGTATCCATCCCCCCCCCCCCTATTTATACATTCTTCTATTTATTGCAACGCATATGTGTGGAAGACTCTTAAGGTCTCTAAGGCAGTCTTGCAATTTTAATTACTCTTGAAGTATAGGAAAGCTATTAGTTTAGCAATAATTGCAGTTTTCCATCGATAGATACGAAGTTACTAGAGAGATGAGTAGCAGATACGAAAGAGAAAAAGTTATTTACGACTTCAACAAGCTATACCCACTTAACTCACTTTAAAGATGGATATATTTACACCACAAATCACAAATATTGATGTGTATTTTCTCCAGAGCAGTACCAATTGTTTCTGATTTTCCACTACATTTACAAAAATAAATAAATAAATAAAATAAATAAATAAATAAATATAAAAATCAGAAAAAAAACCTTCATGGCCAGCGTCCAGAAAGGTAACAGCCAACAATTTTGATGATATTACCCTAATGAAGTACACAGCAGCACATGGTGAGTGTGTAATTTAAATATATGAGTATGCTGATTTTCTGTATTATCATATACTGTACAGCTCTATAATATATAAAAAAGAACATGGCGTTCAATTTGCCTCAAACATGGTGCACGTACGTTAAAGAGACTCCAGCGACATTACTTGATCGACCATGGCTGTCATGCAACCATTTCAAACCAGTAATAACAGCAGAATATTTTCACTTGAATATCCCAGTGTTCCCTGCAACAACGTTATTTCGGTGGCGAATGCTTTTGTGGCAGCTGATGCAGGCGCATTTTTATTGCAGCATTCCTTTGTCACTTTCGTCTTTGTTCTCAAATTTCTCATACCAAACGTTACATGTTTCAGTATGGCCATAAGGAAAGTTATAAACTATACCTTATTTCGGCGTGGAATTCCTTTGTGGCAGCTCACCCAGGCGAATTTTTACTACAGTATTTTGTCGTCACTTTCGTCTTTGTACTCAAATTTCGTTCACCTAAGTTCACAACCAAACCCTTCGAACGCAATTTTACAAGTTTGTCAACTTAATACATTCAGTAAACACCAGATAAATGTATACTAGACATTATGAAATCAGTTGTAATAACACATTAACAACTGATGCAAACCAATGATCAACATTGTTCGTCATAACAATTACAGATCTAGCACTGAAACGAGAATGTTGGGAGCTGAAGCTTGCATTCAGCTCGTAGCGCATTGGCTGTTAGAACAAGCCCCGCCTCTTTCTCCCAGTGCTGCCAGCTCATGGCCTATAGCTTACAGGTTTCAAAAGAAACATGTATGGGATTAAAGCGTCACAAATGGAACACGAAATGATCACTTTAAAGTTTGAGTAATAGAAAACTGAAACGTATATCTACAAAATAAAAATATTTGTAAGGGACTTATTAAGCGGCTGTAGCAATGCTTTCTGCCTATTTGTGATGTCGCAAATGAATAACCAGGGCCGGCGCAAGGCACGTGCGAAACGTGCGGCCGCACGGGGCGGCACTTACCGAGGGGTGGCAAATCTGCAATTTTTTTCTTCTTCTTTTAACTGAACATTCATGCCCAAGAGGGGATTCGAAACCAGACCTCTGAGGGAGCGGCTTCGGGAGTTGTGTCATGGCTCCACTACGACTGCTACTACTACAGTCAAACATGTCCAACACCTACAATGGCTAGAAGTATTCCGAATGAGTAAATATGCTGAGAGTAATTACAAGGGATAAAGACATTGATAGTAAGTCTGGCATAAGTTGGCGAACACACTTTATTTATGAACGAAGGGATGAGACAATAGATGACCCAGCAAAACGTTACAACATTGAATTCTACTATTAGCTTTTAGATATAGTAACCACATCTTTGGAAGAGAGATTAAATCAACTGAAATCTCTTTGTGATTACTTTGATTTTCTCTGTGATATCGGCCAGCTGAAAAATGCACCTCCTTACAGCCTGGACACAAAGTGTAGAGACCTCGCAGCGATTTTGCAAGATCATGAGTCAAGCTACATTGATGCACTGGAATTGACGGAAGAACTAAAAGTGCTTTCAACATTGTTGAAACCTGGAATAGCTCCAACAGATACAATTTTTGCCCTAATGTTAACATTGCTCTGAGAATTCTAACAGTTACGAGTGGAGAGAGGAGTTTCTCGAAACAAATTGATAGAGACATACCTCCGATAAACGATGAACGAAGCTCGTTTGGAATGATCTTGCAATAATATAGATTGAACAGGAGCTTGCAGAGGACTCAAATTACACAGATTGTGTTAAAGATATTGCACAAGCAAAAGCGAGGAAGGTTCGATTTGTCTAGTATTTTGTTAATAATTTTATATTATAATCAGTGTCTTTCTTATTTACTGTGTTGCTTCTTATCTTGTTCAACATTGAATAGTTATTGTACATATTATTGTTCAAACCAAATTATCGTTAAATTGTAAATATATATTGTTTTCCGTTGAATACATTATCTGTTCATAATCATTAAAAATGTTTATTTACGTTAACTGTTGAGTTCATGCCGCGCAGGATTAACTGAGCCGTCTAAGGCTGGCCCCGGCGGAGGTTTAAGTCCTTCCTCGGATATGGTTGTGTGTGTTTGCCCTTAGGATAATTTAGATTAATTAGTGTGCCGGCCGCGGTGGCCTAGGAGACTGAGGCGCTCCAGTCACGGTCTGCACCGACACTACGGTCGGGGGTTCGAATCCCCCCTCGGGCATGGATATTTGTGCCGTCCTTAGTCTTAGCTAGTTCATAAGCAGTTTGTAAGCTTAGGGACTGATGACCCCGTAGTTAAGTCCCATAAGTTCTACAAACATTTGAACATTTAATTAGTGTCTAAGCTTAGGGATTCATGGCCTTAGCAGTTAAGTCCCATAAGATTTCACACATATTTGAACATTTTTGTAAATTTACAAGGCTTATTAAAATTAGCTAGATTTTTTCAATCAGGTTTGACTCCGTTTTTGAGCTGGTGCCCAGCGACTGTTTTGTAAAAATCTGTAGAGAATGTCACCAATCCGTCGCAATTTTTGTTTTTATTTTGCAGATAAACATAGATTTTGAGCACAGTGTGGCTATTCTCAATGCTTTGAGTTATATTTACATCTTTCCTGTCATGCTGAACGTAACTTTCAATTTGACGGCTTAAATGTAAGGACATATTAAAAGCTTTTAGACTGGCCAGTGAGTGGTCGGAACCTAGGTAGATCTGAAAAGTCAAAAATTGCTGTTGATTGCTAACATTTTCTAAAGATTCGTTTAAATAAAATTCCACAAACGTTGTGTTTATATAAGTGGGAGGGGGGGCGGCAATTTAGCAGCTCGCACGGGGCGGCACTTGGGCTTGCGCCGGCCCTGTGAATAACAATCGGAATTAACATTCCTCACACGTCTTTCAAGAACAGCATTCCTTTTTGTAAAAGAAATCGTCGGGGTATGTGGACTTATTTCGGCAAAAAACAAAGTGGAAGACAGTAATTAATACCAAGCACAAATCAACAATACATTGACGAGGTCTACGGTGAACAATGCTGTTACGAGGTAAGGTTGATAGATAGCATAAACATTCCGTAGACACACGAACTCAGACGACTTCTGCCGATCACAGAGGGGCCACGAAATAGTGCGCGACCTGTACTGTTCACTGTATGTTTCGCAGCCAGTTTAGACCATGTACTTACATTAAAAACATCACTAATATTTTCACAGCGACACTTTCGTTGTTATTGCAAAGCTCAGCTGTTATATCTCGGACTGGAACTGTATTACTGACAGGGTTGTGACATTTAATTACCGCATTTTTTGAGAAATATACTAGCAGACTCGTCAGTTCGCAGCTTCGATAAAGTCTGGTAGATCCTGGAGCACATCTGTATCCCATAGTCAGTCTTTATTTAAAACGTGGAACTGTAAACAGGTAAAATTATATGGTGGGTGTGAAGTACCAGCTGCCAGCCGATACCCCAAATAACATGGCAGATGCCAGTTCAGTTCGCCTCAAACCTGGCGGACCTATTGCCAATCTATGAATTTTAAGATCTTTGAGCCACTCTATGAAATTTAAACTCTTTCGACAAAATGATTTTAGACAGTGATTTCTATGCATTCTGGATGTATAACTCTAGTCTCTGAGCATAGAACTGCAGCACACGATTTCGCATTTACCGCCAAGTTTTAATTTGGCAAACGAATTTACTTTAGTTATTTCGTGACAAACAATTGCTTACTTACCTATTGATTTGAAATTTATGTCATTATGCGATGTAATAGGCTGATTTGGGAGCGGAATCAGAACGTATTTTCTTTTCACTTTCTTGTAATACCTTTATTTAATACGTTATAACACGAAAACCAATAAGCGTACGATTATAACAATGTCAACGATATGAGGAAGAAAACAATGCAAAATCAATTCAATTGAAATACTTTTAATGCGCTGTCACGGTTCCACATACCGTAAATACCGATAACATTACTGCTGCGAAAGGAAATTAATATTTCGCTCATAAATTCCCAAAAGAGTCTGAAAGCGCAGGATTGCATTTGGCACAGCAGAACGAATCGCCATAGTCTAACATATACAGTGGCGTCATTCACTGTTGTATAAGTTGTTACCAACTGGTAGTAGCAACGACACTAGCGCTCCTAGCGGTGGGCAAGGCATGGAATAAGTTATGTTTGTTTATAATTATTTTTGTACGCAATTAACGAATTAGTTAGCATAATTTTTGCGTTCCAAGCATCAGTAAAATATCAAGAGACGATCATAATACGGAAATTAAATTAAAAATAGCCGAATTTAACTGTTTCAGTGGTATAAAGAACAACTTAGTCATGAACAAATACTTACGAGTATGTGTATATTTGCAGCTTATTCCGCTGAAAGTAAGTAGAATATAAACATAACAAAAACGTTTGTCATGTTTGGGGGCGATATTTTAATCAATGTATTTAAGACAAGAGCCAAAATTGCTTTTTATTTTTTATTTCTTATTAAGATTACCGGTTTCGGCAGTTTAACTGCCATCTTCGGATCTTCTGAAGAATGAAACCTAAGATTCAAAGATGGCAGTTAAACTGCCTAAACCAGTGATCTTAATAAAAAAATAAAAAGCGATCTTGGATATTATCTTCAATAAATATAAAAAAACATACATTTCCATTATGTTCAGTTCTTACTGTGACAGGTAGTTTTTTCGACGTGTATCAATTCAGTGTGAAGTATAATGATTCCTACATTTTTATGCGTCACTCGTCTTTCTTACACGCTAATATTCGTTTGAGTGTAATTACTTTAGCTCGGAAAGCCAATGTTTTGAAGATTCTTGCCGTTTATGGTTCAGCTGTAGCAACAATTGTAGAATTGGGTTTTTCTTTGTTGGAAAACAGTTTGGTTGCCCTTTTATTGTGACGTGTGAGGCTTTTCCTTCAGCTACAACTGTAGAGGCTAAATTGCTACGTTATCACATTCTATATGTGTTTCCTACGTTCCAGCCTCACCGATTTTACTGGAATTGTATTGAAGGAACATCAACGTTTGTTATTTGAAAAGCATGTCTTTCTGCCAAAGGGCAGGTCTTCAGGTGTTTCCTAGTCATTTTTTATTTTTTCATAGAAAATGAAATTATTCAGAAGAAATCTGTAGGTTTTGAGAAAATTATAAATAAACTGTCTTATAATGTACCGTTTCGTACCTTGTCAGGGATCTTAGGAAACCTAAGAAATGCAAATGTGGAGCTATTTTTATATTATTTCCTATTTTTATGCCACTACATCCATTCCGTAGTATAAAAGGTATGTTGAAATCAATATAAACGATGCTATTTTGCACTCCTGCTATATCGTAGGTTGCCAGGCACTTCGAGCGCTGCTGTCACACTGTATATAAAAAATCTGAGGGAGTGTCGTGACTGTATATATTAGACTGTGGAATCGCTCTCTGCTATTTCTGGTTGTAGGGCTACTTGAAGGACAGGTTTGATCAGGTGAACATATACATGTGTGAAGGTCTGAAGTGCACCAGACACCACTCCAATATTATAAGTATTTACACATGAAGACGGCATTGGCTTCAATTATGTGCCAGAAAGAGGTGACACCACACCCATATAATAAGCATTTACACGCAAAGATGGCGTTGGCTTCAATTATGTGTCAGAAAGAACTGACTCCAGACCAATGTAATAAATATTTACATGCGAAGACGGCGTTGGCTTCAGTTATGTGTCAGAAAGAACAAATTCAAATGTTCAAATGTTTGTTGAGTCTATGGGACTTAACTACGGGGTCATCAGTCCCTAAACCTACAAACTACTTATGAACTACTTACAACTAAGGACGGCACAAATATCCATGCCCGAGGGGGGATTCGAACCCCCGACCGTAGTGGCCGTGCGGACCGTGACTGGAGCGCCTCAATCCCCTCGGCCACCGCGGCCGGCCAGAAAGAACAGACACCACACACCAATATAATACGTATTTACACTAGAAGACGGCGTTGGCTTCAATTAAGTATCAGAAACAACAGACACCACACCAATATAATAAGTATTTACACACGAAGACGGCGTTGGCTTCAATTATGTGTCAGAAAGAACAGACACCACACCAATATAATTAGATCAATGGTGTTTGATGCTTGTGTCTATGTCGGGTGTCAGTAAAGTGTATTTGACGGAAACAAGCTGAGAAATATTTAAAAAACCTGTTTGGTATTACACGTTATTATTATATTGTGAACTAGCTGAACTCCCGCTGCTTCGCATACGTAGGCTGGTTGGTCTGCACCAGTTGTTTCATTTTAATCCTGATGAAGAATCCATATCTTAACTTTCGTGGTTGTAGCTCGAAATTTGAGTTAACAGCACCATATTATTGAAAATCAAGTTTTTCATCTCGTATTTCACCCCCTTATTGGTCGAAATTCCAAAAATACCGAAACACATGTCTTTTAAATTTGAACCCCAAATCCAAATCCGAAAATTTGTAATTTTAACTTCAAAATTGCCTAAATAGCAACAGATTATCGTAAAACAACCCCTCTCCAATTTAACCCCCTAGATGGTTGAATTTCGAAAAAATAACGAAACACGTATTTTTTAAAATCATAACGAACAAGACAAATACCAATTTTTGTAGCTATAGCTTCAAAATTGTCTTGGCAACAGAGTGTTTTCTAAAATAATTTTGATCCCCTCTTTTACCCCCTTAGTTGTTGAATTTCCAAAAATACCGAAACACGTGTCTTTTTAATCATGATCAAGAGTCCATATCCTAAGTTTCGTAGTTATAGCTTGAATTTTGAGTTAACAGCAACATATTTTTGAAAATCAATTTTTTGTGTCCTCTATTTACCCCCTTATTGGTTGAATTTCAAAAAATACCGAAAAACGTGTCTTTTAAATTCGAACCCCGAATCCCAATCCGAAAATTTGTAGTTCTAATTTCAAAACTGTCTAAATAGCAACATATTTTCGAAAAACACCCCCTCGCCAATTTAACGTTGATGGTTGAATTTCCAAAAATACCGCAAGACGTATTTTTTACGTGTAACCAACTATACAAATATCAATTTTTGCAGCTCTAGATTCGAAATTGTATCAGTAGCAACGTGTTTCCAAAAAGAATTTTTGATTCTCTATTTAACACTCTTACTTGTTGAATTTCAAAAAATACTAAAAATCTTGGATTTTTAATCCTGACCAAGATTCCATATGCGAAGTTTCGTAGTTGTAGCTTAAAAGTTGAGGTAATAGCAACATATTTTTGTAAATCAATTTTTTGCGTCACCTATTTTACCCACTTATTGGTTGAATTTCAAAAAATGCCGAAACAAGTGTCTTTTAAATTCGAACCCTGAATTAAAATCCGAAATTTTGTAGTTCTAGCTTCAAAATTGCCTAAATAGCTACGTATTTTCAAAAAACGTTTCATCCCCTATTTCACCCCCTTACGGACGGAGTATCGAAAAATCGCTTCTTAAATGACGCCTACAGAGTAAGATCAACACCCTCCACAAATTTCAAGTTTCTATCTTCAGTTGTTTGGGCTGGGCGATGATGAGTCAGTTAGTCAGTCAATCAGTCAGTCAGTCAATCGGGACACTTCCTTTATAGAGATAACCGTGGAAGAGACGTATTATGAGGAATGAATGAAACTGTAAGTCAAACGCCTTTTCACGTCAAATGCTAGAAATGTAGATTTGGCTTTTCTCAATCTATCTGTAAGTCGTAGGGTGAGTATTGCCTCCTGTGTTCCTACATTTCTCCTGAATCCGAACTGACCTTCCCCGACATCAATATCTATCAGCCTTTCCAAACTGTAAATAATTCGTGCTGTCAGTGTGATGGAGGTTATGGAGCAAAAGGTTTTCTGCGTTTTGAGTCCGCAAAAAATGAATCGTAAATAATAGTGCAACTCGCATTCCATAGCAAATTAAGTATTCAGTTTCCGACGGATTTAAGAAAGTTCTATTTGTAATACGGTTAAGTCCAATAATAGAGCCAGTAGAGAATTTGGAATACCCCAACATATGTACGGAAATTGATGAGACCCCATTTGCTGTACCAGCTCTACCGATTAAACTTGTGCAGGGTCTCAACCCCAATGACAAAGAGAAACGTTTCACACTTTGTGGTTATGTGCTAGGAAAGCTGGAGTCTCGCGTTTCTACAGCGTGTAATATCTGGCGATGAAGCGGCGTTCCACCATGGTGGAAAAGTGGACAGAGACAATGGTCACATATTGGGTTTGGAAAATACACATTTATCACTGCAACACGAAAGAGACCCACCAAAGATCAACATATTCTGTGCCGTATCACATATAAAGGTTTATAGACTATTTTTCTTTGTGGAGAAAAACTGTAATGGAAATCACATACCTGGGCATCTTGGGACAGTTGCTGTTGCCTCAAGTTATGGAAGATTCCCAGAACTTCATTTTCCAGCAGGATGGAGCTCTGCCTCATTGACACATCATGTACGAGGTCTTTTCAGTGACTCCCTTCCTCAGTGCTGGAGTGGTCACAAGGAACTTGAGGACCTGACTCTGCACTTCTGGCCAACGGGATCTCCTGCTCTCACACCCTGTGAATTTTCCTTTATGTGGTTATGTGAGGGAAGCTGCTTACGTCCTGCGTCAACCAATCACTCTGCACGATCTGTGGAACCGTATCAATACTCCCGTGCACTCAGTAACAGCAGATATGCTTTCGCGTTTGTGGGCCGAGTTTGGCTATCACATCGACGTTTGCCGTGCAGCCAACGGTGGCTACATTCAACTTCATAACGTTAATCACATTTATAATTATTAAAAAGTAAGTAATTATCTCAAGCCGCGGTGGAGTAGCCGAGCGGTCTAAAGCACCTCGCTGCGGAGCGCGCGGTTGCTCGCCGTCGGAGGTTCGAGTCCTCCCTGGGGCATGGGTGTATGTGTTGTCCTTAGGTTAGTTTACCTTAGTTTAAGTAGTTTGTAAGCTACGGACTAATAACCTAGCAGTTTGGTCCGATAAATTTACAAACATTTGAACATTTGAATTAACTCAAATTATTAAATTGTTTCAAACATCATGAATAAAACTTTGAAACTTGCTGTATTCATTGGTATAAAGCTTGTTCATTCGGGATTTGTTCTTGAATGTAACGAAGTTTTGAAAATATGTGGGCTGTTCAGTAAAGAATGATCATAATTTCTTTTGACGACATACCTTTACTCATTCTCATAATTCTGATGGTCCTTCTCAAAATAGTCTCCCATAAATGCAATGCACATGTTCTAGCGTTTCTGCCAGTCATCAAATACATAATGGAAACCATTTCTTGAGAGGTCTTTCAAAATCGCCTGCACAGCCTTCACCACTGCTTCGGATGATGGATATCGGTTCCTTCGAGTTAGGGGATAGAAAAATAGTCACATGGAGCTAAATCCGGACTATAGGGTGGGTGAGAGATGCACTTCACGTTGATTTTTTCAGATATTCAGCAACAACATTGGCAATATGCGGCCGCGCATTCTCCTGGTGCAGCTCGAGTCTTATTTAATGTTTTGCGCCTGATATTGACTTGCAATGTTTTCAGGACGTCCCTGTGGAATTGTTCAGTTACTGACGAGTGTGCAGGTACGACATGCTGATAAACCATTCCATGAACATCAAAGAATGAGATTACCATAACTTTCCAAGCAGCTTTTTTGGAGGGTTGATGATGAAGGATGTTTCCTCACTGGGCTTTGCTGTTTGCTTTCAGGGTCGAAATGATGTAGCCACTTTCATTATCACTGACTACATTTGATAGAAACTCCAGGTCTTTCTCTAACACCAACTTAACTGCATGCAGACCTGCACGCAAAAGTTCTTTTGTACGGGAATCAACAGTCTTGGAACCCATCACGCACAAACACGTCTCATGTTTCTGTCAGCAACGTGAGGGTGGCAGTTAATGAAATGTTCATTATTTCAGAAAGTGATCTTAGGGTAATCCCACGATCCACTTTCACAATGACAGCAGCAATATTGATCTTTTTTTCCGTCATAGCAGTAATTGGAGCACAGGGTCAACCTTACTTTGAAATTGTCTGCCTCTTTAAACTACATTCGAAACGTGCTGTAGGGAAGAACAGACTCTCCTCTTATGCCTCCTGTAACATTTTATAGGCCCCAGCTGAAGATTTCTTGAAACGAAAGCAGAATTTCACAACCGCGTATTGTTCCTACCGTGTTACCTCCGTTGCAGCGGTATGTGATACTGAACATGGCTGACCTTACCTGCCTCTCACATGTGGGAACCGGGAGTCCCAACAGTGAAACCGCGTGATTGTTTCACATTCAACTAACATAATAACGTAAGATTAAATTTTAATGAGGGAAATTGACAGTAAAAAATTATGAGCATTCCTTGTTGAACAGCTCTCTTAGGTCCAACATTTACAATAACCCTGTATATATAGATTTAACGCTTTAATGTGTGACTTTTTATTTGAAGCTATAAAAACTACCGCAAAATATATTGAAAAAAGAAAAATCCTTAAAATTGTTGTGAACTACTAGCAACAAAGTTCATAGCTGGTCAGCTAGATCGTGCTTCTATGATGTACCAGATGCAGTAAATGTCTCTATTATGCCACTAATCTATCCAGAAAGTAACTCATAATGCAACAGTAGTATTTGATTGACTAATTTTACGAAAAATGTTCAAATGTTTGTAGAGCTTACTACGGGGTCATCAGTTCCTAAACTTACAAACTACTTATGAACTACCTTATACTAAGGACGGCAGAAATATCCATGCCCGAGGGGGAATTCGAACCCCCGACCGTAGTGGCCGTGCAGACTGTGACTGGCGCGCCGCAGAACGCTCGGCAACTGCGGCCGGCCTAATTTTACGCCGCGGCGGATTAGCCGTGCGCACTGGGGCACCGTGCTGCGGTGCGCGCGGCCGTTCGCCGTCGGGGGTTCGAGTCCCTCCTCGGGCATGGGTGTTCGTGTTGTCCTCAGGTTAGTTTACCTTAGGTTAAGTAGTTTGTAAGCTACGGACTAATAACCTAGCAGTTGAGTCAGATAGATTTACAAACATTTGAACATTTGACTACTTTTACATGGCAAAGGAGGAATACTAAAGTAAACAAACTCACGTGTTAGGAGTAATTCAATGCAGCTAACTGTCGAACTGATTCAGTACCACTCTGCAATTTATAGTTTCTAGGATAAATGTTCAAATGTTTGTATAGCTTATGGGACTTAACTACGGGGTCATCAGTCCCTAAACTTACAAACTACTTATGAACTAACTAATACTAAGGACGGCACAAATATCCATGCCCGAAGGGGGATTCAAACCCCCTACCGTAGTGGCCGTACAGAGCGTGACTGGAGCGCCTCAGTCCCCTCGGCTACCGCGGCCGGCGTTTCTAGGGCAAGCCACTAGCATGTGTAACATTATGTATAGAAGCAGCTACAAGTGAACTATGCGTTAAAGGTTTAACGATAACTTGGATACGTAACTGGGCCGGGAATTTCGTTACATGATTTGTAGAAGAACAAATATAAATCGAAGCTGTTTAGAATAAAAACTGATTACTAGTGCTGTCGTCTCATTACTTGTTTTTCTGCGACACTAGGTACGTAAATGCTTATGTAAACATCTATAGCTCGTGGGACAAAAAAGCTGGTTAACTCCGACAGTACGTATTAGTTGATAATCCATTAATATAATTTACTTCCACTCTTTTGTCAATGGTTACGCTGGACCTGTTTTTGATTGACGTGGTCCCATTAGGTAATGGCATTGATTTATAGGGGACCAACCACACGACGGTAACGAAGCAAGTTGTATTGCAAGTCCACAGTGGGTCAAGCACAGCGATGGCGCTGCCGCCGCGCCCTCTCCTGCGTGTAGGAGTGGCAGCGGGTTTGCATCCGGTGCTGGCGCTGTCTGCCCTGTCCGGGGTGTCACCGTGGTCGCCTCGAGGGTCTGTGCTCGCTGCCTTATACCGCGTCTACAGCCTCGCCGTCTTGGCACTGGTCTTCTATGTAGGCTACCGTGGGCTCCAACATATACATCAATTAAGTGACGACTTATCAGTGCAGTGGTTCCTACCATTTTCAGTCGTCTATGTGCTGAGTACCGTTACCACACCCGCTGTAATGCTGCACTCCTGGAACCGAAGTAGGATAACATTTGACGAACTAATCGAACATATTCACGTACCAGAAACCATGTTTGGGTGTGCCAAGCGTTCTGGTGACGAGAAACTGAAGATCTTCCTCATTATTGTGTCATATATTATTTTCTTTGTAACAGTTGTTAGTATCGGTTTCTATTTCACGGTACAGAATTTCTTTCTCGCAGCCTACTTGGTGGACAGTTTCGTAACGTTTCTGGTCACGCTGCAGTTTTTGGCACTTTGTGTCGTCGTCCGCACAAACCTGAGATCGCTTAACTGCGCACTATTGGCAGAGTTCCGCTGCGAATCTCTACAGCGTGGGCGGCTGGGCTTGTTGAGTATGTTGAGAAGATCTGTACCCAGCTCTGTTACTAATATCAACCAGTTCCAATCCACACTGGGACTGCTACCAGCTTCACGGAAGCGACTACTAGAGATTCAACTTCACCACACGAAACTAAGCTTTGTGACCTCCTATTTGAACGACGACTACGCAGTAGTAATTGTTGCATTTATAGTACAGAATTTTATAACGACAGTAACATTTCTGTACTTATTTATTGCTCTGTTTATACTGCAAATGGATAATGGGGCAGTTTCAATTACATTTGCCTCATGCAATTTCATAGTACTAATTCTACAAGTAGCTACCTTAGTTGTTACCTGCCAATTGACTTCATCAGAAGCAAATACGACAGCTACATTCGCTGAAGCACTACTGGCGTGGAACGTGGCAGGTTTGTAGTCGTTCATATCACTATTGTAACTCTACTTTTGTAAAAGTTGGTGATGGAGAGGAGTAACGTGTCGTAAGAAAATTGAATACAAAAAAGAACAGATTATAAAATCTGAAGCCAGAATTGATCCGCTGACTAACGTTCATATTGTTAAACTGTTCTCGAATTTATGGCTTCATATACACGAGTGACTCTCTCCGAAAATGAAACTGTCTACTGCCGCTAGTGTTGTAATCGTAGGAAAATATGTCGGTGATTATCTCGGACCATCTTTTATGAAATGCAGATTAATTAATTTTATCCTGTACAATTTAAATCACAATTGTTTTGGATAACAGATAAAATTGGCAAATTTTATACAATTTTTGGTAGGAGATATTTATAAATTGTAAGTTTTCATCCAAATTCATACAACTTATTAACGGAGCTATGCAAGACTGCCTCTATATTTTGTTATACGTTTATATCATGTGGCTACAGTGTAACACTTAGAGGACAGTTCCTTTTTAGATGTATACCTTGACAGATTTTATTGTTTCACTTTTTTATGAGGTCATCAATATAGAATCGGTGTCATATACATCCCTGTCTGATCTTGATTTAATCTGTTTCAGAATTGCCTATATTTATAATTATTTTAGTGTCACACACTTCGATTATCTGTACAAGAACGTGGGGTATCATCGATTTTCTATTATTATCGATAGTCAAAGTCAATTAAAGCAATATCTGTTTCCAAATTGAATTCTTCTTTTCTGAAATTCTTTTGATGCAAAAAATATTAAATAAACAAAATTAAATTAAAATAATAGACCTATCCGCAACGTGTTTTGTTCTTCTCCGAAACATGATCTGTTATTATTTTCAAGTGGTTGTTTATTATTTTTGAGTAAACTTTGTTCGTGAATGTTATATCCTTGTAACTGTCAAATGTATTTCTTTAGCCCTTTTTAAAAATAGGAATTACTTCGGTAATTTTACAATCATTGGGAATTTCATAACTTCGGCAGCATTCATTAAATAGGTGTAAAAGTCTTTATTCGTGAAGTGTCCTTCCATATTTGACAAATTCAGCTTTTATTCCGATTGTAGCATAGCTAGTAGAATTTTTCAAAGTTTTTTTTTTTAGACCCTGTTGAATCTCATCTACAATTACTGGAGTCATCTGTCTTGTTGTAGTAAAGTGTTACTTGTTCTGTATTTATTACAGCGGTTTCACAATACCATAACTTCGTATACGTATGTATCCACTTCTTTCCGTTATTTACATTAATTGTAGTATTATCTTTTTCTCACTGATTTAATTTCTGTAACATTCTATATGGCCGGCCGCGGTGGCCGAGGGGACTGAGGCGTTCCAGTCACGGTCTGCGCGGCCACTGCGGTCGGGGGTTCGAATCCCCCCTCGGACATGGATATTTTTTAGTGTTAGTTAGTTCGTAAGTAGTTTATAAGTTTAGGCACTGATGACCCCGCAGTTAAGTCCCATGAGCTATACAAACATTTGAACATTCTATATAATTTTGTATAAAAACACAGGACGCGTAATATGTAATGTGTGTTTCCCTTCAGGAATAATTGCTAGTGATTAACGAATTTTTAATTCTCCGATATAAACGGACGTTAAACTGCAATTAATGCGAGCTCCCGTCATTACTGGAACAAAATAAAATGGCCTAACACAACAACAAATAGTTAACCTTCAGGCGAGCGCGCGGGTAAGACTCACGCCAGCAGGCACGCGCATTTTGCCCGCTTACGAGTTCGTTCTCTTTTCGTGTATATAAATGCGTGTTTGTATTAATTATCGTTTTTAAATAAATACATTAGGAAGACACATGGTACATTATGCAGTTTTTAAAGTTTTTATTTATAATTTTCGCTTTGTATAAACAAGTTTTGGCTATCGAAAGACATTAGCTCCTGTGTTCTCTCAATTTGATGTCTCTTAGCCCTGAGTGCTTCATTCAACGAAGTCGCCCATTTCCTGTTGATGTGAAGGGATATGAAGTTCCCCTTTCTTTCTCTAAGTACGTACTAGAAATGAATTTCTTTTTAAAATAAAAATAAATGGCAAATTAAGCTCATGGTTCAGGATAGTTTCAGGGGAAAGACAAGGCTGTAACCTGTCACCACTGTTGTTCATACTATTCATGGATCATATGTTGAAAACAGTAGAGTGGCAGGGTGGGGATTAAAATAGGTGCAAACAAAATAAGCAGTCTCGAATATGCGGACGACTTAGTTGTAATGGCCGATTCATTTGAAAGGATGCAAACTAATATTTCAGAGCTCGATCAGAGGTACAAGGATTATGATATGAAGATCAGCATCTCCAAAACGAAAGTAATGTCAGTGGGAAAGAGATTTAAGCAGATTGACTGCCAAATAGGAGGAACAAAATTAGAGCAGGTAGACAGCTTCAAGTACCTAGGATGTATTTTCTCACAGGATGGCAACATAGTGAAAGAACTGGAATCGAGGTGCAGCAAAGCTAATGCAGTGAGTGCTCAGCTAAGATCTACTCTCTTCTGCAACAAGAAATGGGACACTAATAGGTAAATTAACGGCGACAAACCTTTAATATTGGATGCCGCACACCCCTTGGTTTCTGCATTCGTCTTTCCTCGTCGTTTGTTCGTTCTTTGGTTTCTTTCCCCTCTCATATTGTTGTTATTTGTAGCGTCGTGATATAATTCGCAAACCTTGTCCTATAGTTAGCATCCTTCACCAAAATTTGGGCTTGTGTGGCGAGGTACACTCTGTAGCCTGAGTATGAGGCGCTGTCTTGTGCACTAGTACAGTGTATGTCCTACTAACAAAGTCCACGTGTTTTTCTTGATGATCGGGTAATAACTTCTGTCAAGTTTCAGTAACGAGAAGAGAGAAATGTGTTGCAGTGCTGTTCTGCAAATTGAAACCAGTTTTTTTCCTGTGCCATTTCCATATCACCACTTGGTTACCCGCGCTCGTCTCCCGTCTGTCTCAAACTTCCACAAGTCGCACGTTGCGGCTGTAGCACCCCCTATGGTCCATGTCTTACACTCGCCATTACGGATTCCCGTGCGAGGTCGTACGTAAGACCAAATGTGCGATGAAGAAAATGAACAAAACGTCTTCCTGTGTGAATAATATTACTATATATTATTATTTTAATGTTCCGGCGCTTGACCTATCGTCATTTGCCTTCTTGATCCCCAATACAATGTTGTTAAGTATAATTACAATTGTAAAATTCTGAACACTCTTTTAAATGATCACTGTTCATTATGGTACCACTACTGTGACACAGAGCACATTCTGGAGACTGCAGGATGGTGATATTGTGCAATTGGCGGCCAAACAGTCATGTCCAGTAGTCAGGAGGAATGTTGCTACTGCCTCT
Source organism: Locusta migratoria (assembly GCA_026315105.1). Lineage (NCBI taxonomy): Eukaryota > Metazoa > Arthropoda > Insecta > Orthoptera > Acrididae > Locusta > Locusta migratoria. The sequence continues at coordinate 282,805,234 of CM048745.1, read as the reverse complement.
CTTCTTGGTCCATCTGGTATTAGTTGGTTATCCAAGAGGGTTTACCAGGTCTTCACCTCACATGAGATTTTCTTGATACTTCTCAATTAATGTCGTGGGAAAGGCGAACCAGAGACTGCGTTTCATTGGTAGAACCCTTAAAAGATGTAACAGAACCATTAAAGAAACTGCATACACTACGCTTGTCTGTCCTTTTTTGGAGTATTGCTGCCCAGTGTGGGATCCTTATCAGGTTGGTTTGACGGAGGACATCGAAAGAGTCCGAAGAAGAGCAGCTCGTTTCGTATTGTCACGATACAGGGGATACAGCGTCACGGAAGTGATACAGGGTCTGGGATGGGAATAATTACAACAACGGCGCTTATCGCTGCTGCGTGGGCTACTTACGAAACTCCAGTCGCCAACATTCTCCTCCGGATGCGAAATTATATTGATGACTCCCACTTACATAGGTAGAAATGATCATCAGAATAAAATACGAGAAATCAGATCTCGAACGGAGAGATTCAGGTGTTCTTTCTTCCCGTGCGCTATTCGAGAATGGAATGGGAGATAAATAGTATAATGGTGGAATGAAACTTTCACTCTGCAGCGGAGTGTGCGCTGATATGAAACTTCCTGGCAGATTAAAATTGTGTGCCGGAACCGGGACTCGAACCTGGGACCTTTGCCTTTCGCGGTCAAGCGCTCTACCGACTGAGCTACCCCGACACGACTCACGATGCCGCCTCACAACTTTACTTCCGCCAGTACCTCGCCTCTCACTTTCCAAACTTCACAGAAGCTCTCTTGCAAACACGCAAGACTAGCACTCCTGGAAGAAAGGATATGGTGGAGACATGGCTTAGCCACAGCCTAAGGGATGTTTCCAGAATGAAACTTTCACTCTGCAGCGGAGTGTGCGCTGATATGAAACTTCCTGGCAGATTAAAATTGTGTGCCGGAACCGGGACCTTTGCCTTTCGCGGGCAAGCGCTCTACCGACTGAGCTACCCCGACACGACTCACGATGCCGCCTCACAACTTTACTTCCGCCAGTACCTCGCCTCCCACTTTCCAAACTTCACAGAAGCTCTCTTGCAAACACGCAAGACTAGCACTCCTGGAAGAAAGGATATGGTGGAGACATGGCTTAGCCACAGCCTAAGGGATGTTTCCAGAATGAAACTTTCACTCTGCAGCGGAGTGTGCGCTGATATGAAACTTCCTGGCAGATTAAAATTGTGTGCCGGAACCGGGACCTTTGCCTTTCGCGGGCAAGCGCTCTACCGACTGAGCTACCCCGACACGACTCACGATGCCGCCTCACAACTTTACTTCCGCCAGTACCTCGCCTCCCACTTTCCAAACTTCACAGAAGCTCTCTTGCAAACACGCAAGACTAGCACTCCTGGAAGAAAGGATATGGTGGAAGAAAGGCAAAGGTCCCAGGTTCGAGTCCCGGTTCCGGCACACAATTTTAATCTGCCAGGAAGTTTCAGTATAATGGTGGTTCGATTAACCCTCTGCCAGGCACTTAAATGTGATTTGTAGAGTATCCCATGTAGATGTAGATGTAGATTCTTTAAATATGTTGTTAATGAAGCGTTTTACTGCAGGATAGTTTTTCCATTTTGTTTAATTTTTGTGCCCTTTTTGGCTAGAAAATCAGCTTTCTCATTACCACCTATGTCACAGTGAGATGGCATCCACTGAATCGCAATTTTCTTGTTATTTTGTTGTAAGGACTTAACTGTTTGACTTGAGCAATTTTTGGATCTCTTAAGTTAACAATTGCTGATGTTGCTGCTTTGGAGTCACAGAATATGATTGCTTTCTGAAATGTGTGGAAATAGCTATTTAGCTGATTTATTGCATTTCTGATGGCTTCAACTTCACTTTCAAAATTAGAGTGGTGTGATCCTAAAGTTTGAGAAAAACAGAAAATTTTGCTGCATATTACTACGTTTCCTTCATCATGCATTAATGATCCATTTGTGTAGAGGTGTAGCCACTGATCTACACAGGTGGGTCATTAATGCATGATGAAAGAAACGTTGTTGTAGGAATATACAGCAAAATTTTAAATACTTATTACAGATCCGAGTTGTGTGTGTTATTTCGGACATATCCACACCAATCTATAATAAGTAATTACACGCGAAGACGGCGTTTGGTTCATTTACTTCACCACAGTTGTGGTTATATGTTCTACCTCACACGGGAATCCGTAATGGCGAGTGTAAGAGGGCATCTGAAAGAACAGACAAGACACCAATCTATAATAAATACTGATTTCATGATTTTCGTCACTTCACATGGGGCTCTATTTTCAATCCCGTGAACTTCGTACAACGTGTTATGTCCCATATAAATTAGGCTGCGATACCTCCGCTCCTTCTTGGTGATATATAGGGTGTTACAAAAAGGTACGGCCAAACTTTCAGGAAACATTCCTCACACACAAAGAAAGAAAATATGTTATGTGGACATGTGTCCGGAAACACTTAATTTCCATGTTAGAGCTCATTTTAGTATTTTTCTTGAAATGTAAATTGAAATAATTCGTGCAGACAATTGTCAAAATACCCAATACTTCCTCGATCCACCGCCAGTTGGCCCAATTGAAGCAAGGCAATGTTGCCTCCAGTGCTTGTGTTGACATGCGAGTCATTGCTCTACAGTACTAGCATCAAGCACATCAGTACGTAGCATCAACTGGTTAGTGTTCATCACGAACGTGGTTTTGCAGTCAGTGCAATGTTTACAAATGCGGAGTTGGTAGATGCCCATATGATGTATGTATTAGCACGGGGCAATAGCCGTGGCGCGGTATATTTGTATCGAGACAGATTTCCAGAACGAAGGTGTCCCGACAGTAAGACGTTCGAAGCAATTGATCGGCGTCTTAGGAGCACGGAACATTCCAGCCTATGACTCGCGACTGGACAAGATCTAGAACGACGAGGACACCTACAATGGACGAGGCAATTCTTCGTACAGTTGACGATAACCCTAATGTCTGCGTCAGAGAAGTTGTTGCTGTACAAGGTAACGTTGACCACGTCACTATATGGAGAGTGCTACGGGAAAACCAGTTGTTTCCGTTCCATGTACAGCGTGTGCAGGCACTATCAACAGCTGATTGGCCTCCAAGGGTACACTTCTGCAAATGGTTCATCCAACAATGTGTCACTCCTCATTTCAGTGCAAATCTTCTATTTACGGATGAGGCTTCATTCCAACATGATCAAATTGTAAATTTTCACAATCAACATGAGTGGGCTGACGAGAATCCGCACGTAATTGTGCAATCACGTCATCAACACAGATCGTCTGTGAACGTTTGGGCAGGAATTGTTGGTGATGTCTTGATTAGGCCTCATGTTCTTCCACCTACGCTCACTGGAACACGTTATCATGATTTCATACGGAATACTCTACCTATGCTGCTAGAACATGTGCCTTTACAAGTACGACACAACATGTGGTTCATGCACGATGGAGCTCCTGCACATTTCAGTCGACGTGTTCGTATGCTACTCAACAACAGATTCGGTGACCGATGGTTGGTAGAGGCGGACCAATTCCATGGCCTCCACGCTCTCCTGACCTCAACCCTCTTGACTTTCATTTATGGGTGCATTTGAAAGCTCTTGTCTACGCAACCCCGGTACCAAATGTAGAGACTCTTCGTGCTCGTATTGTGGACGACTGTGATACAATACGCCATTCGCCAGGGCTGCATCAGCGCATCAGGAATTCCATGCGTTGAAGGGTGGATCATGTATCCTCGCTAACGGAGGACATTTTGAACATTTCCTATTACAAAGTGTTTCAAGTCTCGCTGGTACGTTCTTACTGTGTGTTTCCATTCCATGATTAATATGATTTCAAGAGAAGTGATAAAATGAGCTCTAACGTGGAAATTAAGCGTTCCCGGACACATTTCTCCCTTTGTGTGTGAGGAATGTTTCCTGAAAGTTTGGCCGTACCTTTTTGTAACACCCTGTATTTTGGATTGTCAACAGTATATGCGAGCCACACCTAGGACAATTGAGTGTTGAAGACTTTGGATACTCACGTGAACTGCAGTACAAAGCAGGTTTTTTTTTGTCTCATTCTCGACTTTGGCGACGGTATATAATGTCTTCCTGTTGCCAAAAGAGTATTGACAAAGAGATTACTGTTAAAGACTTGAGTTATAAAATCATCCATTGTACAGTAGTTTGTAGAATGAGATCACCACGGTGAGTGTCATTTCTTTCTGCGCAGGTGGTGGCAGTGAAGACGTTTCTCAGCAGCTGCGCCACCTGTCTCAGCAGGTGCGCCACAGCCCCGTCTCGTTCAGCGCGTGTTCCCTGTTCAGCGTGGACGGCCGGCTGCTGACGGGATACGTGGCTGCCGTCGTCACCTACACCATCATACTCGTGCAGTTCACTGCAGGCGGTTGTTGACATTGCTCATATTTAACCCTTTCCAACCCAAATTTTATTAATTTGCGAACAAAAGTATTTCTTTGCATATTTATATTCATAATGATCGGAATAATATATATATTTTGAAATTTTTAAGGTTCTTTTAGTTTTTGGAGGTAAATTTGGGAAGACCTTATATGAAAACATTGTGCTGGATATATTTATCTTACTGTATCTGTTTAATACTACTTTAGACGTTTTACAATAACTTATTAATGAAATTTTAAAATTATTTTGTTTCCTTTGCCTTGATATTTTGAAAGTCTTACTGTTTGTATTCTAACTTAGACATTAAGCAACAATACATATTTTGTCATTGCAGTGTAGTCTAATGCTTCTGTGTTTCCTCGAAGTAATGGTAGCAAAGATACCCGCAATGAATTTTTGGAAAGTCCTGCAGTGTTTTCTATAAACTTTGGTCAAATGATGGGCCGAGAGTAATTGATAAAGATGATTATGCCATATGGCAACATGGGGCTGGAAAGGGTTAAGGCAACAGTGCTTGTATAGAAGAATCATCTGTTTTGACATTCACTTTATGTTACCTATCTAGGAAGGAATAAAGCCAAATCTAACAGTTAATCGCTTTGCTGAGACATTTATTTCTGAAATGATAAGAGTTCACATTCAAATTCAGTTAGCTGTGATTTTAGGCATGTATTGGGATTATTCTTTAACCAGGGTACGGTATAGTCAATGATTTCATGTCTGTTGTCAGTATGTGCTAGTACTCACACTTTCTGAGCGGCCAAAGCTTTGTTTCCCTCAAATTATCTAAATTAATTATTACAGCATGGTAAGAACTTCAAAGATATCTGTATTTGAAATGTTCGAGTGCAGAATACCGAATTTAGAGGTCTTAATTTCCGTTACTATTTGAGCAACGATCAGAAGGTGAAGAGTTTTTGGTTTAGCCCAAATCAGCGAAAACTTGAATAGCCATTATAACATATGTCTTATTGTACCTATGTTACTTATTAATAAGATTGAGGTCACAGATAATAATGTAACAAGCATGATTGCAGGTACACATAGATCGTAAAAATGGCAAAAATGGCAGGAGGCTGCCCATAATGAAGAAATCAATGAAAACAGGCTTAGTTGATGGCGTCATGTCAAAGTCATGGGAGAAGCAAGGTTACCTACGAGACATGTGGGTTTGGTAGTAGATGATTGGAATAGTCGAGGTAGACCAAGGAGAAAGTACCTGGATTCGTCAAGAATGGTTTTAAAGAGCCACTGATATCATACTGGTACTGAATAGGGAATCATAGAGCAATTTTATATGGCGGGCTATAATCCAGACTGAACGCTGAAAGTCATAATAAGTCTTAGCAGATGATGATGATGATGAATGGTAGTCGAGATACGACAGTTTAAAATCACGTTAAATTTAGAATGTCGTTGAACAAGGAACCAGAGGTGGTGCACAGAACAATTGTGCGAATCGATTAAGATGTCAGTTGGGTCGAAATTAAAATTCATTTAATTGTACCATTTTAATGTGTACCATTCGGATATTATTTTACATTAAAAAAAACTAGTTTTGAATTGCGTCATTTCTGCACTTTAAGCTTGTAGGAATCATTTCAAACTATGCATAAAATTTGACCAACAGATTGTAGTGTAACATTGTACACTACTGGTTCTTAGCTCGACCCAAGATATTCAAATAGTTTATATTTATAAGGGGTTTGACACTGTGTGACCAAATACTGCCAGACGTAATTTATTTCCGCAGGTTTTGGCGGGTGAATTTGTGCTCACTGCTAAGGAGTAAAACAACTGTACAGTGCCAAGGAAGAGAGAAGACTAAGGTCATCTGTAATTGATTGTCTGTTGTTTTTTATTATATGGAGCAATTGTTATTATTGATTGAGATTTCATTCAGTACCCATCATGATTAAATATGTAAGCCTGATGTAGTAGTTAGTGAACAATGGAATGGAGTTCTTGTGTTATTGGAAAGAAGAGTTTATCTTTCGCCAGTATAGATGTGGAAGAAATTTCCAGGTGTTATGATGATTATGTCAAGCAGCTTCGGTGACTAGTTTGATTCATAACGACTATTTCCTTTAACTCAAGGCACGGACTAGCTGGACCTTGTGGAAGGAACATCCTGAACTGTACATATTCGTATCAAGGTATTAATCACGCAAAAGTACCGTTTGGTACTTTGGTACACATACAAGAGGAAAACTAGATTCTCGAGGTAGGTACAGCTTCAAAAACATTTAAATCTAAAATTCTTTCTTTGGAGTCAACCTTAATACAGAAGGCCAGTGAGGGTGCGCAAGTAACACTGAGTGGGGATGCAGGCGTCCGAAACCTTAATGAGATGCAGTGCCATACTGTAGGACATGAGACATGCCTCATTGGTCGACATCTTGCCTCGGGTCATTTTATATATTGTGTGACTTTGCAATGCACAAGTACGTCAAGATGTTTTTATGCAGATGTTTTTGAAGCTTCTGCACCTGTCGCTACTGGACGCCACATTCAGCAAGTATAACCAACACTGAGGAGTATTAACTCCTCAGTGGAGTAAGGCTGTGACGGTGGTGTCCGTCAGGAGGAACGCCGCAGTTGAGACGTCCGCGACCCCTGCATCGACGGCCGGTTCACCGCAAGAGGCATCAGAGGGAGTCACCGAGGCAGCGAGGCTAGAGAGTCTGTATAGGGAGAGAGTGGCCAACCGGCTGGTGGCCGCCATGTTTTTACCAGACTGCGTGCGGGATGTGCATTTACATAGCGACGGAAAACAGCCACTTAACAATTACGATAAGGCATCAGTTCGTCCCGTGAGATTAAAGCACATCTTCTCCCTTAGAAATCAGTATGTAGTTAAAATGCCATTCATTTATGTTTATATAGACCTAAAAGTTTGTAAGCAAGTAAGTCTCGTGAATCAGTGTCCTTCTATGCCGAATATTAAAACCATATTTTACAATGTTCTGGGAATTTCGGCAGTTGGTAGTTCATGTTATGCATCGAAAAGAAAGTGATGTTATTTCAAATTTTTCTATGTGCAATTCTATTGCTGAAATTAGTACAATATTACCGCTTTCCATCCCTATATAATGCATTTTAAGTATATTTCTGACGATATTATAACATTTTTATTTACTGGGAAATAACGTCATTCTGTACAAAATTTTTTGGAACACAATACCAAAATAAATACAATAAAATAAAAAAATACCAATGCTATCTCTACTGAAATAGCAGAAACAGACTCAAAATAAGTAACTGGATATCAGTAGGTATTCTATACAGGAATGGGCCCACATTAGGGGCCCCCTCCCCTCCCCCCTTAGGAATAATTCATATAGGTAAGAAAGGGATTCGCTACGCTTTCGGCTACCGACTTTTGGCTACTTTCATCACCCAGCACACCCATACCCTAAATTTATTCATGCATAATCGTGTATTCTTTTCGTTCTATCGTCCTGTTTTTCTTTGTTTGGTGTAGCTTTTATAATATTCAGTATAGTTGTTAACTACAATTTACATCTATGTCTTGCATTTACACCTCCAGCTATTAAATCGATAATTACAGGGAAGGTAACTTTTCGAAATTCAATATCTTCTTGACGTGCTTAACATCCCTCAGCTACTGGGAAGGAAGATAAGTCCAACGGACGAACGCTTTGGGTTGTGGCTCTTACTGCAAAAACCTGGACAACCTTGTTACTGATATTGGTAACGTAAATTACGCCGACTATGCTACGCTCCTCAGCAAGAAGAACTTAACTGTGCCTACACCCATTACAGAGCCATTTTGCGATAACATTATGGTAGTTAAAATCTGCGATCAAATGGACTGTTAGGAGCATACCGAGAAGAACCGGTCTGTAATGGTAAAGATGGAAATGTGTGGATCTTTTAACTTTTACCTGCATAGTAAATTCGTCTAGTTCGTCACTGTGAGACATGGAGTCAAGGCAAAACTGCCTTTTCTCCTACATGGTGGTCGCAATGCTGCAGCTAGAGGAAAACTGGAGATACTCGGTAAGGAAGCACTGGAAAACATCTTGAGGGAGTATGCAAATCCTGTGCCAATATCTTATAAAGTGGAATTAGCCGATGTTCAGTTGGATGTTTTAATGGAGGAGCTCCTTGCTATACTACAACAACTTCGTGCAGATGAATTCCAACTCTTGGATTTGGACATCACAGAAGAGTTTGCAGGGATTTTTAACAATGTGGAGATGTGCGACTATCTCGTATCCAACCATGACTTTTGTATGGAAGGAGACTGTACAGATAACCGCAACGTGATTGTGGACCACGATAAGACTGTTGGGATGGATTGATTAATGTGGTTAACATAAATTGCCGAGTAAAAATATATTATAAATTTGTTTGTCAAATCAAGAGCCCTGGTGTAAACAAATAACACCAGTAATCTCATAATCGATTTTATAATGTGTCCAGATAGATGACTGCAAGAGACTTTTACTTCTTCGTTGGCCGGCCGCGGTGGCCGAGGGGACTGAGGCGCTTCAGTCACGGTCTGCACGGCCACTACAGTCGGGGGTTCGAATCCCCCCTCGGGCATGGATATTTGTGCCGTCCTTAGTTGTAAGTAGTTCATAAGTAGTTTGTAAGTTTAGGGACTGATGATCCCGTAGTTAAGTCCCTTAAGCTTAACAAACATTTGAAAATTTCTTCGTTTGGCCAAGAGCATGGCATTATCAGGCTGGAGTATACAATACACAATTACCGGATGGATAGTGTTTTCGACCCTGCACAAGATTGTGTAAGTGTTTTAAACGAGAACAAACGGCGTCTGCAAAGTGCACCTCTGTATAATGTGCGAACTCCTCTATGTGGACGCATTTAACGAAGTCCTTACAGAACAGCTGTTGTGTGGTGTTTAATAGTGTTCTGCAATTTGTTTACTGGGGTAAGAAGAATACCCGAAAATTGACAGGTTTATAGGTAAATCTCTCCGACACTAAAGACCGAGAAAAGCTTATAAATTGTTCTATCAGCTTTTAGTTTCACCTTCTGTAAATTACTTGAAGATTTATAATACTGATGCCAGCAAGAATGATATAAGTACTACGCAGAAGAGTTATATTTAAGCAGGAGAAACATATTTCTCCTAATCCAGAATATTATTCTCCATAATGCCTCCAGATACAGATATCGTCGAATTAGGTCTGGTATCTAGAACCAACATCATTGCACAAGTCCTAAGGAAAATAATAAATGTATTGCACAGAATTAAGCCTTTCTCCATTAAAGATATTACACCTTATGTGCAAGGAAAAGAAAACTGGAAATGTAGGAGATCGACGCCAAGAAACGGAAACACCAATATACTGCTATGACAACTGCTTTAAAGGAAGAATATCAGTTGCAGATGGAAAAAGAGGAAGCTATTGAATATGTGCAAGCATGATTCACACGCGTCTTTAAACGCGTCTATAACCGGAGTTTTTAAAATAATAGCAATTACTGTTAATAGATGTGCTATGTGCTCATACATTAGAGTACCTGTCGAAGATGACGGATTCGAGGATGTATACTATATTAAGGAGCATGTAAAGAATCTGTTTATAAAGCTCCTTTCGTACCTTGATCAGCTTACAGAGGATGGTTACACTGTATCTCAATGCGGAGAATTTGATGTTGTACATTTAGCAACGGAGAAGCCGCTTGCAGAGTTTAAGACTGACGGAATACCTACATGTATTGACCACTCATTTGCACACATTGTAAATTTAAAATTCGGTATAGAAATTCCACAGGATAGCGGACTAGAAGAGCAGATTATTGTACATGCGAGAAGACGTGGAGGGCTTTAACAGTTGTGTTATGCAGGAAATGAAAGGTAAAATTAAAATACCCCAATGCTCCCGTCTAGAAGAATTGCCGGAAGGTGCGGAATTGGTTATTAAAGTCACAAAAGATGTCGATTACAGAAAGAGACGAATATAACGTACTGGAGTTTGAAAACTTACCTTCCCTGTACCTGAAGAATTACTGGCTGGAGAAGGAGATAGAAGATTCTGGTGTTGATAAGTTAGGCTATATACAAAGATCTGTTTTCTGTAAGTAAACGCGTATACAAAATGTAGTAAAACTTTTCTACACTAATATTTGTGTGTTTATTTACTAATCTACAAAAAATCTAACGAAATCCCACATTTATTGTAATCTCTGTGTATATATCTGGAGTGAAATAATCACTCGTTTCCAGAACTTCTAAACTAATAGTCTATACGGAACAACCATAGTGGTGTGGTGTAAATTAGTTTTCATAGTTGTATTATGCAGGTAATAATTGGTAAAATTAAAATCTACGAATGCTCTCGATGACGATAATTACAGAAAATAATAATCATATCTAGGGTGATCTACAAACATATATTTCGATAGTGGTACCTATGTAGTTGGGTGACCTTGAAAGTAGTAGTTCAAAGGCATTGCAACCACTTTTCGTACCTATATGAAATGCACTGCAACAACTTTTGTGCCTATATGATATTGATCTAAGCTACAAGTTAGAATTTAGCCTAGACATTATTAAAGTTACACCGACCAAAAATAAAGAACGAACTGTTTTCTTTGTCTAAATGTATATATAAAGATCAGTTTTCTGTATATAAACACATATATAAAATGTAGTTAAATTTTTGTAGACTAATATGTGTATGTTTATTTACTAATCTACCAAAAATCCCAAGAAATCCCACATTTACTTTAATCTATGTGTATACAGGGTGATCCATTGATAGTGACTGGGCCAAATATCTAACGAAATAACCAACAACAAAAAAACAAACAAACAAAAAAAAAAAAAAAAAGAAAGAAAGAACTACAAAGAACAAAACTTTTCTAACTTGAAGGGGGGAAACAGATGGCGCTAAGTTGGCACGCTAGATGGCGCTGCCATAGCTCAAACGGATATCAGCTGCATTTTTTTAATAGGTACCCCCATTTTTATTACATTTTACAACCCGGATGTGCTTAACACGCGCTAGTTAAGGAACTTCCCATCGACCCCATGCTGATCACGAAGGTGGAAACGTCATCAGATGACAACCCTGTGGTTGGCAGGCTTCAGAGGGCTACATTGGACCACCATGGACGTCCGCAGCGTATAGTCAATTGGGAACAATTTCGGGACTATCTTAATGACAACATCATCCCGACAGCACGTGTCGACTCTCCTGCAGCTATCGATCACCAAGTGAACTTCCTCACTGCCAAGATACTGGGAGCTGAGGAGAGGGCGACGACCACAACCTATGTTGAGGTTCCACAGCAAGACGGCCTTCCCCCGTTATTGGAGGATCTGAGAGTCCTCAAGAATGACTATAGGAAGTGCTGGCAGCACACCTGGAATCCTTACTACAGACGAGAGATGCGACGTCACGAACGTGACCTTCGGCGACGGTTGTTGGAATGGAAATCAGAACCATGGGAGGACCAGATGGCCGACTTCCTGCTTCAATCCCGCGACGAATGGCAACTTGTGAAAAACATTCAGGGCCAACGTCAGCCACGCTAACCTCTCGTCACTCCACAGAGCGAGATCCACGAACCCCTTGCCAGGGCAGAAGAGTTTGTTCACACCTATGAACAACAAATGACGCTGCTGCAGGACGTCCTCACACATCCAGAGTAGGAGAGGGAGGCCTCCTTACAACACCCAGAGAGGTACAGGCCATCATTCGCTGACTAGGCAGCACCAAGGCCCCGGGTCCAGATAAGGTCTCCACTGGTCGTCTCAAATATCTACCCCAAAATTCACTGGTCCTCCTTAGTCGGATCTTCAATGGATGCCTTCTTCCCCACTGTTTTCCAGACAGGTGAAAGTCAGCAGAACTTATACCCATTCCGAAGCTGAACAAGGACCTTACGTGTACAACCTACTATAGATCTATTAGTCTGACGAGTTCCTTGGGCAAGGTTCTGCAATGTATCATCAAACCCAGGGTGGAAGACCCGCTCATATGCCACGATGTCATATGGATAGATCAATATGGCTTCAAAAAGAAGATTTATGTGGAACTCCTGGTCTTACTAGCTGGATTTAACCTCACGAAGTTGATGGCCGTAGTTTTTATGGACATTGATAAGGCATACTATAAGGTCCGAATAGCAAACCTCATCTGGAAGATACGACCCCAAACCCTTATACACACCTGCTATGTGAAGTTGCTGACCAATTTTCTGAGGGATCAGAACATAATTGTCAGAGCCGATAGCGCAAGGTCCAGCGCTCGCCGCATTGTTGCGGGTGTTCCGTAGGGGTGAGTCTTGTCCCAATCCTTTTCGGCCTGTATGCCAACGACATGCCGAGAGTTGCGCAGGTCCAACTGGCACAATACTCGGATGATACTGCGTTCTTCATGGGTGGCCGATGACATGATACTAACATCAGGCGACTCCAAGCACAACTCAATAGCCTGGTCCAGTGGTGCAGTGAGAACAAAGTGTGCATCAATCCAGACAAGATGGTGGCTATTTGTTTTTCAAAGGAGAGGCCAAACCTGCGGGACATGCTTAGTATATAGGATCGGGTTTTCCCCGTTGGAGCCCTATGGCAAAGTATCTTCGCTTACTCATGGATACAGGTCTTTTCTACCACCATCACGTTGAAGACTTGCGCAACAAGGCGACTGGGATGGCGAAGCCACTCTTGCCATTCTTTCATAGTACAACGCTATCAGTCCATACGAAACTCCGCCTTTTAAAGCAGACCTGGCGAAGATATTGTATGGCAACTACGCTTGGGGGATTACAACTGCGTCGCCTCCAGGTTGTTCAAAACCGGTGCCTATGATGGATCTTTTGAGCTTCCTGGTATACTCGTATTGACGACCTCCACCAACAGGCCAATATAACTACACTGGCAGAGGCCATACGTGAACGCTCCTGGTAGATACGTCGCCAGTTGGAACACCTTCGGGATGGAAATGTACACCTTCGTGATGTGGTATCTCTTTTCCTCAATACTGGCACAGGTTTCGCGTCCACAGAGCGGTAACAATTAATTGTCCCAAAAAGGGGTAGGTTCATGGACCTCTGCAGGCCCTTATAAGTCCTCCCTCAGGTTTCGCTCTTATCCCTTTCCGCCCCCCATATAATGCATGTGTGTTCCTGTCGATCTCATATTTTCCTAAGCTGGGACATACCAAAAACGTCATTCTGCACTTACCTTTAGGAACAATGTACCACAGAAAATCGGAAAAATATTTTCTCTACTGAAACACCATAAAGTGACTCAAAATCGGTAACTTATTATCCACAACGAACGAGTCAATAGTCCCACCTCCCTTTTCATGTTTCATACCATAACCATTTATAGGATTGTGAATCGCTAACAATACACAGCCAAAGGTGAGGCTCCTGTCGGACATACGTTGACTTAGTGTTCCTTAACCATTTTAAAACATATTGTGTAGCATGTACCAAAATCATGAAGTAATAAGAAGCTAGATAATATTTCCGTTTACCGCATTCGAACTGATGACCATCACGTTAAATACCCAACAACCACCCGATACGCCACGGGAGTACTACACTTCCGGTAATTTATTTACTGTTATCATGGGCTTTCTTGGATGTGGGTGGCAGCATAAAATATTTCACACAGAGAGGAATAATACGTCCGTTTCCACAACTCGCCTTTACGGTTCCCGCCTTCTCGGTTAACTTTCACTGTTTACGTCTTTCTCATTCCTTGGGACTCGTACAAACATCATATAGCCATCTTCACTTCTATTCTTACAGTCGATAGTGGAACAGACAGACTGTCCTTAATGATTATGTAATCCACATTATTAGTTACACTCAATAAATCACTTCAAATTAACATTTAATCTTAAAAATTGCCGCAAAGTTCTAAAATTATTGTCACATTGTCCCATTTTCGATATACTTGACCCTATGTGATTTTCTAATAATTCAGTAATGTGAATTGTGTCGCTAAAGCATACTATTTTGCAACAATACTGCATATATAAACACTATAACAACACCTTTTGCTGTTATCACAGAAGATTGGTGAGTCATGCAATTCTTCTACATAACTGCGCAAATGCTTTGCATCGGTGATTCCTAATGGTGGAAAACTGGAAGTTGTACGCATGCGCGCTCTTGGCCACCAACAGCGGGAACCGAACGGTCGGCTCGGTTCTTCTGGGCAGTGACGAAGTTTCCACGCTGTCAGGAACGCCCATCTGCTGCCTGAGGGCCCGTTGTACCGCTCGCCGCGAAGCGTCGCCGTGTTGTCAACACCGGAAGCCAAGACGCTGAGAATTTGTGCCCGTCTTCTCTGTTCATGTTGTGGGGGTGTTTACTGATCTCGATTGCTTCACGAATTTTTCTCTTCGTTTTAAATGGCTGTTTAGAGAGCAATCGAGATCAATTTTTCTACTCTTTTTAAATATATTATATGATATTATCTTGTCTTAGTATCATATGATCTTAAGCACAAACAAATTGCATTATTCCCTTAAATATACATTACCTAGATTCATGTTATACCTTCATACAACCTTGTGACTTTCGTCACTGAAAAGGCAATACATATTTAAAAGAATAAAATTCGCTGTGATTGTAATCACTTGAAATTATGTGATTCCTTTAAAGTATATTGTAAATAACATCATACATAATTACTCTTTTAAAAATATAGCATGAACATAACCATATAAAATAATTAGCATATTGTCAATCATTTACTTGAACATTTGTAGTATAACATTGTTAGCTTTCTAGTTTTCTTATCCTATATGTGAGAGAAAGGGATTAGTATAGCCTTTGATCAGGACAGAGTATCCAAATTGCGATTAGTGCATGAATAACATATTTATGTATTTGTTTATATTAACAACTTTCACTGATTATGCTAATACAAATTAAATATGTTTTGTCATCTTTAATCATCTTCACACAATAATCATATGTACCTTTCATCTGCATATGTATGTACATTTACCTTACTAATCTTCAGTTTCATATTAAGGTCAGAAGAAATCAGTTTACTCTGACTTTAGAAATCTTGGTGCGGAACTCTCTTGCCTTTGAACACTCAATGAAAGAAAAAATGTTTACTTTCCAAAGAGATTTATAGAAGTAAAGTTTGAAATGTTACTTTAGCAAGTAGTTGATGAAATAAAATCAATAGCTTCAGTTCAAAGTAAAGTTTGTCTCCAAAATATTCCAGATTTTTTCTGTAATAGCAGACAGCAGCCAACCAGTTTCCTTAAAACAGGTTTAATTTTAGTTTTCGACAAAATTCATTTTATATTCTTCAGACATTGGACCTATGATTAATAATATGCTGAACAATAATATACAATTGGTAGGAAAATTATGTCAAAAACTATATAAAGATTCTAATTTTAACCCATTTTAATGCAACTGGTTGGCTACGATTTATTCTAAATATTTTTACACTCTACCATTGCTCAACTGCAGCCATGTTCAAATATTTTGATATTCCTAATATTATTTTGTCACTTGAATTAGTCGATCTTGAAGATGTATAATAAAACGTCAATTATTTTCGAAATGCAAAAATCTTCGACATTCAGACTTCATTTATTTACAGCGTATAAAAACATTGACCACAATCTTGTAAATCAATATTTAAACACTCAAAATAATTCAGCTTCAAAATTAATAAACTCTAAGAACACAAAATAAGTTTGAATCTTCAAGTTTTATTGTATGTTAACACATGACATTATACAGAACTGACTTAAAAATCTTTTTTTCATATGTTAAAAACTTTATTTACATTGGTAAAGACTTTTATTTATTCTCTTTCTTAAAAAAATTAAGTCTCGCAGATGAAGAGCAACTTCCTTCATCTTCTCATCAGTGATGAGAAGGAGAAACGCTACCGCTCACAACAGTTTCGCTGTAGAAGCCGTATAGCTGCTGCATGAGGCATGACCTTGAATAAAATAAAGTTAGCATTACAGATTTGCATGTTACTATTTATTTTTGTCTGCAGGTGTCCCTTAATTCTCTTGCATCGAAATTAAGCAATCTGTTTCCTTGATCTCTATGTATATAAAAGCGAAAGAAAACTCACTCACTCATTGACTAAACACGAAATTTCGAAACTACTTCATCTATGAAGCTGAAATTTGGCAGGAATGTAGTTTATAGGTAGAAAACATCAGATAAGGAGGAAATTTTGTGATAGGTGCTTGGCGGAGCATACTTCTCCTACAGACTCACGAAACTACAGTTTCATTTTGATGTTCCCGAAATTTCGCACGCTTGACCTTCAAAACAAGTGGAAGGTCACCGTCTACCTTAAGTTTCATATGGTGCACGGCGGTGGGTACTTTCCAACATAAGAATGGAAATCGAAATACCTTGGTCGCGTCTTAACTTGAGAACGGCTCGATCGATTTCACAGATCACTTTTCTCTCTCTCTCTCTCTCTCTCTCTCTCTCTCTCTTTTTTTTTTTCGGTGTATGGAATAAAACTGGAATATTTGAGAACAACAAAGTGCGTTTTTCAATGTTACCCTGCGTTTCTATTGCATGGAAATCTATAGTTTTTCTCCGAGATGGTTGAAATTTTGCACACTCTACTTAAAAATATGAGGAATGTCACTGTCTGTATACAGTTTTATTCGGTGCATGGTGGAGGGTACTTAACGTACGGCCTTTTTACAAAATGCATAGTCTTTCTCCGATTTTAATGAATTTTTGCATACACGACATTAATACCAAGAGGAAGATCACTGGGTACATAAATGTTTGTATCGTACATAACAGAGGGCACTTTGCAGAAAACTTTGCCGAGAGACGGAAAGGTGGAAACGAACAGAGAGATGGGAGAGAAAGAGATGGATGTAGAAAGAGGGGGAAGGGGAGGTGACTACGAAACTGTAGAATAAATGAACACCTGGGCAATGCCGGGTTTAGAGCTAGTATTTTTATAAACAAACTGCAGGGGAAAATAAGTTTCAACCAACTACACCATGTTATTCTACACACTGGCCTGTAATGTAATAACAGACCATAATTTATGTTTCTCGTATGTTTATATTGTTCTGCTTTCAGCGGAATAAGCTGCAGACCTCTGACCATAACTTATTGGTCATGAACTGTAGGCTGAAACTGAAAAAGCTGCAGAAAGGTAGTAAAATAAGGAGATGGGACTTAAAATAAATTGAACGAACGTGAAGTTCTGGAGAAATTCACAGGGAGATTTAGGCATCAATTGACAGAAACAGGGGGAAATAAAACAGTAGAAGAGGAATGGGTAGCATTGAGAGATGAAATAGTGAAGGCAGCAGAGGACATAGTAGGTAAAAAGGCAAGACCTACAAAAAATCCTTGGATATCACAGGAAATACTAAATTTAATTGATGAAAGGAGGAAATATAAAAATGCAGTAAATGAAACAGGCAAAATGGAGTACAGACGACTAAGAAATGAGATTGACAGGAAGTGCAAAATGGCTAAGCTTTACGCCTTATCTTAGAAGATAGATTAAGGAAAGGCAAACCTACATTTTTAGCTTTTGTAGATTTTGAGAAAGCTTTTGACAATGTTGACTGGAATACACTCTTTCAAATTCTGAAGTCAGCAGGGGTAAAATACAGGGAAAGGAGAGTTATTTACAACTCGTACAAAAGCCAGACCGCAGTTATTAGACTCGAAGGGCATGAAAGGAAAGCATCAGTTGGGAAGGGAGTAAGACAGAGCTGTAGCCTTTCTCCGATGCTATTCAATTTGTACATCGAGCAGGCGGTGAAGGAAAGCAAGGAAAAATTTGGAATAAGGATTAAAGTTCAGGGGGAAGAAATAAAAACATTGCGTTTTGCTGATGACATTGTAATTCTGTCAGAGACATCAAAGGACCTGGAAGAGCAGTTGAATGAAATGGACAGTGTGTTGAAGAGAGCGTATAAAATGAACATTAATGCGGTCTTAGAAAATCAGGGGATGCTGGCGGAATTAGATTAGGTAACGGAACAATGAAGGTGGTAGATGAATTTTGTTACTTGGGTAGTAAAATAACATGCGATGGTCGCAGTACAGATGATATAAAATGCAGAATGGCAATGGGAAGAAAAGCATTTTTGAAAAAGAGAAGTTTGCTAACATTAAATATTAATTTAAGTGTAAGGAAGTCTTTTCTGAAGGTGTTCCCTTGTACGGGAGTGAAACATGGACGATAAGCTGTACGGGCAGGAAGAGGATAGAGGCTTTTGAAATGTGGTGCTACAGAAGAATGCTGAAGATTAGGTGGGTAGATCGCATAACTAATGAAGAGGTACTGAACAGAATTGGTGAGAAAAGGAATTTTTGGTATACCCTGACTAAAAGTAGAGATCGCTTAGTAGGACACATTCTTAGACATGGAGGAATCGTAAATTTAGCATTGTAGGGAAGTGTGTGGGGTAAAAATCGCAGAGGGAGACCAAGAGTCGCGTATAGTAAACAGATTCAAGTGGATGTGGGTTGTCGTTCTTATGAGGAGATGAAAAGGCTTGCTCAGGATAGGGTATTGTGGAGAGCTGCATCAAACCAGTCTCCGGACTGAAGACCATAACAACAACAACACTACTTAAAAATAAGAGTAATGTCACTGTCTGTATACAGTTTCGTTCGGTGCATTGTGGAGAGTACTAAACTTACGGACTTTGACAAAATGCATAGTCTTGTTCCCATCTTGATGAATTTTTGCATACACGACCTTAAAACCAAGAGGAAGATCACTGGGTACATAAATGTATGTATGGTACATGACAAAGGGTACGTTGCATAAAACTTTACCGAGAGAGGGAAAGGTGAAAACGAACAGAGAGATGGGAGAGAAACAGATGAATGCAGAGAGTGAGAGGGGGGCAGGGGAGGTGACTATAAGAGTGTAGAATAAATGAACACCTGGGCAATGCCGGGCTTACAGATAGTATTTTTATAAACAAACTGCAGTGAAAAATAAGTTTCAAGCAACTACACCACGTCGTCCTACACACTGGCCTGTAATGCAAGAACAGACCATAATTTATGTTTCTCGTGTGTTTATATTGTTCTGCTTTCAGCGGAATAAGCTGCAGACATACATATATTCCGGACTTTTGCCTCGTTAATAAGCTATTTATACCAGTGAATCAGTGAAGTTCGCCTGTTTTTACATTTATTTCACGAACTCGTGCCTCTAGACTTTTTACTAATGCTTGGAGTGAAAAATTACAGAAACTGCTTGGTCAATTATGTCGAAAAGTAATTATAAACAAACATTACTGTTACGGCGCCTTACCGCTAGGTGCGCTGACAACTTTCACAGCAGTAAGTGTCGTGACTGCGTATGTTAGATTTAATTGATTCGTAATCGATTTATAAGTTTTTGTTCAAACGAGGACAAAGCCAACGCTGTTATAACAAAGTTGTCGTAAAGTCTTTATGTGGCGCTGGTGCTGCTTTTAACTTAATTGTCATGTCACGGCTAACAATTAGGTCGAGATGAGCAGTTGTCCGTAACGGCTCGAGTGCTGCACGAATTACTCTGTTATTACAGCGGAGTTGTCGCCAGTGCTCAGAGAAGCTGGTGGCTCTGCCAGGATGTGTCCGGCCCTTGACAGGGGCCCTCACGCCCCGCTGCTGGTGCTCTCGCTGGCGTGTGGGCTGCCTCAGAGACCAGGCTGCGCTGCCCTGTCTCGCGCCTACACCTGCGTCGTGCTCCTCGCAGTCTTCTCCGCCGGATACTTTTCTGCAGAAGAGCTGCTTAGAGGCGGCTATAACAGCGTCACCCAGCGCTGGTATATCTCGGCTGTCATCACCTGCTCCCTCTCAACCATCGCCACCGCCACTTGCATTATAAACTTTCACACGCTACAGGGGAGACGTCTCTTCGAATTTATTGCTATTGTTCAACGCGTAGACAGTCTTTTGAGTAGTGATTCGAAGCGACGGAACCAGACAGTCGGCTTCCTCTTCGTTACGACATTAACACTGACCATCCTTGTTTTCTTCGTTAACATTGCATATTCAGTCTTTTATGGATCTTTCTTTGCACTAGCAGTCGCGGTACACACATTATTCACCTCTTTATTATTACTCCAGTTCGTAACGGCAACTCTAATTCTCGGTAACAGGTTCAGATTGCTGAACGACAAAGTGTTGGCTGATTTCCGCCACGACTTCCCGCGGTACGAACCTCTAGACCTATGTGGAGTCTTACAGCAAAGTAATACTTCGTCTCTCTCACCATATAGACAACCGAATTACAAACACAGAGTGCTATTTGTATCACTCAAGTGGGTTTTACAGTTAAGAGTGCTTCATATGACTCTTACGAACCTTGCGACTTTTTTGAATGAGACGTATGCTATTACTATAGCTATGTCTGTGCTTCAGAATCTCTTGTTTACCATTCAGTCAGTATTCTACATCATTATACTCTTGCGGAGTACATTTGATGATGCTCTAACAAAAGAAATGCATGCCTTCATCGTGATGACATTTTTAGTCACACAGTTGATCTTATTAATCGCTACCTGTCAGTCAACAGTTTCAGAATCGAAGAGGACGATAGGACTCGTCGAAGATCTATTGCTTTGGAACGATGCAGGTATGCTTACATACTTTACTGGTTAAATTTAATGAATTTTACGACACTAACGAAACCTCATAAATACATAGACAAATCAATGTTTATAGTAGGCGTCAGAATTTAGTTTTTAGACTCAAACTACAACAGCATAAAATGTTAAGTCTTAAAAGAAAAATTAAAATCTGTTTTGTAACCGCCTGTAGCATTTCCTAGACAAACGTTTTGTAATTTTCAGAAACCTATTACCTGGGATGATTAATTCAGATTATCATTTTCTGATGTGTGCTTGTTAAGCAGTACGCACTCTACACAAAAGTCACATAGCTGGTAGCACTCACCATGAGTGAGTACGTAACCATACCACTCCACATTCAGTGACGAGACTTTTAACCATAATCTTTTTTCCATCTTCCACTCTGGGTAAAATAAGTAAGACACTACTTTTTCCCTTAATACATTTACATAGAATATTATGTCTTGGAATTTCTAGTTTCATCAGACGATCGAGAACCATCCTCAGGTCGACAAACTAGTGTATAGAGTCTGTTTAAACTAAATGAGTAATTGCTATAACTTCAGTACACAATTATTACAAAAACAAATTTCATTTAAATTCAACATCACTGACAAAAAGTGTGAAAAATGACACTTCCTATAATGCGAAACTCAGTTGTTAGATGTTAGTGAAAAGTAAATTAGTGTCTATTTAACAAACAATGTGTCACTGGTTACATATGACATGATTGTTACTGGCTGAACTTTCCAACAAAAATTATGCGAAGGCCCTGTCTATGATATAAACTTATTTAACTGTGAAATTTAATGTCTTTCTGTTCCTCAAATGAATTAATCGCATCTGACATTAAGTCCTATAGCATTACGAGTGTGTGACTGTTTCACAAGCGACGGACAACATTGTGAATAAAAGCAACACTGACAATGTCAAATCTAAGATGAAACTCATAATCTGATTTAATAGTAGTGATGTATGTTTAATATGTAATGTCTGTTCATGTTATTTCAAAATTTACAACATGCATAGTATAGTTGTCACCAGTCGATACTCAAGAAAAATAAGTGCTTGACCGTTATTGGAATATGTTATCAGTGTAGGTGAATTAATATTTCTATCAAAATACTCAAAAATTGCTAAATTATCAATGTTACTGAAATTGATAACGTTTATTGCACGATAATCGGTACAATGTCTCATTTGTACGGAATTTTTAAATCTTTGAAAGAACACAACTAAATTCAAATAATTTCTTTCTCACAAGACAACTGATTTTGTCTGTAACTATTAAGCTCATTAATTAACGTAATAATATGAACCTTAGTTAATACAACAGAACTCTCTACTCAAGAATTTTACTGTAGGAACCCATTAGTTATGCAAACTGATCTCGTCAAAATTATAGCTTCCTTACTATTCACTCTAAGTCGCTGACTTGTTTTGCCAGACACAAAGAATTTGACCTATTTCAAAAATTAATCTTCAAAATAATTGAAGGAATGGGGAACTGGTAAATGAGTTTAGGTTAAATTAAAATTTAAAACTATTGGCAGTTACCTTCATTAATGAGAAAAGGTGAAGCACCTACTACAACAATGATGTAAACAGTTTCCAGGAGCTTGGAAGTCAGGAAGTTATGCTGTAAGTTTCGAAGCGTTTAACTAATATACCACATCTAATATACCACATCTAATATACCACATCTGTATTAATAGTGGAAAGTATGGCTGCTATAACTTCAGAGAGAATTGTGATTTTTCAGATATGCATATGAAGAGTTTTGTGCCCTAATTTGTGATGATACAAAAAAGGCAGGAAATATAAATGTACAGAAGAGCAAGAATATTCCAGGATATTCCATTTAGCTAACTAGAATGAGTGCTCATATTTTTCATCAATAAAAACAAAGAAATTGAAAGCTTCAATAACGGTGATTACTGGAAACATGTCATTGTGAAAATGAATCCAGGTGGAAAATGAATGAAAATGTGGTTGTATACAAATATATGAAGAAGTGTGAGCCAATTTCCGCATATTTTACTGTGAAAACGTTTACATACATACATGATTACTATTATGTTCAGTAATACATTATATGAGCATGTTTATCATTGTAGCATGTGTCATTAATTCTGCTTAAATCGAAAAGTTCACCATCACATTTTGCCTTGATCACCATTTATGAAGACCATCCTTCAATATGACAATTTTCTCACGAAAATCTATGTTCTCGGCTTCAATTCTTATTTCTATCCACCTTCACACATTCTCTTATATTTAAGAACATTATTTCTGACGACTCTACTTTGCTCATGTATTTTGAGTTGGCACCCAAGCTTCACATCAAATAAGTAACTTTATCAAATTTCATTTTCGTATCTTGCATATTTTTTTAAGTCTTTTGAAGTGCCCTTCATGCAGCTAGAAATTTTTTTGAATGTCCCATCTTTATAAACCATGATTTCAACTTAAACGAAGATTTTAAAATTATAAGTTTTATGTACACCATTTAAAAGGTACCCGCATTTTTCTAACTGCATTTCATTTACTTGAATCGTTATTTGATATACATAATGTCATAATTTAAATCCCAGCAATTTCCATTTAATTAAAATGTTGCATTACTATGACTAAATTTCCTCCTCACATCAAAAGTTCTAAGGATCAATGATTCATATATGTCTATTATTTGGATTGTGCTTTCTGGTTCAGTCGATGATTTATTGTGAGGCAGAAGAGTGACGTATCGAGCAGTGTCTCAACGAGTTTCAGCGGTCTCATCTCACATCCTCAAGAAAACTTTGGTTAAAAATATATTGGTAAAAGACGTAAATGAATGTCTTATGTATCCTTATCGGCACCTCTAGCCTCTCAATTGTCTTTGTTTCCACACCTTGCGTGTTTCCCTTGACTCTCACGGTGACAGTGGTGTGACAGGGGATAGCAAGAGGGGGAGGGGGAGAGAATCCCTACTCTGATGCTTTGATCTTTAACACTGAGTTCCATTTCAGTTCTGTTTCTAATCTGATTTGTTGAGAAGCAGTGTTAGACAAACGGGGACACAGTATCTCCCCCCGTATGGTAGCAGACTGGCATTATATGTACAAGTAGACATTGGCCACATGTTCAGTGGTTTTATGCTACTTTGCATGCATCTTAGCGACGGTTACACACCCAGCTCAAAGAGCAGTGCAAAAGGTTAAAGCTACATGCTGCTGAAAATAAAAATTGGTATATCTTGGAGTATTCCAATTCACTCAGGCATTATTATTGAAATTTTGCATATGGAGTGCATGAAGTGAGTACTTATTCAGGTCAATATCTCAAGCGCTACTGAGACAACACTCATATTGAGACACTCATATTAGTACACAGTGTATCCTGCATGTGTGGCAACTGCAGACGCTGATTCTGGCTTTCAGTCGAACATAACAATGGTGAATACTGCCTTGGACTACATTATTCCAGGCCTGCTTCACCTGTTTACATAGTTCTGCAAGAGTTGTCAGTTGACAAGCCGAAAGTGTCATTTGTCGCATCATATCCGACACATACTGAATTGGACACATCTTCGGAGATCATGCTGGCTTTGAAGGTTGCTTATCCATCTTGTAGAGCACAGTGAGTTTAATAGACAGTACGAAAATGTTCAAATGTTTGTTAAGCTTATGGGACTTAACTACGGGGTCATCAGTCCCTAAACTTACAAACTACTTATGAACTACTTACGAACTAGGACGGCACAAATATCCATGCCCAAGGGGGGATTCGAACCCCCGACCGTAGTGGCCGTGCTGACCGTGACTGGAGCGCCTCAGTCACATCGGCCACCGCGGCCGGCAGACAGTACGTGGGCGAGCATTCTCCTGTAGGAACATCCTATCATCTTCCTGTTGCAAGAATGGCAAGAGAATGGGCTATTATGCACGTACTAAGTGCTGGTCAATGTGCACACCAAAGGTGAACTAGAGTTGTAACTTATTGAGTGACATACGATAAAGCTTGGGGTGGGACCATCGTATCTTCACACTACAATAGAAAACAGCCCTTATGTCGTAAGACAGCTCTTTCCAGGTCTATGTTGTACTCACAAAAGGCCATCGCTTAATGTGCAGGCAGAATATATTTTCATCACTGAAGAACAACGGCCTGGCACTTCTTCTAAGGCTGTGTTTACAGTCCGCGGATGCTACTTGGTAGAGGAATCGCAGCGGTTTGGCAGTGCACCATTTCTCATAAGGCACTGTAGGACAGCCGCTCTTCCGCTGTGGCATCAAAATACCAGGGGCTGCAGTTCCAAGCCACTTACACAGTGGCTAATGGGGCTGTTCGGTGCGTCATATGTCTGACCGCCAGATGGGAACAGGGTGCTCAAGGTCACTGCTGCTGAAACAACTGCTGCGTGAGTGACAAGAGGTGCCTCCGCAAAATCACTGCGGTTGCTCCGTCGCGGTGGAACCGCGGGCTATGAACACAGCCTGAGTGATCCTCTAGCGGCACCAGTTGAGCAGTGCATTACGATGCTGTTGCGTGGATGGAAGATGAGCTAGAGGTGAATGTGCCCGTAGTCCCACTTGTAATAAACGATTGGTAACTGTTCTCGTTGACAGTTCTGGCCTCTCGCAAACGCACTTATCTGTGCTGTGGTATCTGTGTGATTTGTCACTGCTGCCCTTGCAATACGACGACCGTAGCACACGTCTGTGCTGTGTGGACGTGCAGAAGATCGTCTACGTGTGTGAGAATGTTCATGTGAGGCAATTGTTTGTTCTTTACTATCATCTGTTTATACTGTTTAGTGTCAAAACATCTACATACATACTCCGCAATCCACCGTAATGTGCGTGGTGGAGGGTACACTGTACAACTACTGGGCATTTCCTTTCCTATTCCACTCCCAATTTGAACGAGGAAAAAAAGAATACTCATACGTCTCTGTGAGAGCCCTAATTTCTCTTATCTTGTCTTTGTGATCTTTACGAGAAATGTGAGTACACAGCAGGAAGATCGCCCTACATTCAGCTTCAAATTCCGCCCCTCTAAATTTCCTCATCAGATTTTATCGAAAAGTACGTCGTTTTTCCTCTAGTGATTCCCATTAGAATTCACAGAGCATTTCCGTGACACTCGCGCATCGGTCGAACCTTCCAGTAACAAACCTAGTTGCTCGCCTCTCAACTGCTTCCATTACTTCCTTTAAACTGATCTGCTGCGGGTCCCAAACCCTTGAGCAATACTCAAGACATAGTCGTACAAGCATTGTATACGCGGTCTCCTTTAGAGATGAAGTACATCTTCCCAAAATTCTCCCAATAAACCCAAGTCTACTGTCCGCCTTACAACTGTCCTTACATGTTCATTCCATTTCATATTGCTCTGGAATGTTACACCCAGATATTTGAATGACGCGACTGCATCAACAAGCTCACTCCTAATGCTGTATTCGAATTATGGGATTGTTTTTCCCACTCATTCGCATCACCTTACATTTTTCTACATTTAAAGCTAGCTGCCATTCTTCACACCAAATAGAAATTTCGTCTAATTCATCCTGTATGCTATTACAGTCAGTTAGAGACGACACCCTCCCATACACCACAGCATCATCAGCAAACAGCCGCAAATTACAAGTTACTCTGTCCAGCAGAAAAACGTTTGTACGACCATGTCTTGAGTATTGCTCAAGTGTTTGGGACCCGCAGCAGATCAGTTTAAAGGAAGACGTGGAAGCAGATCAGAGGCGAACAGCTAGGTTTGTTATTGGTAAGTTCAACGAATGTTGCGAGTGTCATAGAAATGCTCTGTGAATTCAAATGCGAATCGCTGGAGGAAAGACGATGTTCTTTTCGAGAAAGTCTGATGAGGAAATTTAGAGGTCCGGAATTTGAAGCTGAATGTAGGACGATCTTTCTGCTGCGTACTCACATTTCATGTAAAGATCACGAAGACAAGATAAGAGTAATTAGGGCTCTCACAGAGGCGTATAAGCATTCTTTTTTTCCTCGTTCTATTTGGGAGTCGAATAGGAAAAAAATGCGCATTAGTGGTACGGTGTACCCTCCGCCACGACATTACGGTGGATTGCGGAGTATATATGTAGATGTTTTGACACTAAACAGTATAAACAGATGATAGTAAAGAACAAACAATTGCCTCACATGAACATTCTCACACACGTAGACGATCTTCTGCACGTCCACACAGCACAAACGTGTGCTACGGTCGTCGTATTGCAAGGGCAGCAGTAACAAATCACACAGATACCACAGCACAGATAAGTGCGTTTGCGATAGGACAGAACTGTCAATGAGAACAGTTACCAATCGTTTATTACAAGTGGGACTACGGGCACATTCACCTCTAGCTCATCTTCCATCCACGCAACAGCATCGTCATGCACTGCTCAACTGGTGTCGCCAGAGGACCACTCAGGCTGTGTTTATAGCCCACGGTTCCACCGCGGCGGAGCAACCGCAGTGATTTTGCGGCGGCACCGCTCGTCACTCATGCAGCAGGTGGTCCAGCAGCAGTGACCTCGAGCACCCTGTTCCTACCTGGCGGCCAGACGTATGGCGCACCGAACAGCCCCATTAGCCGCCGGGTAAGCGGCTTGGGGCTGCAGCCCCTGGTATTTTGACGCCGCATCGGAAGAGCGGCTGTCCTACAGTGCCTTATGAGAAATGGTGCACTGCCAAACCGCTGCGATTCCTCTACCAAGTAGCAACCGCGGACTGTAAACACAGCCTTAGAAGAAGTGCCAGGCCGTTGTTCTTCAGTGATGAAAATATATTCTGCCTGCACATTAAGCGATGGCCTTTTGTGAGTACAACATAGACTTGGAAAGAGCTGTCTTACAACATAGTTCTGGCAAGGGCTGTCTTCTATTGTAGAGTGAAGATACGATGGTCCCACCCCAAGCTTTATGGTATGTCACTCGATAAGTCACAACTCTAGTCCTTTTTGGTGTGAACGTTGACCAGCACTTAGTGCGTTTACATAGACTGAAAATAATAGTGCTCCTATCACACTCCCTGGGACACGCCTGACGACACACTCGTCTCTGATGAACACTCGCCGTCGAGAACAACGTACTATGTTCTATTACTTAGGAAGTCTTCAAGCCGGTCACAAAACTGTGAACCTATTCTATTCGCTAGTATCTTGGTTAGCCTTAAATGACGTCTGCGTGTTGCTTTAATTGCCGCCTGTCCTGTTATGTCCAGCAGGCGGCCAGGCAGAGGTCTGTCGGCAGCTGCGC
This sequence comes from Locusta migratoria, assembly GCA_026315105.1. Taxonomy (NCBI): domain Eukaryota; kingdom Metazoa; phylum Arthropoda; class Insecta; order Orthoptera; family Acrididae; genus Locusta; species Locusta migratoria. Next base: position 282,776,951 of record CM048745.1, on the reverse strand, counting down.
GCGCTGCTGCAGCGTCTGCGCGGCCAGCCGCTGTCGTTCAGCGCGGGCTCGCTCTTCAGGGTGGACGGCGGGCTGCTCACCGGCTTCCTGGCCGCCGTCGTCTCCTACGCCGTCATCCTGCAGCAGTTCATCGCAGACTCCGCGGCAGACTGCGCTCTCGCGCCGGCAGCTCCTTCCTCAACAACTAGCCAGTAGTCTACACAGTCAGATAGACGTAAATATCACGATTATATTTGGTTCCAAACACTGGCGTTATTTTGTAGAGATCCAATGTTCTGAATAAAGCTGGTCCTATAAATCTCGTCGCGAGGCTTACTGTTATGCACGCCCAAACCACATGAAACCCAAAATCAGCTGATATTTGTTGTTGTTGTTGGCATTTTTAAAGGGAGCTAAACGGCTATATTATCAGTCCCCTGTTCCTAGCTGAGAGAGCACATCATATTTTAATGAGCGGGTAAACAAGTAATGAGTGCTAAGACGACAACATTTAAAGGAAAACCATTAAAATAGTGGACCAAACATACAACAGCACTAAAATAGCACAGCAGAAGATTGTGGCTGGCTGATCACAAAGATAGTAAACGATGAGCCAGCCATTCTGCGCACGCTAGAACTGCCAGTCAAAGATAGGACTGACAGGACGAAAGCGAAATCAGATTACAACCGTTTGAATGGTGTGTGCCTGAAATATCAGGCTTAGGTACCCACCATTAAATTACATGATAAAAACCAACTGCGCAAATAAAATCTAAAACACGTTCACTATAGCAGCATCGTCTCCTGGCATAAAAGAAAGCGCATCTGGCAGATTAAAAGATTGTCGCAAGGCAAGTAAAAGTGGACAGTCCACCAGAATGTGGACCACTGTCAAGGAGGCGCCACAGTCACATTGTGGCGCGTCCTCGCAGAAGGCATTATTTCTGTTTTAATGTTAATGTGTAACGGCTTATATTAATACGTATTATTTCCAATTGGTTTAGTTGGCATAGAGCAGAAGGTTAGATGTACAGGATGATTTTCATAATACCATTTCGTACTCTAATGTTGTCCTACATGTCACAATCCGATCTTTATACACTGGTCAAAACAATTAGGAGATCAGTTGATATATCTAGGTCCTGAAATATTGTCATTGACAAAAAGAACTGAAATTGTTCGACGTCTTTCTGACGTTTCTGCAGAGACAACAACATTACGGTAACCAATATAGTGGTAATAAAAGGCTGGAGAGGGGCTTCAATAGGTTTTGGGTGGGATAAGGCTTTTTGATGGGCCGTGAAGAGATGGTGAGTGCAGCAGAGGGACTGATCAAGGGTCAGTCCTAGGTATTTAAGGGCGTAAAGTAAAACGTATGGAGGTGGAAGGAGCGGGGGTACAACCTATAATCATTTCCTGGGATTTGGTGGGGTTCATGGACAGGAGCTACTGGTTACACCATGTGGAGAGCTTCGATAGGTCAGGCGAGAAGGTGCTGCGAGTGGGACGGGGGGGGGGGGGGGCGAGGGCTGCAGAGTGGGTTCGTCAGCATATTGTAGGAGGCTGTAGAAGGGGGATGTCGGCTGACAGGGGTATGCTTAAGTGAAATTCATTCAATGTTAAAATTACGGAGTTCCTTGTGGAAAACTCAATATGAGCTGAATAAATCATAGACTGTTTTATAATTCAGTGTATTAATGATGAATAAGCACAAAGTCTGAAAACTGTTTCCAGGACCCAATCGATAGATTTAATCTATTTTATTTAATGGTGTCACAATCATAGATACTTTCGCAGTTATATACAACAAGAAAACAAGGCAGAAAAAATCAAATCAAAGTAGAATTAAAACATTGGTACTGTAAAAATCGTCATTTCTGGGCATAATTATAACTACAATGCTGGCCATTAAAATTTCTACACCATGAAGAAATGCAGATGATAAACGGGTATTGCCTGCACAAATATATATTATACTAGAACTGACATGTGATTATATTTTCACGTAATTTTGGCGCATAGATACTGAGAAATCAGTACCAAGAACAACCACCTCTGGCTTTAATAACGGCCTTGAGTCAAACAGAGCTTGGATGGCGTGTACAGGTACAGATACCCATACAGCTTCACCATGATATCACAGTTCATCAAAAGTAGTGACTGGCATATTGTGACGAGCCAGTTGCTCGGCCACCATTGACCAGACGTTTTCAATTGGAGAGAGATCTGGAGAATGTGCTGGCCATGGCAGCAGTGAAGCCCGTACAGGACCTGCAACATGCAGTCGTGCATTATCCGGCTGAAATGTAGGGTTTCGCAGGGATCAAATGAAGGGTAGAGCCACGGGTCGTAACACATCTGAAATGCAACGGCCACTGTTCAAAATTCCATTGATGTGAACAAAAGGGGACCAAGACGCGTAACCATTGGCACCCCATTTCATCAAGCAGGGTGAAACGCCAGTACGGCGATGACGAATACGCGCTTTCAATGTGCGTTCACCGTGATGTCGCCAAACACGGATGCAACGATCATGATGCTGTGAACAGAACCTGGATTCATCCGAAAAAATGACTTTTGCCATTCGTGCACCCAAATTCGTCGTTGCGTTCACCATCGAAGGCGCTCCTGTCTGTGATGCAGCGTCAAGGGTAAACCTCAGCCATGGTCTCCGAGCTGATAGTCCATACTGGTGCAAACATCGTCAAACTGTTCGTGCAGATGATTGTTGTCTTGCAAACGTCCCCATCTGTTGACTCAGGGATCGAGACGTGGCTGCACGATCCGTTACAACGATCAGGATAAAATGCCTGTCATCTTGACTGCTAGTGATACGATGCCGTTGGGATCCAGCACGGCGTTTAATATTGCCTTCCTGAACTCACCGATTCCATATTCTGCTAATAGTCATCGTATCGCGAGCAACGCGAGCAGCAGTTTCGCAATACCATCAACCGCAATCACGATAGGCTACAATCCGACCTTTATCAAAGTTGGAAACGTGATAGTACGCATTTCTCCTCCTTACACAAGGCATCACAACAACGTTTCACCAGAAAACGCCGGTCAACTGCTGTTTGTGTATGAGAAGTTGGTTGGAAACTTTCCTCATGTCAGCACGTTGTAGGTGTCGCCACCGGCGCCAAACTTGTGTGAATGCTCTGAAAAGTTAATCATTTGCATATCACAGCATATTCTTCCTGTCGATTAAATTTCGCGTCTGTAGCACGTCATCTTCGTGGTGTAACAGTTTTAATGTGCAGGAAGGTATCTTCTTGAAGTTGTACTGTGTAAAACCCAATATGAATTGAATAAATACTACATTGCTTTATAATACAGTGTATTAATGATGAATAAGCACAAAGTCTGAAAACTGTTTCCAGGACCCAGACGATAGATTTAATCTATTTTATTTAATCGTGTCAGAATCATACATATTTTTGGAGTTAAGGGACTTAACTGCGGGGTCATCATTCCGTAAACTTACAAACTACTTATTAACTACCTTATACTAAAGACAGCACAAACCTCCTTGCCCAAGGGGGATTCGAATCCCCGACGGGGAACGGTCTCGCGCATCGTGGGATAGCGCCTCAATGCACTCGGCCGCTCCGCCGCGGCGACACAGTTTGCATTTGAGAAGATGGCTCATTGTCTGTTCTTTGCCACATCCACAAACGGTCGAGCCGCAGAGAAATCCCCATCTTCCCTTGACCAGCTTTCCTCGTGACCTCGGGTAACGCTTTCTGAGGGCACCATCCATCCCGCGAGGTGGCTAGGTCTAGAGCGCCATGAGTTAACTCTAAAGTTGGATGGTGGTTCGACTTTCTGTTGAATGAAGAAAGCTTTTCTTTGACCTGAGGCTTTGGTGTGCTGCTTGGTATTCATGTAAAGTATGGGTCGCTAGGTTTAGTGTGTTAGTTTTCTGCAGTCTGGATGCGCACTTATGACGGATATTTGAAGGATGGATACCTGCTAAACAGTAAACTTTATCAAGTGGTGTGGATCTCAGACATCCTTTTATGAGTCTGCAGGGCCACTGATATAAAATTAACCACCCGATAACCGGTACTAGTCTCCTATAAGTGCTGCTACAACGTCATCCGACCTTGCGCTCGCGGGCGAATGACGTCACTACAGTACACAGTGGAACCGAATCAAAGTTTTCTGCTACCATGGTACCTGAATCGTAATGTTCCAAAATCTTTTCTACTTGATGGTAAGACGGATCTGAGATTTTTAAAATCTGTTCTCTAAGTCTGCAGTGAGAAATGTTATAGACAATAGCATCACATAACAGCGGAAGAACTGGTACCTAGCGGCTACTACATTGATTTGCTGTTCCTAATATGACGTGAGGGCTCCTGTAACTGAATCATAAGAAAGTTCAGAAGGCTCCACAGTGCGAAACCGTTTTTTTGACAAGACAGAATGATGAGGGCCCTACACACGATAAGAAAAAATGTAGTTTGACAGTACCTTGTATCCTGTGAAATTTTCCGTAGGCTTCAAACTGTTGCAGCCATTCTGTCCATTCTTCTTGTGCTTTGTCATCCTGGCGAAATGCCGGCCGCAGTGACCGAGCGGTCTGCGGCGCGCCAGGCACAGTCTGCACGGTCACTACAGATGGGGCTTCGAATCCCCCCTCGGGCTTGGGTCTTTGTGTTGTCTTTAGTATAAGGTAGTTCATAAGTAGTTTGTAAGTTTAGGGACTGATGACCCCGCAGTTAAGTCCCTTAAGCTTGACAAACATTTGAACATTTTTTTGAACTGGCGAAATGGCGGAATTACTGGAGGTGGTAGGTGCTGCAGGGGTACTTGCATATTTTGTGACATAGGTACGGCAGGAGGTTGTTGTACAGTAGTCAGCAAGGAGGCGATTTGTTACTCTGAAACTGAAACATCTGCATCAACTGCTATGCATCGAGTACAGGGAGCTGCGGTACAGTGGCAGGGATGCTTGTCTTAGTAGGGGTTGACATTTTGCAAAAAATAACAAGAAGAAGCAATGCAAAAATATAGAAATTGACTCTTATCTTTGCAAGAGAAATGATAAGAGTATATACTGCAATCTCCATGTCCTGTAAGAAATTGACAAGCAAAATAATGTCGCAGCATAGTGTCAGATATTTCGTCGTCCTCTGAAATTTAACATCTAGCCGCCATGTGTTTTGTCCTCGTCAGCCTATCTTTAGGGAAAGGATAAGCTCAGGATACAAGGTATGTTTGGACAGCTAAAACAGCTATACAGATACGTGTACTTTTTATTTACTAAGGTATACAAAATACTCAACTTTGGTTTATGTCTGTTCTCGCAGTGGCGTCTTCTTGCGCGATGCTAACTGTGCTGAATAATAGTATCTGCCTAGTTTGGAGTCGAGTCATCTGCTTGTAGAGGGCGCGCTTCTCAGTTGCTCCCTGCAGGAGGCGTGTTACGGACGTGTGGTTGGCTGCCAGTCATACGCTGCCTTCTACACGATCGTTTTCGTGCATCTGGCGTCTGGCGCTGACTTTACGCCACAATAGAATGAGCTGGCCTTGTAACATCAGCTAATGTGGCTTTGCCTTGCAGTTACTGCAAACGGCTGAAAACAAGCAAAAACTACAGTCGTTATTTTTCCTGAGGACATGCAGGTCTATTGTATGAATATATGACGATGGCATCCTCTCGGGTAACATATTCCGGAGGTAGAATAATCCCCCATTTGGATCTGTGGGTGGGGACTACTCAGGAGGACGTCGCCAGGAAAGACAACACTGGAATTCTAAGGATCGTAGCATGCAATGTTTGATCCTTAGTCGGGTAGGAAGTTTAGAAAAATTAAAAAGCGAAATGAAGTTAGATGTAGTGCAGATTAGTGAAATTCGGTGGAAAGAGGAACAGGATTTCTGGTGAGATGAGTACAGGATTATCAATACAAAATCAGTTTGGGGGTGTTGTAGGAATAGGTCTAATAAAGAATAAGAAAATAGGAATGCGTATAAACTACTATTGTAGTCAAGATAGATACGAAGCCAACATAAGCCACAGTAGTAGGCCTACAATTTTATGTCCCAACTAGCTCTGCTGATGATTAAGAGATCGAAGAAATGAATGACGACATAAAGAAAATTGTTTACACAGTTAAGGGAGATGGAAACTTAATTGTGATGGGAGATTGGAAGGAAAAATAGTAGGTGAATATGAACTGAGGATAAGGAATGAAAGAGGAAGTCGTCTGATAGAATTTGGCACAGAAAATATCTTAATCGTAACAAACACTTAGTTTAAGAATTATGAAAGACGTTTATATTCGTGGAAGAGACCAGGAGACACTGGTAGGTACCAGATAGACCATATATTGGGAAGACATAAATTTCATAACTAGGTTTTAAGCAGTAAGGGTGTGTTTATGCTGCTACCTCACTGCTTGCCAACATTGCATAGCGATGACAAATGAAACCCACAGAGTCTTACCGGCCCATTTAGCGTGCACCATCGTAGCTCGCCCAGGTTACTACTTCCTGCTCACAACGATTCTCGCCAGGTGGCTATATCAAATAGGTTTGAGTTTCGCACTACGACAATCGCAACCCGGCCTGAAACTTGCACTGTGATGGTTGCTTCAAGGTCACTCTAACAGAGCGGCGATTGACTGTTGCGCTCATGGAACTGTCGTGCCCATCGCGCACGATGTTGTTTGTTAGAGATAGTTTCAGTACTTTTGTGTCTCGTTGCTGCCGGTTGTCCTAAGTGTCGGTGGGCGAGTAGAGAGATACCAACATAGGGCGACACGTGGCGAAAGTACGTGGCGCGCACTTCAGAGTTTCACAAGTGCTGAGAACAAATTCAGATGCATATTATTATATTTTTAATTCCGTTGTGCCATAAATATTTTTCTTAGCCATCTTTATGAAATAACTTTAATTGTGGTGACTTGTTTATTAATGCCTGTGTGTAATTTCGTGTGAGCTGCTACGTATATTGGTCACTGTATCGTTAACTTCCTGTTATTAGAGTAATTTAAACCAAGTCAGTTCTCAATCTGGGCCAGGGAAAAAGGTTTTGCAGCACGGAGTAGCCGGTAGTTCACAAGGACCTTCTGCTAATTTTACTGCTAAATTTTAGATTTATTATAACAGGAGGAATGTAGGAACCCGGGTGGCAATACTCACTTTAAGACTTATCTTAGACGATAGATTAAGGACCGGCAAACCTACATTTTTAGCTTTTGTAGATTTAGAGAAAGCTTTTGACAATGTTGACTGGAATACACTCTTTCACATTCTGAAGTCAGCAGGGGTAAAATACATGGAAAGGAGAATTATTTACAACTTGTAGAAAAGCCAGACCGCAGTTATTAGACTTGAAGGGCATGAAAGGGAAGCATTAGTTGGGAAGGGAGTAAAACAGGGTTGTAGCCTTTCTCCGATGTTATTCAATTTGTACATCGAGCATGCGATGAAGGAAAGCAAGGAAAAATTTTGAATAGGGATTAAAGTTCAGGGCAAAGAAATAAAAACATTGCGTTTTGCTGATGACATTGTAATTCTGTCAGAGACAGCAAAGGAGCTGGAAGAGCAGTTGAATGGAATGGACAGTGTGTTGAAGAGAGCGTATAAAATGAGCATTAATAAGAGCAAAACAAAGATAATGGAATGCAGTCTTAGAAAATCAGGCGATGCTGAAGGAATTAGATTAGGTAACGAAACAGTGAAGGTGGTAGATGAGTTTTGTTACTTGGGTAGTAAAATAACAAATGACAGTCGCACTACAGAGGATATAAAATGCAGAATGGCAATTGGAAGAAAAGCATCTTTGAAAAAGAGTAATTAGCTAACATCGAATATTAATTTAAATGTAAAGGAGTCTTTTCTGAAGGCTTTTGTGTGGAGTGTTGCGTTGTATGGGAGTGAAACATGGACGATAAATAGTGCGGACAGGAAGAGAATAGAGGCTTTTGAAATGTGGTGCTACAGAAGAATGCTGAAGGTTAGGTGGGTAGATCGCATAACTAATGAAGACGTATTGAACAGAATTGCTGAGAAAAGGAATTTTTGGCATACCTTGACTAAAAGAAGGGATCGCTTGGTAGTACACATTCTTATACATCGGGGAATCGTAAATTTAGCATTGGAGGGAAGTGTGTGGGCGTAAAAATCGCAGAGGGAGACCAAGAGACGCATATAGTAAGCAGATTCAAATGGATGTGAGTTGCCATTCTTATGAGGAGATGAAGAGGCTCACTTAGGATAGAGTAGGGTGGAGAACTGCATCAAACGAGTCTCCGGACTGAAGACCAGAACAACAGTAAACTCTTATCTGGATACTTCCTACCAGAATTAAGCTTTTATTTCGTACAGTGGCCCACTTTCAACAGGAAGTACAAAAAGGCTGAGCAGAAGTTGCTAGCAGGCACTTCTGGCATCAGACGGATGCCACGTGCAGTGGTGGCCGCACATGCGACTCTTAGCGGCGCGTTGTCTCACTTAAAAAAAAAAAAAAAAAAAAAAAAAAAAAAAAAAAAAAAAAAAAAAAAAAAAAAAAAAAAAAAAAATTGATTGTGCAGACTTTTTAATTTTCGACGTGAGCCCTATCGCTCGAGACCTTCAGCTGACTATACATTCATATGTAAAAATACTGTTTTACTTTTGATTAAGGATCCGATAGTGAAGCCGAAACCATGGTAAAGTAAATATTTTACTAAAACTTCCGTAACCGAAGAGCTGTTTTTCAAGTGATTATTTTATATTTTGAAAAACGATTGCTGTCTTTAACAGCCATGTTTAAAATTGTAATCTTCCTTTCTGTTGGTTGGTCATAATGTCACACACTTCTTTGGCTTCTGATGTCAGATTAAGTTCACTGCTACATTTGGAACATTTTCTTGGAGGAACAATACACTCATCATCAGAAACTCGAGATCGTTGAATTTTCTCACGCATTTCAGATACTGCACACTCAGAATGATGTAATGCATTGGATATGGCACTCTGCATCTGAACTGTGTTATGGAAAATATCAATGTGTTTCATGATACCGTATCATAAAATAATAAATTAGGAGGAACAAAAAGTGTGGACTGTGAAGTAAATTTCTTAAGGCAAATGTTTCTCTTATTGTAACACCATCCCAGGAATCCTCTTCTTCAGTCTTTTCAAAACGTTCCAATAAGTACAATTTGTTTTATTTGACCGTATTTACAATGCGGGGCTGGGAGTTCAATTTAGTTGAAGAGACGAAATGAATTCTCTTATTGCAGAGTTTCTGTAATAAATCACTTCGCTTGGGAGATGAAGAAAAAAGAGTTATAAAACCAGCAATATTTGTGAAGAACGATCTTATCGACTTTATGCTTTTACTGCAAGCATTCTGAAGAACCAAGTTCATTTGGCGTGCATAGCAGTGAACGTACTTGGCGAGTGGGAAATTGCTCTGCATCAGTGTTGCACACCACTGTGACTGCCGCTCATTACTGGGGCGCCATCTTATGCCTGAGCAATGAGTTCTTCTTGAACACCGAAAGGTACCAGACGTCTTTTTGAAATCTCACTAAGTCCATATGCTTTCCAAGGAAAGAAATCTTTCCTTCCCTTTAATATACCGCAGTATCATGACAAATTGACATTTGCACGTAATACCTGTTGTTTCGTCAGCCTGCACAGAAACGAAAGTGGCATCGTTAATCTCTTTAATCAGTTCTTCGATTTAAACTTGATACATACAGTCCAGAAGCTCATTTTGTATTATGTGTGACACATGGAATTACTAGAACTGCTTAAGTGATCATTTAATACACAGTCAAGGTTTTACAAAATAGATAACAAGTGTAAGAAATTTTCACAGCTTGCTGACTCTTGTTTCTCATTATGAGCTCTTAGTGCTAATTCATGAGTTCCAGCAAACAATAAGAACTCTACTATTCTGTTTAATATGTGTCTGTTCTTCGTACCAAATTTATTATGTTTACGAATTGACATCTTATACGCCGACTCAATCTGAGCAGCAATGTTAATTGTGCCAAACATTTTATATTTACAAGCATTTTCTATATGAAGTCCACTTTCCTTGTGTTTCTTAATTCGTTGCAGCCGACTGTTGTCCACAATCCTTCAACACCAAACAAAACAGTAGAAACAAAACAATTTTTGTTTCTCTTTACTCAGTTGGCCGAGACGTTTTGCAGAACCATGTATAGCAGAAAGTTTTCTTTTCCTTTCCGTCAAGTTGAGACAACAAGAAATCTTTTGGTTGATGAGCGCCTAACCGCTTGATTTCTAGCTTCTCTTCCATAAGAAATGAAAGGACGTTCTGAAGAGTCTACTTTATTCATTTTATACTTAGTTTAGGAACAATCAAACTGCTCCAGAATACGTTTTGACGTAGGTGCTAAGGGCCCAGGATCACCAGCCACAAACTGCAAACCTGCTGACAGGTGGACGAGGGGTGGGGAGTGGGAGCGCGACAGGTACAGCCCGCTTCACCCGGGTCAGCTTTTCTGGGCCCCAAGCAGCACTAGGCGAGAGACGAGGAGGGGAAAGGAAAACATCTCTGTGACGTCACTGCAGCTGCAGGGAGAATTAAGGGTCAGGCTGCGCTGACCTCACCTGACGGCATGGCAGCGTAATGAAGAGAGGGGGTCCACTAGGCGCATGCCAGTGGGCCCTCAGCTATGTTGCAGAGAGAGGCAAATGAAACCATTTGATGACGTCATTGTAAATTACGTTAGGATGTCAAGTGCATCGTGTCACACTCCAACTGTTTGATATAATACTGCAAAAGTATATCACAAATTTTTTGGTGGGGCCAGGCCCCTGTGGCCCTTTAGAACGAGCCGCCTCTGACTGTGAATATGCTTACCAACATTTTGTATTCCTAATTTCGTGGTGTCTATGGGAAGGTGGTTAGAATCTCTGTAGATGCCGTAACACTAAAAAAGGAAAGCAGCGAACTGGGCACTCTGGCATTTGTTTCTGCCAAAACATTGGGCATAGTGTGTGTGTGTATAGGAGATCTAGTCGTAAGTAATGTAAGTAAATACTCCAAAGTGACTGTCAATTTAGTTGCTTTACAGGTTTCTAGCCGAGATGTCTTTGTTTTGGTCACAAAAGCATGGCCTCTCTGGCTTCAGCCAATGACTGTTCTCAGCATAGGTAGTGCCACCTCTCTTTATTCTTACCTCCTTGGTCTATGGTTATAGTGTGTATCTCTGGTCTCTGAGGTATTGTCACAGACAAACGTATACTGTCACGACCATGGAGGTAAAAGGAGGGGAGATGACATGACGTCACAGTCCTCAAGCCGCTCGAAGCCGAGGTCCGCCATTAGCCTGTGGTCAAAACATTGATTTGTGCCTGTGCTACTGTTGTTGTTTCTGGACGGTTTATACCTAATAATGCCAAATTGTGTCGTTTATGGTTGTACTAACCGTTGGGATAGTACTTCGATGTTAAGAGGAATCACGTTCCACACGTAAGTTGCCCTGTTATGGTAATAATATCGTTATTTTCGAGAAGTTTGTGGCGTTGTTTACTATTCTTGTAGCGTATGTTTCTTATGATTTATTTCAGATTTCCTATCAGCGAAAGCCGTAGAGCTCTGTGGATACATGATCTAAGAAGGAAAGACTGGCAACCAAACAAATGGAGCAGAATATGTTCCCTGCATTTTACAGAAGAAGATCTCGATCGAACATCAGTATCTACTGTTCGCATCAGCGAAAATGCTGTACCATCTGTTTTTCCAGCGTTTCCACCTCACTTACAGAAGGTAGGCAATGAATGTGTGAAGTCGATGTTTTCACTTTCATATCATGTATGGTAAAACTATAAATTAACACTAGGCCTATAGAAAGTAATATTGTAACTTTAGTGGCTGTTTCGTCCATTTTTATTGTGTGATTACGGTGGAGTGAATTCATCTAACTATTTTCTGGTATTTAGTGGCATATATTTCAGTCCCCCGCCCCTTTATTTCGAGGAAAGTTCATTTGCAATAAAGCTCTAACTTGAAACTTCATTTGTTTATACACACACACACACACACTCTCTCTCTCTCTCTCTCTCTCTCTCTCTCTCTCTCTCTCTCTCTCTCTCTCTCTCTGTGTGTGTGTGTGTGTGTGTGTGTGTGTAATGCTGCAGTCACAATAAATTGCATTCCCATCAATTGTTAGCAGAAGCTAGTATACTGGGGTAAAAATATGCTTAATTGTGCAAAGAGCTGTAAGGAATGAAGTTTAAAATAAACGAACACACACACTATTTGAAGACACGAAATGAATCAAAATCTGAACCAGATTAGTACCTTCTTAGTACACCGAATACGTTGCCCTCCCCCCTTATGTAGGCCTACTGTAAATATTGAGAAATCCAGTCAGAATATTAGAGTATGACTGACTGAATAATAATAAATTGTAGGCTGTAATGTGTAATGAAACTGTTTTTTTGTGTTTTGTAGAAAGAAGTGAAGAGACGTCCACCATCGCATAGGAAGCAGACTTCCGAATGTGTGACAAGTGGACCACCAAATGAAGTTCCAGCCAGTGGGTCCCAACATGTAGCTGCCAGTGGATCCCAAGATGCAGCTGCTTCAATTCCTACTACTTGTGAAGAATCACAAGTAGTAAAAAGCCTGAAGAGGAATGTGAGTGAACTGTTGACAAGGAATGAAGTCTACAGAAAGAAAGTTAAAATTCTGCAACAGTCAAAGCGCCGTTTAGCAAAAAAAGTGGCTTCTTTACGTACAATAATTGACGAACTTAGGAAGAAACACTTGCTAGATGAAGATGCTTTAGGTGTGCTTTCTAATATACCTGGGGTACACAAGGACTTGCTGCAACGCCAGGCAGCAAAGGCTAATTGCCACAGTGTGGCTAGAACCTACAGCCCCGGGATACGTTCTTTTGCTCTTACTTTACATTTTTACTACATATAAGTATGTCAGACATTGTTTTAGTACCTGTCTACCACACCCTAGAACTTTATCTAGGTGGTACCAGTGTGTAGACGGACTGCCAGGATTTACCTCTGAGGCTTTTGCAATTATTAGAGCAAAAGCTTCAAGTCATGCCCAAGGACAGAAGATTCTCTGCAGTTTGGTAATTGATGAGGTTGCAATCAGGCAACACATAGAATTTGATGGTGTTAAGTATTATGGCTATGTGGATATGGGGTCCTCTGTTGCTACAGATGATTTACCCATAGCTAAAGAGGCCTTTGTTTTAATGCTAGTAGCTATTAATGGCTCATGGAAGCTACCAGTGGGCTATTTTCTGACTTGTGGAATAACTGGGGAGCAGAAAGCTCACTTAGTAACACAGTGCATCAGTCTTGCCAATGCCAGTGGTGTCAGAGTAGTCTCTCTCTCTTGCGATGGCTGTGCCTCCAATTTGTCCATGGCGAAATGCTTGGGGTGCAACTTTGATGTTAACAACCTAAAGACTACTTTTATTATTCAAGATGACAATTTTGAAGTTGCGTTTCTATTGGATCCACCCCACATGCTGAAGCTTGTAAGAAATGCTTTGGGAGAGAAAAAGCATTTTTGCGATGGGGAAGGTAAGATAATTTCCTGGTATCTATTTGATCTGTTACACAAGTTGCAAGTAAAAGAAGGTCTACACATTGGCAATTCTATTACTAGCAGCCACATTAATTTTCTTAACAACAAAATGAAGGTTAAGTTAGCTGCTCAGCAATTTTGTGGCAGATGCAATGCAGTACTGTTGCGATGTTAAGATACCAGGATTTGAAGATGCTTCTGCAACAATTAAATTTATCAGGGTATTCAACTGTCTGTTTGACATATTGAATTCCAGAAGCCTTCTTCAAAATAAATGGAAACAGCCTTTGAATAACAAAAATTTTAAAGATGTAGAAGGATTTTTAAGTTCCTTCCTGTTTACAAGTGCTCCCAAGACCATTTGGAGATGTTTTTCAGTGCTATCCGTAGTCATGGTGGTTGGAATAATAATCCAACTGCTCGTCAATTTATATCCTCTTACAAGAGACTCCTGATTCACAATGAAATCCGAGAATCAGAGAGAGGTAATTGTATACCCCTAGAAGATATAGCAATTTTAACATACAATGGTCAGAGCATAGAGCAGCAAATAAATGTTACCACAGAACGTTGGCAATTAGTGGAAAATGAAAGCCTATTGGTAAACCATGACCATGATTATATTGAATCTGAAATGATTCTCTCCGAAGTGGCAACTCATATTGTTGTGTACATAGCAGGATTTGTGGTTAGTCACTTGGAGAGAACATTAAGATGTGAATCTTGTTTATCTGCGTTGAGAGGGCAGGGGAGTCATAGTGCATATCTGCTGATACACAGGAAGATTAGAGGTGGTTTAATTTCACCATCAGACGATGTGATAGATATCTGCTTGTGTGCCGAAAAGGTATTTAGGAGGTATAGTGCTGGGAATAGGAAGGTACCTGAGAGAGATCTCAGTTGTAAATGTGTATCGGAGGTACTTGGCACTTTCCTGTTTAAGCCTGTGTTTGAGGGATTGTCTGAGCACATGAAGGATCAGCATCCAGTGGATAACCACTTGGTACTGCTGATCAAAGCTATTGCAAAACGATATCTCCTAACACGGCAGAAACATGCTGCAAAATGTGCAACAGATGCAATTCATGAAAAAAAAAATGAGAACAGCCTATACAAAACTAATACTTTTTAAAGGTCAGTGAATTGTGAACTATTGTATTATGTCTTTCCTATTTTGCTTTTTATTCCATTTTCATTTGAGGGTACATATGTATATATGCTTTTGTGTTTAGTTTAGTGATGAACAATTGTAAACTATTGTATTATATGTCTCTTTCCTCCATTTTCATTTGAGGGTATATGTATATGCTTTTGTGTTTAGTTTAGAGATGAACAGAATTACCCTTGTGTATCATTATACTTGATTTGTGTATCATGCTTTATAGGCCTACGGGGGAACTCACCATGTAAAAAAATGAGTAACGCATCAAGCTTGGTACCTCTATGGTGATGTGGAAATCCAAGTATTGTCAATAAAGAAAATAATTCAATGTGTGTGCTTGTTTCTTTTTATTCCTTTATCCTGTTACATATATTAATTGGGCTCAACTGAAGACGGGGATACCGCCCGTCGGCTTTGACCCTTGGCATTGCGTGTTGTCGTGTGCTTGCACGTTTGTAGGTTGCTGAGTTAGACGATAGTTTGTTTATAAGCAAAACAGAGATTATGATTTTGAGTTTAAAAAGTTATCTGTAGTTTCACTCGGATAGTGAGGTATAAGTTAAGAGATGTGAGTGCCAAGGGTGTGGATTTTTTTGGCTGATACCTAGGATCGATGATTGTTTATGATGGCATTGGTCAGAGCTTATGGGTGCTATCCTGGTCTTCAGTTATGTCTTCAATTGAAATGTCCGTGTGATTATTTAATAACTGGACTATGTGCCTAGCCAAACCTAATAATTCTGTTACTTGTCACAGGTAAAGTATTAATATTCAACAAAGCCCTCCAGTATGGATATTTAATTATTGATTCTGCCCCCCCCCCCAAAAAAAAAAAAAAAAAAAGGTCAATGGTGGACATAAGTGAAAGTTGCTTAATCAAGTTCAACTTGAAATCTAGAAAATTAAAATACTATGTTTTTAATGCTAATAACTTTGGAATTGGCACTGTGATGTTTTGGCTGCACAGTAAAGAAATTTGTTTTCCTGAATTACATTTCTTTATCTTGCACAAAAATACTGTTACTTTACTCACCTGCTTAACATGTAAGATTTCAAGGAATCCTTATGGGTAAGCTACAGTGAAACTGACAGGCATACATTGTAATACTGCTATATTTTTTACTCAAAGGTGTTTTACTGACAAAGTATATAAAACAAAATAGTGCCCTGTTTTATTCCTTACTGATGAAGTTTGGAGTTATGTTTCAGTTATTATAAGAGGTAAGCAATAGCACATTTTGTGTTAATAAACAAACAGTTCAACTGGAGTGTGTAACAAACTGTGCTTTTTGTAAACATACATTCTCATTGGACTTTATCCAGTACTAATGCAAATAATAAAGTGTGGTAAGTTAAAACAAGCAGTGTGTCCACTCTGTTTCCATGACATTTTCGAGACTATTGTACAAAAGAAGTCCTTGTAGTCTCACATATTTTGCAAGTAGAAGTTTTCAGATTGGATGTTTATAGAACACTTTAATTTAGTAAATGGTGATTATAAGCAGTGCTCACTTTACACAAGTTGGTATAGCTGAAATTTGTATACATGTACATGGTATTGAAACTGCTACTTCATGTTTACTGAAATGTCTACTAAACAAGTTTGCTATTTCATTTGCATATTGAGCTATTTAATAATCACATCCAACCCGCTATCGCATTAATGATATTTCAACTGCAGTCTCAATTAGGAAATATACCTGATATGAAATCAAATAAGGAAAAGTCCAGGTTGGAATTCAACAATATAATAACACCACAAAGACATATGATTAAGGCATTGTCCTATATGTTTATATTCGTTGATAGTGTTTGTTTTCCAAGTTGGTATATCTACATAGTACATTTTGTGAGACTCGGATATGACGTCACTGCTCAAAGCCGACGGGTTGTATTATGGTCCTCAATTATGCTCACTTCCTCAATAATTCTATTAGTAACACACTTCACATGGAAGGCTTCAAAAAAATGCAAGAGGGTAATCCACAGTAAGACTTAAACATTGACATAAAATGTATGAACACAGCTCTACAATCTGTACTTTGCTTTTTACCTGGCCGAAGAACACAAAGCATTATAGTACAACCTTTGTTCTTTTTATTTTATGCTTCACTTCTATGCCTTTAACCCACATATGTTTGCAGTACTTAACTTATTTCAATGTGTAAGTACCAGTAGTGTAAGGAATTTTGGGTGCTGCATTTTAAGTTTACTATGCAATTACAATGTTCAAATTACCTTTTTTTTTGGAAAGGCCAGGTGAACTAGCTGGTCAACAGGTGGTATAAGATATTTTAGTGTTCATGGTCACTCTTTCCCGACAACTCGCATAAGATTGAAGGAACAGCACATGGAAATGTTATCCATTTCAACAGCGTTTTAGAACATAAGTTTGCATCGTAGGCAGGGCCATATATTTTTTTTTTTTTTTGTGTGGGGTCAGAAAATAAAAACTAAATTATGAAATTTATTCTAACTTGTAAACATTACAACATAATTTTGAGAATGGGGGGATTGATTCTCTTGGCAACAGCCTTAGTAATAGGCATATACTTTTGATGGTGTTTTTATTAATATAGGCATTACAAAATCTGCACCAAATATGATTACACTATAGAACTTTCTTTGTAGATTTTGCATCTAAAATTCTTAGCTCTAGCAATAATGTTTTGAGTAAATATATTGGCAGTTTCGGTGCAATGTGTAAGATAGTACAAATTGGAAACATGCACTCTTTAGAATTTAGGCTCTATCCAGTACTTATATAAATAATAAAAAGTGGTAGGTTACAGTAAGCAAAGAATCCACAGTTTTCCATTATTCTTTAGAGTTGACACAGAGATTTAAGATCTTATTGCAGGTTGAAATTTTCTGACTACGTTTACTGATCATCCTGTTGGTGATTTTAATACGCTTTCTTTTATACAACTAGGGCATATTTGTTTTTAACAGTTCGTTATTTTAGTTCCACGTGGCAATTATAGGCCTATTTATTGAACTGAACACCAAAGGACAGTTCTCTGGCATGTATGCTTATTGTGCTATTAATAATCACACTCGGGTCAATACAACACAATCATCATTTTGTAGACGCTTAAGCTACAATCGTACTGAAAATCTGATTAACTGTACTTATAAGACGATGTCAATGTGTTACCGTTCTGAGGAGATTGACGGAAAGCAAGAAATAGGTTTTTATTTATCAGTGTAAGAATTAAAATGGTGTAATAGTGAAAATGCAACGAGCAACAAACTTTGTCCAGTAAGTAAACAAACATTACGTACTTTCTGCTTCACAGTTTCAAACATACATCAACACAAACGCCGAAAAATGTGACCTAGCGTGGGTTAAGAAAAAGATTATCACTTTGTACACAACCCTTGCTTTTATTCTAAGTTCGAAAATACATCAAACGCTTACAACGATCAAACCAAAGGATTGTGTTTCTGGGTCAAAGACGGATTTCCAAACAAATAACCGCCTGGAAAACGCTTTTCTAACATTGTATCATGAACGTAAACACTGTAACATTTAACATCATCTGAAATTATTGCACGGACACGACGTGGCACGTAAAGAAAAGCTGTTCTAACTATGGCCACAACACTGTTTTGACCACAGCAACATGGCGCCCGACCACGCCCACCGGCTTCAAGCAGATATACAGCAGACGGCCATAGTGTCATCTCCCCTCCTTTTACCTCCATGGTCACGACACTCACTACTGTGAAAGTTGTTGCATACTGACAGTTGCAACGACACTAGCGCTCCTGGCTAGTTTTACGTAATTAACAAAATAGTTGGAATAATGTTTGCATTACAAGCATTAGTAAAATATCAAGACACGTATATAATTCAGAAATTAACTGATTCAGTGGTATAAAAAAAACTTCATCATGGCAAAATACTTACGAATACGTCTATATTTCAAGTTTATTCCGCAGAATGTAAGTAGAATATAAACATGAGAGACTACGGTTTTGTATTCCATTCCGAATTTTTCATCATCTTTGCTTAAGAAAGAGTGTGTTTCTTTGGTTTCTGAGATATTGTATGTTTGGAATATTGCACTCCCTTTGATTGTGAAAGCTAACATCTCTGAAATTAGCCATTGCCAAGCCTAATTAGATCGATGAAATCTTTCAAAAAATTTTTGTGTTTGAAATATGTGTGTTCATTGACAATTTCGTTATGTAATGCATCCATGTGTATATATATTTCTAATTCTTTGAGAATGTACATGTCTGTGTCTTTGGGAATTTGGCATAATATTTTTAAAGCTCTGTTCATTGTGGGGGATCGAATTTCAGTTTTCAAATGCTGGTAGGAAGTATATGGATTTCCTTCTGTTTTTCCTCTATGCTCTCTGAACCTTGTTCTAAAATTTTGTCATGTTTGACCTATATCAAGTATGTTGTAGTTTTCACATGTGATTTTGTAAATTCATGACCAGTTAAAGTTCGTTGTGCGTTCTGTGGTTTTCTGAAGTTTTATTTGTAAGTTATTGTTTGTATGGAATGCAAATTTCATTTGTGTTTGTTTGAAGATTGTATTTATTTTGTTTGATATATTACCTATGAAGGTTGTAGGAATGTAGTAGTTCTTCTTTTTCAAATTTATTTATTTATGTCTAGAAACATTACTTTTAGTTCCTTTGGATTTGTCATAA
This sequence comes from Locusta migratoria, assembly GCA_026315105.1. Lineage (NCBI taxonomy): Eukaryota > Metazoa > Arthropoda > Insecta > Orthoptera > Acrididae > Locusta > Locusta migratoria. The sequence goes on along the minus strand of CM048745.1, from coordinate 282,757,600 downwards.
GTTTAATTGATTCTGTAAGGATTGAAAACGTTTTTGTAAGCTATATATTTTGAAATTAGGATTTATTTTTCAATACTTTCTTTTTTCAGGGGAAGATAGATTTTACTATTTATCTTCGAAGAAATTTATTGACCCATCCATTTGCAATGTAATTTTTGTATATAACTTATTAAATGAGCAGTATATCTAATTAATTTCACTATCAGTTCCTTGTTTCATCATCAATATGTCTTCAACATCACAGAAAAATATATTATTTTATTGGACTAAATGGTGAAGAATTTTATTTCTAATTGGTTTAAAAATATATCTGCTAAAATTCCCACTGTTGGAGGCATCATTGCTACACCCTCAGCTTGGTTTTATTTTTTTCCATTAAATTGGAAATTATTTTTGGCTAACATTCTTATGTTTCTGCAACAGATTTTTTTTTTTTTTTTTTTACATGAGAAAGTTTTCTTCTATCATTTGTATGGTTTCTTTTTTTGGGTATCTTTGTAAATAGGTTTATTATGTTGAAAGATGCAAATTTACTATTTGGTGGAATACTGACATTTTTTAATGTTCTTCCAATAATACTTGAATTTTTTATTGTGTATAAGTTATTAAGTAGTCTGTTCATTTTTTGTTATGAGATATGCTGGGCTATTATACAGCTGACAAGAGGTCATATAGTGATATTTTGTTTATGTCCTTTGAGTTGGGCTCAAATTATTGGTGTTTTATGGTTCATAAAATTAGAGATTTCTTTTCATATTCAGGTATTATTTCAAGATTGTTGATACATTTTTTATCTGAGCAACAAATTTGGCAGTATGATTACATGGTATTTCAATTATATTATTATCATCTTTCACAATGAAATATAATGCACAATTCTGAACATACAAAATCTCAGAAACCAGTGAAACACAGTATTTGATAAGCAGAGATAATGCAAAATTCCAAATAGAATACAATACCTTAGAGATTAGAGAGACACACTATTTTATACTCATAGCAGATAGCACAAAATTCGAAAATAAATATTTCAAGGCCATACATACTAAGTAGATAGTAACGAAGACACAAAGAAATTCAAAATGTAATATCTTTGTAAACGAATAGCATCACATGAGCTGTCAAACAGAAACGTTTTTTAACTATAAATAATGACTTTCTGATAAATGAATCTGCTTAATATCATATAGAGGTGTTGTTGTTGTGGTCCTCAGTCTGGAGATTGGTTTGATGCAGCTTTCCACCCTACTCTATCCTGAGCAAGCCTCTTCATCTCATCATAAGACCTGCATTTGAGCCGGCCGCGGTGGCCGAGGGGACTACGGTGCGCCATTCACGGTCTCTACGGCTACTACGGTCGGGGGTTCGAAGCCCCCACTCGGGCATGGATATTTGTGCCGTCCTTAGCCATTTCATAAGTAGTTTGTAAGTTTAGGGACTGATGACCCCGTAATTAAGTCCCATAAGCTATTCAAACATTTCAACATTTGAATCTGCGTATTGCATTCATCTCTTGGTGTCCCTCTATGATTTTTACCCCACACACTTCTCTCTATTCCTAAATTTGCGATTTCTTGATGTCTAAAAATGTGTCCTACCAAACGATCCCTCCTTTTAGTCAAGGTTTACCAGAAATTCCTTTCCTGCCCAATTCTGTTCGGTACCTCTTCATTAGTTACACTATCAACCCACCTAATTTTCAGCATTCTTCTGTAACACCTCATTTCAAAAGCCTTTATCCTCTTCCTGTCCTCACTGTTTATTGTCCATGTTTCGCTCCCATACAAGGCCACACTCCACACAAATGCATTCAGAAAGGACTTCCTTATACTTAAATTTATATTCTATGTTAACAAATTTCTCTTTTTCAAAAACGCCTTTCTCCCCATCGCCATTCTGCATTTTATATCCTCTGTACTGCGACCATCATGTGTTATTTTACTGCCCAAGTAAGAAATCTCATCTACCACCTTTATTGTTTCGTTACCTAATCTAACTCATCACCAACTTTCTTAGACTGCACTCCATTACCCTAGTTTCACTCTTGTTAATTTTCATTTTATACGCACCTTCAAGACACTGTCCAATCATTTCAATTGCTCCTCCAGGTCCTTTGCTGTCTCTGAAATAATTACGATGTCATCAGCGAAACGTAAAGTTTTTATTTCTACACCCTGAACCAAAATTCCTTCTCCAAATTTCTTCTTGCTTTTCAATGTACAAATTGTTAGCATTGGAGAAAGGCTACAACCCTGTCTTCGACCCTTCCCAACCTCTGCATCCCTTTCATGCCCTTCAACTCTGATAACCGCTGATTTCAGAATTTGAAAGAGCGTATTCCAATCAACATTGTCAAAAGCTTTCTCCACATCTACAAAAGCTACAAATATAGCATTCCTTTCCTTAATCTATCTCCTAAGATAAGCCGTAAAGTGAGTATGCTTCCCAAGTTCCTATATTTCTCTTGAATCCAAACTGATCTGACCTGTCAGCTTCTACCAGCGTTTCCATCCTTCCGTAAATAATTCGTGTTAAAAGTTTGCAACCATGACATATTTAACTGATGGTTCTGTAATTTTCACACCTGTCTGCACCTGCTTTCTTTGGAATGGGGATTATTACATTTTTCTTAAAGTCCGAGGGTATGTCATCTGTCTCTTACATCTTACATAGAAGGTGAAATAGTTTAGACATGGCTTGTTCTCCCAGAGACTTTAGTTGTTCTGAGGGAATTCCATCTACTCCACGGGCCTTGTTTCGACTTAGGTTTTTCAGGGCTCTGTCAAATTTTTCTCTCACTATAGTATCTCCTAAGCCAACTTCGTCTATTTTCTCGTCCCTTATTACATTATTGTCTGTAAGTTCATTTCCTTTGTAGAGCACCTCTATATACTCTTTCCACCTTTCAGCTTTCCCTTCTTTGCTGAGAACTGGTTTTCCATCTGAGTTCTTTATATTCATACAGCTCCTTTTCTTATCTCCAAATGTCTCTTTTATGTTCCTGTTGGAGGTATCTATATTTCCTCTATTTATACATTCTTCTACTGACTTGCATTTGCCTTCTAGCCACTCCTGCATAGCTATTTTACACTTCCTGTCAATCTCATTTCTTAGTCAGCTGTACTCCATTTTGCCTGTTTCATTTACTGCATTTTTATATTTTCTCCTTTCATCAATTAAATTTAGTATCTCCTATGATATTTTTGTACGACTTGCCTTTCCACCTATTTTGTCCTCTGCTGCCTTCACTATTTCATTTCTCAATACTACCCATACTTCTTCAATTTTTTTATTTCCCCTCATTTCTGCCAATTTTTGCCTAAAGCTCCCACTGAAACTCTCAAGAACTTCAGGTTCCCTCAATTTATCCATGTCCCATCTCCTTATTTTCTTACCTTTCTGCAGTTTTTTCTGTTTCAGTCTACAGTTCATGACCAATAAGTTATGGTCAGAGTCTATATCTGCCCCTGGATATGTCTTACAGTTTAAAACCTGGTTCCGGAATCTATGTCTTAACATTAGAAAAAACTATCTGGTACCTTCCGTGTCTCCTGGTCTCTTCCACGTATACAACCTTCTTTTGTGGGTCTTAAACCAGGTGTTTGTTATAACTAAATTATATTTCATGTAAAATTTTTCCGGTGGCTTCCTCTTTCATTTCTTATGCCCAGACCATATTCACCTACTATCTCCCCCTCCCTTTCATTTCGTACTACTGAACTCCAGTCTCCCATAACAGTTCACTTTCCCTCTCCCTTAAATGTCTAACAATTTTCTTTACATACTCATACATTTCTTCAATCTCCTCACTATCGGCAGAGCTAGTTGGCATGTAAACCTGTACTACTGTGGTCAGTGTTGGCTTCGTGTCTATCTTGACTACGATAATGCGATCACTGTGCTGCTCATAGTAGTTTACCCATGTCCCTATTTTCTTACTCATTACCAGACCTATTCCTGTAATACCTCCAACTGATTTTGTATTTATAATCCTGTCCTCTCCTGACCAGAAATCCTGTTCCTCTTTCCACTGAACTTCACTAATCCCCACTATATCTTACTTCAACCTATCCATTTCTCTTTTTAAATTTTCTAACTTCCCTACCCGATTAAGGGATCTGACATTCCACTCTCCGAACTGTAGAATGCCAATGTCGTTTTTCCTGATGATCACATCCTCCTGAGTAGTCCCTACCCAGAGATACGATTGGGGGAGTATTTTACCTCCGGAATATTTTACCCGAGAGGATGACATCATCATATTTTCATACAGTAGTGCTGCATGTCCTTGGGAAAAATAACGGCTGTAGTTTCCCTTTGTTTTCAGCCGTTCGCAGTAGCTGTGTGGTAAAGCCACATTAGCTGATGTTACAAGGCCAGCTCAGTCAATCATCCAGACTGTTGCCCCTGTAACTACTGAAAAGGCTGCTGCCCCTCTTCAGGAACCACACTTTTGTCTGGCCTCTTCATAGATACCCCTCTGCTATGGTTGCACATACAGTACGGCTATTTGTATCATTGAGGCATGCAAACCACCCCACCTTGTCCTGTTATGTGGTTCATAGGGGTGGTCATATAGAGGTACAGATGCTATATGTAACAGCAAAAGATATAAGTAATACTTTTAAAATTATCGTAATGTCCTATACTTCGTTTCCAAAATTTTTTGTGAAAAAACGTATTTACAATTCTGCAGACCATCTGACAATTCATGCAGTGTGTAAGAAAACTACTTAGCAGCATTCAAAGTTAAAATAATTCCTTAAAATTTTGTATTACAAAATATTCAGTGTTGCATGCCATATAATGAAAAAAACTTTTGACAATGTTGACTGGAATACAATCTTTAAAATACTAAGGTTAGCATCGGTAAATATAGGAAAAGGCAGGTTATTTAGAACTTGCACAAAAAGCAGAGAGCAGGTATAAGATTCGAAGGGCATAAAAGGTAAGCACTGGTGGGGAAGGGAGTAAGACAGGGTTGTCGCTTTTCTTCAATATTATTCAATTAGTACATTGAGTAAGCTGTGGAGGAAAGCAAAGAGAAATTTGAAGAAGGAATTGAAGTTCAGGGTGAAGTAATAAAAACGTTGCGTTTTGCTGATGACATTGTAATTCTGTTGGAGAGAGCAAAAGACATGGAACAGCAATTGAACTAATAGAGTGTTGATAGGAGTGTATAAGATGAATATTAACAAAAGCAAAACAAGGGTAATGGAATTCTGTCTACGAAAATAAGCTGATGCTGAAGGAACTAGATTAACTAACAAAATAATAAAGGTTGTAGATAAGTTTAGTTATTTGGCCATTAAAATAACATATGAGAGTCGCAGTAGAGACGATATAAAATGCAGAATGGCAATGGGAATAAAAGCGTTTTTGAAAACGAGAAATTTCTTAACATAGAATATTAATTGAAGCATAAGGAAGTCTGTTCTTAAGGCATTTGTGTGGAGTGTTGCGTTGTACAGAAGTGAAACATGGAAGATAAATAGTTCAGACAGGAAGAGGATATAGGTTTCTGAAAAGTAGTGCTACAGAAAAATTCTGAAGATGTGGTGGGTAGATTATGTAACTTATGAGGAGGTACTGAGCTGAATAGCAGAAAAATTTCTGTCATACCTTATCTAAAAGAAGGGATCGGTTGGTAGGACACATTCTTAGACATCAATAAATCGTGAACTTAGCATTGGATGGAAGTGTCCGGAGGAAAAATCGGAGAGTGAGACAAAGAGTTTAATACAGTAAACAGCTTCAAGTGGATGGGTTGGTGTTCGTGTGAGGAGATGGAGGCTTGCTCAGGATAGAGTAAGGTGGAGATCTGCATTAAACCAGTCCCCAGACTGAAGACCAACCAACAAAAGTCTCCTAACTCTCGTATTGCAATTAAAAATTTGTTAAGGCATTTTTGCAGTTCTTGTGTGTACCTCACAGATGAATTTATTATCAAGTTGTAATCCCAGTAGTTTAATTCTGTCATTCTTTTCTATGTGCTTCATAGTCTATGCAGATGCTGGATGTTAACCTCTTACATGTTCTAAATTGCATGTAGTGAGTCTTTTCAATGCCCATGACTTGGCTTTAAACCATTTATTAATATCTATGAAAATATCATTAGCAGACCGTTCCAGGTTGTAGACATGGTATTCATTGCAATACTTACATCATCTGCAAACAAAACGAACTCTGCCTCTGGTATGACTTCGGCCATTTTTCAGTATTATCTGTGACACCATACAATTCTAATTCACTTAAAAGGATGTTGAGGTTCACACAGTCAAATGCCTTTGACATATCACAGAAAATACCTGCTTCTAGTAATTTATAATCTAATGAATTAAGTACATTCTGACTGTAAGTGTAAACAGCCTTCTCCATATTGGGACCCTTGTTCTGGACAATATGTTACTTGTTGTCAGAAGGTTAAGAATTTTCTAGAATTTTCGAGAATACTGGCAAAAGTGAAGGACCTCAGTCTATAGTTTAATGGTATCTCTCTAGCCCTTATCTTGAATAGAGGTATAATATCGACATATTTTAGCCAATCAGGAAATTTCCCAGTTATGACAGACGTGTTACTGTAATTACTTAAACTTGGGCTAAGATCACAAGAACATGCCTTAATTAATTTTACAACTTCGATTGGTAACTACAGAAAATAGAAAGTACATCACATAATCAAGTTGCTATCTACATAGTGCAGAATGCTGGAAATAAGCAAAATAATTCATTAACAATTCATTGTTATATAAATTGACAAAGTATGCTGTTACCAATTATCAAGATTCTTTCTTCCAAATTATACTGAAATTGTACCATTCAGAGAAGGATGATTGCAGTAAAGTTTTATCACTGGGTATTAAAATTAGTTTGAAAGTGCAAAAATTATTTTAGACACAGATTAGATAAAACTAAAAGAATCTTTTTACTTTGCTTTCTTTAATTCCACAATGCCATACTGTGTCATTTAAATGTAGAACTCAGAGTCTAAATATGAATTTCATGAATTAATCTTGATATGAGTTTAAGACTGTGTAGAAGAAACCAGTTCAAAGAAGTTCTGTTTTCGAATTCATAACAGTTAATACTGTGGATTAGAAATAATAGATATCCTTTTTTCAGCTAACAACAAAGTTCATGAGATTTCTATTAGCAACGATAAAAATTATGCTTGTACAAATAGAACTGAAATTGTCAGAAACACATTTTGCGAATAATTTTTCAGTAATTGTAACACATTAAGTAATCAGTAGGCCTAAACTGCAAGAAGGACTGGAAGGTGATTTATGACTAATTTTAGATTGAGGAATTTCTCTGGGAAATAAACACTTACAATATGGTAAAATCTTTTAAGGTTGTTACTACATAATAACAGTTAATGTAAAGGGAATTGCCAAGCTCTCAATTTTCTTATTTTATTTATTCAAGACGACTGGTTTCAACACTCAGTGGTGTCATCTGGTCTGTGGGGAGCATGTACAAAATGTGTTGTTACATTTAATAATTACAAATTAAGTAGAAATTGTGTAGCATATAAAACAAATAAAATGGTAATATCAAATTTCTGAAAATCGGTTACATACCTTCTACAATTGACAGTTAACTGCTTATTAAAGAGTGTTACATATAATTTTGAAGGTTTACTGGTTAGTAGTCAGACATAAATTCTTCTGTTGGTGGACAGTTCAATATAAAATGGATGGCTGATCAAAATTGAAACAGTAAAATAGACAGTGAAAAGAACCAACATAGTGCAGATTTCTGGGCAGGGAACCTCCATACAACTGATTGGCGGTGTTGCAAATACTGAAAGGGCTTCTATCTATGCCACTAGAACGCACTACTATAAGTGAAATTGTTTCTATTGATATCTATCGTTTTGTAACAATCGAGTATCAGGTATAATTTTACAAGATTGTCATCTTATTTGTTATCTTTTAAGTAATTAATAATTAGCCAGCAGTTAAAAATCTATTAATAAACATTCATTATTGTAAAACAACAACCACAGCTGCATTTAAATTACTTGAACGTTAGTTCGATTACATACACAGTAACATGGGTGGCTCAAAATCTAAGTTATTAGTCTAAACAACTATAATTAAACCTGGTATATAAAGTTTTTCACAACATAATTAAGTGAAAAAAATAAAACTTACTGTTCACATAGATATCTTTATATCCATTATAATATGAGTGCTTTAGGATCTAGGAGAACAATTTATCATTAATTATAGTGATTATCATCTCTGCTTCATTCCATGTGTAATTTTCCAAATGAGCATATCATAATATACCAGAAGTAAATGTGCAGACTAACATCAGATTATGCAAATGTCAAATGTGGTGCTACATACACAGCAGAATGATTAGCTTATGGTCTACATTAAGACACTAAATCATGACTTGTAACTATTATATGTAACCACACATTTAGAACATGTTTCCCATGGACTAGAAGATGACACCATTGATTGTTGAAACTAGTCATCTTGGCGTTTCTTTTTATATTAATACAATAATGTCGCTCCTTATGGTGAGTAAATAAAATAAAATAAAATAATAACAAGTTTTAAACACATAAAATTTAGTACTATGAACACTATAATCAATTATTAAAAAGTCATTTCTAGTGAAAATGTTCAGCTCTGTTATCATAGGACTTATTTCACTCATTTTAATATATATACATATTTATATGTTCCAATATTTATTTAGTGGCGGCTTGTCCAGTGAGTTCACTACTTTATTAAACATCTGGAACGATCTATTGGAGAAAAAAAATTAAAAATAATATTGCATATTTAAAATGATATTCTTCCTTTCATTCTTGTATCAGATTTTATGTGCATCATCGAAGTATTTGTATTGCATGAGAAACTTTTCAGTCATGCTGATACTGTGCATACATGCCATATCGCTGCTGATATTCATACTCTCTTCTTAACCTCGTGAGTTGGTCTATGGTCACTCCTTTGGGAGGCAGGGGCGAGGGAAAATGTCACTATGTAGCAAGATGGAGAGGACACACAATCCTATGGTACTGTGAATCTGATGGAGATGCATGAATTAACTCGAATGCAAGCAAGTAACTAGTTCCCTTCCCCCACCTTTCCCTACACACTCTCAAAGTCTCTTGACAGCAACAACCGTACGTTACTATTGTTTTTGGAGCATTCAAGATTGATCGAAAACAGGTTAGGTAAAATTTCTTATAACTAAATGACACATCAGTTGTAAAAGCGTTCAGAAGATTGCAAGATAAATAATAATAATAATGCTGCCCTGGTGGAGTGACTGAGCGATTGGAGGTGTCTTGCTGCTGAGCTTGCAGTATCTCGCCATTGGAGGTTCGAATCCTCTCTAGGACATGGGTGTGTGTGTGTGTGTGTGTGTGTGTGTGTTGTCCTTGGAATTAATCACTTTAAGTATTTTGTAAGCCTAGGGACTGATAACTGCAGCTGTTAAGTCCCTTAATTAAATACATTATTTTAAATAATAATGCTAGTTTTGTGACTAAAATCTCTTTTAAAAATTTCTTAAAAAGACCTACACTGCAGAAGAACTTAAAATCTTGCAGAGTGGTGCTAGTTTCGACTTTACAGTCATTTTCAAATCACAGACAAGATGGAGTGCCTGTTACATATTTTTTAAGCTTTAAGCCAGTCAATCCATAAAAATGAAATTTGTTGTCAAGAATGTGGATGTTTTTTTATCATGGAGGTGGAAAATGTTGAATAAATCCAGCACCTCAATTGGTTACTCGTATTGTGCATTATCGATTTTATATGAAGCAGTTTCATAGGCGTTAGAAGCAGAACACTTGTCAACCACTCCTCCAATGCATCGGCGAACATAGCAATGTGTATGTCACACAACTGCTCCACACGTGGACTAACATTACTCCTCTGACAGTGTCAGAGACATCATGTTCTGCCGATATAGTCACGTCCAACTAGAAAATTTTCCCTCCATCTTTGTGTAACAAATTTTGAAAAAGCAATGGCTTTTTTTGTTACATATCATATATATTTGGCTGTTTCTTCCGAGTATATCGCGTTTTAGAGGAACAGTGGTATTCATATATTTCATTGTCACAAACATTTAGTTGCTTGAGAAGAGATGGGGGACTGCAGCCTTTGCACTTGAGTGAGGTGATGTAGCTTTGTAAATGAAAATGTTTGAAAGTCTGTTGAAGTTTTACATCACTGAAGATTTGTGGAATCGTATAAATCTTATCTCACAATATGAGGGTGAAACAGTTAATAAGTTACAAACTGAGGTAGAAACACCAGTACTGCGTTTACAAGCCTGAAAATTGATTAGATTAGATTAATACTTATTCTGTACATCATATATACGACATTTCGTAATGATGTGAAATATGTCAGTCTAGTAAATGTTGTCTACACTTGACAATCAGTATTTTAAGTATGTTTTGTTACATTTTTGTTGATTTTTATTTTTTTAATTAAAAAATTTAAAGTTTTATCTAAAAATGCATCTACATTGTAGAAGGAGTTGTCATTCAGAAATTCCTTTAATTTCTTTTTAAATACTAGTTGGCTGTCTGTAAGACTTTTGATGCTACTTGGTATGTGAGCGAAGACTTTTGTGGCAGTATAATTTACCCCTTTCTGTGCCAAAGTTAGATTTAACCTTGAATAGTGAATATCATCCTTTCTCCTAGTGTTGTAGCTATGCACACTGCTATTACTTTTGAATTGGTTCGGTTTGTTAATAACAAATTTCATGAGTGAATACATGTATTGTGAAGCTACAGTGAAGATCCCTAGATCCCTAAATAAATGTCTGCAGGATGCTCTTGAGTGGGCTCCCAGCAATTATTCTGATTACCCGCTTTTGTGCAATGAATACTTTCTTACTCAATGTTGAATTGCCCCAGAATATGATCCCATATGAAAGCAGTGAATGAAAATAGGCGTAGTAAGCTAATTTACTGAGATGTATATCACCAAATTTTGCAATGACTCTGATAGCATAAGTAGATGAACTCAAACGTTTCAGGAGATCTTCAATATGTTTCTTCCAATTAAGTCCCTTGTCAGTACAAACACCTAAAAATTTTGAATATTCTGCCTTAGCTACAGATTTATGTTCAAAGTCTAAATTTATTAACGGTGTCATGCCATTTACTGTATGAAACTGTATATACTGGGTTTTATCAACTTTTCAGCTGATTCCACCTGAAAATTTAAACAGTCATCTCATCGTTCGAGAAGTCTTTAACACGTTTACTGCTGTTCACGCTCTGGCGCGATGATCCTAGGTGTCACTTCACGTTCTGGCACGTGATCGTATTTTGACAGTATCTTTTCATAGTTTTGAGCCACTGAATGGTTTGGTTTTAGTTTTCAGTTTTTTTGATATGGTTTTTTATTTGCATTTGTATTTTTGTGAAAACAACAAATGAACAATATAAACACTACATACAGGGTATTTCGTAAAACATATGCTTATTTGTATATCATCACCAATATAAGTATGAATAATATCAAAACTAAGAAGTATTTTTTATAAACTGGTAACTAATCGTGATAGTCAAAGACTGAAATCGGAAAATATTTTGCACTCTATACTTTCTGAGAGCTGGCAAGTAAATTAGCAGGATGTAGTGTAAGTACTCGAATCAGAGACGTGAAATATCGAATGCATAATTCAACATATGATACAAAGAGTGCCAAAACACCGCTATGGTCGCAGTTCCCCCGTAAACGATGCTTGTTTACATAAGAATCCAATAAATCTATCATGACATCATGAGAAGCGTGTGTGGCTCGCAGCCAGTAATGCAAACGCGGAAATCTGGAAGCACGTACGTGTGCATATCACTTATACTGTTCCCTGAGTGCCTACCAGAGTATACAGCTTTGTTAGACGATGCCAGTTTACAACAACCCATAATAGGATGCTAGGTCGCAGCACGCGCCACAGCGTGAGCGGCACCTGACTCGAGAAACGTTTACACGCGCCAGAGCGTGAACGACAGCGAACGTGTTAAAAATCTGGAATTTTTGCGGCAGCGTTTACATCATATAAGTGACGCTCGTGAGCTGTAACTTTATTTGGTTCCTTAAACTGCTACAACCCACAAGACGGATGTGTCGTAGAGGTAGAGAAATACCCCAACACAGTGCGCAGTACTGGAGTGTCTACCTCAAATTATGACTTATTTACTGACTAACCCACGTACACAGCGTAAAGTGAACAATCTGTTTTGATGTTCACGAGATTAACTTGTGCCTGTGGCTCAGACTTGCGTTGTGTGGGAGTCAGTTGTGCGTGTGGCGTCGACGTTGGTAACAGGCTGCATGCTGAACTGCTGCAGCAGGATGCCGTAGGTGACGACCGCCGCCACGAACGTGGTCAGCAGCCGGCCATCCACGGTGAAGAGCGATCACGCGCTGAACTGGACGCGGCTGCGGTGCACTTGCTGCGACAGTTGTTCCAGCTGCCGGCACACCGCCTCCTCGCCACCTGCTGTGCAGAGAACATTCACCATTAGTTGTTACCAGGGCCGTATTTAGGCATGGGCAACATGGACCCGGGCACATAGTAACATATACAGAGAAGCAGCCACCCCTAAACCACTGTCCTACACTCCCCTCATAGTTCCGTAAGATGCTAACAGGTGTCAGGCGGTTCCCCGGCTTAGTACCGGTAGACCACACTAGAGGCGCTTCTGAGGGTAGCGTGGAGGGGAGGCTGAGGGAAGAGCTCGTGCCGCCCGTGACAAGGCCACGGCTGTGTCTGCTGTGCCGGCCTTTGAGGGGAGGTGGTGGTGGGGGCAGCCGCTACCTGCCGCCTGCTCTGGCCAGTTTAAAGGGCTGCTTCTGACCACAGCGCCATCATGGGACATCTTACGGAACTGCTTTGGCCCTCCCTCCCCGCACCCCTGAGCGTGTGACCGGGCCCTTACGGAGGTTTCCCGTCTGTATATATTTGTCTGTGACCCGGGCCCAGGGCGGCAAATTTATAGGGGCGGCAAATTTTCGAGGGGGGAAAAAATACCGGTGAAACATTAATCGGTCCGTACACTACCAACAATACTGGCAAATATGTTGACAAGTGTTCCAGGTAACGAATCGATATTGTGCGGTACTAGTATCTAAATCAAGGACTCAAGGGCGTCTAAGCATTATGGATGTGCAGGCCATCTGTTGCTTTGCTCTTAAACTGAGTTTGCACTCACGTAAGGTGATGGGGAAACGTAGATGGGTGAAAGAGAGCTACAAGAAGAGAGACAGTTTGACACATGGAAGTTACTAAATTACGTGAATATAAGAGAGCCTAATGATTATCACAACATTCTGTGAATGGACACTCGTTCATTAGATGTTCTTTCGAAAAGGTTTTATTTCATACGAATTCCGTGAATTCATTTGTGATGAATCACAATTGTGATTATACCTGTGTTATATTTATTAATTGAGATCAAATATTAAAAACAGCAAGTGCAAATAATATTATTTAAGTTGTGCCAACAAATTCCACCTCAAAACGTAACAAACTGCAGAAAACAAACAGTTTAGCAGACGAGACTGACTTAACAAAGATACGTGTATTAATCAGAGACAATCTACAGTAATCAGTTTTCTCGGTAAAATATAACTTCAGTACAACCGTCAGTACATAGCGCAACCTCAATCTTAATTACAGGTGGTCAATAATATTCTGCAGTATGAAATATTGCACAATATTGTTGATAGCCTTTAGTGAGAAGGGAAATGTACATAGATGTAGATGTGCCATCATGCAAGTGGCAGCACTGCTTCTGCGATGTTTTTGTTTGGCAAAAGCGTCGGTGTATCACGTTCAAAAACAGAAACTTTGTGCATTGTGTTTTCAGTTTGGTGATTTTATTATTGTTTGTGTGTGGTGAAATCGTGATATAAAGTAAACGTCAGTATGGACGGTAGGAAACGTCTGAGTGACGCAGGCTACAGAAAATTAGTTCAACGAAAGAAGAGAAGAGAAAAGGAAGTGTTAAATCAAACGCCGAAGTTACACGCGTTTTTTGTGAACAAAGGATTAGATTCTGCAGCTGCATGTTCTTCCTGTCCTGACAACGTGGAACGTTCAAATGATCCACAATGCAGCAGAAACTGTGATGTGAAGCTCGAACTTATTAACCTGTTAACAATTTGCTGATAAATGTTTTTCAGAATTGCTAAAGTTTTTTGTGTGGGAGGGGGGGGGCGCAAAAGTTATTGGGCCCGTGGGCGTTAATTACCTAAATACTGGTTGTTACTATAAGTACCGTCATGTAGGAAGGCGCTTCCGTGCACGGAGGCGGAGTGATAGGGGCACTGTGGAAGGGAAGAGGTAAGGCCGAGCGCCAACAGTGGAGCCTGCGGGAGAAACATTGCGTTACTAACGGCCAGTCACGCGTCTAAAAATGAATATTATTGGCAGCCAGAGCGTTAATGGAAGGGGATACACAGAAGGGCTGAAAACTGGGCCGCCTTCGTACGTGATCCCGACTATAGTTACTGTTACTGTTACTAATCCAGACTGGAACACCAAGAGCAGTCAGACATATCTCAGTGCTGTACTTGGAATAAATACAAAAATAATATGCGACCAACTTTTGATCTTGAGTTTAACACTACAATGGTCATATAGGATCTCAGAGATTCATATCGTGGAAGATGCAACCTGTGAGTCAGTGGAACTAAACATTCTACTGTTAATTTTCATAATTGTTACTATTGTAATACTTAAATGTTTTTCCCTCGTTTTGTTTACTTATTTACTGCAGCACAGTTAAGGGGGATCACCAAAATCTGACACTGCTCAAATGCTCATAAAGAGAGAGAAAGGGATATTTGGTCACAGTAAATGTAAACTGCACAGCAATACGTATTTCCTTGGAAATGGATGACAGTGGGGATGTAAATATATGCCAGGTGAGTCCGAAAAGTTTGGTCAGTGGTCCCATATTTTACAAACGACACTGGTGAGGATGAGGTGCCTGTGCATATACATTGAACTACGTGTCAACAAGCGCCCCCTATCTTGCAAAGCACTGACATGAAGCGGTGGTACATGCTGCGACCCAGCTAACAGGGTCAGAGTGAGAATCAGTGTCAATGCAATAAGGAGCTCAAAATGAAGCAAAGCATTAACATCAAGGTTCTTTTATTTTATTTTATTTTTTATTTTTATTTTTTTCTCTAGTTAGGTAAAATGGCGATGGAGATCCACGGGACGTCAGTGCAAGTGTATGTTGTTATAGAAGGGAGTAAAAAAGTGTGTGTTTGAGTGGTTCAAACGCATTATAGATGGAAAGGAATGTGTCGAGAACGACCACGATCATGTCGATTAGCCACAATCACAGTCCCAGACAACATCGAACGAGTGCGATGAATGCTTGCTAATGATTGGCGGCTGTCTGTGGTAACGCTAGCAGACGAGATGAAGATTAGCAATAGTTGTGGAGATCCAACAATGTGTGACCTCAGCGCATCGCGCGATTCCACAAAAAGTGTTTGCTGACAGTTTCCAAGAGCTCTCCAACTAACGTCACGTTATTGTAGCCAATAGCTGTTACTTTGAAGGCCAGTAAAGGTATTTTGTTTGTAACTCTTGTTTCCTTTATTTCCTCAGACCATTCACAAAAATTTTCACATATGATACATACTTTGCTTACTTTTATGCATGTGTCATATTTTGGAGTAGCTCTGCAAGCTGATAGAAAGTTTCCAAAAATTCAATGGCATTAATAAGACTCGTTTGTTGAGTAAGTTCAAGATCAATATGCCAAAACCCATATGCATTTCACATATCAATATTTTTATATAATTATTGAAGAAATGGTAGAAATTAATAAAAAGATACGTGACGCATTTTTCCATGAATGGACACCAGGCATTCGATAACTTTTCAGTGGTAGCACCGAAACAACGGTCTTTAATCTTAATTTTCACTACGAGAGTACATCATGAAATCCGATTCACTTTAAATGCAAATGAAAGTACACACGAACACTGCACAGTAGTTATTACCGAGAAACTAAAAACATAGCACAAAATCGAAATGTTAGGCATCTGTTTCTGCTTGCCGACAACGTAAGCAATCATTCAGCACTGGATCTTTCCAAGCTTTGCGAAATATAGTCATGTCAGTCGATTGAGAAATAACTAATGAAACCCTTCTGTTTAAATATGAACATCTCCATAATCCGCTTTAGGGAGACATTAATTCCGTGGACGGTTACGGTATAAAAACATTAACAGCTAAACGTTAACTCCCAAGCGCATCCTTGATTTGGTAATATTGCCCAAGAAACAAACATTTCCTTTACAGTACCAAGTTTTCCAAATGGTGTAGAAGCACGAACAGTAATCGGTATCAGTATTGATTCCTATGACAAAAGTTTTCGAGATATTTCGATGAGAGAATTTCAGCCACAGATAGTTACAACCGTGATCACTGACGAAATATATGGGAGAAACTTGCGGACAATAAGGGAGACGGGATAAATAAAAAAATAAAGTGTTCTAAAATACAAGAGAACTTGAATCATACGGGAGAGTTGGTGGCCCTAGTTGTTATACATCTACATCTACGTGGGATACTCTGCAAATCACATTTAAGTGCCTGGAAGAGGGTTCATCGAACCACCTTTATACTATTTATTTCCCATTCCAATCTCGAAAAGCGCGCAGGAACAAAGAAGACCTGAATCTCTCCGTTCGAGCTCTGATTTCTCGTATTTTATTCTCATGATCTTTTCCACTTATGTAAATGGGAGTCAACAATATATTTTCGCATTCGGCGGAGAATGTTGGCGATTGGAGTTTCGTAAGTAGCCCACGTCGCAGCGATAAGCGCCGTTGTTGTAATGATTCCCATCCCAGATCCTGTATAATTTCCGTAATGCTGTCTCCCCTGTATCGTTACAATATGAAACGAGCTGCTCTTCTTTGGACTCTTTCGATGTCCTCCATCAAACCCACCTGATAAGGATCCCGCACTGGGCAAGCGTAGTGTATGCAGCCTCTTTAGTAGTTTTGTTGAATCTTTTAGCTTTGGTTCGCTTTTCCCACAATATTATCTACGTGTTCTTTCCAGTTTAAGTCTGAAGTAATAGTAATTCCTAGGTATTTTGTAGAGTTTACCGCCTTCACTTTTGATTGATATATCTTGTAAACAAAGTTTAACGGATGTCTTTTCGTACTCTTCATTATTTAGAGTCAATTGCCAATTTTCACATCATAGTGAAATCTTATTCAGATCGTTCTGCAGTTGGTTTTGATCTTCAGATGATTTTACTAGACGGTAAATGACGGCGTCATCTGCAAACAACTTAAGAGAGCTACTTAGATTTTCTCCCAAATCGTTTATGTTAATATGGAATAGCAGAGGAACGCCGGATATCACCTCTCTTTTAGTTTATGCTTTACCATTGATTACTACAAACTGTGACTGGAAATCACCAATCCAGTCGCAAATTTGGGGCGATATACCATAACCACGCAATTTCATTAAAAGCCGTTTGTGAGGTATGGTGTCAAAAGCCTTCTGGAAATCAGGAAATACGGGATCAATTTACGAATCCTTGTCAATAGCACTCATCACTGCGTGTGAGTAAAGAGCTAGTTGTGTTTTGCATAAACGATATTTTCTAAATCCGTGTTGAACTTGGGTCAACAGATCATTCTGCTCTACATAATTCATAATATTTGAATATAGGATATGTTCCAAAACCCTGCTGCAAATTGACGTCAAGGAAATAGGACTGTAGTTTAGCGGGTTACTTCTACTGCCTTTATTGAATATAGGTGTGACCTGTGCAACTTTCAAATCTTTTGGTAAAAATCCTTCTTTGAGCGAGCTGTTGTATATGGCTGTTACGTAAGAAGCTATCGCTTCCTCATAATCAGATAGAAATCTAATGGATAGACAGTACGGACCAGAAGACTTGTTCTTGTTAAGTGATTTTAGTTGTTTCACTGCTCCAATGATATCTACTTCTACGTTACTCATTCTGGCCTCTGTTTGTAATTCGAAATCTGGAATATTGGTTTCGTCTTCTTTGGTGAATGAGTTTCTAAAAGCTATGTTTAGTAACTCTGCTTTAGTAGCGCTATCATCGGCATTACTATCGCCATTACTATCACATAGTGAGGGTATTGTTGAACATTTATTGAAGCATGTGCTGATTCAGGTAGAACAGCTAAACAAAAGTACACAACAGTCACTGTGCTGACTGTGCAAACTGATGTTTTCAAGACAGCAATGTATTTACTCTTCATTAAGGAGAAGTAAATTCGTAGTATCCCCACATCAATCCCACTCGCCCCCTCCCATGTTTTGAAACCAGGTGCCCCCTGTTAGTGAGAGAAGTTACAATAGTAGAAGTTCATTAAAAATTTATTTTCGAGCTCTGTAGTTATTGTCAACAAATCCATTATTCGCTATGATTTGATAACTTCATTCTTCTTTGGAATCACTACTATGGGAACTGTAGCTTAAACCTCGTAAATAAATTGTGATGTACACCTATACTGAACATTTATGGAAATGTATTCTACTACAAGGAAAATATTTAAACGAAAGTGCACATGATAAAGATGATGATTACGACAGTAATGTATTCACTCCTTGTTTTCACAAAGTAAATTCATCGTGCCACCACAATAACTTGCAAATGAATAGTAAAGAGAAAATAGTATACTGAAAATATAAAAGGCATTGTCAAGGTGAAGCTGGTTATTTTAGAACATCTTTAGTCCATATAACAAATGGATAATCCTGATTTCAAAAAAAAAAAAAAAAAAAAAAAAAAAAAAAAAAAAAAAAAAAAAAAAAAAAACTTAATATTATGTATATCATAGACATCAAGAAAGTCTGGAAATAAGAGACAGTCATTAATAAAATACATTAAATTTAGCACTTAACAATTGAAATAATTTGGTTAACTCATTAAATAATTACGAAATAGGGGTTATAGTGATAAAGCCATCTATGTGCTCATTTTAGATATTAATGGAAATTTCTACAGATGTGGCTAAGAGTAATGGATATAATGCTTGGTAGTTCACCAATGCACAATGAATAAAACTGTGCAGTTTATGTCATAATCCCTTTGTGAAACACAAAGAAAGTTATACTAAAGTTGTTGTGACATACTCGTATTTTAATTCTGCCACTGGGCCATCTACCCAAGCGCTGGTTATATTCCAGCTGGCTCTCACTAGTTAGAGAAGAACAAGTATTGTGGAATGGGCTTGATATTTTGGTAGGCTTTATCTTGCAGAAACAATTATAGTGGTTCCAAAACAAATTGACACGGTTGAAAATAAATTGAATATATTAAACACAATCAACTAATAATGGCTGGCAACGGATAATGCATCTGAAGAGTAATGTGAAACCAGTATACATGCTTTGCAAGAAAGGATGCGTCCAGTTTCATAACCCAGGATAAGTTATACGAATTCTATTCCACACTATAATCCCACCCAAAAAAGGGGAAGCAAGAGGGGTTGAATTACTATTAAGGCACAAGTACATGATGTTGATTTAAATATGGGATTTATTCTATTTCTCTAGCAATTTCATTCAACAAAGAAACATCGTTATTGAGCACATCATTTATAAATGTTGGTTTGAATACCCTTTTTGATTCTTAAAGAAAAAATAGTGAACAAATCGGATTTTTTAAATAAAACTATGCCAACTTTCGTTGTTCACAATTTACAGGTCTACTATTAACAAGATCATTTGTAGCTAATTGTATTCATTGTCACACAAGGGGGACGGGACGGAAGGAAATGCACACAACAACACTGTCATAACTATTATATGCACATGCAATTGCCTAGTGGCGTACGATTAACAAATTAAATGCATGTTGAGCACAAACTAGTGCCACAAGTCGTGTATTTGGACAGAACGGTACGACCAACGGACAACATTAAAGAAATTACGCCCACTTTTGCTAGGTGCAACACTCTGATAATGAAAAACAAACCATGTTGCGTGAGCTGCTTCATTACGCGCAAAAACATTAAACGGTCATCGAACATGAATTAACTCTTACCCAATATGAGTGCACAGTGATCCATCAGCATCACATTAAGAAATGTATCTCAGAGTTGTTTTGCATATTCAGAAAAATATTACACATGTGGCAACATTAAAGTAAAACACTTAAATATAACTGTTGGGCATAGGCACAGCCAACCACGAAATCACATAATGGTACTACTAACCACGTGGCTGGCCAAACTATCACACAAAGAAAACGAATGAAAATATTGAAAATTCCACCTTTAAAGTAATCTGAAACGAAAGCACACTTAATATAGAATCCATTACAACCAACTGCAAGAGCATCGGGGCTCATTTACTGTAACTATCTATTGTATGCGACCGATTCCGCCAGAGACTAAGTACGATATCACACGAAGAAATGTACCCAAAATTTAAATATTTCCCGACAAAATAATCATTAGCATGAAGGTAATGCAAAATCTCAATTAATAAGCATAAAATGAAAGCCGTAACTGTAAAGGGAAGACTTGAGCCTACATCACTTGCGAAACACTGCAGTTCCTCTGTGCCCCCATTTCACGTTGAATTACCCGATTAAAAAAAATTCTTTCAACATACTTAGGCTTTCTCTAATAAAAGCTGTCCCTTGACAGTGGTTAAATGTGATTTGCAGAGTATCCCATTTAGATGTAGATACATTTGAAGGATGTAATGAGATTCGCCAGTACTTAAGCGACTGTGCACTTCAAATTATGTATTATTTTACAAAATGAATAAAGAAACAAATATTGCATGCAAAGCGATTGACGCCTTAAACTAACAAACTTCAATGCATACACAGATAGTAACATGAGCGTAAAAGAGTAAACAATATCACAAATTTACCACTGACTTTGTACAAGATAAATTTCATATTGGAAAAAGTACTGCTTTTCCTTAAGAACATTCCCTTTACCATACTCAGAATAGGCCAGACGTCGATGGAGACCCGTGTGATATTAATGCAAGTGTATGGTATTGAAGCAGTTAGTAGAAAGTGTGTGCTCGAGTGATTTAAATTACTTATAAGAAGAAAGGTGTTGAGAATGAGCCACGTTTGTGTTGACCGTCTAGACAACATCGAACGAGTGTGATGGATGCTTGCAGATGACCGGTGGCTGTCTTTGTGAATGATAAGAGACGAGTTGAAGATTTTTACTGGCATTCTCAAAAATTCTAGAAATGGTAATGTACAAGTAGCTTCTCAACCACCTAACCTCAAATGACATATTGTCTAGAACACAGTTTGGATTTCTGAAAAGTTCCAATATCAAGAAGGCTATTTGAGACTGTACTTAATTCATTAGATAATA
The DNA here is from genome assembly GCA_026315105.1 of Locusta migratoria. Classification (NCBI taxonomy): domain Eukaryota; kingdom Metazoa; phylum Arthropoda; class Insecta; order Orthoptera; family Acrididae; genus Locusta; species Locusta migratoria. Next base: position 282,736,223 of record CM048745.1, on the reverse strand, counting down.
ACTTACAAGCAGCAGATATTTTCTGCCAGATATCAAAGGCATTTGATTTGTAGACCATAACATCCTTTTAAGTAAATTAGAATAATATGGTGTTACGGGAATTACTGCAAAATGGTTCAAGTCGTATCTTGCTTACAGGAAACAAAGGGTATCAGTGCAAGGGACTAGTGAATGAAGCCAACAGTCATCATCAGATTGGGAAAAAAATTACATGTGGTGTTCCACAAGGATCCATCTTAGGGACACTGCTTTTTCTTGTGTACATGAATGACGTCTCATCAGTCACGCTGTCAGAAGCAGAGTTCGTTTTGTTTGCAGATGATAGAAGTATTGCAATAATTATCATGTCGAGCATAGTTCTAGAAAGGTCTGCTGATGATATTTTCATTAACATTAATAAATTGTTTAAAGCCAACTCAGTCACATTAAACTTTGAAAAGACTCACTACATGCATTTGAGAACATGTAAGAGATTCCCATCCAGTATATGCATAAAGTATGAAGAAGAGCATATAGAAGAGCTTGACAGTATTAAATTCCTTTGATTATAGCTTGATAATAAATTCAGTTGGGAGGTGCACACCGCAGAACTGCAGAAACGACTTAACAAATCTGTATTTGCAATATGAGTGGTGTCAGACATAGGAGACATAAAAATAAAAAAGCTTGCATACTTTGCTTACTTTCATTCCATAATGTCAAATGATATAATATTTTGGGCCAACTCTTCAAGTCAAGCATAAAATTTGATGGTCCAAAAGCGTGTAATACGTATTATTTGTGTTGTAAATTCACGGACATCCTGCAGAAGCCTCTTCAAACAACTGGGTATATTAACTGTTGCCTCTCAGTCTATTTATTGCTTAATGAAATTTGCCATAAATAATATATCCCTTTTCCCAACAAACAGCTCTGTTCTTACCTACAATTTTACGAAATAAATGATCTACACAAGGACATAAAAGCACTTACTTTAGTTCAAAGAGGAGTCCACTACTCAGAAACAAATATTTTCAATAAGTTACCAACAACCATAAAAATTGAGCTACAAATAAAGATCAGTTTAAGAGGAGCTTAAGAGACTATCTAGTGGCTAACTCCCTCTACTCCTGTACTCCATTATATTATCAGCTTGTAAAATAAAAAAATAAAAAACAAGAAAAAAATTGACGTGTTTAATGAGGATTTTCTCAACACGGATCTATGGAACGAACAACTAATCTAATCAGCAAAGGTTGCAGTGATCCAGCAACGCTTGACCCCAGTGACTTAGAACGATTGTACAAGAAGCGTTTGCTGACAGTTTTCAACAGCTGTACAACCAATGCCAGAAGTGTATTGTAGTCAATGGCGATTTCTTTGAAGAGCAGTAATGGTATTTTGCTTGTAACTCTTGTTTCCTATATTTCCTTAGACCATTCGTCGAACTTTTTCAGACGCACCTTGTAAAATACATACGTTAAATGTATATTTTATTATTGATTGGAATATATATGTATAACTGGTCTTAACACGGCTTGCTTGCTACGTGACAAATTGGTTCAGTGATAATGGTCACACAGTGACCAAAATCTGGATCTGCCACAATAAAGAAATATTTGTGAGTGACTGCAGTTCATTTTCTACACCATTTAACATTTATGGGACACAATCGACAGGTCAGTTTCTGCACGAAATCCTACACTGGATATACTTTCGCATTTATGGGCGGCTTCAGAGGAAACACGATTCAATATTGCTACAGAACACTTCTAATGACTTGCCAGGAAGAGTTGATAGACTTGTGTAGCAGCCTATCAATAACTTAAGCTGAATTAGGAACGAAATGCTTATGTACATACCTGCACGACTCCACATAGCAAGTTCTTCAGCGATGGAGTGAGTTCTACTAGCTTCCGTTGACGTCAGCTGACAAGCAGTAACTAGTACTGTTATCTGAAGAAGCAATACGAGAATGTAGCACAAGTAACGTGCCTTTTCTACGTCAGTGACCCCCCTCGAAACAACTGCTATTACATGAAATAGGAACTGGATGGTGATCAAAAGATTTTGTACTACACCCAAAGTGATAATTAATGAATACAAGGCATTCAGTAATACCGATAATTTTCTTAATTTCGCGTGCAGCACCTGAAGTTGGAAAACTTGTCTACATAACGCCTGTGAAATTCCCTGCCTGGTATGCAGTTTGTTCACGATGGAGGCCGAACACGCGGGATGCCTCCCCATAAGAGCTAACACACCTCGTGAGCTGTGCTCCAGTATTTCGTAATGGAAATACGATTTCAACCTGTCGTTCAGATATCTGAATCTCTGCGCAAGAAGTAAACAGAGTGCCGTAAACTGGAGCAAAACCAGAAATGTTACGAAGTTATCCACCGCTAGAGCCACTAGAAAGTAATGTCCTTTGGAGACCAGATGTGCAATGCAGATGATCAGGACGGTGAGGGTGATAAATATATCAGCAGTCAAGAAGAGCATTAATTTAATGTGTCCTCGCCGCGCTAGACTTCCAAGTACAGAGTCTACGACATGGAAGTCTTCGATGATGGACGTGAACCTCTTGCTGTGGGTGTCGGTTAGCATGAAGAAAGCGGTAGCTGCACTGACGGTGGACAATGTGCACATTAATAGCCCGGGAATGGACCAGCGCTGCCACACATTGCTGTTGTTCAGCACGTGAAGGGTCCCTCGCAGCTGCACGAAGTCCAGGCTGAGGACTGCAGCCAATAGAGCCAGACTGTGGATGCGGGAGCAGAGCGCCAACAGCGGTCTCTGAGGCCTGTACGGGGGCAGTCCGAACACTGCGCAAGCCAGCACCAGCGGCCGCAGGCTCTGCCAAGCCTGACAGCGGCCTCTGTACTGTAGAAGCGGAGCCATCACGCACACTGGAGGAATGCACTGAGTCTTCTACGCTGCGTTTTGGAATACCTATGTTTTGATAAGACAGTTACCAAGGTTATTAAAAAAGAAGAATTATATCTTTCAAGCTATCAAATTTCATGAATGGAATCGATCAATAAGAATGTAATTTATTTAATGGCCAGTACTGTTATCCCTCTAGCCAGTCAATAAATATCACTTAAATAATTGCTCTCGTAAGAAAGGGAGAATAACATCTTGTTGACGCTGAGACCATTCGATGCCGAACGCTAGCCCTGTTAGCCCTTATAGTGAGTAAGAAGCACAGAACTTTTATTACTAGAAATAACCGTTTGTAATTACGATGATCTGCAGTTTGGTATAGCCAAATGACATGATAGAAAATTTTTAGATATCAAAGATATTAAATTGGAGGGCAAGCATTAAATTAAAATTGGTGCTACAGCCGGGTTTCGAACCTGGGGTAACCACTAAGCCACTGTGACGTAATGGATACGTAAATGCACGGACTGTATAAATGCACTTTCCCTCCGCAACACTAATTCTGCCTCACGTTCCCCTATATACAGGATGTCCAGAAAAGGACTCCCTGATTTCAAAATTAAATATCTCGAAAACAAAGATCGATAAAGGAATGCAGTAAACGGTATGTTTATTGTGAAAGCTGTAAGAAGTTTATACAGCAGTTTGAAATGATAGTTACAAAAGCTGCTTAAAGATGGCGCTGTAATCGCCATACGTAATGCCTAGTAGAAATAGTGATCCGAAGCCCAGAGCGATCAGTTCCACTATTGAAACGTGAAAGGAGATTAGCGTACCGAAGGAAGAATTAAAACCATGTACTCCATTGAACAACGCGTTGCTCTGCTGCTAGAGTACCACAGGTTAGAAGAGAGTCCTATGGCAACAAGGCGAAGTTTTCAAGCACGATTTAATGTTCCAAAAGGACCCGATGCGAAAACCATTCGTACGCTCTTCGCAAAATTTCAACGAACAGGCAGCTTAACTGATGATCTAGTGGGGCATGTTGGCCGTAAGCAAACCGCAGTTACGCCTGAAAATATCGCCACAGTTTCTGGAATTATTCAGCGAAATCCAATGTCATCCGCCCGTGGAATTGCATCTGAGGCTGGTTTGAAGCGTTCCAGCAAAATGCAGAAAATGCTGAGAAAGGCGTACACATGTTTCCATTCAAACGCACCAGGCCATACCGGTACGAGCTGTGCAACAAACGGTTGCCTTTGCTAATCAGATGCTCACAATGATTCATAGTGAAGGACTTGATGTTGGCTGCCTCTGGTTTACAGATGAAGCACACTTCCACCTGAATGGATACGTGAATAAGCAGAACTGGCGATTTTGGGGTTCCGAAAAGCCATATTGGTGTAAAGCGAAACCCCTGTATTCTCCTAAAGTTACTGTGTGGGCTGCAGTATGCAGCAGAGGCATTATTGGCCCTTTTTTCATTCGAGAAACGGTCATTGGTGCACGATACGTTGCAATTTTGGAACAATTTGTCGCCACACAGAAAGCGTTAGAGGATCGACCAGGTACTGAATGGTTTATGCAAGATGGAGCCCGACCACATCGGACCGAACAAGTGTTTCGTTTTCTTGAGGAATACTTCGGGAATCGAGTCATTGCTTTGGAATATCCCAAATTTTCTGCTGCAGGCATGGATTGGATATTCGCCGGATTTGACACCCTGTGACTTTTTTTTGTGGGGTACAGTGAAAGACATGGTCTACCCGAAGCATCCCGCCACGCTGGACGTGTTTGAATCGGCGATCTCTGTGGCATGTGAATCCATTTCGGTTGAGACACTACGAAATGTGATGGCGAATTTTATTCTTCATTTGCGCCACATCTGAAGTGACAATGGTGAACATTTTGAAAACATTGTGATGTGATTGTTTGCAAAGAGTGTTTTCATACGATTATTTCACTTATGTATGCTGATATGAGCTGTACAGAGTACAGCGCCATCTGTTAGCAGCTTTTGTAACTATTATTTCAAACTTCTGTATAAACGTCTTACAGCTTTCACAATAAACATATCTTTTACTGCATTCCTCTATCGATCTTTGTTTTCGAGATATTTAATTTTGAAATCAGGGAGCCCTATTCTGGTCACCCTGTAAATACATATCAACATTTCCGAGGCTCTCCAATAGAGGAATAGCACCTCAGCAACCTTTTGCAATGTTTATATAGGGGAACCTGGCAGAACTGAAGCTTGTTTTATGGAGGGGGACGTTCCTTAGGAGAGTACGTTCAGTCGCCGTATCATATCGATTAGGTCATGGTGGCTTAATGCGGAAGTATGCATCTGCAACAGTGCAACACGTATAATGATGATTAACGACTAATAAAGACTCCGAGTCCATGTGGATCATACAATGATCAACCAGAACTGTAATCCAAAGCGATAAATATTTGGAATGCAGTAGTCCACAAGCATTTATCAACAATTTAATATTCACAATAAAGATGGCGGCCATGGGTAGATGTACAGTTATCAGTACACCATTTTGGAACAGATTATTGAGGACCACATGAAAATAATAAGGGCAAAACTGTTGACAATTATAACAGTTAATGATGTTTGTAATATCTTTGTTGTTATTTTTGCCTTTTTCTTTCTGATGGTATGCGTATTCCTTGTTGTTGTAGTCTTGAGTCCGGAGACTGATTTGCTGCAGCTCTTCACCCTACTCTATCCTGAGCAAGCATCTTCATCTCCTCATAAGAACGGCAACCCACATCCATGTGAATCTGCTTACTATATTCGTCTCTTGATCTCCATCTGCGATTTTTCCGCCACACACTTCCCCCTAATGCCAAATTTACGATTCCTTGATGTTTAAGAATGTGTCCTACCAATCTATCCCTTCCTTTGGTCCTTTTCTCTCCAATTCTCTTCAGTACCTCTTCATTAGTTACGCAATCTACCCACCTAATCTCCAGCATTCTTCTGTAGCACCACATTTCAAAAGCTTGTAACCTCTTCCAGTCTGAACTACTCCTTAACAAGCTCTAATGTTGTGCATTTAAATGTATTGTAAATCAAAATGAAGTTCAAAGAAAGAAAAAAGGTGGTTATAGCATTTGCCTAGTAAGCAGGAGATCCCGGGTACAAATCCCCGCTGGTTGTCACACAAATTTTAATTCAAAGCCTCTCTTTCAATTTACTATCTTTTATATATAATCGAGACAAAATATATTTCTGGACGTTGATTTATTGTTTTTAGTAATTGTACACTATGATCTAGTGGTAGCGTCTTTAACGTCCTAGGTCCCAGATTCGAACCCAGATACCGCTTAAATTCTGAATAAAAATCATCAGCAATGGCGCTCGAAGACTTATGGCAAGTAAGTACCTTTGTTCTGCCAACGCCAATGTCAAAGAGGGTGGAAGAGATCAGAGGCCTGGAAACTGCCTCTAACAACGCAGAAGAATGGCATGACGATGCATACAGTAATGGAAATCAGTGCACTAAAGGCGCATATTGTGAATACGAGAACATGTGCCCTCAATTGAATTGTGTCGTGATCACTTAATTGGCAAATGTTACTGGATCATGGAATGTCAGAACTTAGAAACCGGTAAAGAAGCTGGAAAATCTGTAAAAGGAAATGCAAAGGCCCAATTTAGAAGTAGTATGCGGGGGGTGGGGCGGGGGGGAGGGGGTTAGTGAAGGCGAATAGAATGATATGAGTTTATGATCACACATATATCTTATCAACCACAGCAGAAATAAAATAACGAGAGTAGGATTCCTTATGAGTAGAAAACTGAAGTAGAGATTGAGATACTGTGAATTGCTCAGTCGTAAGCTAAAGATGAAAAGGCAGTGAAAATGTATGAGGATAATGAATTGATAATTCAGTATGTAAAGGGAGATGATAATGTACAACTGGAACGCATTTGTAGGAGAAGTACTAAAACAAAAGGTCACAGCATAATATAGAATTGGCAGCAGTAATGAAACACTTGAGTTGTGTAACATGAGGACGGTTTTTGAGGACGAAACGATTTGTAACGGATTAAGCGAAACTTTGTTTATGAACGAAAATTGTATCACAAACTAAAATATGTACTTTTTTTTTTTTTTTTTTTTTTTTTTTTTTTTTTTTTTTTTTTTTCAACATAGGCACTACGAATATTACAATATTTGCCAAGTCGTAACACCAGCTCTTGAATCCCAGCGTCTAAGAACTCTGCCGCCTGACCGATAAAACAGTTAGAAATAGTTTCCTTCAACTTACATTTTTCCGACCGCTTTTCACCAAGAAATTCCTTCAGTTTTGAACACGGATGAAAATGTTATGGCGCTAAGCCAGGGCTGATTAGTGGAAGATACAATAAAATCCCGTCTTTGCTCTTGGCGCGACGTGGGGTTTGGCTTCGTGAAGCAGACCGACGCCTCCACAAGGCAGTCCCTGCTACGATTCTGAATAGCGAACGTAAGCTCTAATAACGATCCACAGTACCTCTCGGCATTTTATGTCACTCGTCTTCGCAGAAAGAGAGACAGAAGAATGCGTTTTTTGTCCCTAAAAACCCTTGGCAAGGATTTTCCATCTCGAATGTTCTTTTTCGAATTTTCGTCAGTAGTTTTAGTGATGTGTCTCACCATGGTTGACCTTTATTCTATGAAGTGTAGTGCGCAATCCAGGTTACATCACCGATCACAAGAGCTGCACTCCAGTCATTTTCGTTCAAGTGTCTTGTGGTGTCACATCGTCTTTTAAAAGGTCAGCAAACGCCGCTTCAGCAGAACAAAGTGTTGGCATGTATTTTATAAGTGCTCCCGTTTCGTCGTCTGTGGACAGTGTTGACATCACTGTGTTTTTCGCCACCGTGGCAATTTTAAATCAGAATATGTGTATGTCTTAATCAGTTTGGAACGTTATTTTATTCGCCATTCTTCAACGTTTTTATATTACATTTTTCTTCTATTTCTTTGTTGTTGTTGTTGCGGTCTTCAGTCCGCAGACTGGTTTGATGCAGCTCTCCACGCTACCCTGTCCTGCGCGAGCCTCTTCATCTGAGAATAACTTTGGCAACGTACATCCTTTTGAATCTGCTTACTGTATTCGTCCCTCGGTCTCCCCTCTACGATTTTTACCCCACACACTTCCTTCTAATGCTGAGTTGACAATTCCTTTCTGTCTCAGAAAGTGTCCAACCAATCATTCGTCTGTAGCACCACATTTCAAAAGCTTCTATCCTCTTTTTATCTGAACTCCTTGCCGTACGCATTTCACTCCGATGCAGTGCTACACTCCAGACAAATGCTTTCAGAAAGGACTTCCAAAAATTTAAATTAATATTGGATGTTAACAAATTTCGCTTCTTAAGAAACGCTTTTCTTCCCATAGCCATTCTGCATTGTATGTCTTCTTTACTTCGGCCATCAGAAGTTATCTTACTACCCAAATAACAAAACTCATCTACTACTTTTATTGTCTCATTACCTAATCTAATACCTTCAGCATCACCTGATTTTCTGACATTACATTCCATTACCCTCGTTTTACTCTTGTCAATGTTCATCTTATATCTTCCTTTCAATACACTGTCCATTCGATTCAGTTGCTCTTCTATTTCACCATTTCATAAAAGTCGCCTTGTTATTTACGTCACTCGGCTGAATAGCGGCGTTGAAGCTGCTGCCAGCATGCCCCAGTATGGTGTATCAAAATTACCAATAAATAAATTTAAAAAAAAATAATTTAAAAGCTGCACTACAAAACATACATCCCCTCCAACGTCTCCAAAGCCTCCAAAAGGGCGCTCTCGCCGCTTGCTCCATCATCCACCTCAACATAAAATCCAGCATCTCTCACACCCAACCATAATTGACCTTCTCCCTCCTCGACACCCTGCTTTCATCTCCTTCGCGTTGCCCTCCCCCACTCTCCTTTCCCCCTTCACTTACATACATCTTGGCACAAGACTTCCCTTTTGTAAAAAGGATATAAGGGCCACTTCAGGGAACAATTGCCTCCCTACTATCTGTACCTGTCCTAGCCATGTGCCATGTATTTTGCATGACCCGACTCCGAAGCTAGTCGCCGCACTGGTATTAGAAATCAGGTCCTGCTACTAGCGTGCGAAGAATCGTACACACCGAATGCCGCACACAGGTATAGCCGTCCGCGGTGGCCGAGAAGACTAAGGCGCTCCAGTCACGGTCTGCACGGCCACTACGGTTGGGGGTTTGAATTCCCCCTCGGGCATGGATATTTGTGCCGTCCTAGTTCGTAAGTAGTTCATAAGTAGTTTGTAAGTTTAGGGACTGATGACCCCGTAGTTAAGTCCCCCGTAGTTAAGTCCCACAAACATTTCAACACAGGTATAACACTGCAGGCACCGCACCCAGGTAGGAAGATGCCTCGCTCTGGGGATCGAACTCGCGACTTCAGACTCGGGTCATCCAAGATAACGAGTTTTAAAGTAGGTCACTTACATCAGGGAAGCCTGCTTTCCAAAAATTCGAAAGTAGCACACACTTGACGATCTAGAATACGGAGTGATTATGGACTTGTCAGGTTACGAGGGTTAGTCGGCTTGGGTGATTTGCGAGGTGCAGATATGTGGGAAATGGGGAGTACAAGGAAGGGGTGGATTGTCAGACCCTCCTAACAGTTACTGAAATGTGCCCTGAAAGAGATCTGGCCTCTTGACAAACGAATACCCACCAATATATAATGAAAAATGGGGGATCTAACTACTGAATCAGATCCACGTTAAGTTAAAAATACACTTACTTTATTTCACAAAAGAATCAGTTAATGGATCTTAAACTGACAGAAATAGGAGCAGTTCTCAGAACCTTAAAAATTTCAAACAATTTCAGATTAGCGTACATGAATAAATGCGAAAAAGACAGTAATAAATGGCAAATTCCTACTATAACTGTAGTTTCCGACAGCGTGTAGAAACGTGTAGTTTATGTGTGATGTAGTTTCAGCACGTTTCAGTCTGTGTGTTCGATATGCACTGGCTGGTATCTACTGTAACAGGTGAATAGCTAGAGGACAGCCCATTCCATTGCCTACACATGACCTCACTCTTTCCTATTATATTATCTGGTGGCACCTAAAACGCTTAATGCAGTAAACCACCACGATGCAGAAATTCTCCATGTAAATGTTATGGGAGTCACCTAAAGCATTTGAAACAAACCGTTTGAATGGATGCATAGTCCATGTTTTGATGAGTGAATGCGCCCTTAGATGGAAGCAGAGAAAAATGTTCCCTGTGACTTTATGTGTTGCTGCGTTCAAGTTTGTTAAATTGTTAAGTTTCATTAATAAAACGGAAAAGACTTGAGATTTTTAAATTACCTTTCCTGTTTGTTTTGGTGTGACAAATCTGTCCTAAAGTTTTTAAAAGTAGACTGACTTAGAAAAGGTGATGGGATAGGCATGTAACAGCATGCGGTCCAGCAGACTGCAGCGACACGCCACGAAAGTATCTAAATGTCCCTGCTACTCTTCGTGCTACAGCGGACATCAAATTGTTTGCAGAATGACAGCCAATTGTGGTCTGGACCCATGACATGGAGCCTACGTTCGATGACATCCCATATATGCTCTATGTGGTTGAATTATGGGCTATGGGGCGGCCTTTTCAGTTTTAGACGGCCCATGCATGTTTGTAGGACCATTACGAGGTGGCGTGGGAGCGATATACCAGTGCATATTCGTTTGTAAACACAGCACAAGCGTCAGTGTTGGAAGGACAAAAATGGGTGGATATGAGGTCGAGCAGATCACCGTATCATGAACCAGTCAAGGTTGACTGTAGAACAAAAAAGGAAGCATTCCATACCATACCACAGCTACCACCGTGTTGAACGATACCTGCTTCGCAGGTGGCAGCCATCAGTTAGTGTGGTTTGTGCCACACATGTGGCCTCAAAAATGTTTGTAGAGCTTATGGGACTTAACTACGGGGTCATCAGTCCCTAAACTTACAAACTACTTATGAACTAGCTTATACTAAGGACAGCACAAATATCCATGCCCGAGGGGGGATTCGAACCCCCGACCGTAGTGGCCGCGCAGACCGTGACTGGCGCGCCTCAGTCCCCTCGGCCACCGCGGCCGGCCACGTGGCCTCTCATCAGCATCAAGCTGTTGATATTGAATTAGTCTGATGAAACTACATTGTCCATAGTGACTGGCAAGCTGTTGTGCCAACTGTGTGTGGAACTGGCTTACATCCCCATGGAACCCATGTTACTACATATTGTGGACTGTCACACACATATAGAAAGTCCTGTGTTGAAGTGATCTGTGTTTTGTTGCACTCTTCCTCCTCTTCCAGATGCTGCCAGTCTTGGTCATGAACAGTAGGGATTCATTTGTTGTGGACTGTGACATCCTCTCCCGAAATCGCAATTAACATCCATCAGAAACTGACCGTCATGTTCCGTTCTTATGGCGTCAGCTCACGATGATGCTGCACGCATTGGCATATGCTTGGTTTGTAACTTGGGCTATCACTACCTGCTTACTTTCTAAGGTTGTTTGGAGAAACAAATGCTAAGAAAAAATTGATATCTTGCGTTGTTTCCAAGAATTTGATAGTGGCCGTGCCCAATATCTCAAGAAATTAGCAACAAACGAAGAAACGGTTACTGGTAAATGTTAAAACGTTGAGGGGGACAGGAAATGTTATCAACTCTCTCTCTCTCTGCAATCGTTAACACCAGGGAACATTTGCGTTGAGTTGTGTACAGTCCGAATCACTGAAACACAACAAACTGTGTGGCTGCGAACTGAAAGCATGATCATAGTTTGTGTTTCATTCGATTGTGGGAGATCACACGAGACAGCATTAACAGAAATATGAAAAACTGTACTCTGACTTTCCTGATCTGATGTGTATTTGTTTGAGATATTACCGTTTTTCAATAATCTCCACATTTTTATTTTGTCTATTACAGCGCCATGTATAATAAAACGAAAAAAATGTTTTATACAAAAGTTACATATACACGCATGAAGAATCCAAATAACTTTTTAATTACACATTGCCTAGCCATTTTGAATAATTAGCACTGAGAACTGTCAAAGTACACAGCACACTATGAAATAAATAACACCAATACATCTACATGTAGATGACTCCATCTGGAGACTGGTGCAGAGCGACGACATTAAAATTATTAAAATTGGAAGAACCAGCTTTGGCCGCATTGAAATCTTTATTTTTTACATATCACAGATCGATTTCGGTCAGTGTCTAACCAACTTCAGCGCTAGAGTCCAAGCCCTGTGGGCCCACAAAAACTTGCACTTGACATGTTAACATAAAATAGGAAGTACATATGAAAGATGTCAATCATGATCATTGACATCCTTCATATGTACTTCCTATCTTATGTTAACATGCAAAGTGCAAGTTTTTGTGGGCCCATAGGGCTTGGACTCTAGCGCTGAAGTTGGTCAGACACTGACCGAAATCTATCTGTAATATGAAAAAAATAAAGGTTTAAATGTGGCCAAAGCTGGTCTTCCAATTTTAACCAATACATCTGTTGCTTTAAACTGATGTGGGGTTTGTCAAGAGTGAGTCGTGTCTATTCAGCACATTTCAGAAGCAATCGTGCTTGTGTTGCTACGAGGGATTCCAAACCCTTCGCCTGTGCTGTTGGCCACACTACCCCACCCCACCCCTCCCCTCCCTTCCCCACACCTTAGCGAAGGCTGCGGCAGTGACCATCAAAAGCTCTGTTCTCCCACTGTTGGAATGAAGCGAACGAGACATATTCCACACTACGCACTAATTCTTCATGACAGAAACTGGCTTCTATAGCCATATTTGTTAATATTGTTTCTTAATTTCTGGCTTGCTTTAGATATGGACTTCGGTGATACCTTTGATAGCCCACATACGCCACTGGTTGCACGTTAATCGTCGCACACCATCTATCCCGTCGCCTATACTACTGCAGCTGGCACAGGGGGGATGTGGAACGTTAACAACACACCTCTGCCATCTGTATTCTGGCCATCCAGGTTTAGGTTTTCTGTGATTTACCTAACTCACTTCAGGCAAATGCTGGGATGGTTCCTTTGAAAGGGCACGGCCGATTTCCTTCCACATCCTTACCCAAACACCCCGAGTGTAAGCTCCGTCTCTAATGACCACGCTGTCGACGGGACGTTAAGCTCCAAGCTTCCTTCCCTCTGGCATCTGTACCATCCATCCTATGGCAAGTCGGTGGAGTACTTGGAACAATCTGCCTACAGATTCCTCCACATTGTTAACATTTCTGGCAAAAAAGGATGTGTGGAACATGGACCTAGTTAACTATTGGCATAGATTGGAAAGCTCATCCTCTGGTAAGCAGTGCATACAGTAACATGTACTTGGAATAATAGATTACAGTCACAGATAGAGGAGGAGCTGCGGTCAGTGGGTGCCGGCAAACTGCAGCAGGATGATGACGTAGGTGACGACTGTGGCTGCCGCGCTGGTGAGCAGGCCGGCGTCCACAGCGAACAGCGAGCAGGCGCTGACGCGCACGCGGCCCAGCCGCGCCTGCCGAGACACGCTGCGCAGCGCGCGGGCCGCCTGCTCCGTGCTGACACCTGCACCAAAGGAGTTCAACTAACAGCTGCTACCAGAGATCGGCGTGCGAGATACTCATACTAGAGGTCTGCACCTCGCTCGGTTGCTCGCTCGAATCGCGTTATACACGTCGTTCTCTGACAGTCCGGCAGGTGTCGGTACTGCAGCTTGCGGGAAGGCGTATGGCTGCGCTCGACTTCCTCCACGCTCGTTCAGCGGCGCACGCTCGACCGGCCCGACCGTCCACACTGCCCGCTCGCCACTCGGTCGCCCGCCGCAATACTATGTCGAGTGAAGTCGAGCGTCAGGAGCAAACTAAACGCTAGAGAATACATCCTGACTGCGAAATTTGGAATTGTTTCCTTTCCCGGGTGGTTCGAAAGCTGTTTTCTTGATCCAGTTGAACTAGCCATTTAGTTTCGCATTTTGTACTTTACCATACAGATTATTATATGTGATTAATATGAAGTTTCTCTGCTAAGATCATCTACTAAATGAGTTTTCCATGATCGTTCTTTCTTTCTTTCTTGTTCCCATTTTGTGGACTGTTAGCGCCGGTTTAGTGGTAGGTGTTACTTGCCGTCTTAACGAGGAAATGATTGTATTTTATATACATTCCTCTTATCACTCTCAGGTACTGGAATACTTTGCGCGCTTGAATGGTGGAAACGCAACAGTACTCTCATTCCTAAGCTAGCTGTTTCGGCAAAAGGAGTATTTTGTATGTCCGCCTCAAATGCAGCTAGTGAACGCACTTTCAGTGCGGCAGAAAACCTGATATCTGATAGAAGAACTCGACTCGATCTACAATGCGTCAATGATATTTTAACAATACATTGCAATTACAATGCCGCCAACGAATACTTTGGGAATAATGTTGTTACTTTCCGATGTATACTTTGCTTTATGGTAACATTCAGTTTTGTACATTGCAATAAAAACGTTGTTCGTTCCGTAGTTTCTCTTTATTTCCGAATGTTGTAGTTGATGAAAACAACCTTTTTGTCTCGTTTGGGGTATAATGATATTGCGGTTACATGCTACTATGCAGGAATACACGTCTACAGCATAACTGATGTTATCCGAAAATAGTTCCGTTAGTCATTGGGGGGGGGGGGGCGTCAGACGCAACAGCAACACACACCTCAGAGCCACAAAGCCGCTGCCGTAGCGACTGACAAGGAAACCTATCCAAGTGTCACTCTCCGATTTTTATGAAATTTGGATATGTTATAATACATGAAAAACTATGTGAGACGAATTTTTTTAGCGACGGAAAAACATATTTAAGGGAGTGAAAAAGTTCCTCCAAAATTGGGGCTAAAATAGAGATTAGTGAAGCGATTTTAATTATTTTTGATATGAAAGTATCTTCTGATAAGAGACGAACATCGGCCTAGGTATATTGTAGGGGGAGTGACAATTGGGGGGGGGGGGGCAGCTACTCATGAAGTGACCAATTTTTTGTACTCAAAAAATTGTTTTAATTTAATCGAAGTTGAATCTATGAAAACTTCCATAGCATGGCGAATTAAAGAATAAGTGTTTTTGTTTGTTTGTTATATATATATATATATATATATATCAATATTGGGTGGGGGAGGTAAGTAAACAACCCTTATATTGCCGCGCTCGTTTGATACTGCCTATGAGACACCTTGCGAATCTAAATTTTTAAACTGTTTCATCTCTTCAAAATAAAAAGAATAAAAAACGTGCCCCATAGTTTCTCATGTATTATAACATTTGAAAGTTTAATAAAAATCGGAGAGTGACACTTGGGTAGGTAGTACAGCGGCAGCGCCACGCTGTGCGGCCTCTGCCCGCCCCGCCCCACGCAGCCTCGTTCGAGTGTCAACACGCTCGCTGCGAGCGTAACACACTCGACACGCCACCACCGAGCGTTGTGCACTCGACCGAGTACGAGCGAGCGAAACCGGCGATTTGCAGACCTCTAACTCATACTATCACCCCGTTTACAAGGGCTTCCAAAACCGGATTTCGTAAACCGATTTCCACATTCCGCTTTTGGATGGTCATGTAAACACTCCAAAATCGATTCTGGAAATCCGCTTCCCAAAAGCGGTTTTCCAGTTCCATAATCAATTTTCGTACCCATGTAAACGCAACCGGTTTTGAAGCGTTCTTGGCTTGTCAGATTATGTTGTCTTGTTAAGAATTTACGGCATATATGGAAAGAGTGATATTTTCTAATGTGAAATAAAAGTATAAATATTAGAGTGAACATAAATCTGTGTATTTAAATAAAAAGAAATAGCGATTGTGCTGCCTAAATCAGGAACTGATCAGCTGTTTTTCAGTAGCCATGTTAAGTGGATTAGTAAATGCCATATGCCATGTAAACACGACGGCGAAAAACGGTTTACTAAAATCGGTTTTCGTCTTCCGGAAGATGTGTTGCATGTAAACGTAGTGACTGTCTTTCTGCAGATCCGTGGCGACGCCAGAGGTGGGCTCAGGCCAACTTAAATTTTCTTGGGCCAAAAAATGTTCAAATGTTTGTTCAGCTTACAGGATTCAACTGCGGGGTCATCGGTCCCTAAACTTACAAACTACTCCCTTCCCTAAACCGCGATAATACAAAATGAGCTGCCCTTCTCTGAATTTTCTCTAAATCGTCAGTCAGTCCCACCTGGTGTGGATCCCACAATGCGCACCAATACTCCAAAATAGGGTGCACAAGTGTAGTGTAGGCAGCTTCTTTAGTACAATCTTCTAAGTATCCTGCCAATGAAACGCAGGCTTTGATACGCCTTCCTTACAATATTTTCTGTGTGTTCTTTCCGATCTGAGTTGTTCGTAATTGTTACTCTTCCGCATTTAGTCGGTATGACGGCGTGTAGGTTTTTAAACACAAAAAAGCTTTAAGAATATTAACATACAATACCAACGAGCAATTTTAATACTAATGTACTCATTTAATGAAAGGAATATTCTGATTACCATTCGTATCATTGTTTGCTAAGTTAAATACATTCCGCACATTTCAAGTTGAGATGTGGCGCAGTCGGTGGGAAATGCTGCTCTGACCGACGACTTAGCCGAGTTTCAACGTAGTCTGCACTGATTTCACACACCTGTGGCTCCATTTTATGACAAAAATGTTAATGACATTATGAAATACAACTTTCGCAATCACTTGTCGTATTGCCAGTTAGTTTTTGCATCCGCACTTTGGCCGACGTTTTTCGCAAGCTTCACGAATGTGCCAGGAAAATCAGAGCTGGAATATGGGTATTGAACAGATAAAAGAGAAGGCACTGAGTTAGCTGCTGAAAGTCATGAGTCAATTACTTTTATGCAAGTAGCTGAAATGGCATCAGGTAAAAATACTAGGCGGCCGTACAATCCCAAGCATGATGACCTGGCCAGAAATGCACACGATCGTTTCATTTCAAGGATATAAGATGTGGTGTCGCACAAGTATGAAGTGCGCGCCACGTACTTTAGCCGCGCGCCGCCATGCACGCACGGCGCAGCGTCTTACGACGTCAGCCACGAGCGCCCTCTGCTGTGCAACTCCGCTCGTGGCCACCACTGAACGACATCGTTCACTTGGGAATCAGATAGGCACCAGTTAAGACTTGGCTATCAGATAGGCACTAGGAATCATCCGTAGGCAGGCCTCTATATAAACTATGTATCAGCATTCTGCAGTCAAGAACTATGTAAAAGTTAAGTATTACCGAGACTCCATGAAATATATATCTCGTTCTAATTTACTCTAGTGTTTCTAGTTTCTGCTGTCCCACTGGTTGGTCACCTCCGTACCTGCACACGCGTGCATCCTACTTCTTGTGTCGGTTTCTCTTTTTCGGCTACCGACACCCAACACAACCAGCAGACGTTCGAGACACAAAAGTGGCGACGAGGCTGGGATACAAAATAAGAGAGTTTGGATGATGCTGAAAGAAAGAGGTGACGCCTGTCCTATCGGTCAAATTGTATGATTGTATGACCATGCTAAGGTTTGGGAATTTTTCTGGCTGTAATTTCTTGTAAAGAAAATCCACAGCATCTTTAAATGATTTTAGGCTAACTGACTCGCCGAGAAATGAAACGTGGTGTCACTAGTCAAATAAAAAACTTTTCTAAAGTCTGCTCAGTGGCCACATCAGGAACATGCACACAAAAAAGGCCAACCTTGTTTCAGGAAACTTATACACATAATTTTTTCTATTCTGTTCAGCTTCAGGTCAGCATTACAAAGAACATGAATAAATCAAGCGACATACCAGAGAAGAGTAAGAAGCAGTCCCACTCAGAACATGAAACAGGCAACTGGCGCCATTTTGCTCAACCTAGTTGGCTGGAATTACGCAGTAAGTGGCTTCCCAGACAGGATGCAGATGCAATATAACGGAGTTTATGGTTAACTAAGTCAGAATAGGTGGTTCGCCCTTATCAGGGACGTGGCTATAACTTGGGCACCCGCCTTAGTAACATTCTGGTGGAGCTCAGAGGAGAACATCTGAATGTGTCAGAAGTTGGAGCTAAGGGGAGCAATTCGCATTGCCTCTCCCACGTGATCATCAGTCCGTGCGCTGATTGGCTACCTGGTTCTGTCCACACATTTGTGATGCACCCTCGTCAGCAGAACCATGCCGTCAGGATGTGCCAAACTTGCAGCCATGTATCAAAGACGTGTGGGTGGAATCTTCCACCATCCAGCCTACGGCCCAACCTAGTAGCTCTGGCAAAGTCAAGACTAACTCAGAAAAATAAAAAATTTAACTTCATAGAGCTACGCATCCCATGGAGCAGGTGCATAGAAAGTGGCACATGTCACTTGCTCGAGCTGCTAAAATGGAACATCATCAACTCGACCTCATATTTTCTTGAGAAAAAAATACATGAACTAGATATAAGCCCCAGAAATCGATATCAAGTGAAAATTTGGGTCATTATTGAGATACTACGCAGTTACGGTCTCTTCAGTGTACAGCTTTTAAACATTCGCACACTCGGTTTGTTCCTCACTCGGCGCGCTTCACTGCGGCCGCTAAATTCCCGAACTTCTAGTAGTGTGAGCAGAGTCTAGTAAGAGGTTTGTGTTCGCGATGTCAATTAACCCACAGGCTGTCGCGCGACATCTCCAGGAACCGAATGGATTGATGACTAATCTGAAACCACGAAATGTTAAAGAATTCGAGCTCTTTGAGGTCGTCACTGGAAAGCATAATCATTTGCAGTTATTAGACGAATTATACACGGTAAAAGAAAATACGTGGCGCTTTCTTTATGCTTTTTCCTTATATCTTTCAACTGCGTTTCAGATATCATAAACTGTACTGATGAAATGCTGGATATAGTAGAAAATAGCGGGTTGTCGTTCAGTGCAGATTTACAAAAGAATGACGTCGAGTATAACGGCGCTGTAATTTCAGCACCGTCAGATTCGTCGACTTTCATTGCTTCAACGGAGCTTGTGCGCGGAATTGAGATCGTCAGTGATGGTGAAATCTACTTTGATGATTTTAAATCGTCGAATACCACTTTGCCCGTCTCCGTAACAGAGGAACATATGCAACGAGCTGTTTGCATTTTATACAGCGCGTCACAACTGCAGTGGAAATGAATGAGACGGTTTTTCAACAAGCAGTGTAACTTAATTTAATTTTCAACACCTTTTATGCACATCATTTTGTTATATGTAAATCTGACACTATTGTAGTGGAGTGAACTCGAAAGAATTACAGTACATATGTTTCATTTTGTAATATTATTTCCTTCTCCACTTCCCTAGATCTTCAAATTTTACATTTTGGGGGCTCGCTGTACTCCCTTCATTGCACCGCACTTCACGTTCGGGCATTAAGCGGCCGCAGTGAAGCGGGCCGTGTGAGGAACAACCCGAGAGCGCGAATGTTTAAAAGCTGTACTTTGAGGAGGCCGTAACTGCGTACTATCTGAATAATGGCCCAAATTTTCAAGTTATATCGATTTCTGTATTTAGTATCTAGCTCACGTATTTTTTCTCATTAAAATATGACGTCGAGTTTTTTGTATCCCATCCTCGTCGCCACTTTTGTGTCGCAGCCTCGTCGCCGCTTTTGTGTCTCTTTTCCGTCGTAGGTGTCGGTGGCCGAGTAGGAAGACCGACACAGGAATAAAGGTAGCACGCTTGTGCAGGGACGGAGGTGAGCAGCCAGTGGGACAGCAGAAACTAGAAACACTAGAGTAAATTAGAACGAGATATATATTGCACAGAATTTATACAATACTTAAATTTTACATAGCTCAGTACTACAGAATGCTGATAACATAGTTGAGCTAGAGGCCTGCCTTGTGCCTATCCGATAGCCAAGTCTTCACTGGTGCCTATCCGATTCCGATGTGCTAACTGGTTCCTATCTCAGTGGTGCCCACGAGCGGAGTTGTAGCAGAGAGCGCTCGTGGCTGACGTCGTAAGAACGCCGCGCCGTGCGTTCATGGCGGCGCGCGGCGAAAGTAGGTGGCGCGCACTTTAGACTTGTGCGACACCACAGAGTTGATGATGTTCCCTTGTAGGAAAAGAAAAAAAACCGTTAATCAAATGTCGCCTTGGTTCTCAAGACAAAACCCAATAAACAGTACAGCAAAAAAAAAGTGTTTTATATATGGAAACTCCATACTACAGGCCTCGATAGGGCCACCTGGTATCGACCAGCTACCGTGTCATTCTCAGCCCCGAGGTGTCAACGGGGGACGTGGTCAGCGCCCCGCACTCCGGTCCCGCTATTTCTGGACTCGCTTTCCAGCAACGCTCAGCAGACAGAGGAGTGACCCATCCAAGAGCTATTCAGGCTCGATGTTGCTTAACTTCTGTGATCTAGTGGGAACCAGTGTATCCACTGCGGCATCGCCATTGGCTATATAGAGTGTTACAAAAAGGTACGGCCAAACTTTCAGGAAACATTCCTCAAACACAAAGAAAGAAAATATGTTATGTGGACATGGGTCGGGAAATGCTTAATTTCCTTGTTAGAGCTCATTTTAGTATTTCTCTTGAAACCACATAAATCATGGAATGGAAACACACAGCAACAGAACGTACCAGCGTGACTTCAAACCCTTTGTTACAGGAAATGTTCAAAATGTACTCCGTTTGCGAGGATACATGCATCCACCCTCCGTCGCATGGAATCCCTGATGCGCTGATGCAGCCCTGGAGAATGGCGTATTGTATCACAGCCGTCCACAATACGAGCACGAAGAGTCCCTACATTTGGTACCGGGGTTGCGTAGACAAGAGAGTTCAAATGCCCCCATAAATGAAAGTCAACAGGGTTGAGGTCAGGAGAGCGTGGAAGCCATGGAATTGACTTTCAAGACAAGAGAAAGATCGCTGCCTACATAAGATTGCGTAGAGTACCTTACTCCAGAATTTGACACCGTTTGATCGATCCGCATGAATTTGGCAGGTATAACTTGTTCAACTCAGAAAGTATGCGTTTCCAAAAACGTATTTATAGGGCTTATATTTCTTGTTTTGATGAGAACTACCACTTGTCAAAGTATTCAACACTCAGGTCACTCACAGCCTACAGATGCGAAACATGGTCAGAAACAAGTACTGGCCAGCAGGAGCTCTAGATATTTGAAAGTAGAGTTACTGAGCAAGATCAATAGGCTATATGTGGTTTCTGCAGATGCAAGGCGAGTACTGTGCTGTAGAGTTGGCTACTGAGTTGATATTTCGAGTCAACGAAACGACTCAGCGAACCGTTCCACTGAGTCGAAACTTGTATCGGCATTGTTATGAAACAGTGAATCTCGTGATTCATGTATCGGACGCTAGGTACCGATAACATGACTTTTGCTGTCCATCTTCAAGTGAGATGAAACTGCACGCTCACTAAGAAAACTGTAATTTAATCTCTTTTATTTAACTGACTGACAGTGAATATGATTATCAGAATACTTATCTGGACATTGGAAAGTTTTAGTTCAGTTTTCTGATTTCGGGTTAATACTTGTAGAAATTTGTTACAATATTTGTATGTATGAAAATACGAGTAACTTCAGAAACTCTTACGCTTTAACACGACTGTAAAATCGATGTAGCAAGCATATCCTGTGCGCGTTCTATTCGGTCTACTGAATAACGTATTAAAACCCCGCTGATATTTCATAGATGTTTCGTCTTTGCCGTATCGCGCTACTGTGCAGTGCTGTGAAGATTTCTCAGCTCGCGCGAAATCTGCGAGGCTAGCAGGATACAGAACTGAGGCATGTCACTTGTTTTGAGTGTCGAAGCAGAGCGAGTCGACTCATAGGCCAGTCGCCAGGTATGTTTAGGTCCAAAAAAATTGCAGGAGGCTGAATTTCTTGTACGTTGTTACGACATATTAGAGTAGTATTAAACCAAGTTTGCAGCTTCGAAATCCTTTAGATTAACTTTTAAGAGCCAAAAAACCTCGAAATTTTCGAACTTTTTTCTGGTTTTGGCTTATAACTCGTGAAGGGTAGTTTTTTCCGAAAAGTCACTCACACCTGTATTAATGTAGATAAAATATTCTAAGATTTAAGCCAAACGACAGCTCTTTAAGTCCAATAGTTACCGAGATAGTGGACTTCAAAAATTGATTTATTTCTCCAAAAAGTTCAAATTTTCGATTTTAGTCATCTTTTGGCTAGAATATTGGCTCTAATGATCATCCCAAGGGGAAATTCATACAGAAAAAAGTTATAGAGCAGTCATTTAGCTTTAATCCAAGTACAGAACGAAGTCCATAGCCCCAATAGATTTCTAGTTAAAAAACGAAAAGTTGGAAAAATCGGAGTATTCAATAAATCGACCCAGACGAATTGAAGTCCTCTTATCCTATACATGTTAAAGGAAAAGGAGGAACTACTCATTGACGATGATTATTAACGCATTGTATATAAATAGGTATAATGTGTTAGTGCATACCAATATATTAGTGAAAGTAGGTATTGCCTAAAAGCATTGAAAGCCTGTCCGTTTGTGGGAATTGGTCAGCCATTAAGGGATTTGGACTTTCGTTCGTAGTAGCGAGGCCTTTTGTTGTGTGAAGGCTCCCCCGCCCCTCTCCCCCCCCCCCCCTCACTCCGAGTGGTGACCCAGAAAATCGAAAATTTGAAATAAGCTAATTATTGAAGTCCAATATCTCGGGAACTATGGGACTTACAGAGCTGCGGTTGGGCTTAAATTTTAGAATATTTTATCCATTCACGAGTTATAAGCCAAAACCAGAAAAAGTCCGAAAATTTCGAGGTTTTTTGGCTCTTAAAAGTTAAGCTAAAGGATTTCGATGCTGCGAACTTGGTTTAATACCACTCTAATATGTCCTAACAACATACAAGAAATTGAGCTTCCTGCAACTTTTTTGGACCTGCGGTCATTTTTTTTGTCTACAACTGGCGTATCACTGCAGTGCCCTGCAGCTGTCGCGGTTCATGTGAATCAGAGTGGTCAGCGCGACGCAGGACTCTGCAGCACGCCAGATGTTTCGAGTGCAGAAACAATGGGTCGACTCACTAGACTCGGATGATCCGTATGTTTCTAAACAGTGAAATGATCCGAACTGCCCATCACTAGTGTGCTGGATCACCTGAAACAAGGATCTGACATCGTGAAAATACTAAAATGTAGGAGAATAGTTTGCCTTGGACGTGTCCTTACGATGGATACTGGAAGAAGAACTAAAATATTTTGGATGGAGGCAGTGGCGGACTAAGGCTGTCGGAGTCCCAGGGCGGCGGCATAACAAATTGAGCCCCGCCCCCCCCCCATCCACTTGAAAATACATGTATTATTATAAAACAGTAACTTCTGCGTGTTGGAGGCCCTACCGGGACGAGAGGTACGGGCCAGTCTGCATAAAATAGCTTTCGAGATTCGGAGGCCCTACAACGAGAGGAGAAGGTAGCTCCAACTTAAAAAAAAATAAATAAAGAAAATAAACAACTTCTTTCCGGGTATTTGGAGGCCCCCCCAAGACGAGAAGCCCGGGTCGGATCACCACCCCCCCTACCCCCCCTCTTAGTCCGCCACTGGATGGAGGTCAACAGGATCAAGACAGCAGTCACAAAAGCCGTGGATAAATGTTGGGTGAAGAAGACATAAAATGTATCATGCAGTGGAGGGCAAAGTGAGGAAACTAGTTGAAGAGGGCAAGATCTACGAGTAGATGAAGAAAAAATGTTAATTTGACAGTCCAGTCATATATTTACCCTTAAATTTGTGCAGCAGCACTTCTTCAGCGAGGGTTGATGTCCTGTCCGCTTCGGCAGACGTTGAGTGGCAAACAGCTGTGAGAATTATGGTTTGTACGAGTATCACCGATACGCTTACGATATCTAGTACAGCTTCGCCAATGTAGATGTTATTTTGACTGCTAATAACTAACATAATGACAAATATTATTTCTACGATCAGTATGACCGCCTGCAGCAGAGACATTGTGATCGGAACAGCGTACATGTTATTTAGGGAAGTGACTGTTCTCTTCAGGCTCATATGTACTATCTGCAGTTCTTGCACTCGCGTATAGAGCACATTTACATTTTGCGCTGGCGGAAATGAAGCAAATGTCTGACGTCGGTTTTGCATAGTTGGTATCGCGTGTGAATCGTCCACTTCATTAACAAGGAACGGTGTTGTCTCGTAAGAGAAAAGTCTGTGTATGGTGTTGTTCAGTGCCACGAATCTTTGCCGTATCATCAGACAGACGACCACGAATTGTAGCGAGACGAGTAATGTGATGAAATTTGTCACAATGATGGCAACGCCGCAGTAGAAGCCATTGAGGACGCCCCGTGCTGTGCCCGCGACGTGAAACACGAGAAAGGCGGGCAGCGTGCTCGCTACCAGCAGGTTCACTTCGCACCCGTTTCGTCGCGCTGGGTTCTCGAGCAGGACGTCCGCACGGAGGATATCGGCGATCAGGGCTCGGAACTTGTCACCTCCGCTGAAGACCAGTGCCAGGGCAGAAGACACGGCCGCGGCGGTGGTGGAGACGCAGCAGATGGCCGAGGGCACCGCGAGGCTGAGAGGCAACTGGTAGGAGGCCGTCTGCTGCAGGCCCAGCCAGCACAGGCACACGACCGCCGCTACCACCAGCAGGCTGTGGGTTCGACGCCAGGCGGCGGCCGCGCGCTGTGGGGACACCCCCACCATTGCCGACACCGCCAGCAGCGCCCGAAGGCCCTTGGGCGTCCCCGTGCCGTCCCGTGTTTTCTGTGGCCTTCCCATAACTGTGTAACCCTCCGCGTCAGAATGCACCGAGGCAGCTGCTCTCTACCGTAAAGGGCCCTACACGCGATGCAATTTATTGGACCAATTCGTTGGTCACCCGATAAATTGGCCGGTTTTAGGCGCTACCCGACCAACTTTCCTTGTCGGTCGGTTGGTTGTGCCTGACTCCCCTATCTCCGTTGCCCCCAAGCCCCTACCACGCTGTAGCGGAGGAGCGAGGCAACTGTCCCCGAACTGAAGCGGCTGATCGCCGCCATTTGCAGGGAACAATCCTGGTACTGGGGTTGTGATTTCAAGTGTATGAGACGCAACAAGAGCAATATAAAGCACAAAATAAACGCAAGTTTGTTTAAAAACATTACTGATTATTGCAGTCTGTTTAAAAAAGTATTCTTAAATGAGTGAAGTATCCTAATTTTGGAAATAACGTCTGCATAGAGAAACGAAATTTAAGAATGTAAGCCTCTTTTCTGATAAGATGGAGCACTTTTCATCGAGATATTTGCATAAGATGATTCCATGAAACTAGCAGAAAGTGCGATTATTTTTTAATTCACGTAATTTTCTGTCAGGTCCTGTTTACTTTTCGCCCGGCTACTCTGAACGTTTTGCACGCTTATTTTTGTACATCACATTTTCGCCCACATTCCTTTCCATATTACATAGAGTTTTTCTTTCAACTTCCTCGAATTTGGATATGAATAATTGTAATAACTCATAAAATTTTAAATACGCATATCATTCGCACATTACTTTTTAACAGAGATAGTACTTCTCAAAGTCGTTGAATATGCAACATTCGACAAAGTAATGACCATTTACGAAGTACAATCACCACCTGTTAAGTGTCTAGAAAACAATTATTCGACCTACTTCTGCAAAAAAATGTTCAAATGTTTGTTAAGCTTATGGGACTTAACTACGGGGTCATCAGTCCCTAAACTTACAAACTACTTATGAACTACTTACGAACTAGGACGGCACAAATATCCATGCCCGAGGGGGGATTCGAACCCCCGACCGTAGTGGCCGTGCTGACCGTGACTGGAGCGCCTCAGTCACCTCGGCCACCGCGGCCGGCCCTACTTCTGCATCATACTTATATGTGATAAATACCTCTTATAGGCCTAGTTATTCACTCAGCTCAAATTAGTATTTTTAGTAATTTATATGCAAATAAAATATAAGTATTTGACGTTTCTCAGTTTTAGAGAATGATGTGTAAGAGGAAACTTAAACAAAAACAAACGCTCATGATTTCTTATTTCTCCATTAAAATACTGTACGGTATACAAATAATGACTGATCTGTGAAATGTAACATTGTTTCCGTCTTCGTCGTTGCTTCTGTTCTCACTGTTACAATTAAAAGGAGCACACGAACGAATCATGTTTACGCACAGTTGCCCTGCAAATGGCGGCTTCTGTCACATTCAGTGTGGAGACGCGACACTAGCGCCAGTGAGCGGTCTAGTTTTTATTTAGTAAGTCTATGGTTGCCCCCACCACTTCACTCGACAAATTGTAAAGCGTGTACCGCTTCCCGACAAACTTCCATGCCTGAGGTCGTCTACACAGCGAACACGCGAAAACAAAAACAGTTCGACAAACGGACACCAGAACAGGGTGGTGCTGCGTGCCGGAACGTGTGTAGGCTGCTACCAATTGGTTGGTTCGTTGGACATCTTGTTGGTCGTACGATAAATCGGAGCGTGTGTAGGGGCCTTAACACTGCCTGTTAAAATATGCCGCCCCGAGTTAAGCACAGACGTCGACACGCATCTATTATGCAGAGACGTGCAATATGCTTAAAAGGTAGAGCAGAGGCGGCTGTCGATTATTTCATTCGTATTTCCTCAATAGTCGTTCAAACAGAATATTTATCAGTAAACTCCAGACGTCCTTTTCTTGCTGAATTTCTCGAACTTTACATCTCATTAATGCAACAGATTCACTGTCAACTTCACTTCTGTTTATGGCTCTCACGCCACTGTTAGTGAGCGAAAACAGCGTTGTGCGATGTTCCTTGTAATGCTTTGCGAGTGTTCCGTCTATATTGATGAGAACTTTCTTATTAACCTTTTATAAACCTCGACACCTCCAGCCGTTCTTGAAATACCACCTCAGCTGCAAAAAAAAAAAATCGACTTTCTATATTTAAGAACTTCGACACTATCCACTTCTGAACCAGAGCTGTTTTACAGTAGTCTTTTTAATGTGATATTCCTAACAACTACAAAACAAAAGCTTTGAAACTTATATGTTTAAATAAAATAAAATATTATGGCCGGGATTGGGAACTGAACTAGCGTGTATGAGTATGCAAGATTTGTGTGCAGTTGCAACAGTACCTATTCAGATTCGCACAGCATTGTGAATAGAAAAACTTATCTGAGCGTCGAACATCAAGTAAGAGTAAATGTTATAATTAATCAGCCTGGCATCGGCTGATAGTAATGAGTAAGGCCCTGTTAATGCACTTAACTATGCAGAACACGAGTCTGGTTAAACAATGAATGAAAAGTCCGGTTGTAGCTCAAGTTCCAATTCGTTAATCAGACAGACAAATTATTCGTTAATTATTCGTGGTAGACAATCTCGAACAGTGACTGATAGCAGCGGAAAGACGTAACGGCATGATATAATAAAAACATTAAGGTTGACAATTATGTATCTGTCAATTAATTAAAGATTAAAGTTTAAATTACTACTCTGACACAGACTGAACATGACATCTATTGCGAACTTAGTGGTAATTGTTAAATGTTACGTGCTGTGAACAAGATCTTCCTCATCAACAAACGAAATGTTGTATTGTCAAAATAGTTCATTAGCTAAGCAGGGTGCATACCAAGTAATGCTGAATATAAACGTACTCGTATGTAGAATGACAAATAAACTATAAAGTAGCTAATAGCAATGAAAGGAACCGATGATTGTGTAATTGACTAATTATTTGAAGTACAGATCAAAGTTTAGTTATTAGATGCCAGAAGTGACTAAGTATTGATTCAGCAGCGAGCTTAGCACTAATCATTGTGTGTCCTGACACCTTCTGATCTAACTTTATTAACAAATCAATTATTGTGTTATTAGCAAATGGTGTAATTAATACCTGTATGAAAAGACACATTACACAATAGACATGAAATATTGGTAGCTATCTGATAAACTAATTTTCTACGATTCTTGTATTAAAATAAATTATATATATATATATATATATATATATATATATATATATATATAAGTAAGAGCATAACAAGCTACTTGTAATCGTAATCATGAATAAATTTAAGTTCACTTACCTCTTATCTGTAGACAGCACCTTGCTCACTTGCAGTACATTAATGATGAAAAGTTAAAACTTGTATTTATACTACTGTTTAAACTTGTAACCTAAGTTAACTTGGAGATAAGATTTTTTTTTCTTTAAACAAAGGCTTATTATCATTATTATTATTATTACCTTATAAACATAACCATTACAAAAAAAAAAAAAAAAAAAAAAAAAAAAAAAAAAAAAAAAAATTAAAATCAGAATTATCATGAATCCCAACGGCCTACAACAACTGTCTCGCAGTTTATTGCTCTCAACCAACTCCTAACTCCGTCACACCATTGCCGACTCAACAGTTCATAGCAAATCTCTCTGACCAAAGTGACAAAACAATGCTGCCACCCTCTGGCTTCTTCTTCAAAAGTTTAAATGTTTGTAAATCTAAGGGACTTAACTACGGCAGTCATTAGTCGCTAGGTTTACAAACTACTTACACTAACTTGCAGTAACTTATGCTAAGGACAACACAGACATTTATGACCGAGGGAAGTCGCGAATCCCGAACAGCGAACGGCCGCGCGCTCCGCTGCTGGGAGCTTTAGTGCGCACGGCTATTCTGACACGGCACTTCCTCTTCGTTCTCAGTATATGGAGTGTAAATTGTAAGTTGACAAAACAGAATAACTCGAAAAATAAGCGCTTCACACGAAAAAATGTGTGGAATCCAAAGTTGATTATTTTCGAGAGGGACATCTGCTGGTGCTAAAATTAGCCCGCCACCCCAACCCCATGAGACTGTGGTGGGAGGCAACTTTCAAATTTCAAATAGGAACTCCTATTTTTTTAATTGCAGAATCAGATTCTACATTTAAAAAAGTACGTGCATTTTGTCTTAAACACTTGTTTTGATTCTTCGTAGTTGGCACTGTAATTCAGCAAAATTCATGTTTTCATTTTGCGTGGCAAATGGTTACGGATAAATAAAAAGTACTTTTTTACTTCGTAAATTTTGATTCGCTAAAACTAAAACTTTCCCTAACTTCACAGAGGGTGGGGTTTTGCTCGCTACAAGTCGCATTTGACGGGGAGTTAATATTGCTGGGCAAGGTTAGAATTTCTGTCAGCGTGAAGCAGCCCGCTTGGCTTAATTCTCTCTATGAAATAATCAACTTTGGATTCTACAAGGATTTACTATGACTTCTATGACTATACTTAAGCTATCGATGAAAGCTGTACACGAGAGTCAAACATTTATGTTATGGTGTTATTCGATTTACCCTCCCGATTGAACAAAAGTGCATTTCAGTGGGGCTATTCGCATACTGGCCGGGGCTATTTAAAAGAGATAAATTACAACAGTAATTTCACATTAATGTAATGTAGCCTTTACGAAATGATTCTGTTCTCGTAAATCTCCTGCTTACGACCTCTCGCAGCGAAAGAGGTCATGAAAGGAGGTCGTACACTTTTGGCATTGTATCCTTTCACGCTTATCTTCATCTGCAACGCGTGACCACTTCCCTGGCAGAATCCATATTTCCATTCCATCGCCTCATCTGAATCATTTAAAGTTACTTCATTGTTGACACATTTTGGTAACAAATTACTGTTACCAATAACTCTATATTTTTGCTTTTCATAACATCGTTACAAGTATATATTTCACTCCATATGTTTTACGGGCTTCTAATAGTGATATTCCTTTCATCGCTACTTCAACTGCCTTCTCGTCCCATTCCATTCTGCTTTTCCAGTTTATAGATCCTCAAAATCTGAAGAAAATGAAGGAATAATTTATTGCAATAACATTACAAAACACAAAACGCACTGTACCCCAAATGAAATCAGTTTTCCATCACTATTATAAATAATCGTTCTAAGTTATTTAAATAGCTCCAAAATACACTTAAAAACTATTGTGAAGTAGTGGTGGCCGAGGGGACTGAGGCGCTTTAGTCACGGTCTGCACGGCCACTACGGTCGGGGGTTCGAATCCCCCTCGGGCATGGATATTTATATTAGTATAAGGTAGTTGATAAGTAGTTTGTAAGTTTAGGGACTTATGACGCCGTAGTTAAGTTTCATAAGCTTAACAAACATTTGAACATTGAAGTAGTTCCCTAATGCACTAACATATAGCAGTACAAGTCACCAATGTGACGTAGGGATGACCCAGTATCATGCCTCAACAAACTGCAGGAAATTAGTAAGGAATACCATGTCAATTTTACAAACCGTGTCATAACCAGTTGTGAGCCACCTTATACGCTTTAAATGAATCTTGCGTAAATTTCTGAAGTCGGAAAAGGAAGTAGTCGTGTTCACTGCAGAGACAAAATCTCCGACAGCAAGAAGTACTAACATAATGACGTCTTACAATCATTCATATATCCCCTGTATTAAATGAGCCCCTGTCTACCCTAACCCTTTCGCAGGCGTATTTTTATGGCAACTTAGTAAAGCTAATTTTGTTTGTATTGCATTAGAAGCGTGATCAATTTATTATATTTGAGTACCCCATCTGCAAAAACCGCTAAATGTAGTTTTTTTTTTAGTTGGGCACACTGTCGTATACATTTTTCCAGCGGCTATGTAATGTAATAGGGTTCAAAGTCCAAAACTCGCTATAAACCGTTGAAAATCGGTTTCTGTTGCAAAAGCCGCTAAATGCACGTTATCTTCGGGTGCAAAGCCAGTTAAATGTTCACAATTTGCAAAACTCGCCAAGTTCGTCAGGCATGGCGGTCACGTGCCACGACCGGATGCAAAGCACACCAACTGACGTCAGAGTTACCAATCCAGACATTCAACGCTACCTTTCAGTTTGTTATGATTAGAAGATATATTTTGTTATTCTGATTTAAGTTGGCTGCACTGTAGCTAACACGTACGAGAAATGAAGCTATCACTGTCGGTGTAGAGTCGAAATATACACAGTAAGCACGGTTTATTTAATTAGCAGGGTGC
The DNA here is from genome assembly GCA_026315105.1 of Locusta migratoria. Taxonomy (NCBI): domain Eukaryota; kingdom Metazoa; phylum Arthropoda; class Insecta; order Orthoptera; family Acrididae; genus Locusta; species Locusta migratoria. The sequence goes on along the minus strand of CM048745.1, from coordinate 282,705,276 downwards.
CTGTTGATGTAAATATTGGTGGGTGTTCTGAATAAATAATAATAATAATTTCGTGTGGCTCATTGTCCTGGTGCAATTGAACGCCACTTCGGCGACTTGCGTGTCCCTAGCCTAACCCAGTTATCCAACCTGGAAAAGGGGACCTACAGCTTAACGTGGAATCCGAACCAGGTGTTGTTTCTGGCGACTCCTCACAGCGTTGAGAGGTGAAGGATGGGTTAAAGTGCAGACTGAAAAAATCCGAAGTTCTTCCAGGTTTTGAACCCGCGACCCTTCGTTTTCCAGTCGAGCACTTCACCCCAAGACCACCAGGCCAGATGGTGTCCTGAAGAAACTGAGTGATTCTGTGGACTGTTTAAGTGCAGAAGGCGGTACAGACGAGGTGGGAATAATTACAGTAGTAGGAAATCTGCATGAAATCTAACTCATCGTTGTAGTTTCAAATGACCAGACTGCGTTTCAGGGCGCAGGTATGCCATGTCACTAGTTGATTCTCGAAGCTCCTGACAATCTAGAAAAAATAGAAATGTGATTCCCAAGCGTAATTGAAAACCCATCTATATACATTCAACACATAGAAAAGTTCGCAACGGAAAGTTGTCTAGTACAAAATAAATATCCTGTTCAAGACAGGAAAAGATGCGCAGAAGGGTCAGTGAATGTTCCTGGTAACTAATATTTCCAGATTGATATGGAAACAACATCGTGTTCACGAAAAACAAGCTAAAACAAGAGATTTGTCTAGTTAGTGGAGAGCCCGTCTATAATTTTGAATCTGGAGAGGGGAAGAGTATGTTGAAGAGGGGAAAATTTTCTGCACAACAAACAAAAAAAAAATTTCAAATGTTTGTAATTCTATGGGACCAAACTACGTTGGTCATCAGTCCCTAGACTTACAAACTACTTAAACTAACCTAAGAACAACATACACATCCATTCCGCCGGCCGCAGTGGCCGAGGGGACTGAGGCGTTTCAGTCACAGTCTGCACGGCCATTACGGTCGGGTGTTTGAATCCCCCCTCGGGCATGGATATTTGTGCCGTCCTAGTTCGTAAGTACTTCATAAGTAGTTTGTAAGTTTAGGGACTGATGACCCCATAGTTAAGTCCCATAAGATTTAAAAAAGAAAAGAATAACATCCATTCCCGAGGGAGGATTCGAACCTCCGACGCGCTCCGTGACGTGGCGCTCCAGACCGCTCGGCTACTCCCACGCGGCCACCACAAACGGCCCCTCACCAATCACAGCAGGTGTAAAACTTTCAGTAGCGAAACTCGGAGATGTGAAAAAGCTTTTGGAGCTCCACTTTGGTGATGACAGGGCTTCCAAAGAGAATCTCAAATTCTTCAGTGAGGAGTTCAATGAGCAGTAAGGCTCTGCTATAGCCGCTCCTGCCACTGACAACTCTCAGAACGAGGCAGAAGACGGAAGCAATTTTGAGTTGATGGATAATGTTGACGTCGATGTCACGTAAAAGCAATTTTCGCCCATTTCCATTTTATACAATATTTTTGTCCCTTTTATACTAAAATGGAACTTTCTGTGAAATCCTTCATTTACAAAAATTTGGGGCTTATTTTATTTTTTACGAATTCTTGTGATGCCTAAAGCAAGATCACGTATTTTTAATTATAATGTTGAACATTAATTTGATCTGCCTTTTTTACTTTAAACAAGTCATTTTTCCTGGTAAAATAATATCATTTTCATAGTTTTGTATGCCAGTATCTTAGAATTTTCAGATTTCTCTTTAAAATAAAATGTAATCTGTTTATAGTGACAATAATTAAATTCCATCCTGCTGTCCTCACTATCATCGAATAGCGGGTCTTGCAACTGAACGGCCGCGGTGTAGTAGCAGAGTGGTCTAAAGCGCCTCGCCTGCGGTTGCTCGCCGTGGAGGTTCGAGTCCTCCCTGGGGCATGGGCGTCCTTAGGTTAGTTTACCTAGGTTTAAGTAATTTGTAAGCTACGGACTGATGAGCACGCAGTTTAGTCCGATAGATTTACAAACATTTGAACATTTTGAGCAACCGTTTGTTTCGTAATTGGTTCGATATGTTTGCAAAACCTGCTAACTGCATGCAACAGATGAAAAAACCGCTAAGTCCATTTTTCACTTAATATTTTAACGTTCAAAAAAATAAGCGCAGATTTCAGCCATTAATACTGTTTTTTTTTCACTTTTTTTTTTTTTTTTAAACTGAAGTCTTTAATAGTTTGGAGGGGACAAATTTTCAGTGCAGTGATTATCTCAGTTTTTCTTACTTTTGCAGTTAGCGGCTTTTGCACCTGGGCTATACATTTTAATTTTGACGGTTTTATGTTTGTGATTTGTCTCAAACCTATGGCTGTATATATACCACCACAGCGCCTTTCTGAGTTTTTCACTTTGGTGGTAAATGGTTTCCTCATTTTTCTTTTGTGAGCTGTACCGTGTTGCCATTACAAGTTAAAAAAAAACTGTTATCTCTTCTTATTTTACTTTACTTGAAAAATATTTACATTTCATGTTTATGTTTACAAGTAATATATCTTCCTCGACCAAATGTTCAAATGATTGTCACAATTTCTTCCGACAACGGTAGTGATACTGTGACGAACAGCAACTGATTGTTGTAACATTTTCATAAGCTGCTACACCACAAGGTAACAGGCACATAGAGATGGTGAGACATATTCCTAGAAAAAACAAATATGGTTTCAAACTCATGTGTATAATTGATGCTCAAACTGGATATCTGTTGGACGCTTACCTGTACTTAGGAAAAGATTCTGATGCCAAAGATTCACCAGCTGAGAAATTTTCAAATGTTTGTAAAGCTTAAGGGACTTAACTGCGGGGTCATCAGTCTCTAAACTTACAAACTACTGATGAACTAACTTATACTACAGACAGCACAAATATCCATGCTCGAGGGGGGACTCAAACCGCCAACGGTGAACGGCCTCGAGAATCGGAACATAGCGCCTCAATGCGCTCTGCCGCGGCACCAGCTGAGCAGCAAAAGTTGAACAATCCTATCCAGGCAGTTCCGAGACTGATAACGTTGACAGAAACGAGAGCACAGCTAACTGTTTCACATCAGTGGAGCTACTGAAAGTGCTAAAACAAAAACAGCTTACACTGGTGGGTACCATGAAGAAAAATAAGCCCAAAATTCCGAGTCAGTTTCTTGCCAGGCGTGATCGAGAAGTCGGGTCAGCCCGTTTTTGGCTTTACATCTGATGCTACTCTAACATCTTTTGTACCAAAGCGAAATAAATCTGCGCTTTTTTATGTATCATGCATCATACGCCAACCGTTGATTCAAATACGAAAAAACCGGAGATGATCATATTTTACAACAGAACAAACGGCGGCGTTGACATGTTACACCAGAATGCTGCTGTCTATCCCACGTCTAGTCGAACTCAACGATGGCCAAAGGCAATATTTTATAGAATCCTTATGTCCAACTAACGCGTGCTGCGGCGGAGTGGTCAAGCGCATTGAGGCTAGGGATGGGAAAAATTGACCGGTTAAAACCGATACCGGTATTTTAGTTTTCAATAACCGGTTTTTTCTGTATTTATTTGGTGTCAGTTGTAACCGGTTTCTTTTCGTTATTGCCAAGAACCGGGTAAAAAAACCGGTACGACTACTTCCTGTAGTATTGTTTCAAAATGTGTTTTTTGTAAATAATTTTAAAAAATTAAAACTAGTAGACCCTAATATTTAGGGCTATTCCTAAAATTTCCACTGTTGTGAAATATTAGGTCATTGCAGAAACTAAGAAAGGCGATCACTGATAATTTAAGAACAATCCCGGCAGCCAGAAACGCGCAACAAACGCGTGGCATAAGAACTTAAGGCGTGGTGCAGCTATTGAGGCATCGATGCACCTGTTGCCGTGTGGCGTGGCCTATCAGACGACGCGCGTGCATCGGCAGTGTACGAGACTTGCTTCCATCTGGTCATACGGCAGTTCCTTGCTGTCGCCGCCAGACATCGGTTGTGTCTTAAATGGCACCATCCCGAGTGTGGAAGTACTTCACGAAGTACGGGAGCAGTGAGGTACAATACTCCATTTGCTTTAAAAAGCTGAAAACGGGTGAAGGTACTAAAAAATGCTGTGTTATTAAGGAGAAACCATCCAAAATGTTTCTTGGAAGAGAAGGTAAATTCGATTCATATACCTATTATGTAAGCTTGGAATAATAACTTTTAATGTATTATCGTAGTGTTGTGCTAACAAGTTTTATTAACGTGATTCCTTGAAATCTAGGGGCTTTTTTAATAACCAATATGGGTTTAGGTAACATTGATCATGTGGTGCCTCGCGAGGTAGCCGTGGGGTCTGAGGCTCCATGTCACGGACTGCGTGGCTGCTCCAGTCGGAGGTTCGAGTCCTCCCTCCTCCCTCGGTCATGGATGTATATGTTGTCGTTAGCTATAGTTAGTTTAAGTTAGATTAAGTAGTTTTTAAGTCTCGGGACCGGTGACCTAAGCATTTAGGTCTCACAAGAACTCACATCCATTTGAACAGTCTTTGATCATGTAGTACAGAGCTTTCCTAGTTCAATTTGCGTAAATTTACACAGACAACAATCACATTGTAAGTCGGAACTGTGATTTTATTTTTAGAAATACCTCTGCAGCACTGATTGAAGTTTATTTACTGACTGTAACTTATATATGTTGTGTGTATAACGAGATATTCGTATATGCTGGCTCACAAGTGCAACTTACGGAATGGTTGGCTCAATATTCGCAACTGCCGGATGGAAATACTAGGCCAGTAAATCTGTATGCTTTCTATATCGTCTTCTACGGACTCCTGGCTAGGCTTACACACACTCAAGAAGGCGTAGTATTGGGAGGGGATCTTGCAAAATATGGAAAGACTAGTGATTTCTCGTACAGCCTAAATTTACCTAAATATTAACTAAATTTCGTAAGTTTCGGTTTCGGCCGAAACTAGAAGAACCAACGATTACGGTTTCTGTTTCGGCCGCAAAATATGTTACGTTCGAAAACTACTGGAATAATAGCAATAAAAACCGAAGACCGGTTATTTAAAAAACCGGTTATCTTGAGCAATTTTTACGGTGCAGTTAAATTGGATATGAAAAGAACCGGTATAACCGAAAACCAGTTGTTTCAGCGATAACCGCCATCCCTAATTGAGGCGCTATGCTCCTATGTGCGAGGCAGTTTCCCGTAGGAGGTTCGAATCCCCTTTGGGTATGGATGTTCAAAAAAATGTTCAAATGTTTGTAAAGCTTATGGGACTTAACTACAGGATCATCAGTCCCTAAACTTACAAACTACTTACGAACTAGGACGGCACAAATATCCATGCCCGAGGGGGGATTCGAACCCCCGACCGTAGTGGCCGTGCAGACCGTGACTGGAGAGCCTCAGTCCCCTCGACCACCGCGGCCGGCGGTATGGATGTTTGTGTTGTCTTTAGCATAAGTTAGTTTATAAGTAGTTGGTAAGTTTATGGACTGATGACCCCGCAATTAAGTTCCATAAGCTTAACAAACTTTTTAATCAAAAACGAACGCGTGCATTGTTAGTAAAATGAACCAAGCACAGGCAAACGTACCACGCTTGACTTTAATAAAAAAAATGTTGGCAGAAGACCTTATAGAGCCTCGCTTGAAACGCCTTGTGCAGAGATTTAACCTGAAAAGAGAATTTCAGTGCACCATGCATTGAATTGTAAAAGTGGAACTTTTACCCAGTACCTCATCAACTAAAACTTCAGAAAAATTTGAAAAAACAAAAACCCGTTCATTTGTGACCGAAAAAAAGAAAAGGAAAACAGCGTATTTATATTTTGATTGTAAGAAACCTATTTGCATTGAAAGCAATCAAAAAAAGTGCGTTGAATATCGCCGCTATTTGCGTTCGAAGCTTGCAAATTAAAAAAAAATTATGTTTTATATGCAAAACTTACTTGTATGTTATAGATATATATGTAAGAATATTATAAGAATTTGTATTGCCAGATCTAAAAAGTCTGTAGAGCTTTGCCTAAAATGAGCACGCTTTAGTTAACTGCTAATTTTTTGTATCTATAAGTATGCATTTTCACATTTGATAGTTGTATTATGATTAAAAATGTTATGAAAACAAAGATGTGACTTGCCGGTCGCGGTGGCCGACGAGACTGAGACGCTTCAGTCACGGTCTGCACGGCAACTACGGTCGGGGGTTCGAATCCCCCCTCGGGCATGGATATTTGTGCCGTCTTTAGTAGAAGGTAGTTCATAAGTATTTGTAAGTTTAGGGACTGATGACACCGTAGTTAAGTCTCATAAGCTTAACAAACATTTGAACATTTTTTTGAAAGATATGACTTCAGTTTATTGCAGTATTTTAACGTATTTTCACACAAAACAAAAAACGCAGGCAGTCTCTATACCGTCGTCAGATGGTATTGTATCTGAAATATACGTCAGCTGGCTAAGTGTTAAAATTTAAAAAAATCGAGATTCGTTACTTTGGAAACACATGTGGTCGGATTTAGACCACAGGTAAAACTATTTTAAACAAAAATAACAGTGTATAGACATTATCTTTATTTACACGTGAGGTGTACATAACGGTGTTGGTGTGCCAGTACTTGGCGGTTGCAATGTACAGTGTGTCTGCAAAGTCACAGTAGCAATCTCAGCGTGTCTGGAGTTGCGGGGCGTGTAAGGTTGGCAGCACACACAAAGCGCACCTGCACATGTTCCGTGCACCTGCAGTGGTAGTAGGGTGGAGGTAGTGTTGTGTCTGCGCTACAGCTGTTGCTTGTGTTACTGTCTTGTTCTTGTATACGCTGAGTGTAGTGAGATTGCTTACTTCTGCTGAGAGAGCCGTTTTAGTGGAAGTGGTTTCCCGGGCAGGAGGAAACTTCACGAATCATGTGAGATGACAATTTAGATTGCGTTTTCCTACGCAGAGGTTGCCACAACGCGACACTGTACGTAATTTAATTCGCGATTCGGGACAACAGGTTCAGTTCATTTTTCGAAACTACCGTCACCCCCGAAATCTATAGTTCCCAGATATTTTTATCCATTTATTGCGCTGCTCAATGAAAATAAGGTCAATCATTCATTTTTCCAGAACGGTAATACTGCTCATACAGCACCCCAATCCTTACGACTTTTATATGAAATCGTTTGAGACAGAATAATTACGAAAGGTATCTGGCCCCCTCGCTCACCGGATTTGTCTCCCTCCGAGTATTTTTTTAGTGCGTGCCTAAAACATTTGTTTATGAAAATAATTCAAGGACAATACATGAACTTAAGACAGCGATAACTGAATATCTGCATTGAGTTACACGTGAATTACATTGGTAAAGGTATTAGAAAATAAATGTAAATGGGTTGAACTATGCCTTCAAGAAACAGGAAATCATTTCCAGCACCAACTGCGATAATGGTGACTGCAGTGTATTTTCCTGTAATGTATATAACATTAATTTCTTTATTGTAATTGTAATAATGTTGAATCCCACCTCCGAACATAATTGCAGCCAGTAGCAGTGAAATCTTCTTCGGCGAGAGGACGCACCACAGTGTGACTGTGGCGCCCCCTTGACAGTGGTCCACATTCTGGTGGACTTTCCACTTTTAGTTGCCTTGCGACAATCTTTTAATCTGCCAGATGCGCTTTCTTTTATGATAGGAGACGATGCTAGGAGACGATGTTTTAGATTTTATTCGCGCAGCTGGTTTTTATCATGTGATTTAATGGTGGTGTGTTTTCTTCTTCGTTTTTACTTGTATCCTTTCCTCATATTTACCAGTGATTTTTACTTTTTGACTTGTTAGCGCATTTCCTTAGGAACGCTTAACACAATTTTTTTATCGCTCAGACCGGAACAAGGGACTGATAACCGTTGCTGTTTAGCCCCTTCAGAAATCCAACAACAACAAAGCTACTAGCTTATACGACATTAATCGCTGCCACCCTTAAGCCCGTTTTAAACGATGATCGAACTTGTAATAGATTGATAACAAGTTGCGTTAATGGCGGCCGTCTGTCGTTTGAACTGCTGAACTAGTACGATCGCGCTAGTATCGAAGCGCGATATTTATATCTATAAAAAACAGGGCCAATTCTAAATTCGGTACTAGTGGGTTCACTGCGCATGCGCGAGCTAGTAGCTATCAGATGCAGTCACCGCTTCAGCAAGTCCGCCATTTTCCTTCATATTTACGTTTTGTCGAAGTTTATGATCAGACTGTATTCCACAATGTATTTCTAATGGCGGAATTCACACTGTCCGTCACCGTACCGTCACCTCACGTCAACATAAGCTTTCACGAGAAGAATGTTTTGATGGAACGGTCGTCTGCCGACTCTCAAGTTAACCATTTTCGTCACACGATTTTCATGTTGCATTCGACGGTTACACGGTTTGCACACAAATGTGTCTTGTTAATCTTTATATTATTATTAGATATTTGGTTTAGTGGTAAATTGCAAACGTTTCATGACGACTTAAATATTTTTCTCAATTGAGCGTCCTCCTAAAAGTGAGCTCGTATATCTGAAACCGAAAAATGGTTTATGTTTTGCAATATTGTAACAGAGAAGACTGAAACCAATTGTTTATTTGAATAAGATTGTAATTTGATGACGCAATTTTTCTTAAATAGCATTTTAAATAAAAAAGTCGGTCCAAATGAAGGACAAAAATTCAGTTGTGCATGACGTTATTAACAATGTCAGTAGGCAAATCGTAGTAGATAAACAAGGTCTATTTATGCTCTCATAAATATTGTTTGATGTGTTCATATGTTTATTATTTTTTTTTCTCTTGAAAATAGATGTCAATGTTTTCAAATGTTGTTTCACTTCCCAGCACTTTACCACATTAAGTTGACCAAAAACATACATTGCAAAGTTTTATTTGTCCATCAATACCATTTGGCGTTATTTCCTCAATTTCAGTATTAAACTATGAGTTCCTACATAACAGATCGCCAGTCATAACCTCACTTTCAACACCGGGTATTACTGTCTGATTACGTTTATCGTCTAAACATGCTGCCACAAGATCTTGTATGAGTTTGTAGTTCAGGGCTAGTACGCTAGGAGCGCTATTATCTATATTGAAGGCGAGACATGCGGAGCTCGCGCCTGTGGAGAGACTTTGCGGACGCACTGTATACGTTTGACTGAGAGAGTCCACTGCCATTACCCAATGCGTATACTTTCCTCACTCGCACTGTATGCTTAACTTTCGCTTTCACAGAACTTTTGGGATCAGTGTGACGTTAGTTTCGACAGAGTGAGAGGCGCTAGGAGCATCGGCAGCACCGCCGCCGGCGAACTGCAGCAGTATGATGAGGTAGGTGACGACGATGTTGGCGACACTGGTGAGCAGCCGCGCGTCCACGCTGAAGAGGCTGCGCGCCGAAAACCTGACAGGCCGCAGGCGAGCCTGCCGGGACAGAAGGCGCAGGCAGCACACCAGCTCAGGGGGGCCACCACCTGCGGGAAAAAAAGCCCAACTTACTGATGTGGTATACACTGGCAGCGTGAAAACTGAGGCACGTACCGAGTCAGGCGCAAACTGAGACGTGTATAGCGCTCCCGGGGCAGTACAGTACAGCACGCGTTTTTGTGAATATGTTCTAGTGGTAGCGTGTGTATTGGGACGCGGCACGAGGTTAACACAACCTGAGCCTACGCCAGTCTGCGTGGCGTCGCCGGCCGCGGTGGCCGAGGGTACTGAGGCGCTCCAGTCACGGTCTGCACGGCCACTACGGTCGGGGATTCGAATCCCCCCTCGGGCATGGATATTTGTGCCGTCCTTAGTTGTAGCTAGTTCATAAGTAGTTCGTAAGTTTAGGGACTGATGACCCCGTAGTTAAGTCCCTTAAGCTTAACAAACATTTGAACATTTTGCGTGGCGTCGTAGCTAAAAAGAGGTACAGGTCTCTGCATCAGGACAGCACTCGCTCAGTGAGAGAGTGAGGCAAGGATCGAGAAACGAGTCTGCCCTACGCTGCCTTTGGCACCGTGCGTGTGGTCATTGGTATTATTGGCTGTCCGAACAATATTACCTCATGACTGAACTTTGTCATTTAAGTCCTCGTTCTTTTTTAATAAGTAAATTATATTTGTCAGTTATTTATAGTTTCGTTTTCTGAAATAGTAAGAAATATTGTAACGTCTTAAGAGCAAGAGGCAACGCAGAAAATTTTAAATTCTTAGTGAAACGGCGAAGATAATATAATAAATAAATGGATGGAACATTTTATAATTGCTTAATTTAATCTAATAAAGTGGTAAAACCATCAGAATTTTCATAGTTACTAATTACCAGTAAAGAATTTTTGAAGCATTTTGTTATTTGGTAAGAACCTCAAAAGGATAACTTTTACACCTTAAGTAAGCATCCAATAGCTTAAGAATTTGGCATGTTTATCTTTACTTCGTTTTTATCTTCAGAATCAGTTATTTACTGAAAACATTAATAAAAGTGGACTTTTGATTTATTAATACAACCCACCAAGCAAATATATTAGTCTAAATGGAAAAGCTAGGAATGATTTCAAACTACTACAAAGATAAGTGACGCTTACTTTACATATTACTTCAGAATGACTAAAACGCACTTTTCTGAAGTATTATATCGAATTATACATCATATTATTGATTTAAAAAGATGTAAAGCAGAAGAGGTGAGTGAAACTGAACAAATCTTAGGACTATTTTTGTAATAGTGACGAGAGCTCATAACTTTCTTTGTATTACCTAAATCAAAGCCTTGTTTCACAACACTTATTAATAAATTGCGACTTAGGTTTAGAGTTATAAGCTTGTTTTTAATAAATAACTGTTTCTAAAGATAAGAGCCAAGTAAAGATAAACATGTCAACTACCTATACAATGCTGATTTAAGCTGTAGAACTTATCTTTGGTAATGATGACAACAACTGACAATTCTGACAAAATTACATACAGTTTTACACATTCAGCTGAAGTATAATGATTGGTTTTCATTATTTATTGACTTTTAATTGTTGCAATCATTTAGCTCTTGTTTCAACGACGCAGATTCACTGTAAATTGAAAATTTTTTCCTTTTCTTCTCAGTCATATGATTTTACAATATTTCTTACAATTTCACTGAACTATACAGATATAAGTAACTGTAAAATATAATGCACTAATGAAAAATCAACAAGGACTTAAATGGCAACTAAGTCAAAATAATATTCGGTAGTAAGAAATACTATTCTGACGGCCGATAATACCACTACATACATGCGCAGTGCCAAAGGCAGTGTGTGACAGACTACTTGCCGCCTTACTTTACCCAACCTGCGAGTGCGGCGCGCGGCACAAAAAACTGTGCCTCGTCCATAACGAAACACTTCCCAGCATAGGCGCAGGTCGCGTCAGCGTCACCCACATCCCAACATGCGTTGTCCCATTAGAATCTAATAGAGAAATGCGCACCGTGCTGCACTGTGACGTGCGCGCTAGACACGTCTCAGTTTTTGCCTAGACTAAGAGTGCTACACTACACATATGTATATATACTCAGTCATGTGGTTAGCTAAAGGACATAAGATGTGTCACTGCCAACCAACAAATCTCACTGTATCTTGAATCCTAGATCTAAAAAATAACTCTTAAACAATATTACTCCACCAGTGCGGTTGACTGCTGCTGGATGGTAATTGGTGCACATGTGCCTGGTACAGTGTATCTCCCAATGCAACCCACAAATGCTCAATGGGATGCTGATGCATACCTGGAGAACGGCGTATTGTATCACAGCCGTCCACAATACAAGCACAAAGAGTCTCTACATTTGGTACTGGGGTTGCATAGACAACAGCTTTCAAATGCCCCCATAAATGAAAGTCAAGAGGGTTGAGGTCAGGAGAGCGTGGAGGCCATGGAATTGGTCCGCCTCTACCAATCCATCGGTCACCGAATCTGTTGTTGAGAAGCGTATGAATACGTCGACTAAAATGTACAGGAGCTCCATCGTGCATCAACCACATGTTGTGTCACACTTGTAAAGGCACATGTTCTAGCAGCATAGGTAGAGTATCCCGTATGAAATCACAATAACGTGCTCCAGTGTCCAGTGAGCGTAGGTGGAAGAACATGAAGCTATTTCCCTGTGCTAATCCATACATCAAATGGGCATCTGCCAACTCCGCATTTGTACACATTGCACTGACTGCAAAACCACGTTAGTCATGAACACTAACCAGTTGATGCTACGTACTGATGTGCTTGATGCTAGTACTGTAGAGCAATGAGTCGCATGTCAACACAAGCACTGAAGTCAACATTATCTTCCTTCAATTGGGCCAACTGGCGGTGAATCGAGGAAGTACAGTACATACTAACGAAACAATTGGGTATTTTGACTATTGTCTGCACGAATTATTTCAATTTACATTTAAAGAGAAATACTAAAATGAGCTCTAACATGGAAATTAAGCGTTTCCGGACACATGTCCTCATATTTTCTTTCTTTGTGTGTGAGGAATGTTTCCTGAAAGTTTGGCCGTACCTTTTTGTAACACCCTGTATATTAGATTCACCGAACTTTATTGTCACATACTGTACGTAGTACCATTCACTTCCAACTTTGCCTTATGGGAGTGCACAGTTTTTTTCAGTCAGTGCATTTCCAGGCCACCGGCTGTGTTGCAGTGGATACATCGGTTCCCGCTATATCACGGAAGCACTGTGGGGCTTGGCTAGAAATTGGAAGGGTGCGCTGTTGGCAAGTGGGGTGCACTCAGCCCTTGAGGAGCTGCTTGATTGAGAAGCAGCGGCTCCAGCTTGGAAACCCGACACAACGGCCGGGAGTGCGGGGCGCTGACCACACCCCCCTCCATACCGCATCTGTTGACGCCTTCAGGTGGAGGATTGCAGGTACCCGCTCGGTATCTGATGGACCTTTAGAGGCCTAATCGACAGAACTCAGTTTCTTCACTTTTAGTGTATTTCCGGCTAAGCTGCAGAATCATCTGTACTAGGGATCAAGGGTTTGCGAATGTTCTTACTATTGCAGAAACTCAGTAAATAAAAGAAACGAGAGTGTTACTCACCTAAAGTGATCTGCAAGAGAATCTCTGCAGCGAGACTTGAAGTCTTCAGGTGGAGGATTGCAGGTACCCGCTCGGTATCTGATGGACCTTTAGAGGCCTAATCGACAGAACTCAGTTTCTTCACTTTTAGTGTATTTCCGGCTAAGCTGCAGAATCATCTGTACTAGGGATCAAGGGTTTGCGAATGTTCTTACTATTGCAGAAACTCAGTAAATAAAAGAAACGAAAGTGTTACTCACCTAAAGTGATCTGCAAGAGAATCTCTTCAGCGAGACTTGAAGTTCTATCTGCCTGGTTGCACGTTATTTGAGAGACGATAGATAAAAACGTGATTTCCACGATCACCACCAGAATGTAATACACAGAGACGTACAACCCGGCCATCCTGTTCTGTGGTGCGTTGTCCGCGAGAACTAGAATCAGGCGGAATGAGAAATGGACAGCAATTACCAGAACCTGCACGACAGCCATCGCGATGGGAACACCGTACATGCTGTTCAGAGACTCCGCCACTTTCGCTAGTTTGAAATACACGCTCTGCAGCAACTCAATTTTCCGGCAGAGGGCGTCTAAATCTCGCCGTCTGCCGTATATCTGTTCTGGAACACTGACTGTTGCGACCGAGCCAAAGGCGGTCGATTCGTAACAGAGATCTGTTAGCAAGGTAGTATTGAGAGAACGAAACCTCTGTCTGAGAATCAAGCAAAGTGCTGTGAACTGCATCGAGATGAGAAACGTCACAAAGTTGTCAAGCAGTGTCCCAATGTTAGTGTAAAACTTGTTGACGACTGTAAGAGATAGGATCCCAGCGTGAAGTGTCACAAAAAGGGACAATGCAGTGAGTATTACTAGCCCGGCCTGCCCGTCGCCTTTCCTCGGGTCTCCTTCGAGGAGAGTGCCGGCACTCTGAATGTCGGCAACAATGTTTCGAAATGTTGGCCCCCCTGCGAGGGCCAGAGCGAGGAGTGAGCAGGCGGTCGTGACGGTGGTGGCGGCGCTGCAGATGAGGGCGGGCGCCGAGTAGCAGAAGGCCTGCCCCAGCAAGATGGAGCGCGACAGCCACTGCAGCTGCCACCAGCCTGAGAATAACAGGGCCACCAACCAGGCGGCGGTGTGGCCGCGGTACATAACAGCCAACAGGCGGCGCTGCTGCGGCGGCTGCGGGGAAGCCCCGAGCACTGCCGACAACAACAGCAGCAGCCGCAGCCCTGGGGGCAGTGGCGCCCTCTCTGGCGGCAACATGGCGGCCAACTGATATTCCTGCGGAGTCTAACTGCAGACGAACAGCATTGTAAGGAGTGAGCAGCTGAGTCAGAGCTCATTTATGATGCATGGCCGCACAAAAGGGGAAGTAATTCTAGCGGCCTGTGGTTATGCCTTCTATTCAGCCGCGCCCACTCGACATCGCACAATAAGTAATGGCGTTTGTTTACGAGTAGCGAGCAGTGCTGCCACTCTATTCCGCTCTTTTCAACCGCCATCGACAGCTTCCACTGTGAACAATCGTGGCTTTCAATATTTTTGAAGTGTCTGTTTAATATTTTCCTCCATCGCCTCTGTGTCTCTGAACACTGGACATCAGGCGCCTTTATAATCAAAAAATTGCCTCGACGACTTGTTCGCTTCCTTATATGTAGGGTTTCTTTTGCCCACAAATGTCCTCTTTTTTGTATCCTAGAAAGGTTCCAGGTGTTTTTTTAACGAAATAGGTAAATGTATTTTGGCCCACTTCAGGTTAAGGTAGTAACACTAAAAGTGGGCCTTTGCAATCGTCTTTTGACAGCTCGAAATTTAAATCAAAATAACGCCTTAAGCACTCATCGGACACGAACATTGAATAACCGAATCTATAGAGGAGAAAATTCTCTACAACTTTCCTCTATTTATGTTTTTTCATATCTCGTATCGTTTCAGAGATATTTGCAAAAATAACGGCGATTTTGGGATGTATATGTCTGTCTGTCCGTAACGTGTCCCCTGTTTTTAAGACGAACAGTTCAGCCGATCAGCACCAAATTTTACAGACTTAATTGTAGACCGTCAGAGACCAGAACCTCCCTTTTTCAAATTTTTCGGAAAAAAATACGGTAGTAATACCAAAAAAAGCTATATGTAATATAATTGTAATTGCAAACGAACCGTTCATCAGACACGAAAATAGAATAAACTAATTGGTAGAGGGGAAAATTCTCTACAACTTCACTCTATTATGTTTTTTTTTATCTTGCATCTTTTCAGAGATATTTGCAAAAATAACGGCGATTTGACACCCTCCATTGAATTAACGAAAACCAGCCGTTCGCAGATGTCACGTGACATTCCTCGCCCAGAACTCTCTCTGGCATACGCCATCTTGCGTTGCGTATTTGATGATTTTCTTATTGTAACTTACACGTTGTCATTTCAAAGCAAGAAGAATTAACAAAAACACGTCGTTCTTTGTACGATAAATGATACCATATTAGCATCAGTTAACAACGGCCATGAATAGTATGAAATTAAAGATTGCAACTTCTAACTGTCATCCGTAGTGTAGTGGGCAATGTGTTAGACTGTGGCGCTGAAAGTCAGTGGTTTGAAAACCACTGCCAATTAATTTTTTTTCTCTAAGAGGGTTTCAGACAATTTTTAATTAATTTTTTATTATTTACATTATTATTTATGTTCAAAATGTTTGCCAAAGCTTGTAAAACTACAAATCCAAAGTGGGCCGTAAAACACCCCAGTGCGATTTGCTTACTTACGAAACTTCTTTAACTTGAAAGTGCTAAATATTAGGAGAAAAAAACAACTTTGAACTCTAACAGTTGCAAAAACCAAAATGACTTCAACATTTATTCAAACGATGTCATTTTTTTCTTACAATTTTCGCGTTTAACTTAAGATTTCAGAGCAGTTGAAATAACTTGTGTGGAAGTTATCACGAAACTAGCTCAACATTGCACACCGCCGGGTACTCATTTCCTCCAACCTTAAGTTTGTTTGTATAGTCTATGGGACTTAACTACGGGGTTATTAGTCCCTAAACTTACAAACTACTTATGAACTAGCTAAGACTAAGGACGGCACAAATATCCATGCCCGAGGGGGGATTCGAACCCCCAACCGTACTGGCCGTGCAGACCGTCCAACCTTAAATAAGTGTGTCCATTTCTCCTTCCCTTGTGTCCCTCCGTCCACCTCCTCTTTCGTTCTCTGTATTTTCACCTCCTCATCTTCCCTGTGACGATACGTGAGGTAGGAGTGAGGAATGTGAAAGGGAGTGGGAGTGGGAGAATTAATTTATTAGGAACTTCATGGCAGATTAAAATTGCGTGCTGGAACCGGTACTCAAACCTGGGACCTTTGCCGTTCGCGGGCAAGCGCTCTACTGACTGTGCTGAAAGTAGGAGGCGGGGTTCTGGCAGAAGTAAAGTTGCGAGGGCGGACCGTGAAGCCTGCCTGGATAGCTCAGTGGTAGAGCGCTTGCCTGGGAAAGGCAAGTCCCGATTTAGACACACAATTTTAATGTGCCAGGAAGTTATCTATCAGCGCACACTCCGCTGCAGAGTGAAAGTTTCATTCTAATTATTTGTTAATTTAGTCTAAATCCAATATGTTCAGTTTCGTTTTGCTAATCCCAGCACATGACATAAAGATATTGACTATAAATTATTTCTCTCATTATTAAGCGTATCTTACCCCCTCTCTCCAAGCATTATTTGGTTCATTTCTTGATCTATCGTATTGGCATGGCTCATGCGATATATGTGAGTTCCACATATCACTCATCCTCACCTCACGGCTAAGGTTGTGAGTAACCTATTCCGTCAGTGTTATTTCTCATCCCACCTTTCCTATGTGATGAAGGAAAATATTTTTGAAAGCTATTGTCAACATTTATTTTCATCTTCTTTGGCATCTTTTTTGTGTTGATCATAGGTGGTACCAAGCTACAGTAAGTAATGGCCAGCTTTCTATCTCTTTTGAATATTTTCATACCTCAGTGGAGAGTTTCCATCAGATTAATTGAATATTATGTATCTAGATTCATAAGTGTTCAAGAATAGGCACTTAAGAAAATTAATTTTGAAAAAGAAAAGAATAGCTGACCAATACTTACCTCAGCTGAGTATCGTCAATAGTAACATAAAAATGAATGTGAAATTTAGCTTTTGTTACAATTCCCTTCATCTTAGTGGAGAGAGGACTGATATGAAATGAAATAGAAGGGAAAGTGGATTTAGGTTGCTCACAACCTAGACCATGAGCTTTTTCAGCACTTTTTGCATTACTACTGAGTTGAGGTAAGTACTGGCCAGCTACACTATTATGTTTATTATTTTTTATTTCACATCTCAATGTTAGATTTCCCTTGAGATTAATTAATTAGCAATAAACACTTCTCTACTCAACATATTTTTAAAATTCTGGATAAATAGCTGTTTACATAATTTTTTTCCTTATATTTTCTTGAAGTTATTTTTGCTGATAGAATACTTTATGGAAATTCAGATGACCTCACTTAATGAGAACATGAAAAAATGGCAATCATTATAGATGTACAAAAAGATGATGATTAATCTTTTTTACAAAATTTTCTTACTTGCCAGGTTCAATGATATTACAATGTTTTCACAGCACAGATAATTAAGAAAAACAACAAGTAAATAATAAGCCAGCAGTTGTGAATAAAATAGTTATTTATTGAACAAAATGTAGTAACTTAATTTTCTAAAGCAACAGCTTTCCTTCCTAATCAAACTCCTTTTCCTAATTTTTATGAAATTTATCTCTATGAGTATTGATGTTACACTTGCCTGTTATTTCCCTCAAGATCACTAATGTTGCTCTCAGAGTAAGTTTGTGCCATCAACAACACAGTGGTACCTGTTGTTCTTTTGATTACACAGCTGCTTACTTGTTTGTTACTCTTCAGAATTTAATACTAATATCCGTAGTCACAAAGTGTTGTCTCATATGTAATTTCATACAATATTTACTATACTATTTGGCAGAAAGAGATATGTAATTCACAAGTTTGCACAATTTCTGGATGTTCACCTGTTGCAGAAGCAAAATTTAATTTTTCTTTGTTTTTCTTTTCAGGGTACTGGTTCTTTCATTGTCATATATCAAATCATGCAGAGCTTGGTATGGGTGTAGTGCTGAAAGTTGGTGCTCATCATGAGATGTTACCAATTCCATCAGATTTTCCTCAGTGTGGAAACTGGAAATGGACTTACCATAATGAAGCTGAAGGATCAATATCTTATGGAAGTTTTCTGACCTTACTGCTTGTTTGTCCCTCCTCCAAATGTATTCTGTAAGCATGGCATGATATATTAAATTGAAGTTATTTATTCTCAAAATAAATAGTGTGTCTGTTCAGTTATGTAATAAAGTTTCTGGAAACTGTTGACTGTAAATCTTACAAAGATCACTCCAACCTTCGAGATATTTAAGATGCTTCACTATATTGCAAATGTAGGATAAAAACATACCAACTGAAAAATGCTCCTGCCGGAACATAGAAAAGGCGAATATGTTCTCTTACACAAAAGTGTGGAACCAGCTGCCTCAATCCTCATTCCGAGTTCCTCACCAAAAATTTTGGCATGCGAACATATTTGTGCACTTTTAGCGAATAACTTTGTAAATACTTTTGCCCAGTTAAGCCATCATAGTCAGCAATGTCATCTCATTGTCAATGTCTATATATGTCTCTGTCCATTTGTTTTCTGTTTCTCCCACTGCCACTTTCTGTCTGTGTCAAACTTTCAATGTCTCCATCCCTTTCCATCACGATTCCTCACTGCTGTCTGTTTCTCCACTTTCATGGTCTCTCTGCCCCACTGACGTTGTACCATTCACTTCCTGTCCTGTTGCCAGTATCCTTTCTTTCTCACTTAGAGTTGGCTTTCATTGTCTTCAGTCATGATTGTCTCCTTCATAAATATGTCCATGGTGATGGTTTGCTTGGGGTTTGATCTGTAGACTGGAAAACTTTACCACGGGGTACGGGGGATGGGAAAAATTGGACAAATTGTTTTGTGCTATAGTATTGGAGAGCTGCACACTCATGCTTTATGTATGGTCTCCATTCATCTCAATTTCCCACTGTCTTCTCCTATGATCCAATTGCTACTATCTGCATCTTAGTTTGTTGTTGCCACTGTTCCTGACTTCCAACATCTCGTTTCACTTCCTACTGCTGTTTTCATGCATATGCCTTTCTCCTGAACTGACACTTTCTCTGTTCCATAATATATGGCTCTCTCTGCCTGTTTCACTGTCTCTGTCCTAGTGACATTCAGCCGAAAAAAGCGCGAATATGTTCGTATGCCATAAATTTTTGGTGAATGAGGATTGAAGTCAGAATGAGGATTGAGGCAGCTGGTCCCACACTTTTGTGTCAGAGAACATATTCGTCTTTTCTGTGCTCGGGCAGGAGCATTTTTCAGCTGATTCCCATCTTTTTCCTGTTACATCAGAGCAGTGGCGTAACTATGGGAGGGGAAGAGGGGGATAGAACCCCCCCCCCCCCAGAACCCGAAAAAAAAAGGATGCAAAATAGAAATCGTATAACAGCAATCTGGTAAAGGTAAGGATTAGAAACTTTGGGTGTTTTACCATAAGCTTTCACTGGATCGGAGTGAATTAGTTTCTTCAACAGGGTGTACTGTTTATATAACATGAAATCAATGGTGAGTAAAATTTGGATAGTATTTTAACGGGAGTAACGTCGTAACTGCAGAATGTTTCGTCACAGACCCGATTTACGGAAATATGTGACGGGTATACCCCTGCAGTATAAAATTTTTGTCACACACACACACACACACACACACCTGTACGGCAATCTGTGACTAATATAACTAAATAAATTACAGATAAAAATTTACGATGATTCGTAAATTTTATAAATGTTATCGGTGAATAAACGGCGACTAGAAACACAGAGCCCTTGCTGTATGTCCGCTACATTAGTTAAAACCATAATTACACGTCAGACTGGATATTACATGCATATTTGTTATGAATATGTGCATGTGGTAACTTTGAATCTACAGATCTCGGAAAAACTTTCAAAGATTTCCGGAATCATAATATTAGAATGCATCATAAAAATTTCGACGATTTGTCATGAATAAAAGTGCACACAGTTGGATCTTTTGATACCAAAAATTATGATTTTTGTAGCGTATCGTAATAACGAAGCGGGAAACGGATTTTCCAGATAAACACCTAAACAAAATACACATAACATTTTAGTCATTTCCTATTCCTCAACATACGTTGCCTCACAGTCAGAAATAGCGTTTTCGAACCTATTACTGACGCGTGCAATCATTCACGGACCAATATCTCAAGAACCTCATATCATTCTGCTCTAAAATTTATATAAAACTAGCTGAGAAACCCAGCGTTCCTTGGGTTAGAATATATGGCATGAGAGACAACTTGAGTATTATTATAAATATGAGATGAATACAGACGGTTTAATTTAGATATTGTGAAGCAGTTATCGTGCTTAAGGTATTCTGGCCGCGTAGTGTATTAATGGGCGAGTGTGGTGAGCGAAAATCCATACAATATAATATAATAAATAATCCTAGGTGAAGCTAAATAATACACGAACTCCGTATAAGTGAAAATATATGGGGCCAATGCAAGTTTAGTAATATTGTTTTAACATAATAGTATTTACATGAAGCTGGAAGAGATTGGACGTTACTATATTTCTCAAGGCATTTATTTTTCATTTTATGTACATCAGTATAACATAATTTTTGTCTTCACAATACTTGCTTACAGACTATATTTGCAGTTTTCTTGTTGGTTATGGCGAATAAAATCCAGTCTCTCTGTGTCAATCTTGGCATACATACCTACGATAAATTGCTCGAATAGCTTCCTGCAATTTAGAATATGATTGTAACAGTTTTCACAAATATCTTCTTGAATAGGAATTTGGAATGAATTGTAAGACTGTGTGAATCATGAGACCATACAAAAGAGTTTCGCGTGAAAGTGCTGGTTATAATGAGATGTGGCAACAACGGATGTAACTGATTCGGTAAAATTTTACTTTATATCCTGGCGGCCTCGTGTTTTTATGTTGGCAACATTAATAACACGATATAAAATCGTTGCAAAGATGACCGAACCACATAGAGTGTAGATAAATACTGCTTGATTTTTATCTTTGAGTCTAGCTGGATTTTTATCTTTGTTTGTGTCTCTGTCAGTGATCTGTATACAAACTGGATGCATAACTTTGGTGTCTGAGCATAGAACTGCAGCGTGGCTACACTTACATAAGTTTTGTACACAATTTCGCGTTGTCCACCATGTTTAAATTTGGCAAACGAATTTCGATCAGTTATTACGTGAGAAGAATTTGCTTACTTAACTTCTGATTTGATTTTTTAGTCAATGTGTGATGTAATAGAGTGTTATGGGAGTGGAATCGAAACATATTTTCTTTTGGTTTACTTACAATACGTCATAGCCGCCATATCTGAATTTGGCAAGGAACGAAATATGAACATCCATGGCTGGCATGTTCAGACAATTGAAGTTCAACATCCAGGTAGCATAGAGATCAATGGTCTCTGTTCATAGTCGGTAATGTGTGGTTGACGGAAACATATGATCTATTAAAAAATTGCGTATTTGATATTCCTCGTCGTTATTGAAGTCTGAAAGGACCACATTGTCTGACGATTGAAAGAATAAACAGACTTTGACTCGTACCGTAAAGTTCGCAAGTCAGAGTATATAGCTTTTCCTAAGAGTATTTATTGCATATTTTGCGAATTTTTGCTCGTCACACTCACCCACTGCCACGCACCGTGACCAAACTCCCTTATTAACATCATTAGACCAAGGGCTATCTACCACCACAACCACGAGTGGGTGGCAGTATGTGGTCATGGAGAAAAGTCTGTCAGCACGTACACACACAAGCCTTTTATACATAGATATAGATTACAATGTGTTATCTACATTTCATAAGCAGCCATGTGTAACCTAAAGTTAACCACACGAGAAGTCTACACGATGTATTTTTACCTCTGCAACTCTTTAAAATATGTTGCAATAGTTCACTAAACCGGATGCTGCATATTAAATGTAAAGTAAACGAAAACAAAAATCACCCCTTCTTCGACCGAAGATTTCAATGTTTAAGGTGTACAAAAATCAAAATTTTTCGCCGAGTACCTTTTTTCAAATTGCATGGTAAGTTTCAGAACTGTCCGAACGCCATCTTTCAGCACAATACGCACTTTTTCTAGCAAAAATATCGCGGTTTTTCGGTCGTATGTTGCTAACAGACTAAGATTTACGAAAACTAAAAAATGCTGTTTATAGATAAATGTCTACAGGATGTATTGAAAATATTAGAACAATTTTCTATGGTTAGTTATTTAGATATTTGCGATTCACGGTGCTAAAACGGCTAAAAATCAGGTTTTGAGATTTTGTACAAAACTATGATAAGTTTCAACCTCTAGATCTCGGTAACGGATAACGATATCGAATAAATTTAAAAACGGCATCGAGAATATCATCATAAGAACATATGGTAAAAATTTCGAATATTTGCAATGAATAGAAAGTATCGAAGTGACCATCCCCACAATTCTTTTTTTTTCTTCGGGAACTCAAATGGCAGTCACTGGAGGGAAGGTGATGTTCTTTTTGAGAACCACTGTTGAAGAAATTTAGAGGGGCAGAATTTGAAATGAACTGCAGAGCGAGTCTACAGCCATTAACTTACATTTCACGTAATTACAACCAAGATAAGATCAGAGAGATTAGGCCTCGTACAGATGCATGAAAGAATTAGTTTTTTCCTCGTCCTGTATGGATGTGGAACAGGAAAGCAGGTAACTAGTAGTGGTACTAGGTATCCTCCACCTTTGGGTGGATTGCAGAATATGTATGTAGATATATACATGTAGAGGTTATTACAGCACATGTCAAGTAGCTCCAGATATTTTAGGCAAAATTGCATACATTCATAAATTCATTCCTGAGGCTAAATTAACTAGCTCATCTTCTTTATAAGTTATGTGCAAAAATTAGTTATTTCAATGGACCGCAGACTGTGAAAGTACATCCCTACAACTAAGTCTAGGTTACAGTCCACACCATGCTTGGTCACCTTCCTTCCGGTTCATCGCCTGGTTCAGGCTACTCATGCATCTAACTACAGCATTGGGGCCATTTTGGCCAACAGGTATGAAGATGCTTCTGAAGCCCAATAGGTTATGCATTCTAAATGTTCAAAGTGGCTCAGCAGTGCTACTCACCAACTGAAAAGGAGGTACTCATCTGATAATGGACCACAACCCGTTGGTTTTCTTGTTCAGCCTATTGGTCTCCTTGCCCAATAAAGCTGCACTTTGCTTACAGTGGCGGGCCTCGAATCTGAAAATGTAGACTTTCATAGCCAGAAATGTCTTGCACAATAAAATCATCTGGGCTGTTATGCCGTGGTTGGTAGAATTTGTTGTCAAAACCCAACGTTTTGTTCCCCTCTGTGGAAGACATCTTCAGGGGGGTCTGTAGGATTGCAGGTCCAACACATACACTCGCACACTACTGACTGCTGCTGAGTTTGGTGTCCACACTTTCTTGCACGGATGCATGATGTCATGTGTATTGAAGATGTCAGTGCAATTGGCTGTCGTCTGCTGGCGTTGACCACCGTTGCCATCACACTATGGTGGATAGATGGTACATCTCTTCTTTAGCACCGGCATCCACATACCAATAAGTTTATACACGCTTCCTTATGATTGAAATTATTCAGATGTTTGGCATTTCAATTGTCTCCCTGTAGAGACTTTCATAGTATCCGCTTGTGGTCGCTAGTACTTGCGTCTTGTTGAAGCAAATGTGGTGGTCTCCACAGCACAAAAATGTTATACACATGCAACACGCAGATACTATGAAAGCCTCTACAGGGAGGCAAATGAAATTCCCAAACATCTGAATAATTTCAATTGTAAGGAAAGGGGCATAAACTTATCAGTATGTGGAAGCTGGTGCTAAAGAAGAGATATACCATATTAGGCCAGTCAAATCGTACAAAAAAAGGGGCTAAAAACGCAAATCGTGATGTAGTTCTAAATTTTTGATATGTTGTTAGGACCTGTTAGAGTAGCATGAAACCAAGTTTGCAGCTTCGAAAACCCTGTGCTTCCTAAGTTATAAGTGAAAAACTCCGAAATTTTCGTACTTTTTTTAGATTTTGCCTTCTAACGCATAAACTATGAGTTTTACGAAGTTAGTAGTTTTTGCCATTTACAAAGTACATAGAATATGTAACAATTTAAGCCTAACCACATCGTTATACGTCTAATAGTTTTCTAGTTATGAAGCTTCAAAAATGGACTTATTTTTACCAAAAATGAAAATTTTAAGTTTTGCTCTGATTTCGAGCTGAATATTGGCATAACCGCTCATCCTGCGAGAATAATCATGAGAATTGAAGTTGTAGTAGATTTTATTAGCTTTAAAATAAGCACAAGATGAACTCTCTAGAGCGAGTAGTTCTCTTCAAATTGTACAAAAACGGAAAGTCAGGAAACTGAAATTTTTGAAGAAATGAGCCTAAACACTAATGACAAATTGTGGGCATGCAAAGAAATAAAAATGTATACCACTGTCTTTAAAGAAATGCAATTGTGTAATAAAAAACATACTTTTCAATAACTGAAAACTCTCACTGTTTTGGTTCCTTAGAAGGTCCTGATTGTTCACAGTCGTGTTCTAGGACATATGAGGCTCCTGCGGTGCTGCATCCATTCCTGGCTGTTCGTCCGAAGGCGGGAGATCATCATAATCGTCTTCATCCTCGTAGAGCAGACTCGTAGTGACGTTGTAGCAAGTGGTACCAGAGCAGAAAGGGCTTTTGTAGAAAGGGCTGTAGCCACCGTCGTGTGGTTGCAGGAGGTGGACTGGATACAATGATGGACACTAGTTGAACACTTTACATTTTTTATTCACACACACTAACTGCAGTAGAATAAATACAATGCAGTCTACAGTCACGCCACCTCTTCAACTCCGAGTTTTCCAGTCAAAGCTATTCCACAACGTCTTTTGTTTGTCGATCTGTGTCACTACACGTGTTTACGCACTGATGTTGAACTGCGTGATAGAGCACTGTATAATACAAGCAGAACAATCCGCCATTTTGAATCCCATGTTGAAGGTGTGCATTTAAAGACTGCGGAACACTTATGCTTTTTAATATGCTCTTAAGGCCATTAAATATACTTCCATAATGCAGAAAATATTACTGCATAGTAAATTTGTTTGCTTATATTTGACTGTAAGAAGCAAGCAACTTAAAGTTAGTGATTATAAGATATTTAGACATAAGATACAATCACAAATTCAGTCATGTGGTGTCGTTCTAAATATTTACGACATCCAATTAAAATACGTTATAACTATTGTATTTTTTGGATTATAAATGGTACGTCCACATACTTTTACGGTAACGAAGAGTTGAATTCGAAAACAGTTAAAAAATAATGTTGAATTCTGATACTTCCCCCTCTAATACAGCGCACATTTTACACATACACCATATTTCAGAGAAGATTTTACGTGAAAATGTGTTAAATAACTTTGAACGTCTGGTTTTGTTAGATAACGACTAAATAAAGTCTCTCTGGTAGCATGCACTTTGAAATAAAGTGAATGTTGCATGCTAAGTTTTGAATTTAATTCCTTGTACGTACGACTTACTCCCTGTTCGCATTTTTTGCGAAGTTCATTTTTTTTTATTTTTATTTTTTTTTAAACATCCTCTTCATAGCTTGGCTTAGACCTACATATTCCCGTATTGAGAGACATATTTAAATTAAACACTGAATTAATGCGAAATAATATAATTTAAAAACCACTTGTTGGGTAAAGCCAGCTGCACGCATGCATCATTTAAAATACAATTAACAGCCCTTAGAATAGCTACTTAGTTGGTCTAAATAAAATCAGGAAAAGTAGCTTTCTTTAAACAGACTGTATGTCGTGTTATGTTGACAATATGCAGCAAAATTACACCATTTCTTACATGTATGGGCCTATATTCTCGTTATCATCTCTCTGTGAGCGTAACTATTTCGACCACAAATAAAAAATGTTTTGTTCTTAACTTCACACAGATAGTTGCTCGATTTTGGCGCCCATACTTGGCGTCCGGTATTTACAAGCCACCTTTTACGCCGATGTATATTTGAAGGAAACCGATAAAACGTATAGCGACAATGTCTGCTATTATTTGAGACTTTCGGAGCACCACAACCAACCATTTCACACAAAGAAACAATAAAATCACAAACTATTCGGTGATTCACTTCGCTACACCACACAAAACATATAAGATTGTCGTCGGGTTGGGATTCAAAATGGCGGATTGTTCAGCTCGGTATATCCAGTGCTTTACTGCGTGAGTATAACGAGGTAGGTGACAGTCGCGGTGAGTGCAGAGACGAGTAGCTGCCGGTCGAGCGTGAAGAAGCCGGCAGCGGTGAAGTGTAAGCTCGGCGAGAAGGCCACCTGCTCCAGGAGTGCTTCCAGAGGACCGGCCTCCCAGCCTCGCAACGCCGCCGCTCTGATCACGATGAGGAGGCAGGCTTCGGCCTCGCGTGACGTCACTGAACAGCTCAACACCACGAACACCAGCTTACCCGCGTTGTACAACAGCCAGAAGAGGGAGACACACACGGACATCAAGGAGTGCTCTTCTCCACCGTCACGGATTACGTGTGTAAATATGCCAGCTGAAATGTATATGGCACCACTAATGGACAGCGCAACATCCAAGAACATCATGAGCCCGAATTCCTGGTCCATTAATTCCGCTGCCTCGTGCAAGAATACGTGTACCTCTTGCATTCGGCGAATATCTGCGTTTGTGTAAGGGTGTGGAAGATGCCGGTATCCCATTATTGCCGCCAGGTCATTTGCTGGCATAGCTACTTCGAGAAGAACTTTGTTCAGTTTTCTAAACCTGGCCCTGAGTTGCAGTACACAAATGATGTACTGCATTGTTATCATGAGATCCATCACAATGTTGTAGAAATACGTAAAAACATCGAAGACGTAGTTGTAATCAGACTTGTGACGAAAGCGAATAGATGACACCAAAAGTCCGGTAGCAGTAACAAAGGCAGTTATTACACCCGCGAATACTGGTATTCTTAATATTCCTACGTTTTCAACTGCCTTTCTTTGGAGAATAAAATCAATTTTTTTCAAAAGTGAAGAAAATAATGCGGAAAAGTTATCTCGATAAAAAGTTCTTATCGCAAGTTTAATTAATATTTTTATTCGTAAAATCGTAAAAGAGAGCGATTGAGCTAGGAATCCAAATGTAGAATTTATAGTAAATATGGGTAGGTGCGAGCAAAAACTCAGAATTAAAACGAAGGTAAATAACGCTAACCAAATGCCTGCTATGTTGAATACTTTCTTCCAACAGTGTGTTTTACGTTGTGAACTTGAAATTTTTGAGCTATTGTTTTCTTCTGCGAATGCGAGTCCAAGAACACGCCATAGTGCGAGTAACCACTTCGTAGTTATGTCCATTTTCTACACAACACAGGCTATAGAATAATAAAAGCTAACAGTCTTCAGTTTTGGGAACTACCTGTACAATTCAATGAACGAATATACACCGTAGTATAATTTACACATAATAGCACATTTTACACATAATACGCACATTCGCGCTCTCGTGATGATGAGCATCGAACGTTCATTGCAGCCTACAGTTAAAAAAGCCGCTCACAATTATTTTCCGTGTGTACACCCGACCCACTTCTTAATTCACGATCGAAATATTGCTGCCTAAGGAACTTGCCAGCTTTACTTGAAAAGTGGAGTCAATAGAAAGGTAAACATTTTTAGTAAATTCACGATTTTATTTATTAATTAAGAAATCTGAATTATAGCAGTCCACACAGAGCTCTAGATAAACTCTAACCGTACAGCAATTAAAGAAACAACTGTGATGAATACGAAACGAGATTGCCGATCTGTATTTTAATAGAGTTCTATGCACACGTCAAGTCCTCCTGATTGCTAAGCATTGCGCATTAACTTTGAAACAATACGCATCTTTCTCTTTGTTACCTTAAACGCAATGCATGTTTTGGGACGAAATGGACGTATCGGCACGGTACGTAAATGTAAGTCTAATGTCTATATGAAGGGGAAAGTTGCAGATAAATAAATTATCTATGCTCGATGGGTTACCGGACACAACTGTCTTATGCTCTTAGGCATGGAAACCAAGTACACGTGAATATTTTATCAGAATTTTGTGGTTTACCAATCGTTTTGCAGCATATTCAATGTCAAAAATCAATGTTTTTCTATTTGTGGTAATTGCTCATTATTATTCATGTCTACATACAATCTTCTTTCATGTCTGGACAACCAGTTGCAACGCTAGAGAGCAATTGCTCTGTAGGTACCACGTCGACTGTCTTCGGCACCACGCTTTGCTTTTAGGGGCAATAGCGTCACTAATCTGATTCTGGGATTCCATCTAGCACTGCAGTTTCCAGCTTATGAAGCTAGATTTGCCAGATGGTCGGAATGTGTCTTGATTCTACTAACATTTCATACGTTGTCCAGAATCCAAAGCCGCGGCGGAGTGGCCGAGCGCATTGAGGCGCTATGATGTGATGCACGATGCCGTCGGGGGTTCGAATCCTCCCTCGGGCATGGATGTTTGTGCTGTCTTTAGTATAAGTTACTTCATATGTAGTTTGTAAGTTTAGGGACTGATAATACTGCAGTTAAATCCCATAATCTTAGGGAGTGATAATCCCGCAGTTAAGTCCCATAATATTAATAAACATTGGAACAGAATCCAAACAAAATATAGATCATATATCCCGTGAAATTCTGTATAAAACAATAAATTGAATTTGCCAAACACTTTAATTTGGTTCATTGTCTAACGGAACAAAAATGATCCGAAACACAAGGACATGTCAAATGACAAAATTTGCACTCTGCGGCCCCTCGTGCATGGCCAACGGTTGCATAATAATTGTTTCAGCAAGATCTTATTCGATCTCCCTCAAATTGTGCCAATGAACACAGTCTAGACTCTTCTTCGAATTTGTCTACTGCTTGGGTCCCTGTTCACAAGTTTCCGCTGCAATTTTTTCTTCATGCGCAGTGTCTGTGACGAGCAGCGCCATCCCATTATCCTTTGCGCAACCTCCAGAGCATTTTCGCAATTGTGACAGTGCTCTGAACAATCATAATCTCGCGAGTGCTTTTACGAATATGAACTTTTTGAACAATGACAAGTTTTAGGACGTGCAGTCAGAGGCAGATCCCGGGGGGAGGGGGGGCGAAGGGTCGTACGCCCCTCCCAGTAACTCCTTTTTTTAATTTTTCAATATATATATTATTAGAATGCGAAGCTGTAATGCTATCACTGCACTGAGTCTTCAAAACTGTGAGACTTGTTTGATTGGGCGTGGGGTAAAAAGGTGTAGCCATTACTAGAGTCTTTCTGCTGAGCCAGAGTTTAGCTGACGATAACGGTTCTTTCACCACCCCCTTCCCCTCGCCCAGCAGGCCGTCCTGGACCCGCCCCTGTGTGCAGTCATACTCGGCATCCCAGGACGCACCTACCTAGCCGGCGTCATTTGCCAGGTTCTCCTGACATTCAGGCTCCACTCATGAACACTCTAGTGGGTAAATGGGTAAACACACCTCTGGCACTCGCCCCTTCCCTGGACCCAAGAAATGACGCGCGTTCACAGCACTTAAGGATCTTTTGACTCGTGCTGTGACTATTACTCATCCCCACCCATATCCGGACATCTTCATCACAACAGACGCCAGTGACATCGCTATCGGCGCAAACATATACAGAGAGGAAGCCTCCCCTAAAGCACTGTCCTATGCTCTCCTCGTAGTTCCGTAAGATGCTAGCAGACGTCAGGCGGTTCCCCGTTTTAGTACCGGTAGACCACAGTAGAGGCGCTTCGGAGGGTGCCTCTCGTACATCAGAGGGTAGCGTGGAGGGGAGGCTGAGGGGAGAGCTCGTGCCACCTGCCACGAGGCCAAGGCTGTGTCCGGTGTGCAGGCATTAGAGGGGAGGTGATAGTGGGGATAGCCGCTACCTGCCGCCTGCTCTGGCCAGTTTAAAGGGCTGCTTCCGACCTCAGCGCCATCATGGGACATCTTACCTAACTGCTCTGGCACTCCCGCCCCATACCCCTGAGCGTATGACCGTGCCCTTACGGAGGTTTCCCGTCTGTATTTATTTGTCTGTGCTATCGGCGCGGTTCTCATCCAGTTCTCTCGCCAGCGACAATTCACCTCTACCTTTAGACATTTATGGGGCAATCAATAACTATTGTTCTGGCATCGAGGGTCGTCCTTTTTATGTACTCACGGAACACAAACCTCTCGCGGCAGCAATTTAGAACCCCCTAGCAGACCCCTCCCCCCTCCTCGCCTCTTTCGCTACCTTGACTTCATCTCACAATTCACAACCGACATCAGGTATATCAAGGGTGCAGACAATGTTCTAGGTGAATTTCTGTCTCGGGTTGATACCGTATACTCACTGATCGATCTTTCCAACCTTGTCAAGCATCTGACGAAGATCTCATGTAACTCGTTTCTGATCACACTTCCTCTCTTCACCCCATCCACACCTCATTCCTGGGTGTTGTGGACGAATTTTGTTGTGACGATTCAATGGGCAAGCTTCGTCCTCTAATTCCTTGCCATCTCCAACGCAGTATCTTTCAAAAACTACATTATCTGGCACATCCTGACATTAGCGCCATCACCAGACTTTTGACTGGCGGAACATGAAACGCGACTGCCAAACATGGGAACGCACCTGCCTACCCTGAAAACGAAACAAAATCTCGACACACATTTCCCCTCCTTTGGGTCTCTTCCTCTTCTTGCAGGTAGATATTTCAACATGTTTACATTGACCTAGTGAGCCCCCTTCCTCATGCCAACAAGTTCTGTTACAAAATGTTCAAATGTTTGTAAAGCTTATGGGACTTAACTGCGGTATCATCAGTCCCTAAACTTACAATCTACTTATAAACTACCTTACATTAAAGACGGCACAAACATCCATGCCTGAGGTGGTATTCGAACCCTCAATGGGGAATGGCCACGTGCATTGCAACATAGCGCACCAATGTGCTCGGCCACTCTCTTCAATTGACCGCACCACTTGCTGGGTACAGGCCACCCCACTCACCAATATCACAGCCTAAACAGTTGCAAGGGATTTTATTCAGTCATAGATTGCTATCTTTGGCTGCCCTTTGGCCATAAGTATAAACCTAGGCTGGCAGTTTGAATCAGCCCTCTTCTTGGACCTTTTTCACCTTTGTGGCATCAAGCACATCCACACCACCACCTACCATCCCCGGAGCAACAGACCTGTAGAGCGGTGGCACAGGACACTGAAACCCGCCATCCGATGCCATGACACTCTTTGGCCGGTGGTCTTCCCTGGTCCTCCTCTGCCTTTGTGCAGCCTTCAAGTAGGACCTCCATGGTTCTATCGCAGAGTTCGTTTACAAACCTTTGGTCTTACCAGGGGCGCTTATTAACACCGAATGCCTCCAAACTCAATTGATCTTCCCACCCTAGTCGACAGGGTTCGACTCCACTGTGCCTGGATGAATCCTCCATGTCCACCCAGTCACACTCCTACTTCTGTTTGCATCCCGTGGACGCTGGACTCCTGTGATTTCATAATTCTACGAGATGATACAGTTCCTCTCAGTCACCCCTATTCTGGCCCACACCGGTTCTTAATAAGTCCACCAACATCTTCATAATTTAGATCAACGGCAAACCCACTACCGTCTCGATAAATCGGGTTAAATCAGCTCAAATGTTCAAATGTTTATGAACCTTAAGGGTCTCAACTGTGTAGTCATCAGTCCCTAAACTTACGAACTACTTATGAACTACCAACTGCCCGATGGGGGATTCGAACCCCAGACGGGGAACAGCCTCGTGCATCTCAGCATAGTGCATCAATGCGCTTGGCCACTTCGGCGCATCAAATCAGCTCATATCGAGCCCACTTCCCTACCTCAGGCTGAGGTCACCCTCCCTTCGCTCACATCGCACGAGGGCACCCCCTCTCCCCTTCTCCATCCATCTCGAGCAATTCGACCTCTCCCTCTTACCCTCTCACCGAGCGAAGTGGCGCAGTGGTAACACACTGGACTCACATTCGGTAGGATGGTGGTTCAACTCCTCCTCCGGCCATGCAGATTTAGGTTTTCCGTGATTCCACTAAATCACTCCACGCAATTGCTGCGATGATTCCTTTGAAAGGGCATGGCCGATTTCCTTCCACATCCTTACACAAATACTCCGAGCGTAAGCTCCGTCTCTAATGATCACGCTGTCGACGGGACGTTAAACTCCAAGCTTCCTTCCTTCTTCCCCTCTGTTTGACATCCCCGTCTTACCTCTTTCGAGTTCTAGTCAAATAGTATTTTGTGGTTTTGCTGGGGCCACAACCTCATACTATAAAATGCTGAATAGCTGAAGGAAGAAAAGCATTTCTGAAGAAGCGAAATTTCTTGACGTCCAAAATTAATTTATATTTTAGAAAGTCCTTTTTGAAGTCAATTGTTCGGAGTGTAATATTGTGTGGGATTGAAACGTGGATGATAAGGAGTAAAACCAAAACGATGATACAATCTTTTGAAATGTAGTGCTATAGAGGAATGGGCAGATCATATAACTAATGAGGAACCGATGAACAGAACTGAGAAGAACTTTCTGGCATATCTTCACTAACATAAGGGATCGACTGGTGGGACACATTCTGAAACATTAGGGAATCGTCATTTTAGCATTAGAGTGGAGTGTGTGGGGTAAAGATTGCAGAGGTGACCGAGAGGTGAATACGGTAAGCAGGTTCAAAGATTCTAGGCTGCCATTCTTATTGAAGAAACTTGCACAAGATATGGTAGCATGCAGAGTTGCATTAAACCAATCGGAAGACTGAAGATCAAAACAGCGATACACAATGTGGCTTTATGGATATGAGTACCAGAAGTCTCATCAAATTTGTTGACGTTACAGCAACATCAGACACATTTTCATTTGATATCATGAGCCACAAAATATTGAAAAAATTTGCTTTATAATGTCAGTTATTAGATGAGTACTACCTACCAATTGTGGCAAGTAGTTTATCGGAGGAAAGTGCAGCAGAACTGTGCGATGTCAGGCGATTGGGAGATGCGTATCGATCCAAACAGCAGCTTTCGCCTCCACACAATCAATTAGCACCTACTGGCCTGTTTACAATAACAGTACAAACAACTCCGCACCGAGAGATGCGAGAAGGTCGCAAGGAACGCCTGAAAGGTAACATGGTTCAATACATACTAGTTTCTATTCACTGAAGAGTGCGAGATTTGTCTGATAAATGATAAAATATGTTGTGTTGTTGGCTAGGGGACTCCAGGGCTGGTCCATCATCTGATTTTTACCATAGACACACAGTGAACCCTTTGACTATGAGTTCCTTACGTGAATCTGTTAACTGTACTGTAGAAACACTAGAAACATATCATCGTTATTATTTTGGGTAACTTCGCTGATTCAAAAAGAGTATGTATTGCATTGAAACGGGCTTACGTGGTATGAGCTCGTGAACCTCTTGTCGACCCTCTGTAATTGGACACTCAAAACGTATTTTCTTTAATGTCCTTTTGTCGTAAAATATCTGCTTATCGAAAGAGTTAGCAGTTTTCACTCAGTTAATACTAGACAGAAATGGAATCTGTATTTGGATCACACATCCTTGATCCTTGTTGAGGAAAGCGTGCAGTATTCTGCCGCATCTGTTTTCAGTAAGCTGCAACAACAATTCAAAAAGCTGAGTAGTAATCCACTTTCAAGTGTAAACTGAACAGTTTTCTCATTCTTCAGTCTTTCTCTTCTGTCGAGGAATTTTGGAATCATAAAAAATAAAGTTCTGTATTATGTTGTTGAGTGTTTTTACTTATGCTTAGACTTGTTGTGTACATTGGATTGCTATACGTTTCATTTTACCCATTACTACTCTTTCGTTACGATTTTATGTACTGACTCGTTTCATGACCATGAAGACATGCTCATCAATATGGGTTGGGTTGTTTGGTTGGGATAGGGCGACTAAACTGCTTAGTTTATCAGTCCCCCGGTGGGGAGGAGAAGGAGTGAGGATAGGAAAGGAGGGGAGGGGGAAAGGAAATGCAGTCCGGGAAGTAAAGAAGGAAGGAAGACTGCATTAGCTAGGGGCCCCGTGCTCGCCACACTACACAAACGTGTGAGCCCCCCCCCCCCCCGGGGGGGGGGGACGGGGGGGACGTTCAATATGGTCTTGCTGAACGCAAAATAAAGAATAAAAATAAATTCTCTGTAAAACCGATGGCATTCAAAACAGGTTTCAGTTGATTTGGAATGGACAAATACAGGATTAGTGTTGTTTTCAGTGAATGGCGAGGTCATTTTTTTCTGAAAAACTGGAAAATTTAATTAACGATGATGGAAGCAGATAGCGAAGACGTCCACTTCTGAGTAAAGTAGACCATAAAGGATCAATAATGTTGAGATGTGGTGAATGTGATGTATAAGAAAGATGCAACAATTCATCCATGTTCTCACAAAGTCACTCTCTGAGTAACAATAAAAAAGTTCAAATGTTGTAAATCTATCGGACTCAGCTGCTGGGTCATTACTCTGTAGCTTACAAACTACTTAAACTGAGTTAAACTAACCGTAGGAAAACACAAACACTCATTCTCGAGGGGAGACTCGAACCCCCCGACGGCGAACTGCCATGCGCACCACAGCACAGCGCCCCAATGCGCATGGCTAATCCGCCGCGGCGAGTATCAGCTCTGGAGAGTAAAATGTGGAAATGTTTGTAAACCGAAGAGACCAAACTGTTGTTAGTTTGACAGCTACCGTTACATGTGTCAGGTGAGCCATGTTTGTTCACGAACTGGTGGAAATATATAAAGAAACCGTTATATATGGCGACTTGGTTCACTTGAATGGATGGTTGGTATGACATGACCTGAAGATGGTGTACCGAGAGCGGTTGCAAAAATAAAGTAACATAGATTTACGGCTGTTGGTGGATAAATAAATACTTCGAATTAGGTCAACAGTTCATATGACGCACGTAAGGGGCTACCTTACTCTAGACTTTGTCAGACCAATCATCATGAATTTGTCATATATGAGGGTTGGAACTTAAATAGCGGCAACTATTTATTCTCAACCAATACAAAAGCGTTACATGTTTACATCTGTTGCTATCCCTCAGAGCAGTAACAAGCGTTGTGTAGAATGTATTTCCAGCGATGTCAAAGGTGTAATATATCGTTAGCAGAGCCTCTTCTGTTGATGGTGAAAATGGAGCAGTCTGCTGCCCAACGAGAAAGTGACTAACACACGAGTTACAGCGGTCTTTGCAACTTCTATAAACTCGGTCGCCATATTTTTGGTGGTCAGTACACTTGAGAGGAGTATGTCTATCGTATGTTATTGTTGAGCTTGAAGTGTAGTATTTAGTTTATATTGTATATAATGTGTATTGCCTATACAATTTTTGCTGATGAAATATGTCTAAAGTGTGAGCAGCATTTCAGTACACAAATCGAAGTGATAAAACGACAAGTATTTCGTGCAAGAACACGAAATGTTTTGCCTTGTTTGATCTCAGTCTGGCTATACTCAAACAAAATTTCTGGCTGATGGCACTTATCTGTCCCAAGAGTGAAGCGTCAGATGACCTATCCTGCAATTCCCTTGAAGTACACGCCATAAAAAATTGCTCGGTTTTCTACCTAGTGTGATTCACGAAACCACACTTTTGAGTGCATACAACTTCTGTAAAAGTATTTTCATTTGTTGCTGACAATACTTGATCGAGCATGGTAGACATGTAACAGTGCAAAGTGTAGAAGCAGTAGTGACAGCCAGAATTTTTTCACTTGTATATTTCTCTGTTCTTTGCAACAAATATGTACTTATTTCAGCGTGGCAACAACGAAAGTTATTAATGATACCTTATTTCGTGTGGAATGCGTTTGTGGCAGCTGACCCAGGAGCATTTTTATATTGTTACTTTCGTCTTTGTACTCAAATTTCACATACCAAACGTTACTTGTTTCAGCATGACAATATGGAAATTTATTAACGACATCTTATTTCGATGTGGAATTCTTTTGTAGCAGATGACTTAGACGTATATTTAAGTGCAGTATTTTGTTGTCACTTTCGTCTTTATACTAAAATTTTCTCCATCAATGTTTACAGCCAAACCCTTTAACAGCAATTTTATTAGTTCATAGCCTTAATCGGTTTAGTAAACACAAGATAAATGTATATTAGACTTCATGAGAACAGTTGTTACAACACATTAACAGATGTAAATCCATGGTTATGATTGTTCGTCATAAGAAGTACTACTCACTGTATGTCTCGCAGCTCGTTTAGACCATGTACTTGCATTGAAATCTACACAAATATTTTCAAAAAAACTTTCAAATGTTTGTTAAGCTTAAGGGACTTAACTGCGGGTTCATCAGTCCCTAAACTTACAAACTACTTATGAACTACCTTATACTAAATACAACACAAACATCCATGCCCGAAGGGGGATTCGATCCCCCCGACCGTAGCGGCCGTGTCACGTAATCACGTATGCAAGGTAGACCAGAGCCGGCGAGATCGCTAGCTGGTTGGCCGGCTGCTAGGGCACAGCCCACAGCGCATAGTGGCGGGCCACACAGCTAGCGATCGCGTCGGTTCAGCCCTACCTTGCTTACGTGATTTGACAGGCTCGCCGTGGCTTGTCTTTCTCGTTGTCCTCGTGCTTCGGCGAATGTAGCTGTCTTACTTGCTTCTGATGACGTAAACTGAGAGGCTGCAACTAAGGACGTGATTTGTAGAATTAGTACTACTATGTTGCATATGGTAAATACCAGTTGAAGAGCGAAATCGTAAAATGAGTGTAATTAAAAAGTCCGTAAACATAATGATCGTCATAAGGTTCTGTATTACTAAGGCAGCGATTATCACTGCGTACTCGTCATTCAAAAAGGAGGCGACACTGCTTAGTTTCATGTGCTGAAGTTGAATCTCGTAGTCGTTTACGTGGCGTCAGTCTCTGTACGAGGCGAGATTGCTTGGCTGTGGAAACTGGGTCGCCTACATATCTCCTCAACATACTCGGCAAGTCCAGCCGTCGACACTGTAGAATCTGGCAATGTATATCTGCCACAAATGAGGAGTTGAGTGATCTGAAGCTTTTGTGGACAGCCGTACAAAGTGCCACAAACTGTAGCGTGACCAGAAACGGCACGAAGATAGCTAAATAGAAATGGTTTTGTACTGCTAAAAGTATCCGATGCTCTACTTAGAGATGATGCAGTTATCAGGAAGATCCTTGGTGTATTGTTACCTGGCCTCACGTCACACCAGAAAAGGACGTCTGGTACTTGAATATCTTCAATAAGTTCTTCAAAAGATTTCTCAGTTTGAGTCCAGCAGCGAAGCACGACAGTGGGGGACGTAATGGTTACAAATAAACAGGTGAGTGAGCCCACTTCTTAAGCAGTATAGGTACCTGATCGCTCTGTAGTCTAGGTAGAGGACCAGTGCCAACGCGGAGAGGCTGTAGAGGCGGTAGCAGGCTGCCAACATACACCCGAGGGGGCGACACGGAGACATAATCCAGGACCTTTATGCATACAAGGACATGAATAGGAAAAAATTAGGGGAGAGATGAAACCTCTTGCAATAGTCTCACTTTGATGGCCTGGCTAACATACTAAAAGTCCCCGAAGCTCCAGGCTGTGGAATCGCGGTTATGACGTCATCAATATGGCGGCCTAAGAAACTAATCTTAGAACGGCTATAAATTCTCACAGGACTGACATAAAAAGGTCCTTTTTGCGCCAAATTACGGAGGAAAACCTGAAATACGTTTATATAGCAATAACATATGTGTATATAACATTTCTTATGAGCTGTGCTAACAAAAACTAAAAAAATATAATTTTTGTAACCTTTTTTTGAAGTTGATCTATTAATAACTGCGTAATTATGCAAGGATATTATAATATTTTAAAAATTAATTATGTAAAAGATTCTTAGAGATTTAAAACAATAGTAGTATGTTTTTCCTATCATTAATAATAATGGAGTTATTTGAAATTATTTACTGTAAGGTGTGATTATTCACTAGTCAGAGAGCATGTTAGAATTATAGGAGATATATCTTAAAACCTTGTTCAACATTTGCAAGTTCATGTGAATATTCTCAAAAGATAGTGAAACGACTGTTTCTATAAACATTGCACACATCTCAGCGTTTATCTTTACAAAAATAAATAATATATATTTAAATATACAAAGCGTTGATTTGTATTACAAATTTACGTGAATGATATAGATTCATTCATTTATATATACATATATGTGTTTGTATCTACCAGTTGTACTACCTGGTTAAAGGTGAGACGTAAATTATTTTGTCAAAAAGGAACCATTACTAATAATATTATTTTGTCATTGAATCAACTAATAACGGTGCACTCTGACCAGCAATAATTAACACATAACGTGCAAAAAAATGAACAGATTGCACTATGAATGCCAATACGGAGTACCACACACGAATAAAATTGTTACAATATAAGTAGCTGAATGTCTTCATAAATTTGCTGTGAAAAATGCGAATCACGTCTTAAACATCTGAATCGTCTTTCTCATCGCACTCCTGCACAGAAGGTTCATCATACAAAATTGAGAATATTTGAGTTGCTGCTCCCACTGCCATTGCAATATCTACACAAAACAGAACACTGTAAACCAACACTGCAACAACGACAATTTCGTTCACATCCAGATTCACACTTGCAAGATATTAACTTTAAGATGAAGTCGGGGGCAGGAGGGTCTAGAGTTAAAGCTGGCTGTAGAAAACTATTTTTAGAGACCCATCCTCATGAAGTAGGTAGTAACTCTTTGCTCCTCCACTGCTGCACCTAAAGATAAACATGTTTTGAATGCTCTCTTGCTGCCGCAGATGTTGGATGAAGTCGAGCAAGATCTATCTGGTAATTGGACGTGTTACCACAGGTTTTAGAAAACGCTGATATCTAAGACTATTGAATGACGTCGTTCCTTGAGGTGCACCATACATTGCTAACAGAAATTGCTCTCCTGCTCCAGTTACTTCTTGAGAATTTTTGTTGTAATATTGAAAGTAATTTGCCGTAACTTAGGCTGTGTTTGGAGGAGTTTGAATGCTGTCTTCTTCCCTTGGCCAAACTAGGACGATGTCGTGTCACATCCGGATACAGCATGCAAAAAAACATACCTTGACATAAATATCCAATTGCTTCTTGGGGAGATATAATATCATAAATTAATGAAGGGCCTTTTCAAATGTTCAAATGTTTGTAGAGTCTGTGGGACTTAACTACGGGTTCATCAATCCCTAAACTTACAAACTATTTATGAACTACTTACAACTAAGGACGGCACAAATATCCATGCCCGAGGGGGGGATTCGAACCCCCGACCGTAGTAAGGGCCTTTTTCCACAGACGTCTTCTGAAAGTAAATGGGAACGTAACCAGGAGCAAGTGCAATTAGAAAGACGAGTAAATCGACATCTGTACCAACCACCATAGTTGCCTTCTCCTTTACCATCTCCAGTGCTGTTCCAACAATCAGTTTATCAGCATCAGCCAGTGATTGCCGCGTCAAAATATTACCAAATTCCAGATGACTTCGTAAAACAACAATAAATCGTTCCTTATTTCCAGAATTGTTCAGAAATTTTTCTTTGCACACTGTGCCTGACGTCTGTGCTCATCGCCTTTTCTGCTGGGCGTGGAATAACCAACAAAAACGACAACGCAGTAATTACCAATATGTTTCCTCACATAATTTACGTACAGTCCATATAATTCTTTGTAAGCCAAACATTGTGACCAAACAACTCTTCGCAATAAATATCCACCATCTACAACAAAGGCTGAATCTTGAGGAGGTGAGAGATGCTTGTCACTTGATATACTGTTATCTAATATTTCATACAAAATGGGGTTTTCTGGTTTTCTCGTGTAATGATCGTCAAACAATGATAAGGGATGAGTTGGCAGTTCATGGTTTAGTTCTAGAAGTCCTCATCAGTTTTAGCAACACAACTAAATCTGAAGAATAGCTGAATAGGTGTAACAATGTCATCGTTGATCTTGACAGTGCTAGTCATGTGTGCTAATGTCCGCATCTTGCCACTTCGATATAGATGAATATCTGTGAATGATTTCCCTACAATTCGCCCAACTACAGATTTTCCGACATTAACTGCATCGTCACAGTTAATAGCCTCACTTACTGTGATACCACTTGACAA
This sequence comes from Locusta migratoria, assembly GCA_026315105.1. Classification (NCBI taxonomy): domain Eukaryota; kingdom Metazoa; phylum Arthropoda; class Insecta; order Orthoptera; family Acrididae; genus Locusta; species Locusta migratoria. Next base: position 282,664,718 of record CM048745.1, on the reverse strand, counting down.
TGATATGAGCCCAGAACGATTTGTGAACGGAGAATGTGAGGCGAACCACGCCACCACTTTTGAAGACTCGATATTGTCACGTGCCAGGCACTTAAATGTGATTTGCAGAGTATCCCATGTAGATGTAGATGTAGATTTTCTTAGCTGAACGTGTTGGTCAGAGGAGGGGACATCTATATCACAAACTTTCTCAAAGTGCTGAATGAGCTCTAAACGTTCATACATCCCCTGCACCCATCGATTCAAGGTACTACTCGTTATCCCACGTCCATTTGTCAGGCCACCAGATGATTTGAACAATCTCATCAATACTTGTTCTATCGTCATGTCACTCCAATTACCAGCCTACATTTTGTTGGTACGTCTAATCGCAAACTGTCTTGTGGTGACAAATTTTTGGAACTCTTCTGGTGTCAGCCTGTCTTCAAGCGATGACATCTCTTCTATGTATAAATGCGCGCACTTTGCATATGCAAGGTGACCATCTGCATGGAAAAAGGAATCATAATTTTCACCATTTCTACATGTAGTCCCCAATCACCTGTGCGCTCAACACGGACAAAAAGCACTACTATGCTAAATTTTTCATTGTACTGTACACACAATTTGGCACTCCAACTGCTACACACTCAGATTATGTCACTATTGTAGTAAAGCGAAAGCTGCTCCTGAGAAAGTGTGGGAAAACTGTGTTGCAGAACATGAGTCTGACTAGTGAACATTACACCTTTCGGTAAACAAATTCCGATACTTCCCTTATTATTAATGGCAGACAAAACATATGGGTATTATTTTAAAGCTCTAAGAATCCGCTAAAAATTAATGGAAGAAATTGTCAGTTGTTCCATAATCACGCAGTTATTTATCGAGAAACTCCAAAAAATGTTTGAAAAAATTATATTTTCTCCTTTTCGATTAATATAACTCAGGAGGAATGTTATATATATATATATATATATATATATATATATATATATATATATATATATATATATACGTTATATACTGCTACATAATAATTTTTCACCCCTTCCTCTGTAATTTGGTGCAAAAAGGACCTTTTTATGTTAATTCTTTGGGAATTTATAGCTGTTCAAAAATTACAGCACTAATATTTAGGTCGGCCGTATTGATGACGTCGCAACCAAAGCTTCGGGGACTTTATGTTAACTATGCCATCAAACTGAGACTATTGCAAAAGGTTTCATCTCTCCCCTAATTTTTTCCTATTCAATGCATAAAGGTCTCTGTGTTTTCGTTCTGTCACATGTTACATTAGTGCCTGGAACAGGGGACTGATGACCTTGTAGTTTGGTCCCCTATAAACAACAACAACAACAACAACAACTAACGCCGCAGAGCAGAGAGCGCCAGCACATGATGCAAACCCGCTACCACCCCTGCACGGCGCCATCGCTATACGTGTTCCTCTCTGCACTGAGACGGTGGGGGCTTTGCTGTTTCAGTTTCGTTACTCTCCTAGAATTCTAACTTATATCTTAACGAGATAATCTTAATTTGATGTTAGACTTTGATCAGAAATCTGTAGCAAAGTTAGAACATTCAAAATTTGTAGGTATATGCACTGCTGAGAGGTTGAACTGGAAAAAACACATTAAAGATCTGCTGAAACATTTAAGTTCAGTTACTTATGCTATTAGGGTAATTGCAAATTTTGGTGATATACGTCTTAGTAAATTAGCTTACTATGCTTATTTTCAATCTCTGCTTTCGTATGGCATCATTTTCTGGGGTAATTCATCATTGAGTAAAATAGTGTCCATTGCACAAAAGCCTGTAATAATTGTTGAAGCCCATCCAAGATCATCCTTCAGATACTTATTTAAAAAGCTACGGATCTTCACAGTAGCTTCACAATATTTATATATTCACTTATGAAATTTGTTATTACCAGTCCCTCCGAATTCAAAAGCAATAGCAGTGTACATAACTACAACACTAGGAGAAAGAATGATCTTCACTATTCAAGGTTAAATGTAGCTTTGGCACAGAAAGGGGTGAATTATGCCGCCACAAAAGTCTTTGGTTACCTACCAAACAGCATCAAAAGCCTGACAGATAGCCAACTAACATTTAAAAATAAATCAAAAGAATTTCTGCATGGCAACTCCTTCTATACTATAGATAAATTTTTGGATATAAATTAGTAAATCCGAAGAAAATAAAAAAAAAATGAAAAAATACATAAATAAAAAAAAATATTGTGTCGTGTAATATTTAGAACAAAGTAATGATTTGTAAAGACACCTTTCATTAACCTGACACGTTCCACATCATTACGAAGCCTCGTAATTATGATCTATGGAACAAGTACTAATCTAATCTAATCTAATCTAATTGGTCGTTAGTACTGAGTAGATAGTCATAAAATATTACCTTAATAGAGTATTAGATGGTAGCTGTAATCGGTTTAGGAGCTGGTTTATTCAGCTTAGACTATACATATTGAAACGTGAAATATTGTCTGTGCTTAAACAACAATGTATCACTTGTCATATGTCACGTGCACTGTTACTGTTTAAACTTACGAATGAAATTATGTGAAGGTCCCGTCTATGAAATAAACTCGTTAAACTATGGAAATTAGCGTGTTTCTGTTTTTCATATAGCTTAAACGCATTTGACATTAAGTCCTGTATAATTACTTGTGTGTGATTGTTTCACAAGCAACTTGGTGGAAATATGTGCTGTGTTGACGTGTAGAACCTTGTCTACGGGTGTGAGGAGGTTGACGTGACCATTACAACCGGCCTCCCGCGTCAGAGGTTCGAATCCTCCCTCGGGCATAGATGTGTGTGTTGTCCTTAGGTTAGTTTAACTTAGATTAATTAGTTTGTAAGTCTAGGGACTGATGACCAACGTAGTTTGGTCTCGTAAGAATTACGAACATTTGAACATTTTGGGGAGACTTTAGAAGCATTATCAGTATTCTGCAGTTGCATGTGTGTGATTCTCACACTGCTAGAGCTTCCTTGATTCCACGCCGGAAGATGTCTGTGACCCATGATAACGCGCTGGGATGCACTGTGTTGTTGTACACCATATAGTCAGGTTATCCCAGCTTCACCGGAAATGGTGGTAATACCCAGTTTTGAGCATTCCAGCGTAAGTAACTTTCAAATTGCACGAGAAATGTGTTGAGGAAATCATTATATTTATCATTGACAATACTAACTCTATAACATCATTCCACTCTTCTTCCTTAATTAAAGACCTCTACTGCAATTTGATTAGCTTTTTGGAAAACTTTATAATTATATTTGACATTTATGTGAACACAAAAACAGATCTGAAAGCCATTCACTATTGTACCAACAGAACGCCTCTCGTAAAATGAAGAACGAACAACATGTTGGCAATGGCTGTGTTTCTTAACATGTTTGACAGTAAATCCAGTCACAACGCTTTCTAAAATTTTAAAGCAATTCAAATTACAATGGTTCTTAGCTAATAAAATTTTCTGATTGTTTTAATTGATACTAATAAAGGTACAGCTGTGGTACACTATCAGCACAAAAATTAACTACAGAGTGTTTTAGAAAGACTGGCCTGCTTTTAATATTTTTTGAGGATTGAAAGAAATATGCTACAAATCCATGTTGACTTACAAGGTCATGTTCATCACTACTTATGTTCCTCAATATTATGTACTTGGTGTTCCTGCTTACATGAGAGTTTTCACAATGTACACAAATTTACATTTATATGAATTTAAGTTATACAAAAACTTTAAGTTCCAATAAAAACGGTGCTAACAGCTAACTCTGGCGAACTGCATGAGTATGATGGCATATGTGACGACGCCAGCCACATATCCAGTCAGCAGCCGGCCGTCCACGCTGAACAGGGAACACGCGCTGAATGAGACGGGGCTGTGGCGCACCTGCTGAGACAGATGGCGCAGCTGCTGAGAGATGTCTTCACTGCCACCATCTGCGCAGAAATAATTGCCACTAGCTTCGGTGACTCGATTATACATGGGCTGGTTAAAAAGTAATGACATTTATTATTTTTGTCTGGAATGACTTTACTGACAGAGATGTTCAGATAAACACCTTCAGTATAATCACCTCCGTTATTTATGTCCTTTTGCCAAATGTCTAAAGCATTGTGTAGATTCCGTGCCCTTCAGAAACATTTATCACAGGTGGGAGGGGGGGGGGGATGGAATTTACCTCTGTTGTGAAGCAGCCTTTGAAATCAGTCATATCATCTTCAGTTACATGCTGCACTACATGGTGGTCTACTCTGATTTTGGCCATGGCTTAGCAGTGGCTGTTCATCCTGATAGACAGTTTGTTGGTTGTCATACCAACAAAAAGAGCTATGCCGTTTTTGCAGCAGAATTAGTTATTTCACAGATGGACTAGCCTTTTATGGAGTAGGATAAGCCTGTGACTTGAGGGGAAATGTTGTGGGGTGGATTGTGCAGGTCTTGCACTGGGTTCTTCCACAGGGAGGGGCTGCATGTGGGGCTGGCAAAGGCATGGATTAGGATGTGTGTAATGTGGTCAAAAGCAAGGTAGACCACCCTGTGTCGCAACATGCAGCTGATCACAGCATGATTCATTTCAATGTTTACTTCAAAACCAGGGCCATTTGGATTCTCCCCTTCTCCACTCTCTTCCAGGTTTTGTGGACCCCACTGATGGGAGTTATCCTTCCAGTATGTTGGAATACACTCTTCCCAATTCTGAATGTATCAGGGGTGAAATATAGGGAGCGAAGAGTTATATTCAACCTATACAAAAACCAGACAGCGGTTATTAGAGTCGAAGGGCAAGAAAGGGACGCAGAGGTTGGGAAGGAAGTAAGACAGGGTTGTAGCCTTTCCCCCAATGTTGTTCAATCTGTACATTGAGCAGTCAGTGAAGGAATGGAAAGAGAAATTCGGAGAGGGCATTAAAGTGAAGGGAGAAGAAATAAAAACATTGCGGTTTGTCGATGACCTGCTAATTCTGTCAGAAACTGCAAAAGAACTGGAAGAGCAATTGAATGGGATGGACAGTGTCTTGAAAGGAAGATATAAGATGAACATTAACAAGAGTAAAGCCGGCCGCGGTGGCCGAGGTGACTGAGGCGCTCCAGTCACGGTCAGCACGGCCACTACGGTCGGGGGTTCGATTCCCCCCTCGGGCATGGATATTTGTGCCGTCCTAGTTCGTAAGTAGTTCATAAGTAGTTTGTAAGTTTAGGGACTGATGACCCCGTAGTTAAGTTCCATAAGCTTAACAAACATTTGAACATTTTTTTTGAACAAGAGTAAAACGAAGGTCATGGAATGCAATGTCAGAAAATCAGGCGATGCTGAAGGAATTAGATTAGGTAATGATACAATAAAAGTAGTAGATGAATTTTGTTATTTGGGTAGCGAGATAACTTCTGATGGCCGAAGTAAAGAAGATATAAAATGCAGAATGGCTTTGGGAAGAAAAGCGTTTTTAAAGAAGCGAAACTTTTTAACATCCAATATTAATTTAAATGTTAGGAAGTCCTTTCTGAAAGCATTTGTCTGGAGTGTAGCATTGTATGGGAGTGAAACGTGGACGATTAGGGATTCAGATAAATAGATGACAGAAGTTTTTGAAATGTGGTGCTACAGACGAATGATGAAAATTAGATGGGTAGATCATGTAACTAATGAGGTGCTTAACCGAACTGGGGAGAAAAGAAGTTTTTGGCATATCCTGACTAAGAGAACGGATAGATTGGTTGGACACATTCTGAGACATCAAGGAATTGTCAACTTAGCATTAAAAGGAAGCGTGTGGGGTAAAAATCGTAGAGGGAGACCGAGGGACAAATATAGTAAGCAGATTCAAAAGGATGTAGGTTGCCGAACGTATTCTCAGATGAAGAGGCTTGCACAGGACAGGGTGGCGTGGAGAGCTGCATCAAACCAGTTTGCGGACTGAAGACCACAACAACAACATGTTCTCCAGTTCCAAAATTATCCAGGTCTCAACCTACAGTAACGTACTGTTTCCACATACCCCTTATACATACATTCCCACTCTCTAAAATGTTCAAATGTTTGTAGAGCTTATGGAACTTAACTACGGGCTCATTAGTTCCCTAAACTTACAAACTACTTATGAACTAAGGACGGCACAAATATCCATGCCCCAGGGGGGATTCGAACCCCCGACCGTAGTGGCCGTGCAGACCGCGACTGAAGTGCCTCAGTCCCCTCGGCCACCGCGGCCGACTCCCACTCTCTGTCCTATACCTCATTAAACACAGTTTATGCCATATTTTCCTCTTCTCCCCATTCGATTCCCTTCCCCTCTTGCCCCCTCCAACCCCACATTCCTAAGCTGCTTTCTACAATAAGTGTAATACTGTGCTAACCTTGGAAATATGTCAATGTTGCACAGTGCCTAGAACGCTTTTAATGTTATTCAACTAAGCTTTACGTCGGTCTCAGATATTTATAACATTAGTTGAGCTATCTGGAGGACATTCATATGAGCCTATTGGTGTTAGGCATTTAGTCTGCCAGCAAAACAAATTTCAACTGTACATTACATAAACGCATTGAAAACATTCTAAAACACACAGTGAAATACTCAACAAAAGTAGTCGTTTGTTGATGCAGAACACAGATCTCGTTAATCTAGGTATCGTTGTGTAAATCACAATGATCCATTATCTTCGGTTTTTAGCGACAACGAGGCAAATTGGTGTTGCGCCGTGATAATGATGTTGACATCATTTTTGCAGAACATACTAATGTTGAAACACGTCCATATAATGCTGTAACCTGTTTCATGTTAATCAATGAGTCAGTTCTCTTTATTATGTTGCTATACAACTATGTAAGTTATTTATTCAACCATTACATGACGCCCCAGCATCGCGTCTTATTCTTGTAATGCTTACGTAAGAGTCGGCCGCAGCAGCCGAGCGGTCTGCGGCGGGCCAGTCCCAGTATGCACGCCCGCTACGGTCGGGGTTCGAATCTCCCCTCGGGCATAGATGTTTGTGTCGTCTTTAGTGTAAGGTAGTTCATAAGTAGTTTGTAAGTTTAGGGACTGATGACCCTGCAGTTAATCCCTTAAGCTTAACAAACATTTGAACATTTGAACTTACGTAATATTTTATGTGTTAAATTTTGCTCTCCCTAACTAACATCGCCCCCTGAATGATTGTGTGTGTGCGAAATAAGTGTCTAGCCTTGCGCATCGCCGTATTGATATAAAGTGGTGCCTCCCATGCCCCAGGGAGGACTCGAACCTCCACGGTGAGCAACCGCGCGCTCCGCAGAGAGACGCTTTAGACCGCTCGGCTACTCCATCGCGGCACAGCTTCTCAATAAATAAAAAAAAATAACTTATTACTTAGAGGTAAAATGTTATTTATTATTTAAAAACAATTAAACTTGAAATGCAAATAAAATCAAGGAATAATCAAATGAATTTAATGAGTTATCAGAAGAAATAAATCAGGATAAAATTGTGCCATAAACAATATCACTGAAAATTATTTTTAAGAATGCCTGACAGTGTTGCAATTACGCGTAACTCTTTCGTTAATAACCTGAAATACCGGACGAGAGGATGTCGCTATAATGTCAGGAATAATATTGTAGTGGTGTCTGTGACGTTTCACGGAACCTACATTGCTCAAAATTGTCGTACCTCGTGTTGCGTAAGCGCACAAAAACCGTATGTTGCGTCGATGCTGACAGCTGTTGCATCTCTGAATCCTGTAGAAATCTAGCTGGTTAAATCGATGGCTGGGATAAATCAGCCAAACACTTCCTATTGCACTTGGTGACGCCAAGGCTCGCTATTTTCCCCTAGTCAAACTAATATTGGCTGGGTACGCTAATTCAGAAAATTACCCCACCAGAAAATGCTACTCAAAATCGTCCGCAGACGTTAAATGTCACAATTATGGACTGGCAAAATGTCCACTGCTCAGTAATCGTGCAGTAGTTACATGTTACGCATGTAACTCAACACTTGGTACCGCAAACTCCGCTGTACACGCACCCAGGCGTAACCACAGCAAGACGCTTACAGAATTCGCAGAGCGCGCGTTCCCCTCACCTGCACAAGGTGGGAGAAGACGCCTAGGTGTCCATCGACAATCTACTTCGGCAGCAGCTATCAAATCTCTCCTACCACGCATCTGTCCTCAGCAGCCAATCAGCGTCATCGTAACAACACGCCTTCCGCCAGCATTCGCCGATAACAGCACAGTTACGCACAGTTGAGGCCGTTCCGTAAACTTCTTGTTTTTCTCTAGAACGCGTCGCTCTTGTAAAGTTATGCGGCGCGAGCCTCCTCCTCCTGCCTTTACGACTCCTTTGTCCGCCAAAAAGCTCTTTAGAAGATGTTTGGTTTCGGCCGGCCTGCTGTTTAAAAGGTGACCCATTTGTGTGAGCCTCTTTCCACCCGCTGACTCACCTGTCATTGCCTCGCTCAGGCTACGCCGTAAAGTGTCACTTGTCCGCGTGCGGAATCCTCTCATTAAACATTAAACGTAATTGACAAATTCATGTGTAATTACTCATTACACTCGTGTCCAACACAAATATGACGTGTCAGGTATCAAATGAATCGGAATGACGAGTAGTATATGATTCTCTACATGAAATTGTCATGGAAGGAAGTCAGAAAAGCTTGACTCCCTACACGGTTCAGAGCAATAAGGCTCATGACAATATGCGCACTAGCCAAACGGTCCATATGGAAGTAATATTTTGTAATGAAAATTTTACTAACGCTATTTCAGTCCATCGCAGTGTAACTAACAAGGGGACGTTCAGGCCTCGGAAATTCAGTTCAGGATGAGACTTTGCAGACTAGTGGTATACCTCACGGGTGCCCTCTCATAGCAGTATTAAAGCGCACTATCCAGAAAATGCCGACAAAAACGGCTCTAAAGTTTTGACTGCAGCTCATATAGTTGAAAGGTCACGTATTGTGTTTGGTGGAGTAGCTCAGACAGTAGCGTGTTCACTCGCCATGCAGTGGACTTAGGTTCGATTCTACCTACAGGAAACATTGCGAAACAGCGAAAAATTTAACAAAGAGTTTGTTATGAACACTGACCAGACAGGTATTTATTACCGGTTATTTAAAAAATTAATTTTGCTTCTTATTTTTACGATTCTCTGACAAAATTCTTCAATTTCGTTTCTTTTTTTAAATTTTTTTTCCTTCTTCCAGGATGGCAGTATCAGTCGGTGTCCAACAGAAGTCTGGCTGTCAAATGAAGCAAAAATATTTTTGTCCAAAGACACGACATGAATAAAGTGGCGGATACTTATACTGCTCATTATGCTCTTACACTATCTTCAAGCGTTCTACATCAAATGTTCGTTTGTTTACAAGAGACAACAACAAGTTCAAAGAACAGTAAAGAAACCGAGAAGGAGTATAAAACCATTGTAATAACGTCTTCCAAATCTGAAAAGCTAACGACAGAACTATATACTCACTTTATAAAGCGTTGTTTGAAGTATTACGTGGGACAAGAATGGTTTCGGTTAATTATTGACTCTTGAGTTGGACAAGCAAAGCCTGAAGTATACGACGAAATCTTCCAGGATAACGAGAAATCACCAATATGCACAATTAAAGTGCTTCCTCCGAAATGTACTCCACTTGTTCAACCATGCGACGTCTATTTTTATAGACAAATAAAAAATCTGATAAAGCATCTACAAAATTCCGTTATCTTCTTGAAAGAAACAGAGACATCAGTACTCGTGAAGACTGTATAAAGATACAATAAATAGTCCATCATCAGCTGTCATTGCCAATTTGTAAGAAAATGATCCGCTATGCCTGGTATGCTTCCAGGCTTTCTGATAAAAGATAAGTTTTCAGGAATGTCAACGAACTATGTTTTTCAAGACATCTTTGAGAAAAAAAGCTTGTTGCTGTAAATAATCGTCGATTATAAATTGTGCAAGATGCCAAAATAGTTTTGTTTTCAACGTTTTTACGACAAGTTGCCATTCTGGTGCTTGCACATAAAATACAATACAAAATTGACAAATGAAGATAATAGTGATTTTTTTATTTTAAATTAGTAATTAACTTTTTAATTTACCTCCAGAAAAATGCATCTGGCTTTATTCGACTTTAAAAAAGAAAACAATGAAATTCAAATTTTAAGTAGCTGTGACAGCCATTTTATGAACAAAATAAAATTAGGTATGATTTAATTGATAGCGCCTAAGTCAATTTATTTATTTACAATTTACAATTTAATCAAAATTAAAAATACAGTATGTCCTTGAGGCAGGATCGAACCCAGATCAGCTACGTGACAGTTCTGCACGCTATTGTGAACAAATTCGCCTGGCTGCACCGATGTTCCTTCAAGTAGTATATAACATGCTTATGAGCTACGCTTAAAACCTTAGGGCTTTTTCTCGGAACTTTCTGGATTGTGCGCTATAAATGAGGACGCCCTTGAGGTATACTACCGAACTGTAAAGTCTCATCCCGAACTGAATTTCCGAGTCCTGAAGATCCCCTTGTAAGATAATTTACAGTAGTGAGGTGAACGTCTACAAACCTGCAATGTTCCTTGTTAGCAATTGCTCGGCGTACGTAGTCGTCTTATTTGCTTCCGATGACGTCAACTGACAGGTAACTACTAAGGAAGTGATTTGTAGAAATAGTACTACGATGCTGCATACGGTAAATGCCATTTCAACTGCTAAGACCTCATTTCCCCCCAGAAATAGTGTAATTAAATAGTACACGAACATGATGGTCGTTATAAGGTGCTGTATTATAAATACAGCAATTATCACTGCGTAGACATCATTCAAAGAGGAGGTCACACAGCTTAACGTCATGTGGTAAAGTTGAAACTCTGGTAGTCGCTTACGTGGTGCTAGTAACAGTCTCTGAGTGAGGTGGCACTGGTTGACTGTGAAAATGGAGTGGTCTACAGATCTCAACATAGTTGATAAGTCCAGTCGTCCACGCTGTGGGTACTCACAATATAAACCTGAATACAGTGCGGAGTTGAGAGACTGGAAGTTCCTGCAGAGGACCACACAAAGCGCCAAAAACTGCAGTATCGCCAGAAATAACACAAAACTGTCAGCGAGGATAGCTGCTAGGAATCGCTGTCGAACAGCGCAAAGGTAGCTGAGGGTAACAACCGCGACGAAGAAAATTAGATACGACACAGTAATGAGGAAGATCCTCAGTTTGTCGACACCTGCGCTCGTGACACAGCCAAACAGGGCGTCCGGTACGCGGATGTCTTGGACCAGTTGCTCAAATGATTTCTTACTGCGGCTCCAGCAGTGGATCATGACAGAGGGCGTGGTTACGGTTACGAACAAGCAGGCGACTGAGCCCGGCAGGAACCAGCGGTGCCACGGCTCGTAGTTCCGTATGTGGTACACCTCGAGCATCGCGCCGTAGCCCAGGTATAGGACCAGCGCCAGCACGGAGAGGCTGTAGAATCGGTAGCAGACGGCGAGCGGGGACCCCGCGGGTCGGCACGGCGCGACCCCAGACAGTGCAGACAGCAGCAGAGCTGGCCGCAGCTCCCTGGCGACGCCAGCGCGTGGGTTCGGCGCCATCGCCCTGCTCGTTCCAATGTGTTGCCGCGGGGCGTTGGTGCTTCGTTTGCTTTATTGAGCTCCACGTCCGACACATTAGTTAATGAGAGGTAGTCGATTTGCGATGTAACGAGCGCGGCTATCGGCAGGTCAGTGAGCGAAAATTCCATTAATGGACAATCGGGTAATTATCTACTATCGGAGTTTGTAAACAGTTTTGCACCTAGCGCTATCGAAGTTCTCGACAACAATGAGGTTGCTATTATAGCATCTATCACATTATTTTCTACCTTCGACGTGTTTTTGTGGTTGTTGAAATGCTGTCGAAAGAAGCACAATAATTTCGTTAATATGGCGCGGCTCCGTAGCAAAGTGGTAGAGTGCCAGACTAGGTCGCGGGTTCGATCCAAGCAAGGTCCTAGGATTTTTATCTGTCACTTTCCACTTCTTTCACCTCCAGCAGTTTGCAAATGATTGTTAAAGGAAGGGAAGGAAGAAGGATAGGAAAGAAAGGATCGGCAGTGGCCGCATTTGGGCATTAATAATAAGCAATGGCGACAAGTAAAAATGAGAGCCGGACCGGGAATCGAACCCGGGTCTCCCGCTTCATGCCAGCGGTCGCCTTAACCACTTTTTTTTTTTTTTTTTTTTTTTGTTTCTCCTATGGTTAATTCTTGTCCTTGCGGACGCTGAACCTGTTTGTTCGTTATGGTTCTACGTGTTCTTTGGCTCAGCTTCATTACAGAGAGCGTTTAGCCCTCTGACCGGGCGCGCTGAGCCACGGCGCCCGGCCACCACTTGGCCACCCATGCTGGCCTCCCGTCCGTCTCAAAATCTCACAAGTCGCACGCTATGTTTGTAACGCCCCTATTGTCCATGCCCTCTTACACTCGCCATTACGGATTCCCGTGCGAGGTCGGACGTATGACCCGCATCTGCGGTGAAATAACTGAAGCTAAAGCCGTCGTCGCGTTTAAATACTTATTGGTAGTGTTGCTGATGTGAAAAATACCGAGTAGCACCGTGGTTCGGAACCCACCGTAAACTGTATGTCTCCCTGTAACTGGCCGGGTAAATCAGGTCGGAGGTCACATTAAAGATCGTATTATTTATTTATGACACGACCGGTTTTGGGCCTGTGCCCATCTTCAGGTGCTTCAACATTCAGAATTTTATATGTGATAGCATGTTGGTGGAGTGCAACTTAATTTTTGTATCGAATTCGCGATTGTCCATGCGATGCACTTTTTACACACTTTTGCTAACAGGCTTTCCTTTGTTAACCTCCTTACTATTCTGCTTTCCATTTTTGATTAGAATTTATTACCATCACTGCACAGAAATATGAACTCAGACCATACACTTCAGATCAACAAGAATAAAACAAAATATATGGCATTAAGAAACTTAAACCAGATTTAACACTAGAAGAAGGAATAGATACTATTAAACATAATGAAGAATACAAATGCCTAGAAGTAACTATCACATAAGATGGAAAACAGGACAAGGAAAGTAATGCAGTAATGAATGTTTGGAAGTGTACTATTGGGACATTAAATGGTATCTTATGGTACCAACAGATCAGAAAGGAAAGAAAAGAAAAATCTTCAATACAACCATCAGGAGCATCATAACTTATGGATCAGTAGCATGGTAACTTAAATCGCAAATACAAAAGAGGTTGATGGCAATGGAGGTGGACTTTTGAAGACGATCTGCAGGAATATCTAGGCGGAGAAAAATCAGAAACGAAGACATCAGAAAGAAAATGGACATTAAAAATTAAACTATATAATTCATCGAAGGGAAACAACTCTAATGCTATGGACATACAAAAAAGATGTCAAAGAAAAGACTCCCACAGAGAATTATGGAATGGGAACCACCAGGCAGAAAGAAAAGAGGGAGACCACCAACTACGTAGATCCAAGGAATTCAGGTATCTAACCGACGAAGGAATATAGAAGAAACTTTATGGGCACATAGACAAAAATGGAGAATGAAAATAAAATAGTGTTTAATAAATAATAATATAATAATATTAATGTAAAATAATGTAATGCATAATCTTGGGGTACCGGAAAATTTTAACTAAATTACATAGCAAAACCGGATAATAATAAAAATAATTAAATTGAACTTCACCAACATGCTACACATATAAAATTCTGACCCGAAACCGGTCGTTTCACAAATAAATAATACGATCTTTAAAGTTACTGGTAGAGCTTTATGTTCTCAACCTTATGTCACGAGCACTCACGGGGTTCAGATACATCCATCGTGGAAAAAAAAAAACCACACTTAATTTCGTTAAGTTTTCAATATAAAAGTAAAGCCGAATATGTTAACGAAATAATACCAATTGCTGACGCAATCTTCCGAAAATACTACTTCTGAGCTAAAACAAACAGCGTTATTGGTTGTTTGATGCACCACAATACTAACAAACCCGTTTATTAGTACATGTAATAAGCCGTTACCACTAAGCAGACCAGACATCTAATGTTAAAATTACGATAACTTTTCTTTCCCTGTTTTGATTTTAGTGCAATGAAGCACATCTGTTCCTTCAGCATACGCACAACTTATCTATTAATTCTAACAAGCTTCTTGAGGTAATGAAGGTAAATTTGGCCGCCAGTTTAAAAGCGGCCTAATCACTGATTTGTCAGTGTAGAAACTGACGTGCTCTGTTTGCTGAAACGCTTTTGTTTTTCTCTGCAGTTTACTTATCAAAATATAAACATATGTAAATGTGTTCACTTTTAAATTGGACCAAATTGACAGAACACTAAATTCTTGTTGTTGTGGTCTTCAGTCCGCAGACTGGTTGATGCAGGTCTCCACGCTACCCTGTCCTGTACAAGTCTCTTCATCTGACACTACGTACGGCAACCTACATCTTCTGGAATCTTCCGAAATAAGAGAGATGTCATGTGTGCCACAGTGGAGTGTCGTGGAACCGTTGCTATTCACAATATACTCGTAAATAAATGACCTTGTGGATAACATCGGAAGTTCACTAAAGCTTTTTGCGGATGATGCTATAGTATATAGAGAAGTTGTAACGATGGAAAATTTATTGAAACGCAGGAGGATCTGCATCGAATTGATGCATGGTGCAAGGAAAGGCAATTGAATGGAACGACCATATAAAATTAATCGTCGATAAAGCAAATGCCAGACTGAGATTCATTGGAAGAATCCTAAGCAAATGCAATCCGAAAACAAAGGAAGTATTTTACAGTACTCTTGTTCCCCCTTGCTTGAATACTGCTCACCGGTGTGGGATCTGTACCAGGTGTGGTTGATAGGGGAGGTAGAGAAGATACAACGGATAGTAGAGCGCTTCGTTACAGGATCATTTAGTAAGCGTTACGGAGATTATTAATAAACTCCAGTGGATGACTCTGCAAGAGAGTCGCTCTGTAGCTCGGTACGGGCTTTTGCAAAGTTTCGAGAACATACCTTTACCGAGGAGTTTAGCAGTATATTGCTCACTCCAACGATTATCTCGCGAAGAGATCATGAAGATAAAATCAGAGAGATTAGAGCCCACACAGATGCATACCGACAATCTTTCTTCCCACGAACAATACATGACTGGAATAGGAGGGAGAACCGATAGTGGTACTCAAGGTACCCTCCCCCACACGCGTCGGGTGGCTTGCGGAGTATGGATGTAGAAGTAGATGTATTCGTCCCTCGGTCTCCCTCTACGATTTTTACCCCAGACACTTCCCTCTAATGCCCAGGTGACGATTCCTTGATGTCTCAGAATGTGTCCAACCAATCTATCCCTTCTCTTAGTCATCAAATGCCATAAAGTCCTTTTCTCCCCAACTCGGTTAAGCACCTCCTCATTAGTGACGTGATCTACCCATCTAATCTTCATCATTCGTCTGTAGCACTACGTTTCGAAAGCTTCTGTCATATTTTTGTCTGAGTTCCTTATCGTACACGTTTCACTTCCATATAATGCTACACTAAAGACAAATGCTTTAAGAATGGAGTTCCTAACATTTAAACGAATACTGGATGTTAACAAATTTCTCTTCTTCAGAAACTAATTTCTTTCCATAGTCATTCTGCATTTTATATATTCTTTACTTCGGCCATAAGAAGTTATCTTGCTACCCAAGTAAAAAAACTCATCTACAACTTTGATCGTCTCATTATCTAATCTAATTCCTTCAGCATCGCCTGATTTTCTGACACTACATTCCATTACCCTCGTTTTACTCTTGTTAATGTTCATCTTATACCTTCCTTTCAAGACACTGTCCATTCCTTTTAATTGCTTTTCCAGATCCTTTGCTGTCTTTGATAAAATTACTATGTTGTCAGCAAACCACAAGGTTCTTATTCCTTCTCCCTGGACCTTAATTCCCTCTCCAAATCTCTCCTTGCATTCCTTCACAGCTTGCTCAATGTACAGATTGAACAACATTGGGGAAAGGCTACAGCCCTGACTTAATCCCTTCCCAACCACTGGGAGTCTTTCATGCCCTTCGACTGGTTTTTGTACAGGTTGAGTGCAGGTCTTAGTTCACTATATTTTACCCCTGCCACCTTCAGAATATGAAAGAGTGTATTCCAGTTAACATTGTCAAAAGCTTTCTCCAGATCCGCTAATGCTAAAAACGTAGGTTTTCCTTTCCTTAATCTATCTTCTAAGATGAGTCTAATGTGAGTACTGTCTCACGTGTTCCTACATGTCTCCTAAATCCAAATTGATCTTCTCCAAGGTCGGATTCCACCAGTTTTTCCGTTTGTCTGTAAATAATTCTTGTTAGTATTTTTGCAACCATGACTTATTCAACTGATTAGATCAGTAATTTTCATATTTGTCTGCACTTGCTTTCTTCGGAATTGGAATAACTATATTCTTGTTGAAGTCTAAGGGTATTTCCCCTCCTCATAGCTCTTGCATACCAGGTGGAACAACTTTTTCATGACTGGCTCACCTGACGATGATAGCAGTTCAGTCGGAACATGATCTACCTCAGGGACCTTGTTTCTACTCAAATCTTTCAGTGCACTGTTAAATTCTTCTCGCAGTATCGAATCTCCTATCTCATCTTCCTCTACTTCGTCTTCCATTTCTAGAATACTGCCTTCAAGTTATTTCCTTTGTACAGGCCTTTTGTATATTCCTTCCACCTTTCAGTTTTCCCTTCTTTGCTTAGTGTTGGTTTTCCACCTGAGTTCCTGATATTCATACCGCTGCTTTTCTTGTTTCCAAACGTCTCTTTTTATTTTCCTGTAGGCGGTATCCATTCCCCCCCCCCCTATTTATACATTCTTCTATTTATTGCAACGCATATGTGTGGAAGACTCATAAGGTCTCTAAGGCAGTCTTGCAATTTTAATTACTCTTGAAGTATAGGAAAGCTATTAGTTTAGCAATAATTGCAGTTTTCCATCGATAGATACGAAGTTACTAGAGAGATGAGTAGCAGATACGAAAGAGAAAAAGTTATTTACGACTTCAACAAGCTATACCCACTTAACTCACTTTAAAGATGGATATATTTACACCACAAATCACAAATATTGAGGTGTATTTTCTCCAGAGCAGTACCAATTGTTTCTGATTTTTCACTACATTTACAAAAATAAATAAATAAATAAAATAAATAAATAAATAAATATAAAAATCAGAAAAAAACCTTCATGGCCAGCGTCCAGAAAGATAACAGCCAACAATTTTGATGATATTACCCTAATGAAGTACACAGCAGCACATGGTGAGTGTGTAATTTAAATATATGAGTATGCTGATTTTCTGTATTATCATATACTGTACAGCTCTATAATATATAAAAAAGAACATGGCGTTCAATTTGCCTTAAAGAGACTCCAGCGAACTTAAATTTCATAGAGTGGCTGACACACGAGTTACAGCGCTCGGTCGCCATATTTATGGTCGATAAAAAGTGATACGACAAGTATTTCGTGCAAGAACACCAAATGTTTTGCCTTGTTTGATCTCAGCCTGTCTGTACTCAAACAAAATTCCTAACTAATGGCACTTAGATGCCTAAAGAGAGAAGTCTTCAGATGACCTATCCTTGAAACACATCATAAAAAAGGCTCAGTTTTCTAACTAGTGCTGGTGTGTTTTTGAGATGTATCTTCTTCTGATGCTCCTGTGGTTGATGAAACCACACTTCTGAATGTCTATATTTTCTTTAAAAATATTTAATTTGTTGTTGACATTACTTGATCGACCATGGCTGTCATGCAACCATTTCAAAGCAGTAATAACAGCAGAATATTTTCACTTGAATATCCCATTGTTCCCTGCAACAACGTTATTTCGGTGGCGAATGCTTTTGTGGCAGCTGATGCAGGCGCATTTTTATTGCAGCATTCCTTTGTCACTTTCGTCTTTGTTCTCAAATTTCTCATATCAAACGTTACATGTTTCAGTATGGCCACAAGGAAAGTTATAAACTACACCTTATTTCGACGTGGAATTCCTTTGTGGCAGCTCACCCAGGCGAATTTTTACTACAGTATTTTGTCGTCACTTTCGTCTTTGTACTCAAATTTCGTTCACCTAAGTTCACAACCAAACCCTTCGAAAGCAATTTTACAAGTTTGTCAACTTAATACATTCAGTAAACACCAGATAAATGTATACTAGACATTATGAAATCAGTTGTAATAACACATTAACAACTGATGCAAACCAATGATCAACATTGTTCGTCATAACAATTACAGATCTAGCACTGAAACGAGAATGTTGGGAGCTGAAGCTTGCATTCAGCTCGTAGCGCATTGGCTGTTAGAACAAGCCCCGCCTCTTTCTCCCAATGCTGCCAGCTCATGTATGGTCTTAAAGCGTCACAAATGGAACACGAAATGATCACTTTAAAGTTTGAGTAATAGAAAACTGAAACGTATATCTACAAAATAAAAATATTTGTAAGGGACTTATTAAGCGGCTGTAGCAATGCTTTCTGCCTATTTGTAATGTCGCAAATGAATAACCAGGGCCGGCGCAAGGCACGTGCGAAACGTGCGGCCGCACGGGGCGGCACTTACCGAGGGGTGACAAATCTGCCATTTTTTTCTTCTTCTTTTAACTGAACATTCATGCCCAAGAGGGGATTCGAAACCAGACCTCTGAGGGAGCGGCTTCGGGAGTTGTGTCATGGCTCCACTACGACTGCTACTACTACAGTCAAACATGTCCAACACCTACAATGACTAGAAGTATTCCGAATGAGTAAATATGCTGAGAGTAATTACAAGGGATAAAGACATTGATAGTAAGCCTGCCATAAGTTGGCGAACACACTTTATTTATGAACGAAGGGATGAGACAATAGATGACCCAACAAAACGTTACAACATTGAATTCTACTATTAGCTTTTAGATATAGTAACCACATCTTTGGAAGAGAGATTAAATCAACTGAAATCTCTTTGTGATTACTTTGATTTTTTCTGTGATATCGGCCAGCTGAAAAATGCACCTCCTTACAGCCTGGACACAAAGTGTAGAGACCTCGCAGCGATTTTGCAAGATCATGAGTCAAGCTACATTGATGCACTGGAGTTGAGGGAAGAACTAAAAGTGCTTTCCACATTGTTGAAACCTGGAATAGGTCCAACAGATACAATTTTTGCCCTAATGTTAACATTGCTCTGAGAATTCTAACAGTTACGAGTGGAGAGAGGAGTTTCTCGAAACAAATTGATAGAGACATACCTCCGACAAACGATGAACGAAGCTCGTTTGGAATGATCTTGCAATAATATAGATTGAACAGGAGCTTGCAGAGGACTTAAATTACACAGATTGTGTTAAAGATATTGCACAAGCAAAAGCGAGGAAGGTTCGATTTGTCTAGTATTTTGTTAATAATTTTATATTATGATCAGTGTCTTTCTTATTTACTGTGTTGCTTCTTATCTTGTTCAACATTGAATAGTTATTGTACATATTATTGTTGAAACCAAATTATCGTTAAATTGTAAATATATTTTGTTTTCCGTTGAATACATTATCTGTTCATAACCATTAAAAATGTTTATTTACGTTAACTGTTGAGTTCATGCCGCGCAGGATTAACTGAGCCGTCTAAGGCTGGCCCCGGCGGATCTGGTTGTGTATGTTTGCCCTTAGGATAATTTAGGTTAATTAGTGTGCCGGTCGCGGTGGCCTAGGAGACTGAGGCGCTCCAGTCACGGTCTGCACCGACACTACGGTCGGGGGTTCGAATCCCCCCTCGGGCATGGATATTTGTGCCGTCCTTAGTCTTAGCTAGTTCATAAGCAGTTTGTAAGCTTAGGGACTGATGACCCCGTAGTCAAGTCCCATAAGTTCTACAAACATTTGAACATTTAATTAGTGTCTAAGCTTAGCAGTTAAGTCCCATAAGATTTCACACATATTTGAACATTTTTGTAAATTTACAAGGCTTATTAAAATTAGCTAGATTTTTTCAATCAGGTTTGACTCCGTTTTTGAGCTGGTGCCCAGCGACTGTTTTGTAAAAATCTGTAGAGAATGTCACCAATCCGTCGCAATTTTTGTTTTTATTTTGCAGATAAACATAGATTTTGAGCACAGTGTGGCTATTCTCAATGCTTTGAGTTATATTTACATCTTTCCTGTCACGCTGAACGTAACTTTCAATTTGACGGCTTAAATGTAAGGACATATTAAAAGCTTTTAGACTGGCCAGTGAGTGGTCGGAACCTAGGTAGATCTGAAAAGTCAAAAATTGATGCTGATTGCTAACATTTTCTAAAGATTCGTTTAAATAAAATTCCACAAACGTTGTGTATATATAAGTGGGAGGGGGGCGACAGGAATAACAATCGGAATTAACATTCCTCACACGTCTTTCAAGAACAGCATTCCTTTTTGTAAAAGAAATCGTCGGGGTATGTGGACTTATTTCGGCAAAAAACAAAGTGGAAGACAGTAATTAATACCAAGCACAAATCAACAATACATTGACGAGGTCTACGGTGAACAATGCTGTTACGAGGTAAGGTTGATAGATAGCATAAACATTCCGTAGACACACGAACTCAGACGACTTCTGCCGATCACAGAGGGGCCACGAAAAAGTGTGCGACCTGTACTGTTCACTGTATGTTTCGCAGCCAGTTTAGACCATGTACTTACATTAAAAACATCACTAATATTTTCACAGCGACACTTTCGTTGTTATTGCAAAGCTCAGCTGTTATACCTCGGACTGGAACTGTATTACTGACAGGGTTGTGAGATTTAATTACCGCATTTTTTAAGAAATATACTAGCAGACTCGTCACTTCGCAGCTTCGATAAAGTCTGGTAGATCCTGGAGCACATCTGTATCCCATAGTCAGTCTTTATTTAAAACGTGGAACTGTAAACAGGTAAAATTATATGGTGGGTGTGATGTACCAGCTGCCAGCCGATACCCCAAATAACATGGCAGATGCCAGTTCAGTTCGCCTCAAACCTGGCGGACCTATTGCCAATCTATGAATTTTAAGATCTTTGAGCCACTCTATAAAATTTAAACTCTTTCGACAAAATGATTTTAGACAGTGATTTCTATGCATTCTGGATGTATAACTCTAGTCTCTGAGCATAGAACTGCAGCACACGATTTCGCATTTACCGCCAAGTTTTAATTTGGCAAACGAATTTACTTTAGTTATTTCGTGACAAACAATTGCTTACTTACCTATTGATTTGAAATTTATGTCATTATGCGATGTAATAGGCTGATTTGGGAGCGGAATCAGAACGTATTTTCTTTTCACTTTCTTGTAATACCTTTATTTAATACGTTATAACACGAAAACCAATAAGCGTACGATTATAACGATGTCAACGATATGAGGAAGAAAACAATGCAAAATCAATTCAATTGAAATACTTTTAATGCGCTGTCACGGTTCCACATACCGTAAATACCGATAACATTACTGCTGCGAAAGGAAATTAATATTTCGCTCATAAATTCCCAAAAGAGTCTGAAAGCGCAGGATTGCATTCGGCACAGCAGAACGAATCGCCATAGTCTAACATATACAGTGGCGTCATTCACTGTTGTATAAGTTGTTACCAACTGGTAGTAGCAACGACACTAGCGCTCCTAGCGGTGGGCAAGGCATGGAATAAGTTATGTTTGTTTATAATTATTTTTGTACGCAATTAACGAGTTAGTTAGCATAATTTTTGCGTTCCAAGCATCAGTAAAATATCAAGAGACGATCATAATACGGAAATTAAATTAAAAATAGCCGAATTTAACTGTTTCAGTGGTATAAAGAACAACTTAGTCATGAACAAATACTTACGAGTATGTGTATATTTGCAGCTTATTCCGCTGAAAGTAAGTATAATATAAACATAACAAAAACGTTTGTCATGTTTGGGGGCGATATTTTAATCAATGTATTTAAGACAAGAGCCAAAATTGCTTTTTATTTTTTATTTCTTATTAAGATTACCGGTTTCGGCAGTTTAACTGCCATCTTCGGATCTTCTGAAGAATGAAACCTAAGATTCAAAGATGGCAGTTAAACTGCCTAAACCAGTGATCTTAATAAAAAAATAAAAAGCGATCTTGGATATTATCTTCAATAAATATCAAAAACATACATTTCCATTATGTTCAGTTCTTACTGTGACAGGTAGTTTTTTCGACGTGTATCAATTCAGTGTGGAGTATAATGATTCCTACATTTTTATGCGTCACTCGTCTTTCTTACACGCTAATATTCGTTTGAGTGTAATTACTTTAGCTCGGAAAGCCAATGTTTTGAAGATTCTTGCCGTTTATGGTTCAGCTGCAGCAACAATTGTAGAATTGGATTTTTCTTTGTTGGAAAACATTTTGGTTACCCTTTTATTGTGATGTGTAAGGCTTTTCCTTCAGCTACAACTGTAGTGGCTAAATTGGTACGTTACACGCTGTAGTTATCACATTCTATATGCGTTTCCTACATTCCAGCCTCGCCGATTTAACTGGAATTGTATTGAAGGAACATCAACGTTTGTTATTTGAAAAGCGATGTCTTTCTGCCAAAGGGCAGGTCTTCAGGTGTTTCCTAGTCATTTTTTATTTTTTCATAGAAAATGAAATTATTCAGAAGAAATCTGTAGGTTTTGAGATAATTATAAATAAACTGTCTTATAATGTACCGTTTCGTACCTTGTCAGGGATCTTAGGAAACCTAAGAAATGCAAATGTGGAGCTATTTTTATATTATTCCCTATTTTTATGCCACTACATCCATTCCCTAGTATAAAAGGTATGTTGAAATCAATATAAACGATACTATTTTGCACTCCTGCTATATCGTAGGTTGCCAGGCACTTCGAGCGCTGCTGTCACACTGTATATAAAAAATCTGAGGGAGTGTCGTGACTGTATATGTTAGACTGTGGAATCGCTCTCTGCTATTTCTGGTTGTAGGGCTACTTGAAGGACAGGTTTGATCAGGTGAACATACACATGTGTGATGGTCTGAAGTGCACCAGACACCACTCCAATATTATAAGTATTTACACATGAAGATGGCGTTGGCATCAATTATGTGTCATAAAGAACAGGTACCACTCCAATATAACAAGTATTTACACGCGAAGACGGCATTGGCTTCAATTATGTGCCAGAAAGAGGTGACACCACACCCATATAATAAGTATTTACATGTAAAGAGGGTGTTGGCTTCAATTATGTATCAGAAAGAACTGACATCACTCCAATATAATAAGCATTTACACGCAAAGATGGCGTTGGCTTCAATTATGTGTCAGAAAGAACTGACTCCAGACCAATGTAATAAGTATTTACATGCGAAGACGGCGTTGGCTTCAGTTATGTGTCAGAAAGAACAAATTCAAATGTTCAAATGTTTGTTGAGTCTATGCGACTTAACTACGGGGTCATCAATCCCTAAACCTACAAACTATTTATGAACTACTTACAACTAAGGACGGCACAAATATCCTTGCCCGAGGGGGGATTCGAACCCCCGACCGTAGTGGCCGTGCGGACCGTGACTGGAGCGCCTCAATCCCCTCGGCCACCGCGGCCGACCAGAAAGAACAGACACCACACACCAATATAATACGTATTTACACTCGAAGACGGCGTTGGCTTCAATTAAGTATCAGAAACAACAGACACCACACCAATATAATAAGTATTTACACACGAAGACGGCGTTGGCTTCAATTATGTGTCAGAAAGAACAGACACCACACCAATATAATAAGTATTTACATGTTAAGACGGCATTGGTTTCAATTACGTCACCGCAGATGCGGTCATAAGTTCGACCTCGCATGGGAATCCGTAATGGCGAGTGTAAGAGGGGATGAATGATAGAGGCACTACAGCCATTGCGTGCGACTTGTGAGAATTTGAGACGGATGGCAGGCGAGCACAGGTAGCCAAGTGCTTGAGGCGACTGCTGGCCCGAAGCAGGAGACCGGGATTGATTTCCGGCCTGGCTCACATTTTCACTTGTCGCCATTGTTTCATTTCAATGCCCTAATGCAGTCACTGTCAATCCTATCTTTCATAATACTTCTTCCTTCCCTTCCTTTATCAATAATTTGCAGATGCAATATTGCTGCGAAGCAGGTGGGGTGTCTGTTCTTTCGGACATGTAGGTAAGAACAGACACCACACCAATATAATTAGATCAATGGTGTTTGATGCTTGTGTCTATGTCGGGTGTCAGTAAAGTGTATTTGACGGAAACAAGCTGAGAAATATTTAAAAAATCTGTTTGGTATTACACGTTATTATTATATTGTGAACTAGCTGAACTCCCGCTGCTTCGCATACGTAGGCTGGTTGGTCTGCACCAGTTGTTTCTTTTTAATCCTGATGAAGAATCCATATCTTAACTTTCGTGGTTATAGCTCGAAATTTGAGTTAACAGCACCATATTATTGAAAATCAATTTTTTCATCTCGTCTTTCACCCCCTTATTGGTCGAAATTCCAAAAATACCGAAACACATGTCTTTTAAATTTGAACCCCGAATCCAAATCCGAAAATTTGTAATTTTAACTTCAAAATTGCCTAAATAGCAACAGATTATCGTAAAACAACCCCTCTCCAATTTAACCCCCTAGATGGTTGAATTTCGAAAAAATAACGAAACACGTATTTTTTAAATCATAACGAACAATACAAATACCAATTTTTGTACCTATAGCTTCAAAATTGTCTTGACAACAGAGTGTTTTCTAAAATAATTTTGATCCCCTCTTTTACCCCCTTAGTTGTTGAATTTCCAAAAATACCGAAACACGTGTCTTTTTAATCATGATCAAGAGTCCATATCCTAAGTTTCGTAGTTATAGCTTGAATTTTGAGTTAACAGCAACATATTTTTGAAAATCAATTTTTTGTGTCCTCTATTTACCCCCTTATTGGTTGAATTTCAAAAAATACCGAAAAACGTGTCTTTTAAATTCGAACCCCGAATCCCAATCCGAAAATTTGTAGTTCTAATTTCAAAACTGTCTAAATAGCAACATATTTTCGAAAAACACCCCCTCGCCAATTTAACCCCGTTGATGGTTGAATTTCCAAAAATACCGCAACACGTATTTTTTACGTGTAACCAACTATACAAATATCAATTTTTGCAGCTCTAGATTCAAAATTGTATCAGTAGCAACGTGTTTCCAAAAAGAATTTTTGATTTTCTACTTAACACTCTTACTTGTTGAATTTCCAAAAATACTAAAAATCTTGGATTTTTAATCCTGACCACGATTCCATATCCGAAGTTTCGTAGTTGTAGCTTAAAATTTGAGGTAACAGCAACATATTTTTGAAAATCAATTTTTTGCGTCACCTATTTTACCCACTTATTGGTTGAATTTCAAAAAATGCCGAAACAAGTGTCTTTTAAATTCGAACCCTGAATTAAAATCCGAAATTTTGTAGTTCTAGCTTCAAAATTGCCTAAATAGCTATGTATTTTCAAAAAACGTTTCATCCCCTATTTCACCCCCTTACGGATGGAGTATCGAAAAATCGCTTCTTAAATGACGCCTACAGAGTAAGATCAACACCCTCCACAAATTTCAAGTTTCTATCTTCAGTTGTTTGGGCTGGGCGATGATGAGTCAGTTAGTCAGTCAATCAGTCAATCAATCAATCGGGACACTTCCTTTATAGAGATAACCGTGGAAGGGACGTATTATGAGGAATGAATGAAACTGTAAGTCAAACGCCTTTTCACGTCAAATGCTAAAAATGTAGATTTGGCTTTTCTCAATCTATCTGTAAGTCGTAGGGTGAGTATTGCCTCTTGTGTTCCTACATTTCTCCTGAATCCGAACTGACTTTCCCCGACATCAATATCTATCAGCCTTTCCAAACTGTAAATAATTCGTGCTGTCAGTGTGATGGAGGTTGTGGAGCAAAAGGTTTTCTGCGTTTTGAGTCCGCAAAAAATGAATCGTAAATAATAGTGCAACTCGCATTCCATAGCAAATTAAGTATTCAGTTTCCGACGGATTTAAGAAAGTTCTATTTGTAATACGGTTAAGTCCACTAATAGAGCTAGTAGAGAATTTGGAATACCCCAACATATGTACGGAAATTGATGAGACCCCATTTGCTGTACCAGCTCTACCGATTAAACTTGTGCAGGGTCTCAACCCCAATGACAAAGAGAAACGTTTCACACTTTGTGGTTATGTGCTAGGAAAGCTGGAGTCTGTCGCGTTTCTACAGCGTGTAATATCTGGCGATGAAGCGGCGTTCCACCATGGTGGAAAAGTGGACAGAGACAATGGTCACATATTGGGTTTGGAAAATACACATTTATCACTGCAACACGAAAGAGACCCACCAAAGATCAACATATTCTGTGCCGTATCACATATAAAGGTTTATAGACTATTTTTCTTTGTGGAGAAAAACTGTAATGGAAATCACATACCTGGGCATCTTGGGACAGTTGCTGTTGCCTCAAGTTATGGAAGATTCCCAGAACTTCATTTTCCAGCAGGATGGAGCTCTGCCTCATTGACACATCATGTACGAGGTCTTTTCAGTGACTCCCTTCCTCAGTGCTGGAGTGGTCACAAGGAACTTGAGGACCTGGCTCTGCACTTCTGGCCAACGGGATTTCCTGCTCTCACACCCTGTGAATTTTCCTTTATGTGGTTATGTGAGGGAAGCTGCTTACGTCCTGCGTCAACCAATCACTCTGCACGATCTGTGGAACCGTATCAATACTCCCGTGCACTCAGTAACAGCAGATATGCTTTCGCGTTTGTGGGCCGAGTTTGGCTATCACATCGACGTTTGCCGTGCAGCCAACGGTGGCTACATTCAACTTCATAACATTAATCACATTTATAATTATTAAAAAGTAAGTAATTATCTCAAGCCGCGGTGGAGTAGCCGAGCGGTCTAAAGCACCTCGCTGCGGAGCGCGCGGTTGCTCGCCGTCGGAGGTTCGAGTCCTCCCTGGGGCATGGGTGTATGTGTTGTCCTTAGGTTAGTTTACCTTAGTTTAAGTAGTTTGTAAGCTACGGACTGATGACCTAGCAGTTTGGTCCGATAAATTTACAAACATTTGAACATTTGAATTAACTTAAATTATTAAATTGTTTCAAACATCATGAATAAAACTTTGAAACTTGCTGTATTCATTGGTATAAAGCTTGTTCATTCGGGATTTGTTCTTGAATGTAACGAAGTTTTGAAAATATGTGGGCTGTTCAGTAAAGAATGATCATAATTTCTTTTGACGACATACCTTTACTCATTCTCATAATTCTGATGGTCCTTCTCAAAATAGTCTCCCATAAATACAATGCACATGTTCTAGCGTTTCTGCCAGTCATCAAATACATAATGGAAACCATTTCTTGAGAGGTCTTTCAAAATCACCTGCACAGCCTTCACCACTGCTTCGGATGATGGATATCGGTTCCTTCGAGTTAGGGGATAGAAAAATAGTCACATGGAGCTAAATCCGGACTATAGGGTGGGTGAGAGATGCACTTCACGTTGATTTTTTCAGATATTCAGCAACAACATTGGCAATATGCGGCCGCGCATTCTCCTGGTGCAGCTCGAGTCTTATTTAATGTTTTGCGCCTGATATTGACTTGCAATGTTTTCAGGACGTCCCTGTGGAATTGTTCAGTTACTGACGAGTGTGCAGGTACGACATGCTGATAAACCATTCCATGAACATCAAAGAATGAGATTACCATAACTTTCCAAGCAGCTTTTTTGGAGGGTTGATGATGAAGGATGTTTCCTCACTGGGCTTTGCTGTTTGCTTTCAGGGTCGAAATGATGTAGCCACTTTCATTATCACTGACTACATTTGATAGAAACTCCAGGTCTTTCTCTAACACCAACTTAACTGCATGCAGACCTGCACGCAAAAGTTCTTTTGTACGGGAATCAACAGTCTTGGAACCCATCACGCACAAACACGTCTCATGTCTCTGTCAGCAACGTGAGGGTGGCAGTTAATGAAATGTTCATTATTTCAGAAAGTGATCTTAGGGTAATCCCACGATCCACTTTCACAATGACAGCAGCAATATTGATCTTTTTTCCGTCATAGCAGTAATTGGAGCACAGGGTCAACCTTACTTTGAAATTGTCTGCCTCTTTAAACTACTTTTGAAACGTGCTATAGGGAAGAACAGACTCTCCTCTTATGCCTCCTGTAACATTTTATAGGCCCCAGCTGAAGATTTCTTGAAACGAAAGCAGAATTTCACAACCGCGTATTGTTCCTAGCTTGTTACCTCCATTGCAGCGGTATGTGATACTGAACATGGCTGACCTTACCTGCCTCTCACATGTGGGAACAGGGAGTCCCAACAGTGAAACCGCGTGATTGTTTCACATTAAGCTAACATAATAACGTAAGATTAAATTTTAATGAAGGAAATTGACAGTAAAAAATTATGAGCATTCCTTGTTGAACAGCTCTCTTAGGTCCAACATTTACAATAACCCTGTATATATATAGATTTAACGCTTTAATGTATGACTTTTTATTTGAAGCTATAAAAACTACCGCAAAATATATTGAAAAAAAAATCCTTAAAATTGTTGTGAACTACTAGCAACAAAGTTCATAGCTGGTCAGCTAGATCGTGGTTCTATGATGTACCAGATGCAGTAAATGTCTCTATTATGCCACTAATCTATCCAGAAAGTAACTCATAATGCAACAGTAGTATTTGATTGACTAATTTTACGAAAAATGTTCAAATGTGTGTAGAGCTTACTACGGGGTCATCAGTTCCTAAACTTACAAACTACTTATGAACTACCTTATACTAAGGACGGCACAAATATCCATGCCCGAGGGGGAATTCGGACCCCCGACCGTAGTGGCCGTGCAGACTGTGACTGGCGCGCCGCAGAACGCTCGGCCACCGCGGCCGGCCTAATTTTACGCCGCGGCGGATTAGCCGTGCGCACTGGGGCACCGTGCTGCGGTGCGCGCGGCCGTTTGCCGTCGGGGGTTCGAGTCCCTCCTCGGGCATGGGTGTTCGTGTTGTCCTCAGGTTAGTTTACCTTAGTTTAAGTAGTTTGTAAGCTACGGACTAATAACCTAGCAGTTGAGTCGGATAGATTTACAAACATTTGAACATTTGACTACTTTTACATGGCAAAGGGGGAATACTAAAGTAAACAAACTCACGTGTTAGGAGTAATTCAATGCAGCTAACTGTCGAACTGATTCAGTACCACTCTGCAATTTATAGTTTCTAGGACAAATGTTCAGATGTCTACGGTCGGGGGGTTCGAATCCCCCCTCGGACATGGATATTTGTGCCGTCCTTAGAATAAGGTAGTTGATAAGTAGTTTGTAAGTTTAGGGACTGATGACCCCGTAGTTAAGTCCCATAAGCTGTACAAACATTTGAACATTTGATGTTGTTAAAATGTTTGTATAGCTTATGGGACTTAACTACGGGCTCATCAGTCCCTAAACTTACAAACTACTTATGAACTAATACTAAGGACGGCACAAATATCCATGCCCGAAGGGCGATTCGAACCCCCGACCGTAGTGGCCGTACGGACCGTGACTGGAGCGCCTCAGTCCCCTCGGTCCCCGCGGCCGGCGTTTCTAGGACAAGCTACTAACATGTGTAACATTATGTATAGAAGCAGCTACAAGTGAATTTGTGGTAAAATGTTCATCACTTTGAGAGATAATCGGAAAAGTAAGATATCAAGGTTTAACGTTAAAGGTTTAACGATAACTTGGATACGTAACTGGGCCGGGAATTTCGTTACATGATTTGTAGAAGAACAAATATAAATCGAAGCTGTTTAGAATAAAAACTGATTACTAGTGCTGTCGTCTCATTACTTGGTTTTCCTGCGACACTAGGTACGTAAATGCTTATGTAAACATTATAGCTCGTGGGACAAAAAAGCTGGTTAACTCCGGCAGTACCTATTAGTTGATAATCCATTAATGTAATTTACTTGCACTCTTTTGTCAAAGGTTACGCTGGACCTGTTTTTGATTGACGTGGTCCCATTAGGTAATGGCATTGATTTATAGGGGACCAACGACGCGACGGTAACGAAGCAAGTTGTATTGCAAGTCGACAGTGGGTCAAGCACAGCGATGGCGCTGCCGCCGCGCCCTCTCCTGCGTGTAGGAGTGGCAGCGGGTTTGCGTCCGGTGCTGGTGCTGTCTGCCCTGTCCGGGGTGTCACCGTGGTCGCCTCGAGGGTCTGTGCTCGCTGCCTTATACCGCGTCTACAGCCTCGCCGTCTTGGCACTGGTCTTCTATGTAGGCTACCGTGGGCTCCAACATATACATCAATTAAGTGACGACTTATCAGTGCAGTGGTTCCTACCATTTTCAGTCGTCTATGTGCTGAGTACCGTTACCACACCCGCTGTAATGCTGCACTCCTGGAACCGAAGTAGGAAAACATTTGAGGAACTAATCGAACATATTCACGTATCAGAAACCATGTTTGGGTGTGCCAAGCGTTCTGGTGACGAGAAACTGAAGATCTTCCTCATTATTGTGTCATATATTATTTTCTTTGTAACAGTTGTTAGTATCGGTTTCTATTTCACGATACAGAATTTCTTTCTCGCAGCCTACTTGGTGGACAGTTTTGTAACGTTTCTGGTCACGCTGCAGTTTTTGGCACTTTGTGTCGTCGTCCGCACAAACCTGAGGTCGCTGAACTGCGCACTGTTGGCAGAGTTCCGCTGCGAGCATCTACAGCGTGGGCGGCTGGGCTTGTTGAGTATGTTGAGAAGATCTGTACCCAGCTCTGTCACTAATATCAACCAGTTCCAATCCACACTGGGACTGCTACGAGCTTCACGGAAGCGACTACTAGAGATTCAACTTCAGCACACGAAACTAAGCTTTGTGACCTCCTATTTGAATGACGACTACGCAGTAGTTATTGTTGCATTTATAGTACAGAATTTTATAACGACAGTTACATTTCTGTACTTAGTTATTGCTCTGTTTATGCTGCAAATGGATAATGGGGCAGTTTCAATTACATTTGCCTCATGCAATTTCATAGTACTAATTATACAAGTAGCTACCTTAGTTGTTACCTGCCAATTGACGTCATCAGAAGCAAATACGACAGCTACATTCGCTGAAGCACTACTGGCGTGGAACGTGGCAGGTTTGTAGTCGTTCATATCACTATTGTAACTCTACTTTTGTCAAAGTTGGTGCTGGAGAGGAGGAACGTGTCGTAGGAAAATTGAATACAAAAAAGAACAGATTATAAAATCTGAAGCCGGAATTGATCCGCTGACTAACGTTCATATTGTTAAACTGTTCTCGAATTTATGGCTTCATATACACGAGTGACTCTCTCCGGAAATGAAACTGTCTACTGCCGCTAGAGTGTAATCGTAGGAGAATATGTCGTTGATTATCTCGGACGATCTTTTATGAAATGCAGATTAATTAATTTTATCCTGTACAATTTAAATCACAATTGTTTTGGATAACAGATCAAATTGGCAATTTTATATATTTTTTAGTAGGAGATATTTATAAATTGTAAGTTTTCATCCAAATTCATACAACTTATTAACGGAGCTATGTAAGCCTGCCTCTATATTTTGTTATACATTTATATCATGTGGCTACAGTGTAACACTTAGAGGATAGTTCCTTTTCAGATGTATACCTTGACAGATTTTATTGTTTCACTTTTTTTTCACTTTTTTATGAGGTCATCAATATAAAATCGGTGTCATATACATCCCTGTCTGACCTTGATTTAATCTGTTTCATAACTGCCTATATTTATAATTATTTTAGTGTCATCTAATACACTTTTGATTATCTGTACAAGAACGTGGGGTATCATCGATTTTCTATTATTATCGATAGTCAATGTCAATTAAAGCAATATCTGTTTCCAAATTGAATTCTTCTTTTCTGAAATTCTCTTGATGCAAAAAATATTAAATAAACAAAATTAAATTAAAATAATATACCTTTCCGCAACGTGTTTTGTTCTTCTTCGAAACATGATCTGTTATTATTTTCAAGTGATTGTTTATTATTTTTGAGTAAACTTTGTTCGTGAATGTTATACCCTTGTAACTGTACTTCGGTAATTTTACAATCATTGGGAATTTCATAACTTCGGCAGCATTCATTAAATAGGTGTAAAAGTCTTTATTCGTGAAGTGTCCTTCCATATTTGTCAAATTCAGCTTTTATTCCAATTGTACCATAACTACTGGAATGTTTCAAAGCTTTTTTAGACTCTGTTGAATCTCATCTACAATTACTGGAGTCATCTGTCTTGTTGTAGTAAAGTGTTACTTGTTCTGTATTTATCACAGCGGTTTCACAGTACCATAACTTCGTATACGTACGTATCCACTTCTTTCCATTATTTACATTAATTGTAGTATTATCTTTTTCTCACTGATTTAATTTCTGTAACATTCTATATAGCCGGCCGCGGTGGCCGAGGGGACTGAGGCGCTACAGTCACGGTCTGCGCGGCCACTACGGTCGGGGGTTCGAATCCCCCCTCGGACATGGATATTTGTGCCGTCCTTAGTGTTAGCTAGTTAGTAAGTAGTTTGTAAGTTTAGGGACTGATGACCCCGTAGTTAAGTCCCATGAGCTATACAAACATTTGAACATTCTATATAATTTTGTATAAAAACACAGGACGCGTAATCTGTAATGTGTGTTTCCCTTCAGGAGTAATTGCTAGTGATTAACGAATTTTTAATTCTCTGATATAAACGGACGTTAAACTGCAGTTAACGCGAGCTCCCGACATTACTGCAACAAAATAAAATGGCCTAACACAACAACAAATAGTTAACCTCCCGACGGGCGCGCGTTTGAGACTCACGCCAGCAAGCGCACGCATTTTGCCTGCTTACGAGTTCGTTCTCTTTTCGTGTATATAAATGCGTGTTTGTGTTAATTATCGTTTTTTTAACAAATACATTAGGAAGGCACATGGTACATTATACAGTTTTTAAAGCTTTTATTTATAATTTTCGCTTTGTATTACAAATTTTGGCTACCGAAAAACATTAGCTCCTGTGTTCTCTCAATTTGATGTCTCTTAGCCCTGAGTGCATCATTCAACGAAGTCGCCCATTTCCTGTTGATGTGCAGGGATATGAAGTTCCCCTTTCTTTCCCTAAGTACGTACTAGAAATGAATTTCTTTTTAAAATAAAAATAGAAATAAAAATAAAAGTAACTCAACCATTCTCCGTCGAGGTGAGGTAATGTGAAACAAAACATCTTGTTAAGTAATTGAAGGAAAAGGTTCTAAATGAAACACTAATAGGTAAATTAACGGCGACAAACCTTTAATATTGGATGCCGCACAACCCTTGGTTTCTGCATTCGTCTTTCCTCGTCGTTTGTTCGTTCTATGGTTTCTTTCCCCTTTCATATTGTTGTTATTTGTAGCGTCGTGATATAATTCGCAAACCTTGTCCTTTAGTTAGCATCCATCACCAAAATTTGGGATTGTGTGGCGAGGTACACTCTATAGCCTGAGTATGAGGCCCTGTCTTGTGCACTAGTTATGTAGTACAGTGTATGTCCTACTAACCAAGTCCACGTGTTTTTCTTGATGATCGGGTAATAACTTCTGTCAGGTTTCAGTAACGAGATGAGAGAAATGTGTTGCTGTGCTGTTCTGCAAACTGAACCCAGTTTTTTTTCCTGTGCCATTTCCATATCACCACTTGGCAACCCGCGCTCGTCTCCCGTCTGTTCAAACTTCCACAATGTTGCGGCTGTAGCACCCCCTATGTCCATGTCTTACACTCGCCATTACGGATTGCCGTACGAGGTCGAACGTAAGACCAAATCTGCGATGAAGAAAATGAACAAAACGTCTTCCCCTGTAAATACTATTACTATTTATTATTATTTTAATGTTACGGCGCTTGACCTATCGCCATTCGCCTTCTTAATCCCCAGTACAATATTGTTAAGTCTAAATTACAAATGTAAAATTCTGAACACTCTTTTAAATGATCACTGTTCATTATGGTACCACTACTGTGACACAGAGCACATTCGGAAGACGGCAGGATGGAGATCTTGTGCAACTGGCGGCCAAACAGTCATGTCCAGTAGTCAGGAGGAATGTTGCTACTGCCTCTCTTCTTGGTCCATCTGGTATTAGTTGGTTATCCAAGAGGGTTTACCAGGTCTTCACCTCACATGAGATTTTATTGATACTTCTCAATTAATGTCGTGCGAAAGGCGGACCAGAGACTGCGTTTCATTGGTAGAACCCTTAAAACATGCAACAGAACCACTAAAGAAACTGCATACACTACGCTTGTCCGTCCTTTTTTGGAGTATTGCTGCCCAGTATGGGATCCTTATCAGGTGGGTTTGACGGAGGACATCGAAAGAGTCCAAAGAAGGGCAGCTCGTTTCGTATTGTCATGATATAGGGGAGACAGGGTCACGGACATGATACAGGGTCTGGGATGGGAATCATTACAACAACGGCGCTTATCACTGCTGCGTGGGCTACTTACGAAACTCCAATCGCCAACGTTCTCCTCCTGACGCGAAAATGTATTGTTGACTCCCATTTACATAGGTAGAAATGATCATCAGAATAAAATACGAGAAATCCTAGCTCGATCGGAGAAATTCAGGTGTTCTTTCTTCCCGCGCGCTTTTCGAGAATAGAATGGGAGATAAATAGTATAATGGTGGTTCGATGCACCCTCTGCCAGGCACTTAAATGTGATTTGCAGTGTATCCCATGTAGATGTAGATGTAGATTCTTTAAATATGTTGTTAATCATGCGTTTTACTGCAGGATAGTTTTTCCACTTTGTTTAATTTTTGTGCCCTTTTTGGCTAGAAAATCAGCTTTCTCATTACCACCTATGCCACAGTGAGATGGCATCCACTGAATCGGAATTTTCTTGTTATTTTGTTGTAAGGACTTAACTGTTTGACTTGAGCAATTTTTGGATCTCTTCAGTTAACAATTGCTGATGTTGCTGCTTTGGAGTCACAGAATATGATTGCTTTCTGAAATGTGTGGAAATAGCTATTTAGCTGATTTATTGCATTTCTGATGGCTTCAACTTCAGCTTCAAAATTAGAGTGGTGTGATCCTAAAGTTTGATAAAAACAGAAAAGTTTGCTGCATATTCCTACGTTTCCTTCTTCTTGCATTAACGACCCATCTGTGTAGATGTGTAGCCACTAATCTACACAGATGGGCCATTAATGCAAGAAGAAGGAAATGTTGGTGTAGGAATATACAGCAAAATTTTAAATACTTATTACAGATCCGTGTGGTGTGTTCTTTCGGATATACAATAAGTATTTTGACGCGAAGACGGCGTTTGGTTCATTTACTTCACCACAGTTGTGGTTATATGTTCTACCTCACACGGGAATCCGTAATGGCGAGTGTAAGAGGGCATCTGAAAGAACAGACATGACACCAATCTATAATAAATACTGATTTCATGATTTTCGTCACTTCACGTGGGGCTCTATTTTCAATCCCGTGAACTTCGTACAACGTGTTATGTCCCATATAAATTAGGCTGCGATACCTCCGCTCCTTCTTAGTGATATATAGGGTGTTACAAAAAGCTACGGCCAAACTTTCAGGAAACATTCCTCACACACAAAGAAAGAAAATATGTTATGTGGACATGTGTCCGCAACGCTTAATTTCCATGTTAAAGCATATTTTAGTATTTTTCTTTAAATGTAAATTGAAATAATTCGTGCAGACAATTGTCAAAATACCTAATTGTACTTCCTCGATTCACCGCCAGTTGGCCCAATTGAAGGAAGGTAATGTTGCCTTCATTGCTTGTGTTGACATGCGACTCATTGCTCTATAGTACTAGCATCAAGCACATCATTACGTAGCATCGACTGGTTAGTGTTCATCACGAACGTGTATTTTCAAATCAGCAAGTAGGCATAAAACATCGTCCGAAATTGTACTCAACGCATTCTCTGAGAATTACTTCCAACAATTAGTTCATGGACCAACTAGAATTGTAAATTGATGTGAAAACACATTTGATCTCTTAGCAACAAATAATCCTGAGCTCATAACGAGCATCAAAACGGATACAGGTAATAGTGAACACAGAACTGTCGTAGCGAAATTGAATATCGAAAATCCCAAAGTCAACAAAAATAAACGCAAAATATATTTGTTCAGGAAAGCAGACGAAAACAAAATACATTGCTTCTTGAAAGACAGCTTCCACTCGTTTCTAACACTAAACGTAGGTGTAGACCAGATGTAGCACAAATTCAAAGAAGTGGTATCGACAGCAATTGACAGTTTTATACCAAATAAATTCATAAAAGAAGGAGGCGATCCCCCTTGGTACACAAAACAGGTCAGGACACTGTAGCAAAAGCAAAGGAAAAGGCATACTAAATTTAAACGAACACCAAATCCCCAGGATTAGCGATCGTACTCAGAAGCTCGAAATTTAGCGAGGATTTCAATGCGAGATGCCTATAATATTTATCACAACGAAACTCTTTCTCGTAATTTGACTGAAAACCCAAAGAGATTTTGGTCATATGTTAAATATACTCGGGGCCAATCACAAACAATACCTTCACTACGTGATAGTAATGGCGATCCTGCCGATGACAGCGGTACTAAAACAGAGTCACTAAACTTAGCTTTTAGAAACTCATTCACCAAAGAAGACGAAACCAATATTCCAGATTCCGAATTACGAACAGATGCCGTAATGAGTAACGTAGAAGTAGATATCATCGAAGTAGTGCAGCAACTAAAATCACTTAACAAGAACAAGTCTTCTGGTCCGGATTGTATACCCATTAGATTTCTATCTGATTATGCTGAAGAGATAGCTCTTTACTTAACAGTCGTATACAACCGCTCTCTCATAGAAGGATCTATACCAAAAGATTGGAAAGTTGCACAGGTCACACCTATATTCAAGAAAGGCAGTAGGAGTAACCCACTAAACTACCGGCCTATTTCATTGACGTCAATTTGCAGCAGGGTTTTGGAACATATCCTGTATTCAAATATTATGAATTATCTCGAACAAAACGATCTGTTGACCCAAGGTCAGCACGGATTTAGAAAATCTCGTTCATGCGAAACACAACTAACTCTTTATTCACACGAGGTGATGGGTGCTATCAACAAAGGTTCGCAAATCGATTCCGTATTTCTTGATTTCCAGAAAGCTTTTGACACCGTACTTCACAAACGGCTTTTAATCAAATTGCGTGGTTATGGTATATCGCCTCAAATTTGTGATTGGATAGGGGATTTCCTGTCAGAGAGGACACAGTTCGTAGTAATCGATGGTAAGGCATCGACTAAAACACAGGTGATATCGGGCGTTCCACAGGGTAGTGTTATTGGTCCTCTGCTGTTCCTTATTTACATAAACGATTTAGGGGAAAATCTAAGTAGCTCTCTTAGGTTGTTTGCAGATGACGCCGTCATTTACCGTCTAGTAAAATCATCTGATCAAAACCAACTGCAGAACGATCTGAATAAGATATCAGTATCGTGTAAAAAATGGCAATTGACTCTAAATAATGAGAAGTGTGAAGTCGTCCACATGAGTACGAAAAGAAATCCGTTAAACTTTGTTTACAACATAAATCAATCAAATGTGAAGGCCTTAAACTCCACAAAATACCTAGGAATTACTATTACTTCAGACCTAAACTGGAAAAAACACGTAGATAATATCGTGGGAAAGGCGAACCAGAGACTGCGTTTTATTGACAGAACCCTTAAAAGATGCAACAGAACTACTAAAGAAACTGCATACACTGCGCTTGTCCGTCCATTTTTGGAGTATTGCAGCCCAGTGTGGGATCCTTATCAGGTGGGTTTGACGGAGGACATCGAAAGAGTCCAAAGAAGGGCAGCTCGTTTCGTATTGTCAAGATACAGGGGAGACAGCGTTACGGAAATGATACAGGATCTGGGATGGGAATCATTACAACAACGCCACTTATCGCTGCGGCGTGGGCTACTTGCGAAACTCCAAGCGCCAACGTTCTCTTCCGAAAGCGAAAATATATTGTTGACTCCCACTTACATAGGTAGAAATGATCATCAGAATAAAATACGAGAATTCAGAGCTCGAACAGAGAGATTCAGGTGTTCTTTCTTCCCGCGAATTATTCGAGAATGGAATGGGAGATAAATAGTATAATTGTGGTTCGATGAACCCTCTGCCAGGCACTTAAATGTGATTTGCAGAGTATCCCATGTAGATGTAGAGGTAGACTCCTCATTTCAGTGCAAATCTTCTATTTACGGATTAGGCTTCATTCCAACGTGATCAAATTGTAAATTTTCACAATCAACATGTGTGGGCTGACGAGAATCCGCACGTAATTGTGCAATCATTTCATCAACACAGATCTTCTGTGAACGTTTGGGCAGGAATTGTTGGTGATGTCTTGATTGGGCCTCATGATCTTCCACCTACCCTCACTGGAGCACGTTATCATGATTTCATACGGGATACTCTACCTGTGCTGCTAGAACCTGTGCTTTTACAAGTACGACACAACATGTGATTCATGCACGATGGAGCTTCTGCACATTTCAGTCGACGTGTTCGTACGCTTTTCAACAACATATTCGGTAACCGATGGATTGGTAGAGGCGGACCAATTCAATGGCCTCCACGCTCTCCGGCCGGCCGCGGTGGCCGAGGGGACTGAGGCGCTCCAGTCACGGTCTGCACGGACCCTACAGTCGGGGTTCGAATCCCCCCTCGGGCATGGATATTTGTGCTGTCCTTAGAATTATTTAGTTCATAAGTAGTTTGTAAGTTTAGGGCCTGATGACCCCGTAGTTAAGTCCCATAAGCTATACAAACATTTTTTCCAAGCTCTACTGACCTCAACCCTCTTGACTTTCATTTATGGGGGCATTTGAAAGTTCTTGCCTACGCAACCCCAGTACCAAATGTAGAGATTCTTCATGTTCGTATTGTGGACGGCTGTGATACAATACGCCATTCTCCAGGGCTGCATTAGCACATCAGGAATTCCATGGAGGGTGGATCATGTATCCTCGCTAACGGAGAACATTTTAAACATTTCCTGTTACAAAGTGTTCGAAGTCATACTGGTACGTTCTGTTGCTGTGTGTTTCCATTCCATGATTAATTTGATTTGAAGAGAAGTAATAAAATGAGCTCTAACATGGAAATTAAGCGTTCCCAGACACATTTCTTTCTTTGTGTGTGAGGAATGTTTCCTGAAAGTTTGGCCGTACCTTTTTGTAACACCCTGTATTTTGGATTGCCAACAGTGCAGAAAGGTCCTCCTGAGGCTCACACAGAACAGTATATGCGAGCCACACCTAGGACAATTGAGTGTTGAAGACTTTGGACACTCACGTGAACTGCAGTGACAAAGCAGGCTTTTTTTCTCTTTCTCGACTTTGGTGACGGTATATAGTATCTTTCTGTAGCCAAAAGAGTATTGACAAAGAGATTACTGTAAAGACTTGAGTTATAAAATCATCAGGGAGGTGCAAAGAATGGTTTGTGCAGTAGTTTATAGAATGAGATCACCACAGTGAGTGCCATTTCTTTTTGCGCAGGTGGCGGCAGTGAAGACGTCTCTCAGCAGCTGCGCCATCTGTCTCAGCAGGTGCGCCACAGCCCCGTCTCGTTCAGCGCGTGTTCCCTGTTCAGTGTGGACGGCCGGCTGCTGACGGGATACGTGGCTGCCGTCGTCACCTACACCATCATACTCGTGCAGTTCACTGCAGGCGGTTGTTGACATTGCTCTTATTTAACCCTTTCCAGCCCAAATGTAATTAATTTGTGAACAAAAGTATTCCTTCACATATTTATATTCATAATGATCGGAATAATGTGTATATTTTGGAATTTTTGAGATTTTTTTAGTTTTTGGTGGGAAATTTGGGAAGACCTCATATAAAAACATTGTGCAGGATATGTTTCACTTACTGTATCTGTTTCAAACAGTTTACTACTAATTTAGATGTTTTACAATAACTTATTAATGAAATTTTAAAATTATTTTGTTTCCTTTGCCTTGATATTTTGAAAGTCTTATTGTTTGTATTCTAATTTAGACATTAAACAACAATACATATTTTGTCATTGCGTTGTAGTCTAATGCTCCAGTGTTTCCTCGAAGTAATGGAAGCCAAGATCCCTGCAATTAATTTTGCGAAGCCCTGCAGTGTTTTTTATAAGCTTTGGTCAAATGGTGGCCTGAGAGTAACTGATAAAGATGATTACACCATATGGCAACATTGGGCTGGAAAGGGTTAAGGCTACAGTGCTTGTATAGAAGAACCATCTGTTTTGACATTCACTTAGTGTAACCTAACTCGGAAGCAATAAAGCCAAATCTAATAGTTAATCGCTTTGCTGAGACATTTTTTCTGAAAGGATAAGAGTTCATATTCAAATTCAGTTAGCTGTGATTTTAGGCATATATTGGGATTATTCTTTAATTGGGGTATAGTCAATGAGCTCATGTCTGCTTGTCACTATGTATTAGTACTCACACTTCCTGAGCGGCCAAAGTTTTGTTTCCCTCAAATTATCTAAATTAATTATTACATATGGTAACACTTCAAAGATATATGTATTTGAAATGTTTGAGTGCAGAATACCGAATTTAGAGGTCTTGAGCCGGCTGCGGTGGCCGAGGTGACTGAGACACTTCAGTCACGGTCAGCACGGCCACTACGGTCGGGGGTTCGAATCCCCCCTCGGGGATGGGTATTTGTGCCGTCTTACTTCGTAAGTAGTTCATAAGTAGTTTGTAAGTTTAGGGACTGATGACCCCGTAGTTAAGTCCCATAAGCTTAACAAACATTTGAACATTTTTTTAGAGGTCTTGATTTCTGTTACTATTTGAGCCACAATCACGAGGTGAAAAGTTTTTGGTTTAGCCCAAACCAGCGAAAACTTGAATAGCCATTAGAAAATATGTCTTTTTGTACCTATGTTACTTATTAATAATATTGAGGTAACAGATAAGAATGTAACAAGGATGATTGCAGGTACACATAGATGGTAAAATGGCAGGAGGTTGCCCATAACGAAGAAATCAATGAGAAACTGGGAATAAACTCCATAGATGAAACAGTTAGATCGAACAGGCTGAGATGATGGTGT
The DNA here is from genome assembly GCA_026315105.1 of Locusta migratoria. Taxonomy (NCBI): domain Eukaryota; kingdom Metazoa; phylum Arthropoda; class Insecta; order Orthoptera; family Acrididae; genus Locusta; species Locusta migratoria. Next base: position 282,623,457 of record CM048745.1, on the reverse strand, counting down.
CATGTCAAAGTCATGCGAGAAGCAAGGTTACCTAAGAGAGACGTAGGTTCGGTAGTAGAGGGTTGGAGGAGTCGAGGTAGACCAAGGAGAAAGTACTTGGATTCGTCAAGAATGATTTTAAAGAGCCACTGATATTAGTATTGAATAGGGAATTATACAGCAATTTTATAAGGCAGGCCATGATCCAGACTGAACGCTGAAAGTCATAATAAGTGTTATCAGATGATGATGATGATGATGATGAATGGTAGTCGAGATACGGCAGTTTAAAATCACGTTAAATTTAGAATGTCGTTGACGAACGAACCAAAGGTGGTGCACAGAACAATTGTGCGAATCGATTAAGATGTAAGTTGGGTCAAAATTAAAGTTCATTTAATTGTACCATTTTAATGTGCACCATTCGGATATTATTTTACATACAAAAAACCTAGTTTTGAATTGCATCATTTCTGCACTTTAAGCTTATAGGAATCATTTCAAACTCTGCATAAATTTTGACCAACAGACTGTAGTGTAACATTGTACACCACTGGTGCTTAGCTCGACCCAAAACATTCAAATAGTTTATATTTACAAGGGTTTGACAATGTGTGACCAAATACTGCCAGACGTAATTTATTTCCGCAGGTTTTGGAGGGCGAATTTGTGCTCATTGGTACGGAGTAAAAGAACTGCACAGTGCCAAGGAAGAGAGAAGACTAAGGTCATCTGTAATTGATTGTCTGTTGTTTTTTATTATATGGAGCAATTGTTATTATTGATTGAGATTCCATTCAGTACACATCAGGATTAAATATGTAAAACTGATGTAGTAGTTAGTGAAGAATGGAATGGATTTCTGGTGTTATTGGAAAGAAGAATTTATCTTTCGCCAGTATAGATATGTAAGAAATTTCCAGGTGTTCTGATGATTATGTCAAGCAGCTTCGGTGACTAGTCTGATTCATAACAACTATTTCCTTTAACTCAAGGCACGGACTAGATGGACCTCGTGGAAGGAACATCCTGAACTGTGCATATTCGTATCAAGGTATTAATCACGCAAAAGTACCGTTTGGTACTTTGGTACACATACAAGAGGAAAACTACATTCTCGAGGTAGATACAGCTTCAAAAACATATGAATCTAAAATTCTTTCTTTGGAGTCAACCTTAATACACAAGGCCAGTGAGACTGAGTGGGGATGCAGGCGTCCGAAACCTTAATGAGATGCAGTGCCATACTGCAGGACATGAGACATGCCTCATTGCTCGACATCTTGCCTCGTGTCATTTTATATATTGTGTGACTTTACAATGCACAAGTATGTCAAGATGTTTTTATGCAGATGTTTTTGAAGATTTCGCGCCTGTCGCTACTGGACGCCACATTCAGCAAGTATAACCAACACTGAGGAGTATTAACTCCTCAGTGCAGTAAGGATGTGACGGTGCTGTCCGTCAGGAGGAACGCCGCAGTTGAGACGTCCGCGACCCCTGCTTCGACGGCCGATTCACCGCAGGGGGCGTCAGAGGGAGTCACCTAGGCAGCGAGGCTAGAGAGCCTGTATAGGGAGAGAGTGGCCAACCGGCCGGTGTGCGCCATGTTTTTACCACACTGCGCGCGGGACGTTCATTTAGATAGCGACCCAGGCAGAAAAACAGCCACTTTACGACTAAAAGAAGGCATCACTTCCTCCCATGAGACTAAAACATATCTTCTCCCTTACAAATCTGTATGTGGTTAAGACAAATGACATTAATTTATGTTTATATAGGCATAAAAGTTTGTAAGCAAATAAATCTCGTGAAGCAGTGTCTTTCTCTGCCAAATATTAAAACCATATTTTACGATGTTCTGGTAATTTCGGCAGTTCGTAGTTCGTTAATAAGAAAGAGAGGTATTTCATGTTATGTATCTAAAAGCAAGTGATATTATAGCTGATTTTTCTGTCTGCATATCCAGCGCTGAAATTAGTAGCAAATTATCGCTTTCCGCCCCTGTATAGTGCATTTTAAGTGCGATTATGTCGATCTTATAGATCTTATAACATTTTTTTATAGACTGGGAAATAATAAAAATGTCAAAATACCAATGCTGTCTCTACTGAAATAGCAGAAACAGACTCAAATTAAGTAACTGAATATCAGTAGGTATTCTATACAGGAATGGGCCCACATTAGGGGCCCCCTCCCCTCCCCCCCCCTTAGGAATAGTTCATATAAGTAAGAAAGGGTTTTGCTATGCTTTCGGCTACCGACTTTTGGCTACTATCATCACCCAGCACACCCATATCCTAAATTTACTCATGCATAATCGTGTATTCTTTTCGTTCTGACGTCCTGTTTTTCTTTGTTTGGTGTAGCTTTTATAATATCCAGTATAGTTTTTAACTACAATTTACGTCTATGTCTTGCATTTACACCTTCAGCTATTAAATCGATAAGTATAGGGAAGGTAACTTTTCGAAATCCATTATCTTTTGATGTGCTAAACATCCCTCAGCTACTGGGAAAGAAGATAACTCCAACGAACGCTTTGGGTTGTGGCTCTTACTGGAAAACATGGAAAATCTTGTTACTGACATTGGTAACGTAAATTCACCAACAATGCTACGCTCCTCAGCAAGAAGAACTTAAGTGTGCCTACACCCATTACAGATTCTTTTTGCGATAACATTATGATGGTTAAAATCTGCGATCAAATGGACTGTCAGGAGCAGACCGAGACTGTAATGGTAAAGATGGAAATGTGTGAAACTTTTAACTTTTACCTGCGTAGTAAATTCGACAAGTTTGTCACTGTGAGATATGGAGTCAAGGCGGAATTGCCTTTTCTCCTACGTGGTGGTTGCAATGCTGCAGCTAGAGGAATACTAGCGATACTCGGTAAGGAAGCACTGGAAAACATCTTGAGGAAATATGCAAACCCTGTGACAATACCTTATAAAGTGGAATTAGCCGATGTTCAGTTGGATGTTTTAATGGAGGAGCTCCTTGCTATACTACAACAGCTTCGTGCAGATGAATTCCTACTCTTGGGTTTCGACATCAGACAAGAGTTTGCAGGGATTTTTAACAAAGTGGAGATGTGCGACTATCTCGTATCCAACAATGACTTTTGTATGGAAGGAGACTGTACAGGAAACCGCAACGTGATTGTGGATAACGATAAGACTGTTGGGATGGATAGTGTTTTCGACCCTGCACAAGATTGTTTAAGTGTTTTAAACGAGAACAAACGGTACCTGCAAAGTGCACCTCTGTATAATGTGTAATCTCCTCTATGTGAACGCATTTAACGAATTCCTTGCAGAATAGCTGTTGTGTGGTGTTTAATAGTGTTCTGCAATTTGTTTACTGGGGTAATAAGAATACCCGAAAATTGTCAGGTGTACAGGTAAATCTCTCAGACACTAAAGACCGAGAAAAGCTTATGAATTACGTTCTATCAGCTTTTAGTTTCACCTTCCGTAAATTACTTGGAGATTCATAATACTGGTGCCAGCAAGGATGATATAAGTAATACGCAGAAGAGTTATGTTAAAGGAGGAGAAACATATTTCTCCTTCTTCTTTTTCTTCTTTTTTTTACGGGACTCAACTACGGCGTCATCAAGTCCTTACACTTACAAACTACTTATGAACTACTTACGAACTAGGACGGCACAAATATTCATGCCCGTGGGGGGATTCGAACCCCCGACCGTAGTGACCGTGCAGACCGTGACTGAAGCGCCTCAGTCCCCTCGGCCACCGCGGCCAGCCATATTTCTTCCAATCCAGAACATTATTCTCCATAATGCCTCCAGATACAGATATCGTCGAATTAGGTCTGGTATCTAGAACCAACATCATTGCACAAGTCCCAAGGAAAAGAATAAATGTATTGCACAGACTTAAGCCTTTCTCCATAAAGAAAATACACCTTATGTGCAAGGAAAAGAAAACTGGAAATGTAGGAGATCGACGCCAAGAAACGTAAACTCCAATATACTGCTATGACAACTGCTTTAAAGGAAGAATATCAGTTGCAGATGGAAAAAGAGGAAGCTATTGCATATGTGCAAGCATGATTCACACGCACCTTTAAACACAGGGTGTGGATGGATCCACCTATAACCGGAGTTTTTAAAATAATAGCAATTACTGTTAATAGATGTGCTACGTGCTCATACATTAGAGTACCTGACGAAGATGACGGATTCGAGGATGTATACTATATTAAGGAGCATGTAAAGAATCTGTTTATAAAGCTCCTTTCGTACCTTGATCAGCTTACAGAGGATGGTTACACTATATCTAAATGCGGAGAATTTGATGTTGTACATTTAGCAATGGAGAAGCCGTTTCCAGACTTTAAGACTGACGGAATACCTACATATAATGACCACTCATTTGCAAACATTGTAAATTTAAAATTAGGTATAGAAATTCCACAGCAGGGCGGACTAGAAGAGCAGATTATTGTACATGCGAGAAGATGTGAAGGGCTCTAACAGTTGTGTTATGCAGGAAATAAAAGGTAAAATTAAAATACCCCAATGCTCTCGGCTAGAAGAATTGCCGAAAGGTGCGGAATTGGTTATTAAAGTCACAAAAGATGTCGATTACAGAAAGAGACGGATATAACGTACTGGAGTTTGAAAACTTACCTTCCCTGTACCTGAAGAATTACTGGCTGGAGAAGGAAATAGAAGATTCTGGTGTTGATCTAAACTACAAGTTAAAAATTAAACTGGACATTACTAAAGTTACACCAATCAAAAATAAAGAACCAACTGTTTTCTGTGTCTAAGTTAGGCTATATACAAAGATCTGTTTTCTGTATGTAAATGTGTATACAAAATGTAGTAAAACTTTTCTACACTAATATTTGTGTGTTTATTTACTAATCTACCAAAAATCCAACGAAATCCCACATTTACTGTGATCTCTGTGTATATATCTGGAGTGAAATAATCACTCGTTTCCAGAACTTCTAAACTTAAAGTCTATACAGAACAACCACAGTGGTGTGGTGTAAATTAGTTTTCATAGTTGTATTATGCAAGTAATAATTGGTAAAATTAAAATCAACGAATGCTCTCGATGACGATAATTACAGAAAATAATAATCATATCTAGGGTGATCTACAAACATATATTTCGATAGTGGAACCTATGTAGTTGGGTGACCTTGAAAGTAGTAGTTCAAAGGTACTGCAACCACTTTTTGTACCTATATCATGTTGATCTAAGCTACAAGATAGAATTTAACCTGGACATAATTAAAATTACACCGACCAAAAATAAAGAACGAACAGTTTTCTTTGTCTAAATGTATATACAAAGATCAGTTTTCTGTATCTGAACACGTATACAAAATGTAGTTAAATTTTTGTAGACTAATATTTGTGTGTTTATTTACTAATCTATCAAAAATCCCAAGAAATCCCACATTTACTGTAATCTATGTGTATACAGGGTGATCCATTGATAGTGACTGGGCCAAATATCTAACGAAATAACCGTCAAACAAAAACACTACAAAGAACAAAACTTTTCTAACTTGAAGGGGGAAAACAGATGGCGCTATGGTTGGCTCGCTAGATGGCGCTGCCATAGCGGAAACGGATATCAGCTGTATTTTTTAATAGGTACCCCCATTTTTATTACATATTACAACCCGGATGTGCTCAACACACGCTAGTTAAGGGACTTCCCATAGTTAAGGGACTTCCCATGGACCCCATGCTGATCATGAAGGTGGAAACATCATCAGATGACAACCCTGTGGTTGGTAGGCTTCAGAGGGCTACGTCGGTCCACCACGGACGTCCGTAGCATATAGTCAATTGGGAACAATTCCGGGACTATCTTAATGACAACGTCATCCTGACAGCACGTGTTGACTCTCCTGCAGCTATCGATCACCAAGTGAACATCCTCACTGCCAAGATATTGGGAGCTGAGAAGAAGGCGACGACCACAACCTATGTTGACGCTCCACAGCAAGACGGCCTTCCCCCTGTTATTGGAGGATCTGAGAGTCCTCAAGAATGACTATAGTAAGTGCTGGCAGCACACCCGGAATCCTTACTACAGACGAGAGATGCGACGTCATGAACATGACCTTCGGCGACGGTTGTTGGAATGGAAATCAGAACCATGGGAGGACCAGATGGCCGACTTCCTGCTTTAATCCCGCGACGAATGGCAACTTGTGAAAAACATTCGGGGCCAACGTCAGCCACGCTAACCTCTCGTCACTCCACAGAGCGAGATCCACGAACCCCTTGCCAGAGCAGAAGAGTTTGTTCACACCTATGAACAACAAATGACGCTGCTGCAGGACGACCTCACACGTCCAGAGTGGGAGAGGGAGTGGAGGCCGTTCAGGAGGTAGATCGCCTGTTTGAAGAATCGGATGACTCCCCAGCCCTCCTTACAACACTTGACGTACAGGCCATCATTCGCTGACTAGGCAGCACCAAGACCCTGGGTCCAGATAAGGTCTTCACCGCTCATCTCAAGCATCTACCCCAAAATCCGCTGGTCCTCCTTACTCGGATCTTCAATGGATGCCTTCTGCACCACTGTTTTTCGGAGAGGTGAAAGTCAGCAGAAGTTATACCCATTCTGAAGCTGAACAAGGACCTTACGTATACAGCCTACTACAGATCTATTAGTCGGACGAGTTCCTTGAGCAAGGTTCTGGAGTGTATCATCAAACCCAGGGTGGAAGACCCGCTCATATGCCACGATGTCATATGGCTGGATCAATATGGCTTCAAAAAGAAGGTTTATGTGGAACTCCTGGTCTTACTAGCTGGATTTAACCTCATGAAGTTGACGGCCGCAGTTTTTATGGACATTGATAAGGCATACTATAAGGTCTGAATAGCAAACCTCATCTGGAAGATACGACACCAAACCCTTATACCCATCTGTTATGTGAAGCTGCTGAGCAATTTTCCGAGGGACTGGAACATCATTGTCAGAGTCGATAGTGCAAGGTCCAGCGCTAGCCGCATCGTTGCGGGTGTCCCCTAGGGGTCAGTCTTGTCCCACTCCTTTTCGGCCTGTATGTCAACGACATGCCGAGAATTGTGCAGGTCCAACTGGCACAATACGCGGATGATTCTTCATTTTTCATGGGTGGCCGATGACATGATACTAACATCAGGCGACTCCAAGCACAACTCAATAGCTTGGTCCAGTGGTGCAGTGAGAACAAGGTGTGCATCAATCCAGACAAGATGGTGGCTATTTGTTTTACAAAGAAGAGGCCAAACCTGCGGGACACGCTTAGTATATATGATCGGGTTTTCCCCATTGCAGGCATAGTACCTTCGCTTACTCATGGATACAGGTCTTTTCTACCACCATCACGTTGAAGACTTGCGCAACAAGGCGACTGGGATGGGGGAGCCACTCTTTCCATTCGTTCATAGTACAACACTATCGCTCCATACGAAACTCGGTCTTTGAAAGCAGACTGTCCTGGCGAAGATATTGTATGACAGCTCCACTTGGGGTATTACAACTGTGTCGCCTCCAGGTTGTTCAAAACCGGTGCCTATGATGGATCTTTTGGGCTTCCTGGTACACTCGTATTGACGACCTCCACCAACAGGCCAATATAATTACACTGGCGGAGGCCATACGTGAACGCATGTGAACGCTCCTGGTAGATACATCACCAGTTGGAGCACCTTCGGGATGGGAATGTACACCTTCGTGATGTGGTATCACTTTTCCTCAATATTGGCACAGGTTTCGCATCCACAGAGCGGTAACAATTAATTGTCCCAAAATGGGGTAGGTTCATGGACCTCTGCTGGCCCTTGTAAGTCCCCTCATGTTTCACTCTTATCCCTTTCCGCCCCCATATAATGCATGTGTGTTCCTGTCGATCTCATATTTTCCTACGCTGGGAAATACCAAAAACGTCATTCTGCACATACCTTTAGGAACAATGTACCACAGAAAACCGGAGTAACAGTATTTTCTCTACTGAAACAGCATAAACTGACTTAAAATCAGTAACTTATTATCCACAACGAACTAATCAATAGTCCCACCCCCGTTTTTCATGTTTCATACCATAACCATTTATTGGATCGTGAATCACTAACAATACACAGCCCAGGGTGAGGCTCCTGTCGGACATACGTTGACTTAGTGTTCCTTAACCATTTTAAAACATTTTGTGTAGCATGTCGTGTCAAAACCAAAATCATGAACTAATAAGAAGTTAGGTAATATTTCAGTTTACCGCATTCGAACTGGCGACCTTCACGTTAAATACCCAATAAGCACCCGATAAGCCACGGGAGAACAACACCGGAAGCCAAGACGCTGAGAGTTTGTACCCGTCTTCTCTGTTCATGTTGTAGGGGTGTTTACTGATCTCGATTGCTTCACGAATTTTTCTCTTCGTTTTAAATGGCTGTTTAGAGAGCAATCGAGATCAGTAAACGCCCCTACAACATGAGCAGAGAAGACGGGTACAAACTCTCAGCGTCCTGGCTTCCGGTGTTGACAACACGGCGACGCTTCGCGGCGAGCGATACATCGGGCCCTCAGGCCGCAGATGGGTGTCCTGACAGCGTGGCAACTTCGTTACTACCCAGAAGAACTAAGCAGGCCGTTCGGTTGCCGCCGTTGATGGCCAAGAGCGCGCATGCGTTAGAACTTCCTGCTTTCCACCAATAGGAATCACCGATGCAAATACCAATGAATCTTCCTTTCCTATTTCCACCTATCAGAAACACCAATACAAACACCAATCAAAACTAAACTGACAAGACAGTACACGCGTTATAAGACCAGCACAAGGAGATAACAAATCAGTATTCCCTGAGGAAAGATCCTGCAACGGATCCGAAACGTTAGGAAGATTTTATTATCATGACGCGGCAAATAGCTCAGAAGAATTTTAACGTTAACAATAACGACCGCGAAAGCATACGTTCGTACAATTCATACAAATCTAGAATTGATTCCTTAATTTCTCCTGGCGAACAACAACTTCGAAAACCGCCAGGTACCAAAATCGACGACGGACGATATTTCGGCAGGAGACCACCCTGCCATTTTCAAGGCGAAACTGCAGTAAGAAAGCAATGTGCAACGATCTTTAAAACCTCGGTTTTGAATGAGTAAACAGGAAAGACAACACACACCGAGCAAGCAAACACACAGCGCCGACACGACCAAAGATGAAACCAGTCAGAATATCGATAATAAACATCAGTTATCGACAGATGAGGTCGGATTAGTTTTCTCCCTCTGTTTTTTGACAAGTGAGAGAGCAGGATCCCAAGCGGAATTTAAGCAGAAGCCTCCATACCTATTCATAAGGTTGTCACCTTTGCTACTGTTGTTTTAAACAAGCAGGATTATTATAAAAAAAATGCAGTGTTTACTTTCTGATTCAGCATATCGCAGGATTTCAGCTGACCCTACAAAACGTGTTGAGAGGAAGACCAATAACCTCCTTAAGAAAAGTTCTTTGTCACAGGAAACTATCAAGAGTCTTAATTCGTATTGTGCTGTACCTCCCAGATTATATGGCCTCCCTAAGGTGCATATAGATGGGTGCCCTCTTAGGCCTATCGTGTCAAACATTGGTGCTCCCACATATCGTGTTGCAAAACATCTCGCTGGTTTGTTGAGCCTACTGGTAGGCCGCTGTGAACACCACATTAAGAACTCTGTGGATTTACTACGTCGATTGGAGGGTTTGCACTTGGCTGACTCGGATATTTTAGTTAGTTTTGATGTGGTTTCTCTTTTCACTCTCGTTCCTCTGTCTGATTCGTTGCAATTAATTGAGACGAAGTTTGGTACTGATTTAACGAATTTATTTCGACATGTTTTGACTTCCACCTACTATTTATTCAATGACGAGTACTACGAGCAGACAGATGGAGTTGCGATGGGAAGCCCATCATTGCTAATTTATTCATGGAGGACTTCGAAGATCGTGCACTGGAGTCAGCAGCGTTGAAACCTGAAACCTGCTTGTTTTTTTTTTTTTTTTTTTTTTTTTTTTTTTTTTTTTTTTTTCAGATATGTAGACGACATGTTTGTTGTTTGGCCTCGTGGTAGTGAAACCTTGAATCATTTTTTGGAACATTTAAATTCAATCCACCCCAACATACGTCTTACAATGGAAGTGGAAAAGAATGGTTGGCTTCCCTTCCTTGATGTGTTGGTCAGGAGAAAGGCAGATGGTACGTTGGGACATTCGGTTTATAGGAAGCCAACGCATACTGATTTGTATTTGCAAGCTGATAGTTGTCACCACCCAGCTCAACGTGAAGGGGTTCTTCGAACCTTAGTACATAGGGCTCATGTCATTTCTGACCCAGAAAGTTTGCCCGCTGAGCTGCCTCATCTGGAGGTAACATTTCCACACAATGGCTATGGTGAAGAGCAGGTTAAAAGAGCTTTACGCTATCGACCACATGTGCAACGGGCTAGTGATGATAACACTGAGTGGACATCCACGTCAGTAGCCTTTCTGCCTTACGTTGGCAGTATTTCTAGTAAGATTGGTCGCATTTTATACCAGATTGTATCAAAAGGAAAAGATAGTAAACAGAATTTGAAACGATATGAAAATAATTTATGAATGACAACTCATTCTCCCCAGTAAATGAATTTTTATGTATAAATTAGTACATTAAAAATTGAATAGCATGTGCAAAAACTTTTATAAAACTGGTTTGTTCCACGTTATTATAAAATGCTTTCATGCTCAATGGAGTGCATATTGATCTAATGTAGTCTCAGTTGCAGCAATACTACCTACATTACAAACACCTGTGGAATATGTATGCAAAAAACACAAGAGAATTACTTCGAAGGTGATGCCATATAGTCAGTTAAAAATCTAAGTAAAGTTTTTATCAACCAGTTTCATTACTTAATTGACACATCACATATGTGCAAATTAAAGTGAAAGAAAATTAGCATACAGATGATTTACTTTCTTTTCCCTTTGAAAAGTCGATTGTTTCTGTCTCTCGATATTAAAAATTCCACATTAGCCTTTGAAACAGCACATATCAATTTGAAGAAAAGACTTTCGCTTTGCACATAATTGCATACTCGATCAGGTGAAGTATATGAAGTGTAAAAGCATGACTTTTAATTCAACTCCTCTATGTTCCTTCAAAGATGAATAATGAATTAGACAAACGTATAAAAAAGTTAATCATTCTAACACAATTGATTCTTTCATCACTAATTATTATGACAACCTCATTTTGATAAATGTTAACTCCAGAGATGTTTGTGTTGTACAGTATTACTGTGTTTATTTAAACAGTCAATATATTACAAGAACATCATCTATGTTATTGAAAAGCTAAAATCTTCGCTTAGTTCCAGATTCAGGTTTCTCATCTAACAACATGGGCAACAAGGTCTTGTTTTCGATATTTTCTGTATTTATTGGAGGGATGGAAGCTTAGGGTTTAATGTCCTGTCGAGAGGTTGGTCATTAGAGATGGAGCTAACGCTCAGTGTAAGGATGGGGAAGGAAATCAGCACTGCCCTTTGATAGGAACCATCCCAGCATTTGCCTGGATTGATTTAGAGAAATCACAGATAACCTAAATCTGGATCGTCAGAGGTAGATTTGAACCACCGTCCTACTGAATGCAAGTATATTGTCTTACCTCTGCACCACCTCGCTTGGTCTGTACTTACGCTATTTCTTTAAGAAAACTGATAAGTCTCAGAGACAAAGAGGACTCCCCTTCCTCTTTTCATCAGCAATGTCTATTGGTTTACGTTAAATGGTGGTCAGCATTACACATCTTTATCGCTGGTGGCGAATATGAAGAGCTGATGTCCTGCTTCATCCCCAATGAACATGTAACAAAGAAAGAAAACAGCATTCTCAATATATCATTTGAAATCATTTATACATTCAAATAAATATGAATTTCAACAGTAATATTTACCTCTGAAACTGAGCTGATAAATACTGTGGGGAATAATTGAAATTCCAGTTTCACTACATTCCCCTCACATAATATAAATTTCGGAGGAATAAATTTTCTACTCTCTATATTCAACACATTTTTATTACCATTAAGCAAACATTAATGAGCATATTAATAAAATTATCAACTCTTTACATCAACTGTGAAGTATTCTTCTTCTCAATTATATATTTTTGTAAAATGTTTGTTAGTTGTTTTCTAACAAATTATGATCTTCATCACATGGAATAAGTGACTTCTTGTCACAATTTTTCTACTCTTTTTAAATATATTATATGATATTATTTTGTCATAGTATCATATGATCTTAAGCACAAAGAAATGGCATTATCCCCTTAAATATACATTATCTAGATTCATGTTATATCGTCATACAACCTTGTGACTTTCGTCACTGAAAATGCAATATATAGTTTTTAAAATAAAATTCGTTGTGATTGTAATCATTTGAAATTATGTGATTCCTTTATATTGTAAATAACATCACACATAATTACTCTTTGAAAAATATAGCATGAATGTAACTATATAAAATAATTAACATATTGTCCATCATTTGTTGGACTTGAACATTTGTAGCATAACTTTGTGAGCTTTCTATTTTCCTTATTTTATATGTGAGAGAAAGGCATCATTATAGACTTTGATCAGGTCAGAGTATCCAAATTGCGATTAGTGCATGAATCACATATTTATGTATTTGTTTATATTAACAACTTTCACTGATTATGCTAACACAAATTAAATATGTTTTGTCTCTTTAGTTATCTTCACACAATAATCATATGTACCCTTCATCTGCATATGTATGTACATTTACCTTTCTAATCTTCAGTTTCATGTTAAGGTCAGAAGAAATCAGTTTATTCTGACTTAGAAATTTCGGTATGGCACTCTCTTGCCTTTGAACACTCAATGAAAGGAAAAATAATTACTTTCCAAAGAAATTTATAGTATTAAAGTTTGAAATTTTACTATAGCAAGTTCAATGAAATAAAATCAATAACATCAGTTCAAATTCCAGTTTTTTAAATAACAAATAGCAGCCAACCAGTTTCCTTAAAATGGGTTTAATTAAAACCTTCACCTAGTTTTTGACAAAATTCATTTTATATTCTTCAGAAGTCGGACCTAAGATTAATAATATGCCGAACAATGATATACAATCGGTAGGAAAATTATGTCAAAAACTAGGTAAAGATTTTAATTTTAACCCTTTTTAATGCAACTGGTTGGCTACTATTTATTCTAATTTTTTCATTCTACCATTGGACAACTGCAGCCATGTTCAAATATTTTGATATTCCTAATATTATTTTGGCACTTGAATTAGTCGATCTTGACGATGAATAATAAAACGTATGCAAAAATCTTCGAAATTCAGACTTCATTTATTTACAGCATATTAAATACATTGACCACAATCTTGTAAATCAATATTTAAACACTCAAAATAATTCAGCTTCAAAATTAATAAACTCTAAGAACACAATATAAGTGTGAATCTTCAAGTTTTATTGTATGTTAACACATGACATTATACAGAAATGACTTAAAAATCTTCTTTTCATATGTTACAAATTTTATTTACATTGGTGAAGGCTTTTATTTATCCTATTTCTTAAAAAAATTAAGGCTCAGAGATGAAGAGTAGCTTCCTTCATCTTCTCATTAGTGATGAAGAGGTGAAATGCTACTGCTCACAACAGTTTCGCTGTAGATGCCGTAAAACTGTTGCATGAGGCATGACCTTGTATAAAATAAAGTTAGCAGATTTGCATGTTACTATTTATTTTTCTCTGCAGCTCTCCCTTAATTCTCTTGCATCAAAAATTAAGCAATCTGTTTCCTTAATCTCTATGTATATAAAAGCGAAAGGAAACTCATTCACTCATTTACTAAACACAAACTCTCGAAACTACTTCATTTATGAAGCTGAAATTTGGCAGGAATGTAGTTTATAGGTAGAAAATGTCAGATGAGAAACTATTTTGTGATAGGTACATGGCGGGGCATAGTTCTCCTACAGACTCACGAAATCTATAGTTTCATTCTGATCTTCACGAAATTTCGCATGCTTGACTTCAAAACAAGAGAAAGATCACGGCCTACCTTAAGTTTCATATTGTGCACGGTGGTGGGTACTTCGCAACGTATGGAAATCTAAATACCTTGGTTGCGCCTTAACTTGAGAACGGGTCGACCGATTTCTCAGATCCTTTTTTTGTTACTTTCGTTATTCTCAGAACAAGGGTTGTATGGAGTAAAACTGGAATATCTGAGAACAACAAAGTGCGTTTTTCAATGTTACCCTGGGTTTTTATTGCATGGAAATGTATAGTTTTTCTCCAGTATTGATGAAATTTTGCAGAATGTCACTGTCTGTATACAGTTTTGTTCGGTGCATGGTAGAGGGTACTTAACGTACGGACCTTTTACAAAATGCATAGTCTTGCTCCGATCTTAATGAATTTTTGCATACATGACAACCGACTGAGGTGGCCGAGGGGACTGAGGCACTCCAAACACGGTCTGCGCTACTACGGTTGGGGGTTCGAATCCTCCCTCGGGCATGGATATTTCTGCCGTCCTTAGTACTAGTTAGTTCATAAGCAGTTTGTAAGCTTAGGGACTGATGACCCCGTAGTTAAGTCCCATAAGCTATACAAACATTTGAACATACACGACATTAATACCAAGAGGAAGATCACTGGGTACATAAATGTTTGTATCGTACATGACAGAGGGTACCTGCAGAAAACTTTGCCGAGAGAGGGAAAGGTAGAAACGAACAGAGAGATGGGAGAGAAAGAGATTAATGCAGAGAGTGAGAGGGGGGGGCAGGGGATGTGACTACGAGAGTGTAGAATAAATGAACACCTGGGCAACGCCGGGTGTACAGCTAGTATTTTTATAAACAAACTGCAGTGAAAAATAAGTTTCAAGAAACTACACCACGTCGTTCTACACACTGGCCTGTAATGTAAGAACAGACCATGATTTATGTTTCTCGTATGTTTATATTGTTCTGCTTTCAGCGGAATAAGCTGTAGACATACATATATTCCGGACTTTTGCCTCGTTAATAAGCTATTTATACCAGTGAATCAGTGAAAAATTACAGAAACTGCTTGGTCAATTATGTCGAAAAGTAATTATAAACAAACATTAGTTTTACGGCGCTTTACCGCTAGGGGCGCTGACAACTTTCACAGCAGTGAGTGTCGTGACTGTGTATGTTATATTTAATTGATTCGTAATCGATTTAAAAGTTTTTGTTCAAACGACGACAAAGCCAACGCTGTTATAACAAAGTTGTCGTAAAGTCTTTATGTGGCGCTGGTGCTGCTTTTAACTTAATTGTCATGTCACGGCTAACAATTAGGTCGAGATGATCAGTTGTCCGTAACGGCTCGAGTGCTGCACGAATTACTCCGGTATTACAGCGGAGGTGTCGCCAGTGCTCAGAGAAGTTGGTGGCTCGACCAGGATGTGTCCGGCAATTGACAGGGGCCCTTACGCCCCGCTGCTGGTGCTCTCGCTTGCGTGTGGGCTGCCACAGAGACCAGGCTGCGCTGCCCTGTCTCGCGCCTATACCTTCGCCGTGCTCCTCGCAGTCTTCTCCGTCGGATACTTTTCTGCAGAAGAGCTGCTTAGAGGCGGCTATAACAGCGTCACCCAGCGCTGGTATATCTCGGCTGTCATCACCTGCTCCCTCTCAACCATCGCCACCGCCACTTGCATTATAAACTTTCACACGCTACAGGGGAGACGTCTCTTCGAATTTATTGCTCTTGTTCAACGTGTAGACAGTCTGTTAAGTCGTGATTCAAAGCGACGGAACCAGACAGTCGGCTTCCTCTTCGTTATGACATTAACACTGACCATCCTCGTTTTCTTCGTTAACATTGCATATTCAGTCTTTTATGGATCTTTCTTTGCACTAGCAGTCGCGGTACACACATTATTCACCTCTTTATTATTACTCCAGTTCATAACGGCAACTCTAATTCTCGGTAACAGGTTCAGACTGCTGAACGACAATGTGTTGGCTGATTTACGCCACGACTTCCCGCGGTACGAACCTCTAGACCTATGTGGAGTCTTACAGCAAAGTAATACTTCGTCTCTCTCACCATATAGACAACCGAAGAGTGCTATTTGTATCACTCAAGTGGGTTTCATGTGGTGCTTCATATGACTCTTACGAACCTTGCGACTTTTTTGAATGAGACGTATGTCATTACTATAGCTATGTCTGTGCTTCAGAATCTCTTGTTTACCATTCAGTCAGTATTCTACATCATTATACTCTTGCGGGGTACATTTGAAGATGCTCTAACAAAAGAAATGCATGCCTTCATCGTGATGACATTTTTAGTCACACAGTTGATCTTATTAATCGCTACCTGGCAGTCAACAGCTTCAGAATCGAAGAGGACGATAGGACTCGTCGAAGATCTACTGCTTTGGAACGATGCAGGTATGCTTACATACTTTACTGGTTAAATTTAATGAATTTTACGACACTAACGAAACCTCATAAATACATAGACAAATCAATGTTCATAGTAGGCGTCAGAATTTAGTTTTTAGACTCAAACTACAACAGCATAAAATGTTAAGTCTTAACAGAAAAATTAAAATCTGTTTTGTAACCGACTGTAGCATTTCCTAGACAAACTTTTTATAATTTTCAGAAACCTATTACCTGGGATGATTAATTCAGATTATCATTTTCTGATGTGTGCTTGTTAAGCAGTACACACTCTACACAAAAGTCACATAGCTGGTAGCACTCACCATGAGTGAGTACGTAACCATACCACTCCACATTCAGTGACGAGACTTTTAACCATAATCTTTATTCCATCCTTCCACTCTGGATAAAATAAGTAAGACACTACTTTTTCCCTCAATACATTTACATAGAATATTATGTCTTGGAATTTCTAGTTTCATCAGACGATCGAGAACCATCCTCAGGTCGACAAACTAGTGTATAGAGTCTGTTTAAACTAAATGAGTAATTGCTATAACTTCAGTATGCAATTATTACAAAAACAAATTTCATTTAAATTCATCATCACTGACAAAAAGTGTGAAAAATGACACTTCCTATAATGCAAAACTCAGTTGTTAGATGTTAGTGAAAAGTAAATTAGTGTCTATTTAACCAACAATGTGTCACTGGTTTCATATGACATGATTGTTACTGGCTGAACTTTCCAACGAAAATTATGCAAAGGCCCTGTCTATGATATAAACTTATTTAACTGTGAAATTTAATGTCTTTCTGTTCCTCAAATGAATTAATCGCATCTGACATTAAGTCCTATAGCATTACAAGTGTGTGACTGTTTCACAAGCGACGGACAACATTGTGAATAAAAGCAACACTGACAATGTCAAATCTATGATGAAACTCATAATCTGATTTAATAGTAGTGATGTGTGTTTAATATGTAATGTCTGTTCAGGTTATTTCAAAATTTACATCATGCACAGTATAGTTGTCACCAGTCAATACTCAAGAAAAATAAGTGCTTGACCGTTATTGAAATATGTTATCAGTGTAGGTGAATTAATATTTCTATCAAAATACTCAAAAATTGGTAAATTATCAATGTTACTGAAATTGATAACGTTTATTGCACAATAATCGGTACAATGTCTCATTTGTACAGAATTTTTAAATCTTTGAAAGAACACAACTAAATTCAAATAATTTCTTTCTCACAAGACAACTGATTTTGTCTGTAACTATTAAGCTAATTAATTAACGTAATAATATGAACCTTAGTTAATACAACAGAACTCTCTACTCAAGAATTTTACTGTAGGAACCCATTAGTTATGCAAACTGATCTTGTCAAAATTATAGCTTCCTTACTATTCACTCTAAGTCAGTGACTTGTTTTGCCAGACACAAAGAATTTGACCTATTTCAAAAATTAATCTTCAAAATAATTGAAGGAATGGGGAACTGGTAAATGAGTTTAGGTTAAATTAAAATTTAAAACTATTGGCAGTTACCTTCATTAATGAGAAAAGGTGAAGCACATAATACAACAATGATGTAAACAGTTTCCAGGAGCTTGGAAGTCAGGAAGTTATGCTGTAAGTTTCGAAGCGTTTAACTAATATGCACCACATCTGTATTAATAGTGGAAAGTATGGCTGCTATAACTTCAGAGAGAATTGTGATTTTTCAGATATGCATATGAAGAGTTTTGTGCCCTAATTTGTGATGATACAAAAAAAGCAGGAAATGTAAATGTACAGAAGAGCAAGAATATTCCAGGATATTCCATTTAGCTAACTAGAATGAGTGCTCATATTTTTCATCAATAAAAACAAAGAAATTGAAAGCTTCAATAATGGTGATTACTGGAAACATGTCATTGTGAAAATGAATCAAGGTGGAAAATGAATGAAAATGTGGTTGTATACAAATATATGAAGAAGTGTGAGCCAATTTCCGCTACAGGTGAAGGTGCCCGTAGTCCCACTTGTAATAAACGATTGGTAACTGTTCTCATTGACAGTTCTGGCCTCTCGCAAACACAATTATCTGTGCTGTGGTATCTGTGTGATTTGTTACTGCTGCCCTTGCAATACGACGATCGTAACACACGTCTGTGCTGTGTGGACATGCAGAAGCTAGTATATGTCTGTGGGAATGTTCATGTGAGGCAATTGTTTGTTCTTTACTATCATCTGTTTATACTGTTTAGTGTTAAAACATCTACATATATATTCCCCAATCCACCGTAATGTCGTGGCGGAGGGTACACTGTACCACTAATGCGCATTTTTTTCCTATTCGACTCCCAAATAGAACGAGGAAAAAAAGAAAGCTTATACGCCTCTGTGAGAGCCCTAATTACTCTTATCTTGTCTTCGTGATCTTTACGAGAAATGTGAGTACACAGCAGGAAGATCGCCCTACATTCAGCTTCAAATTCCGCCCCTCTAAATTTCCTCTGGCGGCCAGACGTATGGCGCACCGAACAGCCCCATTAGCCGCCGGGTAAGCGGCTTGGGGCTGCAGCCCCTGGTATTTTGACGCCGCATCTGAAGAGCGGCTGTCCTACAGTGCCTTATGAGAAATGGTGCACTGCCAAACCGCTGTGATTCCTCTACCAAGTAGCAACCGCGGACTGTAAACACAGCCTTAGAAGAAGTGCCAGGCCGTTGTTCTTCAGTGATGAAAATATATTCTGCCTGCACATTAAACGATGGCCTTTTGTGAGTACAACATAGACCTGGAAAGAGCTGTCTTACAACATAGTTCTGGCAAGGGCTGTCTTCTATTGTAGAGTGAAGATACGATGGTCCCACCCCAAGCTTTATGGTCTGTCACTCGATAAGTCACAACTCTAGTTCTTCTTGGTGTGAACGTTGACCAGCACTTAGTGCGTTTACATAGACAGAAAATAATAGCGCTCCTATCACACTCCCTGGGACACGCCTGACGACACACTCGTCTCTGATGAACACTCGCCGTCGAGAACAACGTACTATGTTCTATTACTTAGGAAGTCTTCTAGCCGGTCACAAATCTGTGAACCTATTCTATTCGCTAGTATCTTGGTTAGCCTTAAATGACGTCTGTGTGTTGCTTTAATTGTCACCTGTCCTGTTATGTCCAGCGGGCGGCCAGGCAGAGGTGTCCCGGCAGCTGTGCGCGCTGCTGCAGAGGCTGCGCGGCCAGCCGCTGTCGTTCAGCGCGGGCTCGCTGTTCAGGGTGGACGGCGGCCTGCTCACCGGCTTCCTGGCCGCCGTCGTCTCCTACGCCGTCATCCTGCAGCAGTTCATCGCAGACTCCGCGGCAGACTGCGCTCTCGCGCCGGCAGCTCCTTCCTCAACAACTAGCCAGTAGTCTACACAGTCAGATAGACGTAAATATCACGATTATATTTGGTTCCAAACACTGGCGTTATTTTGTAGAAATCCAATGTTCTGAATAAAGCTGGTCCTATAAATCTCGTCGCGAGGCTTACTGTTATGCACGCCCAAACCACATGAAACCCAAAATCAGCTGATATTTGTTGTTGTTGTTGGCATTTTTAAAGGGAGCTAAACGGCTATATTATCAGTCCCCTGTTCCTAGCTGAGAGAGCACATCATATTTTAATGAGCGGGTAAACAAGTAATGAGTGCTAAGACGACAACATTTAAAGGAAAACCATTAAAATAGTGGACCAAACATACAACAGCACTAAAATAGCACAGCAGAAGATTGTGGCTGGCTGATCACAAAGATAGTAAACGATGAGCCAGCCATTCTGCGCACACTAGAACTGCCAGTCAAAGATAGGACTGACAGGACGAAAGCGAAATCAGATTACAACCGTTTGAATGGTGTGTGCCTGAAATATCAGGCTTAGGTACCCACCATTAAATTACATGATAAAAACCAACTGCGCAAATAAAATCTAAAACACGTTCACTATAGCAGCATCGTCTCCTGGCATAAAAGAAAGCGCATCTGGCAGATTAAAAGATTGTCGCAAGGCAAGTAAAAGTGAACAGTCCACCAGAATGTGGACCACTGTCAAGGAGGCGCCACAGTCACATTGTGGCGCGTCCTCGCAGAAAGCATTATTTCTGTTTTAATGTTAATGTGTAACGGCTTATATTAATACGTATTATTTCCAATTGGTTTAGTTGGCATAGAGCAGAAGGTTAGATGTACAGGATGATTTTCATAATACCATTTCATACTCTAATGTTGTCCTACATGTCACAATCCGATCTTTATACACTGGTCAAAACAATTAGGAGATCAGTTGATATATCTAGGTCCTGAAATATTGTCATTGACAAAAAGAACTGAAATTGTTCGACGTCTTTCTGACGTTTCTGCAGAGACAACAACATTACGGTAACCAATATAGTGGTAATAAAAGGCTGGAGAGGGGCTTCAATAGGTTTTGGGTGGGTTAAGGCTTTTTGATGGGCCGTGAAGAGATGGTGAGTGCAGCAGAGGGACTGATCAAGGGTCAGTCCTAGGTATTTAAGGGCGTAAAGTAAAACGTATGGAGGTGGAAGGAGCGGGGGTACAACCTATAATCATTTCCTGGGATTTGGTGGGGTTCATGGACAGGAGCTACTGGTTACACCATGTGGAGAGCTTCGATAGGTCAGGCGAGAAGGTGCTGCGAGTGGGACGGGGGGGGGGGGGGCGAGGGCTGCAGAGTGGGTTCGTCAGCATATTGTAGGAGGCTGTAGAAGGGGGATGTCGGCTGACAGGGGGTATGCTTAAGTGAAATTCATTCAATGTTAAAATTACGGAGTTCCTTGTGGAAAACTCAATATGAGCTGAATAAATCATAGACTGTTTTATAATTCAGTGTATTAATGAAGAATAAGCACAAAGTCTGAAAACTGTTTCCAGGACCCAATCGATAGATTTAATCTATTTTATTTAATGGTGTCACAATCATACATACTTTCGCAGTTATATACAACAAGAAAACAAGGCAGAAAAAATCAAATCAAAGTAGAATTAAAACATTGGTACTGTAAAAATCGTCATTTCTGGGCATAATTATAACTACAATGCTGGCCATTAAAATTTCTACACCATGAAGAAATGCAGATGATAAACGGGTATTGCCTGCACAAATATATATTATACTAGAACTGACATGTGATTATATTTTCACGTAATTTTGGCGCATAGATACTGAGAAATCAGTACCAAGAACAACCACCTCTGGCTTTAATAACGGCCTTGAGTCAAACAGAGCTTGGATGGCGTGTACAGGTACAGATACCCATACAGCTTCACCATGATATCACAGTTCATCAAAAGTAGTGACTGGCATATTGTGACGAGCCAGTTGCTCGGCCACCATTGACCAGACGTTTTCAATTGGAGAGAGATCTGGAGAATGTGCTGGCCATGGCAGCAGTGAAGCCCGTACAGGACCTGCAACATGCAGTCGTGCATTATCCGGCTGAAATGTAGGGTTTCGCAGGGATCAAATGAAGGGTAGAGCCACGGGTCGTAACACATCTGAAATGCAACGGCCACTGTTCAAAATTCCATTGATGTGAACAAAAGGGGACCAAGACGCGTAACCATTGGCACCCCGGCCACTACGGTCGGGGGTTCGAATCCCCCCTCGGGCATGGATATTTGTGCCGTCCTAGTTCGTAAGTAGTTCATAAGTAGTTTGTAAGTTAGGGACTGATGATCCCGCAGTTAAGTCCCATAGACTTTACAAACATTTGAACAAACATTGGCACCCCATTTCATCAAGCAGGGTGATACGCCAGTACGGCGATGACGAATACGCGCTTTCAATGTGCGTTCACCGTGATGTCGCCAAACACGGATGCGACGATCATGATGCTGTGAACAGAACCTGGATTCTTCCGAAAAAATGACTTTTGCCATTCGTGCACCCAAATTCGTCGTTGCGTTCACCATCGAAGGCGCTCCTGTCTGTGATGCAGCGTCAAGGGTAAACCTCAGCCATGGTCTCCGAGCTGATAGTCCATACTGCTGCAAACATCGACGAACTGTTCGTGCAGATGATTGTTGTCTTGCAAACGTCTCCATCTGTTGACTCAGGGATCGAGACGTGGCTGCACGATCCGTTACAGCCATCAGGATAAAATGCCTGTCATCTTGACTGCTAGTGATACGATGCCGTTGGGATCCAGCACGGCGTTTAATATTGCCTTCCTGAACTCACCGATTCCATATTCTGGTAATAGTCATCGTATCGCGAGCAACGCGAGCAGCAGTTTCGCAATACCATCAACCGCAATCACGATAGGCTACAATCCGACCTTTATCAAAGTTGGAAACGTGATAGTACGCATTTCTCCTCCTTACACAAGGCATCACAACAACGTTTCACCAGAAAACGCCGGTCAACTGCTGTTTGTGTATGAGAAGTTGGTTGGAAACTTTCCTCATGTCAGCACGTTGTAGGTGTCGCCACCGGCGCCAAACTTGTGTGAATGCTCTGAAAAGTTAATCATTTGCATATCACAGCATATTCTTCCTGTCGATTAAATTTCGCGTCTGTAGCACGTCATCTTCGTGGTGTAACAGTTTTAATGTGCAGGAAGGTATCTTCTTGAAGTTGTACTGTGTAAAACCCAATATGAATTGAATAAATACTACATTGCTTTATAATACAGTGTATTAATGATGAATAAGCACAAAGTCTGAAAACTGTTTCCAGGACCCAGACGATAGATTTAATCTATTTTATTTAATCGTGTCAGAATCATACATATTTTTGGAGTTAAGGGACTTAACTGCGGGGTCATCATTCCGTAAACTTACAAACTACTTATTAACTACCTTATACTAAAGACAGCACAAACCTCCTTGCCCAAGGGGGATTCGAATCCCCGACGGGGAACGGTCTCGCGCATCGTGGGATAGCGCCTCAATGCACTCGGCCGCTCCGCCGCGGCGACACAGTTTGCATTTGAGAAGATGGCTCATTGTCTGTTCTTTGCCACATCCACAAACGGTCGAGCCGCAGAGAAATCCCCATCTTCCCTTGACCAGCTTTCCTCGTGACCTCGGGTAACGCTTTCTGAGGGCACCATCCATCCCGCGAGGTGGCTAGGTCTAGAGCGCCATGAGTTAACTCTAAAGTTGGATGGTGGTTCGACTTTCTGTTGAATGAAGAAAGCTTTTCTTTGACCTGAGGCTTTGGTGTGCTGCTTGGTATTCATGTAAAGTATGGGTCGCTAGGTTTAGTGTGTTAGTTTTCTGCAGTCTGGATGCGCACTTATGACGGATATTTGAAGGATGGATACCTGCTAAACAGTAAACTTTATCAAGTGGTGTGGATCTCAGACATCCTTTTATGAGTCTGCAGGGCCACTGATATAAAATTAACCACCCGATAACCGGTACTAGTCTCCTATAAGTGCTGCTACAACGTCATCCGACCTTGCGCTCGCGGGCGAATGACGTCACTACAGTACACAGTGGAACCGAATCAAAGTTTTCTGCTACCATGGTACCTGAATCGTAATGTTCCAAAATCTTTTCTACTTGATGGTAAGACGGATCTGAAATTTTTAAAATCTGTTCTCTAAGTCTGCAGTCAGAAATGTTATAGACAATAGCATCACATAACAGCGGAAGAACTGGTACCTAGCGGCTACTACATTGATTTGCTGTTCCTAATATGACGTGAGGGCTCCTGTAACTGAATCATAAGAAAGTTCAGAAGGCTCCACAGTGCGAAACCGTTTTTTTGACAAGACAGAATGATGAGGGCCCTACACACGATAAGAAAAAATGTAGTTTGACAGTACCTTGTATCCTGTGAAATTTTCCGTAGGCTTCAAACTGTTGCAGCCATTCTGTCCATTCTTCTTGTGCTTTGTCATCCTGGCGAAATGCCGGCCGCAGTGACCGAGCGGTCTGCGGCGCGCCAGGCACAGTCTGCACGGTCACTACAGATGGGGCTTCGAATCCCCCCTCGGGCTTGGGTCTTTGTGTTGTCTTTAGTATAAGGTAGTTCATAAGTAGTTTGTAAGTTTAGGGACTGATGACCCCGCAGTTAAGTCCCTTAAGCTTGACAAACATTTGAACATTTTTTTGAACTGGCGAAATGGCGGAATTACTGGAGGTGGTAGGTGCTGCAGGGGTACTTGCATATTTTGTGACATAGGTACGGCAGGAGGTTGTTGTACAGTAGTCAGCAAGGAGGCGATTTGTTACTCTGAAACTGAAACATCTGCATCAACTGCTATGCATCGAGTACAGGGAGCTGCGGTACAGTGGCAGGGATGCTTGTCTTAGTAGGGGTTGACATTTTGCAAAAAATAACAAGAAGAAGCAATGCAAAAATATAGAAATTGATTCTTATCTTTGCAAGAGAAATGATAAGAGTATATACTGCAATCTCCATGTCCTGTAAGAAATTGACAAGCAAAATAATGTCGCAGCCTAGTGTCAGATATTTCGTCGTCCTCTGAAATTTAACATCTAGCCGCCATGTGTTTTGTCCTCGTCAGCCTATCTTTAGGGAAAGGATAAGCTCAGGATACAAGGTATGTTTGGACAGCTAAAACAGCTATACAGATACGTGTACTTTTTATTTACTAAGGTATACAAAATACTCAACTTTGGTTTATGTCTGTTCTCGCAGTGGCGTCTTCTTGCGCGATGCTAACTGTGCTGAATAATAGTATCTGCCTAGTTTGGAGTCGAGTCATCTGCTTGTAGAGGGCGCGCTTCTCAGTTGCTCCCTGCAGGAGGCGTGTTACGGACGTGTGGTTGGCTGCCAGTCATACGCTGCCTTCTACACGATCGTTTTCGTGCATCTGGCGTCTGGCGCTGACTTTACGCCACAATAGAATGAGCTGGCCTTGTAACATCAGCTAATGTGGCTTTGCCTTGCAGTTACTGCAAACGGCTGAAAACAAGCAAAAACTACAGTCGTTATTTTTCCTGAGGACATGCAGGTCTATTGTATGAATATATGACGATGGCATCCTCTCGGGTAACATATTCCGGAGGTAGAATAATCCCCCATTTGGATCTGTGGGTGGGGACTACTCAGGAGGACGTCGCCAGGAAAGACAACACTGGAATTCTAAGGATCGTAGCATGCAATGATTGATCCTTAGTCGGGTAGGAAGTTTAGAAAAATTAAAAAGCGAAATGAAGTTAGATGTAGTGCAGATTAGTGAAATTCGGTGGAAAGAGGAACAGGATTTCTGGTGAGATGAGTACAGGATTATCAATACAAAATCAGTTTGGGGGTGTTGTAGGAATAGGTCTAATAAAGAATAAGAAAATAGGAATGCGTATAAACTACTATTGTAGTCAAGATAGATACGAAGCCAACATAAGCCACAGTAGTAGGCCTACAATTTTATGTCCCAACTAGCTCTGCTGATGATTAAGAGATCGAAGAAATGAATGACGACATAAAGAAAATTGTTTACACAGTTAAGGGAGATGGAAACTTAATTGTGATGGGAGATTGGAAGGAAAAATAGTAGGTGAATATGAACTGAGGATAAGGAATGAAAGAGGAAGTCGTCTGATAGAATTTGGCACAGAAAATATCTTAATCGTAACAAACACTTAGTTTAAGAATTATGAAAGACGTTTATATTCGTGGAAGAGACCAGGAGACACTGGTAGGTTCAAATGTTCAAATGTTTGTTAAGCTTATGGGACTTAACTACGGGGTCATCAGTCCCTAAACTTACAAACTACTTATGAACTACTTACGAACTAGGACAGCACAAATATCCATGCCCGAGGGGGGATTCGAACCCCCGACCGTAGTAACCGTGCTGACCGTGACTGGAGCGCCTCAGTCACCTCGGCTACCGCGGCCGGCACACTGGTAGGTACCAGATAGACCATATATTGGGAAGACATAAATTTCATAACTAGGTTTTAAGCAGTAAGGGTGTGTTTATGCTGCTACCTCACTGCTTGCCAACATTGCATAGCGATGACAAATGAAACCCACAGAGTCTTACCGGCCCATTTAGCGTGCACCATCGTAGCTCGCCCAGGTTACTACTTCCTGCTCACAACGATTCTCGCCAGGTGGCTATATCAAATAGGTTTGAGTTTCGCACTACGACAATCGCAACCCGGCCTGAAACTTGCACTGTGATGGTTGCTTCAAGGTCACTCTAACAGAGCGGCGATTGACTGTTGCGCTCATGGAACTGTCGTGCCCATCGCGCACGATGTTGTTTGTTAGAGATAGTTTCAGTACTTTTGTGTCTCGTTGCTGCCGGTTGTCCTAAGTGTCGGTGGGCGAGTAGAGAGATACCAACATAGGGCGACACGTGGCGAAAGTACGTGGCGCGCACTTCAGACTTTCACAAGTGCTGAGAACAAATTCAGATGCATATTATTATATTTTTAATTGCGTTGCGCCATAAATATTTTTCTTAGCCATCTTTATGAAATAACTTTAATTGTGGTGACTTGTTTATTAATGCCTGTGTGTAATTTCGTGTGAGCTGCTACGTATATTGGTCACTGTATTGTTAACTTCCTGTTATTAGAGTAATTTAAACCAAGTCAGTTCTCAATCTGGGCCAGGGAAAAAGGTTTTGCAGCACGGAGTAGCCGGTAGTTCACAAGGACCTTCTGCTAATTTTACTGCTAAATTTTAGATTTATTATAACAGGAGGAATGTAGGAACCCGGGTGGCAATACTCACTTTAAGACTTATCTTAGACGATAGATTAAGGACCGGCAAACCTACATTTTTAGCTTTTGTAGATTTAGAGAAAGCTTTTGACAATGTTGACTGGAATACACTCTTTCACATTCTGAAGTCAGCAGGGGTAAAATACATGGAAAGGAGAATTATTTACAACTTGTAGAAAAGCCAGACCGCAGTTATTAGACTTGAAGGGCATGAAAGGGAAGCATTAGTTGGGAAGGGAGTAAAACAGGGTTGTAGCTTTTCTCCGATGTTATTCAATTTGTACATCGAGCATGCGATGAAGGAAAGCAAGGAAAAATTTTGAATAGGGATTAAAGTTCAGGGCGAAGAAATAAAAACATTGCGTTTTGCTGATGACATTGTAATTCTGTCAGAGACAGCAAAGGAGCTGGAAGAGCAGTTGAATGGAATGGACAGTGTGTTGAAGAGAGCGTATAAAATGAGCATTAATAAGAGCAAAACAAAGATAATGGAATGCAGTCTTAGAAAATCAGGCGATGCTGAAGGAATTAGATTAGGTAACGAAACAGTGAAGGTGATAGATGAGTTTTGTTACTTGGGTAGTAAAATAACATGCGATGGTCGCAGTACAGAGGATATAAAATGCAGAAAGGCAATTGGAAGAAAAGCATCTTTGAAAAAGAGTAATTAGCTAACATCGAATATTAATTTAAATGTAAAGAAGTCTTTTCTGAAGGCTTTTGTGTTGCGTTGTATGGGAGTGAAACATGGACGATAAATAGTGCGGACAGGTAGAGAATAGAGGCTTTTGAAATGTGGTGCTACAGAAGAATGCTGAAGATTAGGTGGGTAGATCGCATAACTAATGAAGAGGTATTGAACAGAATTGCTGAGAAAAGTAATTTTTGGCATACCTTGACTAAAAGAAGGGATCGCTTGGTAGTACACATTCTTATACATCGGGGAATCGTAAATTTAGCATTGGAGGGAAGTGTGTGGGGGTAAAAATCGCAGAGGGAGACCAAGAGACGCATATAGTAAGCAGATTCAAATGGATGTGAGTTGCCATTCTTATGAGGAGATGAAGAGGCTCACTTAGGATAGAGTAGGGTGGAGAACTGCATCAAACGAGTCTCCGGACTGAAGACCAGAACAACAGTAAACTCTTATCTGGATACTTCCTACCAGAATTAAGCTTTTATTTCGTACAGTGGCCCACTTTCAACAGGAAGTACAAAAAGGCTGAGCAGAAGTTGCTAGCAGGCACTTCTGGCATCAGACGGATGCCACGTGCAGTGGTGGCCGCACATGCGACTCTTAGCGGCGCGTTGTCTCACTTAAAAAAAAAAAAAAAAAAAAAAAAAAAAAAAAAAAAAAAAAAAAAAAAAAAAAAATTGATTGTGCAGACTTTTTAATTTTCGACGTGAGCCCTATCGCTCGAGACCTTCAGCTGACTATACATTCATATGTAAAAATACTGTTTTACTTTTGATTAAGGATCCGATAGTGAAGCCGAAACCATGGTAAAGTAAATATTTTACTAAAACTTCCGTAACCGAAGAGCTGTTTTTCAAGTGATTATTTTATATTTTGAAAAACGATTGCTGTCTTTAACAGCCATGTTTAAAATTGTAATCTTCCTTTCTGTTGGTTGGTCATAATGTCACACACTTCTTTGGCTTCTGATGTCAGATTAAGTTCACTGCTACATTTGGAACATTTTCTTGGAGGAACAATACACTCATCATCAGAAACTCGAGATCGTTGAATTTTCTCACGCATTTCAGATACTGCACACTCAGAATGATGTAATGCATTGGATATGGCACTCTGCATCTGAACTGTGTTATGGAAAATATCAATGTGTTTCATGATACCGTATCATAAAATAATAAATTAGGAGGAACAAAAAGTGTGGACTGTGAAGTAAATTTCTTAAGGCAAATGTTTCTCTTATTGTAACACCATCCCAGGAATCCTCTTCTTCAGTCTTTTCAAAACGTTCCAATAAGTACAATTTGTTTTATTTGACCGTATTTACAATGCGGGGCTGGGAGTTCAATTTAGTTGAAGAGACGAAATGAATTCTCTTATTGCAGAGTTTCTGTAATAAATCACTTCGCTTGGGAGATGAAGAAAAAAGAGTTATAAAACCAGCAATATTTGTGAAGAACGATCTTATCGACTTTATGCTTTTACTGCAAGCATTCTGAAGAACCAAGTTCATTTGGCGTGCATAGCAGTGAACGTACTTGGCGAGTGGGAAATTGCTCTGCATCAGTGTTGCACACCACTGTGACTGCCGCTCATTACTGGGGCGCCATCTTATGCCTGAGCAATGAGTTCTTCTTGAACACCGAAAGGTACCAGACGTCTTTTTGAAATCTCACTAAGTCCATATGCTTTCCAAGGAAAGAAATCTTTCCTTCCCTTTAATATACCGCAGTATCATGACAAATTGACATTTGCACGTAATACCTGTTGTTTCGTCAGCCTGCACAGAAACGAAAGTGGCATCGTTAATCTCTTTAATCAGTTCTTCGATTTAAACTTGATACATACAGTCCAGAAGCTCATTTTGTATTATGTGTGACACATGGAATTACTAGAACTGCTTAAGTGATCATTTAATACACAGTCAAGGTTTTACAAAATAGATAACAAGTGTAAGAAATTTTCACAGCTTGCTGACTCTTGTTTCTCATTATGAGCTCTTAGTGCTAATTCATGAGTTCCACCAAACAATAAGAACTCTAATATTCTGTTTAATATGTGTCTGTTCTTCGTACCAAATTTATTATGTTTACGAATTGACATCTTATACGCCGACTCAATCTGAGCAGCAATGTTAATTGTGCCAAACATTTTATATTTACAAGCATTTTCTATATGAAGTCCACTTTCCTTGTGTTTCTTAATTCGTTGCAGCCGACTGTTGTCCACAATCCTTCAACACCAAACAACACAGTAGAAACAAAACAATTTTTGTTTCTCTTTACTCAGTTGGCCGAGACGTTTTGCAGAACCATGTATAGCAGAAAGTTTTCTTTTCCTTTCCGTCAAGTTGAGACAACAAGAAATCTTTTGGTTGATGAGCGCCTAACCGCTTGATTTCTAGCTTCTCTTCCATAAGAAATGAAAGGACGTTCTGAAGAGTCTACTTTATTCATTTTATACTTAGTTTAGGAACAATCAAACTGCTCCAGAATACGTTTTGACGTAGGTGCTAAGGGCCCAGGATCACCAGCCACAAACTGCAAACCTGCTGACAGGTGGACGAGGGGTGGGGAGTGGGAGCGCGACAGGTACAGCCCGCTTCACCCGGGTCAGCTTTTCTGGGCCCCAAGCAGCACTAGGCGAGAGACGAGGAGGGGAAAGGAAAACATCTCTGTGACGTCACTGCAGCTGCAGGGAGAATTAAGGGTCAGGCTGCGCTGACCTCACCTGACGGCATGGCAGCGTAATGAAGAGAGGGGGTCCACTAGGCGCATGCCAGTGGGCCCTCAGCTATGTTGCAGAGAGAGGCAAATGAAACCATTTGATGACGTCATTGTAAATTACGTTAGGATGTCAAGTGCATCGTGTCACACTCCAACTGTTTGATATAATACTGCAAAAGTATATCACAAATTTTTTGGTGGGGCCAGGCCCCTGTGGCCCTTTAGAACGAGCCGCCTCTGACTGTGAATATGCTTACCAACATTTTGTATTCCTAATTTCGTGGTGTCTATGGGAAGGTGGTTAGAATCTCTGTAGATGCCGTAACACTAAAAAAGGAAAGCAGCGAACTGGGCACTCTGGCATTTGTTTCTGCCAAAACATTGGGCATAGTGTGTGTGTGTATAGGAGATCTAGTCGTAAGTAATGTAAGTAAATACTCCAAAGTGACTGTCAATTTAGTTGCTTTACAGGTTTCTAACCGAGATGTCTTTGTTTTGGTCACAAAAGCATGGCCTCTCTGGCTTCAGCCAATGACTGTTCTCAGCATAGGTAGTGCCACCTCTCTTTATTCTTACCTCCTTGGTCTATGGTTATAGTGTGTATCTCTGGTCTCTGAGGTATTGTCACAGACAAACGTATACTGTCACGACCATGGAGGTAAAAGGAGGGGAGATGACATGACGTCACAGTCCTCAAGCCGCTCGAAGCCGAGGTCCGCCATTAGCCTGTGGTCAAAACATTGATTTGTGCCTGTGCTACTGTTGTTGTTTCTGGACGGTTTATACCTAATAATGCCAAATTGTGTCGTTTATGGTTGTACTAACCGTTGGGATAGTACTTCGATGTTAAGAGGAATCACGTTCCACACGTAAGTTGCCCTGTTATGGTAATAATATCGTTATTTTCGAGAAGTTTGTGGCGTTGTTTACTATTCTTGTAGCGTATGTTTCTTATGATTTATTTCAGATTTCCTATCAGCGAAAGCCGTAGAGCTCTGTGGATACATGATCTAAGAAGGAAAGACTGGCAACCAAACAAATGGAGCAGAATATGTTCCCTGCATTTTACAGAAGAAGATCTCGATCGAACATCAGTATCTACTGTTCGCATCAGCGAAAATGCTGTACCATCTGTTTTTCCAGCGTTTCCACCTCACTTACAGAAGGTAGGCAATGAATGTGTGAAGTCGATGTTTTCACTTTCATATCATGTATGGTAAAACTATAAATTAACACTAGGCCTATAGAAAGTAATATTGTAACTTTAGTGGCTGTTTCGTCCATTTTTATTGTGTGATTACGGTGGAGTGAATTCATCTAACTATTTTCTGGTATTTAGTGGCATATATTTCAGTCCCCCGCCCCTTTATTTCGAGGAAAGTTCATTTGCAATAAAGCTCTAACTTGAAACTTCATTTGTTTATACACACACACACACACACACACTCTCTCTCTCTCTCTCTCTCTCTCTCTCTCTCTCTCTCTCTCTCTCTCTCTCTCTCTCTCTCTCTCTCTCTGTGTGTGTGTGTGTGTGTAATGCTGCAGTCACAATAAATTGCATTCCCATCAATTGTTAGCAGAAGCTAGTATACTGGGGTAAAAATATGCTTAATTGTGCAAAGAGCTGTAAGGAATGAAGTTTAAAATAAACGAACACACACACTATTTGAAGACACGAAATGAATCAAAATCTGAACCAGATTAGTACCTTCTTAGTACACCGAATACGTTGCCCTCCCCCCTTATGTAGGCCTACTGTAAATATTGAGAAATCCAGTCAGAATATTAGAGTATGACTGACTGAATAATAATAAATTGTAGGCTGTAATGTGTAATGAAACTGTTTTTTTGTGTTTTGTAGAAAGAAGTGAAGAGACGTCCACCATCGCATAGGAAGCAGACTTCCGAATGTGTGACAAGTGGACCACCAAATGAAGTTCCAGCCAGTGGGTCCCAACATGTAGCTGCCAGTGGATCCCAAGATGCAGCTGCTTCAATTCCTACTACTTGTGAAGAATCACAAGTAGTAAAAAGCCTGAAGAGGAATGTGAGTGAACTGTTGACAAGGAATGAAGTCTACAGAAAGAAAGTTAAAATTCTGCAACAGTCAAAGCGCCGTTTAGCAAAAAAAGTGGCTTCTTTACGTACAATAATTGACGAACTTAGGAAGAAACACTTGCTAGATGAAGATGCTTTAGGTGTGCTTTCTAATATACCTGGGGTACACAAGGACTTGCTGCAACGCCAGGCAGCAAAGGCTAATTGCCACAGTGTGGCTAGAACCTACAGCCCCGGGATACGTTCTTTTGCTCTTACTTTACATTTTTACTACATATAAGTATGTCAGACATTGTTTTAGTACCTGTCTACCACACCCTAGAACTTTATCTAGGTGGTACCAGTGTGTAGACGGACTGCCAGGATTTACCTCTGAGGCTTTTGCAATTATTAGAGCAAAAGCTTCAAGTCATGCCCAAGGACAGAAGATTCTCTGCAGTTTGGTAATTGATGAGGTTGCAATCAGGCAACACATAGAATTTGATGGTGTTAAGTATTATGGCTATGTGGATATGGGGTCCTCTGTTGCTACAGATGATTTACCCATAGCTAAAGAGGCCTTTGTTTTAATGCTAGTAGCTATTAATGGCTCATGGAAGCTACCAGTGGGCTATTTTCTGACTTGTGGAATAACTGGGGAGCAGAAAGCTCACTTAGTAACACAGTGCATCAGTCTTGCCAATGCCAGTGGTGTCAGAGTAGTCTCTCTCTCTTGCGATGGCTGTGCCTCCAATTTGTCCATGGCGAAATGCTTGGGGTGCAACTTTGACGTTAACAACCTAAAGACTACTTTTATTATTCAAGATGACAATTTTGAAGTTGCGTTTCTATTGGATCCACCCCACATGCTGAAGCTTGTAAGAAATGCTTTGGGAGAGAAAAAGCATTTTTGCGATGGGGAAGGTAAGATAATTTCCTGGTATCTATTTGATCTGTTACACAAGTTGCAAGTAAAAGAAGGTCTACACATTGGCAATTCTATTACTAGCAGCCACATTAATTTTCTTAACAACAAAATGAAGGTTAAGTTAGCTGCTCAGCAATTTTGTGGCAGATGCAATGCAGTACTGTTGCGATGTTAAGATACCAGGATTTGAAGATGCTTCTGCAACAATTAAATTTATCAGGGTATTCAACTGTCTGTTTGACATATTGAATTCCAGAAGCCTTCTTCAAAATAAATGGAAACAGCCTTTGAATAACAAAAATTTTAAAGATGTAGAAGGATTTTTATTGGAGGCACAGGCATACATTAAAACACTTAATGTGTCTCAGCTATATCATGGAACAAGAGTTGTGGACAGTAACAGGAAAACAGGATTCATTGGCTTCCTTGTTTGTATTCATAGTGGGTTACACCTGTTTACAAAGCTTGTTCAGCCACAGTCGTCTGCACCTTTACTAAAGTTCCTTCCTGTTTACAAGTGCTCCCAAGACCATTTGGAGATGTTTTTCAGTGCTATCCGTAGTCATGGTGGTTGGAATAATAATCCAACTGCTCGTCAATTTATATCCTCTTACAAGAGACTCCTGATTCACAATGAAATCCGAGAATCAGAGAGAGGTAATTGTATACCCCTAGAAGATATAGCAATTTTAACATACAATGGTCAGAGCATAGAGCAGCAAATAAATGTTACCACAGAACGTTGGCAATTAGTGGAAAATGAAAGCCTATTGGTAAACCATGACCATGATTATATTGAATCTGAAATGATTCTCTCCGAAGTGGCAACTCATATTGTTGTGTACATAGCAGGATTTGTGGTTAGTCACTTGGAGAGAACATTAAGATGTGAATCTTGTTTATCTGCGTTGAGAGGGCAGGGGAGTCATAGTGCATATCTGCTGATACACAGGAAGAGTAGAGGTGGTTTAATTTCACCATCAGACGATGTGATAGATATCTGCTTGTGTGCCGAAAAGGTATTTAGGAGGTATAGTGCTGGGAATAGGAAGGTACCTGAGAGAGATCTCAGTTGTAAATGTGTATCGGAGGTACTTGGCACTTTCCTGTTTAAGCCTGTGTTTGAGGGATTGTCTGAGCACATGAAGGATCAGCATCCAGTGGATAACCACTTGGTACTGCTGATCAAAGCTATTGCAAAACGATATCTCCTAACACGGCAGAAACATGCTGCAAAATGTGCAACAGATGCAATTCATGAAAAAAAAATGAGAACAGCCTATACAAAACTAATACTTTTTAAAGGTCAGTGAATTGTGAACTATTGTATTATGTCTTTCCTATTTTGCTTTTTATTCCATTTTCATTTGAGGGTACATATGTATATATGCTTTTGTGTTTAGTTTAGTGATGAACAATTGTAAACTATTGTATTATATGTCTCTTTCCTCCATTTTCATTTGAGGGTATATGTATATGCTTTTGTGTTTAGTTTAGAGATGAACAGAATTACCCTTGTGTATCATTATACTTGATTTGTGTATCATGCTTTATAGGCCTACGGGGGAACTCACCATGTAAAAAAATGAGTAACGCATCAAGCTTGGTACCTCTATGGTGATGTGGAAATCCAAGTATTGTCAATAAAGAAAATAATTCAATGTGTGTGCTTGTTTCTTTTTATTCCTTTATCCTGTTACATATATTAATTGGGCTCAACTGAAGACGGGGATACCGCCCGTCGGCTTTGACCCTTGGCATTGCGTGTTGTCGTGTGCTTGCACGTTTGTAGGTTGCTGAGTTAGACGATAGTTTGTTTATAAGCAAAACAGAGATTATGATTTTGAGTTTAAAAAGTTATCTGTAGTTTCACTCGGATAGTGAGGTATAAGTTAAGAGATGTGAGTGCCAAGGGTGTGGATTTTTTTGGCTGATACCTAGGATCGATGATTGTTTATGATGGCATTGGTCAGAGCTTATGGGTGCTATCCTGGTCTTCAGTTATGTCTTCAATTGAAATGTCCGTGTGATTATTTAATAACTGGACTATGTGCCTAGCCAAACCTAATAATTCTGTTACTTGTCACAGGTAAAGTATTAATATTCAACAAAGCCCTCCAGTATGGATATTTAATTATTGATTCTGCCCCCCCCCCCCCAAAAAAAAAAAAGGTCAATGGTGGACATAAGTGAAAGTTGCTTAATCAAGTTCAACTTGAAATCTAGAAAATTAAAATACTATGTTTTTAATGCTAATAACTTTGGAATTGGCACTGTGATGTTTTGGCTGCACAGTAAAGAAATTTGTTTTCCTGAATTACATTTCTTTATCTTGCACAAAAATACTGTTACTTTACTCACCTGCTTAACATGTAAGATTTCAAGGAATCCTTATGGGTAAGCTACAGTGAAACTGACAGGCATACATTGTAATACTGCTATATTTTTTACTCAAAGGTGTTTTACTGACAAAGTATATAAAACAAAATAGTGCCCTGTTTTATTCCTTACTGATGAAGTTTGGAGTTATGTTTCAGTTATTATAAGAGGTAAGCAATAGCACATTTTGTGTTAATAAACAAACAGTTCAACTGGAGTGTGTAACAAACTGTGCTTTTTGTAAACATACATTCTCATTGGACTTTATCCAGTACTAATGCAAATAATAAAGTGTGGTAAGTTAAAACAAGCAGTGTGTCCACTCTGTTTCCATGACATTTTCGAGACTATTGTACAAAAGAAGTCCTTGTAGTCTCACATATTTTGCAAGTAGAAGTTTTCAGATTGGATGTTTATAGAACACTTTAATTTAGTAAATGGTGATTATAAGCAGTGCTCACTTTACACAAGTTGGTATAGCTGAAATTTGTATACATGTACATGGTATTGAAACTGCTACTTCATGTTTACTGAAATGTCTACTAAACAAGTTTGCTATTTCATTTGCATATTGAGCTATTTAATAATCACATCCAACCCGCTATCGCATTAATGATATTTCAACTGCAGTCTCAATTAGGAAATATACCTGATATGAAATCAAATAAGGAAAAGTCCAGGTTGGAATTCAACAATATAATAACACCACAAAGACATATGATTAAGGCATTGTCCTATATGTTTATATTCGTTGATAGTGTTTGTTTTCCAAGTTGGTATATCTACATAGTACATTTTGTGAGACTCGGATATGACGTCACTGCTCAAAGCCGACGGGTTGTATTATGGTCCTCAATTATGCTCACTTCCTCAATAATTCTATTAGTAACACACTTCACATGGAAGGCTTCAAAAAAATGCAAGAGGGTAATCCACAGTAAGACTTAAACATTGACATAAAATGTATGAACACAGCTCTACAATCTGTACTTTGCTTTTTACCTGGCCGAAGAACACAAAGCATTATAGTACAACCTTTGTTCTTTTTATTTTATGCTTCACTTCTATGCCTTTAACCCACATATGTTTGCAGTACTTAACTTATTTCAATGTGTAAGCAATAAGTACCAGTAGTGTAAGGAATTTTGGGTGCTGCATTTTAAGTTTACTATGCAATTACAATGTTCAAATTACCTTTTTTTTTGGAAAGGCCAGGTGAACTAGCTGGTCAACAGGTGGTATAAGATATTTTAGTGTTCATGGTCACTCTTTCCCGACAACTCGCATAAGATTGAAGGAACAGCACATGGAAATGTTATCCATTTCAACAGCGTTTTAGAACATAAGTTTGCATCGTAGGCAGGGCCATATATTTTTTTTTTTTTTTTTTTTTTTTTTTTTTTTTGTGTGGGGTCAGAAAATAAAAACTACATTATGAAATTTATTCTAACTTGTAAACATTACAACATAATTTTGAGAATGGGGGGATTGATTCTCTTGGCAACAGCCTTAGTAATAGGCATATACTTTTGATGGTGTTTTTATTAATATAGGCATTACAAAATCTGCACCAAATATGATTACACTATAGAACTTTCTTTGTAGATTTTGCATCTAAAATTCTTAGCTCTAGCAATAATGTTTTGAGTAAATATATTGGCAGTTTCGGTGCAATGTGTAAGATAGTACAAATTGGAAACATGCACTCTTTAGAATTTAGGCTCTATCCAGTACTTATATAAATAATAAAAAGTGGTAGGTTACAGTAAGCAAAGAATCCACAGTTTTCCATTATTCTTTAGAGTTGACACAGAGATTTAAGATCTTATTGCAGGTTGAAATTTTCTGACTACGTTTACTGATCATCCTGTTGGTGATTTTAATACGCTTTCTTTTATACAACTAGGGCATATTTGTTTTTAACAGTTCGTTATTTTAGTTCCACGTGGCAATTATAGGCCTATTTATTGAACTGAACACCAAAGGACAGTTCTCTGGCATGTATTCTTATTGTGCTATTAATAATCACACTCGGGTCAATACAACACAATCATCATTTTGTAGACGCTTAAGCTACAATCGTACTGAAAATCTGATTAACTGTACTTATAAGACGATGTCAATGTGTTACCGTTCTGAGGAGATTGACGGAAAGCAAGAAATAGGTTTTTATTTATCAGTGTAAGAATTAAAATGGTGTAATAGTGAAAATGCAACGAGCAACAAACTTTGTCCAGTAAGTAAACAAACATTACGTACTTTCTGCTTCACAGTTTCAAACATACATCAACACAAACGCCGAAAAATGTGACCTAGCGTGGGTTAAGAAAAAGATTATCACTTTGTACACAACCCTTGCTTTTATTCTAAGTTCGAAAATACATCAAACGCTTACAACGATCAAACCAAAGGATTGTGTTTCTGGGTCAAAGACGGATTTCCAAACAAATAACCGCCTGGAAAACGCTTTTCTAACATTGTATCATGAACGTAAACACTGTAACATTTAACATCATCTGAAATTATTGCACGGACACGACGTGGCACGTAAAGAAAAGCTGTTCTAACTATGGCCACAACACTGTTTTGACCACAGCAACATGGCGCCCGACCACGCCCACCGGCTTCAAGCAGATATACAGCAGACGGCCATAGTGTCATCTCCCCTCCTTTTACCTCCATGGTCACGACACTCACTACTGTGAAAGTTGTTGCATACTGACAGTTGCAACGACACTAGCGCTCCTGGCTAGTTTTACGTAATTAACAAAATAGTTGGAATAATGTTTGCATTACAAGCATTAGTAAAATATCAAGACACGTATATAATTCAGAAATTAACTGATTCAGTGGTATAAAAAAAACTTCATCATGGCAAAATACTTACGAATACGTCTATATTTCAAGTTTATTCCGCAGAATGTAAGTAGAATATAAACATGAGAGACTACGGTTTTGTATTCCATTCCGAATTTTTCATCATCTTTGCTTAAGAAAGAGTGTGTTTCTTTGGTTTCTGAGATATTGTATGTTTGGAATATTGCACTCCCTTTGATTGTGAAAGCTAACATCTCTGAAATTAGCCATTGCCAAGCCTAATTAGATCGATGAAATCTTTCAAAAAATTTTTGTGTTTGAAATATGTGTGTTCATTGACAATTTCGTTATGTAATGCATCCATGTGTATATATATTTCTAATTCTTTGAGAATGTACATGTCTGTGTCTTTGGGAATTTGGCATAATATTTTTAAAGCTCTGTTCATTGTGGGGGATCGAATTTCAGTTTTCAAATGCTGGTAGGAAGTATATGGATTTCCTTCTGTTTTTCCTCTATGCTCTCTGAACCTTGTTCTAAAATTTTGTCATGTTTGACCTATATCAAGTATGTTGTAGTTTTCACATGTGATTTTGTAAATTCATGACCAGTTAAAGTTCGTTGTGCGTTCTGTGGTTTTCTGAAGTTTTATTTGTAAGTTATTGTTTGTATGGAATGCAAATTTCATTTGTGTTTGTTTGAAGATTGTATTTATTTTGTTTGATATATTACCTATGAAGGTTGTAGGAATGTAGTAGTTCTTCTTTTTCAAATTTATTTATTTATGTCTAGAAACATTACTTTTAGTTCCTTTGGATTTGTCATAAGTTTAATTGATTCTGTAAGGATTGAAAACGTTTTTGTAAGCTATATATTTTGAAATTAGGATTTATTTTTCAATACTTTCTTTTTTCAGGGGAAGATAGATTTTACTATTTATCTTCGAAGAAATTTATTGACCCATCCATTTGCAATGTAATTTTTGTATATAACTTATTAAATGAGCAGTATATCTAATTAATTTCACTATCAGTTCCTTGTTTCATCATCAATATGTCTTCAACATCACAGAAAAATATATTATTTTATTGGACTAAATGGTGAAGAATTTTATTTCTAATTGGTTTAAAAATATATCTGCTAAAATTCCCACTGTTGGAGGCATCATTGCTACACCCTCAGCTTGGTTTTATTTTTTTCCATTAAATTGGAAATTATTTTTGGCTAACATTCTTATGTTTCTGCAACAGATTTTTTTTTTTTTTTTTTTACATGAGAAAGTTTTCTTCTATCATTTGTATGGTTTCTTTTTTTGGGTATCTTTGTAAATAGGTTTATTATGTTGAAAGATGCAAATTTACTATTTGGTGGAATACTGACATTTTTTAATGTTCTTCCAATAATACTTGAATTTTTTATTGTGTATAAGTTATTAAGTAGTCTGTTCATTTTTTGTTATGAGATATGCTGGGCTATTATACAGCTGACAAGAGGTCATATAGTGATATTTTGTTTATGTCCTTTGAGTTGGGCTCAAATTATTGGTGTTTTATGGTTCATAAAATTAGAGATTTCTTTTCATATTCAGGTATTATTTCAAGATTGTTGATACATTTTTTATCTGAGCAACAAATTTGGCAGTATGATTACATGGTATTTCAATTATATTATTATCATCTTTCACAATGAAATATAATGCACAATTCTGAACATACAAAATCTCAGAAACCAGTGAAACACAGTATTTGATAAGCAGAGATAATGCAAAATTCCAAATAGAATACAATACCTTAGAGATTAGAGAGACACACTATTTTATACTCATAGCAGATAGCACAAAATTCGAAAATAAATATTTCAAGGCCATACATACTAAGTAGATAGTAACGAAGACACAAAGAAATTCAAAATGTAATATCTTTGTAAACGAATAGCATCACATGAGCTGTCAAACAGAAACGTTTTTTAACTATAAATAATGACTTTCTGATAAATGAATCTGCTTAATATCATATAGAGGTGTTGTTGTTGTGGTCCTCAGTCTGGAGATTGGTTTGATGCAGCTTTCCACCCTACTCTATCCTGAGCAAGCCTCTTCATCTCATCATAAGACTTGCATTTGAGCCGGCCGCGGTGGCCGAGGGGACTACGGTGCGCCATTCACGGTCTCTACGGCTACTACGGTCGGGGGTTCGAAGCCCCCACTCGGGCATGGATATTTGTGCCGTCCTTAGCCATTTCATAAGTAGTTTGTAAGTTTAGGGACTGATGACCCCGTAATTAAGTCCCATAAGCTATTCAAACATTTCAACATTTGAATCTGCGTATTGCATTCATCTCTTGGTGTCCCTCTATGATTTTTACCCCACACACTTCTCTCTATTCCTAAATTTGCGATTTCTTGATGTCTAAAAATGTGTCCTACCAAACGATCCCTCCTTTTAGTCAAGGTTTACCAGAAATTCCTTTCCTGCCCAATTCTGTTCGGTACCTCTTCATTAGTTACACTATCAACCCACCTAATTTTCAGCATTCTTCTGTAACACCTCATTTCAAAAGCCTTTATCCTCTTCCTGTCCTCACTGTTTATTGTCCATGTTTCGCTCCCATACAAGGCCACACTCCACACAAATGCATTCAGAAAGGACTTCCTTATACTTAAATTTATATTCTATGTTAACAAATTTCTCTTTTTCAAAAACGCCTTTCTCCCCATCGCCATTCTGCATTTTATATCCTCTGTACTGCGACCATCATGTGTTATTTTACTGCCCAAGTAAAAAATCTCATCTACCACCTTTATTGTTTCGTTACCTAATCTAACTCATCACCAACTTTCTTAGACTGCACTCCATTACCCTAGTTTCACTCTTGTTAATTTTCATTTTATACGCACCTTCAAGACACTGTCCAATCATTTCAATTGCTCCTCCAGGTCCTTTGCTGTCTCTGAAATAATTACGATGTCATCAGCGAAACGTAAAGTTTTTATTTCTACACCCTGAACCAAAATTCCTTCTCCAAATTTCTTCTTGCTTTTCAATGTACAAATTGTTAGCATTGGAGAAAGGCTACAACCCTGTCTTCGACCCTTCCCAACCTCTGCATCCCTTTCATGCCCTTCAACTCTGATAACCGCTGATTTCAGAATTTGAAAGAGCGTATTCCAATCAACATTGTCAAAAGCTTTCTCCACATCTACAAAAGCTACAAATATAGCATTCCTTTCCTTAATCTATCTCCTAAGATAAGCCGTAAAGTGAGTATGCTTCCCAAGTTCCTATATTTCTGTTGAATCCAAACTGATCTGACCTGTCAGCTTCTACCAGCGTTTCCATCCTTCCGTAAATAATTCGTGTTAAAAGTTTGCAACCATGACATATTTAACTGATGGTTCTGTAATTTTCACACCTGTCTGCACCTGCTTTCTTTGGAATGGGGATTATTACATTTTTCTTAAAGTCCGAGGGTATGTCATCTGTCTCTTACATCTTACATAGAAGGTGAAATAGTTTAGACATGGCTTGTTCTCCCAGAGACTTTAGTTGTTCTGAGGGAATTCCATCTACTCCACGGGCCTTGTTTCGACTTAGGTTTTTCAGGGCTCTGTCAAATTTTTCTCTCACTATAGTATCTCCTAAGCCAACTTCGT
Source organism: Locusta migratoria (assembly GCA_026315105.1). Classification (NCBI taxonomy): domain Eukaryota; kingdom Metazoa; phylum Arthropoda; class Insecta; order Orthoptera; family Acrididae; genus Locusta; species Locusta migratoria. The sequence continues at coordinate 282,581,054 of CM048745.1, read as the reverse complement.
CTATTTTCTCGTCCCTTATTACATTATTGTCTGTAAGTTCATTTCCTTTGTAGAGCACCTCTATATACTCTTTCCACCTTTCAGCTTTCCCTTCTTTGCTGAGAACTGGTTTTCCATCTGAGTTCTTTATATTCATACAGCTCCTTTTCTTATCTCCAAATGTCTCTTTTATGTTCCTGTTGGAGGTATCTATATTTCCTCTATTTATACATTCTTCTACTGACTTGCATTTGCCTTCTAGCCACTCCTGCATAGCTATTTTACACTTCCTGTCAATCTCATTTCTTAGTCAGCTGTACTCCATTTTGCCTGTTTCATTTACTGCATTTTTATATTTTCTCCTTTCATCAATTAAATTTAGTATCTCCTATGATATTTTTGTACGACTTGCCTTTCCACCTATTTTGTCCTCTGCTGCCTTCACTATTTCATTTCTCAATACTACCCATACTTCTTCAATTTTTTTATTTCCCCTCATTTCTGCCAATTTTTGCCTAAAGCTCCCACTGAAACTCTCAAGAACTTCAGGTTCCCTCAATTTATCCATGTCCCATCTCCTTATTTTCTTACCTTTCTGCAGTTTTTTCTGTTTCAGTCTACAGTTCATGACCAATAAGTTATGGTCAGAGTCTATATCTGCCCCTGGATATGTCTTACAGTTTAAAACCTGGTTCCGGAATCTATGTCTTAACATTAGAAAAAACTATCTGGTACCTTCCGTGTCTCCTGGTCTCTTCCACGTATACAACCTTCTTTTGTGGGTCTTAAACCAGGTGTTTGTTATAACTAAATTATATTTCATGTAAAATTTTTCCGGTGGCTTCCTCTTTCATTTCTTATGCCCAGACCATATTCACCTACTATCTCCCCCTCCCTTTCATTTCGTACTACTGAACTCCAGTCTCCCATAACAGTTCACTTTCCCTCTCCCTTAAATGTCTAACAATTTTCTTTACATACTCATACATTTCTTCAATCTCCTCACTATCGGCAGAGCTAGTTGGCATGTAAACCTGTACTACTGTGGTCAGTGTTGGCTTCGTGTCTATCTTGACTACGATAATGCGATCACTGTGCTGCTCATAGTAGTTTACCCATGTCCCTATTTTCTTACTCATTACCAGACCTATTCCTGTAATACCTCCAACTGATTTTGTATTTATAATCCTGTCCTCTCCTGACCAGAAATCCTGTTCCTCTTTCCACTGAACTTCACTAATCCCCACTATATCTTACTTCAACCTATCCATTTCTCTTTTTAAATTTTCTAACTTCCCTACCCGATTAAGGGATCTGACATTCCACTCTCCGAACTGTAGAATGCCAATGTCGTTTTTCCTGATGATCACATCCTCCTGAGTAGTCCCTACCCAGAGATACGATTGGGGGAGTATTTTACCTCCGGAATATTTTACCCGAGAGGATGACATCATCATATTTTCATACAGTAGAGCTGCATGTCCTTGTGAAAAATAACGGCTGTAGTTTCCCTTTGTTTTCAGCCGTTCGCAGTAGCTGTGTGGTAAAGCCACATTAGCTGATGTTACAAGGCCAGCTCAGTCAATCATCCAGACTGTTGCCCCTGTAACTACTGAAAAGGCTGCTGCCCCTCTTCAGGAACCACACTTTTGTCTGGCCTCTTCATAGATACCCCTCTGCTATGGTTGCACATACAGTACGGCTATTTGTATCATTGAGGCATGCAAACCACCCCACCTTGTCCTGTTATGTGGTTCATAGGGGTGGTCATATAGAGGTACAGATGCTATATGTAACAGCAAAAGATATAAGTAATACTTTTAAAATTATCGTAATGTCCTATACTTCGTTTCCAAAATTTTTTGTGAAAAAACGTATTTACAATTCTGCAGACCATCTGACAATTCATGCAGTGTGTAAGAAAACTACTTAGCAGCATTCAAAGTTAAAATAATTCCTTAAAATTTTGTATTACAAAATATTCAGTGTTGCATGCCATATAATGAAAAAAACTTTTGACAATGTTGACTGGAATACAATCTTTAAAATACTAAGGTTAGCATCGGTAAATATAGGAAAAGGCAGGTTATTTAGAACTTGCACAAAAAGCAGAGAGCAGGTATAAGATTCGAAGGGCATAAAAGGTAAGCACTGGTGGGGAAGGGAGTAAGACAGGGTTGTCGCTTTTCTTCAATATTATTCAATTAGTACATTGAGTAAGCTGTGGAGGAAAGCAAAGAGAAATTTGAAGAAGGAATTGAAGTTCAGGGTGAAGTAATAAAAACGTTGCGTTTTGCTGATGACATTGTAATTCTGTTGGAGAGAGCAAAAGACATGGAACAGCAATTGAACTAATAGAGTGTTGATAGGAGTGTATAAGATGAATATTAACAAAAGCAAAACAAGGGTAATGGAATTCTGTCTACGAAAATAAGCTGATGCTGAAGGAACTAGATTAACTAACAAAATAATAAAGGTTGTAGATAAGTTTAGTTATTTGGCCATTAAAATAACATATGAGAGTCGCAGTAGAGACGATATAAAATGCAGAATGGCAATGGGAATAAAAGCGTTTTTGAAAACGAGAAATTTCTTAACATAGAATATTAATTGAAGCATAAGGAAGTCTGTTCTTAAGGCATTTGTGTGGAGTGTTGCGTTGTACAGAAGTGAAACATGGAAGATAAATAGTTCAGACAGGAAGAGGATATAGGTTTCTGAAAAGTAGTGCTACAGAAAAATTCTGAAGATGTGGTGGGTAGATTATGTAACTTATGAGGAGGTACTGAGCTGAATAGCAGAAAAATTTCTGTCATACCTTGTCTAAAAGAAGGGATCGGTTGGTAGGACACATTCTTAGACATCAATAAATCGTGAACTTAGCATTGGATGGAAGTGTCCGGAGGAAAAATCGGAGAGTGAGACAAAGAGTTTAATACAGTAAACAGCTTCAAGTGGATGGGTTGGTGTTCGTGTGAGGAGATGGAGGCTTGCTCAGGATAGAGTAAGGTGGAGATCTGCATTAAACCAGTCCCCAGACTGAAGACCAACCAACAAAAGTCTCCTAACTCTCGTATTGCAATTAAAAATTTGTTAAGGCATTTTTGCAGTTCTTGTGTGTACCTCACAGATGAATTTATTATCAAGTTGTAATCCCAGTAGTTTAATTCTGTCATTCTTTTCTATGTGCTTCATAGTCTATGCAGATGCTGGATGTTAACCTCTTACATGTTCTAAATTGCATGTAGTGAGTCTTTTCAATGCCCATGACTTGGCTTTAAACCATTTATTAATATCTATGAAAATATCATTAGCAGACCGTTCCAGGTTGTAGACATGGTATTCATTGCAATACTTACATCATCTGCAAACAAAACGAACTCTGCCTCTGGTATGACTTCGGCCATTTTTCAGTATTATCTGTGACACCATACAATTCTAATTCACTTAAAAGGATGTTGAGGTTCACACAGTCAAATGCCTTTGACATATCACAGAAAATACCTGCTTCTAGTAATTTATAATCTAATGAATTAAGTACATTCTGACTGTAAGTGTAAACAGCCTTCTCCATATTGGGACCCTTGTTCTGGACAATATGTTACTTGTTGTCAGAAGGTTAAGAATTTTCTAGAATTTTCGAGAATACTGGCAAAAGTGAAGGACCTCAGTCTATAGTTTAATGGTATCTCTCTAGCCCTTATCTTGAATAGAGGTATAATATCGACATATTTTAGCCAATCAGGAAATTTCCCAGTTATGACAGACGTGTTACTGTAATTACTTAAACTTGGGCTAAGATCACAAGAACATGCCTTAATTAATTTTACAACTTCGATTGGTAACTACAGAAAATAGAAAGTACATCACATAATCAAGTTGCTATCTACATAGTGCAGAATGCTGGAAATAAGCAAAATAATTCATTAACAATTCATTGTTATATAAATTGACAAAGTATGCTGTTACCAATTATCAAGATTCTTTCTTCCAAATTATACTGAAATTGTACCATTCAGAGAAGGATGATTGCAGTAAAGTTTTATAACTGGGTATTAAAATTAGTTTGAAAGTGCAAAAATTATTTTAGACACAGATTAGATAAAACTAAAAGAATCTTTTTACTTTGCTTTCTTTAATTCCACAATGCCATACTGTGTCATTTAAATGTAGAACTCAGAGTCTAAATATGAATTTCATGAATTAATCTTGATATGAGTTTAAGACTGTGTAGAAGAAACCAGTTCAAAGAAGTTCTGTTTTCGAATTCATAACAGTTAATACTGTGGATTAGAAATAATATATATCCTTTTTTCAGCTAACAACAAAGTTCATGAGATTTCTATTAGCAACGATAAAAATTATGCTTGTACAAATAGAACTGAAATTGTCAGAAACACATTTTGCGAATAATTTTTCAGTAATTGTAACACATTAAGTAATCAGTAGGCCTAAACTGCAAGAAGGACTGGAAGGTGATTTATGACTAATTTTAGATTGAGGAATTTCTCTGGGAAATAAACACTTACAATATGGTAAAATCTTTTAAGGTTGTTACTACATAATAACAGTTAATGTAAAGGGAATTGCCAAGCTCTCAATTTTCTTATTTTATTTATTCAAGACGACTGGTTTCAACACTCAGTGGTGTCATCTGGTCTGTGGGGAGCATGTACAAAATGTGTTGTTACATTTAATAATTACAAATTAAGTAGAAATTGTGTAGCATATAAAACAAATAAAATGGTAATATCAAATTTCTGAAAATCGGTTACATACCTTCTACAATTGACAGTTAACTGCTTATTAAAGAGTGTTACATATAATTTTGAAGGTTTACTGGTTAGTAGTCAGACATAAATTCTTCTGTTGGTGGACAGTTCAATATAAAATGGATGGCTGATCAAAATTGAAACAGTAAAATAGACAGTGAAAAGAACCAACATAGTGCAGATTTCTGGGCAGGGAACCTCCATACAACTGATTGGCGGTGTTGCAAATACTGAAAGGGCTTCTATCTATGCCACTAGAACGCACTACTATAAGTGAAATTGTTTCTATTGATATCTATCGTTTTGTAACAATCGAGTATCAGGTATAATTTTACAAGATTGTCATCTTATTTGTTATCTTTTAAGTAATTAATAATTAGCCAGCAGTTAAAAATCTATTAATAAACATTCATTATTGTAAAACAACAACCACAGCTGCATTTAAATTACTTGAACGTTAGTTCGATCACATACACAGTAACATGGGTGGCTCAAAATCTAAGTTATTAGTCTAAACAACTATAATTAAACCTGGTATATAAAGTTTTTCACAACATAATTAAGTGAAAAAAATAAAACTTACTGTTCACATAGATATCTTTATATCCATTATAATATGAGTGCTTTAGGATCTAGGAGAACAATTTATCATTAATTATAGTGATTATCATCTCTGCTTCATTCCATGTGTAATTTTCCAAATGAGCATATCATAATATACCAGAAGTAAATGTGCAGACTAACATCAGATTATGCAAATGTCAAATGTGGTGCTACATACACAGCAGAATGATTAGCTTATGGTCTACATTAAGACACTAAATCATGACTTGTAACTATTATATGTAACCACACATTTAGAACATGTTTCCCATGGACTAGAAGATGACACCATTGATTGTTGAAACTAGTCATCTTGGCGTTTCTTTTTATATTAATACAATAATGTCGCTCCTTATGGTGAGTAAATAAAATAAAATAAAATAATAACAAGTTTTAAACACATAAAATTTAGTACTATGAACACTATAATCAATTATTAAAAAGTCATTTCTAGTGAAAATGTTCAGCTCTGTTATCATAGGACTTATTTCACTCATTTTAATATATATACATATTTATATGTTCCAATATTTATTTAGTGGCGGCTTGTCCAGTGAGTTCACTACTTTATTAAACATCTGGAACGATCTATTGGAGAAAAAAAATTAAAAATAATATTGCATATTTAAAATGATATTCTTCCTTTCATTCTTGTATCAGATTTTATGTGCATCATCGAAGTATTTGTATTGCATGAGAAACTTTTCAGTCATGCTGATACTGTGCATACATGCCATATCGCTGCTGATATTCATACTCTCTTCTTAACCTCGTGAGTTGGTCTATGGTCACTCCTTTGGGAGGCAGGGGCGAGGGAAAATGTCACTATGTAGCAAGATGGAGAGGACACACAATCCTATGGTACTGTGAATCTGATGGAGATGCATGAATTAACTCGAATGCAAGCAAGTAACTAGTTCCCTTCCCCCACCTTTCCCTACACACTCTCAAAGTCTCTTGACAGCAACAACCGTACGTTACTATTGTTTTTGGAGCATTCAAGATTGATCGAAAACAGGTTAGGTAAAATTTCTTATAACTAAATGACACATCAGTTGTAAAAGCGTTCAGAAGATTGCAAGATAAATAATAATAATAATGCTGCCCTGGTGGAGTGACTGAGCGATTGGAGGTGTCTTGCTGCTGAGCTTGCAGTATCTCGCCATTGGAGGTTCGAATCCTCTCTAGGACATGGGTGTGTGTGTGTGTGTGTGTGTGTGTGTTGTCCTTGGAATTAATCACTTTAAGTATTTTGTAAGCCTAGGGACTGATAACTGCAGCTGTTAAGTCCCTTAATTAAATACATTATTTTAAATAATAATGCTAGTTTTGTGACTAAAATCTCTTTTAAAAATTTCTTAAAAAGACCTACACTGCAGAAGAACTTAAAATCTTGCAGAGTGGTGCTAGTTTCGACTTTACAGTCATTTTCAAATCACAGACAAGATGGAGTGCCTGTTACATATTTTTTAAGCTTTAAGCCAGTCAATCCATAAAAATGAAATTTGTTGTCAAGAATGTGGATGTTTTTTTATCATGGAGGTGGAAAATGTTGAATAAATCCAGCACCTCAATTGGTTACTCGTATTGTGCATTATCGATTTTATATGAAGCAGTTTCATAGGCGTTAGAAGCAGAACACTTGTCAACCACTCCTCCAATGCATCGGCGAACATAGCAATGTGTATGTCACACAACTGCTCCACACGTGGACTAACATTACTCCTCTGACAGTGTCAGAGACATCATGTTCTGCCGATATAGTCACGTCCAACTAGAAAATTTTCCCTCCATCTTTGTGTAACAAATTTTGAAAAAGCAATGGCTTTTTTTGTTACATATCATATATATTTGGCTGTTTCTTCCGAGTATATCGCGTTTTAGAGGAACAGTGGTATTCATATATTTCATTGTCACAAACATTTAGTTGCTTGAGAAGAGATGGGGGACTGCAGCCTTTGCACTTGAGTGAGGTGATGTAGCTTTGTAAATGAAAATGTTTGAAAGTCTGTTGAAGTTTTACATCACTGAAGATTTGTGGAATCGTATAAATCTTATCTCACAATATGAGGGTGAAACAGTTAATAAGTTACAAACTGAGGTAGAAACACCAGTACTGCGTTTACAAGCCTGAAAATTGATTAGATTAGATTAATACTTATTCTGTACATCATATATACGACATTTCGTAATGATGTGAAATATGTCAGTCTAGTAAATGTTGTCTACACTTGACAATCAGTATTTTAAGTATGTTTTGTTACATTTTTGTTGATTTTTATTTTTTTAATTAAAAAATTTAAAGTTTTATCTAAAAATGCATCTACATTGTAGAAGGAGTTGTCATTCAGAAATTCCTTTAATTTCTTTTTAAATACTAGTTGGCTGTCTGTAAGACTTTTGATGCTACTTGGTATGTGAGCGAAGACTTTTGTGGCAGTATAATTTACCCCTTTCTGTGCCAAAGTTAGATTTAACCTTGAATAGTGAATATCATCCTTTCTCCTAGTGTTGTAGCTATGCACACTGCTATTACTTTTGAATTGGTTCGGTTTGTTAATAACAAATTTCATGAGTGAATACATGTATTGTGAAGCTACAGTGAAGATCCCTAGATCCCTAAATAAATGTCTGCAGGATGCTCTTGAGTGGGCTCCCAGCAATTATTCTGATTACCCGCTTTTGTGCAATGAATACTTTCTTACTCAATGTTGAATTGCCCCAGAATATGATCCCATATGAAAGCAGTGAATGAAAATAGGCGTAGTAAGCTAATTTACTGAGATGTATATCACCAAATTTTGCAATGACTCTGATAGCATAAGTAGATGAACTCAAACGTTTCAGGAGATCTTCAATATGTTTCTTCCAATTAAGTCCCTTGTCAGTACAAACACCTAAAAATTTTGAATATTCTGCCTTAGCTACAGATTTATGTTCAAAGTCTAAATTTATTAACGGTGTCATGCCATTTACTGTATGAAACTGTATATACTGGGTTTTATCAACTTTTCAGCTGATTCCACCTGAAAATTTAAACAGTCATCTCATCGTTCGAGAAGTCTTTAACACGTTTACTGCTGTTCACGCTCTGGCGCGATGATCCTAGGTGTCACTTCACGTTCTGGCACGTGATCGTATTTTGACAGTATCTTTTCATAGTTTTGAGCCACTGAATGGTTTGGTTTTAGTTTTCAGTTTTTTTGATATGGTTTTTTATTTGCATTTGTATTTTTGTGAAAACAACAAATGAACAATATAAACACTACATACAGGGTATTTCGTAAAACATATGCTTATTTGTATATCATCACCAATATAAGTATGAATAATATCAAAACTAAGAAGTATTTTTTATAAACTGGTAACTAATCGTGATAGTCAAAGACTGAAATCGGAAAATATTTTGCACTCTATACTTTCTGAGAGCTGGCAAGTAAATTAGCAGGATGTAGTGTAAGTACTCGAATCAGAGACGTGAAATATCGAATGCATAATTCAACATATGATACAAAGAGTGCCAAAACACCGCTATGGTCGCAGTTCCCCCGTAAACGATGCTTGTTTACATAAGAATCCAATAAATCTATCATGACATCATGAGAAGCGTGTGTGGCTCGCAGCCAGTAATGCAAACGCGGAAATCTGGAAGCACGTACGTGTGCATATCACTTATACTGTTCCCTGAGTGCCTACCAGAGTATACAGCTTTGTTAGACGATGCCAGTTTACAACAACCCATAATAGGATGCTAGGTCGCAGCACGCGCCACAGCGTGAGCGGCACCTGACTCGAGAAACGTTTACACGCGCCAGAGCGTGAACGACAGCGAACGTGTTAAAAATCTGGAATTTTTGCGGCAGCGTTTACATCATATAAGTGACGCTCGTGAGCTGTAACTTTATTTGGTTCCTTAAACTGCTACAACCCACAAGACGGATGTGTCGTAGAGGTAGAGAAATACCCCAACACAGTGCGCAGTACTGGAGTGTCTACCTCAAATTATGACTTATTTACTGACTAACCCACGTACACAGCGTAAAGTGAACAATCTGTTTTGATGTTCACGAGATTAACTTGTGCCTGTGGCTCAGACTTGCGTTGTGTGGGAGTCAGTTGTGCGTGTGGCGTCGACGTTGGTAACAGGCTGCATGCTGAACTGCTGCAGCAGGATGCCGTAGGTGACGACCGCCGCCACGAACGTGGTCAGCAGCCGGCCATCCACGGTGAAGAGCGATCACGCGCTGAACTGGACGCGGCTGCGGTGCACTTGCTGCGACAGTTGTTCCAGCTGCCGGCACACCGCCTCCTCGCCACCTGCTGTGCAGAGAACATTCACCATTAGTTGTTACCAGGGCCGTATTTAGGCATGGGCAACATGGACCCGGGCACATAGTAACATATACAGAGAAGCAGCCACCCCTAAACCACTGTCCTACACTCCCCTCATAGTTCCGTAAGATGCTAACAGGTGTCAGGCGGTTCCCCGGCTTAGTACCGGTAGACCACACTAGAGGCGCTTCTGAGGGTAGCGTGGAGGGGAGGCTGAGGGAAGAGCTCGTGCCGCCCGTGACAAGGCCACGGCTGTGTCTGCTGTGCCGGCCTTTGAGGGGAGGTGGTGGTGGGGGCAGCCGCTACCTGCCGCCTGCTCTGGCCAGTTTAAAGGGCTGCTTCTGACCACAGCGCCATCATGGGACATCTTACGGAACTGCTTTGGCCCTCCCTCCCCGCACCCCTGAGCGTGTGACCGGGCCCTTACGGAGGTTTCCCGTCTGTATATATTTGTCTGTGACCCGGGCCCAGGGCGGCAAATTTATAGGGGCGGCAAATTTTCGAGGGGGGAAAAAATACCGGTGAAACATTAATCGGTCCGTACACTACCAACAATACTGGCAAATATGTTGACAAGTGTTCCAGGTAACGAATCGATATTGTGCGGTACTAGTATCTAAATCAAGGACTCAAGGGCGTCTAAGCATTATGGATGTGCAGGCCATCTGTTGCTTTGCTCTTAAACTGAGTTTGCACTCACGTAAGGTGATGGGGAAACGTAGATGGGTGAAAGAGAGCTACAAGAAGAGAGACAGTTTGACACATGGAAGTTACTAAATTACGTGAATATAAGAGAGCCTAATGATTATCACAACATTCTGTGAATGGACACTCGTTCATTAGATGTTCTTTCGAAAAGGTTTTATTTCATACGAATTCCGTGAATTCATTTGTGATGAATCACAATTGTGATTATACCTGTGTTATATTTATTAATTGAGATCAAATATTAAAAACAGCAAGTGCAAATAATATTATTTAAGTTGTGCCAACAAATTCCACCTCAAAACGTAACAAACTGCAGAAAACAAACAGTTTAGCAGACGAGACTGACTTAACAAAGATACGTGTATTAATCAGAGACAATCTACAGTAATCAGTTTTCTCGGTAAAATATAACTTCAGTACAACCGTCAGTACATAGCGCAACCTCAATCTTAATTACAGGTGGTCAATAATATTCTGCAGTATGAAATATTGCACAATATTGTTGATAGCCTTTAGTGAGAAGGGAAATGTACATAGATGTAGATGTGCCATCATGCAAGTGGCAGCACTGCTTCTGCGATGTTTTTGTTTGGCAAAAGCGTCGGTGTATCACGTTCAAAAACAGAAACTTTGTGCATTGTGTTTTCAGTTTGGTGATTTTATTATTGTTTGTGTGTGGTGAAATCGTGATATAAAGTAAACGTCAGTATGGACGGTAGGAAACGTCTGAGTGACGCAGGCTACAGAAAATTAGTTCAACGAAAGAAGAGAAGAGAAAAGGAAGTGTTAAATCAAACGCCGAAGTTACACGCGTTTTTTGTGAACAAAGGATTAGATTCTGCAGCTGCATGTTCTTCCTGTCCTGACAACGTGGAACGTTCAAATGATCCACAATGCAGCAGAAACTGTGATGTGAAGCTCGAACTTATTAACCTGTTAACAATTTGCTGATAAATGTTTTTCAGAATTGCTAAAGTTTTTTGTGTGGGAGGGGGGGGGGCGCAAAAGTTATTGGGCCCGTGGGCGTTAATTACCTAAATACTGGTTGTTACTATAAGTACCGTCATGTAGGAAGGCGCTTCCGTGCACGGAGGCGGAGTGATAGGGGCACTGTGGAAGGGAAGAGGTAAGGCCGAGCGCCAACAGTGGAGCCTGCGGGAGAAACATTGCGTTACTAACGGCCAGTCACGCGTCTAAAAATGAATATTATTGGCAGCCAGAGCGTTAATGGAAGGGGATACACAGAAGGGCTGAAAACTGGGCCGCCTTCGTACGTGATCCCGACTATAGTTACTGTTACTGTTACTAATCCAGACTGGAACACCAAGAGCAGTCAGACATATCTCAGTGCTGTACTTGGAATAAATACAAAAATAATATGCGACCAACTTTTGATCTTGAGTTTAACACTACAATGGTCATATAGGATCTCAGAGATTCATATCGTGGAAGATGCAACCTGTGAGTCAGTGGAACTAAACATTCTACTGTTAATTTTCATAATTGTTACTATTGTAATACTTAAATGTTTTTCCCTCGTTTTGTTTACTTATTTACTGCAGCACAGTTAAGGGGGATCACCAAAATCTGACACTGCTCAAATGCTCATAAAGAGAGAGAAAGGGATATTTGGTCACAGTAAATGTAAACTGCACAGCAATACGTATTTCCTTGGAAATGGATGACAGTGGGGATGTAAATATATGCCAGGTGAGTCCGAAAAGTTTGGTCAGTGGTCCCATATTTTACAAACGACACTGGTGAGGATGAGGTGCCTGTGCATATACATTGAACTACGTGTCAACAAGCGCCCCCTATCTTGCAAAGCACTGACATGAAGCGGTGGTACATGCTGCGACCCAGCTAACAGGGTCAGAGTGAGAATCAGTGTCAATGCAATAAGGAGCTCAAAATGAAGCAAAGCATTAACATCAAGGTTCTTTTATTTTATTTTATTTTTTATTTTTATTTTTTTCTCTAGTTAGGTAAAATGGCGATGGAGATCCACGGGACGTCAGTGCAAGTGTATGTTGTTATAGAAGGGAGTAAAAAAGTGTGTGTTTGAGTGGTTCAAACGCATTATAGATGGAAAGGAATGTGTCGAGAACGACCACGATCATGTCGATTAGCCACAATCACAGTCCCAGACAACATCGAACGAGTGCGATGAATGCTTGCTAATGATTGGCGGCTGTCTGTGGTAACGCTAGCAGACGAGATGAAGATTAGCAATAGTTGTGGAGATCCAACAATGTGTGACCTCAGCGCATCGCGCGATTCCACAAAAAGTGTTTGCTGACAGTTTCCAAGAGCTCTCCAACTAACGTCACGTTATTGTAGCCAATAGCTGTTACTTTGAAGGCCAGTAAAGGTATTTTGTTTGTAACTCTTGTTTCCTTTATTTCCTCAGACCATTCACAAAAATTTTCACATATGATACATACTTTGCTTACTTTTATGCATGTGTCATATTTTGGAGTAGCTCTGCAAGCTGATAGAAAGTTTCCAAAAATTCAATGGCATTAATAAGACTCGTTTGTTGAGTAAGTTCAAGATCAATATGCCAAAACCCATATGCATTTAACATATCAATATTTTTATATAATTATTGAAGAAATGGTAGAAATTAATAAAAAGATACGTGACGCATTTTTCCATGAATGGACACCAGGCATTCGATAACTTTTCAGTGGTAGCACCGAAACAACGGTCTTTAATCTTAATTTTCACTACGAGAGTACATCATGAAATCCGATTCACTTTAAATGCAAATGAAAGTACACACGAACACTGCACAGTAGTTATTACCGAGAAACTAAAAACATAGCACAAAATCGAAATGTTAGGCATCTGTTTCTGCTTGCCGACAACGTAAGCAATCATTCAGCACTGGATCTTTCCAAGCTTTGCGAAATATAGTCATGTCAGTCGATTGAGAAATAACTAATGAAACCCTTCTGTTTAAATATGAACATCTCCATAATCCGCTTTAGGGAGACATTAATTCCGTGGACGGTTACGGTATAAAAACATTAACAGCTAAACGTTAACTCCCAAGCGCATCCTTGATTTGGTAATATTGCCCAAGAAACAAACATTTCCTTTACAGTACCAAGTTTTCCAAATGGTGTAGAAGCACGAACAGTAATCGGTATCAGTATTGATTCCTATGACAAAAGTTTTCGAGATATTTCGATGAGAGAATTTCAGCCACAGATAGTTACAACCGTGATCACTGACGAAATATATGGGAGAAACTTGCGGACAATAAGGGAGACGGGATAAATAAAAAAATAAAGTGTTCTAAAATACAAGAGAACTTGAATCATACGGGAGAGTTGGTGGCCCTAGTTGTTATACATCTACATCTACGTGGGATACTCTGCAAATCACATTTAAGTGCCTGGAAGAGGGTTCATCGAACCACCTTTATACTATTTATTTCCCATTCCAATCTCGAAAAGCGCGCAGGAACAAAGAAGACCTGAATCTCTCCGTTCGAGCTCTGATTTCTCGTATTTTATTCTCATGATCTTTTCTACTTATGTAAATGGGAGTCAACAATATATTTTCGCATTCGGCGGAGAATGTTGGCGATTGGAGTTTCGTAAGTAGCCCACGTCGCAGCGATAAGCGCCGTTGTTGTAATGATTCCCATCCCAGATCCTGTATCATTTCCGTAATGCTGTCTCCCCTGTATCGTTACAATATGAAACGAGCTGCTCTTCTTTGGACTCTTTCGATGTCCTCCATCAAACCCACCTGATAAGGATCCCGCACTGGGCAAGCGTAGTGTATGCAGCCTCTTTAGTAGTTTTGTTGAATCTTTTAGCTTTGGTTCGCTTTTCCCACAATATTATCTACGTGTTCTTTCCAGTTTAAGTCTGAAGTAATAGTAATTCCTAGGTATTTTGTAGAGTTTACCGCCTTCACTTTTGATTGATATATCTTGTAAACAAAGTTTAACGGATGTCTTTTCGTACTCTTCATTATTTAGAGTCAATTGCCAATTTTCACATCATAGTGAAATCTTATTCAGATCGTTCTGCAGTTGGTTTTGATCTTCAGATGATTTTACTAGACGGTAAATGACGGCGTCATCTGCAAACAACTTAAGAGAGCTACTTAGATTTTCTCCCAAATCGTTTATGTTAATATGGAATAGCAGAGGAACGCCGGATATCACCTCTCTTTTAGTTTATGCTTTACCATTGATTACTACAAACTGTGACTGGAAATCACCAATCCAGTCGCAAATTTGGGGCGATATACCATAACCACGCAATTTCATTAAAAGCCGTTTGTGAGGTATGGTGTCAAAAGCCTTCTGGAAATCAGGAAATACGGGATCAATTTACGAATCCTTGTCAATAGCACTCATCACTGCGTGTGAGTAAAGAGCTAGTTGTGTTTTGCATAAACGATATTTTCTAAATCCGTGTTGAACTTGGGTCAACAGATCATTCTGCTCTACATAATTCATAATATTTGAATATAGGATATGTTCCAAAACCCTGCTGCAAATTGACGTCAAGGAAATAGGACTGTAGTTTAGCGGGTTACTTCTACTGCCTTTATTGAATATAGGTGTGACCTGTGCAACTTTCAAATCTTTTGGTAAAAATCCTTCTTTGAGCGAGCTGTTGTATATGGCTGTTACGTAAGAAGCTATCGCTTCCTCATAATCAGATAGAAATCTAATGGATAGACAGTACGGACCAGAAGACTTGTTCTTGTTAAGTGATTTTAGTTGTTTCACTGCTCCAATGATATCTACTTCTACGTTACTCATTCTGGCCTCTGTTTGTAATTCGAAATCTGGAATATTGGTTTCGTCTTCTTTGGTGAATGAGTTTCTAAAAGCTATGTTTAGTAACTCTGCTTTAGTAGCGCTATCATCGGCATTACTATCGCCATTACTATCACATAGTGAGGGTATTGTTGAACATTTATTGAAGCATGTGCTGATTCAGGTAGAACAGCTAAACAAAAGTACACAACAGTCACTGTGCTGACTGTGCAAACTGATGTTTTCAAGACAGCAATGTATTTACTCTTCATTAAGGAGAAGTAAATTCGTAGTATCCCCACATCAATCCCACTCGCCCCCTCCCATGTTTTGAAACCAGGTGCCCCCTGTTAGTGAGAGAAGTTACAATAGTAGAAGTTCATTAAAAATTTATTTTCGAGCTCTGTAGTTATTGTCAACAAATCCATTATTCGCTATGATTTGATAACTTCATTCTTCTTTGGAATCACTACTATGGGAACTGTAGCTTAAACCTCGTAAATAAATTGTGATGTACACCTATACTGAACATTTATGGAAATGTATTCTACTACAAGGAAAATATTTAAACGAAAGTGCACATGATAAAGATGATGATTACGACAGTAATGTATTCACTCCTTGTTTTCACAAAGTAAATTCATCGTGCCACCACAATAACTTGCAAATGAATAGTAAAGAGAAAATAGTATACTGAAAATATAAAAGGCATTGTCAAGGTGAAGCTGGTTATTTTAGAACATCTTTAGTCCATATAACAAATGGATAATCCTGATTTCAAAAAAAAAAAAAAAAAAAAAAAAAAAAAAAAAAAAAAAAAAAAAAACTTAATATTATGTATATCATAGACATCAAGAAAGTCTGGAAATAAGAGACAGTCATTAATAAAATACATTAAATTTAGCACTTAACAATTGAAATAATTTGGTTAACTCATTAAATAATTACGAAATAGGGGTTATAGTGATAAAGCCATCTATGTGCTCATTTTAGATATTAATGGAAATTTCTACAGATGTGGCTAAGAGTAATGGATATAATGCTTGGTAGTTCACCAATGCACAATGAATAAAACTGTGCAGTTTATGTCATAATCCCTTTGTGAAACACAAAGAAAGTTATACTAAAGTTGTTGTGACATACTCGTATTTTAATTCTGCCACTGGGCCATCTACCCAAGCGCTGGTTATATTCCAGCTGGCTCTCACTAGTTAGAGAAGAACAAGTATTGTGGAATGGGCTTGATATTTTGGTAGGCTTTATCTTGCAGAAACAATTATAGTGGTTCCAAAACAAATTGACACGGTTGAAAATAAATTGAATATATTAAACACAATCAACTAATAATGGCTGGCAACGGATAATGCATCTGAAGAGTAATGTGAAACCAGTATACATGCTTTGCAAGAAAGGATGCGTCCAGTTTCATAACCCAGGATAAGTTATACGAATTCTATTCCACACTATAATCCCACCCAAAAAAGGGGAAGCAAGAGGGGTTGAATTACTATTAAGGCACAAGTACATGATGTTGATTTAAATATGGGATTTATTCTATTTCTCTAGCAATTTCATTCAACAAAGAAACATCGTTATTGAGCACATCATTTATAAATGTTGGTTTGAATACCCTTTTTGATTCTTAAAGAAAAAATAGTGAACAAATCGGATTTTTTAAATAAAACTATGCCAACTTTCGTTGTTCACAATTTACAGGTCTACTATTAACAAGATCATTTGTAGCTAATTGTATTCATTGTCACACAAGGGGGACGGGACGGAAGGAAATGCACACAACAACACTGTCATAACTATTATATGCACATGCAATTGCCTAGTGGCGTACGATTAACAAATTAAATGCATGTTGAGCACAAACTAGTGCCACAAGTCGTGTATTTGGACAGAACGGTACGACCAACGGACAACATTAAAGAAATTACGCCCACTTTTGCTAGGTGCAACACTCTGATAATGAAAAACAAACCATGTTGCGTGAGCTGCTTCATTACGCGCAAAAACATTAAACGGTCATCGAACATGAATTAACTCTTACCCAATATGAGTGCACAGTGATCCATCAGCATCACATTAAGAAATGTATCTCAGAGTTGTTTTGCATATTCAGAAAAATATTACACATGTGGCAACATTAAAGTAAAACACTTAAATATAACTGTTGGGCATAGGCACAGCCAACCACGAAATCACATAATGGTACTACTAACCACGTGGCTGGCCAAACTATCACACAAAGAAAACGAATGAAAATATTGAAAATTCCACCTTTAAAGTAATCTGAAACGAAAGCACACTTAATATAGAATCCATTACAACCAACTGCAAGAGCATCGGGGCTCATTTACTGTAACTATCTATTGTATGCGACCGATTCCGCCAGAGACTAAGTACGATATCACACGAAGAAATGTACCCAAAATTTAAATATTTCCCGACAAAATAATCATTAGCATGAAGGTAATGCAAAATCTCAATTAATAAGCATAAAATGAAAGCCGTAACTGTAAAGGGAAGACTTGAGCCTACATCACTTGCGAAACACTGCAGTTCCTCTGTGCCCCCATTTCACGTTGAATTACCCGATTAAAAAAAATTCTTTCAACATACTTAGGCTTTCTCTAATAAAAGCTGTCCCTTGACAGTGGTTAAATGTGATTTGCAGAGTATCCCATTTAGATGTAGATACCTTTGAAGGATGTAATGAGATTCGCCAGTACTTAAGCGACTGTGCACTTCAAATTATGTATTATTTTACAAAATGAATAAAGAAACAAATATTGCATGCAAAGCGATTGACGCCTTAAACTAACAAACTTCAATGCATACACAGATAGTAACATGAGCGTAAAAGAGTAAACAATATCACAAATTTACCACTGACTTTGTACAAGATAAATTTCATATTGGAAAAAGTACTGCTTTTCCTTAAGAACATTCCCTTTACCATACTCAGAATAGGCCAGACGTCGATGGAGACCCGTGTGATATTAATGCAAGTGTATGGTATTGAAGCAGTTAGTAGAAAGTGTGTGCTCGAGTGATTTAAATTACTTATAAGAAGAAAGGTGTTGAGAATGAGCCACGTTTGTGTTGACCGTCTAGACAACATCGAACGAGTGTGATGGATGCTTGCAGATGACCTGTGGCTGTCTTTGTGAATGATAAGAGACGAGTTGAAGATTTTTACTGGCATTCTCAAAAATTCTAGAAATGGTAATGTACAAGTAGCTTCTCAACCACCTAACCTCAAATGACATATTGTCTAGAACACAGTTTGGATTTCTGAAAAGTTCCAATATCAAGAAGGCTATTTGAGACTGTACTTAATTCATTAGATAATAACTTACAAGCAGCAGATATTTTCTGCCAGATATCAAAGGCATTTGATTTGTAGACCATAACATCCTTTTAAGTAAATTAGAATAATATGGTGTTACGGGAATTACTGCAAAATGGTTCAAGTCGTATCTTGCTTACAGGAAACAAAGGGTATCAGTGCAAGGGACTAGTGAATGAAGCCAACAGTCATCATCAGATTGGGAAAAAAATTACATGTGGTGTTCCACAAGGATCCATCTTAGGGACACTGCTTTTTCTTGTGTACATGAATGACGTCTCATCAGTCACGCTGTCAGAAGCAGAGTTCGTTTTGTTTGCAGATGATAGAAGTATTGCAATAATTATCATGTCGAGCATAGTTCTAGAAAGGTCTGCTGATGATATTTTCATTAACATTAATAAATTGTTTAAAGCCAACTCATTCACATTAAACTTTGAAAAGACTCACTACATGCATTTGAGAACATGTAAGAGATTCCCATCCAGTATATGCATAAAGTATGAAGAAGAGCATATAGAAGAGCTTGACAGTATTAAATTCCTTTGATTATAGCTTGATAATAAATTCAGTTGGGAGGTGCACACCGCAGAACTGCAGAAACGACTTAACAAATCTGTATTTGCAATATGAGTGGTGTCAGACATAGGAGACATAAAAATAAAAAAGCTTGCATACTTTGCTTACTTTCATTCCATAATGTCAAATGATATAATATTTTGGGCCAACTCTTCAAGTCAAGCATAAAATTTGATGGTCCAAAAGCGTGTAATACGTATTATTTGTGTTGTAAATTCACGGACATCCTGCAGAAGCCTCTTCAAACAACTGGGTATATTAACTGTTGCCTCTCAGTCTATTTATTGCTTAATGAAATTTGCCATAAATAATATATCCCTTTTCCCAACAAACAGCTCTGTTCTTACCTACAATTTTACGAAATAAATGATCTACACAAGGACATAAAAGCACTTACTTTAGTTCAAAGAGGAGTCCACTACTCAGAAACAAATATTTTCAATAAGTTACCAACAACCATAAAAATTGAGCTACAAATAAAGATCAGTTTAAGAGGAGCTTAAGAGACTATCTAGTGGCCAACTCCCTCTACTCCTGTACTCCATTATATTATCAGCTTGTAAAATAAAAAAATAAAAAACAAGAAAAAAATTGACGTGTTTAATGAGGATTTTCTCAACACGGATCTATGGAACGAACAACTAATCTAATCAGCAAAGGTTGCAGTGATCCAGCAACGCTTGACCCCAGTGACTTAGAACGATTGTACAAGAAGCGTTTGCTGACAGTTTTCAACAGCTGTACAACCAATGCCAGAAGTGTATTGTAGTCAATGGCGATTTCTTTGAAGAGCAGTAATGGTATTTTGCTTGTAACTCTTGTTTCCTATATTTCCTTAGACCATTCGTCGAACTTTTTCAGACGCACCTTGTAAAATACATACGTTAAATGTATATTTTATTATTGATTGGAATATATATGTATAACTGGTCTTAACACGGCTTGCTTGCTACGTGACAAATTGGTTCAGTGATAATGGTCACACAGTGACCAAAATCTGGATCTGCCACAATAAAGAAATATTTGTGAGTGACTGCAGTTCATTTTCTACACCATTTAACATTTATGGGACACAATCGACAGGTCAGTTTCTGCACGAAATCCTACACTGGATATACTTTCGCATTTATGGGCGGCTTCAGAGGAAACACGATTCAATATTGCTACAGAACACTTCTAATGACTTGCCAGGAAGAGTTGATAGACTTGTGTAGCAGCCTATCAATAACTTAAGCTGAATTAGGAACGAAATGCTTATGTACATACCTGCACGACTCCACATAGCAAGTTCTTCAGCGATGGAGTGAGTTCTACTAGCTTCCGTTGACGTCAGCTGACAAGCAGTAACTAGTACTGTTATCTGAAGAAGCAATACGAGAATGTAGCACAAGTAACGTGCCTTTTCTACGTCAGTGACCCCCCTCGAAACAACTGCTATTACATGAAATAGGAACTGGATGGTGATCAAAAGATTTTGTACTACACCCAAAGTGATAATTAATGAATACAAGGCATTCAGTAATACCGATAATTTTCTTAATTTCGCGTGCAGCACCTGAAGTTGGAAAACTTGTCTACATAACGCCTGTGAAATTCCCTGCCTGGTATGCAGTTTGTTCACGATGGAGGCCGAACACGCGGGATGCCTCCCCATAAGAGCTAACACACCTCGTGAGCTGTGCTCCAGTATTTCGTAATGGAAATACGATTTCAACCTGTCGTTCAGATATCTGAATCTCTGCGCAAGAAGTAAACAGAGTGCCGTAAACTGGAGCAAAACCAGAAATGTTACGAAGTTATCCACCGCTAGAGCCACTAGAAAGTAATGTCCTTTGGAGACCAGATGTGCAATGCAGATGATCAGGACGGTGAGGGTGATAAATATATCAGCAGTCAAGAAGAGCATTAATTTAATGTGTCCTCGCCGCGCTAGACTTCCAAGTACAGAGTCTACGACATGGAAGTCTTCGATGATGGACGTGAACCTCTTGCTGTGGGTGTCGGTTAGCATGAAGAAAGCGGTAGCTGCACTGACGGTGGACAATGTGCACATTAATAGCCCGGGAATGGACCAGCGCTGCCACACATTGCTGTTGTTCAGCACGTGAAGGGTCCCTCGCAGCTGCACGAAGTCCAGGCTGAGGACTGCAGCCAATAGAGCCAGACTGTGGATGCGGGAGCAGAGCGCCAACAGCGGTCTCTGAGGCCTGTACGGGGGCAGTCCGAACACTGCGCAAGCCAGCACCAGCGGCCGCAGGCTCTGCCAAGCCTGACAGCGGCCTCTGTACTGTAGAAGCGGAGCCATCACGCACACTGGAGGAATGCACTGAGTCTTCTACGCTGCGTTTTGGAATACCTATGTTTTGATAAGACAGTTACCAAGGTTATTAAAAAAGAAGAATTATATCTTTCAAGCTATCAAATTTCATGAATGGAATCGATCAATAAGAATGTAATTTATTTAATGGCCAGTACTGTTATCCCTCTAGCCAGTCAATAAATATCACTTAAATAATTGCTCTCGTAAGAAAGGGAGAATAACATCTTGTTGACGCTGAGACCATTCGATGCCGAACGCTAGCCCTGTTAGCCCTTATAGTGAGTAAGAAGCACAGAACTTTTATTACTAGAAATAACCGTTTGTAATTACGATGATCTGCAGTTTGGTATAGCCAAATGACATGATAGAAAATTTTTAGATATCAAAGATATTAAATTGGAGGGCAAGCATTAAATTAAAATTGGTGCTACAGCCGGGTTTCGAACCTGGGGTAACCACTAAGCCACTGTGACGTAATGGATACGTAAATGCACGGACTGTATAAATGCACTTTCCCTCCGCAACACTAATTCTGCCTCACGTTCCCCTATATACAGGATGTCCAGAAAAGGACTCCCTGATTTCAAAATTAAATATCTCGAAAACAAAGATCGATAAAGGAATGCAGTAAACGGTATGTTTATTGTGAAAGCTGTAAGAAGTTTATACAGCAGTTTGAAATGATAGTTACAAAAGCTGCTTAAAGATGGCGCTGTAATCGCCATACGTAATGCCTAGTAGAAATAGTGATCCGAAGCCCAGAGCGATCAGTTCCACTATTGAAACGTGAAAGGAGATTAGCGTACCGAAGGAAGAATTAAAACCATGTACTCCATTGAACAACGCGTTGCTCTGCTGCTAGAGTACCACAGGTTAGAAGAGAGTCCTATGGCAACAAGGCGAAGTTTTCAAGCACGATTTAATGTTCCAAAAGGACCCGATGCGAAAACCATTCGTACGCTCTTCGCAAAATTTCAACGAACAGGCAGCTTAACTGATGATCTAGTGGGGCATGTTGGCCGTAAGCAAACCGCAGTTACGCCTGAAAATATCGCCACAGTTTCTGGAATTATTCAGCGAAATCCAATGTCATCCGCCCGTGGAATTGCATCTGAGGCTGGTTTGAAGCGTTCCAGCAAAATGCAGAAAATGCTGAGAAAGGCGTACACATGTTTCCATTCAAACGCACCAGGCCATACCGGTACGAGCTGTGCAACAAACGGTTGCCTTTGCTAATCAGATGCTCACAATGATTCATAGTGAAGGACTTGATGTTGGCTGCCTCTGGTTTACAGATGAAGCACACTTCCACCTGAATGGATACGTGAATAAGCAGAACTGGCGATTTTGGGGTTCCGAAAAGCCATATTGGTGTAAAGCGAAACCCCTGTATTCTCCTAAAGTTACTGTGTGGGCTGCAGTATGCAGCAGAGGCATTATTGGCCCTTTTTTCATTCGAGAAACGGTCATTGGTGCACGATACGTTGCAATTTTGGAACAATTTGTCGCCACACAGAAAGCGTTAGAGGATCGACCAGGTACTGAATGGTTTATGCAAGATGGAGCCCGACCACATCGGACCGAACAAGTGTTTCGTTTTCTTGAGGAATACTTCGGGAATCGAGTCATTGCTTTGGAATATCCCAAATTTTCTGCTGCAGGCATGGATTGGATATTCGCCGGATTTGACACCCTGTGACTTTTTTTTGTGGGGTACAGTGAAAGACATGGTCTACCCGAAGCATCCCGCCACGCTGGACGTGTTTGAATCGGCGATCTCTGTGGCATGTGAATCCATTTCGGTTGAGACACTACGAAATGTGATGGCGAATTTTATTCTTCATTTGCGCCACATCTGAAGTGACAATGGTGAACATTTTGAAAACATTGTGATGTGATTGTTTGCAAAGAGTGTTTTCATACGATTATTTCACTTATGTATGCTGATATGACCTGTACAGAGTACAGCGCCATCTGTTAGCAGCTTTTGTAACTATTATTTCAAACTTCTGTATAAACGTCTTACAGCTTTCACAATAAACATATCTTTTACTGCATTCCTCTATCGATCTTTGTTTTCGAGATATTTAATTTTGAAATCAGGGAGCCCTATTCTGGTCACCCTGTAAATACATATCAACATTTCCGAGGCTCTCCAATAGAGGAATAGCACCTCAGCAACCTTTTGCAATGTTTATATAGGGGAACCTGGCAGAACTGAAGCTTGTTTTATGGAGGGGGACGTTCCTTAGGAGAGTACGTTCAGTCGCCGTATCATATCGATTAGGTCATGGTGGCTTAATGCGGAAGTATGCATCTGCAACAGTGCAACACGTATAATGATGATTAACGACTAATAAAGACTCCGAGTCCATGTGGATCATACAATGATCAACCAGAACTGTAATCCAAAGCGATAAATATTTGGAATGCAGTAGTCCACAAGCATTTATCAACAATTTAATATTCACAATAAAGATGGCGGCCATGGGTAGATGTACAGTTATCAGTACACCATTTTGGAACAGATTATTGAGGACCACATGAAAATAATAAGGGCAAAACTGTTGACAATTATAACAGTTAATGATGTTTGTAATATCTTTGTTGTTATTTTTGCCTTTTTCTTTCTGATGGTATGCGTATTCCTTGTTGTTGTAGTCTTGAGTCCGGAGACTGATTTGCTGCAGCTCTTCACCCTACTCTATCCTGAGCAAGCATCTTCATCTCCTCATAAGAACGGCAACCCACATCCATGTGAATCTGCTTACTATATTCGTCTCTTGATCTCCATCTGCGATTTTTCCGCCACACACTTCCCCCTAATGCCAAATTTACGATTCCTTGATGTTTAAGAATGTGTCCTACCAATCTATCCCTTCCTTTGGTCCTTTTCTCTCCAATTCTCTTCAGTACCTCTTCATTAGTTACGCAATCTACCCACCTAATCTCCAGCATTCTTCTGTAGCACCACATTTCAAAAGCTTGTAACCTCTTCCAGTCTGAACTACTCCTTAACAAGCTCTAATGTTGTGCATTTAAATGTATTGTAAATCAAAATGAAGTTCAAAGAAAGAAAAAAGGTGGTTATAGCATTTGCCTAGTAAGCAGGAGATCCCGGGTACAAATCCCCGCTGGTTGTCACACAAATTTTAATTCAAAGCCTCTCTTTCAATTTACTATCTTTTATATATAATCGAGACAAAATATATTTCTGGACGTTGATTTATTGTTTTTAGTAATTGTACACTATGATCTAGTGGTAGCGTCTTTAACGTCCTAGGTCCCAGATTCGAACCCAGATACCGCTTAAATTCTGAATAAAAATCATCAGCAATGGCGCTCGAAGACTTATGGCAAGTAAGTACCTTTGTTCTGCCAACGCCAATGTCAAAGAGGGTGGAAGAGATCAGAGGCCTGGAAACTGCCTCTAACAACGCAGAAGAATGGCATGACGATGCATACAGTAATGGAAATCAGTGCACTAAAGGCGCATATTGTGAATACGAGAACATGTGCCCTCAATTGAATTGTGTCGTGATCACTTAATTGGCAAATGTTACTGGATCATGGAATGTCAGAACTTAGAAACCGGTAAAGAAGCTGGAAAATCTGTAAAAGGAAATGCAAAGGCCCAATTTAGAAGTAGTATGCGGGGGGTGGGGCGGGGGGAGGGGGTTAGTGAAGGCGAATAGAATGATATGAGTTTATGATCACACATATATCTTATCAACCACAGCAGAAATAAAATAACGAGAGTAGGATTCCTTATGAGTAGAAAACTGAAGTAGAGATTGAGATACTGTGAATTGCTCAGTCGTAAGCTAAAGATGAAAAGGCAGTGAAAATGTATGAGGATAATGAATTGATAATTCAGTATGTAAAGGGAGATGATAATGTACAACTGGAACGCATTTGTAGGAGAAGTACTAAAACAAAAGGTCACAGCATAATATAGAATTGGCAGCAGTAATGAAACACTTGAGTTGTGTAACATGAGGACGGTTTTTGAGGACGAAACGATTTGTAACGGATTAAGCGAAACTTTGTTTATGAACGAAAATTGTATCACAAACTAAAATATGTACATTTTTTTTTTTTTTTTTTTCTTTTTTTTTTTTTTTTTTTTTTCAACATAGGCACTACGAATATTACAATATTTGCCAAGTCGTAACACCAGCTCTTGAATCCCAGCGTCTAAGAACTCTGCCGCCTGACCGATAAAACAGTTAGAAATAGTTTCCTTCAACTTACATTTTTCCGACCGCTTTTCACCAAGAAATTCCTTCAGTTTTGAACACGGATGAAAATGTTATGGCGCTAAGCCAGGGCTGATTAGTGGAAGATACAATAAAATCCCGTCTTTGCTCTTGGCGCGACGTGGGGTTTGGCTTCGTGAAGCAGACCGACGCCTCCACAAGGCAGTCCCTGCTACGATTCTGAATAGCGAACGTAAGCTCTAATAACGATCCACAGTACCTCTCGGCATTTTATGTCACTCGTCTTCGCAGAAAGAGAGACAGAAGAATGCGTTTTTTGTCCCTAAAAACCCTTGGCAAGGATTTTCCATCTCGAATGTTCTTTTTCGAATTTTCGTCAGTAGTTTTAGTGATGTGTCTCACCATGGTTGACCTTTATTCTATGAAGTGTAGTGCGCAATCCAGGTTACATCACCGATCACAAGAGCTGCACTCCAGTCATTTTCGTTCAAGTGTCTTGTGGTGTCACATCGTCTTTTAAAAGGTCAGCAAACGCCGCTTCAGCAGAACAAAGTGTTGGCATGTATTTTATAAGTGCTCCCGTTTCGTCGTCTGTGGACAGTGTTGACATCACTGTGTTTTTCGCCACCGTGGCAATTTTAAATCAGAATATGTGTATGTCTTAATCAGTTTGGAACGTTATTTTATTCGCCATTCTTCAACGTTTTTATATTACATTTTTCTTCTATTTCTTTGTTGTTGTTGTTGCGGTCTTCAGTCCGCAGACTGGTTTGATGCAGCTCTCCACGCTACCCTGTCCTGCGCGAGCCTCTTCATCTGAGAATAACTTTGGCAACGTACATCCTTTTGAATCTGCTTACTGTATTCGTCCCTCGGTCTCCCCTCTACGATTTTTACCCCACACACTTCCTTCTAATGCTGAGTTGACAATTCCTTTCTGTCTCAGAAAGTGTCCAACCAATCATTCGTCTGTAGCACCACATTTCAAAAGCTTCTATCCTCTTTTTATCTGAACTCCTTGCCGTACGCATTTCACTCCGATGCAGTGCTACACTCCAGACAAATGCTTTCAGAAAGGACTTCCAAAAATTTAAATTAATATTGGATGTTAACAAATTTCGCTTCTTAAGAAACGCTTTTCTTCCCATAGCCATTCTGCATTGTATGTCTTCTTTACTTCGGCCATCAGAAGTTATCTTACTACCCAAATAACAAAACTCATCTACTACTTTTATTGTCTCATTACCTAATCTAATACCTTCAGCATCACCTGATTTTCTGACATTACATTCCATTACCCTCGTTTTACTCTTGTCAATGTTCATCTTATATCTTCCTTTCAATACACTGTCCATTCGATTCAGTTGCTCTTCTATTTCACCATTTCATAAAAGTCGCCTTGTTATTTACGTCACTCGGCTGAATAGCGGCGTTGAAGCTGCTGCCAGCATGCCCCAGTATGGTGTATCAAAATTACCAATAAATAAATTTAAAAAAAAATAATTTAAAAGCTGCACTACAAAACATACATCCCCTCCAACGTCTCCAAAGCCTCCAAAAGGGCGCTCTCGCCGCTTGCTCCATCATCCACCTCAACATAAAATCCAGCATCTCTCACACCCAACCATAATTGACCTTCTCCCTCCTCGACACCCTGCTTTCATCTCCTTCGCGTTGCCCTCCCCCACTCTCCTTTCCCCCTTCACTTACATACATCTTGGCACAAGACTTCCCTTTTGTAAAAAGGATATAAGGGCCACTTCAGGGAACAATTGCCTCCCTACTATCTGTACCTGTCCTAGCCATGTGCCATGTATTTTGCATGACCCGACTCCGAAGCTAGTCGCCGCACTGGTATTAGAAATCAGGTCCTGCTACTAGCGTGCGAAGAATCGTACACACCGAATGCCGCACACAGGTATAGCCGTCCGCGGTGGCCGAGAAGACTAAGGCGCTCCAGTCACGGTCTGCACGGCCACTACGGTTGGGGGTTTGAATTCCCCCTCGGGCATGGATATTTGTGCCGTCCTAGTTCGTAAGTAGTTCATAAGTAGTTTGTAAGTTTAGGGACTGATGACCCCGTAGTTAAGTCCCCCGTAGTTAAGTCCCACAAACATTTCAACACAGGTATAACACTGCAGGCACCGCACCCAGGTAGGAAGATGCCTCGCTCTGGGGATCGAACTCGCGACTTCAGACTCGGGTCATCCAAGATAACGAGTTTTAAAGTAGGTCACTTACATCAGGGAAGCCTGCTTTCCAAAAATTCGAAAGTAGCACACACTTGACGATCTAGAATACGGAGTGATTATGGACTTGTCAGGTTACGAGGGTTAGTCGGCTTGGGTGATTTGCGAGGTGCAGATATGTGGGAAATGGGGAGTACAAGGAAGGGGTGGATTGTCAGACCCTCCTAACAGTTACTGAAATGTGCCCTGAAAGAGATCTGGCCTCTTGACAAACGAATACCCACCAATATATAATGAAAAATGGGGGATCTAACTACTGAATCAGATCCACGTTAAGTTAAAAATACACTTACTTTATTTCACAAAAGAATCAGTTAATGGATCTTAAACTGACAGAAATAGGAGCAGTTCTCAGAACCTTAAAAATTTCAAACAATTTCAGATTAGCGTACATGAATAAATGCGAAAAAGACAGTAATAAATGGCAAATTCCTACTATAACTGTAGTTTCCGACAGCGTGTAGAAACGTGTAGTTTATGTGTGATGTAGTTTCAGCACGTTTCAGTCTGTGTGTTCGATATGCACTGGCTGGTATCTACTGTAACAGGTGAATAGCTAGAGGACAGCCCATTCCATTGCCTACACATGACCTCACTCTTTCCTATTATATTATCTGGTGGCACCTAAAACGCTTAATGCAGTAAACCACCACGATGCAGAAATTCTCCATGTAAATGTTATGGGAGTCACCTAAAGCATTTGAAACAAACCGTTTGAATGGATGCATAGTCCATGTTTTGATGAGTGAATGCGCCCTTAGATGGAAGCAGAGAAAAATGTTCCCTGTGACTTTATGTGTTGCTGCGTTCAAGTTTGTTAAATTGTTAAGTTTCATTAATAAAACGGAAAAGACTTGAGATTTTTAAATTACCTTTCCTGTTTGTTTTGGTGTGACAAATCTGTCCTAAAGTTTTTAAAAGTAGACTGACTTAGAAAAGGTGATGGGATAGGCATGTAACAGCATGCGGTCCTGCAGACTGCAGCGACACGCCACGAAAGTATCTAAATGTCCCTGCTACTCTTCGTGCTACAGCGGACATCAAATTGTTTGCAGAATGACAGCCAATTGTGGTCTGGACCCATGACATGGAGCCTACGTTCGATGACATCCCATATATGCTCTATGTGGTTGAATTATGGGCTATGGGGCGGCCTTTTCAGTTTTAGACGGCCCATGCATGTTTGTAGGACCATTACGAGGTGGCGTGGGAGCGATATACCAGTGCATATTCGTTTGTAAACACAGCACAAGCGTCAGTGTTGGAAGGACAAAAATGGGTGGATATGAGGTCGAGCAGATCACCGTATCATGAACCAGTCAAGGTTGACTGTAGAACAAAAAAGGAAGCATTCCATACCATACCACAGCTACCACCGTGTTGAACGATACCTGCTTCGCAGGTGGCAGCCATCAGTTAGTGTGGTTTGTGCCACACATGTGGCCTCAAAAATGTTTGTAGAGCTTATGGGACTTAACTACGGGGTCATCAGTCCCTAAACTTACAAACTACTTATGAACTAGCTTATACTAAGGACAGCACAAATATCCATGCCCGAGGGGGGATTCGAACCCCCGACCGTAGTGGCCGCGCAGACCGTGACTGGCGCGCCTCAGTCCCCTCGGCCACCGCGGCCGGCCACGTGGCCTCCCATCAGCATCAAGCTGTTGATATTGAATTAGTCTGATGAAACTACATTGTCCATAGTGACTGGCAAGCTGTTGTGCCAACTGTGTGTGGAACTGGCTTACATCCCCATGGAACCCATGTTACTACATATTGTGGACTGTCACACACATATAGAAAGTCCTGTGTTGAAGTGATCTGTGTTTTGTTGCACTCTTCCTCCTCTTCCAGATGCTGCCAGTCTTGGTCATGAACAGTAGGGATTCATTTGTTGTGGACTGTGACATCCTCTCCCGAAATCGCAATTAACATCCATCAGAAACTGACCGTCATGTTCCGTTCTTATGGCGTCAGCTCACGATGATGCTGCACGCATTGGCATATGCTTGGTTTGTAACTTGGGCTATCACTACCTGCTTACTTTCTAAGGTTGTTTGGAGAAACAAATGCTAAGAAAAAATTGATATCTTGCGTTGTTTCCAAGAATTTGATAGTGGCCGTGCCCAATATCTCAAGAAATTAGCAACAAACGAAGAAACGGTTACTGGTAAATGTTAAAACGTTGAGGGGGACAGGAAATGTTATCAACTCTCTCTCTCTCTGCAATCGTTAACACCAGGGAACATTTGCGTTGAGTTGTGTACAGTCCGAATCACTGAAACACAACAAACTGTGTGGCTGCGAACTGAAAGCATGATCATAGTTTGTGTTTCATTCGATTGTGGGAGATCACACGAGACAGCATTAACAGAAATATGAAAAACTGTACTCTGACTTTCCTGATCTGATGTGTATTTGTTTGAGATATTACCGTTTTTCAATAATCTCCACATTTTTATTTTGTCTATTACAGCGCCATGTATAATAAAACGAAAAAAATGTTTTATACAAAAGTTACATATACACGCATGAAGAATCCAAATAACTTTTTAATTACACATTGCCTAGCCATTTTGAATAATTAGCACTGAGAACTGTCAAAGTACACAGCACACTATGAAATAAATAACACCAATACATCTACATGTAGATGACTCCATCTGGAGACTGGTGCAGAGCGACGACATTAAAATTATTAAAATTGGAAGAACCAGCTTTGGCCGCATTGAAATCTTTATTTTTTACATATCACAGATCGATTTCGGTCAGTGTCTAACCAACTTCAGCGCTAGAGTCCAAGCCCTGTGGGCCCACAAAAACTTGCACTTGACATGTTAACATAAAATAGGAAGTACATATGAAAGATGTCAATCATGATCATTGACATCCTTCATATGTACTTCCTATCTTATGTTAACATGCAAAGTGCAAGTTTTTGTGGGCCCATAGGGCTTGGACTCTAGCGCTGAAGTTGGTCAGACACTGACCGAAATCTATCTGTAATATGAAAAAAATAAAGGTTTAAATGTGGCCAAAGCTGGTCTTCCAATTTTAACCAATACATCTGTTGCTTTAAACTGATGTGGGGTTTGTCAAGAGTGAGTCGTGTCTATTCAGCACATTTCAGAAGCAATCGTGCTTGTGTTGCTACGAGGGATTCCAAACCCTTCGCCTGTGCTGTTGGCCACACTACCCCACCCCACCCCTCCCCTCCCTTCCCCACACCTTAGCGAAGGCTGCGGCAGTGACCATCAAAAGCTCTGTTCTCCCACTGTTGGAATGAAGCGAACGAGACATATTCCACACTACGCACTAATTCTTCATGACAGAAACTGGCTTCTATAGCCATATTTGTTAATATTGTTTCTTAATTTCTGGCTTGCTTTAGATATGGACTTCGGTGATACCTTTGATAGCCCACATACGCCACTGGTTGCACGTTAATCGTCGCACACCATCTATCCCGTCGCCTATACTACTGCAGCTGGCACAGGGGGGATGTGGAACGTTAACAACACACCTCTGCCATCTGTATTCTGGCCATCCAGGTTTAGGTTTTCTGTGATTTACCTAACTCACTTCAGGCAAATGCTGGGATGGTTCCTTTGAAAGGGCACGGCCGATTTCCTTCCACATCCTTACCCAAACACCCCGAGTGTAAGCTCCGTCTCTAATGACCACGCTGTCGACGGGACGTTAAGCTCCAAGCTTCCTTCCCTCTGGCATCTGTACCATCCATCCTATGGCAAGTCGGTGGAGTACTTGGAACAATCTGCCTACAGATTCCTCCACATTGTTAACATTTCTGGCAAAAAAGGATGTGTGGAACATGGACCTAGTTAACTATTGGCATAGATTGGAAAGCTCATCCTCTGGTAAGCAGTGCATACAGTAACATGTACTTGGAATAATAGATTACAGTCACAGATAGAGGAGGAGCTGCGGTCAGTGGGTGCCGGCAAACTGCAGCAGGATGATGACGTAGGTGACGACTGTGGCTGCCGCGCTGGTGAGCAGGCCGGCGTCCACAGCGAACAGCGAGCAGGCGCTGACGCGCACGCGGCCCAGCCGCGCCTGCCGAGACACGCTGCGCAGCGCGCGGGCCGCCTGCTCCGTGCTGACACCTGCACCAAAGGAGTTCAACTAACAGCTGCTACCAGAGATCGGCGTGCGAGATACTCATACTAGAGGTCTGCACCTCGCTCGGTTGCTCGCTCGAATCGCGTTATACACGTCGTTCTCTGACAGTCCGGCAGGTGTCGGTACTGCAGCTTGCGGGAAGGCGTATGGCTGCGCTCGACTTCCTCCACGCTCGTTCAGCGGCGCACGCTCGACCGGCCCGACCGTCCACACTGCCCGCTCGCCACTCGGTCGCCCGCCGCAATACTATGTCGAGTGAAGTCGAGCGTCAGGAGCAAACTAAACGCTAGAGAATACATCCTGACTGCGAAATTTGGAATTGTTTCCTTTCCCGGGTGGTTCGAAAGCTGTTTTCTTGATCCAGTTGAACTAGCCATTTAGTTTCGCATTTTGTACTTTACCATACAGATTATTATATGTGATTAATATGAAGTTTCTCTGCTAAGATCATCTACTAAATGAGTTTTCCATGATCGTTCTTTCTTTCTTTCTTGTTCCCATTTTGTGGACTGTTAGCGCCGGTTTAGTGGTAGGTGTTACTTGCCGTCTTAACGAGGAAATGATTGTATTTTATATACATTCCTCTTATCACTCTCAGGTACTGGAATACTTTGCGCGCTTGAATGGTGGAAACGCAACAGTACTCTCATTCCTAAGCTAGCTGTTTCGGCAAAAGGAGTATTTTGTATGTCCGCCTCAAATGCAGCTAGTGAACGCACTTTCAGTGCGGCAGAAAACCTGATATCTGATAGAAGAACTCGACTCGATCTACAATGCGTCAATGATATTTTAACAATACATTGCAATTACAATGCCGCCAACGAATACTTTGGGAATAATGTTGTTACTTTCCGATGTATACTTTGCTTTATGGTAACATTCAGTTTTGTACATTGCAATAAAAACGTTGTTCGTTCCGTAGTTTCTCTTTATTTCCGAATGTTGTAGTTGATGAAAACAACCTTTTTGTCTCGTTTGGGGTATAATGATATTGCGGTTACATGCTACTATGCAGGAATACACGTCTACAGCATAACTGATGTTATCCGAAAATAGTTCCGTTAGTCATTGGGGGGGGGGGGGGGCGTCAGACGCAACAGCAACACACACCTCAGAGCCACAAAGCCGCTGCCGTAGCGACTGACAAGGAAACCTATCCAAGTGTCACTCTCCGATTTTTATGAAATTTGGATATGTTATAATACATGAAAAACTATGTGAGACGAATTTTTTTAGCGACGGAAAAACATATTTAAGGGAGTGAAAAAGTTCCTCCAAAATTGGGGCTAAAATAGAGATTAGTGAAGCGATTTTAATTATTTTTGATATGAAAGTATCTTCTGATAAGAGACGAACATCGGCCTAGGTATATTGTAGGGGGAGTGACAATTGGGGGGGGGGGCAGCTACTCATGAAGTGACCAATTTTTTGTACTCAAAAAATTGTTTTAATTTAATCGAAGTTGAATCTATGAAAACTTCCATAGCATGGCGAATTAAAGAATAAGTGTTTTTGTTTGTTTGTTATATATATATATATATATCAATATTGGGTGGGGGAGGTAAGTAAACAACCCTTATATTGCCGCGCTCGTTTGATACTGCCTATGAGACACCTTGCGAATCTAAATTTTTAAACTGTTTCATCTCTTCAAAATAAAAAGAATAAAAAACGTGCCCCATAGTTTCTCATGTATTATAACATTTGAAAGTTTAATAAAAATCGGAGAGTGACACTTGGGTAGGTAGTACAGCGGCAGCGCCACGCTGTGCGGCCTCTGCCCGCCCCGCCCCACGCAGCCTCGTTCGAGTGTCAACACGCTCGCTGCGAGCGTAACACACTCGACACGCCACCACCGAGCGTTGTGCACTCGACCGAGTACGAGCGAGCGAAACCGGCGATTTGCAGACCTCTAACTCATACTATCACCCCGTTTACAAGGGCTCCCAAAACCGGATTTCGTAAACCGATTTCCACATTCCGCTTTTGGATGGTCATGTAAACACTCCAAAATCGATTCTGGAAATCCGCTTCCCAAAAGCGGTTTTCCAGTTCCATAATCAATTTTCGTACCCATGTAAACGCAACCGGTTTTGAAGCGTTCTTGGCTTGTCAGATTATGTTGTCTTGTTAAGAATTTACGGCATATATGGAAAGAGTGATATTTTCTAATGTGAAATAAAAGTATAAATATTAGAGTGAACATAAATCTGTGTATTTAAATAAAAAGAAATAGCGATTGTGCTGCCTAAATCAGGAACTGATCAGCTGTTTTTCAGTAGCCATGTTAAGTGGATTAGTAAATGCCATATGCCATGTAAACACGACGGCGAAAAACGGTTTACTAAAATCGGTTTTCGTCTTCCGGAAGATGTGTTGCATGTAAACGTAGTGACTGTCTTTCTGCAGATCCGTGGCGACGCCAGAGGTGGGCTCAGGCCAACTTAAATTTTCTTGGGCCAAAAAATGTTCAAATGTTTGTTCAGCTTACAGGATTCAACTGCGGGGTCATCGGTCCCTAAACTTACAAACTACTCCCTTCCCTAAACCGCGATAATACAAAATGAGCTGCCCTTCTCTGAATTTTCTCTAAATCGTCAGTCAGTCCCACCTGGTGTGGATCCCACAATGCGCACCAATACTCCAAAATAGGGTGCACAAGTGTAGTGTAGGCAGCTTCTTTAGTACAATCTTCTAAGTATCCTGCCAATGAAACGCAGGCTTTGATACGCCTTCCTTACAATATTTTCTGTGTGTTCTTTCCGATCTGAGTTGTTCGTAATTGTTACTCTTCCGCATTTAGTCGGTATGACGGCGTGTAGGTTTTTAAACACAAAAAAGCTTTAAGAATATTAACATACAATACCAACGAGCAATTTTAATACTAATGTACTCATTTAATGAAAGGAATATTCTGATTACCATTCGTATCATTGTTTGCTAAGTTAAATACATTCCGCACATTTCAAGTTGAGATGTGGCGCAGTCGGTGGGAAATGCTGCTCTGACCGACGACTTAGCCGAGTTTCAACGTAGTCTGCACTGATTTCACACACCTGTGGCTCCATTTTATGACAAAAATGTTAATGACATTATGAAATACAACTTTCGCAATCACTTGTCGTATTGCCAGTTAGTTTTTGCATCCGCACTTTGGCCGACGTTTTTCGCAAGCTTCACGAATGTGCCAGGAAAATCAGAGCTGGAATATGGGTATTGAACAGATAAAAGAGAAGGCACTGAGTTAGCTGCTGAAAGTCATGAGTCAATTACTTTTATGCAAGTAGCTGAAATGGCATCAGGTAAAAATACTAGGCGGCCGTACAATCCCAAGCATGATGACCTGGCCAGAAATGCACACGATCGTTTCATTTCAAGGATATAAGATGTGGTGTCGCACAAGTATGAAGTGCGCGCCACGTACTTTAGCCGCGCGCCGCCGTGCACGCACGGCGCAGCGTCTTACGACGTCAGCCACGAGCGCCCTCTGCTGTGCAACTCCGCTCGTGGCCACCACTGAACGACATCGTTCACTTGGGAATCAGATAGGCACCAGTTAAGACTTGGCTATCAGATAGGCACTAGGAATCATCCGTAGGCAGGCCTCTATATAAACTATGTATCAGCATTCTGCAGTCAAGAACTATGTAAAAGTTAAGTATTACCGAGACTCCATGAAATATATATCTCGTTCTAATTTACTCTAGTGTTTCTAGTTTCTGCTGTCCCACTGGTTGGTCACCTCCGTACCTGCACACGCGTGCATCCTACTTCCTGTGTCGGTTTCTCTTTTTCGGCTACCGACACCCAACACAACCAGCAGACGTTCGAGACACAAAAGTGGCGACGAGGCTGGGATACAAAATAAGAGAGTTTGGATGATGCTGAAAGAAAGAGGTGACGCCTGTCCTATCGGTCAAATTGTATGATTGTATGACCATGCTAAGGTTTGGGAATTTTTCTGGCTGTAATTTCTTGTAAAGAAAATCCACAGCATCTTTAAATGATTTTAGGCTAACTGACTCGCCGAGAAATGAAACGTGGTGTCACTAGTCAAATAAAAAACTTTTCTAAAGTCTGCTCAGTGGCCACATCAGGAACATGCACACAAAAAAGGCCAACCTTGTTTCAGGAAACTTATACACATAATTTTTTCTATTCTGTTCAGCTTCAGGTCAGCATTACAAAGAACATGAATAAATCAAGCGACATACCAGAGAAGAGTAAGAAGCAGTCCCACTCAGAACATGAAACAGGCAACTGGCGCCATTTTGCTCAACCTAGTTGGCTGGAATTACGCAGTAAGTGGCTTCCCAGACAGGATGCAGATGCAATATAACGGAGTTTATGGTTAACTAAGTCAGAATAGGTGGTTCGCCCTTATCAGGGACGTGGCTATAACTTGGGCACCCGCCTTAGTAACATTCTGGTGGAGCTCAGAGGAGAACATCTGAATGTGTCAGAAGTTGGAGCTAAGGGGAGCAATTCGCATTGCCTCTCCCACGTGATCATCAGTCCGTGCGCTGATTGGCTACCTGGTTCTGTCCACACATTTGTGATGCACCCTCGTCAGCAGAACCATGCCGTCAGGATGTGCCAAACTTGCAGCCATGTATCAAAGACGTGTGGGTGGAATCTTCCACCATCCAGCCTACGGCCCAACCTAGTAGCTCTGGCAAAGTCAAGACTAACTCAGAAAAATAAAAAATTTAACTTCATAGAGCTACGCATCCCATGGAGCAGGTGCATAGAAAGTGGCACATGTCACTTGCTCGAGCTGCTAAAATGGAACATCATCAACTCGACCTCATATTTTCTTGAGAAAAAAATACATGAACTAGATATAAGCCCCAGAAATCGATATCAAGTGAAAATTTGGGTCATTATTGAGATACTACGCAGTTACGGTCTCTTCAGTGTACAGCTTTTAAACATTCGCACACTCGGTTTGTTCCTCACTCGGCGCGCTTCACTGCGGCCGCTAAATTCCCGAACTTCTAGTAGTGTGAGCAGAGTCTAGTAAGAGGTTTGTGTTCGCGATGTCAATTAACCCACAGGCTGTCGCGCGACATCTCCAGGAACCGAATGGATTGATGACTAATCTGAAACCACGAAATGTTAAAGAATTCGAGCTCTTTGAGGTCGTCACTGGAAAGCATAATCATTTGCAGTTATTAGACGAATTATACACGGTAAAAGAACATACGTGGCGCTTTCTTTATGCTTTTTCCTTATATCTTTCAACTGCGTTTCAGATATCATAAACTGTACTGATGAAATGCTGGATATAGTAGAAAATAGCGGGTTGTCGTTCAGTGCAGATTTACAAAAGAATGACGTCGAGTATAACGGCGCTGTAATTTCAGCACCGTCAGATTCGTCGACTTTCATTGCTTCAACGGAGCTTGTGCGCGGAATTGAGATCGTCAGTGATGGTGAAATCTACTTTGATGATTTTAAATCGTCGAATACCACTTTGCCCGTCTCCGTAACAGAGGAACATATGCAACGAGCTGTTTGCATTTTATACAGCGCGTCACAACTGCAGTGGAAATGAATGAGACGGTTTTTCAACAAGCAGTGTAACTTAATTTAATTTTCAACACCTTTTATGCACATCATTTTGTTATATGTAAATCTGACACTATTGTAGTGGAGTGAACTCGAAAGAATTACAGTACATATGTTTCATTTTGTAATATTATTTCCTTCTCCACTTCCCTAGATCTTCAAATTTTACATTTTGGGGGCTCGCTGTACTCCCTTCATTGCACCGCACTTCACGTTCGGGCATTAAGCGGCCGCAGTGAAGCGGGCCGTGTGAGGAACAACCCGAGAGCGCGAATGTTTAAAAGCTGTACTTTGAGGAGGCCGTAACTGCGTACTATCTGAATAATGGCCCAAATTTTCAAGTTATATCGATTTCTGTATTTAGTATCTAGCTCACGTATTTTTTCTCATTAAAATATGACGTCGAGTTTTTTGTATCCCATCCTCGTCGCCACTTTTGTGTCGCAGCCTCGTCGCCGCTTTTGTGTCTCTTTTCCGTCGTAGGTGTCGGTGGCCGAGTAGGAAGACCGACACAGGAATAAAGGTAGCACGCTTGTGCAGGGACGGAGGTGAGCAGCCAGTGGGACAGCAGAAACTAGAAACACTAGAGTAAATTAGAACGAGATATATATTGCACAGAATTTATACAATACTTAAATTTTACATAGCTCAGTACTACAGAATGCTGATAACATAGTTGAGCTAGAGGCCTGCCTTGTGCCTATCCGATAGCCAAGTCTTCACTGGTGCCTATCCGATTCCGATGTGCTAACTGGTTCCTATCTCAGTGGTGCCCACGAGCGGAGTTGTAGCAGAGAGCGCTCGTGGCTGACGTCGTAAGAACGCCGCGCCGTGCGTTCATGGCGGCGCGCGGCGAAAGTAGGTGGCGCGCACTTTAGACTTGTGCGACACCACAGAGTTGATGATGTTCCCTTGTAGGAAAAGAAAAAAAACCGTTAATCAAATGTCGCCTTGGTTCTCAAGACAAAACCCAATAAACAGTACAGCAAAAAAAAAGTGTTTTATATATGGAAACTCCATACTACAGGCCTCGATAGGGCCACCTGGTATCGACCAGCCACCGTGTCATTCTCAGCCCCGAGGTGTCAACGGGGGACGTGGTCAGCGCCCCGCACTCCGGTCCCGCTATTTCTGGACTCGCTTTCCAGCAACGCTCAGCAGACAGAGGAGTGACCCATCCAAGAGCTATTCAGGCTCGATGTTGCTTAACTTCTGTGATCTAGTGGGAACCAGTGTATCCACTGCGGCATCGCCATTGGCTATATAGAGTGTTACAAAAAGGTACGGCCAAACTTTCAGGAAACATTCCTCAAACACAAAGAAAGAAAATATGTTATGTGGACATGGGTCGGGAAATGCTTAATTTCCTTGTTAGAGCTCATTTTAGTATTTCTCTTGAAACCACATAAATCATGGAATGGAAACACACAGCAACAGAACGTACCAGCGTGACTTTAAACCCTTTGTTACAGGAAATGTTCAAAATGTACTCCGTTTGCGAGGATACATGCATCCACCCTCCGTCGCATGGAATCCCTGATGCGCTGATGCAGCCCTGGAGAATGGCGTATTGTATCACAGCCGTCCACAATACGAGCACGAAGAGTCCCTACATTTGGTACCGGGGTTGCGTAGACAAGAGAGTTCAAATGCCCCCATAAATGAAAGTCAACAGGGTTGAGGTCAGGAGAGCGTGGAAGCCATGGAATTGACTTTCAAGACAAGAGAAAGATCGCTGCCTACATAAGATTGCGTAGAGTACCTTACTCCAGAATTTGACACCGTTTGATCGATCCGCATGAATTTGGCAGGTATAACTTGTTCAACTCAGAAAGTATGCGTTTCCAAAAACGTATTTATAGGGCTTATATTTCTTGTTTTGATGAGAACTACCACTTGTCAAAGTATTCAACACTCAGGTCACTCACAGCCTACAGATGCGAAACATGGTCAGAAACAAGTACTGGCCAGCAGGAGCTCTAGATGTTTGAAAGTAGAGTTACTGAGCAAGATCAATAGGCTATATGTGGTTTCTGCAGATGCAAGGCGAGTACTGTGCTGTAGAGTTGGCTACTGAGTTGATATTTCGAGTCAACGAAACGACTCAGCGAACCGTTCCACTGAGTCGAAACTTGTATCGGCATTGTTATGAAACAGTGAATCTCGTGATTCATGTATCGGACGCTAGGTACCGATAACATGACTTTTGCTGTCCATCTTCAAGTGAGATGAAACTGCACGCTCACTAAGAAAACTGTAATTTAATCTCTTTTATTTAACTGACTGACAGTGAATATGATTATCAGAATACTTATCTGGACATTGGAAAGTTTTAGTTCAGTTTTCTGATTTCGGGTTAATACTTGTAGAAATTTGTTACAATATTTGTATGTATGAAAATACGAGTAACTTCAGAAACTCTTACGCTTTAACACGACTGTAAAATCGATGTAGCAAGCATATCCTGTGCGCGTTCTATTCGGTCTACTGAATAACGTATTAAAACCCCGCTGATATTTCATAGATGTTACGTCTTTGTCGTATCGCGCTACTGTGCAGTGCTGTGAAGATTTCTCAGCTCGCGCGAAATCTGCGAGGCTAGCAGGATACAGAACTGCGGCACGTCACATGTTTTGAGTGTCGAAGCAGAGCGAGTCGACTCATAGGCCAGTCGCCAGGTATGTTTAGGTCCAAAAAAATTGCAGGAGGCTGAATTTCTTGTACGTTGTTACGACATATTAGAGTAGTATTAAACCAAGTTTGCAGCTTCGAAATCCTTTAGCTTAACTTTTAAGAGCCAAAAAACCTCGAAATTTTCGAACTTTTTTCTGGTTTTGGCTTATAACTCGTGAAGGGTAGTTTTTTCCGAAAAGTCACTCACACCTGTATTAATGTAGATAAAATATTCTAAGATTTAAGCCAAACGACAGCTCTTTAAGTCCAATAGTTACCGAGATAGTGGACTTCAAAAATTGATTTATTTCTCCAAAAAGTTCAAATTTTCGATTTTAGTCATCTTTTGGCTAGAATATTGGCTCTAATGATCATCCCAAGGGGAAATTCATACAGAAAAAAGTTATAGAGCAGTCATTTAGCTTTAATCCAAGTACAGAACGAAGTCCATAGCCCCAATAGATTTCTAGTTAAAAAACGAAAAGTTGGAAAAATCGGAGTATTCAATAAATCGACCCAGACGAATTGAAGTCCTCTTATCCTATACATGTTAAAGGAAAAGGAGGAACTACTCATTGACGATGATTATTAACGCATTGTATATAAATAGGTATAATGTGTTAGTGCATACCAATATATTAGTGAAAGTAGGTATTGCCTAAAAGCATTGAAAGCCTGTCCGTTTGTGGGAATTGGTCAGCCATTAAGGGATTTGGACTTTCGTTCGTAGTAGCGAGGCCTTTTGTTGTGTGAAGGCTCCCCCGCCCCTCTCCCCCCCCCCCTCACTCCGAGTGGTGACCCAGAAAATCGAAAATTTGAAATAAGCTAATTATTGAAGTCCAATATCTCGGGAACTATGGGACTTACAGAGCTGCGGTTGGGCTTAAATTTTAGAATATTTTATCCATTCACGAGTTATAAGCCAAAACCAGAAAAAGTCCGAAAATTTCGAGGTTTTTTGGCTCTTAAAAGTTAAGCTAAAGGATTTCGATGCTGCGAACTTGGTTTAATACCACTCTAATATGTCCTAACAACATACAAGAAATTGAGCTTCCTGCAACTTTTTTGGACCTGCGGTCATTTTTTTTGTCTACAACTGGCGTATCACTGCAGTGCCCTGCAGCTGTCGCGGTTCATGTGAATCAGAGTGGTCAGCGCGACGCAGGACTCTGCAGCACGCCAGATGTTTCGAGTGCAGAAACAATGGGTCGACTCACTAGACTCGGATGATCCGTATGTTTCTAAACAGTGAAATGATCCGAACTGCCCATCACTAGTGTGCTGGATCACCTGAAACAAGGATCTGACATCGTGAAAATACTAAAATGTAGGAGAATAGTTTGCCTTGGACGTGTCCTTACGATGGATACTGGAAGAAGAACTAAAATATTTTGGATGGAGGCAGTGGCGGACTAAGGCTGTCGGAGTCCCAGGGCGGCGGCATAACAAATTGAGCCCCGCCCCCCCCCCATCCACTTGAAAATACATGTATTATTATAAAACAGTAACTTCTGCGTGTTGGAGGCCCTACCGGGACGAGAGGTACGGGCCAGTCTGCATAAAATAGCTTTCGAGATTCGGAGGCCCTACAACGAGAGGAGAAGGTAGCTCCAACTTAAAAAAAAATAAATAAAGAAAATAAACAACTTCTTTCCGGGTATTTGGAGGCCCCCCCAAGACGAGAAGCCCGGGTCGGATCACCACCCCCCTACCCCCCCTCTTAGTCCGCCACTGGATGGAGGTCAACAGGATCAAGACAGCAGTCACAAAAGCCGTGGATAAATGTTGGGTGAAGAAGACATAAAATGTATCATGCAGTGGAGGGCAAAGTGAGGAAACTAGTTGAAGAGGGCAAGATCTACGAGTAGATGAAGAAAAAATGTAAATTTGACAGTCCAGTCATATATTTACCCTTAACTTTGTGCAGCAGCAATTCTTCAGCGAGGGTTGATGTCCTGTCCGCTTCGGCAGACGTTGAGTGGCAAACAGCTGTGAGAATTATGGTTTGTACGAGTATCACCGATACGCTTACGATATCTAGTACAGCTTCGCCAATGTAGATGTTATTTTGACTGCTAATAACTAACATAATGACAAATATTATTTCTACGATCAGTATGACCGCCTGCAGCAGAGACATTGTGATCGGAACAGCGTACATGTTATTTAGGGAAGTGACTGTTCTCTTCAGGATCATATGTACTATCTGCAGTTCTTGCACTCGTGTATAGAGC
The DNA here is from genome assembly GCA_026315105.1 of Locusta migratoria. NCBI lineage: Eukaryota > Metazoa > Arthropoda > Insecta > Orthoptera > Acrididae > Locusta > Locusta migratoria. The sequence goes on along the minus strand of CM048745.1, from coordinate 282,538,521 downwards.
ACATTTACATTTTGCGCTGGCGGAAATGAAGCAAATGTCTGACGTCGGTTTTGCATAGTTGCTATCGCGTGTGAATCGTCCACTTCATTAACAAGGAACGGTGTTGTCTCGTAAGAGAAAAGTCTGTGTATGGTGTTGTTCAGTGCCACGAATCTTTGCCGTATCATCAGACAGACGACCACGAATTGTAGCGAGACGAGTAATGTGATGAAATTTGTCACAATGATGGCAACGCCGCAGTAGAAGCCATTGAGGACGCCCCGTGCTGTGCCCGCGACGTGAAACACGAGAAAGGCGGGCAGCGTGCTCGCTACCAGCAGGTTCACTTCGCACCCGTTTCGTCGCGCTGGGTTCTCGAGCAGGGCGTCCGCACGGAGGATATCGGCGATCAGGGCTCGGAACTTGTCACCTCCGCTGAAGACCAGTGCCAGGGCAGAAGACACGGCCGCGGCGGTGGTGGAGATGCAGCAGATGGCCGAGGGCACCGCGAGGCTGAGAGGCAACTGGTAGGAGGCCGTCTGCTGCAGGCCCAGCCAGCACAGGCACACGACCGCCGCTACCACCAGCAGGCTGTGGGTTCGACGCCAGGCGGCGGCCGCGCGCTGTGGGGACACCCCCACCATTGCCGACACCGCCAGCAGCGCCCGAAGGCCCTTGGGCGTCCCCGTGCCGTCCCGTGTTTTCTGTGGCCTTCCCATAACTGTGTAACCCTCCGCGTCAGAATGCACCGAGGCAGCTGCTCTCTACCGTAAAGGGCCCTACACGCGATGCAATTTATTGGACCAATTCGTTGGTCACCCGATAAATTGGCCGGTTTTAGGCGCTACCCGACCAACTTTCCTTGTCGGTCGGTTGGTTGTGCCTGACTCCCCTATCTCCGTTGCCCCCAAGCCCCTACCACGCTGTAGCGGAGGAGCGAGGCAACTGTCCCCGAACTGAAGCGGCTGATCGCCGCCATTTGCAGGGAACAATCCTGGTACTGGGGTTGTGATTTCAAGTGTATGAGACGCAACAAGAGCAATATAAAGCACAAAATAAACGCAAGTTTGTTTAAAAACATTACTGATTATTGCAGTCTGTTTAAAAAAGTATTCTTAAATGAGTGAAGTATCCTAATTTTGGAAATAACGTCTGCATAGAGAAACGAAATTTAAGAATGTAAGCCTCTTTTCTGATAAGATGGAGCACTTTTCATCGAGATATTTGCATAAGATGATTCCATGAAACTAGCAGAAAGTGCGATTATTTTTTAATTCACGTAATTTTCTGTCAGGTCCTGTTTACTTTTCGCCCGGCTACTCTGAACGTTTTGCACGCTTATTTTTGTACATCACATTTTCGCCCACATTCCTTTCCATATTACATAGAGTTTTTCTTTCAACTTCCTCGAATTTGGATATGAATAATTGTAATAACTCATAAAATTTTAAATACGCATATCATTCGCACATTACTTTTTAACAGAGATAGTACTTCTCAAAGTCGTTGAATATGCAACATTCGACAAAGTAATGACCATTTACGAAGTACAATCACCACCTGTTAAGTGTCTAGAAAACAATTATTCGACCTACTTCTGCATCATACTTATATGTGATAAATACCTCTTATAGGCCTAGTTATTCACTCAGCTCAAATTAGTATTTTTAGTAATTTATATGCAAATAAAATATAAGTATTTGACGTTTCTCAGTTTTAGAGAATGATGTGTAAGAGGAAACTTAAACAAAAACAAACGCTCATGATTTCTTATTTCTCCATGAAAATACTGTACGGTATACAAATAATGACTGATCTGTGAAATGTAACATTGTTTCCGTCTTCGTCGTTGCTTCTGTTCTCACTGTTACAATTAAAAGGAGCACACGAACGAATCATGTTTACGCACAGTTGCCCTGCAAATGGCGGCTTCTGTCACATTCAGTGTGGAGACGCGACACTAGCGCCAGTGAGCGGTCTAGTTTTTATTTAGTAAGTCTATGGTTGCCCCCACCACTTCACTCGACAAATTGTAAAGCGTGTACCGCTTCCCGACAAACTTCCATGCCTGAGGTCGTCTACACAGCGAACACGCGAAAACAAAAACAGTTCGACAAACGGACACCAGAACAGGGTGGTGCTGCGTGCCGGAACGTGTGTAGGCTGCTACCAATTGGTTGGTTCGTTGGACATCTTGTTGGTCGTACGATAAATCGGAGCGTGTGTAGGGGCCTTAACACTGCCTGTTAAAATATGCCGCCCCGAGTTAAGCACAGACGTCGACACGCATCTATTATGCAGAGACGTGCAATATGCTTAAAAGGTAGAGCAGAGGCGGCTGTCGATTATTTCATTCGTATTTCCTCAATAGTCGTTCAAACAGAATATTTATCAGTAAACTCCAGACGTCCTTTTCTTGCTGAATTTCTCGAACTTTACATCTCATTAATGCAACAGATTCACTGTCAACTTCACTTCTGTTTATGGCTCTCACGCCACTGTTAGTGAGCGAAAACAGCGTTGTGCGATGTTCCTTGTAATGCTTTGCGAGTGTTCCGTCTATATTGATGAGAACTTTCTTATTAACCTTTTATAAACCTCGACACCTCCAGCCGTTCTTGAAATACCACCTCAGCTGCAAAAAAAAAATCGACTTTCTATATTTAAGAACTTCGACACTATCCACTTCTGAACCAGAGCTGTTTTACAGTAGTCTTTTTAATGTGATATTCCTAACAACTACAAAACAAAAGCTTTGAAACTTATATGTTTAAATAAAATAAAATATTATGGCCGGGATTGGGAACTGAACTAGCGTGTATGAGTATGCAAGATTTGTGTGCAGTTGCAACAGTACCTATTCAGATTCGCACAGCATTGTGAATAGAAAAACTTATCTGAGCGTCGAACATCAAGTAAGAGTAAATGTTATAATTAATCAGCCTGGCATCGGCTGATAGTAATGAGTAAGGCCCTGTTAATGCACTTAACTATGCAGAACACGAGTCTGGTTAAACAATGAATGAAAAGTCCGGTTGTAGCTCAAGTTCCAATTCGTTAATCAGACAGACAAATTATTCGTTAATTATTCGTGGTAGACAATCTCGAACAGTGACTGATAGCAGCGGAAAGACGTAACGGCATGATATAATAAAAACATTAAGGTTGACAATTATGTATCTGTCAATTAATTAAAGATTAAAGTTTAAATTACTACTCTGACACAGACTGAACATGACATCTATTGCGAACTTAGTGGTAATTGTTAAATGTTACGTGCTGTGAACAAGATCTTCCTCATCAACAAACGAAATGTTGTATTGTCAAAATAGTTCATTAGCTAAGCAGGGTGCATACCAAGTAATGCTGAATATAAACGTACTCGTATGTAGAATGACAAATAAACTATAAAGTAGCTAATAGCAATGAAAGGAACCGATGATTGTGTAATTGACTAATTATTTGAAGTACAGATCAAAGTTTAGTTATTAGATGCCAGAAGTGACTAAGTATTGATTCAGCAGCGAGCTTAGCACTAATCATTGTGTGTCCTGACACCTTCTGATCTAACTTTATTAACAAATCAATTATTGTGTTATTAGCAAATGGTGTAATTAATACCTGTATGAAAAGACACATTACACAATAGACATGAAATATTGGTAGCTATCTGATAAACTAATTTTCTACGATTCTTGTATTAAAATAAATTATATATATATATATATATATATATATATATATATATATATATATATATAAGTAAGAGCATAACAAGCTACTTGTAATCGTAATCATGAATAAATTTAAGTTCACTTACCTCTTATCTGTAGACAGCACCTTGCTCACTTGCAGTACATTAATGATGAAATCTAAATCAAGTTAAAACTTGTATTTATACTACTGTTTAAACTTGTAACCTAAGTTAACTTGGTGATAAGATTTTTTTTTCTTTAAACAAAGGCTTATTATCATTATTATTATTATTACCTTATAAACATAACCATTACAAAAAAAAAAAAATTAAAATCAGAATTATCATGAATCCCAACGGCCTACAACAACTGTCTCGCAGTTTATTGCTCTCAACCAACTCCTAACTCCGTCACACCATTGCCGACTCAACAGTTCATAGCAAATCTCTCTGACCAAAGTGACAAAACAATGCTGCCACCCTCTGGCTTCTTCTTCAAAAGTTCAAATGTTTGTAAATCTAAGGGACTTAACTACGGCGGTCATTAGTCGCTAGGTTTACAAACTACTTACACTAACTTGCAGTAACTTATGCTAAGGACAACACAGACATTTATGACCGAGGGAAGTCGCGAATCCCGAACAGCGAACGGCCGCGCGCTCCGCTGCTGGGAGCTTTAGTGCGCACGGCTATTCTGACACGGCACTTCCTCTTCGTTCTCAGTATATGGAGTGTAAATTGTAAGTTGACAAAACAGAATAACTCGAAAAATAAGCGCTTCACACGAAAAAATGTGTGGAATCCAAAGTTGATTATTTTCGAGAGGGACATCTGCTGGTGCTAAAATTAGCCCGCCACCCCAACCCCATGAGACTGTGGTGGGAGGCAACTTTCAAATTTCAAATAGGAACTCCTATTTTTTTAATTGCAGAATCAGATTCTACATTTAAAAAAGTACGTGCATTTTGTCTTAAACACTTGTTTTGATTCTTCGTAGTTGGCACTGTAATTCAGCAAAATTCATGTTTTCATTTTGCGTGGCAAATGGTTACGGATAAATAAAAAGTACTTTTTTACTTCGTAAATTTTGATTCGCTAAAACTAAAACTTTCCCTAACTTCACAGAGGGTGGGGTTTTGCTCGCTACAAGTCGCATTTGACGGGGAGTTAATATTGCTGGGCAAGGTTAGAATTTCTGTCAGCGTGAAGCAGCCCGCTTGGCTTAATTCTCTCTATGAAATAATCAACTTTGGATTCTACAAGGATTTACTATGACTTCTATGACTATACTTAAGCTATCGATGAAAGCTGTACACGAGAGTCAAACATTTATGTTATGGTGTTATTCGATTTACCCTCCCGATTGAACAAAAGTGCATTTCAGTGGGGCTATTCGCATACTGGCCGGGGCTATTTAAAAGAGATAAATTACAACAGTAATTTCACATTAATGTAATGTAGCCTTTACGAAATGATTCTGTTCTCGTAAATCTCCTGCTTACGACCTCTCGCAGCGAAAGAGGTCATGAAAGGAGGTCGTACACTTTTGGCATTGTATCCTTTCACGCTTATCTTCATCTGCAACGCGTGACCACTTCCCTGGCAGAATCCATATTTCCATTCCATCGCCTCATCTGAATCATTTAAAGTTACTTCATTGTTGACACATTTTGGTAACAAATTACTGTTACCAATAACTCTATATTTTTGCTTTTCATAACATCGTTACAAGTATATATTTCACTCCATATGTTTTACGGGCTTCTAATAGTGATATTCCTTTCATCGCTACTTCAACTGCCTTCTCGTCCCATTCCATTCTGCTTTTCCAGTTTATAGATCCTCAAAATCTGAAGAAAATGAAGGAATAATTTATTGCAATAACATTACAAAACACAAAACGCACTGTACCCCAAATGAAATCAGTTTTCCATCACTATTATAAATAATCGTTCTAAGTTATTTAAATAGCTCCAAAATACACTTAAAAACTATTGTGAAGTAGTGGTGGCCGAGGGGACTGAGGCGCTTTAGTCACGGTCTGCACGGCCACTACGGTCGGGGGTTCGAATCCCCCTCGGGCATGGATATTTATATTAGTATAAGGTAGTTGATAAGTAGTTTGTAAGTTTAGGGACTTATGACGCCGTAGTTAAGTTCCATAAGCTTAACAAACATTTGAACATTGAAGTAGTTCCCTAATGCACTAACATATAGCAGTACAAGTCACCAATGTGACGTAGGGATGACCCAGTATCATGCCTCAACAAACTGCAGGAAATTCCTAAGGAATACCATGTCAATTTTACAAACCGTGTCATAACCAGTTGTGAGCCACCTTATACGCTTTAAATGAATCTTGCGTAAATTTCTGAAGTCGGAAAAGGAAGTAGTCGTGTTCACTGCAGAGACAAAATCTCCGACAGCAAGAAGTACTAACATAATGACGTCTTACAATCATTCATATATCCCCTGTATTAAATGAGCCCCTGTCTACCCTAACCCTTTCGCAGGCGTATTTTTATGGCAACTTAGTAAAGCTAATTTTGTTTGTATTGCATTAGAAGCGTGATCAATTTATTATATTTGAGTACCCCATCTGCAAAAACCGCTAAATGTAGTTTTTTTTTTAGTTGGGCACACTGTCGTATACATTTTTCCAGCGGCTATGTAATGTAATAGGGTTCAAAGTCCAAAACTCGCTATAAACCGTTGAAAATCGGTTTCTGTTGCAAAAGCCGCTAAATGCACGTTATCTTCGGGTGCAAAGCCAGTTAAATGTTCACAATTTGCAAAACTCGCCAAGTTCGTCAGGCATGGCGGTCACGTGCCACGACCGGATGCAAAGCACACCAACTGACGTCAGAGTTACCAATCCAGACATTCAACGCTACCTTTCAGTTTGTTATGATTAGAAGATATATTTTGTTATTCTGATTTAAGTTGGCTGCACTGTAGCTAACACGTACGAGAAATGAAGCTATCACTGTCGGTGTAGAGTCGAAATATACACAGTAAGCACGGTTTATTTAATTAGCAGGGTGCCTGTTGATGTAAATATTGGTGGGTGTTCTGAATAAATAATAATAATAATTTCGTGTGGCTCATTGTCCTGGTGCAATTGAACGCCACTTCGGCGACTTGCGTGTCCCTAGCCTAACCCAGTTATCCAACCTGGAAAAGGGGACCTACAGCTTAACGTGGAATCCGAACCAGGTGTTGTTTCTGGCGACTCCTCACAGCGTTGAGAGGTGAAGGATGGGTTAAAGTGCAGACTGAAAAAATCCGAAGTCCTTCCAGGTTTTGAACCCGCGACCCTTCGTTTTCCAGTCGAGCACTTCACCCCAAGACCACCAGGCCAGATGGTGTCCTGAAGAAACTGAGTGATTCTGTGGACTGTTTAAGTGCAGAAGGCGGTACAGACGAGGTGGGAATAATTACAGTAGTAGGAAATCTGCATGAAATCTAACTCATCGTTGTAGTTTCAAATGACCAGACTGCGTTTCAGGGCGCAGGTATGCCATGTCACTAGTTGATTCTCGAAGCTCCTGACAATCTAGAAAAAATAGAAATGTGATTCCCAAGCGTAATTGAAAACCCATCTATATACATTCAACACATAGAAAAGTTCGCAACGGAAAGTTGTCTAGTACAAAATAAATATCCTGTTCAAGACAGGAAAAGATGCGCAGAAGGGTCAGTGAATGTTCCTGGTAACTAATATTTCCAGATTGATATGGAAACAACATCGTGTTCACGAAAAACAAGCTAAAACAAGAGATTTGTCTAGTTAGTGGAGAGCCCGTCTATAATTTTGAATCTGGAGAGGGGAAGAGTATGTTGAAGAGGGGAAAATTTTCTGCACAACAAACAAAAAAAAAATTTCAAATGTTTGTAATTCTATGGGACCAAACTACGTTGGTCATCAGTCCCTAGACTTACAAACTACTTAAACTAACCTAAGAACAACATACACATCCATTCCGCCGGCCGCAGTGGCCGAGGGGACTGAGGCGTTTCAGTCACAGTCTGCACGGCCATTACGGTCGGGTGTTTGAATCCCCCCTCGGGCATGGATATTTGTGCCGTCCTAGTTCGTAAGTAGTTCATAAGTAGTTTGTAAGTTTAGGGACTGATGACCCCATAGTTAAGTCCCATAAGATTTAAAAAAGAAAAGAATAACATCCATTCCCGAGGGAGGATTCGAACCTCCGACGCGCTCCGTGACGTGGCGCTCCAGACCGCTCGGCTACTCCCACGCGGCCACCACAAACGGCCCCTCACCAATCACAGCAGGTGTAAAACTTTCAGTAGCGAAACTCGGAGATGTGAAAAAGCTTTTGGAGCTCCACTTTGGTGATGACAGGGCTTCCAAAGAGAATCTCAAATTCTTCAGTGAGGAGTTCAATGAGCAGTAAGGCTCTGCTATAGCCGCTCCTGCCACTGACAACTCTCAGAACGAGGCAGAAGACGGAAGCAATTTTGAGTTGATGGATAATGTTGACGTCGATGTCACGTAAAAGCAATTTTCGCCCATTTCCATTTTATACAATATTTTTGTCCCTTTTATACTAAAATGGAACTTTCTGTGAAATCCTTCATTTACAAAAATTTGGGGCTTATTTTATTTTTTACGAATTCTTGTGATGCCTAAAGCAAGATCACGTATTTTTAATTATAATGTTGAACATTAATTTGATCTGCCTTTTTTACTTTAAACAAGTCATTTTTCCTGGTAAAATAATATCATTTTCATAGTTTTGTATGCCAGTATCTTAGAATTTTCAGATTTCTCTTTAAAATAAAATGTAATCTGTTTATAGTGACAATAATTAAATTCCATCCTGCTGTCCTCACTATCATCGAATAGCGGGTCTTGCAACTGAACGGCCGCGGTGTAGTAGCAGAGTGGTCTAAAGCGCCTCGCCTGCGGTTGCTCGCCGTGGAGGTTCGAGTCCTCCCTGGGGCATGGGCGTCCTTAGGTTAGTTTACCTAGGTTTAAGTAATTTGTAAGCTACGGACTGATGAGCACGCAGTTTAGTCCGATAGATTTACAAACATTTGAACATTTTGAGCAACCGTTTGTTTCGTAATTGGTTCGATATGTTTGCAAAACCTGCTAACTGCATGCAACAGATGAAAAAACCGCTAAGTCCATTTTTCACTTAATATTTTAACGTTCAAAAAAATAAGCGCAGATTTCAGCCATTAATACTGAGGTTTTTTTTTCACTTTTTTTTTTTTTTTTAAACTGAAGTCTTTAATAGTTTGGAGGGGACAAATTTTCAGTGCAGTGATTATCTCAGTTTTTCTTACTTTTGCAGTTAGCGGCTTTTGCACCTGGGCTATACATTTTAATTTTGACGGTTTTATGTTTGTGATTTGTCTCAAACCTATGGCTGTATATATACCACCACAGCGCCTTTCTGAGTTTTTCACTTTGGTGGTAAATGGTTTCCTCATTTTTCTTTTGTGAGCTGTACCGTGTTGCCATTACAAGTTAAAAAAAAACTGTTATCTCTTCTTATTTTACTTTACTTGAAAAATATTTACATTTCATGTTTATGTTTACAAGTAATATATCTTCCTCGACCAAATGTTCAAATGATTGTCACAATTTCTTCCGACAACGGTAGTGATACTGTGACGAACAGCAACTGATTGTTGTAACATTTTCATAAGCTGCTACACCACAAGGTAACAGGCACATAGAAATGGTGAGACATATTCCTAGAAAAAACAAATATGGTTTCAAACTCATGTGTATAATTGATGCTCAAACTGGATATCTGTTGGACGCTTACCTGTACTTAGGAAAAGATTCTGATGCCAAAGATTCACCAGCTGAGAAATTTTCAAATGTTTGTAAAGCTTAAGGGACTTAACTGCGGGGTCATCAGTCTCTAAACTTACAAACTACTGATGAACTAACTTATACTACAGACAGCACAAATATCCATGCTCGAGGGGGGACTCAAACCGCCAACGGTGAACGGCCTCGAGAATCGGAACATAGCGCCTCAATGCGCTCTGCCGCGGCACCAGCTGAGCAGCAAAAGTTGAACAATCCTATCCAGGCAGTTCCGAGACTGATAACGTTGACAGAAACGAGAGCACAGCTAACTGTTTCACATCAGTGGAGCTACTGAAAGTGCTAAAACAAAAACAGCTTACACTGGTGGGTACCATGAAGAAAAATAAGCCCAAAATTCCGAGTCAGTTTCTTGCCAGGCGTGATCGAGAAGTCGGGTCAGCCCGTTTTTGGCTTTACATCTGATGCTACTCTAACATCTTTTGTACCAAAGCGAAATAAATCTGCGCTTTTTTTATGTATCATGCATCATACGCCAACCGTTGATTCAAATACGAAAAAACCGGAGATGATCATATTTTACAACAGAACAAACGGCGGCGTTGACATGTTACACCAGAATGCTGCTGTCTATCCCACGTCTAGTCGAACTCAACGATGGCCAAAGGCAATATTTTATAGAATCCTTATGTCCAACTAACGCGTGCTGCGGCGGAGTGGTCAAGCGCATTGAGGCTAGGGATGGGAAAAATTGACCGGTTAAAACCGATACCGGTATTTTAGTTTTCAATAACCGGTTTTTTCTGTATTTATTTGGTGTCAGTTGTAACCGGTTTCTTTTCGTTATTGCCAAGAACCGGGTAAAAAAACCGGTACGACTACTTCCTGTAGTATTGTTTCAAAATGTGTTTTTTGTAAATAATTTTAAAAAATTAAAACTAGTAGACCCTAATATTTAGGGCTATTCCTAAAATTTCCACTGTTGTGAAATATTAGGTCATTGCAGAAACTAAGAAAGGCGATCACTGATAATTTAAGAACAATCCCGGCAGCCAGAAACGCGCAACAAACGCGTGGCATAAGAACTTAAGGCGTGGTGCAGCTATTGAGGCATCGATGCACCTGTTGCCGTGTGGCGTGGCCTATCAGACGACGCGCGTGCATCGGCAGTGTACGAGACTTGCTTCCATCTGGTCATACGGCAGTTCCTTGCTGTCGTCGCCAGACATCGGTTGTGTCTTAAATGGCACCATCCCGAGTGTGGAAGTACTTCACGAAGTACGGGAGCAGTGAGGTACAATACTCCATTTGCTTTAAAAAGCTGAAAACGGGTGAAGGTACTAAAAAATGCTGTGTTATTAAGGAGAAACCATCCAAAATGTTTCTTGGAAGAGAAGGTAAATTCGATTCATATACCTATTATGTAAGCTTGGAATAATAACTTTTAATGTATTATCGTAGTGTTGTGCTAACAAGTTTTATTAACGTGATTCCTTGAAAGCTAGGGGCTTTTTTAATAACCAATATGGGTTTAGGTAACATTGATCATGTGGTGCCTCGCGAGGTAGCCGTGGGGTCTGAGGCTCCATGTCACGGACTGCGTGGCTGCTCCAGTCGGAGGTTCGAGTCCTCCCTCCTCCCTCGGTCATGGATGTATATGTTGTCGTTAGCTATAGTTAGTTTAAGTTAGATTAAGTAGTTTTTAAGTCTCGGGACCGGTGACCTAAGCATTTAGGTCTCACAAGAACTCACATCCATTTGAACAGTCTTTGATCATGTAGTACAGAGCTTTCCTAGTTCAATTTGCGTAAATTTACACAGACAACAATCACATTGTAAGTCGGAACTGTGATTTTATTTTTAGAAATACCTCTGCAGCACTGATTGAAGTTTATTTACTGACTGTAACTTATATATGTTGTGTGTATAACGAGATATTCGTATATGCTGGCTCACAAGTGCAACTTACGGAATGGTTGGCTCAATATTCGCAACTGCCGGATGGAAATACTAGGCCAGTAAATCTGTATGCTTTGTATATCGTCTTCTACGGACTCCTGGCTAGGCTTACACACACTCAAGAAGGCGTAGTATTGGGAGGGGATCTTGCAAAATATGGAAAGACTAGTGATTTCTCGTACAGCCTAAATTTACCTAAATATTAACTAAATTTCGTAAGTTTCGGTTTCGGCCGAAACTAGAAGAACCAACGATTACGGTTTCTGTTTCGGCCGCAAAATATGTTACGTTCGAAAACTACTGGAATAATAGCAATAAAAACCGAAGACCGGTTATTTAAAAAACCGGTTATCTTGAGCAATTTTTACGGTGCAGTTAAATTGGATATGAAAAGAACCGGTATAACCGAAAACCAGTTGTTTCAGCGATAACCGCCATCCCTAATTGAGGCGCTATGCTCCTATGTGCGAGGCAGTTTCCCGTAGGAGGTTCGAATCCCCTTTGGGTATGGATGTTCAAAAAAATGTTCAAATGTTTGTAAAGCTTATGGGACTTAACTACAGGATCATCAGTCCCTAAACTTACAAACTACTTACGAACTAGGACGGCACAAATATCCATGCCCGAGGGGGGATTCGAACCCCCGACCGTAGTGGCCGTGCAGACCGTGACTGGAGAGCCTCAGTCCCCTCGACCACCGCGGCCGGCGGTATGGATGTTTGTGTTGTCTTTAGCATAAGTTAGTTTATAAGTAGTTGGTAAGTTTATGGACTGATGACCCCGCAATTAAGTTCCATAAGCTTAACAAACTTTTTAATCAAAAACGAACGCGTGCATTGTTAGTAAAATGAACCAAACACAGGCAAACGTACCACGCTTGACTTTAATAAAAAAAATGTTGGCAGAAGACCTTATAGAGCCTCGCTTGAAACGCCTTGTGCAGAGATTTAACCTGAAAAGAGAATTTCAGTGCACCATGCATTGAATTGTAAAAGTGGAACTTTTACCCAGTACCTCATCAACTAAAACTTCAGAAAAATTTGAAAAAACAAAAACCCGTTCATTTGTGACCGAAAAAAAGAAAAGGAAAACAGCGTATTTATATTTTGATTGTAAGAAACCTATTTGCATTGAAAGCAATCAAAAAAAGTGCGTTGAATATCGCCGCTATTTGCGTTCGAAGCTTGCAAATTAAAAAAAAATTATGTTTTATATGCAAAACTTACTTGTATGTTATAGATATATATGTAAGAATATTATAAGAATTTGTATTGCCAGATCTAAAAAGTCTGTAGAGCTTTGCCTAAAATGAGCACGCTTTAGTTAACTGCTAATTTTTTGTATCTATAAGTATGCATTTTCACATTTGATAGTTGTATTATGATTAAAAATGTTATGAAAACAAAGATGTGACTTGCCGGTCGCGGTGGCCGACGAGACTGAGACGCTTCAGTCACGGTCTGCACGGCAACTACGGTCGGGGGTTCGAATCCCCCCTCGGGCATGGATATTTGTGCCGTCTTTAGTAGAAGGTAGTTCATAAGTATTTGTAAGTTTAGGGACTGATGACACCGTAGTTAAGTCCCATAAGCTTAACAAACATTTGAACATTTTTTTGAAAGATATGACTTCAGTTTATTGCAGTATTTTAACGTATTTTCACACAAAACAAAAAACGCAGGCAGTCTCTATACCGTCGTCAGATGGTATTGTATCTGAAATATACGTCAGCTGGCTAAGTGTTAAAATTTAAAAAAATCGAGATTCGTTACTTTGGAAACACATGTGGTCGGATTTAGACCACAGGTAAAACTATTTTAAACAAAAATAACAGTGTATAGACATTATCTTTATTTACACGTGAGGTGTACATAACGGTGTTGGTGTGCCAGTACTTGGCGGTTGCAATGTACAGTGTGTCTGCAAAGTCACAGTAGCAATCTCAGCGTGTCTGGAGTTGCGGGGCGTGTAAGGTTGGCAGCACACACAAAGCGCACCTGCACATGTTCCGTGCACCTGCAGTGGTAGTAGGGTGGAGGTAGTGTTGTGTCTGCGCTACAGCTGTTGCTTGTGTTACTGTCTTGTTCTTGTATACGCTGAGTGTAGTGAGATTGCTTACTTCTGCTGAGAGAGCCGTTTTAGTGGAAGTGGTTTCCCGGGCAGGAGGAAACTTCACGAATCATGTGAGATGACAATTTAGATTGCGTTTTCCTACGCAGAGGTTGCCACAACGCGACACTGTACGTAATTTAATTCGCGATTCGGGACAACAGGTTCAGTTCATTTTTCGAAACTACCGTCACCCCCGAAATCTATAGTTCCCAGATATTTTTATCCATTTATTGCGCTGCTCAATGAAAATAAGGTCAATCATTCATTTTTCCAGAACGGTAATACTGCTCATACAGCACCCCAATCCTTACGACTTTTATATGAAATCGTTGGAGACAGAATAATTACGAAAGGTATCTGGCCCCCTCGCTCACCGGATTTGTCTCCCTCCGAGTATTTTTTTAGTGCGTGCCTAAAACATTTGTTTATGAAAATAATTCAAGGACAATACATGAACTTAAGACAGCGATAACTGAATATCTGCATTGAGTTACACGTGAATTACATTGGTAAAGGTATTAGAAAATAAATGTAAACGGGTTGAACTATGCCTTCAAGAAACAGGAAATCATTTCCAGCACCAACTGCGATAATGGTGACTGCAGTGTATTTTCCTGTAATGTATATAACATTAATTTCTTTATTGTAATTGTAATAATGTTGAATCCCATCTCCGAACATAATTGCAGCCAGTAGCAGTGAAATCTTCTTCGGAGAGAGGACGCACCACAGTGTGACTGTGGCGCCCCCTTGACAGTGGTCCACATTCTGGTGGACTTTCCACTTTTAGTTGCCTTGCGACAATCTTTTAATCTGCCAGATGCGCTTTCTTTTATGATAGGAGACGATGCTAGGAGACGATGTTTTAGATTTTATTCGCGCAGCTGGTTTTTATCATGTGATTTAATGGTGGTGTGTTTTCTTCTTCGTTTTTACTTGTATCCTTTCCTCATATTTACCAGTGATTTTTACTTTTTGACTTGTTAGCGCATTTCCTTAGGAACGCTTAACACAATTTTTTTATCGCTCAGACCGGAACAAGGGACTGATAACCGTTGCTGTTTAGCCCCTTCAGAAATCCAACAACAACAAAGCTACTAGCTTATACGACATTAATCGCTGCCACCCTTAAGCCCGTTTTAAACGATGATCGAACTTGTAATAGATTGATAACAAGTTGCGTTAATGGCGGCCGTCTGTCGTTTGAACTGCTGAACTAGTACGATCGCGCTAGTATCGAAGCGCGATATTTATATCTATAAAAAACAGGGCCAATTCTAAATTCGGTACTAGTGGGTTCACTGCGCATGCGCGAGCTAGTAGCTATCAGATGCAGTCACCGCTTCAGCAAGTCCGCCATTTTCCTTCATATTTACGTTTTGTCGAAGTTTATGATCAGACTGTATTCCACAATGTATTTCTAATGGCGGAATTCACACTGTCCGTCACCGTACCGTCACCTCACGTCAACAGAAGCTTTCACGAGAAGAATGTTTTGATGGAACGGTCGTCTGCCGACTCTCAAGTTAACCATTTTCGTCACACGATTTTCATGTTGCATTCGACGGTTACACGGTTTGCACACAAATGTGTCTTGTTAATCTTTATATTATTATTAGATATTTGGTTTAGTGGTAAATTGCAAACGTTTCATGACGACTTAAATATTTTTCTCAATTGAGCGTCCTCCTAAAAGTGAGCTCGTATATCTGAAACCGAAAAATGGTTTATGTTTTGCAATATTGTAACAGAGAAGACTGAAACCAATTGTTTATTTGAATAAGATTGTAATTTGATGACGCAATTTTTCTTAAATAGCATTTTAAATAAAAAAGTCGGTCCAAATGAAGGACAAAAATTCAGTTGTGCATGACGTTATTAACAATGTCAGTAGGCAAATCGTAGTAGATAAACAAGGTCTATTTATGCTCTCATAAATATTGTTTGATGTGTTCATATGTTTATTATTTTTTTTTCTCTTGAAAATAGATGTCAATGTTTTCAAATGTTGTTTCACTTCCCAGCACTTTACCACATTAAGTTGACCAAAAACATACATTGCAAAGTTTTATTTGTCCATCAATACCATTTGGCGTTATTTCCTCAATTTCAGTATTAAACTATGAGTTCCTACATAACAGATCGCCAGTCATAACCTCACTTTCAACACCGGGTATTACTGTCTGATTACGTTTATCGTCTAAACATGCTGCCACAAGATCTTGTATGAGTTTGTAGTTCAGGGCTAGTACGCTAGGAGCGCTATTATCTATATTGAAGGCGAGACATGCGGAGCTCGCGGCTGTGGAGAGACTTTGCGGACGCACTGTATACGTTTGACTGAGAGAGTCCACTGCCATTACCCAATGCATATACTTTCCTCACTCGCACTGTATGCTTAACTTTCGCTTTCACAGAACTTTTGGGATCAGTGTGACGTTAGTTTCGACAGAGTGAGAGGCGCTAGGAGCATCGGCAGCACCGCCGCCGGCGAACTGCAGCAGTATGATGAGGTAGGTGACGACGATGTTGGCGACACTGGTGAGCAGCCGCGCGTCCACGCTGAAGAGGCTGCGCGCCGAAAACCTGACAGGCAGCAGGCGAGCCTGCCGGGACAGAAGGCGCAGGCAGCACACCAGCTCAGGGGGGCCACCACCTGCGGGAAAAAAAGCCCAACTTACTGATGTGGTATACACTGGCAGCGTGAAAACTGAGGCACGTACCGAGTCAGGCGCAAACTGAGACGTGTATAGCGCTCCCGGGGCAGTACAGTACAGCACGCGTTTTTGTGAATATGTTCTAGTGGTAGCGTGTGTATTGGGACGCGGCACGAGGTTAACACAACCTGAGCCTACGCCAGTCTGCGTGGCGTCGCCGGCCGCGGTGGCCGAGGGTACTGAGGCGCTCCAGTCACGGTCTGCACGGCCACTACGGTCGGGGATTCGAATCCCCCCTCGGGCATGGATATTTGTGCCGTCCTTAGTTGTAGCTAGTTCATAAGTAGTTCGTAAGTTTAGGGACTGATGACCCCGTAGTTAAGTCCCTTAAGCTTAACAAACATTTGAACATTTTGCGTGGCGTCGTAGCTAAAAAGAGGTACAGGTCTCTGCATCAGGACAGCACTCGCTCAGTGAGAGAGTGAGGCAAGGATCGAGAAACGAGTCTGCCCTACGCTGCCTTTGGCACCGTGCGTGTGGTCATTGGTATTATTGGCTGTCCGAACAATATTACCTCATGACTGAACTTTGTCATTTAAGTCCTCGTTCTTTTTTAATAAGTAAATTATATTTGTCAGTTATTTATAGTTTCGTTTTCTGAAATAGTAAGAAATATTGTAACGTCTTAAGAGCAAGAGGCAACGCAGAAAATTTTAAATTCTTAGTGAAACGGCGAAGATAATATAATAAATAAATGGATGGAACATTTTATAATTGCTTAATTTAATCTAATAAAGTGGTAAAACCATCAGAATTTTCATAGTTACTAATTACCAGTAAAGAATTTTTGAAGCATTTTGTTATTTGGTAAGAACCTCAAAAGGATAACTTTTACACCTTAAGTAAGCATCCAATAGCTTAAGAATTTGGCATGTTTATCTTTACTTCGTTTTTATCTTCAGAATCAGTTATTTACTGAAAACATTAATAAAAGTGGACTTTTGATTTATTAATACAACCCACCAAGCAAATATATTAGTCTAAATGGAAAAGCTAGGAATGATTTCAAACTACTACAAAGATAAGTGACGCTTACTTTACATATTACTTCAGAATGACTAAAACGCACTTTTCTGAAGTATTATATCGAATTATACATCATATTATTGATTTAAAAAGATGTAAAGCAGAAGAGGTGAGTGAAACTGAACAAATCTTAGGACTATTTTTGTAATAGTGACGAGAGCTCATAACTTTCTTTGTATTACCTAAATCAAAGCCTTGTTTCACAACACTTATTAATAAATTGCGACTTAGGTTTAGAGTTATAAGCTTGTTTTTAATAAATAACTGTTTCTAAAGATAAGAGCCAAGTAAAGATAAACATGTCAACTACCTATACAATGCTGATTTAAGCTGTAGAACTTATCTTTGGTAATGATGACAACAACTGACAATTCTGACAAAATTACATACAGTTTTACACATTCAGCTGAAGTATAATGATTGGTTTTCATTATTTATTGACTTTTAATTGTTGCAATCATTTAGCTCTTGTTTCAACGACGCAGATTCACTGTAAATTGAAAATTTTTTCCTTTTCTTCTCAGTCATATGATTTTACAATATTTCTTACAATTTCACTGAACTATACAGATATAAGTAACTGTAAAATATAATGCACTAATGAAAAATCAACAAGGACTTAAATGGCAACTAAGTCAAAATAATATTCGGTAGTAAGAAATACTATTCTGACGGCCGATAATACCACTACATACATGCGCAGTGCCAAAGGCAGTGTGTGACAGACTACTTGCCGCCTTACTTTACCCAACCTGCGAGTGCGGCGCGCGGCACAAAAAACTGTGCCTCGTCCATAACGAAACACTTCCCAGCATAGGCGCAGGTCGCGTCAGCGTCACCCACATCCCAACATGCGTTGTCCCATTAGAATCTAATAGAGAAATGCGCACCGTGCTGCACTGTGACGTGCGCGCTAGACACGTCTCAGTTTTTGCCTAGACTAAGAGTGCTACACTACACATATGTATATATACTCAGTCATGTGGTTAGCTAAAGGACATAAGATGTGTCACTGCCAACCAACAAATCTCACTGTATCTTGAATCCTAGATCTAAAAAATAACTCTTAAACAATATTACTCCACCAGTGCGGTTGACTGCTGCTGGATGGTAATTGGTGCACATGTGCCTGGTACAGTGCATCTCCCAATGCAACGCACAAATGCTCAATGGGATGCTGATGCATACCTGGAGAATGGCGTATTGTATCACAGCCGTCCACAATACAAGCACAAAGAGTCTCTACATTTGGTACTGGGGTTGCGTAGACAAGAGCTTTCAAATGCCCCCATAAATGAAAGTCAAGAGGGTTGAGGTCAGGAGAGCGTGGAGGCCATGGAATTGGTCCGCCTCTACCAATCCATCGGTCACCGAATCTGTTGTTGAGAAGCGTATGAATACGTCGACTAAAATGTACAGGAGCTCCATCGTGCATCAACCACATGTTGTGTCACACTTGTAAAGGCACATGTTCTAGCAGCATAGGTAGAGTATCCCGTATGAAATCACAATAACGTGCTCCAGTGTCCAGTGAGCGTAGGTGGAAGAACATGAAGCTATTTCCCTGTGCTAATCCATACATCAAATGGGCATCTGCCAACTCCGCATTTGTACACATTGCACTGATGTGCAAAACCACGTTAGTCATGAACACTAACCAGTTGATGCTACGTACTGATGTGCTTGATGCTAGTACTGTAGAGCAATGAGTCGCATGTCAACACAAGCACTGAAGTCAACATTATCTTCCTTCAATTGGGCCAACTGGCGGTGAATCGAGGAAGTACAGTACATACTAACGAAACAATTGGGTATTTTGACTATTGTCTGCACGAATTATTTCAATTTACATTTAAAGAGAAATACTAAAATGAGCTCTAACATGGAAATTAAGCGTTTCCGGACACATGTCCTCATATTTTCTTTCTTTGTGTGTGAGGAATGTTTCCTGAAAGTTTGGCCGTACCTTTTTGTAACACCCTGTATATTAGATTCACCGAACTTTATTGTCACATACTGTACGTAGTACCATTCACTTCCAACTTCGCCTTATGGGAGTGCACAGTTTTTTTCAGTCAGTGCATTTCCAGGCCACCGGCTGTGTTGCAGTGGATACATCGGTTCCCGCTATATCACGGAAGCACTGTGGGGCTTGGCTAGAAATTGGAAGGGTGCGCTGTTGGCAAGTGGGGTGCACTCAGCCCTTGAGGAGCTGCTTGATTGAGAAGCAGCGGCTCCAGCTTGGAAACCCGACACAACGGCCGGGAGTGCGGGGCGCTGACCACACCCCTCTCCATACCGCATCTGTTGACGCCTTCAGGTGGAGGATTGCAGGTACCCGCTCGGTATCTGATGGACCTTTAGAGGCCTAATCGACAGAACTCAGTTTCTTCACTTTTAGTGTATTTCTGGCTAAGCTGCAGAATCATCTGTACTAGGGATCAAGGGTTTGCGAATGTTCTTACTATTGCAGAAACTCAGTAAATAAAAGAAACGAGAGTGTTACTCACCTAAAGTGATCTGCAAGAGAATCTCTTCAGCGAGACTTGAAGTTCTATCTGCCTGGTTGCACGTTATTTGAGAGACGATAGATAAAAACGTGATTTCCACGATCACCACCAGAATGTAATACACAGAGACGTACAACCCGGCCATCCTGTTCTGCGGTGCGTTGTCCGCGAGAACTAGAATCAGGCGGAATGAGAAATGGACAGCAATTACCAGAACCTGCACGACAGCCATCGCGATGGGAACACCGTACATGCTGTTCAGAGACTCCGCCACTTTCGCTAGTTTCAAATACACGCTCTGCAGCAACTCAATTTTCTGGCAGAGGGCGTCTAAATCTCGCCGTCTGCCGTATATCTGTTCTGGAACACTGACTGTCGCGACCGAGCCAAAGGCGGTCGATTCGTAACAGAGATCTGTTAGCAAGGTAGTATTGAGAGAACGAAACCTCTGTCTGAGAATCAAGCAAAGTGCTGTGAACTGCATCGAGATGAGAAACGTCACAAAGTTGTCAAGCAGTGTCCCAATGTTAGTGTAAAACTGGTTGACGACTGTAAGAGATAGGATCCCAGCGTGAAGTGTCACAAAAAGGGACAACGCAGTGAGTATTACTAACCCGGCCTGCCCATCGCCTTTCCTCGGGTCTCCTTCGAGGAGAGTGCCGGCACTCTGAATGTCGGCAACAATGTTTCGAAATGTTGGCCCCCCTGCGAGGGCCAGAGCGAGGAGTGAGCAGGCGGTCGTGACGGTGGTGGCGGCGCTGCAGATGAGGGCGGGCGCCGAGTAGCAGAAGGCCTGCCCCAGCAAGATGGAGCGCGACAGCCACTGCAGCTGCCAACAGCCTGAGAACAACAGGGCCACCAACCAGGCGGCGGTGTGGCCGCGGTACATGACAGCCAACAGGCGGCGCTGTTGCGGCGGCTGCGGGGAAGCCCCGAGCACTGCCGACAACAACAGCAGCAGCCGCAGCCCTGGGGGCAGTGGCGCCCTCTCTGGCGGCAACATGGCGGCCAACTGATATTCCTGCGGAGTCTAACTGCACTGTACAGAGTGAGCAGCCGAGTCAGAGCTCATTTATGATGCATGACCGCACAAAAGGGGAAGTAATTCTAGCGGCCTGTGGTTATGCATTCTATTCAGCCGCGCCCACTCGACATCGCACAATAAGTAATGGCGTTTGTTTACGAGTAGCGAGCAGTGCTGCCACTCTATTCCGCTCTTTTCAACCGCCATCGACAGCTTCCACTGTGAACAATCGTGGATTTCAATATTTTTGAAGTGTCTGTTTAATATTTTCCTCCATCGCCTCTGTGTCTCTGAACACTGGACATCATTATATCTCCATGTCGGAATTTGAAAGGCGTCTTTATAATCAAAAAATTGCCTCGACGACTTGTTTGCTTCCTTATATGTAGGGTTTCTTTTGCCCACAAATGTCCTCTTTTTTGTATCCTAGAAAGGTTCCAGGTGTTTTTTTTTTTTAACGAAATAGGTAAATGTATTTTGGCCCACTTCAGGTTAAGGTAGTAACACTAAAAGTTGGCCTTTGCAATCGTCTTTTGACAGCTCGAAATTTAAATCAAAATAACGCCTTAAGCACTCATCGGACACGAAAATTGAATAACCGAATCTATAGAGGAGAAAATTCTCTACAACTTTCCTCTATTTATGTTTTTTCATATCTCGTATCGTTTCAGAGATATTTGCAAAAATAACGGCGATTTTGGGATGTATATGTCTGTCTGTCCGTAACGTGTCCCCTGTTTTTAAGACGAACAGTTCAGCCGATCAGCACCAAATTTTACAGACTTAATTGTAGGCCGTCAGAGACCAGAACCTCCCTTTTTCAAATTTTTCGGGCAAAAAATACGGTAGTAATACCAAAAAAAGCTATATGTAATATAATTGTAATTGCAAACGAACCGTTCATCAGACACGAAAATAGAATAACCTAATTGGTAGAGGGGAAAATTCTCTACAACTTCGCTCTATTATGTTTTTTTCATATCTTGCATCTTTTCAGAGATATTTGCAAAAATAACGGCGATTTGACACCCTCCATTGAATTAACGAAAACCAGCCGTTCGCAGATGTCACGTGACATTCCTCGCCCAGAACTCTCTCTGGCATACGCCATCTTGCGTTGCGTATTTGATGATTTTCTTATTGTAACTTACACGTTGTCATTTCAAAGCAAGAAGAATTAACAAAAACACGTCGTTCTTTGTACGATAAATGATACCATATTAGCATCAGTTAACAACGGCCATGAATAGTATGAAATTAAAGATTGCAACTTCTAACTGTCATCCGTAGTGTAGTGGGCAATGTGTTAGACTGTGGCGCTGAAAGTCAGTGGTTTGAAAACCACTGCCAATTAATTTTTTTTCTCTAAGAGGGTTTCAGACAATTTTTAATTAATTTATTATTATTTACATTATTATTTATGTTCAAAATGTTTGCCAAAGCTTGTAAAACTACAAATCCAAAGTGGGCCGTAAAACACCCCAGTGCGATTTGTTTACTTACGAAACTTCTTTAACTTGAAAGTGCTAAATATTAGGAAAAAAAACAACTTTGAACTCTAACAGTTGCAAAAACCAAAATTACTTCAACATTTATTCAAACGATGTCATTTTTTTCTTACAATTTTCGCGTTTAACTTAAGATTTCAGAGCAGTTGAAATAACTTGTGTGGAAGTTATCACGAAACTAGCTCAACATTGCACACCGCCGGGTACTCATTTCCTCCAACCTTAAGTTTGTTTGTATAGTCTATGGGACTTAACTACGGGGTTATTAGTCCCTAAACTTACAAACTACTTATGAACTAGCTAAGACTAAGGACGGCACAAATATCCATGCCCGAGGGGGGATTCGAACCCCCGACCGTACTGACCGTGCAGACCGTCCAACCTTAAGTGTGTCCATTTCTCCTTCCCTTGTGTCCCTCCGTCCACTTCCTCTTTCGTTCTCTGTATTTTCACCTCCTCACCTTCCCTGTGACGATACGTGAGGTAGGAGTGAGGAATGTGAAAGGGAGTGGGAGTGGGAGAATTAATTTATTAGGAACTTCATGGCAGATTAAAATTGCGTGCTGGAACCGGTACTCAAACCTGGGACCTTTGCCGTTCCCGGGCAAGCGCTCTACTGACTGTGCTGAAAGTAGGAGGCGGGGTTCTGGCAGAAGTAAAGTTGCGAGGGCGGACCGTGAAGCCTGCCTGGATAGCTCAGTGGTAGAGCGCTTGCCCGGGAAAGGCAAAGGTCCCAGGTTCGAGTCCCGATTTAGACACACAATTTTAATGTGCCAGGAAGTTATCTATCAGCGCACACTCCGCTGCAGAGTGAAAGTTTCATTCTAATTATTTGTTAATTTAGTCTAAATCCAATATGTTCAGTTTCGTTTTGCTAATCCCAGCACATGATATAAAGATATTGACTATAAATTATTTCTCTCATTATTAAGCGTATCTTACCCCCTCTCTCCAAGCATTATTTGGTTCATTTCTTGATCTATCGTATTGGCATGGCTCATGCGATATATGTGACTTCCACATATCACTCATCCTCACCTCACGGCTAAGGTTGTGAGTAACCTATTCCGTCAGTGTTATTTCTCATCCCACCTTTCCTATGTGATGAAGGAAAATATTTTTGAAAGCTATTGTCAACATTTATTTTCATCTTCTTTGGCATCTTTTTTGTGTTGATCATAGGTGGTACCAAGCTACAGTAAGTAATGGCCAGCTTTCTATCTCTTTTGAATATTTTCATACCTCAGTGGAGAGTTTCCATCAGATTAATTGAATATTATGTATCTAGATTCATAAGTGTTCAAGAATAGGCACTTAACAAAATTAATTTTGAAAAAGAAAAGAATAGCTGACCAATACTTACCTCAGCTGAGTATCGTCAATAGTAACATAAAAATTAATGTGAAATTTAGCTTTTGTTACAATTCCCTTCATCTTAGTGGAGAGAGGACTGATATGAAATGAAATAGAAGGGAAAGTGGATTTAGGTTGCTCACAACCTAGACCATGAGCTTTTTCAGCACTTTTTGCATTACTACTGAGTTGAGGTAAGTACTGGCCAGCTACACTATTATGTTTATTATTTTTTATTTCACATCTCAATGTTAGATTTCCCTTGAGATTAATTAATTAGCAATAAACACTTCTCTACTCAACATATTTTTAAAATTCTGGATAAATAGCTGTTTACATAATTTTTTTCCTTATATTTTCTTGAAGTTATTTTTGCTGATAGAATACTTTATGGAAATTCAGATGACCTCACTTAATGAGAACATGAAAAAATGGCAATCATTATAGATGTACAAAAAAATGATGATTAATCTTTTTTACAAAATTTTCTTACTTGCCCAGGTTCAATGATATTACAATGTTTTCACAGCACAGATAATTAAGAACAACAATAAGTAAATAATAAGCCAGCAGTTGTGAATAAAATAGTTATTTATTGAACAAAATGTAGTAACTTAATTTTCTAAAGCAACAGCTTTCCTTCCTAATCAAACTCCTTTTCCTAATTTTTATGAAATTTATCTCTATAAGTATTGATGTTACACTTGCCTGTTATTTCCCTCAAGATCACTAATGTTGCTCTCAGAGTAAGTTTGTGCCATCAACAACACAGTGGTACCTGTTGTTCTTTTGATTACACAGCTGCTTACTTGTTTGTTACTCTCATGATTCTTATGAAACCATCCACCTTCAGAATTTAATACTAATATCCGTAGTCACAAAGTGTTGTCTCATATGTAATATCATACAATATTTACTATACTATTTGGCAGAAAGAGATATGTAATTCACAAGTTTGCACAATTTCTGGATGTTCACCTGTTGCAGAAGCAAAATTTAATTTTTCTTTGTTTTTCTTTTCAGGGTACTGGTTCTTTCATTGTCATATATCAAATCATGCAGAGCTTGGTATGGGTGTAGTGCTGAAAGTTGGTGCTCATCATGAGATGTTACCAATTCCATCAGATTTTCCTCAGTGTGGAAACTGGAAATGGACTTACCATAATGAAGCTGAAGGATCAATATCTTATGGAAGTTTTCTGACCTTACTGCTTGTTTGTCCCTCCTCCAAATGTATTCTGTAAGCATGGCATGAAATATTAAATTGAAGTTATTTATTCTCAAAATAAATAGTGTGTCTGTTCAGTTATGTAATAAAGTTTCTGGAAACTGTTGACTGTAAATCTTACAAAGATCACTCCAACCTTCGAGATATTTAAGATGCTTCACTATATTGCAAATGTAGGATAAAAACATACCAACTGAAAAATGCTCCTGCCGGAGCATAGAAAAGGCGAATATGTTCTCTTACACAAAAGTGTGGAACCAGCTGCCTCAATCCTCATTCCGAGTTCCTCACAAAAAATTTTGGCATGCGAACATATTTGTGCACTTTTAGCGAATAACTTTGTAAATACTTTTGCCCAGTTAAGCCATCATAGTCAGCAATGTCATCTCATTGTCAATGTCTATATATGTCTCTGTCCATTTGTTTTCTGTTTCTCCCACTGCCACTTTCTGTCTGTGTCAAACTTTCAATGTCTGCATCCCTTTCCATCACGATTCCTCACTGCTGTCTGTTTCTCCACTTTCATGGTCTCTCTGCCCCACTGACGTTGTACCATTCACTTCCTGTCCTGTTGCCAGTATCCTTTCTTTCTCACTTAGAGTCGGCTTTCATTGTCTTCAGTCATGACTGTCTCCTTCATAAATATGTCCATGGTGATGGTTTGCTTGGGGTTTGATCTGTAGACTGGAAAACTTTACCACGGGGTACAGGGGATGGGAAAAATTGGACAAATTGTTTTGTGCTATAGTATTGGAGAGCTGCACACTCATGCTTTATGTATGGTCTCCATTCATCTGAATTTCCCACTGTCTTCTCCTATGATCCAATTGCTACTATCTGCATCTGTCTTAGTTTGTTGTTGCCACTGTTCCTGACTTCCAACATCTCGTTTCACTTCCTACTGCTGTTTTCATGCATATGCCTTTCTCCTGAACTGACACTTTCTCTGTTCCATAATATATGGCTCTCTCTGCCTGTTTCACTGTCTCTGTCCTAGTGACATTCAGCCGAAAAAAGCGCGAATATGTTCGTATGCCATAAATTTTTGGTGAATGAGGATTGAAGTCAGAATGAGGATTGAGGCAGCTGGTCCCACACTTTTGTGTCAGAGAACATATTCGTCTTTTCTGTGCTCCGGCAGGAGCATTTTTCAGCTGATTCCCATCTTTGTCCTGTTACATCAGAGCAGTGGCTCAAAAAATGTTCAAATGTTTGTTAAGCTTATGGGACTTAACTACGGGGTCATCAGTCCCTAAACTTACAAACTACTTATGAACTACTTACGAACTAGGACGGCACAAATATCCATGCCCGAGGGGGGATTCGAACCCCCGACCGTAGTGGCCGTGCTGACCGTGACTGAAGCGCCTCAGTCACCTCGGCCACCGCGGCCGGCAGAGCAGTGGCGTAACTATGGGAGGGGAAGAGGGGGATAGAACCCCCCCCCCCCAGAACCCGAAAAAAAAGGATGAAAAATAGAAATCGTATAACAGCAATCTGGTAAAGGTAAGGATTAGAAACTTTGGGTGTTTTACCATAAGCTTTCACTGGATCGGAGTGAATTAGTTTCTTCAACAGGGTGTACTGTTTATATAACATGAAATCAATGGTGAGTAAAATTTGGATAGTATTTTAACGGGAGTAACGTCGTAACTGCAGAATGTTTCGTCATAGACCCGATTTACGGAAATATGTATACCGTGCAGTATAAAATTTTGGTCACACACACACACACACACACACACACTGTACGGCAATCTGTGACTAATATAACTAAATAAATTACAGATAAAAATTTACGATGATTCGTAAATTTTATAAATGTTATCGGTGAATAAACGGCGACTAGAAACACAGAGCCCTTGCTGTATGTCCGCTACATTAGTTAAAACCATAATTACACGTCAGACTGGATATTACATGCATATTTGTTATGAATATGTGCATGTGGTAACTTTGAATCTACAGATCTCGGAAAAACTTTCAAAGATTTCCGGAATCATAATATTAGAACGCATCATAAAAATTTCGACGATTTGTCATGAATAAAAGTGCAAACAGTTGGATCTTTTGATACCAAAAATTATGATTTTTGTAGCGTATCGTAATAACGAAGCGGGAAACGGATTTTCCAGATAAACACCTAAACAAAATACACATAACATTTTAGTCATTTCCTATTCCTCAACATACGTTGCCTCACAGTCAGAAATAGCGTTTTCGAACCTATTACTGACGCGTGCAATCATTCACGGACCAATATCTCAAGAACCACATATCATTCTGCTCTAAAATTTATATCAAACTAGCTGAGAAACCCAGCGTTCCTTGGGTTAGAATATATGGCATGAGAGACAACTTGAGTATTATTATAAATATGAGATGAATACAGACGGTTTAATTTAGATATTGTGAAGCAGTTATCGTGCTTAAGGTATTCTGGCCGCGTTGTGTATTAATGGGCGAGTGTGGTGAGCGAAAATCCATACAATATAATATAATAAATAATCCTAGGTGAAGCTAAATAATACACGAACTCCGTATAAGTGAAAATATATGGGGCCAATGCAAGTTTAGTAATATTGTTTTAACATAATAGTATTTACATGAAGCTGGAAGAGATTGGACGTTACTATATTTCTCAAGGCATTTATTTTTCATTTTATGTACATCAGTATAACATAATTTTTGTCTTCACACTACTTGCTTATAGACTATATTTGCAGTTTTCTTGTTGGTCATGGCGAATAAAATCCAGTCTCTCTGTGTCAATCTTGGCATACATACCTACGATAAATTGCTCGAATAGCTTCCTGCAATTTAGAATATGATTGTAACAGTTTTCACAAATATCTTCTTGAATAGGAATTTGGAATGAATTGTAAGACTGTGTGAATCATGAGACCATACAAAAGAGTTTCGCGTGAAAGTGCTGGTTATAATGAGATGTGGCAACAACGGATGTAACTGATTCGGTAAAATTTTACTTTCTATCCTGGCGGCCTCGTGTTTTTATGTTGGCAACATTAATAACACGATATAAAATCGTTGCAAAGATGACCGAACCACATAGAGTGTAGATAAATACTGCTTGATTTTTATCTTTGAGTCTAGCTGGATTTTTATCTTTGTTTGTGTCTCTGTCAGTGATCTGTATACAAACTGGATGCATAACTTTGGTGTCTGAGCATAGAACTAGAGCGTGGCTACACTTACATAAGTTTTGTACACAATTTCGCGTTGTCCGCCATGTTTAAATTTGGCAAACGAATTTCGATCAGTTATTACGTGAGAAGAATTTGCTTACTTAACTTCTGATTTGATTTTTTAGTCAATGTGTGATGTAATAGAGTGTTATGGGAGTGGAATCGAAACATATTTTCTTTTGGTTTACTTACAATACGTCATAGCCGCCATATCTGAATTTGGCAAGAAACGAAATATGAACATCCATGGCTGGCATGTTCAGACAACTGAAGTTCAACATCCAGGTAGCATAGAGATCAATGGTCTCTGTTCATAGTCGGTAATGTGTGGTTGACGGAAACATATGATCTATTAAAAAAATTGCGTATTTGATATTCCTCGTCGTTATTGAAGTCTGAAAGGACCACATTGTCTGACGATTGAAAGAATAAACAGACTTTGACTCGTACCGTAAAGTTCGCAAGTCAGAGTATATAGCTTTTCCTAAGAGTATTTATTGCATATTTTGCGAATTTTTGCTCGTCACACTCACCCACTGCCACGCACCGTGACCAAACTCCCTTATTAACATCATTAGACCAAGGGCTATCTACCACCACAACCACGAGTGGGTGGCAGTATGTGGTCATGGAGAAAAGTCTGTCAGCACGTACACACACAAGCCTTTTATACATAGATATAGATTACAATGTGTTATCTACATTTCATAAGCAGCCATGTGTAACCTAAAGTTAACCACACGAGAAGTCTACACGATGTGTTTTTACCTCTGCAACTCTTTAAAATATGTTGCAATAGTTCACTAAACCGGATGCTGCATATTAAATGTAAAGTAAACGAAAACAAAAATCACCCCTTCTTCGACCGAAGATTTCAATGTTTAAGGTGTACAAAAATCAAAATTTTTCGCCGAGTACCTTTTTTCAAATTGCATGGTAAGTTTCAGAACTGTCCGAACGCCGTCTTTCAGCACAATACGCACTTTTTCTAGCAAAAATATCGCGGTTTTTCGGTCGTATGTTGCTAACAGACTAAGATTTACGAAAACTAAAAAATGCTGTTTATAGATAAATGTCTACAGGATGTATTGAAAATATTAGAACAATTTTCTATGGTTAGTTATTTAGATATTTGCGATTCACGGTGCTAAAACGGCTAAAAATCAGGTTTTGAGATTTTGTACAAAACTATGATAAGTTTCAACCTCTGGATCTCGGTAACGGATAACGATATCGAATAAATTTAAAAACTGCATCGAGAATATCATCATAAGAACATATGGTAAAAATTTCGAATATTTGCAATGAATAGAAAGTATCGAAGTGACCATCCCCACAATTCTTTTTTTTTCTTCGGGAACTCAAATGGCAGTCACTGGAGGGAAGGTGATGTTCTTTTTGAGAACCACTGTTGAAGAAATTTAGAGGGGCAGAATTTGAAATGAACTGCAGAGCGAGTCTACGGCCATTAACTTACATTTCACGTAATTACAACCAAGATAAGATCAGAGACATTAGGCCTCGTACAGATGCATAAAAGAATTAGTTTTTTCCTCGTCCTGTATGGATGTGGAACAGGAAAGCAGGTAACTAGTAGTGGTACTAGGTATCCTCCACCTTTGGGTGGATTGCAGAATATGTATGTAGATATATACATGTAGAGGTTATTACAGCACATGTCAAGTAGCTCCAGATATTTTAGGCAAAATTGCATACATTCATAAATTCATTCCTGAGGCTAAATTAACTAGCTCATCTTCTTTATAAGTTATGTGCAAAAATTAGTTATTTCAATGGACCGCAGACTGTGAAAGTACATCCCTACAACTAAGTCTAGGTTACAGTCCACACCATGCTTGGTCACCTTCCTTCCGGTTCATCGCCTGGTTCAGGCTACTCATGCATCTAACTACAGCATTGGGGCCATTTTGGCCAACAGGTATGAAGATGCTTCTGAAGTCCAATAGCTTATGCATTCTAAATGTTCAAAGTGGCTCAGCAGTGCAACTCACCAACAGAAAAGGAGGTACTCATCTGATAATGGACCACAACCCGTTGGTTTTCTTGTTCAGCCTATTGGTCTCCTTGCCCAATAAAGCTGCACTTTGCTTACAGTGGTGGGCCTCGAATCTGAAAATGTAGACTTTCACAGCCAGAAATGTCTTGCACAATAAAATCATCTGGGCTGTTATGCCGTGGTTGGTAGAATTTGTTGTCAAAACCCAACGTTTTGTTCCCCTCTGTGGAGGACATCTTCAGGGGGGTCTGTAGGATTGCAGGTCCAACACATACACTCGCACACTACTGACTGCTGCTGAGTTTGGTGTCCACACTTTCTTGCACGGATGCATTATGTCATGTGTATTGAAGATGTCAGTGCCATTGGCTGTCGTCTGCTGCCATTGACCACCGTTGCCATCACACTATGGTGGATAGATGGTACACCTCTTCTTTAGCACCGGCATCCACATACCAATAAGTTTATACACGCTTCCTTATGATTGAAATTATTCAGATGTTTGGCATTTCAATTGTCTCCCTGTAGAGACTTTCATAGTATCCGCTTGTGGTCGCTAGTACTTGCGTCTTGTTGAAGCAAATGTGGTGGTCTCCACAGCACAAAAATGTTATACACATGCAACACGCAGATACTATGAAAGCCTCTACAGGGAGGCAAATGAAATTCCCAAACATCTGAATAATTTCAATTGTAAGGAAAGGGGCATAAACTTATCAGTATGTGGAAGCTGGTGCTAAAGAAGAGATATACCATATTAGGCCAGTCAAATCGTACAAAAAAAGGGGCTAAAAACGCAAATCGTGATGTAGTTCTAAATTTTTGATATGTTGTTAGGACCTGTTAGAGTAGCATGAAACCAAGTTTGCAGCTTCGAAAACCCTGTGCTTCCTAAGTTATAAGTGAAAAACTCCGAAATTTTCGTACTTTTTTTAGATTTTGCCTTCTAACGCATAAACTATGAGTTTTACGAAGTTAGTAGTTTTTGCCATTTACAAAGTACATAGAATATGCAACAATTTAAGCCTAACCACATCGTTATACGTCTAATAGTTTTCTAGATATGAAGCTTCAAAAATGGACTTATTTTTACCAAAAATGAAAATTTTAAGTTTTGCTCTGATTTCGAGCTGAATATTGGCATAACCGCTCATCCTGCGAGAATAATCATGAGAATTGAAGTTGTAGTAGATTTTATTAGCTTTAAAATAAGCACAAGATGAACTCTCTAGAGCGAGTAGTTCTCTTCAAATTGTACAAAAACGGAAAGTCAGGAAACTGAAATTTTTGAAGAAATGAGCCTAAACACTAATGACAAATTGTGGGCATGCAAAGAAATAAAAATGTATACCACTGTCTTTAAAGAAATGCAATTGTGTAATAAAAAACATACTTTTCAATAACTGAAAACTCTCACTGTTTTGGTTTCTTAGAAGGTCCTGATTGTTCACAGTCGTGTTCTAGGACATATCAGGCTCCTGCGGTGCTGCATCCATTCCTGGCTGTTCGTCCGAAGGCGGGAGATCATCGTAATCGTCTTCATCCTCGTAGAGCAGACTCGTAGTGACGTTGTAGCTAGTGGTACCAGAGCAGAAAGGGCTTTTGTAGAAAGGGCTTTAGCCACCGTCGTGTGGTTGCAGAGGTGGACTGGATACAATGATGGACACTAGTTGAACACTTTACATCTTTTATTCACACACACTAACTACAGTAGAACAAAATGCAATGCAGTCTACAGTCACGCCACCTCTTCAACTCCGAGTTTTCCAGTCAAAGCTATTCCACAACGTCTTTTGTTTGTCGATCTGTGTCGCTACACGTGTTTACGCACTGACGTTGAACTGCGTGAGTATAACGAGGTAGGTGACAGTCGCGGTGAGTGCAGAGACGAGTAGCTGCCGGTCGAGCGTAAAGAAGCCGGCAGCGGTGAAGTGTAAGCTCGGCGAGAAGGCCACCTGCTCCAGGAGTGGTTCCAGAGGACCGGACTCCCAGCCTCGTAACGCCGCCGCTCTGATCACGATGAGGAGGCAGGCTTCGGCCTCGCGTGACGTCACTGAACAGCTCAACACCAGGAACACCAGCTTCCCCGCGTTGTAGACCAGCCAGAAGAGGGAGACACACACGGACATCAAGGAGTGCTCTTCTCCGCCGTCACGGATTACGTGTGTAAATATGCCAGCTGAAATGTATATGGCACCACTAATGGACAGCGCAACATCCAAGAATATCATGAGCCCGAATTCCTGGTCCATTAATTCCGCTGCCTCGTGCAAGAAAACGTGTACCTCTTGCATTCGGCGAATATCTGCGTTTGTGTAAGGGTATGGACGATGCCGGTATCCCATTATTGCCGCCAGGTCATTTGCTGGCATAGGTACTTCGAGAAGAACTTTGTTCAGTTTTCTAAACCTGGCCCTGAGTTGCAGTACACAAATGATGTACTGCATTGTTATCATGAGATCCATCAAAATGTTGTAGAAATACGTAAAAACATCGAAGACGTAGTTGTAACCGGACTCGTGACGAAAGCGAATAGATGACGCCAATAGTCCGGTAGCAGTAACAAAGGCAGTTATTACACCCGCGAATACTGGTATTCTTAACATTCCTACGTTTTCAATTGCCTTTCTTTGCAGAATAAAGTCAACTTTTCTCAAAAGTGAAGAAAATAATGCGGAAAAGTTATCTCGATAAAATGTTCTTATCGCAAGTTTAATTAATATTTTTATTCGTAAAATCATAAAAGAGAGCGATTGAGCTAGGAATCCAAATGTAGAATTGATAGTAAATATGGGTAGGTACGAGAAAAATCTCAGAATTAAAACGACGGTAAATAACGCTAACCAAAAGCCTGCTATGCTGAATACTTTCTTCCATCGGTGTATTTTACGCCGTGAACTTGAAATTTTTGAGCTACTGTTTTCTTCTGCGAATGCGAGTCCAAGAACACGCCATAGTGCGAGTAACCACTTCGTAGTTATGTCCATTTTCTACACAACACAGGCTATAGAATAATAAAAGCTAACAGTCTTCAGTTTTGGAAACTACCTGTACAGTTCAATGAACGAATATACACCGTAGTATAGTTTACACATAATAGCACATTTTACACATAATACGCACATTTACGCTCTCTCCTGACCATGAGCATCGAACGTTCATTGCAGCCTACAGTTAAAAAGCCGCTCACAATTATTTTTCGCGTGTACGCCCGACCCACTTCTTAATTCACGATCGAAATATTGCTGCCTACAGAACTTGCCAGCTTTACTTGAAAAGTGGAGCCAATAGAAAGGTAAACATTTTTACTAAATTCACGTTTTTACTTATTAATTAAGAAATCTGAATTATAGCAGTCCACACAGAGCTCTAGATAAACTTTAACCGTACAGCAATTACAGAAACAGCTGTGATGAATATGAAGCGAGTTTGCCGATCTGTATTTTAATAGAGTTCTATGCACACGTTAAAGTCCTGATTGCTAAGCATTGCGCATTCGCTTTGAAACAATACCCATCTTTCTCTTTGTTACCTTAAACGCTATGCGTGTTTTGGGACCAAATGGACGTATCGGCACGGTACGTAAAATGTATGTCTAATGTCTATATGAAGGGGAAAGTTGCAAGTAAATAAATTATCTATGCTCGATGGCTTACCGGACACAGCTGTCTTAAGCTCTCAGGCATGGTAACCAAGTACATGTGGGTATTTTAGCAGAATTTTGTGATTTACCAATCGTTTTGCAGCATATTCAATATAAAAAAATCAATGTTTTCTATTTGTGCTAATTGCTCATTATTATTAATGTCTACATACAATCTTCTTTCATGTCTGGACAACCAGTTGCAACGCTGAGAGCAATTGCTCTGTAGGAACCACGTCGACTGTCTTCGGCACCACGCTTTGCCTTTAGGGGCAATAGCGTCACTAATCTGATTCTGGAATTCCAGCTCGCACTGCAGTTTCCAGCTTATGAAGCTAGGTTTGCCAGATGGTCGGACTGTGTCTGGATTCTACTGACATTTCATACGTTGTCCAGAATCCAAAGCCGCGGCGGAGTGGCCGAGTGCATTGAGGCGCTATGATGTGATGCACGAGGCCGCCCCCGTCGGGGGTTCGAATCCTCCCTCGGGTATGGATGTTTGTGCTGTCTTTAGTATAAGTTACTTCATAAGTAGTTTGTAAGTTTAGGGACTGATAATACCGCAGTTAAGTCCCATAATCTCAGGTAGTGATAATCCTGCAGTTAAGTCCCACAATATTAACAAACATTGGAACAGAATCCAAACTAAATATAGATTATCTCGACAAACAGCTTCGCGTGAAGTTCTGTATAAAACAATAAATTGAATTTGCCAAACACTTTAATTTGGTTCATTGTCTATCGGAATAAAAATGATCCGAAACACAAGGACATGTCAAATAACAAAATTTGAACCAATGGAAAGCGAATTTAAGAAAAATGCTTGTGGGTCTGTCACGCTGACTGCTCGCCTTCGGAACGGATTTGAATTTATAAAGGCTGAGTTAATGACTTCGCTGAACACTGATGCATATTTGTTGAGTTTTAAATCGTTCCTTTATATTGCTGTAGGATTACAATTTGTGAACTCTGTTGTGTTATGGTTTTCAGTCGGTAGACTGGTTTGATGCAGCTCTCGACGCTAATCAATCTTGTGCAAGCCTCTTCATTTCCGAATAAGAATGTTAACCGTCATCCATTCGAACCTGCTTACTTTATTCGTTTCTCGATCTCCCTGTGATAGTTTTACTCGCCACACACCCCTCCAATACTGAATTGATGCCGCGGTGGAGTAGCCGAGCGGTCTAAGGCACGTCGCTGCGGAGCGCGCGGCTGCTCACTGTTGGAGGTTCGAGTCCTCCCTGGGGCATGTGTGTGTATGTGTGTGTGTGTGTGTGTGTGTGTGTGTGTGTGTGTGTTCAAATCAAATGTTTAAATGTTTGTATAGCTTATGGGACTTAACTACGGGGTCATCAGTCCCTAAACTTACAAACTACTTATGAACTAGCTAATACTAAGAACGGCACAAATATCCATGCCCGAGGGGGGATTCGAACCCCCGACCGTAGTCGCCGTGCAGACCATGACTGGAGCGCCTCAGTCCCCTCGGCCACCGCGGCCGACTGTGTGTGTGTGTGTTGTCCTTGGGTTATAAATATAAAATGCAGAATAGCTGTAGGAAGGAAAGCATTTCTAAAGAAGCGAAATTTCTTGACGTCCAAAATTAATTTATATTTTAGAAAGTCCTTTTTGAAAGCATTTGTCTGGAGTTTAGCATTGTGTGGAATTGAAACGTGGAGGATAAGGAGTAAAGCCAAAAAGATGATACAACCTTTTGAAATCTAGTGCTACAGAGGAATGCTAAAGATTATATGGGCAGATCATGTAACTAATGAGGAACTGTTGAACAGAACTGGAAAGTAAAGAACTTTCTGGCACATCTTCACTAACAGAAGGGATCGACTGGTGGGGCACATTCCGAGACATTAGGGAATCGTCATTTTAACATTAGATTGGAGTGTGTGGGGTAAAGATTGCGGAGGTCACTGAGAGGCAAATACAGTAAGCAGGTTCAAAGCTTGTAGGTTGCCATTCTTATTCAGAGATAAAGAGACTTGCACAAGATATGGTAGCATGGAGAGTTGCATTAAACCAATCTGAAGATCAAAACAGTGATACACAATGTGGCTTTATGGATGTGAGTACCAGAAGTTCAAATGTTCAAATGTTTGTATAGTCTATGGGACTTAACTACGGGTCATCAGTCCCTAAACTTACAAACTACTTATGAACTATTTACGAACTAGGACGGTACAAATATCCATGCCCGAGGGGGGATTCGAACCCCCGACCGTAGTGGCCGTGCAGACCGTGACTGAAGCGCCTGAGTTCCCTCGGCCACCGCGGCCGGCTGTACCAGAAGTACATTTGTGGACGTTACAGAAACATCAGACAAATTTTCATTTGATAAATTTGCTTTATAATGTCAGTTAGTAAGTGAGTACTACCTAACAATTGTGGCAAGTAGTTTATCGGAGGAAAGTCAGCAGAACTAAAGTCAGGCTATTGGGAGATGCGTATCGATTCAATCGATCCAAACAGCACCTCTCGCCTCCACATAATCAATTAGCACCTTGTGGCCTGTTTACAATAACAGTACAAACAACTCCGCACTGAGAATGCGAGAAGGTTGCAAGGAACGCCTGAAACGGAACATGGTTCAACACACACTAGCTTCTATTGACTGAAGAGTGCGAGTTTTGTCTGATAAATGATAAAAAATATGGTGTGTTGTTGGCTAGGGGACTACAGGGCTGGTCCATCAACTAATTTTCACCATCGACACACAGTGAACCCTTTGATTATGAGTTTCTTAAGTGAATCTGTTAATTGTACTGTGGATGGGAAAAACATTTAGAAACACTAGAAACATATTATCGTTATTATTTTGGGTACCTCCAATGATTCAAAAACAGTATTTCTTGCATAGAAACTGGCTTTTGTGGTATGAACTCGTGAACCTCTTGTCGACCCTCTGACATTGGCCACTTAATACGTATTTTCTTTAATGTCCTTTTGTCGTAAAATATCTGCTTATCTAAAGAGTTAGCAGTTTTCACTCAATTAATACTGGACAGAAATCGGATCTGTATTTGGATCACGTCTCCTAGATGCTTGTGGAGAAACGCGTGCAGTATTCTGCCGCATCTGTTTTCAATAAGCTGCAACAACAATTCAAAAAGCTTAGAAGTAATCCACTTTCAAGTCTAAACTGAAGAGTTTTCTCATTATTCTCTCTTTCTCTTCTGTCGAGGAATTTTGGAAACATAAAAAAATAAAAAATAAATTAATGCATGTATTGTGTTGTCGATTGTTTATACTTATGCTTAGACTTGTGTGCATTGGATTGCTATACGTTTCATTTTATTTATTACTACTCTTTTGTTATGATTTTATGTACTAACTCGTTTCATGACCATGGAAACTTGCTCCTCAATATGGGTTGCGTTGTTTGGTTGGGATAGGGGGACTAAACTGCTAAGGTTATCAGTTCCCCCCTCCCCCCGGTGGGGAGGAGAAGGAGTGACCGTAGGAAAGGACGGGAGGGGGAAAGGAAATGCAGTCTGGGAAGTAAAGAAGGCAGGAAAACTGCATTAGCTCGGGACCCCGTGCTCGCCACACACATACGCCAGAACCGTGATCTGCTGGGGGGACGTTCAATATGGTCTTGCGAACGCAATATAAATAAAGAATAAAAATAAATACGCTATAAAAACCGCTGGCATTCAAAACAGGTTTCAGTTGATTTTGAATGGACAAATACAGGATTACTGTTGTTTTCAGAGAATGGCGAGGTAATTTTTTTTCTGAAAAACTGGAAAAATTAGGTAACGATGATGGAGGCAGATAGCGAAGACGTCCACTTCTGTGCAAAGTAGACAGCAAAAGCTCAATAATGTTGAGATGTGGTGAATGTGATGTATAAGAAAGATGCAACAGTTCAACCATGTTCTTACAAAGTCACGCTCTGAGTAACAGTAAAAAACGTTCAAATGTTTGTAAATCTATCGGACTCAGCTGCTGGGTTATTAGTCTGTAGCTTACAAACTACTTAAACTGAGGTAACTAACCTAAGGATAACAGAGACACTCATGCCCGATGGGGGACTCGAACCTCCGACGGTAAATGGCCGTGCGCACCACAGTACGGCGACCCAATGCGCACGGCTAATCTGCCGTGGCAAGTATCAACTCTGGAGAGCAAAATTTTGAAATGTTTGTAAACCGAAGAGAACAAACTATTGTTAGTTTGACAGCTACCGTTCCATGTGTGAGGTGACCCATGTTTGTTCAGGAACTGGGGAAAATATAAAGAAAACGGTATATGTGGCGACTTTGACTGTTCACTTGAATGGATGGTTGGTATGACATGACCTGAAGATGGTATGCCGAAAGCGGTTGCATAAATAAAATGACGTAGATTTACGGCTGTTGGTGGATAAATAAATACTTTGAATTATGTCTACATTTCGTATGACGCATGACAGTGGATACCTTACTCTAGATTTTGTCAGACCAATCACCAGAATCTCTCATATATGAGGGTTGGAACTTAAATAGTGGCAACTATTTATTCACAAGCAATACAAAAGCGTTACATGTTTACACCTGTTACTGTCCTTCAAAGCAGTCACGAAACATTTCTGAATACTGTATCGGATAAGTGTGAACAGTGTAGTTTAAATTGATTTTAAAATACTTTTTATAACTGCGAACGTATGTAGTACCATAAAAATAAGCAATAACCAGGAAATAACTATACATTTGTCTTTATTAGGTTTCCTAAAAACTATTGGAAGGCATGAAACGGTACTTTGTAGGACAGTTTAAGATTGTCTTGAAATTACGACTTTTTAATCAAGAATTTTAGTTTCTATTAAGAGCAGAAATTCCTAATAAATGACAGAAGCCCCAACCATCTAAAGAAAGACGTCATTTTTTACTCAGAAACGACAGTATTTCTTCACTAAAATTCAAGCCAAATCAGTAAATGTTGCATATAAGAAACTTATATGGAATGCATTACCTACATTATTAGATGTACCAGATCAGCCAAGACAGCTGTAGGTGAAGTTAAATCCTCATCAAAAGCAAAAACACAGTTTTCCAACAAATCAGAATCCAGTTACACAATTGTTACTACATCTGAATCACAAACGGCAAGAATCTTCAAGACATTCGTTTTAAAATCAAAAGTAATTATACTCAAGAGTATATGGGTTGATAACAATGACGAGTGAAGTGTAAATATGTATATGTCAAAGAAAGTTCCTGTCATATACAAACAGACATTGGACCTGTTTAAGATAAGATAATTTTTCGATCAATATTTTTCAGCCAATTTCTATTGTTTCACTTTATATTTCTTAGGATAACGTCATAATTTATTATATTATCACATATTTTATCAGTTTCAGGAATTCACATCACAACTTGAATTGTAATAATTTCCCGCAGGTTAGTTATGAACCAAAGCACTAGTCTTCTTTGAAAGTTATATATCTACCAACTTAAGACCTTTGAAACTTAAACTTGTAATGTTTACCTAATGATGGAGTAACAGCCGAAATCCGGTTCGTAAACCAATAAATTTGCAGAATATCTCGCAGTTATCTTGTGCATTTAATTCATAATGTTAGCAAAATGTGTTACAACCATACTATCCTCATAGATATATTATCACACATTCGAAAAAATAGCTAAAATAAGAATATGAACATGGCTTGTCAGAGGGAGGGCCAAGTCTGGCAGTCAGGGCCGTCTGAAGCCATGCAGGGGCCCCTGGGCACTCAGTATTTTGGGGCCCTTTATACTTAGTCACTTAATTGGTTAAAATATTACAAACCAAATACTAATAATTAGTTCCACAAATTAGTCTTTCATTCAGATTAATGATTTCGTTATAGATTTCCAGAATACAAAATGTACAATTTTTGAAGTATGTCTCTTTCTATGCAGATGAATGGCACACAGATTAGGGGACCCTACAACAAAACAGACTTTTCCTTGAAATGAACTCATCAGAATTATGTACATTTGTTTAGTCAATTTATTGGTTATTATGGTTGGAAACACATAAATAAAATACTAGTGATTACTGTTTTGCAAATTGGACTTACGTTACTGTTAAAGGTTTCTTTCGGGATTTCTGAAATGCAAAATCTTCCATTAAGTCTTCAATGTCCAACTGTTGAAGGACGTCACTTTATATGTACATGATTGACAAATTAGTAAGTCGCCCGTGTAACATAGTCGTTCGCAATCCACTTTTGGTTCTCTTTAACTGGGAAAATGAAAGCTCTCCACTGCAATTGGTTACCATTGGACAAAGAAATACCCGGATAGCAACTTCTACCTTCGGAAAGATTTCTTCTGTTTTATCTGCTTTTATTAAAGAATTAGATGACCCGGTGAACTTCGTATCACTTACCTCTTAATATAAACCATATTAATTTCAATCATATGCATTTTGGTCCCAGTAGCTTTGTAAAGGCATCATCAGATAGTCTTAACTATCGGCCCGATAGTGGTCGGAAAGAGTGGGCAACTCACGCACACATGTCCAGGATAATGTTCATGTCACATTAGTGGAAATTCAGGGAGGATTTAAACGGTGATAAAGTAGGGAAAACTTGCGAGGAAAATCGATTTAAAATATGTAAAATAGTGACTTGGTTGTTGTGTTATTTAGTCGACCCGGCAATGCTTCGCAATTGCTAATATGTATGTACTCTTGCTTTGAACGTCAAATGTGCAAAATTTTATCGCTATCATATGAATGGTATTGAAATTTCATAGAAAAATCTCTTTCTGTTCTTTCTCAATTTTCCAATTTTCCTGGAAACTTTTCCACATTTCTATTTCATAAGAACGGTACTCTTGCTTTGAA
Organism: Locusta migratoria; assembly: GCA_026315105.1. Lineage (NCBI taxonomy): Eukaryota > Metazoa > Arthropoda > Insecta > Orthoptera > Acrididae > Locusta > Locusta migratoria. The sequence goes on along the minus strand of CM048745.1, from coordinate 282,497,905 downwards.
CGTCAAATATGCAAAATTTTATCGGAATCAGTCGAATGATATTGATATCCCATTGAAATAGCTCTTTCAGTTTCTCACGAATTTTCCGGGTAATTTTCCCAAATTTTTAGTTTATAAGAACGTTTATCTTTCGTTAAACGTCAAATGATCAAAATTTTATCGCAATCGAAAGTACGGTTCTCAACTTTTTTTTACTGATAACTTTTCCAAGACCATAATGAACAAACCAAGAAAAGAATTACCCCTCTTCGTCGTGCGAATAGTCAGTTATAGTGTTGAATTCAATCAAAAACACACTGAAAAACACAGTTTCAGTTTTTCTCAAATTTTCCAATTTTCATGGTAGATTTTCCAGAAGATTTATTTCACACAAACTTTGTCCTGTCAAGCCGTACTCGAGTGATGGTCTTACAACCACGTGGCAATTGACTTTTATTCATAGAACAAAAATCGCTTTCGGTTTTTTCCTAAATTTTCCTACTTTCCGGGTGACTTTTCCAAATTTTTATTTGATGCTAACCTTCCCCTTGCTTTCAACATGAAATGTACAAAATTTTATCGCAATTGGACGAACGGTATTGATAGCGCACTGGAAAAAGCTGTTTCAGTTTTTCCCGAGTTTTCCTCTTTTCCGGATAAGTTTTCCATATTTTATCACCGTTTTAACCTTCCTTGGGATTACACGAATATTTATAGACTAAAATTAGTCAAATCGGTTCAGACGTTCTCGAATTTAAGCGAGACTAACGAAAAGCAGTTCATTTTTTTATATATATAGATGTGAGGATGATATACTTAGCTCTGGGGATTCATTTGGAATGTTTCATTTATTTAAATGAAAACATTCTGATATGAGTTCATCAGCATTAACGCCTGCATGATAAAATTCTGCGAATTCTTTGCACCTGTTTCTCAATTTTTACACGAAATTGTTCATTGACGCTCAGCTGGACAGTCTCTGACGAATCTTCGGAAAAAGTGATATGCTTGCTGCAGATTCTCGTTCTTTGTGAATTACCCTTATAGTCAACACTTGGATTTTTCTCTTTGCCTAAGATTCATACTGATCGAATCTACTGCGTGCATAACTGATAAAATCACAAAGAGAGGCAAAAAGTTTTGTTGCGAAGTTTATTGTGACTGTACTATTTTGTTGTTACATTTGTGTTGTTGATAGTTCTCAAAAGGTCATCCCATATCTCCGTTAGGAGAATGGTCTCGAGTTTCGTCATTTTCTTGCAAAGGCTTTGAGCTTCATTTATTGGCTGATCAGTGTTATTCAAAGCGTTAAGAGCGTCAGCACGAGCAGACCACCTGGTTTCAGTGTATCGTGATCGACCGACATCTCTAGGGATGCTGAAAGACAACATCCGACGCCAATGCCTCACCATAACTCCGGACATGCTTTACAGTGCTGTTCACAACATTATTCCTCGACTACAGCTATTGTTGAGGAATGATGGTGAACATACTGAGCATTTCCTGTAAAGAACATCATCTTTGCTTTGTCTTAATTTGTTATGCTACTTATTGCTTTTCGGACATTTTTTGGACTTTTTTTTTGTTCTAATAAAGCCCCACGTCATTCCAAGCATGTGTGTCAATTTTTACCTCTCTATCTACATTATTCCGTCATTTATTAAGTTTTCAAATTTATACTGACATTTTGATCACCTGGTATATATACACGTGGCGTCAGTTCCGAAATAGCAGACCTCACTAAGTTGGGAGGGGTGGGCAAGTTTGTGGCCCATACTCTTACGGTAATTAGTTTCAAAACTACGAGTGTGAGTACTGTGGGCAGGGTGAAGCTGGGAACTTATATGTGATGGGTGGTGTGCTTAGGTAGTCCTTGCAGTGCTGTAGTGGTCAGCGCAACTCCGTAGAAAGCAGGAGACCCGGGGTCGAGTCCTGGTTTGGTACGTATTTGCAGCTTTGCCCAATCGCAGTTGTTGTCATATATTCAGTGGATAAGTTTTACCTTTTACTATCTGTTTCAGGTTCACTCAAATAACTGTTACTCATCGACGTAACAAATATATACATATTTCTATCAGGTGCCCAGAACATAAACTGACACAAAACTTGCCGAGTGATTCCATTGCTGCTGCTGCTGTTGTTGTTGTTGTTGTTGTTGACGTTCGGTGTGAAAAAGCAGCAAACAATACATAGGAGGAAACATGAAATGCCATATTAGCTAAATGCTCATAATTTTCTTTGTGACCAGGAAATCACAATGAAATGCAGTGGAACCTCGTTTATACGTTTTTGTAGGGGGATGCTAAAATAAACGTACAAGTGAGGTTAATGCTAAAATGAAACTTTCAGTACTTCGATCGAAATAGGTCTGTTAGCTGCATGCATTTTTTTGACAAGTCTGTAGGCATTAACCCACATCTGAAATCCTTCTTTCTCGCCGTTTGGCCCGGTTTTCAAAGATTTGGATCTTATGTGGGTTTCATTGACAAGGACAGTAGTTACGGTAGAGTGTGAGATTATGAGACCCTTTGAGTTGCTCACTAGGATTTCTTTTGCACTTCCTCAGTTACGTTCACCCGTTACAAAAAGAGTCCTAGTTCCAAAAACTGGCTCTACAATCAAATGCCACTAGTCTGTTCACTGTAGAGATGGGTCGTTCGCGAACGAACGGGTTCAAAGGAACGGTTCACAAGAGTGAACGGAAGGACGGAGGAACTGGTTACAAGGAACGTTCACTTCGGCGGTCCCGGTCGCGTGGCAGTTCCCGTTCCAGCTCCAGAATGGCGGCGCAGCCTTTCCCTTCCCGGTCGGCCGTTGCAGTTCCACCTCAGTATGGAACTGTCGATATATTATTTTTTTCTTTTGACCACGGTGAAGCAGTGTGCTCATTGTTATGGAAGGAACAGCGATTTATACCGCTGCTCCTTCAATTGTAGGGAATTAACTTTTGTAAAATGTGTAAAACGGAGTTGGTAAGTACAGAGACAATGCTGCTTGTTTGCAATTCCGACTGTCATGAAAATCATAGACATTGACAACTGGATAAAAAAGGAACGGTGAACGAGTGGAAAGGGACGGTTCCAAAAAAGAAACGATAATCTTTGAACAAGGTTCCAAAAGTAAACGGGTTTGCCCGTCTAGTGTACAGCACTGTGTGATTGCTCATCGTGTGAAGGCCGATATTGGATACAATTTTCCGCCAAGTTATATCTGAAACGGAATGTCACAAGGTCTACTATAACAGCGTCGCCGTGTGTTCTGTAGCTAAGGTCCGCAATAATAACTACGATTTTTCATGCACACAGCAAACCAAGTCACACATATATGGCAGGTTTCGAGACAATTTCTGGGTCTCTATAATGAAAAAGCGCGACAAAAATTCACTTTAAAAAGTCATTGCGTAGGAGAAAGGACCGAGTTTCTCGGGGCCCCCATCAGGCCGGGGGCCCTGGGCCTGTGCCCCTTGTGCCCCTATGGTAGAGACGGTAGTGCTGGCAGTAAAGTCTGCGCCCGCTTCTTTTACAAAACGTATTCTGGAGAACACATCATATCAACGACATACTCTTAAGAATATTTACATTAGTGAACACCACCTAAAGAGAAGGATTACGCGCTGTTGTGTCACGTCACACAGAATAGGCCGCATAGCTGGTCGCTATGAGACAGTGTGCTGTGCCCAGCCAGTCAGCAGCTCAGAGCTTCTCTTTAGGCGGTGCTAACAATGGTAAAGTGAAAGTCTACAAACCTGCCAGGTTCCACGTCAGTAATGCTTCGGCGAATGTAGCTGTCTTACTTGCTTCTGACGGCGTCAGCTGACATGTAGCAGCTAAACCGTGATTTGTAGAATTAGTACTACAATGTTGCATATGGTAACTACCATTTGAAGAGAAAAAGGAGCACCATCGTGTAAAATGAAAGTAATTAAAAATTGCGTAAACATTATGGTCGTCATGTTGTTGTTGTTATGGTCTTCAGTCCGGAGACTGGTTTGATGCAGCTCTCCACCCTACTCTATCCTGAGCAAGCCTTTTCATCTCCTCATAAGAACAGCAACCCACATCCACTTGAATCTGCTTACTATACGCGTCTCTTGGTCTCCCTCTGCGATTTTTACCCCACACACTTCCCTCCAATGCTAAATTTACGATTCCCCGATGTCTAAGAATGTGTCCTACCAAGCGATCCCTTCTTTTAGTCAGGGTATGCCAAAAATTCCTTCGCTCACCAATTCTGTTCAGTACCTCTTCATTAGTTATGTGATCTACCCACCTAATCTTCAGCATTCTTCTGTAGCACCACATTTCAAAAGCCTCTATTCTCTTCCTGTCAGCACTGCTTGTCGTCCATGTTTCACTCCCATACAAGGCAACACTCCACACAAATGCCTTCAGAAAAGACTTCCTTACCCTTAAATTAATATTCGATGTTAGCAAATTTCTCTTTTTCAAAAATGCTTTTCTTCCCATTGCCATTCTGCATTTTATATCCTCTGTACTGCGACCATCGCATGTTATTTTACTACCCAAGTAACAAAACTCATCTACCTCCTTCATTGTTTCGTTACCTAATCTAATTCCTTCAGCATCGCCTGATTTTCTAAGACCGCATTCCATTATTTTTGTTTTGCTCTTGTTAATGTTCATTTTATATGCTCTCTTCAACACGCTTTCCATTCCATTCAACTGCTCTTCCATGTCCTTCGCTGTCTCTGACAGAATTACAATGTCATCAGCAAAACGCAATGTTTTTATTTCTTCCCCCTGAACTTTAATCCCTATTCCAAATTTTTCCTTGCTTTCCTTCACCGCCTGCTCGATGTACAAATTGAATAACATTGGAGAAAGGCTACAACCCTGTCTTACTCCCTTCCCAACTGATGCTTCCCTTTCATGCCCTTCGAGTCTAATAACTGCGGTCTGCCTTTTGTACAAGTTGTAAATAACTCTCCTTTCCCTGTATTTTACCCCTGCTGACTTCAGAATTTGAAAGAGTTTATTCCAGTCAACATTGTCAAAAGCTTTCTCCAAATCTACAAAAGCTAAAAATGTTGGTTTGCCTTTCCTTAATCTGTCTTCTAAGATTAGACGTAAAGTGAGTATTGCCTCCCGGGTTCCTACGTTCCTCCTGAATCCAAACTGATCTTCCCCGAGGTCAGCTTCTACCAGCTTTTCCATTCTCCTGTAGATAATTCGTGTTAAAATTTTGCAACCATGACTTATCAAACTGATGGTTCTATAATTTTCACACCTGTCTGCGCCTGATTTCTTTGGAATGGGGATTATTACATTTTTCTTAAAGTCTGAGGGCATTTCGCCTGTCTCATACATCCTACACACCAGTTCAAATAGTCTTGTCATGGCTGGCTCTCCCAGAGACTTTAGTAGCTCTGAGGGTATTTCATCTACTCCTGGGGCCTTGTTCCGACCTAGGTCTTTCAAGGCTCTGTCAAATTCATCTCTCAGTATAGTATCTCCTATTTCATCTTGATCGACTTCCTCTTCCCTTCCTACAACATCGTCTCTAAGTTCATTTCCTTTGTAGAGCTGCTCTATGTACTCTTTCCACCTTTCAGCTTTCGCTTCTTTGCTGAGAACTGGTTTCCCATCTGAGTTCTTGATATTCGTAGAGTTGCTTTTCTTGTCCCCAAATGTCTCTTTTATTTTCCTGTAGGCAGTATCTACTTTTCCCCTTGCTATACATTCTTCTACAGATTTACATTTGGCTTCTAGCCACTCTTGCTTAGCCATTTTGCACTTCCTGTCAATCTCATTTTTTAGACGTCTGTACTCCATTTTGCCTGTTTCATTTACTGCATTTTTATATTTTCTCCTTTCATCAATTAAATTTAGTATTTCCTGTGATATCCAAGGATTTTTTGAAGGTCTTGCCTTTCTACCTATTTTGTCCTCCGCTGCCTTCACTATTTCATCTCTCAATGCTACCCATTCTTCTTCGACTGTTTTATTTCCCCCTGTTTCTGCCAATTGTTGCCTAAAGCTCCCTCTGAAATTCTCCAGAACTTCAGTTTCCTTCAATCTATCTAAGTCCCATCTCCTTATTTTCCTACCTTTCTGCAGTTTTTTCAGCTTCAGCCTACAGTTCATGACTAACAAGTTATGGTCAGAGTCTATATCTGCCCCTGGGTATGTTCTGCAGTTTGTAACCTGGTTCCGGTACCTATGTCTTACCATTATAAAATCTATCTGATATCTTCCGGTGTCTCCTGGTCTCTTCCATGTATACAACCTTCTTTTGTGATTCTTAAACCACGTGTTTGTTACGATTAAATCATGTTCCGTGCAAAATTCTACCAGGCGACTTCCTCTTTCATTCCTCCTGCCCAGTCCATATTCACCTATTATTTTTCCTTCTCTTCCTTTTCCAACTACCGAATTCCAGTCTCCCATCACAATTAAGTTTTCCTCTCCCTTAACTGTCTGAATAATTTCCTTTAGCTCCTCATATATTTCTTCGATCTCCTCATCATCGGCAGAGCTAGTTGGCATATAAACCTGTACTACTGTTGTCGGTGTTGGCTTCGTATCTATCTTGACAATGATAATGCGATCACTGTGCTGCTCATAGTAGTTTACCCGCATTCCTGTTTTCTTATTCATTATCAGTCCTACTCCTGTGATACCCCCAACTGATTTTGTATTTATAATCCTGTACTCACCTGACCAGAAATCCTGTTCATCCTGCCACCGAACTTCACTAATCCCCACTATATTAACTTCAACCTATCCATTTCCCTTTTTAAATTTTCTAATTTTCCTACCCGATTAAGGGATCTAACATTCCACGCACCGATCCGTAGAATGCCAGTATTGTCTTTCCTGATGACAACATCCTCCTGAGTAGTCCCCGCCCGGAGATCCGAATGGGGGACTATTTTACCTCCGGAATATTTTACCCGAGAGGATGCCATCATCATATGTTCATACAGTAGAGCTGCATGTCCTCGGGAAAGATAACGGCTGTAGTTTCCCCTTGCTTTCAGCCGTTCGCAGTAGCTGTGTGGCAAAGCCACATTAGTTGATGTTACAAGGGCAGCTCAGTCAATCATCCAGACTGTTGCCCCTGTAACTACTGAAAAGGCTGCTGCCCCTCTTCAGGAACCACACGTTTGTCTGGCCTCTCCACAGATACCCCTCCGTTGTGGTTGCACCTACGGTACGGATATCTGCATCGTTGAGGCACGCAAGCCACCCCACCTCGGCAATGTCTGTGGTTCATGGGGGTGGATGGTCGTCATAAGATTCTGTATTACTAAGGTAGCGATTATCACTGCGTATTCGTCATTGAAAGAGGAGGCGACACTGCTTAGTTTCGTGTGCTGAAGCTTCCAGTAATCGTTTACGTGGAGTTAGTCTCTGTATGAGGCGTGATTGCTTCGCTGTGGAAACGGTGTCACCTACATATCTTCTCAACATATTCGGCCAGTCCACCCGTCCAAACTGTAGAATCTGGCAGTTGATATCTGGCACAAGTGAGTAGTTGAGTGATCTGAAGCCTCTGTAGAGGGTCGCACAAAGTGCCACAAACTGGAGCGTGACCAGAAACGCCAGAAAACTGTCCACCAAGATAGCTAAATGGAAATGGTGTCGTACTGCTGAAAAGAAGCCGATGCTGATAGTCGTTACGAGGAACTTAAGAGATGACGCAGTGATCAGGAAGATCCTTGGGGTATCGTTACCTGGCCTCACGTCACACCAGAAAAAAAAAGAAGTCTGGTACTTGAATGTCTTCAATAAGTTTGTCTAAAGATTTCTTACTGCGAGTCCAACAGCGAAGCACGACAGCGGGGGTCATTATGGTTACGAATAAACAGGTGAGTGAGCCCACTTCTTAATAAGTATAGGTACCTGATCGCGCCGTAGCCTAGGTACAGAACCAGTGCCAAGACGGAGAGGCTGTAGAGCAGCGAGCACAGAATAACATCGGGAGGCCTTACAATGACAGTGAAATGTAGCCGAAGAGTGCGTGACACCCAACCAACATGGCGGCCGAGTGCCAGCCGGCCACAGCTGCGAGCACAGGGTAGTTCATTGAGTTCGCTGTCTGTTAATTCATATATTTTAAGACGTTGTTTTTTGACAATCTGTTTATTCCACAAATAACTACACATTTTTCCTCTGTATGTCCCTTTAACCTTTTATAACTCGAGAAGTACCGAACGTATCGTCATGCGGTTTCTTTTAATTTCGTCTTTAGAATCCTGGAATAATATTAGGCTACATTTAATGTCAATATGAATACATGAATAAAAACTAAAATAAGAGTCACAACGTAGAATCATTTACCGCTTCTGCACTTCAATCAGCTCTGGAGCCTAAATAATAAGAGCTAGGCCATTGTATAGGGTATAAACTTGCAAAACTCACGAACATCTAAAAAAAAGTAAAGGTTATTATTTTTATACAAACACAACACGTATTGTACTTGCTAAGAACACTGTTGCATTCCTTCAGTATTCACCTGCCTACGTGAAAAAATTTGTAGTTTTTTCCTATCCTAAGGGGTTCAAATGACAACGTAATTAAGTCGAGCGCCACTTGAAGAACTACGCATTTATCGGCCCAGCTCCGTTTCTACATTCGACCAAGATGGCTGCTGCGCTTCACGCTACCACGCCTGCACTGCGCCATCGCTATACTTGTTCCACTCTGCACTGAGATGGTGGGGGCTTTCGTTACTCTCCTAGAATTCTAACTCACTCCTTAACGAGATAATGTTAATTTGATGGTATTGGTCGTTAGTACTGAGTAGATAGTCAAAGAGTATTACCTAAATGGAGTATTAGCAAGTAGCTGTTATCGGAGTTTAGGAGCTGGTTTATTCAGCTTAGACAATACATGTTGAAACGTGAAATAGTGTCTGTACTTAAACAAGAATGTATCACTTGTCATATGTCACGTGCACTGCTACTGTTTAAATTTACCAACGAAATTATGTGAACATCCCGTCTATGAAATAAGCTCATAAACTATGGAAATAAGTGTGTTTCTGTTTCTCATGTAGCTTAAACGCATTTGACATTAAGTCCTGTATAATTATTGTATTGGTGTGGTGTCTGTTCTCTCGGACGTCCGAAAGAACAGACACCACACCAATACAATAAGTATTTAAACGCGACGACGGCGTTAGCTTCAGTTATTTCACCGTAGAGGCGGTCATACGTCCGACCTCGCACGGGAATCCGTAATGGCGAGTGTAAGAGGGCATGGACGATAGGGACGCTAGAAACATAGCGTGCGACATGTGGGAATTTGAGACGGACGGGAGGCGAGCACGGGTGGCCAAGTGGTAAAGGCGACCGCTGGCTCGAAGCGGGAGACCCGGGTTCGATTTCCGGTCCGGCTCACATTTTCACTTGCCGCCATTGCTTAATATCAATGCCCAAATGCGGCCACTTTCAATCGTTTCTTTCCTCTCCTTCTTCCTTTATCATTTGCAAATCCTGTATAATTACTTGTGTGTGATTGTTTCACAAGCAACTTGGAGGAAATATGTGCTGTGTGAACGTGAAGAACCTTGTCTACGGCTGTGAGGATGTTGAGGTGACCATTTCAACCAGCACTATTGCACATCTGACACAGCACGCCCTACCTGCATGGCTCTTCACCGAAATGACGAATCTGCCACTTGGAAGGCCACAATATGAACCATTTCTAACTCGCTCAGTTGGCTGCAGGACGCACGGTTGTGTCTCTGTAGCATGGCGCCTGTTTGCCTCATACGTTGATACCACACTGAGCCTGATGGCTGTAAACATCGCATATTGAACAGTACACATAAATGGCGGTCTGGCAGGTGTATCACAACGCAGTCTGTTGGCGGAAGACGTTGGCCGCGTGGGAATAGCCGAGCGGTCTAGAGCGCCACGTTACGGATTGCACGGCCTCCCGCGTCGGAGGCTCGAATCCTCCCTCGGGCATAGATGTTTGTGTTGTCCTTAGGTTAGTTTAACTTAGATTGATTAGTTTGTAAGTCTAGAGACTGATGACCAACATAGTTTGGTCCCGCAAGAATTACGAACATTTGAACATTTTTGGAAGACTTTGTAAGCATTATCAGTATTCTGCAGTTGCATGTGTGTGATTCTCACACTGCTAGAGCTTCCTTGATTCCACGCTGGAAGATGTCTGTGACCCATGATAACGCGCTGGGATGCACTGTGTTGTTGTACACCATGCAGTCAGATTATCCCAGCTTCACCGGAAAGGCTGCCTGTTGGTGGTAATATCCAGTTTTGAGCATTCCAGCGTAAAGTAATTTTCAAATTGCACGAGAAATGTGTTGAGGAAATCATTATATTTATCATTGACAATACTAACTCTATAACATCACCCCACTCTTCTTCCTTAATTAAAGACCTCTGCTGCAATTGGATTAGCGTTTTGGAAAACTTTATAATTATATTTGACATTTATGTGAACACAAAAACAGATCTGAAAGCCATTCACTAGTGTACTAACAGAATGCCTCTCATAAACTGAAGAACGAACAACATGTTGGCAATGGTTGTGTTTCCTAACATGTTGGACAGTAAATCCTGTCAAAACGCTTTCTAAAACTTGAAAGTAATTCAAATTACAATGGTTCTTGGCTAATAAAATTTTCTGATTGTTTCAATTAATACTAATAAAGGTGTGACAGCTGATGGTACACTATCAACACAAAAATTGTCGGGCCCGGTGGTCTTGGGGTAAAGTGCTCGACTGGAAACCGAAGGGTCGCAGGTTCAAAACCCGGTCGGACCTCGGAAATTTTCAGTCTCCACTTTAACCCATCCTTCACCTCCCAACGATGTGAGGAGTCGCCAGAAACGACACGTGGTTTGGATTCCACATTAAGCTGTAGGTCCCCTTTCCCCAAGTGGATAACTGGGGTGTGCTAGGGACACACAAGTCACCGAAGTGGCGTCCAATTGAAAGACTTGCACAAAGCCAATGAGCCACACGAAATTATTATTATTATTAACACAAAAATTAACTACATTGTGTTTCAGAAAGACTGGCCTGCTTTTAATACTTTTTGTGGATTGAAAGAAAAATGCTACAAATCCATGTTGTCTTACAAGCTCATCTTCATCACGACTTATGTTCCTCAATATTATCTACTTGGTGATCCTGCTTACATGAGAGTTTTCACAATGTACACAGATTTACATTTATATGAAATTAAGTTATACAAAAACTTTAAGTTCCAATGAAAACGGCGCTAACAGCTAACTCTAGCGAACTGCATCAGTATGATGGCGTATGTGACGACGCCGGCCACGTATCCAGTCAGCAGCCTGCCGTCCACGCTGAACAGGGAACACGCGCTGAACGAGACGGGGCTGTGGCGCACCTGCTGAGACAGATGGCGCAGCTGCTGAGAGATCTCTTCACTGCCGCCACCTGCGCAAAAAGAAATGACACTAGCTTTGGTGACTCTACTATACATGGGCTGGATAAAAAGTAACGACATTTATTATTTTTGTCTGGAATGACTTTACTGACAGAGATGTTCAGATAAACACCTTCAGTATAATCACCTCCGTTATTTATGTCCTTTTGCCAAATGTCTAAAGCATTGTGTAGCATCCGTGCCCTTCAGAAACATTTGTCACAGGTGATGGGGGGGGGGGGGGGAGGATGGAAATTACCTGTGTTGTGAAGCAGCCATTGAAATCAGTCATATAATCTTCAGCTGCATGCTGCACTACAGGGTGGTCTACCCTGATTTTGGCCATGGCTTAGCAGTGGCTGTTCATCCTGATAGACAGTTTGTTGGTTGTCATACCAACAAAGAGAGCTATGCTGTTGTTGCAGCAGAATTAGTTATTTCACAGGTGGACTAGCCTTTGATGGAGTAGGATAAGCCTGTGACTGGAGGGGAAATGTTGTGGGGTGGATTGTGCAGGCCTTGCACTGGGTTGTCCCCCAGGGGGGGGGGCTGCATGTGGGGCTGACATAGGGATGGATTAGGATGTGTGGAACGAGGTCATAAGCAAGGTGGACCACCCTGTGTCACAACATGCAGCTGATCATAGTATGCTTCATTTCAATGTTTACTTCACAACCAGGGTCATTTCGATTCTCCCCTTCTCCTCTCTATTCCAGGTTTTGTGGACTCCACTGATGGGAGTTATCCTTCCAATATGTTGGAATACACTCTTCCAAATTCTGAAGGTATCAGGGGTGAAATATAGGGAGCGAAGAGTTATATTCAAACTATACAAAAACCAGACAGCGGTTATTAGAGTTGAGGGGCAAGAAAGGGACGCAGAGGTTGGGAAGGGAGTAAGACAGGGTTGTAGCCTTTCCCCAATGTTGTTCAATCAGTACATTGAGCAGTCAGTGAAGGAATGGAGCCGGCCGTGGTGGCCGAGGAGACTGAGGCGCTTCAGTCACGGTCTGCACAGCCACTAAGGTCGGGGGTTCGAATCCCCCTCGGGCATGGATATTTGTGCAGTCCTTAGTTGTAGGTAGTTCATAAGTAGTTTGTAAGTTTAGGGACTGATGACCCCGTAGTTAAGTCCCTTAAGCTTCACAAACATTTGAACATTTGAAGGAATGGAAGGAGAAATTCGGAGAGGGAATTAAAGTTCAGGGAGAAGAAATAAAAACATTGCGGTTTGCCGATGACATAGTAATTCTGTCAGAGACCGCAAAAGATCTGGAAGAGCAATTGAATGGGATGGGCAGTGTCTTGAAAGGAAGATATAAGATGAACATTACCAAGATTAAAACGAAGGTAATGGAATGCAATGTCAGAAAATCAGGCGATGCTGAAGGAATTAGATTAGGTAATGAGACAATAAAAGTAGTACATGAATTTTGTTATTTGGGTAGCAACATAACTTCTGATGGCCGAAGTAAAGAAGATATAAAATGCAGAATGGCTTTGGGAAGAAAAGCGCTTCTAAAGAAGCGAAACTTGTTAACATCCAATATTAATTTAAATGTTAGGAAGTCCTTTCTGAAAGCATTTGTCTGGAGTGTAGCATTGTATGGGAGCGAAACGTGGACTATAAGGAGTTCAGATAAAAAGATAATAGAAGCTTTTGAAATCTGGTGCTACAGACGAATGATGAAAATTAGATGGGTAAATCACGTAACTAATGAGGTGCTTATCTGAATCGGGGAGAAAAGGAGTTTCTGGCATATACTGACTAAGAGAAGGGATAGATTGGTTGGATGCATTCTGAGACATCAAGGAATTGTCAACTTAGCATTAGAAGGAAGCTTGTGGGGTAAAAATCGTAGAGGGAGACCGAGGGACAAATATAGTAAGCAGATTCAAAAGGATGTAGGTTGCCGAACGTATTCTCAAATGAAGAGACTTGCACAGGACAGGGTAGCGTGGAGAGCTGCATCAAACCAGTCTGCGGACTGAAGACCACAACAACAACATGTTCTCCAGTTACAAAATTATCCAGGTCTCAACCTACAGTAACCTACTGTTTCCACATACCCCTTATACATTCCCACTCTCTGTCCTATACCTCATTAAACACAGTTTATGCCATATTTTTCCCTTCTCCCCATTCGATTCCCTTCCCCTCTTGTCCCCCTCCAACTCCACATTCCTAAGCTGCTTTCTACAACAAGTGTAACACTGTGCTAAATATGTCAATGTTACACAGTGCCTAGAACGCTTTTAATGTTATTCAACTAAACTTTACGTCGGTCTCAGATATTTATAACGTTAGTTGAGCTACCTGGAGGACATTCATATGCGCCCGTTGGTGTTAGGCATTTAGTCTGCCAACAAAAAATATTTGAACTGTACATTACATAGAAACATTGAAAACATTCTAAAACACACAGTGCAATACTGCACAACAGTAGTCGCTTGTTGATGCAGAACACAGACCTCGTTAATCTAGGTGACGTTGTGTCAAGTCACAATGATCCATTATCAACGATTTATAGCGACAACGAAGCAAATTATGAAGGTAATTGGTGTTGCGCCGTGATAATGATGTTGGCATCATTTTTGTAGAACATACTATAGTTGAAACACATCCACATAACGCTGTGAACCTGTTCATGTTAATAAGTGAGTCAATTCTCTTTATTATGTTGCTATACAACTATGTAACTTTTTTATGAACCATTACATGACGCCCCAACATCATCGCGTCTGATTCTTTCAATACTTACGTATTATTTTATGTGTTGATTTGTGTTCTCCCTAACATCTCTAGCCTTGCACATCGCCGTATTGAAATAAAGTGCTGCCTCCGCAATCAGCAGACACGCTAGTAAGTCTGTATTCGAAGTATCGTCTGCTATGGCCCACGCCTCTGCAGCAATGCTATACTTTACACAAAGTAACTTGAGTAGCAACCTGCAAAGATGGTTTTGTGTACCAGAGCTAACCCTCTCCTTCCGGCCGTTTGGGGAAGGCTCGCGCACTGGCCAACCCCCCCCCCCCCCCTCTCCTCTCACACTATAAACTCGCTCGCTCGCCCAGAGCATCCCATGTCTTGGCTATTCTGCCGAGGACGTCGCTTGAGGTAAGGTGGTTAGCTAGACTGGTGCTCAGTGGACCGACGTTAACGTTTTCTTACTGTGGTGTTAGATTCCGAGTCATAATGCTCGCAGCAGTCTTAAATCATTCCAGTATTTCGCGCGGGATACGCGGTGAATATTTCAGTTAGAGCTACCGTTTGTGGTGGTCAAAGTTTATTATCTAATGTGTGGCAAAGATAGTCGAGCCGCATGCGCCTTTGGTCTTTGAGTTCTTATTAGGATTTCATTCTTTAATAATGATTAGTCTGTTTCGTAACTATGATTAAGCAGTGCAAATCAACTATCTTTCTTTCGCGATAATTTACGTTGTAAATTATTTAAATTGTAACGAACTTCCTTTGTCTGTGAGTTATACGACGTGGACTGGCTATTGTAAATCCGATACCGGTCATCAAGTTGCTCTAGTGCCCCTCAGGCGAATCATGTTAGCAATTCGGTTATATTTATTCATTATTCCGTGTGTGATGATTTTATTCCTATTTATTTCTCATTTTGAGATTTTGTGAGTTGAACCAGTACAGGAACCGGTGATCAACCACGTGTCCAAATTTCGGCATATCGGAATCAAGTTTTCTAATTGTAATATGGGCGCGTGTTTCAAGCTAGCTGATCGCCTTCAGTATTCCACTGCTGCAGATGCTGGCCGCTGTTTGAGTGTCACGTAAGCTTTGGCGAGTGCGAATGAATGAATGAATGTGTGTCTACTCACCCGCATCTACCCCTGTTTTCTTAATAAGTAAATTTCATAAAAGGTGGGCAATCAAACGGGCCGTTTATTAATTTTACTGTCAATCTTTCCCTTTTAAATGTGTGAGGTCTATGCTCTTATTGTTTTAATCTGGTCTCTCCATTTCATAAGCGTTTTCAGAATACATAAATTATTAATTAAATTCTCTGTTTTCTTCAGCACCCCCCCCCCTTCAAGTTTAATTAGATCTTAATCAGATTTGGCTGTTCCCATCTGGGACTGGTGTGCGTTCCGTTTCATTTCATTTCCGTTTCATTTCAAGTCTCTGCAGACAGGCTGTTTCTGGTGTGTATTATTAGAATAACCACTTTGGAACCTGCAGAGCTTCTCAGATTAAGCTATTTAATAACTCACAATTAATAAGCAGTGAACTTACAAGCTATTTAGTAACACACAAAAGAAGAGCAATAAACTTCCAATGTAGACCTTGCATGTCCTGTGAATATCAACTTTCTATCTTTAGACTTTGAAGGTGTTCTGCTTTCTTTCTGACCATGAAAGTTGATGCATATTCGGTGCGCACCCACTATTTAAACTATTCAATAGTGTCTTGACCGAATGCAAACATGAGAATGTCAAATTTAATTTATTTACAATTGGACGTTTCGTTTTGAATCTATGTTTATATGGAATTCTTCTTCGAATCTGTTGCTATTTGCATCCGTATTATTGTCCCATACTCTGATTAGGTGGGTGGATCGCGTAACTAATGAGGAGGTACTGAACAGAAATGAGGAGAAAAGGAATTTCTGGCATACCTTGACTAAGAGAAGGGATCGACTGGTAGGACACATTCTTAGACATCAAGGAATTGTGAATTTAGCGTTGGAGGGAAGTGTGTGGCGTAAAAACCGCAGAGGAAGACCAAGAGATGGATACAGTAAGCAGATTCGAACAGATGTAGGTTGGAGTTAAAGAGGCTTGCTCAGGATAGGGTATTGTGGAGAGCTGCATCAAACAAGTCTCCGGACTTAAGATCACAACAACACCACTCTGATCAGATACATTGGTATACACAATACGTCAATAATCGAAGAGATTGCGAGTTTAAATTGTACAGACATAGCGACTGCATGAGATGATTCACTGGGCAGCTATGTATAATAGCTGAGAGTGAAAATGAGTCCTTATTTTAAAATAAAAAACCACAATTTCACTTCCAAGAGGTCCGCCATACGTGTCTGGAAGAATCATGGCACTGCACATACAAGCTGCAACGTGGACTACAGACCTTACTCATTTTCCACATTTTGAACTAAAACAGCAACCATTTTTCATCATTAAAATATGCGAACAAATTACTTTAGGCGGTGGTAAAGAACTTAAACTAAACATATATCACATTTATCTGCTTGCATCAAAGCAGGAAAATAAATCACTTGCGAAAAATATTGTAATATTCCAACAATAGAGGAAATTCAATACAAATTTCTGTGTTACTGGATCGATAAATGTTTCGATTAGTTTGCATCGTAAATGAAATGAAATGAAATCAATACACTGATAATATACACTATTGTCATAGAAAATGCAACTACAAGGAGGACCAGAGATATCACAACCAGCTTTATTTAGGACATACACTGCACATACAAGCTGCAACGTGGACTACAGACCTTACTCATTTTCCACATTTTGAACTAAAACAGCAACCATTTTTCATCATTAAAATATGCGAACAAATTACTTTAGGCGGTGGTAAAGAACTTAAACTTAGGACATGACAAAGATCACAGCCTCATATGAAGTGACGAGAATGGAACAGGTATTGAGTGTTGCCGCTGCTGCTGATAATACACCATTCGGCACTGAAACTAACAATAAGAGGCTCTAGATGTGTCGTCGGGGTGCAACAGTGTTGCTTCCACGTAGTGACAAAGTTGATCTGGTATTTGCGATGGTATAAGAAACAAAGCTCATACGTCGTTTCGAACTTCAAGTTTTGCCGTAAATAAAAATTCATCATTACACAGGAAAAGAATGAAAACAAACTGAATTGAGAACTTGTCACCGAATATGTTGGCCTACGAACAGAAAGACAAGTCAGAATGCACAGAGAAAAAGAGTGTAAAATGGTCTTGTCGTGAGGGGCTGACAGTCGATGGTTACTAGCAAAGAGATTTTGAAGTGAAAAATTCTGTGGAGTTTGTAATTCAGTATATCTGGCATGTATTTTCTACTGGTGTAACACAAGCTATGATTTATTAGTAGGGAACGATAAACATTTAATACAACGTTTAATACTTCCGGATTGTTTATTTCTTTAGACACAGATTTCTTGAAGTGATCATTTATATACGGGGAAGAGGCAGGAGAAGCTGTGGTTTGTCCAATGACGATGATAAAACGAGTATCATTGACAACAGTGATGATGTAAGTGGCATGGGTGCTGCCATCGCTATTATAGAAAAAGTAGTATGGAATGCGATGTCATAGGTGGGAGAGTGACAAAAGTAAATAAATAATTCTTGAATCACAATGGCCATATTACTTACATGGAATAGTAGTCAAGCGGTTCAGATCAATAAGCTCATGACAATATGTACACTAGCCATACAATGCATTTGGAAGTGATTTTTGTAATTCTATTTCAGTGTAACTAACAAGGGGACATTCAGCATTCAGACCGCGGAAATTTAGTTCGAGATGAGACTTTGCACACTAGTAGTATACTTCAAGGATATCCTCTCATAGGAGTATCAAAGCGCACTAGCCAGAAAAATCCGACAAATACGGCTCTAAAGTTTTAATTGCAGTTCGTATAGTTGAAAGATGACGAATTGTATGTGGTGGAGTAGCTTGGGCAATAGCGTGTTCACTCGCCATTGCGTTCGATTCTACCTACAGGAAACATTGCGAAACAGCGAAAAAGTTAACAAAGAGTGTGTTATCAACAATGACCAGACAGGTATTTATTGGCGGTTATTTAAAAAATTAATTTTGCTTTCGATTTTTACGATTCTCTGACAAAATTCGTCAATTTCGGTTGTTTTTTTCTTTCCAGGATGTCAGTATCAGTCGGTGTCCAAAAGAACTCTGGCTGCCAAATGAAGCAAAAATATTTCTGAACAAAGACATGGCATGAATAAAGTAGCGGATACTTATACTGGTCAATATACTCTTACTCTATCTGGAAAACTCTCGTCGAAGGTTCGAATCCTCCATCGGGCATGGATGTTTGTGTTGTCTTTTTAGTATAAGTTACTTCATAAGTAGCCTGTAAGTTTAAGTCCCATAAGCTTTACAAACATTTGAACATTTTATCTGGAAACGTTCTACCTCAAGTATTCGTTTGTTTACAAGAGACAACCGGTAACTTTGGCCCCCGAGTTCAAAAAACAGTAAATGAATACGAGGAGAAGTATAAAAACGTCGTAATAACGTCTTCCAAATCTGGGAAGCTAACGACAGAACTATATACTGACTTTCTAAAGCGTTGTTTGAAGTATTATTGTGGGACAAGAACGGTTTCTGTTAATCACTCTTGTGTTGGAAAAGCAAAGCCTGAAATATACGACGAAATCTTCCAAGATGACGAGAAATCACCAATATGTACAATTAAAGTGATTCCTCCGAAATTTACTCCACTTATTCAATCATGCGACGTTTATTTTTACAGGCAAGTAAAAAATCTGATAAAGCGTCTACAAAATTCCGTTTTCTTCTTGAAAGAAACAGAGAAATCAGTACTCGTGACGACTGTATAAAGATACAACCAATAGTCCAGCATCAGCTGTCATTGCAAATTTTTGATGAAAGAGAAGTTGTCAGTAATATCAACGAACTATGATTGTCAATACATCTTCGAAAAAAGAAAAAAAAAAAAAAAAAAAAAAAAAAAAACGGTCGTTGCTTTATTAATCGTCGTTTATAAACTGTGCAAGACGCCAAAATATTTTTTGTTTTCTACATCTACATGGGATACTCTGCAAATCACATTTAAGTGCCTGGCAGAGGGTTCATCGAACCACAATTATACTATTTATCTCCCATTCCATTCTCGAATAGCGCGCGGGAAGAAAGAACACCTGAATCTCTCCGTTCGAGCTCTGATTTCTCTTATTTTATTCTGATGATCATTTCTACCTATGTAAGTGGGAGTCAATAATATATTTTCGCATTCGGAGGAGAATATTGGCGATTGGAGTTTCGCAAGTAACCCACGCCTCAGCGATAAGCGCCGTTGTTGTAATGATTCCCATCCCAGATCCTGTATCATTTCCGTAACGCTGTCTCCCCTGTATCGTGACAATACGAAACGAGCTGCCCTTCTTTGGACTCTTTCGATGTCCTCCGTCAAACCCACCTGATAAGGATCCCACACTGGGCTGCAATACTCCAAAAATGGACGGACAAGCGCAGTGTATGCAGTTTCTTTAGTAGTTCTATTGCATCTTTTAAGGGTTCTGCCAATAAAACGCAGTCTCTGGTTCGCCTTTCCCACGATATTATCTACGTGTTCTTTCCAGTTTAAGTCTGAAGTAATAGTGATTCCTAGTTATTTTGTGGAGTTTACGGCCTTCACATTTGATTGATTTATGTTGTAAACAAAGTTTAACGGATTTCTTTTCGTACTCATGTGGACGACTTCACACTTCTCATTATTTAGAGTCAATTGCCAATTTTTACACCATACTGATATCTTATTCAGATCGTTCTGCAGTTGGTTTTGATCTTCAGATGATTTTACTAGACGGTAAATGACGGCGTCATCTGCAAACAACCTAATGGCCGAGTGCACCAACCTCGGTCAAAAAGCACGATAATCAAGGGTTCCGAGAACACGGTCAAAAGTTAACCGCGGTTAAAACGTCTCTGCGGTGCATCAACGTTAATCACCGGTCAGCAAACCGTCGTCAGCCAAACGTACATTTGATCGTGATCAAGTCCGTGTAGCGCAATGGAAGGCACCCAAGTGATGCAAAGGTGTTAGTTGAGCTTACCTACATGTGTGTTCTCGACTATCTTTGGTGAATGACGACAGTACCACGTGATTTGTATGTACAAGATTGTAAATACGGTAAAATTGTACGACGCTTCTCGCCGGGCTGCAGTGGTTATATTGGCATCAATGGTAATGACGGCAACTAAGATGACCAATAAATATTTTTTCGTGATTACTTCAATTAAAACGAAAATTATTTTCTTCTGAACGGACAAGGTTACATACAAGAACCTTTCAACCATAGAGCAGGTACAGTATTAATTTTGCTGCGAGTGAAACGAGCAGCAGTAACATTTACTCTGTAGCTTGTGAAAAATATTAACGCAATTCAACAATTCATTGTTCATCTGTTGCCAACATAAGCATTGGAGCCCAGCGAGAAGCGTCGTAAAATTTTACCGAAGTCACTCATATTGCAAAGAGAAATGATTATTAAAAAAACACCCTAAGGCAGATTTATATAATTACTTAAATTATGATTTATTGTTTCGAACAAATCAACTCAAATGTCATTGTTGTTCACAGCGTACTTTCCCATGTACCGCATGTTCACCTGGTAACAGAAATATACAGATAATATGTTTTAATAACACGAAAGCTTTACGATTATAGTTACGGAACATATCGTAATTTTTTATTCAAAACTTTTTTGAATTTGATAGTTACCTTACTGGAAATGTATGTTGAATGCACCAGTTGCATATGCTCTTAACGTAATCAAGTCTGTTCATAGGCGAAATAGGGTTATTTCTATCGGTAGGAAATTCTAACCTGTCACTGATTTGGTTTAACAACCACCACACTTTCTTTGGACAAACAAAATCTTTCTTCGAACTTTTTGTCACTGTAATCTTCAAAAGAGTCCCCCTTTCCACAATCACGACGTTCCTGTTTTGATCCCGATTTAAATGATTGAGGTAAAATAAATCTTTGTCAATTCCGTCTAAAACAGCAAAACGCGCCCCATCTTGATACTGCACATTCCTATAACCCTGATCATCTCGACAAAACCGGGCGTCAGCCGCGATCAAATTTAACCGCGATCAACTCTCTTGTTTAACTTTGATCGGTGTCGGTGCACCAGAAACTTGAGTTGACCACGGTTAAATGCCGACTTGACCGCGATTAACTTTTGACGGAGGTTGGTGCACTCGGCCATAAGAGAGCTACTTAGATTTTCCCCTAAATCGTTTATGTAAATAAGGAACAGCAGAGGACCAATAACACTACCCTATGGAATGCCCGATATCACCTGTGTTTTAGTCGACGCCTTACCATCGATTACTACGAACTGTGTCCTCTCTGACAGGAATTCCCCTATCCAATCACGAATTTGAGGCGATATACCATAACCACGCAATTTGATTAAAAGCCGTTTGTGAGGTACGGTGTCAAAAGCTTTCTGGAAATCAAGAAATATGGAATCGATTTGCGAACCTTTGTCGATAGCACCCATCACTTCGTGTGAATATAGAGCTAGTTGTGTTTCGCATGAACGATATTTTCTAAATCCGTGTTGACCTTGGGTCAATAGATCGTTCTGTTCGAGATAATTCATAATATTTGAATGCTACAGTGAACTAACCCGCCTGGCTGCACCGATGTTTCTTCACGTAGTATATAACATATTCATGAGTTGCGCTTAAAACCACCCTTGAGGTATACTACTGACCTGTAAAGGCGCATTCGGAACTGAATTACCTAGTCCTGAAGATCCCTTCATAAGATAATTCAAATGTTTGTACAGCTTATGGGACTTAACTACGGGGTCATCAGTCCCTAAACTTACAAACTACTTATGAACTACTTACGAACTAGGACGGCACAAATATCCATGCCTGAGGGGGGATTCGAACCCCCGACCGTAGTGGCCGTGCAGACCGTAGCTGGAGCGTCTCAGTCTCCTCGGCCACCGCGGCCGGCGTAAGATAATTCACAGCAGTAATGTTACAGTAGTAAGATGAACGTCTACAAACCTGCAATGTTCCTTGTTAGCAATTGCTCGGCGTACGTAGCCGTCTTATTTGCTTCCGATGACGTCAACTGACAGGTAACTACTAAGGAAGTGATTTGTAGAAATAGTACTACGATGCTGCATACGGTAAATGCCATTTCAACTGCTAAGACCTCATTTCCCCCCAGAAATAGTGTAATTAAATAGTACACGAACATGATGGTCGTTATAAGGTGCTGTATTATAAATACAGCAATTATCACTGTGTAGACATCATTCAAAGAGGAGGTCACACAGCTTAACGTCATGTGGTAAAGTTGAAACTCTGGTAGTCGCTTACGTGGTGCTAGTAACAGTCTCTGAGTGAGGTGGCACTGGTTGACTGTGAAAATGGAGTGGTCTACAGATCTCAACATAGCTGATAAGTCCAGTCGTCCACGCTGTGGGTACTCGCAAGATAAACCTGAATACAGTGCGGAGTTGAGAGACTGGAAGTTCCTGCAGAGGACCACACAAAGCGCCAAAAACTGCAGTACCGCCAGAAATAACACAAAACTGTCAGCGAGGATAGCTGCGAGGAATCGCTGCCGAACGGCGCAAAAGTAGCCGAGGGTAACAACCGCGACGAAGATAATTAAATACGACACAGTAATGAGGAAAATCCTTAGTTTGTCGACACCTGCGCTCGTGACACAGTCAAACAGGGCGTCCGGTACGCGGATGTCTTGGACCAGTTGCTCAAATGATTTCTTACTGCGGCTCCAGCAGTGGATCATGACAGAGGGCGTGGTTACGGTTACGAACAAGCAGGCGACTGAGCCCGGCAGGAACCAGCGGTGCCACGGCTCGTAGTTCCGTATGTGGTACACCTCGAGCATCGCGCCGTAGCCCAGGTATAGGACCAGCGCCAGCACGGAGAGGCTGTAGAATCGGTAGCAGACGGCGAGCGGGGACCCCGCGGGTCGGCACGGCGCGACCCCAGACAGTGAAGACAGCAGCAGAGCTGGCCGCAGCTCCCTGGCGACGCCAGCGCGTGGGTTCGGCGCCATCGCCCTGCTCGTTCCAATGTGTTGCCGCGGGGCGTTGGTGCTTCGTTTGCTTTATTGAGCTCCACGTCCGACACATTAGTTAATGAGAGGTAGTCGATTTGCGATGTAACGAGCGCGGCTATCGGCAGGTCGGTGAGCGAAAATTCCATTAATGGACAATCGGGTAATTATCTACTATCGGAGTTTGTAAACAGTTTTGCACCTAGCGCTATCGAAGTTCTCGACAACAATGAGGTTGCTATTATAGCATCTATCACATTATTTTCTACCTTCGACGTGTTTTTGTGGTTGTTGAAATGCTGTCGAAAGAAGCACAATAATTTCGTTAATATGGTGCGGCTCCGTAGCAAAGTGGTAGAGTGCCAGACTAGGTCGCGGGTTCGATCCAAGCAAGGTCCTAGGATTTTTATCTGTCACTTTCCACTTCTTTCACCTCCGGCAGTTTGCAAATGATTGTTAAAGGAAGGGAAGGAAGAAGGATAGGAAAGAAAGGATCGGCAGTGGCCGCATTTGGGCATTAATAATAAGCAATGGCGACAAGTAAAAATGTGAGCCGGACCGGGAATCGAACCCGGGTCTCCCGCTTCATGCCAGCGGTCGCCTTAACCACTTTTTTTTTTTTTTCCTCCTATGGTTAATTCTTGTCCTTGCGGACGCTGAACCTGTTTGTTCGTTATGGTTCTACGTGTTCTTTGGCTCAGCTTCTTTATTACAGAGAGCGTTTAGCCCTCTGACCGGGCGCGCTGAGCCACGGCGCCCGGCCACCACTTGGCCACCCATGCTGGCCTCCCGTCCGTCTCAAAATCTCACAAGTCGCACGCTATGTTTGTAACGCCCCTATTGTCCATGCCCTCTTACACTCGCCATTACGGATTCCCGTGCGAGGTCGGACGTATGACCCGCATCTGCGGTGAAATAACTGAAGCTAAAGCCGTCGTCGCGTTTAAATACTTATTGGTAGTGTTGCTGATGTGAAAAATACCGAGTAGCACCGTGGTTCGGAACCCACCGTAAACTGTATGTCTCCCAGTAACTGGCCGGGTAAATCAGTTCGGAGGTCACATTAAAGATCGTATTATTTATTTATGACACGACCGGTTTTGGGCCTGTGCCCATCTTCAGGTGCTTAAACATTCAGAATTTTATATGTGATAGCATGTTGGTGGAGTGCAACTTAATTTTTGTATCGAATTCGCGATTGTCCATGCGATGCACTTTTTACACACTTTTGCTAACAGGCTTTCCTTTGTTAACCTCCTTACTATTCTGCTTTCCATTTTTGATTAGAATTTATTACCATCACTGCACAGAAATATGAACTCAGACCATACACTTCAGATCAACAAGAATAAAACAAAATATATGGCATTAAGAAACTTAAACCAGATTTAACACTAGAAGAAGGAATAGATACTATTAAACATAATGAAGAATACAAATGCCTAGAAGTAACTATCACATAAGATGGAAAACAGGACAAGGAAAGTAATGCAGTAATGAATGTTTGGAAGTGTACTATTGGGACATTAAATGGTATCTTATGGTACCAACAGATCAGAAAGGAAAGAAAAGAAAAATCTTCAATACAACCATCAGGAGCATCATAACTTATGGATCAGTAGCATGGTAACTTAAATCGCAAATACAAAAGAGGTTGATGGCAATGGAGATGGACTTTTGAAGACGATCTGCAGGAATATCTAGGCGGAGAAAAATCAGAAACGAAGACATCAGAAAGAAAATGGACATTAAAAATTAAACTATATAATTCATCGAAGGGAAACAACTCTAATGCTATGGACATACAAAAAGGATGTCAAAGAAAAGACTCCCACAGAGAATTATGGAATGGGAGCCACCAGGCAGAAAGAAAAGAGGGAGACCACCAACTACGTAGATCCAAGGAATTCAGGTATCTAACCGACGAAGGAATATAGAAGAAACTTTATGGGCACATAGACAAAAATGGAGAATGAAAATAAAATAGTGTTTAATAAATAATAATATAATAATATTAATGTAAAATAATGTAATGCATAATCTTGGGGTACCGGAAAATTTTAACTAAATTACATAGCAAAACCGGATAATAATAAAAATAATTAAATTGAACTTCACCAACATGCTACACATATAAAATTGTGACCCGAAACCGGTCGTTTCACAAATAAATAATACGATCTTTAAAGTTACTGGTAGAGCTTTTTGTTCTCAACCTTATGATACGAGCACTCACGGAGTTCAGATACATCCATCGTGGAAAAAAACCACACTTAATTTCGTTAAGTTTTCAATATAAAAGTAAAGCCGAATATGTTTACGAAATAATACCAATTGCTGACGCAATCTTCCGAAAATACTACTTCTGAGCTAAAACAAACAGCGTTATTGGTTGTTTGATGCACCACAATACTAACAAACCCGTTTATTAGTACATGTAATAAGCCGTTACCACTAAGCAGACCAGACATCTAATGTTAAAATTACGATAACTTTTCTTTCCCTGTTTTGATTTTAGTGCAATGAAGCACATCTGTTCCTTCAGCATACGCACAACTTACCTATTAATTCTAACACGTGACTTACAGCGCTTCTTGAGGTAATGAAGGTAAATTTGGCCGCCAGTTTAAAAGCGGCCTAATCACTGATTTGTCAGTGTAGAAACTGACGTGCTCTGTTTGCTGAAACGCTTTTGTTTTTCTCTGCAGTTTACTTATCAAAATATAAACATATGTAAATGTGTTCACTTTTAAATTGGACCAAATTGACAGAACACTAAATTCTTGTTGTTGTGGTCTTCAGTCCGCAGACTGGTTGATGCAGGTCTCCACGCTACCCTGTCCTGTACAAGTCTCTTCATCTGACACTACGTACGGCAACCTACATCTTCTGGAATCTTCCGAAATAAGAGAGATGTCATGTGTGCCACAGTGGAGTGTCGTGGAACCGTTGCTATTCACAATATACTCGTAAATAAATGACCTTGTGGATAACATCGGAAGTTCACTAAAGCTTTTTGCGGATGATGCTATAGTATATAGAGAAGTTGTAACGATGGAAAATTTATTGAAACGCAGGAGGATCTGCATCGAATTGATGCATGGTGCAAGGAATGGCAATTGAATGGAACGACCATATAAAATTAATCATCGATAAAGCAAATGCCAGATTGAGATTCATTGGAAGAATCCTAAGCAAATGCAATCCGAAAACAAAGGAAGTATTTTACAGTACTCTTGTTCCCCCTTGCTTGAATACTGCTCACCGGTGTGGGATCTGTACCAGGTGTGGTTGATAGGGGAGGTAGAGAAGATACAACGGATAGTAGAGCGCTTCGTTACAGGATCATTTAGTAAGCGTTACGGAGATTATTAATAAACTCCAGTGGATGACTCTGCAAGAGAGTCGCTCTGTAGCTCGGTACGGGCTTTTGCAAAGTTTCGAGAACATACCTTTACCGAGGAGTTTAGCAGTATATTGCTCACTCCAACGATTATCTCGCGAAGAGATCATGAAGATAAAATCAGAGAGATTAGAGCCCACACAGATGCATACCGACAATCTTTCTTCCCACGAACAATACATGACTGGAATAGGAGGGAGAACCGATAGTGGTACTCAAGGTACCCTCCCCCACACGCGTCGGGTGGCTTGCGGAGTATGGATGTAGAAGTAGATGTATTCGTCCCTCGGTCTCCCTCTACGATTTTTACCCCAGACACTTCCCTCTAATGCCCAGGTGACGATTCCTTGATGTCTCAGAATGTGTCCAACCAATCTATCCCTTCTCTTAGTCATCAAATGCCATAAAGTCCTTTTCTCCCCAACTCGGTTAAGCACCTCCTCATTAGTGACGTGATCTACCCATCTAATCTTCATCATTCGTCTGTAGCACTACGTTTCGAAAGCTTCTGTCATATTTTTGTCTGAGTTCCTTATCGTACACGTTTCACTTCCATATAATGCTACACTAAAGACAAATGCTTTAAGAATGGAGTTCCTAACATTTAAACGAATACTGGATGTTAACAAATTTCTCTTCTTCAGAAACTAATTTCTTTCCATAGTCATTCTGCATTT
Organism: Locusta migratoria; assembly: GCA_026315105.1. Taxonomy (NCBI): domain Eukaryota; kingdom Metazoa; phylum Arthropoda; class Insecta; order Orthoptera; family Acrididae; genus Locusta; species Locusta migratoria. The sequence continues at coordinate 282,470,622 of CM048745.1, read as the reverse complement.
TATATATTCTTTACTTCGGCCATAAGAAGTTATCTTGCTACCCAAGTAAAAAAACTCATCTACAACTTTGATCGTCTCATTATCTAATCTAATTCCTTCAGCATCGCCTGATTTTCTGACACTACATTCCATTACCCTCGTTTTACTCTTGTTAATGTTCCTCTTATACCTTCCTTTCAAGACACTGTCCATTCCTTTTAATTGCTTTTCCAGATCCTTTGCTGTCTTTGATAAAATTACTATGTTGTCAGCAAACCACAAGGTTCTTATTCCTTCTCCCTGGACCTTAATTCCCTCTCCAAATCTCTCCTTGCATTCCTTCACAGCTTGCTCAATGTACAGATTGAACAACATTGGGGAAAGGCTACAGCCCTGACTTAATCCCTTCCCAACCACTGGGAGTCTTTCATGCCCTTCGACTGGTTTTTGTACAGGTTGAGTGCAGGTCTTAGTTCACTATATTTTACCCCTGCCACCTTCAGAATATGAAAGAGTGTATTCCAGTTAACATTGTCAAAAGCTTTCTCCAGATCCGCTAATGCTAAAAACGTAGGTTTTCCTTTCCTTAATCTATCTTCTAAGATGAGTCTAATGTGAGTACTGTCTCACGTGTTCCTACATGTCTCCTAAATCCAAATTGATCTTCTCCAAGGTCGAATTCCACCAGTTTTTCCGTTTGTCTGTAAATAATTCTTGTTAGTATTTTTGCAACCATGACTTATTCAACTGATTAGATCAGTAATTTTCATATTTGTCTGCACTTGCTTTCTTCGAAATTGGAATAACTATATTCTTGTTGAAGTCTAAGGGTATTTCCCCTCCTCATAGCTCTTGCATACCAGGTGGAACAACTTTTTCATGACTGGCTCACCTGACGATGATAGCAGTTCAGTCGGAACATGATCTACCTCAGGGACCTTGTTTCTACTCAAATCTTTCAGTGCACTGTTAAATTCTTCTCGCAGTATCGAATCTCCTATCTCATCTTCCTCTACTTCGTCTTCCATTTCTAGAATACTGCCTTCAAGTTATTTCCTTTGTACAGGCCTTTTGTATATTCCTTCCACCTTTCAGTTTTCCCTTCTTTGCTTAGTGTTGGTTTTCCACCTGAGTTCCTGATATTCATACCGCTGCTTTTCTTGTTTCCAAACGTCTCTCTTTATTTTCCTGTAGGCGGTATCCATTCCTCCCCCCCCCCTATTTATACATTCTTCTATTTATTGCAACGCATATGTGTGGAAGACTCTTAAGGTCTCTAAGGCAGTCTTGCAATTTTAATTACTCTTGAAGTAAAGTAAAGCTATTAGTTTAGCAATAATTGCAGTTTTCCATCGATAGATACGAAGTTACTAGAGAGATGAGTAGCAGATACGAAAGAGAAAAAGTTATTTACGACTTCAACAAGCTATACCCACTTAACTCACTTTAAAGATGGATATATTTACACCACAAATCACAAATATTGAGGTGTATTTTCTCCAGAGCAGTACCAATTGTTTCTGATTTTTCACTACATTTACAAAAATAAATAAATAAATAAATAAATAAAATAAATAAATATAAAAATCAGAAAAAAAACCTTCATGGCCAGCGTCCAGAAAGATAACAGCCAACAATTTTGATGATATTACCCTAATGAAGTACACAGCAGCACATGGTGAGTGTGTAATTTAAATATATGAGTATGCTGATTTTCTGTATTATCATATACTGTACAGCTCTATAATATATAAAAAAGAACATGGCGTTCAATTTGCCTTAAAGAGACTCCAGCGAACTTAAATTTCATAGAGTGGCTGACACACGAGTTACAGCGCTCGGCCGCCATATTTATGGTCGATAAAAAGTGATACGACAAGTATTTCGTGCAAGAACACCAAATGTTTTGCCTTGTTTGATTTCAGCCTGTCTGTACTCAAACAAAATTCCTAACTAATGGCACTTAGATGCCTAAAGAGAGAAGTCTTCAGATGACCTATCCTTGAAACACATCATAAAAAAGGCTCAGTTTTCTAACTAGTGCTGGTGTGTTTTTGAGATGTATCTTCTTCTGATGCTCCTGTGGTTGATGAAACCACACTTCTGAATGTCTATATTTTCTTTAAAAATATTTAATTTGTTGTTGACATTACTTGATCGACCATGGCTGTCATGCAACCATTTCAAAGCAGTAATAACAGCAGAATATTTTCACTTGAATATCCCAGTGTTCCCTGCAACAACGTTATTTCGGTGGCGAATGCTTTTGTGGCAGCTGATGCAGGCGCATTTTTATTGCAGCATTCCTTTGTCACTTTCGTCTTTGTTCTCAAATTTCTCATATCAAACGTTACATGTTTCAGTATGGCCACAAGGAAAGTTATAAACTACACCTTATTTCGACGTGGAATTCCTTTGTGGCAGCTCACCCAGGCGAATTTTTACTACAGTATTTTGTCGTCACTTTCGTCTTTGTACTCAAATTTCGTTCACCTAAGTTCACAACCAAACCCTTCGAAAGCAATTTTACAAGTTTGTCAACTTAATACATTCAGTAAACACCAGATAAATGTATACTAGACATTATGAAATCAGTTGTAATAACACATTAACAACTGATGCAAACCAATGATCAACATTGTTCGTCATAACAATTACAGATCTAGCACTGAAACGAGAATGTTGGGAGCTGAAGCTTGCATTCAGCTCGTAGCGCATTGGCTGTTAGAACAAGCCCCGCCTCTTTCTCCCAATGCTGCCAGCTCATGTATGGTCTTAAAGCGTCACAAATGGAACACGAAATGATCACTTTAAAGTTTGAGTAATAGAAAACTGAAACGTATATCTACAAAATAAAAATATTTGTAAGGGACTTATTAAGCGGCTGTAGCAATGCTTTCTGCCTATTTGTAATGTCGCAAATGAATAACCAGGGCCGGCGCAAGGCACGTGCGAAACGTGCGGCCGCACGGGGCGGCACTTACCGAGGGGTGACAAATCTGCCATTTTTTTCTTCTTCTTTTAACTGAACATTCATGCCCAAGAGGGAGCGGCTTCGGGAGTTGTGTCATGGCTCCACTACGACTGCTACTACTACAGTCAAACATGTCCAACACCTACAATGGCTAGAAGTATTCCGAATGAGTAAATATGCTGAGAGTAATTACAAGGGATAAAGACATTGATAGTAAGCCTGCCATAAGTTGGCGAACACACTTTATTTATGAACGAAGGGATGAGACAATAGATGACCCAACAAAACGTTACAACATTGAATTCTACTATTAGCTTTTAGATATAGTAACCACATCTTTGGAAGAGAGATTAAATCAACTGAAATCTCTTTGTGATTACTTTCATTTTCTCTGTGATATCGGCCAGCTGAAAAATGCACCTCCTTACAGCCTGGACACAAAGTGTAGAGACCTCGCAGCGATTTTGCAAGATCATGAGTCAAGCTACATTGATGCACTGGAGTTGAGGGAAGAACTAAAAGTGCTTTCAACATTGTTGAAACCTGGAATAGGTCCAACAGATACAATTTTTGCCCTAATGTTAACATTGCTCTGAGAATTCTAACAGTTACGAGTGGAGAGAGGAGTTTCTCGAAACAAATTGATAGAGACATACCTCCGACAAACGATGAACGAAGCTCGTTTGGAATGATCTTGCAATAATATAGATTGAACAGGAGCTTGCAGAGGACTTAAATTACACAGATTGTGTTAAAGATATTGCACAAGCAAAAGCGAGGAAGGTTCGATTTGTCTAGTATTTTGTTAATAATTTTATATTATGATCAGTGTCTTTCTTATTTACTGTGTTGCTTCTTATCTTGTTCAACATTGAATAGTTATTGTACATATTATTGTTCAAACCAAATTATCGTTAAATTGTAAATATATTTTGTTTTCCGTTGAATACATTATCTGTTCATAACCATTAAAAATGTTTATTTACGTTAACTGTTGAGTTCATGCCGCGCAGGATTAACTGAGCCGTCTAAGGCTGGCCCCGGCGGATATGGTTGTGTATGTTTGCCCTTAGGATAATTTAGGTTAATTAGTGTGCCGGCCGCGGTGGCCTAGGAGACTGAGGCGCTCCAGTCACGGTCTGCACCGACACTACGGTCGGGGGTTCGAATCCCCCCTCGGGCATGGATATTTGTGCCGTCCTTAGTCTTAGCTAGTTCATAAGCAGTTTGTAAGCTTAGGGACTGATGACCCCGTAGTCAAGTCCCATAAGTTCTACAAACATTTGAACATTTAATTAGTGTCTAAGCTTAGCAGTTAAGTCCCATAAGATTTCACACATATTTGAACATTTTTGTAAATTTACAAGGCTTATTAAAATTAACTAGATTTTTTCAATCAGGTTTGACTCCGTTTTTGAGCTGGTGCCCAGCGACTGTTTTGTAAAAATCTGTAGAGAATGTCACCAATCCGTCGCAATTTTTGTTTTTATTTTGCAGATAAACATAGATTTTGAGCACAGTGTGGCTATTCTCAATGCTTTGAGTTATATTTACATCTTTCCTGTCACGCTGAACGTAACTTTCAATTTGACGGCTTAAATGTAAGGACATATTAAAAGCTTTTAGACTGGCCAGTGAGTGGTCGGAACCTAGGTAGATCTGAAAAGTCAAAAATTGATGTTGATTGCTAACATTTTCTAAAGATTCGTTTAAATAAAATTCCACAAACGTTGTGTATATATAAGTGGGAGGGGGGCGACAGGAATAACAATCGGAATTAACATTCCTCACACGTCTTTCAAGAACAGCATTCCTTTTCGTAAAAGAAATCGTCGGGGTATGTGGACTTATTTCGGCAAAAAACAAAGTGGAAGACAGTAATTAATACCAAGCACAAATCAACAATACATTGACGAGGTCTACGGTGAACAATGCTGTTACGAGGTAAGGTTGATAGATAGCATAAACATTCCGTAGACACACGAACTCAGACGACTTCTGCCGATCACAGAGGGGCCACGAAAAAGTGTGCGACCTGTACTGTTCACTGTATGTTTCGCAGCCAGTTTAGACCATGTACTTACATTAAAAACATCACTAATATTTTCACAGCGACACTTTCGTTGTTATTGCAAAGCTCAGCTGTTATACCTCGGACTGGAACTGTATTACTGACAGGGTTGTGAGATTTAATTACCGCATTTTTTAAGAAATATACTAGCAGACTCGTCAGTTCGCAGCTTCGATAAAGTCTGGTAGATCCTGGAGCACATCTGTATCCCATAGTCAGTCTTTATTTAAAACGTGGAACTGTAAACAGGTAAAATTATATGGTGGGTGTGAAGTACCAGCTGCCAGCCGATACCCCAAATAACATGGCAGATGCCAGTTCAGTTCGCCTCAAACCTGGCGGACCCATTGCCAATCTATGAATTTTAAGATCTTTGAGCCACTCTATAAAATTTAAACTCTTTCGACAAAATGATTTTAGACAGTGATTTCTATGCATTCTGGATGTATAACTCTAGTCTCTGAGCATAGAACTGCAGCACACGATTTCGCATTTACCGCCAAGTTTTAATTTGGCAAACGAATTTACTTTAGTTATTTCGTGACAAACAATTGCTTACTTACCTATTGATTTGAAATTTATGTCATTATGCGATGTAATAGGCTGATTTGGGAGCGGAATCAGAACGTATTTTCTTTTCACTTTCTTGTAATACCTTTATTTAATACGTTATAACACGAAAACCAATAAGCGTACGATTATAACGATGTCAACGATATGAGGAAGAAAACAATGCAAAATCAATTCAATTGAAATACTTTTAATGCGCTGTCACGGTTCCACATACCGTAAATACCGATAACATTACTGCTGCGAAAGGAAATTAATATTTCGCTCATAAATTCCCAAAAGAGTCTGAAAGCGCAGGATTGCATTCGGCACAGCAGAACGAATCGCCATAGTCTAACATATACAGTGGCGTCATTCACTGTTGTATAAGTTGTTACCAACTGGTAGTAGCAACGACACTAGCGCTCCTAGCGGTGGGCAAGGCATGGAATAAGTTATGTTTGTTTATAATTATTTTTGTACGCAATTAACGAATTAGTTAGCATAATTTTTGCGTTCCAAGCATCAGTAAAATATCAAGAGACGATCATAATACGGAAATTAAATTAAAAATAGCCGAATTTAACTGTTTCAGTGGTATAAAGAACAACTTAGTCATGAACAAATACTTACGAGTATGTGTATATTTGCAGCTTATTCCGCTGAAAGTAAGTAGAATATAAACATAACAAAAACGTTTGTCATGTTTGGGGGCGATATTTTAATCAATGTATTTAAGACAAGAGCCAAAATTGCTTTTTATTTTTTATTTCTTATTAAGATTACCGGTTTCGGCAGTTTAACTGCCATCTTCGGATCTGCTGAAGAATGAAACCTAAGATTCAAAGATGGCAGTTAAACTGGCTAAACCAGTGATCTTAATAAAAAAATAAAAAGCGATCTTGGATATTATCTTCAATAAATATCAAAAACATACATTTCCATTATGTTCAGTTCTTACTGTGACAGGTAGTTTTTTCGACGTGTATCAATTCAGTGTGGAGTATAATGATTCCTACATTTTTATGCGTCACTCGTCTTTCTTACACGCTAATATTCGTTTGAGTGTAATTACTTTAGCTCGGAAAGCCAATGTTTTGAAGATTCTTGCCGTTTATGGTTCAGCTGCAGCAACAATTGTAGAATTGGATTTTTCTTTGTTGGAAAACATTTTGGTTACCCTTTTATTGTGATGTGTAAGGCTTTTCCTTCAGCTACAACTGTAGTGGCTAAATTGGTACGTTACACGCTGTAGTTATCACATTCTATATGCGTTTCCTACATTCCAGCCTCGCCGATTTTACTGGAATTGTATTGAAGGAACATCAACGTTTGTTATTTGAAAAGCGATGTCTTTCTGCCAAAGGGCAGGTCTTCAGGTGTTTCCTAGTCATTTTTTATTTTTTCATAGAAAATGAAATTATTCAGAAGAAATCTGTAGGTTTTGAGATAATTATAAATAAACTGTCTTATAATGTACCGTTTCGTACCTTGTCAGGGATCTTAGCAAACCTAAGAAATGCAAATGTGGAGCTATTTTTATATTATTCCCTATTTTTATGCCACTACATCCATTCCCTAGTATAAAAGGTATGTTGAAATCAATATAAACGATACTATTTTGCACTCCTGCTATATCGTAGGTTGCCAGGCACTTCGAGCGCTGCTGTCACACTGTATATAAAAAATCTGAGGGAGTGTCGTGACTGTATATGTTAGACTGTGGAATCGCTCTCTGCTATTTCTGGTTGTAGGGCTACTTGAAGGACAGGTTTGATCAGGTGAACATACACATGTGTGATGGTCTGAAGTGCACCAGACACCACTCCAATATTATAAGTATTTACACATGAAGATGGCGTTGGCATCAATTATGTGTCATAAAGAACAGGTACCACTCCAATATAACAAGTATTTACACGCGAAGACGGCATTGGCTTCAATTATGTGCCAGAAAGAGGTGACACCACACCCATATAATAAGTATTTACATGTAAAGAGGGTGTTGGCTTCAATTCTGTATCAGAAAGAACTGACACCACTGCAATATAATAAGCATTTACACGCAAAGATGGCGTTGGCTTCAATTATGTGTCAGAAAGAACTGACTCCAGACCAATGTAATAAGTATTTACATGCGAAGACGGCGTTGGCTTCAGTTATGTGTCAGAAAGAACAAATTCAAATGTTCAAATGTTTGTTGAGTCTATGCGACTTAACTACGGGGTCATCAGTCCCTAAACCTACAAACTATTTATGAACTACTTACAACTAAGGACGGCACAAATATCCATGCCCGAGGGGGGATTCGAACCCCCGACCGTAGTGGCCGTGCGGACCGTGACTGGAGCGCCTCAATCCCCTCGGCCACCGCGGCCGACCAGAAAGAACAGACACCACACACCAATATAATACGTATTTACACTCGAAGACGGCGTTGGCTTCAATTAAGTATCAGAAACAACAGACACCACACCAATATAATAAGTATTTACACACGAAGACGGCGTTGGCTTCAATTATGTGTCAGAAAGAACAGACACCACACCAATATAATAAGTATTTACATGTTAAGACGGCATTGGTTTCAATTACGTCACCGCAGATGCGGTCATAAGTTCGACCTCGCATGGGAATCCGTAATGGCGAGTGTAAGAGGGGATGAATGATAGGGGCACTACAGCCATTGCGTGCGACTTGTGAGAATTTGAGACGGATGGCAGGCGAGCACAGGTAGCCAAGTGCTTGAGGCGACTGCTGGCCCGAAGCAGGAGACCGGGATTGATTTCCGGCCTGGCTCACATTTTCACTTGTCGCCATTGTTTCATTTCAATGCCATAATGCAGTCACTGTCAATCCTTTCTTTCATAATACTTCTTCCTTCCCTTCCTTTATCAATAATTTGCAGATGCAATATTGCTGCGAAGCAGGTGGGGTGTCTGTTCTTTCGGACATGTAGGTAAGAACAGACACCACACCAATATAATTAGATCAATGGTGTTTGATGCTTGTGTCTATGTCGGGTGTCAGTAAAGTGTATTTGACGGAAACAAGCTGAGAAATATTTAAAAAATCTGTTTGGTATTACACGTTATTATTATATTGTGAACTAGCTGAACTCCCGCTGCTTCGCATACGTAGGCTGGTTGGTCTGCACCAGTTGTTTCTTTTTAATCCTGATGAAGAATCCATATCTTAACTTTCGTGGTTATAGCTCGAAATTTGAGTTAACAGCACCATATTATTGAAAATCAATTTTTTCATCTCGTATTTCACCCCCTTATTGGTCGAAATTCCAAAAATACCGAAACACATGTCTTTTAAATTTGAACCCCGAATCCAAATCCGAAAATTTGTAATTTTAACTTCAAAATTGCCTAAATAGCAACAGATTATCGTAAAACAACCCCTCTCCAATTTAACCCCCTAGATGGTTGAATTTCGAAAAAATAACGAAACACGTATTTTTTAAATCATAACGAACAATACAAATACCAATTTTTGTAGCTATAGCTTCAAAATTGTCTTGACAACAGAGTGTTATTTAAAATAATTTTGATCCCCTCTTTTACCCCCTTAGTTGTTGAATTTCCAAAAATACCGAAACACGTGTCTTTTTAATCATGATCAAGAGTCCATATCCTAAGTTTCGTAGTTATAGCTTGAATTTTGAGTTAACAGCAACATATTTTTGAAAATCAATTTTTTGTGTCCTTTATTTACCCCCTTATTGGTTGAATTTCAAAAAATACCGAAAAACGTGTCTTTTAAATTCGAACCCCGAATCCCAATCCGAAAATTTGTAGTTCTAATTTCAAAACTGTCTAAATAGCAACATATTTTCGAAAAACACCCCCTCGCCAATTTAACCCCGTTGATGGTTGAATTTCCAAAAACACCGCAAAACGTATTTTTTACGTGTAACCAACTATACAAATATCAATTTTTGCAGCTCTAGATTCGAAATTGTATCAGTAGCAACATGTTTCCAAAAAGAATTTTTGATTTTCTATTTAACACTCTTACTTGTTGAATTTCCAAAAATACTAAAAATCTTGGATTTTTAATTCTGACCAAGATTCCATATCCGAAGTTTCGTAGTTGTAGCTTAAAATTTGAGGTAACAGCAACATATTTTTGAAAATCAATTTTTTGCGTCACCTGTTTTACCCACTTATTGGTTGAATTACAAAAAATGCCGAAACAAGTGTCTTTTAAATTCGAACCCTGAATTAAAATCCGAAATTTTGTAGTTCTAGCTTCAAAATTGCCTAAATAGCTACGTATTTTCAAAAAACGTTTCATCCCCTATTTCACCCACTTACGGACGGAGTATCGAAAAATCGCTTCTTAAATGACGCCTACAGAGTAAGATCAACACCCTCCACAAATTTCAAGTTTCTATCTTCAGTTGTTTGGGCTGGGCGATGATGAGTCAGTTAGTCAGTCAATCAGTCAGTCAGTCAATCGGGACACTTCCTTTATAGAGATAACCGTGGGACGTATTATGAGGAATGAATGAAACTGTAAGTCAAACGCCTTTTCACGTCAAATGCTAGAAATGTAGATTTGGCTTTTCTCAATCTATCTGTAAGTCGTAGGGTGAGTATTGCCTCTTGTGTTCCTACATTTCTCCTGAATCCGAACTGACCTTCCCCGACATCAATATCTATCAGCCTTTCCAAACTGTAAATAATTCGTGCTGTCAGTGTGATGGAGGTTATGGAGCAAAAGGTTTTCTGCGTTTTGAGTCCGCAAAAAATGAATCGTAAATAATAGTGCAACTCGCATTCCATAGCAAATTAAGTATTCAGTTTCCGACGGATTTAAGAAAGTTCTATTTGTAATACGGTTAAGTCCACTAATAGAGCCAGTAGAGAATTTGGAATACCCCAACATATGTACGGATATTGATGAGACCCCATTTGCTGTACCAGCTCTACCGATTAAACTTGTGCAGGGTCTCAACCCCAATGACAAAGAGAAACGTTTCACACTTTGTGGTTATGTGCTAGGAAAGCTGGAGTCTGTCGCGTTTCTACAGCGTGTAATATCTGGCGATGAAGCGGCGTTCCACCATGGTGGAAAAGTGGACAGAGACAATGGTCACATATTGGGTTTGGAAAATACACATTTATCACTGCAACACGAAAGAGACCCACCAAAGATCAACATATTCTGTGCCGTATCACATATAAAGGTTTATAGACTATTTTTCTTTGTGGAGAAAAACTGTAATGGAAATCACATACCTGGGCATCTTGGGACAGTTGCTGTTGCCTCAAGTTATGGAAGATTCCCAGAACTTCATTTTCCAGCAGGATGGAGCTCTGCCTCATTGACACATCATGTACGAGGTCTTTTCAGTGACTCCCTTCCTCAGTGCTGGAGTGGTCACAGGGAACGTGAGGACCTGGCTCTGCACTTCTGGCCAACGGGATTTCCTGCTCTCACACCCTGTGAATTTTCCTTTATGTGGTTATGTGAGGGAAGCTGCTTACGTCCTGCGTCAACCAATCACTCTGCACGATCTGTGGAACCGTATCAATACTCCCGTGCACTCAGTAACAGCAGATATGCTTTCGCGTTTGTGGGCCGAGTTTGGCTATCACATTGACGTTTGCTGTGCAGCCAACAGTGGCTACATTGAACTTCATAACATTAATCACATTTATAATTATTAAAAACTAAGTAATTATATCATGCCGCGGTGGAGTAGCCGAGCGGTCTAAAGCACCTCGCTGCGGAGCGCGCGGTTGCTCGCCGTCGGAGGTTCGAGTCCTCCCTGGGGCATGGGTGTATGTGTTGTCCTTAGGTTAGTTTACCTTAGTTTAAGTAGTTTGTAAGCTACGGACTGATGACCACGCAGTTTGGTCCGATAAATTTACAAACATTTGAACATTTGAATTAACTCAAATTATTAAATTGTTTCAAACATCATGAATAAAACTTTGAAACCCGCCGTATTCATTGGTATAAAGCTTGTTCATTCGGGATTTGTTCTTGAATGTAACGAAGTTTTGAAAATATGTGGGCTGTTCAGTAAAGAATGATCATAACTTCTTTTGACGACATACCTTTACTCATTCTCATAATTCTGATGGTCCTTCTCAAAATAGTCTCCCATAAATGCAATGCACATGTTTTAGCGTTTCTGCCAGTCATCAAATACATAATGGAAACCATTTCTTGAGAGGTCTTTCAAAATCGCATGCACAGCCTTCACCACTGCTTCGGATGATGGATATCGGTTCCTTCGAGTTAGGGGATAGAAAAATAGTCACATGGAGCTAAATCCGGACTACAGGGTGGGTGAGAGATGCACTTCACGTTGATTTTTTCAGATATTCAGCAACAACATTGGCAATATACGGCCGCGCATTCTCCTGGTGCAGCGTCGAGTCTTATTTAATGTTTTGCGCCTGATATTGACTTGCAATGTTTTCAGGACGTCCCTGTGGAATTGTTCAGTTACTGACGAGTGTGCAGGTACGAAATGCTGATAAACCATTCCATGAACATCAAAGAATGAAATTACCATAACTTTCCAAGCAGCTATTTTGGAGGGTTGATGATGAAGGATATTTCCTCACTGGGCTTTGCTGTTTGCTTTCAGGGTCGAAATGATGTTGCCAACTTTCATTATCACTGACTACATTTGATAGAAACTCCAGGTCTTCCGCTAACATCAACTTAACTGCATGCAGACCTGCACGCAAAAGTTCTTTTGTACGGGAATCAACAGTCTTGGAACCCATCACGCACAAACACGTCTCATGTTTCTGTCAGCAACGTGAGGGTGGCAGTTAATGAAATGTTCATTATTTCAGAAAGTGATCTTAGGGTAATCCCACGATTCACTTTCACAATGACAGCAGCAATATTGATCTTTTTTCCGTCATAGCAGTAATTGGAGCACAGGGTCAATCTTACTTTGAAATTGTCTGCCTCTTTAAACTACTTTCGAAACGTGCTGTAGGGAAGAACAGACTCTCCTCTTATGCCTCCTGTAACATTGTATAGGCCGCAGCTGAAGATTTCTTGAAACGAAAGCAGAATTTCAAAACCACGTATTGTTCCTAGCGTGTTACCTCCACTGCAGCGGTATGTGATACTGAACATGGCTGACCTTACCTGCCTCTCACATGTGGGAACAGGGAGTCCCAACAGTGAAACCGCGTGATTGTTTCACATTAAGCTAACATAATAACGTAAGATTAAATTTTAATGAGGGAAATTGACAGTAAAAAATTATGAGCATCCCTTGTTGAACAGCTCTCTTAGTTCCAACATTTACAATAACCCTGTATATATAGATTTAACGCTTTAATGTATGACTTTTTATTTGAAGCTATAAAAACTACCGCAAAATATATTGAAAAAAAAATCCTTAAAATTGTTGTGAACTACTAGCAACAAAGTTCATAGCTGGTCAGCTAGATCGTGCTTCTATGATGTACCAGATGCAGTAAATGTCTCTATTATGCCACTAATCTATCCAGAAAGTAACTCATAATGCAACAGTAGTATTTGATTGACTAATTTTACGAAAAATGTTCAAATGTTTGTAGAGCTTACTACGGGGTCATCAGTTCCTAAACTTACAAACTACTTATGAACTACCTACTATGACGGCACAAATATCCATGCCCGAGGGGGAATTCGAACCCCCGTGCAGACTGTGACTGGCGCGCCGCAGAACGCTCGGCCACTGCGGCCGGCCTAATTTTACGCCGCGGCGGATTAGCCGTGCGCACTGAGGCACCGTGCTGCGGTGCGCGCGGCCGTTCGCCGTCGGGGGTTCGAGTCCCTCCTCAGCATGGGTGTTCGTGTTGTCCTCAGGTTAGTTTACCTTAGTGTAAGTAGTTTGTAAGCTACGGACTAATAACCTAGCAGGTGAGTCAGATAGATTTACAAACATTTGAACATTTGACTACTTTTACATGGCAAAGGAGGAATACTAAAGTAAACAAACTCACGTGTTAGGAATAATTCAATGCAGCTAACTGTCGAACTGATTCAGTACCACTCTGCAATTTATAGTTTCTAGGATAAATGTTCAAATGTTTGTATAGCTTATGGGACTTAACTACGGGGTCATCAGTCCCTAAACTTACAAACTACTTATGAACTAACTAATACTAAGGACGGCACAAATATCCTTCCGGAAGGCGGATTCAAACCCCCGACCGTAGTGGCCGTACAGAGCGTGACTGGAGCGCCTCAGTCCCCTCGGCCACCGCGGCCACTAGCATGTGTAACATTATGTATAGAAGCAGCTACAAGTGAATTTGTGGTAAAATATTCATCAATTTGAGAGATAATCGAAAAAGTAAGATATCAGGCTGATCAGCTAAACTATGCTTTAAAGGTTTAACGATAACTAGGATACGTAACTGAGCCGGGAATTTCGTTATATGATTTGTAGAAGAACAAATATAAATCGAAACTGTTTAGAATAAAAACTGATTACTAGTGCTGTCGTCTCATTACTTGTTTTTCCTGCGACACTAGGTACGTAAATGCTTATGTAAACATTATAGCTCGTGGGACAAAAAAGCTGGTTAACTCCGGCAGTACCTATTAGTTGATAATCCATTAATATAATTTACTTGCACTCTTTTGTCAAAGGTTACGCTGGACCTGTTTTTGATTGACGTGGTCCCATTAGGTAATGGCATTGATTTATAGGGGACCAACGACACGACGGTAACGAAGCAAGTTGTATTGCAAGTCCACAGTGGGTCAAGCACAGCGATGGCGCTGCCGCCGCGCCCTCTCATGCGTGTAGGAGTGGCAGCGGGTTTGCATCCGGTGCTGGCGCTGTCTGCCCTGTCCGGGGTGTCACCGTGGTCGCCTCGAGGGTCTGTGCTCGCTGCCTTATACCGCGTCTACAGCCTCGCCGTCTTGGCACTGGTCTTCTATGTAGGCTACCGTGGGCTCCAACATATACATCAATTAAGTGACGACTTATCAGTGCAGTGGTTCCTACCATTTTCAGTCGTCTATGTGCTGAGTACCGTTACCACACCCGCTGTAATGCTGCACTCCTGGAACCGAAGTAGGAAAACATTTGAGGAACTAATCGAACATATTCACGTATCAGAAACCATGTTTGGGTGTGCCAAGCGTTCTGGTGACGAGAAACTGAAGATATTCCTCATTATTGTATCATATATTATTTTCTTTGTAACAGTTGTTAGTATCGGTTTCTATTTCACGGTACAGAATTTCTTTCTCGCAGCCTACTTGGTGGACAGTTTTGTAACGTTTCTGGTCACGCTGCAGTTTTTGGCACTTTGTGTCGTCGTCCGCACAAATCTGAGGTCGCTGAACTGCGCACTGTTGGCAGAGTTCCGCTGCGAGCATCTACAGCGTGGGCGGCTGGGCTTGTTGAGTATGTTGAGAAGATCAGTACCCAGCTCTGTCACTAATATCATTAATATCAACCAGTTCCAATCCACACTGGGACTGCTACGAGCTTCACGGAAGCGACTGCTGGAGATTCAACTCCAGCACACGAAACTAAGCTTTGTGACCTCCTATTTGAACGACGACTACGCAGTAGTTATTGTTGCATTTATAGTACAGAATTTTATAACGACAGTAACATTTCTGTACTTATTTATTGCTCTGTATATGCTGCAAATGGATAATGGGGCAGTTTCAATTACATTTGCCTCATGCAATTTCATAGTACTAATTTTACAAGTAGCTACCTTAGTTGTTACCTGCCAATTGACGTCATCAGAAGCAAATACGACAGCTACATTCGCTGAAGCACTACTGGCGTGGAACGTGGCAGGTTGGTAGTCGTTCATATCACTATTGTAACTCTACTTTTGTAAAAGTTGGTGCTGGAGAGGAGTAACGTGTCGTAGGAAAATTGAATACAAAAAAGAACAGATTATAAAATCTGAAGCCAGAATTGATCCGCTGACTAACGTTCATATTGTTAAACTGTTCTCGAATTTATGGCTTCATATACACGAGTGACTCTCTCCGGAAATGAAACTGTCTACTGCCGCTAGAGTATAATCGTAGGAAAATATGTCGGTGATTATCTCGGACGAACTTTTATGAAATGCAGATTAATTAATTTTATCCTGTACAATTTAAATCACAATTGTTTTGGACAACAGATAAAATTGGCAATTTTATATATTTTTTAGTAGGAGATATTCATAAATTGTAAGTTTTCATCCAAATTCATACAACTTATTAACGGAGCTATGTAAGTCTGCCTCTATATTTTGTTATACATTTATATCATGTGACTACAGTGTCACAGTTAGAGAACAGTTCCTTTTCAGATGTATACCTTGGCAGATTTCATTGTTTCACTTTTTTGTAAGGTCATCAATATAGAATTGCTGTCATATACATCCCTGTCTGACCTTGATTTAATCTGTTTCAGAATTGCCTCTATTTATAATTATTTTAGTGTCATATAATACACTTTTGATTATCTGTACAAGAACGTGGGGTATCAACGATTTTCTATTATTATCGATAATCGAAGTCAATTAAAGCAATATCTGTTTCCAAATTGAATTTTTCTTCTTTTCTGAAATTCTCTTGATGCAAAAGATATTAAATAAACAAAATTAAATTAAAATAATAGACCTTTCCGCAACGTGTTTTGTTCTTCCCTGAAACATGATCTGGTATTATTTTCAAGTGATTGTGTAAAAGTCTTTATTCGTGAAGTGTCCTTCCATATTTGACAAATTTAGCTTTTATTCCAATTGTCCCACAGCTACTGGAATTTTTCAAAGATTTTTTAGATATTGTTGAATTCATCTACGATTACTGGAGTCATCTGTCTTGTTGTAGTAAAGTGTTACCTGTTCTGCATTTATTACAGCGGTTTCACAATACCATAACTTCTTATACTTAAGTATCCACTGCTTTCCATTATTTACATTAATTCTAGTATTATCTTTTTCTCAATGATTTAATTTCTATTACATTCTATACAATTTTGTATAAAAACACAGGACGCGTAATGTGTGTTTCCCTTCATAAAATAATTGCTAGTGATTAACGAATTTTTAATTCTCTGATATAAACGGACGTTAAAACTGCAATTAACGCGAGCTCCCGTCATTACTGGAACAAAATAAAATGGCCTAACACAACAACAAACAGTTAACTTCCGGCGGGCGCGCGTTTGAGACTCACACCAGCAGGCGCGCGCATATTGCCCGCTTACAAGTTCGTTCTCTTTTCGTGTATATAAATGCGTGTTTGTATTAATTATCGTTTTTTTAAACAAATACATTAGGAAGACACATGGTACATTATACGGTTTTTAAAGTTTTTATTTATAATTTTCGCTTTGTATAACAAATTTTGGCTACCGAAAAACATTAGCTCCTGTGTTCTCTCAATTTGGTGTCTCTTAGCCGTGAGTGCGCCAGTCAACGAAGTCGCCCATTTCCTTTTGATGTGCAGGGATATGAAGTTCCCCTTTCTTTTCCTAAGTACGTACTAGAAATGAATTTCTTTTTAAAATAAAAATAGATGGCAAATTAAGCTCATGGTTCAGGATAGTTTCAGGGGTAAGACAAGGCTGTAACCTGTCATCACTGTTGTTCATACTATTCATGGATCATATGTTGAAAACAATAGACTGGCAGGGCAGGATTAAAATGGGTGAAAACAAAATAAGCAGTCTCGTATATGCGAACGACTTAGTTGTAATGGCCGATTCATTTGCAAGGTTGCAAACTAATATTTCAGAGCTCGATCAGAGGTGCAAGGATTATGATATGAAGATCAGCATCTCCAAAACGAAAGTAATGTTAGTGGGAAAGAGATTTAAGCAGATTGACTGTCAAATAGGAGAAACAAAGTTAGAGCAGGTAGACAGCTTCAAGTACCTCAAGTGTCTCACAGGATGGCAACATAGTGAAAGAACTGGAATCGACGTGCAGCAAAGCTAATGCAGTGAGTGCTCAGCTAAGATCTACTCTCTTCTGCAACAAGTAAGAAAGTACGAAGACTAAGTTAGCGGTGCACCGCTCTATCTTTCTACCAACTTTGTTGTATGGGAGTGAAAGTTGGGTGGATACAGGTTACCTTATTCATAAGGTAGAGGTTACAGATATGAAAGTAGCAATAATGATTGAGGGCACCAATAGATGGGAACAATGGCAGGAGGGTGTCCATAATGAGGAAATCAAAGAGAAATTGGGAATGAACACCATAGATGAAACAGTTAGAGCGAACAGACTGAGATGGTTGGGTCATGTTACACGCATGGGGGAAGCAAGGTTACCTAAGAGACTCATGAGCTCGGCAGCGGAGGGTAAGAGGAGTCGAGGTAGACCAAGAAGAAAGTACTTAGATTCGGTGCAGAATGATTTTGAAGTAAAAGGCATAACATCAGACGAGGCATCAATGTTAGCATTGAATAGGGGATCATGGAGGAATTTTATTAGAGGTACTATGCTCCAGACTGAACGCTGAAAGGCATAATGATGATGATGATGATAAAAATAGAAATAAAAATAAAAGTAACTCAACCTCTCTCCGTCGAGGTGAGGTAATGTGAAACAAAACATCTTGTTAAGTAATAGAAGGAAAAGGTTCTAAATGAAACACTAATAGGTAAATTAACGGCGACAAACCTTTAATATTGGATGCCGCACACCCCTTTGTTTCTGCATTCGTCATTCCTCGTCGTTTGTTCGTTCTTTGGTTTCTTTCCCCTCTCATATTATTGTTATTTGTAGCACCGTGATATAATTCGTAAACCTTATGCTATAGTTAGCATCCTTCACCAAAATTTGGACTTGTGTGACGACGTACACTCTTTAGCCTGAGTATGAGGCCCTGTCTTGTGCACTAGTTATGTAGTACAGTGTATGTCCTACTATCCAAGTCCACGTGTTTTTCTTGATGATCGGGTAATAACTTCTGTCAGGTTTCAGTAACGAGATGAGAGAAATGTGTTGCTGTGCTGTTCTGCAAACTGAAACCAATTTTTTTTCCTGTGCCATTTCCATATCACCACTTGGCTACTCGCGCTCGTCTCCCGTCTGTTCAAACTTCCACAAGTCGCACGTTGCGGCTGTAGCACCCCCTATGTCCATGTGTTACACTCGCCATTACGGATTCCCGTGCGAGGTCGAACGTAAGACCAAATCTGCGATGAAGAAAATGAACAAAACGTCTTCCCTTGTAAATACTATTACTATTTATTATTATTTTAATGTTACAGCGCTTGACCTATCGCCATTCGCCTTCTTGATCCCCAATACAATGTTGTTAAGTCTAAATTACAAGCGTAAAATTCTGAACACTCTTTTAAATGCTCACTGTTCGTTATGGTACCACTACTG
The DNA here is from genome assembly GCA_026315105.1 of Locusta migratoria. Lineage (NCBI taxonomy): Eukaryota > Metazoa > Arthropoda > Insecta > Orthoptera > Acrididae > Locusta > Locusta migratoria. Next base: position 282,451,700 of record CM048745.1, on the reverse strand, counting down.
TGACACAGAGCACATTCGGAAGACGGCAGAATGGAGATCTTGTGCAAATGGCGGCGAAACAGTCATGTCCAGTAGTCAGGAGGAATGTTGCTACTGCCTCTCTTCGTGGTTCATCTGGTATTAGTTGGTTATCCAAGAGGGTTTACCAGGTCTTCACCTCAAATGAGATTTTTTTGATACTTCTCAATTAATGTCGTGGGAAAGACGAACCAGAGACTGCGTTTCATTGGTAGAAACCTTAAAAGATGCAACAGAACCACTAAAGAAACTGCATACACTACGCTTGTCCATCCTTTTTTGGAGTATTGCTGCCCAGTATGGGATCCTTATCAGGTGGGTTTGACGGAGGACATCGAAAGAGTTCAAAGAAGGGCAGCTCGTTTCGTATTGTCACGATACAGGGGAGACGACGTCACGGAAATGATACAGGGTCTGGGATGGGAATCATTACAACAACGGCGCTTATTGCTGCGTGGGCTACTTACGAAACTCCAATCGCCAACATTCTCCTCCGGATGCGAAAATGTATTGTTGACTCCCACTTACATAGGTAGAATTGATCATCAGAATAAAATACGAGAAATCAGAGCTCGAACGGAGAGATTCAGGTGTTCTTTCTTCCCGCGCGCTATTCGAGAATGGAATGGGAGATAAATAGTATAATGGTGGTTCGATGAACCCTCTGCCAGGTACTTAAATGTGATTTGCAGTAGATTCTTTAAATATGTTGTTAATCAAGCGTTTTACTGCAGGATACTTTTTCCACTTTGTTTAATTTTTGTGCCCTTTTTGGCTAGAAAATCAGCTTTGTCATTACCACCTATATCACAGTGAGATGGCATCCACTGAGTCGCTATTTTCTTGTTATTTTTTTTCTATGGACTTAACTGTTTGACTTGAGCAATTTTTGGATCTCTTAAGTTAACAATTGCTGATGTTGCTGCTTTGGAGTCACAGACTGTGATTGCTTTCTGAAATGTGTGGAAATAGCTATTTAGCTGATTTATTGCATTTCTGGTCACTTCAATTTCACCTTCAAAATTACAGTGGCGTGATCCTAAAGTTTGATAAAAACAGAAAATTTTGCTGCATAGTTCTACGTTTCCTTCTTCTTCCTTCAACTGTGTAGATGTGTAGCCACTGATCTACATAGATGGGTCATTAATGCAAGAAGAAGGAACGTTGGTGTAGGAATATACAACAAAATTTTAAATACTTATTACAGATCCGTGTGGTGTCCGTTCTTTCGGACATATCCACACCAATCTATAATAAGTATTTACACGCGAAGACGGCGTTTGGTTCATTTACTTCACCACAGTTGCGGTTATATGTTCTACCTCGCACGGGAATCCATAATGACGAGTGTAAGAGAGCATCTGAAAGAACAGACACTACACCAATCTATAATAAATACTGATTTCATAATTTTCGTCACTTCACATGGGGCTCTATTTTCAATCCCGTAAACTTCGTACAACGTGTTATGTCCCATATAAATTAGGCTGTGATACCTCCGCTCCTTCTTGGTGATATACAGGGTGTTACAAAAAGCTACGGCCAAACATTCAGGAAACATTCCTCACACACAAAGAAAGAAAATATGTTATGTGGACATATGTCCGGAAACGCTTAATTCCCATGTTAGAGCCCATTTTAGTATTTTTCTTTAAATGTAAATTGAAATAATTCTTGCAGACAATTGTCAAAATACCCAATTGTACTTCCTCGATTCACCGCCAGTTGGCCCAATTGAAGGAAGGTAATGTTGCCTTCAGTGCTTGTGTTGACATGCGACTCATTGCTCTACAGTGCAGAATGGTCCTCCTGAGGCTCACACAGAACAGTATATGCGAGCCACACCTAGGACAATTGAGTGTTGAAGACTTTGGGCACTCACGTGAACTGCAGTGACAAAGCAGGCTTTTTCCTCATTCTCGACTTTGGTGACGGTGTATAGTGTCTTCCTGTTGCCAAAAGAGTATTAACAAAGAGATTACTGTTAAAGACTTGAGTTATAAAATCATCAGGGAGGTGCAAAGAACGGTTTATGCAGTAGTTTATAGAATGAGATCACCACGGTGAGTGTCATTTCTTTCTGCGCAGGTGGCGGCAGTGAAGACATCTCTCAGCAGCTGCGCCATCTGTCTCAGCAGGTGCGCCACAGCCCCGTCTCGTTCAGCGCGTGTTCCCTGTTCAGCGTGGACGGCCGGCTGCTGACTGGATACGTGGCTGCTGTCGTCACCTACACCATCATACTCATGCAGTTCACTGCAGGCGGTTGTTGATATTGCTGTTATTTAACCCTTTCCAGCCCAGATTTTATTAATTTGTGAACAAAGATTTTGCATATTTCTATTCATAATGATCGGAATAATGCATATATTTTGGAATTTTTAAGATTTTTAGTTTTTGGAGGGAAATATGAAAACATTGTGCTGGATATGTTCCTGTTATCGTATCTCTTTCAAACTGTTTACTACTAATTTAGACGTTTTACAATAACTTTTTAATGAAATTTTAAAATTATTTTGTTTCCTTTGCCTTGATATAATATTGTGAAAGTCTTGCTATTTGTTCTCTAACTTAGACATTAAGCAACAATACATATTTTGTCAATGTATTGCAGGCTAATGCTCCTGTGTTTCCTCGAAGTAATGGTAGCCAAGATACCCGCAATGAATTTTGGAAAGTCCTGCTGTGTTTTCTACAAGCTTTGGTCAAATGGTGGGCCAAGAGTAACTGATAAAGATGATTACGCCATATGGCATCATTGGGCTGGAAAGGGTTAATGCTACAGTGCTTGTATAGAAGAATCATCTGTTTTGACATTTACTTAGTGTAACCTATCTAGGAAGCAATAAAGCCAAATCTAATAGTTAATCGCTTTGCTGAGACACTTATTTCTGAAAGGATAAGAGTTCACATTTAAATTCAGTTAGCTGTGATTTTAGGCACATATTGGGATTATTCTTTAACCAGGGTATAGTCAATGAGCTCATGTCTGCTTGTCACTATGTGCTAGTGTACTCACACTTTCTGAGCGGCCAAATTAATTATTACAGTATGGTAACACTTCAAAGATATATGTATTTGAAATGTTCGAGTGCAGAATACCGAATTTAAAGGTCTTGATTTCCGTTACTGTTTGAGCCACGATCATGAGTTGAAAAGTTTTTGGTTTAGCCCAAACCAGCGAAAACTTGAATAACCATTAGAACATATGTCTTATTGTACCTATGTTTCTTATTAATAAGATTGACGTCACAGATAAGAATGTAAGAAGGATGATTGCAGGTACACATAGATCGTAAAAATGGCAAAAAATGGCAGGAGGCTGCCCATAATGAAGAAATCAATGAAAACAGGCTTAGATGATGGCGTTATGTCAAAGCCTTGGGAGAAGTAAGGTTACCTACGAGACACGTGGGTTTGGTAGTAGAGGATAGGAATAGTCGATGTAGCCCAAGGAGAAAGTACTTGGATTCGTCAAGAATGATTTTTAAAGAGTCACTGATATCATACTGGGAATGAATAGGGAATCATAGAGCAATTTTATATGGCGGGCTATGATCCATACTGAACGCTGAAAGTAATAATAAGTCTTAGCAGATGATGATGGTGAATGGTAGTCGAGATACGGCAGTTTAAAATCACATTAAATTTAGAATGTCGTTGAACAAGGAACCAGAGGTGGTGCACAGAATAATTGTGCGAATCGATTAAGATATAAGTTGGGTCGAAATTAAAGTTCATTTAATTGTACCATTTTAATGTGCATCATTCGGATATTATTTTACATACAAAAAACCTAGTTTTGAATTGCATCATATCTGCACTTTAAGCTTGTAGGAATCATTTCAAACTCAGCATAAATTTTGACCAATAGATTGTAGTGTAACATTGTACACTACTGGTACTTAGCTCGACCCAAAATATTCAAATAGTTTATTTTATAAGGGGTTTGACACTGTGTGACCAAATACTGCCTGATGTAATTCATTTCCGCAGGTTTTGGAGGGCGAATTTGTGCTCATTGGTACGGAGTAAAAGAACTGCACAGTGCCAAGGAATAGAGAAGACTAAGGTCATCTGTAATTGATTGTCTGTTGTGTTTTATTATATGGAGCAATTGTTATTATTGATTGAGATTTCATTCAGTACACATCAAGATTAAATCTGTAAAACTAATGTAGTAGTTAGTGAAGAATGGACTGGAGTTCTGTGTTATTGGAAAGAAGTGTTTATCTTTCGCCAGTATAGATGTGGAAGAAATTTCCAGGTGTTCTGATGATTATGTCAAGCAGGTTCAGTGACTGATTCGTAACGACTATTTCCTTTAACTCAAGGCACGGACTAGCCGGACCTTGTGGAAGGAACATCCTGAACTGTAAATATTCGTATCAAGGTATTAATCACGCAAAAGTACCATTTAGGCTGTGAGGATACTGATAGAAAAAACACACGGTGATAGCACAAGGTAAAGTCAAAAAGATTTTCTTAATGCAGTAAGAATGTTCGTTTTCAAGATAGGATGATTTAAATTCGCGCTAAATTTAGCAACTGGTACGACTCGTTGGTCATCCAGACAATGGTGGATGCAAAAGTTGATGGTGTTATGTCAGTTGATCGTTGCGTTGGTTATACGTTAACTGCAGTAGGCTTTTACTTACTTCAAATTTTCATGAAGACATCTTAAAGATCTTTCATTTCGCAGCCCGCTCCTTTTGCTGCAAAACAAAAAGCGAGAAAGTCCTGGTCAAACACATACAAGAAGAAAACTGGATTCTCGAGGTAGATACTGCTTCAAAAACATTTAAAACTAAAATTCTTGGCATGTTTAGGCTTTCTTTGGAGTCAACCTTAAAACACAAGGCCAGTGAGGGTGCGCAAGTATCAGTGAGGTGGGATGCAGGCGTCCGAAACCTTAATGAGATGCAGTGCCGTACTGCAGGACATGAGACATGCCTCATCGGTCGACATCTTGCCTCGTGTCATTTTATATATTGTGAGACTTTACAATGCACAAGTATGTCAAGATGTTTTTATGCAGATGTTTTTGAAGCTTCCGCACCTGTCGCTGCTGGACACCACATTCAGCGAGTATAACCAACACTAAGGAGTGTTAACTCCTCAGTGCAGTAAGGCTGTGACGGTGGTGTCCGTCAGGAGGAACGCCGCAATTGAGACGTCCGCGACCCCTGCATCGACGGCCAGGACACCGCAAGAGGCATCAGAGGCAGTCACCGAGGCAGCGAGGCTAGAGAGCCTGTATACGGAGAGAGAGGCCAACCGGCCGCTGGCCGCCATGTTTTTACCAGACTGTGTGCGGGATGTGCATTTACATAGCGACAGAAAACAGCCACTTAACGATTACAATAAGGCATCAGTTCCTCCCGTGAGATTAAAGCACATCTTCTCCCTTAGAAATCAGTATGTAGTTAAAACAAATGCCATTCATTTATGTTTATACAGGCCTAAAAGTTTGTAAGCAAGTAAGTCTCGTGAAGCAGTGTCTTTTTCTCTGCCAAATATTAAAACCATATTTTACGATGTTCTGGGAATTTCGGCAGTTGGTAGTTCATGTTATGCATCGAAAAGAAAGTGATGTTATTTCAGATTTTTCTATGTGCAATTACATTGCTGAAATTAGTACAATATTATCGCTTTCCATCCCTATATAATACATTTTAAGTGTATTTCTGACGATATTATAATATTTTTATTTGCTGGGAAATAATGTCATTCTGTACATACTTTTAGGAACACAATACCAAAATAAATAAATAAATACAATAAAATAAAAAAATACCAATGCTATCTCTACTGAAATAGCAGAAACAGACTCAAAATAAGTAACTGGATATCAGTAGGTATTCTATACAGGAATGGGCCCACATTAGCCACCACCCCTTAGTAATAATTCATATAAGTAAGAAAGGGGTTCGCTACACTTTCGGCTACCGACTTTTGGCTACCTTCATCACCCAGCACACCCATACCCTAAATTTATTCATGCATAATCGTGTATTCTTTTCGTTCTATCGTCCTGTTTTTCTTTGTTTGGTGTAGCTTTTATAATATCCAGTATAGCTTTTAACTACAATTTACATCTATGTCTTGCATTTACACCTCCAGCTATTAAATTGATAAGTATAGGGAAGGTAACTTTTCGAAATCCAATATCTTTTGATGTGCTAAACATCCCTCAGCTACTGGGAAAGAAGATAACTCCAACGAACGCTTTGGGTTGTGGCTCTTACCGGAAAACATGGAAAACCTTGTTACTGACATTGGTAACGTAAATTACACCAACAATGCTACGCTCCTCAGCAAGAAGAACGTAAGTGTGCCTACACCCATTACAGAGCCATTTTGCGATAACATTATGATAATTAAAATCTGCGATCAAATGGACTGTTAGGAGCAGACCGAGAAGAGCCGGTCTGTAATGGTAAAGATGGAAATGTGTGGATCTTTTAACTTTTACCTGCATAGTAAATTCGTCTAGTTTGTCACTGTGAGACATGGAGTCAAGGCGAAATTGCCTTTTCTCCTACATGGTGGTCGCAATGCTGCAGCTAGAGGAATAGTGGAGATACTCGGTAAGGAAGCACTGGAAAACATCTTGAGGAAATATGCAAATCCTGTGGCAATATCTTATAAAGTGGAATTAGCCGATGTTCAGTTGGATGTTTTAATGGAGGAGCTCCTTGCTATACTCAACAACTTAGTGCAGATGAATTCCAACTCTTGGATTTGGACATCACATAAGAGTTTGCAGGGATTTTTAACAAAGTGGAGATGTGTGACTATCTCGTATCCAACCATGATTTTTGTATGAAAGAAGACTGTACAGGTAACTGCAACGTGATTGTGGACAACAATAAGACTGTTGGGATTGATTGATTAATGTGGTTAACATGAATTGCCGAGTAAAAATATATTATAAATTTGTCAAATCACGAGCCCTGGTGTCAACAAATAACATCAGTAATCTCATTATCGATTTTATAAAGTGTCCAGATAGATGACTGCAAGAGACTTTTACTTCTTCGTTGGGCCAAGAGCATGGCATTACCAGGCTGGAGTGTAAAATATGCAATTACCGGATGGATAGTGTTTTCGACCCTGCACAAGATAGTTTAAGTGTTTTAAACGAGAACAGACGGTATCTGCAAAGTGCACCTCTGTATAATGTGCGAACTCCTCTATGTGGACGCATTTAACGAAGTCCTTACAGAACAGCTGTTGTGTGGTGTTTAATAGTGTTCTGCAATTTGTTTACTGGGGTAAGAAGAATACCCGAAAATTGACAGGTGTATAGGTAAATCTCTCCGACACTAAAGACCAAGAAAAGCTTATAAATTATGTTCTATCAGCTTTTAGTTTCACCTTCTGTAAATTACTTGAAGATTCATAATACTGATGCCAGCAAGAATGATATAAGTACTACGCAGAAGAGTTATATTTAAGCAGGAGAAATATATTTCTCCTAATCCAGAACATTATTCTCCATAATGCCTCCAGATACAGATATCGTCGAATTAGGTCTGGTATCTAGAACCAACATCATTGCACAAGTCCTAAGGAAAAGAATAAATGTATTGCACAGAATTAAGCCTTTCTCCATTAAAGAAATTACACCTTATGTGCAAGGAAAAGAAAACTGGAAATGTAGGAGATCGACGCCAAGAAACGGAAACGCCAATATACTGCTATGACAAGTGCTTTAAAGGAAGAATATCAGTTGCAGATGGAAAAAGAGGAAGCAATTGAATATGTGCAAGCATGATTCACACGCGTCTTTAAACGCGTCTATAACCGGAGTTTTTAAAATAATAGCAATTACTGTTAATAGATGTGCTATGTGCTCATACATTAGAGTACCTGCCGCAGATGACGGCTTCGAGGATGTATACTATATTAAGGAGCATGTAAAGAATCTGTTTATAAAGTTCCTTTCGTACCTTGATCAGCTTACAGAGGATGGTTACACTGTATCTCAATGCGGAGAATTTGATGTTGTACATTTAGCAACGGAGAAGCCGTTTGCAGAGTTTAAGACTGACGGAATACCTACATATACTGACCACTCATTTGTAAACATTGTAAATTTAAAATTCGGTATAGAAATTCCACAGGATAGCGGACTAGAAGAGCAGATTATATTGTACATGCGAGAAGATGTTGAGGGCTTTAACAGTTGTGTTATGCAGGAAATGAAAGGTAAAATTAAAATACCCCAATGCTCTCGGCTAGAAGACTTGCCGAAAGGTGCGGAATTGGTTATTAAAGTCACGAAAGATGTTGATTACAGGAAGAGATGAAGATAACGTACTGGAGTTTGAAAACTTGCCTTCCCTGTACCTGAAGAATTACTGGCTGGAGAAGGAGATAGAAGATTCTGGTGTTGATAAGTTAGGCTATATACAAAGATCTGTTTTCTGTATGTAAACGCGTATACAAAATGTAGTAAAACTTTTCTACACTAATATTTGTGTGTTTATTTACTAATCTACCAAAAATCTAACGAAATCCCACATTTACTGTAATCTCTGTGTATATATCTGCAGTGAAATAATCACTCGTTTCCAGAACTTCTAAACTAAAAGTCTATACGGAACAACCATAGTGGTGTGGTGTAAATTAGTTTTCATAGTTGTATTATGCAGGTAATAATTGGTAAAATTAAAATCTACGAATGCTCTCGATGACGATAATTACAAAAAATAATAATCATATCTAGGGTGATCTACAAACATATAATTCGATAGTGGAAACTATGTAGTTGGGTGACCTTGAAAGTAGTAGTTCAAAGGCGCTGCAACCACTTTTCGTACCTATATGAAATGCACTGCAACCACTTTTGTGCCTATATGATATTGATCTAAGCTACAAGTTAGAATTTAACCTGGGCATTACTAAAGTTACACCGACCAAAAATAAAGAACGAACTGTTTTCTTTGTCTAAATGTATATATAAAGATCAGTTTTCTGTATATAAACACATATACAAAATGTAGTTAAATTTTTGTAGACTAATATGTGTGTGTTTATTTACTAATCTACCAAAAAGCCCAAGAAATCCCACATTTACTTTAATCTATGTGTATACAGGGTGATCCATTGATAGTGACTGGGCCAAATATCTAACGAAATAACAAAAAAAAAAAAAAAAAAAAAAAAAAAAAAAAAAAAAAAAAAAAAAAAGAAAAGAAAAGAAACCCTACAAAGAGCAAAACTTTTCTAACTTGAAGGGGGAAAACAGATGGCGCTGCCATAGCTCAAACGGATACCAGCTGCATTTTTTTTAAATAGGTACCCCCATTTTTATTACATTTTACAACCCGGATGTGCTCAACACGCGCTAGTTAAGGGACCTCCCATCGACCCCATGCTGATCACGAAGGTGGAAACGTCATCAGATGACAACCCTGTGGTTGGCAGGCTTCAGAGGGCTAGATTGGACCACCATGGACGTCCGCAGTGTATAGTCAATTGGGAACAATTTTGGGACAACATCATCCCAACAGCACGTGTCGACTCTCCTGCAGCTATCGATCACCAAGTGAACTTCCTCACTGCCAAGATACTGGAAGCTGAGAAGAGGGCGATGACCACAACCTATGTTGAGGTTCCACAGCAAGATGGCCTTTCCCCGTTATTGGAGGATCTGAGAGTCCTCAAGAATGACTATAGGAAGTGCTGGCAGCACACCCAGAATCCTTACTACAGACGAGGGATGCGACGTCACGAACGTGACCTTCGGCGACGGTTGTTGGAATGGAAATCAGAACCATGGGGAGGACCAGATGGCCGACTTCCTACTTCAATCCCGCGACGAATGGCAACTTCTGAAAAACATTCGGGGCCAACGTCAGCCACGCTAACCTCCACAGAGCAAGATCCACGAATCCCTTGCCAGGGCAGAAGAGTTTGTTCACACCTATGAACAACAAATGACGCTGCTGCAGAACGACCTCACACGTCCGGAGTGGGAGAGGGAGTGGAGGCCGTCGAGGAGGTAGATCGGCTGTTTGAAGGATTGGATGACTCCCCAGACCTGCTGATAACACCTAGAGAGGTATGGGTCATCATTCGCTGACTAGGCAGCACCAAGGCCACAGATCCAGATAAGGTCTCCACCGCTCATCTCATGTATCTACCTCAAAATCCGCTGGTCCTCCTTACTCGGATCTTCAATGGATGCCTTCTTCACCACTGTTTTCCGGACAGGTGAAAGTCAGCAGAAGTTATACCCATTCTGAAGCTGAACAGGGATCTATTAGTCTGACGAGTTCCTTGGGCAAGGTTCTGGAATGTATCATCAAACCCAGGGTGGAAGACCCGCTCATATGGCACGATGTTATATGAATGGATCAATATGGCTTCAAAAAGAAGGTTTATGTGGAACTCCTGGTCTTACTAGCTGGATTCAACCTCACGAAGTTGACGGCCGCAGTTTTTATGGACATTGATAAGGTATACTATAAGGTCTGAATAGCGAACCTCATCTGGAAGATACGACACCAAACCCTTATACCCATCTGCTATGTGAAGCTGCTGACCAATTTTCTGAGGGACCGGACATCATTGTCAGAGACGATGGTGCAAGGTCCAGCGCTCGCCGCATCGTTGCGGGTGTCCCGAAGGGGTCAGTCTTGTCCCACTCCTTTTCCGCCTGTATGTCTATGACATGCCGAGAGATGCGCAGGTCGAACTGGCACAATACGCAGATGATACTGCGTTCTTCATGGGTGGCCAGTGACATGATACTAACATCAGGCGACTCCAACCACAACTCAATACCCTGGTCCAGTGGTGCAGTGAGAACAAGGTCTGCATCAATCCATACAAGATGGTGGCTATTTGTTTTACAAAGAAGAGGCCAAACCTGCGGTTCACGCTTAGTATATATGATCGCCTTTGCCCCGTTGGAGCCCTATGGCAAAGTACCTTCGCTTACTCATGGATACAGGTCTTTTCTACCATCATCACGTTGAAGACTTGCGCAACAAGGCGACTGGGATGGCGAAGCCACTCTTGCCATTCTTTCATAGTACAACGCTATCAGTCCATACGAAACTCCGCCTTTAAAAGCAGACTGTCCCGGCGAAGATATTGCATGGCAACTCCGCTTGGGGGATTACAACTGCGTCGCCTCCAGGTTGTTCAAAACTGGTGCCTATGATGGATCTTTTGGGCTTCCTGGTATATTCGTATTGACGACCTCTACCAACAGGCCAATATAACTACACCGGCAGAGGCCATACATGAACGCTCCTGTTAGATACATCACCAGTTGGAGCACCTTCGGGATGGAAATGTACATCTTCGTGATGTGGTATCTCTTTTCCTCAATATTGGCACAGGTTTCACGTTCACAGAGCGGTAACAATTAATTGTCCCAAAAAGGGGTAGGTTCATGGACCTCTCTAGGCCCTTATAAGTCCTCCCTCAGGTTTCACTCTTATCCCTTTCCGCCCCCCATATAATGCATGTGTGTTCCTGTTGATCTCATATTTTCCTAAGCTGGGAAATACCAAAAACGTCATTCTGCACATACCTTTAGGAACAATGTACCACAGAAAATCGGAAAAAAATCAGTATCTTCTCTACTGAAACAACATAAACTGACTCAAAATCATTAACTTATTATCCATAAAGAACGAGTCAATAGTACCCCCCCCCCCTTTAATGTTTCATACCATAACCATTTATTGGATTGTGAATCGCTACAAATACACAGCCAAGGGTGAGGCTCCTGTCGGACATACGTTGACAGTTTTCCTTAACCATTTTAAAACATATTGTGTAGCATGTAACAAACTCATGAAGTAATAAGAAGCTAGATAATATTTCCGTTTACCGCATTCGAACTGGTGACCTTCACATTAAATACCCAATAACCACCCGCTACGACATGGGAGAACTACACTTCCGGTAATTTATTTACTGTTAACATGGCCTTTCTTGGATGTGGGTGGCAACATAAAATATTTCATACAGAGAGGAATAATACGTCCGTTTCCATAAGTCGCCTTTACGGTTCCCGCCTTCTCGGTTAACTTTCACTGCCCACTGTTTACGTCTTTCTTTATTCCTGGGAACTCGTACAAACATCATACAGCCATCTTCACTTCGATTCTTACAGTCAATAGTACGACAGACTGTCCTTAATGATTATGTAATCCACATTATTAGTTACACTCAATAAATCACTTCAAATCAACATTTAATCTTAAAAATTGCCACAAAGTTCTAAATTATTGTCACACATCAATCAACAACCTCCCATTTTCGCTATACTTGACCCTATGTGATTATTTAAAAATTCAGTATTGTGAATTGTGTCGCTAAAGCATACTATTTTGCAACAATACTGCATATATAAACACTATAACAACACCTTTTGCTGTTATCGCAGAAGATTGGTAAGTCATGGAATTCTTCTACATAACTGCGCAAATGTTTCAATTCATACCTAACTGAGAGGGTTGTGGAGATTGAAATAAACAGTTCACTTTTTGCGCAGACATTATCCGATTCCTCAAACTGGGTAGATATCAAGACTGAGACTCAAGGGTTTAGTCTCACGTCCTTCGCTTGATCTTCATATGTAGAGTGTCTGTGTGTTTCTGTGCTTTTACAACCTACAAATCGACATTTTTGTTTCAATCGTGATGAAATTTTACACACCTGACTTTCAAACCAAGAGGAATGTCACTTTTGTTGTAAGAATCACGTACAATCAATAGTGAAGGAGATATAACGTCATAAACAATTAAATGAGGGACAAACTACTGCATCATGCGACAATGTTGCACATCTCCTAAAATAATGGACCAATTTCAACCAACATTGGTACAGATACTTCTTATCATGAGATAACAGTTTTGCAGGGTTAAGAGCCAACTAGGACACATAGTTCTGGAGATATGACATTATAAACAATGAGATGCACTAACGTTAAAATTCTGCTGAGCTATTTGCCGCGTCATGATAATAAAATCTTTCCAACGTTTCGGATCCGTTGCAGGATCCTTCCTCAGGGAATACTGACTTGTTACCTCCTTGTGCTGGTCTTATAAATCGTGTACTGTCTTGTCAATTTAGTTTTGATTGGTGTTTCTGATAGATGGAAATAGGAAATGAAGATGCGCTTTATTGGTGTTTGCATCGGTGATTCCTATTGGTGGAAAACTGGAAGTTGTACGCATGCGCGCTCTTGGCCACCAACGGCGGCAACCGAACGGTCGGCTTAGTTCTGGGTAGTGACGAAGTTGCCACGCTGCCAGGAACGCCCATCTGCGGCCTGAGGGCCCGTTGTACCGCTAGCCGCGCAGCCTCGCCGTGTTGTCAACACCGGAAGCCAAGACGGTGAGAGTTTGTGCCCGTCTTCTCTGTTCATGTTGTAGGGGTGCTTACTGATCTCTACTGCTTCACGAATTTTTCTCTTCGTTTTAAATGGCTGTTTAGAGAGCAATCAAGATAAATTTTTCTACTCTTTTTAAATATATTATATGATATTGTTTTGTCTTAGTATCATATGTTCTTAAGCACAAACAAATGGCATTATTCCCTTAAATATACATTATCTAGATTCATGTTACATCTTCATACAACCTTGTGACTTTCATCACTGAAAATGCAATATATATTTTTTAAAATAAAATTCGCTGTGATTGTAATCACTTAAAATTATATGATTCCTTAAAAGTATATTGTAAATAACATCATACATAATTACTCTTTTAAAAATATAGCATGAACATAACCATATAAAATAATTAGAATATTGTCAATCATTTGTTGGACTTGAACATTTGTAGTATAATATTCTTAGCTTTCGATTTTTCTTATCTTATATGTGAGAGAAAGGGATTAGTATAGCCTTTGATCAGGACAGAGTATCCAAACTGCGATTAGTGCATGAATCACATATTTATGTATTTATTTATATTAACAACTTTCACTGATTATGCACAAATTAAGTATGTTTTGTCATCTTTAACCATCTTCACACAATATGTACCCTTCATCTGCATATGTATGTACATTTATCTTACTAATCTTCAGTTTCATGTTAAGGTCAGAAGAAATCAGTTTACTCTGACTTTAGAAATCTCGGTGTGGCACTCTCTTGCCTTTGAACAGTCAATGAAAGGAAAAATATTTACTTTCCAAAGAAATTTATAGTATTAAAGTTTAAATTTTACTTTAGGAAGTTCGATGAAATAAAATCAATAACTTCAGCTCAAATTCCAGAGTAAAATTCTTGAAGTTTGTCTCCAATATATTACAGATTTTTTAAATAAAAATAGCAGCCAACCAGTTTCCTTAAAACGGGTTTAATTAAAACCTTCACCTAGTTTTCGACAAAATTCATTTTATATTCTTCAGAAGTCGGACCTAAGGTTCATAATATGCCAAACAATAATATACAATTGGTAGGAAAATTATGTCAAAAACTAGGTAAAGATTTTAATTTTAACCCATTTTAATGCAACTGGTTGGATACTATTTATGCTAAATATTTTTACACTCTACCATTGCGCAACTGCAGCCATGTTCAAATATTTTGATATTCCTAATATTATTTTGTCACTTGAATTAGTCGATCTTGAAGATGTATAATAAAACGTCGATTAGTGTCGAAATGCAAAAATCTTCGAAATTCAGACTTCATTTATTTACAGCGTATAAAAACATTGACCACATTCTTGTAAATCAATATTTAAACACTCAAAATAATTCAGCTTCAAAATTAATAAACTCTCAGAACACAAAATAAGTTTGAATCTTCAAGTTTTATTGTATGTTAACACACGACATTATACAAAACTGACTTAAAATCTTCTTTTCATATGTTAAAAATTTTATTTACATTGGTAAAGACTTTTATTTATTCTATTTCTTAAAAAAGTAAGTCGTAGAGATGAAGAGCAGCCTCCTTCATCTTCTCGTCAGTGATGAAGAGGTGAAACGCTACCGCTCACAACAGTATCGCTGAAGATGCCGTAAAACTGTTGCATCAGGCATGACCTTGTATAAAATAAAGTCACCATTACAGATTTGCATGTTACTACTTATTTTTGACTGCAGGTCACCCTTAATTCTAATGCATCAAAAATTAAGCAACAATTTTTCCTTAATCTTTATTATGTATATAAAAGCAAAAGGAAACTCACTCACTCATTGACTAAACACGAAATTTCGGAACTACTTCACCTATGAAGCTGAAATTTGGCAGGAATGTAGTTTATAGGTAGAAAACTTCAGATAAGAAAGTTTTTTGTGATAGGTGCATGGCGGAGCATACTTCTCCTACAGACCCACAGACTCACAGTTTCATTCTGATCTTCACGAAATTTCGCACGCTTGACCTTCAAAACAAGAGGA
Source organism: Locusta migratoria (assembly GCA_026315105.1). Lineage (NCBI taxonomy): Eukaryota > Metazoa > Arthropoda > Insecta > Orthoptera > Acrididae > Locusta > Locusta migratoria. The sequence goes on along the minus strand of CM048745.1, from coordinate 282,436,295 downwards.
AGGTCACCGTCTACCTTAAGTTTCATATGATTCATGGGGGAGGGTACTTTGCAACATACGAATGGAAATCTAAATACCTTGGTCGCGCCTTAACTTGAGAACGGCTCGACCGATTTTTCAGATCCTTTTTTTCTTATTTTCGTTATTCTCAGAACAAGAGTTGTAAGGAATAAAACTAGAATATTTAAGAACAACAAAGTGAGTTTTTCAATGTTACCCTGCATTTCTATTGCATAGAAATCTATAGTTTTTCTCCGATACTGATGAAATTTTGCACATTCTACTTCAAAATAAGAGGAATGTCATTGTCTGTATACAGTTTCTTCGGTGCGTGATGGAGGGTACTTAACTTACGGACTTTGACAAAATGCATAGTCTTGCTTCGATCTTGATGAATTTTTGCATACACGTCCTTAAAACCAAGAGGAAGATCACTGGATACATAAATGTTTGTATGGTACATGACAGAGGGTACCTTGCAGAAAACTTTTCCGAGAGAGGGGAACGTGAAAACGAATAGAGAGATGGGAGAGAAAGAGATGGATGCAGAGAGTGAGGGGGGGGGGGCAGGGGAGGTGACTATGAGAGTGTAGAATAAATGAACACCTGGGCAATGCCAGGTTTACAGCTAGTATTTTTATAAACAAAATAAAGGGAAAAATAAGTTTCAAGCAACTACACCATGTTGTTCTACACACTGGCCAGTAATGTAAGAACAGACCATAATTTATGTTTCTCGTATGTTTATATTGTTGTGCTTTCAGCAGAATAAGCTGCAGACATATATTCCGGACTTTTGCCTCGTTAATAAATTGTTTATACCACTGAATCAGTGAAGTTCGCCTGTTTTTACATTTATTTCACGATCATTAATGCCTCTAGATGTTTTACTAATGCTTGGAGTGAAAAAAATACAGAAACTGCTTGGTCAATTATGTGGAAAAGTAATTATAAATAAACAGTACTGTTACGGCGCCTTACCACTAGGGGCGCTAACAACTTTCACAGCAGTGAGTGTCATGACTGTGTATGTTAGATTTAATTTATTCGTAATCGATTTATAAGTTTTTGTTCAAAGGAGGACAAAGCCAACGCTGTTATAACAAAGTTGTTGTGAAGTCTTTTTGTGGCGCTGGTGCTGCTTTTAACTTAATTGTCATGTCACGGCTAACAATTAGGTCGAGATGATCAGTTGTCCGTAACGGCTCGAGTGCTGCACGAATTACTCCGGTATTACAGCGGAGGTGTCGCCGGTGCTCAGAGAAGCTGGTGGCTCTGCCAGGATGTGTCCGGCTCTTGACAGGGGCCCTTACGCCCCGCTGCTGGTGCTCTCGCTGGTGTGTGGGCTGCCCCACAGACCAGGCTGGGCTGCCCTGTCTCGCGCCTACACCTGCGTCGTGCTCCTCGCAGTCTTCTCCGTCGGATACTTTTCTGCAGAAGAGCTGCTTAGAGGCGGCTATAACAGCGTCACCCAGCGCTGGTATATCTCGGCTGTCATCACCTGCTCCCTCTCAACCATCGCCACCGCCACTTGCATTATAAATTTTCACACGCTACAGGGGAGACGTCTCTTCGAATTTATTGCTCTTGTTCAACGTGTAGACAGTCTTTTGAGTAGTGATTCGAAGCGACGGAACCAGACAGTCGGCTTCCTCTTCGTTATGACATTAACACTGACCATCCTTGTTTTCTTCGTTAACATTGCATATTCAGTCTTTTATGGATCTTTCTTTGCACTAGCAGTCGCAGTAGACACTTTATTCATCTCTTTATTATTACTCCAGTTCGTAACGGCAACTCTAATTCTCGGTAACAGGTTCAGATTGCTGAACGACAAAGTGTTGGCTGATTTCCGCCACGACTTCCCGCGGTACGAACCTCTAGACCTATGTGGGGTCTTACAGCAAAGTAATACTTCGTCTCTGTCACCATATAGACAACCGAATTACAAACACAGAGTGCCATTTGTATCATTCAAGTGGGTTTTACAGTTAAGAGTGTTTCATATGACTCTTACGAACCTTGCGACATTTTTGAATGAGACGTATGCCATTACTATAGCTATGTCTGTGTTTCAGAATCTCTTGTTTACCATTCAGTCAGTATTCTACATCATTATACTCATGCGGAGTACATTTGATGATGCTCCAACAAAAGAAATACATGCCTTCATCGTGATGACATTTTTAGTCACACAGTTGATCTTATTAATCGCTACCTGTCAGTCAACAGTTTCAGAATCGAAGAGGACGATAGGACTCATCGAACATCTACTGCTTTGGAACGATGCAGGTATGCTTACATTCTTCACTGGTTAAATTTAATGAATTTTACGACACTAACGAAACCTCATAAATAAATAAAAAATCAACGTTTATAGTAGGCATGAGAATTTAGTTTTTAGACTCAAATTACAACAGCATAAAACGTTAAGTCTTAAAAGAAAAATTAGAATCTGTTTTATAATCGTCTGTAGCATTTCCTAGATAAACTTCTTATAATTTTCAGAAACCTATTACCTGGGATGATTAATTCAGATTTTCATTTTCTGATGTGTGCCTGTTAAGCAGTACGAACTCTAAACAACCGTCAAGTCGACATATGTGGTAGCACTCGCTATGAGAAAGTACTTAATAACCATACCACTCCACATTCAGCGACGGGACTTTTAACTGTAATCGTTATTCCAACCTTCCACTGTAGGTAAAATAAGTAAGACACTACTTTTTTCCTCAATACATTTATAGACCAGTCCCATGACCCACAAACATCGCCGAGGTGGGGTGGCTTGCGTGCCTCAACGATACAGATAGCCGTACCATAGGTGCAACCACAGCGGAGGGTTTTCTGTGGAGAGGCCAGACAAACATGTGGTTCCTGAAGAGGGGCAGCAGCCTTTTCAGTAGTTACAGGGGCAACAGTCTGGATGATTGACTGAGCTGGCCTTGTAACATCAACTAATGTGGCTTTGCCCCACAGTTACTGCGAACGGCTGGAAGCAAGGGGAAACTACAGCCGTTACTTTTTCCGAGGACATGCAGCTCTACTGTATGAACATATGATGATGGCATCCTCTCGGGTAAAATATTCCGGAGGTAAAAGAGTCCCTCATTTGGATCTCCGAGCGGGCACTACTCAGGAGGATGTGATCATAAGGAAAGACAACAGTGGCATTCTACGGATCAAAGCGTGGAATGTTAGATCCCTTAATCGGGTAGGAAAGCTAGAAAATTTAAAAAGAGAAATGGATAGGTTGAAGTTAGACATAGTGGGGATTAGTGAAGTTCGGTGGAAAGAGGAACAGGATTCAAAATCAATTGGGGGTATTACAGGAGTAGGTCTGATAATGAATAAGATAATAGTAATGCGGGTAAACTACTATGAGCAGTACAGTGATCGTATTATCGTAGTCAAGATACGAAGCCAACACCGATCACAGTAGTACAGGTTTATATGCCAACTAGCTCTGCTGATGATGAGGAGATCGAAGAAATATATGAGGAGCTAAAGGAAATTATTCAGACAATTAAGGGAGAGGAAAACTTAATTGTTATGGGAGACTGGAATTCGGTAGTAGGGCAAGGAAGGGAAGGAAAGATAGTAGGTGAATATGGTCTGGGCAAAAGGAATGAAAGAGGAAGCCGCCTGGTAGAATTTTGCACGGAACATAATTTAGTTATAACAAACACCTGGTTTAAGAATCACAAAAGAAGGTTGTACACGTGAAAGAGACCAGGAGACACGGAGATACCAGATAGATTTTATAATGGTAAGACATAGATTTCGAAACCAGGTTTTAAACTGTAAGACATACCCAGGGGCAGATATAAACTCTGGCCATAACTTGTTGGTTATGAACTGTAGGCTGAAACTGAAGAAACTACAAAAAGGTAGGAAAATAAGGAGATGGGTCCTGGATAAATTGAAGGAACCTGAAGTTCTTAAGAATTTCAGAGGGAGCTTTAGGCAACAATTGACAGAAACGGGGGGAAATAAAACAGTAGAGGAGGAATGGGTAGCATTGAGAGATGAAATAATGAAGGCAGCAGAGAACAAAATAGATAGGAAGGCAAGACCTACAAAAAATCCTTGGATATCGCAGGAGATACTAAATTTAATTGATGAAAGGAGAAAATATAAAAATGCAGTAAATGAAACAGGCAAAATGGAGTACAGACGACTAAGAAATGAGATTGACAGGAAGTGCAAAATGGCTAAGCAGGAGTGGCTAGAAGGCAAATGCAAGGATGTAGACGAATGTATAAATAGGGGACAAATGGATACAGCCTATAGGAAAATACAAGAAACATTTGGTGATACGAAAAACGGCTCTATGAATATCAAGGACACTGATGGAAAACCAGTTCTCAGCAGAGAAGGGAAAGCTGAAAGGTGGAAAGTGTATATAGAGAGACTGTATGAAGGAAATGAACTTAGCGGCAATATTGTAGAAAGGGGAGAAGAAATAGATGAGGATGAAGTAGGTGATACTATACTGGGAGATGGACAGAGCACTGAAAGACCTAAGTCGAAACAAGGCCCCTGGAGTAGATGATATTCCCTCAGAGCTACTGAAGTCTCTGGGAGAACCAGCCATGACAGAATTATTTCACCTGGTGTGTAAGATGTATGAGACAGGTGAAGTACCCTCAGACTTTAAGAAAAACATTATAATCCCCATTCCAAAGAAAACAGGTGCAGCCAGGTGTGAAAACTACAGAACCATCAGTTTAATAAGTCATGGTTGCAAAATATTAACACGAATTATTTACAGAAGGATGGAAAAGCTGGTAGAAGCCGACCTCTGGGAAGGACAGTTTGGGTTCAGGAGAAATGTAGGAACACAGGAGGCAATACTCACTTTACGGCTTATCCTAGAAGATAGATTAAGAAAAGGCAAACCTACATTTCTAGCTTTTGTAGATTTGGAGAAGGCTTTTGATTGGAATAAACTCTTTCAAGTTCTGAAGCAAGCAGGAGTAAAATATTGGGAGCGTAAGGTTATTTACAACTTGTACAAAAACCAGACAGCGATTGTCAGAGTTGAAGGGTATGAAAGGGATGCAGTGGTTGGAAAGGGAGTAAGACAGGGTTGTAGCCTTTCTCCAATGTTATTGAATTTGTACACTGAGCAAGCTATAAAGGAAAGCAAGGAGTAATTTGGAGAAGGAATTAAAGTTAAGGGGAAAGAATTAAAAACATTGCGTTTTGCCAACGACATAGTAATTCTGTCAGAGACACTAAAGGACCTGGAAGAGCAGATGAACGGAGTGGACAGTGTGCTGAAAGGTGCATATAAGATGAACATTAACGAGGTCAAAACTAGGGTGATGGAGTGCAGTCTATGAAAATCAGGTGATGCTGAAGGAATTACATTAGGTAACGAAACAATAAAAGAGGTGGATGAGTTTTGTTACTTGGGCAGTAAAATAACAAACGATGTTTGCAGTATGGAGAATATAAAATGCAGAATGGCAATGGGTAGAAAGGCTATAAGGAATAATGTATGTATTATTTATTGTAGATCATGAAGCACTTCACATAATTTATTTTTATTTGAATGTTGATTAAAATGTTGTTTCTAAAGAAGGTATTGTATTTCATTTCATCCTTCAAAACCAGTCTCATAGTAAACTACTGAAAGATAGCTTATCTATCATAATCAACCAACACGCGAGCGGAGCCCCGGGTTTAAGATAGTAACAAATACACATGGATTTACTCTCTTTTCCATTTCAATTGATACAATTTCCTCCACCACTAGGCATGCTTTAGTCCATCCAAAAGTAATCACACTGACATGTAATGTGCAGTGTCACCACATTACGTAGTTTAACAAATTGAAATTAGAATATCAGATAAAATTCCAATAAAAATGTGTCCGAAGCAGAACATATGTTCTCCTTTCAAATGTAAACAGTTTTCAGGAGCTTAGAAGTTAGGAAGTTTTGCTGTAAGTTTCAAACAGTTTCACTCATGTGCACCACATTTGTATTAACAGTGAAAAGTATGGTTCCTATAGCTTCAGAGAAAATTGTGGTTTTTCAGATATGCATGTGATGATTGTTGTGCCCTTAATTTGTGGTGATACAAAAAAGGCAGCAAATATAAATGTACAGAAGAGCGAGAATATTCCAGGATATTCCATTTAGCTAACTAGAATGATTACTCATATTTTTCATCATTACAAAGAAAGAAATTGAAAGCTTCAATAACGGTGATTACTGGAAACATTTCATTATGGAAATGAATCCAGGTGGAAAATGAATGATAATGTTGTTGTACACAAATATATCAAGAAGTGTTGCCAATTTCCGCATATTTTACTATGCAAACATTTACATACATACATTATTACTATTATGTTCATTAATACATTATACGAGCATGTTTATCATTGTAGCATGTGTCATTAATTGCCTTTAAATAGAAAAGTTCACCATCACATTTTGCCTTGATCCCCGTTTATGAAGGCCACTCTTAAATATGACCACTTTCTCACGAAAATCTATGTGGTCGGCTTCATTTCTTATTTCTATCCACCTTTATACACACTCTTATATTTAAGATCATTATTTCTGCCGACTGTACTTTGCTCATGTATTTTGAGTTGGCACCCAAGCTTCACATCAAATAAGTAACATCATCAAATTTCATTTTCGTATCTTGTATATTTTTTTTATTTTTTTGAAGTGCCCTTCATGCAGCTAGAAATTTTTTTGAGTGTCCCATCTTTATAAACCGTGATTTCAACTTTAACGAAAATTTTAAAAATTATAAGTTTTATGTACACCATTTAAAAGGTACACGCATTTTTGTAGCTGCATTTCATTTACTTGAATCGTTATTTGATCGGTTACAAATAAGTTATTTGATAGACAGCATGCCATAATTTAAATCCCAGCAATTTCGATTTCATTAAAATGTTACCTTACTATGCCTAAATTTCCTCACATCAAAAGTTCTGAGGATCAATGATTCATATATCTCTATTATTTGGATTGTGCTTTCTGGTTGAGTCGATGATTTATTGTGAGGCAGAAGAGTGACGTACCGAGCAGTGCTTCAACGAGTTTCAGCGGTCTCATCTCACATCCTCAAGAAAACTTTGGTTAAAAATATATTGGTAAAAGACGTAAATGAATGTCTTAATGTATCCTTATCGGCACATCTAGCCTCTCAATTGTCTTTGTTTCCCTTGACTCTCACGGTGACAGTGGTGTGCAGGGGATAGCAAGAGGGGGCGGGGGGGAGAAGCCGTACTCTGATGCTTTGATCTTTAACACTGAGTTCCATTTAAGTTCTGTTTCTAATCTGATTTGTTGATAAGCAATGTTATGACAGAAAGGGACACAGTATCTCCTCTGTATGGTAGCAGACTAGCATTATATGTAAAGTAGACATTGGCCACATGTTCAGTGGTTTTATGCCACTTTGCATGCATCTTAGCGACGGTTACACACCCAGCTCAAAGAGCAGTGCAAAAGGTTAAAGCTACATGCTCCTTAGTTGGTAATTCAATAATCGCTCTTAATATACTGCTGAAAATAAAAATTGGTATATCATGGAGTATTCCAATTCACTCAGGCATTATTATTGAAATTATGCATATGGAGTACATGAAGTGAGTACGTTTACAGGTCAATATCTAAAGCGCTACTGAGACAACAGGTGGCGTTCACTGAGACACCCATATTAGTACACAGTGTATCCTGCATGTGTGGCAACTGCAGGCGCTGATTCTGGCATTCAGTCGAACATACCGGTGGTGAATACTGCGTTGGACTGCATTATTCCACGCCTGCTTAACCTCTTTACGTAGTTCTGCAAGCGTTGTTGGTTGACAAGTCAAAAGTGTAATTTGTCGCATCATATCCGACACATACTAAATTGGACACATGTTCGAAGATCAGGCTGGCTTTGAAGGTTGCTTATCCGTCTTGTAGAGCACAGTGAGCTTAATAGACAGTGTGTGGGCGAGCATTCTCCTGTAGGAACATCCTATCATCTTCCTGTTGCAAGAATGGCAAGAGAATGGGCTATTATGCACGTACTAAGTGCTGGTCAACGTTCACACCAAAAAGAACTAGAGTTGTGACTTATTGAGTGACATACCATAAAGCTTGGGATGGGACCATAGTTTCTTCACTCTACAATAGAAGACAGCCCTTGCCAGGACTATGTCGTAAAACAGCTCTTTCCAGGTCTATGTTGTACTCACAAAAGGCCATCGCTTAATGTGCAGGCAGAATATTTTTCCATCACTGAAGTATACGGCCTGCCATTTCTTCTAAGGCTGTGTTTTTTTCTACTTGGTAGAGGAATCGCAGCGGTTTGGCAGTGCACCATTTCTCATAAGGTAGTGTAGGACCTCCGCTCTTCCGCTGCCGCGTCAAAATACCAGGGGCTGCAGTTCCAAGCCGCTTACACGGCGGCTAATGGGGCTGTTCGGTGCGCCATACGTCTGACCGCCAGGTGGGAACAGAGTGCTCAAGGTCACTGCTGCTGAAACACCTGCTGCATGAGATACGAGAGGTGCTTCCACAAAATCACTGCGGTTGCTCGCCGCAGTTGAACCTCGGGCTATGAACACAGCCTACGTGATCCTCTGGCGGCACCAGCCGAGCAGTGCATGACGATGCTGTTTGCATGGATGGAAGATGGGCTAGAGATGAATGTGCCCATAGTCCCATTTATAGTAAACGATTGGTAACTGTTCGCGTTGACAGTTCTGGCCTCTCGCAAACGCACTTATCTGTGCTGCGGTATCTGTGTGATTTGTCACTGCTGCCCTCAAAATACGACGATCTTAGCAGATGTCTGTGCTGTGTGGACGTGCAAAAGCTTGTCTATGTGTGTTCAAATGTTTGTAAAGCTTATGGGACTTAACTACGGGGTCATCAGTCCCTAAACTTACAAACTACTTATGAATTACTTACGTACTAGGACGGCACGAATATCCATGCCCGAGGGGGGATTCGAACCCCCGACCATAGTGGCCGTGCAGACCGTGACTGAAGTGCCTCAGTCCCCTCGGCCACTGCGGCCGGCTCTACGTGTGTGAGAATGTTCATGTGAGGCAATTGTTTGTTCTTTACTATCATCTGTTTATACTGTTTAGTGTCAAAACAGCTATATATATATATATATATACTCCGCAATCCACCGTAATGTGCACTGTACCACTACTGGGAATTTCCTGCCCTATTCCACTCCCAAATAGAACGAGGGAAAAAAGAATGTTTATACGCCTCTGTGAGAGCACTAATTTCTCTTATCTTGTCTTTGTGATCTTTACGAGAAATGTAAGTACGCTGCAGGAAGCTTTAAATTCAGCTTTAAATTCTGGCCCTCTAAATTTCCTCATCAGACTTTATGGTAAAGTACGTCGTCCTTCCTCTAGTGACTCCCATTTGAATTCACAGAACATTTCCGTGACACTCGCGCATTGGTCGAACTTTCCAGTAACAAACCTAGCTGCTCGCCTCTCAACTGCTTCCACGACTTCCTTTAAACTGATCTGCTGTGGGTCCCAAACACTTGAGCAATACTCAAGACACGGTCTCCTTTACAGATGAAGTACATCTTCTCAAAATTCTCCCAATAAACCCAAGTCGGCTGTCCGCCTTACTCACAACTGTCCTTACATGTTCGTTCCATTTCATATCGCTCTGGAATGTTACGCCTAGATATTTGAACGACGCGACTTCATCAGCTAGCTCACTACTAACGCTGTATTATAATTATGGGATTGTTTTTCCTACTCATTCGCATCACCTTAAATTTTTCTACATTGAGAGCTAGCTGCCATTCTTCACACCAAAGTCTAGAAATTGTGTCTAAGTCATCCTGTATGCTATTACAGTCAGTTAGAGACGACACCCTCCCATACACCACAGCATTGTCAGCAAACAGCCGCAAATTACAAGTTACTCTGTCCATCAGAAAAACGTTTGTACGACCATGTCTTGAGTATTGCTCAAGTGTGTGGGACCCGAGGCAGATCAGTTTAAAGGAAGACGTGGAAGCGGATCAGAGGCGAGCAGCTAGGTTTGTTATTGGTAAGTTCAACCAATCTGCGAGTGTCATAGAAATGCTCTGTGAATTCAAATGGGAATCACTGGAGGAAAGACGATGTTCTTTTCGAGAAAGTCTGAATAGGAAATTTAGAGGGCCGGAGTTTGAAGCTGAATGTAGGACGATCTTCCTGCTGAGTACTCACATCTCACGTAAAGATCACGAACACAAGATAAGAGACATTAGGGCTCTCACAGAGGCGTATAAGCATTCTTTTTTTTTTTTCCTCGTTCTATTTGGGAGTCGAATAGGAAACAAATGCCCAGTAGTGGTACAGTGTACCCTCCGCCACGCACATTACGGTGGATTGGGGAATATATATGTAGATGTTTATACACTAAACAGTATAAACAGATGATAGTAAAGAACAAACAATTGCCTCAAATGAACATTCTCACACACGTATACGAGCTTCTGCATGTCCACACAGCACAGATGTGTGCTACGATCGTCGTATTGTAATTGCAGCAGTGGCAAATCACACATATACCACAGCACAGATAAGTGCATTTGTGAGATGCCAGAAGTGTCAACGCGAACAGTTACCAATCATTTACTACAAGTGGAACTATGGGCATATTCACATTCCATCCACGCAACAGCATCATCATGCACTGCTCGACTGGTGTCGCCAGAGGATCACTCAGGCTGTGTTTATAACCCACGGTTCCACCGCGGCGGAGCAACCGCAGTTATTTAGCGGAGGCACCGCTCATCACTCACGCAGCAGGTGTTTCAGCAGCAGTGACCTTGAGCACCCTGTTCCCATCTGGCGGTCAGACATATGGTACACCGAACAGCCCCATTAGCCACCGTGTAAGCGGCTTGGAACTGCAGCCCCTGGTATTTTGACGCCGCATCGGAAGAGCGGCTGTCCTACAGTGCCTTATGAGAAATGGTGCACTGCCAAACCGCTGCAATTCCTCTACCAAGTAGCAACCGCGGACTGTAAACACAGCCTTTAGAAGAATTGTCAGGCCGTTGTTCTTCAGTGACGAAAAAATATTCTGCCTGCACATTCAGCGATGGCCTTTTGTGAGTACAACATAGACCTGGAAAGAGCTGTCTTACGACATAGTCCTGGCAAGGGCTGTCTTCTATTGTAGAGTGAAGATACGATGGTCCCACCCCAAGCTTTATGGTATGTCACTCAATAAGTCACAACTCTAGTTCTTTTTCGTATGAACGTTGACCAGCACTTAGTGCGTTTACATAGACAAAAAATAATAGCGCTCCTACCACACTTCCCTGGAGCACGCCTGACGATACACTCGTCTCTGATGTACACTCGACGTCAAGAACAACGTACTATGTCCTATTACTTAGGAAGTGTTCTAGCCGGTCACAAATCTGTGAACCTGTCCTATACGCTGGTATCTTGGTTAGCCTTACATCACGTCTGCCTGTAGCTTTAATTGCCCCCTGTCCTGTTATGTCCAGCAGGCGGCCAGGCAGAGGTGTGCCGGCAGCTGCGCGCTCTGCTGCAGCATCTGCGCGGCCAGCCGCTGTCGTTCTGCGCGGGCTCGCTCTTCAGGGTGGACGGCGGCCTGCTCACCGGCTTCCTGGCCGCCGTCGTCTCCTACGCCGTCATACTGCAGCAGTTCATCGCAGACTCCGCGGCAGACTGCGCTCTCGCGCCGGCAGCTCCTTCCACAACAACTAGCCAGTAGTCAGATAGACGCAAATATCACGATTATATTTGGTTCCAAACACTGGCGTTATTTTGTAGAGATCCAATGTTCTGAATAAAGCTAGTTCTATAATTCTCGTTGCGCGGCTTACTGTTATGCACACCCAAACCACATGAACCCCAAAATCAGCTGATATTTATATCAATTAATAGAAATAAAGAATCCCAGAGACGGATTTACGTCTCAAATATGTCAAAGACATTATTGATAGATCTGAAGCATTGAATTAAAATTTGTGGTGCGGCCGGGAATCGAACCCGGACCTCCATGCTTACTAGGCAGACGTCTTTTTTTTTTTTTATTCGAATTATGGGATTGTTTTTCCTACTCATTCGCATCACCATTTTTTTTTCTTTTTTTTTCTCTATGGGTATTTCTGTTCATTGTGGACGCTGATCATGTTTGTTCGTTTTTGTTCGTCGTGTTCTTGGCTCAGCTTTTTTGTTGCAGAGGGCGTACATAGACTATTCCGAGGCGCCTTCATCGTTAGTGGTGTGGTAGTCTAACGGCAGTCTGCTTGCGGCAGCGGCGGTGTACGCAGCTCGTGCGGTGCTTCGCTGCGGCAGCGATTTGTTTACTTCCTGCAGGGGTAAGTCTGCTCGCTCACGCCAGCGCTTGCGGTGATATGGAAAGGTTATAATGGATCAAATTAGTGGAAGAGACACTCTGAAGTTCACTTTCGAACGAAAGTTTTCCCGAATAACTTCTTTTGAATTTGAAGATTGGTTGATTGCTGTTGCAAAGATTCGATTAGAGGACATTATTGGATACCACATGTCGATTGTAAATAGTGTGATTTTCGTTAAGTTGACATCTTCCGAACTATGCGAGAAGGTCGTTCTAGACACAGGTGGCTCCTTGAAATTTAACCACAGAGATGGTAATGTAGGTAACGTCACTGTCGACCATGTCGGTTTTGGAGTGAGAACCATTAGAATTTTTGAGTTGCCATTTGAGGTACCTGCCAGTGAAATAGACGCCGTCATTGCTCCCTATGGCAGAGTTCTCAGTAATGTTGCCGAGAGGTGGTCTTCCGCACATAAACTTCCCGTGCTGAATGGTGTAAGGCAGTTAAAAGTAGAACTATGTCGCCACATTCCGTCTTATATAAACGTCTGCGGTTTTCGAGGTATCGTTATGTATGACGGTCAACCAAAGACCTGTGCACTTTGTAATAAGCCAGGTCACGTGCGTGCTGAGTGTATTCAACGACGCATTGCACAGATACCAACCGGTGACACTGTTAAGACTTCAGAAATGACGATTTTGCCAAAAACGTATGTAGCAGTGGCGCGTGGTCAACTGACTGCGCCACCGGTTAGTGACATTTGTTTAGATCACTTGCCCAGTCGCGAACGACTTAGGAACACCAATGGAAATTTCGGAAAGTACGACAGAACAGGCACCAGAATCTGAAGTAGTGCAGCAGTCGACCACACAGACAACGGAAGACACCGCAATACGTACAGAGAATATGGGGGCGGAGGAAACAGCTGACAGACAAACACCAGAAAGTCAGCCAGCGATTTCGGAGACTAGGCGGGACAATGAATCTGCTAAGTCACCTCGCAGACGTAAGAAACGCAGATTGGCGCAAGAAGGAGCTGCGGAGAAGTCAGCTCCACTGCGTGAAAACGCGAAACAAGTTAAGGATAAAATTACCGAAAAGCCACCCACTGTTGCAGTTACACAGAATCAGCCTCCGTCACATAAACAGGTAGAACTTGCCGTGCCGTTAAAAGCAGGCACTGACAAGGTAATAGTTAACAAGGCGTCTCCCAAACACAATGATGAACCGGCGCAAAAGTCACGTGAACAGGATCCACGCAAGACAGTGTCGTCTCAGTTTGCCACCGGTGTGGACTGGTCAGACGAGGTAGAGGATGTAGACAAGGACACCGTTCTGGAAGATGCTTCCGGGGATGCTGGTAACGTAGGACACGCAGTGACCACGGATCCTGCTGTTACAGATACCTCGGCCATGGAAACCACGGACGCGGAGAAAGACGCTGACTCTGATTTCTATTAATCTGTAGATCTTTCATATCTCACATCTATACATGTGTGATCGCCAGGCCTACAAAATTGCCACATTAAATATTAATAAGTGTCGTAGCTCCATCCGGTTACAACACATTCAAGATTTTTTATATTCCGCAGATATAGATATTCTATTACTTCAGGAGGTTGCAGACATTAATTTAGAAAAAATATTTGGATACAATGTCTTCGCCAATCCGGGTACTGGTGCGGATTTGGGTACCGCCATCCTATTAAGAGAAGGAATTGTGGCATATAACATCGAAATGCTAGTCAATCACAGAGGGATTGCAGTAACAGTTAACAATGTTAGAATAATTAATGTATATGCTCCCTCCGGATCCAGTAACAGGCGTCGCAGAGCGGAATTTTATACGGAAGAGATTCTTCCTTTATTTACAACAACGTATGACCAGCTTATCTTGGGGGGAGATTTTAACTGCGTTTTGCACCCCAAAGATCAGACACCAAATTTTAGCAAATCTGTGGAATTATAACGGATAGTCAAGGACTTATTTTTAATCGACACTTGGGAGCACAAGTATGGAGCAACGCCTGGATTCACGTACGTAACAAATCATTCTGCAAGTAGGCTAGATAGAATATATGTATCAGATAATCTAAAACAACGAATTCTGCAATGTGAGGTCTGGCCAGCTATCTTCACAGACCATGCGGCTTATATCTGTACCGTAAACTTGCAGAAACAGGGTACGTACAGCAGTAAGGGACCCTGGAAACTTAATGTGTCACACTTAGACGATCAAGGTTGTCATGAGGCCTTCACACATGCGTGGAATGAAAGTCTCACCAAGTTTCGGTCATATGATTCGGTTATAAAATGGTGGCTACAATGTGCCAAACCCAAATTACGAAAAGCCATGTTACAGTACTCACGAGACAAGAACTGGTGGCTTAAACGAACCATTGAATTCCATTATTCAAGTTTACGAGAACTGTACAAACTGGACGAGACAGTCATTGAAAACTACGCCCAAATTAAAAAAGTGAAAGCCAAATTATTACTTCTTAAAAAGAAACAGTTGGAAGGATTAGAAGTCAGATCCCGAATCCAGGACTCACTACGACTTGAAGCGACGTCAATTTATCACCTGACACGTGAGAGTAAACGAAGTAAAACCAAGATACTGACGGAATTGCAAACTGGAGACGGCTCGCGTTTAACTCACCAAAACGACATTCGAAATGCGATTCAAACTGCTTACACGGATTTGCTGTCTGAGAAAATTATCGATGACAACGAATTTCAAGAATTAGCAAATAATTTAACTAACAGACTTACCCCTCAGGAATCAGACGAACTAATAACACAAGTGACTGAAGACGAGCTGGAAGATGCGCTGTTTCACAGTCCGAAGAACAAATCGCCCGGGTGTGACGGACTCCCTGTAGAGTTTTATCAAACCTTTTGGACACACATGAAGACGAAACTGACAGAGATATGCAATGAATTGATGACACCTGATCTTAATATCCCGCAAGAGTTCAGTGAGGGCCTGGTGGTATTAGTTCCAAAACGTGCAAATAGTAAAACTATCGCCAATCTGAGACCGATTACTCTTTTAAATAGTGATTACAAACTTTTTGCACGTATTCTTGCAAAAAGGATGAAGAACGTAATGAATAAAGTCACCGGTCCTTATCAAACCAGCGTCGGCAGAGATAGGTCCATTTTCCAAACGCTAGTGGACTACCGCGACCTAATATCAGTGGCGGAGGCATGCAAGATTGAATGTGCAATGGTTAGCTTGGACTCTGATAAAGCCTTCGACAGAGTCAACCACCAGTATTTGTTTAAAGTTATGCGGTCGCTGGGTTTTCCCGTGCATTTCCTCGCTGTAATACAAAACCTGTTACGGAATAGCACATCACGAGTGGTTGTCAATGGACGGCCAGGTGGCATGATCCCCGTAAGAAGCTCCGTAAGACAAGGTTGCCCGATGTCAGCATCACTCTTTGCAATCGCCATAGAACCTTTACTAACGACATTGACGGCGCAGTTAAACGGCTTACAGATACATGGACAGAAGTTAGCGTGTCGGGCATATGCTGATGACGTTGGCTTCCTGATCACCAACGCAAATGACGTCCACACTGCCTTGCAGATCATCATGACATATGAAAAGGCATCTGGTGCATTAGTTAACTGGCAAAAATCGGGTGTAATGAACATAGGCAAAGGCATAGGTTTGACTCATCATCCCCGTTTGCAAGAGGTGCACAAGATGCAATGTCTCGGTGTCGATTTTAGAAAGACGATTCGAGAAACCGTTGCCGCAAATTATAAACAGTTATTGGCTAAAATTCGAGCGTCTGTACAACAGCACAGTGTCCGGAAGTTGGATGAGTTGCAAAAAGTTGCACTGGCGAATACGTATATCACGGCCAAGGTCAACTACGTGGCTCAAGTCCTGCCAATACCACGCAACATAGCACACAGAATGTTGGCAGCGCTTGGCCACTTTGTATGTCGCGCACATATTTTCAAAATTAAATACGACACCTTGACTCTTCCGACGCTACTCGGTGGCCTGAATCTCGTCGATGTGTACAAGAAGGCGCAAGCACTATATGTATGCCAAACATACAAGCAATGGAAACTGTCCACCAACGGTCTGACTTCCCACCTCTTGGAAGAAACTGTGCCAGCAGACCTACGACCGCCAATCGATGTAAGTCATCTGTCGCGCGCTTTGCAGCACTTACAGTATTTCCTACTCGAATACAGTTACCTACGAACAAAAGTCCCAGAACGGAAAATGACAAAAGTGAAGGAAGTATACCAGGCGTTGATGAAAAATAAACCGCGAAATGTGATAGAAAGGAAACTCCCGAACCATGACTGGAAAACAACGTGGGAAAACATCCACAGCCCTGACTTACCTTCCCAAGTGCGGGCCGCGTGGTATATGACGGTCAACAGAAAAACCCCGACGATGTCCCGCCTCCATAAGATACACCTACAAGACTCTCCCTTGTGCCCGACATGTCAATTAGTCGACAGTGATGAACACAGATTCGTCTGCAGTATAAATGCAGGAATATGGGAGTATGCAAGGCAAAAACTGGCCCTCATCACGAGAACCTCGCCACACACAATATCGCCAGCGGATGCCCTCCATCCCGATAGCATCCCATTCCCAAGGACAAAGAGGAACGCGGTCAACTGGGTAATGGGACATACAGTGTACTTTATCTTCAATACAGAATCAAAGAGAAAGGAAGATTTCATACATTACCTGACAATGCAACATGACATGATCCAAAGAAAGAAAAAGTACAAGGAACGTTACGCTAATTTCTTGATTAAAACGATACTGTAATTACAAACAGAACTTTAACAAAGAGAAATTTAATCAACTTTAATTTACACAGAAGAATTTCAGTTATTATCATTATGCCTTTTGCAATTTCAGAGGCAATTTTACCGGAATTATTTGACCGCCGAAGAAGGCATTTATGTTTTTATCTTTTATTTTTTTTATGTAGCTAATACATCCCAGAATGGTATGGATTGTATATGTGTCTGAAGATCTCTGTTTTGAGTCACAAGCTAAGAACGCATATTCAGTTAATTAGAGCTAATTTCTGTGCCTGGAAATTTTTATTTTATTACGATTTTTTATCTCTAGCAAGTGAAAAAAAACGACGAAGTTACACTTATTTCTCACTTATTCGTTCAATTCGAACTGATTTTTCTTTGGCTGTCGAAGAAAGATAATAATGCAGAAATGGACATCAAGAGTAGTGTATTGCTACGCAGTAAAAAAAAAAAAAAAAAAAAAAAAAAAAAAAAAAAAAAAACGGTTAAGACGTCTGCCTAGTAAGCATGGAGGTCCGGGTTCGATTCCCAGCCGCACCACAAATTTTAATTCAGTGCTTCAGATCTATCAATAACAGCTGATATTTGTTGTTCTTGGTTTTTTTTAAAGGTGGCTAAACGGCTAGGTCCTGAGTCCGCTGTTCCTAGCTGAGAGAGCACTTCATATTTTAATGAGCGGGTAAACAAGTACTCCACATCTAATGCACGAGACGGTCAAAGTGGTAATGAGTGCTAAGACGACAACATTTAAAGGAAAACCACTAAAGAAGTGGACCAAACAGACAACAACACTAAAATAGCACAGCAGAAGATTGTGGCTGGCTGATCGCAAAGATAATTAAGGATGAGCCAGCCATTCTGTGCACACTAGAACTGCCAGTCAAAGATAGGACTGACATGACGAAAGTGAAAACAGATTAAAACCGTTTGAATGGTGGATGCCTGAAATATCAGGCTTAGGTACCCAGCGTTAAATCACATGATAAAAACCAGCTGCACGAATAAAATCTAAAACACGTTAACTATAGCAGCATCGTCTCCTAGCATAAAAGAAAGCGCATCTGGCAGATTGAAAGATTGTCGCAAGGCAAGTAAAAGTGGACAGTCCACCAGAATGTGGACCACTATCAAGGAGGCGCCACAGTCACATTGTGGCGCGTCCTCGCAGAAAGCATTATTTCTGTTTTAATGTTAATGTGTAACAGCTTATATTAATATGTATCCCATTTGTTTAGTTGGCATAGAGCAGAAGGTGAGATGTACAAGGTGATTTTCATGATACCCCTTCTTACTATAATGTTGTCCTGTAAGTCACAATCCGATCTTCATACACTGATCGAAACAATTAGGGGATCAGTTGATATATCTTCTGAAATATTGTCATTGGCAAAAGGGACTGAAATGGTTCAACGTCTTTCTGACGTTTCTGCGGAGACAACATTACAGCAACCAATATGGTGGTAATAACACTTGATAGGTCCCTCATCTATAAAGAACAACTAAAAAATGTTGGCCAGAAACTAAAACACGAAATAATATTATTAGAAAACTGCCGGGAAGTTCTTGGGGTGCAAATGCATCCACACTGCGAACAGCAGTAACATCGATAGTCTACACCACTGCTGAAAATAGTAATTGAAGGAAAATGTTTACCAATGCAAGATGTAATAAAAAGTTTGCCAAATTACCATTGAAATCACGAAAGCCGATATGGAATAACTGCTACATAAGAGAAGAGGTCACCTTCAACCTAAAAGAGAACTGGAAAAAGGAGTGGGAGAATTCAGTCAATAATCACCTCATAAGTGATCCATCAAAAGAACTAAAAGGGTTCAACTTCGCAAGAAAAGACTGGACTTAGCTCAATCGCATCAGAAGTGTCCATACTAGATGTTAGGCCATGCTTTATATGTGGGGACATGTGGACAGCCCAAGTAGTGATTGTGGAGCACCTGAGCAGACACTGGACCACATCATAAGAGTGTCCTCTGCTGAGGACTTTATAGAAGCCACACCTCAGTGGATTCAAGATCTGGATATTGATGTGTAGCCAAAAGCTTATCTCGCATGATACAGGTCCTAATTCCAAGTGTTCTGTCATAATATATCGTGATCACTCACATGTACTGAATGAAAATAAGATCTTGTACAATCTTTTACTAATATTTGTATATATATTCTTGTTCTTTGTGTAATTATATTTGTATATATGCTGCTGTCATATCCCATATGATAAATAACTAAATAACAGGTTGGAGAGAAGCTTTAATAGTTTAGGTGGGATAAGGCTATTTTATGGGCCGTGTAGAGGTGGTGAGTGCAGCAGAAGGACTGATCGAGGGTCAGTCGTATGTATTTAAGGAGGGGGGGGAGGCGATGTGAGGCAGATAAGGCGCGAGCTAAAAATTGCGGATGTGGAAGGAGTGGGGGTACAACTTATGATGATTTCCTGAGATTTGTTGGGGTTCCTGGACAGGAGTTACTGGTTACACCATATGGAGAACTTGGATAGGTCAGGGGAGAAGGTACTGCGAGTGGGCGAGGGAGGGGATGAGGGCTGGAGAGTGGGTTCGTCAGCATATTGTCGGAGGCTGGAGCTGGGGCATGTCGGCTGACAGGGTGCAGGACGGAAGTAGCTGTCGCCTTAAATGAGACCTGCAGACTCATAACAGGATATATAAGATCCACACCATTTGATAAAGTTTACTGTTGAGCAGGCTACACCACGAAGCCTCGCGACTTCCTGGCGGAGAGGTAAGACAAACGGGAATTGGAGTTGCTCTTATGTTAGACCAGAGCTTTTCAACATGTGGGTCGCAACCTACCGGGGGGGGGGGGGGTCCCTAAGTCTTACTCGGGAGGTCACCAACTCAGAAGGAAGTACTTGTACCATAAAGTAACTAGGGGTTCAGAAATTCAAAAACGCATGCCTAAGTGAAATTCATTTAATGTTAAAATTACGGAGTTCCTTGTGTAAAACTCAATATGAATTGAATAAACCATAGACTGTTTTATAATTCGCTGTATTAAGGATGAATAAGCGTAAAGTCTGAAAATTGTTTTCAGGACCCAATCGATAGATTTAATGTTTTTTTAATCATGTCAGAATCATACATACTTTCGAAGTTATATACAACAAGAAAACATGGCAGAAAAAATCAAAACAAAATTGAATTAAAACATTAGTACTGTAAAAATCGTCATTTGTGGGCATAATTATAACTACACCAAGAAGAAATTCAGATGATTAACGGGTATTGATTGGATAAATATATTATACTAGAACTGAATGTGATTACATTTTCACGCAATTTTGGTGCATAGATGCTGAGAAATCAGTACCAAGAACAACCACCTCTGGCCGCAATAATGGCTTCATACGTCTGGGCATTGAGCCAACAGATCTTGGATGGCGTGTACAGGTACTCAATATGATACAATAGTTCATCAAGAGTAGTGATTGGCGTATTGTGACGAGCCAGTTGCTCGGCCACCATTGAGCAGACGTTTTCAATTGGTTGGCCAGGGCAGCAGTCGAACCCATACAGGACCTGCAACATGAGATCGTGCATTATCCAGCTGAAATGTAGGGTTTCGCAGGGATCGAATGAAGGGTAGAGCCACGGGTCGTAACACATCTGAAATGTAACGGCCACTGTTCAAAATGCCGTCGCCAAACACGGATGCGACCATCATGATGCTGTGAACAGAACCTGGATTCATCCGAAAAAATGACGTTTTGCCATTCGTGCACCCAAGTTCGTCGTTGCGTTGACCATCGCAGGCGTTCCTGTCTGTGATGCAGCGTCAAGGGTAACCGCAGCCATGGTCTCGGAGCTGATAGTCCATGCTGCTGCTAACGTCGTCGAACTGTTCGTGCAGATGATTGTTGTCTTGCAAACGTCCCCATCTGTTGACTCAGGGATCGAGACGTGGCTGCACGATCCGTTACGGCCATGCGGATAAGATGCCTGTCATCTCGACTGCTAGTGATATGATGCCGTTGGGATCCAGCACGGCGTTCCGTATTGCCCTCCTGAACTCACCGATTCCATATTCTGCTAACTGTCATTGGATTGCGACCAACGCGAGCAGCAATTTCGCAATACGATAAACCGCAATCGCGATAGGCTACAATCCGACCTTTATCAAAGACGGAAACGTGATGGTACGCATTTCTCCTCCTTACACGAGGCATCACAACAACATTTCACCAGGCAACTCCGGTCAACTGTTGTTTGTGTATAAGAAATCTGTTGGAAATTTTCCTCATGCTAGCATGTTGTGGGTGTCGTCACTGGTGCCAACCTTGTGAGAATGCTCTGAAAAATTTACCATTTGCATATCACGGCATCTTCTCCCTGTCGATTAAATTTCGCGTCTATAGCACCTAATCTTCGGGGTGTAGCCTGCTAAACAGTAAACTTTATCAAATGGTGTGGATCTCAGATATCCTGTTATGAGTCTGCAGGTCTCATTTAAGGCAACAGCTACTTCTTTGGCGTGACTAGATCTGCACCAGACAAGACAAGCAAATATGCGGATGAATAGCTATCACTTTATAGCATACATCCCATATATCGTTAGATAAAATAACTTGATACAGGAAGTAATTGTGAAAAATTCGAAAAAAAGATCTACTTCTATACGAATTGTCTATACAGTGGGACCTTTCTTAATGAGAATAATTCGCTTCTGAGTCTTGCCTGAAATGCGAAAAAGTCGTTAAGCAAAATATATATTTCTGTCGGAAATCATGTAAAAACAGAACAATATGTTCCATTCCGAAAAATACACAAAAAAAATTCGTGGAAAAATTTAGGAGAAGCTGAAGCACAAGAAAGTAGATGGAATTTGTTTCTTTGAGATAACGTAGTTATGTTACGAATTGTGAGGAAGAGGAAGGAGGGAGGGTCACCGGAATATTTTTATTTGGAATATTTTTTCTTGAAAGGGGTCGTATGTTCGAAAAGATTGAAAAACACTGTGCTTGACTATGGCACCGACTAAGAGCAATTGCAGTGACAGATGAAACACACAGCGCCCCCACTGGTAGACGTGCAGAACTAGATGTCTTCAGTGCTGTTGCTCTCCACGGTCATTGGAGACTTCTAGCGTCTTGGTCTGGAGCAAATCTTAGAGATGAGCGGATTCTGTGCATTGTCCAGTTGGTAGTCGTTGTAACGGTCTATCAGCTACACCTGTTTCAACTCATTATTTTATGATGGAGACCCGAAAAGATGTTGCTGTGTCTAGAATCGATGTTTTGTCACACTCCACCAAATGTCCAGCGGGCGTACAATACACTGCAACTGCAGATTTGCTGGGTTGCAGAACGGCAGGTGCAACGTTTATGTTCCCTGCAGGGATGACATCATCCTACGTATTGAACAACCATATCGGCAGCATTTCCTTGAGGGAATTCGTCTTAATGGACGACAATTCTCGCAATCGCCGTGCACACTTTGTGAATGCGTTCCTTCACGATAATTATATCGCAAGATTAGAATAACCATCATGTTCTCTAGAGATGAACCGTATCGAACGTGCCAAGGGATAGACTGGAATGGGCTGTTTGTTGAACGAGAAGACCCACCAATCGATCTGAAAGATGTACGCAGAATCGTCGTTAAAGAGTGGGACAACCTCCACCAACAGTACGTTGATGATCTGGTGGACAGTAAGCCACGACCAATACAGGCATGTGTCGGTGCAAGAGGACCTATTAGCGGGTGCTGGTGTATGCTGCAATCCCGAACACAAATTCAGAATGTCTAGGTTATTGTGCAACTTGTCAATATCTGTTTTATAACGACATTGTAAGAAATGTTGCTGTATCAAAGACGCTGCCATATGAAGACATTATTTATTAATTACGACAGGCCTGTTTCAGCACAATTGCCTTCTTCAGGTTTATTAATCTTTACTTCCTTGTAAAGTGGTTGTTTTATTTGCTGTCATGATCATTCGATTTTTTATTACTGTTAATAGTTATTACATTGTATATTTTATTTATAAATGCATCCCAAATAGTACAATAAAATACTAAATTATTCATAACTTCAAAATACTTTTATTATCAATTTTCAGAGAGAAAACGAAAGAGATACAGATAGTTATTAATGTTACCAAAATTAGATTTTTTTTATTCATCATATCAACATACATTTCACATAAATATATTTATAAATATGGACACTATACATGTTAAATCCGACCGCAAAGAGCGAGGCATTATTACATTTCTCTTTGCAAAGTGTGGCATCTGTTTGATGGCATCTATTGCAACACTACAAACACAGGTCCTGATAAGTAGCACATACAAAGGTAAAGTACACAAGAATCAGGAGAAGAGAAAACAAAGGGTGAGACTATACCCAAGATTTAAAGATGGGAGTAAACAATCGAAGAGACTTAAAACTGAAGTGAATTCTTGGTGTTAAAGATGAGTTAGAAGACTCAAACGAAGGTATGGTTCAGTTCAAATCTCATATTAAACGGGCTCATAAAAACCAAGCAGTAGTGAAGAAGGTGAAGAAATGTCTTTTCTGTTTTGTTTCTAGCAAATAACCAGACCATGTTTCTGTCGCCATCTCAACGTTCCAGATATTTATGACAAGAGGCTCATGTTTTATTCATGTCGACAATAAATTCTCGAACTAAAAATTAAATTTAATTGAGTAAAGCATGCAAAAGTATGGTTAAAATAGTACATTAGACTTTAGCTTACAGCAGTACAGTGATATTTTGTCCTCAAATGAACAGAATTGTGTTAATAAGTACACAGTCTATTGATACCAACAAAGCGGTCGAGTTGTCATCGATGAACCTACATTAATTTTATTTTAATTTCACCTGATTAATAAAATCTTACCTCATTGTCCAAGATCTACGTTTTCTGAACAACACATACAGATTTTTGTTAGTAAATCTAAGTATTATTAGATTCAATATAGTTAACTGTTTATGTGATCCACTGACAGCACAGCATAACTCTCCTACACAAATACTTTTCGTGTGAAGTCTGCTGTAGTTTCTAAAATGATTCAGAATGCAAAGCGAGGGAAGTGTGTGGGGTAAAAACCGCAGACGAAAACCAAGAAATGGATACAGTAAGCAGATTCAGACAGATGTAGATTGCCGTTCTTATGTGGAGTTGAAGAGGCTTGCTCAGGATAGGGTATTGTGGAGAGCTGCATCAAACCAGTCGCCGGACTGAAGACCACAATAACAACAAGATTTCGTTATTGGATGAACTCGCATGTGCAAAACAGATTATGTATGGTCTGCAAGTGTTCAATTAAGGTGCATTAAGACTCAACCGTACCAACACTGTAGCAACTGTATAGATACCAAGAGCCATGTTGTATTATGTCTCGTTTCCAGTCAATGATTTAATAGAAATATGCTGCCTAGAAATGGATCAGCTTGCAGAGGAGGTTCTGATGCTTTTTAGGGCGTTGTAAGCTTAGATGTAATTTGCATCATGTGGTAGAAGCACACTAGGGCGCTGAAGTTGGTGTACTTTGTGAACTGGGATATGTTGTGACCTTGCCACCTTTTGTTGTTTCATCCCTTCTGCCATTAGTTGAGTACTCATCCCGGCCTGGATGCCAGGAAAGGTACTGGTGCAGGAATCGTAGTCAGCTAAAACATTTCTATAGAGATTAGTATTACAAGTTTTATTGGCTGAAGATACAATGATACTCAACTTTAGAACATATGTCTGTTTCTTCTCTCTTCTTGCTTCTTGCACAGCGTGTGTATGATGCTAGCTGCGCTGAGACCTAGTGACTGCTAAGTTCATGAGTTCTGACGTAGTTCTGACTAGTAACTGACGGGCTGTCCAGACGTATGTCGGCCTAGATACAGCCGCTTGTAGAGGGCGCACATCTTCGTTTACTCCCTCCAGGATGCGCGGCGCCTGCTTGCGATTGGCTATCGGTCGATCGCTGCCTTCTCCACGATCGTTCCTTACGTCTGGTGTGTGGCGCTGACTTTACGCCACAACATCCCTGCCCCCCGAAGTGCCATACCATTGTCGTGTATGGAGCTCAACAACGGAGGAGGAGGCAGGCTCGTGGACGTAGTGATGAACCGGAGTCTGTAGCTTCAAAGGACTTCAGACGGCCGGCCGGGCCCCGCCATCCAGCCTGAGCTCACGAAGGAATGTCCTCTGGAGAAACCTCCGAAGGGACGACGTCCACTAACTACGGCTCAGGTGAGGTCGTAGATGGTGACGTCGGTGGCGACATGAAGTCGGATGCTGCATGGCCTCTTTCTCGATGCCCATGGGGATTTCCAGGTGAGGTGGAGACGGCAAGGGCTCCATCTCCATGACATCGTGCCGCGGGTACGTGGAGATCTGCTGCTGGGGCGACTGACGAGATTGCGCGGGCGGTGAAGGCCGCATGGTTTGCATGTGGCGTGAATCTGGCGAGAGAAACGCAGAAGGATCACAAGGGCGAATTTGATTGCGTTGCCTGCATATGATGCCATCGGGACCTGTGAACAATGCAAAATTTTAGGATCTCGCCCCGCTCCCACCATCTGCAACTGCTGAAAACTTTGTAAAAGACTGGGTTACACGGAACAAAGCGATACTTGCGTGTCGGCGTCTGCTGCACTGGGCAGCATGGTGTGTGGCGGCGGCTGTGTAGAAGTTCGGCTGGCGATGGATGTGAGTGGTAGGAGGCGAGGAACAGCTGCAGTGCTGCCTGCCGTGAGTGCTCCGAACGACATCTGTTGCTTAAATGTCCGACCAAAGTGTTCTCCAGCGCCGTTTGACTGCGGGTGAAACGGCGCACTTGTTAGATGCTTAATGCCATTAAGACATAGGTACCGCAAGTGGGTAAACACTAAAATCATCAACCGCAATGAGCCACTTAGCGTTTCAGAATGGACCAGCATAGTCAGTACGCACTTTTTCCATAGTGAATCTGCTTTTGGCCACGCAAAAACTTTCTGAGGTGGGGCTGACTTATTGTTAGCGCACACTGAACACTGTGACATCTTTTCTATTTGGGTGTCCATACCCTGCCAAGTACAGTGTCGTCATGCCAATTGCTTAGTGCAAACCATTCCCCAATGTTCTTGGTGAAGTAAGTTCAATATTTCATTCTGCAAACGTCACGTGACCAACACACGCGATTGTCCACTGTTATTTGAAACTAGAATGACACCTCTATGTTCTGAAAGTTCACTTCTTCTAGCAAAATAGGGACACACCAGAGAATTTTGAATCTCACATTGTGAACAAGGCCAAACTGTGTGAATGTAATGCAGCAAACTTTGTAAATCGAGGTCTGTTTCTGTAGCCCGAGCAATTTTCCTGTAGTCTAAAGGGAAGGATTGCAACAAACTGACTTCGTGTGCCTATATCTAACAACAAAACATCTCAGAGGCATTAAGGTCTCTGACATGGCCAAACGGAAAACAGGAAAGTGCGTCGGCAGTTGTGCGGCTGTACACATTCTCTTACTGATACTGTTATGAGAGCAGTGCCCACCGTTGCAATTTGTGTGCCGTGCGAGTAGGAATTGGCTTGGCTGGATTAAACAATGACTGCAAAGGGCCGTGACCATCTGCATGGAAAAAGGAGCCGGCCGCGCTGGCCGAGGAGACTGAGGCGCTCCAGTCACGGTCTGCACGGCCACTACGGTCGGGGGTTCGAATCCCCCCTCGGGCATGGATATTTGTGCCGTCCTTAGTGTTAGCTAGTTCATAAGTAGTTTGTAATTTTAGGGATTGATGACCCCGTAGTTAAGTCCCATGAGCTCTTCAAACATTTCAACATTTGATTTCACCGAGTATCTCCAAAATCCTCTAGCTGCAGCATTGCGATCACCATGTAGGAGAAGAGGCAATTTCGCCTTGACTCCATGTCTCACAGTGACAAACTTGTCGAATTTACTACGCAGGTAAAAGTTAAAAGATCCACACATTTCCATCTTTACCATTACAGACTGACTCTTCTCGGTCTGCTCCTGACAGTCCATTTGATCCTAGATTTTAACTATCATAATGTTATCGCAAAAAGGCTCTGTAATGGATGTAGGCACACTTAAGTTCTTCTTGCTGAGGAGCCTAACATTGTCGGTGTAATTTACGTTACCAATGTCAATAACAAGGTTGTCAAGTTTTTCCAGTAAGAGACACAACCCAAAGCGTTCGTCCATTGGAGTTATCTTCCTCCCCAGTAGCTGAGGGATGTTTGGCACATCAAAAGATATTGGATTTCGAAAATTTATCTTCCCTGTACTTATCGATTTAATAGCTGGAATCGTAAATGGAAGACAGATGTAAATTGATATTTGTGCCGTCCTTAGTTTTAGCTAGTTCATAAGTAGTTTGTAAGTTTAGGGACTGATGACCCCGTAGTTAAGTCCCATAAGCTTTACAAACATTTGAACATTTGACTGCAAAGGTTTGTGTTCAGTGACTAAATAAAATTTTCCCCCATACAAGTAGTGATGTAATTTTGTATCACCATACACTATTGTTAAAGCTTCCTTCTCAATCTGAGAATAACGGTACTGTGTGTCTGTTAAAACTTTGTATGCAAACGCTATTGGACGGTCCGTATCCCCATGTTTATGTGACAATACTGTTCCTAGACCAAACGATGAAAGAATTGGTTTTTCTGGATCGAAGTGCACCAAACATCGATCACTGAGCAAAGCATCTTTTAACTGCTGAAATGCGAGTAGGCATACGTCTGTCCAAACAAAACGAACATTTTTACGGTGTAGCCGATGCAAAGGGGCTGCAATTTGGGCTGTTTTTTTTTTGTGTCCCACCCTCGTCGCCGCTTTTGTGTCTCGTTTCCGTCGTAGGAGTCGGTGGCCGAGTAGAAAGACCGACACAGAAATAAAGGATGCACGCTTGTGCAGGTAGGAGGTGACCAGCCAGTGGGGCAGCAGAAACTAGAGACACTAGAGTAAATTAGAACGAGATATATATTTCTTAGAGACTTAGTAATACTTAACTTTTACATAGCTCACTACTGCAGAATGCTGATACATAGTTGAGCTAGAGGCCTGCCTAGTGCCTATCTGACAGCCAAGTCTTCACTAGTGCCTATCTGATTCCGAAGTGTTAACTGGTTCCTATCTCAGTTCCAAGTGAACGATGTCGATCATTGGTGGCCACGAGCGGAGTTGTAGCAGAGGGCGCTCGTGGCTGACGTCGTAAGAACGCCACGCCGTGCGTGCATGGCGGCGCGCGGCGAAAGTAGGTGGCGCGCACTTTAGACTTGTGCGACACCACAGTTTTGGAAATAAACCTAATGTAGTACGTTAACTTTCCAAGACAGACTGTAATTCTTTCACATCTTTTGTTGCTGTCAGGTCGCGAGTGTCAAGCAAATGTGATTGCACTGGGTGCACACCTTGACTGTTTATCACGTGTCCTAAACACTGCAGTTCTGGTTTGAAAAAAGTTACTCTTATCTAAGCGACACTTGAAACCTGCGTCTGACAAAACCTGAAACAATTTCCTCAAATTTGCAATATGTTCTTCTGGGATATGGCCTGACATAACTATGTCGTCCAAGTAGTTTGAACAACAAGGCACCCGAGTTTTAAGATATTCCAAATATCTTCGAAAAATTGCGGGTTCGGATGCACTGCCAAAAGGTAAACGCAAATATTTAAATAAGCCCAGATGAGTATTGACAACACAAATTTTCTATGATTCTTCATCGAGTGGCAGCTGAAGGTAGGCATTGATCTAATCTATTTTTGAGAAATATTTTCCTGCACCTAATCTGTCCATTAAATCTTGAGGCCTCGGCAAAGAATAACTGTCTACAACTGGTTGTTGATTGACTGTAGCATTGAAATCAACACAAATGCGAATGCCAATGCTACCGTCGACAAAATAGCAAGCGGACTCGCCCACTGGCTAGCTTGTATTGGTTGAATTGCACCATTTTCTTGCAATGCGCGAAGTTCTTATGCTACTTTGTCGCATAAAGCGAGTGGTACATCACGAGCTTTGCAAAATTTTGGTTTAGCATAACTTTGTTTTAGTGCGACAAAGATGCGGCGATCCTAACTGTTCATACGTTTTGCGACTGAGCAATGTGACTGATGCACCTGTGTCAAGTTGAAACTTTACTGGAATGTCATTCACATGCAGATTGACACACATTTTTTCTAGCCTGACGTACAACTTGTGCTACTTCTGTGTCCTTGATGTTACAATGGGCAGCCACTAGTTTGGAAAATACTGCATATATTGTATAACTGTTGTCTTGTTGCTGGTTGGGCCAGGAGGGCAAATTTCTTGTCTTTTGGTGCAAGCAAACTGTATGTGACCTTTCTTGCTGCATGCGAAGCATTTTGCTGACTGGGACAGACAGTTCTGTCTTTTGTGCCTTGAGAAACATTGCAGGCAAGACTTCACTTCCTTATTTGACAAGGTTCCGTATCTAGCAACGTGTTTACGCTTTGCGTGGGCAGGCAGAAGTAAATGGCGTTTTACCCGGCGCTCGTCGGTGGATACCATGACACCACACAGTGGAACTGAATCAATGTTTTCCACTGCTGCGGCACCCGTATCATAATGTTCCAAAATATGTTCTACTTGATGGAACGACAGATCTGAGAGTTTTAGAATCTGTTCCCTAAGCCTACCATCAGGAATATTATAGACAATAGTGTCACGTAACATTACATCTGAATACAAAGCTCCACATGAACATTTAAATATTCACTTCCTAGTGAAACCTTGAGAATCTGTTATCCACTGCCTGTATGTTTGGTTCGGAGTTTTCCTACATCTGAAGAACTGGTACCTTGCGCCACTACATTGATTTGCTGTTCATAATATTTTGTGAGGGTTCCTATCACTGAATCGTAAGAAAGTTCTGAAGGTTCCTCAGTGGGAAACAGTTTTTTCACAAGACAGAACACTGGGGGGCCTACACACAATAAAAAAATGAAGTTTGACAATACCTTGTATCCGGTGCACTAGGGCTTAGGCTTCATACTGTTGTAGCCACTCATTCCACTCCTCTTCTTTTTCGTTATATTGGGAGAATGGTGGAATTACTGGTGTTGGTGACTGCTGCAGTGGAACTTGCGTATTTTGAGACACGGGGGCAGACAGAAGTTGTTGTACAGCAGCAATGCAATTTGTTGGCCTTTGAAACTGAAACATCTACAGTAGCTGTTGTGCATCGAGCGCAGGAAGCTATGGCGCAGTGGCAGTGGCGGTGGCAAGGTTAGTAGCGTTTGCCATTGTGCAAAAACGATAATATGAAACTGTACAAAAATATAGAAATTGATACTATGCCCTGCAATAGAAATCACAAGATTGTTTACTTTCTTTGCCAAGACCTGTAAGAAAGCAAAATTAATATGGTAGCAGTCAGAAATTTAACAACACATCGCAATATGGGTGATCGAAATGATGTAGCCAACTTTCATCATTTGAAAGAAACTCTCGGCCTTCCTCTAACACCAACTGTTGTGACCTCGTCGCCTTTTGTTGTTTCATTCTTTCCGCCATTATTTGAGTACTCGTCCTGGTCTGGTTGTCAGGCAAGGTACTGGTGCAGCAATTGTAGTCAGCTAAAGCATTTCTATAGAGATTAGTATTACAAATTTTATTGACTGAAGATACAATGATACTCAAATTTAGAACATATGTCTGTTTCTTCTCTCTTCTTTTTCTCGTGGTGGTGTCTGTATGATGCTAGCTGTGCTGAGACATAGTGACTGCTAAGTTCATAGCCGAGTTCTGACTAGTAACTGAGAGGTAACTGACGAGCTGTCCAGACGTATGTCGGCCTAGATACAGCCGCTTGTAGAGGGCGCGCATCTTCAGTTACTCCCTCCAGGATGCGCGGTCCCTGCCTGCGATTGGCTTTCGGTCGATCGCTGCCTTCTCCGCGATCGTTCTCTTACGTCTGTTGTGTGGCGCTGACTTTACGCCACAACAGGAACATCGCTGAACTGCATGAGTATGATCACAGTCTAATGATGGCGTACGAGATGACTGCTGTCACGTATCCTGTCACCTATCAGATTTTATGTTGTTTTAACCCTTTACTTCCGATTGTCACAAATTCGCATCATTCCGTTGTAACCTTTATATGTGAAAGAATTAGTATGTTCGACAGCCAGTGCCGACTGAAGCAGATTCTACACGAACGGGCCCAGTGCGTGTGACGTGTGCTGCCATTAACTGAACACTGACTGTATTTGTACCACGATCCTCGATTATCGTGCTCATGTCGCGAACAAAGACCGAAGTTTGTGTTCATTCATTATGAGACAAAGCTAAATACGTAGGGAAGTTTCAATCTGATTATATTTTGTTTTGTTACGTTGCAATTCATTTTGAGATGAGATGAAGTAGAAAAAACTTTCAGTGGTCACGAAAATAATGTTTTTGTAAAATACTATCATTAGGCACATAGGCATCTTTATAGGCACATCAAAGAGATAAAATAAAATGCAGAAAGTACGGTTATTTCCATTCATCTTTGGTGCTAACATACTTCAATACCAAATTACGTTTGTGATTGACGTTTTTGCGAGCTCGTTATTCACACCCCCCCCCCTTACTCCTCACAAGTAGAACATGTAAGTCAGATGAACGTCTACTACTAATATTGGCGTTAATAACAAAATTATCTTTGTGAGCTACCACAGTGTTATCCACGTAACACGTTGATTTTTTCCGTTTTCTGAATGTGCTGTGCATATTTCTGCCACTCATCCAGCGTTAATTGAGAAGTACTTCCACTTCATCCAGTTTGAAAGTTTTCTTCCTTGCTGCAACATAATTGAAGGGTTTGGTGCAAGGAGGTAGCTCCACATTTTCCAGCTTGTGACAAATTAAAGAAAACGTTTTACAAATTCTGTTTCTACAGAATCCAAGAAATAGTCAGCCTTGCGTTAGTCACCCTTGCGTTAGGGTATTGGGTACGTAATAATACTGACCAGAATGCACACACATGCATGTACTCAGATACGTGCAATGGAGTTTTGAATTTATGAGCTGTGTCTTTTTTTTTTTTTTTTTTTTTTTTTTTGGCTCAGAAGTGAATGAAACAGTCTTTGCAGGACCATTTTCCCTATAATTAAGCACATTTCAGTTGGAAAACATTATTAATAAAGAGAGTACAGTATTATTGGCATAATATATCAGATTTTTTTCAGTCTTCTAACTCCCCCTCAGCCTCCTGAGGATTGTTAGAAGCATTACTTCGAAACTGGTAGAAAGGACCACATTCCGTTGTGCCCGCCATACTTTCTTGGCCAGCTCTTTTACTTCTTTAAACTATTGATCTTTAAGGGGGAGGAGACAATCATAAGCTTGATGAAGGTAGTCCCTTTTTATAAGACTCGAAGGTCCTTGGTTGCAAATTTCCGTACTATTGAAGACAGTCATTCCTACAGTCGCACTGCATTCAATAACCGCTTTATTGATATATGACTGTTCATAGTCCAGCGACGCTTATATTTTTTCCACCATGCTCTTGTATTGCTTTCCGTCGCTGTTCTGCTGATTTCTTCTGTTCAATTCCCATTGCTCTTTGTGCGATCCTGTTTTTCTCTTCAGTGGCACATCAACTGCGTCTCTGCTTCTTGGATCTTCTTCTGAATCAGTAGACGTGTGTCATTGACCTGGTTCGTAGTTTTATAGAGAGTCACAATTAAACAGTCCTTCCTCTTCTGATTAACTCATATTGACAGAAACCGTGAAATCAAAAGACGATGATATCACAAAATATCCCTCTAAGAGAACGCGTAATGTTTACTTCGGTCTGCTGAACGCCACGTAACATGACCTTTTAATCTTGTTTCCACTGATATTTTTCCCTCGCTTGTCGTGAGGGGAGTTTCCTTCAAGTAACAACATTCGTAGACATCTAACTCTTTTATCAGTAATATCATACTGTTTAAAATATACTTCCCTACAGACTTCCACTTGTTCGTCTTAAAGCAAAACATGATACCTGAAGTTTCTGTCCTTAAGCACGGCCTCTTCCTTATGGGGACGATGTTGTTTAAAGTCTTCAACATGGATCATCCTCTGTAGATGAAGATCCTGCGCATCTTTCGTTTCCAGCTGGTACAGGTAATCAAATATCATATGTTGATCCTCTTCATCAAATTTCTCGAAACAATGTCTTCGACACCTGAAATGAAATTAGTGTTTTAGTTCATTTAATAACTGTACACTAAATTACAGCATAACCTTACATCTAGTAATAAAAGTTGTTCCTTTTGTAACACTGCATAGTGGATTCAGCAGAAATTACGTTTTTGCATAATGGAATATTGAACACATTGACAAATTACTTAATTATAAAATTATCTTACCTGCAAGGCGATCGGATTCGTTTTGCTTGTCTCACCTTCCCTCCATAGTCTATGTACTCTTCTCCACGAATCCTATTGGATTTAATTATATACCTCTTATACTTTTCTGGATGTCGGTCTCATTTCTTTCGTTTCTTGGGTGAGAAAATATCCATGTTAGCAACGAAATAATATTATAGCTTTGAACACAACCAGTATACAATGCCATACAATGCCTACAATGCCCATAGTAGCAGAACAGTAAATGCAGCAATCATGTAACCAACTTCTGCCTGATCATCAGCTGAAACAGTAGACAACTTTTATTGCAGAAATGTACCCCAGTCATTGACTCAGTACCTTTCTGAATTACATGACAAATTCACATCCTCATTATTGCTGTATGAAATACATTACTCAGGGTCATTTTAGCACCTAAATGTGCGTCTATGAACGGAGAACGCAAATCTGCGATTAACTCAGTGACTCAAGTAAGCTGTTCAACTTCAACCTATCCATTTCTCTTTTTAAATTTTCTAACTTCCCTACCCGATTAAGGGATCTGACATTCCATGCTACGATTTGTAGAATGCCAATGTTGCTTTTCCTGATGATCACAACCTCCTGAGTAGTCCCCGCCTGGAGATCCGAATGGGGGACTATTTTACTTCCGGAATATTTTCCCCTAGAAGATGTCATCATCATATATTCATACAGTAGAGCTGCATGTCCTCGGGAAAAAATAACGGCTGTAGTTTCCACTTGCTTTCAGCCGTTCGCAGTAAATGTTTGGCAAAGCCACATTAGCTGATGTTACAAGGCCAGCTCAGTCAGTCATCCAGACTGTTGCCCCTGTAACTACTGAAAAGGCTGCTGCCCCTCTTCAGGAACCTCACGTTTGTCTGGCCTCTCTACAGATACCCTTCCGCTATCCCAGTAATTTAATACTGTCATCCTTTTCTATCTGCTGTATACTTTATGCATATGCTGGATGTTAACCTCTTATATGTTCTAAATTGCATTTAGTGAGTCTTTTCATTGTTTAATGTCCATGACTTGGTTTTAAACCAATCATTTATGTCCATAAAAATATCATTAGCAGACCTTTCCAGGTGGTAGACATGGTATTCATTGCAATACTTGTATCATCTGGAAACAAAACAAATTCTGCTTCTAGTATGACTAGGACCATTTTCAGTATTGTCTGTGACACCACGCAATTCTAATTTACTTAAAAGGATGTTCTGGTTCATGCAGTCAAATGCCTACTGCTAGTAATTTATAATGTAATGAATTAAGTACATACTGACTGTAAGTGTAAACAACCTTCTCCATATTGGAACCCTTGTTCTGGACAATATATTGCCGCGAGAGACTATGGACACCGATTGCTGGCGTGGCGCAGGGGATAGCGTCGCCGACTGCGGTGCTGAGGGACGCCGGTTCAATCCCGGCCACCAGCAAAAATTTATTTCTTTGTAATTAACAATTCCAGAATGTTCTACATCTTTCTTATGTTCACTTGTAAATTCTACTTGTTTCTTATGTTAACTCTTCCTCTCAACTATGGAAATGCAGACTGGTTACTGGCAAATCGAGGCTGACGAAGCTGACATGGAGAAGACGGCTTTTATTATAAAGTAATGCCATTTGGATTATGTAATGCTCCGGCCACATTCCAACGCATGATGGACAACTTTCTTCGACACCTTAAGTGGACGACGTGTCTTTGCTATTTAGAGGACATTCTAGTTTTCTCGAAAACATTTGAAGAACATCTGAGTCGCCTGTCAACTGTATTGATGTGTGTTCAGGCTGCAGGACTCCGCCTCAATCCAAAGAAGTGCCTCTTCGTCGCCAAAGAGATAAAAATCCTGGGGCACCTAGTCAACGGAGTTGATGTCCGGCCTTATCCAGATAAAGTAATGGCAATCACAGAATTTCCAACTCCTCAGCACATTGGTGATGTGAGAAGTTTTCTCGGATTGTGCTCATACTACCGACGTTTCATAAAAGGATTTTGTAATAAAGCACGTCCATTACAAGAACTTCTGCAGGGAGACGCCAAGTTTTACTGGGATGAGACAAAAGAAAGAGCTTTCCAGGCACTTAAGGAGGCTCTAACTTACGCACCAGTGCTAGCCTTGTACAACGAGAATGCGGAAATGGAACTTCACACAGACGCTAGTGGTTATGGGATTGGTGCAGTGCTTGTACAAGTTCAGGAAGGTGCTGAAAAAGTGATAGCCTATGCATCAAGAGTACTCTCAATGTCCGAGATAAACTACTCTACAAATGAGAAAGAATGTCTCACAGTTATCTGGGCTATCAACAATTTTCGGCCATCTTTATTCGGCAAACCATTCACCGTCGTGACAGACAACCATTCTTTTTGTTGGCTGACTCACTTCAAGGATCCATCAGGACGACTAGCAACTTGGGCACTAATACTCCAAGGGTACGATGTCACAGCGGTATTCAAGAACGGGTCCAAACACAAGGATGCCGACTGCCTTTCGAGGAATACATTAGTGGATCACAACAGCATAAATCAAATTTCAGCCCTCACTGAATTAGATGACGTTACAGCTGAACAGAGAGAGGATCCAGCACTATTAAAAACGATAGAGCTTGGAGAAAGGAGAACCGACCAATGGAGAGTTCCAACTTATAAACGGGACATTGTATAAGAGCAACTACGATCCTTTGGGCCCCAAATGGGTACTGGTCGTTCCAGCTCATCTCCAGCCAGCTATTCTCAAATATTTCCACGATGCTCCAATATCCGGTCATCTGGGATTCGTGAAGACCCTAGACAGAATCAGGCGCAGGTATTACTGGAAAGGTCTCTACCGATCTGTCAAGCACTATGTGAGTCACTGTAAAGAGTGCCAGCGACGGAAGCATGTGCGGCAATTACCTCCAGGGCATCTCGTACCGATTCCGCCGGCAGCAGCTCCATTCCACCGAGTTAGGATCGATCTTTTAGGGGGTTTCCTGAAGTCGACAACCGATAAACGATGGATAATAGTCTGCACTGACTACCTCACACGCTACATTGTCACCAAACCTGTGCCGACTGATGAAGCTCCAGAGATCGCAAAATTCCTTGTGGAAGAAATTATTTTGAAGGATGGAGCACCACGGGTCATGATATCTGATCGTGGAAAAGTATCCCAGTCAAAATTAGTATCAGAGGTAATGTCACGGTGCAACATTGTCCACAGAATGACAACTGCATACCATCCTCAGACAAATGGTCTTACGGAACGTTTTAACAAGAAGTTAGCCGATATGCTGTCGATGTTGAGCAGAAGGATTAGGATACAATTCTGCCAGTCGTGACATTTGCTTACAATACCGCAAGACAAGACACCACAGGCTTCACGCCGTTTTTCCTGCTCCATGGCCGTGAAGCTGAGACGACAATGGATATGCTGTTTCCGTTCCAACTGGATTACACTCAGGATGAGTACGTTAAACAGCTCATAACCAGGGTCTAAGAAGAAACACAGCTGCCTCTCATATGGACAATGGACGCCCAGGGGAAGGACCGTCAGCGGTATAACGACCAGCTCCGACCTGTTGTGTACAGCTCAGGAGATTGGGTATGGATTTTTACCCCTGTACGGAAGGTTGGACTGTCAGAAAAGTTATTGAAGGGATACCTTGGTCCGTATCGTTATACGCCGCCTGTCAGACGTCACATATGAAGTTGAGAATTATAAGCCGTCGTCGAAACGACAGAAATGAAGAGACATTGTTCACGTCCTGTGCATGAAGCCTTACTACGATCCTGAAGAGCAGGTAGGCGAGAATGGCTTCTTGTTCAAGGACTCTAAGGATGGTAATAATTGTGGAGAAGGGAAGGATTCTCTTGAACTGCCATACAGAGGACCCATGACAAGGTCAAGTTGCAGGACATTGCAGCTTGCTCCACAGGGAACATAACAGCGGGTCACTGTTTTTTCAGGAGAGGGAGCAATGCCGCGAGACACCATGTACACCGACTGCCGGCGTGGAGCAGGGTATAGCGTCACCGACTGCGGTGCTGAAGGACGCCGGTTCAATCCCACCCACCGGCAAAAACTTATTTCTTTGTAATTAACAATTCCATAATGTTCTACATCTTTCTTATGTTCACTTGTAAATTCTACTTGTTTCTTATGTTAATTGTTCTTTTAATTTCTGGTGCATTCTGTCTGTGTATAAATAGCAGAGCACTCTGCCCGAGAGGCAGTTAGTGCTGCTTGTATGTTAAGTTCGCAATAAACCAGCTTTCAGTTTAAGTGCTGTGTTCAGTTGCCTTCGAAGTCAAGCCTGTTTCCATTTCAAAGCGACAATATTACTTGTTGTCAGATGGTTAAGAAGCTGCCTGTGCATCACTTTTTCTAGAATTTTCGAGAATGCTGGCAAAAGTGAAGAAAGTCAGTCTGTAGTTTGATGGTATCTCTCTAGCCCCTGTCTTGAAGAGCGTTATAATATCGACATATTTTAGCCAATCAGGAAATGTCCCAGTTGTAATAGACGTGTTACTGTAAGTACTTAAACTTGTGCTAAGCTCACAAGAACATGCCATAAGTAATTTTGCAACTTTGGTAATTATAGAAAATAGAAAGTACATCAGTTAATCAAGTTGCTTCCTAAATATTGCAGCATGCTGGAAATAAGCAAAATGATTAATTAACAATTCATTGTTATAACAATCGATTATATATGCTGCTACCAATTCTCAAGATTCTTTCTTCCAAATTATACTGAAATTGTGCCATCCAGACAAAGGATGATTGCAGTAAAGTTTTATAACTGCGTATTAAAATGAGTTTGAAAGTGCAAAAATTATTTTAGACACAGATAAAATAAAACTAAAAGAATATCTTGACTTTGCTATCTTTAATTCCGCAGTACCATACTGTGCCATTTAAATGAAGAACAGAGAATCTAAATATGATTTTCATGAATTAATCTTGATATGAGTTTGAGAATGTGTGGAAGAAACTATTTCAAAGAAGTTCTGTTTTACAATACATAACAGTTAATGCTATGCATTAGAAATAATATATATATATATATATATATATATATATATATATATATATATATATATATATATAACAATCAGCAATCAGATACATGCTCCACAGACTCAACACAATACCACTCAACAAAGAAAATTACCAAAAGGAACTAGACATCATCACACAAATAGCAACAAACAATGGATACGATGGTAATATAGTAGAAAAATTAAACAAAAAAATTAAAAAACAGATACGGGCAAAAAACACCAAACGTACAGACACCCAGACAACAACACAGCAAAGCAGCACACAAACACACACAACACAAACTGCAGTACTAGAAACACATGAAAGCAAAAAAGAAAATTCAAGATGGTACACAATGACATACAAACACAAACTAACACACAAAATAATAAATATTTTCAAAAGACAAGGCATAAAAATAGCTCTCAAAACAGATAACCCAGTCCAAAAATATATCCCAAAAATCAAAACAGACACAGATATCTACCAAAGAGCTGGAATATACCAACTACAATGCAACTCATGTGATGGAAGGTATATAGGACAAACCAGCAGAACATTCGATACCCGATACAAGGAACACATCAGGGCATGGAAATACAGAACAAACCACTCCACTTTTGCAGAACATCTAATAGCATATAACCACAAACCCACCACAATAGAAAAAGACATGAAGGTAATTAGAATAAATAATGAAAAACATCTCCTAACATTACAAGAAAATTATCACATATATAAAACAAAAGCTGAGAAAAAGATGCTACTAAATGACCAAATAAACCTGACCAATCAATCACTGTTCTCACTGATTGACCATATGGTAGACACAAACCCCAACACATAGTCACAACCCCCCCCCCACCACACACACTCACATACACACACACACACACTCATTCAAACAGAGAGGGAAAAAAAAAAAAAAAAAAAAAAAAAAAAAAAAAAAAAAAACACCTACCCACCCACATACACACCCACACCCACACACACTCATGCACACAAACACACACACACACACACAAAGATACCTTCAACACATTTTCAATGAAACAGTTGAATTTCAAATAAGCTAAGGTTGGCAACACTACAAAACAAACAGCAGTAGACACAGTATGGCAGCAGGTGACAGCAGAATCAGAGAACTGCAATGTGGTTCGAAAAACAGTGTAACCTTTCGACCTGGTTGCCAGAATAAGACTGAAGTGGAGTAACAAGTGCTGTAAGTACACCATTTATACCAAAAAACGAACTGTTTTAAATCTGAAATGAAATGTTTTGTAGATATGTAAGAGACTTAACCTATATGTGCAAACAAAAAGATGTAAATATTTCAGGACACCCACTGATGATGCCTTGAGAGAAAGGGCGAAACGCGTATGGGTGATTAAAAATATAAAAATAAAACCCTTCAGTTGCAGTAGCAAAAGGCATTTATTTTAAAACCTTACAGTGAAATGCAAGCAACGTAATATATATCCTTTTTTCAGCTAACAACAAAGTTCATGAGATTTCTATTAGCAACAACAAAAATTATGCTATTTCAAAAATAACTGAAATTGTCAAAATCATGTTTTTTGAATATTTTTTCACTAACTGTAACACATTAAGCAATCAGTAGGTCTAAACTGCAAGAAGCGCTAGAAGGTGTTTTATGACTAATTTCAGATTGAGGAATTTCTCTGGGAACTGATCACGTAAAAAATGTTAAAATCTTTTAAGATTGTTACTACTTAATAACAGTTAATATAAATAGAATTGCCAAGATCACAATTTTCTTCTTTTATTTATTTAAGACGACTGGTTTCAACACTCAATGGTGTCGTCTTCTGGTCTGTGGCGAACATGTACTAAATGTGTTGTTACATTCAGTAATTACAAATTAAGTAGAAATTGTGTAGGACATAAAACAAATAAAATGGTAATCTAATTTCTAAAACTCGGGCACATTCCTTCTACAGTTGACTTTTAACTGCTTATTTAAGAGTTCCACATATAATTTTCAAGGTTTACTGGTTGGTAGTCACATATAAATTCTTGTGCTGGTGGGTAATTTAGTTCGATATAAAATGGATGTCTAGTCAAAATTGAAATAGTAAAATAGACATTAAAAAGAACCACCATAGTGCACATTTCTGCCTGGGAACCTGCATAAAACTGATCAGTGGTGTCGCAAATACTACAAGAGTTTCTATGGATGCCACTAGAATGCACTACTATACGTGAAATTGTTTCTATTGATATGTATCATTTTGTAACAATCGAGTAACAAGTATAATTTTACAAGATTGTCATCTTATGTAATTAATAATTCGTCAGCAGTTAAAGTCTATTAATAAAAATTCATTATTTTAAAAGAACAACCACAGCTGCATTTAAATTACTTGAACATTAGTTCGATCATACACACAATAACATGGGTGGCTCAAAGTCTAAGTAATTAATCTAAACAACTATAATTAAACCTGGTATATAAAGTTTTCCACAGCATAATTAAGTGAAAAAAATAAAAGTTACTGTTCACATACATATCTTTATATCCATTATAATATGAGTGCTTTATGGTATAGGAGAACAGTTTTATGCATAATTACAGTTATTATCATCTATGCTTCATTACATGTCTAATTTTCCAAATGAGCATATCATAATACATCATAAGTAAATGTGCAGACTCACATCTGATTATACAGTTGATATATGTGGTGCTACATACACAGCAGAATGACTAGCTTACGGTCTACATTAAGACACTAATGCATGACATGTAACTATTGCATGTAACCACACATTTAGCACATGTTTCCCACAGACTAGAAGATGATAACATTGTGTGTTGAAACTAGTTGTCATTAAAAATTAAGGAATAAAAATTAAGATCTTGGCATTTCTTTTTATATTAATACAATTATGTCGCTCCCTATGATGAGTAAATAAAATAAAATAATAACAAGTTTTAAACATATAAAATTTACATTTCACTCCATTCCATGATGGTGGTGGCGGCGGCTGGTGCAGCAACAGTGTTGAATATTAAAAAATGCTCAGTCTCTGTTGCAGTATTTTATTTTCCAATTACGCGTTTCGCGCTGTTAGCGCATCGTCAGACTGGAAAAGACAAATATTTTGTTACCGTCCGTGTACCTGGTGCGGTAAATTTTCAAATTTACTCACCTTAGCCACATTAGGTTCGCTGCGCACCAGGTACACGGACGGTAACAAAATATTTGTCTTTTCCAGTCTGACGATGCGCTAACAGCGCGAAACGCGTAATTGGAAAATAAAATACTGCAACAGAGACTGAGCATTTTTTAATATAAAATTTAGTACTACAAAGATTATAATTAATTATTAAAAACTCATTTCTAGTGAAAATGTTCGGATCTGTTACCATAGGACTTATTTCACTCATTTTAGTATATATACATATTTACTGTTCTGATATTTATTTAGTGGCGGCATGTCCAGTGTGTTCACTCGTTTATTGAACCTCTGGAAAGATCTATTGGAAAAAATTAAATTTAAAAATAATATTGCATTTTTAAAATAATATCCTTCCTTTGATTCTTGTATCAGATTTTATTTGCATCTTCGAAGTATTTGTATTGCATGAGAAACTTTTAAGTCGTGCTGATGATGAACAAACATGCCATATCGCTGCTGATCTTCATATTGTCTTCTGAACCTCGTGAGTCGGTGTATGGTCACTCCTTCGGGAGGCAGGGGCGAGGAAAAACGTCGCTATGTAGCAAGATGCGCCTTCGCAATGGAGAGGACATGCAATCTTACGCTACTGCGAATCTGATGGAGACACATGAATTAGCTCGAACGCAAGCAAGTAGCTAGTTCCCTTCCCCCACCTCACCCTGCGCATGCTCAAAGCCTCCTGATGGCAACAACCACGCCTTACTGTTGTTTTTGGAGCATTCAAGATTGATAGAAAACAGGTTAGGTAAAATTTCTTATTACTGAATGGCGACTAAAGACACATCACTCTAAAAGCGTTCAGAAGATTGCAAGATAAAGAATAATAATAATGCTGCCCTGGTGGAGTAGCCGAGCAAGGTGTCTTGCTACTGAGCTTGTGGTTGCTCGCCGTTGGAGGTTCGAATCCTCTCTAGGGCATGGGTGTGTGAGTGTTGTCCTTGGAATAAGTTTGTTTAAGTAATTTGTAACTCTAGGGACTGATAACTGCAGCTGTTAAGTCCCTTAGATATACATTTTTTAATAATAATGCAAATTTTGAGACTAAAATTTCTTTTATGAAAGTCTTAAAAAGACCTACACTGCAGAAGAACTTAAAATCTTACAGAGCGATACTAGTTTCGACTTTACAGTCATTTTTAATTCAACAGACAAGAGGGATAAAAATTGAAGTGTCAGTTACATCATTTCTAGGATTTAAGCCAGTCAATTCATAAAAATGAAATTTGTCGTCAAGAATATGGACTTTTTTACCATTAAGGTGAAAAATGTTGAATAAATCCGGCACCTCAATTGGTTACTCGTATTTTGCATTATCGATTTTATTTGAAACAGGTTCATAGGTGTTAGAAGCAGAACACTTGTCAACCACTCCTCCAGTGCATCGGCGAAAATAGCAATGAAAATGCCAGACAACTGCTCCACACGTGGACTAAAATTACTCCTCTGACAGTGTCAGAGACATCATGTTCTGCCGGTATAGTCCCGTCCAACTAGAACATTTTTCCCTCCATCTTTGCTTTGTGTAACAAATTTTGAGAAAGCAATGGCTTTTTTTGTTACATATCATATATATTTGGCCGTTTTTTCCGAGTATATCGCGCTTGAGAGGAACAGTGGTATTCATATATTTCGTTGTCACAAATATTTAATAGCTTGAGAAGAGATGGGAGACTGCAGCCATTGCATTTAAGTGAGGTGATGTTACTTTGTAAATGAAAATGTTTCAAAGTCTGTTGAAGTTTTACATCACTGAAGATTTGTGGAATCGTGCAAATCTGATCTCATAATATGAGGGTGAATCAGTAAATAAGTTACAGACTGAGGTAGAAACACCAGTATTGGGTTTACAAGCCTGAAAATTGATTATATTAGATTAATACTTGTTCCATAGATCATATACACGACATTTCGTAATGATGTGGAATGTGTCAGTCTAGTAAATGTTGTATACGCTTGACAATCATCGAGAAGTCTTTAAAAACTTGGACCTTGGAATTTTTGCAGCACTGTTTGCATTCTATAAGTGACGCTCTTGACTGTAACTTTATTTGACGGCTTAAACTGCTGCAACCCACAAGACGGATGTGTCCTAGAGGTAGAGAAATACCCCTGCACAGTGTGCAGTACTGGAGTGTCTACCTCAGATTGTGACTTATTTACTGACTAACCCTGGTACACAGCGGACAGTGAGCAATCTGTTTTGATGTTCACGAGATCAACTTGTGCTTGTGGCTCAGACTTGCATTGTGTGGGACAGTTGTGCTTGTGGCGTCAGCGTAGGTAGCAGGCTGTGTACTGAACTGCTGCAGCAGGATGCAGTAGGTGACGACCGCCGCCACAAACGTGGTCAGCAGCCGGCCGTCCACGGTGAAGAGCGAGCACGCGCTGAACTGGACGCGGCTGCGGTGCACCTGCTGGGATAGCTGCTCCAGCTGCCCGCACACAGCCTCCTCGCCACCTGCTGTGCAGACAACCATCACCATTAGTTGTTACTATAAGTGCCGTCAAGTAGGAAGGCGCTTCCGCACACGGAGGCGGAGTGATAGGGGCACAGTGGAAGGGAGGAGCTATGCAGTGGCGGCTGGTGATAATGTGCTGCAGCACACTGTAAATATATTACTAAAATTATGCCATTTCTCTTCAATTTCAAGCGAAAAATCGCTGTAAAATTACATCCTTTCTCTTGAAATACGAGCCAGATATCACAATAAAATTATGCCAATTCCCTTCCAATGCGTATTAGAATGCTAGTAATAAGGATGAAAATGCATTTTGGAGCGCTCTCGCCGCGATAGCTGGAAACCAGCTCCGTGTGCTGAAGTGGGATTCAGTCGCGCTGGTACGTGCGCAGAGAGGCGGCGAAGTCGTCTGTTCGCTAGTGCGCATGCGCAGACGTGACGTCAGGCCTGGCGACTCATGTGTGCTGAGACCGACCACAGCACAAGATCAACATTTCTCTTCGCGCTGCGTGTAACACTTCCGGAAAAATAGTATAAGATGAATATTGCGGCATACAGAGTCAAATAGCGCGCT
Organism: Locusta migratoria; assembly: GCA_026315105.1. Taxonomy (NCBI): domain Eukaryota; kingdom Metazoa; phylum Arthropoda; class Insecta; order Orthoptera; family Acrididae; genus Locusta; species Locusta migratoria. The sequence goes on along the minus strand of CM048745.1, from coordinate 282,391,537 downwards.
GGCTCAGGGGGTTTGTGCGTTGTCTCTCAAACCTACTTGTTTGAGGCTCGTATTCAAATACCTCTGAGTCTAAATTTTTAATTTCTGTAAATAAAATTAATATTTTTTAAACGTTATATTTACTACCTGCAGTGAATACACTCAGTTGGCAACGCTGTTATAGATTCCCCTGAAGGTCTTACTGCCAATACAGTATCAACTGATATTCAATTAAAGGCAATCATTTTGAATGTCATAGAGCCTTTCTTCAAAGATGCACCGCACAAAATTATCGCTCAAACATACGATGGTGCATCTGTCATGAGTGGTTGCAAAGGCGGTGTGCAGACAAAAATTAAATCAGTGTATCCTAATGCACGCTGATTCACAGAATCAGCCAGCTTTCTTTTTAAATGTATCCGGCTTCTCAGCCTTCTTTTCAAGATCATCAGAATGACTTTCCACCTTAGACAAATTGGCAGTAAGAAGGTTTCCTGGTGGGCCAGCTACTAGGTGGAATTTCAAATCACGCAACATGAATGTGGTTCGTGAAAATAAATCCTTGCAGCTGGAATGCTTATCAGTGCTGGAAAAATCGCCTTCCGACCAAACTTGTTGCCAAGCTGTTCGTCGAAATCTACAGGATGAAGAATTCCTCTTTTGGCTATCATTCTTCCACAAAGTGATGCCTCATGTAGATATCAGGTACAACCAGTTGCAGGCAAGATCGGTCGATGCTGTAATAATAAAAAGTTCAGTATCCCGCTTCATACAGGCCATTAATAATATGAGAGCTTCAATCGACGACACTGATGCGGCAGCCACAGCAGCAGCCACCTCTCAGAGCATGCGCCGGGAGATAAGTTTTGTCGACATTCTGATGCACGAGAAGTCTGCGACACGATTACCACAGAGGCCCATGATCGTTTCCAAGCCCTAGATCATCCAGATGCAGCAAAGCTGCTAGACTCTTCAAAGTTTGAAGAATACTCAAGACGCTTGAGGCAGAGAACTTAATGTTGCGGTCCAAGCTTATACCATGTTGGAGAAACCCAGGTTAATGACGGAGCTCTCGGTATTGTATGAACGACCAGACTTCAGAAATATTGCAGGAGCTGTACCACTATTACAATTCATTTCTAACAACAATCTGCATGACACTTTCTATCAGATATCAAAACTTCTGAAAATAATACTAAACATGCTGATGACAACTGCTGAGCCCGAAAGATGTATTTATTCTCTGAGAGGATCAAGACTTTTCTTTGGAATACCATGTCATAACAACGACTTAATGCCCGTGCAATGCTCTCCATTGAGAAGAATATGGTAAGCAACATTGAAGGCTTCAACACGAAAGTTATCGACAAATTCTGCAGAAGAAAACAACGACGTATGGACTTCATTTTTTTCGATAATGAGTAAGTACTACTTTTTATTTTAGTATATTTTGTTTCCTGTTTATTTTTGTAATATTGTAGCAGAGTGGACAAATTTTATACGAGCCGCCACTGGAGCTATGGCCCTGCGGGAGAAATATTGCGTAACTAACGGCCAGTCGCGTTGTAAGATATCTGCTATGGGAAGGTATACATTTCATATTCAAATGTACTGCGAATTTGAGACCAGTGTCAAGCTAGTCAGGCATGGGTCTTTTATCTTTGGTTGCAGACCTATTTTTCGATGGATGGCAGTACTATCGATATTGGGGACAGTTATAGTATTGTTGCCGGGAAGTAAGGTTGTGATTATTGAGAGGGCAGATTTTGCTAGGCGCGCGGATAAGATTGCAAAATAGTGATGGGCAGTTCGGATCATTTCACTGTTTCCAAAGATACGGATCATCTGAGTCTACTGAGCCGACTCACTGTTTCGACACACGAAACATCTGGCGTGCTGCAGAGTCGTACGCCGCGCTACCTTTCCTGATTGACGTGAAACGCGACAGCCAAAGGGCGCCGCAGTGAGTCGACTCACTGCTTTGGCACTCGAAACACTTGACGTGCCGCAGCCCTGCGTCCTGCTACCTCCGCTGATTCACGTGAGCTGAGAAAGCTGCAGTAGGGCGATACAGCAAACATGAAACATCTATGGAATATCAACATGGTTTTAATACGTTATTCACTAGGCACAGGATTTGTTTGCTACTACGATTTTACAATCGTGTTAAAACGTAAACGTTCCCAAAGTTACTCGTATTTTCATACAAACAAATATCGTAACAAAGGAAGCACAAAATAGTAATGTTCAAATTCCAAAATCATGAAACTTTTTCCAACCTTCAAAATTCCATAATTAAGTATAAATAAAACATGAAAGATCATGGCTCCAATGTCTACCTGCATCCAGAAATGAATAACTTTTTAACCAATCAATATAAACAAAATATTTAAGATTTGTTGCTAAGACATATTTAATGCAATTCACAGATATTACTGCAAAGGCATTCAGGTAGAACAAGTTCAAACACATTCAGTTACATTTCTTAGAGCATATGGTAAAACACGTAAGTTTTGCAGCAGACGTAAATTTTGTAAGAGAGAAGGACAAACAAGAAACTTTCAACATGTCTAGAGAATGAATATTATTGGCAGCCAGAGCGGTAATTGAGGAAGATGCGCAGAAGGGCTGAAAATTGGGCCGCCTTCGTATGTGATGCCGAATATAGTTACTGTTACTAATCCAGAGTGCAACACCAAGAGTAGTCAGACATATCTCAGTGCTGTACATGAAATAGATACAAAAATAATATGCGAAATATAGTTTTTAGGGCGATCAACTTTTCATCTTGACTTTAACACTACAGTGGTCATGTAGGAGCTCAGATTCATATCTCGGAAGAGGCAACCAGTGCCTCAGTGGAACTAAACATTCTACTGCTAATTTTTATAATTACTACTATTGCAATACGTAAATGTTTTTCGCTCGTCTTGTTTACTTATTTAGTGCAGCACAGATAAGGGAGATCACCAAAATCTGACAATGCTCAAATGCTCATAAGGGAGAGTAAGCAATATTAGTCACAGTAAATGTAAACTGCACAGCTATACGTATACGTATAGATGACAATAGGGATGTAAACATATACCAGGTGGGTCCGAAAAGTTCGGTCAGTGGTCCCATATTTTACAAACGACACTGGTGAGGATGAGGTGCTATGTGTATACATTGAACTATATGTCAATAAGCGCTTCTATCGTGCAAAGCACTGGCATGAAGCGGTGGTACATGCTGCAACCCAGCTAACAGGGTCAGAGTGAGAACCAGTGTCATTCATTGCAAGATGGAGCTCAAAATGGAGCAATACATTAACACCAAGGTTCTTTTTCTTATTTTTCTTTTCTAATTAGGTAAAGCGGCGACGTAGACCCATGGGACGTCAGTGCAAGTGTATGTTGTTAAAGAAGTGAGTAAAAAAGTGTGTGCTTGAGTGGTTCACACGCTTTATAGATGGAAAGGAAGGTGTCAAAAAAGAGCCACGATCGTGTCGACCAGCCACAATCACAGTCCCAGACAACATCGAACGAGTGCGATGAATGCTTGGCGGCTATCTTTGGTAATGATAGCAGACGAGATGAAGATCAGCAACATTTGTAGTGATCCAACAACGCGTGACTTCAGTGCTTTCATAAAAAGTGTTTGCTGACAGTTTCCAACATCTCTCCAACTGATGTCACGTTATTGTAGCCAATAGCTGTTACTTTGAAGGCCAGTAAAGGTATTTTGTTTGTAACTCTTCTTTCCTGTATTTCCTGAGACCATTCACCAAATTTTTCAGATAAGATACATATCTTGCTTACTTTTACGCATGTGACAGATTTTGGAGTAGCTCTGCAAGCTGATAGAAAGTTTCCAAAAATTCAGTGGCATTAATGAGACTTGTTTGTTGAGTAAGTTCAAGATCAATATGCCAAAACCCATTGAATTTGCATTTGACATATCAATATTTTTATATAATTATTGAAGAAATGGTAGAAATTAATAAAAAGATACGTGACGCATTTTTCCATGAATGGACACCAGGCATTCGATAACTTTTCAGTGGTAGCACCGAAACAACGGTCTTTAATCTTAATTTTCACTTTGAGAGTACATCATAAAATCCGATTCACTTTAAATGCAAATGGAAGTACACACGAACACTGCACGGTAGTTATTAACGAGAAACTAAAAACATAGCACAAATCGAAATGTTAGGCCTCTGTTTCTGCTTGCCGACAACGTAAGCAATCATTCAGCAATGGATCTTTCCAAGCTTTGCGAAATATAGTCGTGTGAGTCGATTGAGAAATAACTAATGAAACCCTTCCGTGGGCTGTTACGGTATAAAAACATTAACCGCTAAACGTTAACTCCCAAGCGCATCCTTGATTTGGTAATATTGACCAAGAAACAAACATTTCCTTCACAGTACCAAGTTTTCCAAATGGTGTAGAAGCACGAACAGTAATCGGCAACAGTATCGATTCCTAAGACAAAAGTTTTCGAGATTTTTCGATGAGAGAATTTCAGCCATAGATAGTTATAACCGTGATCACTGACGAAATATACGGGAGAAACCTGCGGACAATAAGGGAGACGGGATAATTAAAAAAAGAAAGTGTTCTAAAATACAAGAGAACTTGAATCATACGGGAGAGTTGGTCGCCCTAGTTGTTATACACCTACATCTACGTGGGATACTCTGCAAATCACATTTAAGTGCCTGGAAGAGGGTTCATCGAACCACCATTATACTATTTATTTCCCATTCCAGTCTCGTAAAGCGTGCGGAAACAAAGAACACCTGAATCTCTCCGTTCGAGCTCTGATTTCTCGTATTTTATTCTCATGATCTTTTTTACTTATGTAAATGGGAGTCAACAATATATTTTCGCATTCGGAGGAGAATGTTGGCGATTGGAGTTTCGTAAGTAGCCCACGTCGCAGCGATAAGCGCCGTTGTTGTAATGATTCCCATCCCAGATCCTGTATCATTTCCGTACTGCTGTCTCCCCTGTATCGTCACAATATGAAACGAGCTGCTCTTCTTTGGACTCTTTCGAAGTCCTCCATCAAACCCACCTGATAAGGATCCCACACTGGGCAAGCGTAGTGTATGCAGCCTCTTTAGTAGTTCTGTTGAATCTTTTAGCTTTGGTTCGCTTTTCCCACAATATTATCTACGTGTTCTTTCCAGTTTAAGTCTGAAGTAATAGTAATTCCTAGGTATTTTGTAGAGTTTACCGCCTTCACTTTTGATTGATATATCTTGTAAACAAAGTTTAACGGATGTCTTTTAGAACTCATGTGGACGACTCCACACTCTTCATTATTTAGAGTCAATTGCCAATTTTCACATCATAGTGATATCTTATTCAGATCGTTCTGCAGTTGGGATTTGATCTTCAGATGATTTTACTAGACGGTAAATGACGGCGTCATCTGCAAACAACTTAAGAGAGCTACTTAGATTTTCTCCCAAATCGTTTATGTTAATATGGAATAGCAGAGGACCAATAACACTATTCTGTGGAACGCCGGATATCACCTCTCTTTTAGCCGATGATTTACCATTGATTACTACAAACTGTGACTGGAAATCACCTATCCAGTCGCAAATTTGGGGCGATATACCATAACCACGCAATTTGATTAAAAGCCGTTTGTGAGGTATGGTGTCAAAAGCCTTCTGGAAATCAGGAAATACGGGATCAATTTACGAATCCTTGTCAATAGCACTCATCACTGCGTGTGAGTAAAGAGCTAGTTGTGTTTTGCATAAACGATATTTTCTAAATCCGTGTTGAACTTGGGTCAACAGATGATGATGTTTTAGGGCGCTCAACAGCGAGGTTATCAGCGCCCGGGTCAGCAGATCATTCTGTTCGACATAATTCATAATATTTGAATATATGATATGTTCCAAAACCCTGCTTCATATTGACGTCAAGAAAATAGGCCTGTAGTTTAGTGGGTTACTCCTACTGCCTTTATTGAATATAGGTGTGACCTGTGCAACTTACCAATCTTTTGGTAAAAATCCTTCTTTGAGCGAGCTGTTGTATATGGCTGTTACGTAAGAAGCTATCGCTTCCTCATAATCAGATAGAAATCTAATGGATAGACAGTACGGACCAGAAGACTTGTTCTTGTTAAGTGATTTTAGTTGTTTCACTTCTCCAATGATATCTACTTCTACGTTATTCATTCTGGCCTCTGTTTGTAATTCAAAATCTGGAATATTGCTTTCGTCTTCTTTGGTGAATGAGTTTCTAAAAGCTATGTTTAGTAACTCTGCTTTAGTAGCGCTATCATCGGCATTACTATCGCCATTACTATCACATAGTGAGGGTATTGATTGTGTTTTGCTCCTCGTAAATAAATTGCGTCGTTAATCTCTGTTGAACATTTATTGAAACATGTGCTGATTCAGATAGAACAGCTAAACAAAAGTACACAACAGCCACTGTGCTGACTGTGCAAACTGATGTTTTCAAGACAGCGATGTATTTACTCTTCCTTAAGGAGAAGTAAATTCGTAGTATCCCCACATCAATCCCACTCGCCCCCTCCCATGTTTTGAAACAGGTGCCCCCTGTTAGTGAGAGAAGTTACAATAGTAGAAGTTCATTAAAAAATTTATTTTCGAGCTCCGTAGTTATTGTCAACAAATCCATTATTCGCTATGATTTGATAACTTCATTCTTCTTTGGAATCACTACTATGGGAACTGTAGTTTAAACCTCGTGAATAAATTGCGATGTACACCTATACTGAACATTTATTGAAATGTATTCTAATACAAGGAAAATATTTAAACGAAAGTGCACATGATAAAGATGATGATTACGACAGTAATGTATTCACTCCTTGTTTTCACAAAGTAAATTCATAGTGCCACCACAATATCTTACAAATGAATTGTAAGGAGAAAATAGTATACTGAGAATATAAAAAGGCATTGTCAAGGTGAAACTAGTTATTTTAGAACGTCTTTAGACCATTTAACAAATGGATAATCCTTATTTTTTTAAAAAAAAGTAAAATTATGTATATCATAGACAACAAGAAATAAGGAAATAAGGGACAGTCATTAATAAAATACATTATATTTAACACTGAACAAATGAAATAATTTGGTTAACTGATTAAATAATTACGAAATAGGAGCTATAGCGATAAAGCTATCTATGTTGCTCATTTTAGATATTAATAGAAATTTCTACAGATGTGGCTAAGAGTAATGGATATAATGCTTGGTAGTTCACCAATGCACAATCAATAAAACTGTGCAGTTTATGGCATAATCCCATTGTGAAACACAAAGAAAAATGTACTAAAGTTGTTGTGACATACTCGTATTTTAATTCTGCCACTGGGCCATCTACCCAAGCGCTGGTTATATTCCAGCTGGCTCTCACTAGTTAGAGAAGAACAAGTATTGTGGAATGGGCTTGTTATTTTGGTAGGCTTTATCTTGCAGAAACAATTATAGTGGTTCCAAAACAAATTGACACGGTTGAAAATAAATTGAATATATTAAACACAATGAACTAATAATGGCTGGCAACGGATACTGCATCTGAAGGGTAATGTGAAACCAGTATACATGCTTTGCAAGAAAGGATGCGTCCAGTTTCATAAACCATGACAAGTAATACGAATTCTATTCCACATTATAATCCCATCCAAAAAAGGGGAAGCAAGAGGGGTTGAATTACTATTAAGGCACAAGTACACGATGTTGATTTAAATATGGGATTTATTCTATTTCTCTAGCAATTTCATTCAACAAACAAACATTGGTATTGAGCACATCATTTATAAATGTTGGTTTGAATACCCTTTTTGATTCTTAAAGAAAAAATAGTGAACAAATCGGATTTTTTAAATAAAACTATGCCAACTTTGGTTCTTCAGAATTTACAGGTCTCCTTTTAACAAGAAGATTGGTAGCTAATTGTATTCATTGTCACACAAGGGGGAAGGGATGGAAGGAAATGCACACAACAACACTGTCATAACTATTATATGCACATGCAATTGCCTAGTGTAGTACGATTAACAAATTAAATGCATGTTGAGCACAAGCTAGTGCCACTGGTCTTGTATTTGGACAGAACTGTATGACCAACGGACAACATTAAAGAAATTACATTCACGTTTGCAAGGTGTAACACTCTGATAATGAAAAACAAACCATGTTGCGTGCGCTGTTTCATTACGCGCAAAAACATTAAACGGACATCGAACATGAATTAACTCTGACCCAATATGAGTGCACAGTGATCCATCAGCATCACATTAAGAAATGTATCTCAAAGTTGTTTTGCATATTCAGAAAAATATTACACATGTGGCAATATTAAAGTAAAACACTTAAATATAACTGTTGGGCATAGGCACAACCAACCACGAAATCACATAATGGTACCACTAACCACGTGACTGGCCAAACTATCACACAAAGAAAACGAATGAAAATATTGGAATTTACACCTTGAAAGTAATCTGAAGCGAAATCAAACTTAATATAGAAGCCATTACAACCAACTAAAAGAGCATCGGGGCTCATTTACTGTAACTATCTGTTGTCTGAGACTGATTCCGCCAGAGACTAAGTACGAAATCACACGAAGAAATGTACCCAAAATTTAAATATTTCCCCACAAAATAATCATTAGCATGAAGGTAATGCAAACCGAACTAATAAGCATGAATTGAAAGCCGTAACTGTAAAGGGAAGACTTAAGAACGACTTGAGCCTACATCACTTGCGAAACACTGTAGTTACCCTGTGCGCCCATTTCACGTTGAGTTACCCGATTAAAAAAATTTCTTTCAACATACTTAGGCTTTCTCTAATAAAAGCTGTCCCTTGAATGTGGTTAAATGTGATTTTCAGAGTGTCCCATTTAGATGTAGATACCTTTGAAGGATGTAAGGATGTAATGAGATTCGCCAGTACTTACGCGACTGTGCACTTCAAATCATGTATTATTTTACAAAATGAATAAAGAAACAAATAGTGCGTGCAAGCGATAGGCGCCTTAAACTAACAAACTTCAATGCATACACAGATAGTAACATGAGCATAAAAGAGTAAACAATATCACGAATTTACCACTGAATTTGTACAAGATAAATTTCTTATTGGAAAAAGTACTGCTTTTCCTTAAGAACATTCCTTTTACCATACTCAGAATAGGCCAGACGTCGATGGAGACCCATGTGATATTAATGCAAGTGTATGGTATTGAAGCAGTGAGTAAAAAGTGTGTGTTTGAGTGATTTAAATTAGTTATAAGAAGAAAGGTGTTGAGAATGAGCCACGTTTGTGTTGACCCTCCAGACAACATCGAAAGAGTGTGATGGATGCTTGCAGACGACTGGCGGCTGTCTTTGTGACTGATAAGAGACGAGTTGAAGATTTTTACTGGCATTCTCAAAAATTCTAGAAAAGGTAATGTACAAGCAGCTTCTCTACCACCTAACCTCAAATGACATATTGTCTAGAACACAATTTAGATTTCTGAAAGGTTCCAATATCGAGAAGGCTATTTGAGACTGTACTTAATTCATTAGATAATAACTTACAAGCAGCAGATATTTTCTGCTAGATATCAAAGGCACTTGATTTGTGGACCTTTTAAGAAAATTAGAGTAATATGGTGTCACAGGAATTGCTGCAAAATGGTTCAAGTCATATCTTGCTAACAGGAAACAAAGGGTAACAGTGCAAGGGACTAGTGAATGAAGCCAACAGCAATAATCAGATTGGAAAAAAAAATTACATGTGGTGTTCCTCAAGGATCCATCTTAGGGCCTCTGCTTTTTCTTGTGTACATGAATGACGTCTCATCAGTCACACTGTCAGAAGCAGAGTTCGTTTTGTTTGCAGATGATAGAAGTATTGCAATAATTATCATGTCGAGCATATTTCTAGAAAGGTCTGCTGATGATATTTTCATTAACATTAATAAATCGTTTAAAGCCAACTCATTCACATTAACTTTGAAAAGACTCACTACATGCATTTGAGAACATGTAAGAGATTCCCATCCAGTATATGCATAAAGTATGAAGAAGAGCAGATAGAAGAGTTTGACAGTATTAAATTCCTGTGATTACAGCTTGATAATAATTTCAGCTAGGAGGAGCACACTGCAGAACTGCAGAAACGACTTAACAAATCTGTATTTGCAATATGAGTGGTGTCAGACATAGGAGACACAAAAATAAAAAAGCTTGCATACTTTGCTTACTTTCATTCCATAATGTCATATGGTATAATATTTTGGGCCAACTCTTCAAGTCAAGCAAACATTTTGATGGTCCAAAAGCGTTTAATATGTATTATTTGTGTTGTAAATTCACAGACATCCTGCAGAAGCCTCTTCAAAGAACTGGGTATATTAACTGTTGCCTCTTAGTCTATTTATTCCTTAATGAAATTTGCCATAAATAATATATCCCTTTTCCCAACAAACAGCTCTGTTCTTACCTACAGTTTTAGGAAATAAATGATCTACACAAGGACATAAAAACACTTACTTTAGTTCAAAGAGGAGTCCACTACTCAGAAACAAATTTTTTCAATAATTTACCAACAACCATAAAAATTTAGCTACAGATAAAGATCAGTTTAAGAGGAGCTTAAGAGACTATGTAGTGGCCAACTCCCTCTACTCCTGTACTCCATTACATTATCAGCTTGTAAAATAAAATAAAAATAAAAATAAAAAACAAGAAAAAAATTAACATGTTCTATGAGGATTTTCTCAACACGGATCTATGGAACGAACAACTAATCTAATCAGAAAAGGTTGCAGTGATCCAGCAACGCTTGACCCCAGTGGCTTAGAACGATTGTACAAGAAGCGTTTGCTGACAGTTTTCAACAGCTGTACAACCAATGCCAGAAGTGTATTGTAGTCAATGGCGATGGCTTTGAAGAGCAGTACTGGTATTTTGCTTGTAACTCTTGTTTCCTATATTTCCTTAGACCATTCACTGACCTTTTCAGACGCATCTTGTAAAATACATACGTTAAATGTAGATTTTATTATTGATTGGAATATATACATACAAGTAGTGTTAACACGGCTTGCATACTACGTGACGAAATGGTTCAGTAATAATGGTCACACAGTGACCAAAATCTGGATCTGCCACAATAAAGAAATATTTGTGAGTGATTGCAGTTCATCTTCTACACCATTTAACATTTATGGGACACAATCGACAGGTCAGTTTCTGCACGAAATCCTACACTTGATATACTTTCGCATTTATGGGCGGCTTCAGAGGAAACACGATTCAATATTGCTACAGAGCACTTCTAATGACTTGCCAGGAAGAGTTGCTGGGCTTGTGTAGCAGCCTATCAACAACTTAAGGTGAATTAGGAACGAAATGCTTATGTACATACCTGCACGACTCCACATAGCAAGTTCTTCAGCGATGGACTGAGTTCTACTAGCTTCTGTTGACGTCAGCTGACAAGCAGTAACTAGTACTGTTATCTGAAGGAGCAATACGAGAATGTAGCACAAGTAACGTGCCTTTTCTTCGTCAGTGACCCCAGTCGAAACAATTGCGATGACATGAAATAGGAACTGGATGGTGATCAAAAGATTTTGTACTACACCCAAAGTGATAATTAATGAATACAAGGCATTCAGTGATACCGATAATTTTCTTAATTTCGCGTGCAGCACCTGAAGTTCGAAAACTTGTCTACATAACGCCTGTGAAATTCCCTGCCTGGTATGCAGTTTGTTCACGATGGAGGCCGAACACGCGGGATGCCTCCCCATAAGAGCTAACACACCTCGTGAGCTGTGCTCCAGTATTTCGTAATGGAAATACGATTTCAACCTGTCGTTCAGATATCTGAATCTCTGCGCAAGAAGTAAACAGAGTGCCGTAAACTGAAGCAAAACCAGAAATGTTACGAAGTTATCCACCGCTAGAGCCACTAGAAAGTAATGTCCTTTGGAGACCAGATGTGCAATGCAGATGATCAGGACGGTGAGGGCGATAAATATATCAGCAGTCAAGAAGAGCATTAATTTAATGTGTCCTCGCCGTGCTAGACTTCCAAGTACAGAGTCTACGACACGGAAGTCTTCGATGATGGACGTGAACCTCTTGCTGTGGGTGTCGGTTAGCATGAAGAAAGCGGTAGCTGCACTGACGGTGGACAATATGCACATTAATAACCCGGGAATGGACCAGCGCTGCCACATATTGCTGTTGTTCAGCACGTGAAGTGTCCCTCGCAGCTGCACGAAGTCCAGGCTGAGGACTGCAGCCAATAGAGCCAGACTGTGGATACGGGAGCAGAGAGCCAACAGCGGTCTCTGAGGTCTGTACGGGGGCAGCCCGAAAACTGCGCAAGCCAGCACCAGCGGCCGCAAGCTCTGCCAAGCCTGACAGCGGCCTCTGTACTGTAGAAGCGGAGCCATCACGCACACTGGAGGAATGCACTGAGTCTTGTACGCTGCGTTTTGGAATACCTATGTTTTGATAAGACAGTTACCAAGGTTATTAAAAAAGAAGAATTATATCTTTCAAACTATCAAATTTCATGAATGGAATCGATCAATAAGAATGTAATTTATTTAATGGCCAGTACTGTTTACCTCTAGCCAGTCAATAAATATCACTTAAATAATTGCTCTCGTAAGAGAGGGAGAATAACATCTTGTTGACGCTGAGACCATTCGATGCCGAACGCTAGCCCTGTTAGCCCTTATAGTGAGTAAGAAGCTGAAACTCGCCTACTGTATTTTTTGACTGTTAACTAGCCGTGCTACGGTTGGGGGTTCGAATCCCCCCTCGGGCATGGATATTTGTGCCGTCCTAGTTCGTAAGTAGTTCATAAGTAGTTTGTAAGTTTAGGGACTGATGACCCCGTAGTTAAGTCCCATACGCTTAACAAACATTTGAACATTTTTGAACTAGCCGTGTTTGTGAAGTTAACAATTGACTGCTTGCTCACAAAATCTAAGTACTGCGATATTCACACAGCAGCGGAAGTATACAGTTCCCTTAAGCAAAACTCTGATTCTATAAGTTAAGCAAACAGTTCTACCTTTACTGTAATCTTCAGAGGAAACTGCACACAATTAAATAATGATCCGCAGTCATGTATCTAAATCAGAAATCAGAAATGTTGGGAACGGAAACGCAAATATTGTCTCCTCCAGAAGGGAGCAGAGACACAAGATACATGAACAAATTACGCCACATTAATCCAAAATAAATGATGAAGGGAGAATTTAAAGTAGCACAAAAGGAATATAGTTTAACAAGTTAATTTATTGTCAAAACAAGAACAACAAGGGGGGTAAGACAATTTTTTGAAAATTACAATAAAAAACACACCTTACAAAATATTAAAAATATCCACAATTACATGGCCCTAAAATTGCCCACCTGCAAAGTTGAGTACATGTTAATTACGATCACGTTTCATAGGGGGAACGGAGGAATTGCAGCACATTCACACACAGATTCATACGCCAAGCCATGCAGGTACTTATCAAGCTCCTGACACCTATACACTAAGACGACAGCCAAGCAATATGGAGAATGCAGATTGAAGGTACACTCACGCACAATGAAATAGTACTTCGCTTCCATAGTGTGTCAACTAGTGGCTTAGGCTCATGATCAACTACCAGAAACAAACGCACTTGGTTTAAGACCACAAAGTGTGGTGTACAGATGGAAGTTAAAGTTTCCCTAGAACTTCTAACTACACATTAAATCAACATTTAATTAAATCTATATCTATATATAAAAGGCTTGTGTGTGTACGTGCTGACAGACTTTTCTCCATGACCACATACTGCCACCCACTCGTGATTGTGGTGGTAGATAGCCCTTGGTCTAATGATGTTAGTAAGGGAGTTTGGTCACGGTGCGTGGCAATGGGTGAGTGTGACGAGCAAAAATTCGCAAAATACGCAATAAAACGATTTCGCATTGTCCGCCATGTTTAAATTTGGCAAACGAGTTTCTATCGGTTATTACGTGACAAAGAATTGCTTGCTTACCTCTTGATTTGGAATTTAATTCCATATTCGATGTTGTGTAGAAACGGAATCGAAACATATTTTCTTCTCTTTTTCTTTAAATGCTTCTTAGCAGCCATGTTTGAATTTGGCAAGAAACTAAATATGAATATCTATGGCTGGCATGCTAAGAAAACCATGAAGAAAACTGAAGTTCAACAACCAGAGAGTATAGAGATCAATGCCGCGACACTATCTGATGTGAAAGGTGTTATCGTTTGACAGCTGGGTCAAGAAAAACTATGTCACGTAGTCCTACTCATATCCCGGCGGCCTCCTGTGATAATGCTGGCAACAGATGTTGAATAAAGAGAATCATGTGATATCGTCATAAATCAATCGCGTGACACGCAAATATTTTGTCGTGAAATCAAGCATACAGCAAGAACAGCAGAATTTATCTACACTCTATGTGGTTCGGTCATCTTTGCAACGATTTTATATCGTGCTATTGATGTTGCCAACATAAAAACACGAGGCCGCCAGGATAGAAAGTAAAATTTTACCGAATCAGATACATCCGTTGTTGTCACATGTCATTATGACCAGCACTTTCACGCGAAACTCTTTTGTATAGAGTCTCATGATTCACACAGTCTTACAATTCATTCCCAATTCCTATTCAAGAAGATATTTGTGAAAACTGTTACAAATCAATATTCACACTGATCCAATATCGTTTTCAGAAATATAATTTGCCAGCTGCTTTCGGCGCTGCTGTTGCAATGTGTAACAAAATTGAGAATAACGACGGATAATATCAAATATATAAGTTTTTAACTTCTCGGCGCGTTTTCCTCAATACTTTACCGACGATCGACAGAGACAAAGTTGAAAATGCAGATAGGCTAACAAATGAATAATAGAGCGCTACACTACAGTCACAGTCATACTTCGATTAGTTGGTGTGAGTGATTTAATTATTACTATTTCTCATCTCAACGATAGAAGTGTTTTCACAAGTTTACTTCAAACAGAGAATTACACACCGCAATGTTAACTTTATGAACACAACATAACATTGAATTTATATCGTTCCGGAGTACGGACTTAATTTCACGTTTTGTATGAAAAACGTTATGAACAGTCATTGTTTTTGACAATTACTTCTACTTAAATTTGACATCTTATCTTGGAGAACTGAGTTTATTGAAAGAACGATCCAACAAGGATCTACACAGGCCTTTCTTTAACAACCGTTGCGAAGCACGGGCATATAAGCTAGTAATATCTAAAAACGGTCGCTCTGGCGTTCGTTTAGCACAGGGAGAAGATAACTACAGAAGGTTAAAGTTGTTAGATCAATACAGTCGGAACACAAAATATGCATAAAGTTAACAAAAACAACTTCGAAGAGAATAAGAACGCGAAATGTATCGTGTAACCATTCTTTCTGACCAGAGGAATGATATCTATTAGATAAGCAAGGTTACAGATTGCTACAACACAATACAGAGTTCGGTCACAAAAATTCAGAGAAGTGAAATAATTCTATTTCATGAAAATTGAAAACATGATAGACGTTGTGCAACAGTTCTTCCTACACAGAAGAAATAGATCTATTTAATGGTAATAACCACGACAGGGAACACGCTAATCGGCGAACACGTGGACCGACAAGTACACAGATTACAAGTTAGAATGGACAATTTTCGGGGGAAATTATCACGCTACACTCACTAGGAAACATCTTAACAAATTAGTTATATAATTCTTAACCAGTCATGTGCACTGAATGATGGAAAAGCTGAACGCTTAGTCTCATATCGTCCACGTGATCTGTCGACAAAGTACGAACAGTATGGGCACCGCGAATCCCCGAAAATATTAGAATTCAACTACGATAAGAACGCGAAAGACACTGAACATATTTAAACAGGCGAAGAAATGATGTAAAAGTTATAAAGTGCAAGAACTATGTTGATGAACACCATCAGAGCATCGGAATCAGATTCCAGCAAAAATCGACATAAAATTAGCAATCCTGTAGTGTAGCTGCTACTCCCGGAATTAAACTCACGGAAAGAAATAAGTACAACTATGGAGCCTGAACTAAGTCGAGCCACGAGGCCACAGCAGAACCAAACCCAGAGCTACTTACCCTACCAGAAACCAAGAAGCGAATGAATAGCTTTCTTGACCATTGCCTAGCCGATACCGACGGGTGGTGTTGGAGGGGAGCCCAGAGAGTGTCACCGTTCATCAGGCAGGTAACCTGACCAACCCCCAGCCAAGGAGGTTAAGAGCAAGCTGCATTAGGAATCTTTGCTAAGACTGGGTTCTGCTCAACAGTTGGCAAACCTACTTCTCCCCCAAATACATCCAATGCCCAGTATTTGAAAGAAAACGACGACACAAAACAGACGAGGCGTGCCTAGCACTTCCTAAACTTTCTTACATACAAAGTTTCATTCATTCTGTGGAAGCCAGGGCCAATACACAGTAATACATATTTGGGGCCTCATGTACAACATAGACAGAATTTTACATACTGATAAAACTAAATCAATATATAATGTTCAACTGTTTGTTAAGCTTATGGGACTTAACTACGGGGTCATCAGTCCCTAAACTTACAAACTACTTATGAACTACTTACGAACTAGGACGGCACAAATATCCATGCCCGAGGGGGGATTCGAACCCCCGACCGTAGTGGCCGTGCTGACCGTCTGAAGCTCGTCAACATTTGTTCATGGGGAGTCAATTAAATGGAACACGTTATGTGGACGTGTTTCAAAGCACAGAACTTTTATTACTAGAAATAATCGTTTGTAATTACGCTGGTCTGCAGTTTGGTATAGGCAGATGAGATGATAGAAAATTTTTAGAAATCAAAGATATTAAATTGGAGGGCAGGCATTAAATTAAAATTGGTGCCACAGCCGGGATTCGTACCTAGGGCCTCCTGCTTGCTAGACAAGTGCTGTAACCACTAAGCCACTGTGACGTAATTGATAGGTAAATGCACGGACTGTATGAATGCACTTTCCCTCCACAACACTAATTCTGCCTCACGTTCCCCTATACAGGGTGTCCAGAAAAGCACTTCCTGATTTCAAAATTAAATATCTCGAAAACAAAGATCAATAAAGGAATGCAGTAGACGGTATGTTTATTGTGAAGGTTGTAAGAAGTTTATACAGCAGTTTTTAAATGATAGTTACAAAAGCTGCTAACAGATGGCGCTGTAATCGCCATACGTAATGCCTAGTATAAATAGTGATCCGAAGCCCATAGCGATCAGTTCCACTACTGAAACGTGAAAGGAGGTTAGCGTACCGAAGGAAGAGATTAAAATTATGTACTCCATTGAACAACGCGTTTTTCTAATGCTAGAGTACCACAGGTTAGAAGAGAGTCCTACGGTAACAAGGCGAAGTTTTCAAGCACGATTTAATGTTCCAAACGGACCCGATGCGAAAACCATTCGTACGCTCTTCTCAAAATTGCAACGAACAGGCAGCGTAACTGATGATCTAGTGGGGCATGTTGGCCGCAAGCAAACCGCAGTTACGCCTGAAAATATCGCCACAATTTCTGGAATTATTCAGCGAAATCCAATGTCATCCGCTCGTAGAATTGCATCTGAGGCTGGTTTGAAGCGTTCCAGCATGCAGAAAATACTGACAAAGAGTCTACACATGTTTCCATTCAAACGCATCAGGCCATACGCGTACGAGCTGTGCAACAAAGGGTTGTCTTTGCTAATCAGATGCTCACAATGATTGATAGTGAAGGATTTGATGTTGGCTGCATCTGGTTTACAGATGAAGCACACTTCCACCTGAATGGATACATGAATAAGCAGAACTGGCGATTTTGGGGTTCCGAAAAGCCATATTTGTGAAGCGAAACCCCTGTATTCTCCTAAAGTTACTGTGTGTGTGGGCTGCAGTATGCAGCAGAGGCATTATTGGCCCCTTTTTCATTCGAGAAACGGTCATTGGTGCACGTTACGTGCCAATTTTGGGACAATTTGTCGCCACACAGCAAGCGTTAGAGGATCGACCAGTACTGAATGGCTTATTCAAGATGGAGCCCGACCACATTGGACCGTACAAGTGTTTCGCTTTCTTGAGGAATACTTCGTGAATCGAGTCATTGCTTTGGAATATCCCAAATTTACCGGTGCAGGCATGGATTGAATATTCGCCGAATTTGACACTCTGTGACTTTTTTTGTGGGGTACAGTGAAAGCATCTCGCCACGCTGGACGAGCTTGAATCGGCGATCTCTGTGGCAAGTGAATCCATTTCGGTTGAGACACTACGAAATGTGATGGCGAATTTCATTCTTCATTTGTGCCACCTCTGTAGTGCCAATGGTAAACATTTTGAAAACATTATGATGTGATTGTTTGCAAAGAGTGTTTTCATACGATTATTTCACTTATGTATGCTGACGTGAGCTGTACAGCGTACAGCGCTATCTGTTAGCAGCTTTTGTAACTATTATTTCAAACTGCTGTATAAACTTCTTACAGCTTTCACAATAAACGTATCGTTTACTGCATTCCTCTATTGATCTTTGTTTTCGAGATATTTAATTTTGAAATCAGGGAGCCCTATTCTGGACCCCCTGTAAATACATATCAACATTTCCGAGGCTCTCCAATAGAGGAATAACACCTCAGCAACCTTTGGCAATGTTTATATAGGGGAACATTGCAGAACTGTAGCTTGTTTTATGGAGGGAGACGTTCCTTAAGAGAGTACGTTCAGTCGCCGTATCATATCGATTAGGTCATCGTGGCTTAATGCGGAAGTATGCATCTGCAACAGTACAATACGTATAATGATTATGAACGACTAATAAAGACTTCGAGTTCTTGTGGATCATACAGTGATCAACCAGAACTCTAATCCAAAGAGATAAATATTTGGAATGCAGTAGTTCACAAGCATTTATCAACAATTTAATATTCACAATAAAGAAGGCGGCCATGGGTATATGTACAGTTATCAGTACACCATTTTGGAACAGATTATTGAGGACCACATGCAAATAATAAGGGCAAAACTGTTGACAATTATAACAGTTAATGATGTTTGTAATATCTTTGTTGTTATTTTTGTCCCTTTCTTTCTGATGGTATGTGTATTGCTTGTTGTTGTAGTCTTGAGTCCGGAGAATGGTTTGATGAAGCTCTCCACCCTACTCTATCCTGAGCAAGCCACTTCATCTCCTCATAAGAACGGCAACCCACACCCATCTGAATGTGCTTACTATATTCGTCTCTTGGTCTCCCTCTGCGATTTTTCCCCCACACACTTCTCTTCAATGATAAATATACGATTCCTTGATGTCTAAGAATGTGTCCTACCAATCGATCCCTTCCTTTAGACTTTTTCTCTCCAATTCTGTTGAGTATCTTCATTAGTTACACAATCTGCACACCTAATCTTCAGCATTCTTCTGTAGCACCACATTTCGAAAGCTTGTGTCCTCTTTCGGTCTGAACTATTCCGTAACAAGCTCTAATGTTGTGCATTTGAATGTATTGTAAATAGAAAGGAAGTTCAAAGGAAAAAAATGTCGTTATAGCATTTGCCTAGTAAGCAGGAGGTCCTGGGTTCAAATCCCCGCTAGTTGTAACACAAATTTTGATTAAAAGCGTCTCTTTCAATTTAATATCTCTGATATATAATCGAGACAAAATGTATCTCTGGACGTTGATTTATTACTTTTAGAAATTGTACACCATGATCTAGCGGTAGCGTCTTTAACATCCTAGGTTGAAACACGTCCACTGATTGTGTGGTCGGATTCCATTTTGATTTATTCATTAACCTAAAGTGTTTCTGCTCCATTAATGTTATCTATCTGTATGTTAATTATTTAATAATTTTTATCAATGATCAATGCCCCATTTTATGTATGTTTGCCCCATATTTACATATGTTTCCACCCGTGTGATTGAACTTGTATGTTCATGTGAATGTGGAAGGTTTCTTTTAATACTGACTGACTGCCACGCAATGGCTTATACAGTCGCTGCCTCGCGCTTTAGGCTCGTTTTGCTATAGTAAAGAACGCATGGCTTCGTTTGTCGTCTGCGCTAGCGTCTGATGGATGGCCAGAGACAAGCTTACTTGGCAAGATGGCGGGGTGGCTGTGTTTCTAGTGTCGTTCCAACCTAATCTTGGGCGAAAGAGGAGACAGGAGACCTCTTTGGCAGCGGTTGTAGACGGAATTGTCTTGGCCAGGTAGCAAAGATTGGTAAACACTAGTCTCTGAACTCACTCTGTGTCGCTTTTAGCGTGCTCTACATCCGGTGTGTGGCTGGGGGAGGTTTTTTCGTGGCCTTAGAAATACACTCCTCACTCTTCATTCTGGCTCCGACAACTGTGGAAGTAAGTACTCCGCCGAATCATACTGAGGGGAAGGCATGCTGTTAGGACTTGGCTTTCTTTGTTTTAAGGCAGTCTTGGTTTTTCAGTGATAGTTTTCTTGAATAATTCTTTCGCTATGCAAGACGAAGTGTTTCTTAATTTACAGAACTCGAGTAAATTCAGTGTATATTAATTATTTTCATTTTCATTCCAGTGATGATTGTGTGTCCGGTTTTGGTCAAGTTAGAATACATGTGTGTTGCCTTCAGACATTTTGTAAACCATGTATGTTTGAATTTCCTTCGTGTTTTTAACTAATTTTTCATGTCACATTTGTATCTGCAAGTATGCGAAATATTTCTCAGATTTTTAATTTTATTCCATCTTTCCTGTCTTGTATGACCGATTGCACCACTTGCTTTTGTAACGGTCGTTACTTCGGCCTTCAGCCATGCTTTTGTTAATACTAGCTTTATTCTCTACGAATTCTCACATGTGCTGTACTCACTTATTCTAAATTAATTTCTATTTGTAAATGCTATAAAATTCGGTGTGATCGCACACCACGTGGTACTTAAAAATAGTGAGCTGCTGCCTCCCTTAACATGAGTTCATTTAGTGCACAGTGTACTTAAAATTAGTGATCAAGACACCTGCCAACTCGCCGAGACACCAAAGACGCTTTGTTTTGCCGCTGTTTTCAAGTGTTCCAGCTTTGTAATGTACCGCTAAGCATTATGTGCATGCCTGTGAATGAATGAATGTGCTTTCAGCTACCCATTGTATGTTTTTAAATTTCCTCCCAAGTTACCTCCATATTCATAAAGGGCAGAAACAATTTTATTATGGGCAGTAATTATATGATTTAATTCACTTTTGCACAAGGTGTGTGCTTAATTTGGTCTCCCCACATTTAGTTGCTTGTTCATTTTTCTGAATAGATTATGATTTTAAAGTATCAAACCTCTGCTTTATGATTTCATGCTCCCCATCCCAAGTTTAATTATCTATTCATTTATTTTTTAACATTGATTTTTGTGTGTGTTAAAACGTTTCCCGCTCCCTTAAGGAGTGAGCAGTTAGATAAATTTACATTGCACATGTACTGAGGCCACTAGTGAGGTAATTTAGAGCAGCAGTGAGGGTTTTAACTTACATTTGCAGATCTCAAGTGCCTGAGATCTTGCCGATTTTAATAACAGGCTATTTTCAAGGTCCCAGATTCGAAGATAGACACCACTTAAATTCTGAAAAAATCATCATCAATGGTGCTCGAAGACTTCCGGCAAGAGAATTTACCTTCGTTCTCCCAATGCCAATTTCAAAGAGGGTAGAGGAGTGCAGAGGCCTGGAAACTGCCTCCAACAAGGCAGAAAAATCAGCAGTGATGAATGGCACGACGATGCATACAGTAACGGAAATCACTGCACTAAAGGCGCATATTGTGAATAGGAGAACATGTGCTCAGTTTAAAAGTAGTGCAGGTAGAGGGGGGCGGGTGTTAGTGAAGGCGAATAGAAAGATATGAGTTTATGATCACACATATATCAACCACAGCAGGAATAAAATAACGAGAGTAGGACTGAGATACTGTGAATTGCTCAGTCGTATGCTAAAGATGAAATGGCAGTGAAAATGTATGAGGATAATGAATTGATAATTCAGTATGTAAAGGGAGATGATAATGTACAACTGGAATGCATTTGTAGGGGAAGTACTCAAACAAAAGGTCACAACATAATATGGGCTTGGCAGCAGTAATGAGAGAAACACTTGAGTTCTGTAACACAATGATGGTTTTTGGCACGAAACTATTTGTAACGGAGTGAGAGAAACTTTGTTTATGAACTAAAATTGTATCACAAACTAAAATATGCACATTTTTTCAACATAGGCACCACGAATATTTCAATATTTGTCAAGTCGTAACACCAGCTCTTGGATCCCAACATCTAAGAACTGCCGCCTGACCAATAAACTAGTTTTTCCAAGCGCTTCTCACCAAGAAATTCATTCAGTTTTGGACACGGATGAAAATGTGATGGCGCTAAGCCAGGGCCGATTGGTGGAAGATACAACAAAGGAGTCTTTGCTCTTGGCGCGACGTGGGATCTGGCATCGTGAAGCAGACCGACGCCTTCACAAGGCAGTCCCTGCTACGATTCTGAATAGCGCCCGTAAGCTCTAATAACGATCCACAGTACCTCTCGGCATTTGATGTCACTCGTCTTCGCAGAAAGAGTGACAGAAGAATGCCTTTTCTGTCCCTAAAAACCCATGGCAATGATTATCCATCTCGAAAGTTCTTTTTTTAATTTTTTTCAGGAGTTTCAGTGACGTGTCTCACCATGGTTGACCTTTATTCTATGAAGTGTACTGCGCAATCCAGGTTTCATCACCGAACACCAGAGCTGCACTCCAGTCTTTTTCGTTCAAGTGTCTTTTGGTGTCTCATCGTCTTTTAAAACGTAAACAACGCCGCTTCAGCAGAACAAAGTGTTGCCATGTGTTTTATAACTGCTCCCGTTTCGTCGTCTGTGGACAGTGTTGACATCACTGTGTTTTGAGCCACCGTGGCAATTTTAAATCAGAATGTGTATATGTCTCAATCAGCTTGCAACGGTATTTTATTTACCATCCTTCAACGTTCGTATTTTTAATTCTTCTTTTTTTCAATGTTTCATACATCGTACTCGTCGGCTGCCTAAGACGGAATCCCTTCTGGAGCGCTGCTGTGCACTCTGCTCGCAAAACGCGAGGTTACCGTAAAGAAGAGGTCTACCCGAGATATATATCATACTTAATGGTTGTAACGCACAATTGTGTACATATTGTAACGTGTCTTTCCAGAATCCGACACATCAGTGTGCAGAGACTTGGACGAATTTTTGAGCAGCGATGAAAAGTGATTCTAGTAAACCATTATTAATTTTGAGCCTCACTCTCCTATTTTACACAACTACTTTAAATTAAATAACCACATTTTCCACATGACGGCAATCCACTAATTAAACTACAGAACAAAATGCTCTCATAGTACTCTTCAAACTTAATTATTTAATTTCAAACACTCTGAAATTCGGTGCTCTCTCTCTCTAGCGACCAAATACTCGTCAGCGTGGCCTTATTCTCTGTTATTCTAACATACAAATCGGAATAGTCTTATACAATAATTTTTAAACCCACATCTTAACGATTCTCGGAAAACTCGAAACACTTGGAAGTTATTAGTCTCTAGTGACAAAACATTCATCAACATGATCGCCTGTTGTCTCACAACCTATCGCACAAATCAGAATAGCCACGCACTTCAATGTTTGATACCACAAGTTGACGATTTACGTTACACATGGGGAATTACTGTCTTCTATCAATCACACAACCGCTATCATACCCATCACGCTGCTCCTCTACTAATGCCTCCAGATCCTTGAATGCCAAGTACTCTGCCTCGCCTTTTGCATCTGCCTTCCCTCCCTCACATGCATCCTATACAACCTCATCCCCGTCCTCCAACTTCTCCTCTTCCAAGAACATATCCGCCTCCGAAATTTCTCCCGCTAATTGGACCCTCCAAATCCCATTATACCACTTCTCTCCAACCCCGGATGCTGACACGCCTCCATCACTGCATAGCTCCCACGCTCCACCTATCGACCCTCCGCACCCTATTCCCTGGCAACTTCCGACATCTTCACCTCCCGGATGACGTTCTCCCATACCCGAGGTAGGAGTCACACCTTCCGGATGTTGTCCTCCCATACCCAAGGTAGGGCTTGTACCTTCAACGAGGAGAGGCCACACGATCAGTAATATAACGCTCCAGACTGCACGACCACGCGGTATGTCCAATGGAAGGCATATCAATAGGAATGAAATAAAAAAGAAACGCAGGAAAACCAAAGTGAAAAACTAGAAGAAATCGAAACAAGTGTCGGACAAGCAACAGTGGCAATAAATGAATGGTTGAAGAGTGGAATAAAAATTCAGGGTAATAAGATTCATTAGCTCCAAAAGGAAAAAAAAGGTCGAGATTTCAGTTTGATTATTGATTGACGAACCGTTTCGGTGTGCTATGGCATTATCTTCTGGTCGCGTATATATTTTTTACAATGAGTTCATGCTTTTAAAAAGATAGAGGAATTGAATTTTATATCTTGACTAAGTGCAATACTGCACTTTATGTTTATCCTCATCTTTTTAAAAACATGACCACATTGTAAAAATATATACGCGAGCAGAAGATGAAGGCATAGCAAAGCGAAACCGGTCGTCAATCAGTAAATGAATCAAATAACGATCTGGCATTTTTTCCTTTTGGAGATAATCAATTATTACAGATCTATCTGCGATGTCAGACAATGTAATAAGATTCGCTGATGACAATCGTGTCCTCAGCGAGAGTAAAGAAGAACTACAAGAACTGTTGAATGAGCAGGTTAATCAACACTGAACATCGATCTGAGTATTTGATGTAGGTCTGTTGAAAGGGATATTTTAGTGAGATATTTCAGTCTTCATAATTATGTATGTTAGAGACTGAGAACGTTGGAGTGATTTACTGTTTTAAACCTTCACATGCAGATAAAAAGAAATTGCCAATTGTGATATAATTTCGAAGTTAGCAATAACCAACGTTTTCACCAATTTTACCCTGTTTTGGCCTTGATATTAATATATGGGGAATATCCTATGCAGTTTTGACATTAATTTATTCAATTATTGTAAGTTGAAACAGCCTGCTGGTAACTAAATTTGGTTACGGAATGTCCTGACAAATAAAAACATTGTGCATGGCTGGGATTTAAACTCAGCTACCCTAACATGTCTCTCGATTTTTCCTGACACTCTTACTTCCCTCGTATCTCGTCTCCATTGTTGATGTTGTGGTGTTTCGTTCCAAGACTGGTTGAATGCAGCTCGCCTACGCTATCTTGACCTATGTAAGCCTATCATATCTGAATAAGAACGTCAACCTGCACACTTTTGAACCTACTTTATTCGTCTCCCTCTGCGTTTTAAATTCTCACACTTCTCTCCAGTACTAAATTGACAATTCATCGATGTCTCTCCTCGTCTCCTACCTACCAAAATTATGGCAGTTTTCCTGCACTCTGTGAAAGACTAGCAGTCCTAGAAGAAAGGCGTGGACGTCAGGTCATGAGTCTTGTCGGCAGATCATTTGGTCAACAGGAAAAAGTTCGATTTTCGGTCCAATAAACAGTTTTATTTTTGTCAGGACGTTTCATGTCAGCGGACATTCCGCTGTAGAGTGAAAAGTAATTGTGGTAACTATATTTTACTGTTATTATGGACTCCTAGAGAATGAAAAAAAAAAAACCATGAATTTGTCAATCCAGAAGGGCGGAATTTTATTGACACATTCTTGAGTATGTATACAACACACGATCACGCAATCAAAACTATACACACGTCTGTACAGTCACCAGAACGTGCACAATGTCGATGCTAGTATCGTGTATACCCTCCTTTTCCAGCAATGCAGGGAGCAACTTTCTCATGAAGACGACTGTAGAGGTGCCGAATGAAATATTACGGCATTGCCTGCCACGCAATATCCATATGATGCCTCAGATTGACCAGATGTCGTGCCGATTGTGTAGACCACGCCAAGATGACGTTTCATTCGGCCCCAGACATGCTCAATGGGGGACAGATCTGGGGATAATGATGTGCAGGATAGTTCACATACACGTAGAAGACCACGTTGGGTTGTATGGGGTACGTATGGATGTGCATTGTCTTGTTGGAAAAACGCATCGCCTTGTTGGTGCATGAACGGTGGCAAGACTGGTTGAATGATGGTTTCAATGTACCGTGTACTGTTCAATTTTCCCATAACGAACACCAGAGGACAATGGCCAGTGTAGGATATGACCCCGCACACCATGATGCCAGATGTCGGCCCCATTTGCCTGTGTCAAGTACACTCCAGATTTTTGCACTCCCCTGCACACCACACACTCGTACGACTATTACTGGCACCGAGGCAGGGACGACACGTCTCCATTCGACCCTTCAGAAGCGCCTACCATGACACCATTGCAAGCTGGCTGAACTATATTGGGGCGTGAGCAGAGAACACTCTAACGCACGCATGATCGTGCATCGTTGTGAGGGGAGCGATATTCTACACTCGCCATTCTCCTCTACTGATCGTCTAGAGAACATTGAACAGTGCATGGTACACCGACACCATCATTTAACCCGACTTGCTACCACTCATGCACCAACAAGGTGATATGCTTTTCCAACTGGACAATGCAGACCCACATGTATCCCGTACCATACAACGTGCTCTTCAAGGTGTACGTCAACTACCCTGGCCAGCACGATCCCCAGATCTCTGCTCCATTGAGCACGTTTGGGACCGCATGAAACATCACGTTCGGCGGTCTGCATGAGCGACACGAAATCTGACCCAGCTGAGGCACCAGATGTAAATTGCATGGTAGGCCATTCCTCAAGACTGCATTCGGCACCTCTACGATCGTTTCCACGAAAGAATTTCAGCTTGTACTGATGCAAGTACTCACGCCTACAATAGTAATAGTAACACAATTAGTGTAATTTACAATGAAACAAAAAGAAATTAATCCAAAACAACAGTTTTATATGAATGGGTCTATCATAAGGTGATTTTTTCTGCATGAAATACATCCAGTGAGAAGCAAATTTCTTGTTCTACTTTAGATTATTCACAAGGGTTGGTTTTTTTTTTTTTTTTTTTTTTTTTTTTTTTTTTTTTTTTTTTTAGTAAGGGCCGTTCGCGCGTATAGTCCCGTAGTTCGCGCGGACGACGCAACAAGCCTCCGCGCCACTTGCCGGCATCCTTCCCGTTCACACTGATGCCAGTTGCAGCTCTGTAGCTGACCTGTACGCATCGCTGTGCTACTTTATGTTTACGATTATTGAATCGCCCGCCGCGTGCGAGATACGGTCAGTGATAAGTTTTTTGACCGCGAGAAGCCTACCAGCTGCAAAAATTCATCGTCAGTTAACAGAAGTTTATGGCTTGAATGCAATGAGTGAAGGTAAAGTGCGTCAATGGGTCAGAGAGTTTAAAAATGGCCGTCAAAACGTCCATGACGAAGAACGCCAGGCCGGCCCACTGTGATCACTGATGATTTGGTGGCTGCAGTCGAAACAAAGATTCGTGAGGACAGAAGATTCACAATTTCCACTCTTTCTTTGGAATTTCCACAAGTTTCAAGATCGGTTTTGCACAAAACTGTCTCTGAAAACCTAAACTTTAAGAAATTGTGTTCTCGGTGGGTACCCAGACTCCTCACAGAGGACCACAAAGGGAAGAGATTTGCCACTTCATTGGACGTTTTGATTCGTTACGAGGAAGAAGAGGATGAGTTGTTGAGTCAAATTGTCACTGGAGATGAAACATGGGTATCCCATATCACCACCGAAAGCAAGCGACAATTGATGGAATGGCGACACACAACCTCACCCGTCAAGGTCAAAGCCAAACAGACGCTGCCAAAGCGCAAGATTATGGAAACTGTGTTCTGGGACCGGCGCGGTGTTTCTCTAGTGGACTTTATGCCACGAGGAACGACAATCAACTCAGATGCCTACTGTGCAACTCTAAAGAAGCCCCGCAGAGCAATTCAACACAAAAGGCGCGGCTTGCTGACAAAAGGAGTTTTGCTCCTGCACGATAACGTTAGGCCTCACACCTCTTAAAAGACTCGGGATTTGGCTGGGCTTTTGGCTGGGAAGCCCTGACCTTGATCCTAGCGATTTTCACCTTTTCCGGTACCTGAAACACCATCTTGGCGGGCAGCACTTCAATGACGACGATGAAGGGAAAGCGGCCGTGAACTCTTGGCTGTCGGAGCAGGCGGCCTAATTCTTTGAAGAGGGAATTAGAAACTTAGTTGTACGGTATGACAAGTGCTTAAATAAATAAGGCAACTATGTAGAAAAATAGGTAAAAGTGTGTAGAAACAGAAAACAAAAGGTTTTTACAAAAGTATTTGTAACTTTTTTTTTAAAAATAAAAACGGCCCTTACTTAAAAAACAACCCTCGTATATGTGTTATGTTATCTGTTCAGGCAGATGAAAATTTGCCATTCTCATTCCGCTCTACGAAAATAGGTAGCCACACTATTGTCACCACCAGCTTATGTAACTTTTACTTTACATTACCAAATTTTGAGAAGTTAATGAATGCACTGCAGACTTGTTCTCATCTCAGTAGTAATGTGGGACCTAGAAAAAAACAGTTTCGATTTCAAAAGAGACCTTCTACTGAGGATGCTTTTATATGCCTTCACAGAGAATGCAATAAAAACTTAGGTAAATTTATAAAATTTTGTAAAATTTCGACGGATGTGATTTTCTTTGAGTTGTTGTGACAGTTATAACCATTTTATTAGGGTAATTAACATTTTATGGATACATACTTCACCATATGTCTGTTTAGTTCCTATGTAATAAATGCATAAATTTACAGTGAAGTTTCTAAAAAGTCCTAGTACAAAAAAACTACAGTGCATCATTTTAAAGAGTGACTCCATAATAGGTGTTCTGATGAGTCTGTCATTTGTGTATTTCTGTTATTGATCGTGCAAACGATCTACCATTTCATCTGAATTAGGACCCAAAATTAATCTTTTTGCAGATGATACAGTAATTACTGTCACATACATCAAATAAGAATCCACAGGAAAAATAATAAAAGATGTCTTTGTTGGAGATCTTAACTTGTTTTTCGTAGGTGGGCTATCTTTAAAATTTGAAAAAAAACTCCATTTGTTCAGTTCTATACTACCAAAACATTATCTACTTAGAATATAGTTTAACATAAAAAAGGGCAGAAAACTGTGTTCATAGATGTACATATCAATGAACACTTAACCAATAAAAAGCATATAGCAGGCATAATAAAAAGTGTTGGTTGGGCAACTTTCACAATAATAAATTGCGGACTTTGGAGGCATAAACACACTAAGTTAATATGACATACATATTTTTATTAATAGATGAGATAACTACATATTCAATAAAAACATATTCGCTGTAGAAAAGAAAGTAATCCCTTATTTTGAGCACATACGCTTATATCTTGCATTCGTTTAAGTAACTGTAAATGTAAACAAGTCACACTGTAGATTTATTTACTTGTGAAATGTGTTAGCAATCCATTTCATTTTCAGGTTAATACAGATATTCAGCAATACAATCCCGGAAGGACAGTGCTATGCAGTTTCATCCAGTGAATCCACCTTGGTCACAGAAAAAGTGCAAAACTCAGATATAAAATTCTTTGAATAATTCTTCGCCTGATATGCAACAGAATTGTGTTAAAATCTTTATTGAATTCGTTTTCGTCAATAGCTACGTTTATATATGACAACAGAGTGGCTGAACAGCATTGAACAATTTAACCTGTCCACCAAGTAGCCATATAACTTATACGGTGCTTCAAAAATAATTTTATAAGCAGGATAATTGTTTTCGTTCTTCATTCACCTTCTTCAACGTGTTCACTGTGTACAATTCTGCAGTGGTGAGTTAACCAAAAGTTCTCCGTTCAGACAGAATCGTCAGCACGTGAGGAGACAGACTTTCAAGTACTACCGCGTGCTTGATAACAGCCAGGAGGCAACATGAAAGTGTTAGACTGCGTTTCCAAACTGAAGGCGGTCACGTCGTCCAGCCTTTGTTGCTAGGTATCGTCGCGTTTCCGAGACACGATGCATAGCACCACAGACTATTGGTTGAGGAAGACCATGTTTTGCTCTTACGCCTGACCTGGAAGACCGTTTTTGAAGAAGAACCACGTATCACTGCACGACAGGTTGTTGCAGCGTCAGGTTCAGCATTGAGGATACTCCCGTATCAGCAACATATTCAGCAACGTGCAGGGCCTCACGCCAACCGATCACCCACCACGGTAGAACCTTTACCGATGGTTTGTTACACAAAATACCAAAGCGTAGTTTGTCTCTTCAGATTTGGAAGATATGGAATAACAACCAACACTTCCGCATGCTGCAGCACAACTAGCTATCGGCATCAGTTTAAGATTAGTGTGTGGGCTACAATTGTAAGTGATTTGTAGGCTCACTCGATCCCCCAAACGCTGTATACAGGGGCTGTAGAAACGTGTAGTTTATGTGTGATGTAGTTTCAGTCTGTGTGTTCGATATTCACTGCCTGGCATCTACTGTAACAGGTGGATAGCTAGAGGAAAGCCCATTCCATGGTCTACACATGACCTCAGTCTTTCCTATTATATTATCTGGTGGCACCTTAAACTTTTAATGCAGTACACCAACACGATGCAGAAATTCTTCATGTAAATGTTATGGGAGTCACATAAAGCATTTGAAACAAACCGATTGAATGGATGCACAGTCCATGTTTTGGTTAGTGGATGCGTCCTTAGCTGCAAGTATGTGGGAGCGATATGCCGGTGCATAATCATTTGTTGGAAGGACAAAAATGGATATGCAGTCGAGCAGATCAACGTACCATGAACCAGTCAAGGTTGACTGTAGAACAAAAAAAAAGGAAGCATTCCATACCATAACACAGCTACCACCGTGTTGAACGATACCTGCTTGGCAGGTGGCATCCATCAATCAGTGTGGTTTGTGCCACACACGTTGCCTCCCATCAGCATCAAACTGTTGATACTGAGTTCGTCTGACGAAACTACATCATGACATTGACCATAGTGACTGGCAAGCTGTTGTACCCACTGTGTGTGGAACTGGCTTACATCCCCATGGAACCCATGTTAGTACATATTGTGGACTGTTCCACACATATAGAAAGTCCTGTGTTGAAGTGATCTGTGTTCTGTTGCACTCTTCCTCCTCTTTCAGATGCAGCCAGTCATGGTCATAAACAGGAGGGATTCATTTTTTGTGGACTGTGACAATCTCTCCCGAAATCAAAATTCCCTTCCATCAGCAACTGACCGTCATGTTCCGTCCCAATGGCGTCAGCTCACGATGATGTTGCACGCAGTGGCGTATGCTGAGTTTGTAACTTGGACTATCACTACTAGTTCACTTTCTAAGGTTTTGCCGAGAAAGAAATGCTAAGAAAAAATCGATATGTTGCGCTGTTTCCGAGATTTTGATAGTGGCCGGGCCAAATATCTCAAGAAATTAGCAGTAAACGAAGAAACGGTTACCGGGAAATGTTAAAGCGTTGAGGGGGCCATCCAATGACACTACACTCCCCCCCCCCCCCCACCAACACCTCCTACCGAAACCAGTGATGGGCAGTGGGAGGCAAGTTTCAATTCCTTTATAGGAAAGCGTACTTTATATTGCAGATCTGGATTCTTCATGAAAAATATCTAACTTGGTATGAAACTTTTTTTTTTCGTTTCATGATAAATGGAAGTGTAGCAAACTCGTGACGAGCTTCTTCAGCATTTCTGTTGGCCTCATGGTACCAGGAAATTATATCAACTCTCTCTCTCTGCAATCGTTAACATTGGGGAACAATTGCTTCGAGGTGGGTACAGTCCGAATCATTGATATACAACAAACTGTCTGGTTGTGGACTGATAGCATGATCATAGTTTGTGTTTCATCCGATTGTGGGAGATGTCACGAGACAGCATTAGCAGAAACATGAAAAACTGTCCTCCGATTTTTCTGCTCTGATGTGTATTTGTTTGAGATATTACCGTTTTCCAACAATCTTCACATTTTAGTTTTGCCTATTACAGCGCCACCTATCATGAAACGAAAAAAAAAAAAAAAAAAAAAAAAAAAATAACAATTTTTTTTACAAAAGTTACATACTTATGCATGAAGAATCGAAATAACTGTTTAATTACACATTGCTCATCCATTTTGAGGAATTAGCACTGAGAACTGTCAAAGTACACAGCACACTATGAAATAAATAACAGCAATACATCTACATGAAGACGACTCCATCTGGAGTCAGGTGCAGAGCGACGACATTAAAATTATTAAAATTGGAAGAACCAGCTTTGGCCGCATTGAAATCTTTATTTTGTATATATTACAGATCGATTTCGATCAGTGTGTCTGACCAACTTCAGTGCTAAAGTCCAAGCCCTGTGGGCCCACAAAAACTTGCTAATTCTTCTTGACGGAAACTGGCTTCTATTGTCATTTTTGTTAATGTTGTTCTTTAATTTCTGGCTTGCTATAGATGTAGGCTCCGGTGATAGCGTTGATAGCCCTCATACGCCACTGGTTGCACGTTAATCGTTGCACACCATTTCTTCCGTCACCTATACTGCATCTACATCTACATGGGATACTCTGCAAATCACATTTAAATGCCTGGCAGAGGGTTCATCGAACCACCGTTATACCATCTATCTCCCATTGCATTCTCGAATAGCGCACGGAAAGAAAGAACACCTGAATCTCTCCGTTCGCGCTCTGATTTCTCGTATTTTATTGTGATGATCAAATGTTCTAATGTTTACAAATCTATCGGTCCAAACTGCGTGATCATCAGTCCGTAGTTTACAAACTACTTAAATCTAGGTAAACTAACCTAAGGACAACACACACACACACACATGCCCCAGGGAGGACTCGAACCTCCACGGTGAGCAACTGCAGGCGAGGCGCTTTAGACCGCTCGACTACTCCACCGTGGCTATTGTGATGATCATTTTCACCTATGTAAGTGGGAGTCAACAATACATTTTCGCATTCGGAGGAGAATGTTG
Organism: Locusta migratoria; assembly: GCA_026315105.1. Classification (NCBI taxonomy): domain Eukaryota; kingdom Metazoa; phylum Arthropoda; class Insecta; order Orthoptera; family Acrididae; genus Locusta; species Locusta migratoria. The sequence continues at coordinate 282,358,438 of CM048745.1, read as the reverse complement.
GTGATTGGAGTTTCGTAAGTAGCCCACGCCGCAGTGATAAGCGCCGTTGTTGTAATGATTCGCATCCCAGATCTTGTATCATTTCCATAACGCTGTCTCCCCTGTCTCGTGACAATACGAAACGAGCTGCCCTTCTTTGGACTCTTTCCAAACCCATCAAATCCACCTGATAAGGATCCCACACTGGGCAGCAATTCTCCAAATGAGGACGGACAAGTGTGGTGTATGCAGTCTGTTTAGCAGTTCTGTTGCATCTTTTAAGGATTCTACCAATAAAACGCAGTCTCTGGTTCGCCTTTCCCACGGCATTATCTACGTGTTATTTCCAATTTAAGTGTGAAGTAATAGTAATTCCTAGGTATTTAGTGGAGTTTACGGCCTTCACATTCGATTGACTTATCTCGTAAACAACGTTTAACAGATTTCTTTTTGTACTCACACTTTCATACTTCACACTTCTCATTATTTAAAGTCAATTGCCAATTTATACACCATAGTGATATCATATTCAGATCGTTCCGCAGTTGGTTTTGATCTTCAGATGATTTTACTAGACGGTGAATGACGGTGTGATCTGCAAACAACCTAAGAGAGCTACTTAGATTTTCCCCTAAATCTTTTATGTAAATAAGGAACAGCAGAGGACCAATAACACTACCCTGCAGCTAGCACAGGGGGAGTATGGAGCGTAACAACACACCTCTGCCATCTGTGTCATCCATCCTACGGCAAGTCAGTGGAGTATATTGGAACAATCTGCATACAGATTCCTCCACGTTGTTAACATTTCTGGCAGAAACGGATGTGTGGAACGTGGACCTAGTTAACTAGTGGCATAGCTTGGAAAGCTCATCCTCTGGTAAGAAGTGCATACAGTAACATGTACTTGGAATAATAAATGTATTAACCTCTGCTACAGTCACAGTTGGAGAAGCTGCGGTCAGTGGGTGCCGGCGAACTGCAGCAGGATGATGACGTAGGTGACGACTGTGGCTGCCGCGCTGGTGAGCAGGCCGGCGTCCACGGAGAAGAGCAAGCAGGCGCTGACGCGCACGCGGTCGTGGCGCGCCTGCCGAGACACGCTGCGCAACGCGCGGGCCGCCTGCTCCGTGCTGACACCTGCACCAAAACAGTTGAACTAACCGCTGTTACCAGAGTTCCGTGTGGCAGATACTCAAACTACGTCTCTCTGCAGGTCCGTGGCAGTGCCAGGGCTGGGCCTTGGCCAATACTGTCTGTAGAGAAGGCCTTCGCACTGGCTTGCCACGTCATGCAGAGTAGGCCGCGGTCGCATAGCTCAATCGCTGCCCAGTGGGGTGCAGCCCACCGCCTCACACTGGCCAGCCAGTGAGCTACGCGTCCGCTGCCTACTCTGCATGACGTGGCAAGCCAGTGCGAAGGCCTTCTCTACAGACAGTGTTGGCCCAGGCCCACCTTAAATTTTCTTGGACCAAAAAATGTTCAAATGTTTTTTAAGCTTATGGGACTCAACTGCGGGGTCATCAGTCCCTAAACGTATACTAAAGACAACACAAACATCAATGCCCAAGGGAGGATTCGAACCCCTGACATGGATAGGCCTCGCACATTGGAGCACTGCTCCTCAATGTACTCGACCACTCCACTGCAGCTTCTTGGGCCACCTTCTGACCCACCCAAATAAGACGAACCAATATCAGAATGAAAGTCAAACTTTATTTTATAACATTAAGTAACTTGTCTACGTTATAGACATACAGTAAGCCACTATGTTAATTAATTAGTTCAAACCTTAAAATAAAGTAAGTACATTTGAATCAGATTTTACTATGATGGAGATAGCGGGGTCCTGTTGATTGATTCGTAGAATCAAACTAACTAGTCAATCGATGAATCTAATAAACGGGTTTCCACTTTTTTTTAAATGTAGTTACGTGGCAAAATAGCTTATCATGTCTGTAACTGCAGAAACTAGATATATTACGTTTTACGATCCAGCGATTCAGAAAGTGAAATACTTGAATTTGTGTTTGTTGATGGTAAGGTAAAGCAGTCAACAATCCAAAGATGGGTTTGAACACCAAAATGCTTTTCTAGGTATGGTCCTGTTTGGAGGTGGTATGCTGTTGCCATTCTCCGACCTTGGAACTGACTTACCCAGCCAGTTATACGGGGACCTACAGTTTAACGTGGGTTTCGAACCATGATGCTACTCGGTATTTTTCACATCAGCAACACTGCCAGAGGTGAAAGAAGTGGAAAAATCCTAGGACCTGGCGGGTAATCGAACCCGCGACTTTTGGATTTGTTGTCTGGCATTCTACCACTGTGCACGTTTGTTAATGAGGAAATGGAAATAGAAGGACGATTAAACAGTTGCTGCAAATTGAAAACCTCAGTCAAAATGATAGTCAAGATTTATTTTGTATCACTAGCAGCAGCGCTAATCTATCTGCTTCAGTGTGTGACATATCTACGAACGCTACTGATGGACCAAAACAACCTTTGTTTGGAGACAAAAAACGAAATTTCCAGCCGGTTTGCTACAAAAATCATCCGTGGCTGGGAATACAGTACCTTACATGACGCTGAATTTTGTTTTGTCTGTCGATTTTTTCTTCCCCAAAAATCAAGACACAAAAATTGAATTGCTTGTAAGTGAGGCTTTCAGTAATTGGATTAGAGCAACAGAGTCAAATTCAGAAAAGTTTCACATACAAAAATGCGTAAGTTTACTTGCAAGGGAGTCTTTCAAAAATTTGAATGGAAATTTTGGAGAGGATGTTTCAGTTTCTGTTCTGTTAGATGAAACATGTGCTGTAGAAAGTTTCTGGAAGATGAAAATTATCTGCCAGATTGGAATTAGAAACTCTGAGCTTTGCCTTTCGTGGGCAACTGCTCTGCCAACTAAGCTACCCTGGCACACTTCTTCGCCTGTTCTCGCAGCTTTGCTTGCCCTGTACCTCGTCAGGGGAGCTGTCGGCAGAGTGCCTGTTCGCAAAGATAAAGGTCCCAGGTTCGAACTCCGATTTTTCAAACAGTTTTAATTTGCTAGGAAGTTTAATATCAGCGCACACTCCGCTTCAGGGTGAAAATATCATTCTGGGTATGCTCGAATTCCTAATGTACTTCTATACACAGCCCTTCAAGGAATATACAAGGGTTGGACCTTAAATAGTGTCAAAACTGCTGGAGGCACTATGTAATGGAATCTACTGTTGTCGCTGATAGCACACGTTGACATACCTACCTTACGTCTGAGCACTTCACCGGCATACGCACAATGGAGAGAACTAAAGTCACTTGTGAGCGGGTGGTCTAACATAACGGTGCCATTATGTTTTCGAAACAGGAACAAAGAAGTTGGATAAAGATCGAATGTGCCAGAGGTCGTACAGCACGACAGTGTCATCAAAGTCTTCAAGAGGCGTGCGGGGAATCGGCATTGTCGTACAGAACAGTGACACATTGAGTACATCACAAGCTGTGGCTCCTCTGTTCGGTCGATGGGACTAGGAAGTACTGTACCAACCATCATACTCCCCGGACTTAAGTCCTTGTGACTTTGATAAAGAAGATGAAGGGACCATTTTGTGCATTCGCTTCAGAACTGTTCCAGATATTCGACAGGCAGTAGACCGCTCCATTCGTACCATCAACAGAATAGGCTCTGGTAACGGTATACTACGCCTTCCACGCCGCTGGCGACGGGTTCTACACAACGATGGTGACTACATTGAAGGACAGGAACAGGTGCGAACATGTAACGCTTTTATATCGGTTGTGAATAAATAGTTGCCACTATTTACGTTCCAACTCTTGTACATGCAGCAAACATTGTTCAAAGCAAATTAATATGTACGTTTGAAATCTTGTTCTAATTATATTCTGTTTTCTACAGAATATATTATCCATACACAATCACACAGAGAAGTTTTTTTATTGGAACTCTAAATTTGCATGGCTTATTAAAATTATTTTAAGAGATAGATTTGTTTAAATTATAATTATCATTAACTTTACAAGTCAAGTTTCCATACAAATAAACAAAATTGACAGATTTTAATATTACACAATCTTTTTTTCTTAAAAGAGGGCTGTTGACTTTGTAGCTCACGTGGGGCTGCAGTTAGGCTTGAACCGCCCCTGTACTGAATGATGGGAGGCAGAAATTAGGATATTTAAAAGTCTTATTGTAAGACATAAACAGAAAACCGCAATGAAGATTGACAATTAATTTGTATTGTTGCAATTGTTAGAGCAATATAAATTTCCGTACATGATTTGTATGAATAACGTCAAATAGCAGTGACTATTCCAGTATCCTCGGCATCATGTGAAAGAACTTTTTCGTCCATGTGAGGTGTAAGAAGTTTCTGCTGCAATGCATGTCAGGAAAAGAGTATCATTCATACCGATATCTTAACTTTCAAAGTTTTATGTTAAAAGGTTATATGTATAAATATACTGAAGTTTCTCATACAAGAGGAAATGGTTTTAAATTTATTATTATGTTTGTAATACTATGGGACGAAACTGCAGTGGTTATCGGTCCCTAGACTTATAAACTACTAATTTATGCTAAGAACAACACACACACACACACACACACACACACACACCACAAGAGGACTAGAACCTCCAATGGGTAACAGCCACACAGTCCCTACAAAAGCATCTAGAACCGCACGGCCATTCTTGTGTGACTTGGTTTCCAGTATCAAACTGTTTGTAGGGAGAGCATGTATCAGAAAAGGTATTTATGTGTGCTGTGGCTTTTAATACAAAATTTGTTATTGTGTATAGTTTATATTGTTGCTATTTCAGAGCTCTGTATTTTCAGTGCTGTCCCGATATTTTGGGATGGAAAGTATATTTTTCATACTATGTACATTTGGGAGAGATTGACACAGGAAGTGATGATAGTGAGGTAGCATTAGAGACCCTTGTATTTATGGACACATCAAAGAGGTTATACACAATTGAAGACCTCGAGGGAAAATAATGATAACCCTCTTTTATTAATTGCTGAGATATGACGACTTGTATGTTTGAAAAATAGTTTCTATTGCATATTTTAATATTTGTTTTAATATTTACAGTTGCCATTTCTCTGCAGATGCATGTTCTACTTGAACACTCTCCTAAGCAATTGGCAGAGCCAGCTAATATTCTCAAAATTCAGCAGGAAACCTGCATCTCGATCATGTCTGATACCATCCAGCCTTTCCCCTTTCTATCTTTCCCTTTGTCCTAGAAAGTTGCATAATCGTATTTCCAAGTTTAAAGAGAAAAGAAATATATACACTGTAATGATGTAGATACAATACACTATTTAATTATTTGGAGCTATGCGGGTCATATTGTGAGAACCAACCCTTGGGAGCAGTTTACTTTTGACAGAATTAAATTAATTAGTCATATTAAACTCTAGATACCGTATTTAGTCATATTCTAAATACCAGTCATAGCAGGTAAGTGTGGAAGAAATTGCAAATGGATTTAGGAGAAGAGAAACGGTGGGGTTCAGGCCCAGATGATCCTGTAATCAAAAGCGTGTTTGGATTTTGTCTTTAATTGCTTATCAATCTATGTAAACACAAAAATATTACTGAGACCTAAATATGTTTTATTTAATTACTGATTTTAATTATTTATTAAACTGAGTGACCAATGAAAACTCAAGACCAGAACAGCATCATTCGATCATGACACTGACCTTGGGGAAGGGAGTATACACGGGTGTCCAGTTGACCATAGAGAAGGGTGCCTAAATTAAAATTCCTGAATTGGCCCTATAATCCTACTCTTGTTCTGTATCGACGTATTATCTAAGACAGAATTTTCAAGTTAAATTACCATGTGCCTCCATTTAAAACATCGCACCTTTCAGTGTTACTGCCAAAGGACAGTACGGGACTTTCCACCTGCAATTGATAACAATGACATAAGAGCCACAGGGCTTAAGTGACAATAGATTGCCGCGGCGGATTAGCCGCGCTTGCTGGAGCGCCGTGTTGCGGTGCGCGCGGCCGTTCGCCGTTCGAATCCCCCTTCGGGCATGGATGTTTGTGTCGTCTTTAGTGTAAAGTAGTTCATAAGTAGTTTGTAAGTTTTGGGACTGATGACCCCGTAGTTAAGTCCCTTAAGCTTAACACACATTTGAACATTTGAATTGACAATAGATTTGTTAGATTAATAAGATACAAAGTGTGAGAAATTCCTCACGAATGGGCACCTAAAGTTTATAGTCAAATTTTCTGTCTGCAGGGGAATAAACGATTATGTGACCAGGCGTGAATTAAACAACCAACAATCGTGTTTGCTCTGCTTTTTAACGATATTGCAAGACTTTACATAATAACTGAGTGTCTATGGGAAGTAAAAAAGGACGGGGGTTGTAGAGGAAGACAGAGATTGGAATATACGGATTAAAGAATTGAGTCAAAACTCAATGAATCTCGTGATTCATGTATCGGACGCTAGGTACCGTTAACATGAGTTTTAGTGTCCGTCTGCAAGTGAGATGACTCTGTATTCTCACTAAGAAGATGACGAAAACTGTAATTTAATCTCTTTTATTTAGCTGACTGACAATAAATATGATTATCAAAATACCTATCTGGACACTGGAAAGTTTTAGTTCAGTTTTCTGATTTCATCTCGTGAAATGTGTTAATACTTGTAGAAATATCTGTTAATTGCATTATATACGTCTTAGGAACAAATCTTAAATATTTTGTTTATATTGATTGGTTAGAAAAGTTATTCATAATTGGATGCACAGACATTTGAATCATAATCTTATGATGTGATGTGACTTATTTCTCCAAAAAGGTCAAATTTTCGATTTTAGTCATCTTTCGGCTAGAATATTGGCTCTAATGATCATCCCAAGGGGAAAGTCATACAGAAAAAAGTTATAGAGCAGTTATTTAGCTTTAATCTAAGTACACAACGAAGTCCATAGGCCCAATATATTTCTAGTTAAAAAAACGAAAAGTTGGAAAAATCGGAGTATTCAATAAATTGATCCAGACGAATTGCAGTCCTCTTATCCTATAAATGTTAAAGGAAAAGGAGGAACTACTCATTGACAATGATTATTAACGCATTGTATACAAATAGGTGTAATTTATGTGTTAGTGCATACCAATATATTTAAAAGTAGGTATTGCTGTAAAAATATTGAAAGCCTCTCCGTTTGTGGGAATTTGTCAGCCATTAAGGGCTTAGGACTTTCGTTCGTAGCGGGGCCTTTTGTAGTGTGAAGGCTATCCCGCCCCTCTCCCCCCCCCCCCTCCTTTCCCTCACTCCGAGTGGTGACCCAGAAAATCGAAAATTTCAAATAAGTCAATTTTTGAAGTCCAATATCTCGGAAACTATTGGACTTACACAGCTGCGGTTGGGCTTAAATCTTGGAATATTATATCTAAGTTAATAGAGGTGTGAATGACTTTTCGTCAAAAAACCACCCTTCACGAGTTATAAGCCAAATCCAGAAAAAAGTCCGAAAGTTTCGATGGTTTCTGGCTCTTAAAAGTTTAGCTAAAGGATTTCGAAGCCGCGAACTTGGTTTAATACTACTTTAATATGTCCTAACAACATACAAGAAATTCAGCTTCCTGTAATTTTTTTGGACCTAAGGAGATTTTTTTTGGTCTACGACGACTGGCCTATCACTGCAGTGCCCTGCAGCTGTCGCGGTTCACGTGAATCAGCGTGGTTAGCGCGATGCAGGACTCTGCAGCACGCCAGATGATTCGTCTGCCGAAACAATGAGTCGACTCACTAGACTCGGATACCCGTATGTTTCGAAACAGTGAAACTGTTGTGCTGGATCACCTGATACAAGGAGATGACATCGTGAAAATACTAAAATGTAGGAGAATAGCTTGGCTTGGACGTGTCCTTACAATGGATACTGGAAGAAGAACTAAAATATTTTGGATGGAGGCAGTGGCGGACTAAGGCTGTCGGAGTCCCAGGGCGGCAGCAAAACAAATTGAGCCCCCCCCCCCCCCCCATCCATTTGTAAATACATGTATTATTATAAAACAGTAACTTCTGCGTGTTGGAGGCCCTACCGGGACGAGAGGTACGGGGCTGTCTGCATAAAATAGCTTTCGAGATTCGGAGGCCCTACAACGGTAGGAGAAGGTAGCTCCAACTGTTTAAAAAAAAGCCACAGACACACACACACACACTTCTTACCGAGGTCAACAGGATCAAGACAACAGTCACAAAAGCCGTGGATAGATGATGGGGGAAGAAGACATAAAATGTATCATGCAATAGAGGGCAAAGTGAAGGAAACTTGTTGAAGAGGGCAAGATCTACGAGTAGGTGAAGAAGAAATGTAAATTTGACAGTCCAGTCATATATTTACCCTTAACTTTGTGCAGCAGCAATTCTTCAGCGAGGTTTGATGTCCTGTCCGCTTCGGCAGACGTTGAGTGGCAGACAGCTGTGAGAATTATGGTTTGTACGAGTATCACCGATACGCTTACGACATCTAGTACAGCTTCACCAATGTAGATGTTATTTTGACTGCTAATAACTAACATAATGACAAATATTATTTCTACGATCAGTATGACCGCCTGCAGCAGAGACATTGTGATCGGAACAGCGTACATGTTATTTAGGGAAGTCACTGTTCTCTTCAGGCTCATATGTACTATCTGTAGTTCTTGCACTCGCATACAGAGGACATTTACATTTTGCCTTGGCGGCAATGAAGCAAATGTCTGACGTCGGTTTTGCATAGTTGGTATCGCGTGTGACTCGTCCACTTCATTAACAAGGAACGGTGTTGTCTCGTAAGAGAAAAGTCTATGTATGGTGTTGTTCAGTGCCACGAATCTTTGCCGTATCATCAGACAGACGACCACGAATTGTAGCGAGACGAGTAACGTGATGAAATTTGTCACAATGACGGCAACGCCGCAGTAGAACCCATTGAGGACTCCCCGTGCTGTGCCCGCGACGTGGAACACGAGAAAGGCGGGCAGCGTGCTCCCTACCAGCAGGTTGACTTCGCGCTCGTTTCGCCGCGCTCGGTTCTCGAGCAGGGCGTCCGCACGGAGAATATCGGCGATCAGGGCTCCGAACTTGTCACCTCCGCTGAAGACCAGTGCCAGGGCAGAAGACACGGCCGCGGCGGTGGTGGAGACGCAGCAGATGGCCGAGGGCACCGCGAGGCTGAGAGGCAACTGGTAGGAGGCCGTCTGCTGCAGGCCCAGCCAGCACAGGCACACGACCGCCGCCACCACCAGCAGGCTGTGGGTTCGACGCCAGGCGGTGGCCGCGCGCTGCGGAGACACCCCCACCACTGCCGACACCGCCAGCAGCGCCCGAAGGCCCTTGGGCGTCCCCGTGCCGTCCCGTGCTTTCTGTGGCCTTCCCATAACAGTGTAACCCTCCGCGTCAGAATGCACCGAGGCACCTGCTCACTACCATAAATGGCCCTACACACGATGCAATTTATTGGACCAATTCGTTGGTCACCCGATAAATTGGCCGGTTTTAGGCGCTACCCGACCAACTGTCCTAGTCGGCCGGTTGGTTGTGCCTGACCACCCGATCTCCGATTCCTCCACCACGTCACCCGACAAATTGTACCGTGTGTACCGCTTCCCGACAAACCTCCATGCCTGAGGTAGTCTGCACAGCGAACACGAGAAAACAAAGACAGTTCGACAAACAGGCACCAGAACAGGGTGGCGCTGCGTGCAGTTGGTCGGAACGTGTGTAGGCTGCTACCAATTGGGTGGTTCGTTGGACATCTTGTTTGTCGTACGATAAATCGGAGCCTTAACACTGCCTGTTAATATATGCCGCCCCGAGTTAAGCACAGACGTCGACACGCATCTATTATGCAGAGACGTGCAATATGCTTAAAAGGCAGAGCAGAGGCGGCTGTCGATTATTTCATTCGTATTTCCTCAATAGTCGTTCAAGCAGAATATTTATCAGTAAACTCTAGACGTCCTTTTCTTGCTGAATTTCTCGAACTTTACATCTCATTAATTCAACAGATTCACTGTCACTCTCTCTACTGTTCATGGCTATCATGCCATTGTTGGTGAGCGAAAACAGCGATGTGCGATGTTCCTTATAATGCTTTGTAAGTGTTCCGTCTATATTGATGAGAACTTTCTTATTAACCTTTTATAAACCTCGACACAACCAGCCGTTCTTGAAATACCACCTCAGCTACAAAAAAGATCGACTTTCGATTTCTAAGAACTTCGACACTATTCACTTCTGAACCACAGCTGTTTTACAATAGTCTTTTTAATGTGATATTCCTAACAACTACAAAACAAAAGCTTTGAAACGTATATGTTTAAATAAAATAAAATATTATGGTCGAGATTGGGGACTGAAACTAGCGTTTGTGAGTGTGCAAGGTTTGTGTGCAGATGCAACAGTACCTGTCTAGATTGGTACAGCACTGTGAAAGTGAAAACTTATCTTATTGTCTGAACATCAAGTAAGAGTAAATGTTATAATTAATCAGCGTGGCATCGGCTGATTTCAATGAGTATGATCCTGTTAATGCACTTAACTATCCAGTACACTAGTCTGATTAAACAATGAATGAAATGTCCGGTTGTAGCTCAAGTTCCGATTCGTTAATCAGACAGACAAATTATTCGTTAATTAAATTAAATTTGACACCAATTTGATATCCAAAATTAATTGCGATCATGGGTGGAGTGATAGACAATCTCGAACAGTGACTGATAGCAGTGGAAAGACGTAACGGCATGACATAATAAAAACACTAAAGTTGACAATTATGCTTCTGTAAATTAATTAAAGTTTAAATTACTACTCTGACACAGACTGAACATGACATCTATTACGAACTTAGTGGTGATTGTTTTTTGTAATGTTACGTGCTTCCTCATTAACAAACTAAATGTTGTATTGTCAAAATAGTTCATTAGCTAAGTAGGCTGCGTACCAAGGAATGCTGAATATAACTGTACACATATGTAGAACGACAAATAAACTAAATTAGTAGCTAATAGCAATGAAGGGAACCGATGACTGTGTAATTGACTAATTATTTGAAGTACAGATCAAAGTTTAGTTTATTAGATGCCAGAAGTGACTAAGTATGGGCTCAGCAGCGAGCTTAGCACTAATGATTGTGTGTCCCGACACTTTCTGATCTAACTTTATTAAGAAACAAATTATTGTGTTATCAGCAAGTGGTGTAATTAATATCTGTATGAAAATACGCGTACACAATAGACAAGAAATGCTTGTAGTCGCTTGATAAACTAGTTGGTTACGACTTCAGCAACTGAATGTGAATGACTTATCCAAGGTGAACAATAAGTGGGTGGTGCCGTATAGTTAATTTTGCTCAATAGACAAGTAATATTGGTAGCTACCTGATAAACTAATTGTCTAAGATTCTTGTACAAAAAAATTAATTAATTAATTAATTAAAAAATAAAAGTAAGAGCATAACAAGCTACTTGTAATCCTAATCAGGAATAAATTTAAGTTCACTTACCTCTTATCTGTAGATAGCACCTTGGTCAATTGTAGTACATTAATGATGAAATATAAATCAAGTTAAAACTTGTATTTATCCTACTGTTTAAACTCGCAACCTAAGTTAACTTGGAGATAATAATAAGATTTTTTTACTTTAAACAAAGGGAAACATAAAGATATCTTAAAAATTGTAAGTTATTATTATTATTACCTTATAAACACTAGCATTACAAAAAATACAAAAATTAAAATCAGAATTATCAAGAATCCTAACGGCTAACAACAATTCTCTCGCAGTCTATTTCTCTCAAGCAACACTAACTCCGTCGACAAAGCAATGCTGCCACCCTTTAGCTTCTTCTTCAAGTGTTCAATTGTTTGTAAATCTAAGGGACTTAACTACGGCGGTCATTAATCGCTAGGCTTACAAAATACTTTCACTAACTTATAGTAAATTACGCTAAGGGACGACTCGAACCACAGAAAGCGAACGACAGCGTGGTCCGCTGCTGGGAGCATTAGTGCGCACGGCTATTCTGACACGGCACTACTTCTTCGTTCTCAATATATGGGGTGTAAATGTTAAGTTGACAAACCAGAATAACTGGAAAAATAAGCTTCGCTTCACTCGAAAATAAGTGTAGAATCCGAAGTTGACTGTTTTCGAGAGGGACATATGCTGGTGCTAAAATTAGCCCTCCACCCCAAACCCCTGAGGCTGAGGCGGGAGGCAACTTTAAAATTTCAAATGGGAACCCCTATTTTTTTATTGCAGAATCAGATTTTACACTAAAAAAATACGTGCATTTTGTCTTAAACATTTGTTTAGATTCTTGGTAGTTGGCGCTGTAATTCTGGAAAATCCATGTTCTCATTTTTACATGGAAAATGGTTACGGATAGATGAAAAATACTTATTTATTTTGTCAATTTTGATTCGCTAAAACTAAAATTTTCCCTCTCTCCCCAGAGAGTGGGGTTTTGCTCGCTACCAGTCGCATTTGACGCGGAGTTAATATTGCTAAGCAGGGTTAGAATTTCTCTGAGCGAGAAGCGGCCCTTTGACTTGATTCCCTCTCGAAAATAATCAACTTTGGATTCTACACATTTTTTCGTGTGAAGCGAAGCTTATTTTTTGAGTTATTCTGGGTTGTCAACTTAAAATTTACACCATATACATATGTATATATAATTTTAAAATAAATCAAATTTTTCTGGAGATTTATTAACTGAATTTATGCTTTAAGGATTTCTATGGCTATACTTAAGCTATTGAAGAAAGCTGGAGAGAGTCAAACACGAGAGTCAAACATTTATGTTATGCTGTTATTCGATTTACCCTCCCGATTGAACAAAAGTGCATTTCAGTGGGGCTATCAAGATAGTGTCCGGGGCTATTTGAATAACGTAAATCATGGGCATATGCCAATTTCTATTTAATACCTATAACCTCTAATTACATTAATAATTACAACAGTAATTTCACATTAATGAAATGTGGCCTTCACGAAATGTTTCTGTTCTCGTAAATCTCCTGCAGCGTCCAAAAGCAAATTGCTTACGACCTCTCGCATCGAAAGAGTATTCATGATAGCAGGTGGTACACTTTTGGCATTGTATCCTTTCACGTTTATCGTCATCTGCAACGCGTGAACATTTAGCCTGGCAGAATCCATGGTTTTGGTAAGAGATTACTGTTACCAATAACTTTATATTTTTGTTTTTCATAACATCGGTACAAACGTATATTACACTGCATATGTTTTACGGACTTCTAATAGTGATATTCCTTTCATCGCTACTTCAACTGCCTCCTCGTCCCATTCTATTTTTTTTCTCTATTGTATTTTAATACACCGCTCTTCAGCCCAGGGTACATATGAATTTGACAACATGAATGGTAGTTTAACACAGGAGATGAAAATGTTGAATTTAACCTTTCGACAGTCGCGTATGTATCTGTGAGATACACGGCCTATTTTTTCTCTAATATTACCGCAGATAAGAGTGATAACGGCTTGCTGGCCTACGACCAGCAGCGCAACCAGGATTTCTTTTCGGGGGGGGGGGGAGGCACTCGTATATAATGATATTTTTTGACACTGAGTGCTGAGGCACACACATATTACATACATACTTACATATACATACACATACAATTAACTGTGTAGCCTGTTATATTAACCAACGTGAAACTCGTTTGTGGGATATAAATGCTATATGTTTCAGAAGTAGAAATGTGCAATTTTAAATGTTTAATCTTTGTATTTTATTAATTTTCATTTATTTATTGAAGAAATGTTCCAGCCATTGGTTCAATATAGGAACAATAAATACAAAGTTAGCTTAGGTAAACAAACAGTGCAATAATTTTCAAAGTTCAAACAAAATAATATATATTAAATGACAAAAAAATTAATATAAACTATTGGACAGAAAAAATACTATTTAATAAAGAGAAAAAATGTAAAATGATATATCATAGCCCTTAGATTAGTGTAAGATTATACATTGCTGCTATTTAGTTATTCTCTTCTTTATATATATTGTCGCCAGAATTTTTAGGCTATATTTCAAACTGAAACAAGGCTATTTGCCTTATGTGTTTTGGTAATCTAATATTTGGTAGCAATTCGATAAAAACTTTTGAAGCGAATATATGCGGAATATATAGCACATATATTTAAACAATATAGCAAAATAAATTTATCTAAACAAGTAATATTGCCGCGAGAGACCACGAACACCAACAGTCGGCGTGGCGCAGGGGATAGCGTCACGGAATGCGGAGCAGAAGGTCGCCGGTTCAATCCCGCCCACCAGCAAAACAATTTATTTCTTTATTTATTTATTTCAATTCCAGAAGGCGCTACATCTTTCTTATGTTCAGTTGTAAATTCTACTTGTTTCTTATGTTAACTGTTCTTCTAATTTCTGGTAAATTCTGTCTGTGTAGAATTAGCAGAGCACTCTGCCTGAGAGGCAGTCAGTGCTGCGTGTATGTTGAGTTCGTAATAAACGTGCTTTCAGTATAAGTGCTGTGTTTAGGTGCCTTCGAAGTCAAGCCTACTTCTATTGCAACGTGACATTGTTTGGTGGGGGCACCGGGTACACTGTGCAACAGCTGCATCACCGTGGCTCCGATTAGGCAACGTAAAAGCCGTCGCTTACACGGACTGGAACCGGAATACATCCTTCCAAAAGTTCGTATTATCAGAAGAACGATGGAGACGAAACCATCAATAAGCCAGCTGCACATCAGACACCCGTCGGTGTTCTCTGGAGATGCTGGACAGGACCCCAACAAATGGCTAAAAGGGTTCGACCGAGTCGCCAAGTACAACAGGTGGGATCATACGATGTGCTTGGCCAACGTTTATTTCTACCTGGACGGAACAGCCCAGCAAAGGTTCGAAAACAATGAAGACAAGTTGGATAACTGGGAGACGTTCGGAGACCGCCAGCGACAAATCCGCTCGGCGGAAGAACAACTGAAGAACCGGGCCCAACGACATGGTGAGCCGACACAATCGTACATACAGGCCGGCCGCGGTGGCCGAGGAGACTGAGGCGCTCCAGTCACGGTCTGCACGGCCACTACGGTCGGGGGTTCGAATCCCCCCACGGGCATGGATATTTGTGCCGTCCTAGTTTGTAAGTAGTTCATAAGTAGTTAGTAAGTTTAGGGACTGATGACCCCGTAGTTAAGTCCCATAGACTTTACAAACATTTGAACATTTTCGTACATACAGAATTTTTTGGCCCTGTGTAACATAGTCAATCCGAACATGACTGAGGCGGACAAAATCACGCACCTGATGAAGGGAATTGCAGAAGATATGTACCAAGCTCTTCTGATAAAAGACGTCGCTACGACAGAAGAGTTCATCAAGTGGTGCCAGCGTATTGAAGAGATGCAACAAAGGAGGCTTGGGCGCAAGAAGTATGACAGACTCCCAAATGTAGTCCCTATGGCCGTTGTGGAAGACCAGCAGGACTTGGCTTCTCTCATACGACAAATCGTGAGAGAAGAATTACAACAGTGCATGGCAGCCGGGACTATTAGACCGAGCGAGAATCAGATTATGGCCATGGATGTGAGCCCTGTAAGTCACGAGGGAGCCGACGCCGCTGAGGACGAGGTATTTCAAACATTAGTTCCTGTCTGCCCCGTCAATCGCACCCGACGTGAAGAATGGCGTCGCCCTGCTATGACTTACGCTGCAGCCGCCAAACGGCAACCCATGAACCGACCGACGTGACTACAGAAGAACAGACGTCTGGAGGACAGAAGACAACACACCACTGTGGACGCCCTGGACGTGTCGTACGCTACTGTAGAGAGAGGAGGCGAGTATTCGATGATTATTTTGCCGCAAGACGTCAGCCGTCGGAGCAGTTCTATCCAAGGCAGTCACCTGCTGATGAGTTCAGTCGACCTATGGGAAGAAGCCCATCGCCGTACCCTAGACGAGGTCGCTCCCCGACGCGCCGCAGCCGTTCGCCGTCGCCGTACAGAGGTACCAGCCGCTCCCCTAGCCGCCGCGCCCAGGAAAACTAAGCGAGGCGACCATCTACGGAGGTGAGGCCGCCGCAGATGAAAATCCTCCATGGACGACAGTCGCCAAGATGTCGGGAAATCTCATCGACGACATAATCGACGGCCAACCTGTCCGGGCACTTGTTGATTCAGGAGCCTCTTTTTCTGTATTATCGGATAATTACCGCCGAACACTAAAGAACACAATGTTCTGTGATACAGAGGCAACTGTGCTGAAGGTCGCGAATGGAAAGTACGTCCAGCCAGCAGGAACTTGTGTCGCAAGAATAACCATCAACAACAGGACGCAGCCGTTTGAATTTGTCGTGTTAACATAATGTAGTCACAATGTCATCCTCGGATGGGACTTCCTTCAGGCATCCCAAGCTATCATTGACTGTGGAAGATCTGAGCTGCAAATTGAAGAAGTTTTTCCGCCAGATACACGTAATACACAACTTTCTGGGAAGTTATTCGTCGTTGACAATGTGACGATACCGCCGTTGACAATGAGAAGAGTTGCAGTCACAAACACAGATGACTGGTTAAACTGTGAAGTTCTTGTTGATAGTAAAAAGTCTATCAGGCTCACAAAAGAAATTTACATACCAGCGGCTATCATAAGCATTACCTGTGCTCAAGGAGAGATTTGGATCACAAATTGTCACGAGCAGTCACAACTTATCCCCAAAGGAATGTGTATCGGGACAGCTGAACCAATCCAGGACGGTGAGCTCAACGTCATCAATGAAGACCCATGCCCTGCTATTAGTACAGACAACACGCTGGAGGAAACAAATGTGGAACTGCCAATAGGGCCTGGACTGACCAAGGAACAACGCCAGCGGTTGTTAGGTATACTACGCCAATTTTCGGGTGCATTCACACCTCAGCAGGGGAAAAGTCAGACGAAACGGCCCACGATAAAGCACCGTATCAATACTGGGGACCATCCGCCAATTAGCCAGCGTTTGTATAGAATGTCGCCAGCTGAAAGACGGATAATTCGGGAGGAAGTGGAGAAGATGTTGCGAGGTGACATTATTCAATCTTCGGAGAGTCCTTGGTCGTCTCCGGTGGTCCTCGTAAAGAAGAAGGATGGCACGTGGCAATTCTGTGTCGACAATCGGCGGCTGAACAGTATCACAAAGAAAGATGTCTACCCATTGCCGCGTATTGATGACACCTTAGACTGCTTGAAAGCAGCTACATACTTCTCAACTATGGACATGCAGACAGGTTACTGGCAAATCGAGGTTGACGAAGCTGACAGGGAGAAGACGGATTTTATTACACCTGACGGTCTCTATGAATTTAAATTAATGCCATTTGGATTATGTAATGCTCCAGCCACATTCGAACGCATGATGGACAACTTGCTTCCACACCTTAAGTGGACGACGTGTCTCTGCTATTTAGATGACATTGTCGTTTTCTCGAAAACATTTGAAGAACATCTGAGTCGCCTGTCAACTGTGTTGAAGTGTGTTCAGGCTGCAGGTCTCCGCCTCACATGATATTGCAGTATGTGTCAAATTTTACCGCTGTCACAAACAACCTCATCAGTCATGCAGGGCCTGGGCAGCCGAACTACACAGCCTCAGCCATAAATGTAATTTTGTTACAGACACTCATCATGAGTCGTAGGTGAAATCCATGGTTTGCGATGCCAATATCAGGTTGGCCAATGACGAGGAAGTACGTCACTGTGCCCTTCTGGTTAAAAAAGATGTCTTTGTCAGCAGTTTTGAACGTTGCCTAGGTCTTTTGAAGTTTCACATTGGTTATTGTTTAAGCCGCGATCTAATGCATAAGGTCATGTCATCTAGAATTTTAAATTTCACTAATTATAAAAAAGTTAGTTAGTATGGCAAGTGTGTCTACAGTAATTAATTTGTACCACATTACTATGTACACCTAGAACTTTTGTATTCCACATACAAACTGTGTTGCAAAGTCCACACATTAATAATAATAATAATGTGTGGACTGCGCGTGCCTGGTATTAATGAGACTTGTAATCCGTCCATAAATGGAGACAATTGGGCATTTATAAGTCATTAAAAGCATCAAAGAACTGCAATACTGTGTGTTGCCTTCATCATTCGTACTGAATTAGTTTTCACCCCATGAAATTACAGCCAACTACCACCGAGACCATCAATCGCCGACAACATCAAGAACTTCGAGAATAATCGATCTATGACCAGATAATGGCACACGGGCATATAAAAACAGTTATGGAGAAGGAGGATGTTCGACTCCATTGGGAGAATTTTGGGAAGATGTGATTCGTCTGTAAATGAGACTGCATATAAAATGAACAAGACCCCATCTTGAGTATTGCTCAAGGGCTTGGAATCCCCACCAGATCATTTTAAAGGAAGATATAGAAGCAATTCAGAGGCGGTTGGCTAGGTTTGTTACTGGTAGGCTCAACCAATGTGTGAATGTTATTGATATGCTTCGGGAACTCAAATGGCAGTCACTGGAGGAAAGGTGATGTTGTTTTTGAGAACCACCGTTGAAGAAATTTAGAGGGCCAGAATTTGAAATGGACTGCAGAATGAGTCTACAGCCATTAACTTACATTTCACGTAAACACAACCAAGATAAGATCAGAGAGATTAGGGCTCGTACAGATGCATACAAGAATTAGTTTCTTCCTCATTCTGTATAGATTTGGAACAGGAAAGCCGGTAACTAGTAGTGGTACTAGGTATTGTAACGTCACAGCTGCGTCCACCTAATCCTCGATGGGCGAAGTTGCCGTTACATTCTATTTTATGCTTAATCATTTAATAATTGTTCCAATGATTTGACGGTATGGGATGCTGACAATTACTAGGTTGATCCATAACAGTAAACTTTGTTAATTTTCTTTATTATGGAATGACAAATGTTAACAAACTCTTCCGTTTAAACACACTGATTTAATAACTGCGTGCCACTACGATGAGTGGCTACAAGTCCACACTGAAACATTTCAATATTTAACTGCAACCCGCATGCGATACGACGGAATGGGAAAAACTTTAGCCACCACTAAATGCAGGTTACGAACTACTGCTGAAATGCTACCGCCTCGCTCTACGGTCGGCGGGAGACTGCCGCACACCGGCCAACAAACAAAGAACAGTCCAACCGAAGCATTGTTGCCAGCAGCTCTCGCTGCACATCAATGATAACTATCGTTCGACCAAAATAGGTTACTAACCTAAAACCCTGTATCCTCGCAGTATCCTCCAGCCTTGGATGGATTGCAGAATATGTATGCAGATATATAAATGTAGAGGTTATTACAGCACATGTCAAGTAGCTCCAGATATGTTTAGGCAAAATTGCATACATTCATAAATTGATTCCTGAGGCTAAAGGAACTACCTCATCTTCTTTATAAGCTATTATGCAAAAATTAGATATTTCAATGGACCTCAGACTGTGAAAGTACATCCCTGCAACTAAGACTAGGTTACAGTCCACACCATGCTTGGTCACCTTCCTTCCGGTTCATCGCCTGGTTCAGGCTACTCATGCATCTAACTACAGCATTGGGGCCATTTTGGCCAACAGGTATGAAGATGCCTCTGAAGTCCAATAGCTTATGCATTCTAGATGTTCAAAGTGGCTCAGCAGTGCAACTCACCAACAGAAAAGGAGGTACTGATCTGATAATGGACCACAATCCGTTGGTTTTCTTGTTCAGCCTATTGGTCTCCTTGCCCAATGAAGCCGCACTTTGCTTACAGTGGTGGGCCTTGAATCTGATAGTAAAATCTAGACTTTCACAGCCAGAAATGTCATGCACGATAAAATCATCTGGGCTTTTATGCCATGGTTGGTAGAATTTGCTGTCAAAACCCAACGTTTTGTTCCCCTCTGTAGGGGACATCTTCAGGGGTGTCTGTAAGATTGCAGGTCCAACACATACACTGGCTCGCTACTGACTGCCGCTGAGTTCGGTGTCCGCGCTTTCTTGCACGGATGCATGATGTCATGTGTATTGAAGATGTCAGTGCAATTGGCTGTCGTCTGCTGCCATTGACCACCGTTGCCATCACACTATAGTGCATAGATGGTACATCTCTTCTTTAGCACCGGCATCCACATACCAATAAGTTTATACACTCTTCCTTATGATTGAAATTATTCAGATGTTTGGCATTTCAATTGCCTCCCTGTAGAGGCTTTCATAGTATCCGCTTGTGGCCGCTAGTACTTGCGTCTTGTTGAAGCAAATGTGGTGGTCTCCACAGCACAAAAATGTTATACACATGCAACTCGCAGATACTATGAAAGCCTCTACAGGGAGGCAAATGAAAATGCCAACTATCTGAATAATTTAAATTGTAAGGAAGGGGGCATAAACTTATCAGTACGTGGAAGCTGGTGCTAAAGAAGAGATGTACCATATGAAACCAAGTTTTCAGCTTCGAAAACCCTGTGCTTCCTAAGTTATAAGTGAAAAACTCCGAAATTTTCGGACTTTTTTTTAGATTTTGCCTTCTAATGCATAAACTATGAGTTTTACGATGTTAGTAGTTTTTGCCTTTCACAAAGTACATAGAATATGTAACAATTTAAGCCTAACCGCAGCGTTATACGTCTAATAGTTTTCTAGATATGAAGCTTCAAAACTGGACGTATTTTTACCAAAAATGAAAATTATTTTAAGTTTTGCTCTGATTTCGATCTGAATATTGGCATAACCGCTCATTCTGCGAGAATAGTCATGATAATTGAAGTTGTAGTAAATTTTATTAGCTTTAAAATAAGTACAAGATGAACTCTCTAGAGCGAATAGTTCTCTTCAAATTCTACAAAAACGGAAAGTCAGGAAACTGAAATTTTTGAAGAAATGAGCCTAAACACTAACGACAAATTGTGAGCATGCAAAGAAATGAAAAATGTATACCACTGTCTTTAAAGAAATGCAATTGTGTAATAAAAAACATACTTTTCAATAACTGAAAACTCTCACTGTTTTGGTTTCTTAGAATGTCCTGATTGTCCACAGTCGTGTTCTAGGACATATTAGGCTCCTGCGATGCTGCATCCATTCCTGGCTGTTCATCCGAAGGCGGGAGATCATCGTAATCGTCTTCATCCTCGTAGATCAGACTCGTAGTGACGTTGTAGCTAGTGGTACCAGAGCAGAAAGGGCTTTTGTAGAAAGGGCTTTAGCCACCGTCGTGTGGTTGCAGGAGGTGGACTGGATACAATTATGGACACTAGTTGAACACTTTACATCTTTTATTCACACACACTAACTACAGTAGAACAAAATACAATGCAGTCTACAGTCACGCCACCTCTTCAAGTTTTTCAGTCAAAGCTACGTTCCTCTGAGGAGGAGACAAGTACACATTCTCAAACCAATTCCCGACTTGGCTTCGTTTGTCAGCTGCGTTCCCAATTCGGTCGTCTGCGCATGCGTGAAGCACTTCCATACGCGTGAGAATAGGATCCATCCTATTCCGTCTACTAGCGATCGTATGCATGCATCTTGTGCAAGTGGACACGTCTACACGGAACGCGGACGGCGTGACGATGCATCATGGATAATATCGTAAGCTCTCACTTCCCGTGTAGAAAGGGCTTTAGCCACCGTCGTAGTACAGTAGAACAAAGTACAATGCAGTCTACAGTCACGCCACCTCTTCAACTCCAAGTTTTCCACTCAAAGCTATTCCACAACCTTTTTTGTTTGTCGATCTGTGTCGCTATAAGTGTTTACGCACTGGCGTTGAACTGTGTGAGTATAACGAGGTAGGTGACAGTCGCAGTGAGTGCAGAGACGAGTAGCTGCCGGTCGAGCGTGAAGAAGCCGGCAGCGGTGAAGTGTAAGCTCGGCGAGAAGGCCACCTGCTCCAGGAGTGCTTCCAGAGGACCGGCCTCCCAGCCTCGCAACGCCGCCGCTCTGATCACGATGAGGAGGCAGGCTTCGGCCTCGCGTGACGTCACTGAACAGCTCAACACCAGGAACACCAGCTTACCCGCGTGGTAGACCAGCCAGAAGAGGGAGACACACACGGACATCAAGGAGGGCTCTTCTCCACCGTCAAGGATTACGTGTGTAAATATGCCAGCTGAAATGTATATGGCACCACTAATGGACAGCGCAACATCCAAGAATATCATGAGCCCGAATTCCTGGTCCATTAATTCCGCTGCCTCGTGCAAGAATACGTGTACCTCTTGCATTCGGCGAATATTTGCGTTTGGGTAAGGGTGTGGAAGATGCCCGTATCCCATTATTTCCGCGAGCTCATTTGCTGGCATAGCTACTTCGAGAAGAACTTTGTTCACTTTTCTAAACCTGGCCCTGAGTTGCAGTACACAAATGATGTACTGCATTGTTATCATGAGATCCATCAAAATGTTGTAGAAATACGTAAAAACATCGAAGACGTAGTTGTAACCGGACTCGTGACGAAAGCGAATAGATGACACCAATAGTCCGGTAGAAATAACAAAGGCAGTTATTACACCCGCGAATACTGGTATTCTTAATATTCCTACGTTTCCAACTGTCTTTCTTTGCAGAATAAAATCAATTTTTTTCAAAAGTGAAGAAAATAATACAGAAAAGTTATCTTGATAAAAAGTTCTTATCGCAAGTTTAAATAATACTTTTATTTGTAAAATCGTAAAAGAGAGCGATTGAGCTAGGAATCCAAATGTAGAATTGATAGTAAATATGGGTAGGTACGAGAAAAATCTCAGAATTAAAACGACGGTAAATAACGCTAACCAAAAGCCTGCTATGCTGAATACTTTCTTCCGTCGGTGTGTTTTACGTCGTGAACTTGAAATTTTTGAGCTACTGTTTTCTTCTGCGAATGCGAGTCCAAGAACACGCCATAGTGCGAGTAACCACTTCGTAGTTATGTCCATTTTCTACACAACACAGGCTATAGAATAATAAAAGCTAACAGTCTTCAGTTTTGGAAACTACCTGTACAATTCAATGAACGAATATACACCGTAGTATAATTTACATATAATAGCACATTTTACACATAATACGCACATTCACGCTCTCTACTGACGATGAGCATCGAACATTCATTGCAGCCTACAGTTAAAAAGCCGCTCACAATTATTTTCCGTGTGAACGCCCGACCCACTTCTTAATTCCCGATCGAAATATTGCTGCCTACGGAACTTGTCAGCTTTACTTGAAAAGTGGAGCCAATAGAAAGGTAAACATTTTTAGTAAATTCACGATTTTATTTATTAATTAAGAAATCTGAATTATAGCAGTCCACACAGAGCTCTAGATAAACTCTAACCGTACAGCAATTAAAGAAACAACTGTGATGAATACGAAACGAGATTGCCGATCTGTATTTTAATAGAGTTCTATGCACACGTCAAGTCCTCCTGATTGCTAAGCATTGCGCATTAACTTTGAAACAATACGCATCTTTCTCTTTGTTACATTAAACGCTATGCATGTTTTGGGACGAAATGGACGTATCGGCACGGTACGTAAAATGTATGTCTAATGTCTATAAGAAGGGAAAATTTGCAGATAAATAAATTATCTACGCTCGATGGGTTACCGGACATAGCTGTCTTATGCTCTCAGGCATGGTAACTAAGTACATGTGGATAATTTACCAGACTTTTGTGGTTTACCGCCGTTTTGCAGTATACTCATGGTCAAAAACCAAAGTTTATCTATGTGTGCTGATTGCTCATGTCTACATACAATCTCCTTTCATGTCTAGAGAGCAGTTGCTCTGTAGTTAGCACGTCGACTGACTTCCACAGCACGTTTTGCTTTTACGGCCAATAGCGTCACTAATGTGTTTCTGGAATTCCAGCTAGCACTGCAGTTTCCACCTTATGAAGTTAGGTTTGCCAGATGGTCGGAATGTGTCTTGAGTCTACCGACATTTCATACGTTGTCCTGAATCCAAAGCCGCGGCGGAGTGGCCGAGCGCATTGATGCGCTGGGCTGCGATGTACGAGGCTGCTTCCCGTCAGGGTTTCGAGTCCTCCCTCAGGCTTGGATGTTTGTGCTGTCTTTGGTATAAGTTACTTCATAAGTAGTTTGTAAGTTTAGGGACTGATAACCCCGCAGTTAAGTCTTAAAAGCTTAACAAACATTTAAACAGAATTCAAACAAAATATAGATTTTCTCGACAAACATCTTCGCGTGAAGTTCTGTAAAAAACAATAATTTGAATTTGCCAAACACTTTAATTTGGTTCATTGTCTAACAACAAACATGATCCGAAACACAAGGACATGTCAAATGACAAAATTTGCACCAAAGCGAAAGCGAATTTAAGAAAAATGCTATCATTGTGTTGTTGTTGCTTGAGGGTCTGTCACGCTGATTGCTCGCCTTCAGAGCGGATTTCGATTAATAAAGGCTGAATTAATGATTTCGCTGAACACGGATGCATGTTTGTTGAGTTGTAAATCGTTCCTTTGTATTGCTGTAGGATTACAATTTGTGAACTCTGTTGTGTTATGGTTTTCAGTCTGTAGACTGGTTTGATGCAGCTCTCGATGCTAATCAATCTTGTGCAGGCCTCTTCGTTTCCGAATAAGAATGTTAACCGTCATCCATTCGAACCTGCTTACTTTATTCGTTTCTTGACCTCCCTGTGATAGTTTTACTCCAATACTAAATTGACACCGCGGTGGAGTAGCCGAGCGGTCTAAGGCACGTCGCTGCGGAGCGCGCGGTTGCTCTCCGTCGGAGGTTCGAGTCCTCCCTGTGACATGGGTGTGTGTGTGTGTGTGTGTGAGTGTGTTGTTCGTAGGTTAGTTTACCTTAGTTTAAGTAGTTTGTAAGCTGCGGACTGATGACCACGCAGTTTGGTCCGAAAGTGTCTCACTAATCGATTGTTTCTAATCAAGGTATATCAGAAATATCTCTTCTCCCAAATTCTGTTCAGTACATCCTCAGTAGTTAGGCAATCTACACACCTTATCTCCAGGATTTTCAAAAGCTTCCATCTTCTTATCTGAACTATTTACCGTCCACATTTCACTATACTCCACTATACTCCAAACAAATGTCTACGCCTACAGGAAAGGTTTCCAAACAAAACTCCTATATTAACAAATTTCTTTACTTCAGAAATAGTATTCTCCCCATTGCCATCCTGAATTTTGTATTTTCAAATGTTTGTTAAGCTTATGGGACTTAACTACGGGGTCATCACTTCCTAACCTTACAAACTACTTATGAACTAGCTTATACTAAAGACAACACAAACATCAATGCCAATCCGCCGCGGGTTTTATATATTATGTACTTTGACCATCTTAAGTTATTTTACTATCCAAGTAACGAAACTCATCTATCACCTTTATTGTAAGTGGCAATGTAGAAATTAAATGTAAATTATCTGCCAATGGTGTTAAGTCGTTTTACAAGGACATTATTTTGAAAATAAGAAACAGCATATTTTATTTATGGTATTTATTTCTCCCTAAAATATCTCCAAAATCCCAACATATTGAACTTTTCTCAGATATTTCAGTATTCCAGTTTGGTAACCCTATATGGAGCTCTCTCTCTCTCTTGGTCTGGTGCGAATACCGTGCGACATAGGTTCTTCTCTC
This sequence comes from Locusta migratoria, assembly GCA_026315105.1. NCBI lineage: Eukaryota > Metazoa > Arthropoda > Insecta > Orthoptera > Acrididae > Locusta > Locusta migratoria. Next base: position 282,332,809 of record CM048745.1, on the reverse strand, counting down.
ACTTTTCGTCGCAGTCCACTGCAATGAACGTCTATCACGACCACATGCAATTTTTCTGCTTTCCCTGTATGAGGTATAGATCATTGATGTGGTGCCCCTTGAAGCAGCAGACTTTTCAGCTACTTGGTCACGGAAGTACGCAAAATACCTGGTGATCCCAAAGTCAATATAAATTTGATAACTTAATAGATCCCGGAATAATGCAGATAGAGTGGTAAAAATTAGTACACATGTGCTTAGAATGACATGGGGTTTTATTAGAACAAAAAAAAAGGCTCAAAAAATGACCGACAGATGGCGCTTCATCTGATCAGAAAAGCAATAATTAGCATAACAAATTAAGACAAAGCAAAGATGATGTTCTTTACAGGAAATGCTCAATATGTTCACTATCATACCTCAACGACAGCAGTAGTCGAGGAATAATGTTGTGAACAGCATCGTAAAGCATGTCCGGAGTTATGGTGAGGCATTGACGTCGGGTGTTGTCTTTCAGCATCCCTAGATATGTCGATCGATCACGATAAACTTGCGACTTCAGGTAACCCCAATGCCAATAATCGCACCGACTGAGGTCTGGGGACCTGGGAGGCCAAGCATGACGAAAGTGGTGGCTGAGCACACGATCATCATCAAACCAAGCGCGCAAGACTGCTTTCACGCGTTTAGCAATTTATTTATTTATTTATTTGGGGGGGGGGGGTGTAATAAAACCTCATTTCATTCCAAGCATGTGTGTCAATATTACCTCTCTATCTACATTATTCCGTGATTTACGAATTTTCCAAATTTATAAAGACGTTTTGATCACCCGGTAAGAGATCTTTCGCGCAATATGGGGTGGAGCGCCATCCTGCATGAAAATCGTACGTTCCAGCAGGTGTTTCAGCCAGGCTGGGGATGACGCGATTCTGTAACATATCGGCGTGCCTCTCACCTGTCACCGTAGCAATTACAAAACCAGAATCATGCAGTTCCTCGAAGAAAGAAGGCCCGATAACGGTAGATGTGATAAATCCAACCCATACAGTGACTTTCTCGTCGTGCAATGGAGTTTCCACGGCAGTTCTAGGACTTTGGTAGCCCAAATTCTGCAGTTGTGGGCGCTGACAGACGCTCGGAGTGTGAAATGAGCTTCGTCGGTCCACAATACGGTACTCAACCAAACGTCATTTTCCGCCATCTTTTGAAACACCCACACCGCAAATGCCCTCCGCTTCACTAAATCGCCAGGTAACAGTTCATGATGCAGATGGATTTTGTAAGTATAGCATCGAAGGGTACGCCTAAGAGCCAATCAAACAGTAGTGTATGGTATGCCAGTGCGACGTGCGACTACACGAGCGCTGACTTCCCCATGCATAGACGTACCCGCTACAGTCTCCATTTCTTCCTGAACTGTCTCAGCAGCATTACGCCTTGTGCTCGGCGGCCACTATGGGGTCTATCGTCTAAACAACTCGTGGCTTCGAACTTCGAAATCATTCTCGCCACAGCTGCATTTGTCAACGGAGCTTTACCCGTCCGAATCCCCTTCCAATGGCGATAGGATCGTAACGCTGAACTAACACATTCCCCATTCTGATAATACAGCTTCACTAAAAGCGCCTTTTTAGGTAACGTCAACATGCTGCGACTTTTGGTGCATCTGATTCTCTCTCTTATTACGGCACCTTTTATACACTATTTTCATGCACAGTCACTGACGTTTTGCTGTCCAGCGCCATCTATCGGACATTTTTTGATTTTTCTTTGTATCTTTTTTTCTTTCTTTTTCTAATAAAGCCCCGACACATTCCAAGCATGTGTGTCAATTTGTTAACTCTCTATCTACATTATTCCGTATTTATTAAGTTTTCAAATTTATACTGACTTTTTTATCACCCGATACAAGCAGAAGACATTTCATATTCACTTAACTCTAATATAATGCACTCATGAGTGCACTGAGATGACCACAACTGACTCTTACTACGCAGGTAACACGCACCTGTCCTTCGTGTTTGGCTAATATCTGCTTTTACTTGAGTGGTTTGTTGAAAAAAATAACAATAAAAATGTTTGTTTTGTAAAAAACTTGTCTCACTCCACACCTCAAACATAGCCTCCGCTGAGGGATGAACATTTGGTCCGGCGAGGCTGCAGTTTATTTTAATTTAAGAAAACACATGCGTCAAAAGTGGTGGCTTAAGTAGATAATTCCTTTAGTATTAATGGAAAAGTAGAAGAAAGTAAATTGTCAATCAAGAAAAAAACCGAAAACCATAAGGGCTTAGCGGCGCATCTGAACAAATTAGTTTACAATAACTAATGTTATTAACATATTGACGAAATTTGCAATAGTTTTCAAGGATATAGAAAATAGATTATGATACAGCAGGTAGACCACCTTTAAAAAGAGTGAAATACAAGTAATCTCCGAAGATTCCCAGTTTTTCTTTAGGAGACTACGTACCTAACGTGGTGCATAAACAACACAAGACAAGCCCTTAAACCCTAAAATAACAATTAAATAACAAGAAGGCACACCTTTGCTGTTCTTAATATGTACTAATGACTTTCCATTCTACATTCACGAAGATGCTAACCTAGTTCTTTTTGCTGATGATACACGTATATCTATCACGCGTGACAAACAGGAATTAACCAATGAAATTGTAAATGATATCTTTCAGAAAATTATTAAGTGGTTCTCTGCAAATGGACTCTCATTGAACTTTGACAAGTCCCAGTATATACAGTGTCGTACAGTAAATGGCATGAAACCAAAAATAAATTTAGACTTTGAACATAAATCTGTAGCTAACGTAGAATATTCAAAATTTTTAGGTGTTTGCATTGACGAGGGATTGAATTGGAAGAAACGCATTGAAGATCTGCCGAAACGTTTGAGTTCAGCTACTTATGCTATCAGGGTCATTGTAAGATTTGGTGAAATACATCTCAGTAAATTAGCTTATTACGCCTATTTCCGTTCACTGCTTTCATATGGGGTCATATTCTGGGGCAATTCAACATTGAGTAAAAAAGTATTCATTGCACAAAAGCGTGTAATCAGAATAATTGCTGGAGCCCACCCAAGATCATCCGGCAGACATTTATTTAGGGATCTAGGGATCTTTACTGTAGCTTCACAATATCTATATTCACTCATGAAATTTGTTATTAACAATCCGATCCGATTCAAAAGTAATAGCAGTGTGCATAGCTACAACCCTAGGAGAAAGGGTGATATTCACTATTCAAGGTTAAATCTAACTTTGGCACAGAAAGGGGTGCATTATGCTGCCACAAAAGACTTCGCTCACTTACCAAGTAGCATCAAAAGTCTTACAACTAGACGGCTAGTATTTAAAAAGAAATTAAAGGAATTTCTGAATGGCAACTACTACACTTTAGAGGAATTTTTTGATAAAACTTAAAATTAAAAAAAAATTAAAAAATCCTTAAAATATTGTCATGTATAGACAACATTTACTAAACTGACACGTTCCAAATCATTACGAAATGTCGTAATATTAATCTAATCTAATGTAAACTAGTCATCCTACATCTTGTTCCCCTTTCCCAGAGTTTAGATGTCACGAAACAAATCAGCATCAACGCCAAACAAGTCTCATTGAATCTCCGTTGTTAGCTCAAAATATTCAAATGTCTGTAAATCTATCGGACCAAACTGCGTGGTCATCAGTCCGTAGCTTACAAACTACTTAAACCTAGGTAAACTAACCTACGGACAAACACACTCACACCCATTCCCCAGGGAGGACTCGAACCTCCACGGCGAGCAACCGCGCGCTCCGCAGCGAGGTGCTTTAGACCGCTCGACTACTTCACCGCGGCCGTTGTTAGCTACGAGCTCATTTATATACATAGTGAAAAGCAGATAGCCTATAACACTCCCATGAGGCACGCCAGGAATCAATTTCACGTCTGAAGACTTATCTCCGTTGACAATGACGTGCTGCGTTGTATTAAACGCTTCAGTCGAGTCACACGCTCGCACTTTGTTCATCAGGACGGTATCGAACGCCTTGTCAGCTACCTGGGATCCTGTGTCTTCTGCCCTCTGGATCTCATGGATGAACGGCGCGAGCTGAATTTCAAATGATCGTTCCTTTCGGAAACGATGTTGATTCCTACGGAAGAGATTTATTGTCCCCAGAAATATAATACTCAAACACAAAACGCGTTCCAATATTCCTCGTGGATCTCAACAAATAATGGTCCTCTCCCTACCATCTGACAATACGTACATTGCCTTTTTCGGTGCACTTTCTGTAGCCTTTGTCCATAATTTGGATTGTTGATTTGAATCTGGAGTGCCGCGGTGGAGTGGCAGAGCGGTCTAATACGCCTTGCTGCCGAGCGTACGGTTGCTCTTCGTCAGAGGTTCGAGTCTTCCCTCAGACAACTATGTGTATGTGTGTGTGTGTGTGTGTGTGTGTGTTGTACATTTGTTTATGGAGATCGTCGACAGCGATATATTTCAGGAATTGCATTGTACTTGCATGACTTTGCTGTCATGTAAAATTTAATTTATTGTGTTGTCCTTAGCATAAGTTAAAGTTGTTTGAAAACCTAGGGACTGGTAACCACATTAGTTACGTCCGTTAGATTTACAAACATTTGAACATTTTGAATCTGGTTTGTAACGAGGGATTCTGGTTTCATCGACAGACCAAATAGGTGCAGAATGTCTTGCGGATTTCGATTAAACATCGTCGGACCTCACAGCGAAATGTTGTATCGGATGCGAATTTGGACGACTATGTGCAGTCGCACTGCCCCATTTTTCTGTTTTCCGTTTCCAACACGTTTCTACACTGGTGAACAAAACAAACTGGTATAGGCATACGTATTCAAACAAAGAGATGTGTAAATTCTCAGAGACTGTCGACATCGTCTATATAAGACAACAGTTGTCTGGCGCAGGTCGGTTACTATTTCTACAATGGCTGCTACCAGATTTAGGTGAGTTATAACGTGGTGTTATAATCGGCGCGCGAGAAATGGAACATAGCATCTCCGAGATAGCGATGTGGTGGGGATTTTCCCGTACTACCATTTCACGAGAGCTCCGTGAATATCGGGAATCCGGTAAAACCTGAAATCTCCCACATCGCTGCTGCCGGAAAAAGATCCTGCAAGAACGAGAGCAACGACGAGCGAAGAGAATTGTTCATCGTGACAGAAGCGCAACCCTTCCGCAAACGTCTGGGATTTCAGTGCTGGGCCATCAACAAGTGTCATAGAGCCAACAATTCAAGGAAACATCATCGATATGGGCTTTCGAAGGCCCACTCGTGTACCATTGCTGACTGCATGATTCAAAGCTTTACGCCTCGCCTGGAACTGTCAACACCGACATTAGACCGTTCATGACTGGAAACATGTTGCCTGGTCTGACGAGTCTCGTCTCCAGTTGGATCTATCGGATGGACGTTTACAGGTGTGGAGACAGCCTCTTGAATTCATGGACCTTGCATGGCAGCAGAGGACTGTTCAAGCTGGTGGATGTTGTTAAATGGGTAGGGCGCGTGCAGTTGGAGTCATGTGGACCCCCTGATACCTTTATATACGACTGTGATAGATAACACATACGCATCCTGGATAAACACCTGCATCCATTCATGTCCATTGTGCATACCGACATAGTCCGCCTCTGTAGCTCAGATGACAGAGTCTGCTCTGCAAATCACAACAATAATATATAATATTCATTATCACAACATGCAAAAATATTTACATTACTGGAGCTCGTGGTAACTTCTCTGGAAACAAAAAACCTAGAGGTAAAGTGGTCTATTACATAAAGCAATGGGACATGTGTGGAACATCTGTGTTCTCAAATAATGTAATATCAGTTCTAATCCATTTTATCACCTAAATTACTGTACATGCTAATTAGTTAGCCCATGTTTTGAAATGAAAATTTTGGTGTATTTGCTCTGTTACACGTACCTCAAATTTCACATGTAAATTTCATATGTAAATTTGCAATTTGGAAATATAAACATTGTTTCATATCTCAGAACATATTATACTGTGAATATATATTAAATGTATGGTGTTTAGAAATCTTAAAATCATTCATAAACACTGTTCAAAGTATCCAAATGTACATCTCATTTAGTGGTTGATATTTGTCACCCACTCGAGCAACCACAAAAGGAATTATCATGCGAGTAACCAAAGGCTAATGTATCATTGGTGAATTTGTCTGAGTTGACTAATGGTGAACTCTGAAAATTTAAATCTTCGAAATAAAAGGGCAGCGCTTCGATCATATCACTACCAAATTCCCTTCATATGAGTCTTATAACTATCTGACGACAATACATCAACATAATTATTGTGATTTTTCCATCTTTGTAGCTGAATTTCAGTTGTGTTAGGTTAATCAACATATGAGTAGCCTATTATCAAAGACGGATATCTGACGTTTCCCAGAAACTGAGATAAACGTCATTTTTTATTGCAAAACCTAGAGCTAATATATTTGTAAGTTGATTTGAGCATTATCAACTTTAATACTCGAGGATTTATACCTGGAAGTGGCTAATATCAATTTGATTACACAAGCACCTTCAAACTGTGTTTGGAAATACAGACGTCCGTCTTTGAAACCAAAACTTGTACGTGTTCGCTTTTGATGTGAAGTCGCTTACAGATGTCCATTTTTGATACACAGAGATTCGCTTAGTGCTGACGAGAATCTTTTACAGGTGTATAATGTGGGAAGTTATAGCAATATCGACATAAAGTGGAAAATATTAAATTCTGAACTCTATTACATATTGGAAAAATGGAGAACTACAATAATCATAATAATCTCTTTAATTTTATTCACAAAATGAAATGTTACGGCATTGAATCTCTAAAATTATTAGCGTAAGGTCTATTGAAATTGTCACCAGATTTTTTCGTAAACATCCTTACGTTATTTCTGACATAGAACTTATTTCCAAGAAGTGATAATTTCGTACAACTCACCTTACACTAGAACAGTGTAGTTTACAAGCTAGTCTTACCTTCGTTTCTTCTAAATGTTTATTTTCCACTTTTCAGGTTGTCTCAACCACTTCACAGCTTTTCCTTCGGACGCTGGTGATATATTATGTTCCATTTCAGTCGCTTTAAGATGGTTATTAGTAGTAATACTATAAAAATTACTGAAAAACTTAAGTACGGGCTAATATGTCTTAGTACCTGGCACATACTGTCACCATGTCTGATTTTCGAGGTCATGTGATCATATACTGTACTCCCACTGGTGCACACTGCTTCATTCAACAAGTGTCCGAATTTGATATCAAGCTCTTATGTAGGTGTCCGCTTTTGATGAGAACAGTAAACTTTAACGTGTGATTTATCACACATCAATTTTTGTAAAAAAAGGACTTCACCGATGAAAAGAGCGAAAAAACTTCCTCTGGAATCGACTGCTTACTAAATTTCGACCATTAGGTCAGATGTCCAGGTTTGATATTAGACTACTCATATCTCCATGACATTCCTTCTTTCATAACACAATAATGTGTAGGCATTTACATTAGTTTCTGCTATACAAGCACTATGGCCTTCTATCACACTAACGTTAACAGCTGTCTTTGTCGAACTGCACGAGAATGATGGTGTAGGTGACGACGGCAGCCACGTATCCAGTCAGCAGCCGGCCGTCCACGCTGAACAGGGAACACGCGCTGAACGAGACGGGGCTGTGGCGCACCTGCTGAGACAGATGGCGCAGCTGCTGAGAGACGTCTTCATTGCCCCCACCTGCGCAAGAAGAAATGACACTCAACTTGGTGATTTGATTTTATATCAAGGAGACCACATTGGTATCGGATTTTAGAGTTTTTATAGATGGTACGTGAAGTTCAGAACTTAAATAACAATCATCCACAGCCATTCGACCCAACTCTCAAAAATTCTCATGAAAATCGACTTTGAAGTTTAGTAAGTAAACATAAGTATTGATAATTAAAATAGTTCCATCTGTCGGTGTAGCTTAGATGTTGACGTTCAGAGAATACTGCTGTGACAGTTCTTTCTTTCTTTCTTTTTTTTTTCATTGTTTTCGAATTCAGTTGTATAAAACATTTCGAGATCTCTGATTCCACGTGCTGAGTCAGTTTTTGTTTATGTGTATGCAGACGAGCTGAACGCCTTGTTGTCACTTAAAACAATGGCTGAGTAAGTTAGCTGCTTAGAAAGCCATTAGTAGTTATGGAGATGGCTTTCCAAAAACAGCGCCATAGCTGTTCAACAGCTGAATAATCAAAGACTGCCGTCATCAACTAATAGTGAAGCCAATACTGTAAAAAATGTAACTTACATTTCTTGATTGAAACCACCATTATTAACAACATGTTAACATATAGAAAATTACGAATAAACAAAAACACGTTCATTTTTCTTTAAAATTACCATTAGATATTAATACTGTATATGATTTGAACACAACGAAAAAACTGTCATGGCAGGATTCGAGCCACCGTCTGTATGGTTGAGAGGCCAGAACGCTACCACTGAGCTACAAGACATATGCTGCTGCTAGTTAAATTATTGGTACTTGCGAAACTTCAAAGTCAATTTTCTCGATAATTTTTGAGAGTTGCGTCAAATGGCTTTGGTTGATTGTTATTCGAGTTGTGAACATCACATACCATAAATATAAAAAATTCCAAAATCCGATATCCATATGGTCTCCATGTTAGTACTCAGAACAAATTGTCCACCATCGTAATCACTTACTTATTATTTGGTTTAATTGAAAGATAGTTGCTCAACAGTCTTTTTCACCACAGAAACTCGTACAAGCATAGATATAATGAAGATCTCACACAGATTCCTTTCATTAACTGGTCAATGTTGCTTGTGTACACTGTCATAGGCCTATAAAGCTCCTTTCAAGCTTATTGTGTACGCTTGATTACAACACAGTCATTCTGAAGGTAGTAGGTGTAAATAGAGGGGACGACAGCAGTTGTAAGGGTCGAATGGCATAAAAGGGGTGCAGTGATTGGGTATGGAGTAAGTGCTGCAGCCTTTCCTCAATGTCATTCAGTCTCTTCGTTGAGCAATCTGTGAAGGAAAGTAATGAGAAGCTTGGAGAAGGAATTCAAGTTTAGGAAGAAGAAATAAAAAGTTTGCAATATGTCAATGACATCGTAATACTGTCAGGGATGAAAAACACCATGAAATAGCAGCAGAATGAAATGGACAGTAGCTTAAAATGGAAGGTATATGATGAACATTAACAAGAGCAAAACACGATAATGGATTGTAGTATAAAAAATCAGGCAATACGGAAGACATTAGATTAGGTAACAAGGCAACAAAATAGTACATGAGTTTGTTATTTGGGTAGCAAAATAACTTCTGTTGGCTGAAGGAAAGACTATTCTGGCAGTGGTAGAACATCAAATATCGACCAACTCTATTAAAGTGTTATTTCTGTATGTACATCTTTGGGCTAGCCGCCTCTCGGCCGCCATGCTTACTTTGTCAGTGTAAGTTCTTTTGTGGGGTAGGAATAAAGTCTAGTCAAATAGTATTTGGTGGTTTTACAGGGGCCAAAACCCCTCTAAATCCCATATTGGTGACACCGACTGCTTCATTCTGCTTCCGAGAATACATTTTAGTGTGTTTCATGCCACCCGCGCCAGTTTTTCTTGTTTTACGATGAGTCGTGGACTAACGGCCTCCCGACATAACGACTTCCCAAGTGCGACCCACGCTTACATTCTGGCAAGGCAAACGTTCACGACCTCGTCTCAACTGCAAGATGTGTCTAACTGCTTCACTTCAATGCATCTACAACCGGGCTGGCAATTTTTGCAAGATCCTTTTTGGTTTCAAATCTTCAAACAGGGGACATGGTCTTACAATGGACTTGTGCTTTGTTACTCTTAACATTACACACAGTGCCCAGGTTTTGAACTAATGCCGTCCTCCACAAACTTCACATGTGTTCAACATCTACCTGTGTTGCACGCAAAATACTGCAAATTTGAAGGCTTCGAATTTGAATGCTCATCTTGCCACTGCACTGCCATATGCTTCAGTGTATCACTCTGCAGCCCCTCGTGCGAGGCCAACGGTTGCACAATAGTTTGTTTCAGCAAGATCTTATTCGATCTCCCTCAAATTGTGCCAATGAACACAGTCTAGACTCTTCTTCGAATTTGTCTACTGCTTGGGTCCCTGTTCACAAGTTTCCGCTGCACCTTTTTCTTCATGCGCAGTGTCTGTGACGAGCAGCGCCATCCCATTATCCTTTGTGTAACCTCCAGAGCAGTTTTTCAATTGTGACAGTGCTCTGAACAATCAAAATCTCGTGAGTGCTTTTCCGAATATGAACTTTTTGAACAATGACAAGTTTCAGGATGTGCAGTCATAGGCAGATCCAGGGGGGGGGGGGGGGGAGAGCGAAGGGTCGTTCGCCCCTCCCAGTAGCTCCTTTATATATTAGAATGCGAAGCTGTAATGCTATCACTGTACTGAGTCTTGAAAACTGTGAGACTTTTGTTTGATTGGGCGTGGGGTAAAAAGGGGTGGCCGGTAGTAGAGTCTTTCTGCTGAGCCAGAGTTTAGCTGACGATAACGGTTCTTTCACCACCCTCCCCTCCCCTCCCCTCGCCCAGCAGGTCATCCTGGACCCGCCCCTGTGTGCAGTCATACTCGGCATCCCAGGACGAACCTACATCGTCGACATCATTTGCCAGGTTCTGTTGACATTCAGCTCCAATCATGAACGCTCTAGTGGGTAAATGGGTAAACACACATCTGGCACTCGCCCCTTACCCTGGACCCATGAAATGACTGACGCGTTCACGGCACTTAAAGGTCTTTTGACTCGTGCTGTGACTATTGCTCATCCCCACCCGTATCCGGACATCTTCATCACAACAGGCGCCAGTAACATCGCTATCAGCACAAAGTAACATATACAGAGAGAAAGCCCACCCCTAAACCACTGTCCTACGCTCTCCTCGTAGTTGCGTAAGATGCTAGCAGATGTCAGGCGGTTCCCGGCTTAGTACCGGTAGACCACAGTAGAGGCGCTTCTGAGGGTGCCTCTCGTACGTCAGAGGGTAGCGTGGAGGGGAGACCGAGGGGAGAGCTCGTGCCGCCTGCCACGAGGCCACGGACATGTCCGGTGTGCAGGCGTTAGAGAGGAGGTGGTGGTGGGGACAGCCGCTACCTGCCGCCTGCTCTGGCCAGTTTTAAAGTGCTTCTTCTGACCACAGCGCCATCTTGGGACATCTTACTGATCTTCTCTGGCACTCCCTCCCCGCACCCCTGAGCGTGTGACCGGGCCCTTACGGAGGTTTGCCGTCTGTATATATTTGTCTATCGGCGCGGTTCTCATCCAGTCCCTCGCCGGCGATAATTCACCTCTAGCTTTAGACATTTACAGGGCAATCAAAGACTATTGTTCTGACGTCGAGGGTCGTCATTTTTATGTATTCACGGACCACAAACCTCTCGCAGCAGCAATTCAGAACCCCGTAGCAGACCCCTTCCCCCCCCCCCCCTCCTCGCCTCATTCGTTACCTTGACTTCATCTCACAATTCACAAGCAACGTCAGGTATATCAAGGGTGCAGACAATGTTCTAGCTGAATTTCTGTCTCGGGTTGATACCGTATACTCGCTGATCGATCCTTCCAACCTTGTCTAGCAGCTGAAGATGACCTCATGTACTCGTTTCTGATCACACTTCCTCTCTTCACCTCATCCACACCTCTTTCCCGGGTGTTGTGGACGAAATTTGTTGTGATGATTCAATGGACAAACTTCGTCCCCTAATTCCTTGTCCAATCCAATGTGATATCTTTCAAAAACTACATGACCTGGCACATCCTGGCATTCGCGCCAACACCAGACTAGTGACTGGACGTTTTGTCTGGTGTAACATGAAACGCGACTGCCAAACATGGGAACGCACCTGCCTACCCTGTCAACGAAACAAAATCCTGACACACATTTCCCCTTCTTTGGGTCCCTTCCTGTTCTTGGAGGCAGATTTCTACATGTTCACATTGACCTAGTGAGCTCCCTTCCTCCTGCCAACAAGTTCTGTTACAAAATGTTCAAATGTTTGTAAATCTTATGGGGTCATCAGTACTTAAACTTACAAACTAGTTATAAACAACCTTATGTTTAATACGGCACAAACATCCATGCCCGAGGGGGATTCGAACCCCTGATGGGGAACGGGCTCGCGCATTGCAGCATATCGCCCCAATGCGCTCGACCACACCGCCGTGGAAGTTCTGTTGCATTCTCTCTTCAATTGACCTCACCACTTTTATTCAGTCATGGATTGCCATCTTTGACCGTCCCTTGGCCATAAACATAAACGCAGGCTGGCATTTTGAATCAGCCTTCTCCTTGGACTTTTGCACCTTTGTGGCATCAAGCATATCTACACCACCACCTACCATCCCCGGAGCAACAGACCTGTAGAGCAGTGGCACAGGACACTGGAAACTGCCATCTGATACCATGGCACTATTTGGGCGGAGGTCTTTCCCTGGTCCTCCTCAGCCTTTGTGCAGCCCACAAGTAGGACCTCCGTGGTTCTATCGCAGAGTTCGCCTACAGACAACCTCTGGTCTTACTGGGAGCGCTTATTAACACTGACTGCCTCCACCCTAGTCAACTCGGTTCGACTCCACTGTGCCACGATGAATCCTCCATCTTCATTCAGTCACTCTCCTCCTTCTGTTTGCATCCCGTGGGAGCTGGACTCCTGTGATTTCATAATTCTACGCGATGACACAGTTCGTCACCCTCTCAGTCACCCCTATTCTGGCCCACACCGGTTCTTAATAAGTCCCTCAACATCTTCATAATTTCGATCAATGGCAAACCCACTACCGTCTCAATAAATTGGGTTAGCTAAAATGTTCAAATGCTTATGAAGCTTAAGGGTCTCAACTGTGAAGTCATCAGTCCCTAAACTTACGAACTACTTATGAACTACGTTATACTAAAGATGACCCAAATATCCATGCCCGATGGGGGATTCGAACCCACGACGAGGGACGGCTTCGTGCATCTCAGCATAGCGCCTCAATGTGCTTGGCCACTTCGGCGCGGCAAATCAGCTCATGTCGAGCCCGCTTCCATACCTCAGGCTGAGGTCACCCACCCTCCACTCATATCGCACGAGGTCACCCTCTTTCCCCCTTCTCCATCCGCTACTCAAGTTTCCACCTCAAGCAATTCGTCCTCTCCCTCTTCCCCTCTGTTTGAGGGCTCCCTGACATCCCCATCTTCCCTCTTTCGAGGTCTAGTCGAACAGTATTTGGTGGTTTTGCTGGGGCCACAACCCCTCTAAATCTCATAATATGAAATGCAGAATAGCTGTAGGAAGAAAATCATTTCTGAAGAAGCGAAATTTCTTGACGTCCAAAATTAATTTACATTTTAGAAAGTTCTTTTTGAAAGCATTTGTCTGGAGTGTAGCATTGTGTGGAAATGAAACGTGGATGATAACGAGAAAATCCAAAAAGATGATACAATTTTTTGAAATGTAGTGCTACAGAGAATTGCTGAAGATTATGTGGGCAGATCATGTAACTAATGAAGAACTGTTGAACAGAATTAGGAAGAAAAGAACTTTCTGGCATATCTTCTCTAATGGAAGGGATCGACTGGTGGGACACATTCTGAAACATTAGGAAATCGTCATTGTAGCATTAGAGTGGAGTGTGTGGGGTAAAGATTGCAGAGGTGACCGAGAGGCAAATGAAGTAAGCAGGTTCAAAGATTCTAGATTGCCATTCTTATTCAGAGATGAAGAGACTTGCACAAGATATGGTAGCATGGAGAGTTGCATTAAACCAATCTGAAGACTGAAGATCAAAACAGTGACACACAATGTGGCTTTAAGGATGTGAGTACCAGAAGTCTCATCAAATCTGTGGACGATACAGCAACATCAGACAAATTTTCATTTGATATCATGAGCCACAAAATATGAAAAATTTGCTTTATAAGGTCAGTTAGTAGATGAGTACTACCTACCAATTGTGGCAAGTAGTTTATCGGAGGAAAGTACAGCAGAACTGTGAGATGTCAGGCGATTGTGAGATGCGTATCGATCCAAACAGCACCTTTCGCCTCCACACATTCAATTAGCACCTAGTGGCCTGTTTACAGTAACAGTACAAACAACACCGCACCGAGAGATGCGAGAAGGTTGCAAGGAACGCCTGAAAGGTAACATGGTTCAATACATGCTAGTTTCTATTCACTGAAGAGTGCGAGATTTGTCTGATAAATGATAAAAAATGTTGTGTTGTTGGCTAGGGGACTCCAGGGCTGGTCCATCATCTGATTTTTACCATAGACACACAGTGAACCCTTTGACTATGAGTTCCTTAAGTGAATCTGTTAACTGTACTGTAGAAACACTAGAAACATATCATCATTATTATTTTGGGTAACTTCGCTGATTCAAAAAGAGTATTTATTGCATAGAAACGGGCTTATTTGGTATGAGCTCGTGAACTCGTGAACCTCTTGTCGACCCTCTGACATTGGACACTCAAAACGTATTTTCTTTAATGTCCTTTTGTCGTAAAATATCTGCTTATCGAAAGAGTTAGCAGTTTTCACTCAGTTAATACTAGACAGAAATGGAATCTGTATTTGGATCACACATCCTTGTCGAGGGAAGCGTGCAGTATTCTGCAGCATCTGTTTTCAGTAAGCTGCAACAACAATTCAAAAAGCTGAGAAATAATCCACTTTCAAGTGTAAACTGAACAGTTTTCTCATTTTCAGTCTTTCTCTTCTGTCGAGGAATTTTGGAAACATAAAAATAAAGTTCTTTATTACGTTGTTGATTGTTTTTACTTATGCTAAGACTTGTTGTGTGCATTGGATTGCTATATGTTTCATTTTACCCATTACTACTCTTTCGTTACGATTTTATGTTCTGACTCGTTTCGGGACCATGAAGACTTGCTCTTCAGTATGGGTCGGGTTGTTTGGTTGGGATAGGGCGACTAAACTGCTGAGTTTATCAGTCCCCCGGTAGGAAGGGGAAGGAGTGAGGATAGGAAAGGAGGGGAGGGAGAAAGGAAATGCAGTTTGAGAAGTAAAGAAGGAAGAGAGACTTCATTAGCTAGAGGCCCCGTGCTCGCCACACTACACAACCGTGAGAGCCCCCAGGGAGGGGGGGGGCGTTCAATATGGTCTTGCTGAACGCAAAATAAAGAATAAAAATAAATTCTCTGTAAAACCGATGGCATTGAAAACAGGTTTCAGTTGATTTGGAATGGACAAATACAGGATTAGTGTTGTTTTTAGTGAATGGCGAGGTCATTTTTTTTCTGAAAAACTGGAAAATTTAGTTAACGATGATGGAGGCAGATAGCGAAGACGTCCACTCCTGAGTAAATTAGACCATAAAGGCTTAATAATGTTGAGATGTGGTGAATGTGATGTATAAGAAAGATGCAACAATTCATCCATGTTCTCACAAAGTCACGCTCTGAGTAACAGTAAAAAACGTTCAAATGTTGTAAATCTATCGGACTCAGCTGCTGGATTATTAGTCTGTAGCTTACAAACTACTTAAACTAAGGTAACCTAACCTTAGGACAACACAAACATTCATGCTTGAGGGGGGACTCGAACCCCCGACGGCGAACGGCCGTGCGTACCACAACAGTGCGCACAGCAAATCCGCCGCGGCGAGTATCAGTTCTGGAGAGCAAAACGTGGAAATGTCTGTAAACCAAAGAGACCAAACTGTTGTTAGTTTGACAGCTACCGTTACATGTGTCAGGTGAAGCATGTTTGTTCAGGAACTGGTGGAAATATATACAGAAACCGTTATATATGGCGACTTTGATTGTTCACTTGAATGGATGGTTGGTATGACATGACCTGAAGATGGTATACCGAGAGCGGTTGCAAAAATAAAGTAACATAGATTTACGGCTGTTGGTGGATAAATAAATACATTTAGTATGACGCATGTCAGGGGCTACCTTACTCTAGACTTTGTCAGACCAATCATCATGAATTTGTCATACATGAGGGTTGGAACTTAAATATCGGCAACTATTTATTCACAACCAATACAAAAGCGTTACATGTTTACACCTGTTGCTGTCCCTCAGAGCAGTAACCAGCGTTGTGTAGAATGTATTGCCAGCGATGTCAAAGGTGTAATATATCGTTAGCGGAGCCTCTTCTGTTGATGGTGCAATTGGAGCAGTCTGCTGCCCAACGAGCTTAAATTTCATATAGTGACTAACACACGAGTTCTCTTTGCGGCAACTTCTATAAACTCGGTCGCCATATTTTTGGTGGTCAGTACACTTGAGAGGAGTATGTCTATCGTATATTATTGTTGAGCTTGTACTGTGGTATTTAGTTTATATTTAATGTGTATTGCCTATACAATTTTTGCTGATGAAATATGCCTAAAGTGTGAGCAGCATTTCAATACACAAATCGAAGTGATAAAACCACAAGTATTTCGTGCAAGAACACGAAATGTTTTGCCTTGTTTGATCTCAGTCTGGCTAAACTCAAACAAAATTCCTGGCTGATGGCACTTATCTGTCCCAAGAATGAAGCGTCAGATGACCTATCCTGCAATTCCCTTGAAGTACACGCCATAAAAAATTACTCAGTTTTCTACCTAGTGTGATTCACGAAACCACAGTTTTGAGTGTATACAACTTCTGTAAAAGTATTTTCATTTGTTGCTGGTAGACATGCAGCCAGTGCAAAGAGTTGAAGCAGTAGTGACAGCTAGAATTTTTTCACTTGTATATTTCTGTGTTCATTGTAACAAATATGTACTTATTTCAGCTTTGTTAATGATACCTTATTTCGTATGGAATGCTTTTGTGGCAGCTGACCCAGTAGCATTTTTATATTGTTACTTTCGTCTTTGTAATCAAATTTCACGTACCAAACGTTACTTGTTTCAGCATGACAATAAGGAAATTTATTAAAGACATCTTATTTCGATGTGGAATTCTTTTGTGGTAGATGACTTACGCGCATTTTTAACTGCAGTACTTTGTTGTCACTTTCGTCTTTATACTAAAATTTCCTCCATCAATGTTTACAGTCAAACCCTTTAAAGCAATTTTATAAGTTTATAGCCTTAATAGGTTTAGTAAACACGAGATAAATGTATACTAGACTTCATGAGAACGGTTGTTACAACACATTAACGACAGATGGTCATGATTGTTCGTCATAAGAAGTACTACTCACTGTATGTCTCGCAGCTCGTTTAGACCATGTACTTGCATTGAAATCTACACAAATATTTTCAAAAAATGTTCAAATGTTTGTTAAGCTTAAGGGACTTAACTGCGGGTTCATCAGTCCCTAAACTTACAAACTACTTATGAACTACCTTATACTAAAGACGACACAAACATCCATGCCGCAGATGTTGGATGAAGTCGAGCAAGATCTATCTGGTAATTGGACGTGTTGCCACAGGTTTTAGGAAACGCTGATATCTAAGACTATTTAATGATGTCGTTCCTTGAGGTGCACCATACATTGCTAACATAAACTGCTCTCCTGCTCCAGTTACTTCTTGAGAATTTTTGTTGTAATCATTGTAAGTAATTCGACGTAAATTAGGCTGTGTTTGGAGGAGTTTGAATGCTGTCTTCTTCCCTTGGCCAAACAAGGACGATGTCGTGTCATCCGGATACAGCATGCAAAAAAAAAAAAAAAAAAAAAAAAAAAAAAAAAAAAAAAAAAAAAAAAAAAAAACCCTTGACATAAATATCCAAGTGCTTCTTGAAGAGATATAATATGATAAATTAGTGAAGGGCCTTTTCCCACACACGTCTTCTGAAAGTAAATGGGTACGTAACCAGGAGCAAGTGCAATTAGAAGGACGAGTAAATCGACATCTGTTCCAACCACCGTAGTTGCCTTCTCTTTTGCCATCTCCAGTGCTGTTCCAACAATCAGTTTATCAGCATCATCCTGTGATTGGGCGTCAAAATATTACCAAATTCCAGATGAGTTCGTAAACCAACAATAAATCATTCCTTATTTCCACAATTATTCAGAAATTTGTCTTGGCACACTGTGCCTGACGTCTGTGCTCATCGCTTTTTCTGCTGGGCGTGAATAACCATCAAAAACGACAACGCAGTTATTACCAAAAATATTTCCTCACATAATTTACGTACAGTTCATATAATTCTTTGTCAGTGAAACATTGTGACCAAACAACTCTTCGCAATAAACATCCACCATCTGCAACATAGGCAGAATCTTGGGGAGGTGAGAGATGCTTGGCACTTGATATACTGTTATCTAATATATCATACAAAATGGGGTTTTGTGGTTTTCTCGTGTAATAATCATCAAACAAGGATAAGGGATGAGTCGTCAGCTCATGGTTTAAGCGTTTCTGGAGGCCCTCATTAGTTTTAGCAACACAACTAAATCTGAAGAATAGCTGCATGGTGGTAATAGGTGTAACAATGGCATCGTTGATCTTGACAGCGCTAGTCATGTGTACTAATGTCTGCAACTTGTCACTTCGACCTAAATGAACATCCGTGAATGTTTTCAACTGCAGATTTTCCGACATTAACTGCATCATCACAGTTAATAGCCTCACTATCTATAAAACCACTTGACAGTTTTATGAGCTCTGAACGATTTGTGAACGGAGAATGTGAGTCGAATCACGCCACCACTTTTGAAGACTCGATATTATCACGTGCTTGCCGTGATTTTCTTAGCTGAACGTGTTGGTCAGAGGAAGTGACATCTATATCACAAACTTTCTCAAAGTGCTGAATGACCTCTAAACGTGCATACATCCCCTGCACCTATCGATTCAGGGTACTACTCGCTGTTCCACGTCCATGTGTCAGGCCACCAGATGATTTGAACAATCTGATCAATACTTGTTCTATCGTCATGTCATTCCAATTACCAGCCCACATTTGGTTGCTACATCTAATCGCAAACTGTCCTGTGGTGACAAATTTTTAGAACTCTTGTGGTGTCGGACTATCTTCAAGTGTCGATATCTGTTCTACGTATAAATAAGCGCACATTGCATATGCAAGGTGACCATCTGCATGGAAAAAGGAGCCGGCCGCGATGGCCGAGGAGACTGAGGCGCTCCAGTCACGGTCTGCAGGGCCACTACGGTCGGGGGTTCGAATCCCCCCTCGGGCATGGATATTTGTGCCGTCCTAGTTCGTAAGTAGTTCATAAGTAGTTTTAAGTTTAGGGACTGATGAACCCGTAGTTAAGTCTCATAAGCTTAACAAACATTTTATTCAGCTTAGACTATACATGTTGAAACGTGAAATAGTGTCTTACTTAAACAAGAATGTATCAATTGTCATATGTCACGTGCACTGTTACTGTTTAAACTTACCAACGAAATTATCTTGGATCCCGTGTATGAAATAAACAAAAATGTTCAAATGTTTGTTAAGGTTAAGGGACTTAACTGTGAGGTCATCAGTCCGTAAATTTACAAACTGCTTATGAACTACCTTACACTAAAGACGACACAAACATCCATGCCCGAGTGGAGATTCGAACCCCCAACCGTAGCTGCCGTGTAGACTGTGACTGGCGCGTCGCAGCCTGCTCAGCTACTGCGGCCGGCTATGAAATAAACTCATTAAAGTATGGAAATTAGTGTGTTTCTGTTTCTCATGTAGCTTAAACGCATTTCACATTAAGTCCTGTATAATGACGTGTGTATGATCGTTTCACAAGCAACTTGGCGGAAATATGTACTGTGTAGACGTGAAGGCGGAAATATGTGCTGTGTGGACATGTAGAACCTTGTCTACGGGTGTGAGGATGTTGACGTGACCATTGCAAACGGCACCGTTGCACATCTGACTAAGCACGTCGTACTTGCATGGAAGTTCTCCGAAATGACGAATCTGCCACTTGGAAGGCTGCACTATGACCCCTTTCTAACTCGCTCAGTTGGCTGTTGGACGCACGGTTGTGTCTCTGTGGCATGGCGCCTGTTTGCCTCATACGTTGATACCATACCGAGCCTTGTGGCTGCAAACATCACTTATTAAATGGTACACGTAGATGGCGGTCTGACAGGTATATCACTACGCTGTCTGTTGGCGGAAGACGTTGAAAGCATTATCAGTATTCTGCAGTTGCATGTGTGTGAGTCTCACACTGCCAGAGCTTGCTTGATTCCACACTGGAAGATGTCTGTGACCCATGATAACGCACTGGGATGTTCTGTGTTGTTGTACGCCAGGTACTCAGATTACCCCAGCTTCACCGGAAAGGCTGCCTGTTGATGGTAATACCCTGTTTTGAGCATTCTAGTGTAAAGTAACTTATTATCTTTATCATCGACAATACTAGCAGTGTAACATCATCCCACTCTTCTTCCTTAATTAAAGACCTCTACTGCAATTGGATTAGCTTTTTCGAAAACTTTATAATTATATTTGACATTTATGTGAACACAAAAACACGATCTGAAAGCCATTCACTATTATACTAACAGAATGCATCTCATAAAATGAAGAACGAACAACATGTTGGTAATTGTTGTGTTTCCTAACATGTTTGGCAGTAAATCCCGTCAAAACGCTTTCTAAAATTTTAAGGTAATTCAAATTAAAATGTTTCTTGGCTAGTAAAATTTTCTGATTGTTTCAATTAATACTAATAAAGGCGTGACAGCTGATGGTACACTATCAACACAAAAATTGTCGGGCCCGGTGGTCTTGGGGTAAAGTGCTCGACTGGAAACCGATGGGTCGCGGGTTCAAAGCCTGGTCAGACCTTGGAATTTTTCAGTCTTCACTTTAACCCATCCTTCACCTCTCAACGATGTGATGTGAGGAGTCGCCAGAAACGACACGTGGTTTGGATTCCACGTTAAGCTGTAGGTCCCCTTTCCCCAGTTGGATAACTGGGGTAGGCTAGGGACACACAAGTCGCCGAAGTGGCGTCCAGTTGAAAGACTTGCACCAGGCCAATGAGCCACACAAAATTATTATTATTAACACAAAATTTAACTACAGAGTGATTTAGAAAGACTGGCCGGCTTTTAATATTTTTTGTGGGTTGAAAGAAAAATGCTACAAATATTGACTTACAAGCTCATGTTCATCATGACTTATGTTCCTCAATATTATCTACTTGGGGTTCCTGCTTACATGAGAGTTTTCACAATGTACACTGATTTACATTTATATGAATTTATGTTATACAAAAACTTTAAGTTCCAATGAAAACGGTGCTAACAGCTAACTCTGGCGAACTGCATGAGTATGATGGCGTATGTGACGACGCCGGCTACATATCCCGTCAGCAGCCTGCCGTCCACGCTGAACAGGGAACACGCGCTGAACGAGACGGGGCTGTGGCGCACCTGCTGAGACAGATGGCGAAGCTGCTGAGAGATCTCTTCACTGCCGCCACCTGTGCAAAAAGAAATGACACTAGCTTTGGTGACTCTATTATACATGGCCTGGACAAAAAGTAACGACATTCATTATTTTTGTCTGGAATGACATTACTGACAGAGATGTTCAGATAAACACCGTCAGTATAATCACCACCGTTATTTATGTCCTTTTGCCAAATGTCTAATGCATTGTGTAGCATCCGTGCCCTTCAGGAACATTTGTCACAGCAGGGAGGGCTTAGTAGTGGCTGTTCATCCTGATAGACAGTTTGTTGGTTCCAGAATGAAACTTTCACTCTGCAGCGGAGTGTGCGCTGATATGAAACTTCCTGGCAGATTAAAATTGTGTGCCGGAACCGGGACTCGAACCTGGGACCTTTGCCTTACCCGCGATAGGCAAAAGTCCCAGGTTCGAGTCCCGGTTCCAGCACACAATTTTAATCTGCCAGGAAGTTTCATATCAGCGCACACTCCGCGGCAGAGTGAAAGTTTCATTCTGGAAACATCCCTTAGGCTGTGGCTAAGCCATGTCTCCACCATTTCCTTTCTTCCAGGAGTGCTACTCTTGCATGTTCCGCAGGAGAGCTTCTGTGAAGTTTGGAAAGTAGGAGGTGAGGTACTGGCGGAAGTAAAGTTGTGAGGCAGCATCGTGAGTAGTCGTGTCGGGATAGCTCAGTCGGTAGAACGCTTGCCCGCAAAAGGCAAAGGTCCCAGGTTCAAGTCCCAGTTCCGGCACACAATTTTAATCTTCCAGGAAGTTTCAGTTTGTTGGTTGTTATACCAACAAAAAGAGCTATGCTGTTGTTGCAGCAGAATTAGTTATTTCACAGGTGGACTAGCCTTTGATGGAGTAGGATAAGCCTGTGACTGCAGGCGACATGTTGTGGGGTGGATTGTGCAGGTTTTGCGCTGGGTTCTCCCCCAGGGAGGGGCTGCATGTGGGGCTGACATAGGCATGGGTTAGGATGTGTGGAACGTGGTCAAAAGCAAGGTGGACCACCCTGCGACACAACATGCAGCTGATCATAGCATGCTTCATTTCAATGTTCACTTCACAACCAGGGCCATTTGGATTCTCCCCTTATCCTCTCTCTTCCAGGTTTTTTGGACACCACTGATGGGAGTTATCCTTCCAGTATGTTGGAATACACTCTTCCAAATTCTGAAGGTATCAGGAGTGAAGTATAGGTAGCGAAGTGTCATATTCAACCTACAAAAAAACCAGACAGCGGTTATTAGAGTCGAAGGACAAGAAAGGGACGCAGAGGTTGGGAAGGGAGTAAGACAGGGTTGTAGCCTTTCCCCCAATGTTGTTCAATCTGTACATTGAGCAGACAGTGAAGGAATGGAAAGAGAAATTCGAAGAGGACATTAAAGTGCAGGGAGAAGAAATAAAAACATTGCGGTTTGCCGATGACATAGTAATTCTTTCAGAGACCGCAAAAGATCTGGAAGAGCAATTGTATGGGATGGACAGTGTCTTGAAAGGAAGATATAAGAAGAACATTAACAAGAGTAAAACGAAGGTAATGGAATGCAATGTCAGAAAATCAGGCAATGCTGAAGGAATTGGATTAGGTAATGAGACATTAAAAGTAGTTGATGAATTTTGTTATTTGGGTAGCAAGATAACTTTTGATGGCCGAAGTAAAGAAGATATAAAATGCAGAATGGCTAGGGGAAGAAAAGCGTCTCTAAAGAAGCGAAACTTGTTAACATCCAATAGTAATTTAAATGTTAGGAAGTCCTTTCTGAACGCTTTTGTCTGGAGTGTAGCATTGTATGGGAGCGAAACGTGGACTATAAGGAGTTCAGATAAAAAGATGAAAGAAGCTTTTGAAAAGTGCTGCTACAGACGAATGATGAAAAATTAGATGGGTAGATCACGTAACTAATGAGGTGCTTAACAGAATCGGGGAGAAAAGGAGTTTCTGGCATATACTGACTAAGAGAAGGGATAGATTGGTAGGACACTTCTGAGACATCAAGGAATTGTCAACTTAGTATTAGAAGGAAGCGTGTGCGGTAAAAATCGTAGAGGGAGACCGAGGGACAAATATAGTAAGCAGATTCAAAAGGATGTAGGTTGCCGAACGTATTCTCAGATGAAGAGACTTGCACAGGACAGGGTAGCGTGGAGAGCTGCATCAAACCAGTCTGCGGACTGAAGACCACAACAACAACATGTTCTACAGTTCCAAAATTATCCAGGTCTCCACCTACAGTAACCTACTGTTTCCACATACGCCTTATACATTCTCACTCTCTGTCCTATAACTCATTAAACACAGTTTATGCCATATTTCCCCTTCTTCCCATTTGATTCCCTTCCCCTCTTTCCCCCCTCCAACAACACATTCCTAAGCTTCTTTCTGCAATAAGTGTAACACTGTGCTAAATTTGGAAATATGTCAATGTTGCACAGTACCTAGAACGCTTTTAATGTTATTCTACTAATCCTTACGTCGGTGTCAGATATTTATAACATTAGTTGAGCTATCTGGAGGACATTCATATGCGCCCATTGGTGTTAGGCATTTAGTCTGCCAACAAAACAAATTTGAACTGTACATTACATAAAAACATTCTAAAACACACAGTGCAATAGTCCACAACAGTAGGCGTTTGTTGATGCAGAACACAGGCCTCGTTAATCTAGGTGGCGTTGGGTCAAGTCACTGTGATCCATTATCTTCGGTTTATAGCGACAATGAGGCTAATTATGAAGGTAGTTGGTGATGCGCCGTGATTATGATGTTGGCATCATTTTTGCAGAATATACTAATGTTGAGTGCGCCTCGGTTGCACAGTGGTAGAGTGCCAGACTACAAATCCAAGGGTTCGCGGGTTCGATCCCCGCCAGATCCTAGGATTTTTATCTGTCACTTTCCACTTCTTTCACCTCCGGCAGTATTGCTCCTGTGAAAAATACCGAGTAGCACCGTGGTTCGGAACCCACGTTAAACTTTAGGTGCCCCTATAACTGGCTGGGTAAGTCAGTTCGAAGGTCGGAGGAAGGCAACGGCATACCACCTCCAAACAGGACCATGCCTAGTAAAGCACTTTGGTGCTCAAACCAATCTTCGGGTTGTTGACTGCTTTACCTTTTTACCTTACTAATGTTGAAATACGTCCACATAATGTTGTGAACCTGTTTCATGTTAATAAGTGAGTCAATTCTCTTTATTATGTTGCTATACAACTGTGTTGTTGCTCTGGTCTTCAGTCCGGAGATTGGTTTGATGCAGCTCCCCACAATACCCTATCCTGAGCAAGCCTCTTCATTTCCACATAAGAACGGCAACCTACATCTGTCTGAACCTGCTCACTGTATCCATCTCTTGGTCTTCCTCTGCAGTTTTTACCCCACACACTTCCCTCCAACGCTGAATTCACAATTCCTTGATGTCTGAGAATGTGTCCTATCAATCTATCCCTCCTTCTAGTCAAGGTATGCCAGAAATTTCTTTTCTCCCCAATTTTGTTCAGTACCTCCTCATTAGTTACGTGATCCACCCACCTAATCTTCAGCATTCTTCTGTAGCACCATATTTGAAAAGCCTCAATCCTCTTCCTGTCTGCACTGTTTATCGTCCATGTTTCACTTCCATACAAGGCAACACTCCATACAAATGCCTTCAGAAAGAACTTCCGTAGGCTTAAATCAATATGCGATGTTAACAAATTTCTCTTTTTCAAGAACGCTTTTTTACCCATTGCCATTCTGCATTTTATATCCTCTGTGCTGCGACCATCATTTGTTATTTTACTGCCCAAGTAACAAAACTCATCTACCTCCTTCATTGCTTCGTTTCCCAATCTAATTCCTTCAGCATCACCTAATTTTCTACTGCACTCCATTACCCTAGTTTTGCTCTTGTTAATGTGTTCTCCCTAACTAACATCCCCCCTGCGTGTGTCAGAAACATGTCTCTAGCCTTGCGCATCGCCGTATTGATATAAAGTGTTGCCCCCGCACTCTGAAGACACGCTAGTTACATCCCTGTAAGTCTGTATTCGAAGTATCGTCTGCTATGGCCCACGCTTCTGCAGCAATGCTATACTTGACCTAAAGTAACTCTTGAGTAGCAACCTGCAAAGATGCTTTTGCGCACCAGAGCTAACTGCTTCCGGCCGTTTGGGGAAGGCTCGCGCACTGGACAACCGTCCCCCCCCTCTCCTCAACAACTACAAACTCGCTCGCTACTATAGTGGAGTCGGAATAGCATGATCCCTGGTGCTTGTGCCAATCGGCTTTGAGCCGCAATGTTTTTGGAGCAAGTCGAACGCGAGCTTTGCTCTGGGCATGCGTGCGTACGTAAATTGAATCGTACATCAGTTCTGCCAAACCCCCTCCAGATGGGTAGAAGGAGGCGGAGTCTCTTGAGCACGTGACTGGTCTTCAGTAGCGCTTCCAAGCGGCAGACAGCAAAAGCTTCGGTCACTTTTGTTTACAGTTTACGTGCGTTATTGCGTGATTTTACGTGTAGGCTAGGTTGTGTGAATTCCATTCCCAGAGCAGACTCGGCAAAGTAACATGAAAATATTGTACAGCAGTCTGAACACAAGAGTGAATTGCTGCCTTCCTTATGTGATTTTAGTAGCCTCAAACGCAACGGAAAGCTTCAATACTTTATTCTTCTATTTGTGATGTAACTACCAGTGAAAAAAATCATTAGTATTGTAATGAATGTCAATTGAGTGTGGAAGCACCTCTCACGTCTTTCCATCGAAGAAAATGTAAAGAATGATGCTGACAACATTCTTATACCGATATCCGAATATTAGAGCCGACGTGCGTTACTTATGCCAAGTTTCTGAAATAAAAAATATATATTTCTCACCATTTGATATAGAATGTCTCATTTGATGTAAGTGCGTTTTAAATACATAATTTATGAAACATTTATAATTATACGTATCAAAGACATGTGGGCTACAGTCATCTCCCTATAATAATAATAATAATTTCGTTTGGCTCGCTGGCCAGATGCAAGTCTTTAAATTGGACGGCACTTCAGCGACTTGCGTAAAAGCATATGTGTTAACACATGCCTTTATTCTCTTTAAACTCGTTGCCAGTAGCGTAGGTGTAATTTTAAGTTTACTGTTTATTAGTAAAAACACCAGTGGCAGTCAGTCAGCACAGACAGACAAAGACCATAATTTTTTATTCCTGTAGTGGAGACTATGGTAATTAGAACATAAATCAAATAATAGATAAAATTTACGGTACCGGTAGGCCTGAGCTAATGTTTACACTTTTCCAATTCTATCATTTTTGTTTGTACCTCAGAACTGCCCCACTCCTTCAAGCTTGCAATTTATGTAGCATATTGTAGGGATAGTAGGGAGAAACGTAACCGTGGTAGTACCTACTATGAAATTTCACTAAAATAGGAACATTCATGAGCTACAGATGTCAAAAATTAAAAAAAAAATGAACTTAGAATATAAGACAGCAATAGCTGCCAGCGTTAAGCTTTTGCTTTCTGCCACTGTGAAGCGCTACTGCAGACTAGTCACTTGCACAACATGCCCCGCCTCCTTCTTCCCTTGTGAAGGGGATGTGGCAGAACTGTAGTACGATTCAATTTACGCTGCGTGCGTTCGGCTGCGCTCTGCACTGTTGCCAGTTCTGTCAGACAGCAGCGACTACTTGGCAACACGGCTGCTTTCAGTTTCCGCGGCTGGGGCGGTCTCCCAGCCCAGTAGGCGGAGCCAGGGATCATCGTATTCCGGCCCGACTATAGTAGCCCAGAGCATCCCATGTCTTGGCTATTCTGCCGAGGACGTCGCTTGAGGTAAGGAGGTTAGCTGGACTGGTGCTCTGTGTTTTGTGTCCCAACTTCGTCGCCGCTTTTGTGTCCCAGCCTCGTCGTAGGTGTCGGTGGCCGAGTGGAATAAGACCGACACAGGAATATAGATAGCACGCTGGTGCAGGTACGGAGGGGAGCAGCCAGAAACTATAAACACTAGAGTAAATTAGAAAGAGATATATATTGCACAGAATGTAACAATACTTAACTTTTACATAGTACTGCAGAATGTTGATTCATAGTTGTTAGAGGCCTGCCTAGTGCCTGTACAATAGCAAAGTCTTCACTGGTGCCTATCTGATTACGAAGGTCCTAACTGGTTGCTATCTCCGTCCGAAGTGCCAGTCCTTCAGTGGTGGCCACGAGCGGAGTTGCAGCAGAGGGCACTCGTGGCTGTCGTCGTGAGAACGCCGCGCCGTGCGTGCATGGCGGCGCGCGGCGAAATTAGGTGGCGCGCACTTTGTACTTGTGCGACACCACACCCCTCCCCCCCAAACCGCCGCGCCGTCGTGGCGTAGGGCTGAGGGCCACGGCGACGGCACTGGGAGGAGGGCTTGGGCGGGGGCGTTACTGGTGGGACGGGCGTCGTAGCTGAGGCTGGGATCGAGACGCCGTCCGCGCCCCGGCATCCGCCTTGCGATCCTTCAGGGAACCCACCGAAACCTGGGGAAGGGCGCACCCCCCCGCCCAGAGGTAGCAGGTCATCTTCTTCTGAGGTGCGTGGCCCAAGCTGGGGGGGCCCGCACAGTCCCGGAGTCCCTCTCGGTGACGCTGTCATCTGCGGCGGTGACGACTGCATCGGAGGTGCGTCGACCTCCATAGGGATCTCGTAGTCCGGGGACGAACGATGTGGCTGTGCTCCCTGGCGGTGAACTGGGTCTGGAATCAAGAAACCGGAGACAGGATCGCGCGGCCTGTGCAAGCGCAATTGGTTTGCGTGGCGCCGCAGCTCCGACCCTGTGGAAGAACGTACAACATACATATTGCGACCGAGCACGCGCTGAATGATGCCCGGCATCCATAGTTTCTTCTTGTTTCCAGCAAACACCCTGTACAGCACCGATGTGGAAACCTGAAAACGCGTAGCGCCATACGAACCGACTCGGTGCGTGGGAGGCTGCAGCAGGTGAAGGAGAGTGTGGTGACGGCGGCCGTGTAGCAGCTCGGCAGGAGACGGGCTGTCACGTGGCATGCACCGATACGTAGACAGGAAAATTTGAAGAGCTTGCTGCCTGGAGTGCTGACCTTTCATCTTTTCCATGTGAGACTTGAATGTTCGAACGAAACGTTCCGCTTCCCCATTGGACTGAGGGTGAAAAGGTGCGGTAGTGATATGCTGAATGCCATTCACACGACAAAACTGTTGAAATTCCGCAGTAACAAACTGAGGTCTATTGTCACTGACGATAGTTTCAGGCAAGCCTTCGAAGCAAAACACTGATGTTAAGGCACTGATTGTACTAGAAGCTGTCGTTGAGTTCATGGCAATCACAAAAGGTAACTTGCTGAAAGCGTCTACAACAATTAACCAGCGCGTATTCCAGAAAGGTCCGGCAAAGTCAATATGTAAACGTTGCCATGGTCCCTTGGGGCGTGGCCAGTCTGAGAAACGCAGTGGAGGAGCCGCCTGATGCTCCGCACAAACTGTACACTGTGATGTCATGCTCTCTATCTGAGCGTCCATACCAACCCAGGTACAATGACGTCTGGCCAGTTGCTTTGTCCTAACAATGCCCCAATGTCCTTGATGCAGGAGGCGTAACACTTCTCGTTGCAGGGAACGAGGAACAATCACTCTTGCTTGGTCGTTGTCGGTATGCAACAACAGTACACCCTGACTTAAAGATAATGCATGACGTTGTGCAAAATAACATCGAACCAGAGGCCGATCAATGTCTTTGGCTCTGGCAGGCCACCCTGAGCGAACAAAACGTGCTACCACACTTAGGTCTGCATCCGCAGCTGTTTCCTGTGCAACCCGACGAGAGTTCAAAGGAAAGTCTGCGACAGCAGAAGCATCTCTGGAGTCTATCTGACAACATGCCATTTCTGAAGAATCAAACGAAATATCCTGGCCAACCGGAAGTCGGGAAAGTGTGTCCGCGTTAGCATGTTTAGTGGTAGGTCGGTACAAAATCTCATACTGATAATTAGACAATATCAAGGACCATCTCTGAAGCTTTTGTGCCGTACGTGGCGGAATTGGCTTTGCGGGTGAGAACAACGACGTGAGAGGCTTGTGGTCTGTCAACAAATAGAATTTTTGCCATAGAGATAATGATGAAACTTTGTGACGCCGTAAATGATTGCTAAGGCCTCCTTTTCTATCTGACTGTAATTCTGTTGCGTTGGCGTCAGAAGCTTGGACGCAAAGGCAATAGGACGATCATGACATCCAATACGATGTGACAGAACTGCACCCACACCGTACGACGAGGCGTCAACTGCTAACACTACAGGCTTCTGTGGGTCAAGGGGAATCAAACATGCATCACTGAGTAGTGCAGACTTTAGTTTGTTAAAGGCAACCTGACAATCTTTAGACCATACAAAAGGAACATTCTTCCTACGTAAGTGATGCAGTGGAGCTGCAATCTGAGAGGCATTGGGAATAAACCTGAAATAATAGTTAAGCTCTCCCATTACTGCTTGCAATTCATGCACATTCTTAGGAGGAGGCAAGTCTTTGATTGCTCTAAGATGTGACTCTAAGGGATGTATTCCTTGGGCATTAATCACATGGCCCACGTACTCTATTTCAGTTTGAAAAAACGAACACTTTGCTTTATTACAACGTAGACCTGCTGCAGTCAACACTTTGAAAAGGCACTCCAGGTTTGCTAAATGTTCTTCAACTGTACGTCCGGATACCACAATATCATCTAAATAGTTCTAACAACACGGTACAGAAACTGTCAGCTGTTCCAAAAAAACGCTGAAAAATAGCGGGAGCGGAAGAACTGCCAAAGGGTAGGCGTTGAAATTGAAAAAGGCCCATGTGAGTATTAATGAAGAAAAACTTTTTTGACTCGTCATCAAGTGGAATCTGTAAGTATGCCTCTGCTAAATCAATCTTAGAAAAGAAACGAGACTGTCCTAATTTGTCCATTAGTTCGTCAGGTCTGGGCAGGGGATAAGTGTCTACAATTGTTTGACTGTTCACTGTTGATTTGAAGTCCGCACAGAGACGACGTTTTCCTGACGGCTTGGGTATAATTACTATAGGCGAGGCCCACTGACTCGCAGAAACAGGAGAAATCACCCCACTATCTTGCCAACGTTTAAGTTCTTCGGCAACTGTATCACGCAAGGCGATAGGCACTGGTCTAGCTTTACGAAATTTTGGAACTGCAGATTCTTTTAAAGTTACATCTGCCACGAAGTCTTTTGCACAACCTAGTTCCGGCGAAAACAAGTCACTGTATTTTTCACACAATGCATTAATTTTCTCCTGAGGCACTACTGACGAAATTTGAAGCACATCTCTTTGAATTGATAAACCAAACAAGTCAAAAGCATCTAATCCAAAAATGTTCTGTGTCGATTTGGCCTGAAGAACTACAAAAGAAACTGTTTTTGTTACACCTTGAAAAGAGGCGGGCAGGCTACACGTTCCTAGCACGGGAATATTTTGACCTGTATAAGCTGTTAACACTTGCTGTGACGGCGACAATTTTGGCGAACCCAGAAGTTCATAAGTGTCTTTATTAATTAATGTAACAGCGGAACCCGTGTCGAGCTGAAATTGCACAGCCTTATTTTCAATGGAGAGAGTCACAAACAGTTTTTGCTTGCGGCGCTCGACAGGAGCGCGAATGTGGGCAACGTCTGCTACGGTTTGTTTACTGCGCTTGCGCGGACCGCGTAGTGAAGGAAGCGGCGCAGACTCGGCACGCAGCGGATTAACAACACTGTCACTAGATGGCACTACCGCCGGATCGGCGTCCGCGCAATGCGAGGCTACTACAGAGTCACTAACTACTGCACTACACTTTTGAGTAGCTACTTGATGTCTACTGTCATTAGCTACACAATACTGGGCACTATTACAAGGAGCAGTTGCAGAAGGCACTATTTTCACTACAGGAATGCACTGTTCATAGTCATTTTGCTTGTCCCGAACCCTTTTCCATTGCACTGTTTTACGCGCTCGTCGGCGCTTGCTACGTGGTGCACTATATAGTTTTGCCATAGGGGCAGAACTACTTTCTTGCAATTGAGATCCAAGGAAAGCACCGTTCAATTCCACAGCGTCTATAACATTGACTGTATGCACTGCTCTCGCACCCTGCGAAGCACTATTCCCAACGTTACTGTGTGTTGAATTTACATTCTGCATACACACTGACTGTACATGTCCCGATTTGCCACATTGATAACAGGTTGCGTTGCGACTTGGGCACTGTACACGTTTGTGGCGATATACACACTGGGGGCAAGACTTACGAACATTTTTCTGAAATGAGCGTTGGCGCCCGTTATGCAAATTACTGTGTCTAACACTACGGGGCGACCTTTGCGTCGCACTTTTACTCTGGCTACTGTTCACTGTCTGTTCAGCACGGCCGGTAGAAAAATAAGAATCACTAGTGCTATACTGAGAACTACGGCTAGGAAAGCGTCCGTTGCGGCGCACTGAATTTACACTGTGGCTTTGCATTTCTACATCTGCTAAGTCAAAAGTATCATGCGCTTCTATAAGCTGCAGTACACTGTCTAATGAGGGGTCAGACTGTTTCAGAATTGCTGCTCTAATTCTGGGGTCCTGAATATTCTGCGTAATCGCATCCCTCAACATCACGTCACTATACGAAAGTCCACAAGAGCAAGTAGATTTACATTGGCGGGTTAAGCCCTTCAATTCCGTAATCCACTCTTGGTGTGATTGCTGCGGTAATTTTTTAAGTCTGAAAAATCGGTACCGTGCAGCGGCTACAAGAACTTTTCTCTCATAATGAGCATTCAGTGCATCTACAATTTGTTCAAAGTCTACATCACGAGGAGATGCGAGAGGGAAAAGTTTTTGCAATAGTACGAAGGTCTGGGGGCCCACAATCGATAAGAAAAGGTTCTTCACTCTCTGACCTGTAATTTGATGAGCCGCGACGAGTTCTTGAAACTGTGCGAAGTAGTCGCTCCATTCTTCCTCACGTTCGTTGTACTGGCGAAATGTAGGAAGCTGTGCAGCGGCAGGTGTGGGCTGCTGATGTGACGACTGTTGTTGTTGGTGAGCAGCCTGTGTCGTCAACTGCGACACGGCCTGCAGTAGTTGAGTGATTTGTGCCGTCTGTAACTGAATAATTTCCATTTAGTTTGGGTTCGGGGTAGTGGCCATGCTGACCGATTAGGCGTCGCGCATACAAGTAAATTATAACAAAACACAAATGCAATATGAAAGAAGACGCTCTGCAACAAAAAAGTCCACAAACACGTAACAGAATATGTTCCCCCAAAATTCTTATAATAAGGGTGGGTGGGCGGGAGCAATTTTTGCGTGCTCCGACTGCTGCTGTCTGGCTGCTGTAAGCGGGCTGGTCCAAGGTTCTATCACTCCTCGTCGCCACTTTTGTGTCCCAGCCTCGTCGTAGGTGTCGGTGGCCGAGTGGAATAAGACCGACACAGGAATATAGATAGCACGCTGGTGCAGGTACGGAGGGGAGCAGCCAGAAACTATAAACACTAGAGTAAATTAGAAAGAGATATATATTGCACAGAATGTAACAATACTTAACTTTTACATAGTACTGCAGAATGTTGATACATAGTTGTTAGAGGCCTGCCTAGTGCCTGTACAATAGCAAAGTCTTCACTGGTGCCTATCTGATTACGAAGGTCCTAACTGGTTGCTATCTCCGTCCGAAGTGCCAGTCCTTCAGTGGTGGCCACGAGCGGAGTTGCAGCAGAAAGCGCTCGTGGCTGTCGTCGTGAGAACGCCACGCCGTGCGTGCATGGCGGCGCGCGGCGAAATTAGGTGGCGCGCACTTTGTACTTGTGCGACACCACACTGTGGACCGACGTTAAAATTTTCTTAGTGTGGTGTTAGATTCCGAGTCATAATGCTCGCAGCAGTCTTAAACCATTCCGGTATTTCGTGCGGGATACGCGATGAATATTTCAGTTAGAGCTACCGTTTGTGTTGGTCAAAATTTATTATCTAACGTGTGGTAAGGATAGTCTAGCCGTGTGTGCTTTGTTCTTTTAGTTCTTATTAGGATTTCATTCTTTAATAATGATTAGTCTGTGTCGTAACTATGATTAAGCATTGCATATCAACTACCCTTCTTTCGCGATAATTTACGTTGTAAATTATTTAAATGGTAACGAACTTCCTTTGTCTGTGAGTTATACCACGTGGACTGGCTATTGTGAATCCGATACCGATCATCAAAGTTGCTTTACTGCCCCTCAAGCGAATCATGTTAGCAATTCGGTTATATTTATTCATTATTCCGTGTGTGATGATTTATTCCTATTTATTTCTCATTTTGAGATTTTGCGAGTTGTGAACCAGTCCAGGAACTGGTGATCCACTACGTGTCCAAATTTCGGCATATCGGAATCAAGTTTTCTAATTGTAATATGTGCACTTGTTTCAAGCTAGCTGATCTCCTCCAATATTTCACTGCTGCAGTTGCTGTCCGCTGTTTGAGTGTCACGTAAGCTTTGGCGAGTACGTGTGAATGAATGTGTGTCTACTCACCCGCATCTACCCTATTTTCTTAATAAGTAAATTTCATAAAAGGTGGGCAATCAAACGGGCCATCTATTAATTTTACTGTCAATGTTTTCCTTTTAAATATGTGAAATGTATGCTCTTATTGTTTTAATCTGGTCCCTCCATTTCATAAGCGTTTTCAGAATACATAATTTCTTAATTAAATTCTCTCTTTCCTTCAGCACCCCTATTCAAGGTTAATTAGATCTTAATCAGATTTGTGAGTTCCGTTTCTAGTTTCATTTCAAGTCTCTGCAGACAGGCTGTTTCTGGTGTGTATTATTAGAATATCCACTTTGGAACCTGCGGAGCTGCTCAGATTAAGCTATTTAATAACTCACAATTAATAAGCAGTAAACTTACAAGCTATTTAGTAACACACAAAAGAAGA
Organism: Locusta migratoria; assembly: GCA_026315105.1. Lineage (NCBI taxonomy): Eukaryota > Metazoa > Arthropoda > Insecta > Orthoptera > Acrididae > Locusta > Locusta migratoria. The sequence goes on along the minus strand of CM048745.1, from coordinate 282,298,434 downwards.
GTAATAAACGTCCAATGTAGACCCTGCATGTCCTGTGAATATCAACTTCCTATCTTTAGACTTTGAAGGTGTTCTGCTTTCTTTCTGACCATGAAAGTTGATGCATATTCGGTGCGCATCCACTATTTAAACCATTCAATAGTGTCTTGACTGAATGCAAGGATGAGAATGGCAAATTTAATGTATTACAATTGGACCTTTCGTTTTGAATCCATGTTTATATGGAATGCCTCTTCGAATCAGTTGCTATTTGCATCCGTATTGTTGTCCCATACTCTGACCAGATACATCGGCATACACAATTCATTAATAATCGAGGAGAATGCGAGTTTAAATTGTACAGACTTTGATAGCGACTGCATGAGATGACTCACTAGACAGCTATGTATAATAGTTGAGAGTGAAAATGAGTCCTTATTTTAAAATTAAAAAAATAATCACAATTTCACTTCCAAGAGGTCCGCCAAACGTGTCTGGAAGAATCATGGCACTACACATGCAACCTGCAACGTGGACTACAGACCTTACTCATCGAACAGTGCCAACTATTTTCCACATTTTGAACTAATACAGCAACCATTTCTTCATCATTAAAATATGCGAACAAATTACTTCAGGTGGTGGTAAAGAACTTAAACTAAACATATATCACATTTATCTGCTTGCATCAAAGCAGGAATATAAATCATCTGCGAAAAATATTGCAATATTCCAACAACAGAGGACATTCAATACAAATTTCTGAGTTACTGGATCGATAAATGTTTCGAAAAGTTTGCATTGTAATTGAAATCAATACATTGATAATATACAGTTATGGCCATACAAAATGCAACTACAAGAAGGACCAGAGAGATCACAAGCAGCTTTATTTAGGAGATAGCGCGATGAGAAAGATCACAGCCTCATGTGAAGTGACGAGAATGGAACAGGTATTGAGTGTTGCCGCTGCTGCTGACTATAACGGCTAATACACCACTCGGCACTGGAACTAACAATAAGAGGATCTAGGTGTGTCGTCGGGGTGCAACAGTCAGTGTTGCTTCCACATAGTTACAAAGGTGATCTGATATTTGCGATGGTATAAGAAACAGAGCTCATACGTCGTTTCGAACTTCAAGTTTTGCTGTAAATAAAAATTCAATATTCCACTGGTAAATAATGAAAACAAAGTGAAATGCGAACCTATCACCAAATATGTTGGTCTACGAACAGAGAGACAAGTCAGAATGCACAGAGAAAAGAGTGTAAAATGATCTTGTCGTGAGGAGTTGACAATCGATGGTTACTGGCAAAAAGATTGTGAAGTGAAAAATTCTGTAGAGTTTGTAAGTCAGTATATCTGACATGTATTTTCTACTGGTGTAGCACAAGCTATGATTTATTAGTAGGGAACGATAAACATTTAATACAACGTTTAATACTTCCGGATTGTTTATTTCTTTAGACACAGATTTCTTGAAGTGATCATTTATATATAGGGAAGAGGCAGGAGAAGCTGTGGTTTGTCCAATGACGATAATGATACGAGTATCATTGACAAGAGTGATGATGTAAGTGGAATGGGTGCTGCCATCGCTGGTAAGTGATGACATCGTAGATAAAATAGTATGGATTGCGATATCATAGGTGGGAGAGTGACAAAAGTAAATAAATAATTCTTGAGTCACAATGGCCATATTACTTACATGGAATAGTAGTCAAGCGGTTCAGAGCAATAAAGCTCATGGCAATATGCACACTAGCCAGACAATGCATTTGGAAGTGATATTTTGTAATGAAAATTTTACTAACACTATTTAGTTGTAACTAACAAGGGGACATTCAGACCTCGGAAATTTAGTTCGAGATGAGACTTTGCACACTAGTAGTATACCTCAAGGGTGTCCTCTCATAGGAGTATCAAAGCGCACTAGCCAGAAAAATCCGACAAAAACGGCTCTTAAGTTTTATTTGCAGTTCATATAGTTGAAAGGTCACGTATTGTGTGCGGTGGAGTAACTCAGGCAGTAGCATGTTCATTCGCCATGCAGTGGACTTGCGCTCGATTCTACCTACAGGAAACATTGCGAAACAGCGAAAACGTTAACAAAGAGTTTGTTATCAACACTGACCAGGCAGGTATTTATTGCCGGTTATTTAAAAAAAGTAATTTTGCTTTCGATTTTTACGATTCTCTGACAAAATTCGTCAATTTCGGTTGATGTCAGTATCAGTTGGTGTCCAAAAGAACTCTGGCTGTCAAATGAAGCAAAAATATTTCTCTCCAAAGACACGGCATGAATAAAGTAGCGGATACTTATACTGGTCAATATACTCTTACTCTATCTGGAAAACTCTCGTCGAAGGTTCGAATCCTCCATCGGGCATGGATGTTTATGTTGTCTTTAGTATGAGTTACAATTAACGTGATTCCTCCGAAATGTACTCCACTTGTCCAACCATGCTACGTCTATTTTTATAGGCAAGTAAACAATCTGATAAAGCGTCTACAGAATTCCGTTATCTTCTTGAAAGAAACAGAGAAATCAGTACAATCAATAATCCATCATCAGCTGCCATTGCCAATTTTTAAGGAAATGTTGCGATATGCCTGGTACGCTTCCAGGTTTTCTCATGAAAGAGTTTTCAGGAATGTCAACGAAGTATTTCTTCAAGACATCTTTGAAAAAAAAACATTGTTTATGTAAACAATCGTCGTTTATAAACTGTGCAATATGAAAAATATTTTTTGTTTTCTATGTTTTTTGACAGTTACCACTATGATGCTTGCACATAAAATACAAAATTGACAAATGAAGATAAAGTGAATTATTTTAAATTAGTAATTAACTTTTTAGTTTACCTCCAGTAAAATGCATCTGGCTTTATTCGAATTTTAAAAAAGAAAACATTGAAATTCAAATTTTAAGTAGCTGTGACAGCCATTTTATAAACAAAATAAAATTAGGTATGATTTAATTGATAGCGCCTTAAGTCAATTCATTTATTTACATGTTATAATGTTTAAACAAATAATCAAAATTAAAAATACAGTATGTTCTTGAGGCAGAATCGAACCCAGATCAGCTACATGACAGTTCTACACGCTATTGTGAACAAACCCGCCTGGCTGCACCGATGTTTCTTCACGTAGTATATAACATATTCATTAGCTGCGCTTAAAACTTTAGGGCACCCTTGAGGTATACTACTGACCTGTAAAGTCGTATTCCGAACAGAATTTCCGAGTCCTGAAGATCCCCTCGTAAGATAATTCGAATGTTTGTACAGCTTATGGGACTTAACTACGGGGTCATCAGTCCCTAAACTTACAAACTACTTATGAACTACTTACGAACTAGGACGGCACAAATATCCATGCCTGAGGGGGGATTCGAACCCCCGACCGTAGTGGCCGTGCAGACCGTGACTGGCGCGCCTCAGTGTCCTCGGCCACCGCGGCCGGCGTAAGATAATTCACAGCAGTAATGTTACAGTAGTAAGGCGAACGTTTACAAACCTGCAATGTTCCTTGTTAGCAATTGCTCGGCGTAGGTAGCCGTCTTATTTGCTTCTGATGACGTCAGCTGACAGGTAACAACTAAGGAAGTGATTTGTAGAAATAGTACTACGATGCTGCATATGGTAAATGACATTTCAACTGCTAAGACCTCGTTTCCAGCCAGAAATAGTGTAATTAAGTAGTACACGAACATGATAGTCGTTATAAGGTGCTGTATTATAAATACAGCAATTATCACTGAGTAGACATCGTTCAAAGAGGAGGTCACACAGCTTAACGTCATGTGGTAAAGTTGAATATCTGGTAGTCGCTTACGTGGAGCTAGTAATAGTCTCTGAGTGAGGTGGCACTGGTTGACTGTGAAAATGGAGTGGTCTACAGATCTCAACATAGCTGATAAGTCCAGTCGTACACGCTGTGGGTACTCGCAAGAGAAACCTGAATACAGTGCGGAGTTGAGAGACTGGAAGTTCCTGCAGAGGACCACACAAAGCGCCAAAAACTGCAGTACCGCCAGAAATAACACAAAACTGTCAGCGAGGATAGCTGCGAGGAATCGCTGCCGAACGGCGCAGAAGTAGCCGAGGGTAACAACCGCGACGAAGAAAATTAAATACGACACAGTAATGAGGAAGATCCTCAGTTTGTCGACACCTGCGCTCGTGACACAGTCAAACAGGGCGTCCGGTACGCGGATGTCTTGGACCAGTTGCTCAAATGATTTCTTACTGCGGCTCCAGCAGTGGATCATGACAGAGGGCGTGGTTACGGTTACGAACAAGCAGGCGACTGAGCCCGGCAGGAACCAGCGGTGCCACGGCTCGTAGTTCCGTATGTGGTACACCTCGAGCATCGCGCCGTAGCCCAGGTATAGGACCAGCGCCAGCACGGAGAGGCTGTAGAATCGGTAGCAGACGGCGAGCGGGGACCCCGCGGGTCGGCACGGCGCGACCCCAGACAGTGAAGACAGCAGCAGAGCTGGCCGCAGCTCCCTGGCGACGCCAGCGCGTGGGTTCGGCGCCATCGCCCTGCTCGTTCCAGTGTGTTGCTGCGGGGCTTTGGTGCCTCGTTTGCTTTATTGAGCTCCACGTCCGACACATTAGTTAATGAGAATTAGTCGATTTGCGATGTACCGAGCGCGGCTATCGGCAGGACAGTGAGCGAAAATTCCATTAATGGAGAATCGGGTAATTATCTACTATCGGAGTTTGCCAACAGTTTTGCACCTTGTGCTATCGAAGTTCTCGACAACAATGAGGTTGCTATATATACATGTGGCGTCTGTTCCGAAGGAACAGACGTCACTTCTGATCCTGCAGTTGTTATTATTTAATATTCACAGAATACATGACATCAACTGCGATTGGGCAAAGCTGAAAATGTGTACCCAGCCGGGATTCGAACCCGGGTGTCCTGCTTTCTAGGCAGTTGCGCTGACCCCTACGCCATTGGGGACATAGTGATCACCGCACCTGCAAGGACTACCTAAGCACGCCTCCCATGTTCTTTCGGAACAGACGCCACATGTATATATATAATATGCCGGTGACGGGCAATGATCCTATCGTTAGTGGGGAGGGGTGGGCAAGTTTGAAGCCCTTACTCTTACGGGAATTAGTTTCATAACTACGAGTTTGAGTACTGTGGGCAGGGCGAAGCTGGGAATTTGTATCTGACGGGAGGCGTGCTTAGGTAGTCCTTGCAGGTGCGGTTATCACTGTGTCCCCAGTGGTGTAGGGGTCAGCGCAACTGGCTAGAAAGCAGGAGACCCGAGTTCGAATCCCGGCTGGGTACATATTTTCAGCTTTGCCCAATTGCAGTTGATGTCATATATTCTGTGAATATTAAATGACGTTGTTATTATAGCATCTATCACTTTATTTTCTACCTTCGACGTGTTTTTAGACGAGTGATTGTTGAAATGCTGTCGAAAGCAGCACAATAATTTCGTTAATATGGTGCGGCTCCGTAGCATAGAGGTAGAATGCCAGACAAGGTCGCGGGTTCGATCCCCGCCAGGTCCTAGGATTGTACTCTGTCACTTTCCACTTCTTTTACCTCTGGTAGTGTTGCTGATGTGAAAAATACCGAGTAGCACCGTGGTTCGACCCACGTTAAACTGTATGTTCCCCCTATAACTGGCTGGGTCGGAGGAAGGAATAAAATCCGCTATCAGTCCTATTAAAGATCGTATTATTTATTTATGACACGCCCGGTATAGGGCCTGTGCCCATGTTCAGGTGCTTAAAGATTAGGAATTTTATATGTGTAGCATGAAGGTGGAATTCAATTTAAATTTGTATCCAAATCGCGATTGCCCATGTGACGCACTTTTCACACACTTTTCCGAATTTGCTTTCCTTTGTTAACTTCCTTACTTTTCTTACTTTTTCATTTTTCTTACTTTCCATTTTTTTTATCACCAGCACTGCACAGAAATGTGAACTCTCACCACTTCAAGTGAACTGTAATAAAACGCGCCTCGGTTGCACAGTGGTAGAGTGCCAGACTACAAATGAAAATGTCGCGGGTTCGATCCCCGCCTGGTCCTAGGGTTTTTATCTGTCACTTTCCACTTCTTTCGCCAAGGTCGGATTACACTAGTTTTTCCGTAGGTCTGTAAATAATTCTTGTTAGTATTTTTGCAACCATGATTTATTAAACTGATAGTTCAGTAATTTTCATATTTGTCTGCACTTGCTTTCTTCGGAATTTGAATCACTATATTCTTCTTGAAGTCTGAGGATATTTCCCCTGCCTCATACATCGTGCATACCAGGTGCAACAATTTTTCATGTCTGGCTCGCCTAACGATGATAACAGTTCAGACGGAACATTATCTACCCCTGGAACTTGTTTCTACTCAAATCTTTTAGTGCTCTGTTAAATTCTTCTCGCAGTATCGAATCTATCTCATCTTCCTCTACTTCGTCTTCCATTTCTAGAATACTGCCTTCAAGTTATTTCCTTTGTACAGGCTTTCTGTATATTCCTTCCATCTTTCAGTTTTCCCTTCTTTGCTTAGTACTGGTTTTCCACCTGAGTTCTTGATATTCATACCGCTGCTTTTCTTGTTTCCAAATGCCTCTTTTATTTTCCTGAAGACGGTATCCATTTCCCCCCTATCTGCATATTATTCTATTTATTGCAACGCATGTGTGTGGAAGGCTCTTAAGGTCTCTAAGGCAGTCTTGCAATTTTAATTACTCTTGAAGTATAGGAAAGCTATTAGTTTAGCAATAATTGCAGTTTTCCATCGAAAGATAAGAAGTTAATAGAGGGGTGAGTAGCAGATACAAAAGAGAAAAAATTATTTAGGACTTCAACAAGCTATATCCACTTAACTCACTTTAAAGATAGATATATTTACACCACAAATCACAAATGTTGAAGTGTCTTTTCTCCAGAGCAGTCCCAATTGTCTCTAATTTTCCACTACATTTACAATAAATAAATAAATAAATATATGAAAAAATCAGGAAAACCTTTATGGCCAGGGTCCAGAAAGGAAACAGCCAACAAGTTTGATGATATTACTCTAATGAAGTACAGCACATGGTGAATGTGTAATTTAAATATATGAGGATGCTGATTTTCTGTATTATCATATACTGAACTGCTCTATAATATATAAAAAACATGAAGTTCAATTTCCTCAAACATGGTGTTCAGCTCGCCTCAAACATGGTGAACGTACGTTACAGACACTCCAGCGAACTTAAATGTTATAGAGTGGCTAATACACGAGTTACAGCGCTCGGCCGCCATATATGTGGTCGATAAAAAGTGATACAAGTATTTCGTGCAAGAACACCAAATGTTTTGCCTTGTTTAATCTCAGTCTGTCTGTACTCAAACAAAATTCCTGACTAATGGTACTTCGCTGCCTCAAGAGTGAAGCTTCAGATGACCTATCCTGCAATTCCCTTGAAACACACCATAAAGAAATGCTCAGTCTTCTAACTAGTGTTTGTGTTCTTGAGATGTTTCTTCTTACGATGCTCCTGTAGTTGATGAAACCACACTTTTGAATGTCAGCATCTTCTTTTAAAATATTTTCATTTGTTGTTGACATAACTTGATCGACCATGGTTGTCACGCAACCAGTGCAAATTGTGGTAGCAGTAGCAACAGCAGAAGTTTTTCACTTGTATATGCCAGTGTTCCTTGCAACAATGTTACTTCGGTGGCGAATGCTTTTGTGACAGCTGACCCAGGCGATTTTTTTTTTTTTTTTTTTTTTTTGCAGTATTCCTTTGTAAATTTCGTCTTTGTTATCAAATTTCAGCGTACCAAATGTTACATGTTTCAGTATGGCAACTGTGGTGAGGCACAAGTCTAAAGTGCGCGCCACGTACTTTCGCCGCGCGCCACCATGCAGGCACGGCGCGGCGTTCTTACGACGTCAGCCACTAGCGCCCTCTTCTGCAACTCCCCTCGTGGCCACGACTGCTGCATCGTTCACTTGGGAAACAGATAGGCACCAGTTAAGATTTGGCTATCGGATAGGCACTAGGAATCATCAGTAGGCAGGCCTCTATCTAAACTATGTATCAGCATTCTGCAGTCAAGAACTATGTAAAAGTTAAGTATTACCAAGACTCCACGAAATATATATCTTGTTCTAATTTAGCCTAGTATTCTAGTTTCTGATGTCCCACTGGCTGCTCACCTCCGTACCTGCACAAGCGTGCATCCTTTATTCCTGTGTCGGACTCTTTCTACTCGGCCACCGACACCTACGACAACCGGTGGAAACGAGACACAAAAGTGGCGACGAGGCTGGGACACAAAAGTGGCGACGAGGAGCGATAGAAGAACCGTGGACCAGCCCGCTTGCAGCAGCCAGACAGCAGCAGGGGAGTACGCGGAAATTGCTCCCACCCACCGACCCTTATTACAAGAATTTTAGGCGAACATTCAGTTACGTGTTTTGTGGACTTTTTTTGTTGCAGAGAGTCTTCTTTCACATTGTATTTGTGTGTTGTTCTAATTTACTTGTATGCGTAATCGGTCAGCATGGCCACTACCCCGAACCCAAACGTAATGGAAATTATTCGTTTACAGACAGCGCAGATCACACAACTACTCCAGGCGGTGTCCCAGTTGACGGCACAAGCAGGTCAAAACCAGCCATCGCTTCAGCCGCCCACATCTGCCGCTGCACTGCTTCCCACGTTTCACCAGTATGATGAACACGAGGAAGAATGGAGCGACTACTTGGCACAATTTCCAGAACTTGTCGTGGCTCATCAACTTACAGGTCAGACTGTGAAACACCTTTTCTTATCGGTTGTAGGCACCGATTTTTCAGACTAAAAAAATCACCAGACCAGACCCACATGCAATGGATTACGGAATTGAAGGGCTTAACCCGAAAATGTAATTTTACTTGCTCTTGTGGACTTTCTTATAGTGATGTGATGTTGAGAAATGCAATTACGCAGAACATTCAGGACCACAGAATATGGGCAGCGATTCTGAAACAGTCTGACCCCTCACTAGACAGTGTACTGCAGCTTATTGAAGCGCATGATACATTTGACTTAGCAGATGTAGAAATGCAAAGCCACAGTGTTAATGCAGTGGGCCGCAACAGGCGCTTTACTAGCAGTAGTTCTCAGTCTAGCCCTAGTGATTCTTCTTTTCCTACCAGCCGTGATGAACAGGCAGTGAACAGTAGCCAGTGTAAAAGTTTGACACAAAGGTTGCTCCTTCATGTTAGACAAAGTAATTTGACAAACGGGCGCCAACGCTCATTTCAGAAAAATGTTCGTAAGTCTTGCCCCCAGTGTGTATCTCGTCACAAACGTGCGCAATGCCCTAGGCGCAACGCTATTTGTTATCAATGTGGCAAATCGGGACATGTACAGACAGTGTGTATGCAGAATAAAAACTCAAAGAACGGTGGCATTAGAAACAGTGCTCCGCACAGTGCAAGAACAATTCAAACTGTAAATGTCATACATGCTGTGTACTTGGACAGTGCTTCTTTTGATTCTCAAATGCAAGAAAGTTCTTCTGCGCCTACTGCAAAACCATGTAGTGAGCCACGTAGCAAGCGTCGTCGAGCGAGTAAATCTGTGCAATGGAAAAGGGTTCAGGACAAGCATAATGACTATGTACAGTGCAATCCTGTGTTGAAACTAGTGGCTTCTGCAACGGCTCATTGTAATAGTGCCCAGTACTGTGTAGCTAGTGACAGTATAGTTGATGTAGCTACTCAGTAATTTAGTGCAGTAGTTAGAGCATCTGTAGTAGCCTCGCATTGCGCAGACGCCGATCCGGAGGTAGTGCCATCTAGTGACAGTGTTGTTAATCCGCTGTGTGCCGATTCTGCGCCGCTTACTTCATTCACTACGCGGCCCGTGCATGCGCAAATGCAGCAAACAAACTGTAGCAGACGTTGCCCACATTCGCGCACCTGTCGAGCGCCACAAGCAAAAACTTTTTGTGACTCTTTACATTGAATATAAGACTGTGCAATTTCAGCTCGACACTGGTTTCGCTGTCACATTAATAAATAACTTATGAACTTCTGGGTTCGCCAAAATTGTCGCCGTCACAGCAAGTGTTAACAGCGTACACAGGTCAAAATATTCTCGTGCTTGGAACGTGTAGCCTGCCCGCCTCTTTTCAAGGTGTAACAAAAACAGTTGCTTTTGTAGTTCTTCAGGCCAAATCTACGCAGAACATTTTTGGACTAGATGCATTTGACTTACTTGGATTATCAATTCAAAGAGACGTGCTTCAAATTTCGTCAGTAGTGCCTCAGGACAAAATAAATGCATTGTGTTGAAAATATAGTGACTTCTTTACGCCGGGACTAGGTTGTGCAAAAGAATTCGTGGCACATGTAACTTTAAAAGAATCTGCAGTTCCAAAATTTCGTAAAGCTAGACCAGTGACTATCGCAATTCGTGATAAAGTTGCTGCAGAACTTAAACGTTGGCAGGATAGTGGGGTGATTTCTCCTGTTTCCGCAAGTCAATGGGCCTCGCCTTTAGTGTTTATAACCAAGCCGTCAGGAAAACTTCGTATTTGTGCGGACTTCAAATCAACAGTGAACAGTCAAGCAGTTGTAGACACTTATCCCCTGCCCAGACCTGAGGAACTAATGGAAAAATTAGGTCAGTCTCGCTTCTTTTCCAAGATTGATTTAGCAGAGGCATATGTACAGATTCCGCTTGATGACGAGTCAAAAAAGTTTTTCGTCATTAATACTCACATGGGCCTTATTCAATTTCAACGCCTACCCTTTGGCAGTTCTTCTGCCCCCGCTATTTTTCAGCGTTTTTTGGAACGGCTGACAGTTTCTGTACCGTGCTGCTCGAACTATTTAGAAGATATTGTGGTCTCAGGACGCACAGTGGAAGAACATTTATCAAACCTGGAGTGTTGACTGCAGCAGGTCTATGTTGCAATAAAGCAAAATGTTCGTTTTTTCAAACTGAAAGAGTACCTAGGCTATGTGTTAAATGCCCAAGGGATCCATCCCTTACAATCACGTCTTCGAACAATCAAAGACTTGCCTCCTCCTAAGAATGTGCACGAATTGCAAGCAGTAATGGGAAAGCTGAACTATTATTTCAGATTTATTCCCAATGCCTCTTAGATTGCACCTCCACTGCATCGCTTACGTAGGAAGAATGTTCCTTTTGTATGGTCTAAAGACTGCCAGGTTGCCTTTGACAATTTAAAGTCTGCACTACTCAGTGATGCATGTTTGATTCCCTTTGATCCATAGAAGCCTGTAGTGCTAGCAGTGGATGCCTCGTCGTACGGTCTGGGCGCAGTAATCTCACATCGTATTGGATCTCACGATCGTCCTATTGCCTTTGCATCCAAGCTCCTGACGCCAACGCAACAGAATTACAGCCAGATAGAAAAGGAGGCCTTAGCAATCATTCACGGCGTCACAAAGTTTCATCATTATCTCTATGGCAGAAAATTCTATTTGTTGACAGACCACAAGCCTCTCACGTCGTTGTTCTCACCCACAAAGCCAATTCCGCCACGAACGGCACAAAAGCTTCAGAAATAGTCTTTGATACTGTCTAATTATCAATATGAGATTTTGTACCGACCTACCACTAAACATGCCAACGCGGACACACTTTCCCGACTTGCGGTTGGCCAGTATGTGTTGTTTGATTCTTCAGAAATGGCATGTTGTCAGATAGACTCCAGAGATGCTTCTGCTGTCGCAGGATTCCCTTTGAACTCTCGTTGCACAGGAAACAGCTGCGGATGCAGACCTAAGTGTGGTAGCAGGTTTTTTTTCGCTCAGGGTGGCCTGCCAGAGCCAAAGACATTCATCGGCCTCTAGTTTGACGTTATTTTGCACAACGTCATGCATTGTCTTTAAGTCAGGGTGTTCTGTTGTTGCATACCAACAATGACCAAACGAGAGTGATTGTTCCTCGTTCCCTGCAACAAGAAGTATTACGCCTCCTGCATCAAGGACATTGGGGTATTGTTAGGACAAAGCAACTGGCCAGACGTCATTGTACTTGGGTTGGTATGGACGCTCAGATAGAGCGCATGACGTCACAGTGTACAGTTTGTCCGTAGCATCAGGTGGCACCTCCGCAACGTTTCTCAAACTGGCCACGCCCCAAAGGACCATGGCATCGTTTACACGTTGATTTTGCCGGACCTTTCTGGAATACTCTCTGGTTAATCTTTCAGCAAGTTTCCTTTTGTAATTGCCATGAACTCAACGACGGCGTCTAGTACAATCAGTACCTTAACATTAATGTTTTGCATCGAACGTTTGCCTGAAACTATCGTCAGTGACAATGGACCTCAGTATGTTAGTGCAGAATTTCAACGGTTTTGTCGTGTGAATGGCATTCAGCATATCACTACCGCACCTTTTCACCCTCAGTCCAATGGGGAAGCAGAACGTTTCGTTCGAACATTCAAGTTTCACATGGAAAAGATGAAAGGTCAGCACTCCAGGCAGCAAGCTCTTCAAATTTTCCTGTCTACGTATCGGTGCATGCCACGTGCCGGCCCATCTCCTGGCGAACTGCTACACGGCCGCCGTCACCGCACTCTCCTTCACCTGCTGCAGCCTCCCACACACCGAGTCGGTTCGTTTGGCGCTTCGCGTTTTCAGGTTTCCACGCCGGTGCTGTACAGGGTGTTTGCTGGAAACAAGACGAGATGGTTGGCGGGCACCATTCAGCGCGTGCTTGGTCGCAATATGTATGTCGTACGTTCTTCCACAGAGTCGGAGCTGCGACGTCACGCAAACCAATTGCGCCTGCAGAGGCCGCGTGATCCTGTCTCGGGTTTCTTGATTCCAAACCCAGTTCACCGCCAGGGAGCACAGTCACATCGCTCGCCGACGGATCCAGCGTCCCCGGACTACGAGATAGTCCTCATGGATGTCGATGCGCCCCCGTTGCAGTCGTCCCCGCCGCGGTCGCCGTCGCAGCTGACTGCGTCGTCGAGTGGGACTCCGGGACCGTGCGTGTCCCCGCCGCCTGGGCGACGCACCTCAGAAGATGACCTGCTCCCTCTGGGCGGAGGGGTGCGCCCTTCCCCTCGTTCTGGTCGGTATCCCGGGGGATCGCAAGGTGGATACCGGGGCGCGGACGGCGTCTCGATCCCAGCCTCCGCTACGACGCCCGTCCCATCAGTAACGCCCCCGCCCAGGCCCTCCTCCCAGTGCCGTCGCCGTGGCCCTCAGCCCTACGCCACGACGGCGCGCCGGTTTTGGGGGGGGGGGGGGGGGTGTCGCAGAAGTATGAAGTGCGCGCCACGTACTTTCGCCGCGCGCCGCCATGCACGCACGGCGCGGCGTTCTTACGACGTCGGCCACGAGCGCCCTCTTCTGCAACTCCGCTCGTGGCCACGACTGCTACATCGTTTACTTGGGAATCAGATAGGCACCAGTTAAGACTTGGCTATCGGATAGGCACTAGGAATCATCAGTAGGCAGGCCTCTATCTAAACTATGTATCAGCATTCTACAGTCAAGAACTATGTAAAAGTATTACCAAGACCACGATATATATATATATCTTGTTCTAATTTAGCCTAGTGTTCTAGTTTCTGATGTCCCACTGGCTGTCACCTCCGTACCTGCACACGCGTGCATCCTTTATTCCTGTGTCGGTCTCTTTCTACTTGGCCACCGACACCTACGACAACCGGCGGAAACGAGACACAAAAGTGGCGACGAGGCTGGGACACAAAAGCAACAAGGAAAGTTATAAACGACACCTTATTTCGACGTGGATTTCTTTTGTGGCAAATCACCCAGGTGAATTTTTACTACAGTATTTTGTCGTCACTTTCGTCTTTGTACTCAAATTTCGTTCACCAAAGTTAACAATCAAATCGTTCGAAAGCAAAGTTACAAGTTTGCCAACTTAATACACTCATTAATGCAAGCAGTAAACACCAAAAAATGTATACTAGATATTATGAAAGCAGTTGTTACAACACATTAACAACAGATGCAAATCCATGACCAACATTGTTCGTCATAACAATTACTGTTCACTGTATGTTTCGCAGCTAGTTTAGACCATGTACTTGCATTAAAATAAACACTAATATTTTCACAGCGACACTTTCGTTGTTATTGCAAACCTCAGCTAACTGTTATACCTCAGACTGGAACTGTATTACTGACAGGGTTGTGAGGTTTAATTACCGCATTTTTAAGAAATATACTACCAGACTCGTCAACTCGCAGCTTCGATAAAGTCTGGTAGATCCTGAAGCACATCTGTATTCTATAGTCAGTCTTTATTTAAAACGTGGAACTGTAAATAGGTAAAATTATCTAGTGGGTGTGAAGTACCATCTGTCAGCCGATACCCCAAATAACATGGTGGTTGCCAGTTCAATTCGCCTCAAACATGGCGGACCTATTGCCAATCTATGAATTTTAAGCTCTCTGAGCCACTCTATGAAATTTATACTCTTCCGACAAAATGATTTTAGACAGTGATTTCTATGCATTCTGGATGTACAACTCTAGTCTCTGAGCATAGAACTGCAGCACACGATTTCGCTTTTACCGCCAAGTTTTAATTTGGCTAGCGAATTTCCTTTAGTTATTACGTGACAAATAATTGCTTTCTTACCTATTGATTTGAAATTTATGTCATTATGCGATGTAATAGGCTGTTGTGGGAGCGGAATCAGAACGTATTTTCTTTTCGTTTTCTTGTAATACCTCTATTTAATACGTTATAACACGAAAACCAGTTAACGTACGATTATAAATCTTTGTAGTATTAATGTCAACGACATGAGGAAGAAAATAATGCAAAATCAATGCAATTGAAATACTTTTAATGTGCTGCTACGGTTCCACATACCCTATATACCGATAACATTACTTCTGCAAAACGGAATCAATACGTCGCTCATAAATGCCCAAAAGAGTCTGAAATTGAAGGATTGCATTCGGCACAGCTGAACGAATCGCCATAGTCTAATATTATATGCAGTCGCGTCTCTCACTGTTGTAAAAGTTGTTACCAACTGATAGTAGCAACGACACTAGCGCTCCTAGCGGTGGGCAAGCCATGGAAGAAGTTATCTTTGTTTATAATTATTTTCGTACGCAATTAACGAAACAGTTAGTATAATTTTTGCGTTCCAAGCATAAGTAAAATATCAAGAGACGTTCATAATACGGAAATTAAATTAAAAACAGCCGGATTTAACTGTTTCAGTGGTATAAAGAACAACTTAGTCATGAACAAATACGAGTATGTGTATATTTGCAGCTTATTCCTCTGAAAGTAAGTAGAATATAAACATAAAAACGTTTGTCATGTTTGGGGGCGATATTTTAATCAATTTATTGAAGACAAGAGGCAAAATCGCTTTTTATTTCTTATTTAGATAACCAGCGGAACTTAGCATGTTCTGAAAAAATGAAATCTAAGATTCGAAGATGGCAGTTAAACTGCTAAAACCAGTAATCTTAATAAAAAAAAATAAAAAGCGATCCTGGGTCTTGTCTTCAATAAATAACGTAAACATACATTTCCATTATGCTCAGTTCTTACTGTGACAGGTTTCTTTTTTTTTTTTTTTTTTTTTTTTTTTTTTTTTTTTTTTTTTTTTTTTTACGAATATCAATTCGGCGTGGAGTATAAGGATTCCTACATTTTTATGCGTCACTCGTCTTTCTTACACGCTCATATTCGTTTGAGTGTAATTACTTTAGCCTGAAAAGCCAATGTTTTGAAGATTCCTGCCGTTTATGGTTCAGCTGTAGCAACAATTGTAGAATTGGGTTTTTCTTTGTTGGAAAAAGTTTGATTGCTTTTGCCCTTTTATTGCAACGTCTGTGAAGCTAAATTGGTACGCTACATACTGTAGTTATCACATTCTATATGCCTTTCCTACATTCCACTCTCACCGATTTTACTGGAATTGTATTGCAGAAACATCAACGTCCGTGAGTTGAAAAGCGATGTCTTTCTGCCATAGGGCAGGTCTTCTGATGTTTCCTAGTAATTTTTTTTTTCAAATTTTTTTTCATAGAAAATAGATTTATTCAGTAGAATTTTGTAGGTTTAGAGATAACTGTAAATAAACTCTCATATAATGTACCTTTTCGTACCTTGTCAGGGATCTTAGGAAACCTAAGAAAGGCAAATGTGGAGCTATTTTTATGTTATTACCTATTTTCAGGGCACTAGATCCGTTCCCTAATATAAAAGGTATGTTGAAATCAATATAAACGATACTATTTTGCACTCATCCAATATCGTACTCAGAAATGTAGGTTGCCGGCCGCTTGGAGCGCTGCTGTCTCAGTGTATAACGTAATCTGAGGGAGTGTCGTGTCTGTATGTTAGACTGTGGAATCGCTCTCTGCTATTTTTGGTTTTAGGGCTACTTGAAGGACAGGTTTCCTCAGGTGAACATACACATCTGTGATGGTCTGAAGCGCACCAGACACCACACCAATATAATAAGTATTTACAGATGAAGACAGTGTTGGCTTCAATTATGTATCAGAAAGTGCAGACACCACACCAATATAATAAGTATTTACACGCGAAGACGGCATTGGCTTCAATTACTTCACTGCAGATGCGGTCATACGTTCGACCTCGCATGGGAATCCGTAATGGTGAGTGTAATAGGGCATGAACGATAGGGGCGCTACAGCCATACCGTGCGACTTATGAGAACTTGAGACGGACGGGAGGCGAGCATGGGTAGACAAGTGGTTGAAGCGACCGCTGGCCTGAAGTGGGAGACCCGTGTTAGATTCACGGACCGGCTCACATTTTCACTTGTCGCCATTGAATTCATTTCAGTGCCCTTACGCAGCTACTGTCAATCCTTTCTTTCATAATACTTCTTCCTTCCCTTCCTTTATCAATAATTTGCAAATGCAATATGGCCGCGATGCAGGTGTGGTGTCTGTTCTTTCGGACATGTCGGTAAGAACAGACACCATACCAATATAATTAGATCAATGATTTTAGATAAAACGATTATTTTATCTTTTTCTCTATGTAGATGTTTGTGTCTATGTCGGGTGTCTGGTATTACACGTCATTATTATATTGTGAATAACGAAACCGTGAAAGCAACGTATTATGACGAACGAATGAAGCTATAAGTCAGACGCATTTTCACATCAAATGCTGGAAATGTAGGTTTGCCTTTCCTTAATCTTTCTTCTAAGGTAAGTCCTAGGATGAGTATTGCCTCCTGTGTTCCTACATTTTTCCTGAATCCGAACTGACCTTCCCCGAGATCAACATCTATCAGCCTTTCCAAACTGTAAATAATTCGTGTTGTGAGTGAGATGGCGGCTATGGAGCACAAGGTTTCTGCGTTTTGAGTCCGCAAAATGTGAGTCGTAAATAATAGTGCAACGGGCATTCTGTAGCAAATTAGGTATTCAATTTCCGATGGATTCAAGGTTTGTTTGCAGTCCCATTAAGTCTACCAGTAGAGCCAGTAGAGAATTTGGAATACCCCATCCAACTGTACGGGAATTGTTGAGATCCCATTTGCTGTAGAAGCTGTGCTGATTAAACTTGTGCAGAGTCTCAACCTCAGTGCCAAAGAGAAACGTTTCACACTTTGTGGTTATGTGCTAGAGCGTGTAATTCCTGGTGATGAAGCGGCATTCCACCATGGTGGAAAAGTGAACAGAGACAATGTTCACATATTTGTTTTGTAAAATCCACATTTATCACTGCAACACGAAGGAGACTCACCAAAGATCAACATGTTCTGTGCCGTATCCCATACAAAGGTTTATGGACTATTTTTCTTTGTGAAACAAAAACAAAAAAAAAAAAAAACAAAAAAAAAAAAAACAAAAAAAAACTGTAATGGAAATCACATACCTGGGCATCATGGGACAATTGCTGTTGCCTCAAGTTATGGAAGATTCCCAGAACTTCATTTTCGAACAGGATGGAGCTCTGCCTCATTGACACCATCATGTACGAGGCCTTTCCAGTGACTCCCTTCCTCAGTGATGGTGTGGTCACAGGGAACTTGAGGACCTGGCTCTGCACTTCTGGCCAACGGGATCTCCTGCTTTCACACCCTGTGAATGTTTCTTTATGGGGTTATGTGTGGAAAGCTGCTTACTTCTCGCCTCTACCAACCAGTCTGAACGATCTTTGGAACCGGATCATTACTGCCGTGCACTCAAGTAACAGCAGATATGCTTTCGCGTTTGTGGGCCGAGTTTGGCTATCACGTCGACGTTTGCCGTGCAGCCAACGGTGGCTACATTGAACTTTATAACATTAATCACATTTATAATTATTCAAACCTAAGTAATTATCTCAAATTATTAAATTGTTTCAAACATCATGAATAAAACTTTGAAACTTGCTGTTTTCAAAAATGTTCAAATGTTTGGCAAGCTTAAGGGACTTAACTGCGGGGTTATCAGTCCCTAAGCATACAAACTACTTATGAACTAGCTACAACTAAGGACGTCACAAATATCCATGCCCGAGGGGGGATTCGACCCCCGACCGTAGTGGCCGTGCAGACCGTGACTGAAGCGCCTCAGTCCCCTCGGCCGTCCCCTGCCGGCTTGCTGTTTTCATTGGTATAAAGCTTGTTCATTCTGGATTTGTTCTTGAATGTATACAAAGTTTTGAAAATATGTGGGCTGTTCAGTAAAGAATGATCATAATTTCTTTTGACGACATGCCTTTACTCATTCTCATAATTCTGATGGTCCTTCTCAAAATAGTCTCCCATAAATGCAATGCACTTGTTCCAGCATTTCTGCCAGTCATCAAATACATAATGGAAACCATTTCTTGTGAGGTCTTTCAAAATCGCCTCCACAGCCTTCACCACTGCTTCGGATGATGGATAACGGCTCCTACGAAGTTAGGGGATAGAAAAACAGTCAAATGGGGCTAAATCCGAACTATAGGGTGGGTGAGGGATGCACTTCACGTTGAGTTTTGCAGATATTCAGCAACATCATTATCAATATGCGGCCGCGCATTCTCGTGGTACAGCATTCAGTCTTCTTCATGGAAATTTAGTCTTTTGCGCCTGATATTGACTTGCACTGTTTTCAGGATGTCCCTGTGGAATTGTCCACTTACTGACGTGTGTGCAGGTACGACATGCTGATAAACCATTCCATGAACATCAAAGAATGAGATTACCATAACTTTCCAAGCAGCTTTTTTGGAGGGTTGATGATGAAGAATATTTCCTCACTGGCTTTGCTGTTTCCTTTCAGGGTCGAAATGATGTAGCCAACTTTCATTATCACTGACTACATTTGATAGAAACTCCAGGTCTTTCTCTAACATCAACTTAACTGCATGCAGACCTGCACGCAAAAGTTCTTTTGTACGGGAATCAACAGTCTTGGAACCCATCACGCACAAACACGTCTCATGTTTCTGTCAGCAACGTGAGGGTGGCAGTTAATGAAATGTTCATTATTTCAGAAAGTGATCTTAGGGTAATCCCACGATCCACTTTCACAATGACAGCAGCAATATTGATCTTTTTTTCCGTCATAGCAGTAATTGGAGCACAGGGTCAACCTTACTTTGAAATTGTCTGCCTCTTTAAACTACTTTCGAAACGTGCTGTAGGGAAGAACAGACTCTCCTCTTATGCCTCCTGTAACATTGTATAGGCCCCAGCTGAAGATTTCTTGAAACGAAAGCAGAATTTCAAAACCGCGTATTGTTCCTAACGTGTTACCTCCGTTGCAGCGGTATGTGATACTGAACATGGCTGACCTTACCTGCCTCTCACATGTGGGAACAGGGAGTCCCAACAGTGAAACCGCGTGATTGTTTCACATTAAGCTAACATAATAACGTAAGATTAAATTTTAATGAGGGAAATTGACAGTAAAAAATTATGAGCATTCCTTGTTGAACAGCTCTCTTAGTTCCAACATTTACAATAACCCTGTATATATAGATTTAACGCTTTAATGTATGACTTTTTATTTGAAGCTATAAAAACTACCGCAAAATATATTGAAAAAAAAATCCTTAAAATTGTTGTGAACTACTAGCAACAAAGTTCATAGCTGGTCAGCTAGATCGTGCTTCTATGATGTACCAGATGCAGTAAATGTCTCTATTATGCCACTAATCTATCCAGAAAGTAACTCATAATGCAACAGTAGTATTTGATTGACTAATTTTACGAAAAATGTTCAAATGTTTGTAGAGCTTACTACGGGGTCATCAGTTCCTAAACTTACAAACTACTTATGAACTACCTTATAGTAAGGACGGCACAAATATCCATGCCCGAGGGGGAATTCGAACCCCCGTGCAGACTGTGACTGGCGCGCCGCAGAACGCTCGGCCACCGCGGCCGGCCTAATTTTACGCCGCGGCGGATTAGCCGTGCGCACTGAGGCACCGTGCTGCGGTGCGCGCGGCCGTTCGCCGTCGCGGGTTCGCGTCCCTCCTCGGGCATGGGTGTTCGTGTTGTCCTCAGGTTAGTTTACCTCAGTTTAAGTAGTTTGTAAGCTACGGACTAATAACCTAGCAGGTGAGTCAGATAGATTTACAAACATTTGAACATTTGACTACTTTTACATGGCAAAGGAGGAATACTAAAGTAAACAAACTCACGTGTTAGGAGTAATTCAATGCAGCTAACTGTCGAACTGATTCAGTACCACTCTGCAATTTATAGTTTCTAGGATAAATGTTCAAATGTTTTTATAGCTTATGGGACTTAACTACGGGGTCATCAGTCCCTAAACTTACAAACTACTTATGAACTAACTAATACTAAGGACGGCACAAATATCCATGCCCGAAGGGCCGTACAGAGCGTGACTGGAGCGCCTCAGTCCCCTCGGCCACCGCGGCCGGCGTTTCTAGGACAAGCCACTAGCATGTGTAACATTATGTATAGAAGCAGCTACAAGTGAATTTGTGGTAAAATATTCATCAATTTGAGAGATAATCGAAAAAGTAAGATATCAGGCTGATCAGCTAAACTATGCTTTAAAGGTTTAACGATAACTAGGATACGTAACTGAGCCGGGAATTTCGTTATATGATTTGTAGAAGAACAAATATAAATCGAAACTGTTTAGAATAAAAACTGATTACTAGTGCTGTCGTCTCATTACTTGTTTTTCCTGCGACACTAGGTACGTAAATGCTTATGTAAACATTATAGCACGTGGGACGAAAAAGCTGGTTAACTCCGGCAGTACCTATTAGTTGATAATCCATTAATATAATTTACTTGCACTCTTTTGTCAAAGGTTACGCTGGACCTGTTTTTGATTGACGTGGTCCCATTAGGTAATGGCATTGATTTATAGGGGACCGACGGTACGGCGGTAACGAAGCAAGTTGTATTGCAAGTCCACAGTGGGTCAAGCATAGCGATGGTGCTGCCGCCGCGCCCTCTCATGCGTGTAGGAGTGGCAGCGGGTTTGCGTCCGGTGCTGGTGCTGTCTGCCCTGTCCGGGGTGTCACCGTGGTCGCCTCGAGGGTCTGTGCTGTCTGCCTTATACCGCGTCTACAGCCTCGCCGTCTTGGCACTGGTCTTCTATGTAGGCTACCGTGGGCTCCAACATATACATCAATTAAGTGACGACTTATCAGTGCAGTGGTTCCTACCATTTTTAGTCGTCTATGTGCTGAGTACCGTTACCACACCCGCTGTAATGCTGCACTCCTGGAACCGAAGTAGGAAAACATTTGACGAACTAATCGAACATATTCACGTATCAGAAACCATGTTTGGGTGTGCCAAGCGTTCTGGTGACGAGAAACTGAAGATCTTCCTCATTATTGTGTCATATATTATTTTCTTTGTAACAGTTGTTAGTATCGGTTTCTATTTCACGATACAGAATATCTTTCCCGCAGCCTACTTGCTGGACAGTTTTGTAACGTTTCTGGTCACGCTGCAGTTTTTGGCACTTTGTGTCGTCGTCCGCACAAACCTGAGGTCGCTGAACTGCGCACTGTTGGCAGAGTTCCGCTGCGAGCCGGCCGCGGTGGCCGAAGGGACTGAGGCGCTTCAGTCACGGTCTGTACGGCCACTACGGTCGGGGGTTCGAATCCCCCCTCGGGCATGGATATTTGTGCCGTCCTTAGTTGTAGCTAGTTCATAAGTAGTTTGTAAGCTTAGGGACTGATGACCCCGTAGTTAAGTCCCATAGACTCTACAAACATTTGAACATTTTTTGTTCCGCTGCGAGTCTCTACAGCGTGGGCGGCTGGGCTTGTTGAGTATGTTGAGAAGATCTGTACCCAGCTCTGTCACTAATATCAACCAGTTCCAATCCACACAGGGACTGCTACGAGCTTCACGGAAGCGACTACTAGAGATTCAACTTCAGCACACGAAACTAAGCTTTGTGACCTCCTATTTGAATGACGACTACGCATTAGTTATTGTTGCATTTATAGTACAGAATTTTATAACGACAGTAACATTTCTGTACTTATTTATTGCTCTGTTTATGCTGCAAATGGATAATGGGGCAGTTTCAATTACATTTGCCTCATGCAATTTCATAGTACTAATTCTACAAGTAGCTACCTTAGTTGTTACCTGCCAATTGACGTCATCAGAAGCAAATACGACAGCTACATTCGCTGAAGCACTACTGGCGTGGAACGTGGCAGGTTTGTAGTCGTTCATATCACTATTGTAACTCTACTTTTGTCAAAGTTGGTGCTGGAGAGGAGGAACGTGTCGTAGGAAAATTGAATACAAAAAAGAACAGATTATAAAATCTGAAGCCAGAATTGATCCGCTGACTAACGTTCATATTGTTAAACTGTTCTCGAATTTATGGCTTCATATACACGAGTGACTCTCTCCGGAAATGAAACTGTCTACTGCCGCTAGAGTGTAATCGTAGGAAAATATGTCGTTGATTATCTCGGACGATCTTTTATGAAATGCAGATTAATTAATTTTATCCTGTACAATTTAAATCACAATTGTTTTGGATAACAGATCAAATTGGCAATTTTATATATTTTTAGTAAGAGATATTTATAAATTGTAAGTTTTCATCCAAATTCATACAACTTATTAACGGAGCTATGTAAGCCTGCCTCTATATTTTGTTATACA
Organism: Locusta migratoria; assembly: GCA_026315105.1. Taxonomy (NCBI): domain Eukaryota; kingdom Metazoa; phylum Arthropoda; class Insecta; order Orthoptera; family Acrididae; genus Locusta; species Locusta migratoria. Next base: position 282,275,345 of record CM048745.1, on the reverse strand, counting down.
TTTATATCATGTGGCTACAGTGTAACACTTAGAGGACAGTTCCTTTTCAGATGTATACCTTGACAGATTTTATTGTTTCACTTGTTTTTTCACTTTTTTATGAGGTCATCAATATAAAATCGGTGTCATATACATCCCTGTCTGACCTTGATTTAATCTGTTTCATAACTGCCTATATTTATAATTATTTTAGTGTCATACAATACACTTTTGATTATCTGTACAAGAACGTGGGGTATCATCGATTTTCTATTATTATCGATAGTCAATGTCAATTAAAGCAATATCTGTTTCCAAATTGAATTCTTCTTTTCTGAAATTCTCTTGATGCAAAAAATATTAAATAAACAAAATTAAATTAAAATAATAGACCTTTCCGCAACGTGTTTTGTTCTTCTTCGAAACATGATCTGTTATTATTTTCAAGTGATTGTTTATTATTTTTGAGTAAACTTTGTTCGTGAATGTTATACCCTTGTAACTGTACTTCGGTAATTTTACAATCATTGGGAATTTCATAACTTCGGCAGCATTCATTAAATAGGTGTAAAAGTCTTTATTCGTGAAGTGTCCTTCCATATTTGTCAAATTCAGCTTTTATTTCAATTGTACCATAACTACTGGAATTTTTCAAAGCTTTTTTAGACCCTGTTGAATCTCATCTACAATTACTGGAGTCATCTGTCTTGCTGTAGTAAAGTGTTACTTGTTCTGTATTTCTCACAGCGGTTTCACAATACCATAACTTCGGATACGTACGTATCCACTTCTTTCCATTATTTACATTAATTGTAGTATTATCTTTTTCTCACTGATTTAATTTCTGTAACATTCTATATAGCCGGCCGCGGTGGCCGAGGGGACTGAGGCGCTACAGTCACGGTCTTCGCGGCCACTACGGTCGGGGATTCGAATCCCCCCTCGGACATGGATATTTGTGCCGTCCTTAGTGTTAGCTAGTTAGTAAGTAGTTTGTAAGTTTAGGGACTGATGACCCCGTAGTTAAGTCCCATGAGCTATACAAACATTTGAACATTCTATATAATTTTGTATAAAAACACAGGACGCGTAATGTGTAATGTGTGTTTCCCTTCAGGAGTAATTGCTAGTGATTAACGAATTTTTAATTCTCTGATATAAACGGACGTTAAACTGCAGTTAACGCGAGCTCCCGACATTACTGCAACAAAATAAAATGGCCTAACACAACAACAAATAGTTAACCTCCCGACGGGCGCGCGTTTGAGACTCACGCCAGCAAGCGCACGCATTTTGCCTGCTTACGAGTTCGTTCTCTTTTCGTGTATATAAATGCGTGTTTGTGTTAATTATCGTTTTTTAACAAATACATTAGGAAGGCACATGGTACATTATACAGTTTTTAAAGTTTTTATTTATAATTTTCGCTTTGTATTACAAATTTTGGCTACCGAAAAACATTAGCTCCTGTGTTCTCTCAATTTGATGTCTCTTAGCCCTGAGTGCGTCATTCAACGAAGTCGCCCATTTCCTGTTGATGTGCAGGGATATGAAGTTCCCCTTTCTCTCTCTAAGTACGTACTAGAAATGAATTTCTTTTTAAAATAAAAATAGAAATAAAAATAAAAGTAACCACTCTCCGTCGAGGTGAGGTAATGTGAAACAAAACATCTTGTTAAGTAATTGAAGGAAAAGGTTCTAAATGAAACACTAATAGGTAAATTAACGGCGACAAACCTTTAATATTGGATGCCGCACACCCCTTGGTTTCTGCATTCGTCTTTCCTCGTCGTTTGTTCGTTCTATGGTTTCTTTCTCCTTTCATATTGTTGTTATTTGTAGCGTCGTGATACAATTCGCAAACCTTGTCCTTTAGTTAGCATCCTTCACCAAAATTTGGGATTGTGTGGCGAGGTACACTCTATAGCCTGAGTATGAGGCCCTGCCTTGTGCACTAGTTATGTAGTACAGTGTATGTCCTACTAACCAAGTCCACGTGTTTTTCTTGATGATCGGGTAATAACTTCTGTCAGGTTTCAGTAACGAGATGAGAGAAATGTGTTGCTGTGGTGCTCTGCAAACTGAACCCAGTTTTTTTTTTTTTTTCCTGTGCCATTTCCATATCACCACTTGGCAACCCGCGCTCGTCTCCCGTCTGTCTCAAACTTCCACAAGTCGCACATTGCGGCTGTAGCACCCCCTATGTCCATGTCTTACACTCGCCATTACGGATTGCCGTACGAGGTCGAACGTAAGACCAAATCTGTGATGAAGAAAATGAACAAAACGTCTTCCCCTGTAAATACTATTACTATTTATTATTATTTTAATGTTACGGCGCTTGACCTATCGCCATTCGCCTTCTTAATCCCCAGTACAATATTGTTAAGTCTATATTACAAATGTAAAACTCTGAACACTCTTTTAAATGATCATTGTTCATTATGGTATCACTACTGTGACACAGAGCACATTCGGAAGACGGCAGGATGGAGATCTTGTGCAATTGGCGGCCAAACAGTCATGTCCAGTAGTCAGGAGGAATGTTGCTACTGCCTCTCTTCTTGGTCCATCTGGTATTAGTTGGTTATCCAAGAGGGTTTACCAGATCTTCACCTCACATGAGATTTTATTGATACTTCTCAATTAATGTCGTGCGAAAGGCGGACCAGAGACTGCGTTTCATTGGTAGAACCCTTAAAACATGCAACAGAACCACTAAAGAAACTGCATACACTACGCTTGTCCGTCCTGCTGCCCAGTACGGGATCCTTATCAGGGTTTGACGGAGGACACCGAAAGAGTCCAAAGAAGGGCAGCTCGTTTCGTATTGTCATGATATAGGGGAGACAGGGTCACGGACATGATACAGGGTCTGGGATGGGAATCATTACAACGGCGCTTATCGCTGCTGCGTGGGCTACTTACGAAACTCCAATCGCCAACGTTCTCCTCCTGATGTGAAAATGTATTGTTGACTCCCATTTACATAGGTAGAAATGATCATCAGAATAAAATACGAGAAATCCTAGCTCGATCGGAGAGATTCAGGTGTTCTTTCTTCCCGCGCGCTTTTCGAGAATAGAATGGGAGATAAATAGTATAATGGTGGTTCGATGCACCCTCTGCCAGGCACTTAAATGTGATTTGCAGAGTATCCCATGTAGATGTAGATGTAGATTCTTTAAATATGTTGTTAATCATGCGTTTTACTGCAGGATAGTTTTTCCACTTTAATTTTTGTGCCCTTTTTGGCTAGAAAATCAGCTTTCTCATTACCACCTATGCCACAGTGAGATGGCATCCACTGAATCGGAATTTTCTTGTTATTTTGTTGTAAGGAATTAACTGTTTGACTTGAGCAATTTTTGGATCTCTTCAGTTAACAATTGCTGATGTTGCTGGTTTGGAGTCACAGAATATGATTGCTTTCTGAAATGTGTGGAAATAGCTATTTAGCTGATTTATTGCATTTCTGATGGCTTCAACTTCACCTTCAAAATTAGAGTGGTGCGATCCTAAAGTTTGATAAAAACAGAAAAGTTTGCTGCATATTCCTACGTTTCCTTCTTCTTGCATTAACGACCCATCTGTGTAGATGTGTAGCCACTAATCTACACAGATGGGCCATTAATGCAAGAAGAAGGAAATGTTGGTGTAGGAATATACAGCAAAATTTTAAATACTTATTACAGTTCCGTGTGGTGTGTTCTTTCGGATATACAATAAGTATTTAGACGCGAAGACGGCGTTTGGTTCATTTACTTCACCACAGTTCTGGTTATATGTTCTACCTCACACGGGAATCCGTAATGGCGAGTGTAAGAGGGCATCTGAAAGAACAGACATGACACCAATCTATAATAAATACTGATTTCATGATTTTCGTCACTTCACATGGGGCTCTATTTTCAATCCCGTGAACTTCGTACAACGTGTTATGTCCCATATAAATTAGGCTGCGATACCTCCGCTCCTTCTTAGTGATATATAGGGTGTTACAAAAAGCTACGGCCAAACTTTCAGGAAACATTCCTCACACACAAAGAAAGAAAATATGTCATGTGGACATGTGTCCGGAAACGCTTAATTTCCATGTTAAAGCACATTTTAGTAATTTTCTTTAAATGTAAATTGAAATAAATCGTGCAGACAATTGTCAAAATACCTAATTGTACTTCCTCGATTCACCGCCAGTTGGCCCAACTGAAGGAAGGTAATGTTGCCTTCAGTGCTTGTGTTGACATGCGACTCATTGCTCTATAGTACTAGCATCAAGCACATCAGTACGTAGCATCGACTGGTTAGTGTTCATCACGAACGTGGTTTTGCAGTCAGTGCAATGTTTACAAATGCGGAGTTGGCAGATGCCCATTTGATGTATGGATTAGCACGGGGCAATAGCCGTGGCGCGGCACGTTTGTATCGAGACAGATTTCCAGAACGAAGGTGTCCCGACAGGAAGACGTTCGAAGCAATTGATCGGCGTCTTAGGGAGCACGGAACATTCCAGCCTATGACTCGCGACAGGGGAAGACCAAGAACGACGAGGACACCTGCAATGGACGAGGCAATTCTTCGTGCAGTTGACGATAACCCTAATGTCTGCGTCAGAGACGTTGCTGCTGTACAAGGTAACGTTGACCACGTCACTGTATGGAGAGTGGTACGGGAGAACCAGTTGTTTCCGTACCATGTACAGCGCGTGCAGGCACTATCAGCAGCTGATTGGCCTCCACGGGTACACTTCTGCATATGGTTCATCCAACAATGTCACTCCACTATACGCAGGAAGCGGCTACACGGGTAGCGGGGGCTGTGTGGCGTGGACTGGGCGGTTTTTTAGAATAAAGAGCTTCGGGGAAATAGAAAATGGACAATTTCAAAGGGTGCAGGTGGATGACAGGAGAAATGTAGATCCGGAAACTATCGGTATAACACTTGTAAATTGTCGTAGATGTGTCGGGAAAGTACCAGAACTGCAAGCGTTAATAGAAAGCAGAAACGCACATCATTGTAGGCAGCGAAAGTTGCTCAAGCCGGAAATTAGTTCAGAAGAAGTATTTGCAAAAGATCTAACGGTGTTCAGAAAGGATAGATTAGACAAAATAGGTGGGGGCGTGTTTGTCGCCGTCAAAAGTAGTATTTCATGTAGCGAAGTTGAAGTTGATAGTTCCTGCGAGCTATTATGGGTAGAGGTTGTACCCGAAAATCGTAAGAAGTTAATAATCGGTTCCTTTTACCGGCCTCCCGACTCTGACGATACAATAGCAGAAAGGTTCAAAGAAAACCTGAGTCTAATTACAAAAACGTACCCGACTCACACGATAATAGTAGGTGGTGATTTTAATTTACCCACGATCTGTTGGCGAAATTGTATTTTCAATTCAGCAGGTAGGCATAAAACATCGTCCGAAATTGTACTCAACGCATTCTCTGAGAATTACTTCGAACAATTAGTTCATGAGCCAACTAGAATTGTAAATTGATGTGAAAACACACTTGATCTCTTAGCAACAAATAATCCTGAGCTCATAACGAGCATCAAAACGGATACAGGTATTAGTGAACACAGAACTGTCGTAGCGAAATTGAATATCGAAAATCCCAAAGTCACCAAAAATAAACGCAAAGTATATTTGTTCAGGAAAGCAGATGAAAACAAAATACATTGCTTCTTGAAAGACAGCTTCCACTCGTTTCTAACACTAAACGTAGGTGTAGACCAGATGTAGCACAAATTCAAAGAAGTGGTATCGACAGCAATTGACAGTTTTATACCAAATAAATTAATTAAAGAAGGAGGCGATCCCCCTTGGTACACAAAACAGGTCAGGACACTGTAGCAAAAGCAAAGTAAAAGGCATACTAAATTTAAACGAACACGAAATCCCCAGGATTTGCGATCGTACTCAGAAGCTCGAAATTTAGCGAGGATTTCAATGCGAGATGCCTACAATATTTATCACAACGAAACTCTTTCTCGTAATTTGACTGAAAACCCAAAGAGATTTTGGTCATATGTTAAATATACTCGGGGCAAATCACAAACAATACCTTCACTACGTGATAGTAATGGCGATCCTGCCGATGACAGCGCTACTAAAACAGAGTCACTAAACTTAGCTTTTAGAAACTCATTCACCAAAAAAAGACGAAACCAATATTCCAGATTCCGAATTACGAACAGATGCCGTAATGAGTAACGTAGAAGTAGATATCATCGAAGTAGTGCAGCAACTAAAATCACTTAACAAGAACAAGACTTCTGGTCCGGATTGTATACCCATTAGATTTCTATCTGATTATTCTGAAGCGATAGCTCTTTACTTAACAGTCATATACAACCGCTCTCTCATAGAAGGATCTATACCAAAAGATTGGAAAATTGCACAGGTCACACCTATATTCAAGAAAGGCAGTAGGAGTAACCCACTAAACTACCGGCCTATTTCATTGACGTCAATTTGCAGCACGGTTTTGGAACATATCCTATATTCAAATATTATGAATTATCTCGAACAAAACGATCTGTTGACCCAAGGTCAGCACGGATTTAGAAAATGTCGTTCATGCGAAACACAACTAGCTCTTTATTCACACGAGGTGATGGGTGCTATCAACAAAGGTTCGCTAATCGATTCCGTATTTCTTGATTTCCAGAAAGCTTTTGACACCGTACCTCACAAACGGCTTTTAATCAAATTGCGTGATTATGGTATATCGCCTCAAATTTGTGATTGGATAGGGGATTTCCTGTCAGAGAGGACACAGTTCGTAGTAATCGATGGTAAGGCATCGACTAAAACACAGGTGATATCGCGCGTTCCACCGGGTAGTGTTATTGGTCCTCTGCTGTTCCTTATTTACATAAACGATTTAGGGGAAAATCTAAGTAGCTCTCTTAGGTTGTTTGCAGATGACGCCGTCATTTACCGTCTAGTAAAATCATCTGAAGATCAAAACCAACTGCAGAACGATCTGAATAAGATATCAGTATGGTGTAAAAGTTGGCAATTGACTCTAAATAATGAGAAGTGTGAAGTCGTCCACATGAGTACGAAAAGAAATCCGTTAAACTTTGTTTACATGATAAATAAACCAAATGTAAAGGCCATAAACTCCACCAAATACCTACGAATTACTATTACTTCAGACGTAAATTGGAAAGAACACGTAGATAATGTCGTGGGAAAGTGAACCAGAGACTGCGTTTTATTGGCAGAACCCTTAAAAGATGCAACAGAACTACTAAAGAAACTGCATACACTGCGCTTGTCCGTCCATTTTTGGAGTATTGCAGCCAAGTGTGGGATCCTTATCAGGTAGTTTTGACGGAGGGCATTGAAAGAGTCCAAAGAAGGGCAGCTCGTTTAGTATTGTCAAGATACAGGGGAGACAGCGTTACGGAAATGATACAGGATCTGGGATGGGAATCATTACAACAACGCCGCTTATCGCTGCGGCGTGGGCTACTTGCGAAACTCCAATCGCCAACGTTCTCTTCCGAAAGCGAAAATATATTGTTGACTCCCACTTACATAGGCAGAAATGATCATCAGAATAAAATACGAGAAATCAGAGCTCGAACAGAGATATTCAGGTGTTCGTTCTTCCCGCGCATTATTCGAGAATGGAATGGGAGATAAATAGTATAATTGTGGTTCGATGAACCCTCTGCCAGGCACTTAAATGTGATTTGCAGAGTATCTCATGTAGATGTAGATGTAGATGTAGACTCCTCATTTCAGTGCAAATCTTCTATTTACGGATTAGGCTTCATTCCAACGTGATCAAATTGTAAATTTTCACAATCAACATGTGTGGGCTGACGAGAATCCGCACGTAATTGTGCAATCACTTCACCAACACAGATCTTCTGTGAACGTTTGGGGAGGAATTGTTGGTGATGTCTTGATTGGGCCTCATGATCTTCCACCTACCCTCACTGGAGCACGTTATCATGATTTCATACGGAATACTCTACCTGCACGATGGAGCTTCTGCACATTTCAGTCGACGTGTTCGTACGCTTCTCAACAACATATTCGGTAACCGATGGATTGGTAGAGGCGGACCAATTCAATGGCCTCCACGCTCTCCGGCCGGCCGCGGTGGCCGAGGGGACTGAGGCGCTCCAGTCACGGTCTGCACGGACCCTACGGTCGGGGTTCGAATCCCCCCTCGGGCATGGATATTTGTGCCGTCCTTAGAATTATTTAGTTCATAAGTAGTTTGTAAGTTTAGGGACTGATGACCCCGTAGTTAAGTCCCATAAGCTATACAAACATTTTTTCCAAGCTCTACTGACCTCAACCCTCTTGACTTTCATTTATGGGGGCATTTGAAAGCTCTTGCCTATGCAACCCCAGTACCAAATGTAGAGATTCTTCATGTGCGTATTGTGGACGGCTGTGATACAATACGCCATTCTCCAGGGCTGCATTAGCGCATCATGAATTGCATGCAATGGAGGGTGGATCATGTATCCTCGCTAACGGAGAACATTTTAAACATTTCCTGTTACAAAGTGTTTGAAGTCATGCTGGTACGTTCTGTTGCTGTGTGTTTCCATTCCATGATTAATGTGATTTGTAGAGAAGTAATAAAATGATCTCTAACATGGAAATTGAGCGTTCCAAGACACATTTTTTTCTTTGAGTGTGAGGAATGTTTCCTGAAAGTTTGGCCGTACCTTTTTGTAACACCCTGTATTTGGGATTGCCAACAGTGCAGAATGGTCCTCCTGAGGCTCACACATAACAGTATATGCGAGCCACAACTAGGACAATTGAGTGTTGAAGACTTTGGGCACTCACTTGAACTGCAGAGATAAAGCAAGTTTTTTCTCATTCTCGACTTTGGTGACGGTATATAGTATCTTCCTGTAGCCAAAAGAGTATTGATAAAGAGATTACTGTAAAGACTTGAGTTATAAAATCATCAGGGTGGTGCTAAGAACGGTTTGTGCAGTAGTTTATAGAATGTGATCACCACGGTGAGTGGCATTTCTTTTTGCGCAGGTGGCGGCAGTGAAGAGATCTCTCAGCAGCTGCGCCATCTGTCTCAGCAGGTGCGCCACAGCCCCGTCTCGTTCAGCGCGTGTTCCCTGTTCAGCGTGGACGGCCGGCTGCTGACTGGATACGTGGCTGCCGTCGTCACCTACACCATCATTCTCGTGCAGTTCACTGCAGGCGGTTGTTGATATTGCTGTTATTTTTAACCCTTTCCAGCCCAGATTTTATTAATTTCTGAACAAAGATTTTGCATATTTCTATTCATAATGATCGGAATAATGTATATATTTTGGAATTTTTGAGATTTTTTTAGTTTTTTGGAGGGAAATTTGGGAAGACCTCATATGAAAACATTTTGCAGGATATGTTTCACTTACTGTATCTGTTTCAAACAGTTTACTACTAATTTAGATGTTTTACAATAACTTATTAATGAAATTTTAAAATTATTTTGTTTCCTTTGCCTTGATATTTTGAAAGTCTTATTGTTTGTATTCTAACTTAGACATTAAGCAACAATACATATTTTGTCATTGCATTGTAGTCTAATGCTCCATTGTTTCCTCGAAGTAATGGAAGCCAAGATCCCTGCAATGAATTTTGCGAAGTCCTGCAGTGTTTTTTATAAGCTTTGGTCAAATGGTGGCCTGAGAGTAACTGATAAAGATGATTACACCATATGACAACATTGGGCTGGAAAGGGTTAAGGCTACAGTGCTTGTATAGAAGAACCATCTGTTTTGACATTCACTTAGTGTAACCTAACTCGGAAGCAATAAAGCCAAATCTAATAGTTAATAGCTTTGCTGAGACATTTTTTCTGAAAGGATAAGAGTTCATATTCAAATTCAGTTAGCTGTGCTTTTAGGCATATATTGGGATTATTCTTTAATTGGGGTATAGTCAATGAGCTCATGTCTGCTTGTCACTATGTATTAGTACTCACACTTCCTGAGCGGCCAAAGTTTTGTTTCCCTCAAATTATCTAAATTAATTATTACATATGGTAACACTTCAAAGACATATGTATTTGAAATGTTTGAGTGCAGAATACCGAATTTAGAGGTCTTGAGCCGGCTGCGGTGGCCGAGGTGACTGAGACGCTTCAGTCACGGTCAGCACGGCCACTATGGTTGGGGGTTCGAATCCACCCCGGGGATGGGTATTTGTGCCGTCTTAGTTCGCAAGTAGTTCATAAGTAGTTTGTAAGTTTAGGGACTGATGACCCCGTAGTTAAGTCCCATAAGCTTAACAAACATTTGAACATTTTTTTAGAGGTCTTGATTTCTGTTACTATTTGAGCCACGATCACGAGGTGAAAAGTTTTTGGTTTAGCCCAAACCAGCGAAAACTTGAATAGCCATTAGAAAATATGTCTTTTTGTACCTATGTTACTTATTAATAATATTGAGGTAACAGATAAGAATGTAACAAGGATGATTGCAGGTACACATAGATGGTAAAATGGCAGGAGGTTGCCCATAACGAAGAAATCAATGAGAAACTGGGAATAAACTCCATAGATGAAACAGTTAGATCGAACAGGCTGAGATGATGGTGTCATGTCAAAGTCATGGGAGAAGCAAGGTTACCTAAGAGACACGTAGGTTCGGTAGTAGAGGGTTGGAGGAGTCGAGGTAGACCAAGGAGAAAGTACTTGGATTCGTCAAGAATGATTTTAAAGAGCCACTGATATTAGTACTGAATAGGGAATCATAGAGCAATTTTATAAGGCAGGCTATGATCCAGACTGAACGCTGAAAGTCATAATAAGTCTTATCAGATGATGATGATGAATGGTAGTCGAGATACGGCAGTTTAAAATCACGTTAAATTTAGAATTTCGTTGAACAACGAACCAAAGGTGGTGCACAGAACAATTGTGCGAATCGATTAAGATGTAAGTTGGGTCAAAATTAAAGTTCATTTAATTGTACCATTTTAATGTGCACCATTCGGATATTATTTTACATACAAAAAACCTAGTTTTGAATTGCATCATTTCTGCACTTTAAGCTTATAGGAATCATTTCAAACTCTGCATAAATTTTGACCAACAGACTGTAGTGTGACATTGTACACCACTGGTGCTTAGCTCGACCCAAAATATTCAAATAGTTTATATTTATAAGGGTTTGACACTGTGTGACCAAATACTGCCAGACGTAATTTATTTCCGCCGGTTTTGGAGTGCGAATTTGTGCTCACTGGTACGGAGTAAAAGAACTGCACAGTGCCAAGGAAGAGAGAAGACTAAGGTCATCTGTAATTGATTGTCTGTTGTTTTTTATTATATGGAGCAATTGTTATTATTGATTGAGATTCCATTCAGTACACATCAGGATTAAATATGTAAAACTGATGTAGTAGTTAGTGAAGAATGGAATGGATTTCTGGTGTTATTGGAAAGAAGAATTTATCTTTCGCCAGTATAGATATGTAAGAAATTTCCAGGTGTTCTGATGATTATGTCAAGCAGCTTCGGTGACTAGTCTGATTCATAACAACTATTTCCTTTAACTCAAGGCACGGACTAGATGGACCTCGTGGAAGGAACATCCTGAACTGTACATATTCGTATCAAGGTATTAATCACGCAAAAGTACCGTTTGGTACTTTGGTACACATACAAGAGGAAAACTAGATTCTCGAGGTAGGTACAGCTTCAAAAACATATAAATCTAAAATTCTTTCTTTGGAGTCAACCTTAATACACAAGGCCAGTGAGACTGAGTGGGGATGCAGGCGTCCGAAACCTTAATGAGATGCAGTGCCATACTGCAGGACATGAGACATGCCTCATTGGTCGACATCTTACCTCGTGTCATTTTATATATTGTGTGACTTTACAATGCACAAGTATGTCAAGATGTTTTTATGCAGATGGTTTTGAAGATTTCGCGCCTGTCGCTACTGGACGCCACATTCAGCAAGTCCGTCCGTCAGGAGGAACGCCGCAGTTGAGACGTCTGCGACCCCTGCTTCGACGGCCGGTTCACCGCAGGAGGCGTCAGAGGGAGTCACCGAGGCAGCGAGGCTAGAGAGCCTGTATAGGGAGAGAGTGGCCAACCGGCCGGTGTGCGCCATGTTTTTACCACACTGCGCGCGGGACGTTCATTTAGATAGCGACCCAGGCAGAAAAACTGCCACTTTACGATTAAAAGAAGGCATCACTTCCTCCCATGAGACTAAAACATATCTTCTCCCTTACAAATCTGTATGTGGTTAAGACAAATGACATTAATTTATGTTTATATAGGCATAAAAGTTTGTAAGCAAATCAGTCTCGTGAAGGAGTGTCTTTCTCTGCCAAATATTAAAACCATATTTTACGATGTTCTGGTAATTTCGGCAGTTCGTAGTTCGTTAATAAGAAAGAGAGGTATTTCATGTTATGTATCTAAAAGCAAGTGATATTATTGCTGATTTTTCTGTCTGCATATCCAGCGCTGAAATTAGTAGCAAATTACCGCTTTCCGCCCCTGTGTAATGCATTTTAAGTGCGATTATGTCGATCTTATAACATATTTTTATGGACTGGGAAATAATAAAAATGTCAAAATACCAATGCTGTCTCTACTGAAATAGCAGAAACAGACTCAAATTAAGTAACTGAATATCAGTAGGTATTCTATACAGGAATGGGCCCACATTAGGGGCCCCCTCCCCTCCCCCCCCCCCCCCCCCTTAGGAATAGTTCATATAAGTAAGAAAGGGTTTCGCTATGCTTTCGGCTACCGACTTTTGGCTACTTTCATCACCCAGCACACCCATACCCTAAATTTATTCATGCATAATCGTGTATTCTTTTCGTTCTAACGTCCTGTTTTTCTTTGTTTGGTGTAGCTTTTATAATATCCAGTATAGTTTTTAACTACAATTTACATCTATGTCTTGCATTTACACCTTCAGCTATTAAATCGATAAGTATAGGGAAGGTAACTTTTCGAAATCCATTATCTTTTGATGTGCTAAACATCCCTCAGCTACTGGGAAAGAAGATAACTCCAACGAACCCTTTGGGTTGTGGCTCTTACTGGAAAACATGGAAAACCTTGTTATTGACATTGGTAACGTAAATTACACCAACAATGCTACGCTCCTCAGCAAGAAGAACTTAAGTGTGCCTACACCCATTACAGATTCTTTTTGTGATAACATTATGATGGTTAAAATCTGCGATCAAATGGACTGTCAGGAGCAGACCGAGACTGTAATGGTAAAGATGGAAATGTGTGAAACTTTTAACTTTTACCTGCGTAGTAAATTCGACAAGTTTGTCACTGTGAGATATGGAGTCAAGGCGGAATTGCCTTTTCTCCTACGTGCTGGTTGCAATGCTGCAGCTAGAGGAATACTAGAGATACTCGGTAAGGAAGCACTGGAAAACATCTTGAGGAAATATGCAAACCCTGTGACAATACCTTATAAAATGGAATTAGCCGATGTTCAGTTGGATGTTTTAATGGAGGAGCTCCTTGCTATACTACAACAGATTCGTGCAGATGAATTCCTACTCTTGGGTTTAGACATCACACAAGAGTTTGCAGGGATTTTTAACAAAGTGGAGATGTACGACTATCTCGTATCCAACAATGACTTTTGTATGGAAGGAGACTGTACAGGAAACCCCAACGTGATTGTGGATAACGATAAGACTGTTGGGATGGATAGTGTTTTCGACCCTGCACAAGATTGTTTAAGTGTTTTAAACGAGAACAAACGGTACCTGCAAAGTGCACCTCTGTATAATGTGTAATCTCCTCTATGTGGACGCATTTAACGAATTCCTTGCAGAATAGCTGTTGTGTAGTGTTTAATAGTGTTCTGCAATTTGTTTACTGGGGTAATAAGAATACCCGAAAATTGTCAGGTGTACAGGTAAATCTCTCAGACACTAAAGACCGAGAAAAGCTTATGAATTACGTTCTATCAGCTTTTAGTTTCACCTTCCGTAAATTACTTGGAGATTCATAATACTGGTGCCAGCAAGGATGATATAAGTAATACGCAGAAGAGTTATGTTAAAGTAGGAGAAACATATTTCTCCTTCTTCTTTTTCTTCTTTTTTTTTACGGGACTCAACTACGGGGTCATCAGTCCTTAAACTTACAAACTACTTATGAACTACTTACGAACTAGGACGGCACAAATATTCATGCCCGTGGGGGGATTCGAACCCCCGACCGTAGTGACCGTGCAGACCGTGACTGAAGCGCCTCAGTCCTCTCGGCCAACGCGGCCAGCCATATTTCTCCCAATCCAGAACATTATTCTCCATAATGCCTCCAGATACAGATATCGTCGAATTAGGTCTGGTATCTAGAACCAACATCATTGCACAAGTCCTAAGGAAAAGAATAAATGTATTGCACAGACTTAAGCCTTTCTCCATAAAGAAAATACACCTTATGTGCAAGGAAAAGAAAACTGGAAATGTAGGAGATCGACGCCAAGAAACGTAAACTCCAATATACTGCTATGACAACTGCTTTAAAGGAAGAATCTCAGTTGCAGATGGAAAAAGAGGAAGCTATTGCATATGTGCAAGCATGATTCACACGCACCTTTAAACACAGAGTGTGGATGGATCCACCTATAACCGGAGTTTTTAAAATAATAGCAATTACTGTTAATAGATGTGCTACGTGCTCATACATTAGAGTACCTGACGAAGATGACGGATTAGAGGATGTATACTATATTAAGGAGCATGTAAAGAATCTGTTTATAAAGCTCCTTTCGTACCTTGATCAACTTACAGAGGATGGTTACACTATATCTAAATGCGGAGAATTTGATGTTGTACATTTAGCAATGGAGAAACCGTTTCCAGACTTTAAGACTGACGGAATACCTACATATAATGACCACTCATTTGCAAACATTGTAAATTTAAAATTAGGTATAGAAATTCCACAGGAGGGCGGACTAGAAGAGCAGATTATTGTACATGCGAGAAGATGTGAAGGGCTCTAACAGTTGTGTTATGCAGGAAATAAAAGGTAAAATTAAAATACCCGATGCTCTCGGCTAGAAGAATTGCCGAAAGGTGCGGAATTGGTTATTAAAGTCACAAAAGATGTCGATTACAGGAAGAGACGAATATAACGTACTGGAGTTTGAAAACTTACCTTCCCTGTACCTGAAGAATTACTGGCTGGAGAAGGAAATAGAAGATTCTGGTGTTGATCTAAACTACAAGTTAAAAATTAAACTGGACATTACTAAAGTTACACCAATCAAAAATAAAGAACGAACTGTTTTCTGTGTCTAAGTTAGGCTATATACAAAGATCTGTTTTCTGTATGTAAATGCGTATACAAAATGTAGTAAAACTTTTCTACAGTAATATTTGTGTGTTTATTTACTAATCTACCAAAAATCCAACGAAATCCCACATTTACTGTGATCTCTGTGTATATATCTGGAGTGAAATAATCACTCGTTTCCAGAACTTCTAAACTTAAAGTCTATACAGAACAACCACAGTGGTGTGGTGTAAATTAGTTTTCATAGTTGTATTATGCAGGTAATAATTGGTAAAATTAAAATCTACGAATTCTCTCGATGACGATAATTACAGAAAATAATAATCATATCTAGGGTGATCTACAAACATATATTTCGATAGTGGAACCTATGTAGTTGGGTGACCTTGAAAGTAGTAGTTCAAAGGCACTGCAATCACTTTTCGTACCTATATGAAAGGCACTGCAACCACTTTTTGTACCTATATCATGTTGATCTAAGCTACAAGATAGAATTTAACCTGTACATAATTAAAATTACACCGACCAAAAATAAAGAACGAACTATTTTCTTTGTCTAAATGTATATACAAAGATCAGTTTTCTGTATCTAAACACGTATACAAAATGTAGTTAAATTTTTGTAGACTAATATTTGTGTGTTTATTTACTAATCTATCAAAAATCCCAAGAAATCCCACATTTACTGTAATCTATGTGTATACAGGGTGATCCATTGATAGTGACTGGGCCAAATATCTAACGAAATAATCGTCAAACAAAAACACTACAAAGAACAAAACTTTTCTAACTTGAAGGGGGAAAACAGATGGCGCTATGGTTGGCCCGCTAGATGGCGCTGCCATAGCGCAAACGGATATCAGCTGTATTTTTTTAATAGGTACCCCCCATTTTTATTACATATTACAACCCGGATGTGCTCAACACACGCTAGTTAAGGGACTTCCCATGGACCCCATGCTGATCATGAAGGTGGAAACATCATCAGATGACAACCCTGTGGTTGGTAGGCTTCAGAGGGCTACGTCGGACCACCACGGACGTCCGTAGCGTATAGTCAATTGGGAACAATTCCGGGACTATCTTAATGACAACGTCATCCTGACAGCACGTGTTGACTCTCCTGCAGCTATCGATCACCAAGTGAACATCCTCACTGCCAAGATATTGGGAGCTGAGAAGAAGGCGACGACCACAACCTATGTTGACGTTCCACAGCAAGACGGCCTTGCCCTGTTATTGGAGGATCTGAGAGTCCTCAAGAATGAATATAGTAAGTGCTGGCAGCACGCCCGGAATCCTTACTACAGACGAGAGATGCGACGTCATGAACGTAACCTTCGGCGACGGTTGTTGGAATGGAAATCAGAACCATGGGAGGACCAGATGGGAGGACCTGCTTTAATCCCACGACGAATGGCAACTTGTGAAAAACATTCGGGGCCAACGTCAGCCACGCTAACCTCTCGTCACTCCACAGAGCGAGATCCACGAACCCCTTGCCAGAGCAGAAGAGTTTGTTCACACCTATGAACAACAAATGACGTTGCTGCAGGACGACCTCACACGTCCAGAGTGGGAGAGGGAGTGGAGGCCGTTCAGGAGGTAGATCGCCTGTTTGAAGAATCGGATGACTCCCCAGCCCTCCTTACAACACTTGACGTACAGGCCATCATTCGCTGACTAGGCAGCACCAAGACCCCAGGTCCAGATAAGGTCTTCACCGCTCGTCTCAAGCATCTACCCCAAAATCCGCTGGTCCTCCTTACTCGGATCTTCAATGGATGCCTTCTGCTCCACTGTTTTTCGGAGAGGTGAAAGTCAGCAGAAATTATACCCATTCTGAAGCTGAACAAGGACCTTACGTATACAGCCTACTACAGATCTATTAGTCGGACGAGTTCCTTGAGCAAGGTTCTGGAGTGTATCATCAAACCCAGGGTGGAAGACCCGCTCATATGCCACGATGTCATATGGCTGGATCAATATGGCTTCAAAAAGAAGATTTATGTGGAACTCCTGGTCTTACTAGCTGGATTTAACCTCATGAAGTTGACGGCCGCAGTTTTTATGGACATTGATAAGGCATACTATAAGGTCTGAATAGCAAACCTCATCTGGAAGATACGACACCAAACCCTTATACCCATCTGTTATGTGAAGCTGCTGAGCAATTTTCCGAGGGACTGGAACATCATTGTCAGAGTCGATAGCGCAAGGTCCAGCGCTAGCCGCATCGTTGCGGGTGTCCCATAGGGGTCAGTCTTGTCCCACTCCTTTTCGGCCTGTATGTCAACGACATGCCGAGAATTGTGCAGGTCCAACTGGCACAATACGCGGATGATTCTGCATTCTTCATGGGTGGCCGATGACATGATACTAACACCAGGCGACTCCAAGCACAACTCAATAGCTTGGTCCAGTGGTGCAGTGAGAACAAGGTGTGCATCAATCCAGGCAAGATGGTGGCTATTTGTTTTACAAAGAAGAGGCCAAACCTGCGGGACATGCTTAGTATATATGATCGGGTTTACTCATGGATACAGGTCTTTTCTACCACCATCACGTTGAAGACTTGCGCAACAACGCGACTGGGATGGGGGAGCCACTCTTTCCATTCTTTCATAGTACAACACTATCGCTCCATACGAAACTCGGTCTTTGAAAGCAGACTGTCCTGGCGAAGATATTGTATGACAGCTCCACTTGGGGTATTACAACTGTGTCGCCTCCAGGTTGTTCAAAACCGGTGCCTATGATGGATCTTTTGGGCTTCCTGGTACACTCGTATTGACGACCTCCACCAACAGGCCAATATAACTACACTGGCAGAGGCCATACGTGAACGCATGTGAACGCTCCTGGTAGATACATCACCAGTTGGAGCACCTTCGGGATGGAAATGTACACCTTCGTGATGTGGTATCACTTTTCCTCAATATTGGCACAGGTTTCGCATCCACAGAGCGGTAACAATTAATTGTCCCAAAATGGGGTAGGTTCATGGACCTCTGCTGGCCCTTGTAAGTCCTCTCATGTTTCACTCTTATCCCTTTCCGCCCCCATATAATGCATGTGTGTTCCTGTCGATCTCATATTTTCCTACGCTGGGAAATACCAAAAACGTCATTCTGCACATACCTTTAGGAACAATGTACCACAGAAAACCGGAAAATACAGTATTTTCTCTACTGAAACAGCATAAACTGACTTAAAATCAGTAACTTATTATCCACAACGAACTAGTCAATAGTCCCACCCCCGTTTTTCATGTTTCATACCATAACCATTTATTGGATCGTGAATCACTAACAATACACAGCCCAGGGTGAGGCTCTGTCGGACATACGTTGACTTAGTGTTCCTTAACCATTTTAAAACATTTTGTGTAGCATGTCATGTCAAAACCAAAATCATGAACTAATAAGAAGTTAGATAATATTTCAGTTTACCGCATTCGAACTGGCGACCTTCACGTTAAATACCCAATAAGCACCCGATAAGTTACGGGAGAACAACATCGGAAGCCAAGACGCTGAGAGTTTGTACCCGTCCTCTCTGTACATGTTGTAGGGGTGTTTACTGATTTCGATTGCTTCACGAATTTTTCTCTTCGTTTTAAATGGCTGTTTAGAGAGCAATCGAGATCAGTAAACGCCCCTACAACATGAGCAGAGAAGACGGGTACAAACTCTCAGCGTCTTGGCTTCCGGTGTTGACAACACGGCGACGCTTCGCGGTGAGCGATACATCGGGCCCTCAGGCCGCAGATGGGTGTCCTGACAGCGTGGCAACTTCGTCACTGCCCAGAAGAACTAAGCAGGCCGTTCGGTTGCCGCCGTTGATGGCCAAGAGCGCGCATGCGCTAGAACTTCCTGCTTTCCACCAATAGGAATCACCGATGCAAATACCAATGAATCTTCCTTTCCTATTTCCACCTATCAGAAACACCAATACAAACACCAATCAAAACTAAACTGACAAGACAGTACACGCTTTATAAGACCAGCACAAGGAGATAACAAATCAGTATTCCCTGAGGAAAGATCCTGCAACGGATCCGAAACGATGGGAAGATTTTATTATCATGACGCGGCAAATAGCTCAGAAGAATTTTAACGTTAACAATAACGACCGCGAAAGCATACGTTCGTACAATTCATACAAATCTAGAATTGATTCCTTAATTTCTCCTGGCGAACAACAACTTCGAAAACCGCCAGGTACCAAAATCGACGACGGACGATATTTCGGCAGGAGACCACCCTGCCATTGGTCTTCCTCTCAACACGTTTTGTAGGGTCAGCAGAAATCCTGCGATATGCTGAATCAGAAAGTAAACACTGCATTTTTTGATAATAATCCTGCTTGTTTAAAACAACAGTAGCAAAGGTGACAACCTTATGAATAGGTATGGAGGCTTCTGCTTTAATTCCGCTTGGGATCCTGCTCTCTCACTTGTCAAAAAACAGAGGGAGAAAACTAATCCGACCTCATCTGTCGATAACTGATGTTTATTATCGATATTCTGACCGGTTTCATATTTGGTCGTGTTGGCGCTGTGAGCTTGCTTGCTCGGTTTGTGTTGTCTTTCCTGTTTACTCATTGAAAACCGAGGTTTTAAAGATCGTTGCACATTGCTTTCTTACTGCAGTTTCGCCTTGAAAATGGCAGGGTAGTCTCCTGCCGAAATATCGTTCGTCGTCGATTTTGGTACCTGGCAGCATACCCGTAAGTTTTTCGAAGTTGTTATTCGCCAGGAGAAATTAAGGAATCACATTGTTTACCTAGCGGAGAGGAAATGTTTTAGTGTTTGCGGAAGTTAGATAAGCTTCGTAGCAGCAGGGTCAGATTGCAATGTGCATTGTCGTTTTTGTTGAAATGTCGTGATAATAGTGTTGTTCCAACTTTTGCCAAAGTTGTGCATCATATCAATTCTCCTGCCGCTGGTCGCATTAAACAACGTACAGGCTTCACTACAAATATATGTTCGTTTATCAAATTTGTATATTAATAACCAAACTTGATTCAAAAGAAACAACAGTGTGCCTAACTGCAATACTAGAGACGAGGTTGATCCGCAGCATTCAAGGTTTAATATGACACAGGGACAAAAAGAGGTGAATTATATTGTCTCAAAAATTTTTGGTCTTATACCAGATTGTATCAAAAGGGAAAGATAGTCAACAGAATTTGAAACGATATGAAAATAATTTATGAATGACAACTCATTCTCCCCAGTAAATGAATTTTTATGTATAAATTAGTACATTAAAAATTGAATATCATGTGCAAAAACTTTTATAAAACTGGTTTGTCCCACATTATTATAAAATGCTTTCATGCTCAATGGAGTGCATATTGATCTAATGTAGTCTCAGTTGCAGCAATACTACCTACATTACAAACACCTGTGGAATATGTATGCAAAAAACACAAGAGAATTACTTCGAAGGTGATGCCATATAGTCAGTTAAAAGTCTAAGTAAAGTTTTTATCAACCAGTTTCATTACTTAATTGACACATCACATATGTGCAAATTAAAGTGACAGAAAATTAGCATACAGATGATTTACTTTCTTTTCCCTTTGAAAAGTCGATTGTTTCTGTCTCTCGATATTAAAAATTCCACATTAGCCTTTGAAACAGCACATATCAATTTGAAGAAAAGACCTTCGCTTTGCACATAATTGCATACTCGATCAGGTGAAGTATATGAAGTGTAAAAGCATGACTTTTAATTCAACTCCTGTATGTTCCTTCAAAGATGAATAATGAATTAGACAAACGTATAAAAAAGTTAATTACTCTAACACAATTGATTCTTTAATCACTAATTATTATGACAACCTCATTTTGATAAATGTTAACTCCAGAGATGTTTGTGTTGTACAGTATTAATTTGTTTATTTAAACAGTCAATATATTACAAGACCATCATCTATGTTATTGAAAAGCTAAAATCTTCGCTTAGTTCCAGATTCAGGTTTCTCATCTAACAACATGGGCAACAAGGTCTTGTTTTCGATATTTTCTGTATTTATTGGAGGGAAGGAAGCTTAGGGTTTAATGTCCTGTCGAGAGGTTGGTCATTAGAGATGGAGCTAACGCTCAGTGTAAGGATGGGGAAGGAAATCAGCACTGCCCTTTGAAAGGAACCATCCCAGCATTTGCCTGGATTGATTTAGAGAAATCACAGATAACCTAAATCTGGATCGTCAGAGGTAGATTTGAACCACCGTCCTACTGAATGCAAGTCTATTGTCTTACCTCTGCACCACCTCGCTTGGCCTGTACTTATGTTGTTTCTTTAAGAAAACTGATAAGTCTCAGAGACAAAGAGGACTCCCCTTCCTCTTTTCATCAGCAATGTCTATTGGTTTACGTTAAATTGTGGTCAGCATTACACATCTTTATCGCTGGTGGCGAATATGAAGAGCTGATGTCCTGCTTCATCCCCAATGAACATGTAACAAAGAAAGAAAACAGCATTCTCAATATATCATTTGAAATCATTTATACATTCAAATAAATATGAATTTCAACAATAATATTTACCTCTGAAACTGAGCTGATAAATACTGTGGGGAATCATTGAAATTCCAGTTTCACTACATACCCCACACACAATATAAATTTCGGAGGAATAAATTTTCTACTCTCTATATTCAACACATTTTTATTACCATTAAGCAAACATTAATGAGCATATTAATAAAATTATCAACTCCTTACATCAACTGTGAAGTATTCTTCTTCTCAATTATATATTTTTGTAAAATGTTTGTTAGTTGTTTTCTAACAAATTATGATCTTCATCACATGGAATAAGTGACTTCTTGTCACATTTTTTCTACTCTTTTTAAATATATTATATGATATTATTTTGTCATAGTATCATATGATCTTAAGCACAAAGAAATGGCATTATCCCCTTAAATATACATTATCTAGATTCATGTTATATCTTCATACAACCTTGTGACTTTCGTCACTGAAAATGCAATATATAGTTTTTAAAATAAAATTCGTTGTGATTGTAATCATTTGAAATTATGTGATCCTTTATATTGTAAATAACATCACACATAATTACTCTTTGAAAAACATAGCATGAATGTAACCATATAAAATAAGTAACATATTGTCCATCATTTGTTGGACTTGAACATTTGAAGTATAACTTTGTAAGCTTTCTATTTTCCTTATTTTATATGTGAGAGAAAGGCATTATTATAGACTTTGATCAGGACAGAGTATCCAAATTGCGATTAGTGCATGAATCACATATTTATGTATTTGTTTATATTAACAACTTTCACTGATTATGCTAACACAAATTAAATATGTTTTGTCTCTTTAGTTATCTTCACACAATAATCATATGTACCTTTCATCTGCATATGTATGTACATTTACCTTACTAATCTTCAGTTTCATGTTAAGGTCAGAAGAAATCAGTTTATTCTGACTTAGAAATTTCGGTATGGCACTCTCTTGCCTTTGAACACTCAATGAAAGAAAAAATAATTACTTTCCAAAGAAATTTATAGTATTAAAGTTTGAAATTTTACTATAGCAAGTTCGATGAAATAAAATCAATAACATCAGTTCAAATTCCAGTTTTTTAAATAACAAATAGCAGCCAACCAGTTTCCTTAAAATGGGTTTAATTAAAACCTTCACCTAGTTTTTGACAAAATTCATTTTATATTCTTCAGAAGTCGGACCTAAGATTAATAATATGCCGAACAATGATATACAATCGGTAGGAAAATTATGTCAAAAACTAGGTAAAGATTTTAATTTTAACCCTTTTTAATGCAACTGGTTGGCTACTATTTATTCTATTTTTTTTCACTCTACCATTGCTCAACTGCAGCCATGTTCAAATATTTTGATATTCCTAATATTATTTTGGCACTTGAATTAGTCGATCTTGACGATGAATAATAAAACTTATACAAAAATCTTCGAAATTCAGACTTCATTTATTTACAGCATATTAAATACATTGACCACAATCTTGTAAATCAATATTTAAACACTCAAAATAATTCAGCTTCAAAATTAATAAACTCTAAGAACACAATATAAGTGTGAATCTTCAAGTTTTATTGTATGTTAACACATGACATTATACAGAAATGACTTAAAAATCTTCTTTTCATATGTTACAAATTTTATTTACATTGGTGAAGGCTTTTATTTATACTATTTCTTAAAAAAATTAAGGCTCAGAGATGAAGAGTAGCTTCCTTCATCTTCTCATCAGTGATGAAGAGGTGAAATGCTACTGCTCACAACAGTTTCGCTGTAGATGCCGTAAAACTGTTGCATGAGGCATGACCTTGTATAAAATAAAGTTAGCAGATTTGCATGTTACTATTTATTTTTCTCTGCAGGTCTCCCTTAATTCTCTTGCATCAAAAATTAAGCAATCTGTTTCCTTAATCTCTATGTATATAAAAGCGAAAGGAAACTCAGTCACTCATTTACTAAACACAAACTCTCGAAACTACTTCATTTATGAAGCTGAAATTTGGCAGGAATGTAGTTTATAGGTAGAAAATGTCAGATGAGAAACTATTTTATGATAGGTACATGGCGGAGCATAGTTCTCCTACAGACTCACGAAATCTACAGTTTCATTCTGATCTTCACGAAATTTCGCACGCTTGACTTCAAAACAAGAGGAAGGTCACGGCCTACCTTAAGTTTCATATGGTGCACGGTGGTGGGTACTTCGCAACGTATGGAAATCTAAATACCTTGGTTGCGCCTTAACGTGAGAACGAGTCGACCGATTTCTCAGATCCTTTTTTTGTTACTTTCGTTATTCTCAGAACAAGGGTTGTACGGAATAAAACTGGGATATCTGAGAACAACAAAGTGCGTTTTTCAATGTTACCCTGGGTTTTTATTGCATGGAAATGTATAGTTTTTCTCCAATATTGATGAAATTTTGCAGAATGTCACTGTCTATATATAGTTTTGTTCGGTGTATGGTAGAGGGTACTTAACGTACGGACTTTTTACAAAATGCATAGTCTTGCTCCGATCTTAATGAATTTTTGCATACACGACAACCGACCGAGGTGGCCGAGGGGACTGAGGCGCTCCAAACACGGTCTGCGCTACTACGGTTGGGGTTCGAATCCCCCCTCGGGCATGGATATTTCTGCCGTCCTTAGTACTAGTTAGTTCATAAGCAGTTTGTAAGCTTAGGGACTGATGACACCGTAGTTAAGTCCCATAAGCTATACAAACATTTGAACATTTTTTGAACATACACGACATTAATACCAAGAGGAACATCACTGGGTACATAAATGTTTGTATCATACATGACAGAGGGTACCTGCAGAAAACTTTGCCGAGAGAGGGAAAGGTAGACACGAACAGAGAGATGGGAGAGAAAGAGATGAATGCAGAGAGTGAGAGGGGGGGCAGGGGATGTGACTACGATAGTGTAGAATAAATGAAGACCTGGGCAACGCCGGGTGTACAGCTAGTATTTTTATAAATAAACTGCAGTGAAAAATAAGTTTCAAGAAACTACACCATGTCGTTCTACACACTGGCCTGTAATGTAGGAACAGACCATGATTTATGTTTCTCGTATGTTTATATTGTTCTGCTTTCAGCGGAATAAGCTGCAGACATACATATATTCCGGACTTTTGCCTCGTTAATAAGCTATTTATACCAGTGAATCAGTGAAGTTCGCCTGTTTTTACATTTATTTCACGAACTCGTGCCTCTAGACGTTTTACTAATGCTTGGAGTGAAAAATTACAGAAACTGCTTGGTCA
Organism: Locusta migratoria; assembly: GCA_026315105.1. NCBI lineage: Eukaryota > Metazoa > Arthropoda > Insecta > Orthoptera > Acrididae > Locusta > Locusta migratoria. The sequence continues at coordinate 282,250,261 of CM048745.1, read as the reverse complement.
ATTATGTCGAAAAGTAATTATAAACAAACATTACTGTTACGGCGCCTTACCGCTAGGGGCGCTGACAACTTTCACAGCAGTGAGTGTCGTGACTGTGCATGTTAGATTTAATTGATTCGTAATCGATTTATAAGTTTTTGTTCAAACGACGACAAAGCCAACGCTGTTATAACAAAGTTGTCATAAAGTCTTTTTGTGGCGCTGGTGCGGCTTTTAACTTAATTGTCATGTCACGGCTAACAACTAGGACGAGATGATCAGTTGTCCGTAACGGCTCGAGTGCTGCACGAATTACTCCGGTATTACAGCGGAGTTGTCGCCAGTGCTCAGAGAAGCTGGTGGCTCGGCCAGGATGTGTCCGGCCCTTGACAGGGGCCCTCACGCCCCGCTGCTGGCGCTCTCGCTTGCGTGTGGGCTGCCACAGAGACCAGGCTGCGCTGCCCTGCCTCGCGCCTACACCTGCGTCGTGCTCCTCGCAGTCTTCTCCGTCGGATACTTTTCTGCAGAAGAGCTGCTTAGAGGCGGCTATAACAGCGTCACCCAGCGCTGGTATATCTCGGCTGTCATCACCTGCTCCCTCTCAACCATCGCCACCGCCACTTGCATTATAAACTTTCACACGCTACAGGGGAGACGTCTCTTCGAATTTATTTCTCTTGTTCAACGTGTAGACAGTCTGTTGAGTCGTGATTCAAAGCGACGGAACCAGACAGTCGGCTTCCTCTTCGTTATGACATTAACACTGACCATCCTTGTTTTCTTCGTTAACATTGCATATTCAGTCTTTTATGGATCTTTCTTTGCACTAGCAGTCGCGGTACACACATTATTCACCTCTTTATTATTACTCCAGTTCATAACGGCAACTCTAATTCTCGGTAACAGGTTCAGATTGCTGAACGACAAAGTGTTGGCTGATTTCTGCCACGACTTCCCGCGGTACAAACCTCTAGACCTATTTGGAGTCTTACAGCAAAGTAATACTTCATCTCTCTCACCATATATACAACCGAATTACAAACACAGAGTGCTTTTTGTATCACTCAAGTGGGTTTTACAGTTAAGAGTGCTTCATATGACTCTTACGAACCTTGCGACATTTTTGAATGAGACTTATGCCATTACTATAGCTATGTCTGTGCTTCAGAACCTCTTGTTTACCATTCAGTCAGTATTCTACATCATTATACTCATGCGGAGTACATTTGATGATGCTCCAACAAAAGAAATACATGCCTTCATCGTGATGACATTTTTAGTCACACAGTTGATCTTATTAATCGCTACCTGTCAGTCAACAGTTTCAGAATCGAAGAGGACGATAGGACTCGTCGAAGATCTACTGCTTTGGAACGATGCAGGTATGCTTACATACTTCATTGGTAAAATTTAATGAATTTTACGACACTAACGAAACCTCATAAATACATAAATAAATCAACGTTTATAGTAGGCGTCAGAATTTAGTTTTTAGACTCAAATTACAACAGCATAAAACGTTAAGTCTTAAAAGAATATTTAGAATCTGTTTTGTAATCGTCTGTAGCATTTCCTAGACAAACTTCTTGTAATTTTCAGAAACCTATCACCTGGGATGATTAATTCAGATTTTCATTTTCTGATGTGTGCCTGTTAAGTAGTACGCACTCTAACCAAAAGTCAAGTCGACATAGGTGGTAGCACTCGCTATGAGAAAGTACTTAACCATACCACTCCACATTCAGCGACGGGACTTTTAACTGTAATCGTTATTCCAACCTTCCACTGTAGGTAAAATAAGTAAGACACTATTTTTTCCCTCAATACATTTACAGACTACTCCCATGAACCACAGACATCGCCGAGGTGGGGTGGCTTGCGTGCCTCAAAGATACAGATAGCCGTACCGTAGGTGCAACCACAGCGGAGGGGTATCTGTGGAGAGGCCAGACAAACGTGTGGTTCCTGAAGAGGGGCAGCAGCCTTTTCAGTAGTTATAGGGGCAACAGTCTGGAGGATTGACTCAGCTGGCCTTGTAACATCAGCTAATATGGCTTTGCCACACAGTTACTGTGAACGTCTGGAAGCAATGGGAAACTACAGCCATTACTTTTACCGAGGACATGGAGCTCTTCTGTATGAACATATGATCATCCTCTCGGGTAAAATATTCCTAAGGTAAAATAGTCCCCCATTCGGATCTCCGGGCAGGGACTACTCAGGAGGATGTGATCATAAGGAAAGACAACAATGGCCTTCTATGGATCGGAGCGTGGAATGTTAGATCCCTTAATCGGGTAGGAAAGCTAGAAAATTTAAAAAGAGAAATGGTAGCTTGAAGTCAGACATAGTGGGGATTAGTGAAGTTCGATGGAAAGAGGAACAGGATTTCTGGTCAGGCGAGTACAGGATTATAAATACAAAATCAGTTGGGGGTATTACAGGAGAAGGTCTGATAATGAATAAGAAAATAGGAATGAGCTGCACAGTGATCGTATTATCGTAGTCAAAATACGAAGCCAACACCGACCACAGTAGTACAGGTTTATATGCCAACTAGCTCTGCTGATGATGAGGAGATCGAAAAAATATATGAGGAGCTAAAGGAAATTATTCAGACAATTAAGGGAGAGGAAAACTTAATTGTTATGGGAGACTGGAATTCGGTAGTAGGGGAAGGAAGGGAAGGGAAGATAGTAGGTGAATATGGTCTGGGCAAAAGGAATGAAAGAGGAAGCCGCCTGGTAGAATTTTGCACAGAACATAATTTAGTTATAACAAACCCCTGGTTTAAGAATCACGAATGAAAGTTGTATACGTGGAAGAGATCAGGAGACACCGGGAGATACCAGACAGATTTTATAATGGTAAGACATAGATTTAGGAACCAGGTTTTAAAGTGTAAGACATACCCAGGGGCAGATATAAACTGAGGCCATAACTTGTTGGTTATGAACTGTAGGCTGAAACTGAAGAAACTACAAAAAGGTAGGAAAATAAGGAGATGGGACCTGGAGAAATTGAAGGAACCTGAAGTTCTTAAGAATTTCATAGGGAGCTTTAGGCAACAATTGACAGAAACGGGGGGAAATAAAACAGTAGAGGAGGAATGGGTAGCATTGAGAGATGAAATAATGAAGGTAGCAGAGAACAAAATAGGTAGGAAGGCAAGCCTTACAAAAAATCCTTCGATATCACAGGAGATACTGAATTTAATCGATGAAAGGAGAAAATATAAAAATGCAGTAAATGAAACAGGTAAAATGGAGTACAGACGACTAAGAAATGAGATTGACAGGAAGTGCAAAATGGCTAAACAGGAGTGGCTAGAAGGCAAATGCAAGGATGTAGAAGAATGTATAAATAGGGGACAAATGGATACAGCCTACAGGAAAATACAAGGAACATTTGGAGATACGAAAAACAGCTCTATGAATATCAAGGACACTGATGGAAAACCAGTTCTCAGCAAAGAAGGGAAAGCTGATAAGTGGAAAGAGTATATACAGAGACTCTATGAAGGATATGAACTTAGCGGCTATATTGTGGAAAGGGGAGAAGAAGTAGATGAGAATGAAATAGGTGATACTATACTGAGAGATGAATTTGACTGAGCACTGAAAGACCTAAGTCGAAACAAGGCCCCTGGAGTAGATTATATTCCCTCAGAGCTACTGAAGTCTCTGGGAGAACCAGCCATGACAAAATTGTTTCACCTGGTGTGTAAGATGAATGAGACAGGTGAAGTACCCTCAGACTTTAAGAAAAATGTTATAATCCCCATTCCAGGTGCAGACAGGTGTGAAAACTACAGAACCATCAGTTTAATAAGTCATGGTTGCAAAATATTAACACGAATTATTTACAGCATCCTAGAAGATAGATTAAGAAAAGGCAAACATACATATCTAGCTTTTGTAGATTTGGAGAAGGCTTTTGACAATGTTGATTGGAATAAATTCTTTCATGTTCTGAAGCAAGCAGGAGTAAAATATAGGGAGTGTAAGGTTATTTACAACTTGTACAAAAACCAGACAGCGATTGTCAGAGTTGAAGGGTATGAAAGGGATGCAGTGGTTGGAAAGGGAGTAAGACAGGGTTTTAGCCTTTCTCCAATGTTATTCAATTTGTACATTGAGCAAGCTATAAAGGAAAGCAAGGAGTAATTTGGAGAAGGAATTAAAGTTCAGGGGGAAGAATTAAAAACATTGCGTTTTGCCAACGACATAGTAATTCTGTCAGAGACACCAAAGGACCTGGAAGAGTAGTTGAACGGAATGGGTAGTGTGCTGAAAGGTGCATATATGATGAACATTAACAAGGGCAAAACTAGGGTAATGGAGTGCAGTGTAAGAAAATCAGGTGATGCTGAAGGAATTACATTAGGTAACGAAACAATAAAAGAGGTGGATGAGTTCTGTTACTTGGGCAGTAAAATAACAAATGATGGTCGCAGTACAGAGGATATAAAATGCAGAATGGCAATGGGTAGAAAAGCGTTCTTGAAAAAGAGAAATTTGTTAACATCGAATATTGATTTAAGCCTAAGGAAGTCCTTTCTGAAGGCATTTGTGTGGAATGTTGCCTTGTATGGGAGTGAAACATGGACGATAAACAGTGCGGACAGGAAGAGGATTGAGGCTTTTGAAATATGGTGCTACAGAAGAATGCTGAAGATTAGGTGGGTGGATCGCGTAACTAATGAGGAGGTATTGAACAGAATTGGAGAGAAAAGAAATTTCTGGCATACCTTGACTAAAAAGAACATAAAGGAATTGTGAATTTAGCGTTGGAGGGAAGTGTGTGGGGTAAAAACCGCAGAGGAAGACCAAGAGATGGATACACTAAGCAGATTCAGACAGATGTAGGTTGCCGTTCTTATGAGGAAATGAAGAGGCTTGCTCAGGATAGGGTATTGTGGAGAGCTCCATCAAACCAGTCTCCGGACTGAAGACCGCAACAACAACATTTACAGAAAATATTATGTCTTGGAATTCCTAGTTTCATTAGGTGATCGAGAAATACTCTCAGGTGAACAAACTAGTCCACAGTGTGTTTTTAAGCTAAATGAGTAATTACTGTAATATCAGTATGCAATTATCACAAAACATTTTCATTTAAATTCGTCATCACTGACAAAAAGTGTGCAAAATGATACTTAAAAAAGCTCAGTTGTTAGATGTTAGTGAAACATAGAATAGTGCCTATGAAATAAACTTATTAAACTGTGAAATTTAGTGTCTTCCTGTTCCCCAAATAAATTAATTGCATCTGATATTATGCCCTATAAAATTACAAGTCCTTGACTGTTTCACAAGCAATGGATAACGTTGTGAATGAAAGCAACACTGTCAATGTCAAATCTGTGATTAAACTCGTAGTCTGATTTAATACCAGTCCTGTATGTTTAATACGTAATGTCTGCTCAGTTTATTTCAAAATTTACAGCGTGCACAGTATTGTTGTCACCAGTCGATACTCAAGAAAAATAAGTGCTTAACCATTACTGGAATATTTTATCAGTGTACATGAATTAATATTTCTCTTAAAATACTCAATGTTACTGAAATTCATAATGTTTATTGCACAATAATCAGTACAATGTCGCATTTGTACTTACATAATTTTTAAATCTTTGAAACAACACAACTAAATGTAAATAATTTCTTTCTCACAAGACAACTGATTTTGCATGTAACTATTAAGCCCATTAATTATCCTAATAATATGATCTTTTGTTAATACAACAGAACTCTCTACTCATGCATTTTACTGTAGGAAACTATGCATGACTTATAATTCTCATTAATTATGCAAACTGATCTAGTCAAAATTATACCTTCATTACTATTCACTCTAAGTCAGTGACTTGCTTTGCCAGATGCAAAGAATTTGATCTATTTAACAAATTAATTTTCAAAATAATTGAAGGAATGGGGAACTGGTATATGACTTTAGGTTAAATCAGAATTTAAAACTATTGACAATTACCTTCATTAATAAGAAAACGTGAAGTACCTACTACAACAATGATAAGACAATATTAGAATTACAAATCTATATCTATAAATGTGAATGTCTGTTCGGTATATGTTATCACGTCTGAATCACAAGACATAAAGAACTAAAAATTTGTACAGTTACTATAATGTCTACCCTGGTAAGGCTTTAGACACGGTTTAATGGCGATCGGTTAGCTATTTATTTATATATATTAATGTGAATGTCTGTTCGCTGTATGATTATCACGGCTGAATGACAGGACACAGAGACTTAAATATTTGTACAGTTGCTAATAATTATTTGTACCTGAGGAAGGTTTTAGGCATGGTTTTATAGCGATCTGATAAATATTTGGTAATTTGAAGAATTTAATGCAAAATGGGGAACAATAATTACTCTTTGAAAATTATAGTTATTCTTTGAAAATGGTTTTATTGGTTGCTTTGTTGCTTGAGGGTTGATAATGATAAAAGGGTGGAGAATATTGGGATGGAAAGTAATTGGTGTATATAAAATTCTATGTGTGTGTGTTTTAATATTTCGCTCTGCAGCAATAACTACAGAAGGCAAACGAATGGTCTGTGTGTAATTGTTGTCCAAAGTCTCCCGTTGTACACCATAGCAGTTTCATGCAGATAGCTTAGGGGGTGGAAGATATGGTGGTTGAAAGTCGTCAAATTATAAAAAAATTCGGACTGAGGGCCCGTGATGACGTTTGCGGCAATATAGCAAGGAGGTTACACACAGCGAAACATGATGCCACAGACCATATCTTTGAGCTATGCATGCTACAATGTCTTCAGCTCTTTCTCTGTAAGGATAAGCGTACGAATAAGGAAATATAAGAATAAATAATTAAAGCAGTAAAAAAGAAATTTCTTTTAATACAAATAACGTAGTTTACCAGAATGCCCTAAAATGAAATTAAAATGAATTTGGACATTACTCTTATCATACGTGTTGAGATATTGCAACACAGGCTATAAGGAATAATGTATGTATTACTTATTGTAGATCATTAAGCACTTTACATAAGTTATTTTTATTTGAAGGTTGATTAAAATGTCGTTTCTAAAGAAGGTATTGTATTTCATTTCATCCTTCAAAACCAGTCTCATAGTAAACTACTGAAAGATAGCTTATCTATCACAATCAACCAACATGCAAGCGGAGCCCCGGGTTTAAGCTAGTAACAAATACACATGGATTTACTCTCTTTTCCATTTCAATTGATACAATTTCCTCCACCATTAGGCATGCTTTAGTCCATCCAAAAGTAATCACACTGACATGTAATGTGCAGTGTCACCACATTACGTAGTTTAACAAATTGAAATTAGAATATCAGATAAAATTCCAATAAAAATGTGCCCGAAGCAGAACATATGTTCTCCTTTCAAATGTAAACAGTTTTCAGGAGCTTAGAAGATAGGAAGTTTTGCTGTAAGTTTCAAACAGTTTCACTCGTGTGCACCACATTTGTATTAACAGTGAAAAGTATAGTTACTATAGCTTCAGAGAGAATTGTGGTTTTTCAGATATGTGTGTGAAGATTTTTGTGCCCTTAATTTGTGGTGATACAAAAAAGGCAGGAAATATAAATGTACAGAAGAGCGAGAATATTCCAGAATATTCCAGGATATTCCATTTAGCTAACTAGAATGATTACTCATATTTTTCATCAATACAAAGAAAGAAATTGAAAGCTTCAATAACGGTGATTACTGGAAACATTTCATAATGGAAATGAATCCAGGTGGAAAATGAATGATAATGTGGTTGTACACAAATATATCAAGAAGTGTTGCCAATTTCCGCATATTTTACTATGCAAACATTTACATACATACATTATTACTATTATGTTCATTAATACATTATATGAGCATGTTTATCATTGTAGCATGTGTCATTAATTGTCTTTAAATAGAAAAGTTCACCATCACATTTTGCCTTGATCACCGTTTATGAATACCACTCTTCAATATGACCACTCTCGCATGAAAATCTATGTGGTCGGCTTCATTTCTTATTTCTATCCACATTCTCTTATATTTAAGAACATTATTTCTGCCGACTGTACTTTGCTCATGTATTTTGAGTTGGCACCCAAGCTTCACATCAAATAAGTAACATTATAAAATTTCAATTTCGTATCTTGCATATTTTTTAAGTCTTTTGAAGTGCCCTTCAAGCAGCTAGAAACTTTTTTGAATGTCCCATCTTTATAAGCCATGATTTCAACTTTAACAAAGATTTTAAAATTATAAGTTTTATGTACACTATTTAAAAGGTACACGAATTTTGTAACTGCATTTCATTTACTTGAATTGTTATTTGATCGGTTACAAATAAGTTATTTGATAGACAGCATGTCATAATTTAAATCCCAGCAATTTCCATTTCATTCAAATGTTGCATTACTATGCCTAAATTTCCTCCTCACATCAAAAGTTCTAAGGATCAATGATTCATATATGTTTATTATTTGGATTGTGCTTTCTGGTTGAGTCGATGATTTATTGTGAGGCAGAAGAGTGACTTATCGAGCAGTGCTTCAACGAGTTTCAGCGGTCTCATCTCACATCCTCAAGAAAACTTTGGTTAAAAATATATTGGTAAAAGACGTAAATGAATGTCTTAATGTATCCTTATCGGCACATCTAGCCTCTCAATTGTCTTTGTTTCCACACCTTGCGTGTTTCCCTTGACTCTCAAGGTGACAGTGGTGTGCAGGGGACAGCAAGAGGGGGAGGGGGAGAGAAGCCGTACTCTGATGCTTTGATCTTTAACACTGAGTTCCATTTAAATTCTGTTTCTAATCTGATTTGTTGAGAAGCAATGTTATGACAGACAGGGACACAGTATCTCCTCTGTATGGTAGCAGACTGGCATTATATGTACAAATAGACATTGGCCACATGTTCAGTGGTTTTATGCCACTTTGCATGCATCTTAGCGACAGTTACACACCCAGCTCAAAGAGCAGTGCAAAAGGTTAAAGCTACATGCTCCTTAGTTGGTAATTTAATAATAGCTCTTAATATACTGCTGAAAATAAAAATTGGTGTATCTTGGAGTATTCCAATTCACTCAGGCATTATTATTGAAATTTTGCATATGGAGTCATGAAGTGAGTACTTTTTCAGGTCAATATCTCAAGCGCTACTGAGACAACACTCATATTGAGACACTCATATTAGTACACGGTGTATCCTGCATGTGTGGCAACTGCAGACGCTGATTCTGGCATTCAGTCGAACATACCAATGGTGAATACTGCCTTGGACTACATTATTCCACGCCTGCTTGACCTGTTTACATAGTTCTGCAAGAGTTGTCAGTTGACAAACCGAAAGTGTCATTTGTCGCATCATATCCGACACATACTGAATTGGACACATCTTCGGAGATCATGCTGGCTTTGAAGGTTGCTTATCCATCTTGTAGAGCACAGTGAGTTTAATAGACAGTACATGGGCGAGCATTCTCCTGTGGGAACATCCTATCATCTTCCTGTTGCAAGAATGGCAAGAGAATGGACTATTATGCACGTACTAAGTGCTGGTAAATGTGCACACCAAAGGTGAACTAGAGTTGTGACTTATTGAGTGACATACCATAAAGCTTGGGGTGGGACCATCGTATCTTCACACTACAATAGAAAACAGCCCTTGGCAGGACTATGTCGTAAGACAGCTCTTTCCAGGTCTATGTTGTACTCACAAAAGCCCATCGCTTTCCAGTTCTATGTTGTACTCACAAAAGGCCATCGCTTAATGTGCAGGCAGAATATTTTTTCATCACTGAAGAACACGGCCTGCCACTTCTTCTAAGGCTGTGTTTACAGCCCGCGGTTGCTACTTGGTAGAGAAATCGCAGCGGTTTGGCAGTGCACCATTTCCCAAAAGGCAGTGTAGGACCTCCGCTCTTCCGCTGCGGCGTCAAAATACCAGGGGCTGCAGCCCCAAGCCGCTTACCCGGCGGCTAATGGGGCTGTTCGGTGCGCCATACGTCTGGCCGCCAGGTGGGAACAGGGTGCTCGAGGTCACATCGGCTGAACCACCTGCTGCGTGAGTGACGAGTGATCCTCTAGCGGCACCAGTTGAGCAGTGCATGACGATGCTGTTGCGTGGATGGAAGATGAGCTAGAGGTGAAGGTGCCCGTAGTCCCACTTGTAATAAACGATTGGTAATTGTTCTCATTGAGAGTTCTGGCCTCTCGCAAACGCACTTATCTGTGCTGTGGTATCTGTGTGATTTGTTACTGCTGCCCTTGCAATACGACGACCGTAGCACACGTCTGTGCTCTGTGGACGTGCAGAAGATCGTCTACGTGTGTGAGAATGTTCATGTGAGGCAATTGTTTGTTCTTTACTATCATCTGTTTATACTGTTTAGTGTCAAAACATCTACATACATACTCCGCAATCCACCGTAATGTGCGTGGTGGAGGGTACACTGTACAACTACTGGGTATTTCCTTTCCTATTCCACTCCCAATTTGAACGAGGAAAAAAAGAATGCTTATACGTCTCTGTGAGAGCCCTAATTTCTCTTATCTTGTCTTTGTAATCTTTACGAGAAATGTGAGTACACAGCAGGAAGATCGCCCTACATTCAGCTTCAAATTCCGCCCCTCTAAATTTCCTGATCAGACTTTATCGAAAAGTACGTCGTTTTTCCTCTAGTGATTACCATTAGAATTCACAGAGCATTTCCGTGACACTCGCGCATCGGTCGAACCTTCCAGTAACAAACCTAGTTGCTCGCCTCTCAACTGCTTCCATTACTTCCTTTAAACTGATCTGCTGCGAGTCCCAAACCCTTGAGCAATACTCAAGACATGGTCGTACAAGCATTGTATACGCGGTCTCCTTTAGAGATGAAGTACATCTTCCCAAAATTCTCCCAATAAACCCAAGTCTACTGTTCGCCTTACAACTGTCCTTACATGTTCATTCCATTTCATATCGCTCTGGAATGTTACACCCAGATATTTGAATGACGCGACTGCATCAACAAGCTCACTACTAATGCTGTATTCGAATTATGGGATTGTTTTTCCCACTCATTCGCATCACCTTACATTTTTCTACATTTAAAGCTAGCTGCCATTCTTCACACCAAATAGAAATTTTGTCTAATTCATCCTGTATGCTATTACAGTCAGTTAGAGACAACACCCTCCCATACACCACAGCATCATCAGCAAACAGCCGCAAATTACAAGTTACTCTGTCCATCAGAAAAACGTTTGTACGACCATGTCTTGAGTATTGCTCAAGTGTTTGGGACCCGCAGCAGATCAGTTTAAAGGAAGACGTGGAAGCAGATCAGAGGCGAACAGCTAGGTTCGTTATTGGTAAGTTCAACGAATGTTACGAGTGTCATAGAAATGCTCTGTGAATTCAAATGGGAATCGCTGGAGGAAAGACGATGTTCTTTTCGAGAAAGTCTGATGAGGAAATTTAGAGGGCCGGAATTTGAAGCTGAATGTAGGACGATCTTCCTGCTGCGTACTCACATTTCACGTAAAGATCACGAAGACAAGATAAGAGTAATTAGGGCTCTCACAGAGGCGTATAAGCATTCTTTTTTTCCTCGTTCTATTAGGGAGTCGAATAGGAAAAAAATGCGCATTAGTGGTACACTGTACCCTCCGCCACGACATTACGGTGGATTGGGGAATATATATGTACATGTTTTAACACTAAACAGTATAAACAGATGATAGTAAAGAACAAACAATTGCCTCACGTGAACATTCCCACACACATATACGAGCTTCTGCATGTCCACACAGCACAGACGTGTGTTACGATCGTCGTATTGTAATGGCAGCAATGACAAATCACACAGATACCACAGCACAGGTAAGTGCATTTGCGAGATGCCAAAACTGTCAACGCAAACAGTTACCAATCGTTTACTACAAGTGGGACTATGGGCACATTCACATTCCATCCACGCAACAGCATCGTCATGCACTGCTCGACTGGTGTCGCCAGAGGATCACTCAGGCTGTGTTTGTAGCCCATGGTTCCACCGCGGCGGAGCAACCGCTGTGATTTTGCGGCGGCACCGCTCGTCACTCACGCAGCAGGTGGTTCAGCCGCTGTGACCTCGAGCACCCTGTTCCCACCTGGCGGCCAGACGTATGGCGCACCGAACAGCCCCATTAGCCGCCGGGTAAGCGGCTTGGGGCTGCAGCCCCTGGTATTTTGACGCCGCATCGGAAGAGCGGCTGTCCTACAGTGCCTTATGAGAAACGGTGCACTGCCAAACCGCTGCGATTCCTCTACCAAGTAGCAACCGCGGACTGTAAACACAGCCTTAGAAGAAGTGCCAGGCCGTTGTTCTTCAGTGATGAAAGTATATTCTGCCTGCAAATTAAGCGATGGCCTTTTGTGAGTTCAACATAGACATGGAAAGAGCTGTCTTACAACATAGTTCTGGCAAGGGCTGTCTTCTATTGTAGAGTGAAGATACGATGGTCCCACCCCAAGCTTTATGGTATGTCACTCGATAAGTCACAACTCTAGTTCTTTTTGGTGTGAACGTTGACCAGCACTTAGTGCGTTTACATAGACAGAAAATAATAGCGCTCCTATCACACTCCCTGGGACACGCCTGACGATACACTCGTCTCTGATGAACACTCGCCGTCGAGAAAAACGTACTATGTTCTATTACTTAGGAAGTCTTCTAGCCGGTCACAAATCTGTGAACCTATTCTATTCGCTAGTATCTTGGTTAGCCTTAAATGACGTCCGTGTGTTGCTTTAATTGTCACCTGTCCTGTTATGTCCAGCAGGCGGCCAGGCACTGCTGCAGCGTCTGCGCGGCCAGCCGCTGTCGTTCCGCGCGGGCTCGCTCTTCAGGGTGGACGGCGGCCTGCTCACCGGCTTCCTGGCCGCCGTCGTCTCCTACGCCGTCATACTGCAGCAGTTCATCGCAGACTCCGCGGCCGACTGCGCTCTCGCGCCGGCAGCTCCTTCCTCAACAACTAGCCAGTAGTCTACACAGTCAGATAGACGTAAATATCACGATTATATTTGGTTCCAAACACTGGCGTTATTTTGTAGAGATCCAATGTTCTGAATAAAGCTGGTCCTATAAATCTCGTCGCGAGGCTTACTGTTATGCACGCCCAAACCACATGAAACCCAAAATCAGCTGATATTTGTTGTTGTTGTTGGAATTTTTAAAGGGAGCTAAACGGCTATATTATCAGTCCCCTGTTCCTAGCTGAGAGAGCACATCATATTTTAATGAGCGGGTAAACAAGTAATGAGTGCTAAGACGACAACATTTAAAGGAAAACCACTAAAGTAGTGGACCAAACATACAACAGCACTAAAATAGCACAGCAGAAGATTGTGGCTGGCTGATCACAAAGATAGTAAACGATGAGCCAGCCATTCTGCGCACACTAGAACTGCCAGTCAAAGATAGGACTGACAGGACGAAAGCGAAAACAGATTAAAACCGTTTGAATGGTGTGTGCCTGAAATATCAGGCTTAGGTACCCACCATTAAATTACATGATAAAAACCAGCTGCGTGAATAAAATCTAAAACACGTTCACTATAGTAGCATCGTCTCCTAGCATAAAAGAAAGCGCATCTGGCAGATTAAGAGATTGTCGCAAAGCAACTAAAAGTGGACAGTCCACCAGAACGTGGACCACTGTCAAGGGGGCGCCACAGTCACATTGTGGCGTGTCCTCGCAGAAAGCATTATTTCTGCTTTAATGTTTATGTGAAACAGCTTATATTAATACATATTATTTCCAATTTGTTTAGTTGCCATAGAGCTGAAGGTTAGATATACAGGAGTGATTTTCATAATACCCCTTCGTACTCTAATGTTGTCCTAAATGTCACAATCCGACCTTTATACACTGGTCAAAACACTTAGGGGATCAGTTGATATTTAGGTTCTGAAATATTGAAATTGGCAAAATGAACTGAAATGGTTCGATGTCTTTCTGACGTTTCTGCGGAGACAACAACGTCACGGCAACCAATATAGTGGTAATAAAAGGCTGGAGAGGGGCTTCAATAGGTCAGGTGGGATAAGGCTTTTTGATGGGTGTAATATTTCTCGCTTAAAGCCATTATATTAAGATAGAAGTATTGCTTCAGTGCAGCCGGTTAGGACCAGTAGGCGACAGATAGTAAAAGCTGGTGAGAACCACGACAGGTGGTACAGTAGGTCGGGTTCTCATGGGAAAGAGCACTGGCAAATTTACCTGAATTCTAGGGAAGTCCCCGAGCGGCAGGCACTGGAAGCCGATTGGTTGTAGCACTGGCGGTCACACTCCAAAACACATTCACATTTTTGTTAACATTTATTAAACTAATTATTTATGCAAGGTAATACTCGATTTAGAAATAAACTCTCAAAGGTAAGCTATGCCCAGAGTAGGTAAAACATATTAAAAATAGCTAATTTAATAAACAAAATAATTAATTTAAGTCGGACGATACACGGCAGCCATGTTTGCGCGCCATATCGCTAAACGAAGGCAGCCTTGCATCCATCTGCCACACGTCAGTTCAGAACAGGCCCTCGGAAGAGTGACATGTGACTTCAGTACATGCACTCGGAGGAGTAACATGCATACGTAGGTGGTCATAAAACATTGTTTAAACATCTTAGATCAAGGCTAAATGACTTTATATTTACATTCAGTTAATACAATGTGTGTCAAGTGGATATTATTATGCAGTTTACTGGTTTTCTGCTTTCTTTAAATAAAATCAGTTGGCATCCCGATTCCAGGGGATGTCAGTTTTATTCAGCAATCAGATCAGTTCCTGACAATAGTATAATAATTTCAGCCACAATCTAGAACTCCGACCTGCGCGCTATCATCTGCATGGGGATGACATCTATAGAAGACGTCAGATTGGCCAACTTTTAGAGTTTCTACTCTTCACACAGTGCAGAGGGGTGTAACTACAACCCTCGTGTACACTGTCATTGCGGTACAAACACAAACTGTTGTGCGTCGTTCATGGCAATATGGAGGAGGAAAGGTACTGATATGGGACTGGTTAACATACCCCCTGTAGTCATTTTCCTGTTGTATGAGATGTGCAGAGGTGGTGAGTGCAGCAGAGGGACTGATCGAGGGTCGGTCCTAGGTATTTAAGGGGGGGGGGAGGGGGAGGTGGATAGGGCGTGAGGTAAAAAACCCGGAGGTGGAAGGAGCGGGGGTACAACTTGTGATGATTTCCTGGGATTTGTTGGGGTTAACGGACAGGAGCCACTGGTTACACCATATGGAGAACTTGGATAGGTCATAGGAGAAGGTGCTGCGAATGGGAGAGGGAGAGGGCGAGGGCTGGAGAGTGGGTTCGTCAGCATATAGTAGGAGGCTGGAGCTGGGGCATGTCGGCTGACAGGAGGTACAGGACGGAGCCTTGGGATTTCCTGGCGGAGACGTAAAACAAACGGCAATTGGAGTTGCTCTTATGTTAGACCAGTGTTTTTCAACATGTGGGTCACGACCCCCCGGGGGATCGACAAGTCTTCCTCGGGAGGTCACCAACACAGGTGGAAGTACTGCTGGCCACGGTGGCCGAGGGGACTGAGGTGCTCCAGTCATGGTCTGCATGGTCACTACGGTTGGGGGTTCGAATCCCCCCTCGGGCATGGATATTTGTGTCATCTTTAGTCTTAGCTAGTTCATAAGTAGTTTGTAAGCTTTGAGACTGATGACCCCATAGTTAAGTCCCATAAGCTCTACAAACATTTGAACATTTCAGGAAGTACTTGTACCATAAAGTAACAAGGGATCCAGAAAAACAAAAATGTATGCGTAAGTGAAATTCATTCAGTATTAAAATTACGGAGTTCCTTAAACTCAATATGAACTGAATAAATAATAGACTGTTTTATAATTCGTGTATTGATGATGAATAAGCACAAAGTCTGAAAACTGTTTTCAGGACCCAATCGATAGATTTTAATCTATTTTATTTAATGGTGTCACAATCATACATACTTTCGCAGTTATGTATAACAAGAAAACAAGGCCGAAAAAATCAAATCAAAGTAGAATTAAAACATTGGTACTGTAAAAATCGTCATTTCTGGGCATAATTATAACTACACTGCTGGCCCATTAAAATTTCAACACCAAGAAGAAATGCAGATGATAAACGGGTATTGCCTGCACAAATATATATTATACTAGAACTGACATGTGATTATATTTTCACGCAATTTGGGTGCATAGATCCTGAGAAATCACTACCAAGAACAACCACCTCTGGCTGTAATAACGGCCTTGTTACATTTGGACATTGAGTCAAAATGAGCTTGGATGGCGTGTACAGGTACAGATACCCATGCAGCTTCAACATGACATCACAGTTCATCAAAAGTAGTGACTGGCGTATTGTGACGAGCCAGTTGCTCGGCCACCATTGACCAGACGTTTTCAATTGGTGAGAGATCTGGAGAATGTGCTGGCCAAGGCAGCAGTCAAGCCCGTACAGGACCTGCAACATGCGGTCGTGCATTATCTGGTTGAAATGTAGGGTTTCACAGGAATCAAATGAATAGAGCCACGGGTCGTAACACATCTGAAATGCAACGACCACTGTTCAAAATGACATCGATGCGAACAAGAGGGGACCTAGACGCGTAACCATTGGCACCCCATTCCATCAAGCTGGGTGATACGCCAGTATGGCGATGACGAATACACGCTTTCAATGTGCGTTCACCGCGATGTCGCCAAACACGGATGCGACCATCATGATGCTGTGAACAGAACCTGGATTCATCCGAAAAAATGACTTTTGCCATTCGTGCACCCAAATTCGTCGTTGCGTTCACCATCGAAGACGCTCCTGTCTGTGATGCAGCGTTAAGGGTAAACCTCAGCCATGGTCCCCAGAGCTGATAGTCCATACTGCTGCAAACGTCGTCGGACTGTTGGTGCAGATGGTTGATTTCTTGCAAACGTCCCCATCTGTTGACTCAGGGATCGAGACGTGGCTGCATGATCCGTTATAGCCATCAGGATAAGATGCCTGTCATCTTGACTGCTACTGATACGATGCCGTTGGGATCCAGCACGGCGTTCCGTATTGCCTTCCTGAACTTACCGATTCCATCGTATCGCGACCAACGCGAGCAGCAGTTTCGCAATACGATCAACCGAAATCGCGATAGGCTACAATCCGACCTTTATCAAAGTCCGAAACGTGATGGTACGCATTTCACCTCCTTACACGAGGCATCACAACAACGTTTCACCAGAAAATGCCGGTCAACTGCTGTTTGTGTATGAGAAATCGGTTGGAAACTTTCCTCATGTCAGCACGTTGTAGGTGTTGCCACCGGCACCAAACTTGTGTGAATGCTCTGAAAAGTTAATCATTTGCATATCACAGCATCTTCTTCCTGTCGATTAAATTTCGCGTCTGTAGCACGTCATCTTCGTGGTGTAACAGTTTTAATGGCCAGGAAGGTATCTTCCTGAAGTTGTACTGTGTAAAACCCAATATGAATTGATTAAATACTAGGTTGTTTTATAATACAGTGTATTAATGATAAGCATAAAGTCTGAAAACCGTTTCCAGGACCCAGACGATAGATTTAATCTATTTTATTTAATCGTGTCAGAATCATACATATTTTTGGAATTAAGGGACTTAACTGCGGGGTCATCAGTCCGTAAACTTACAAACTACTTATCAACTACCTTATACTAAAGACAGCACAAACCTCCTTGCCCGAGGGGGGATTCGAATCCCCGCCTGGGAACAGTCTCGCGCATCGTGGCATAGCGCCTCAATGCACTCGGCCGCTCCGCCGCGGCGACACAGTTTGCATTTGAGAAGATGGCTCATTGTCTGTGCTTCGCCACATCCACAAACGGTCGACCCGCACAGAAATCCCCATCTTCTCATGTCGATCTCCGCTCTTCCAACTCCTTAGCGCAGTCTGTTAAGCGTCTTCCAGGTTGACCAGCTTTCCACGTGACCTCGGGTAACGCTTTCTGAGGGCACCATCCATCCTGCGAGGTGGCAAGATCTAGAAGGCCATTAGTTAACTCCAAAGTTGGATGGTGGTTCGACGTTCTGTTGAATGAAGAAAGCGTTTCTTTGACCTGAGGCTTTGGTGTACTGGTTGGTATTCATGTAAAGTTTGGGTCGCTAGGTTTATTGTGTCCGTTTTCTGCAGTCTGGATGCGCACTTATGACGGATATTTGAAGGTTGGATACCTGCAAAACAGTAAACTTTATCAAGCAGTGTGGGTGTCAGACATCCTGTTATGAGTCTGCAGCTCTCATTTAAGGCGACAGCTACTTCTTTGGCGTGACTAGATCTGCACCAGACAAGGCAAGCATATTCTGCGGCTGAATAGCTATCACTTTATAGCATACATTCCATAAATCGTTGTATCGTTGATACAATAAGTAATTGTGAAAAATTCGAAAAAAGATCTGCTTCTATACGATTTTCTATACAGTGGGACCTTTCTTAATGAGCATAAATAGCGTCTTGCCTGATATGCGAAAAAGTCGTTAAGCAAAATATATATTTCTGTCGGAAACTATGTAAAAATAGGACAATGTGTTCCATTCCGAAAAATACACAAAAAAATTCGTCCAACAATTTAGAAGAAAGCTGAAGCAAAGGAAAGTAGATTGAATTTGTTTCTTTGAGATAACATAGTTTTGTTACGAATCACGAGGAGGAGGAAGATTGGAGGGTCACCTGAATATTTTTATTTGGAAAGGGGTCACCAGAATATTTTAGCTTGGAAGGGGTCGTATATTCGAGATGTTTGAAAAACACTGTGCTTGACTATGGCACCGACTAACAAAGAAAGTACTTGGGCTCTAACAAACACATGTACACAAATATCATATGAGAGATAATGTAAAGGTCCCTTATTGCACTAGTGATGCTCCCGCATCTGCAAAACTCTGCAGTCGTCCGTTAGAGGCCTCTGCGTGTGCCTTGACACATTGCACTTTGACCTGTCGGTTCGCCAGTAGGGACGGTGCAGTGTGCCTCCGAAGTTGCGTTTTGTGACGTTATTTGTGTGGTGAAGCGTCAGATGGGGCGGCGATTGGTAATCAATCCAGCTAATGTACTGCGATTAGTTGAGATGAAGTTACGAAGAACCCTTTTTCGTGAAGATGGTATTAGTGTAGTAGATGAATCATTCGCATGCTTTCTCGTATCTGTTATGGCACAGAAAGATGAGCATAAGTTAGATACTGTTGTAACACTAACACATAATGATGATAATAAGGATGAGAATGACGAACAACTCATTGCAAGCGGTAGTGCTACGGTAAGTGCGGGAAGAGGCGATGGAAGCAGTGGCAGTGAATACCAACAGTCTTCCGAGAAGAAGGTTAAAGTTGCAACTATCATCACGGCTTTTGATGACAATACGTTAGAGAACATGTACGATGATTATTACATAAGTTATAGTTAAGATATTTGCATTATGTATGGCGTCTACAATTACATCTACAGTGCCTTCTAGAGCATCATTTCAGAGTTTTGCATAAAAATGACACCTACCAGCACATTGAGGTGTACGTAAAGATCGTGTAACCAAACGTTCAGACAGATATGTTTGTTAGAGCCCATGTACTTTTCTTGTAAGAGCAATTGTATTGTTATGTTTGACTGTTTCCAATAACTGTTTAGTTATAACCTGATATCTCATATTTTCACCCATACCGTTCAAACTGTAACTTATTACGTGCTTGATAGTGATGAATTCGATCCATTTCCTTTTCGTCTCAAATAACAAGCTGCATTTGTTTAAATTCGTAGCATCTGCCTGATGGCGTAGCTGGTTGCTGTGAATGAATTAATCCATTCATGAAAACCTGCAAAACTTTTTTCTTAAACGTATGTGGATCTTACATGATATTGCTTACATCAGGAAAAAACTACTACCAGTTAACAAATTAAGATTAGTTATTATTACATAGTATATTTTATTTGTAAACACATCCAAAATAGTACAATAAAATATTAAATTATTCATAACTTCAAAATACATTTATTATCAATTTTCAAAAGATATACAGATGGTTATTAATGTTATCACAATTAGATGTTTATTATTTATTCATCAAATCAACATACATTTCACATAAAAGTATTTATAAATATGAACACTATACTTGTTAAATCCGACCGCAAAGAACGAGGCATTATCACATTCCTCTATGCACAATGTGGCATGTGTTGGATGGTATCTATTGGAACACGACAAACACAGGTCCTGATAAGCAGCACCTACAAAGGTAAAGTGCACAAGAATCAGGAGAAGAGAAAACAAAGGGTGGGACTATACCGAAGATTTAAAGATGTGAGTAAACAAACGAAGAGACTTAAAACTGAAGTGAATTATAGGTTTTAAAGATGAGTTCGAAGACTCAAAAGAAGATATGATTCAGTACAAATCTCATTGTAAATGGGCTCGTAAAAACCATGCAATTAGTGAAGAAGGCGAAGAAGTTTCTTTTCTGTTTTGTTTCTAGTAAATAAGCCGACCATATTTCTGCCGCCCTCTCAGTGTTCCGGGAATTTATGTTAAGCGGCTCATGTTTTATTCATGTTGATAAAAAATTCTCGAACTAAAAATTAAATTTCATTGAGTAAAGCAATAATTAGACTTTAGTTTACAGCAGTACAGTGATATTTTGTCCTCAAATGAACGGAATTGTGTTAATAAGTATACAATCTATTAATAGCAACAATGCGGTCCAGTTGTCATAGATGAACCTACATTACTTTTATTTTAATTCCACCTGATTCTCAAAAACTTACCTCATTGTCCAGGATCTACGTTTTCTGAATAACACATACAGATTTTTGTTAGTTAATCTAAGAATTATTAGATTCAATATAGTTAACTGTTTATGTGACCCAGTGACAGCACGGCATGACTCTCCTACACAAATACTTTTCGTGTGAAGTCTGCTGTAGTTTCTGAAATAATTCAGAACGCAAAGGTTTCGTTATTGGATGAACTCGCATGTGCAAAACAGATTATGTATGGTCTGCAAGTATTCAATCAAGATACATTAAGACTCAACCGTACCAACACTGTAGCAACTGTATAGATACCAACAGCCATGGTGTATTATGTATGGTTTCCAGTAATATTAATGATTTAATACAAATATGTTGCCTAGAAATGGATCAGCTTGCACAGGAAGTTCTGATGCTTTTCAGCGCATCTGTAAGCTTAGATGTAATTTGCATCATGTGGTATAACCACAGTAGGGCGCTGAAGTTGGTGTACTCTGTGTACTGGGCTCTCTTGTGACCTCGTCGCCTTTTGTTGTTTCATTCTTTCTGCTATTAGTTGAGTACTCATCCTGGTCTGGTTGTCAGGAAAGGTACTGGTGCAGGAATTGTAGGCAGCCAAAACATTTCTATAGAGATTAGTATTACAAGTTTTATTGACTGAAGATACAATGATACTCAAATTTAGAACATATGTCTGTTTCTTCTCTCTTCTTTTTCTCGCGGTGGTGTCCATATGATGCTAGCTGTGCTGAGACATAGTGACTGCTAAGTTCATAGCCGAGCTCTGACGTAGTTCTGACTAGTAACTGCTGAGAGGTAACTGACAAGCTGTCCAGACGTATGTCGGCCTAGATACAGCCGCTTGTAGAGGGCGCGCATCTTCGGTTACCCCCTCCAGGATGCACGGTCCCTGCCTGCGATTGGCTTTTGGTCGATGGCTGCCTTCTCCGCGATCGTTCTCTTTCGTCTGTTGTGTGGCGCTGACTTTACGCCACAACAGGATCATCGTTGAACTGCATGAGTACGATGGCGTACGAGATGACTGCTGTCACGTATCCTGTCGCCTATATTGTCAGGTTTTACGTTGTTTTAACCCTTTACTTCCGATTGTCGCAATTTCGCATCATACTGTTGTAATCTTTATATGTGAAAGAATAAGTATGTTCGACAGCTAGTGCCGACTGAAGCACATTCTACACGATCAGGCCCAGTGCGTATGACGTGTGCTGCCATTACTGTAACTGAACGTTGACTGTACTTGTACGACGATCCTCGATTATCGTGCTCATGTCGCGAACAAAGAACCAAGTTTGTGTTCATTCTTTATGAGATAAAGCTAAATTCATAGGGAAGTTTCAATCTGAATATATTTTGTTTTGTTAGGTGCTGCAATTCACTTTGAGATATGATGAAGTAGATAAAACTTTCAGTGAACACGAAAATGATGCTTTTGTAAAATACTATCATTAGGAACATAGGCATCTTTATAGGCACATCCAAGAGATAAAATAAAATGCAGAAAGTACGGATATTTCCATTCATCTTTGGTGCTAACATACTTTAATACCAAATTGACGTTTTGCGAGCTCGTTATTCACCCCCCCCCCCCCCCCCCACAAGTAGAACATGTAAGTCAGATGAACGTCTGCTACTAATATTGGCCTTAATAACAAAATTCTCTTTGTGTGCTTACACAGTGTTATCCACGTCCCACGTTGATTTTTTGCGTTTTCTGAATGTGCTGCGCAAATTTCTGCCACTCATCCAGCGTTAATTGAGTAGTTGCTTCCACGAGAAGTATTTCCACTTCATCCAGTTTGAAAGTTCTGTTCCTTGCTGCAACATAATTGAAGGGTTTGGTTAAAAAGGAGATAGCTCCACATTTTCCAGTTTGTGACAAATTAAAGAAACCTTTTAAAAATTCAGTTTCTACCGAATCCAAGAAACAGTCACACTTGCGTTAGTTACCCTTGCGTTAGGGTACTGGGTACCTTATAATACTGATCAGAATACACACATATGCATGTACACAGATACGTGCAGTGGAGTTTTGAATTTTTGAGCAGTCTTCTTTTTGCTCGAAAGTGAATGAAACAGTCTTTGTAGGACCATTTTCTCCATAATTAATCACATTTCAGTTGGAAAACATTTTTAATAAATAAAGTATAGTATTATTGGCATAATATATCAGTTCTTCTTCAGACTTCCCCCTCAGCCTCCTCAAGATTGTTAGAAGCATTACTTCGAAACTGGTAGTAAAACCACATTTCGTTTTGCCCGTCATACTTTCTGGTCAGCTCTTTGACTTCTTTAAACTATTTATCTTTAAGGGGGAGGAGAAAATCATAAGCTTGATGAAGGTAGTCTATTTTTATGAGACTCGCAGGTCTTTGGTTGCAAATTTCCGTACTATTGAAGACAGTCATTCCTACAGTCGCACTGCAATCAGTGATCCCTTTATTGATGTATGGCTGTTCATAGTCCAGCGACGCATATATTTTTTCCACCATGCTCTTGTATTGCTTTCCGTCACTGTTCTGCTGATTTCTTCTGTTCAATTCCCATTGCTCCTTGTGCGATCCTGTTTTTCTCTTCAGTGGCACATCAACTGCGTCTCTGCTTCTTGGATCTTCTTCTGAATCAGTAGACGTGTCATATTGACCTGGTTCGTAGTTTTATAGAGAGTCACAATTCCTCTTCTGATTAACTCATATTGGCAGAAACCGTGAAATCAAAAGACGATGACAGCACAAAATATCTCTCACAGAGAACGCGTAATGTTTACATTGCTGTGCTGAACGCCACGTAACATGACCTTCCTGCTATCGTTTGGAGGAAGAACGAGGCTGCTCCCGGAGCTGCCTCCTTTTTCATGCAAACTCGGAGTACAGGCTGGTCCTCATCTTATGGATTTCTCTGGAACTAGCGGGTTGAACTGTCTCCTTCTTTCACCAAACGAAGCGGATTTTTTTCTGTATGTGATAGGATAATCAACTCAATACAGACAACAAATTGAGCTGCCTCCTTCTTGCACCAAGTCCATTAATTCTTAATCAATGCCCAGACAAGTTCAATGACTTTCAGTTCAGAGTGAGATAGACATATGTTGACATTCTTAAAATTGTTTTGTTTACTGAACTTCCCATAGCATCCACTAATATACGCATTATAAGCTGCGTTATTTGCGAAAGTAGTTCCTGCTTCAACATATTTTCCAATTGATTCTTTTTTCCATGCGAGATCAGTCTTTATCTATTTCAAGGTGAGATAAGCTTTATGTACGCGAAGAACCCGATATACGGATGAGCTGCTGACCGTAAAAAGCAGTTTCCCTTTCGCACCACCACCGAGCAGTTGTCACATGACGCTAGAAGCGGTGAGCATTATTGCGCTAATACGGTATCTACCATATCTATCATTTTGTAGCGTTCTTGCCGTTGGAGGTCCGTTCAGTGCATACCTAGTTTTATTCGTTCATAACAGCCAATCTAAAACTGAAATGCCATGTGG
This sequence comes from Locusta migratoria, assembly GCA_026315105.1. Classification (NCBI taxonomy): domain Eukaryota; kingdom Metazoa; phylum Arthropoda; class Insecta; order Orthoptera; family Acrididae; genus Locusta; species Locusta migratoria. Next base: position 282,225,952 of record CM048745.1, on the reverse strand, counting down.
AACTTGATGTTAATGTGGGTATAATACAATATTGCTTACTTCTCAACACAGATATTTGTCATCTACAAATAAGTGATAAATGTTCCCATCCGTGAAGATATTCTAAAACTCAATAACTAAAAAATTTATTTTACAACAGCTGTGTGATATTCGCCAGTTCAGAATCCTGGGGCCTCACAAGGCCTGGGCCCCGGGGATTTTGTCCCCCCCCCCCCCCTGTCCCCCCCTTCCCTCGGCCCTGGACGTTTTCAGCATTCTGAACTCCATACATCCTCTACCTTCTCCATTCCAATAACAAAATTTTTGTAGCGAACGAATCACTCTCAGTGTGGCCAGACGATGTGGAGAACAGTTTTGATGCTTCACGCCACTGCAGTTGTGCACTCAGCTGTAATGTAACAGCTGCAGGAGAATACACATGGCGAGCAGCGGTGTTCCTGCAGCGTGAATGCGACAAGGCTGCCGGCGAGCAGCGAGCTGCCAGGTGCCAGCAGCGAGGTGGCAGCGTAAACGCACCCTAATGGCCGAGTGCACCAACCTCGATTAAAAGATAAACGCGGTTAAGTCGGCATATAACCGTGGTTAACCCGAAATTCTGGTGCACCGACTCCGATCAAAGTTAAACGAGGGAGTTGAGGGCGGTTAAGTTTGACCGCAGCTCACGCCCGGTTTTCTCGAGATAATCAGGGTTAGAAGCGTGCAGTATGGAGATGGCGGCGCGTTTCGATGTTTTGGATGGAATTGACGAACAAATATTACATTGCGATCATTTAAGTCGGGACCGAAACTGGAAACTAGCGATTGTGGAAAGCGGAAACCCGTTTGAAGATTATGGTGACAAGATATTTGATCAAAGATTTCGTTTGTCGAAAGAAACAGTGTGGTAGTTGACAAACGAAATTAATGACAGCTTTTCTACTAATCTGAATAACCCTATTTCACCGATGAAAAGCGCATTGCTTACATTAACGGCACGCGGTATACAACTGCTGCATTTACTATTGTTATTCGGATAATAATAATCTACATCGTACGACAGCGGCAATAATAGTTGAGTTTTCGGATATCAAAGCTTCGATGTCTCCTCGTTTTTTAAGTTTTCCTTCAAGAGAAATGTGCTCTGCTATGTGTGGTTTTAAACAACTGGACGGATTTCCTGGTGTCATTAGTACCGTGGATTGTACTCATAAGAATTCACTCCCAAGGACGTCATAATGCGTAATTTTTCTGCAATAGAAAATATTTTTCGTTTAATTGTCGAACAGCTGGTGACGAAAATTTATTAAGAGACATCACTGGATGTAGTTTCACAGTCATGAATTGTCCTGGTTGTGGTATACGGATCAAGATTTTTTATTATGTGTATTATGTTTTAGTAGATTTATTCGTCTGGTACTGTCAGAATTTCCAGACTTCCAGGCCAACTCTTTTCATTATTCTAACAGCTGTTTCCTGTATCTTGAAAATGCCCACATTTGATGTCAGCCCATTGTTAATTCAGTGTTAATATTTGGTTTGGCTAAACGTGTTGATTTGTACTAGAAAAAAAATTGTGTAATTACAGAAATTTTTAGTGTTTATTAATCACTTCTCTGTTGCAATATGATTGCTGCTATAACTTTTGTGTGTGCATAAGTTTTGATTTAATGGCAACATTGTGCAAATATTGAATTAAAACATTGACCCTTGCCAGTACTAGAACTTTTCACAATACATTATTGTGTGTGGTGCTGGAATATAGAAAGGTCTTAAAAATGCTCACAATGTGAGATTACTACAGCAGACACAGGAGTTTTAAGAGCAGCATATAAGACTTAGGCCATCAATGCAAGAGCTGTAATTGAGCAAGGGGTGTGCTAGTTGTACTGATGGGAAACTATATTGCTAACAGGCTGCTGTAACAACTGACAGAACCTTCCCCCAGTCACTGTTTTTGATGTATTTTATTCCACATACTTACTGGTCACTTTTGCAGAAAAATTTCCCCATTTTAGCAAAGGAACACAGAAAAAAATCCCTAACTACTACTATGTTATGATAAAAGCTATGAGTTGACATTTTCACATGTTAAATATTGACAGAAAAACTACACAAAATATGAAGCTCACTTTTAACTATAAAAACCCTCAGTAATACACATTGTTGTGAATTGGAGTTATGTTTATTATAAACATATGCAGATGTAAAGTCACAAACTATTACACTCACTTCTGCTGGAGAGTGGCCCATCCTGGTTCACATAGTGCCACTTTAATGTATATATATTGTGATAAATGGTATGAATTGCCAGGTGTAGAGTATTACTGAAAAGCCTCAAACTTATTTTCATAGAAAGTTACGGGTTGGGTAATTTTGAAGATGTTACTATGGGTTGTTCTTGTAAACATTTGTACATGCTGAGTACTGACAGAAAATCAACACAATATTAAACTCACTTTTAAGAGAAAGAGTGCTACTGAGATATCCATCAGAAAAATAGGCTATGTTGTAGTACCGGTATATTAAAGGTTGTTATAAACATATCCAGGTGCATGGCATTGCTAGAAAAGTCAGACAGTATTTGGCTCACTTTTACTTAAAAGTGGACCATCCAAAGGCAATACAACTGGAATGTAACTCACTTCAAATATATTGTGATAAATAGAGTATTACTAGAAAACATAAGTTACTTTTACATGACAATGCCTCTGATATAATCCTCATTACAAGTATGATGTGATAAAGTTATGGGTTGCCATTGTCAACATTTGCAAGTGTTGAGTATTGCAAGAAAAGCTACACATGCTCACCTTTGCAGAGATTATTATGGTTTTGGAGCAATTTTCTGCATAAAACTCTGCTATACTTGTATGAAACTATTTACATTAAAAACAGGACACACACAAGTTCAGTACATTGTACATCCTGTGGTTCACTTTTAGGCCTACTGCATATATCAGTTTCAGTTCAAAGTTAAGAGTATAAAGCTTGACTTTTAACTACCTACACATTTTGTTCCATTAACAGTGAACACTACTTCATTCTGGTACAATGTTGGTAGAAATGGACAACATTTATTATTGTTACAAGTATGGAACTGTTGAAGTATGGTATGTAAGCAGCAAAGTTGATAACCTAAGTATTATTTAATAAATAATCTTCATATGAAATACAGACCACTGCTGAGTAAGTTGTCAGTATGTGTGATACAGATAGCAATCAGAATTACATAACTAATAGGATGAACACACAAAAAAATAAATAAAATAATACAATTCTGACAGTACCAGACGAATAGTAATTTTAAGACATTTTTATTTCACCATACTACTACAATGTGCAGGGAAACACTTTAGAAACTGATCTACATAAACATGCATAACACACACTATTCACATTCTTCTTTCTAGTATTTCAATTTTTGCCTCACCATAAGTATTTTTAAATCTTTCACTTGCAAATCTTGCTGATAGTCACTTTATTCATGACAAATTGGGCCTCCAGTATTTCTACCCTGACTTTACATACTGTCACAGTACCAGAACCAAATGGGTTTGGTTTTGTAAGCATCATACTGAGATGTCAGTTGCTTCTCGTGGTACAATAAATTTTCTTTGAAATATGTGCATGTCTCACAAAATTCTCTGGAGAATGTATGACATATGATAGTTAAGTGCTGGAATGTGCTTCAGTCATTTGAACAAAAGAAACTGAAGAGGAGAACTTCATACATTGCACTAAATTGGGCATAATTGAAGACTGGGATACCACCATTTGTCATCTGCACTATCAGCAATCATATTAAATGGGGCATCCAGATTTTAACTGTTTGCTAATGGCTTCAATGTGCAGTCAACTATTTCCATTAGCTTACTATTTTCCATGATCTTCATTTTTGTAGTTGCTTTCCCTCCACCTGTTTTGTAAACGTAAAACTTTGAAAGGAGTTGGCCGAAGAAAAGCTTCATTTTCTTGTTTTCATAGCAATATTTCAGATTATCTGATCTGATGGACAAACCTGAAATTAAATAAATATTGTGTTTTAGTTCAGTCCCATAAATTATAGACCAATTATTTACATTCGTACTGTGCCAAGAGATTGTAGGCCTATATATTACAAATCGTAATAGTTTAATTTCATTCTATGATAGATAGTGGTACAGATCTCATATCGATCTAGAGCTATTGTCGAACAATTATTAACAACTTCTGGCAGGAAAAGTCATACATGTTTAGTTAACAACAGTATGCAGTACGGTAGAACTTCAAAAAATTCCAGCACACTGTACCGCCACGGTAAGTAAAATTTTACCAACAAAAATTAAAATTTTGTAGCACGCCACCTATCACTTTGCAATTTAAAAGGGCTGATTGCAATGAGACAATCTCAAGGCATCGTACACCATATTACACACTTAAATAAATCCAAAACTTTCATTAATTTACGAATCAACTTACCAGAAGTAGATGTAAACTGTGCCTCCACATATGATCATACTGCATGCTTTTCTTTTATGGTGTAGCCGTCAGTCCGTTTATTATCTAGAACACATGAAATTGTACAATTCTAGAAGTATCAATGCGATATATTCGGCGCACGTCTTTTACTATTCTCCATTATCGTGAGCAAGTGGATCAGTTGGAAATTACGCACGAACTATAAACACACTTCTGCTTGTTGACAGCACCGAGATCATATACAAAGATGTCATTCACCACGGGTTGTACGAGAAATTTCGTACGTTTTAACATCTTTGCCTCGCCTGGATGCTTTCCATTGCAATTCACGGAAATAACCGTGGTCAAATGCACGGCTGGCTGACGACGGTTAGCTGATGCGCGATTAACATTGGTGCACCGCAAAGACGTTTTAAACGCGATTAACTTTTAACCATGATCAGCTAAACGTGATTATCTTTCTATTTGACCGAGGTTGGTGCACTCGGGCATAAGACATATCCGGGGCAGATATAGGACACCAAGTGCGCCTAGGCTGCACATTGGTAGAGTGCCAGACTACAAATCCGAAGGTCCGATCCCCTTGGATTTTTATCTGTCACTTTCCACTTCTTTCACCTCTGGCAGTATAGCTCATGTGAAACATACCGAGTAGCACCATGGTTCGGAACCCACGTTAAACTGTAGGTCTCCCCATAACTGGCTGGGTAAGTCAGTTAGAAGGTCGGAGGAAGGCAACGGCATACCACCTCCAAACAGGACCATGCCTAGTAAAGCACTGTGGTATTCAAACCAATCTTCGGATTGTTGACTGCTTTACCTTACCTTTTCCTTTTTATATAGACATTGAACATATCTCATTCGTCGCGAACTGTAGACTGAGCCTGAAAAAATGTAGAAAGATCAAAATAGAAGGAGATGGAACCTGGATAAATTGAAACAACCTGAAGTTCTTGAGAATTTCAGTGGCGAGATTTAAGCAACAATTGACAGAAACGGGGAAAATAAAACATTAGAAGAGAAATGGGTACCTTTGAGAGATGGGGAATGTAGCAGAGGGCAAAATAGGAAGGAAGACAAGACCTACGAAAATTCCTTGTATATCACAGGAGATACAAAATTTAATCGATGAAAGAAGAAGCTCTAAAAATACAGTTAATGAAACAGGGATAATTGAGTATAGACGAAAATGAATTGAGATTGACAGGAAGTACAAAAAGGCTAAGCAGAAGTGGCTAGCAGGCACTTATGGCATCAGACGGATGCCACATGCAATGGTGGCCGCATATGCGACACTTAGCGGCAAGTTGTCTTACTTGGTTTTAAAAATTCGCAATGTGCAAACTTTTTAATTTTTAACGTGAGCCGGCCGCGGTGGTCGGGCGCTCTGCGGCGTGCCAGTCACGGTCTACACGGCAGCTGCGGTCGGGGGTTCGAATCCCCCCCATCGGGCATGGATGTTTGTGCAGTCTTTTTTATAAGGTAGTTCGTAAGTAGTTTGTAAGTTTAGGGACTGATGACCCCGTAGTTAAGTCCCATAAGCTCTACAAACATTTGAACTTTTTTTCTTTTTTTAAAAAATAACTTGAGTCTTATCGCTCGAGACCTTCTCCTCACTATACATTCATACGTAAAAAAACTGTTTTACTTCTGATTAAGGATCCGCTAGTGAAGCCAAAACCATGGTAAAGTAAATATTTTACCTAAACTTCCGCAACCGAAGAGCTGTTTTTCAAGTGATTATTTTATATTTTGAAGAACGGTTGCTGTCTTTAACAGCCATGTTTTAAATTTTAATCTTCCTTTCTGTTGGTTGGTTATGATGTCACACACTTCTTCGGCTTCTGCTGTCAGATTAAGTTCACTGCTACATTTGGTACGTTTTCTTGGAGGAGCATTACACTCATCATCAGAAACTCGAGATCGTTGAATTTTCTCACGTATTTCAGATATAGCACACTCAAAATGATGTAATGCATTGGATATGGTAATGGAATTTGCATTCTGCATCTGAACTGTGTTATGGAAAACATTAATGTGTTTCATGATATCATAAAATAATAAATAAGGAGGACTGTGAAGTAAATTTATTAAGGCAAATGCTTCTCTTATTGTAACATCGTCCCAGGAATCCTCTTCTTCAATCTTTTCAAAACATTCCAATAAATTCAATATGTTTTATTTGACAGTATTTACAATGCGGGACTGGGAGTTCAATTTAGTTGAAGATACCAAATGAATTTTCTTATTGCAGAGTTTCTGTAATAAATCACTTCGCTTGGGAGATGAAGAAAAAAAAACGTTATAAAACCAGCAATATTTGCGAAGGACAACCTTATCGACTTTATGCTGTTACTACAAGCATTCTAAAGAAGCAAATTCATTTGGTGCGCATAGCAGTGATCGTACTTGGCGTGTGGGAAAGTGCTCTGCATCAGGGTCTGCACAGCACTGTGACTGCTGCTCATTACTGGGGCACCATCATATGCCTGAGCAATGAGATCTTCTTGAACATTGAAAGGTTCCAGACGTCTTTTTGAAATCTTACTAAGTCCATATGCTTTCCTAGGAAAGAAATCTTTCAAAAGGTTTCTTCCCCTTAAAATGCCGCAGTATCATGATAAATTGACATTTGCACGTAATACCTGTTGTTTCGTCAGCCTGCACAGAAACGAAAGTGGCATCGTTAATCTCTTTAATCAGTTCTTCGATTTAAACTTGATACATACAGTTCAGAAGCTCATTTTGTATTATGTGTGACACACGGAATTACTAGAGCTGCTTAAGTGATCATTTAATACACAGTCAAGATTTCCCAAAAGAGATAACAAGTCTAAGAAATTGCCACAGCTTGCTGACTCTTGTTTTTCATTATGAGCTCTTAGTCCTAATTCATGAGTTCCACCAAACAATAATAACTCTACTATTCTGTTTATATGTGTCTGTTCTTCGTAACAAATTTATTATGTTTCCGAATTGACATCTTACACGCCGAATCAATCTGAGCAGCAATGTTAATTGTGCCAAACATTTTATATTTACAAGCATTTTCTAAATGAAGTCCACTTTCCTTGTGTTTCTTAATTCATTCACTTAAATGCTTTAGATCCCTGCAGCCGACTGTTGTCCACAACTCTTCACCATTAAACAACAGACAGTAGAAACAAAACAATTTTTGTTTCTCTTCACTCACAATTAGCTAAGACTTTTTGCAGAACCATGTATAGCAGAAAGTTCTCTTTTTTTCGTCAAGTTGAGACAACAAGAAATCTTTTGGTTGATTTCTAGCTTCTCTTCCACAAGAAATGAAAGGGCGTTCTGAAGAGTCTATTTTATTCATTTTATACTTAGTTTACGAACAATCAATTTGCAACGACACAGCTCCAGAATACGTTTTCACATAGATGTCAAGGACCCAAGGGTCACCAGACCCTGCCGACAGGTGCACGAAGGGGGGGGGGGGGAGTGGTAGCACGGCAGGTACAGCCCGCCTCAGTGGGGCCAACTTTACCAGGCCCCAAGCAGCACGAAGGCGAGAGATGAGGAGGGGAAAGGAAAACAGCTGTGTGAAGTCACTGCGACTACACGGGGAGTTAAGGGCCAGCCACCGCTGGCCCTCAGCTGTTGGCATGGCAGTGTAAGGAAGAGAGGGTATCCACTGGGCACATGGCAGTGGGCCCTCAGCTATACTTTAGAGAGAGGCAAATGAAACCATTTGATGGCGTCATTGTAAATTAAGTTAGGATGTCAAGTGCATCGTGTCACACTCCAACTGTTTGATATAATACTGCAAAAGTATATCACAAATTTTTTGGTGGGGCCAGGCCCCTGTGGCCCTTTAGAACGAGCCGCTCCTGACTGTGAATATGCTTACGAACATTTTGTATTCCTAATTTCGTGGTGTCTGTGGCAAGGTGGTTAAAATTTCTGGAGATGCCGTAACACTAAAAAAGTGAAGCAGCCAACTGGGCACTCTGGCATTTGTTTGTGCCAAAACATTAGGCATAGTGTATGTGTATAGGAGATCTAGTCGTTGAAATGTACGTCATATGTAAGTAAATACTCCAAAGTGACTGTCAATTTAGTTGCTTTACAGGTTTTTAACCGAGATGTCCTTGTTTTGGGCAAAAAAGCGTGGCCTCTCTGGCTTCAGCCAATGACTGTTCTCAGCATAGGTAACGCCACATCCCTTTATTCTAACCTCCTTGGTCTATGTTTACAGTGTGTCTCTCTGGTCTCTGAGGTATTGTACAGTCAAACGTATACAGTCACGACACTCACTGCTGTGAAAGTTGTTACATACTGACAGTTACAACGACACTAGCGCTCTTGGCTAGTTTTACGTAATTAACAAAATAGTTGGAATAATGTTTGTGTTAGAAGCATTAATAAAATATCAAGACAGGTATATAATTCTGAAATTAACGTAAAAATAGCCGACTTTAACTGATTCAATAGTATAAAAAAAACAACTTCGTCGTGGCGAAATACTTACGAATACGTCTATATTTCCAGTTTATTCCGCAGAATTTAAGTAGAATATAAACATAAGATACTGGGTATTGTATTCTATTCCGAATTTTGCATTATCTTTGCTTAAGAAATAGTGTGTTACTCTGGTTTCTGAGATATTGTATGTTTGGAATTTTGTGCTGTCTTTGATTGTGAAAGTTGTCATCTCTAAAATTAGCCATTGAAAAGCCTAATTAGATTGATGAAATCTTTCAAAAATGTATATATATATATATATATATATATATATATATATATATATATATATATATATATATATATATATATATATATATATATATCTAATTCTTCGTGAATGTATCTGTCTGTGTCTTTGGGAACTTTGCGTAATATTTTTAAAGCTTCGTTGATTGTGGGGGATCGAATTTCAGTCTTCAAATGCTGGTAGGAAGTGTATGGATTTCATTCTGTTGTTCCTCTATGCTCTCTGAACCTTGTTATAAAGTTTTGTCATGTCTGACCTATATCGAGTTTGTTGTAGTTTTCACATGTGGTTTTGTAAATTCATGAACAGTTAAAGTTCGTTGTGCCTTCTGTGGTTTTCTGCACTTTTATTTGTAAGTTATTATTTGTATAGAATGCAAATTTTATTTGTGTTTGTTTGAAGATTGTATTTATTTTGTTTGATATATTACCTTTGAAGGTTGTAGGAACATATCATTTTTTATGCTGTGGTTCTTCTTTTTCAAGTTTATGTATTTCTTTCTAGAAATTTTACTTTTAGTTCCTTTGGATTTGTCATAAGTTTAATTGATTCTGTCAGAATTGAAAACATTTTTGTAAGCTATATATTTTAAAATTAGAATTTATTTTTCAATACTTTCTATTTTCAAGGGAAGGTTAATTTTACTATTTATCTTGGAATGAAAGTACGCATATTTTTGTGATTTAGGCTGGCATTCTGTGGCATTTTTATGTTGCCTGTAGTTGCTTTTTGATAAATTTCAAATGAATTATGAAGATAGTTATTGCTAATTTACAAATGAAGAAAATTTATTGAGCCATCCATTTCCATTTCTTTTGTAAATGTAACTTGTTAAATGAGCAGTGTATATAATTAATTTCACTCTCAGTTCCTTGTATCATCATGAATGTGTCATCAACATTACAGAAAAAGTATATTATTAATTTACTGTTACATTGGACTTAATGGTGAAGAATTTTGTTTCTAATTGTTTTAAAAATATAGCTGCTAAAATTCCCAATGTTGTCCTCTTTGCTGCTACACTATCAGCTCGATTTTATATATTTCCATGAAATTGGGAATAATTGTAGACTAAGATTCTTATGTTTCTGCAACTGATGTTTTTTTAATATCTGAAAGTTTTCTTCTATCATTTGTATGGTTTCTTTTATGGGTATGTTTGTAAATAGCTTATTACGTCGAAAGAAGCAAATTTACTTTTTGGTGGGATGCTGACATTTTTTAAATGTTTTTCCAATAATACATGAATTTTTTATTGTGTATAAGTTATTAAGTAGACTGTTCATCTTTTTGCTTATGAGACATGCTGGGCTATTATACAAATGACAAAAGGTCATATAGTGATATTTTGTTTATGTACTTTGGGTTGGGCTCGAATTGTTGGTGTTTTAGGGTTCATAATAATTAGATATTTCTTTTCATATTCATGTATTATTTCAAGATTGTTGATACTTTTTTAATCTGAGCAGCAAATTTGGTAGTATGATTACATGGTATTTCAATTATATTATTATCATGAAAATATCTATAACTTTCTGGGTGTATTCACTTTCCTTCATTATGACAATATTATTTCCTTTGATTTTAGTGCTACTGCATTATTGAAACACAAAGACTGATACACATACTAACACTAAATTTAGCCCAAAATTATTCTCAATGAACACACAGAATTTAAATACAATATTTACTTGCAAAATTTTGTAGCTCTAATTAGGCTTGACAACGGCTAATTTTGGATATGTCATCTTTCACAATGAAATATAACGCATAATTCTGAACATACTATATCTCAGAAACCAGAGAAATACAGTATTTCATAAGCAGAGATTATGCAAAATTCCAAATAGCGTACAATACCTTGCACATTACAGAAACACACTATTTCAGACCCATAGATAACCACGAAATTAAGAATACAAAATCTTTGTAAGCAGATGGCACAAAATTCGAAAATAAATATCTAACTTTACATATACAAAGTAGATCATAACCAAGACACCACGAAATTCAAAATGTAAATCTTTGTAAACCAATAGCATCACATGAACTGTCAAACAGAAACGTTTTTTAACTAAACGATAATTATAAACGATTTTCTGACAAATTAATCTGCATAATATCATATAGATGTGTTGTTGTTGTTGTTGTGATCCTCAGTCTGGAGACTGTTTTGATGCAGCTCTCCACCCTACTCTATCCTGAGCAAGCCTCTTCATCTTCTCATAAGACCTGCAAGCTACATCCATTTGAATCTGCTTACTGTATTCATCTCTTGGCCTCCCTCTGCGGTTTTTACGCCACACACTTCCCTCCATTGCTAAATTTACGATTTCTTGATGTCTAAGAATGTGCCCTACCAATCATTCCCTTCTTTTAGTCAAGGTATGCCAGAAATTACTTTTCTCCCCAATTCTGTACAGTACCTCTTCATTAGTTACATGATCCACCCACCAAATATTCAGCATTCTTCTGTAACACCACATTTCAAAAGCTTCTATCCTCTTTCTGTCCGAACTGTTTAGTGTCTATGTTTCGCTCCCATACAAGGCCACACTGCATACAAATGCCTTCAGAAAGGACTTCCTTATGCTTAAATTAATATTCGATTTTTACAGATTTCTCTTTATCAAATATGCCTTTCTCACCATCGCCACTCTGCATTTTATATCCCCTGTACTGCGACCATCATGTGCTATTTTACTGCCCAAGTAACAAAACTCATCTACCACCTTTCTTGTTTCGTTACATAATCTAACTCATTCAGCATCACCCAACTTTCATAGACTGTACTCTATTACCCTTGTTTTGCTCTTGTTAATTTTCATTTTATATGCATCTTTTAAGAGACTGTCCATTTCTTTCAACTGCTCTTCCATGTCTTTTGCTGTTTCTAAGATAATTACGTCATCAGCAAAACGTAAGGTTTTTATTTCTTCACCCTGAACTTAAATGCCTTCCCCAAATTTCTCCTTGCTTTCCTTTATAGCTTGTGCAATGTACAAATTGAATAGCATTGGAGAAAGGCTAAACCCTGTCTTACTCCCTTCCCAACCTCTGCATCCCTTTCATGCCCTTTAACTCTGACAACCGCTGTCTGCTTTTAGTTCATGTAGTAAATAACCTTCCCATCCCTTTATTTTACTCCTGCTGATTTCAGAATTTGAAAAAGTGTATTCCAATCAACATTGTCAAAAGCTTTCTCCAAATCTACAAAAGTTAGAAATGTAGGCTTTCCTTTTCTTAATCTATCTTATAAAATAAGCCATAAAGTGAGTATTGCCTCCCATGTTCCTACATTTTTCCTGAATGCAAACTGATCTTCCCCAAGGTAAGCTTCTACCAGCGTTTCCATCCTTCTATAATAATTCGTGTTAAAATTTTGCAACCATGACATATTAAACTGATGGTTCTATAATTTTCACACCTGTCTGCACCTGCTTTCTTTGGAATGGGGATTATTACAGTTTTCTTAAAATCCAAGGGTAAGTCACTGTCTCGTACATCTTACAAACCAGGTGAAATTATTTTGTCATGGCTGGTTCTCCCAGAGACTTCAGTAGTTCTGAGGGAATGCCATCTACTCCAGAGGCCTTGTTTCGACTTAGGTCTTTCAGGGCTCTGTCAAATTCTTCTCTCAGTATAGTATCTCCTATTTCATCTACATCTATTTTCTCATCCCTCATTACAATATTGTCTGTAAGTTCATTTCCTTTGTAGAACCCCTCTATATACTCTTTCCACCTTTCAGCTTTCCTTTCTTTGCTGAGAACTGGCTTTTCCATCTGAGTTCTTGATAATCATACAGCTGCTTTTCTTGTCTCTAAATGTCTCTTTTATTTACCTGTAGGCGGTATCTACGTATCCCCTACTTATACATTCGACTACTGACTTGCATTTGCCTTCCAGACACTCCTGCTTAGCTATTTTGCACTTCCTGGCAATCTCATTTCTTAGTCATTTGTACTCCATTTTGCTTGTCTCATTTATCAAATTTTTATATTTTCTCCTTTCATCAATTAAATTTAGTATTTCTTGTCATATCTACGATTTTTTTAGGTCTTGCGTTTGAACCTATTTTGTCCTCTGCTGCCTTCACTATTTCATCTCTCATTTCTATCTATTCCTATTCTACTGTTTTATTTCCCCCATTTCTGTCAGTTGTTGCCTAAAGATCCCTATGAAATTCTCAAGAACTTCAGGTTCCTTCAATTTATCCAAGTCCCATCTCCTTATTTTCCTGCCTTTCTGCAGTTTTTTCAGTTTCAGCATACAGTTCATGACCAATAAGTTATGGTTAGAGTGTATATCTGCACCTGGATAAGACTTACAGTTTAAAACCTGGTTCTGGAATCTTACCATTGTAAAATCTATCACATGCCTTCTGGTGTCTCCTGGTCTCTTCCATGTATACATCCTTCTTTTGTGATTGTTAAACCAGGTGTTTGTTATAACCAAATTGTGTCCCGTGCAAAATTCTACCAGGCAGCTTCCTCTTTCATTTCTTTTGCCCAATCCAAATTTAATTACTATCTTCCCCTCCCTTCCTTTTCCTACTACCGAATTCAAGTCTCTCATAACAATTACCTTTACCTCCTCATACATTTATTCAATCTCCTCATCATCGACTGAGCTAGTTGGCATGTAAACCTGTACTACTGTGGTCGGTGTTGGCTTCATGTCTGTCTTAACTACAATAATGTGATCACTGTACTGCTCATAGTAGTTTACCCGGGTCCCTATTGTCTTATTCATTACCAGACCTGCTACTGTAATACTCCCAACTGATTTTCTATTTATAATCTTGTACTCACCTGACCAGAAATCCTGTTCATCTTTCCACCGAATTTCACTAATCCCCACTATATCTAACTTCAACCTATCCATTTCTCTTTTTAAATTTTCTAACTTCCTTACCCGATTAAAGGACCTGACATTCTAAGCTCCACTCTGTAGAATGCCAATGTTGTTTTTCCTAATCATCACATCCTCCTGAGTAGTCCCCACCTGGAGATCCAAATGGGGGACTATTTTACTTCCAGAATATTTTACCTGAGAAGATTTCATCATATATTCATACAGTAGAGCTGCAGGTCCTGTAGTTTCCCCTTGCTTTCAGCTGTTCGCAGTAACTGTGTGGCAAAGCCACATTAGCTGATGTTATAAGGCCAGCTCAAATGTTCAAATGTCTGTACAACTTATGGGACTTAACTACGGGGTCATCAGTCCCTAAGCTTACAAACTACTTATGAACTAGCTAAGACTAAAGATGGCACAAATATCCATGCCCGAGGGGGGATTCGAACCCCCAACCGTAGTGGCCGTGCTGACCGTGACTGGAGCGTAAGGCCAGCTCAATCATCCAGACTGTTGCCCCTGTAACTACTGAAAGGCTGCTGCCCCTCTTCAGGAACCAACACGTTTGTCTGCCTCTCCACAGATACCCTTCTGCTATCCCAGTAATTTAATACTGCCATCCATTTCTATCTGATTTATACTTTATGCATATGCTGGATGTTAACCTCTCACATGTTGTAAATTGTATGTAGTAAGTCTTTTCAATGTTTAATGTCCATGACTTGGTTTTAAACTGTTTATTAATGTCCATGAAAATACCATTAGCAGACCTTTACAGGTGCTAGACATGGTATTCATTACAATACTTGTATCATCTGCAAAGGAAACGAACTCTGCTTCTGGGATGCCTTGGGCCGTTTTTCAGTATTGTCTGTGACACTATACAATTCAAATTTATTTTAAAGGATGTTGTGGTTCATGCAGTCAAATGCCTTTGACATATCACAGAAAATACCTGTTTCTAGTAATTTATAATCTAATGAATTAAGTACATTCTGATTGTAAGTGTAAAGAACCTTCTCCATATTGGGCACTTGTTTTGGACAATATATTTCTTGTTGTCAGATGGTTAAGAAGCGGCTTGTACATCACCTTTTCTAGAATTTTCGAGAATGCTGGCAAAAATGAAGGAAGTCAGTCTGTAGTTTGATGGTATCTCTTTAGGCCCTGTCTTGAATAGAGGTATAATATCGACATAATTTAGCCAATTTAAATATAAATTCAGAAACCCTGAGACGATTTTTCATCTCAATTATGTCCAAGACATTAATGACAATTATTATCTATGGAACACAGAAGCTGAATTAAAGTTTGTGACATAGAGAGAAGTCGTACTTAGATTTCCGAGGCACTTTACGCAGTATTGGTGTGGTGGTCTAACAGTAAGTCATCTGCCTAGTAAGCATGGAGGTCCGGGTTCGATTCCCAGCCGCATCACAAATTTTAATTCATTGCTTCACCTTTGTCATTAATATTTTAGCCAATCAGGAAATGTCCTAGTTATAATAGATGTGTTACCATAATTACTTAAACTTTTGCTAAGTTCACAGGAACAAGCCTTAATTAATTTTGCACTTTGACTGGTAATTACAGAAAATAGAAAGTATATCAGATAATCAAGTTCCTACCTATATAATGCAGCATGTTGGAAATAAGCAAAATGATTCATTAACAATTCATTGCTATAAAAATCAATTATATATGCTGTTACCAATTATCAACATTCTTTCTTCCAAATTATACTCAAATTGTACCATCCACACAAAGGATGATTGCAGTTAAGTTTTATAACTGGGTATTAAAATTGGTTTGAAAGTGCAAACATTATTTTAGACACAGATAAGATAAAACTAAAAGAATCTCTTGAGTTTGCTTTCTTTAATTCCACAGTGTCATACTGTGCCATTTAAATGTAGAACACAGAGTCTAAATATGAGTTTCATGAATTATTATTGATATAAGTTTCTGTTTTCCGATACATAACAGTTAATGCTATGGATTAGAAATAATATATATCCTTTTATCAGCTAACAACAAAATTCATGAGGTTTCTATTAGCAACAATAAAAATTACGCTTGTACAAGAGAACTGAAATTGTCAGAATCACATTTTTCGAATAATTTTCAGTAATTGTAACACATTAAGCAATCAGTAGGCCTAAACTGCAAGAAGCACTAGAAGGTGTTTTATGACTAATTTTAGATTCAGTAATTCTCTGGGAAGTGATCACTTAAAATATGGTAAAATGTTTTAAGGTTGTTACTACATAACAACAGTTAATATAAAAAGAATTGCTAAGATCACGATTTTCTTCTTTTATTTATTTAAGACGACTGGTTTCACCACTCAATGGTGTCATCTTCTCGTCTGTGGGGAACATGTACAAAATGTGTTGTTACATTCAATAATTACAAATTAAGTAAAATTGTGTAGCACATAAAGCCCTTTCGAAACGATGAACGAAAGTGAACAAGATAGACAATAATCTACTGAAGCGCTCCTAGTGTACTAGCTCTAAACTACAAACTCACGCAAGTTCTTGTGGCAGCGTGTTTAGATCATAAACGTTATCAGACAGTAATACCCGATGCTGATAGTGAGATTATGACTGGTGATCTGTTATGTAGTCATAGTTTAATACTGGAATTGAGGAAACAACGCGTAATGTTATTGACGGCCATAGAAAACTTTGCAATGTGTGTTTTTGGTCAACTTAGTGTGGTAAAGTGCTGGGAAGTGGAACAACACTTCAAAAGATTAACATCTATTTTCAAGCGAAAAAAAATAAACATAGGAATACATCAAACAATATTTATAAGAGCATAAATAGACCTTGTTTACTTTATCTACTACGATTTGTCCACTGACATTGTTAATAACGTCATGCACAACTGTATTTTCGTCTTTCACTTAGACTGCCTTTTTTTAAATGCTATTTAATGAAAATTGCGTCATCGAATTACAATCTTATTCAAATAAACAATTGGCTTCAGTCTTTTCTGTTACAATATTGCAAAACATAAACCATTTTTCGGTTTCAGATATAGGACCGCGCTTTTAGGTGGACACTCAATTGAGATAAATATTTAATTTGTCATGAAACAAATGCAATTTACCGCTAAACCAAAGTATAATAATAAAATAAAGAATAATGAGACAAATTTGCGTGCAAACCCTGTAATCGTCGAATATAATATGAAAATCGCGTGACGTTAATAGGTTAACTTCCGATGTCAGCAGATGACCGTCCAATCAAAACAATCTTCTCAAGAAAGCTTAATGTGTCGTTGATGTGACGTGACGGTTCGGTGACGGAGAGTGTGAATGCTGCCATTAGAAATACATTGTGGAATACATTCTGATCATAAACATCGACAAAACGCAATATATACGTAAATACGAAGGAAAATGGCGGGCTACCTGGAGCAGTGACTGCAGCTGACAGCTACTAGATCGCACATGCGCAGTGAACCCACTAGTACCGAATTTAGAACTGGTCCTATTCTTTATCGCTATAATTATCGCGCTTCGATACTAGTGCGATCATACTAGTGCAGCCGTTCAAATGACAGATGGCTGCCATCAACACAATTTGTTATCAATATATTACAAGTTCGTTCATCGTTTAAAATGGGCTTAAAACAAATAAAATGGCAATCTCAAATTTCTAAAAATCGGTCTCATACCTTCTACAATTGACATTTAACTGCTTATTAAAGAGTTGCATATATAATTTTGAAGGTTTACTGGTTGGTAGTCAGATATAAATTCTTGTGCTGTTGGATAATTTAGTACGATATAAAATGGATGGCTGGTCAATATTTAAACAGTAAAATAGACATTAAAAAGAACCAACATAGTGCACATTTCTGGATGGGAACCTCCATAAAACTGATTAGTGGTATTGCAAATACTGCAAGGGTTTGTACTGATGCCACTAGAATGCGCTACTATAAGTGAAATTGTTGCTGTTGATATCTATCGTTTTGTAACAATCGAGTAACAGGTATAATTTTACAAGATTGTCGTCTTATTTATTATCTTTTATTTAGTTAATAATTCGTCAGCAGTTAAAAATCTATTAATAAAAATCCATCATTTTAAAAGAATAACCACAGCTGCATTTAAAGTACTTGAACATTATTTCGATCATATACACAGTAACATAGGTGGCTCAAAGGCTAAGTAATTTGTCTAAACAACTATAATTAAACCTGGTATATAAAGTTTTCCACAACATAATTAAGTGAAAAAAATAAAAGTTACTGTTCACATACATATCTTTATATCCATTATGAGTGTTTTAAGGTCTAGGAGAACAGTTTTATGAATAATTACAGTGATTATCGTTTATGCTTCATTACATGTGTAATTTTTTCAAATGAGCATATCATAATATACCAAAAGTAAATGTGCTGACTAATGTCAGATTATAAAATTGATAAATGTAGTGCTACATACACAGCAGAATGACTAGCTTACAGTCTACATTAAGAAACTAGTGCATGACTTGTAACTATTGCATGTAACCACACATTTAGCACATGTTTCCCACAGACTAGAAGATGACACCATTGAGTGTTGAAACTAGTTGTCATTAAAAAATAAGGGATAAAAATTATGATCTTGGCATTTCTTTTTATATTAATACAACAATGTCACTCCCTAAAATGAGCAAATAAAATAATAACAAGTTTTTAAACATATAAAATTTAGTACTATGAAGATTATAACTAATTATTAAAAAGTCATTTCTAGTGAAAATGTTTGGCTCTGATATCACAGGACTTATTTCACTTTTTTTAGTATATATACATATTTATATGTTCTGATATTTATTTAGTCACGGTAAGTCCAGTGTGTTCACTGGATTGTTAAACCGCTGGAAAGATCTATTTGAAAAAATTAAATACAAAAATAATATTGCATATTTAAAATAATATTCTTCCTTTCATTCTTGTATCAGATTTTATGTGCATCTTGGAAGTATTTATATTGTATGAGAAACTTTTACATCGTGCCGATACTGTGCATACATGCTATATCGCTGCTGATCTTCATATTGTCTTCTGAAACTCGTGAGTTGGTCGATGGTCATCCAACGGGAGGCAGGAGCGAAGAAAAACGTCGCTATGTAGCAAGATGTGCCTTTTCAATGGAGAGGACATACAATCCTGGGGGCTGATGACCTAGCTGTTTATTCCCCTGAAAGCAACAACAACAACAACAACAGCAACAAAAACATGCAATCCTATGCTACTGGGAATATGATGGAGACGCATGAATTAGCTCGAACGCAAGCAAGTAGCTATTTCCCTTTCCTCACGTCATCCTGGGCATGCTCAAAGCCTCCTGAAGGCAACAACAGCGTCTGCCTGTTGTTTTTGGAGCATTCAAGACTGATCGAAAACAGGTTAGGTAAAATTTCTTATAACTAAATGTCGACTAATGACACATCACTGTAAAAGCGTTCAGTATATCCCAAGATAAATAATAATAATAATAATGCTGCCATGGTGAAGTGGCCAAGAGCTTCAAGCTGTCTTGCTGTTGAGCTCGCGGTTGCTCGCCTAGGAGGTTCGAATCCTCTCTAGGGCATGGGTGTGTGTGTGTTGTCCTTGGAATTAGTTAGTTTAAGTAGTTTGTAAGCCTAGGAACATAACTGCAGCTGTTAAGTCTCTTAGATATACAATTTTTTAAATAATAATGCTAATTTTGAGATTAAAATTTCCTTTTAAACATCTTAAAAAGACCTACACTGCAGAAGAACTTAAACTCTTACAGAGTTGTACTAGTTTCGATTTTACAGCCATTTTCAAATCACAGACAAGATGGATAAAAATTGGAGTGCCAATTACATCATTTCTAAGCTTTAAGCCAGTCAATCCATAAAAATGAAAATTGTCGTCAAGAATGTGGACTTTTATTTACCATGAAGGTGAAAAATGTTGAATGAATCCGGCACCTCAATTGGTTACTCGTATTTAATCACCCCGTTTACATGGGCTCCCAAAACCGGATTTCGTAAACCGATTTTCCAATTCCGCTTTTGGTTGGTCATGTAAACACTCCAAAATCGATTCTGGAAATCCGCTTCTCTAAAGCGGTTTTCCAGTTCCACAATCGATTTTCGTGCCCATGTAAACGCTACCGTTTTTGAAGCGTTCTTGGCTTGTCAGATTGTGTTTTCTTGTTAAGAATTTTCGGCACAAATGGAAAGAGTGATATTTTCTAATGTGAAATAAAAGTATAAATATTAGAGTGAACATAAATCTGTGTATTTAAATAAAGAAAAATAGCGATTGTGCAGACTAAATAAGGAACTGAATCAGCTGTTTTCCAGCCGCCATTTTAAGTGAGCTACGAAATCCGATTCAGGCTATGCCATGTAAACACGACAGCGAAAAACGGTTTACGAAAATCGGTTTTCGTCTTCCGGAAGACGTGTTCCATGTAAACGTAGTGAATATGGAGCAGGTTCGTAGGTGTTAGAAGCAGAACACTTGTCAACCACTCCTCCAGTGCATCGGCGAAAATAGCAATGTATATATGCCAGACAACCGCTGGCTAATATTACTCTGAAAGTGCTGGCTAATATTACTCTGAAAGTGTCAGAGACATCATGTTCTGTCAGTATAGTCACGTCCAACTAGAAATTTTTCCCTACATCTTCGCTTTGTGTAACATATTTTTAACAAGCAATAGCTTTTTTTTATCATATATATTTGCCCGTTTTTTCCGAGTATATCGCGTTTTAGAGCATCAGTGGCATTCATATATTTCGTTGTCACAAACATTTAGTTGCTTGAGAAAAGATGGGGGACTGCAACCCCTGCACTTGGGTGAGGTGATGTTGCTTTGTAAATGAAAATGTTTCAAAGTCTGTTGAAGTTTCACATCACTGAAGATTTGTGGAATCGTGCAAAGCTTATCTCATAATATGAGGGTGAATCAGTAAATAAGTTACAGACTGAGGTAGAAACACCAGCATTGCGTTTACAAGCCTGAAAATTGATTAGATTAGATTAATACTTGTTCCATAGATCATATATACGACATTTTGTAATGATGTGGAATGTGTCAGTCTAGTAAATGTTGTCTACACTTGACTGTCAGTATTTTAAGTATGTTTTATTACATTTTTGTTGTTTTTTTTAATTAAATTTTTTTTAAAGTTTTATCTAAAAATGCATCTACATTGTAGAAGGATTTGCCATTCAGAAATTCCTTTAAATTCTTTTTAAATGCTAGTTGGCTATCTGTAAGACTTTTGATGCTACTTTGTATGTGAGTGAAGACTTTTGTGTCAGTATAATTCACCTCTTTCTGTGGCAAAGATAGATTTAACCTTGAATAGTGAATATCATCCTTTCTCCTAGTGTTGTAGCTATGCACACTGCTGTTACTTTTGAATTGGGTCAGATTGTTAATAACAAATTTCATGAGTGAATACATGTATTGAGAAGCTACAGTGAAGATCCCTAGATCCCTAAATAAATGTCTGCAGGATGTTCTTGAGTGGGCTCCAGCAATTATTCTGATTACCCGCTTTTGTGCAATGAATACTTTCTTACTCAATGTTGAATTGCCCCAGAATATGATCCCATATGAAAGCAATGAATGAAAATAGATGTAGTAATTTACTGCAGTGTACATCACCAAATTTTGCAATGACTCTGATAGCACAAGTAGCTGAACTCAAAAGTTTCAGGAGATCTTCAATATATTTCTTCCAAATCGGTCCCTTCTCAGTACAAACACCTAAAAATTTTTAATATTCTACCTTAGCTACAGGTTTATGTTAAAAATCTAAATTTATTAATGGAGTCACGCCATGTACTGTATGAAACTGTATATACTGGGTTTTATCAACTTTTCAGCTGATTCCACCTGAAAATTTAAAAACTCATCTCATCGTTCGAGAAGTGTTTAAAAACCTGGAATTTTTGCGGCAGCGTCTGCATCCTATAAGTGACGCTCTTGACTGTAACTTTATTTGGTTCCTTAAACTGCTGCAACCCACAACACGGATGTGTCGTAGAGGTAGAGAAATACCCCTACACAGTGCGCAGTACTGTAGTGTCTACAACAGATTGTGATTATTTACTGACTAACCCTCGTACACAGTGTAAAGTGAGCAATATGTTTTGATGTTCACGAGATTAACTTGCGCCTATGGCTCAGACTTGCGCTGTGTGGGACTCAGTTGTGCGTGTGGTGTCGACGTTGGTAACAGGCTGCGTGCTGAACTGCTGCAGCAGGATGCCGTAGGTGACGACCGCCGCCACAAACGTGGTGAGCAGCCGGCCGTCCACGGTGAAGAGCGAGCACGCGCTGAACTGGACGCGGCTGCGGCGCACCTGCCGCGATAGCTGCTCCAGCTGCCCGCACACCGCCTCCTCGCCACCTGCTGTGCAGACAACCTTCAACATTAGTTGTTACCAGGGCCGTATTTAGGCATGGGCAACATGGACCCGGGCACAGAGTAACATATACAGAGAAGCAACCACCCCTAAACCACTGTCCTACGCTCCTCTCGTAGTTCCGTAAGATGCTAGCAGGTGTCAGGCGGTTCCCCGGCTTAGTACCGGTAGACCACACTAGAGGCGCTTCTGAGGGTAGCGTGGAGGGGAGACTGTGGGGAGAGCTCGTGCCGCCTGCTACGAGGCCACGGCTGTGTCTGCTGTGCCGGACTTTGAGAGGAGGTGGTGGCCGGGGCAGCCGCTACTTGCCGCATACTCTGGCCAGTCTAATGGGATGTTTCTGACCGCAGCGCCATCATGGGACATCTTACGGAACTGCTCTAGCCCTCCCTCCCCGCACCCCTGAGCGTGTGACCGGACCCTTACGCCCTTACGGAGGTTTCCCGTCTGTATATATTTGTCTGTGACCCGGGCCCAGGGCGGCAAATTTATAGGGGCGGCAAATTTTCGAGGTGAAAAAAAATACCGGTGAAACATTAATCGGTCCGTACACTACCAACAATACTGGCAAACATGCTGACAAGTGTTCCAGGTAACGAATCGATATTGTGCGGTATTAGTGTTTAAATCAAGGGCTCAAGGGCGCCTAAGCATTGCGGATATGCAGTCCATCTGTTACTTTGCTCTTCAGCTGAATTTGAACTCACATAAGGTGATGGGAAAACGTAGATGGGTGATAGAGAGGTACAAGAAGAGAGTCAGTTTGACACGTGGAAGTTACTAAATTACGTGAATAGAAGAGAGCCTAATGATTCTCACAACATTCTGTGAATGGACACTCGTTCATTAGATGTTCTTCCGAAAAGGTTTTATTTCATACGAATTCCGTGAATTCATTTCTGATGAATCACAATTGTGATTATATCTGTGTTATATTTATTAATTGAGATCAAATATTAAAAATAGCAAGTGCAAATAATATTATTTAAGTCGTGCCAACAAATTCCACCTCAAAACGTAACAACCTGCAGAAAACAAACAGTTTAGCAGACGAGACTGACTTAACAAAGATACGTGTATTAATCAGAGACAATCTACAGTAATCAGTTTTCTCGGGAAATATATAACTTCAGTACAGCCGTCAATACATAGCGCAATCTCAATCTTAATTACAGGCGGTCAATAATATTCTGCAGTATGAAATATTACACAATATTGTTGATAGCCTTTAGTGAGAAGGGAAATGTAGGTAGATGTAGATGTGCCATCATGCAAGTGGCAGCACTGCTTCTGTGATGTTTTTGTTTGGCAAAAGCGTCGGTGTATCACTTTCAAAAGCAGAAACTTTGTGCATTGTGTTTTCAGTTTGGTGATTTTATTATTGTTTATGTGTGGTGAAATCGTGATATAAAGTAAACGTCAGTATGGACGGTAGGAAACGTCTGAGTGACGCAGGCTACAAAAAATTAGTTCAACAAAAGAAGAGAAGAGAAAAGGAAGTGTTAAATCAAACGCCGAAGTTACACGCGTTTTTTGTGAACAAAGGATTAGATTCTGCAGCTGCATGTTCTTCCTCTCCTGACAACGTGGAACCTTCAAATGATCCACAATGCAGCAGCAACTGTGATGTGAAGCTCGAAGTTATTAACCTGTTAACAATTTGCTGATAAATGTTTTTCAGAATTGCTAAAGTTTTTTTTGTGTGTGGGGGGGGGGGGCGCAAAAGTTATTGGGCCCATGGGCATTAAATACGGGGCTGGTTGTTACTGTAAGTACCGTCAAGTAGGAAGGCGCTTCCGTGCACGGAGGTGGAGTGATAGGGGCACTGTGGAAGGGAGGAGGTAAGGCCGAGCGCCAACAGTGGAGCCTGGGGGAGAAACATTGCGTTACTAACGGCCAGTCACGCGTCTAAAAATGAATATTATTGGCAGCCAGAGCGCTAATGGAAGGGGATACACAGAAGGGCTGAAAACTGGGCCGCCTTCATACGTGATCCCGACAATAGTTACTGTTACTGTTACTAATCCAGACTGGAACACCAAGAGCAGTCAGACATATCTCAGTGCTGTACTTCGAATAAATACAAAAATAATATGCGACCAACTTTTGATCTTGAGTTTAACACTACAATGGTCATATAGGATCTCAGAGATTCATATCGTGGAAGATGCAACCTGTGAGTCAGTGGAACTAAACATTCTACTGTTAATTTTCATAATTGTTACTATTGTAATACTTAAATGTTTTTCCCTCATTTTGTTTACTTATTTACTGCAGCACAGTTAAGGGGGATCACCAAAATCTGACACTGCTCAAATGCTCATAAAGAGAGAGAAAGGGGGAAACCAAATTGACACGGTTGAAAATAAATTGAATATATTAAACACAATCAACTAATAATGGCTGGCAACGGATAACGCATCTGAAGAGTAATGTGAAACCAGTATGCATGCTTTGCAAGAAAGGATGCGTCCAGTTTCATAACCCAGGAAAAGTTATACGAATTCTATTCCACACTATAATCCCACCCAAAAACGGGGAAGCAAGAGGGGTTGAATTACTATTAAGGCACAAGTACACGATGTTGATTTAAATATGGGATTTATTCTATTTCTCTAGCAATTTCATTCAACAAACAAACATCGTTGTTGAGCACATCATTTATAAATGTTGGTTTGAATACCCTTTTTGATTCTTAAACAAATCGGATTTTTTAAATAAAACTATGCCAACTTTGGTTGTTCAGAATTTACAGGTCTCCTATTAACAAGAAGATTGGTAGCTAATTTTATTCATTGTCACACAAGGGGGACGGGATGGAAGGAAATGCACACAACAACACTGTTATAACTATTATATGCACATGCAATTGCCTAGTGTCGCACGATTAACAAATTAAATGCATGTTGAGCACAAGCTAGTGCCACTGGTCTTGTACTTGGACAGAACTGTATGACCAACGGACAACATTAAAGAAATTACACTCACGTTTGCAAGGTGTAACACTCTGATAATGAAAAACAAACCATGTTGCGTGCGCTGTTTCATTACACGCAAAAACATTAAACGGACATCGAACATGAATTAACTCTGACCCAATATGAGTGCAAGGTGATCCATCAGCATCACATTAAGAAATGTATCTCAAAGTCGTTTTGCATATTCAGAAAAATATTACACATGTGGTAACGTTAAATTAAAACACTTAAATATAACTGTTGGGCATAGGCACAGCCAACCACGAAATCACATAATGGTACTACTAGCCACGTGGCTGGCCAAACTATCACACAAAGAAAACGAACAAAAACATTGAAAATTCCACCTTGAAAGTAATCTGAAGCGAAGGCACAGTTAATATATAAGCCATTACAACCAACTGCAAGAGCATCGGGGCTCATTTTCTGTAACTATCTATTGTCTGAGACCAATTCCGCCAGAGACTAAGTACGAAATCACACGAAGAAATGTACCCAAAATTTAAATATTTCCCGACAAAATAATCATTAGCATGAACGTAATGCAAAATCCCAAATAATAAGCATGAATTGAAAGCTGTAACTGTAAAGGGAAAGCCTTGAAAACGACTTGAGCTTACATCAGCTGCGAAACACTGCAGTTACTCTGTGCGTCCATATCACGTCGAATTACCCGATTTAAAAAAATTTCTTTCAACATACTTATGCTACGTCTAATAAAGGCTGTCCCTTGACTGAAGTTAAATGTGATTTGCAGAATATCCCATTTAGATGTAGATACCTTTGAAGGATGTAATGAGATTCGCCAGTACTTACACGACTGTGCACTTCAAATTATGTATTATTTTACAAAATGAATAAAGAAACAAATATTGCGTGCAAAGCGATTGACGCCTTAAACTAACAAACTTCAATGCATACACAGATAGTAACATCATCATAAAAGAGTAAACAATATCACGAATTTACCACTGAATTTGTACAAGATAAATTTCTTGGTGGATAAAGTACTGCTTTTCCTTAAGAACATTCCCTTTACCATACTCAGAATAGGTCAGACGTCGATGGAGACCCGTGTGATATTAATGCAAGTGTGTGGTATTGAAGCAGTTAGTAGAAAGTGTGTGCTTGAGTGATTTAAATTACTTATAAGAAGAAAGGTGTTGAGAATGAACCACGTTTGTGTTGACCGTCCAGACAACATCGAACGAGTGTGATGGATGCTTGCAGATGACTGGCGGCTGTCTTTGTTAATGATAAGAGACGAGTTGAAGATTTTTACTGGCATTCTCAAAAATTCTAGAAAAGGTAATGTACAAGCAGCTTCTCAACCACCTCACCTCAAATGACATATTGTCTAGAACACAGTTTGGATTTCTGAAAGGTTCTAATATCAAGAAGGCTATTTGAGACTGTAACTTAATTCATTAGATAATAACTTACAAGCAGCAGATATTTTCTGCAAGATATCAAAGGCATTTGATTTGTGGGCCATAACATCCTTTTAAGTAAATTAGAATAATATGGTGTCACGGGAATTGCTGCAAAATGGTTCAAGTAGTATCTTGCTAACAGGAAACAAAGGGTATCAGTGCAAGGGACTAGTGAATGAAGCCAACAGTCATCATCAGATTGGGAAAAAATGACATGTGGTGTTCCACAAGGATCCATCTTTTGGCCACTGATTTTTCTTGTGTACATGAATGACGTCTCATCAGTCACACTGTCAGAAGCAGAGTTCGTTTTGTTTGCAGATGATAGAAGTACTGCAATAATTATCATGTCGAGCATAGTTCTAGAAAGGTCTGCTGATGATATTTTCATTAACGTTAATAAATTCTTTAAAGCCAACTCATTCACATAAACTTTGAAAAGACTCATTACATGCATTTGAGAACATGTAAGAGATTCCCATCCAGTATATGCATAAAGTATGAAGAGGAGCAGATAGAAGAGTTTGACAGTATTAAATTCCTGTGATTACAGCTTGATAATAAATTCAGTTGAGAGGAGCACACCGCAGAACTGGAGAAACGACTTAACAAATCTGTATTTGCAATATGAGTGGTATCAGACATAGGAGACATAAAAATAAAAAAGCTTGCACACTTCGCTTACTTTCATTCCACAATGTTATATGGTATAATATTTTGGGCCAACTCTTCAAGTCCAGCAAAAATTTTGATGGTCCAAAAGCGTTTAATATGTGTTATTTGTGTTGTAAATTCACGGACATCCTGCAGAAGCCTCTTCAAAGAACTGGTTATATTAACTGTTGCCTCTCAGTCTATATATTCCTTAATGAAATTTGCCATAAATAATATATCCCTTTTCCCAACAAACATCTCTGTTCTTACCTACAATTTTAGGAAATAAATCATCTACACAAGTACATAAAAGCACTTACTTTAGTTCAAAGAGGAGTCCACTACTCAGAAACAAATATTTTCAATATTTTACCAAGAACCATAAAAAATTTAGTTACAAATAAAGATCAGTTTAAAAGGAGCTTAAGAGACTATCTCTTGGCCAACACCCTCTACTCCTGTACTCCATTACATTATCAGCTTGTAAAATAAAAAAAAATAATAAAAAATAAAAAAATAAAAAATAAAAAAATAAAAAAACAAGAAAAAAATGAAATGTTTTATGAGGATTTTCTCAACACGGATCTATGGAACGAAGAACTAATCTAATCAGCAAAGGTTGCAATGATCCAGCAACGCTTGACCTCAGTGGCTTAGAACGATTGTACAAGAAGCGTTTGCTGACAGTTTTCAACAGCTGTACAACCAATGCCAGAAGTGTATTGTAGTCAATGGCGATTTCTTTGAAGAGCAGTAATGGTATTTTGCTTGTAACTCTTGTTTCCTATATTTCCT
The DNA here is from genome assembly GCA_026315105.1 of Locusta migratoria. Lineage (NCBI taxonomy): Eukaryota > Metazoa > Arthropoda > Insecta > Orthoptera > Acrididae > Locusta > Locusta migratoria. Next base: position 282,197,636 of record CM048745.1, on the reverse strand, counting down.
TAGACCATTCACCGAACTTTTCAGACGCACCTTGTAAAATACATATGTTAAATGTAGATTTTATTATTGATTGGAATATATATGAACAACTGGTCTTAACACGGCTTGCATGCTATGTGACAAATTGGTTCAGTGATAATGGTCACACAGTGACCAAAATCTGGATCTTCCACAATAAAGAAATATTTGTGAGTGATTGCAGTTCATCTTCTACACCATTTAACATTTATGGGACACAAACGACAGGTCAGTTTCTGCACGAAATCCTACACTGGATATACTTTCGCATTTATGGGAGGCTTCAGAGAAAACACGATTCAATATTGCTACAGAGCACTTCTAATGACTTGCCAGGAAGAGTTGCTGGACTTGTGTAACAGCCTATCAACAACTTCAGCTGAATTAGGAACGAAATGCTTATGTACATACCTGCACGACTCCACATAGCAAGTTCTTCAGCGATGGACTGAGTTCTACTAGCTTCTGTTGACGTCAGCTGACAAGCAGTAACTAGTACTGTTATCTGAAGGAGCAATACGAGAATGTAGCACAAGTAACGTGCCTTTTCTTCGTCAGTGACCCCCCTCGAAACAACTGCGATTACATGAAATAGGAACTGGATGGTGATCAAAAGATTTTGTACTACACCCAAAGTGATAATTAATGAATACAAGGCATTCAGTGATGCTGATAATTTTCTTAATTTCGAGTGCAGCACCTGAAGTTGGAAAACTTGTCTACATAACGCCTGTGAAATTCCCTGCCTGGTATGCAGTTTGTTCATGATGGAGGCCGAACACGTGGGAGGCCTCCCCATAAGAGCTAACACACCTCGTGAGCTGTCCTCCAGCATTTCGTAATGGAAATACGATTTCAACCTGTCGTTCAGATATCTGAATCTCTGCGCAAGAAGTAAACAGAGTGCCGTAAACTGGAGCAAAACCAGAAATGTTACGAAGTTATCCACCGCTAGAGCCACTAGAAAGTAATGTCCTTTGGAGACCAAATGTGCAATGCAGATGATCAGGACGGTGAGTGTGATAAACATATCAGTAGTCAAGAAGATCATTAATTTAATGTGTCCTCGGCGTGCTAGACTTCCAAGTACAGAGTCTACGACACGGAAGTCTTCGATGATGGACGTGAACCTCTTGCTGTGGGTGTCGGTTAGCATGAAGAAAGCGGTAGCTGCACTGACGGTGGACAATGTGCACATTCATAACCCGGGAATGGACCAGCGCTGCCACACATTGCTGTTGTTCAGCACGTGAAGGGTCCCTCGCAGCTGCACGAAGTCCAGGCTGAGGACTGCAGCCAATAGAGCCAGACTGTGGATACGGGAGCAGAGAGCCAACAGTGGTCTCTGAGGTCTGTACGGGGGCAGTCCGAACACTGTGCAAGCCAGCACCAGCGGCCGCAGGCTCTGCCAAGCCTGACAGCGGCCTCTGTACTGTAGAAGCGGAGCCATCACGCAGACTGGAGGAATGCACTGAGTCCTCTACGCTGCGTTTTGGAATACCTATGTTTTGATAAGGCAGTTACCACGGTTATTAAAAAAGAAGAATTATATCTTTCAAGCTATCAAATTTCATGAATGGAATCGATCAATAAGAATGTAATTTACTTAATGGCCAGTACTGTTTTTCCTCTAGCCAGTCAATAAATATCACTTTAGTAATTACTCTCGTAAGAGAGGGAAATAACATCTTGTTGACGCTGAGACCATTCGATGCCGAACGCTAGCCCTGTTAGCCCTTATAGTGGGTAAGAAGCACAGACCTTTTATTGCTAGAAAAATCGTTTGTAATTATGATGATATACAGATTGGTATTGCCAAATAAGATGACAGAAAATTGTTAGAAATCAAAGATATTAAATTGAAGGGGAGGCATTCAATTAAAATTTGTGCCACGGCCGGGATTCGAACGTGGGACCTCCTGCTTGCTAGACAAGTGCTATAACCACTAAGCCACTGTGATTTAATGGATACGCAAACGCACGGACTGTATGAATGCACTTTCCCTCCACAACACTATTTCTGCCTCATGATCCACTATATAAATACATATCAACATTTCCAAGGCTCTCCAATAGAGGAATAGCATCCCAACAACCTTCGGCAATGTTTATGTAGAAGAACATGGCAGAATTGAAGTTTGTTTTATGGATAGAGACGTTCCGTAAGACAGTCCGTTCAGTCGCCGTATCATATCGGTTAGGTCATGGTGGCTCAATGCAGAAGTATGCATCTGCAACAGTACAATATGTATAATGATGATGAACGACTAGTAAAGACTCCGAGTTCTTGTGGATGATACAATGATCAACCAGAACTGTATTACAAAGTGATAAATATTTGGAATGCAGTAGTTCACAATCAACAATTTAATATTCACAATGGGTATATGTACAGTTATCAGTACACCATTTTGGAGCAGATTATTAAGGACCACATGCAAACAGTAAGGGAAAAATTGTTGACAATTATAACAGTTAATGATGTTTGAAATATCTTTGTTATTTTGTTATTTTTGTCCCTTTCTTTCAGATGTTATATGTATTCCTTGTTGTTGACTTCAGTCCAGAGAATGATATGATGCAGCTCTCCACCCTACTCTATCCTGAGCAAGCCTCTTCATCTCCTCATATGAACGGCAACCCACATTCATCCTTATCTGCTTACTATATTCGTCTCTTGGTCTCCCTCTACGATTTTTCCCCCACAAACTTTTCTCTAATGCTAAATTTACGATCCCTTGATGTCTAAGAATGTGTCCTACCAATCGAGTCCTTCCTTTAGCCCTTTTTCCCCTAATTCTGTTAAGTACCTCTTCATTAGTCACGCGATCTACCCACCTAATCTTCAGCATTCTTCTGTAGCAATACATTTCAAAAGTTTGTATCCTCTTCCGATCTGAACTATTCCTTAAAAAGCTCTAATGTTGTGCAATTAACTGTTTTGTAAATAAAAAGGAAGTTCAAAGAAGAAAAAGGTGGTTATAGCATTTTCCTAGTAAGCAGGAGTTCCTGGGTACGAATCCCCGCTGGTTGTGACACAAATTTTAATTCAAAGCCTCTCTTTCAGTTTAGTATCTCTGATATATAATCGGGACAAAATATATCTCTGGACGTTGATTTATTACTTTTAGAAATTGTACACTATGATCTAGCGGTAGTGTCTTTAACATCTAGGTTGAAACACGACCATTGATTGTGAGGTCGTGTTCCATTTTGATTTATTCACTAACCTAAAGTGTTTCTGCACCATTAATGTTATCTATCTGTAGGTTAATTATTTTTTATCAATGATCAAAGCACCATGTTTATGTACGTTTGCCCCATATTTATATATGTTTCCGTCCCTGTGATTGAACTTCTATGTTCATGTGAATGTGGAAGGTTGCTTTTAATATTGACTGACTGCCGCGCAATGGCTTACAGACGCTGCTTCGCGCTTTAGGCCTCGTTTTGCTGTAGTTAAGAACGCATGGCTTTGTTTGTCGTCTGCGCTAGCGTCTGCTGGATGGCCATAGACAAGCTTACTCGGCAAGATGGCGAGGTGGCAGTGTTTTAAGTGTCGTACCAACCTAATCTTGGACGAAAGAGGTGACAGTAGACCTCTCTGTGAGCGGTTGTAGAGGGAATTGTCTTGGCCAGGTAGCAAGGGTTGGTAAACACTAGTCTCTGAACGCGCTCTGCGTCGCTTTTAGCGCGCTCTACATCCGCTGTGTGGCTGGGGGACTTTTTTCCGTGGCCTTAAAGCTACACTCCTCACTCTTCATTCTGGCTCTGATGACTGTGGAAGTAAGTACTCTGACAAATCATGCTGAGGGGAAGGCATACTATTAGGACTTGGCTTTCTTTGTGATAAGGCAGTCTTGGTTTTTCAGAGATAGTTTCCTTGAGTAATTCTTTTGCTATGCGAGGCGAAGTTTTTCTTAATTTACAGAACTCAAGTAAATTCAGTGTATATTTATTATTTGCATTTTGATTCCAGTGATGATTGTTTGTCCAGTTTTGCTCAAGTTAGAATACACGTGTGTGGCCTTCAGACTTCATGTAAACCATGTATGTTTGAATTTCCTTTGTGTATTTAACTAACTTTTCACGTCCCGTATGTATCCACAAGTATGCAAAATATTTCTCAGATTTTCTAATTTGATTCTGTCTTTCCTGTCTTGTATGACAAATTGCACCACGCGCTATCCTAACGGTCATTACTTAGGCCTTCAGCAATGCTTTTGTTAATACTAGCTATCTTCTATACAAATTCTTGCATATGCTTTACTCGCTTATTCTAAATTAATTTCAGTTTGCAAATGCTATGAAATTTGTCGTGGTCGCACACCATGTGGTACTTAAGAATAGTAAGCCGCTGGATCCCTTAACATGAGTTTGTTTAGTGCACAGTATACTTAAAATTAGTGATTAAAACACCTGCCATGTTGTTAAGATGCTGCCGACCATTCATTTCGCCACTGTTTCCTAGTGTTCCAGCGTTGTAATGTACCGCTAAGCATTATGCACATGATGTAAATGAATGAATGTGCTTTCAGCTACCCATTGTGTGTTTGCAAATTTCCTCCCATGTTACCTCCATATTCATAAAAGGCAGAAACAATTTTATTATGGGCAGTAATTATATGATTTAATTCACTTTTGAACAAGGTTTGTGCTTAATTTGGTCTTCCCACATTTAGTTGCTTGTTCATTTTTCTGAATAGATTATGATTTTAAAGTATCAAACTTCTGCTTTATGATTTCATGCTCCCCGTCCCATGTTTAATTATCTATTCATTTATTTTTTTAACATTGATTTTGTGTTTGTTAAATCGCTGGCTCCTCCCTTAAGGAGTGAGCAGTTAGATAAATTTCAGTTGCGCATCTACTGAGGCCACTCATAAAGTAATTTAGAGCAGCAGTGAGCGTTTTAACTTACATTTGCATATCTCAACTGCCCGAGATCTTGACAATTTTAATAACAGACTACTTTCAAGGTCCCAGATTCGAACCCAGACACCACTTAAATTGTGAATAAAAATCATCAGCAATGGCGCTCGAAGACCTCCGGCAAAATAAGTTACCTTCGTTCTGACAATGCCAATGTCAAAGAGGGTGGAGGAGAGCAGAGACCTGGAAACTGCCTGTAACAAGGCAGAAGAATCAGCAGTGGTGAGTAGCATGACTATGCGTACAGTAACGGAAATCACGGCACTAAAGACGCATATTGTGAATAGGAGAACATGTGCTCAGTTTAGAAGTAGTGCAGGTAGAGGGGGAGGGGGCGGGTGTTAGTGAAGGCGAATAGAAAGATATGAGTTTATGATCACACATATATCAACCACAGCAGGAATAAAATAACGATAGTAGGATTCCTTATGACTAGGAAACTGAAGTAGAGATTGAGATACTGTGAATTGCTCAGGCGTATGCTAAAGATGAAAAGGTAGTGAAAATATATGACGATAATGAATTGATAATTCAGTATGTAAAGGTAGGTGATAATGTATAACTGGGCCGCAGTTGTAGGAGATGTACTAAAACAAAAGGTCACAGTGTAATACGGGCTTGGTAGCAGTAACGAAACACTTGAGTTCTGTAACATGAGGACAGTTTTTGAGGACGAAACGACTTGTAACGGAGTAAGCGAAACTTTGTTTATGAACGAAAATTGTATCACAAACTAAAATATGCACTTTTTTTTTCAACATAGGCACCACGAATATTTCAATATTTGCCAAGTCGTAACACCAGCTCTTGGATCCCAGTGTCTAAGAACTCTGCCGACTGGCGATAAACCAGTTAGAAATAGTTTCCTTCAACTTACATTTTTCCGAGCGCTTTTCACCAAGATATTCCTTCAGTTTTGGACACAGATGAAAATGTGATGGCGCTAAGCCAGGGCTGACTGGTGGAAGATACAACAAAGTTCCGTCTTTGCTCTTGTGCAACGTGGGGTCTGGCATCGTGAAGCAGACCGACGCCTCCACAAGACAGTCCCCGCTACGATTCTGAATAGTGCCCGTAAGCTCTAATTACGATCCACAGTACCTCTCGGCATTTTATGTCACTCGTCTTCACAGAAAGAGAGACAGAAGAATGCGTTTTCTGTCCCTAAAAACCCGTGGCAAGGATTTTCCATCTCGAAGGTTCTTTTTCGAATTTTCGTCAGTAGTTTTAGTGATGTGTCTCACCATGGTTGACCTTCATTCTATGAAGTGTAGTGCGCAATCCAGGTTTCATCACCGATCACAAGAGCTGCACTCCAGTCTTTTTGGTTCAAGTGTCTTGTGGTGTCTCATCGACTTTTAAAACGTCAGCAAACGCCGCTTCAGCAGAACAAAGTGTTGTCATGTATTTTATAAGTGCTCCCGTTTCGTCGTCTGTAGATAGTGTTGACATCACTGTGTTTTTAGCCACCGTGGCAATTTTAAATCAGAATATGTGTATGTCTTAATCAGCTTGGAATCTGTGTGCTACAGACTGAGGACGTTGGGGTGATTTACGGTCTTACACCATCATATGCAGATAAAAAGAAATTGCCAATTGTGATATAATTTCAAAGCTGAAACCTTGGTTTCTTTGTACTATATAGTTAGCAACAACCAACGTTTTCAACAATTTTACCCTGTTTTGGCCGTGATATTAATATATGTGGAATATCTTACGCTGTTTTGTCATTAATTAATTTAATTATTGTAAGTTGAAACAGCCTGTTGGTAAATCAATTTTGTTATGGTACGTCCTGACAAATAAAAACATTGTTCCTGACTGAGACTCAAACTCAGTTACCCTAACATGTCTCACGATTTGTCCTGACACTCTTACTTCCCTCATACCTCGTCTCCATTGTTGTTGTTGTGGTCTTCCGTCTCAAGACTGGTTGAATGCAGCTCCCCTACGCTAGCTTGACCTGTGTGAGCTTCTTCATATCTGAATAAGAACGTCAACCTGCACACTTTTGAACCCACTTTATACGTCTCTCTCTGTCATTTCACCTCTCACACTTCCCTCCTCGATTCATCGATGTCTCTCCTCGTCCCCTACCTACCAAAATTATGGAAGTTTTCCTGCACTCTATGCACGACTAGCAGTCCTGAAGAAAGGCGTGGACGACAGGTCATGAGTCTTGTCGGTAGAGCATTTGGCCAACAGCAAAAAGTTCGATTCTCGGTCCGACACACAGTTTCATTTTTGTCAAGACGTTTCATGTCAGCGGACATTCCGTTGCAGAGTGAAAATTAATTCCGGTGACTATATTTTACTGTTATTATACACTCCTGGAAAATGAAAAAAGAACACCGTGAATTCGTTAACCCAGCAGAGCGAAATTTTATTGACACATTCACACACGATCTCGCAGTCAGAACCCTACGCACCTCAGTACAGTCACCAGAGAGTCCACAATGTCGATGTTAGTATCGTGTATACCCTCCTTTTGCAGCAATGCAGGGAGCAACTTTCTCATGAAAACGACTGTAGAGGTGCCGAAAAAGTCTTACGGTATTGTCTGTCATGCAATTACCATCTGATGCCTCAGTTGGATAAGACCTCGTGCCGGTCATGTAGACCGCGCCAAGATGACGTTTCATCTGGCCCAATACATGCTCAATGGGGGACAGATCTGGGAATAATGATAAGCAAGGTAGTTGATGTACAAGTAGAAGAGAACATTGGGTTGTACGGTATATGTGTAGACGTGCAGTGTCCTGTTGGAAAAGCACATCGCCTTGTTGGTGCATTAACGGTGGCAAGACTGGTTGAATAATGGTTTTACTGTACCGTGTACTGTTCAATTTTCCCACAACGAACACCAGAGGAGAATGGCCAATGTAGGGTATGGCTCCCCACAACATGATGCCAGGTGTCAGCCCGTTTGCTTCTGTCACGTACACTCCAGATTTTCGCACTCCCCTGCACGACACCACATACCATCGTTGTCACCGAGGCAGCGACGACTCTCATCACTGAAGACGATACGTCTGCATTCGTCCCTTCCTAAGCGCCTTCTATGACACCATTGCAGGCGGGCTGAACGATATTGGGGCGTGAGTGAGGACACTATAACGGCACACATGACCGTGCATCGTTGTGAGGGGAGCGATATTCTACACTCGCTAGTCTCCTCTAGTGATCGTCTAGAGAACAATGGACTTTACAAAGAAACCATGATTTAATCCGTCTTGCTACCACTCATGCAAAAACAAGGTGATATATGCTTTTCCAACAGGACAATGCAGATCCACATGTATCCCGTACCACCCAACGTGCTGTTCAAGGTGTACGTCAACCACCCTGGCCAGCTCGATCCCCAGATCTCTCCCCCATTGAGCATGTTTGGCAAAGCATGAGACGTCATGTTGGGCGGTCTGCATGAGCGGCACGAAATCTGGCCCAACTGAGGCAACAGATAGAAATTGCGTGGTAGGCCATTCCACATAACCACATTCGGAACCTCTGCGATCGTTTCCATTACAGAATTACAGCTTGCAATGCTGCAAAAGGAGGGTATGGACGGTACTAACGCCTACATTGCGGACGCTCTGGTGGCTGTACTCACGTGCGTACGGCTCTGCCTGTGTGATCGTTTGTTATATACATTCTCAAGAATGTGTCAATAAAATTTGCCTCTGCTGTCGACGAATTCATGGTATTCTTTTTTTATTTTCAAGGAGTGTATTTCGGTAATTTAGGTGTTTGTCAACTAGAAATTTCCTTCAATCTCATTTGTTGAACCACAGCTTTTGGCAGCGAATAGTAACACAATTAGTGTATTTTAGAATGAAACAAAAAGAAATTAATCCAAAAAACAGTTTTATAGGAAAAGGGTCCATCACCAAGGGGATTTTTTTATTTTATTTTTTATTTTTTTATTTTTTTTTTATTTTTATTTATTTATTTTTTCTTTTTTTCTTTTTTTTTTTTTTTGCATGAAATATGTCAAGAGAGAAGCAAATTTCTTGTTCTGTATTAGATTATTTATATGTGTTATGTTATCCCTGCAAGCAGTTGAAAATTTTCCACTATCATTCCGCTCTTCGAATGTAGGTAACCTCGCGGTTGTCACCACTTGCTAATATAACTTTTACTTTACATTATCAAATTTTGAGAAGTTAATGGATGCTCTGGAGACTTGTTCTTACCACAATAGTAATGTACGACTCAGAAAAAACAGTTTTGATTTCAAAGAGCTCTTCTACTGAGGATGCTTTTATATGCCTTCACAAAGCACGCAATAAGAACTTTAAATTATAAAATTTCACCGGATGGGATTTTCTCTGAGTTATTTGACAGTTACAGCTATTTTATCATAGTAATTAAGATTTTATGGCTACATATTTCACCATATTTCTGGTTTAGTTCCTATGTAACATATGCATAAATTTACAGTGAGGTTTCTGAACAGGCCTAGTACAAAGAAACTACAGTGCGACATTTTAAAGCATTGTGCAGGGTAGAGTCATTTGTGCATTTCTGTTATTGCTCGTGTAAACGATCTACCATTTCATCTGAATTAGGAGCCAAAATTTATCTTTTTTGCATATACTACAGTAATTGCTGTCACATACATCAAAGAAGAATCCACAGGGAAAATAATAAAAGATGTCTTTGTTGGAAATCTTAACTTGTTTTTCATATGTGGGCCATATTTAAACTTTCAAGAAACTCTATTTGTTCTGTTCTGTACTACCAAAACACTATCTACTATGAATATAGTTTACAATAAAAAGGGGCAGAGAACACTATGTTAATATGACATACATATTTTTATTTATAGATGGTATAACTACACACTGAAGCAAAAAATAAAAGAAAGTAATCTCTTATTTTGAGCACATATGCATATATCTTGCAGACATTCGTTTAAGTAATTGGATATGTAAACAAGTCACACTGTAGATTTATTTACTTGTGAAACTTGTTAGCAATCCCTTTCACTTTGAGAGTAATACAGATATTCAGCAATACAATCCCGGAAGGACAATTCTCTGCAGTTTCATCCAGTGTATCCACATTTGCTCACAGAAAATTCTTTGAATAATTCTTCAACAATGTAAAGCCCCTGATATGCAACAGAATTGTTTTAAAGTCTTGATTAAATTCGTTTTCCTCAATAGCTCCTTTTATATATTACAAGAGAATGGTTGGACAACATTGATCATTTTAACCTGTCCACCAAGTAGCCATATATACGGTGCTTCAAAAAATAATTTTGCAAGAAGAATGATTGTTTACGTTCTTAATTCACTCTATTCTACGTGTTCACTGTGTACAATTCTGCAGTAGTGGGATAACAAAAGTTCTCCGTCCAGACAGGATCGTGAGCACGTGAGGAGACAGACTTTCAAGTACGACCGCGTGATTGATAACGACAGGAGGCAGTGTTTCCAAACTGAAGGCGGTCACGTTGTTGCTGGGTATCGTCGCGTTCCCGAGACACGATGCACAGCACCACAGACTATTGGTTGAGGAATACCATGTTTTGCTCTTACGCCTGGCCTGGAAAACCATTTTTGAAGCAGAACCATGTATCACTACACGACAGATTGCCAAGCGTGTGGAACATTACCAGTCTCAGCATCGAGGATACTCATGTATCAATCAGCAACATATTCAGCAACGTGCAGGGCCTCACGTCAACCGATCACCCACCACGGTAGGATGTTTACCGATGGTTTGTTACACAAAATACCAAAGCATCGTTTGTCGCTTCAGATTTGGAAGGAAGGGAATAACAACCAACACATCCGCATGCTGCAGCACAACTAGATATCGGCATCAGTTTAAGATTAGTGTGTGGGTTGCAATTGTAAGTTATTGGTAGGCTCACTCGATCCGCCAAACGGTGTATACAGGGGCTGTAGAAACGTGTGGTTTATGTGTGATATAGTTTCAGCAAGTTTCAGTCTGTGTGTTCGATATGCACTGGCTGCTATCTACTGTAACAGGTGAATAGCTAGAGGAAAGCCCATTCCATGGCCTACACATGACCTCACTCTTTCCTATTATATTATTTAATGCAGTAAACCAACACAATGCAGAAATTCGCCATGTAAATGTTATGGAAGTCACATACAGCACCCCCCTCCCCCTTCCCAGGGGGCTCACGGTTCTTTCGTGAGTACATGCGTGGCGAGCACAGGGCCCCGAGCTAATGCAGTCTTTCTTCCTTCTTTACTTCCCAGACTGCATTTCCTTTCCCCAACCCATCCTTTCCTATCCTTATTCCTTCCCTCCTCACTGGGGGACTGATAACCTCAGTATCCCAAATAAACAACACAACCCATAAAGCATTTGAAACAAACTGTTTGATGCATACACAGTACATGTTTTGATGAGTGGATGCGTCCTTGGATGCAAGCAGAGACTAACGTTTCCTGTGACTTTATGTGTTGATGCGTTCAAGTTATTTAAATTGTAAAGTTTCATTAATAAAACAGAAAAGGCTTGAGATTTTTAAATTACCTTTCCTGTTTGTTTTGGTGTGACAAACCTGTCCTGAAGTTTTAAACAGTAGACTAACTTAGAAAATGTCATGGGATTGGCTTGTAACAGCATGTGGTCCTGTGGACTGCAGCAACACGCCAAGAAAGTATCTATATGTACCTGCTATTCTTCGAGACATAGCGGACATCAAATTGTTTGCAGAATGTCAGCCAATTGTGGTCTGATCGTGGATGCTGGACCCATGACATGGAGCCTACGTTCCATGGCATCCCATATATGCTCGATGTGGTTTAGTTATGGGCTATGGGGCGGCCATTTCAGTTTTAGACGGCCCATGCATGTTTGTAGGACCATTACCAGGTGGCGTGGGAGCGATATGCCGGTGCATAATCGTTTGTAAACACAGCACGAGCGTCAGTGCTGGAAGGACAAAGATGGGTGGATATGCAGTAGAGCAGATCAACGTACCATGAACCAGTCAAGGTTGACTGTAGAAATAAAAAAGGAAGCATTACAGACCATACCACAGCTACCACCGTGTTGAATGATACCTGCTTGGCAGCTGGCATCCATCAATCAGTGTTGTTTGTGCCACACACGTGGTCTCCCATCAGCATCAAGCTGTTGATAATGAATTCGTCTGATGAAACTACATTGTCCAAGTGACTGGCAAGCTGTTGTGTCAACTGTGTGTGGAACTGGCTTACATTCCCAATGGTACCCATTTTACTACATATTGTGGACTGTCACACACATATAGAAAGTCCTTTGTTGAAGTGGTCTGTGTTCTGTTGCACTCTTCCTCCTCTTCCAGATGCCGCCAGTCATGGTCATGAACAGGAGGGATTCATTTGTCGTGGACTGTGACATCCTCTCCCGAAATCGCAATTAACATCCATCAAAAACTGACCGTCAAGTTCCGTTCTTATGGCGTCAGCTCACGATGATGCTGCACGCATTGGCGTATGCTCGGTTTGTAACTAGGACTATCACTATTAGCTCACTTTCTAAGGTTGTATGGAGAAGCAAATACTAAGAAAAAAATCGATATCTTGCGCTGTTTCCAAGAATTTGATAGTGGCCGTGCCAAATATCTCAAGAAATTAGCAACAAACGAAGATACGGTTACTGGTAAATGTTAAAACGTTGAGGGGGACAGGAAATGATATCAACTCTCTCTGCAATCGTTAACATCAGGGAACATTTGCGTAGAGGCGGGTACAGTCCGAATCACTGAAACACAACAAACTGTCTGGCTGCGGACTGAAAGCATGATCATAGTTTGTGTTTCATTCGATTGTGGGAGATCACACGAGACAGCATTAACAGAAATATGAAAAACTGTACTCTGACTTTCCTGATCTGATGTGTATTTGTTTGAGATATTACCGTTTTTCAACAATCTCCACATTTTTATTTTTGTCTATTACAGCGCCATGTATAATAAAACGAAAAAAATGTTTTATACAAAAGTTACATATACACGCATGAAGAATCCAAATAACTTTTTAATTACACATTGCCTAGCCATTTTGAATAATTAGCACTGAGAACTGTCAAAGTGCACTGCACACTATGAAATAAATAACACCAATACATCTAAATGTAGACGACTCCATCTGGAGTCCGGTGCAGAGCGACTACATTAAAATTATTAAAATTGGAAGAACCAGCTTTGGCCGCATTGAATCCTTTATTTTTTACATATCATAGATCGATTTCGGTCAGTGTCTAACCAACTTCAGCGCTAGAGTCCAAGCCCTGTGGGCCCACAAAAACTTGCACTTGACATGTTAACATAAAATAGGAAGTACATATGAAAGATGTCAATCATGATCATGATGTCATGATTGATTCCAAAGACTTGGCCTGTGCTGTTGGCCACACTACCCCACCCAACCCCACCCCTCCCTTCCCCACACCTTAGCAAAGTCTGCGGCAGTGACCATCGAAAGCTCTGTTCTCCCACTGTTGGAATGAAGCGAACGAGACATATTCCACACTACGTGCTAATTCTTCATGACAGAAACTGGCTTCTATAGCCATTTTTGTTAATGTTGTTTCTTAATTTCTGGCTTGCTTTAGATATGGACTTTGGTGGTACCTTTGATAGCCCACATACGCCACTGGTTGCGTTCAGAAGAACGGTGGTTCAAATCCACCTCTGGCCATCCAGATTTAGGTTTTCTGTGATTTACCTAACTCACTTCAGGCAAATGCTGGGATAGTTGCTTTGAAAGTGCACGGCCGATTTCCTTCCACATCCTTACCCAAACACCCCGAGCGTAAGCTCCATCTCTAATGACCACGCTGCCGATGGGATATTAAGCTCCAAGCTTCCTTCCTTCTGGCATCTGTATCATCCATCCTATGGCATGTCTATGGAGTACTTGGAACAATCTGTCTACAGATTCCTCCACATTGTTAACATTTCTGGCAAAAAAGGATGTGTGGAACATGGACCTAGTTAACTAGTGGCATAGATTGGAAAGCTCATCCTCTGGTGAGCAGTGCATACAGTAACATGTACTTGGAATAATAGATTTATTATACCTCAGTTACAGGCACAGGTAGAGGAGGAGCTGCAGTCAATGGTTGCCGGCGAACTGCAGCAGGATGATGACGTAGGTGACAACTGTGGCTGTCATGCTGGTGAGCAGGCCGGCGTCCACAGCAAAGAGCGAGCAGGCGCTGACGTGCGCACGGTCCAACCGCGCCTGTCGAGACAGGCTGCGCAGCGCCAGGGCCACCTGCTCCGTGCTGCCACCTGCACCAAAACAGTTCAACTAACTGCTCTTACCAGAGATCGGCGTGCGAGATACTCGGTCTTTCTGCATATCCGTGGTGGTGCAAGAGGTGGGCTCAGGCACAGAGTAACACATACAGAGAAGAAGCCTCCCCTAAACCACTGTCCTACGTTCCCCTCGTAGTTCCGTAAGATGCTAGCAGGTGTCAGGCGTCTCGCTGGCTTAGGATGCCTCTCGCACGTCAGAGGGTAGCGTGGAGGCTGAGGGGCCCGAGGGGGGATTCGAACCCCAACCGTAGTGGCCGTGCAGACCGTGACTGGAGCGCCTCAGTCCCCTCAACCACCGCGGCCGGCTTCAAATGTTTGTTAAGCTTACGGGATTCAACTGCGGGTTCATCGGTCCCTAAACTTACAAACTACTACCTTCCCTACACCGCAATAATACAAAATGAGCTGCCATTCTCTGAATTTTCTCTAAATCGTCCGTCAGTCCCACCTGGTGTGGATCCCACAATGCGCACCAATACTCCAAATGTTCAAATGTTTGTTAAGCTTATGGGACTTAACTACGGAGTCATCAGTCCCCAAACTTACAAACTACTTATGAACTAGCTAATCCTAAGGACGGCACAAATATCATGCCCAAGGGGGGGATTCGAACCCCCGACCGTAGTGGCCGTGCAGACCGTGACTGGAGCGCCTCAGTCCCCTCGGCCACCGCGGCCAGCTTCAAATGTTTGTTAAGCTTACGGGATTCAACTGCGGGTTCATCGGTCCCTAAACTTACAAACTACTACCTTCCCTACACCGCAATAATACAAAATGAGCTGCCATTCTCTGAATTTTCTCTAAATCGTCCGTCAGTCCCACCTGGTGTGGATCCCACAATGCGCACCAATACTCCAAATGTTCAAATGTTCAAATGTTTGTTAAGCTTATGGGACTTAACTACGGAGTCATCAGTCCCCAAACTTACAAACTACTTATGAACTAGCTAATCCTAAGGACGGCACAAATATCATGCCCAAGGGGGGGATTCGAACCCCCGACCGTAGTGGCCGTGCAGACCGTGACTGGAGCGCCTCAGTCCCCTCGGCCACCGCGGCCAGCTTCAAATGTTTGTTAAGCTTACGGGATTCAACTGCGGGTTCATCGGTCCCTAAACTTACAAACTACTCCCTTCCCTACACCGCGACAATACAAAATGAGCTGCCCGTCTCTGAATTTTCTCTAAATCGTCCGTCAGTCCCACCTGGTGTGGATCCCACAATGCGCACCAATACTCCAAAATAGGGCGCACAAGTGTAGTGTATGCAGCTTCTTTAGTAGAAGTGTTTCATCTTCTAAGTGTTCTGCCAATGAAACGCAGGCTTTGATACGCCTTCCTTACAATATTTTCTATGTCTTCTTTCCGATCTGAGTTGTTCGTAATTGTTACTCTTCCGTATTTAGTCGGTATGACGGCCTGTAGGTTTTTAAACACAAAAAAGCTTTAAGAATATTAACATAAATACCAACGAGCAATTTTAATACTAATGTACTCAGTTAATGAAAGGAATATTCTGATTACCATTCGTATCATTGTTTGCTCAGTTAAATACATTCCGCACATTTCAAGTTGAGATGTGGTGCAGTCGGTGGGAAATGCTGCTCTGACCGACGACTTAGCCGAGTTTCAACGCAGTTTGCACTGGTTTCACACACATGTGGTTCCATTTTATGACAAAAATGTTAATGACATTATGAAATACAACTTTCGCAATCACTTGTCGTATTGCCAGTTAGTTTTTGCATCCGCACTTTGGTCGACGTTTTTCGCAAGCTTCACGAATGTGCCAGGAAAATCAGAGCTGGAATATGGGTATTGAACAGATAAAAGAGAAGGCACTGAGTTAGCTGCTGAAAGTCATGAGTCAATTGCTTTTATGCAAGTAGCTGAAATGGCGTCAAGTAAAAATACTAGGCGGCCGTACAATCCCAAGCATGATGACCTGGCCAGAAATGCCACACGATCATTTCATTTCAAGGATATAAGATGTGGTGTCGCACAAGTATGAAGTGCGCGCCACGTACTTTAGCCGCGCGCCGCCATGCACGCACGGCGCGGCGTTCTTACGACGTCAGCCACGAGCGCCCTCTGCTGCAACTCCGCTCTTGGCCACCACTGAACGACATCGTTCACTTGGGAATCAGATAGGCACCAGTTAAGACTTGGCTATCGGACAGGCACTAGGAATCATCCGTAGGCAGGCCTCTATATAAACTATGTATCAGCATTCTGCAGTCAAGAACTATGTGAAAGTTAAGTATTACCAAGACTCCATGAAATATATATCTCGTTCTAATTTACTCTAGTGTTTCTAGTTTCTGCTGTCCCACTGGTTGGTCACCTCCGTACCTGCACACGCGTGCATCCTACTTCCTGTGTCGGTTTCTCTTTTTCGGCCACCGACACCCAACACAACCAGCAGACGTTCGAGACACAAAAGTGGCGACGAGGCTGGGATACAAAATAAGAGAGTTTGGACGATGCTGAAAGAAAGAGGTGGCGCCTGTCCTATCGGTCAAATTGTATGATATGACCATGCTAAGGTTTGGGAATTTTTCTGGCTGTAATTTCTTGTAAAGAAAATCCACAGCATCTTTAAATGATTTTAGGCTAACTGACTCGCCGAGAAATGAAAAGTGGTGTCACTAGTCAAATAAAAAACTTTTCTAAAGTCTGCTCAGTGGCCACATCAGGAACATGCACACAAAAAAGGGCAACCTTGTTTCAGGAAACTTATACACATCATTTTTTCTATTCTGTTCAGCTTCAGGTCAGCATTACAAAGAACATGAATAAATCAAGCGACCTACTAGAGAAGAGTAAGAAGCAGTCCCACTCAGAACATGAAACAGGCAACTGGCGCCATGTTGGCTGGAATTACGCAGTAAGTGGCTTCCCAGACTGGATGCTGATGCAATCTAACGGAGTTTATGGTTAACTAAGTCAGAATAGGTGGTTCGCCCTTATCAGGGACATTGCTATAACTTGGACACCCACCTTAGTAACATTCTGGTGGAGCTCAGAGGATAACATGTGAATGTGTCAGACGTTGGAGCTAAGGGGAGCAATTCGCATTGCCTCTCCCACGTGATCATCAGTCCGCGCGCTGATTGGCTCCTGGTTCTGTCTACACATTTGTGATGCACCCTCGTCAGCAGAACCATGCCTTCAGGATGTGCCAAACTTGCAGCTATGTATCGAGGACGTGTGGGTGGAATCTTCCACCAGCCAGCCTACGGCCCATCCTAGTAGCTCTGGCTAACTCAGAAAAATAAAAATTGGTGAGTGTTACCGCTTGGCATCCTATTTCTAATCTGCTCTTCCCTGCAATGGAGCCAGCAGCAAGAGCTCGGTTAGTCAAGCAGAGAGGGCTTGCAAAGGCAGCTCTTTCACGCTTGAGTAATTCAATGCAAGATGCAGAGACATTTAGCATTGAAATCTTAGAATATAGATTAAGCAAATTGGCGCAAATTCAAGCGGATTTTGAGTCCCCACAGTCCCAACTCGAAATGGACGATGAATTAACGGATCACAGCAATGATAGGGCAGATTTCGAGGACGCTTGTGAAATCATTGAATGTACCATAAGGGGTTTATTGAAGAGGCACACTCAAAAGCCTGAGCCTGCCAACTCTAATCATTCGAGCAATGTTAGCAATTTGAAATTACCTGCCATCAATTTGCCAAACTTTGAAGGGGATTATCTCCAATGGTCATCCTACAGAGATGCTTTCTCGAGTCTCGTCATGAATAATGACTCAATTGATGATGTTCAAAAGTTTCATTATTTAAATTCAACATTGCGAGGTGAAGCAAGGGACATTCTAAAACATTTACCAGTAACCTCAGAAAACTTCTCAGTAGCTTGGAGACTCATTACACAAAGATATAATAATCCAAAGATAGTCGCAGCCAGACATGCCAAGGCTTTATTAAATTCTCCTACCGTCAGCCACGGCACATCAACCAGTTATCGGCAGTTGATTAACCATGTATGTAGCCATCTGAAGGCCCTAGAAGCTCTTAAGCCTGATGTGCCACTTCATGAAATTCTCCTTTCAGAACAAATCTTGACTAGTATGCGTCCCACAGATCGTCAGGAGTGGGAGGAAAAAATGTCTGGGTCGACGTTCACCACATTGAACCAACTCATACAGTTCTTAGAAACAAAATGTCTAGCCTTTGAACTGATTAAATTTAGGGATAATATTCCCAAAGAGACGCAGAGTAATCAAAGCAGGGCTTATCAAGTAAAAAATGTAAGGAGAGCTCATCTAGCCAGTGCTGATGTTGAAGTAGTTTGTGAGTATTGTAAAAGGCATCACGCACTCACTGATTGCAAAGGATTTATTGCCTTAAATGTCAGTGAGAGGCGCGATTATGTAACTACTAATAAGCTTTGTTTCTTGTGCTGCCGCAGTGGTCATTATGCGCGTAGTTGCAAGCTTTCCTGTTGCAAATTCTGTAAGGGCAGGCACAATGTACTGCTCCATCAAGCAACTGATGCTAAGCACAGTCAAAATGGTGAAGCTACGACTCAGTATGTAGCTCATCAAGCTGTAAGTGCTACTACAAACACCCACCACAATGCTTTGTTGGCGACAGCTGTTGTCAACATCAAAGACAGCCAAGGTGGGCAGCACTCTTGCAGAGTTTTGCTCGACAGTGCAAGTCAGCTGTCATTCATATCCAGGCGCTTGGCAGATAAACTGAAATTGAAGCGTATCAGACACTCATTTCCAGTAAATGGTGTAAATAATGCCTTCACAGCGTCGGTGTCACAAACATGTAACATCGAACTGTCTTCTAGATTTAGTGATTTTCATGTAAAAACAAACTGTGCTATCGTGGATAATGTTACCAGTAACCTACCAGCGAGCTACATAAATACACGTTCCTGGAATATTCCGTGTCAACTCCCACTCGCTGATCCGGAATTCAACAAACCTGGCCCCATAGATTTGATGCTTGGAGCAGAAGTCTTCTTCGATGTGTTGTGCAATGAAAGACTGGTGCAGCCGAATCATCCTTCACTAGTTGAAACAAGATTTGGCTGGATTTTGTCTGGCAGGATACCGACTGCTCCACGCAACACGCCTGTTTCAACAGTGACATCATGCTTCGTCAGGGGTGATAGTCTAGATGCCAAATTGCAAAGATTTTGGGAACTAGAAAAGGTGACTACGAAGGCATTAAGAAAACAGGACAAACAGTGTGAGGCTCACTTTCAGCGCCACACAACTCGTAAAAAAAAAAAAAAAAAAAAAAAAAAAAAAAAAAAAACGACCAGTGCAGAGGTGGCGGCCGCGGAGTCCCGTGATGCCGTCGGCAGACGTGGTGCGAGGCGCAGCTTCCGTTGGCGCCAAACTGCTGGTTGGTCGGAGATGATGCTGGTGCGTGATGCCGTCGGCAGTCGTGATGCGAGCGACAGCTTCCGTTGGCGCCAAACTGCGGGATGCTCGGAGACGATGGCGGTACCGTGTGCTCGCTTTAACGCGATCGCGCGTGATGCAATAGCCGGTCACAAGTACTGCACTCACACACCGTAGTCAAGGCTGTTATTTGCGTTGTCCCGTACAGACCTTGAGACACACAGTGGCGCTTACAAGCCGCGAACATGTGCAGTACACACGTGATCTACAAAGTTCATTTCCGGAAAGTAACTCGTTGCGAATGCGCTTCCGCGTGAACACTAAATCTTGCGGTCTACGTTTTCGTGGTCACTGAATCCGGCCCGGAGGACCAAATGTACGAGCCTCTGGTTGCACGTACATTAAGTGAAGGCGTATAAATGTGAGACTAGAATCTCCCCATCGTTTCCACCTTCTCAATTAATCAAGACGTAAACTGAATTATAATATTTAAGCATTTATTAGTAACAGTTACACAAATGTTTTGCCAGCCGCGACTACTGTGTTACAATATGAGGAGCCTACAAGCGGTAGCCCTCTGAGACGTCCGACATGCGTCCGTTAGCGACGGAGCCTCGAACCAGTCTGCCGTGCCGAGTGTCGCGCACCCAGCACGAGGGCTGGGGCGGCATCGGAACAAAGGCAGTATACCTGCCGGCGGGCCCGCGGTGGTGGTCAAGCTGCCCTTGGGGTTCCAGCATTTCTCCCAGGGGGCAGACCTGACTAGGCGGCATCTCCGCCCAGCTACCAACCACCACCAGATGGCAACTGCGAGTCCAAACAGATACGTCATTGAGAAAAAAAATACATGAGCTAGATATCAACCCCAGAAATCGATATCAAGTGAAAATTTGGGCCATTATTCAGATACTACGCAGTTACGGCCTTCTCAAAGTACAACTTTTAAACATTCGCGCGCTCGGGTTGTTCGTCACTCGGCGCGCTTCACTGCGGCCGCTTAATGCCCGAACTTCTAGTACTGTGAGCACTCTAGTAAGAGGTTTGTGGTCGCGATGTAAATTAACCCACAGGCTGCCGCGCGACATCTCCAGGAGCGGTATGGAATGATTGCTCTGCAACGATTAAATGTCAAAGAATTAGACGTCTTTAAAGTCGTCACCGGTAAGCATAATCATTTGCGGTTATTAGACTATTGTACACGGTAAAAGAAAATACATGTTACTTTCTTTATACTTTTCCTTATATCTTTCAACTGCGTTGCAGATATCATAGATAGTTGCACTGCTGAAGACGTGCTGGTTATAGAATAAAATAGCGGCTTGACGTTCGGTGCAGATTTACAAGAGGATGACGTCGACTATAACGACGCTGCCATGTCACCACCGTCAGATTCGTCGATCACTTTCATTGCTTCAATGGAGCTTGGGCACGGAATTGAGGTCGTCAGTGATGGTGATAGCTGTTTTGATGATTTTAAACCGTCGAATACTACTTTGCCCGTCTCCGTAACAGAAGAAAATATGCAACGAGCTGTTTGCGTTTTATATAGCGCGTCACAACTGCAGTGGAAAATGAATGAGACGGTTTTTCAACAAGCAGTGTAACTTAATTTAATTTCCAAACTTCATAAACTCGAAAGAGTTACAATACATAAAAGGTAAAGCAGTCAACAATCCGAAGATTGGTTTGAGCACCACAGTGCTTTACTAGGCATGGTCCTGTTTGGAGGTGGTATGCCGTTGCCTTCCTCCGACCTTCGAACTGACTTACCCATCCAGTCATAGGGGGACCTACAGTTTAACGCGGGTTCCGAACCATGGTGCTATTCTGTATTTTTCACATAAGCATTACTGCCAGAGGTGAAAGAAGTGGAAAGTGACAGATGAAAATCCTAGGACCTGGCGGGGATCGAACCAGAACCTTTGGATTTGTAGTCTCGCACTCTACCACTGTGCAACCGAGGCGCACCTACATGTATCATTTTGTATTATTATTTCCTCCTCCACTTCCCTAACTCCTCAAATTTCACATTTCTAGGAGCTCGCTGTAGTCCCTTCATTGCACAGCCCTTCGCGTTCGGGCATTAAGAGGCCGCAGTGAAGCGGGCCGAGTGAGGAACAACCCGAGCGCGCGAATATTTGAAAGCTGTACGTTGAGGAGGCCGTAACTGCGTACTATCTGAATAATGGCCCAAATTTTTAAGTGATATCGATTTCCGTAGTTAGTATCTAGCTCGTGTATTTTTTTCTCAAGAAAATGTGAGGTCGAGTTGATGAAGTTCCCTTGCAGGAACAGAAAAAAAAATCGTTAAATGTCGCATCAACATCAACAAAAGTGTTTTATATACGCAATCTCCATACTACATGCCTCGATAGGCCCACCTGGTATCGACCAGCCACCGTGTCATTCTCAGCCCCGAGCTGTCAACGGGGGACGTGGTCAGCGCCCCCGCACTCCCGCCCCACTATTTCTGAACCTGCTTTCCAGCAACGCACGGCAGACAGAGACGGTGACCCATCCAAGAGCTATTCAGGCTCGATATTGCTTAACTTGGGTGATCTAGTGGGAACCAGTGTATCCACTGCGGCATGGCCATTGGTTATATATAAAAATTCTGTTTCACAATAGCCCGCGATGAACACCGAAATTACCCAATTTATCTAAATGAAATTTTTCAGTGTATATGATTCGGTCCATCTTAAAAGACAGGATAGTTTTCATCTCTATTAACAACCTCAGTAATGTTCTTATTGCAAATTAAATGTTTTTATCTAGACTTGGTAAGCTCCCAATATTCGGCACTCATGTTCAACTTGAAGGCTGGACTAGCGGCAAAATTTTCGGTTGGAAACCGACGGGTTACGTGTTCGAAATCAGCCATGGTTGTGAATTTTTTCACTTTGAGTTTTAGAACCACAGGCAACGTATGAGTGGCCAAGTAAGTGGTCCTGACAGTTGGATACCAGTTACTTTGGAATAAGGTTGGGCATCTCGGACGTACCTTGAGTCATGGCCACCTTTGTGCTCAGATGGCAAAGACTACCAAATCCACCGGTTAGTCCATCAATCGTTAGGGGTAATACCCAGTGGTGCCCTGGGCAAGTAAGGCTAGCAACCTGCTTCCCAGGTACTTCAATATCATGCTGGCAACAATCAGAGCAAACTGCCTCGGATCTTTGGAGGTTATGGAGTCCCACCTCTAATTGACAGACCAGGGACTCCTCAGATACGACTTGGCAAACGATCTGGAATGAGATGGAGAGCTATTAATATCAATGGGGATTACAATGGGAAGAAGGTAGAGCTGGCGGAGGCTTCAAGTAAGATGGGGTTAGATGTTTTAGCTGTTAGTGACGTTAGAGTAAGGGGAGAGAAAGAGGACGAAGTCGGAGAATACAAGGTCTACCTGTCAGGAGTTACAGTAGGAAGAGCACAGTGGGGTGTAGGATTTTACATCAGGAAAGCAATCGAACCCAGTATAATTGCAATAAGGTTTGTAAATGAACGACCGATGTGGATAGATTTGGCCATCTCCAGTAAGAAAATTAGGATTGTGGCAGTGTATTCACCCTGTGAAGGGACAGATCAAGATGAGATGGACAGATTTTACAACGCACTTAGTGATGTAGTTGTTAGAGTGAAGGATAAGGATAGTGTTTTACTCATGGGTGATTTCAACGCCAGGATAGGAAATCGAACAGAAGGTAATGAAAAGGTTATGTGTAAGTTTGGAGAGGATATGGAGGCCAACAGGAACGGAAAACAGCTCCTGGATTTCTGTTCCAGTATGGGCTTCGTTGTCACAAACTCCTTTAAGCATAAGGACATTCACCGCTATACTTGGAAAGGAAGGGAAACCAGATATGTCATTCACTATATAATAACAGACCAGGAATTCAGGAAGACAGTCAAGGACACACGTGTTTTCAAGGGGTTCTTTGATGATACTGATCATTATTTAATCTGCAGTGAAATTGGTTTTGTGAGGCCAAAAGAGCAGAAAGTCAAGTCCACGTGTAGAAGGATAAGAGTGGAGAAGCTTCAAGACAAGGAAATTAGGCAGAAATACATAGCTATGATATCGGAAAGGTACCAGTTAGTTGAATGTAATGATTTACAGTCACTGGAAGAGGAATGGTCAAGGTACAGGGACACACTACTGGAAGCAGCTAGAGAATGTCTTGGAACTGTGGTGTGTAAAGGTAGGAAGAAGCAGGCAGCCTGGTGGAATGACAGTCAAGGCAGCCTGTAAAAAGAAAAAGAAGGCATTTCAAAAATGGCTCCATACTAGAAATCAGACAGACAGAGAAAGTAATGTTGAAGAAAGAAACAAAGCCAAACGGATAATTGCAGAATCCAAGCAGAAATCATGGGAAGAGTTTGGAAACAAGCTAGAATCTCTGGGACAAGCCGCGGGAAAACCATTTTGGAGCGTAATTATCAATCTTCGAAAGGGAGGGAAGAAGGAATTAACAAGTGTTTTGGACAGATCAGGAAAGCTGCTAGTCAATCCTGTGGATGCCTTGGGCAGATGGTGGGAATATTTTGAAGAATTGCTCAATGTAGGTGAAACGTTCAATGATGTATCAGATTTTCAGGTAGAATGGGAAACGATGGAAACAGAATTTCATTTGAGGAAGTGGAGAAAATGGTCAGTAGATTACAGTGCAATAAATCTGCTGGGGTGGATGAAATTAAGCCGGAACTTGTCAAATACAGTGGAATATCAGGTATAAAATGGTTACACAGGATAATTGAAAAGGCGTGAGAATCGGGACAGGTTCCGTCTGACTGGACGAAAGCGGTAATCACGCCAATTTTCAAACATGGAAACAGAAATGATTGCAACAACTATCGAGGTATCTCTTTAATTAGCGTTGTAGGCAAAATATTCTCAGGTATTGTTGAAAGGAGAGTGCGAGTATTAATTGAGGACAAGTTAGATGAAAATCAGTGTGGGTTTAGAGGCTGTCAGGACCAGATCTTTAGCTTACGGCAGGTAATGGGAAAGTGCTATGAGTGGAACAGGGAATTGTATCTATGTTTCATAGATCTGGAAAAGGCTTATGACCGTGTTCCTAGGAGGAAGCTACTGTCAGTTCTTCAAGATTATGGTATAGGAGGGCTTTACATAGAGTGTTAGGCAGCAGTTAGAGTAATTGGCAAATTAAGCTCATGGTTGAGGGTAGTTTCAGGGGTAAGACAAGCCTACAGGTGCGAAACGTGGTCAGGAGCTCCAGATGTTTGGAAGTAGAGTTACTGCACAAGATCAATAGGGTAGATCAGGTTTCTGCAGATGTAAGGCGAGTACTGTGCTGTAGAGTTGATGTTTCGAGTCAGAAAATCGACTCAGCGAGCCGTTCGACTGAGTCGAAACATGTATCGGCATTGTTTCGAAACAATGAATCTCGGGATCGGACGCTAGGTACCGTTAACATAAGTTTTGCTGTCCGTCTGCAAGTGAGACGAATCCGTATTCTCACTAAGAAGATGACGAAAATATTGTTTTTGAACTTCAGTTAAAAAAACTGTAATTTAATCTCTTTTGTTTAACTGACTGGCAATGAATATGATTATCAGAAACCTATCTGGACATTGGAAAGTTTTAGTTCAGTTTTCTGATTTCATCACGTAAATTGTGAAATGTGTTTCCTTGTGTTAATACTTGTATAAATGTCTGTTAATTGCATTATATATGTCTTAGGAACAAATCTTAAATATTTTGTTTATATTGATTGGTTTAATAGTTATCCATACCTGGATGCACAGACATTTGAACAATAATCTTTCTCTTTTTATATAAACTTAATTGTGGGATTTGGAAGGTTGGAAAAGTTTAATGACTATGGCATTTGAACACTACTATTTTGTGCTTTCTTTGTTACAATATTTGTACGTATGAAAATACGAGTACTTTAGAAAACGCTTACGCTTTAACACGATTGTAAAATCGCAGTAGCAAGCAAATCGTGTGCCATTGAATTCGGTCTACTGAATAACGTATTAAAACCCCACTGATATTTCATAGACGTTATGTCTTTGCCGTATCGAGCTACTGTGCAGTGCTGTGAAGCTTTCTCAGTTCGCACGAATCTGCGAGGCTAGCAGGATGCAGAACTGAGGCACGTCACGTTTTGAGTGTCGAAGCAGAGCGGGTCGACTCATAGGCCAGTCGTCAGGTATGTTTAGGTCCAAAAGAAATTGCAGGAGGCTGAATTTCTTGTATGTTGTTACGACATATTAGAGTAGTATTAAACCAAGTTTGCAGCTTAGAAGTCCTTTAGCTTAACTTTTAAGAGCCAAAAAACCTCGGAATTTTTTCTGGTTTTGGATTATAACTCGTAAAGGGTGGTTTTCTGATGAAAAGTCACTTGCACCTCTATTAATGTAGATAAAATATTCTAAAATTTAAGCCCAACCACAGCTCTGTAAGTCCAATAGTTCCCGAGATACTGGACTTCAAAATATATTTCTCCAAAAAGTTCAAATTTTAGATTTTAGTCATCTTTCGGTTAGAATATTGGCTCTAATGATCATCCCACGGGGGAACTCATACAGAAAAAAGTTATAGAGCAGTTATTTAGCTTTAATCTAAGTACAGAACGAAGTCTATAGGCCCAATATATTTCTAGTTAAAAAACGAAAAGTTGGAAAAATTGGAGTATTCAATAAATTGACCCAGACGAATTGCAGTCCTCTTATCATATAAATGTTAAATAAAAATGAGTAATTACTCATTGACGATGATTATTAACGCATTGTATATAAAAGGGTGTAATTTATGTGTTAGTGCATACCAATATATTTGTGAAAGTAGGTATCGCCGTGAAAACATTGAAAGCCTCTCCGTTTGTGGGAATTGGTCAGCCATTAAGGGATTGGGACTTTTGTTGTGTGAAGGCTCCCCCGCCCCTCTCCCCCCCCCCCCCTCACTCCGAGTGATAACCCAGAAAATCGAAAATTTGAAATAAGTCAATTTTTTAAGTCCAATACCTCGGGAACTATTGGACTTACAGAGCTGCGGTTGGGCTTAAATATTAGAATATTATATCTACGTTAATAGAGGTGTGATGACTTTTCGTCAAAAAACCACACTTCACGAGTTATAAGCCGAAACCAGAAAAAAGTCCGAAAATTTCGAGGGTTTTTGGCTCTTAAAAGTTAAGCTAAAGGATTTCGAAGCTGCGAACTTGGTTTAATACTACTTTAATATGTTCAACAACATACAAGAAATTCAGCTTCCTGTAATTTTTTTGGACCTAAGGCCATTTTTTTTTTTTTTTTTTTTTTTTTTTTTTTGGTCTACGACGACTGGCCTATCACTGCAGTGCCCTGCAGCTGTCGCGGTTCACGTGGATCAGGGTGGTTAGCGCCACGGAGGACTCTGAAGCACGTCAGATGTTTCGTCTGCCGAAACAATGTGTCGACTCACTAGACTCGGATCATCCGTATGTTTTGAAACAGTGAAATAATCCGAACTGCCCATCAGTACTGTGCTGGATCACCTGATACAAGGAGCTGATATTGTGAAAATATTAAAATGTAGGAGAATAGTTTGGCTTGGACGTGTCCTTACAATGGATACTGGAAGAAGAACTAAAATATTTTGGATGGAGGCAGTGGCGGACTAAGGCTGTCGGAGGCCGGGGCGGCGGCATAACAAATTGAGCCCCCCCCCCCCATCCACTTGTAAATACATGTATTATTATAAAACAGTAACTTCTGCGTGTTGGAGGCCCTCCCGGGACGAGAGGTACGGGCCAGTCTGCATAAAATAGTTTTCGAGATTCGGAGAACCTACAACGAGAGAAGAAGGTAGCTCCAACTTAAAAAATAAATAAACAACTTCTTTCCGGGTATTTGGAGGCCCCCCAAGACGAGAGGCCCGGGTCGGATCGCCGCCTCCCCCCTCCCCCCCCCCCCCGACCCTTTTAGTCCGCCACTGGATGGAGGTCAACAGGATCAAGACCACAGTCACGAAAGCCGTGGATAGATGATGGGGGAAGAAGACATAAAATGTATCATGCAGTAGAGGGCAAAGTGAAGGAAACTTGTTGAAGGCAAGATCTACGAGTAGATGAAGAAAAATCTAAATTTGACAGTCCAGTCACATATTTACCCTTAAGTTTGTGCAGCAGCAATTCTTCAGCGAGGGTTGATGTCCTGTCCGCTTCGGCAGACGTTGAGTGGCAGACAGCTGTGAGAATTATGGTTTGTACGAGTATCACCGATACGCTTACGATATCTAGTACGGCTTCACCAATGTAGATGTTATTTTGACTGCTAATAACTAACATGATGACAAATATTATTTCTATGATCAGTATAACCGCCTGCAGCAGAGACATTGTGATCGGAACAGCGTACATGTTATTTAGGGAAGTGACTGTTCTCTTCAGGCTCATATGTACTATCTGTAGTTCTTGCACTCGCGTATAGAGGACATTTACATTTTGCGTTGGCGGAAATGAAGCAAATGTCTGATGTCCGTTTTGCATAGTGTCTGAATCGTCCACTTCATTAACAAGGAACGCTCTTGTCTCGTAAGAGAAAAGTCTTTGTACGGTGTCGTTCAGTGCCACGAATCTTTGCCGTATCATCAGACAGACGACCACGAATTGTAGCGAGACGAGTAGAGTGATGAAATTTGTCACAATGACGGCAACACCGCAGTAGAAGCCATTGAGGACTCCCCGTGCCGTGCCCGCGACGTGGAACACGAGAAAGGCGGGCAGCGTGCTCGCGACCAACAGGTTCACTTCGCACTCGTTTCGTCGCGCTCGGTTCTCGAGCAGGGCGTCCGCGCCGAGAATATCGGCGATCAGGGCTCCGAACTTGTCACCTCCGCTGAAGACCAGTGCCAGGGCAGAAGACACGGCCGCGGCGGTGGTGGAGACGCAGCAGATGGCCGAGGGCACCGCGAGGCTGAGAGGCAACTGGTAGGAGGCCGTCTGCTGCAGGCCCAGCCAGCACAGCCACGCGACCGCCGCCACCACCAGCAGGCTGTGGGTTCGACGCCAGGCGGCGGCCGCGCGCTGCGGAGACACCCTCACCACCGCCGACACCGCCAGCAGCGCCCGAAGGCCCTCGGGCGTCTCCGTGGTGTCCCGTGCTTTCTGTGGCCTTCCCATAACTGTGTAACCCTCCGCGTCAGAACGCACTGAGGCAGCTTCCCTCTACCGTAAAGGGGCCTACACACGATGCAATTTTTTGGACCAATTCGTTGGTCACTCGATAAATTGGGCGGTTTTAGGCGCTACCGACCAACTTTCCTTGTCGTTCGGTTGGTTGTGCCTGATTACCTGATCTCCGATTCCCTCACCACTTCACCCGACAAATTGTACCGTGTGTACCGCTTCCCGACAAACTTCCGTGCCTGAGATCGACTGCACAGCGAACACGCGAAAACAAAAACAGTTCGACAAACAGACGCCAGAACAGGTTGGCGCTGCGTGCAGTTGGTCGGAACGTGTGTAGGCTGCAACCAATTGATTGGTTCGTTGAACATGTTGGTCGTACGATAAATCGGAGTGTGTGTAGGGGCCTTAACACTGCCTGTTAAAATATGCCGCCCCGAGTTAAGCACAGACGTCGACACGCATGTATTATGCAGAGACATGCAATATACTTAAAAGGCAGAGCAGAGGCGGCTGTCGATTATTTCACTCGTATTTCATCAATAGTCGTTCAAGTAGAATATTTATCAGTAAACTCTAGACGTCCTTTTCTTGCTGAATTTCTCGAACTTTACATCTCATTAATCGAACAGATTCACTGTCACCTTCACTACTGTTTAGGGCTCTCACGTCATTGTTGGTGAGCGAAAATGTGCGATGTTCCTTGTAATGCTTTGTGAGTGTTCCGTCTTCCGTCTACTGTATATTGATGAGAACTTTCTCAGTAACCTTTCATAAACCTCGACACCTCCAACTGTTCTTGAAATACCACCTCTGGCAAAAAAAAAAAAAAAAAAAAATAAAAAAAAAATAAAAAAAAAAATAAAAAAAAATAAAAAATAAAATAAAACGACTTTCGATTTTTTAAGAACTTCGACACTATCCACTTCTGAACCAAAGCTGTTTTATAATAGTCTTTAATGTGATATTCCTAACAACTACTAAAAATAGGCCTTGAAACTTGTGTGTTTAAATGAAATAAAATATTATGGTCGGGATTGGGGACTGAAACTAGCGTGTGTGAGTGTGCAAGGTTTGTGTGCAGATGCAACAGTACTGTCTAGATTGGTACAGCACTGTGAAAGTAAAAACTTATCTGAATGTCTGAACATCAAGTAAGAGTAAATGTTATAATTAATCAGCCTGGCATCGTCTGATTTCAATGAATATGACCCTGTTAATGCACTCAACTATCCAGACCACTAGTCTGGTTAAACAATGAAATGAAAAGTCCTGTTGTAGCTCAAGTTCCGATTCGTTAATCAGACAGACAAATTATTAGCTAATTAAATTAAATTTGACACCAATTTGATATCCAAAATTAATTGTGATCATGGTTGGAGTGATAGACAATCTCAAACAGTGACTGATAGCAGCGGAAAGACGCAACGGCATGACACAATTATGCACACAAGTTGACAATTATGTGTCTGTCAATTGATTAAAGATTAAAGTTTAAATTACTACTCTGACACAGACTGAACATGACATCTATTACGCACTTAGTGGTGATTGTTATTTGTAATGTTACGTGCTGTGAACAGGATCTTCCTCATTAACAAAGTAAATGTTGTATTGTCAAAATAGTTCATTAGCTAAGTAGGCTGCATACCAAGAAATGCTGAATATAACGGAACAAATATATAGAATGACAAATAAACTATAATAGTAGCTAATAGCAATGAAGGGAACCGATGAATGTCTAATTGACCAATTATTTGAAGTACGGATCAAAGTTTAGTTTATTAGATGCCAGAAGTGACTAAGTGTGGATTCAGCTACGAGCTTAGCACTAATCATTGTGTGTCCTGACACCTTCTGATCTAACTTTATTATCAAACGAATTATTGTGTTATCAGCAAGTGGTGTAATTAATATCTGTATGAAAATGCGCGTTACACAATGGACAAGAAATGCTGGTAGTTACCTGATAAACTAGTTGGTTACGACTTCAGCAACTGAATGTGAATGACTTATTCATGATGAACAATAAGCAGGTGGTACCGTATAATTAATTTGGTTCAATAGACAAGAAATATTGGTAGCTACCTGATAAACTAATTGTCTAAGATTCTTGTACAAAAAACTAATTAATTAGTTAATTAAAAAAACGTCTATCCGCTAAAACTAAAACTCTCCCTCTCTCCCCAGAGGGTGGGGCTTTGCTCGCTACCAGTCGCATTTGACGCGGAGTTAATACTGTATTGCTAGGCAAGGTTAGAATTTCTGTGAGCGAGAAGCGGCCCGCTTGGCTTAATTCCCTGTCGAAAATAATCAACTTTGGATTCTACACATTTTTTCTTGTGATGCGAAGATTATTTTTCGAGTTATTCTGGTTTGTCACCTTAAAATTTATACCATATATATATATGTATATATAATTTCACAATACATCAAATTTTTCTGGAGATTTATTAACTGAATTTATGCTTTAAGGATTTACTACGACTTCTATGGCTATACTTAAGCTGTTGAAGAAAACTGTACACGAGAGTCAAACATTTATGTTATGCTGTAATTCGATTTACCCTCCCGATTGAACAAAAGTGCATTTCAGTGGGGCTATTCGGATAGTGACCGGGGCTATTTGAATAACGTAAATTATGGGCATACCTAAATGAATTACGTAGAAGGTTAACTGAAAATATACCAATTTTTATTTAATACCTATAACTTCAAATTACATTAATAATTACAACAGTAATTTTACATTAATGAAATGTAGCCTTCACGAAATGTTTATGTTCTCGTAAATTTCCTGCAGCGTCCACAAGCAAATTGCTTATGACCTCTCGCACCGAAAGAGTATTCATGATAGCAGGTGGTACACTTTTAGCATTGTAGCCTTTCACGTTAATCTTCATCTGCAACGCGTGAACATTTAGCCTGGCAGAATCCAGGGTTTTGGTAAGAGATTACTGTTACCAATAACTTTATATTTTTGTTTTTCAAAACATCGGTACAAACATATATTACACTGCATATGTTTTACGGGCTTCTAATAGTGATATTCCTTTCATCGCTACTTCAACTGCCTCCTCGTCCCATTCCATTTTTTTTCTCTACTGTATTTTAATGCCCCGTGGGGCAGCCTCGTACGCCGCTCTTCAGCCCAGGGTACATATGAATTTGACAACATGAATGGTAGATTAAAAAAGGAGATAAAAATGTTGATTTTAATGATTAAAGAATGTTAAATTTAACAATAAAATTGAGAGAAAATAGGCGAATTAAATACAATGAAATTAAGGCTCTCAACACTCATAGTCAGTATTAAAAATTGCCACAGGAATCAAAAACACAGATTTTGCACAGTGAATGATGACGATAACAGAGAGACAATTAAAAAATCGCACTGACGTGCTTTACGGCCCACTATAGATTTGTAGTTTTATAAGTTTTTGCAAACATTTTGGACAAAAATAATAATCTAAATAATAAAAAATTAATTGATAAGTGTCTGAAACCCTTTTAGGGAAAAAAAATTAGGTACTGGTGGGATTCGAACCACTGCCCTGCAGTGTCACAGTTCAGCGCATTGCCTACTACGCTACGGATAACAGTTGGAAGTTGCCTTATTTAATTTAATACTATTGATGGCCATTGTTAACTAATGATAATATAGCATTTGTAGACACTACATTATCCTTTATCTTACGAATAACGACGTATCTTTGTTAATTCTTCAGTGCGCCACTGCTTTGGAATGACAACGGCTAAGTTACAATAAGAAAATTATCAAATACGCAACGCAAGATGGCGTATGCCAGAGAGAGTTCTGGGCGAGGAATGTCACGTGACATCGGCGAACGGCTGGTTTTGGTTAATTCAATGGAGGGTGTCAAAACTCCGTTATTTTTGCAAATATCTCTCAAACGATAAGAGATATGAAAAAAAAACATAAGGGAACAAAGTTGTAGAGAATTTTTCTCCTCTACAAATTCGTTTATTCAATTTTCGTGTCAGATGAACGCTTTATTTGCAATTAAATTTACATTAAAAGCGGTTTTTTTTGGGATTACTAACGTATTTCTTGTCCGAAATATTTCAAAAAGCGAGGTTCTGGTCTCTGGTAGCCAACAATTATGTCTGTAAAATTTGTTGCCGATCGGTTGAACGGTTTGACCTGAAAACATTACACACAGACAGACATCGTCATATCACCGTTATTTTTGCAAATATCTCTCCAACGATGCAAGATATTAAAAAAATAATAATAGAGCGAAGTTGTAGAGAATTTTCCCCTTTACCAATTAGGTTATTCAATTTTCGTGTCAGATGAACTGTTCGTTTGCAATTACGATTATATTACAAACGGCTTTTTTTGGTAATACTACCGTATTTTTTGTCCGAAAAATTTGAAAAAGGGAGGTTCTGGTCTCTGACGGCCTACAATTACGTCTGTAAAATTCGGTGGTGATCGGTCGAACGGTTCGTCTTAAAAACAGGGAACACGTTATGGTCAGACAGACAGATGGACAGATATACATCCCAAAATCGCCGTTATTTTTGCAAATATCTCTGAAACGATACGAGATAGAAAAAAAAAAAATATAAGAGAGCAAAGTTGTAGAGAATTTTCTCCTCTAGAAATTCGGTTATTCAATTTTCGTGTCAGATACATGGTTAAGCCGTTATTTTCATTTAAATTTCGATTATTTTTAAATTTCGAGCTGTCAAAAGACGATCGCAAAGGTCCACTTTTAGTGTAACCTAAAGTGGGCCAAAACAAGGCAACAGAATGTTCTGCCTGTGCTGCGGTTGCTGAAGCTTTAAAACCACGTTCACCACTTGACACTGACATGACACTAATCCAGTGCACTGTTAAAAACGCTGTTAGAAAGTAAAGCACGGACACCACGCAGGGGGAGAGGGGAAGGAAGAGTGGCGCGGAAGGGCGGGAAGGGGGAGGGGGGTTGGGCGGAGAGGAGAAGGAAAACGTAAGAACTCCGAGGGAGGGGAAGGAGATCCAAGCGGGGGAGGGCAGGGAGGGGAGTGCGAGTGGAGGGGGGCACATAATATATGGGGAGGGGAGGGATCAGGGCTGATAGGATGGGTAAATATCAGGCTGGAGGGCGTCATCTGGGAGAGGCAGGTGGCGAAAGTTACCCTGGGAGAGGATGTGGAGTGTGTGAAGGTGTAGGGAGGGAGGGACATGCTGGTACTGGCGTGGCAGAGGCCCGGGGTTCAGCAGGAGGGGAGAGGCAACAGGGTGATTGGATTCAATTTTGTGGGTGGTGTAGAGAATATGGAGATGCTCGAGGAACTTCAGAAGGTGAGGGAAAGGAATGAGATCGTAGAGGATCCGCATGGGGAAAGGGAGGTGGATGTGGTAAGTGAGAAGGATTAATTTATTACAATAACATTATAAAACACAAAATCTTTTGTAAATGCTCTGTACCCCAAATCAATCAGTTTTCCATCACTATTCATAAATCCCCGTTCTAAGTTATTCAAATAGCTGCAAAGTACAGTTAAAACTATTGTGAAGTAGTTTGCCTAATGCACTAACACATGGCAATACAAGTCACCAATGTGGCGTAGGGAGGACCCAGTACATGCCTCAACATATGGCTTTCATTTCCTACAAACTGTAGGAAATCCCTAGCGAATACCATGTTAATTTTACAAATCGTATAAAAACCAGTTGTGAGCCACTTACCTTATACGCCTTAAATGAATCTTGTGTAAATTTCTGAAGTCGGGAAAGGAATTAGACGTGTTCACTGGTTAGACAAAACCTCCAACAGCAAGAAGTACTTGCATATTGACATCTTACAATTACTCATATATCCCCTCTATTCAATTAGCCCCTCTCTACCCTAACCCTTTCGCGGGCGCATTTTATGGCAACTTAGCAAAGCTAATTTTGTTTGTATTGCATTAGAAGAGTGATTATTATATTTGAGTAGTCCAGATGCAAAAACTAGTAAATGCAGTTTTTTGAGTTGAGCAAACTGCCGTATACATTTTTCCATCTGCTACGCAATGGAATAGGGTTCATGGTCAAAAACTCGCAATAAACCGTTGAAAATCGCTGTAGAAAACCGCTTTCTGTTGCAAAAGCCGCTAAATGCACGTTGTCTTCGGGTGCAAAGCCCGCTAAACGTCCACAGTTTGCAAAACCTGCCAAGTTCAACGGTCATGGCAGTCGCGTGCCATGACCGGATGCAAAGCACGCTAACTGACGTCAGACTTACCAATCTAGACATTCAACGCTACTTTTCAGTTTGTTATGATTAGAATATATATTTTTCTTATACTGATTTAATTTGGCTGCACTGTAGTGAACACGTACGCACCAATGAAGCTACCATTGTCGGTGTGTGCCGAAATAAACACAGTAAGCACAGTTCAGTTAATCAGCAGGGTGGCTGTTGATGTACCCGGTGATCAAAAAGTCAGTATAAATTTGAAAACTTCATAAATCACGTAATAATGTAGAGAGAAAGGTAAAAATTCACCCACATGCTTGGAATGACATGGGGTTTAATTAGAACCGAAAAAAAGTATTGCTAGACGCGTGAAAGATCTCTTGCGCGCGTCGTTTGGTGATGATCGTGTGCTCAGCCGCCACTTTCGATATGATTTGGCCCCCCAGGTCTCCAGACCTCAGTCCGTGCGATTATTGGGTTTGGAGAGTTACCTGAAGTCACAAGTGTATCGTGATCGACCGACATCTCTAGGGATGCTCGAAGACAACATTCGACGCCAATGCCTCACCATAACTCCGGACATGCTTTACAGTGCTGTTTACAACATTATTCCTCGACTACAGCTGTTGTTGAGGAATGATGGTGAACATATTGAGCATTTCCTGTAAAGAACATCGTCTTTGCTTTGTCTTAATTTGTTACGCTAATTATTGCTTTTCTGATCAGATGAAGTGCCATCTGTCAGACATGTTTCCAACTTTTGTGTTTTTTCGTTGGTTCTAATAATACCCCATGTCATTCCAAGCATGTGTGTCAATTTTTACGTCTCTGGCTACATTATTCCGTTATTTCAAATGTTTTTAGAGCTTATGGGACTTAACTACGGGGTCATCAGTCCATAAACTTACAAACTACTTATGGACTAGCTAATACTAAGGACGGCACAAATATCCATGCCCGAGGGGGGATTCGAACCCCCGACCGTAATGGCCGTGCATACCGTGACTGATGCGCCGCAGAACGCTCGGCCACCGCGGCCGGCTATTCCGTTATTTATTAAGTTTTCAAATTTATATTGACTTTTTGATCACCCGGTATATATGAGTGGGTGTTCTGAAGAAACTTAGTGACTCTATTGACTGTTTAAGTGCAGAAGGCGGTACAGACCAGGTGAGAATAATTATAGTAGTAGGAATTCTGCAACAAGTCGAACTCATCGTCGTAGTTTCAAATGGCCAGACTGAGTTTGAGGACGAAGGTATGCCATGTCACTAGTCTCTTCTGGAAGCTCCTGACAATCTAGAAATCCGTACATCCCACCTGAAAAGATTTTTGGTAAAATCGAAAGACAGCTTCGCAAGATAAGCGTAATTGAAAGCCCATCTATTTACACTCAAGACACTGCAACGTATCAAAAAATGTTCAAATGTTTGTTAAGCTTATGGGACTTAACTACGGGGTCATCAGTCCCTAAACTTACAAACTTACCTTATACTAAGGACGGCACAAATATCCATGCCCGAGGGGGGATTCGAACCCCCGACCGTAGTGGCCGTGCAGACCGTGACTGGAGCGCCTCAGTCTCCTCGGCCACCGCGGCCGGCACTGCAACGTTTGCAACGGTAGTTTGTCTAGTACATTATAAATATCATGTTCAAGATAGGAAACGATACGCAGAAGGGTCAGTGAATGTTCATGGTAACTAGCATTTCTAGACTGAACAAGAAAAAACACGAAGATTTGTCTAGTTAGGTGAGAGCCCTTGTACACTTTTGAATCTGGAGAGGGGAAAAATTTTCAGCACAACAAAAGGCCCAACACCAATCACAGCAAGTGTAAATCTTTCAGAAGCGAAACTCGGAGATGTCAGAAAGCTTTTGGAGCTCCAATTTGGTGATGACGGGGTTCCAACGAAAAACTCAAATTCTTCACTAAGGTGTTCGATGAGTAGGAAGGCACTGCTATAGCCGCTCCTGCCAATGGTAACTCTCAGAACGAGAAAGAAGCCGGAAGCAATTTTGAGTTGATGGACAGTGTTGACGTCGATGTCACTTAAAAGTAATTTTCACCCATTTCCATTTTCTGTAATATTTTGTCCCTCTTTAACTGACATGGAGCTTTCAGTCAAATTCTCCATTTACAAAAATTTGGGGCTTATTTTATTTTTTACGATTTCTTGTGACGCCTAAAGCAAGGTCATGTATTTTAAATATAATGTTGAACATTTATTTAATCTACCTTTTTTACGTTAAATAAGTTACTTTATCCCGGTAAAATAATATCGATTTCGTATTTTTATATGCTAGTATCGTAGAATTTTCAGATTTCTCTTTAAAATAAAATGTATTCCGTTTCTATTGACAATAATTAAATTCCATCCTGCTGTTGTTCCTATCACCGAATAGCGGGTTTTGCAACCGAACGTTTGTTTCGTAATTGGTTCAATACGTTTGGAAACCTGTTAACTGCATAAAAGGATGCAAAATATTCTACGTCCATATTTCACATACTATTTTAACGAACAAAAAAAAAAGCCAGATTTCAGCGATTAATACTGACTAATTAATTATTTTTACTTATTTTTGAAAAAAAAAAAAGACTTACGTCTTTCATAGCTTGGACGGGATGAGTTTTCGGCGATTATCTCAGTTTTGATTATCACGCAGTTCGCAGCTTTTGCATCTGGGCTACTCATTTTAATTTTGACGATTTTATGTTTATGATTTAGATCTAATAAATATGTTTGTATGTGTACCACCACAGCGCCTTCGTGAGCTTTTCACTTTGGTGGTAAATGGATTCAGAAAGAAAAAAAAAATGATTTCCCATTTCCCGTTTGTGAGCTGTAAGGTGTTGCCATTACAAGATAAAAAATAAAAAAAACCTTTATTTTACTTTATTTGAAAAATATTTACTGTTTACAAGTAATATATCTTTTTCGACCATATTTTCAAATGATCGTCACAATTTCTTCCGGCAACAGCAGTGATCCAGCGACGAACAGCAAATGATTGTTGTAACATTTTCATACAGCTGCTGCACCACGAGGTGTCAGGCACATAGAGATGGTAAGACATATCCCTAGAATGTTGTTGAGGCACTGTAAATTGGTGGTTAATATACTTCCTAAGAACCGCAAACGAAATTGTGGTATGTGTATTTCACAAGCCCCTTTCATCATAGACTTTAGTGGTAAACTTGCTCCCAAAGAACTCCGGAAATATCGTTATTTGGCGATAAATATATAATTACCACAGCCCTAAAGCCTATATACTGAGACGTTTATTCAGAACGGTAAAGAAGTCTGTTGCATCGGAAGCTACGCTTAGATTGATGAAATGCTAGTAGCTATCCGTGGAAAGTGCAAATTCAAAATTTACATCCCAAAAAACCACACAAATATGGTTTCAAACTAAAGTGCATAACTGATGCTCAAACTGGATATCTCTTGGACGCTTACCTGTATTTAGGAAAAGATTCTGATGGCAAATGTTCAAAATGTTTGTAAAGCTTATGGGACTTAACTGCGAGGGCATCAATCCCTAAACTTACAAACTACTTATAAACTAACTTATACTAAAGACAGTACAGACATCCATGCCCGAAAGAAGATTCGAACCCCCGACGGGGAACGGCCTCGCGCATCGGAACATAGCGCCTCAACGCGCTCGGCCGCTCGGCCGCGGCACCAGCTGAGCACCAAATGTTGAACAATCCTACCCAGGCAGTTCCGCGACAGATAACGTCTACAGAAACGAGACCACAGCTAACTGTTTCACATCAGTGGAGCTGCTGAAAGTCCTAAAACAAAAAACAACTTAACTAGTGGGTACCTTGAAGAAAAATAAGCGCGAAGTTCCGCGTCAGTTTCTTCCCAGTCGTGATCGAGGAGTCGAATCGGCAGTTTTTTGGCTATACATCTGATGCTGCACTAACATCTTTTGTACCAAAGCGAAATAAATCTGTGCTTGTTTTGTGTAGCATGCATCATACGCCACCGTTGATTCAAATACGAAGAAACCGGAAATGATCATATTTTACAACAGAACAAAGGCGTTGATATGTTAGATCAGAATTGTGTTGTCTACTCCATCTCTAGTCGAACTCAACGATAGCCAAAGGCAATATTTTATAGAATTCTTCACACATGATCAATTAACGCTTACCGCGGAAGAGTTGCCGAGCGCACTGAGGTGCTATGCTCCAATGCGCAAGGCAGTTTCCCGTTGGAGGTTCGAATCCTCGCTCGGGCACGGATGTTTGTGTTGTCTTTAGCAGAAGTTAGTTTATAAGTAGTTTGTAAGTTTAGGGACTGATGACCCCACAGTTAAGTCCCATAAACTTGACAAATATTTTAATCAAAAACGAACGCATGCATTGTTAGTAACAAGAACCAAACACAGGCAAAGGTACCACGCTTGACTTTCATAAAAAATGTTGGCGGAAGACCTTATAGAGCCTCGCTTGAAACGCCTTGTGCAGAGATTTAACCTGAAAAGAGAATTTCAGTGCACCATGCATTGAATTGTAAAAGTGGAACTTTTACCCAGTACCTCATCAACAAAAACTTCAGAAAAATTTGAAAAAAGAAAAACATGTTCACTTGTGACCGAAAAAAGAAAAGGAAAACAGCGTATTTATATTTTGCTTGTAAGGAACCTATTTGCATGGAAGGCAGTCAAAAAAAGAGCGTTGAATGTCGCCGCTATTTGCGTTCGTAGCTTGTAAATTAAAAAAAAAAAGTTAATATATGCAAAACTTACTTGTATGTTATAGATATATATGTAAGAATATTGATATTATAAGAATTTGTATTGCCAGATCTAAAAAGTCTGTAGAGTTTTGCCTAAAATGAGTACGCTTTAGTTAACTGCAAATTTTTTGTATCTATAAATAAGCATTTTCACATTTGGTAGTTGTATTATGATTAAAAATATTATGAAAACAAGATGTTACTTCAGTTTATTGCAGTATTTTAACGTACTTTGACATAAGACAAAAACGCAGTCTCTATACCGCCGTCAGATGGTATTGTATCTGAAATATACGTCAGCTGGCTAAGTGTTAAAATTTTAAAAAATCGAGATTCGTTACTTTGGAAACACATGTGGTCGGATTTAGACCACAGGTAAAACTATTTTAAACAAAAATAACAGTATATTGACATTATCTATATTTACACGTGAGGTGTACATAACGGTGTTGGTGTGCCAGTACTTGGCGGTTGCAATGGTACAGTGTGTCTGCAAAGTCACAGTAGCAATCTCAGCGTGTCTGGAGTTGCGGGGCGTGTAAGGTTGGCAGCACACACAAAGCGCACCTGCACGTGTTCCGTGCACCTGCAGTGGTAGTGGGGTGGGGATAGTGTTGTGTCTGCGCTACAGCTGTTACTTGTGTTACTGTCTTGTTCTTGTATACGCTGAGTGTAGTGAGATTGCTTACTGCTACTGAGAGAGCCCTTTTAGTGGAAGAGGTTTCCCAGGCAGGAGGAAACTTCACGAAGCATGTGAGATGACAATTTAGATTGCGTTTTCCTACGCAGAGGTTGCCACAACGAGACACTGTACGTGATTTAATTCGCGATTCGGGACAACATGTTCAGTTCATTTTTCTAAACTACCGTCACCCCCGAAATCTATAGTTCCCAGATATTTTTATCCATCTATTGCGCTGCTGAATGAAGATAAGATCAATCATTCGCCGGCCGCGGTTGCCGAGGAGACTGAGGCGCTCCAGTCACGGTATGCACGGCCACTACGGTCGGGGGTTCGAATCCCCACTCGGGCATGGATGTTTGTGCCGTCCTAGTTCGTAAGTAGTTCATAAGTAGTTTGTAAGTTTAGGGACTGATGACCCCGTAGTTAAGTTCCATAAGCTGTACAAACATTTGAACATTTTGAATCAATCATTCATTTTTCCAGAACGATAATACTGCTCATACAGCACACCATTTCTTACGACTTTTAGACGAAATCTTTGGAAAAAGAATAATTACGAAAGGTATCTGGGCCCTCGCTTGCCGGATTTGTCTCCCCCGCGATTTTTTAGGGTGTGTCTAAAAAATTTGTTTATGAAAATAATTCAAGGACAATACATGTACGTAAGACAGCGATAACTGAATATCTGCATTCAGTTACACGTGAATTTACGTTGGTAAAGGTATTCGAATATAAATGTAAACGGGTTGATCTATGCCTTCAAGAAACAGGAAATTATTTCCAGCATCTACTGTGATAATGGTGAGTACAGTGTATTTTCTTGTAATTTATATAATAGTAATTTCTTTATTTTAATTGTAATAATGTTGAATCCCATCTCGCAACATAACTGCAGCCTATAGCAGTGAAACCCAGCTACTATAGTCCGTTCACCGAGAGCTGGGACGAAACGTAAACAGTGTCATGTGAGCGACTACGATCGTTTCCAGAGAAAGCATTCGGTGTTCACGTGATACGAAGGGGTCTACAAAATCCTTGGCGCTCGCTTTGCAGCTGGTGGCGTCGGCTGGCTGCCGAGCTGACGTCATAGCGGATCCTGAGAAACCTGGACAACAATGTAACGAAATAAAGCACGACCCACTCCCACGAACCACAGACATTGCCGAGGTGGGGTGGCTTGCGTGCCTCAACGATACAGATAGCCGTACTGTAGGTGCAACCACAGTGGAGGGGTATCTGTGGAGAGGCCAGACAAACGTGTGGTTCCTGAAGAGGGGCAGCAGCCTTTTCAGTAGTTACAGGGGCAACAGTCTGGATGATTGACTGAGCTGGCCTTGTAACATCAGCTAATGTGGCTTTGCCACACAGCTACTGAGAACGGCTGAAAGCAAGGGGAAACTACAGGCCGGCCGCGGTGGCCGAGGGGACTGAGGCGCTTCAGTCACGGTCTGCACAGCCACCACGGTCGGGGGTTCGAATCCCCCCTCGGGCATGGATATTTGTGCCGTCCTAATTAGTAGTAGTTCATAAGTAGTTTTTAAGTTTAGGGACTGATGACACCATAGTTAAGTCCCATAAGATTTACAAACATTTGAACATTTGATTTGGCAACTACAGCCGTTACTTTTTCCCGAGGACTTGCAGCTCTACTGTATGAACATATGATGATGGCATCCTCTCGGGTAAAATATTCCGGAGGTAAAATAGTCCCCCATTCGGATCTCCGGGCGGGGACTACTCAGGAGGATGTGATCATCAGGAAAGACAATAATGGCATTCTACGGGTCGGAGCGTGGAATGTTAGATCCCTTAATCGAGTAGGAAAATTAGAAAATTTAAAAAGGGAAATGGATAGGTTGAAGTTAGATATAGTGGGGATTAGTGAAGTTCGGTGGCAGGATGAACAGGATTTCTGGTCAGGTGAGTACAGGATTATAAATACAAAATCAATTGGGGGTATCACAGGAGTAGGACTAATAATGAATAAGAAAATAGGAATGCGGGTAAACTACTATGACCAGCACAGTGATCGCATTATCATTGTCAAGATAGATACGAAGCCAACACCGACAACAGTAGTACAGGTTTATATGCCAACTAGCTCTGCCGATGATGAGGAAATCGAAGAAATATATGAGGAGCTAAAGGAAATTATTCATACAATTAAGGGAGAGGAAAATTTAATTGTTATGGGAGACTGGAATTCGGTAGTAGGACAAGGAAGTGAAGGGAAGATAGTAGGTGAATATGGTCTGGGCAAAAGGAATGAAAGAGGAAGCCGCCTGGTAGAATTTTGCACAGAACATAATTTAGTTATAACAAACACCTGGTTCAAGAATCACAAAAGAAGGTTGTATACGTGGAAGAGACCAGGAGACACCGGGAGATACCAGATAGATTTTATAATGGTAAGACATAGATTTCGGAACCAGGTTTTACAGTGTAAAACATACCCAGGGGCAGATATAGACTCTGACCATAACTTGTTGGTTATGAACTGCAGGCTGAAACTGAAGAAACTACAAAAAGGTAGGAAAATAAGGAGATGGGACCTGGATAAATTAAAGGAACCTGAAGTTCTTAAGAATATCAGAGGGAGCTTTAGGCAACAATTGACAGAAACGGGGGGAAATAAAACAGTAGAGGCGGAATGGGTAGCATTGAGAGATGAAATAATGAAGGCAGCAGAAAACAAAATAGGTAGGAAAGCAAGACCTACAAAAAATCCTTGGATATCGCAAGAGATACTAAATTTAATCGATGAAAGGAGAAAATATAAAAATGCAGTAAATGAAACGGGCAAAATGGAGTACAGACGACTAAGAAATAAGATTGACACGAAGTGCAAAATGGCTAAGCAGGAGTGGCTAGAAGGCAAATGCAAGGATGTAGAAGAATGTATAAATAGGGGAAAAATAGATAGAGCCTACAGGAAAATAAAAGAAACATTTGGAGATAAGAAAAACAGCTCTATGAATATCAAGGACACTGATGGAAAACCAGTTCTCAGCAAAGAAGGGAAAGCTGAAAGGTGGAAAGAGTATATAGAGGGGCTCTACAAAGGAAATGAACTTCAAGACAATATTGTAGGAAGGGAAGAGGATGTAGATGAAGATGCAATAGGAGATACTGTACTGAGAGAAGAATTTGACAGAGCCCTGAAAGACCTAAGTCGAAACAAGGCCCCTGGAGTAGATGATATTCCCTCAGAGCTACTGAAGTCTCTGGGAGAACCAGCCATGACAAACCTGTTTCACCTGGTGTGTAAGATGTATGAGACAGGCGGAGTACCCTCAGACTTTAAGAAAAATGTTATAATCCCCATTCCAAAGAAAGCAGGTGCAGACAAGTGTGAAAACTACAGAACCATCAGTTTAATAAGTCATGGTTGCAAAATTATATACAGAAGGATGGAAAAGGTGGTAGAAGTCGACCTCGGG
Organism: Locusta migratoria; assembly: GCA_026315105.1. Lineage (NCBI taxonomy): Eukaryota > Metazoa > Arthropoda > Insecta > Orthoptera > Acrididae > Locusta > Locusta migratoria. The sequence continues at coordinate 282,153,812 of CM048745.1, read as the reverse complement.
GAAGATCAGTTTGGTTTCAGGAGAAATGTAGGAACTCGGGAGGCAATACTCACTTTACGGCTTATCCTAGAAGATAGATTAAGAAAAGGCAAACCTACATTTCTAGCTTTTGTAGATTTGGAGAAGGCTTTTGACAATGTTGATTGGAATAAACTCTTTCAAGTTCTGAAGCAAGCAGGAGTAAAATATAGGGAGCGTAAGGTTATTTACAACTTGTACAAAAACCAGACAGCGGTTGTCAGAGTTGAAGGGCATGAAAGGGATGCAGTGGTTGGGATGGGAGTAAGACAGGGTTGTAGTCTTTCTCCATTGTTGTTCAATTTGTACATTGAGCAAGCTATAAAGGAAAGTAAAGAGAAATTTGGAGAAGGAATTAAAGTTCAGGGCGAAGAATTAAAAACATTGCGTTTTGCCGACGACATAGTAATTCTGTCAGATACAGCAAAGGACCTGGAAGAGCAGTTGAACGGAATGGACAGTGTGCTGAAAGGTGCATATAAGATGAACATTAACAAGAGCAAAACTAGGGTAATGGAGTGCAGTCTAAGAAAATCAGGTGATGGTGAAGGAATTAGATTGGGAAACGAAGCAATAAAGGAGGTAGATGAGTTTTGTTACTTGGGAAGTAAAATAACAAGTGATGGTCGCAGTACAGAGGATATAAAATGCAGAATGGCAATGGGTAGAAAAGCGTTCTTGAAAAAGAGAAATTTGTTAACATCGAATATTGATTTAAGCTTAAGGAAGTCCTTTCTGAAGGCATTTGTGTGGAGTGTTGCCTTGTATGGGAGTGAAACATGGACGATAAACAGTGCGGACAGGAAGAGGATTGAGGCTTTTGAAATATGGTGCTACAGAAGAATGCTAAAGATTAGGTGGGTGGATCGCGTACTGAACAGAATTGGGAAGAAAAGAAATTTCTGGCATACCTTGACTAAAAGAAGGGATAGATTGGTAGGACACATTCTTAGACATCAAGTAATTGTGAATTTAGCGTTGGAGGGAAGTGTGTGGGGTAAAAATCGCAGAGGAAGACCAAGAGATGGATACAGTAAGCAGATTCAGACAGATGTAGGTTGCCGTTCGTATGTGGAGATGAAGAGGCTTGCTCAGGATAGGGTATTTTGGAGAGCTGCATCAAACCAGTCTCCGGACTGAAGACCACAACAACAACAAAGCACGACATGGAAGATTCAAAGCCAGTTACAATAATATTAAAAGTACGATGAAACTGAGTTCATTATGTCAAAACAGATTTGTTTTCATACAGGTTGCTAACAAATCGTTCCATTCATAAAGAATTTTTAATAACATTACCAGTAATAAGAATGGTAACGGACGGCGAAACAAGATTCATTCTGTCAAATGTGAACTGTTTTCAATGAGGTTTATACCAAACCGCTCCTCTCTTTCTCTCTCTCCTGTACAATTTCCACATTTGACTTTCAAATGTGGAAATTGTACAGGAGAGAGAGAAGGAGAGGAGCGGTTTGGTATAAACCTGATTGAAAACTTCTGCAATCACTGTTTTTACTGCTTCTTCTTGCATTTCTTTAAATTCCGGCATTTTGTATGTTTTGCCTTTCGCTGCAACATAGCCTTTGATTCTGGCCCACACTAACTCGATGGCGTTTAATTCACAGCGGTACGGAGGAATTCTAAGTAGTTTTCCGTGCATTTTTCGCCATTTCATCTATCGCGTATTCGTTGTGCGCTGTTCTATAATTTTGAAATATATCTAAAAGTTATTTCTTCAACATACTGTTTTCAAAACTGTCTTAGATTTTAGCCACTCTGATGTTTCGTGCTTCTTGGAATTCGCACTGGAAACTTTTTCTTTTCTACGATAATGGTACGGCGCTTTATCAACAACAATAACTGCAAGCCGAGGAAGAATATCTTAGAACCACTTCTAGAAGGTTCAACTAGTCTTTCAAGCGTGTTTAAAGATGAACTTAAGAGATCGTGAAATCGCCGCTGTACAACACGCACTACCGAGCTCACACCTTCAATAGAGACGGCCATGCTGACTGTGCGCCCCTGCCTTGTACACCCCTCGCCGGCAGCGCTGTGGTCACGCGCCTTGCTGTGTTTACAGTACGTCTCTCGTTTCGGTGAATGGAGTATAGCTTATACGACATGAATCGCTGCCACCCTTACACGCCCCACAAGGCGAGACATGCGGAGCTCGCCGCTGTGTAGAGACTTTGCGGACACACTGTATACGTTTGACTGAGAGTCCACTGCCTGCCCCCATTGCGTAGAATTACTTTCCTCACTCGCCCTGTATGCTTTGAAGGCATCGAAAACGTTCGCTTTCAGAGAACTTTTGTGATCAACGTGGCGTTAGTTTCGACAGCGGAAGAGGAACGAGGAGCATCGGCAGCATCGCCGCCGGCGAACTGCAGCAGTATGATGAGGTAGGTGACGACGATGTTGGCGACACTGGTGAGCAGCCGCGCGTCCACGCTGAAGAGGCTGCGCGCCGACAACCTGACGGGCCGAAGGCGCACCTGCCGGGACAGAAGGCGCAGGCAGCCCAGCAGCTCAGGGGGGCCACCACCTGCGGGAAAAATCGCACTGACGTCTTTTACGGCTCACTTAGGAGTTGTAGTTTTTGCAAACATTTTGGACCAAAATAATAATCTAAATAATAAAAAATTAATTAATAAGAGTGTCTGAAACCCTTTTAAGGAAAAGAAATTTTTTAAGTGGCGGGTTTTGCACCACTGACCTTCAGCATCACAGCCCAATGCATTGCCCACTAGACTACAGACAACAGGTAGCAGTTGCCTTATTTAATCTCATACTATTGATGGCCGTTGTTAACTAAAAACTCCGTTATTTTTGCAAATATCTCTCAAATGACAAGAGATATGAAAAAAAACATAAGGTAATTAAGTTGTAGACAATTTTCTGCTCTACAAATTCGTTTATTCAATTTTCGCGTCAGATAAACGGTTTATTTGCAATTAAAATTACATTACAAACGACCTTTTTTGTTATTACTAACGTATTACTTGTCCGAAAAATTTCAAAAAGTGAGGTTCTGGTCTCTGGTAACCAACAATTATGTCTGTAAAAAAGGTGCCGATCGGTCGAACGGTTCGACCAAAAAGGTGGGAACACGTTACAGCCAGACAGACTTCGTCAAATCGCCGTTATTTTTGCAAATATCTCTGAAACGATGCGAGATATGAAAAAAAATCGCACTGACGTGTTTTACGGCCTACTTTAGATTTGTAGTTTTATAAATTTTTGCAAACATTTTGGACCAAAATAATAATCTAAATAATAAAATATTAATTAATAAGGGTGTCAAACCATTTTAGAAAAAAAAAAAAAGAAAATAGGTAGTGGCGGGATCCGAACCACCGCCTTGCCCACCACACTAAGGCTATCAATCAAAAGATTAGTTTTTTAATATCATGCTATTGATGGCCGTTGTTAACTGATGCTGATGTGGCATATGTAGACATTAGATTATCATTTATCGTACGAAGAACGATGTGTTTTTGTTAATTCTTCAGTGCGCCATTGCTTTGAAATGACAACGTGTAAGTTACAATAAGAAAATCATCAAATATGCAACGCAAGATGGCGAATGCCAGAGAGAGTTCTAGGCGAGAAATGTCACGTGACATCTCCGAACGGCTGGTTTTCGTGAATTCAATGGAGGGTGTGAAATGTACGTTATTTTTGCAAATATATCTGAAACGATACGAGATACGAAAAAAACATAAGGGAGCTAAGTTGTAGAGAATTTTCTCCTCTACCAATTCAGTTATTCAATTTTCGTGTCAGATGAATGGTTAAGCCGTTATTTTCCTTTAAATTAAGAGCTGTCAAAAGACGATCGCAAAGGCCCACTTTCAGTGTTACTACCGTAACCTAAAGTGGGCCAAAAGCCGAACTTACTGACGTTGTACACACTGACAACATGCAAACTGAGACGCGTACGGTGCTAGGTGCAAAGGGAGACATGTTGTGGCTGGAAAGAGACGCAGGTCTCTGCGTCAGGACAGCACTCGCACGGTGAGAGAGTGAGGCAAGCATCGAGAAACGAGTCTGCCCTACGGTTTCTTCGGCACTGTGCTTGTGGTCATTGGTATTATTGGCTGTCTGAACAATATTACCTCATGACTGAACTTAGTCATTTAAGCACTTGTTCTTTTCTGATTAGTAAATTGAATTTGTCAGTTTCTGATAGTTTCGTTAACTGAAATAGTAAGAAATATTGTAACGTCTTATGAGTAATAAGCAATGCAGAAAATTTTAAATTCTTAGTGAAACGGCGAAGATAATATAATAAATAAATGGATGGAATATTTTATAATTGCTTAATTGGATCTAATAAATTGGTAAACCATCAGAATTGTCATAGTTACATATTACCAGCAAAGAATTTTTGAAGCATTTTGTTATTTGGTAAGAACCTCAAAAGGATAACTTTTACAGCTTAAGTAATAATCAAATAGCTTAAGATCTTGGCATGTTTATCTTTACTTCAGAATCAGTTATTTACTGAAAACATTAATAAAAGTGGACTTTCGTTTTATTAATACAACTCACCAAGCAAATATATTAGTCTAAATGGAAAAGCTATGGATGATTTCAAACTACTACAAAGATAAGTGACACTGATTTTACATATTATTTCAGAATGACTAAAACGCAGTTTTCTGAAGCATTATATCGAATTATACACCATATTATTGATTTAAAAAGATGTAAAGCAGAAGAGGTGAGTGAAACTGAACAAATCTTAGGAATATTTTTGTAATAGTGACGAGAGCGCATAACTTTCTTTGTCTTACCTAAATCAAAGCCTTGTTTCACAACACTTATTAATAAATTACGACTTAGGTTTAGAGTTATTAGCTTGTTTTTAATAAATAACTGTTTCCAAAGATAAGAACCAAGCAAAGATAAACATGTCAACTTCCTACACTATACAGTGCTGATTTAAGCTGTAGAACTTATCTTTGGTAATGATGACAACAACTGACAATTCTGACAAAATTACATACAGTTTTACACATTCATCAGAAGTAAAATGATTGGTTTTCATTATTTAATGTCTTTTAATTGTTGCAATCATTTAGCTCTTGTTTTATCGACGCAGATTCACTGTAAATTGAATTTTTTTTTCCTTTTCTTCTCAGTCATATTTTAAAATATTTCTTACAATATCACTGACCTATACAGATATAAGTAACTGAAAAATATAATGCACTAATGAAAAATCAACAAGGACTTAAATGGCAACTTATGAAACACCACCGTAAGTCAAAATAATATTCGGTAGTAAGAAATACTATTCTGACGGCCGATAATACCACTACATACATGCACAGTGCCAAAGGCAGTGTGTGACAGACTACATGCCGCCTTACTTTCCCCAACCTACGTGTGCAGCGCGCGGCACGAAAAACTGTGCCTAGTCCATAACGAAACACTTCCCGGCACAGGCACAGGTCGCGCCAGCGTCACCCCACATCCCAATATGCGTTGTCCCATTAGAATCTAATAGAGAAATGCGCACGTGCGCGCTAGACACGTCTCAGTTTTTGCCTAGACTAAGAGTGCTACACTACACATATGTATATATACTCAGTCATGTGGTTAGCTAAAGGACATAAGATGTGTCACTGCCAACCAACAAATCTCACTGTATCTTGAATCCTAGAGCTAAAAAATAATTCTTAAACAATATTACTCCACCAGTGCGGTTGACTGCTGCTGGATGGTAATTGGTGCACCTGCACCTGGTACAGTGCATCTCCCAATGCAACGCACAAATGCTCAATGGGATGCTGATGCAGACCTGGAGAATGGCGTATTGTATCACAGCCGTCCACAATATAAGTACGAAGAGTCTCTACATTTGGTACCGGGGTTGTGTAGACAAGAGCTTTCAAATGCCCCCATAAATGAAAGTCAAGAGGGTTGAGGTCAGGAGAGCGTGGAGGTCATGGGATTGGTCCGCCTCTACCAATGCATCAGTCACCGAATCTGTTGTTGAGAAGCGTACGAATACGTCGACTAAAATGTACAGGAGCTCCATCGTGCATGAACCACATGTTGTGTCACACTTGTAAAGGCACATGTTCTAGCAGCATAGGTAGAGTATCCCGTATGAAATCATGATAACGTGCTCCAGTGAGCGTAGGTGGAAGAACATGAGGCTATTTCCCCGTGCTATTCCATACATCAAATGGGCATCTGCCAACTCCGCATTTGTACACATTGCACTGACTATAAAACCACGTTCGTGATGAACACTAACCAGTTGATGCTACGTACTGATGTGCTTGATGCTAGTACTGTAGAGCAATGAGTCGCATGTCAACACAAGCACTGAAGTCTACATTATCTTCTTTCAATTGGGCCATCTGGCAGTGAATCGAGGAAGTACAGTACATACTAACGAAACAATTGGGTATTTTGACAATTGTCTGCACGAATTATTTCAATTTACATTTACAGAGAAATACTAAAATGAGCTCTAACATGGAAATTAAGCGTTTCCGGACACATGTCTTCATAACATATTTTCTTTCTTTGTGTGTGAGGAATGTTTCCTGAAAGTTTGGCCGTACCTTTTTGTAACACCCTGTATATTAGATTCACCGAACTTTGTCACATACTGTACGTAGTACCATTCACTTCCAACTTCGCCTTATGGGAGTGCACAGTTTTTTTCAGTCAGTGCATTTCCAGGCCACCGGCTGTGTTGCAGTGGATACATCGGTTCCCGCTATATCACGGAAGCACTGTGGGGCTTGGCTAGAAATTGGAAGGGTGCGCTGTTGGCAAGTGGGGTGCACTCAGCCCTTGAGGAGCTGCTTGATTGAGAAGCAGCGTCTCCAGCTTGGAAACCCGACACAACGGCCTGGAGTGTGCGGCGCTGACCACGCCCCCCTCCATACCGCATCCGTTGACGCCTTCAGGTGGAGGATTGCAGGTACCCGCTCGGTATCTGATGGACCTTTAGAGGCCTAATCGACAGAACTCAGATTCTTCACTTTTAGTGTATTTCCGGCTAAGCTGCAGAATCATCTGTACTAGGGATCAAGGGTTTGCGAATGTTCTTACTATTGCAGAAACTCAGTAAATAAAAGAAACGAGAGTGTTACTCACCTAAAGTGATCTGCAAGAGAATCTCTTCAGCGAGACTTGAAGTTCTATCTGCCTGGTTGCACGTTATTTGAGAGACGATAGATAAAAACGTGATTTCCATGATCACCACCAGAATGTAATACACAGAGACGTACAACCCGGCCATCCTGTTCTGGGGTGCGTTGTCCGCCAGAACTAGAATCAGGCGGAATGAGAAATGGACAGCAATTACCAGAACCTGCACGACAGCCATCGCGATGGGGACACCGTACATGCTGTTCAGAGACTCCGCCACTTTCGCTAGTTTGAAATACACGCTCTGCAGCAACTCAATTTTCCGGCAGAGGGCGTCTAAATCTCGCCGTCTGCCGTATATCTGTTCTGGAACACTGACTGTCCCGACCGAGGCAAAGGCGGTCGATTCGTAACAGAGATCTGTTAGCAAGGTAGTATTGAGAGAACGAAACCTCTGTCTGAGAATCAAGCAAAGCGCTGTGAACTGCATCGAGATGAGAAACGTCACAAAGTTGTCAAGCAGTGTCCCAATGTTAGTGTAAAACTGGTTGACGACTGTAAGAGATAGGATCACAGCGTGAAGTGTCACAAAAAGGGACAACGCAGTGAGTATTACTAGCCCGGCCTGCCCGTCGCATTTCCTCGGGTCTCCTTCGAGGAGAGTGCCGGCACTCTGAATGTCGACAACAATGTTTCGAAATGTTGGCCCCCCTGCGAGGGCCAGAGCGAGGAGTGAGCAGGCGGTCGCGACGGTGGTGGCGGCGCTGCAGATGAGGGCGGGCGCCGAGTAGCAGAAGGCCTGCCCCAGCAAGATGGAGCGCGACAGCCACTGCAGCTGCCACCAGCCCGAGAACAACAGGGCCGCCATCGAGGCGGCGGTGTGGCCGCGGTGCATGACGGCCAACAGGCGGCGCTGCGGCGGCGGCCGCGGGGAAGCCCCGAGCACTGCCGACAACAGCAGCAGCAGCCGCAGCCCTGGGGGCAGTGGCGCCCTCTCTGGGGGCAACATGGCGGCGCTCACACGGGATAGCGGCCAACTGATATTCCTGCGCAGTCTAACTGCAGACAGAGTGAGCAGCTGAGTCAGAGCTCATTCATTATGCATGGCCGCACAAAAGGGGGAGTAATTCCAGCGGCCTGTGGGCTGCCTTCTATTCAGCCGCGCCCACTCGACATCGCACAGTAACTAATGGCGTTTGTTTACGAGTAGCGAGCAGTGCTGCCACTCAATTCCGCTCTTTTCAACCGCCATTGACAGCTTCCACTGTGCACAATCGTGCATTTCAATATTTTTGAAGTGTCTGTTTAATATTTTCCTGCATCGCCTCTGTGTCTCTTCGAACACGGGACATCATTATATCTCCATATCGGAATTTGAAAGGCGCCTTCATAATCAAAGAAATTGCCTCAACGATTTGTTCGCTTCCTTATATGTAGGGTTACCAGACGTCCTCTTTTGCCCAGACATGTCCCCCTTTTTGAATCCTAGAAATTATCCATGTGTTTTATTTATTTTTTTTAATTTCTTTTTTTTCTTTTTTCTTTTAGCGAAATAGGTAAATGTATTCTTCTTTAGTTACGAAACTTCTCTAAGTGCGGAATAAAAAACCTTTGAACTCCAGCAGTTGCAAAAACCAAAATTAATTTTTTCAAACAATGTCAATTTTTTCTACAATTTTCTCATTTCTGTACTGCCACTTCCACGCGTTTAAGTTTAGATTTCACAGCAATAATAACATGTGTGGCAGTTATCAAGTAACTAGCACAACATTGGGCCCCGCCCGGGTACTTATTTACTCCAGTCTTAAGTGTGTCCGTTTCACCTTCCCTTTGTCCCTCCATCCACCTTCTCTTTCGTTCTCTCTCTTTTCACCTCCTCACCTTCCCTGTGACGATACATGAGGTAGGAGTGAGGAAGGTGAAGGGGAGTGGGAGAATTAATTTAATCGGAACTTCATGGCAGATTACAATTGCGTGCTGGAACCGGGCCTCGAACCTGGGACCTTTGCCTTTCGCGGGCACGCGCTCTACCGACTTAGCTGAAAGTAGCAAGTTTCATATCAGCGCACACTCCGCTGCAGAGTGAAAAGTTTCATTCTGGAAATATCCCTTAGGCTGTGGCTAAGCCAAGTCTTCACTACATCCTTTCTTCCAGGAGTGCTAGTCTTGCATGTTTCGCAGGAGAGCTTCTGTGAAGTTTGGAAAGTAGGGCGAAGTACTGGCAGAAGTAAAGTTGTGAGGGCGGACCGGAAAGCGTGCCGGGATAGGTCAGTGGTAGAGCGCTCGCCCGCGAAAGGCAAAAGGTCCCAGGTTCCGACACACAATTTTAATCTACCAGGAAGTTTCATATCACCGCACACTCCGCCACAGAGTGAAAGTTTTATTCTAATTATTTGTTAATTTATAAGTCGTAATAATTTATTTATTTTTTTATAAATCCAATATGTTCAGTTTCGTTTTGCTAATCCCAGCACATGATATAAAGTTATTGACTATAAATTATTTCTCTCGTTATTAACAGTATCATTGAAATAAATGAAGATTAGATTGTTCACCTGTGAAAAATAGGTGAAGATAAAAATAAGTTTATCTGCTGCCTATGTGCCGATGTAGAAGCATTGTATGGACGTGATTATAAAGTTCTTTTACGAAGTTTAATATGTACGTTGTGATGTACCTTGGTTTTTTAGGGGGTCTTATTGTATAATTTGACTGTGCAGTCCCTCTTCAATCTTGCAACACTACACACACACAAGAATCTCTTCTTGTCTAGTGCGGTTAAATTTTCAGCTGAGGTCCTGGTTAACCAGTGCCTCTATTTTTCATTCTTCCAGTAGTAGTCAAGGCCATTACACTTCGTCACAAGTAATGAAGTTATGTTGAGAAGTAGTTACACCAGAAGATAAATTGCAACTACTAAAATGAGAACTCTTATAAACTCATCAGGGCTGTATTTGACCCATAACTACAGAATATTTGAGTCCAGCATCTGGTTTACACCACGGTACATCCAGATATCTTATAACTTTTTTAACGTGTTAGCTCAGTCAGAACTAATCAACAACTATAACAACTGAATGACAATTCCATGGTGCTTTAATTATTCTGGATTCACCAAAGTTTTATTAAAGAAATAAAATGTCTCTTTGGTACCTCTTATGAGAAAGCGGAGGTTTATTTTCAACAATTATCCTGTAAGAGATAACTTACGACAGTAATAGTCCACAAAAAACCTCCTACAACATATAAAAAATAATTCATTTCGACATCTTGTCCATCCAAGAAGAGCATGTAGTGTTTGAGACACTACAACGTTTGAAAGTTACAGGTATATAAAAATTGTTTGTATTCTGTTAGTGATTAGTTACACCGGTCAGGTCTTGAAAGACGACCCCTCACCCTCTGTTTTTTCAAGTTATGTGACGGTATTGTCGACTTATTTAAAAAAAAAAAAAAAAAAAAAAAAAAAAAAAAAAAAAAAAAAAAAAAGTTCAAATGTAAATCTATCGGACCAAACTGCGTGGTCATCAGTCCGTAGCTTACAAACTACTTAAATCTAGGTAAACTAACCTAAGGACAACACACACACCCATGCCCCAGGGAGGACTCGAACCTCCACGGCGAGCAACCGCGCGCTCCGCAGCGAGACGTTTTAGACGCTCGGCTACTCCACCGCGGCTTCAATAGCCGGGTTGGTTAGAGTACTAACATCACCAAACCATTAAAGAGAACATTCCTTAAAATATCTTCTCACATCTTAATCATTCGCGCAACTAATGTTATTGAATGCTGTATTTGTGTGTGTTCATCTGCTGCTACCCCTCTGCCCATCTCCACCCTCCCCTCCTCCCTCCTGGCTGGTGTTCCCTCCTTCACCCTGTCTTATACTTACGTGACAAACAGTCATGTTTCACCTTTTTATCTGATGTGGCGAACCAATTTGGTGAGGTATATTTTAATCAGGGCCGGCGCAAGGCACGTGCTAAAAGTGCGGCCGCACGGGGTGGCACTTTTCGAGGGGCAGCAAATCTGACGCCATATTTTTTTTTTTTCTTTTTTCTTCTCTGTTTGAACCATCTCAACATACATGCTCAAGAGGGGATTCGAAACCAAACCTCGGAGGGAGCGTCTTCGGGAACTGTGGCACGGCGCCTCGACTACCTGCCGGCCGCCCCTGTTGAACGAGTGGAGGCAGGAGGACTGATTTCTCTCTCACCACTGTGGCAGCGCCGTCGTGTGTACACCAGTGGCGGCTACTCCTTAAGGACTCTGGGGCGGCGCCCTCCCAAAAATATCCAACACGGAATACGTACCAATCGTTAATCACAAATCGACTTGAATAATTTTCGTGTAGTAGCAACCCGTGTATGTGAATGACCAATGTTTTAGTCTAGGTAGTCTGCCAGCCAGGCTCACCGAATGTTTTCAGAATGGACTGACTGTCGGACTCTACGCGATCCGTCCTCGCCGTTAAAGGCTGGCTACGGGCGCTTGGGGTGAGTGGGGGTACTGGGGGTTGGGTGGGGGTAGTGTACCGAACCGGGCCGCTTAGGACGGCGTCCGAGCCTAGGGCGCGAAATATACAAAGGCGCACCGCCACCGGTCAGGCAGTTTCTAACAGGTGCCCTGCGTGTGATAGTAGTATCGTTGTTGTGAAGGTGCGTGTTGTTGCCTGTTTTTCTAGTTCCCTATTTAGAATGAATAATATAAATAGCGTTAACTACATTTTAACATTTGGTAGTAAACAATTGACTTTTGAAGAAAATGTAATTAAAAAGGTTAGCACCACCGAGACATGATTTGAACATTGTACAGACACAAAATGTGTGCAAAAGCAAAAGTAGTTTCACTAGGAAATTTAATCCTGCTTCATATAAACACCCCAATATATAAGCATACCAATGGTATTACTACATTTGTTGGTGACAGTCTTCTAATTTCAGTAACATATGTTTGTCGTGACGAAGCATTTGTGTTCTCTCAACACTTATATAGTTACACACACAACGAATTTACTTCTTACTTTATATTATTTTAAGGTACAGTTTTGGGTCTCTTGTGAAAGCTAATAAAATGGAGTTACAAGGTTTCCATTGCCTGCAGAAAATATTAAAAACGACATATTTGTGCGTAAATTTGTTCGTATTTTGGTATAGGAGGAAAAAGTCGTGTTAGATGAAGGGTTAACTTACGTAACTAGCTAATAAAATTAATGCTATATTCTCCCCGTTCAAGAAATGTTCTGAAGAGACAAAATGTCGAGTACAATTGAAGAGGCATGCCGCCCCTCCTAATAAATGGCCCCCTGGTGTACACCGGAGGAACAGAGGGGGAAGCAGTCCGGCTTACACGCCGGCGCCAGTATTCTTATGAGTGGAGCGCTGCCAGCGTGTTACGCGCCGAGCATTTACTCACAACTATAATTTGGAAATCCGAATGCAGTATTCGATACTGTGGTCACATGTTAAGCATGAAGCAATTTTGCTAAGCTATTCAATGGCAGTTTCCGAGGGATTTATTCTTCCCGCATTAAAGAAAAAAACATGGTGGAACATTACTACAGTCAAACATGTCCAACACCTACAATGGCTAGAAGTATTCTGAATGGGTAAATACGCTGCGAGTAATTACAATGGATAAAGACATTGGTAGTAAGCCTGGAATAAGTTGGGTTTCAACGTATTTTTGAAAATTTTTGCTACCCATTTCTGAGTGATAGTCGGATGTTTTGGTTTGTGAGCCATGAGACACCTATCTCCGTCTCCATGAACAACAATTTAACTGACCGGCACTTTTGTTTGACAATACTACTCTCACACAGTCACTTTGTCAATATTTATTTACTGTATTATGGATTTTCGCTTCAAAATGTGTCAAAATTAACGTTTGGTGTTGTGCGGACGAGAGGGCATTGTTGCTAAAGACCATACTTTCTCAGGTTTTCATCAGAATCAAAGCGACCAGTAGTTTATATAGATGAAACAAGGATTTATTAATCGGCACAACACCAAACGTTAATTTTGACACATTTTAAAGCGAAAATCCATAGACAGAACATTGCTTCTAAGGGTTTCCTTGCTAGCTTTGAAGCTCATTTCTGTTTGACAAAAGTTGTGCAGTTTTCGCAAAGTTGGTGTTTTTTTCTATTGTTGGTAATGCTATAGAAATTACTGCCTGATAATGTATTTATCCATATTATCGGTCACATACTTATTGTGAGCTTCTTGCTTCTTCGTTCCTGGCACTGCCACGTCACCACTTCGCCTTTCCAGACAATAGGTATTGTTGCGTTATCTACAACGAAACCTACAGAATCCGTTTCGGTAGTTGGCCGAGTGAGTCAAGATTGGTGAGAAGCGCTTTCATTGCGTTTCGTAAGATCAGAAGAATTTGTGCGTCCGAATTTCTTGCAACTTGTGATGTAATAGGTAAGTGCTTTTCATATAACGTACAGTTAGTATTGCGCATGCACGTTACTCTTAAGTTAGAATTTTTCTCTCTCAAGATTGCTGAATAAGAAAATTTATTTTTCTTATGATCGGTTACTTCAAAAACTCTGCGGCCGAAACCTAAGTAGATCAGAAAAGTAAAAACAAAAATTGCGATTGATTGCTGACATTTCCTACAGATTTGTTTAAATAAAATGCCACAAACGCTGTGTAAAACAATAAAAAAATACGTGGGGGGCGGCAATTTAGCAGCTCGCACGGGGCGGCACTTGGGCTTGTGCCGTTCCTGATTTTAACATATTGACCATACATTTTTAATCATTTTACATTTCGACTAGAAATCCTTTATTTTACATCTTCTCCTAAGTGAAGATGTTTGAAACCCTTCTGAAGATGATGATATAAATAATCGAAACTGGTTAAGTAAAATAAATATATTTTATTGGCGATCTTGACTTAACAACCTGAGAAGGTGTACCGGTATTTTATTAACTTTTTTCAAGTCAATCACCGGAAAACTGAAACGATACAACAAAAAATTAACGACCTAAGATATATTTTAATCGAGGAGCGTTGTTCTCTCTCTGAACCTTAAGCTACCTTCCCTTGTTTCTGTCTGACGAGAGAAGAACAACGTTTCGATTCATCTATGTTCGGCCTCTGATTATTACAGACGTATCTATAGCAGCTCCTATTGTTTCCTTTTCTCAGCATGTAAGTAAAGTGCTTTTGTGAGTTAAATACATCAATAAATATTTAAAAATTTAATATGACGGGTTTTCCTTTATCATTCCGGTAATGAATCTGGCCTAAATAATTTTTCCCCTTGAAGTTGTATGGTGGTTTTGGACGTCATTACGGTAGACAAGATATCGTGCAGCGATTGTTATAAGTTTTACCATTTTTCAATCCTTATCAGTCCCCATAATTAAACGGCTTTTTAGAACCTGCAATGTTAAATTTCGAGGTCCGATATTGTTCCGCGTAATATTTCTTCCCGTAACTCCGTTTGGATACTGAAATAAAAATTAACGCACGGTCCGCTGCACGAACAAATTACGTCACAAGTCCAACCCCACATCACGACGGTGTCATACCTTTATAAATACGAATCGTTATATTGCAGCAAAACAGCCCAAATGTACCAGAAGGTAGGCCCCGTCTCTTTTTATAATGTAACTATACTCTTTAATCGTCAAAGATATTTAAAAATAAAATTAATTCACCTGTTTATTTATGAATCATAATCTCTGCAGTCAGTATTTACGTAATTATGGCTACTTTAATCCCATTAATATCTTGCAAACTATTTACGAAATTGATTAAATACTAAAAGTTAAACTTGCCTCTACAACCTCAACCCACAAGGCGGTTAACATTATAAAAAGTTGGCGACCGTCTTTCAGGACGGAAATAATCAGATCTGTAATTCTAATTTGAGATATAAGTTGAAATAATTTATTTTTTACCATTGTCATGTACTGATCGAACTTTCTATTTTTCATGTCATCTGAACATCCTGAACGAATACCTAAACTTAATAGCAATAATATTTTTGAGACACAAAAATTATATAAAAGAAAGGACACCAGAAAAATTCAAGAATGACGAGAAATCTTCACGATTGCAGTCGTCTCAACTACAACGATTAAGGTAAGACCAGACCATTTCATTATTTGCTTTCTATCTGCTTTTAGTTCTTCTATTAGTCTATCGCTAGATGCAGTACTGCATTTGACATCATTTCCAGTGCTTTCGGCTTTAATTTTCATTTCATTAGGCGACAAAAAAAGTTCCCGAGTGATTATTGCGTGTGCGCTAATAGGATCGCGATTTCATTATTGTTCGCACAGCGACTCTCGTTTGTCGTCGCTGCATCTTGACACAATTACAGTTAAACAAATTAATATTCCGGTTCTTGCTATAAAGTTTCACACACGTGATAAATTAATTTTAAAAATTTTTGTATAACTATTATGGTGAAGACTAGAAGACAAGCCACCATAATGGATCCAAACAATAGTAACGTTCAATCAATGCCGAATCAGTGCAAAATGTAGATATGGAATCTCAACAAATAGAAAATATTCCGCCAAGTGTAGGTGATGTAGCCAATGTAGATGTTTCTGAATCCGTGGCTAGTTCTAGTGAGTCTACGTCTAGCCAGATTCCAGATTGGTTCAGTCGGATCGAAACACTTATAACGAACAAAAATTTTCACGATTAGAACAGCAAAACGAACAAAAATTTTCACGATTAGAACAGCAAAACAAATGTGCTTCTGAATCTTTAAATCAAAGTTTTGGATAGTTGGAGCAGAAATTTGTAAAGCTCGAACAACAGAACCAAAGCGTATCTGATAGCTTGAATGAACGACTGTCTGCTATTGAGGTTAGGCAAGCCGATTTAATTTCGAAAATAATTACAAAGGACGAGTTTGAAGATCGACTCTCCAAACTCGAAGTGAATCAAAGTACTCTTAGTGCACAAATTAGTGACGAGGTATCAAAGCAACTTGAATCGCATGCAGAAAAACTTTATGAGAGGTTAAACGCAGAATTTCATACAGCCGAGCAGACAGTTGCCGCTCAAGTTATGGGAACAGTAAACGAACAAATTACAACTGTAACTACAGAAGTTAATCACATCAAAGAAACTGTGAACACATTGCCAAACACTGTAGATAAATTAGCCAAAGACTTAAATAAGTTACGTCTTGACCAACACGGTTTGCAAACGACCGTTACACAGCTATCCAGTCAGGTGAGTGAAAGTGTCAATGAAAGTCAAGTTAAATTACAAGAATTCATGCAAACAGAACAGCAACAGATGAGACAACGATTGAAAGTGAAAGTGTCAATGAAAGTCAAGTTAAATTACAAGAATTCATGCAAACAGAACAGCAACAGATGCGACAGCGATGACACACTGAAATTGATCACTTAGTTGAAACAGTAGCTAGCAAAGTAAACGAACGACAAGGTGACGTAGTGAAATCATTGCAAGATGAAATTCACTCTGTAAAATCTGTGATAAGAGAAGAGGTACCAAACTGGCAACGTGTTGTTAACGCTCAAATATCTCAGTTACATAGTGTACGTGACAGCGTAGCAGATAGGTCACAGGTTTCACCTATTATAAACACAGACCGTCAAAGAGACAATACCACGCCGCAAGAGTTCCGAAACAATGTAACAAACATTCCCTGTGATTGTAAAAATAATAGGATTGCTAGCTCACAAAACATAGTTCCAGCTTTAGTGAGCACTTCGGCTGAGCAAAGTGCCACATCCCATTTGCTAGAAGAAAGCATTGTCAGAAGTTATCAATTTCAAACCTTTAATCCGGAGAACAAGACTATTCATCCAGTACTTTTTATCCGCGAATTCAGGGGAGTCTTACCACCATCTTGGAGTGAAAGAGGAAAATTTAGATTTATAGCAGGATACATACAAGGTGAAGGGAGACTGGGTAGCCGATGTGATCGATTACTGTGAAACAGTAGAAGAATTTGAACAGGCTTTCTTATCTGAATACTGGTCCCTCGGCAAACAGGAAAGATTGCGAAACGAAGTTTATCGCCCACAGCCATTTAATGAAAGGAATGGAAGTCTACGCAAATACTTTGAAAAGTACTTGCGCAAGACGAAATTTTTTGATGAACCTACGTCTCACCGAGAAGTGTTGAGGATCCTAAAGAGTAAACTGCCGATACCTATAAGAAAACAATTATATAATCTGTCACATAATTTGGAGGACTTTCTAAAAGGTATAGATGCACTTGATTTAATATATGAAGATGAAAGAGCCAATTGGAGCAGTTCTTATGGGAACAGTAGAAATTTCCATGGAGGTGATGGGAGTCAGTCAGCTGGTTGTGCCAAGCCTCCAACATGTAAACAATAATAATGGCGGACAATCAGCTGATTCGCGTCAGCCGCCTACCGGAGCGCCGCACCAATCACAGTTGCAGCCTCGCACTGCAGCTACGAGCTGCAGCTACGCCGCGGAACTTTCAAACCAACAATGTTCAGACGCATAAGCGGCAAAACAATCGGTACAATCCTGGGTATCAAAACAGAAACAACGGCAATAGACCAAATTACCATAACAACGCACAACATAATAACTACCCGCGTAATAATTACCAAAACCAAGTGTATACACAAAACATTAATCAAACCTGGCCACCGAGTAACAACACAGGGTGGACCCCTCGAAACTATACGAATCAAGATGTTCCTTTCGCGCACATAACACGCGAGTGTCAAAGTGGGACGTCTTGGGGGCCACAAGACAATCAGGGAGTTGTCATTACTGAGGTAATTGACACAAATCCTCAGCCAAGTACTAGCGGTACGTCCAACTAATAAGGCTCGAGCCATGCCCTCCGGCGTCGAGCGCACTTTCTAGCTGGGGCAAAATTCACAGGTGCATCAATTTAATTCGATATAATGAGGGAATAGATATACGTGATGAGTTGTTACAGGAACAATTGCCTTGTAAAATAAACACTACAGAAATTTTCCAAGCAAACATTAGGGGTACAGTACGCTGTATTCCTACAATAATTTTATTAGATACGGGGGCACCTGTCAATGTTGTCTCCCAAACACTATTTAACAGAATTTTTACTATCAGTAAACCGCCAACGTATCCAGTGCAAAATTGCCGAATAATAGGTGCACTACTAGATCCAAAAATATCAAGTTGTAAACACAACTACCAATGACGTATGGAGAACATTTAGACGTATGTACATTTCTGATCGTTGATGGTTTATTAGAAACTTGCATTTTAGGTTTAGAATATTTGAGAAGCAGAGAGGCTTGTATTGATCTCAGATCAGGTAAGTGTTACCTAACCATCAATGGTGATACGTGTACAGTGAACTCAATTAAGAGTAAGTTTACTCATGGCAAATACTGTCAGTCCATAAAAATGTGTTTACCAAACGTGAACAAAATGTTTAGTAATAAAAATACCCCACATGTAATAGATATGGAGTCGCTAAGACCTGAAATCATTCATAACAAAGTTAATGAGTCTGAACAGTTAACAAAAGAGCAGAAATTTCAATTAAAACAGCTCCTTTTGACGTACAGTCAAGTTTTTAACGAGAAACCAGGTCTTATCACCACCTATGTGTATCACATGCAAGTTAAGCCACATGAAACTTATGTTAAGCAAACCTATGCAATTCCATAGGCCAAAAGAGATGTCGTTAAGCAGGAAATCAATACAATGTTAAGATGGAACATCATAGAACCTCCGTCCTCGTATTCAAATCCATTGTTAGCTGTTTTTAAAGCCGATGGGTCTGTGCGTTTGGTTCTGGACGCACGAGCCATTAACCAAATAATTATTCCTGTCTGTACACGTCCTGAAAATCTTGAAGACCAACTTCAAAAATTCCATGGTGTAAACTATCTAACCAGTCTTGATTTAAGATCATCTTATTGGCAAGTTCCGTTGTCGGAAGATTAAAAAAAAGTACACCGCCTTTGTCTTTGCGGGACGTTCATATCAATTATGTGTTTTGCTCTTTGGTTTGAACGTAAGTTCTGGAGTTTTCATCATGGCTTTAGACACAGTATTAGGACCTGATCTGCTAGACAAAATCACTGTGTATGTAGACGTTATTCGGATTGCCACGCCCACCTGTGAGGAACATCTTCAGTTGTTAGAACGCACGCTGAGCAAGTTTCACTCTTGTGGAGTGACTGTCAATCTACGAAAATCAAAATTTGCCAAATCAGAAATCAAATTTCTTGGACATATTCTTTCACCTAATGGTATCATTCCAGTTCCCGAAAAATTGAAAGCAATCCAACACTTACCCTATCCTAGAAACAAAAAACAATTAAAAAGTTCTTTCGGCATGTTTTCATTTTTTCGTAGCTTTGTCCCTAATCACTTGTTAAACAGTGATGCTCTTCTTTCACTTCTGCGAAAAGGTGCCACATGGTGTTGGAATGACGAATGTCAAAGAGATTTCGATCTTATCAAGGAAGCATTAGTAAATTCTGCCATACTTAGCCATCCCGATGTGACTAAGGATTTATGTATTTCTACCGATGCCTCGAACTCAGGTCTATCAGGAATTTTGTTTCAATTATCTGGTGAATATAATCCAGACAATGTATAAATAATCAGCTTGGCAAGCGGAACCTTGACAGAGTGTGAAAGGCATTACTCCACAACAGAGTTGGAAACTTTAGCCATTGTTTGGGCTTTCAAAAGGTTTCGACATTATATTTTTGGTAAGCATGTTAAAGTTTTCTGTGACCACCACGCATTAAGCTTCTTAATGTCCTGTAAACTGTTACATAGTCGTTTAGCCAGATGGCCTATGTTCCTGCAAGAATATGATTTCGAAATTATTCACATCAAAGGTTCCGACAATGTTGTAGCGGATGCTATGTCGAGGCTTCCGCATGGTCTTCCACAATTTGATGATTATGCAGAGGCAACTACTGAATTTCGAATCATGCTAATGAAAGGCACCAACTACCGTCAGTATTTTCTGGATATGTGCACAAACATGCATGATCTTCAAATAAAGGACGACCGGTAGAATAAAATCATTAACAAACTTATACAAAATCCTGACGATCTTCTGTCAGTTCACTATCAGATTTACCATAACGTTCTTTTCTTCCGCCGACATCCTCATCTGACATTTGGTGTGTATGTATTCCGGAATCATGCGAGAAACCGCTGATTCTGCACACACACACACACCGAGTGTGGGGGCATTTCGGTTCCTTAAAATGTCTCAGGAAATTAAAATGGTACAGTTTCTTTCCTAACATGTCCAGAAAAATACACCACACTTTCAAGTCATGTTTGGTTTGTCAAAAATCGAAACCAAACAATCAATCTA
Organism: Locusta migratoria; assembly: GCA_026315105.1. Classification (NCBI taxonomy): domain Eukaryota; kingdom Metazoa; phylum Arthropoda; class Insecta; order Orthoptera; family Acrididae; genus Locusta; species Locusta migratoria. The sequence goes on along the minus strand of CM048745.1, from coordinate 282,133,340 downwards.
CTAAAACAAAGCTTCATTCAATTCTTCCGACCCAACCATTGCAACCCAATTGCAGATTTGGCAGGACCACTGCCTGTTGGAAGAGGAGGTGTAAAATACATTTTAGGCCTATACAATGTCTTTTCAAAATTTGTTAAGCTATATGCTTTGAAATCTGCTACAGCCAAGGCTGTAATTCGGCGACTGGAGAATGATTTTATTCCAAATGTTGGCAAACCTGTCAGTCTGCTGACAGACAACGGTTCTACATTCACTTGTCGTGCGTGGAAAGATTTTATTCGCACCAGTGGCGTGCGGCACATTCGTATTTCTCGCATTAATCCGTCTGCCAATCCAATGGAACGAATGTTCCGAGAGCTTAACAGGTTTATTCGAACTTATGCCTCACAAAAACACACTCAATGGATTGAATACCTTGGACTATTTGAGCAGATAGTAAACAACCTTCCCTTGTACTCAACGCTTATTACCCCTGCTGACCACATTTATCGAGTAAGGGAATCCAATGAGTGGCTCAATCCTATACCAAAAATTCCACAGAACAATCTATCACATGATGAGAAAATCCGCATGGTTTTACCTTCCCTCACTGAAGCAGCACATCTACGCAAACAATATCATGATAAAAATTTAAAGAGGACCCAAAAATATGTAACAGGTGAAATGATACACTAGACTCCATAAAATTATACACATGCCTCATGAATGTAGTTATTTACTAGCTTACCCAAACACAGGTAAGGTAAAGGGTTTATATCCACATATATATTTGAAAAAGTTCTATGCATGAGCTAGAAATGCTACATTAAATGTAAAGTGAACTCCTTCCCTTGAACACCAGATAAATCAGTTATGATGGAATAAGCTCAAGGCAATAACTTAATCTACTAAATGCATAGCTGCTAAGAGAGTATGTTTATATTTGCTCATTTCTTTTCATTTGTAAAAGCTTACGTAAAACTTTGTTGTTGTTGTGGTCTTCAGTCCGGAGACTGGTTTGATGCAGCTCTCCACAATACCCTATCCTGAGCAAGCCCTTTCATCTCCATATAAGAACGGCAACCTACATTTATCTGAATCTGCTTACTGTATCCATCTCTTGGTCTTCCTCTGCGATTTTTACCCCACACACTTCCCTCCAACGCTAAATTCACAATTCCTTGATGTCTAAGAATGTGTCCTACCAATCTATCCCTTCTTTTAGTCAAGGTATGCCAGAAATTTCTTTCCTCCCCAATTCTGTTCAGTACCCCCTCATTAGTTACGCGATCCACCCACCTAATCTTCAGCATTCTTCTGTAACACCATATTTCAAAAGCCTCAATCCTCTTCCTATCCGAACTGTTTATCGTCCATGTCTCACTCCCATACAAGGCAACACTCCACACAAATGCCTTCAGAAAAGACTTCCTTACACTTAAATCAATATTCGATGTTAACAAATTTCTCTTTTTCAAGAACGCTTTTCTACCCATTGCCATTCTGCATTTTATATCCTCTGTACTGCGACCATCATTTGTTATGTTACTGCCCAAGTAACAAAACTCATCTACCTCCTTTATTGCTTCGTTTCCCAATCTAATTCCTTCAGCATCACCTGATTTTCTTAGACTGCACTCCATTACCCTAGTTTTGCTCTTGTTAATGTTCATCTTATATGCACCTTTCAGCACACTGTCCATTCCATTCAATTGCTCTTCCAGGTCCTTTGCTGTATCTGACAGAATTACGTCGGCAAAATGCAATGTTATAATTCTTCACCCTGAACTTTAATTCCTTCTCCAAAATTTCTCCTTGCTTTCCTTTATAGCTTGCTCAATGTACAAATTGAACAACAATGGAGATAGACTACAACCCTGTCTTACTTCCTTTCCAACCACTGCATCCCTTTCATGCCCTTCAACTCTGACAACCGCTGTCTTGTTTTTGTAAAAGTTGTAAATAACCTCACGCTCCCTATATTTTACTCCTGCTTGCTTCAGAACTTGAAAGAGTTTATTCCAATCAACATTGTCAAAAGCCTTCTCCAAATCTACAAAAGCTAGAAATGTAGGTTTGCCTTTTCTTAATCTATCTTCTAGGATAAGCCGTAAAGTGAGTATTGCCTCCCGTGTTCCTACATTTGTCCTGAACCCAAACTGATCTTCCCCAAGGTCGGCTTCTACCAGCTTTTCCATCCTTCTGTGTATAATTCGTGTTAATATTTTGCAACCAGGACTTATTAAACTGATGGTTCTGTAGTTTTCACACCTGTCTGCACCTTTCTTTGGAATGGGGATTATAACATTTTTCTTAAAGTCTGAGGGTACTTCGCCTGTCTCATACATCTTACACACCAGGTGAAACAGGTTTGTCATGGCTGGTTCTCGCAGAGACTTCAGTAGTTCTGAGGGAATATCATCTACTCCAGGGGCCTTGTTTCGACTTAGGTCTTTCAGGGCTCTGTCAAATTCTTCTCTCAGTACAGTATCTCCTATTTCATCTTCATCTACATCCTCCTCCCTTCCTACAATATTGTCTCGAAGTTCATTTCCTTTGTATAGCCCCTCTATATACTCTTTCCACCTTTTAGCTTACCCTTTTATGCTGAGAACTGGTTTTCCATCAGTGTCCTTGATATTCATAGAGCTGTTTTTCTTATCTCCAAATGTTTCTTTTATTTTCCTGTAGGCTGTATCTATTTTTCCCCTATATATACATTCTTCTACATCCTTGCATTTGCCTTCTAGCCACTCCTGCTTAGCCATTTTGCACTTCCTGTCAATCTCATTTCTTAGTCGTCTGTACTCCATTTTGCCTGTTTGATTTACTGCATTTTTATATTTTCTCCTTTCATCGATTAAATTTAGTATCTCCTGTGATATCCAAGGATTTTTTTGTAGGTCTTGCCTTCCGACCTATTTTGTCCTCTGCTACCTTCAGTATTTCATCTCTCAATTTTACCCATTCCTCCTCTACTGTTCTATTTTCCCCTGTTTCTGTCAATTGTTGCCTAAAGCTCCCTCTGAAATTCTTAAGAACTTCAGGTTCCTTCAATTTATCCAGGTCCCACCTCCTTATTTTCCTACCTTTTTGTAGTTTCTTCAGTTTCAGCCTACAGTTCATAACCAACAAGTTATGGTCAGTTTATATCTGCCCCTGGTTATGTCTTACACTGTAAAACCTGGTTCCGAAATCTATGTCTTACCATTATAAAATCTATCTGGTATCTCCCAGTGTCTCCTGGTCTTTTCCACGTATACAACCTTCTTTTGTGATTCTTGAACCAGGTGTTTGTTATAACTAAATTATGTTCTGTGCAAAATTCTACCAGGCGGCTTCCTCTTTCATTCCTTTCGCCCAGACCATATTCACCTACTATCTTCCCTTCCCTTCCTTGTCCTACTACCGAATTCCAGTCTCCCATAACAATTAAGTTTTCCTCTCCCTTAATTGTCTGAATAATTTCCTTTAGCTCCTCATATATTTCTTCGACCTCCTCATCGTCGGCAGAGCTAGTTGGCATATAAACCTGTACTACTGTGGTCGCTGTTGGCTTCGTATCTATCTTGACAATGATTATGCGATCACTGTGCTGGTCATAGTAGTTTACCCGCATTCCTATTTTCTTATTCATTATCAGACCTACTCCTGTAATACCCCCAACTGATTTTTTATTTATAATCCTGTACTCGCCTGACCAGAAGTCCTGTTCATCTTGCCACCGAACTTCACTAATCCCCACTATATCTAACGTCAACCTATCCATTTCCCTTTTTAAATTTTCTAATTTTCCTACTCGAGTGAGGGCTCTAACATTCCACGCTCCGACCCGTAGAATGACAGTATTGTCTTTCATGATGATCACATCCTCATGAGTAGTCCCCGCCCGGAGATCCGAATGGGGGACTATTTTACTTCCGGAATATTTTACCCGAGAGGATGCCATCATCATATGTTCATACAGTAGAGCTGCATGTCCTCGGGAAAAATAACGGCTATAGTTTCCCCTTGCTTTCAGCCGTTCGCAGTAGCTGTGTGGCAAAGCCATATTAGCTGATGTTACAAGGCCAGCTCAATCAATCATCCAGACTGTTGCCCCTGTAACTACTGAAAAGGCTGCTGCCCCTCTTCAGGAACCACACGTTTGTCTGGCCTCTCCACAGATACCCCTCCGCTGTGGTTGCACCTACGGTACGGCCATCTGTATCGTTGAGGCACGCAAGCCACCCTACCTCGGCAATGTCTGTGGTTCATGGGAGTGGAAAACTTTGTTAAGGATGCAGATCATTACTTCAATTTACAGTGCTGCTCTTGTCAATGTTAAATGTGTGAGCGAGGTACAAGGATGTAATTTCTTAGGTATCATATTATATTGATAAATGAATGGTTGAAACAATTAACAATTATATTTTATAATAATATGAATAAACATTTGTGTTGGGAATTCACACATATACGTATGGAGAGGTCAGGAGCGCATAATGCACTGCCCACATATAATAAATATTTAATGAATCCCACACAAAACTTAGGATATAGGTATAGTAATTAGTGAATGAGTGACTTGGATGAATGAATGACTGATACGTGGAGATGAGCATTCAGAATTACCCCCCTCACACACACACACAAAGCACACATGTAAATATTCAAATAGTTGCAGCAAGCTGTATCTTATTCGTAGGCGCCTTTGCATAGACAGTAAATCTATAAAATTTTGCACCCAATCAATATTAAAATATTACTGAAAGGTAAAGTAATTTCGAGAAAAGCAAGCATATCTTACCTACAGAATAAAGGACTGTCTTAGTCAGCAAAAGCTACGATTTCTTTAAAAGGAAAGCCATAGATACCACTATTAAGGTATGACAGTTGTCATCAGGAGTCACTTGCCTGTGTAAAGGATAATTTCTTTTATTTAGTCAACCAGTGTAAGAGAAGTTTATTTTAAGAAATTTATTTTCATAGAAAGACATGTCGTCCTAGATATTCTATTTAAAACTATGTATATACCATAAACAAATGGGAAAGAATCCGTTTCAAAAGATTAGCCTGTTTCGCACAGAAAGTTAAGGTACACAAGCTTTATTCTGCAAGATGCAAAAACATCTTAATTCTGTAGATACAAGTTTTTAGCATCTCAAGAATCCTGTGAATCGACTCTAGAAGAGAACACGAAGAAAGAAGAAAGAAGAAGAGAGGAGAAATTTTATCGACGTGGATTTAAGATGACACGAACATGTCAACACCATTTACACATAAACAACATGTCAACATGTAGATACTCTAGAAAATCGCTATCTATTCACTTGAATACTAGTTTGCAATTAGGAACAAGATAGCAAGCCAGTAGACGTGTCCAGACCGTACACTGGTTTAAAGGTGCAGTGACAGCTAGCGAGAGTAGAGCGAGCCCGCGGTAGCCGAACCCATTGTTGAACGCGTAAAATCCGAAACTTAGGCTGACTACTATTGCGTATCTTAGCTGGTAATGTTGTTGTGTTCCGTATTGTAGTCTAGAAATTTCAATGAAAATTTCCTTTTAACAGTCTCGCGACCTTACACACTATCGCCTATCTTTATTGCTAAGTTAAATCTGTCTCTGCATATTTTTTTCTGCTAATTTAAATGTAACTAATGGACTGGTCTGGTCATGCCTTAAGTGATGCATTTCCTGTGTAATTTTTTTAATGTACTTAGCCGGTCATAAAATGTGCCACACTGAACACAGACACTATTAAGACACACATTTATGCTATTGATTAGCAATTTTTTCAAAGGTTTTGCAAAATTTGCATGTAACAAATCTATTTCAATATATATATAATTTTCTAACCCTATAACGAAAATATCTAAGCCCAGAATTTGTAACGAAACTAATCCATGAACGGATTGCGAATTGTGTCCTTAAAAAAACCGGACCTGTAAAAATTATTTACGCCAGAACTGTAACCATCTGACATGAACGTAGGCAAATTAGTTTAACCCTAGATTGAACCTTTATGTATAAAAATTATCAAAATATTGTAATTATATTTGTAAAAGATTTATTGTTTAAACGGACTATACATCAAAGGACGATGAAGTAGTCAAAGCATAATTATGCTCCAATTAAAACCATGTGCCAGTACAAAGTGAAAGACAATAAACAAATTAGTCAAACAAGTGCTCAGTGAATACTTACAGTACAACGTGTGCTCTGAAAAACGAGTGACAGTGCAACTAATACTTATAAAAACAAAATCGTGTGAAGGACGCAAACCCGCGACTACATAAAAACACTAAGTGGCGTTTTAAACGGTTTGCATTCGATGGACGTACTAATGTACGACAAAATAAACAGTTATTTATAGGAAATCAACGAGTCGTGTAAACTGATTTGTTCATTGCGAACCCGCATAAGATCTACCCACAAACGGTAGTGATGTTCGTTGCAATGACAAACGAAAAATTTACAGTGATTGCGATTTACGTTATGGATAGTGAAACCACAGACTAAAACATAGACAGTTCGAGTAACCATAACGTCTCACGTCGAATAAAATGTGTTAAAGACACTTTATGCTAAGCGAACAGTATATCAGCAGCCTTTCGGAACTTATAAACTGAAGTTAAAAAGAGCAGCGAGTTGCTAGCTTGCATACAAAGTAAATGTTGGACTCACTCAGTCTTCTAGCTCTCGACGTCACCAAGCGTAGAATCCTGGTGACAGAAGATTATGTGCACCGTGTATTACCGTAATGGACACTTGCAAACACGAACAGTGAAAGTGCGGAACGGATTACACGTGCGACGGCTGACGTCCGCTAGGAGACTGAAACCACAGTAGCTGCCGCCTGCTGCGGGTTGGCAAGTCATTTTTTAAAGGCCACTGTTGAGCGTGCAACGTAACTGCCGCCCAACGCTGACAATTTAAAATAATAAGTTCCTTGCTTTTCATATTTTAAAAGCAAGTAATATGGACCAAAAGAAGAACAAAATGTCTAGTAAACATGTGCTCTAAAATGCACACATTAGAGCTTTGAGCAACGCCTTCATATTCGGTTGTCTACTGTTTGCACTTCTCTTGAACTGGTCACGTGCTCATAACACTCAAAGTATTCGTTGTAGACTCCATGTTTAGAAGACTTTCATTCTTGTGTTGGTCCTGTTAGCTCCTCCCAAAAAACGCAAAGCAAAGAGTTTGCATTGCAAGAGATTTGAGTGACACATGAAGAAGTACTCACATGTGTTCAAATGTTTGTCAAGCTTAAGGGACTCAACTGCGGGGTCATCAGTCCCTAAACTTACAAACTACTTATGAACTACCTTATAGCAAAGACGACACAAACAGCCATGCCCGAGGGGGGATTTGAGCCCCCGACGGGGAACGGCCTCGCGCATCGTAGCATAGCGCCTCAATGCGCTCGGCCGCTCCGCCGCGGCGAAATACTCATAGTGACACTGGATGAAATTTACGAACGTGAGGTCTTTATCAAAATATGTAATCACTCTTCTGCAAAAGTACTCGAAATTAATAACGGGAATTTCCTATAACCTTTTCTTTCTTTCTCTTGAGCCATGTTCCCGCACATACAGGGTCGGGTTGGCATGTTAATATTGACTGGGTGGCCGGATGCCCTTCCTGTCGCCACCGCATGCCCCCAGGAGAAAATGTGTACCCCAAATGTCTGCGTACAGTGTTATGTGTGTGAAAGTGTAAAGTGTTTCCAAATGTTTGCGAATCGCGTAATTGAGTCGGAAATCGGGGACCAGCCCGGTATTCACCTAGAGGGATGTGGAAAACCGCCTAAAAACCACATCCTGGCTGCCAACACTCCGACCCCCTTCGTTAATCCGCCGGGCGCATTCGAACAGGGGCTGGTATGCCTCTCCATCTCGGAAAGTGGTGCGTTAGACCACACGGCTGACCGAGCGGGTCTCCGATAACCTTTTATATTTAAAAAAAAATATGCAGCCCGTGACCTTCCCAATATTCTTTATTGATTGGTTTAAAAATTTGTAATAATTCGGTCAAAAGCGTTCCCAATTTTGAATATTAGGGCTACATATATATACTTTTATATCTTTAAATAATCGCCAAACATATTTTTTGTTATCAAAACTGCCACAAAAATAACTGATTTTAACATTAAAAAGGCTTTTTATGATGGGGCGACAATTTTGCTTCTCGTACTTTTGCATTTCGGTTTGCGCCGGCCCTGCATCACAGTACTATTTATTATCTTGTAAAAACTTGACAATGCTTTTCATAGCAGTGTGTTTGTAAAGTTGTGGTACCTAGATGCAGTAGTCATCGGTCCCTAAACTAACGAACTAGTTAAACTAACTTATCCTTTGAACAACACTCACACACCCATACCCGGGACAGAACTCGAACCTCAAACGGTGAATGGCTGCACCCACCGTAGCAACGCGCCTCAGTGCACGCGGTCATTCCATCGCGACTTCATAGCAGTCAGACGGTGTTAGCAAATGCAAGAGAGGGCTGCAATTTTCTCTGATGATAACAGTCAATTGCAGACCATTAAACTGTTCCAACAATACTATATACCTAGACAAGAGGCGACTATTTGTGCTTCTTAGCTTTCCACACTGGGTACTTTGATATTTTACTTGCTAAACTTAGCAGCCTAAATTTCTCGCAAGGCGTGGTGCAATGGTTTCGCTCATACTTGACATCGCGTCTTCAGTGCGTCATGTCCGGCACCGAAAAGTCACAGTGGAGAAAAGTACTAGCAGGCGTACCACAGGGCTCGGTATTAAGTCCACTTCTCTTTTCATTGTACGTAAATGACGTATCATCGGTCTTGTCCTTTTGTAAATACCACATGTATGCCGATGACCTCCAGTTGTATTTAAGTGCAAAACCAAAAAAACCTGAAGACATAAATCGAGAATTTTAATTCTGACCTATGTGCACTATCAAAGTGGGCAAAAAATATAGGATTAAAGCTCAATCCAAGTAAAACACAAGCGATTCTGGTAGGTCATCCTAGGCTCATTAACCACAAATACCGCCAATATAAACCATCATTAATATTAAATGAAACACCTATCTATTTTTCGCCCTCAGCAGAAAGTCTGGGAGTGATAATAGACGATAAACTAAATTACGCTGAGCACACAGCCGCCCTGTGTAGGAAGGCATCAGCGTCTCTTCATGCTCTACAGAGATATAAGAGGTTTTTTTCCTCTTGATCTTAAAAAGAAATTTACACAAACACTTGTAATTCCAATTATTGATTACAGTGATCTTATCTTGCAAGGTCTTTCTTGGGAAAGCTCACGACGTCTGGAACTAATCATGAATGCCTACGTTCGATATATATGTAATATCCGTCTCTTTGGTCACATTTCACCATCTTATAAGCAACTATCCTGGCTCCGTGCTGACAATCGCAGAGATTTTCTTACACTCTGTTTCCTCTACTCTCTTATCAACGTACACTGTCTCTGACATCTTTCCTCGACCTAACACTCTTATCTGATCAACGTAACAGAACTACTCGTTCCTGTCAGAAGAAAACCTTTTCTGTCCCTATCCATCACTCAGCCGGTTTCTCAAAATCCTTTTCAGTAGCAGGAACCAGGCTCTGGAACAATGTACCTCAGCATATCAGAGAACTGAATAACACTGCCAGCACCAAACGACAGTTAATGGATTATCTATTAAAGCAATAATTACGCCAGTATTTATTACCCTACGGTCCAGGTACGTCACATCCATTGCTCCTCCCAGATATTCTCCGACTGCCATTACTCTCGCCAGGTACAGCTTTCTTAACTTCCTTCTGTTAGAATTCGCCATGCCTAAACCAGTCCCGATATATTCAAAAGTACATCTTGTATCTGCTAATATCAATGTTGTTCCTTCTATTATTACACCACCAGCAGCAGAAGGTGTCTCAGTGGTACTGCTAGTATTAATCCTATTATATTTAAGTCAGTACCTTTTATTTGCATCCTTTTACATGTAATCAACCTGTATAAATTACGTTATTAATTCTTTATCTGTAAAATTCATTGTTTTGTTATAGGTAACTCGCATGTAAAGAAATACTGTATGTGTAAAGCCCTGGTCCGATGTAAGAGAGGACTTGATGGCCCTAATCTGATCAGGCTAAATAAATAAATAAAAACACGAACCATTTTGCAATATTGAAGGAAGAGAAGTCAATACGCATTGTCAGTCTCTCTCTCTGTGAGTGTCGGAATGGGGGTCTTTGCAATAGTGAATTGCCGCCGAAGTGCACGTTTCCGGACGTGTTAAATTTTACATTGTTTATATCGTTGAAACTGACCGGATGAAGGGTTTTGTGTAATTGTTGTAAGTCTGTATTGTCAATCTACCGTGGCGATAGAAATGATATACTAAGAAACCAACAGAAACAGTTTTTGCGAGAATGTCTAACAAAATAACCAATTGATTCTTATTTTCCCAAAAAGTGTATTAAAGCAAAACATCATTTTAGCAACTATGTTGGGATTTTTTTAACTTCCTTTTTTAATAATTTTGACTTTGAATCATGGCTCTGCAAAACACAGCTCTCAAACCACCGCTCAGGTGGTAACATTACCTAGTAGCAGGGAGCGACTGAAAATACCACAAACAGAGTGTTAGAAAAAGGTACGGCCAAACTTTCAGAAAACATTCCTCACACACAAAGAAAGAAAATATGTTGTGTGGACATGTGTCCAGAACGCTTAATTTCCATGTTAGAGCTCATTTTAGTACTTCTCTTTAAATGTAAATTGAAATTTTTCGTGCAGACAATTATCAAAATACCCAATTGTTTCGTTAGTATGTACTGCACTTCCTCGATTCACGTCATCAACACAGATTTTCCGTGAACGTTTGGGCAGTAATTGTTGGTGATGTCTTGATTGGGCCTCATGTTCTTCCATCTACGCTCACTGGAGCACATTATCATGATTTCATACGGGATGCTCTACTTGTGCTGCAAGAACGTGTGCCTTTACAAGTACGACACAACATGTGGTTCATGCACGATGGAGCTCCTGCACATTTCAGTCGACGTGTTCGTACGCTTCTCAACAATAGATTCGGTGACCGATTGATTGGTAGATGCGGACCAATTACATGGCCTCCACGCTCTCCTGAACACAATCCTCCTGACATTGATGGCATTTCCAGCAGGGTATTAAAACTTGTTCCCAGGAGATACGTTGGATTCTCAGTCATATTTGTAATAGCTCATTAAAGCAGGGTATTTTCCCGGATAGACTGAAATATGTTATCGTTAAACCTTTGCATAAAAAAGGGGATACATCTGATGTCAACAACTACCGCCCCATCTCACTTCTGACAGCTTTATCAAAAATTTTTGAAAAATTTTCGAGTTGCTTCACATATTAGTAAAATAAAGTTCTAACAAAATGTCAGTTTGGTTTTCAAAACAGCTTTGCAACTGAAAATGCTATATATACCATCACTGATGAAATATTAAATGCTTTGAATAACAGGACATCACCAGTTGGGATTTTTTGTGATCTATCAAAGGTTTTTGATTGTGTAAATCGTGGGATTCTTCTAGATAAGCTTAAGTATTATGGTATGAGTGGGGCAGTACACAAATGGTTTAAATCACACTTAACTGGAAGAGTGCAGAAAGTCAACACGATATAGATGGAACAATTAATTCTTCTAACTGGGGAGTTATCAAAAATGGGGTCCCACAAGGTTCGGTCTTGGGTCCTTTGCTGTTCTTAATATATATTAATGACTTGCCAATCTACATACTCGAAGATGCTAAGCTAGTACTTTTTGCTGATGATACAAGTATAGCTATCATACCTGACAAACAGGAATTAACGGATGAAATTGTAAATTATATATTCCAGAAAGTCATTAAGTGGTTCTCTACAAATGAACTCTCATTAAACTTTGATAAAACCCAGTATATACAGTTTCATACAGTAAATGGCATGACACCATTAATAAATTTTGACTTTGAACATAAATCTGTAGCTAAGGTAGAATATTCAAAATTTTTAGTTGTTTTCATTGACGAGGGACCGCATTGCAAGAAACATATTGAAGATCTCCTGAAACGTCTGAGTTCAGTTACTTATGCTATCAGAGTCATTGCAAAATTTGGTGATATAAATCTCAGTAAATTAGCTTACTACGCCTATTTTCATTCACTGCTTTCATATGGGATCATATTCTGGGGCAATTCAACATTGAGTAAAAAAGTATTCATCGCACAGAAGCGTGTAATCAGAATAATTGCTGGAGCCCATCCAAGAGCATCCTGCAGACATTTATTTAGGGATCTAGGGATACTCACTGTAGCTTCACAATATATATATTCACTCATGAAATTTGTTATTAACAATCCGACCCAATTCAAAAGTAATAGCAGTGTGCATAGCTGCAACACTAGGAGAAAGGATGATATTCACTATTCAAGGTTAAATCTAACTTTGGCTCAGAAAGGGGTGAATTATGCTGCCACAAAAGTCTTTGGTCACTTACCAAGTAGCATCAAAAGTCTGACAGATAGCCAACTAGTATTTAAAGAGAAATTAAAGGAATTTCTGAATGGCAACTCCTTCTACAATGTAGATGAATTTTTAAATAAAACTTAAAAAAAGAAAAATAAAATAAAATAAAAAATAAATAAAAAATAACAAAATCCTTAAAATATTGATTGTCAAGTATAGACAACATTTACTAAACTGACACGTTCCACATCATTACGAAATGTCGTATATATGATCTATGGAACAAGTATTAATCTAATCTAATCGTCAGAGAAGTGTGATAGGACCGCTATTATTTTCTATCTGTATACATGGCCTGACGGACAGCTTGAGTCGAAATCTGCGGCTGTTTGCTGATGATGCTGTGGTGTACAAGACGGTGCCATCACTGAATGACTGTTGTAGGATGCAGGATGATTTGGACCAAATTTCTAAGTGGTGTGGCCGAGCGCATTGAGGCGCTATGCTACGATGCGCGAGGCCATTCCCCGTCGGAGCTTCGAATCCCCCCTCGGGCATGGATTTTTGTGCTGTCTTTAGTATAAGCTAGTTTATAAGTATTTTTTAAGTTAAGGAACTAATGACCCCGCAGTTAAGTCCCATAAACTGTACAAACATTTGAACATTTAGGTGGTGTGAGGAATGGCAACTAGCGCTAAATGTTGAAAAATGTAAGGTGATGCAGATGAGTAGGAGAAACAGTTCCGTAATGTTCTAATACGGCGTTAGTAGTGTGCTGCTAGACAGTGTCGCGTCAGTTCAATACCTAGGCGTAACGCTGCACAGCGATTTGAAATGGAACGAACATAGGTCAGTCGTGTGGAAGGCAAATAGCCGACTTCGTTTTATTGGGAGAATTTTGGGAGGAGGTGTGACTCGTCTTTAAAGGAGACCGCATATAAAACGCTTAAGTGTTTGGGATTCCAAACAGATCAGTTTAGAGGAGGACATAGAGGCAGTTTAGAGGTGGGCGGTGAGGTTTGCAACTGGTAGAGATTCGATCAACGCGCGTGTGGGACCGAAACGCTTCAGGAACTCAACTGGGAGTCGCTGAAGGGGAGGTGACGTTGTTTCTAAGAAGCACTGTCGAAGAAAATTTAGAGGACCGGAATTTCAGGCGGACTGCAGAACGGTTCTATTGCCGCCAACATACATTTCGCGTAAAGGCCACAAGGACAAAATCAGAGAGATTAGGGCTTGTACGGATGCATGCAAGTAATCATTTTTCCTTCGTTCTATATGGGAGTGGAAAGCAAGTAAATAGTGGTGATACTGACGAGAATACCCTCCGCAACGCACCTTTAGGTGTTTTGCGGAGATGTAGAAGTCAACAGAGTGTACATTTGTTTTATCTGATGCACGTATACGAAGTTCATTTCAGGAATCGTACATTTTAACTGAGCATTGGTGTACCGCTCGTGCGTCATTCGAAACAACCAATAACAGAACACGTGAACAGTTAGCAGCGCCGTCAGCTAAAATGGCAAGTCTGAAGTGAACTGGTAATGCATTCATTGTTTCTTTTTATTCTAGAGAGATATCAATTTCTTTTCATGTGCATTATAAGGTTAGGTAAGTAGATAGTGAATTTAATACAGACTATACATAAGTTAAGATAACGGACTGGATGGGAGGAAAATCTTTACGAAAGTCCAAGTGTTCACACGAGCAGATACATTAATCTTGACGTGTTATTACGATAGTTTACATACGTCTCTCCACGATTTATTATTCAACTGGTTATTTCGTCAGCAAAGTTTTGCAGGAGAACGGTCTGTGCAAAAGAAACCAAGCATTCTTCACTTACCGTTAAGTTGGATGTTTTGAAGAGAAGATCCTCGTTTGGCACAATGAGTAGTGACATTCCTGAACAATTGTGTATAAACTTCTCTTGGTACGTGTTCTGTAGTGTTCCCATCTGATGATATCTTGCCATTTGTCAGAGGAATTCCGATAATATTCTTGATTTTATCTGAATTTCTGGAGAGTATTAAAAATATCATGATTGTCTACCCAATTTAATGTGACAACTATCAGGTACTTGTAATCTGAATACCAAAATCATTTGGCAACCTAACAAAACTTAGTTTAAAGGACTATCTCTTGTGAAGTAATCTGAGTAGTAAAATTAATGCAGCCGTCCGAAATATTGTAGTTGTTTAATACTCGTTGACTTTACAATTAATTACTGACGGTAGCAACGGCGAACTAAACTTTGTTTACGGCTTGATGGGGCCGAAGCTATCCGACAAAACTCGACGGTACACGATCGACGCACTTGTTATTGTCATACTGCGGCTGCGTATTCTTAGCGTCTGCTGACATGGATAGGCATCACGCAAACACACGTAATCAATGAATACGTTCAGAAGGAAAAGCTACAACAAATAATCTTGTTCAGTTTGTCAATGACTCATAAATGAGGGCTCATAAATGTGTATGACCAACAAGTTAGTGGGAACCTCTTAGTTACTAGACCGTACGCCAAAATTTCTATTTATTTGTAATTTCATAGGCTTTAATGTAGAATAATGTATTAAAAGGAAATGTATATTTATCAGCTACACGTCAAACTACTTCTTCGGTTCCCCTCTATCCAATATCTGGCGAGGTTAGGATATCAATGGTATTTCTCCACTTTCTTCGGTTTTTCCACCATTTTTCTTCTACTATTCGGTTTCATGCCAGTTTCCTCCTTCTTAAACTCGTCTTTATTGTCTCGATCCATCTTGGTCTTTCTCTTGCCCTCTTACCCTCAATCTTAAATTCCATTATTATTCTGGGTTTTCTTCCCTCTGCCATCCTCTTCACATGCCCAAACCATTTTAATCTGTTCTTTATCATTCTGTCAAACAAATTCTCCACTCCAATTTCCTTTCTAACAATAGTTATGGGGGACCTGAACACTCAGGTAGGTAAGGAAAGGCTAGGGAAGGAGGAGATAATTGGCCCATATGGATATGGGAGGAAAAATGAGGAAGGAGTGAAATTGGTTGATTTCTATGAAAGAAATGGACTGGTTATGGGCAACGTGTGGTTCCGTAAGAAGAACAGCCAAAAAATAACGAGATGTGGATGGGGTGATAATATGAAAGAAGACGATCATGTAATCTGTAATTGAATCGCTGACTGGAAAATGGAAGAAAGACCAATTTTAACGAAAATACGCTGAGATATACATTTTCTTCCGCAGCTGTCCACTTATCGATTAATGGAATAGGGAAGAAATAACCAGCAATAATACCGAAAGTACAGCCTGTGAAAGTTTTTAGTTGTTGGAATAGGGAAGAATGTCCGGACATTCTTCTGTTTTACAATCACTGGTCTGAGCAGCACCGTCAGATGTGAGACAAGGAGCGTTCCAACAATGTTACTAAATAGCATTTAAACACATTGTTTCAGTTTTATTGTCCCACCTTATTCTCAGTGTGGTTACGTAAGTTTGCTGTCTGTAAACTCACATCATAATGAATGGAAATGAAAGTGATAATGAACAATTACAGCACAGAAGAAAAAGGTGTATGATAGATCACTAGGAAAAGAATACATAACTTCAGAAGGTTTGGTTCTGCCAGCGAAACGGCCTGGTCCATCATGAAAGAAAGTTTTATTCATGCATCTTGTGTTATTTGTATACATTTCACTGCAAAACATTTATGTGCTGTGTATTGGAGTGGTATACTGTACAATTTCTTTTATTACAGTTGTTCCAAAATGTACATCGAACATTTCAAAGATGAGGATGAAATGGAAATTATTACAAAATTGTATGATGGTAAAACTAAAAAGGAGAAAGTTCTGTATTTAATGCGACTGATAGAATATTCAACTGTTCAAAGGAGAAGGAGCAGAATAGAAAATCCATAATCTGAAAAACAATACTGCCCAGTTTTATTGCTACCATGAAGGGCAAGGTAATCGAGGTCCCAATGAAGTGTATACTTACCTCAACGACTACATACATGAACAGTGAATGAACTACATGTGCTGTACCTGATGTATCTAGCAATGACTGGCAAATTTCAAATAATTCATCATTATTATCCTTTATGTGGTCACTCCTTCCTCCCATGCTATAAGGATTTTGCTGTAATAAAGAGTGACATGACAACAAGACATAATCTATTCTGTCAAACAGGATGTTGAAATGATAGCCAATTCAAGAAAAGCACTGAATTCGTTTCAAGTCAAGATTGTTGAACATCAAGATATCACTGACATTATAGAATGGTGGCCACAACACTTTAAAAAATCCTCATTTGCCTTAAATTGTCAAACGAAGGAGAGGTTTTCACTTGCCAAATTCCGCCGCGGCGGTTTAGACGTGCGTACCGGAGCGCTGTTCTGCGGTGCGAGCGGCCGTTCGCCGTCAGGGGTTCGAGTCCCCCATCGGGCATGTGTGTGTGTGTGTGTGTGTGTGCGTGTGTGTGTGTGTTGTCTTTAGGTTAGTTTACCTTAGTTTAAGTAGTTTGTACGCTACGGACTGATAACCACGTAGTTGAGTCCGATATATTTACAAACATTTGAACATTTTTTGCTAAATTCCGGCATTTGACCTACACATATCAAAACTCAGGATAGGTAGTTTGTATGGAATGGGTAGATGGACTGAGTCACTATACATATAGGCTTTTTAAGGGACGAAAAGTTTCTGATATCCGAGAAATATGGCATACAGCAAGAAGATTCCTATTAATCACAAAAAGCTACAAGATCTTAATAAAGTAATAAAGTTCATTCCATCAGAGTAGCATGAGTTTTATAACAACATTCTTCAGTGGTCCACAAGAAATAATGATGTCCTATCTGAAAGAGAAGATTAGTATTTCCAGGAAACAAAGCTGTACAAGCAGCTGAAGAAGATTAAAAAGAATTAAAAATAGTTAATTAAAAATTTTAATACTACATCAAAATAAATTATTGGTCTTAAGATTTTGGACTAAAGTGACATCAGCATTATCAGTTTGTAAGATAAATGACACTAAATAGGAGTTTAAACATGTGTTTCAGCGAATTTCTTTGCAAGCTACCCTCAAGAGAATAGTTTACTGGGAAAAGGAAGAATGTCCACCAACTTCCAAAGGGGCCTGCTTCTAAAATATTTATCGAAGGCATTCGAACGACTCGTCATTTAGTGCAGATAATTTAGTTCTATAAGTTTGTAGTGGATCATAAAACTGTCGGACAATATTTTAGGAGTTAACAAGTTTTTCTTAGTTTTCTCAAAACAGTGGTGTGTGGACTTTCTTCCTTTTTCCAATCAGCGATTCAATTATACTCTCTAATTTACAATTCGATGCATGTGCGACATCGTGCTCCTTACACGCTTCGTCGAGCATATTAATCCCTTTGTCACCTCGTGCTAGACGTTTTTGAAGCTTCATTCCAGATCTGCGGTAGGTTGTTGAGAATACTCCTGCTCCTTCGACGCGTCTCCTACAGTGCATTGTATGCTACTGACACACGTGTGTCCGTGCATCTCATTATACAGCAAATCAGAGGCGCCAGTCCAACTACTTTCAAAAGAGAGGAAGTCGGCCATTTAACTAGAGATCTATTCCCACGACGTCTTATAATCTTCTCCGCGAGAAACGCATCAGGCTCAGAACTTTTCTGTAGTACTTTTGAGTAGAAACTTCCAGAGATTTCTTCTCTTTGCTGACCAATGTCGCGCAACTGACGCAGTACGTCCGAATTGTGTGGCAATTCTCCGAAAGGACTATCCAGCCACAATTTGAACCTGTTTCAATCCGCTCGGTTGGCTGTAGGAAGCACGTCTGGGTCTCCGTGCCATGGCACCTATTTGCCTCACACGATGATATAACACTGTGTCTGTTATCATTCCCTATTAGAAGAGTACTCAAAGATGGCGCTGTGGCGGCTACGTCACTACGCTCTGTTGGCGTTCGACATTTAAACTATTCTACCAGTGCGTCTACTATCCCCCAGGTGGCATTTGCTGTTATCGGATCAAAACCGATGTCGTCTTTCCAGGTGTACCAATTTTTTTTTCTGGCAGTCTACAAAATCATTTCAACGTGACATGTCAATAGAGGCTGTAGTATTCTGACAAGGAGACCACATCGATATCGGATTTTAGAACTTCTTTATGTTTATCATACGTAAGTTCAAACTTAAGTAACTATCAGCCAAAGCCATTGGACGCAAATCTCAAAAATTGAATTATAGTTTTGCAAGTACATGTAAGCGCCATGTGACCGAACTCTGCAATAAAAAAGCTGAGCCAGGAACACATTGAACAACAACGAACAAACACGATCAGCGACTGCAAGGAACAGAACAATTCATATAACAAAAGAAAAAAAAGGAGCGTTCTGACCCCACAACCATACAGTCGGTGGTTCGAATCCCCCTGTGACAGAAATGTTCTTCGTTTTCGAATTCAGTTACATAAAACACTTTGGGATCTCTAATTCCAAGTGTTGCGTCAGTTTTTGTTTATGTGTATGTAGACGAGCTGAACACCACGTCACGTAAATGATGGTTCAGTTCAAATGTTTGTAAATCTATCGGACCAAACTGCGTGGTCATCAGTCCGTAGCTTACAAACTACTTAAACCTAGGTAAACTAACCTAAGGACAAACACACACATCCATGCCCCAGGGAGGACTCGAACCTCCACGGCAAGCAACCGAGCGCTCCGCAGCGAGAGGCGTTAGACCGCTCGGCTACTCCACCGCGGGATAGTTCAGTAGATTAGCTGCTTGGAAAGCTATTAGTAGCTATGGAAATGATTTTCCAAAAGCAGTGTCGTAGCTCTTCACAAACTGAACAATCAAAGACTACTGTCGTCAACTAATAGTAAAGACAATTCTGTAAAATTGTAACTTATGTTTTTTTTATTGAAACCATCATTATTAACAACCTTCTACAAAATATACGAAATTACTAAAAAACAAAAAAAGTTCATTTTTGTATTAAAAAAAATTGTATTAAAATTGTGCAAGTATTCGAACACAACGAAAAAAAAAAAAAATCTATGACGACTGGGTTCGAACCACGGACGCTATGGTTGTAAAACCACAACGCTTCCACCTGAGCTACACCGACAGATACTGCAATTTATTTAATAATCTGTTTTTACGCTTATTTGCAAAACTTCAACGTCGATTTTCTCGAGAATTTTTGAGTTGCGTCGAATGGTTTTGGATGATTATTATTTGAGTCCTGAACTTTACGTACCGTAAATATATACTTTATTTAAAATCCGATACCCATATGGTCTCCTTGTGAGACAAATACTTCAACAGTAATATTTTAATTATAGGATACATGAAACGATATTGTAATATTTTAAATAAAATGTGGTCTTTTCTCTTTCAGCATATACTTTTACCTGTTTCGTGGTGAGATCGTACAATATACACACAGGTGAAATGCAGGTGTTTCTGGAGTGCATGTACAATCTCAGCCATTATGTCAGTAGGAAGCCAAAGGCAGGCACTACTTTCCTTTCCAGAAGCGCTAACGTCACCAGTAATCGCACCAAGCCTACATGTACACACATTCTTACCATTTAAACTCACGATTCTCACTGTTCAAGTTCATGCTTTTTAGGAGAGCTGTCACAATCGAAATTTTTACCTCAGAGCCACACACTGTACAATTAATTACACAGGATAATTAACTTATTAGCAATTAGCTTAATGACACGGTAGAAAAAACATTGAGCTCTGCGAAAACTGCTTATCTCTCACACATTAAGGGCCGGTTCGTCCATCTCTCGTTAATCTTCTCGTTAGTAAACGAGAAGATGACTTTAACGTCCAGTTAAATGTGCTCGTTAAGTGCATTGCGTTTGTCATTGCCGGAAACACCTCTCGTTTGCTAACCTGGAGAAAACGAGAAGGCACGATATATTTCGACTGGGTTGGCAATAGAAGCAAATGAAAGTGTCGTCTGAATAAACAGTTGTTTCCCTTATTTAACTATCAAGGAAGAGGTTAGCAGATAGTTGTTAATTGGCGTTATGGAAAACAAACGTGTAAGAAGCTCGAATTTTATAAGAAGTTAGTGCGAGTGTGTTGTGTCCTCAATAGAGAAATATTAGGGTGCTTTGGAATGTAAAGAAACGAACGCTACGACATGGAAGGAGAAGAAAAAAGCGACATGATCGCCTGTGGCAAATGAATTCAGTGCTTTCCACGGAAAATGTAGGACAGTAAAAATGCTTAGGGCTTAGTACGATAACATGCCAAGTGTATAATATCTTATTGCAAGCTTGTACATAGGCAAAAGGGTACTGTTCCTGTAAA
The DNA here is from genome assembly GCA_026315105.1 of Locusta migratoria. NCBI lineage: Eukaryota > Metazoa > Arthropoda > Insecta > Orthoptera > Acrididae > Locusta > Locusta migratoria. The sequence continues at coordinate 282,112,571 of CM048745.1, read as the reverse complement.
TCGGAGGAAGGAATCACATTTTAGGCCTCACACTAGGCGCAACAAGCGTAAGTAAATACTGGGTAAAATTTTACGACGCTTCTCGCCGGGCTCCAGTGCTTATGTTGGCAACAGATAAACAATGAAGTGTAGAATTGTGTTAATATTTTTCACGAGCTACAGAGTTAAGTGTTATTGCTGCTCGTTTCACTCACAGTAAAATTAATACTGTACCTGCTCTATGGTTGACAGGTTCTTGTATGCACCCTTGTCCGTTCAGAAAAAATAAGTGTCGTTTTAATTGAAGTTGTCACGAAAAAACATTTATTGGTCGTCTGAGTTTCCGTCATTACCATTGGTGCCAATATAACCACTGCATCCCGGCGAGAAGCATGGTACAATTTAACCAAATACTGAATTAATAAGCTTGCAGGGATAAATAATACATTCTGTTTTCTATTATGACAGATAACTTACAAAATACGTAACTATCTGTTGGACTCTTGAGATGGTCGTGGAGTTTTTCATGTAGCGTTTCCAAGACGAAATAGCCTAACAAATTCTGCATCATCTTAGCATTCAAAATTATTTGGGCAAACATAAATAAGTCTAGGTCACATTATAGGAGCAATGACCTCTAGATCGTCTAAAATATTGACATCGTCTTCATTGTCAACCAAATCTCTTATTCTAACCATTTTCATCATACCGATTCTCACTGAACTAGTCGTTATCGATAAGTTTGTATTTTGATATCGCAACAATAATTTTAAGGTTATGTTGCGTATCCGCAATATATCAAACTCATCTGCTAGCTACTGACATGGATGGGGCGAGAAATATTACGATAAAATTTTTCAATGACACTGCTTTCCACACTCGTTTTTCATACATGTGTGCTTCTGTTATTTTGATCGATAAATCTGTCTTATCAAGTGAATATATTGCGGTATTTTAGCGCTTTGAATCCTGCCATTTTCATACATTTTTATAACTTAACTGGTCGTTAGCCGTGTAACGAGCTGAATTTTACTCGTTAACTTAACGGCCAGTTTGAGTTCTTTTAACGTCTGGTTAACTCATAACGAAACATTGACATTCTCCGCTAACGACAAGTTAAAATCTTAACCGGAACTTAACGAGACATTGACAAACCGGCCCTTTGTGTAACAACAGATGCGTAAACATGAAAATGTGAAACATCCTGTGTCTCATTAACTATAGAAAAACCCAATACCATTTACTTTGTAAACAATGCTCCCCATAATACACGCAAGTTAAGTGCTGAAGTATCTGAAAGAAATGAATTCCATCGTCTGTCTTACATATAACACAGAGACGGCAACTTCATTGCGGAATTTTAAACAGCTCGATGGATAATTGGCTAACAGTACCCAGTACGTTATTGTCGACAATGCAAATTTTTGACAAACGGAAGTAACATTCGGTCTACGCCAAGAAGATCTACAATTTTCCCTGTATATGGAATATGCACAACATACATCCATACGATGGTCGGATTCATTCGATACTTTTGAACGTGTCTAAATTTACTGCAAGCAGTGAGCAATGTTCGAAGTGAACCCTGCCCGATAAGTGACCAAGTTCATTAGTGGTAGAGGACGCCCTGCCCGATAAGTGACCAATGGTTCAATAGTGTTATAGAGGACGCCTGTTGTAGCCCTGAATTTAAATTCAAGTTTTATCCTAGTCACAATCTCGTGCTGTATCCGATAAAACAGCAGTCAACAATTTGTGGCAGAACTGTAGCCCTTCAATGCTGATGAAAGTGACTGAAGCTGGAAACTCTCGATTTACGAGTATAAATTAATGCCTATCAATAGAAGATGGACGAATTAACTTTCGAAGGCGCACTAACAACACTCCCTAGCCATATCCCTCACCATCAGATCTTCTGTCCCACATTATCGCCTAGTGAAGAATTAATTCCCTAAAGGGACGGTAAGGAAGCTACAGCAGACAATGAAAGTTGCGTTAACCAGTCGAAGCAACATTCTCAATGAGGCATATACATGGGAGGTAATCCTGTCAAACGTTTCCATAATCTACCATTCACCGAATGTAGCCGCTGGAGACCATATGATTATACTTACTGTTCTGACAATGGTGCCCGTAACGCTACAAGTAAGTTTTGCAGCCTCCGAATCTTGCAGTGCAAATGCAGCCCTTATTTCTCTAAACGTCAAGAACAGTATGCGGATTGATGAGGCAGCCTAATACCAAGGTACTGCGGAGCGCGTGCGCCGAAAAAGTGGTAACAACATTGTTCAAAACAGTTAGGGGATCAGTTGAGATTTCATAGATAATACACGTATGGTAACGTATTTTATTCAGATACTAGCTTATATGCCCGTGCTTCACAACGGTTGTTAAACAGGGACCTGTGTATATAATGGTTTTTTAGGGTTCAGGACCTACGTCAGCAAAAACAGAATCTTTGTTGGTTTTCTATGTCAATAAACTCAGTTCTTCTAGCCAAGATGTCAAATTTAAGTAGAAATTGTCGAAAACAGTGAATGTTTATGAAGGTTTTCATACAAAAAGTGAAATTAATTAAAGTCTGTACTCTGGAACGATGTAAATCAATGTTAAGATGTGTTCATAAAGTTAAGACTGCGGTGTGAAATTGTATGTTTGGCGTAAACTTCTGAAAACACTTCCATAGTTGAGATCAGAAATAATAATAATAATAACATCGCCATGTATTGGTTCTATGGTGAAGTACTAAACTCTTTATCTGTCACAGTAAGTGTGTGCTGAAGTTTTATAATTTTGCAGTGTTGCACTGGGGACAATGTAGTTACTTTGAATGCAGTGCTCCATATTATCGAAAAGTCGACAAATACTGAAAGAGTTCACGTCTGTTTAAATAAGACGTCATGGTGGTGTCAATGTGCGGTAAAGTAAGTCTGGGTAATCGTTGAAGGAATGGCGTCAGCTGATCGTCTGTAAAGAACTTGCAATTAATTGTGGTAATACCAGTGAATTGTCTTGACTGTGTTAGCAGAATCGACCACACTTTCAGCTAATAAATGTCTCCAGGTCCTGCAGTGATTACTTCGTAAAGCATGAAGTTTAAATCGATCTTGTGTAATAGAACTATATATTCAGAAGTCGGATTATAACTCAAAGTACAATCGTCTCTGCAAAAGACGACGTCTTTATCTCCCTTAATGTAGTCCGCACCAAAAGTAAGTAATTAAAAATTTTAATCACAATATTGTACCGAACAATTATGAAAGCAGAGAGGTTTATGATGAGTTTGTCGCTCGCGTTAGTATGTTGTCTCTAGTGGCAGGCACAGAACAGAAATATCTTTGGAGCGAACATTCAGATGCGCAGAACAGATTTTCTGGCCTCAACATTAGGGTGGAAATATCAGGTGATATTGGGAAAAATCTACTAATCGATGACTTTACCTTGGTCCTTTTTTGTTCATAAAACCTTTGTAGACGGACATCCACATCTGAGATGATGCATCATTGATAAAAGGGGACGCTGCAGCTGTTTACAATTATGCTTTTTTGTTCAGTTAAGACGGATGACTATCAGCGACGCTTTCTCGACTTTCTTGTTGCTTCTGTGACACATTTATTTAGATATTATTTCATGTTATGTGGTTGCACTGCTAAAAGGAGGTGGGGCTTCTTTGCAGCCAATGTGGTACAAAGCAATCGTAAGAGGAAATAATGTGTGCAAAGAGTTGATTTGTTTCAATATCACTTGGTAATTCCAGCTTAATGTTGAGAAGATGCATAGAATCCAATGCTCACTCCATAGATATTTCTACAATATGTATAATTTAGTGGTTATACCCGTCGAAAGATGCACTTCTTTTCTTTCCATGACATAGGAAAGCATATGGGATACAGCTAGGAAGAAAAAAATTGTGTCCTTCCTGGGTTAAACTTGTGTCCGAAAAGAACAGACATCATATCAATAATCTCTATAATAACTTGCAATGTGCTGTTTATAAGGCATCTTCAACTCCCTTATTCTTACTCAATCATGGACAGCCCTGCAGGCTGCATGGTATCATTTCCTACCAACACTACTTCAGACATTAGTCGAATGCATGCCATGTCGTTGCGGCACTTTAGGAGTACTCGTAAGGCCCTATACGACGTTAGGCAGGTGTACCTGTTTTTTGGCCCTTTAGTATACTGCTTAAACTACGTGTCCCGAAATAGTTCACAGGAATTCCTATAATCAATCAATTTTTAAGTTCTCCATCGATTATACGATTTTTTTGTAGTTTTGCTCATTCTTGTGATGAATAATGGGCGACTGAAGACATTGTCTAATCGTTTTGCTGTAAGGAAGCAGTATCAGCTGTTGGACATAATTTCGATACCATTTACACGGCACTTGAAGAAATTGCCAAAAACAAAGAATAAAAGACAGAGACAAGAACTGAAGGAGAGTCGCATCGTAAGAAGCTTTTAAAACTGGGGACTGCTATATTAATTGTGTTCTGGAATGACGCGTTATCTCGAATTGACACAACTAACAAATGCTTGCAAAAGACTGGTCGTGATTTAATTAACAGTTGTCAAATGTTTCAGTCATTCATTCCATTTTTCAGCCGTATTAGAGACAATTTTGATGAGATGGAAAACCAAGCTAGGAGCTTAACTCTGCAGTGATGGCGTGGGATAATGTTTCATTGCAGGTCGCATGGTGTCTCACAGACTCCAAAATCATTTTTTCACAAACGGAGTGTTTTTAGTTCAATCTGTTGAAATTTATATTTGCAAAAACACTAAACAAGTAATAATAAAGAGATATGTACACCACGCCAATTGGAAAATATTTTATTTTTCTTATTTTCATGTATAAATGTGCTTAACAAAACTGTTGAATGTCATATTACGTAATTTTTAATTCCATTCATCCAGAAAATTGCATTAAAATCCACTAAAGGAAGCAACTTTACGTAAATCTGGTATAAATCTTGTAACAGAAATATATTTAGTGACCAGTAAACTTGCTGTGCATGTTCTAAACCGAGAACTTTCTTAGATTAGATTAGATTAGTTGGCTCGTTCCATATATCTATGTTGAGATGATCCTCGTTGATTATTGAAAATTTGTGTTCCTGACTAGTGGATCCATTTTTGAACTAAAGTAAGTGCTTTTAAGTCCTTGTGTAGATTATTTTTGTTCCTAGTATTGTAGGTATGAACTGAGCTGTATGTTGGAAAAAGGGATATATTATTTATGTAACATGTAAAATATTTTTTTCTTTTACAATTTGATAATATAATATTACTAATATAGGTACATACACTTTTACAAACTGTTAATATAATAATACTAATAGTATGGATACAGATACAAGCGTCATTTGCTTCTGTTTAAGAATTCGTCAGTGGGGTAGATGGAGTTGGACACTAGAAAGTCTTTCAGGCTCCTCTTAAATTGATCTTTACTTGTAGCAAAATTTTTTATGGTTGTTGGTAAATTATTGAAAATTTGTGTTCTTGAGTAGTGGATCCGTTTTTGAACTAAAGTAAGTGCTTTTAAGTCCTTGTGTAGATTATTTTTGTTCCTAGTATTGTAGGTATGACGTGAGCTGTATGTTGGAAAAAGGGATATATTATTTATGACAAATTTCATAAAGGAATAAATATACTGACAGGCAGTAGTTAATATAGCTTTGAAGAGGCTTCTGCAGGATGTCCATGAATTTACACCACAAATTATATGTATTACACGCTTTTGGACTCTGAAAACTTTTGTTTGACTTGAAGAGTTATCCCAAAATATTATACCATATGACATTATGGAATGAAAATAAGCAAAGTATGCAAGCTTTTTTATTTTTATGTCTCCTATGCCTGATACCACTCGTCTTGCAAATACAGATTTGTTAAGTCGTTTCTGCAGTTCTTTGGTGTGCTCCTCCCAAATGAATTTATTATCAAGCTGTAATCCCAGGATTTTTATACTGTCAACCTCTTCTATCTGCTGTTCTTTGTACTTTCTGCATATACTGGATGAGAATCTCTTACATGTTCTGAATTGCATGTAGTGAGTCTTTTCAAAGTTTAATGTCAATGAGTTGGCTTTAAACCATTTATTAATGTTAATGAAAATATCATTACCAGACCTTTCTAAAACTAAGCTCGACATGTTATTTATTGCAATACTTGTATCTGCAAACAAAACGAAGTCTGCTTCTGGCAGTGTACCTGATGAGAGGTCATTAACGTACACAAAAAAAAAAAAGCAATGGCCTAAGATGGATCCTTGTGAATCATCAAATGTAATTTCTTCCCAATCTGATGAAGACTGTTGGCTTAATCCACTAGTCTCTTGCACTGACACCCTTTGTTTCCTGTTAGCATGGTATGATTTGAACCGTTTTGCAACAATTCCCGTGAGTCCATAGAATTCTAATTTACTTAAAAGGATGTTGTGGTTCACATAATCAAATGCCTTTGATAAATCACAGAAAATATCTGCTGCTTGTAATTTATTATCTACATTCTCACTTTAGATGTAAATAGCCTTCTCGATATTGGCACCTTTCAGAAATCTAAACTGAGTTCTACACAATATGTCATTTGAGGTTAGGTGGTTGAGAAGCTGCTTGTACATTACCTTTTCTAGAATTTTTGAGAATGCCAGTAAAGGTGAAATCGGTCTGTAGTTTGATGGTACCTCTTTATCCCCTTTCTTGAATAGGGTTTTGATATCCGCATATTTTAACCAATCAGGAAATGTTCTAGTTATTATAAACTGGTTACACAAATAACTTAAAATTGTGCTAAATTCACTAGAGCATACTTTAATTAACTTTGTTGATATTTTATCGTAACCACTATAATGCTTTGTTTTTAAAGATTTTATTATGGAAGTTATTTCTTGTGATGAAGTGAGTGACATATTCATGTTCCTGAAGTTATTTGTAAATGCTAGTTTCAAATATTCAAAGGCATTATCTACTGACCCTGACAATCCCATACTATCAGTAAATGATATAAAGTACTTTTAAATAGATTTGCCACACTATGCCTGTTGGTTACTATTGTATCATCTACATTTAATGCTATCTGCTCCTGTTCCTTTCTACTAGTCTCCTCTTTCCCAATGTCCCATATTGTTTTTATTTAGACGTCTGAATTACTTTTTTTAAATATTTTACAGTATTACTTATATTTAACTAAGTCATCATCATTGGAACTACTCTTAGCTGATAGATACTTTCCTTTTTGTCTTGCATGAAATCTTTATTCCTTGTGTAATCCATGGTTTTATTATAGACTTCTGTTTAATTTGAGTTACTTTTAAAGGAAAACAGTTTTCAAACAAAATACTGACATTATTAATGAATATGTTATTTTTTTCATTCATTACATGAGCACTATATACATCTTTACAGTTGATATTTTTCAGCAGTTTTCTGAAATTCTCAAATTTTGGTGCATTGACTACTCTCTTGTATGTAGATTTAGCAGTCTTCATAATCTGCTTAGAATCTGCACCTAAAAGAAGGAGCTGCATATCATGATCTAAAAGGCCATTAATTATTGGTTTTATGATGTGATTTTTTTCCTTTGATATGTCTATAAAAATATTGTCAATGGCTTTCCTAGATGATTTAGTTATCCTATTTGGAAAGTTTACAGTATCAGTTAGATTGAAGGACAATGTTACTGACTGCAATAAATGTTTACTGAAAGAATGAATAAGAAAATCTGTATTAAAGTCACCAACAACCAAGATTTCTTTGTGTCTTCCTGTGGCATCTGTACTTGGTGTATCAGTTTCTTGAATGACTACATTCACAGCACCTCTGACTTTTAGAGCCGTGGTCCACGTCAGGGATTTGGACAGCATTATCATCAGGAAAAACACTTTGTATATCTTGTCTAAGATTTCTTTGGCAATGATAAGCACTGGGAACGTTGCTGCATATAATTGTCAGGTAAATTACGTGCCAAAAGTTTCAAAAAATCGCTACGCCTTGTGCTAGCACTGCAATCGTTTGCGTGGTATATTAACTGTGAATTTATACGTGCAATGTTTATCACTGCATAAAATATCACAATAGGCCATCTGTTTTCCTGTATACATTATATGTACTGCACAGCAGATCGACAGTAGCAACACCTGATTTGGTTCCGTTATAAACGTTCATCATTATTGGGTTTTTCTTGTCGCCACTTGTGGCATCAATTGCGTTATTATGATGCATTGTCGATAGTATCAAAACCGCTTTGTTTTTCTTGGCTACATATGACGTTACTGTTGAAATTTTTCAACAACCGTGTTGTTGTTCTCACCTCCATGCTCCTTGTTTGTGTAAACTTTGGGGAAACTTCAGGTTTCTTCTTCCCCATAGTTCCAACCACAGTACTACTCTTCTGAAGCAAGTAATCAGCTGATTCTAAGGACGTGAACCAATTGTCTACAGTTATATTACGTCCAGTTTCTGAAATCTCGGTAGTGAAACGTTTCACAACATCTGTTGATTTGTTGCTAACTGCAGATGGCCCTGCAGACTGTTTCCCACCATAAATTTCCAGGTTGGCAGTGTAAAACCTTCTAGCATCCACCAAAGCAAATTTTTTTACCCATACGTATTTGGTTTGCTAGGGATGTATCTCCTGCAGAAACACTGCCCCTCAAACCTTCTAGCTTTTCATCAATAGCGCAATACTCTCCAACAGAATATGCAGTTTTACAATTTTCCACGAAGCGCGAAAAAACTTAACATATGGAAGCTAAATTATAGACCTTTTTCCTTTCCTCTCGGGTATCCTTGTTCTAGAAACTCAAGCAGTATAACAGGAATCTAAATTGTCTTTCAGACTACAGTCATTATCATACGATATAACTCAATTCCCATTTTATTGGAAGACCATATATCTTGGATGTTTTAATGATCGTCTTATATTACAGCACATAAATACAATTTTCCTAACAGAGCTTTTGTTTCAGTTACATCTGTCAGATGAGTATCCCTTTCTGTGGAAAAATGGTTCTGTACTTCAGATATCCTTTTATTAGTGTGATCAAAAATACTAGTAAGCAACTCATTATCGATAAAGATTTCCCAAAATTCCATTGGTGTTCTTGCATTCTTGGCTGCTCCTTTCACTCCTGGTAAATGAGTAACAATGTTTTGTCGTCGAGTACGTACGTTTTCTGGGGGAAACACTTTTGACCATTTTGTGTATTTGTTTCTCCCGAGAAAACAATCGTCACCATGATTGTCACTGTAACTTTCACTGGAGTCCACTTTGGCTCGGTGTTCGAATCTTCCTCTCTTGTTTCTACACTGTCTTCTTTCACTTACTTTAAATACCAAAGTGAACATCCGGTTCATCATCTTCCTCGAATAACAGTCGGATAATAATCTCCCTGTCGCTTTCATTTTCCAGATTATAAATCTTCTGCGAACTCATATTTGATCTGAAGGCAAAAAAAGTAATTTCATATTCATAGAATATATGACATCAACAGCGAATGGGCAAAGCTGAAAATGTGTACTGGGCTGGGATTCGAACCCGGGTCTCCCGCTTTCTAGGCAGTTGCGCTGACCACTATACCACTGGGGACACAATGATCACTGCACCTGCAAGGACTACCTAAGCATACCTCCCGTCAGATCAAATTCTGAGCTCTACTTTGCCCACAGTACTCAAACTCGTAGTTTTGAAACTAATTCCCAGTTCAAAACTACTACAAGTTTGAGTACTGTGGGCAGGGCAGGGTAGAGCTGGGAATTTGTATATGACGGGAGGCGTGCTCAGGTAGTCCTTTCAGGTACGGTAATCACTGTGACTGTCCCCAGTGGTGTAGTGGTCAGCGCAACTGTCTCGAAAGCGGGAGAGCCAGGTTCGAATCCCGGCTGGGTACACATTTTCAGCTTTGTCCATTTGCAGTTGTTGTCATATATTCTGTGAATATGAAAGAATAACAACTGCAGGATCAGAAGTGACGTCTCTTCTTTGGAACAAACACCACACAAACACACACACACACACACACACACACACACACACACACACACACATATGTGTTACAAACAATTATTAGAAACACAGGTCGCATGGCGTCTGGTAGACCCCAGTGATGCCACTCCACAAACAAATGCTTCCCTCAACACTGTATGGCGACTAATGCGATACTAATGAAAGTTAGATGGCACCCCAAGTCCGCCAGTGTATCTGTTTAACAACTGTGAGTAAATGAAGTGCAGCTGACAGTACAGGGAAACGCAAAATAAAAACTAGATTTCCTGATGGATAAAAATCAGAAGAACTGGCTAAACGCGATAATTTTCGTGTCTCACTTATTACATTTGTTGACAAACTACAAGCAAAACTAAAAAAGCGAGAAGAAAAATATAGTGAAGTAGTCGATCTTTTCCGACCATTAACAAACAATATTGTGAAACAAGGAACTGAAGAGATATTAGCGGAAACGTCAATACTGTGTGAGAAATATTGAAATAATCTCGATGAAGTAATCTCTTGTTACGTTCTACAATGTAACAAGAACGCATTTCTGCCCTTGCATTGTTATCACTTGAACATAAGGTTACCATCTCTCTTGACTTCGAGGATGTGAGAGGACTTCGCAAGAACGAAAACCGGGAAAAGAAATCATTTTTAATTTATCACTTTTATATTTCTTTGTGTGATTTGGGAACCTACATTCGCTACTACATGATTTTACGCTTGAAATGGTTTTCGTCGTAGAAGTATGAGTATTCTTTAACTTACCTGCTGTACTTTCACAGAAATATATTAGGCCTAAATGACGTTAGCAGAGCCACAAATTTTTTCTAGCCCCGGGCTTCCACCTGGGTTAATACGGCCCTGGCTTTATTCCTGTCAAACATATTTACAACTATTTCTGAATATGTACCAAAGTACTGTAAAAATGAGTGTGACTGAGTGAAGGACACTAAGAAAATGCGCCGACGTTGGAGTGTGTTTGGGTATATGGCTGGCATCCAAAGTGTTAATAAAATAATCAGTATTACTGCAATCAGAATGAATAGACCTGAATGTTGAACGTCAAACATCAGGAATATAATGTCTTTATTACGATTTGTTTCGGATTTTATCATCAGATAACAATTTACATAAATTAAACCCAAAACATGTTTTATGGCACAAAATAATTCAAAGTTACATATCTCTATTTCATTGAAATTGTTTGGTACATATTTCAGTATACTTGTTCGTGAGCGATAGCTGTATGTAGTAAGTGTTAAAGACGCTTGGTAAATAAATACATGCAAAGCGTCATTCTACTGACAGTGGACCAAAAAAACATTTTGCCACCAGGTGGCACTGCAGTGTGATTATTGGCTCTAACGCATATCATGTACTGTATTTTTATTATATTCTAAGTATGAAGGATGTGAAATAATTTATTTTAAAAGACACAGCAGTAATTTTTTGTTTAACATATAACAATGATAATATTATATTGACAAAACTTTTATGAAGTATTTTTTCGGATACAGTTATGTTATTTAGTGCCACACATTGTCAACAGTTAATGTCAAATTTATTGTAGAAAAATATAAATTATATAGGGCTACTAGGAAAAATAAAATACATATCACCCATACTTCCTGCAAAAAATTGGGAAGTCCATCAAATTCAAACCTGGTATTACGTTCGACACATTACATACTGCTGCCCTATATCATGGTGAATAACATATTTTTCATAAATAAATTAATTTCATTTTTCTTAATAATTATTTTAGTGTAACAAAGCTGTCATCCAATAATTACATGCCATACCTTTGTAGAACTGAGAGTTTTTTTTCTGTGCCATAACTTTCAAAAGTGATAAAATTAAACGTTACAGTATCATGCAGACATTTTGTAATGATACTACCTGAAAATGTAAAACAAGTTGCCTGAGGATAGGGGGAGCTAAGAGGAGAAGGGGGTGAAATGGGTGTAAGGGCGACTAACTGCTTGAGGGTTTGGAAGAAACTGTAATACAAAATCGTAATATTCACTTGTACCTGAAAGTTGAAACAGTCGCACCCTCATCCAATACCAAGACGTAGCCAACACGCACCACCGTGCTTACTTACAAGAGGAACATTATTTTCTACTAATGGGTGCAATCCCGTTTGTTTTTACAAACGTAAATGATATTTTAGTATCAAAAAGACCCCGCCATGGGCGATTATATGTCAAGCCTATTGATTTGTATGATAATGGTCACTCACATACCTCCTGCATGATTTCACGTCAAATTTACGAAATGTCAATAAAATATTTTCTTTCGCTGTGGGATTATAAAATAATCTCTGTGGACAAGTGCAGCATCAGATGAAAACAATGTTATTCTTCTGGAGGAGGCAGGGAAGACCAATTCAGAATCAAAATCATTGGCAGCTGAACTGTCAAGACGTTTCAACGGTTACAATTGGAACACAGGTTGCATCATGAGCATATATACTGAGCATGTATATGGCTCCTCCTCCTCCCCTGCCCCGTCGCTGTCTACGACCCGTTGTAAACTGTGGTGTCCACTTCAGTTGGGTAGTAGAGTGCAAGCTGCCTGCTAGTCAGTGCTCCTGGCGGCGTTCCTCACAATAGGCTTCTCCTGGAGTTTCCTCTCTAGCAGCAGCACGCACATTGACAGCAGCGCCGTGGCCGCCAAGACGGCCAGTGGAGGAATCACTCTGTAGATGCTCACTGGCGTCAGGGTGTCCGGCGTCTCCTGCCCGTCTCGCTCTTGCCAGTACTTGGAGTACAGTCGGTGAGTCAGCCCTTCGTTCCGCAGCTGCAGCAGGCTGAAACCCAACGGACAGCAACAGGTAGGGGCAAAATAACACGAAGACTACATATTGCATCCAGTGATCTCTATACTACCTGGATGGCGATCTCTGACTGTCAAAACGTGGCGTCGACTGCCACCGTCGCCATGTTGCAGTTGGTCAAGAAACTAGATTTAACATTTCACTTCGACGTGCATAATTTGTTTTCGGCGAAAGATGTTTAGATTCTTGACTATGGTTAACGTAACGAAGTACCAGGCCTTACTAAATAATCTTCTTCAAGAAAATGATTTGAACATACGTTTAGTGGCAGTGACCCGCCACTTCAACAGGTCCTCTTTTTTCAAAGCAAACCTGTTCAAAACAGAACAAACACTGTACTATACGATATAACACGAATATAATTACGAAACTCTGATCATGTCTTGACAGTCACTTCTTACCTGTGGAAAGTTAAATCACTTTCCTTGCTCCACCTATTCATCCAGTTGTATGCAGAGCACGAAATAACCATTTTAAACTCAAAATGTACACTTCAGTGAGAGAACGTTTCTATACTAACTGAAGGATGGCGGATGATGTAAACAAACAGACAGTGGCATGCATAAACGCTATGGCCACAGACGGTAGATGTACATCCAGAGGACTGCGGCGCTCCAGTCACGGTCTGCACGGCCACTATGATCGAGGGTTCGAATCCCCCCTCGTGCATGAATATTTGTGCCGTCCTTAGTGTTAGGTATCTCATAAGTAGTTTGTAAGTTTAGGAATTGATGACCCTGTAGTTAAGTGCCATAAGCTATACAAAAATTTGAACATTTTGAATTTTACATCCAGGTAGTATAGAGATCACTGATTGCACCACTGTGTACGCGTTAACGCCAAAGAGATAGAATGTATAAAGACGAGCACTGACACCAATGAGCTTAAAGTTCATAAAGTGGCTAACACATGAGTTAAAGCGTTCTTTGCGGCAACCCATGTAACCTCGGCCGCCATATTTACGGTGGTCAGTGCACTTGAGAGGACTCTGTCTATCGTATGTTGTTATTGAGCGTGAAGCACTGTATTTAGTGAATACTGTATACAGGGCTAATTAACTGTACAATTTTTGCTGCTGAAATATTCCTATAGTGTATCCAGCATTTAAATGCACAAATAGAAGTAATGAAATGACAAATATTTCGTGAATTAACACCAAACTTTTCGCCTTGCTTGCAATTTTTGCTGCTGAAATATTCCTAAAGTGTATCCAGCATTTAAATGCACAAATCAAAGTAATGAAATGACAAGTGTATCGTGTATTAACACTAAACTTTTAGCCTTGCTTGATATCAGTGTGATTATATTTAAACAAAATTCGTGACTAGAGGCACTTAGATTCCCCTATCCTGAAATCCCTTGACGTACACACAATAAAAAATTGCTGTTTTCCACCTTGTCTTGGTGTGTTTTAGTGATGTTTCTTCTTCTGTTGATGCTGTGATCAAAGAACATCTGTTGAATAATAAAATAAACCCTTTGAGTGTTTACACCTTCTTTCAAAATATTTTCATTTGTTGTTAACAATAGTTACGCAGCATGGTTGATATGTAACCAGTGCAAAGTGTGAAAGCAGTAGTAATAGCAAGAATTTTTTAACTTACGTTTGTATTATTTGCAACAAAAATGTACTTCTGTCAATAGGGCAATAATTAAAATTATTAATGATACATTATTTCGGTGTGGAATGCTTTTGTGGCAACTGACCCATGTGCATTTTTATTGCAGTATTCTGTTGTCTCTTTCGTGTTTGTACTCCATTTTAACCTACCAAACGTTACCTGTTTCAGCATGGAAAGAGGGAACGTTATTAACGACACCATATTTCGACGTGGAATGCTTTTGTGGCAGCTGACCCAGGCGCATTTTTAATTGCCGTATTTTGTTGTCACTTGTTATACTCACGTTTCGTCCACGAAACTTTACAACCAAACCCTTTGACAGCAGTTTTACAAGTTCTTAGACTTAATACGTTTAGTAAACATCACATAACTGTATACTTGACTTTATTAAAGCAGTTGTTAGAAGATACTAAAAAGCAGATGCAAATACATGATCATGATTGTTTTTCATGACAATTACCGTTCACTGTATACTTCACAGAACGTTTATACCATTTACTTGAATTATAATCAACACAAATATTTTCACAGGGGCACCTTCATTGTAGTTGCAAACCTTAACTGCTATACTTCGCACTGAAAATGTATTACGTCAGGTTCATGAGATTGTATTACCGCATTTTTGGGAAATACACTATCAGGCTCGTCAATTTACAGCTTCTTTAAAGTCGGACGAAACTTGATGCACATTAGTCAATATTAATTTAAAATCTGGAACTGTAAATTGGTGAATTTCTCTAGTGGTTGTGGCATACCAGCTGTCAGCCAATACTCCAAATAACATGGCGGACGCTAGTTCAGTTTGCCTTAAAAACATCTTTGTCTCACATGATCTTCAGCTTATGTTGTACTCTTAGTCGGCATATTATCGGCAGTCTGGCAGTGGCTTTCTGAAATCCATATAGTAAGTGAGTGAACCAGTTAGATAAGTGGTGCTTTTAGAAATGAAGCTGTATGTTACTGTAGCTGTACTCTTTAGCGTTAAGAAATCAGCGACTTGTTTTACGTAACTTACGCGGAGTCTCCAGTACACAGTAACATATTTTAAATGCTTCTTATAATTAATTCATCTGCACTCCATTTACAGAAGAACAGTGCCGTAGATGTAGCAATAAAACATTTATTTTAGACATAACTAAAATGCAAATGAAAAATCTTCGACGAGGACAAGAACACAGATACAATAAACAACAGAAATTAAATTATTTCAAGGAGTGTTGCTTCCGCGACAAGGAATAAGCGCACAAGGCAGCGCCCCAAGCGGCAGGCGCACGAACTTCTTGCGTACGCTGCAATCAGCTAATCGCGTCCGCTGAATACTTGTCGCCACATCAGCCCCCGCGGAGTAGCGGAGCGTCGTCGGCGTCCACCATACTCGATGCTGTCGACGAATCTTGCAGGAAAGTGGACGTGCCGACCTGACCGCGTTTGACGTGGTGGCTGTGCCACTGGCGAGGCAGGAGGTTGCTGGGTGTGTGTAGACGAAGGCGACGGTGGTTGTGTGAGCAGGGTTGTATCACACAAGTCTTCAAATAGAAACGCTGGTTTCACTCGGTCAATTGAGACGGTACTTTTTTTACCATTAAGCAGAATGTCCATAGTTTTGCCGTTGCGTGCAAGGACACGGTGGGGTCCAGTATATGGAGGTGTAAGGGCTGGCTTAATTCCATCTCGACGGAGCATGACATGTGAGCAATTTGACAATTCTTTGTGCACGAAGGAGGGGCGTATTCCATGTCGCGATGCTGGTTGAGGTCTGATCTGCGTGATGTGCTCCCTGAGTTGAGCTATAACATCTGGTGGTTGTAAGTTGTCCCTCGATGAAGTTTTTGACTCAATAAATTCTCCTGGGAGGCGTAGTGTCTCGCCATATACTAATTCTGCAGACGACGCGTCGAGGTCTGGCTTATGTACCGTTCGCAGACCAAGTAAAACGAGGGGCAAGGCTGCATTCCACTTAGTCTCATAACACATTAGTGCTGCTTTGAGAGAGCGATGCCACCTCTCCACCATCCCGTTGCTTGCTGGATGGTAACTTGTAGTGAAATGGTGGTTTGCGCCACAAAACTTGCTCATCTGGGTGAAGATTTCCGATTCAAATTGGCGCCCTCTGTCCGTTGTAATGTGTAACGGCAACCAAATTGTGCGACCCACTGTGACATGAAAGCGACCGCCAATGTCTCTGCGGAGGTATTTTCAACTGGAATCGCCTCTGGCCAGCGTGTTAATCGATCAATAATCGTTAATAAGTAACGATGCCCGTGAGACGGCGGTAAGGGTCCCACGACGTCCAAATGAACATGGGCGAATCGTTCTGTGGTTTCTGGAAAATTTCCAATGGGCGCATGTACGTGACGTGCAATCTTACTACGTTGACAAGCTACGCATGCGCGGGCCCACTGGCGGCAATCTTTTTGTAGACCTGGCCAAACGTAACGGGAGGCGACAAGTTTAACTGTAGCTCTGACGCCTGGGTGGCAGAGGTTGTGGAGTCCGTGGAAGACACTTTTGCGTAGTCCTACTGGCACATATGGGCGTGTTCTCCCAGTGGAAGTGTCACAGTACAACTTAGCGTTCGCTCCCGGCACATCAATAAGTTTGAGTTGTAGGCCGGTCTCCGTATTATTAAGTAGGTTATTCAGCTCTTGATCGGTCTGTTGTGCGTCGCATAGCTGCCGAAAATCAACAGTCTCTGTGATAGCACCGACTCGAGATAAGCAGTCGGCCACTACGCTAGTCAGTCCTGAGACGTGCTGTATGTCAGTGGAAAATTGTGCTATGTACTCAAGCTGACGAAATTGTCTTGGCGAGCACTTGTCATTGTTCTGACGAAAAGCATACATGAGAGGCTTGTGGTCAGTAAATATTGTAAACACCCTCGCTTCGAGTTGCGTGCGGAAGTATTTAACAGCTGTGTAGATGGCCAACAATTCGCGGTCGTACGCACTCCACTTTTGTTGCGTTGGCGTTAGTTTGCGCGAAAAGAATGCAAGAGGTTGCCACGTTTCGTTTACATATTGCTGAAGTGCCGCGCCGATTGCAATTTGGCTAGCGTCTACTACCAGAGCCAGGCGTGCGTCTTTTACAGGGTATGCCAGAAGTGTAGCGTCAGCAAGTGTCTTTTTGGCAGTCTTGAAAGCGTCTATCATCGGTTGTGACCAGTGCAACAATGCCTTGCCTTTTGTCTTGGAACCGGTTAGTGCAGCTGTGAGTGGTTCTTGTATTTCAGCTGCATGTGGGAGGTGGAATCTGTAGAAATTCAGCATACCGAGAAATCGGCGTAGTTCTTTTGCTGTAATCGGACGTGGAATGTCTAATACCGCCTGTACCTTCTCAGGTAGTGGGCGTGATCCCTCTGACGAAATTTTATGTCCCAAGAAGGTTACCTCCGGTTGACCGAACACACACTTTTCCACATTCAGAACGATACTATGAGCAGCGAGGCGTTCAAAGACCTGAGTAAGGTGCTGCTGATGTGTTTCAAGTGTTTCCGAAAAAACAAGGATATCGTCTAGATAAGCAAAACATTGTGGTAAGCCTCGTAACACCGAATCTATGAAGCGTTGCCACGTCTGTGCCGCATTTCGCAGACCAAAGGTCATGAATAAACTTTCAAATAATCCAAAAGGCGTAATTATTGCAGTTTTCGGAATGTCCTTCTTGGCCATGGGAATCTGTGTATAAGCTTTTGCGCAGTCAAGTATACTAAACACTCGTTTCCCACTTAAAGCATGATTGTAATCCTTCAAGTGTGGCACTGGATATCGATCCGGAATGGTTCTGGCATTTAAAGCACGATAGTCCCCACATGGCCGCCATGCACCATTTTTCTTGGGTACTAAGTGCAGAGCTGACGACCAGGCACTACTGGACGGACGTATGATACCTTCAGCCAGCATAGAATCAAACTCAGCCTTTGCTATGGCATACTTGCCATGGGTCAATCGTCGAGGTTTACACGAAACTGGGGGACCTGCTGTAGAATTGATGTAATGAATAGTATCATGACATACCTGCTGTGGGGCCCCTGGAGGCCTTGTAAGTGCTGGAAACAGGTTGAGTAGCTTGGTGAACTCTCCGTCTGCTGCTTGGATAAGCTTGACGCCACAGCCGGCCGCGTGACGTCGGAATCCGGTGGCAGATAGCCCAGTGACTGCATCCCGTAAGCAGGTGTTGGCGGTGTCCGGCAAAAGATGATAATGGGCCAATAGATCCGCTCCGATTATTGGTTCTGCAACATCGGCTATGACAAAATTCCACACTATTGCACGGCGTAGCCCAAGGTCCAGTTCCATGTGTTTTGTGCCGTATGTTTGAATCACGGAATTGTTGGCCGCCGTCAGTCGGAAGGTAGTGGTCGGGCGGTACTTGTAAGTTTTATCCCGTGGCAGAATACTTAAGTCAGAGCCTGTATCGATTAAAAATTTACGACCTGACTTGCGATCTGTCAAAAACAAGCGGGTAGAGACACCAGTAGGCGCGCCGACTTCTGCTTGATGCTTGCTATTACCGTAATTGCATGGCGGGTTGCACTTGTGAGCTTGGTTTCCAAATCGGTGATGATACCAGCATATATTAGTTGCTTGCACATCGTTGTGACGGGGACCGTTGTGTGTGGAACGGCTCCGTGATCGTCGTCGGTATCTGTTTTTAGTGCTATGATCTGCGAGCAGTTCACTAAGTTGGTTGCTCAAAGCCTCAATTTTGCTTGCCAAGCTATTGTTTAGCTGTTCTTCTAACGCCGACACTTTCTTTGATAACCTGTCGTAATCGGGGTTCGTTTCTGTAGAGGCACTGTTGCACGTAATTGCCGAGTCGGAACAGGAATTGGGTACAATTGCATCCTGTATGCGGTCAGCAAGAGCGGCCAAGTCGTCTAAGGGCATTTCAGTTTGAGATGCGATTATTGGTTTAACTTGTGCTGGCATCCTGCTGCTCCATAATGTGCGTAGCAACGAGTCTGGAACAGTGTGTGCATCAACTTTACTGCGTAAGTGGCGTAAATATTGCGAAGGTTTCCGGTCGCCTATGTCTTCTTGCGTCAGGACCTGCCGTATTCTCTCTTCCTGCGAGGCAGATACTCGGCGTATGAGTTCCGACTTCAGTTTCATGTAAGCGTCCGTTTGCGGCGGCGTCGTAATAACGTCTTGAACTTCTGCCGCAAATCTGTGATCCAGTTGACTAACCACAAGTGCAAACTTTGTAGAGTCCGTAGTTATTCCAGAAGATGAGAAGCTCGCCTCTACTTGCGCGAACCAGAGCGCGGGATTATTAGGCCAGAACGGCGGAAGTCGTACAGCCAATCTTGATGTGTTGAGTGCGTCTTCATTCGGCATTTTAGTGTCAAAGAAGGTTCGGGGTCACCACTGAAGCTGTATGTTACTGTAGCTGTACTCTTTAGCGTTAAGAAATCAGCGACTTGTTTTACGTAACTTACGCGGAGTCTCCAGTACACAGTAACATATTTTAAATGCTTCTTATAATTAATTCATCTGCACTCCATTTACAGAAGAACAATGCCGTAGATGTAGCAATAAAACATTTATTTTAGACATAACTAAAATGCAAATGAAAAATCTTCGACGAGGACAAGAACACACATACAATAAACAACAGAAATTAAATTATTTCAAGGAGTGTTGCTTCCGCGACAAGGAAGAAGCGCACAAGGCAGCGCCCCAAGCGGCAGGCGCACGAACTTCTTGCGTACGCTGCAATCAGCTGATCGCGTCCGCTGAATACTTGTCGCCACAGAAATATTCCCTAGATTTGAGCAGCATATTACTGTACCAACAGACGCAATAAAACTGCGAATATTTCTTATTTCAATTGAGTAATGTTTAAAATTCTACATGATTCTTATAGGCCTATCTTAGTTCCTTTGGGCATTTCACTTATGTGTTTATCAAAATGTACTATTTTATCAAATGTTTCCACTGAGAAACACACTGCAGATGAAGAAATGGGTTGTTGGAATGAGAAGAGAGAATTGGTTTCTGACAGCAACTACTCGTGTTTGTTCTTCACATTTTGAAACAAAATTTATGTAAGAAGTAAATGACGTAACACGACTTTATCACAATGTTGTGCCTAATATTTTCGATATTCCTAGTCATTTTCAAAAACATAATGCACAGACATGCTCACCAATAGAAACAGTTTCAAAACGAAAGGTTTTTACAGGAATTTGACAACAGTGTTTAAAACCTCTATACCCTACAATTCCTTGAGGATTTTCTGTTGACAATGGCGAACTAAAGTAAACGTAGATTAGCCTTAAAGTAAACTTTGCAGACCATATCGTTTAGTCGTAAATATTATTGATCGAGTGGAGTACTGCATTTAAATGAAAGCTGTTGACACTTTTGAGAAATGATATGTATAAAGTGTATTTACACTAGACTTGGAGGTAATATTGTTTCTGGCTAAGACTGAAAGCCTTAAATATATTTTCACAACCTTCTAACGTGTATTTTCTGTGATTTGTCAAAGGCATTTGATTGTGTGAACCATAGCAGCCTTTTAAGTTAATTAGAATTCTATGGTGTCACAGACATTGCTGCAAAATTGTTCAAATCATACCTCATGAACATGAAACAAAGGTGTCAGCACAAGAGACGAATGAATAAGCCATCAGTCATCATTGTATTGGGAAGAAATTACATGTGGTGTCCTACAAAGATTCATCTTAGGGCCATTGGTTTTTCTTGTGTACATTAATGACCTCTCTTTAGTTAAACTGCCACAAGCAGAGTTCGTTTTGTTTGCAGATGATACAAATATTGCAATAAATACTATGTCAAAGTTAGTTCATGAACATTAATAAATGATTTAAAGCCACCTCATCGACATTAAATTTTGAAAAAAAAAAAATAATAATAAAATAAACCTTGCTACGTGCAGTTCAGAACATGTAAGAGATTCCCATCCAGCATATGCATAAAGTAGGAATAAGACCAAATGGAAGATGTTGACAGTATTAGATTCCTTGGACTGCAGCTTGATGCTGAATTCAGTTGAAAGGAGCACGCCACAGAACTTGTGCTTTATTTGCAGAACAAGTGTTATCAGATGTAGGTGAAATGAAAATAAAAAAGCTGGCATACTTTTCTTACCTTAATTTCTTAATGTCATATGGTATAATATGGTAATTCTTCAAATCAAGCAAAAGTCTGAAGAGCCAACATGCATGTAAATTAACGGATGTCCTGTTTAAGCCTCTTCAAAGAACTGGGAATACTAACTGCTGCCCCTCAGTATATTTATTCCTTAATTAAATTTCTCATAAATAATGTATCCCTTTTCCCAACAAACATCTCAATTCATAATACAATACTAGGAACAAAAGCAATCTACACAACGACTTGAAAGCACTTACTTAAATTCAAATAAGGGTCCACTACTCAGGAATAGACATCTTCAATGATTTACCAACAAACATAAAAAATTAGCTACAAATAAAGATCAGTTAAAGAGGAGGCTCATAGAGTTCCTACCATCCAGCTCCTTCTACTCCACTGACTAATGTTTAAACAGAATCAAATGATGTATGTATCTGTATTCATACTATTCGTATTTTTATATTATGAGCTTGTAAAAAAATGGAGATGTTCCGCATCAATGAGGATCTCCTCAACATGAATCTATGGAATGAACAACTAAACTAATCTAATATACCAGTTATCATGTACTAAGCACCTCTCTGGACTTCCGATAACATGTCAGACAGTTGTTTAATTTACTTCAATACGTTTTGTTCTGCAACAAGCAGCACAAATTATCCATGAAATGAATAACCTCACAGGCTTTGAAATAGGCCAATTCGATTATGTGTGGCTAGTTTGAGCATTTGGGCCAAATCGATGTACTGTTTAACATTTCACTGCCAACAGTATCCTCAGTAATGGCAGTGGGCAGAAAACATCGTCAAACATCATTGACAAATAGGAACAGTTGGCTAGATCTGAAGTTAACTGACGACCAACCATTACATCTACATCTACAAGGGGTACTCTGCAAATCACATTTAAGTGCCTGGCAGAGGATTCATCGAACCACCGTTATATTATTTATCTCCCATTCCATTCTCGAATAGCGCGCGGGAAGAAAGAACACCTGAATCTCTCCATTCGAGCTCTGATTTCTCGTATTTTATTCTGATGATCATGTCTACCTATGTAAGTGGGCGTCAACAATATATTTTTGCATTCGTAGGAGAATGTTGGAGATTGGAGTCTCGTAAGTAGCCCACGCCGCAGCGATGACCGCCGTTGTTGTAATGATTCCTATCCCAGATCCTGTATCATTTCCGTAACGTTGTCTCCCCTGTATCGTGACATTACGAAACGAGCTGCCCTTCTTTGGACTCTTTCGATGTCCTCCATCAAACCCAGCTGATACGGATCCCACACTGGGCAGCAATACTCCAAAATTGGACACACAAGCGTAGTGTATGCAGTTTCTTTTCTAGCTCTTTTGCATCTTTTAAGGGTTCTGTCAATAAAACGCAGTCTCTGGTTCGCCTTTTCCACGACATTATCTACACGTTCTTTCCAATTTAAGTCTGAAGTAATAGTAATTCCTAGGTATTTTGTGGAGTTTACGGCCTTCACTTTTGATTGATTTATCTTGTAAAGAAAGTTAACGGATTTCTTTTCGTACTCATGTGGACGACTACACACTTCTCATTATTTAGAGTCAATTACCAATTTTTACACCATACTGATATCTTATTCAGATCGTTCTGCAGTTGGTTTTGATCTACCGGTGATTTTACTAGACGGTAAATGACGGCATCATCTGCAAACAACCTAAGAGAGCTACTTAGATTTTCTCCCAAGTCGTTTATGTAAATAAGGAACAGCAGAGGACCAATAACATTACCCTGTGGAATACCCGATAGCACCTCTATTTTAGTTGATGCCTTACCATTGATCACTACAAACTGTGTCTTCTCTGACACGAAATCTCCGAATCAGTCACTACCACATAGTGAGGGTACTGTTTGTGTTTTGCCCCTAGTATATTTAACATATGACCAAAATCTCTTTGGGTTTTCAGTCAAATTCGGAGAAATAGTTTCATTGTGATAAGTATTGTAGGCATCTCGCATTGAAATCGATTGTGGCCAGACGACAACAAATTACCATGGCTAAATCGACTGCAAAATTCTAAACTTAATTGAGTAGTACTGTTTTGACAAAAACAGTATGGCTAGTGTTTAGCATCCATGGAAGCACTGCACTTGTTAAACGCTTAATAATGGAAGCCAGTTTAAATCTGTGAAGAAGGTGGTCCACGATTATTAATCCTGAATGCGTGATGGGTGAAAAATGTGGTGTGGTCGAATGAATCATCGTTTACATTATTTCCTACAAATAAGCTGGTTTGTGTTTCGAAAACCTCAAAAGACCCTTACGATAAAGCATGTGTGGTTCCTCCAGCCAAGCATGGTGGAGGGGGGGGGCAGGGCTTTCATCATGATTTGGACATATATATTGTGTTATTCAACCTTCTCATTACCCTCACTTGTTTGTATAACTATGAATGAATATCTCACCGCCATTAACAACAAACTCTTTAGTATAACTTACTAACATATTGCTAACATACATTGACAGGTTTCAAAATCATAATACGCCCACACACATGACCTAAAAGGTGGAGCTGTGCATTGTACAGCACCAGTAAATTATCAAATATCTCGCATGGATGGGAAATTCGGCACGTCTTAATATAATTGAAGCGTTATGGAGAGTCATATAGCAGAGAGTGAGGAATAGATTTATAGCTCCAAGATCATTAAAGTGATTAGTGGATGTTTTGGAACAAGACTAGTGTTGGCAGCTATACAGACACTTCATGATTATGTCTCTAGAAGGCTTGCAATTGTTCTCAAAGCCAGTGGTGTACACAAGGTGGAAACAAGAGACAAAACTGTGCTGTGTGATTGTTCTTAAAAGTGATGAGCAATGATATATGATTTTAAATCACAACACGTCTAGTTTATATGAACTTAACACAGTACATTTAAAATACTTATGTGACTTTTATAAAATATACATCAAGCACCATGTCAAATGAGGCGCTTTTTTTTAAGAAGTAGTAGATAACCGAATATCTAAAATAAAATATTCAACAAGCGATCTTGGCATATATATTCTCAACAAATGATATTTACTAATAAATAAATATTGATCTCTGTTAGGTGTTTATATTATTTTTTCTACCACTACTAATTTACATAAAAACTGAACACAAAACTGTTTTCAATCTTCTACCGGTTTCGGTTATAAACCATCTTCACGGAATACTATTAAATAAAAATAGGATCATCTCACGTGTTTGGGTAGGAATAATGTTCAAATTTTTATTGTGATGTGGTTCAACAGCCATAAGATATTTGAGGAAATGGATACTGTAAACCATCAGCTGTTTATTATTTTTCAATCTTCTACCGGTTTCGGTTATAAACCATTTTCACGGAAGACTATTGAATAAAAATAGGATCATCTCACGTGCTTGGGTAGGCATAATGTTAAAATTTTTATTGAGATGTGGTTCAACAGCCATAAGATATTTGAGTATGCATTTCCTCAAATATCTTACGGCTGTTGAACCACATCTCAATAAAAATTTGAACACAAAACGTCTGCGAAAGACAAAGAATTAGATCTTTGAACAGCTGAAAGAACTCAAACTGCCAATAAGCTCAATGTAATAAGATGTAGTTTCGCAAATAGCTACAGGACTTTGCTAATTTTTAGTCGAGGTGTTGAGGTGAAGAGGCGATATTACTTTATTTAATATGTTGGCTGCCACGATGACGTCAGAGGCGCGCCAGAGCAACACCACCTAGAGACAAGGCCTCTCAACAGTCCCTGCCACGTTACTCTGACCAGGCCGCACCCACCAGCTGAATGGCCGACCGCAGGGGCACATCCCACTGCCTGGAAGCGGCCAGCCAATAAGCTGGTGGCAGCGCCCTGGTCAGTGTAACATGGCAGGGCTGTTGAGAGGCCTCGCCTCCTCTGGGTGGTGTTGACCAGAGCTGCCTGCTGAAGAGCCGCTGCTAGCCACACAGCAGCCAACAAGTTAAAAGAAAACTGCTGTGACAGGACCTGAAATAAAGCTTTGTTCAAACGACTAGTTTTGGACATCTCAGATACCATCTTCTGGTGGTATATTATGAGAGGAATACAATGTCTGTATATTGTTTCATAAACATACCGTAATTAACACAGTGCATATTTATAAACAATTTAATACATAGGATCAACTGGATTAGTCACAGACCAACAATAGAATAGCATGAGAAATTCTCAATAATCATTTACCTTTATGTTAAACTATATCATGGAAGTACATCCTATATTGCTGCTGTCAGAACACATTCACAAACAAGAGCACTGCTCAATACAAGTGTCGAAGTAGAAAAAAATGCCAGAAAAGTGTGCTAGTGTGTTTGAATTAGATTGGTTCAAGTTTTATAAATATTTACTAATTTTTGTGTCCCAGCCTCATCGCCGCTTTTGTGTCTCGTTTCCGTCATAGGAGTCGGTGGCCGAGTAGAATGAGACCGACACAGGAATAAAGGATGCACGCTTGTGCAGGTATGAAGGAGAGCAGCCAGTGGGACAGCAGAAACTAGAAACACTAGAGTAAATTAGAACGAGATGTATATTTCACAAAGACTTAGTAATACTGAACTTTTACATAGCTCAGTACTGCAGAATGCTGATACATAGTTGAGCTAGAGGCCTGCCTAGTGCCTCTCCGATAGCCAAGTCTTCACTGGTGCCTATCTGATTCCAAAGTGTTAACTGGTTCCTATCTCAGTCCCAAGTCAACGATGTCGTTCAGTGGTGGCCACAAGCGGGATAGCAGCACAGGGCGCTCGTGGCTGACGTCGTAAGAACGCCGCGCCGTGCGTGCATGGCGGCGCGCGGCGAAAGTAGGTGGCGCACACTTTAGACTTGTGCGACACCACACTAATCTTAATTCTACTTCTTTAAATGGTGATTCTTTGATAACTAACATTAAAGACAAATACTCACAGACAAGCAGTAGCTTATAATACATTCACTAATCTTATCTATTAAAAATGTATGAAAGCTAACGTCAATCAGCCAGGCCATTCTATCCAGTCGATTTCCTTCATTTACTGTTATTATTTTTTATTTATTTTTTAACGAAAGGTATTCATCCACTGATTTGTCATCAAGTATTAGAATTCACTTAGCTCTCGCCTTTCCTTAATTAGACTCAACTGTGACATCCTTTTGTCCATGCTGTGAGTATTTTAATCGGTTTGTTTATGATATCTTCGATTCTAATTGAAGCACTCAGTTTGTCTTGGCCTCAGAATCCTCAGCGGATTTGCGCCTGTGAACAATGGCACTGGTTGATTCTCAAGAATTTAATGACTGCACGTAGCTATGCTTCTAGCTAAGGTATTCAATTTGCCTTAGCCTTAGAACAATCAGCAGATCCAGAGCTATCATTCGAGATTTAAACACTTGTATCTGTCAATTCAGAAGAAAGTAAGGAGTGCACATTCAAATTGACTGTCGTTTTGCCCAACATTTATTGTCATGCCAGTTACCATATCTAAGGTTCTAATTAAGGTACACAGTTCGTCTTGTTCTATGAACACTCAGTGGATCAAGTTGATACTTTTAATCATGTGAAGTATTTGCATGGGTCCTCTAGTCATTTTATGGAAATACTGATATATCAAGATTCTTTTTTAATCCTGAGTGTCTTACAACTTTGTCATATATTGTTCTATAATAACCTTCTAACTGTGTTCGCTTTACTTTTTTCATCATGTTATGTAGAAAAACAGAAGTAACGAATAAAACAGGACGATATTTTAAATTTCAGAAATAAGATATTTAAAAATACTTTGTTACTAATTGCATCACCCATGAATGGTCTTTGATATCCGAAAGAAAACTATATTATCTCTTTACCAAAAATATGATGCACATATTGGAACTTATGACCCACTTCACTGTGCTAATGGAAATGCAGCCATTGAATTGTGTTGGACGTATTAGGTTTATGTAACATGATTTCTGGCATTTGTAACGTGTACACTTTTGAACACAATGTCTCCATGGTGCATATCAGTGTTATAAAATAGTCTATGTAACTTCATGAAAGTTAGTAATTGTACAGAACTGAATGTTTTAGGAAACTTAATTTTTATATTGAGCTGAGCCAGCTCCAGATATATTTTATGTATGCCTTGTTGAGCTCATGCGCCACTACAGGATTGATTCGGGTATTCATACCATACGCTGATGGCGTGGCGATCTTGCAAGCTCTCCGTTTTCTGTAATAGCAGAGCCTCTGTGGAGTGTGGTGGCCTTATCTTCGGGTTTTCGGCAAGAGTGAGGCAGTGTGGTTTTGACAGTACAAGTGGAAGAAAGGAGTACAAGGGAGTCTGCATTGTTTTGATAGTGACACTCAGCTGGAGAGCAAGTAGTGCCAATGTGGCTGCTGGGCTGCTGGTGTTTACCTGGAACATTGATGTCAACCATCACTGAGCACCAACTGGAATTTGGAATTCAGTACTGGTGTTGGAGATCCTTTAGTAACGTTTCCCCAGGAAGGTCGACTATGAGGGATGCATGCATGATATTGGAGTTGTTCACATAACACGCCTGTCTACAAAGTTCTGGGGAGATCGCGGCTTTCAATTAAATTGTGTTGATGAGTGTGCTTGGGAGTTTTTTCCCCTAAAATTCGAATTGTGCCTTAGGTTTAGGTTTCATGTCGCAAGGTGTGTTTTGAAGTGATATCTGTACTTGAGAAGCACTCAGATTTCAATTCAAATTGTAAGATGTACCTGTAATTTTTTTTAATTTAAATTGTGCCATAGATACAGCTTGAAGATAGTACTGAACACCACTTCATTGGTATATCATGTAATTCTTTTTCTATATGGTGTCCTTTTCAGATTTAAAACAAGATTCTAAATAATGTAATATCAACTAAAGCAAATGAAGTCGGAATTTAGTATAAAATGGAAGTGGGTCGTTGGTTGAAAAATATTTAAATATTACTCACTGGTAGTTAATCAGTTCACGATAAGGACTATTCTTCGTGAAAGCTATAGCAGTCTGCATACTTATGTATTCCATAGTGCTTATTAAAGCACACTTTGTAAATCTCTTGTAGGCTCGGTAGACAGCATCAGTTGTCACTGCTGCCTTCTTATGTGAGTTGCATATTCTCTCAAATACTTCCTTGTTACTAACTGGCATATTTTCTTTCTCGACATGCTTCTTGTAAACGGATGAAAGAACTGGATCTCTGGTATCCTGTATTGAAAAAAAAATACTAATGTAACATGAAAGTCTCTCATAATTGTAACTCAATTGTTACAGAAAATATTATAGTCGCTAAGAATCCATACTCTATCAACAACGTCACTACTAGGTTTAAGAAATAATATATATTTCCAAATAAATACATCTTGGTTGCACAGTATTTTATTAATCCTTAATCTGCATACAGTGTCACGCTATAGAGAGTGCCTTGTAACATTTTTTTTTCCTTTTTATAGATGCCTCTTTAGCGCAAAATAAGTCCATGTCCCCCTCGCCCCTTTCACTGTTCTGTCTAGTAATCATTGTATTATATCTGATAATACCCTGTTGTAAGGGTGAAATGCATAATTAAGAATTAATAAAACACTGTTCCACCAAGACAGTTTCTAAATATAATCCTACTGGTTGCTGTACCACAACATGTTGGAAATTATTTTATTTTAATGTGTATTTTATTACAAGCAACACACTTAGTTCATTGTATACCACTAGCCCTGGCAATTGAATCGGAAACTTAATGGCTGTGGACAGTATGTAATGGATGTATATGACATCTGTATAGCAGGACAGGAAGTACGAACATCCTTAGGGTCTGAGAGTTGATTGAGCATGTGACTGATTGTGATCGATTTTTAAGAACACTATTAATGTCTTCATTTTATATTAGAATAAAGCACAATAAACTGGACTCTCCTAATATGTACCCCCTGGTTCTTGGTTCTACATTCTCTTGAACTCTGATGAAACAAAGACAAATTGGAGTTTAGTCTTCGACCACTCTTTACCAATGTGCAAAAATCACCCACTTCAATTGTTATTCATTGCTAACTATAAGCATTATGTAAATGCCTATTAATATCTGTGGTGCTCGTGTTTTCTCACAAAAGAATATAACTGTTCTTAATCTTGATTGCATGTCTATTACAGATGCCTTTCTGATGGCTATTATAGCACTGAAACTCCTCAGAAATTAATAAAACTGTGTAAGATGAATCAGAAATACCCAAAGATGACTCAAACAGCATTTCAAATATTTTCACCGAAATTGGTTACGAATATATATATAAAATTATTTATTTATTTCCAATTATACATGTTTCCTTGAATAGTATGATTAATGAGTAATGGTTGTGATTACAATTTTTCATTTTGATGTTTATTTGAAAATATATTTTGTTAACAAAATTCTTTCATTGGGAAAATTGTAGTGTCGTGGGAAAGGAGGAGATAAATTAGGCTCACCAGTGGTTTTGTATGATCTACAATAGAGACAGGAAAATAATGGAACAGGATGGGAAACTTCCAGCTCTTCAAGCTGAATTAGAAAAGGCACGTTAAAGAGGGGGAAGGCTCAACAGTGGTGGGAAGTGGCAACGGGTAACAGGGGGAAAAGGCTAAGGACAGTTTCAGACAGCTTTGTCATTAATCTGAAAAACAGCTTTGACCTGTTGCCTCAATCAGAATCGGACGAGTCACATATAGCTGCAGCTGTAGAAAGAGCAAAACAAACTTTCAAGAAGAATTTGAAAAAGGTAGGGAAATTTGTGGAAAGAAAGAAAGTCTTGTTTTTAGGTTTGGCCAACTACTGCAGGAGTCTAGGTCACAAACTTTTACAAATAGAATGTAGGTCTTGGCCAGGTAACTGAGGATATAGGTTCTTTATACAAAATTTTCAGAAAGGAGGATACTGTGGTTATAGTGGGTGGTGTCGGAAATAGCACTGACAAAGACTGTTCCATAGAGAGTGACCTGGTGAAGACAGCATCAGCAACGAAGCATACTAGTGTGAGATATGTGTCTGTTTCAAGACACCATGATTGCCCTAATTTGGACTCCTCCGTCAGGAGAGTCAACTTGGAGTTGGAATGGCTGCTCATGTCAGATATAGGGTTTGGTTTGATTCCTGTGGATGCTGTCTGCAGATGAGACTGTACTAGGCTTGGCCTACACCTCAACAGGAAAGGGAAGGGAAAACTGTCAGGATTGATTGCAAGTAACTTACAGGGGGGCACCATCACAAATGGTAAAATACCAGTGGTTACAGATGTCAGAGGAATACCCTTTTTTATAGGGAGGGGGGAAAGAAAATCAGTTTTGAGAGAGCTTGGAAGGTAGCCTCAGTTTGAGAAAACAGATAAATAGGGGGTAGATTTTAGCAAAGAATGTTTAACAGAAAGTACTCAGACACTGACAGTAAAGCTTTGTTAAATCATTAGTATGCAATATCAGATATCTTTATTACATCAGAAAATTCAGGACTCAGAAATAAACTTGATGAAGTACTCATTTGTATTGATGAAACAGATTCCACTAATATAGATATGTTAAATATTCCAGGATTAAATTTAGCTTTATACTTCTGTAGAGTAGATATGGAGAAACGATGAGTTGCCCCATTTATTAAAAACTCCTATAAAATCAAGAATATTAATATAAATAAATTCTAGAGCAGCATTTAAAAGCTTGTGCAACTGCAGTAGAGTTCCGTAACAGATGCTATATAATAGTAACTATTTACTGAGCACCTGCAGGAAATTATAATCTAAATCATCTACAAGCTCAATTGGATTACTTAACAGGAAGAAACCAAGAAATCTTGGTTGCTGGTGACTTTAATATAGATTTTCTTATTCAGTCTTCCAGTAAACATTTATTGCAGTCAGTAACATTGTCTTTCAATCTATCTCATATTGTAAACTCTAACTAAATAACTAAATCCTCTAGGACAGCCATAATATTTTT
Source organism: Locusta migratoria (assembly GCA_026315105.1). Classification (NCBI taxonomy): domain Eukaryota; kingdom Metazoa; phylum Arthropoda; class Insecta; order Orthoptera; family Acrididae; genus Locusta; species Locusta migratoria. The sequence goes on along the minus strand of CM048745.1, from coordinate 282,081,055 downwards.
ATAGACAAATTAAAGAAACAAAATCATTTCATAAAACCAATAATTAATGACTATCAGGTCATGATATGTAGCTCTTTCTTTTAGGTACAGAGTCTAAGGAGATTATGAAGACTGCTAAATCTGCATACAGGAAAGTAGTCAATCCACCAAAAATTGAGAATTGTAGAAAAATGCTCAAAAGTATAGACTAGAAAGATATTTATAGTTCTCATAAATAAAAAAACATATTGATTAAGTATGTCAGTATCTTGTTTGAAAACTGTTTTCCTCTAAAAATAACACAAGATCAGCAAAAGTCTTTAATAAAACCACGGATTACACAAGGAAAAAATATTTCATGTAAGACAAAAAAGAAAACGTATCTATCAGTTAAAAGTAGTTCCAATGATGATGATTTAACTAAATATAAGGAATACTGTAAAATATTGTAAAAAGTAAATCAGACAGCTAAACAAATGCACTATGAGAAGAAGATACCAAAATCAGGCAACAAAGTAAAAACAATACGAAATATCGTGGAAGAGGAGACTGGCAGAACCAGAAAGGAACAGGAGCAGATAACATTAATAGTAGATGATACATTAGAACTGATGGACATAGTGTGGCAAATCTATGTAGCAAGTACTTTATATCTGTTAGTGATAGTATGGGATTGTCAGAGTCAATAAACAATGCCCTCTACTATTTGCAACTAGTACTTACAAAAAACTTTAGGTACATGAATATGTTATTCACTTCCCCACAAGAAATAAATTCCATAATCAATGGTTACTATGAAATTTCAACTAAGCTAATTAAAGCGTGTTCTTGTGAATTTAGCAAAATTTAAAGTTATTTGTGTAAGCAGACTGTTCTAACTGGAACATTTCCTGATTGGTTAAAATATGCAGGTTTTAAACCTCTATTCAAGAAAGTGGATAAAGATACCATCAAACTACAGACCGAGTACAAGCAGCTTCTCAACTATCTAACCTCAAATGACATATTGTTTAAAACATCTTAAAGGTTCCAATATCGAGAAGTTTATTTACACCTACAGTGAGAATGTATTTAATTCATTTGTTAATAAATTACAAGCAGAAGGTATTTTCTGTGATTTGTCAAAGGCATTTGATTGTGTGATCCACAACATCCTTTTAAGTTAATTAGAATTCTATGGCATCACAGGAACTGTTACAAAATGGTTTAAGTCGCACCTCACCAACAGGAAACAAATGGTGTCAGTGCACGGGACTACTGAATTGACCCATCTGTTATCATCAGATTGGGTAGAAATTACATGTGGTGTTCCACAACGATCCATCTTAGAGCCATTGATTTTCCTTGTGCACATTAATTACCTCTCATCAGTTAAACTGCTAGAAACAGTTTGTTTTGTTTGCAGATGATACAAGTATTGCGATAAATAGCATGTTGGTCATAGTTCTAGAAAGGTCTGCGAATGATATTTTCATGAACATTAAAAAATGTTTTGAAGCCAACTCATTGACATGCAGTTCAGAACATGTAATAGATTTCCATCCAGCATATGCATAAAGTATGAAGTAAACCAATTAGAAGAGGTAGACATTATTAAATACCTGGTATTACAGTTAGATAATAAATTCAGTTGGGAGGTGCACATCACAGAACTGCAGGAACAACTTAACAAATCTGTATTTGTAATATGAGTGGATAAGGCGTAGGAGACACAACAGTAAGAAATTTTGCATACTTTCATTCCATAATGTCATATGGTATAATATTTTGCAGTAACTCTTTAAGTTAATAAAGATATAATAAATCACAACGTAGCTATAATTTGCCAAGTACGTGACAATGGGTCGCCAACGTGATGCTGCTGTTACTTTGAGCGGTTTTAATGCCGCCGCGATCAGATTTGATGCTGTGCCGCTATTGTTACTGCTATATGTTAGTTACCGATTGTTCATTTGCTGCCACCCGCTGCTTAGCAGGTCAACGGCAACACACTTGTTACTGCATCAACAATTGCAATGTTTGAGTTCGCACAATATACATGTAAGCACTGTCACCAACATAATATACACTAAGGTTCAATAAACTGTAGCCGTGCCTGGATGCACACGCAGTCTGAGGTGCTACGTCACGGATTGCACGGCCACTCCAGTGAGAGGTCTGAGTCCTCTCTTAGACTTGGGTGTATGCGTTTTTCTTAGCATAAGTTAATTTAAGTACTTTGTAAGTCTAGGGATCGTGACCTCAACAGTTCGGTCAGTTAAGTTTGCTAACATTTGAACATTTTTAATGAATTGTGGGCATCATATTCTTTGTAACATCTAATTTTTTTAAAAATCTGAGGCTTTTGGATCCCAGTGTGAAGTGCGATGGTTAATATCTATAAAGAAGAATGCTCCAGTTATCAAGCAACATTCAACATTCCACAATCATTTAAAGTGGGAATTAGAAATGGACTATACTGAATGTTATTTGTTCCCTCTGGACTTATGTTTCATTGTAAGGATTCAAGTGCTTTCGCCTGTTAATGGTTTTTATTTTTATTCTATTTATTTTCAAGATCAAATCTTCTATATAGTACATAACAGCCTTTGTAACTACAGCAAGTATCCAGCTGTCAACTGACTGGAAAACAAAATAGTTCTCCCATACCATGCACTTCAACGTGACTTGCAGAGTATTTATGTAGATGTAGAATGGCAGTTCCAAAAAGTTCAGTCCACTACTTCGAGAAGTGCAATCCCTACCTCCAGGTCCATCCAAAGGGAAACTGCACAGTACCTAAAAGTACATCCGTTATCATCCATTGTAAGGTACTGGACCTGGTAATCCCATTGCTTAAGTGACGATGCTACACAATGGACAGGACTGGTCTCAGTGCATGCAAAGCTTATGGTAAATATGGAACTAAGTTGAAAGATGTCCATACTTGCAAATACAAAATTCAGTAATAATTCACCCTCTTGATCTATAGCAAATCCAAGTAATGAACGAAGAAAAATTAGGCGCATCTCATGAACCAATATCTTGAAAACTACAAAAGTTATTTTCACAGTATCTTAACATTGCAAAATTAAACTGAAAATTACGAACTTTTGAATGTGTCATGCGATTTCAACAACCTATTTCTTAGAAGATAGTTATCGTCTTGAAAGCAACACACTTTTAGCTATTTAGTTAGGGATTTATTACACTTGTTATAATAATTTATTATCAAATACAGTCAGATCTACATATCCGCCACAGTAACTCAACAATTGCAAGAAGAAAGATAGGCACATCTTATCCTCATTCATATATCTATTTAATGAATAATAGTCTATTTTTACAGTGAACTTAAGCAAATATTGTGAACTTTGAGCGGTCAAGCTCATTGAAGACTATCTTGTGTATTTATTTCATACATTATTATAAATAGTCACAAGATGAATGAATGTTTATAGCTTTTCTATTTAATATTGAAATATATTAAGTTAGTGTGGAAGTGGTCAAAGTTAAGTCAAAACAAATCTTTTCCGTTAAGAACTCTACTACTTTTGGAGGGGATGGCATTCTGCCAATGAGACTGCCTAGGGCACAAGACAAATATTTGGACGGTGCAGGGAGAGAGCTGCTTCGAGGCTGAAATGACACTTTTGTCTTCGAAGATGGAAGACCTGCCTAGTTAGCTGAAGTGATTCGTTAGTTAGAATATGTGAGGTAAACGGCCACTTCGCTGGAACTTTAATCTGTGTCACATTTCTAACTTTGCAGAACACTAATGTATGCCGGTTTAAGAACTTTAACGTTTTCCTATTCCACTTCGTAATTGTAACTGAACAGTGTATGTGATTATACACAAAAATTTAGTAGTGATGATATGTTTTTTGTGGGACTGAGACTTGAACTACTTTGAGTAAAATTTCTAATTTAATACTTTTATTTGTCTAGGACCACTTTCAGTTGATAAACCTTGTGTTCGAATAAGTATTACTCAACTGAAATTTGACATTTTCTACTTCATTTGCACACATTGGAATGAACCTCTTTTATTGATTTATCATTATATGTATTTTATATTTCATTATTATTTTGCTAATGTTAGACTATGCATAGAGTGTTTGACTGCAGAATCACAGGTACAAGGTATTCTTTGCAGCTATTGTAGTTGCTGGGCATGAAAGCAGACATGTACAGCTCGGCTCTTAGACTACATCGAGCCATAGTTCATTTACTGAGCCGTGCATGCCCAATACATTTATGTTGTATTTGACCGATATTACGTGGTGTGGTCAAAACACGACGACGCAAGTAGAGTCGCACCATTAGGAAATATTTCAATACTGATCAAGGTGAATGGGCTGTTTCACCTGTTTTATATCTGTGCACATTGTGAACATTTTTATTTGTGTGTAAGTATTTAATCTCGACACGGTATGTCCAGTGGTAACTGGTAAGCCAGGCAGAGTTTAAAACTGTGATTTAACTCTAAGAAAAGAAAGAATTTATAAATTGCATAAAATACAGTTACCAGTACCGTACACATAAATTGATACACCTAATATAGAAAGAGAGGAATAAGTTGATCATTCTAAAAGAGTTACATAATTTGATTGACCTACTTGGAAGTTGTCTCTAATTGTATTGATACTTGTCCACTTTCTTTTTCCTTCCATTCGTTTGTTTGCTCATGCTAGTGCTTTTTTATTTGATACCAGGAGTAATTCAACTGAGATATTAATATCTCAGTGATGGAAGATGGCAATTTTTATAAAGATGACAAGTGTGTTGTTCTACTCTTCGGTAAAATGTGTATTTGTGATGATATTGTGGTGAATCAAACCTCTCCCTGAATAACTCCCACACTGCAGTAAAATTAAATAAAAATATAATGATTAATTATGGAAGTAGGCTGGTAGGGACATTTGATTCAAGGAACTGATTTGAGAACATATTAGTTTACACAGAGGATTACGACATGTAATTTAGTTTCATGTATTAAAAGATTTGGAAAACAATAATCTCTCAGAGCCGATTTGACTGGGTAAGGACACGACTCAGATATGAACAGGGGGGGGGGGAGTAATTTCCTGTCTCACCAACATTAACTTGATGTGGGCGTCAGGCGCTGGATCGGCGCGGCACAGTATGGCTGTGCAGTGGGGGTCACGGCAGCATAGTCAACACCACCCAGAAGACAAGGCCTCGCAACTGGCCTGAGGTCTACAAGAAAAACAGGCCCCAGCGCAGTCGTCATGCCACGTAAGCAAGGTAGTTCCGAGCCGGCGCGATCGCTAGCTCAGTGGCTGCCCGCTATGACACAGTAGGCTGCGCCCCAGCGGCCGGCCAATCGGCTAGCGATCGCGCGGTCTCGGAACTACCTTGCTTACGTGGCATGACGACTGCGCTGGGGCCTGTCTTTCTCTTAGGCCTCACAACTGGCCGTGCCTACGTCACACCTAAAGGCCGCGAACCCTAGCGGACTGGCCGACCGCTCCGCGGCGGTGGTCGTGCCCCAGCGGCCAGCCAGTCAGCTGCCGGCCGCGGCGTTTTGGTATAATGTAGGCACGGCCTTGTCTTTTAGGTCGTTGAAGGCGTCAAAGTCCCTCGTCTGCTGAGGCGGCGGCTGCTAGTATTTCTCCTCGCTTCTCCAGCATAAGACTAAGTGTCCACTTCAACGGTTTCTCGCGAAGTCCCCCTCGCTCTCCAGCTACAGCTTCTTCTCAAATTTTGCGTTTCTTTGGCACTGCGATTGGTGGGTTGGTTTTGCAATATCCTCCAATAGCTGATCGCCGTTTTCACGACCACGCCTATCAGTCCCCAGTGAAAATTTTCTGTGGGCTGAGACTTGCGAACTGTCTGGCGTCTTTCCCACGTTTCAAGAGTGTTGTCTTTGTCTTCTGCATTCTTGGTTGGAAAACACAGTTCTTTGTGGCAGCTGTGTTAGGCCTGTTTGGTATGCCATTTATCAGGATCTTTCTCCCTGGCCAGGAATACTGTTTTGGTGGCACCACTTCATCTATACTGCAAACCAATCTCTCTCCCACTCACGCACGTGTGCACTGCAGGGGTTTGCTTGTCTTCTTCCCATATGCAGGGGTCCACGGTTTATCTGAGATTCCGTCGCTCTTTTAGAAACCTCTGGTATCTGTAGCCAAGGGCTTTTTCTGCACATGCACTATTGTGTCCATTTAGTTGTAAGGGCCTCTCATCCCTGCATTCGCTGTCGCCATTTAGTTGCACGCTCCTAAAGTCAGGCTGGTTTCACCATGTACATCCTTATGAGAAAGCCACGGCAGTTCGTCCGGCTACCCCCATACAGTGGGAGAATGCAGGGCGGCGGCCGGTGGCGAAGGTGACAGTTGGGGTGCCTCCCGCTGGTTGCGTGCCATTCCCCAGGCCATAAGGACGCTCTAGGCTGGAGGCTGGCGTGGCGTGCGCGAACGCTTCCATCAACAAAGTCACTGAACAAAAACGTCCCTGTTCGGAATATTACAATATGTATGTCATACAACTAGCTAATGACCATCCCAATAAAATAAGAGAAATCAGATCGAAAACGGAACGATTTATGTGTTCTTTCATTCCGCGCGCGATTAGTGAATAGAACGGTAGAGAAAGGTTATGAAAGTGGTTTAGTGAACCCTCTGCCAGGTACTTTAATGTTATTTGCAGAGTATCTATGTAGATGTAGATGTAGATCTATGGCTACCACACCTCAGATTATTTAGGACGATCACATTAGCTGCTTGCTTGTCTTCGGATGGATGGCTTGTGAAATCTGGCGTCTACTGTAGCCATTTTTCCTAAACACTTTCCGTAAGCGGCTCAGTTCCCTCTGTAGATGTTCATTGCCTGAGACTACTTCCGCTCGGTGCACCAACGTAATTAGACCGTTTCTACGATGAGAGGTGGTGGCTCGTGGCGTGCAGATATTGGTCCGTGTGGGTGGGTTTCCGGTAAGCACTGTGCCTCAGGCACCCAACTGCTTTACGCTTGACGCTGCTGGAAGCCCGAGAGAATTTTGTAGTTAAATCAAATGTTCAAATGTTTGAAAATCTATCGGACCAAACTGCGTGGTCATCAGTCCGTAGCTTACAAACTACTTAAACCTAGGTAAACTAGCCTACGGACAAACAAACACACCCATGCCCCAGGGAGGACTTGAACCTCCACGGAGAGCAACCGCGCGCTCCGTAGCAAGGTGTTTTAGACCGCTCGGCTACTCCACCGCAGCGATTTTTTTTTTTTTTGTAGTTATAACTTGCCGCTAAACTATGCATTCTTACAGGGAAGTACATGTACTGACATCATAACAAGCCACTACAATCGCGTAAACGGCCGACTGCGAACAGCAGACAAGTTGAAGAGCGCCTCGGCGGCCATTGTGATGGCAAAGTTCCGCGATAACTTGAAATGTGCGTAAGATTCTCTCGATTAGAGAGAGTATTCATTTGAGTTAAGTCGCGAAAACTTTGTCTACATGAAATACATAACTACAAAACAGCTTCAGACTCCTTGAATATCCAGAAACTATGGGTTGTGTCTAAATTTAATACACATACGGTTTAGAAATTGGCCAACAGCGTTTCCTCTTCCCAGCGAAACCGAAATATAACATATTGTTTTTAGCGTTCTAAGTGCAGCATATGAACGTAATATATCGTTAGACACGATTTTTGGAATTTTCTCACGATATTGTACGTTTGTGAAACTTTTGTACAAACGTTAATTAAGGAAGAGTTTCACAACACTTGACGTCTTTGAGTGCCTGCTGTATGCTGCAATATTTAGATATTTTATACCATCAAAAAATGAAACAGACCTACCTGAAATAGCTAATGTTAAAAATCGACTGTGAAAATGAAATATCCCATCAGATACATAACTGAAAAATAGCTTCTTACGTTGTGAATAGAGCAACCAGCCACTACCAAATTATTTTAGCAACACAAAGTATGCCATAACATTTTCTTAATTTTGTGCATTTAATGTTAGCATTAGGATATCTAGCACGAATATTAGTATTTTAATGCTATAAGCCAAATACAGTAGCGTGAACTGCTCAAAAGGCAACAACTATTGCCATAGGTTGAATATACAAAAAACAGTCTTGATCGCAGAAATTAACAGTTTCTATTTACCGGTTTCGACCTGATGTAGGTCATCTTTAGAATTACAAACAGCCCATGTGGCCAGTGCTGGACTCGGCAGTTACCTGTTGGCATCAGAACAGCCAAGGACAGCCCAGCCCAGCCGAGTGCAGCACCGGCCACATGGGTTACTTGTTATTCCGAAGATGGCCTACATCAGGTAGAAACCGGGTAATTGAAACTTAATTTCTGCGATCAAGACTGTTTTTTGTATATTGATCATACCAAATAGGTCGCTGTTTTCTCCTCTGACAAGCCGGCCGCGGTGGCCGAGGTGACTGAGGCGCTCCAGTCACGGTCAGCACGGCCACTACGGTCGGGGGTTCGAATCCCCCCTCGGGCATGGATATTTGTGCCGTCCTAGTTTGTAAGTAGTTCATAAGTAGTTTGTAAGTTTAGGGACTGATGACCCCGTAGTTAAGTCCCATAAGCTTAACAAACATTTGAACATTTGATTTCCTCTGACAATGTTGTCCAAATTATTGTCATAGGGTTCAACTTCACAAAGTGCATCCAGTGTGGCTATGTGTCATTCATATATGGAACTATACACAGTTCTGCAAACCCCTTTCAGTTGTTATATGTAAAGCACATTCTGCATTAGAAGTTGCTAATATTAATTTCATAAACAAAAATTCGAACTGCAGTGAGGGAACTAATTTCGTGACCCCAATAGTTATTTTACACAATCATAAAATGAAACTTTTTGAACTTCCTGTCCACCAGTGCTGCCTAAAGTAGCTCCTTTTTAAGAGCTGCCAGTATTGTAAAAGCTGTTAAGCAAGAATAAGTATCTTTGAACACAAGTGGTACGGCTACTTGTACTCCTAACAAATATGAATGCGAAGACAGTATTCGATCTTTTTATTCCTTTCTTAAATTGATTTGTTCAGTTAAACGCTGAGCAGGTCTTCACCATGGTGCTTCATGTACACAGCAATAGTCAAACAGTACAGACGCGACTATCAGTTGTGTATATATACCGCAGTAGCTGTTTAATACTCGATTTACCTGCTAACAACAGTCGTATTTATGTGACGCTTGCCACTACCATGGCGCCCGGCCGAAGGTTCAAATTATCCCGCGACAGCAACGCCGTTAGGGAGTCTACATATTTTTACAAGGTCTTTGCACCATACTGACCTCGAATAGACTCATCTCTCCCGAGGCGTAGAGCAGCAGCAGCTTGTAGGAGCCGTCCCTGAGCAGGCCCTCCAGGTCTACGAAGGGCATGGTCAGCCGGTGCGTGGCCAGCGAGGCGGTGAGCGCGCCGCAGTAGGCCGTGTACACCACCAGCGCGGACGTCGACGCCACCAGCAGCGTCGCGCGCACGCTGTCCCGGGACCTCGTGTCCCGGCCCTCGCCACAACCTGCCGGCACATTCACATCCGAGAGCAGCGTGGAAACTTCTTAACACGATATGGTACGGTCATACAGGGTGACAATTATTGAACTTGTAATTTGATTCCATTTTGTGCCAGCCCACCACAGAATTATAATGAAATAAAAGGTTTCAGCTTGGTAGGCCATTTAAGGTGTTTATTTTATTAAAATTCACAACATATTGATTTCGTCCCTATGATGGGACATCATCACGCGTGCTGTTAAAAACAAGGTACCTTAGTCAGATATTGAAATTAAGATAAAATTACATACACTAAGAATTTTACAACTATATAATGGATTTAAGTGTAAGGAAATGTAAGTGGATTTAAGTGTAAGGAAGTGTGGAGTGTTGCCTTGTACGGGAGTGAAACATGGACGATAAGCAGTGCGGACAGGAATAGAGGCTTTTTAAAAGTAGTGCTACAGAAGAATGCTGAAGATTAGGTGGGTAGATTGCATAACTAATGAAGAGGTACTGAACAGAATTGGTGAGAAAAGGAATCTTTGGCATACCCTGACTAAAAGAAGGGATCGCTTGGTAGGACACATTCTTAGACATCGAGGAATCGTAAATTTAGCATTGGAGGGAAGTGTGTGGGGTAAAAATCGCAGAGGGAGACCAAGAGACGCGTATAGTAAGCAGATTCAAGTGTATGTGGGTTGCCGTTCTTATGAGGAGATGAAAAGGCTTGCTCAGGATAGAGTGGGGTGGAGAGCTGCATCAAACCAGTCTCCGGACTGAAGACCATAACAACAACAATGGATTTGCATACCAGAATTGCAAATCATGATGACCTAAGTGCTCTGCTTAAATAATTTTTTCTTCAGTCATAAAATACATTTAAAAGGTCTTGCCGGTACAAGTCACAAGTATAAAATGAGGTAGCTGCTTACGTACGCCTACGCAGTTTAGTTTGTAGATAGCTGAAAAAAAAAGTTACAATGTAATTGATTTTAAACAAAGAGGGCGCCAGGCACCAGCTATCTACAGGCTAAGCTGCGCAGGTGTACGTAAGCAGCTACCTCATTTTATACTTGTGACTTGTACCGGCAAGACCTTTTAAATGTATTTTATGACTGAAGAAAAAATGTTTTAAGCAGAACACATAGGTCATCATGACTTGCAATTCTGGTATGTAAATCCATTATATAATTGTAACATTCTTGGTGTATGTAATTTTATCTTAATTTCAGTGTCTGACTAAGGTACCTTATTTTTAACAGCACGCACTGATGATGTCCCGTTATAGGGACGAAATGGATATCTTGTGAATTTGAATAAAATAAACATCTCACATCGCCTACCAAGCTGAAACCTTTTATTTCATTATTTAATTATTGAACTGTTATTGTTGGTGTTGTTGTTGTGGTCTTCAGTCCGTAGACCGGTTTGATGCAGCTCTACACGCTACCTTGTCCTGTGCAAGCCTCTTCATCTACTCATCAGAACGCCAACCTACATCCTTCTGAATCTGCTTACTGTATTCGTCTCTCGGTCTCCCTCTACGATTTTTACCCCACACAATTTATCACCATGATGTTTTCTAAAGGAACATCCCTGCAGCTCAGATTATTATTATTAAGAATAAAATATTTTTTGTAAGAAAACATTGTGATACCTTATTAATGACTGTTTTTAATTTTTCTTTTGCTATCTTTTGTGTACACAGATGTAACAACAAAAACAAATTTCCATTACATGTATAAATTTTCTACTCTACATCTCACTTATCACTCTATCTATCAAAATTATTTTTAAATTAATTCTTACCATAAATTTATACAATATCTATTTTTGAAAATTAATTTTTGTTACCTTCAAATCTTTTAAATGTCTTTACAAAACATACAGATACGTCTAACTGGTTATTTAATACCATGAAATTTAATGATAAAAATAACAGTCTAGTACGCAAAATTTTTACAATTTATTGTTATAGATGACCGGTTTCGATCTTAGTTTAGAGCATCTTCAGACCTCTGAAAATAGAACAAAAGACGATATGCTATAGAGGGAAACAGGTACACTATTAGTAGTACAATAAATTTACAAACAGGATTAACAAATTACTTAAAACAGTATACCTCGTTGTAGATGTTAGGGCGAGGTATACTGTTTTAAGTGATTTGTTAATCCTGTTTGTAAATTTATTGTAGCTACTAATAGATTACCTGTTTCCCTCTATAGCATATCGTCCTTTGTTCTATTTTCAGAGCTCTGAAGATGATGTAAACTTAGATCGAAACCGGTCATCTATAATAATAAATTGTAAAAATTTTGCGAACTAGACTGTTATTTTTATCATTAAATAATAGTAAGTTCGCTGTTTTCCAGATAAGGAAACTGATTAACTATGAAATTTGTCTGAAAGATATATTTACACTCATCAAAAAATTAGTAATTAATTCTTGGTTGGATTAGAAAATAGGCCATTTATTAACAAAAGTTATCGTTAAAAATTATCATAGTCAACGGCTCAGTCGACAAATAAAATTTCGTTCATAAATAAATTATATGTACCGGCTTTAAAATTTTATTGAAACTGTGGCATCGCCAGAGGTTCACGAAGGGGAATATAAAGCGGTGGCGTTCATTCCCTATGCTGAGGGCGTCTCTTTCAAAGTTGGAAGACTTTTAAAAAAACTTTAATATCAAGAGTGTTTTTCGCCCTCTCAGCAAAATTAAGGCACTGCTTGGCTCTGTAAAAGATGAACTAGGTCTTAGGAAAAGCCAGGTGTTTATAGAATACCTTACCAATGCGGCTAGGCGTACTAGTACATCAGCCGATCTGTCCGCACTATCAAAGATAGATGCTTGGAACATTGTCGCCACATGAGACTGCTGCAGACTGAAAAATCTGCTGTGGCAGAACATTGTTTAACTGAGGGACAAAAGATGGAATTTGATGAGACCCTCATAATTGCTAACATCTCCGGTTTATGTGACAGTGTCTACAAAGAAGCAATTGAAATTAGATTAGCGGACAATTTGATTAACCGAGACAAGAGTTTTCTTCTGAGCAGATCGTGGAACCTGCTTTTAAAAAACATCAAATTGCAACGTTCCGTGACGAAGCCAGCGCCAGTGTTTGGTCAGTCATAATCGATATATCGTTACACCGATGTCCCACTAGGGGCGGCGCCACTAGTACACGTCCAGTACTTGGCAACGTTGGCAGGCGGCGCAGGCCCCGCACACACGCGGGACGCCTATATAGGACGGAGAATACGGCTCTACCCTCAGTACTCGACGTAGAGCTGGGTTTGAACATGACTCGAACTGTTCGAACAATTTACGTCATAATTCGGGAAATCTCGGGATATGTTCGAACATTCGATCACAGCGCTCTCTAGCAACGTCAGTACGGACTATCACTACGATTTACAGCGATGTTATTCATAAATCTTTTCGGTGCTGTGCAGTAAACTACTTATAACGAAGATTGTGTCATTAATCTATTATGGGTAATAATAATTATGAAATGCAGACTGTAGTAGCAGGTCATACTTAAAAAAGCAATGAATTTAGGCTATAGCAATCGTGATTTTAAATTCTAGTGCTGCGATCTAGCGGCGCCTGTTGGTACTACATAAACAACAGCTCGTGCAGTGTTCATTCCGTGGTCGCCATTACAGTTCATTTTTGTATGAATTATTTCCGTTATTGGGTAGTAAATTTCTAATGTTTTCTCTATTTCATCTCTTTTAATCTTGCTTCCTATGCGTTTAAAAGGTAGTAACATTTTTCTCTGTTACTGTACCGTAAAAACAGGAAATGGAATGCAACCTATCTCTTATTACAACATAAAACGTGATTTCTACTTATGAAGAATTCACAGTAATGTAACATACTTCCAGAAACAACATTTTTTTTCCTTTTAATGTTAGCTTTGCAGTAATTTGATGCAGTAATTCTGTTATAGTAGCAGATATTTTATCAATGGATCATATCTTGTAGTGATAGCAGACAGGTCACTTATGCACTGTTTCAAAAAAATATATACAGTTTATCATAGTATCATAGTGATGCCTTTTTTTTTTTTTTTTTTTTTTTTTTTTTTTTTTTTTTTTTTTTTTTTCACGTGTACTTATACTTCATATGAAATCAGTTATGGGCAAAGCAATAGCCCGTTAACTTCAGAATTTTCATCGTAGTGGTTGAAGACACGCAGCGCGAGACATTTGTTATCTGAGTGTTCGAACAGTTCGATACTGTATCGAGATCTCCGCTGTATCGGGAAATCCCGAGCATGTTCGAACGCCAGTACCGTTTGCCCGGCCCTAACTCGACGGGAGTCAGCAGCAGCAGCGTTCCTGAGGATGGCGGACAGTTGGATCGCCGAAATATCGGACCATTTTGTTCTTAGTATCCGGCAGCATACCCGGAAGCATTATCAAGTTTATTGAAACTATTTAAATTTCACACTATTTTCAAATTTACTTCATTATAAAGTTCGCTACTAAAATCTAAAATTTTAAATCTTTGTCTATCATTATAATGTACTAAGACTAATTATTGACTCTTATAAATGTATAAATGAATTTATTTATTAACATAGTTACATTATGTCAAGAAAGTACCAGGAACTGATCATTTAGAAAACCTGCATAAAGGGATTGTCGGAATTCTTTTTGTAGCTCTTTTCCACAGTGACATCTATAACCAAGAAGAGTTTGATCGTCACTTGTCATTTAATTAGTTTGCAGTGTGTTATTTTTCTAGCTCATGGAGTGGTTTTCCGATTTTTATAATGAATGGAAATATCGAAGAAAGAATCTTTAATTTTGCGTCTCAAATAGAATTCTTGCCAAAGCACTTAAAATGTTACATAAGGCTTACAGTGAATCGTCTGTATCATTACATCGCCTAAGAGAAACGAAATGGTTGGCTGAAAATCTGAGAGTCTGAGAGAGATATCCATTGAAACCTCTACGTCTCACGAATCAGTTAGTAACATTTTAAACGAATGTTTTGGTGCCGACAGACCTGTGTTTTCAGGAAAAACCCAATTGCGTAAAGATCGCGGAAGACACGATGCCACATTCATAAAAAAGTGTTGTAACTGATGAAAATACATGGGTTTAAGAATTATACATGCAAAATTTTATTAGTTAACAAACTTCGGAAAGCCTCCTTCCAACTGAACCGTAACAAAAAAAAAAAAAAAAAAAACGTGAAAGTCTATCAAAAGTAAAGGTGATTTAGGGGCAGAGACTCCATTTATTGAACCGGAACCTGTTCTGACAATCACCAAGGCAATGATCAAATTGGAACTACGTAACTGGCTCAGAAGACAGCACGTAGAATATTGGACCAAAGTCCATCAACAAAAACATGACAAGGTAATGATGCCAAAGCCATGTTTTAAAAGAAGCTCTGCAATCCTGGGCCTGAACAGGAAAGAGATTAGACTCATGGTTGGATTGCTGACAGGCCATGGGAATTTCAAAAAAAAAAAAAAAAAAAAAAAAACCCTACATACAATGGGAATAACAGAAGAGGACCCTAAATGTAGGATGTGTGATGACGGTGATGAAACTGCATCACATCTGATCTTCGAATGCATTGCATTGGAGAGTAAAAGACACAGAACATTTGGAACAACCAGACCCGAAGAAATTGTGTCTAATAAAGAACTGGTAAAGGGACTCCTTGCACTGTTCAAGGGCATTGGTTGGCTTTACTAGATATGCAGGGAGCGATAGCGCACAATAAAATTAGTTTCGGTGCGGGCCGTGGCGTGTTGGACCAAGACTGTTTTGGCTTCCCTGAAAAATTCAAATCAAATCAAGATCGCGGAAGACTTGATAGAACGATCGCACGTTCTTAAAAAGTGTTGTAACTGATGAAAAGACATGGGTTTACGAATTATACATGCAACTTTTATTAGTTTACAAACTTTGGAAAGCCTCCTTACAACTAAACCGATACCGGAAAAAAAACTTGAAAGTCTATCAAAAGTAAATGTGATGCAGACTTTTTTGCGATTACCGCGGTGTTGTGCACTTTGAATTCTTGCCCGAAAATGAGACGCTAAATAAAGATTATTATCTGGGCGTTGTGTGGCGTTTCAGAGAGCAAATTCGTCGAAAATAACCAGATTTGTGGAAGGAAAACTCATGCAATTCGAAATAATTGGCGGGTAAACTACCGGGTTTCAGTGTCCAACGGGCACAGTATTCTTTCACCAACCGACCACGGTGCCATCATCAGGTGCGCTAAGGAACTGACAGATTTTTTTTTTTTTTTTTTTTTTTTTTTTGGTGGGTGGGGGGTGGGGGGAGGTACTCGCCGCGCTTGTATCGCCACTCACTCTATCTGTGGCCTGCGCCCAGCATCCCTTTCCTTACTTCTCTCGCTGAATGAGTGTTCAGATCGAGGCCTGCGCCCAGGAGCGCATGTTGGCGGCTCTTCTACTGTTCCTCCACCTAAACCCGAAGTCAGTTCTTTGTCAGATATCTCGTTCCTCTTCTTCACCCATCTATTAGCAGGATCCCATGCGTCGTTAAGTATGTACCCGCTTTCATGATTTATCAGGGGCTCTCTTACAAGTATCTCAGTTTTTTTGACACAGACCCAGAAGTTGGACGTTTGTGTTAGAACCTTGGTGTGATCATAATCCATCCTGTGTGTTTCCGTCATGCAATGATCTGTGACTGCCGACCAGAGTCCTGCACGGCGCTGGTTTCAGCTCGCCCGACCTGTGAGTGACGGCCTGGCCCGTACGGTCCGAGGCCAGCCCGTCTGAGCACAGCCCGCCGGGCCAGCCCGTCCGAGCTGACGCGGCCGGCCGCTTCCCCCAGCCCGGCGGGTCGCGCGCTGTTGTTGCCAGCTGGTGCCTCGCCCCTGTTGTGTTACGGTCTGCTCGCCCACCGACACGGAGTGATAAGCAATGTGACATGTGTACTGGGAGTGCCAAACAATCTACATTTGCACCTCTACTCTGAAGTCCACTGCCCATTGTGTGGTGGAGGGTAATTTGCATAGCTTATCATTTCCTCTTTACTCGTGTTTTTCTTTTCTTTTTTTTGCGGGGGGGGGGGGGAGGGTGTGCCATATACGCAGTAGCAACCAATGTATTGTTTGACTCTTGGAGTGTCGGCCGCGGTGGCCGAGGGGACTGAGGCGCTCCAGTCACGGTCTGCACGGCCATTACGGTCCGGGGTTCGAATCCCCCCTCGGGCATGGATATTTGTGCCGTCCTTAGTCTTAGCTAGTTCATAAGTAGTTTGTAAGTTTAGGGACTGATGACCACGTAGTTAAGTCCCATAAGTGCTACAAACGTTTGAATATTTTTTGACTCTTGGAGAAACATTTGTTCTCCAAACATCGACAGTTGGTTGTTGGAAAACAAACTTTTAAGAACATCAGTTATGTACCCAAATAATTCTAGATTACATCATTGAAATGATATTATTCGGGAATAAAAAGGTTAAAATATAGCAAACGAAGAGGGGCCGCAGCACAGGTAAGTTGCTGCAGCGGCAAGTGGCGCGAGCAGAGAGTGAGGTGCTGCACAGAGGCTGGCGGGCCGGTAGGACCGGTTGGCCCGTGCACGCGCTGCGTTCCTTCCTGGTGAGCTGCACCCAGCCACAGAGTAACACACGCAGAGAAGCAGCCACCCCTAAACCACTGTCCTACGCTCCCCTCGTAGTTCCGTAAGATGCTAGCAGGTGTCAGGCAGTTCCCAGGCTTAGTACCGGTAGACCACAATAGAGGCGCTTCTGAGGGTAGCGTGGAGGGGAGGCTGAGGGGGAGCTCGTGCCGCCTGCCACGAGTCCATGGCTGTGTCTGCTGTGCCGGCGTTTGAGGGGAGGTGGTGGTGGGGACAGCCGCTACCTGCCGCCTGCTCTGGCCACTTTTAAAGGTCTACTTCTTACCACAGCGCCATCATGGGACATCTTACGGAACTGCTCTGACCCTCCCTCCCCGCACCCCTGAGCGTGTGACCAGGCCCTTACGGAGGTTTCCCCGTCTGTATATATTTGTCTGTGACCCAGCCACGTTCAGTCCGGCGTCCTAGACAGGCCAGTCGCCAGCCCGTAGGGCTAGGCGGTCTGAAACGAGTGCCGTGCAGAACTCTGCTGCCGACTTGCTATGTTGCTGTAATCTTGTGTGCCGTTGGTGTTCTCGACATTGGTCCTCGACAGTACGCACTGTCTAACCTATGTATGTTGCACCGCATTGGCAGGAGATTTGATAGATACTGGCCTTCTGCAGTCTTTCACATTTCAAGTAGTGCTCGCGTTTTAGCTGGTGAGTGGAAGACTGTCTTCAGTCTGTGCTTCCTGAGAATTCGTCCTTTATTTCCGTATGACGTATCACAAAAAGGAATAAACGTAATTGCTAGGTCCTCCTGAGAGTCCTCTTCTGGTTCCATTGGTTGTGCAGAGGGTGTAAGATGTAAGGCACTCCGAATTTGCCATTCCTTACAACCATTCTTTCGGAAAACTGCTTTCAGATTTTCAATTTCTTTATTGATACTTCCATAGCAAGAGAGGGTGCTAGCCCCATGTACCAATGTTTGAGCACGCCGTTCCTCTGTTCCTCTGAGCAGGGTGGTGGCAGCTGTCCGCCTACATGTATAGGTCGGTGTCGCCTTCTTCCGGCACAAGGTGTGGCCCAAAGTGCCGTCAGCCCTTCTTATACCAGGACATATACTCGTGGAAAGGGGAGCACTCCATCCTCCTCGATTTCCATAGTAAATTTGATGTTCTGGTGTATGGATTTGAGGTGCATAAGGAAGTCAGTCCACTTGTCACTTCCATCTGGCCATATCACTACAGTGTCGTCTATATACTGGAGAAGCAGGTAGGTTTCCAATGGGCTGATTCCAGGACTTCTTCCTCAAAATGTTCCATATACATAGTGTCGACAACTGGTGACAGTGGACTTTCCATTGCTACCCCTTCTGTCTGCTCATAGTAGCTACCGTCGAAAAGAAAGTATGCGGACGTCAAGACCTTTTCGTCAAATTTCTGGCCAATAAGCTCTAAGGATCCTTGTAAAGGACGCTGGAAAAAAGAGACACAGCATCGAAGCTAACGAGGATCTCAGTGTCTTTGAGCTTGAAGTTGTTAAGGCGTTCCACAAAATCCACTCAGTTGTGAATGTGATAAGAGCACTTTCCGACGTAAGGGCTAACCAAATCCTTAAGATACTTAGCAAGTGAGTATGTCGGAGCACCAATGTTGCTGACAATGGGGCGTAAAGGGACACTATCCTTGATGACTTCGGTAGTCCATAAAGTCTTGGTGGATCTGATGCTCTCTGACTTTGCTTTCTAATAACTTCGTCTGGCAAATCGTATTCTATAAGAAGCGGCGTGGTCTTTTTTTTTGTAGTCCACGTGAGATAGGACCAGAGTTTGCTTAACGATCGGATTATTTGTGTATGTTTCCTGCCGGCCGCGGTGGCCGAGGTGATTGAGGCGCTCCAGTCACGGTCAGCTCGGCCACTACGGTCGGGGGTTCGAATCCCCCCTCGGGCATGGATATTTGTGCCGTCCTAGTTTGTAAGTAGTTCATAAGTAGTTTGTAAGTTTAGGGACTGATGACCCCGTAGTTAAGTCCCGTAAGCTTAACAAACATTTGAACATTTTTTGTATGTTTCCTGGAGATGCCTACTTCGAAGGTGATACAAGAAATATGGACAAATAATATATGTGATTCTTCAGTTTCTCCCAGCGTATTTGATAATCAAAATATCCACGGGTGTACTGCCGGTCTATAGCGTCCAACGGGCACAATATTTCGGCGATCATACATGTCGCCATCATCAGGTGAACTGACGGACTGGACATATATTGGACAGACGATGCGTACCGTCGAGGAACGATGCGTTGAACACAAGAGGCACACACGATTGGTGTATCCGGGCAAGTCGGCGGTCGCTGAACACTGTTTGTCGGAGAATCATGCAATGGAGTATGAATACACTAAAATTCTGGTACAGACGTCGAGATACTGGGACTGCATCGTTAGAGAGGCCATTGAAATTCGCACAAGTGACGACCTCATAAACCGTGACTGTGGCTATAATCTTAGCAAAGCTTGGGAACCAGCGATTGGGTTAACTAAGAGTAAGTCTAGCAAACGTAACGAAGTGACGACCACGGCGGACAGAGCCCTCACACCGACGTCATCTCAGACGCCATCGCAATCGGTTCCACTGCGCGACCGCGGCGCGGGGCGCGGACCACGGAGGGGTCGCTCCGCGGGCCGAGGGTATTTAAATCGTCCGCTACCGGTCTAGAACCCAGTTCCCTTCGAGCAGCCGTAGCGTGCGGATCTCCATGCCAGCGCGTTTCCAGGAGCTCAGTCCGTCAGTTCACCTGATGATGGCGACATGTATGATCGCCGATATATTGTGCCCGTTGGACACTATAGACCGGCAGTACACCCCTGGATATTTTGATTAAATAACATATATGTTGTGTGTGTTTTTTTTTTTTTTTTTCCTAACTCTCGGTTCTTTGTTGTCACAGTTATGTAGCTACTTCTAAATGTGATTTCCTTGTAATTTACTTCACATACTTGATTCAACTGTATTTTTGTATTTATTCGTGAATCATGTAAAAGAATGTTAGTTTGGACAGATCTTTGGAGAAATACATAGAACGTGACCTGTACCTTGCATGAAGAATATTCCTGCGGTGTGCAAGACGTCACTGTAAGTCTGGTTGTAGTCGTCGCGGTAGCCCGAACCTCCGCTGTACCTCCTTTGAACTCTGAGCACGGCCCAGACGAGGACTATGACCACAACGGCGAACAACCAGAGGCGTCTGTCGAACGGCCGCAAAAAGTCATCCCACTTCAGATCCTCCTCCTGTGGCGCTTGAATAAATAGAACCAACCTACAACCAGAAACCAACGATCATATTAGTAATTGTAGTAATTCAGAGTTCTTTAATCGCATGCAAAATTATTTCTCAGTAAAAAGAATGAGTTAATATTTCTACGGCCTATCGACTGAACTTTTACAGCTTTGAATCGTGATTCCTGACGGTGTGTCGAAATGAATCCAATCTCTCATAGCATTAATAATAACGACGCGATGTACGTCTACATCTACATAGATACTCTGCAAATCACATTTAAGTGCCTGGCAGAGAGTTCATTAACCACTTTCATAACCTTTCTCTACCGTTCCATTCTCTAATAGCGCGCGGAAGAAAGAGAACCTAAATCGTCCCAATTTCGATCTTATTTCTCTTATTTTATTAGGATGGTCATGTCTCCCTATGTAGGTGGGTGCTAGCAAAATATTTTCACATTCAGAAGTAAAATTCGGTGACTGAAATTTCACATATAGATGTTTTCCTTAGTTTGGAGAGATCATTGGAGTAATACATAGCACGTGACCTGTACCTTGCAAAAAATGTTCAAATGTTTGTAAATCTGCCGGCCGCGGTGGCCGAGGGGACTGAGGCGCTTCAGTCACGGTCTGCACGGTCACTACGGTCGGGGGTTCGAATCCCCCCTTGGGCATGGATATTTGTGCCGTCCTAGTTCGTAAGTAGTTCATAAGTAGTTTGTAAGTTTAGGGACTGATGACCCCGTAGTTAAGTCCGATAAGCTTTACAAACATTTGAACATTTTGTAAATCTATCGGACCAAACTGCGTGGTCATCAGTCCGTAGCTTACAAACTACTTAAACCTAGGTAAACTAACCTAAGTACAACACACACACCCATGCCCCAGGGAGGACTCTAACCTTGAAACAGGTCACTCAGCCTATCGTGAAGTACAGCTATCGTGACTAACTATACTTTAATTATGAATAGCCTAGAGTGTTAAAATCATTCATAATTATTGTGGTATTATAAGCTAGATTGCGAGTTTCTATAAAAGATTGCCAGTCTTGGGGATTCTGTGTCTTTTTAAATTTTGCATGCGTTTTTCTTTGTTTCTGCAACAGTGATCCGACCTGTTTTGTGTACCACGGGGGGTCAGCCCCCTCTTTTATTAATTTATTTGGTATAAATCTCTTGATTGCTACTGATATTATGTCTCTGAAAGTAAGCCACAACTGATCTACACTCGCATTTTTATTTGAAAGACTGGAGACTATCACTCAGGAAGCGTGAAGCGAATTTTTATCTGCTCTTTTGAATAGATATATTTTTCGTTTATTCTTGGTGCATTTGGGAATTTCGATATGCAGTCTCGCTACTACAGCTCTATGTTCGCTAATCCCTGTATCTGTTTTGATGCTCTTTACTAGCTCAGGATTATTTGTTGCTAGGAGATCAAGGGTATTTTCACAACCATTTACTATTCCAGTGGGTTCATGAACTAACTGTTCGAAGTAGTTTTCAGAAAAAGCAGTCAGAACTAGTTCGGATGATGTTTTATATTTCCCTCCGGTTTTGAATACGTATTTATGACAACATATCGAGGGTAAATTAAAGTCGCCCCCGATTATAACAGTATGCTTTGGGTACCTGTTTGAAATGTGATTCTAGCTTTCTTTGAACATTTCAGCAATGGCATCGTCTGAGTCAGGGAACCGATAAAAAGATCCAATTATTAATTTATTCCGTTTGTCAGGTATAACCTCTACCCATACCAACTCACAGGATGTATCTGCCTCAGTTTCGCTGTAGGATAAACCGTATGTAACAGCAATAAACACGCCACCGCCTTTTTTATTTAATCTATCCTTTCCGAAGACCATTGGCCATTTGTAAAAATTTTGGCCGAATTTCGGAACCTATAACGATTAGTGCCTCAGTGCTTTCTATTTCCGCTTGGAGCTCTGGAGCTTTCCCAACACAGCTACGAAAATTTACAACTGTTATACCAATGGTTTCTAGATCTGCATTCGTCCTGTGTCTGACCTGACCTCTCTGAGACAAACCCATTTTGTGTGTTCCCGAGGCCCTCTAACCTACGAAACCGCCCAGTCGACGCCACACAGCCCCCGCTACCCATGTAGCCGCTTCCTGAGTGTAGCGGACTCCTGACCTATTTATCAAACTCGAAAACCCACCACCCTATGGCGCAAGTCGAGGAATTTGCAGCCTATACGGTCACAGAACCGTACGAGCCTCTGATTCAGACCCTTCACTTGGCTCTGACAGTCAGTCCTGTCGACTATGCTGCAGATGGTGAGCTCTGCCTTCATCTTGCAAGTAAGACTGGCAGTCTTTACCACCTCTGATAGCCGCTCAAAACCAGAGAGAATCTCTTCCAATCCAAAGCGACACACATCAATGGTCCTGACGTGAGCCACCACCTGCAGCTGGCTGCATCCTGTGCTCTTCATGGCATCCGGAAGGATCCATTCCACATCTGGAATGACTCCCTCCGCTATGCACACAGTGCACTTTGGACTCTTCCTCTCCCTAGCAGCCATATCCTTAAGGGGCCCCATCACCCATCTAACGTTGGAGCTCCCAACTGCTAACAAACCCACCCTTTGTGAGTGCCCGGTTCTTTCAGGCAGAGGGGTGACCACAGGACAAGTGACACGATCTGCGTCAGAAATATCCTCTGCCACAGACTGCGCCTCGAATCTGTTCGTAAGACTAACTTCGGTCCCCCGGGAAGTCTTTCGCCAAGGATTGGGAGGCAACCTCCTCACGGGCAGTGACCGGGCTGGCCACAGCCACAGCCCAGGCACACAGGGCGTCTGCTGCACCCCCGCGAACGGCCAACAACAGCGGTACCCACCCACCGCAGTTTCAGCGTTGCCAGCGAAACCACTGCCGCCTGAAGCTGCGCGCGAAGAGTCACGGCCTGCATCCGTACACAGCAGTCACAGTACCTAGCCATTCTAAAAACCTATGTATTTTCCAAATACGTACGACTGTTTTGATTTAAACAGTGGTAGAATGCACTAAACTGTAACTTTGACGCGAATGTGACAAAGTATAAGCACGAGGACACTAAACAGTGCCTTTGACGCGAAGCTCACTAAATATACGATCGAGGACATAAAAGTTTGATAAACATTGTGCTTCGAAAAATATGTACCTGTCACTAAACTGTTTATTAATGGCGAATCTGAAAAATATATACGCGAGCTAATAAATCAAAACATCAATACTGATCTGTCAATTAAACGCGATTCTGAATAAATAAAACGGCGAGCCACGTAAGTTTGATGAAGTGTAAGAGAAAGCAAGCACGAAATGTAAATCAGTAGCTTCTAGTAAGAAGCCGATTAACTTACAGTGAAGAGCTGTAGCAGACTGAACGATTATTGTGCCGCCGGTCGCGGTGGCCGAGGGGACTGTGGCGCGTCAGTCACGGTCTGCACGTCCACTACGGTCGGGGATTCGAGTCCCCCCTCGGGCATGGATATTTGTCCCGTTCTTAGTGTTAGCTAGTTCATAGGTAGTTTGTTAAGTTTAGGGACTGATGACCCCGTAGTTAAGTCCCATAACTTATACAAACATTTGAACATTATTCTACTGCGGTGAGGCCACACTGTTTTGAGATCATGGTTACTGTGTACAACTGCGATCCAAAACGTGATGGTCCAGCGAAAACATTTCCCAAGGATTGATCACTGCCACCTGCACAAGTATCTCACATTCGAGGTTATACGTACTGGTACTTGGTTTCACACATCGTATTAATTTTTTTTTTTTTTTTTTTTTTTTTTCATTCTTCGAAATGTCCATTACCGCTGATCTTCCTCGCGGTGAAACATCATTGTTGAGAAATATTGATCATTTATTGCTAGAAGACAGTTTTGACATTCCCAATGTTTGCGTTCATTCGAGTATTTTCTTTCAAGTATTGCAATTTTCACTAAGTTCGTGCGTAATTACTGAGTTGACACAGGAGGTTATAACCCTACCCGTTCTACATCACCAGTTAGTATACGATAATTAGAAAAATGACCCGTGTGCCTAATTATCTAAATTTGGTGGAAAAGCTATCGGTAATGAAGCCGATAATGTAGTGGAGGCTATAACCGGAACGTTGCTGCATCTCTTTAGTAGACAACAACGATCGATAGGAATAAAGAAAGTGGAAGGTAAAATTTGGAATACAATTATTAATCTTTAAATGAAGAAAATTCGGAACAAACGGGACACCGGGATTAATTTGGAAAAGTGAATAACTTATTGATTTACGGTCGCCAGCTCGTTGTACGAGTAAATAATTTGGTGGGATCTCAATAATAGCAAAGTTAATTAACAACGTGAAAATTTACGTAAAATTTGGGTGGACAGGAAATCAGAGTATGTGCATCAAATCCGGTACAAAAGACACTGACAATATACTAATTACTGAGAAATAGTTCATTAACACAGGGGTTCAATGTGAGACAGTGAAATGTAAGCAATAGTCACGCAAATTCAATATGCAGCAGATCATGTAAAACTCTCACCTTAATACTAACTATTCACAGCTGCAAATAAATAATTGTTTATATAAGTACCAGAAATTATTCGACAGCGAGTATGCCATGTGCTTTAGCAATAATCAAGTTGTAACTGAACTATTAACTGTACAAAACGCAAGCTCAAAAATTAATTAATGACTCGTCGTGATAACACTGAATATTTAGAAAAGAATTATTTAACCTCTGATTAACGTCTGCTCTTTCTTTAACCAGGAATTATCAGCATTTCAAACACTTGCAAATAATCACTATTTTCATTAATCAGTACTAGCAATTAAAACTTTAACTCAAAATAATATGCAATGGAAAACAATTAATCTTTTACACATTTATTGAAATATCTCTTCAAATTGAAAGTTAGTCTAGCAGTTTCGTTCAACTTAGCAAACCTATTGATCAGCAACACTGGTATAAGTTACATTTAGTAATACTTTTCTGAACAAACTATTGTTAAAGACTGTAATTGTCTTTAATGACTTTGATTTTTAGTTTTCTATAACTTTGTGAATATTCTTGGAAAAACAATGGATGAGGAAGGAGCCTGTCTGGACAATGACTACGGGTAATGATTTTTAAACACAGGTTCACAAATAAGTGTTCACTATTGAACAATTATCACTAATACGCTGGTTAGCTGTACATGTTAAGACAAACTGGTCAGACCTTACTGATTTTGGTGTGCAACGTGGTGCTGCTGATTGGAGACTGTTGGCACTTAACAATTGGCAAACACAGGCTCTTCTTGGCGACGAATGTTAATTACAATTTTGGGCCCACAGCATTCCTCTTGATGCATTTATTAATCATTTGAGCTGTGCCGGTATGAAAAACTAATTTCGCCTGTTAGCCGTCTCCTCCACTAGTGCCAATCCAACACGCATCCTCCTTTACGTACTTTTGCCGTACACCATTGTGCGCACCGTCTCACAATTCCGTCTGTCCTCTCCCATGTCACAACCACGACTCCCTCTCGCTGTGCGATAAAAAAACACCCTACTCAAAGATGATTCTATACAATAGCAAAGCCCTTGCTAACCCAGCGTGTCTACTACATCTACAATATTATTTTTTGACGTATATGGAAATTAGCAGGACAATACAAATATGTTACCGAAACAAAATATACAAATACATAATAAACTGCAAAAATTACAAATAATGAGGAAAAATACATAAAGCATCGTTTTCTATATCACCCTGTACGCACACATGACTGGAAAGCACCGTTGGTCACTGTGTTGTTGTGTCACAATGTCTCTTAGATCAACTGGAGGCGACTTACCGCGAGAAGGTGAGTGGCAGCGAGAAGTCGACGACGCTGTGGCGCGCCGACGTCATCATCACCAGCGCCATCCCGACGTCCACGTGGCCGCCCAACAGCCGCCCCACCAGGCCTTCCCAGCTGCCGTTCTCAGAGACGCCACCAAACAGATCGCTGCCTTCGAAGCTGTACCTGTTCACAGCCAACAAGGTTACAACTGTTCGCAGCACACTCATTAGTTTACCCGCAAACGCTCGCTGCTCTTACTTTAACAAAGGACTCACTAGGAACAGCGCAAAACCATGCTAAGATTAACAATCCTTCACAAATGGGCGAGTCAGTAAATAAGTGGCAAACTGAGGCAGACACGCCAGTACTGCATTTACAATCCTGAAAATTGCTTCAGTTTTCAGCTAACTCCACCTGTATATTTAGACACTCTTTCCATCGTTCGAGAAGGTTTTTAAAAGCCCGGATCTTGGAATTTTTGTGGCCGCGTTTGTATCCTATAAGTGACGTTCTTGAGCTGTAACCTTCTTTTGTTCTTTAAACTGCTGCAACTCACAATCTAACGACCGTCACCCCTTTTCGGAATGACTCAAACTGAGCCCTAATATTTTCCTAAATCACGTAAAGTTTTATTAGTTCACAGTCTCTATAACAAAGCCATTCCACTGTAGGTAAAGTTGAACTTATATGCTGGCTGAAGTCCATTGCGTTGTGAGCTGTCTTCGACATTCACTAAAAGATTTGATGTTACAGGATCTTTTCGTAAATCATAAACATGTCAGTTGATATGGAAACTATTTCATTTCCATTTTTAAATAGAGTTTAAATCAATCACATTGTTGCACAATCAAAAAAATAAGAAAAATGCAGCGGCAAGCCAACAGAGCTGCTTACAGGTTTGTGACTGCTAGAAGACTAACTAAACATGGTTTCTCTCAAACATCTTTGTACGTAACCGCGTAATAAGATTGATGACAAAGTTTTGTAATTCACAATTAAACAATATTCTTTTACATTAAATATGCCAAAATACAGAAATTAAAACATTACATTTAAACTTTGACTATTTATCTCAATGTATGTACATGTTTCATGAAATTTGTATTTAATGTGGTACACAAATTTAAAGTCACCCTTTTGACTAGTGTTTACAGTACTCAAATTATTTACATTATTTGTGTTTTCGAAGTGCACACATATTTGTCTTGCCAATATTGTGTAGGCGTACTATTATTGTGACACGGAATTTTAATGTATTTCAGTTTGCGGTCTAATTTTTTATTAATACGGATTTGTATATGGTTGTCGTAGTTTTGTTAATTTCGAAGATAGTTTCTTAGTACCAAACGGATTATTAATTTAAGTGCATGAAAAATTATCAATATTTAATTTAGGATCCAGTGATATATAAAACATGGTCTGCCCTAATTTATTTAAACACAAGGTATATATGAAATCATGTTGTGCAATAGTTATAATATGTAGCATTATTGTTTTTATACAAATTAGTATCTAAATTGGTTCAGCAATTTCCGGAACTAAGTGTAATGCATTTTTAGTGTTTGCAGCTATTATTTACGAAAGAATTCAAAATTGAAAATTACGTAAAAGGACAGGCAAAGTTATGTTTAAATCAACGTACTATTTCTTAAAAGTGTTTTACTAATAGTGTTAATAGAATTTTCAAACTGAAGGCGAAAATGTGATATTTTACATGTCCGGTAGTGAAGTTTTATTTTAGGTGTCAGATATTTCGTGTTTATATGTTGGCAACTGTTTTTGTGTGGAGTGTGCAACATAGCAGAAACGTTACAACAACACGATCCGTCGCAGTGGTAGAGAAATATCTCTACACAGGGCGCAGTACTGGCGGGTCTACCTTAGTTGCGACTTATTTACTGAGTCACCCTCGTAGGAAAAAACAAAAAAAAAAAAACAGTGGCCGGTCGTGGTGGCCGAGGGGACTGCGGCGCGCCAGTCACGGTCTGCACTGCCACTACGGTCGGGGGTTCGAAGACCCCTCTCGGGCATGGATAATTGTGCCGTCCTTAGTGTTAGCTAGTTCATAAGTAGTTTGTTAAGTTTAGGGACTAATGACCCCATAGAATATTAATGAAAATAATATACAGAAAAGTACCTCACTACATAGTCAGTGTGTAAATTTAAAAATTTGTCATTACGTGTAACGAATTTTCGTACTGCAGCGTCATATTCATCCGTCGTCCAGTATTAACATACGTAGTCACAATCTTTCACTTCTTCATTACTTTTGTAATACTTTCCGTGCTAAAAGACTTTGAATTTATAAAAGTTGTCTTATTTGTGGTGGTCCTTTAAATCAATTTATTATGGACAACAGCCAAGATCGATTATAATTTTTATTTTCGGTAGATTAAACTGCCATCTTTGGATCTTACATTTTATTCTTCACAGCAAAAATAAAACTTTCAAAAACATACTTATTCACCAACGTTATTGTTGACTTGTCTTCATACAAATAAAAGATCGAAGAATAGCAGTTTAATCTACCGAAACTGCTAACCTAAATAAAAATTATAAGCCATGTTGGCTGTTGCTGTTTGGTGAAGTGATGAAAACCTGAAATAGCTAATCGTGCGTTAGAGGGTGGACAGCTCAAAGTTTCCCGCTTGCATTGTCGCAGAAGTTGTTGTATTATCCCAGTCGTATGAGGCCCGGCATTGTCGT
The DNA here is from genome assembly GCA_026315105.1 of Locusta migratoria. Taxonomy (NCBI): domain Eukaryota; kingdom Metazoa; phylum Arthropoda; class Insecta; order Orthoptera; family Acrididae; genus Locusta; species Locusta migratoria. The sequence continues at coordinate 282,052,220 of CM048745.1, read as the reverse complement.
GGAGTAGAGAGGCGCACAATGGCGGCGCGTCCTATGTGTTCACTGGTTCATTGAAGCCCCGAAAAATTGTTCGTAGTGAAAAAAACTAAACAAATAAAAAGGGTTTTTAAACTATCATTCTACGTTTCGTTATTCTATCAGATCCTATTATATGCACACTCAAAGTATTTTTACCGCATGAGGAACGTTTTACGTTGCAGAGACACCACGTATACGAATAGTTGCACGGCCGCTTAATATAGGCGTCAGTGGCTGCAGTGTTGCAATGCGTTTGCACGGCTAAGGTTCAAATTCTCTTCAGAACCCCTGGAGGCAGCATATGGGCGCTTCCGCGACAGAGCAACACCACCTAGATACAAGGCCTCACAACAACCCGTGCAACGTCACACTGACCAGGCCTGTGGCCGGCGAGAAATACAGGCCTGATCGCGCACTTCATGCGACGTAAGCAAGGCAGTTCCGAGCCGGCGCGATCGCTAGCCTATTGGCCGGCCGCTGGGGCACTGCCCAATGCCTCATAGCGGGCAGCCACTGAGCTAGCGATCGCGCCGGCTTGGAACTACCTAGCTTATGTAGCATGATATGCGCGCTCAGGCCTGTAATTCCCGTTGGCCGCGGACCAGGCCGCGGCCGCCAGCTGAATGGCTGGCAAGTCCACTGCCTCGAGCGGCCAGCCAGTGAGCTGGCGGCCGCGGCCTGGTCTGCGGCCAACGGGAATTACAGGCCTGAGCGCGCATATCATGCTACGTAAGCTAGGTAGTTCCAAGCCGGCGCGATCGCTAGCTCAGTGGCTGCCCGCTATGAGGCATTGGGCAGTGCCCCAGCGGCCGGCCAATAGGCTAGCGATCGCGCCGGCTCGGAACTGCCTTGCTTACGTCGCATGAAGTGCGCGATCAGGCCTGTATTTCTCGCCGGCCACAGGCCTGGTCAGTGTGACGTTGCACGGGTTGTTGTGAGGCCTTGTCTCTAGGTGGTGTTGGGCAGGGAGGGGCCGGGGGAAACGCCGCTTTTATCATTGGCATTGCTGCTGGTACAGAGACCAGCTCCTGGTTACCCGATTTCTGGTGGTTATGTGCGAATGGTTCGAAGCAAGATAATGGAGCTACCACGCACCTCGCCTTGTGTATGCGCAAATACTCCATGAAGGCAACACCCACCCTTCATATTTCTTTTTGGAACATTGAAGATTGGTGAAACACTTCATAATTGGTAAAATATCTTATTACTATCAATTAAAGACGCATTAACTGTTAAAGCCTTCAGAAGATCCTATCATGAATAATAATAAAGTCACTCCTCTCCACCTAGCAACAATACCAGTTTGGTTAGCGGCATTGCGCTGCGCTGTTGAATATAGTGGTTATTTAAACCCAGTCTTCTTTTTAACAGATACAGGAACAACAATGACTTTTGTATTGTTACTTGCCACATATCTTAGGACTTTTGAGCAAATGTGTCGCGATTTTGAGGGTAAATGACATTTATACTGTTCGTTGTACTACTACTGGCCTCACATAAACAAGAACAGAAAAAGAAAAAGAACATCACTTACCTAGCTACAATGAACATAAATTCCCTGTTAAAGTTTGGTAAACTCAAACAAACCCTTGATGTGTTAGAGAAGTATAACAACAAGATAGCGGCATTACAAGAGACTAGATTTCCAGATGAGGACGCAATGGAAACCCAAGGATACCGAATCTATAAAGGAAAACCAGGTGAAAGAGTGATGAAGACAGTTCCACACCTAGGTACTGGCTTTGCTGTACATCATAAAATGGTCGACCATGTTTTAGAATTCACATCTCCCAATGGCAGAACCTCCTCATTATCCTTGAGGTCCCGCAATAGAGCATACAAAATAGTTAATTTTCACGCACCTACAAATGACACCAACAGGAAAGATCTGGAAGCACTGGAATACTACTGGAACACCCTAGAAGAGACCCTAGACAAAATCCCAGACCACCCCACCATCATATTGATGGGCGACGTCAATGCACAAGTTGGCAAGGAAAAGAAGTACCGCAGGATAGTAGGCGATTACCCAGCTCACAAGAGGACCAACAGAAATGGCGAGCGCCTCATAACACTATGTGACAATTACAACCTGGTCCTAAAATCAACCGCGTTCAAGAAACTACCAAGGAAGGCCATGACCTGGAAGAATCCAAATCACATGCTGGGTGAATTTCAGTTAGACCATGTGGCTATTGACAGAAGATACCACAAGGAAATACAAAATGTCAAGGTAATGAGGGGAGCAAACCTCGACTCTGACCACTATCTCTCCCTAGTTAAGACCAACCTACAACCCTTGAGAAGAGCACACAATACCCCAAAGGTGTCGAGAATAATAAGGTTTAACACCCAACGGCTGAGTGACAAGGACTGCGACTTTCAAACCATCCTCAAGAAGAACACACAGAAACAAGGATGGCCTATTCCTCATAAGGCTCTACTGGATGCCGCTCATACATCCATACCTGCTTCATCGAACAAAGGCAAGCACCCCTGGTGGACCACAGAATGTGATGAAGCTATAGAGGAAAGGCGCAGAGCCTGGATCAAGTGGAATCAGCGCAAAGATGAGGCCAACCATCAGGCATTTATGGCGCAAAGAAAAACAACAGCGTGTATCATCCGAAAAACCAAGAGGAACTATAACAGGTCTCAAATACAAAAGGCAGAAGAAGACTTCAAGAAAAACAATTCCAGAGATCTCTATAAAGGAATCAAGATACAGACTACTTCATACACAGCCCCAACCCTACATCTCAGAGGGCCTGATGGGAAGCTCCAAATAAATAACAGTGACTGCACAAACACCTTTGTAGAATACTTTCAGAAACTCCTCAATGCAGAACAACCTAAAGAGAGACTTGCTTTCACCGAGCCCGCTATCAGGAACCAGGACTCTGTACCACCCAACAGGGAAGAAATAGAGAAGATAATCAAAGACCTTGTTGTTGTTGTGGTCTTCAGACCGGAGACTGGTTTGATGCAGCTCTCCACCCTACTCTATCCTGAGCAAGCCTCTTCATCTCCACATAAGAGCGACAACCTACATCTGTCTGAATCTGCTTAATGTATCCATATCTTGGTCTTCCCCTGCGATTTTTTCCCCACACACTTCCCTCCAACGCTAAATTCACAATTCCTTGATGTCTAAGAATGTGTCCTACCAATCTATCCCTTCTTTTAGTCAAGGTATGCCAGAAATTCCTTTTCTCCCCAATTCTGTTCAGTACCTCCTCATTAGTTACGCGATCCACCCACCTAATCTTCAGCATTCTTCTGTAGCACCATATTTCAAAAGCCTCAACCCTCTTCCTGTCCGCACTGTTTATCGTCCATGTCTCACTCCCATACAAGGCAACACTCCATACAAATGCCTTCAGAAAGGACTTCCTTAGGTTTAAATCAATATTCGATGTTAACAAATTTCTCTTTTTCAAGAACGCTTTTCTACCCATTGCCATTCTGCATTTTATATCCTCTGTACTGCGACCATCATTTGTTATGTTACTGCCCAAGTAACAAAACTCATCTACCTCCTTTATTGCTTCGTTTCCCAATCTAATTCCTTCAGCATCACCCGATTTTCTTACACTGCACTCCATTACCCTAGTTTTGCTCTTGTTAATGTTCATCTTATATGCACCTTTCAGCACACTGTCCATTCCGTTTAACTGCTCTTCCAGGTCCTTTGCTGTATCTGACAGAATTACTATGTCGTCGGCAAAACGCAATGTTTTTAATTCTTCACCCTGAACTTTAATTCCTTCTCCAAATTTCTCCTTGCTTTCCTTTATAGCTTGCTCAATGTACAAATTGAACAACAATGGTGAAAGACTACAACCCTGTCTTACTCCCTTTCCAACCACTGCATCCCTTTCATGCCCTTCAACTCTGACAGCCGCTGTCTGGTTTTTGTACAAGTTGTAAATAACCTTACGTTCCCTATATTTTACTCCTGCTTGCTTCAGAACTTGAAAGAGTTTATTCCAATCAACATTGTCAAAAGCCTTCTCCAAATCTACAAAAGCTAGAAATGTAGGTTTGCCTTTTCTTAATCTATCTTCTAGGATAAGCCGTAAAGTGAGTATTGCCTCCCGTGTTCCTACCTTTCTCCTGAACCCAAACTGATCTTCCCCGAGGTCGGCTTCTACCAGCTTTTCCATCCTTCTGTATATAATTCGCGTTAATATTTTGCAGCCATGACTTATTAAACTAATGGTTCTGTAGTTTTCACACCTGTCTGCACCTGCTTTCTTAGGGATGGGGATTATAACATTTTTCTTAAAGTCTGAGGGTACTTCACCTGTCTCATACATCTTACACACCAGGTGAAACAATTTTGTCATGGCTGGTTCTCCCAGAGACTTCAGTAACTCTGAGGGAATATCATCTACTCCAGGGGCCTTGTTTCGACTTAGGTCTTTCAGGGCTCTGTCAAATTCTTCTCTCAGTACAGTATCTCCTATTTCATCTTCATCTACATCCTCTTTCCTCCCTACAATATTGTCTTGAAGTTCATTTCCTTTGTAGAGTCCCTCTATATACTCTTTCCACCTTTCAGATTTCCCTTCTTTGCTGAGAACTGGTTTTCCATCAGTGTCCTTGATATTCATAGAGCTGTTTTTCTTATCTCCAAATGTTTCTTTTATTTTCCTGTAGGCTGTATCTATTTTTCCCCTATTTATACATTCTTCTACATCCTTGCATTTGCCTTCTAGCCACTCCTGCTTAGCCATTTTACACTTCCTGTCAATCTCATTTCTTAGTCGTCTGTACTCTATTTTGCCTGTTTCATTTACTGCTTTTTTATATTTTCTCCTTTCATCGATTAAATTTAGTATCTCCTGTGATATCCAAGGTTTTTTTGTAGGTCTTTCCTTCCTACCTATTTTGTCCTCTGCTACCTTCACTATTTCATCTCTCAATTTTACCCATTCCTCCTCCACTGTTTTATTTTCCCCTGTTTCTGTCAATTGTTGCCTAAAGCTCCCTCTGAAATTCTTAAGCACCTCAGGTTCCTTCAATTTATCCAGGTCCCATCTCCTTATTTTCCTACCTTTTTGTAGTTTCTTCAGTTTCAGCCTACAGTTCATAACCAACAAGTTATGGTCAGAGTCTATATCTGCCCCTGGGTACGTCTTACAATGTAGAACTTGATTCCGAAATCTATGTCTTACCATTATAAAATCTATCTGGTATCTTCCGGTGTCTCCTGGTCTCTTCCACGTATACAACCTTCTTTTGTGATTCTTGAACCAGGTGTTTGTTATAACTAAATTATGTTCTGTGCAAAATTCTACCAGGCGGCTTCCTCTTTCATTCCTTTTGCCCAGACCATATTCACCTACTATCTTCCCTTCCCTTCCTTGTCCTACTACCGAATTCCAGTCTCCCATAACAATTAAGTTTTCCTCTCCCCTAATTGTCTGAATAATTTCCTTTAGCTCCTCATATATTTCTTCGATTTCCTCATCATCGGCAGAGCTAGTTGGCATATAAACCTGTACTACTGTTGTCGGTGTTGGCTTCGTATCTATCTTGACAATGATAATGCGATCACTGTGCTGGTCATAGTAGTTTACCCGCATTCCTATTTTCTTATTCATTATCAATCCTACTCCTGTGATACCCCCCTTAAGACCTTAAGAACAACAAAGCCCCAGGTGAAGATGGTATAGTTGCAGAAATGTGGAAGAATGTAGATGACCAGTCCATACAGAGTATCACCCAGATCATTGAGGACATTTGGAGAACAGAGGTATTGCCAGAGGGATGGACCTCAGCTGTGATCCATCCATTACACAAGAAAGGAAGTAAGACCGACATAAACAATTACAGAGGCATCTCCTTGTTACTTATAACCTACAAGATCTTCTCTAAAGCCTTGCAGACTAGAGTCACCAAAAAGCTAGATTCCCAACTAGGCGAATACCAGGCTGGTTTCCGGGTGAGTAGGTCCTGCACAGAGCAGATTCAAAACCTCAAAACAATCCTCTCATATAGAAGCCGAGGGGGACATCTCTGGGTAGCCATTATGGTAGATTTCGAAAAGGCATACGACTCAATAGATCGACAAACCCTCTTCTCCATCTTGTGGGAACTAGGCCTAGATGAGAAGACTACCAGACTGGTCCAGGCTACCATGAATAACACCACCTCCAAAGTCAAGTGTAGGGGTGAACTCTCAGCGAGCTTTCCCATCCAGACGGGAGTCAAGCAGGGGGATGGCCTCTCGTGCATCCTCATCAACTGTGTTCTGGAAAAAATCATCAGAGAATGGACTTCCACATTGTCACCAGAAGCTGGACTGAAGCTTGGCTACAAGAAAGATAGCCTCATTGAACCATGTCTAGCCTTTGCTGATGATCTCACCCTATTGTCCAACAGCATGGAGGAGGCTGCTCATCAATTACAGAGCCTCTACAATGTTGCAGTAAAAACCGGCTTGAAAATCGACATACAGAAGACGGAATTCATCACCAATATCAAGCAGGCTTCCTCTACAATCCCACTAGGACACAATAATATCTGTAAAGTTCCTGCAGTCAAGTACTTGGGAGAATGGATTTCAGCAAGTGAGAGCGAAACCTTGGCCATAGACGCCAGGTGCACCAAGTTAGAGAGAGCCTATCATTCATGTAAGAATATCTATACCTCCAAGTACCTATCCAAGAACTTAAAACTGAAGCACTACAACTCAGTAGTAAGACCCTCTGCACTCTATGCCTCCGAGTTCCTCTTGATGAATCGAAAGGGTCCACTCAGGAAACTAGAACTTAAAGAGAGGAAGATCCTGAGGAGAATATTAGGACCCATAAGAGAGGAAGACGGTACTTACAGAATAAGGTACAATAACGAACTGTATGAACACCAGGAAGACATAGTCACATGTATGAGAAAAAGGCGACTGACCTTCTATGGGCACATCACTCGCCTGAATCACTCAAGGCTAACCAAGAAGATCCTCACAGTGACAAGCAGGGGAAAGGCGTCCAAAGCTAAGTGGTTCATCTCTGTTAGATCAGACTTAGAGGAATTGCAGATCCCATTACAGATAACCGAGAACCGAACTCAATACCGTCAGGCCATTCTACACAAGCAAGAAGTGTACAGGCACCACCGGACCTAAATGGACGGATGAGAGGGAGCAGCCTCACAGCCAGAAGATGAAGGCGTACTGGGCCAAGAAAAAGCAGAAGACCCTGGCTAAGAGTTAAGACGAGCCTCGTGGTCCCTAGTAGGCCGAAACGAACTAAAAAAAAAATAACTGTTCGTTGTAACAAATATTTAACTGTTTGAAAAGATGTGGGGGGAGAGCAGCCTTTGCGCATGAGTAAGGTTAGGAAGAGGTGCTGCTTACTGTGTTACTTGACCCGAAGGTAGCTCTTCTCTTCATCATAACAGATTCCTTTTGTTACAGTCACTTAAGAGTGTAATTAGTTACTTACTGTGTTTTAATGTTCATATGCATATTGATATGTTCTTGGTGTTTTATTAAAGAAGAATGAACTACGATCAGTATCTTTTAGAAACAAATTACTCAGCTTTAAGCTTGGAACAAAAGTGTGAAATAAAGAATCTTGGCAGGCCGGCGACTCAGCTCGAGTTGAAGCAAGCGCAAACAAGCTGAGGTAAGACATTTTGGAGGTATTTTAACGAAAATATATCTAAAAAGGGGGGTGGGGCAAACGGTGGCGCTTTCCTCCGGCGTCAGTCGCAGAGATTAGTCTCTTTGCGCGCCGAGAGAGGTTGGGGGAGGAGGGGAGGCGATGATACATCAACGCGCCGAGCTGAGCGGGAAGGGGGGTAGGGGACGGGAACCACTATCAAGATCCGGCACTCAAAGAAGTGAACCCCCAGTCATCTGAAGCACCAGTGCCGGCCGCGGTGGCCGAGGGGACTAAGGCGCTCCAGTCACGGTCTGCGTGGCCACTACGGTCGGGGGTTCGAATCCCCCCTCGGGCATGGATATTTGTGCCGTCCTATTTCGTAAGTAGTTCATAAGTAGTTTGTAAGTTTAGGGACTGATGACCCCGTAGTTAAGTCCCATAAGCTGTACAAACATTTGAACATTTTGAAGCACCAGTACACAACAGACCTCGCCGTCGGTTTTGAATCACCCGCCGCAACTTCTTCAATGTGGAACAAAATGCGTCAGCATTGACAGTGTCTCCACAGGTCATGAAATCAATCGGAAGTGCACCTCGCCGATCCCGGAAAACTGTATCCATGAGATTACGGGCAGAAAGTACAGTCTTTTTCCTTTCTTGTTTGTATCGTGAAAGAGCTTGACGCAACTCCAATGATTGTCGCTTAGTCGCATGTGTTGAATACGTAATGCGTCACAAGTGACTATGCGGGTCAATAAAGAATCTCCGTCAACAGAACAGCGTTCCAAAAATGCCAATTCCGCAGCCATAGTCTTGGTTGTGTCCTCATCAGTAAGCACGCGAGGGACCCACCTTGCACGAAGTTTTGAATAACGCAAATAGTCTTTAACAGTTTCATGAATAAGCGTACGTGAAACATTACTAAAATGTTCACAAATTTCGTCAGTAGTAACGCCCCAATCGTTATTTACCAATTCGTCAACTGAACCAAACACTTCGTTAGTAATCACAGTTGGCCGTTCCAAACGCTCGTCATTTGAAACAGCCGTTTGCCTATTGGATATATATAGAGGTCCATTTTAAAGTAAGATTCGATTAGTGAATAGAGTAAGAGAAACTTTTTTTAAAATCTATGGGACTTATCTACTGTGGTTATCAGTCCCTAGACTTACAAACTACTTAAACTAACTTAAATTAACCTAAGGACAACACACACCCATGCAAGAGAGACTCGAAACTCCGACGAGGAGCAAACGCGCGCTCTGCAGAAAGGCGCCTTAGAACGCTCGGGCATTCCACCGCGCCAGAGAAACTTAATTTATCAACTTACTACTATATGCACATTTTTCCACTTTTCAACATAGCCTCCTTTGAAAAAAAAAAAAAAAAAAAACCCTCGAAGTCGTGACTCCAGCTTTTGGAACTCGCCTGGTCGCCACATTTTTATTTCATTTTTTTTAATTATTTTTATTATTTGTAGTGAAGTTTGTCAATAACAATGGTGTAAACTAATAATCTTGAACATTGCGGAAATTTCGGATGTAGATCGTCAGTACTGAAGCGGCTGTTTTGATCTGGACGGCCGACTGTCACGAATGAAGACGGACACAGGAAGTTGATGAGGCAGTTCGCCAAAACAGGCGCTTCAAATCAAATCAAATGTTCAAATGTTTGTATAGTCTATGGGACTTAACTACGAGGTCATCAGTCCCTAAACTTACAAACTACTTATGAACTACTTACGAACTAGGACGGCACAAATATCCATGCCCGAGGGGGGATTCGAACCCCCGACCGTAGTGGCCGTGCAGACCGTGACTGGAGCGCCTTAGTCTCCTCGGCCACCGCGGCCGGCGAACAGGCGCTTCACCACTGACGAACTGCGTCAAAAATTTCCACGAGTTTCAAGATCATTTATCACATTCTTACTGACAAAGTTGGCTACAAAAATAAAATAAAAAGAAAACAGAAAAAAAATGTTACAGCCAGGAGGCAGAGTTCTTCCATACTGGAATCCAAAAGCTAATACTACAACAAATGTTTAAAAGTTCATGGTGATCATGCTGACAGGACAGAAAGGCGCATATTGCAGTATGTAGCAAACTGCCCACTAAAACACTTACATCCACTGGCTCAATATCAACACACTGATACAACCTGGAAATCTTACTACAGAACTCGACAAATAAACAAATCCTATCAGTAGCACTTCAAGAAACACGATATACTGACGATGATATCACAGATTATGGTAACCACCGTGTATTCAAGAGTAAATCTGATAGACGAATTGCCAAAGGTGCCCTCTTGCTGGGCATGTCGATACCTGCACACAAGAAGATCATAAACTCTGTCATGGAAGTCACTCCCGTCAACAACAGACTAATGACGGAGCGTATACAGTGTACCAAAAGAAATTATACACTGGTCAACGCTCACGCTCCAACCAACAACAAGAAAAACTCCACCGAAGTGAAAAATTCTGCAACCGACTGGAGGAGACTATGATGATGATCCCCAAAAAGACACCATCTTACTACTTGGCGACTTTAATACGCAACTGGACAGAAATAAAAAACACGGGAAGACTATATAGGCAGATATCCTGTGTACAAATACACCAAAAGATGTGGAAGACGTCTAGATGATCTCTGCCAACAATTCAACCTGAAGATAATGTCGACATATTTACGATAGCACCCCAGAAAGCAAAAAACTTAGTGCTCTCCTACTCAAGAATTTGGGAAAATCCATATTGACCATATAGCAATCGCTCACGCACAGAAACGAGAAATTCATTATGTACAAGTCAGAAGAAGTGGCAATATTGACTCAGACCACTACTGAAGACGATTCAAAGTAAAATTCACTCTACGAAAATACCATCGCAAGAAATCTCACCTACAGAGATTCGACATAATCAATCTCCATGAAACAAACGTAAAGGACGAATGGGAGAAAGAAGAAACATGCGAAGAGTTCAAAAACAAGATGATACTTAAGTCATGGGAACTATTACCGCTGAGAAAACATGTATGTGGAACGACAACTGTGAAGACGCTCTTAAATCACGTGTCCTTCCAGAAAAACAGCACCAAGAAAACGCCAGAAACACAACAAAATTTCTTCAGAATACGGAAACAGCCAGAACCATCAGACAAACCAAGAGATGATACCTAAACGAACAACTGAAAAACTGGCGAGTGACTTTCGGAATTACAGCACAATAGATTTCTACACGACATTTACAAATAGGATACGAGGATACACACCACATCATCTCTGCTTTAAAAAACAAAATGGAAAATTAGTACTTATTAATGAAGATAACTGCAAAGAACTCGCTGTTTACTTGGCAAATTTTCTAATTTTCCAGAGCCCACAGAACGGTTCCCACTTATTAAACACGCACACACGAACCAAGGCCCAATACCACCCTAAAAAGAAGAAATCCTCAATCACATCCAACATCTCAACAACAAGGTGGTAGGTATGATAACATAGTAGCAGAATTACTGAAAAATTTAGGCCCTAAATGACTTAAAGAGCTCACGGAAATTATCAGAGAAAATTGGACAGCAGAAAAATTATTTGATGGCTGGAGGTGTGCACTTTTCCATCCCCTCCACAAAAAAAGGCGACAATTACAGAGGCATTTCACTACCACCAGTCACGTACAAGATCTTCTCTTCATGTTTATTGCAGAGAACAAGGATCAAATTGAACACAAGATTGTGGAGTATCAAGCAGTTTTCAGACTCGGACTTTCCTGCGTTGGGCAAATTCATAATCTAAAAAAAAAAAAAAAAAAAAAAAAAAAAAAAAAAAAAAAAAGTGGAATACAGAGCTGAAAGACATAAGCCCACCATGTGTACATTCATCTACACCAAGAAGGTGTACGACTCAGTTGACCGTAAATCTCTTGTCAACACTCTACTAGAACTCGGACCAGAAAACACGTAAGCTCATTGAACAGACACTCTCCAACACAAATTCTACGGTAAAATTAATGGGAGGGGGGGGGGATGTTTTGAGATTAGAACTGGAGTAAGACACGGAGGAGGACTAACTCCTGTTCTCTTCAGTATAATTTTGGGCAAGGTCATAAGGAATTGAGAGAACTAGCTTAGAAAAGGTGGCCTATGGAAACCAGTGGGCCGGCCGTGGTGGCCGAGGGGACTGAGGCGCTCCAGTCACGGTCTGCACGGCCACTACGGTCGGGGGTTCGAATCCCCCCTCTGGCATGGATATTTGTGCCGTCCTTAGTGTTAGCTAGTTCATAAGTAGTTTGTAAGTTTAGGGACTGATGACCCCGTAGTTAAGTCCCATATGCTATACAAACATTTGAACGTTTTTTTGAAACCAGTGGAGAGTGGAAGGGAGGCCGACCTTATGCCTATCCTGTGCTATGACCTTAGAATATTGACAGATAACGAACAAAATGCAATACACTAAATAGAAATACTCAAAGAATGCGCCTAGAAGGTTAGCTTGCAAATTTCCTTCGAGAAAATGAAATTTATGTGTACACCAGTACACATACAGAATTGTACCACAAAATATGGACAGAGTAACATAGTTCCACTTTTAAATACCTGGGGGAAGTTTTGAAACCCACAGTACTAGAAAAAAAATCTCAAGAAATTCGAGCACAGAATCTAAAGAGAGCCTACGGTCGCAAACGCCTACTGTACAACAAAAATAGCATGTCCACGTATGCAAAAATCAGGCATTATTGCACTGTTGTTAAACCGGAGGTGCTATAAGCAGCAGAAACCTTGTCATTCCATAACAAGGTGCTACTACAAAATCTACGAAAAGAAGAACGAAAGAAAATAAGGAATTTTTTTTTGGAGTATAGCTTGCCCAGTGTGGGGTCCTTATCAAGTGGGTTTGACGGAGAATATCGATTGAGTCCAAAGAAGAGCAGCGCGTTTTGTATTGTTGTATTGTCACGATACAGGAGAGACAGCGTTATTGAACTGATACAGCATCTGGGATGGGAATCATTACAACAACGGCGCTTATCGCTGCGGCGTGGGCTACTTACGAAACTCCAATCGCCAACGTTCGCCTCCGAATGCGAAAACATATTGTTAACTGCACATACGTAGGTAGAAAAGATCATCATAATAAAATGCGAGAAATCAGAGCTCGAACGGAGAGATTCAGCTGTTCTTTCTTCCCGCGCGCTATTCGAGAATGGAATGGGAAATAAATAGTAAAGGTGGTTCGATGAACCCTCTGCCAGGCACTTAAATGTGATTTGCAGAGTATCCCATGTAGATTTAGATGTAGACCACGAAAAACTGAAGCTGGATATAGACTGCAAGCCAACAAAACTGCAGAGAAATGTTCAAATATTACTCAAATGTTCAAATGTTTGTTAAGGTTAAGGGACTTAACTGCAGGGTCATCAGTCCCTAAACTTACAAACTACTTATGAACTACCTTATACTAAAGACGGCACAAACATCCATGCCCGAGGGGAGATTCGAACCCCCGACCGTAGCGGCCGTGCAGACTCTGACAGGCACGCCGCAGACCTCTGACCCACTGCGGCCGGCTCAAATATTACTGCTCAAAATTCAAATGTTTGTAATTCTATCGGACCAAACTGCATGGTCATCAGTCCGTAGCTTACAAACTACTTAAACCTAGGTAAACTAACCTAAGGACAAACACACACACCCATGCCCCAGGGAGGACTCGAACCTCCACGGCGAGCAACCGCGCGCTCCGCAGCGAGATGCCTTAGACCGCTCGGCTACTCCACCGCGGCTATTACTGCTGACATTAGAAATAGCCGCCTTAAAGTCTATGGACACATACACAGAGTCCCTGAGTATAGACTCACACCGAACGAGGTGGCGCAGTGGTAACACACTGGACTCGCATAAGAGAGGATGCTGGTTAAAATCCACCTCCGGCCTTCCAGATTTAGGTTTTCCTTGATTTCCCTAAATCGCTGCAGGCAAATGCCGGGATGGTTCCTTTCAAAGGGCACGGTCGATTTCCTTCCAAATCCTTACCTAAACACTCCGAGCGTTAAGCTCCGCCTCTAATGACCACGCTGTCGACGGGGCGTTAAACACTAATCATCCGTCCATCCATCCATAGACTCACATGCCCGACACTCATACACACTGAAATTCGTGGCTCAACAAATACTAAGAGACCTTACTGATGCTCAACTCACCACTCAGGACACTTCAGACTGTAACATTTACAGGAGCAAACGAGAAAAGGAGGAAATCCAACCAGAGACAAGAGCCAAAACGACCGGCACAAAGTAGATGGATGAAAGAAAGAGAGTCGTAAGCGAGAAAATGAAGGTCTTATGTGCAAACCGCAGGAAGAACTATAGAGGCTTCAAGTGATCCACAAAGGGTATACTATGTGTATAATAATAAGTATGTGATACAATTTACATTCATAAATAACGTTTCTCTTACTCCACTGCAAATCGGGTCTTACCTTAAACACTCTTTGGTATGTACGATTGTACGTGTTTTGCGGTTTTCTATTTACTTTACGCTAAGAGTTCTCTGGAACTGTCGACTGAACGTGTAATGCTACATTGACGTTATTGAACTATGAATAATTTCTCTCCTGCGGTGTTGTTGCTTTGTTTATCTCTGTTAAAAAGTCACTTGTGACAGAATGTAGTATTTTGCGCGGAAACAACACGGACCACTTTTATCGACTATTGTTGTAAGAATTACCGAATATTCACTAACAAAGACGTCACTTGTAAGTGCTTTACACGATTTCATCGATTTGCACACACTACCTGAGCTCGCTAGAACCTACCTAGCTCCTGAATTTTACACAGAACCGAAGTCAAACATAAATCCATGTGCGAAAGTGCACATGACGTTACACCAAAGCTACGGTTAGAAGACGAAACTTTTACTCATTCGTGTGACTCCAATAGGTGCAGGAGTAGACAGTAGTAGACATTCCCATAGAGCGACGACAGGTGGTTTGACAAGAAAAAGTGGAACGTGGGAGCTTGTCGCAAACAACAATATGCCCCATTTAGTTCCTAGAGAAGTTAATGAGCTTGCAAATTTGTTAATTTTCTGTGAATGAAATTAAATTTTCACAAGCAAGTAGGAAATCAAATGTAAACCTTTATTTATCGACATGCGTGTAAAATACAAGTTCTTAAACTACATTTTCTGAAGAATTATATATATATATATATATATATATATATATATATATATATATATATATATATATATATATATATATATATCAGTCTCAGATATATTATTGCGGTAGATTTAGATCACTGTGTGACCATTAGTAATGCTTAAAATGTAGATTAACACATATAAATGTATTGAATCCTCATGTTGAAGATTAATTTCAAGAAACCAAATTATTTGTTACTGATTGGAGACATCTTCTAAAACTTTGAAAACATTCACTCAGCAGCACTATTTCAATATGGGATCAAACTTCATATATTTTTTTGTTTACATTTCAGATTGATTTAACTTTAAAATGCTACATTAATGTGTTGTCCCCGTGAATAGTTTTTCCTACGTGCTTCTGAAGAAAGTAAATTGACTCCATCAATAGAAACGGCATAATACCATAACTTTTACTGTAAAATAGATAAGGACTACGAGAGCACCAGATATTTTTGGCCGGAAAAGTAAATCTCTATGGGAAAATGTTAAACGTCTGCGTATAGACATAGAGAAAGGGACCCAATACCATTCCCTGGAATGTAAAACAACCTTGTTACATGCAATTATGTAAGTGCTTTTACATCTTCGAGAGTAGACCATGTTCCCAAAGACCATAGAAAATTACAATACAGCTGTTAGCGAACTTCTAAAGACAGACCACGAACTGCATTGTAATGTATTGCTCAAGGTGCTCTTTATAGATTGTCATATAGAGTTCTTCGCAAGACATTGTAAGGCTGTTAGAAAAGGATCTGGAGGACGCTTCCATCAAAACATTTCAGTAATGCAAGGAGGAGTGAGGGCAAGTGGAACATATCTGTACTTACACACTATTGTTGCAATGTCATGAAAGATGCCCCACAAGTAGATTACAAACATAACCGAAAACACAGAAAGGTTCAGGTGAATAATTAAACATGTAACGGACCAAAAGAAGAACTTCCATATTTACATGTTTATAAATGAACATCTTTGAACCATAGCTAACAAAAAACAAAACAAAAAAAAAAAAAAAAAAAAAAAAAACAAAAAAAAAAAAAAAAAAAGGACGCAACTTTAAATTGTTTCTTGATCAGTTTTCTTCTAGAACAACTCAGGAAACAAAGGTATAGAATTTAGCAGTGTGTTCTTCTGTCATTGTGTGGAGGATCATTACTTATACTTTCATCATAACTCCTGTTATATTGGAATCATAAGACTTTGGACACATTTAGGTTGGTCTTTCTTAAACCAATATGTTAGTTGAAAAACTAGAGGATATTGAGAAGTCGTGTGAATTCATTTTCATCTTAATAGAATATTTACATATTCCGTAATCGTTGTGAAACACTTACCTGACCTTTACGATCTCCAGACCAAGGACGTGGGTTTTTAAAGTTGATGCATACTGAACATAAAAAAGAAAAAAGTTCAAATATTTGTAAACATATTAGACCAAACTGCTATGGTCATCAGTCCCTAGACTTACAAATAACTTATACTTACGACAACACACACACACACACACACACACACACACACACACATGCCCGAGGAAGGACTCGAACCTCCGGCGGGAACGGCCGCCCAGTCCGTTGCATGACGCCTTATACCATGTGGCATTCAGCGCTGCTCTGAGTGTTCTGTGTGCAGCAGACCGCTAGGTATTATAGTAAACTCTGCAATCTTTATTAAGTCATGAACATTACACTAATCATAAGTCAACATGGAGATGCTCTAGCGCGCCATTACAACATTTTCTCCCATGAAAGTATGAGGAAGTTGATTTCGCAGCTTTTACAAAATATTGTTGGTTGGTCCAAAACTCAGCGCGCCTGTTATCTTAGACAATATTTAAGAATTTCACATAACATAAATCAGTTTTTAATTAATTTAATAAATAATCCGAAGGATTTATTGTGCAAAGACTTATGAAGAGTGGATATACTTGTCACATCTGTTTTTTACCTGTAATACAATTTCAGTCAACTTGTGAAATATGTCCTTATCTACTTGAGCGCTCGTATACTACCTAAGAAAAGAACACTCACGTAACGTTTAGTCTCTGCGACAGAACTTCCCATACTTCACACATATGTCCTCTGCAGTGCGTCTTGTTGAAGAAATCAACATCCGGCCATTCCTGAAAGCACCAAAAATAAGATTAAATGTCAAGAAAAGAAGACGAGTATTGCAACTAGCGGCAGATCGAGTTCTAGCAGCACCTTAGGAATTGTTAGTTCTAGTCATATGTGACCAAAGGTGCATTAAAATGATCTGGTCCAGTACACCCACTATGAAAATCTCCCTTACATAAATTTCCATGTAGGATTTCGGTCTCATGTACACGCGGTAGACAGCGTTTTCAACAGGTTATTATTTAAACACACACACGTAATTTAACAAAGTAACGTCAGCCACAGAAACCAATATCTGGTCGACCTTTTGAGGTGGATTCATTTTCTGGCAGCTAGGTCACCTGACTTATTCCTATGAGAACAGAGAAACAGAAATGTGTACTTCAAGCAATGCAATCCGCACCTTCGAAGTAATTGTGAATCTAGTAGTCTTGTGTAGTTCGCGAACTAACTAGTTCGGAAGAGCGCTCCCACAGGCGAACTAGTTCGCAGATCCCTCACCTCTTAGTTCGTCCGCTCCTTTTACGAAGACTGAGGAGAACAGCGAGACGACGCGAGAGCGCGCAGAATCGCGTGATTCCCTTCTGCCAGTTACCTTCATTTCGAGCTGAGATGTAGCTCAGCTGTAGTTTCATAGTTCACTGCCACAAGAAATCTATTTTAAAAATAAAGTACTACGAGTACTCTGTATGCAAAGTAGTTGAATACCATTGTATAGCACACGCTTTGGCAACACTGATTCGTTATATAAAAAACTGTCATAAAAAAGAGCTCTTTTAGTAGCGGTAGCAAAACCCAAGAAGAGCGGACGAACTAGATGGAGCGGACGAACTAGGAGCAGCGGACGAACTAAGAGCAGCGGACGAACTAGGAGCAGCGGACGATTATGCCAAACGTATCTCGCTTCATAGTTCGTTGGATTCTTTTCCGAAGACCGACGGGCAATAGCGAGAGGGCGCGTAGCAGAATAAAAAATCACGTGTTTGCCTTCTGCTGACTAATAAATTCCATAATGCCAAGATAAGGAGATAAATCTAAACCTAAACGCGAGAAATTATCCACAAACTGTTTCTTTTGGTTTGCGTGATATCGTTAGCAGCTCAAGCAGAAAGCGCATGAAGCAGCTAGGTAGGAGAACTTCCCCCTCCACCTGCACGCGCAGACCCCGCCGCTCAGCCGTCACTGGGAGCGGACGAACTAAAAGAGCGAACTAGTTCGCGGCAGAGCCGCGATCTAAAGTGAGCACTGTTCAAATGTTTGTTAAGCTTAAGGGACTTAACTGCGGGGTCATCAGTCCCTAAACTTACAAACTACTTATCAACTAGCTTATCCTAAGGACGGCACAAATATCCATGCCCGAGGGGGGATTCGAACCCCCGACCGTAGTGGCCGTGCAGACCGTGACTGAAGCGCCTCAGTCTCCTCGGCCATCGCGGCCGGCAAAGTGAGCACTCCCGATCGCGAACTATTATGCGCAAGTCTAGAGTCTAGTCACTGTACACACTGCCAGCGAAAGAAAAACAGAATTAACGTTTGTACCACGGTGGCGTTAAAATTACATAGAGAAACCAAGACACTCCACACGACGAAAAGCATTCATAGATACGGAGATATTGGTTAAAATAACAGAAGCGACAGTTGTTTGTGAGCAGTGGACACACTGATAAAGTAAACTGAT
The DNA here is from genome assembly GCA_026315105.1 of Locusta migratoria. Lineage (NCBI taxonomy): Eukaryota > Metazoa > Arthropoda > Insecta > Orthoptera > Acrididae > Locusta > Locusta migratoria. The sequence goes on along the minus strand of CM048745.1, from coordinate 282,033,589 downwards.
GCACTGGAGAGACACAGAGATTGAACGACGCACTTGTTTAAAACGATGGTGCTGAGGAACCCGCATGGGAAGGGAGGGGGAGGGTAGGAAACGCGGGAGGAGGGGTGGGGTGGGAGCGTAAGGACTCCGGGGTTGGGAGGGGGGTAGCCAAGCAATGGAAGGAAAGAGGAGAGGAGGGGGGATGAGCCGGATCGCTGTGCGTGATCGATCAATTGGCTTGCGGTAGGACTTTGCCTTCCCTAGTGGTGTTGTTTTCTTTGCCGGGAGGGGGCGCGATGCGCGGTCGGCCTGACGAGTGGTGCGAGGTGACAGTGTGTGTGCGGACGGACTGATGTGAAGATTGATGTCACGCCCGTCGTGTCGAGGCCTTTCCTGTTTACATTCTGTGCGGCTGACGGGTCACGAGCTCATGTTCGTTCCTTCCAGCAGCGCAGTAGTATCACGCTCCTATGTTGTGTACGAATTACGCAGAGAGAGAGAGACCTCGGGCACACGAGATGTGGCTGTGTTGAGTGGGGAGAGACATTCCGCTTGGTGCATGGAAATTGACGCACTGACGGTGAGATTCCTGGTGTTTGGACTTCGGCGATTGTGCTGTCCACAACCCCACGACCAGCTTCTTAACGTTGTCGCTCGCATACTCGATAGCCGGATGTCGATCCTGTTTTTATCTTGTTAGCGTACCGTGCACGGCCCAGTTCCCTGACTGACATTAGAATTAGTGGCCATATTAAGAGACCCGTGTTAAGTTCACTGTACTTGAACCTATGGGTGGACGCCTTGTGCAAAGTTCATTGTATGTTCGCTAGAGTCTAGTGGGCGCATACATTCAGCCTCTGCCAAGTGTTTGTACAAGTTCTTTAGTTATTATGCTCACGTCAATTAAATTCTCGGAGGTGTCCGCTCCCACGCTGATTACCTCTTTGTCACTGAGCCTAAGTGTGGACAGTTCGTATTTTCTTGTAATTTATTAATTTACTTATTTAATAATTTATTGATTGATTTTTAACTTGTGCTTGGTACTAACGATGTTATTGGTTTCCTTTGGAGTAAGTCTCTGCTGTTCTGCAACAAGTTCTAAAATTGTTGCAGAATGTCACAGGGTTCTCGTGGAGCTAGGGGAAAGCAATAGAGTAAACCGGTTGTGGGTCCCTGGCCACTCGGGGATCAGTGGCAACGAACATGCCGACAGATTAGCCAGGATGGGGGCAGAGACTCCATTTATTGGACCGGAACCTGTCCTGACAATCACCAAGGCAATGGTCAAATTGGAGCTACGTAACTGGCTCAGAAGACAGCACGTAGAATATTGGACCAAAGTCTACCAACAAAAACATGGCAAGGTAATGATGCCAAAGCCATGTTTTAAAAGAAGCTCTACAATCCTAGGCCTGAACAGGAGAGAGATTAGACTCATGGTTGGATTGCTTACAGGCCATGGGAATTTCAAAAAACACCTACATTCAATGGGAATAACAGAAGAGGACCCTAAATGTAGGATATGTGATGACGGTGATGAAACTGCATCACATGTAATCTTCAAATGCATTGCATTGGAGAGTAAAAGGCACAGAACATTTGGGGCAACCAGACCCGAAGAAATTGTGTCTAATAAATAACTGGTAAAGGGACTCCTTGCACTGTTCAAGGGCATTGGTTGGCTTTACTAGATATACAGGGAGCGATACCGCATAATAAACTTAGTTTCGTTGCGGGCAGTGACGGGTTGGACCAAGACTGTTTTGGCTTCCCTGAGAAAATCAAATCAAAGTCTCTGCTTGGTGTTCCGAACTGCACTGATCATTAATTTATATTGGAGTTATAAAGCCTGAACTGTTGCACCCAGGCGACGTGTACGCCTTTGGTTCAATTAACCTTATATATTTAGGTTTCCTTATTACAGGGGTGTAAGTTTGCATGTATAGTTATGTTGTTCTGTTTAAATCTGTGCTTAAGGAGGGGACCGGTCACCCTAGAGTTGTTTCAAGAATTTTAACTTGTTACTTATACATTGATGGTTTCTGTATTATATGAGGAATGTTTTATTACAATATCACTTGTCAAACGCCCAGGAACATTGCCCACTATTAATGATTTGGTGTGATTTAAGGTGCATGAATGTATTATAAGTGTAATAAATTTGTTTATGGTTCCACACATGGAATCATGTACAAGGTTTAAAGGCCCGCCCCTTCCTTATCCTCTTTAGTGACGTAAGCTTTGCTATTGCCCACATCAGGGGAGAGCGGGAGTTGCAATCACGGGGAGGAGTTCAGGGTTGGGTTGGTAGGAGGGATAGATTTCAGGACGGGAGAGTCATCCGGAAGGGAGATGATACGTTACCCTGGGAAAGGATGCTCAGAGTGTGCAGATGAGGGGAGGGAGGGATGCAATGGTGAAGGAATCGCAGGGGCCTGGGATTGGTGGGGATGGGGTAGACTAGGGGGTTACGGGAATCTATTTTTCGGTTCGTGTATATCCAGATGTGTTTGAGGTTCTGCAGAAGGTGAGGGAACGGGATGAGGTCGTACATGATCCGTGTGTGGGAGGGGAGACGGATGCGGTAGGCGAGGCAGAGGGCGTGACGTTCTAGGATTTGGAGGGCTGAAAGAAGCGTGCAGTTCTCAAAGCAAAATTCTGGCTCATATAACCAAGTGAAAGAAGCGTGTCTCTACTCAATGGAACTGCAGTTAATTAATTGACGATCCCTATCTATGGATCTTAAATAACATATAATAAATGGTGGCAACGGAAACGCGGGTTAGTTTTCTCTCCTCCAGAAGGGAGCAAGAGACAAGATATTTGATTTAACTACACAACATTTATAAAATATAAAGTGTGGCAGAATTCAAATTAGGACAAAGGGTTAACGTTTAACAAAATGATTTATTGTCGAAGACGTAAACAACAAAGTTGGAGACACCGATTTAAATATAATAAACACACACTTTACAAAGAATCCACAATTACATAAGATTATATGGCCCTAATACTGCCCACCTGAAAAAGTAGTACTAGCTTAGTTAATAATGATTATTTTTCAGAGGGTAGAAGGGAGGAATTGATACACATTCTCACACAGACACATGCGCCTAGCCATGCAGGTACCTACCAGCACCGAACACCAGAAAGCAGCAACGCCAGCAGCACGACACGGTACGGAACAGCAGGTTCACTCGCGTGCCAATAAAAGAAAAATTTTGTCCCGTAGCGTATGGTCTTGTGGCTTAGGCTCAGGGTAGCTATCAGAGGGAACAAACGCACGTGGTAGAAGACCACGTGGGGTGTGATACAGATGCGAAGTATAAGTTTCCTGATAAATTCAAGATATCGATTAAACAGGAAAAATCGCTAAATAGTACTTAAAAGAGTGCGTTCTGGTGTTCATTTTGCACAGGGCGAAGAGAAGTACTGAATGGTAAAGGTTTCAGGTCAAAACAACACTCTACTTCGTCGGATCTTAGAATCCCAAAAATTAAAAGAATACTTTTAGATCGCGAGATAGGTCGTGTAACCATTCGATCTACTCAGGGGGATGACATCTAGCTAAAAAGCAAGGTTACAGAATCTTACAGTACTTCGCGGGTTGGATCACAAAAAAATTGGAAAAGGGAAAACATACAATTTCGAAAAAAATAAAAACGCGAGATAAGACGTGTAACGATTCATTCTACTCAGGGGAAGAAGAGCTATCTAATAGGAATGACTGCGGTATAGAACACTCTATTTGCCATAAACGTGGGGCACGCGATTACAGAAGTTAGAAGCTGAGAAGTACCAAATTTCGGGGAAAATTACCACGTTACACGTACAAGAAATCACAACGTCTAAGCAAGAGTATAGTTAACAACTCGTGCGCCTGGGTTGATGGAGTAAGCTGAGGGCTTTATCACATACCGGCTACGTGTTCTATGGACAAAGGGCAGACACCGAAAGTATCGAAAAGTTCCCAAAAACATCAAATTTACCGACCAAATGAACATGAAATATATTTAAACGTAGGAAGGAAAGGCTCTACAGTCAGGGACTGCAAGGATTCAGTTAACGAACACCAGTGAGGCCGCGAAATCAAATTTCGGCAATAATCATCATGAAATTAACAATTCAGAACAAAACTAAATAAAATCTCGCCGCTACGCATTGCGGTAATGTTATAGTGAGAACTAGAGACGCGAATGAACATTTTCAACTTAAAATCGAATCCGAACGAAGTTTAGCCACATGGTCAGAACAGAGCCAACACCAAAAGCATCTTACCTCGCCAAAAGCCAGCCAACAACTCCTGGCCTCCCTCGTGGTCGCTACTCTCCAGCTACCCAAAGTGGAGGGAGGACCTCTCCAAAGGGTTTAGCCGACTCACTTAACAAGCACACAGGACAAGGGGAGTGAATGGGAACCTTCGCTAAGCATCTGATTTGCCTCTGGCCGGGAGTTGGTAGAACTTGAGAGAACAATAGGCAACTGCACCCATGCTATTTCAACCTGCAGACGACAAAAGCAACGAGGCGCGGCCAACGCTTGTTTAAACTGTTTTTTACACAAGTCTCATTCATTCTGCGGAAGCGAGGTCAGATACAGCATACGCCATCACATATGGGGGCCGCATATACAAAAATAGACATTTAAAATTATGAAACACAACAAAATTATTCCAAATTTTGGCCAAAAAAAAATATCTTGTACATCTGGTATTTCGCATAGTCCGAATGGAGCGTCTCGCTACACTCAAAAAAATGTCTGAAGCCCATCAACATTTATTTACTGGGGATAAAATAAATGACACAGGCTGTATGGATGTATTACAGGGTTTTATAATACGTGGGGGGAGCGGAAACCCAGGTTGAGTGGAAACTGCAAAGGACAGTAAGCATGAGAGATCGATAGGTATACAGGATGGTGGACTGGTTGAGTCCCCACGACTGGCCGGAGACGAGTTTGAGTAGGTTGAGACTGTGCGAAATCCAGGAGAGGGAGTGATCGAGGTTGAGGCCAAGGTATTTGAGGGTGGAGTGTGACGGGACGATCGTGGAGGGTAAAGTAATGATCAAGCAGGCAGAAGGAGGGGTGGTGCTATTGCCTGGGATTTAACATGGTTAGCGAATAGGAGGCCAATCAGGGGTCCAGATTCAAACGTATTTCCCTCACCATTTCATATCGTCAGTGTGTTTGCCCGCCAGAAGGAAGCTTCTAGGACTTTCTAGAATGTTCAGGGAGGATTCGAGCCGGCCGCGGTGGCCGAGGGGACTGAGGCGCTCCAGTCACGGTCTGCACGGCCACTACGGTCGGGGGTTCGAATCCCCCCTCGGGCATGGATATTTGTGCCGTCCTTAGGATTAGCTAGTTCATAAGTAGTTTGTAAGTTTAGGGACTGATGACCCCATAGTTAAGTCCCATAAGCTGTATAAACATTTGAACATTTTTTGGAGGATTCGACCGGTTGACGGTTGACGGTTGAAATGATCCGCCAGTCGCATCGTCACCTCGCAGTTTCGGAGCGAAGGCGGCCGCTGCCTCGGCAGTCGGCAGGTGAGTGACTTGTGACCTTGCTCCGTGTAGTCAGTGGTCGCACCAGCCCCTGACACCACACGCCCTCTCTCCGTTCCGACTGTGTTAGCCGCGTTTTGGCTTCCTGACACCACCAAACTACCACAAAATTCTCTAATGTTAAGCCTTTTCACTCAGCATCATCGAGATTTGTTTATTATCAAGTCAATATCTATTAACTCTCCCCCTCTTTTCGCGTAAATTAAATCGACAGAATTCCAAATCCAACGGAAACACAGATAAATACTTCGTATATTAATGTATTCTACAATTATTTATAGGATAAACTTAACATGTAAGGACATAATATGTACCACCGCCATACACAGTCACACTGTATAAACCTTAATTTGCGTAATACTGTGCACAAATTTTGTTACATCTTTCATTAAATTTCAGACATACATAATTTTATGCAGTAGGTGTCATTACTGAACAAGTCACTACAAAATGCGCTTTAATATTGATTACACATACACATCAAAGCGTTTCTTACCTCTGTTCATTGCTTGTGATTTCGGAACATTTTATCCTTCAGATTAGATTAAGACTTGATCCATAGATCATGAATATGAGATTTCTTAATGATGTGAACCGCGTCAGTTTAATAAAAGATAACATTACCTGACACCTTTTCTTTTCTTTTTAACGTGCTGAATTTCTGTGTAATAATTCATTTACTGAGTAGAAGGAGTTCAGAAATTCTTTCTTCTATTGGCTTACTGTATTGGCTGTCAGTCAGACATTTGATGTTGTCTGGTAAGTGACCAGAGACATTTGTGGTAGCATAATTGACCCCCTTCAGTAGTTGCTATTACACTGAGGTGACAAAAGACATGGGTAGCGATATGCGAAGATAACATCTCGCACACGACGTATAAAATAGCAGTGCATTGCCACAGCTGTCATTTGTACGCCGATGATTCGTGTGAAATGGTTGCCTACACAATTATGATCCAACGATGGGAACTGATCTTGAACGCGGAATGGAAGTCGCTGCTTAGACACATGGGAAATGCCACTTCGGAAATCTTTAGAGAATTCAGTATTCTGAGATGCGCAGCGTCTAGCTTATGCCGAGAAAACTATTTTTCTCGCGTTACCTCTCACCATAGACAACGACCTGCACTTAATCAGCGAGAGCAGCGGCGTTTGCTAACAGAGAAGCAACCCTGTGTGAAATAACCCGTAGAGTGTTTTAGTGCAGCGGGTGGGAACTTGTGCCATCAGCAACAGCTGCGTGTTCGGCAGGATGGTGGAGTTTCTCTTTTCTACTGTGGGTTTCAGCTCGTATCTCAACCACAGTCCAACATATACAGTCACGACACTTCCACTGATTTTCGTTATATGCCACGACAGCAGCGGCTGGCGAGGAACATTTCTGAACACGATATCGGATGAGTGTGAATAGTGTCGTTGAAACTGATTTTAACAATTTTTTTACAACGGGGAAGGTAAGTAGTACCATAAAAACAGGTAATAACCAGAAAAGAACTCCACATTTGTCTTTATTAGGTTTCATTAGAAACATTGGACGGTATGAAATATTTGCAGGAAAGTTATTATCTTCAACTCTATGATTTTTAATCAAGAATTTCAGTTTCTATTAAGATCAAAAATGCTAATAAACAACAGAAGACCCAACCATTTAAAGAAAGACGTCGATTTTCTACTCAGGAAAGTTAGTATTTCTTCACTACATTCCAGTCAAATCAGTATATGTGGAACGTAAGAAATTTATATGGCATATACCAGATCAGCCACTACAGTTGTAGAAGGAGAATCCTCACAAACGTGATAATGAAACATTGAAAGCAACGACACAGTTTCCCAACAAAGCAAAAACCAATTCCACAACTGTTATTACTTCTGAACCACAAACGAAAAGAATCTTCAAGACATTCGTTTTATAATCAAAAGTAGTTATACGCAATGGTGTATGAGTTTATAACAAAGACGTGTGAAGTGTAAAAATACTCATTAGACTACATATCGAATTTTCACACGTCAATGAAAGTGTCTGTCGTATAAGAACAGACCACAACAGGAATTAATGTTCCTCGTCTATTAATATTCTATTTTCAACGGAGTTCGCTGCAAAATATTCACGTATTTGTATTTCCTCATGAATAAGTTGTTGTTTATTTCACTGAATCAGGGAAATTCGGCTGTTTTTACATAGGAAAGTAATTACAAACAAATATTTCTCTTACGGCACCTTGCCCACCACTAGGAGCACTATTGTCGTTGCAACTGTCAGTTGGTAACAACTTTCACAGCAGGGAGTGTAGGGACTGCGTGTGTTAGACTGTGTCTCAACTCTGACAGAGGATATGAATGAAACAGCTCGAAGCTTACAATTGTGTTACTGGTATGGTCGCTACACGCCACCTAGAGACAAGGCCTCACAACAGCCCGTGCCACGTCACACCAACCAGGCCTGAGGCCAACGAGAAAGGCCGCGGCGCGCACGTCATGTCACGTAAGGAAGGTAGTCCTGAGCTGGTGCAATCGCTAGCTGAATGGCAGGCTGCTATGAGGCAGTGGGCTGTGCCCCAATGGCCGGCCAATCGGCTAACGATCGTGCCGACTCAGGACTACCTTCCTTATATGACATGCATGCCGGGGCCTGTCGTTCTTATTGGCCTCAGACCAGGCCGCGACTGCCTGTTTACTAGCTGGCTGCTGGAACACAGCCCATTGCCACATAATGGCCAGCCATTCAGCAGGCGGTCACGGCCTGCTCGGTGTGACGTGGCACAAGATGTTGTGAGGCCATGTCTCTAGGTAGTGCTGGCATAACACACAGGGCTCAGGACTGCTGACGCTGCTTCCTCAACAGCCCGCTGGATGTCGCTACCTGCCACTCGTAGCAGTCGTGCACTGTCGGTTGCGACAGCCACGCGCAGCCATGTTGCTGGTTCTGCGAGACTGACAGCCTCGCAGTGAGTCGGCTGCACGCACTGGTCATGACGGCCGACCCTTGGAGTGCCTCACTGGCAAAGAGGAGCGCACTGCGCAGCCCAGGACTCGAACCCACGCCCTTTGTGCTCACCACCCGGTGTCGTGCTGCCCCCCATCACCAGTGGTGTCTGTGGAATGGCCGCCTCTTGTGTTCCATGACGTGCCTCCAGAATGAGTATCGCGCTTAGCTGCTGTATGCTGCCTCGTAGACATCTTAGGGCCAGCAGAGGAGCCCCATGTGGCACCACCCGGCAGTGCCTAGTGCTGGCTGATGGGGCTGCATGCTGCCATTTTCAGCCGGGACTCAATGAAGGGCATACACAAATGTATTTTTGTTAGGACAGTGTGGCACAATTTGGCGTTAATTGACAATGGCAGCAGACGACCGACTCGAGCGCCATTGTTGACAGCACAACATGTCCTACAGCGACATTCCTGGGCTCTTAACAATATCGGTTGGAACCTAGATAACTGGAGAATCGTGGCTTGATCAGATGTGTCCCAATTTCATTTGGTAAGAGCTGACGGCAGAATTCAATTGTGGCGTAGACTCCACAAAGCTGTGGATCCAAGTTGTCAGAGAGGTGCTGTGCAAGCTGCTGGTGGCTTCATAATGTTGTATGCTGTCTTTACATGGAACATACAGGGTCCTCTGGCCCAACTGATAACTGATTGCAAATGGTCACGTTCAGCTACATGGAGACCATTTCGAATGGATCTCATGTTACCAAGCAACGGTGGAATTTTTATGGATGACAACGCGGTATGTCAACGGACCAGAGCTGTTTGTGATTGGTTTTACAAACGTTCTGCACAGTCCCAGTGAATGATTTTGCGACCCAGATAATGCGACGTGAGTCCTATTGAACACTTATTGTATATAATCGAGAGGTCAGATAGAACACAAAATACTCTGCCGGCAACTCTTTCATAGGTTGCATGGTTTGACATTCCTCTATAGGATTTTCTTTGACTTACTGAGTCCATAGCACTGCAGGAGCCGCACTTTGCCGGGAAAATGGAAGAGTCCTGGTGAAAATAATCAAAAGATCGCTTTTTTGTAATTTTTTATTACTCCATATATAGTTTCAGCATTCTAGCTGCCTCTTCAAAAGCCTGTACAGCTGTACAAAGAAGAAAGTATTTACAAAACGTCTTCTTTTTGTATATATATATATATATATATATATATATATATATATATATATATATATAATAATTACATATTCATAAAATAAGTTCAAATTTGAGGTCGCTTATGGATGTGCTCCAATTTAAAAATGGATTGTTTCATATTACATTTTATGCAAACGTCACTAATAAGTGGATTACTCTCCGAGACATTTTCAAAATAACGAACGTTTCGTTGGCGACGACCAGAGCCAGAAGCGCTGCTTAACAAGGGGACCATCAGAAGGTAAATAACGAATTTTGATAGATCTCGGATATGCTGTAAAGGAATATATCCTGAGTATGAGACTACCCGTTTTTTTATTATTTTTGCGAAGGGCCTTGGTTTTCAAGAAAATTAACGTTCACTGTGCGATATTTGACTCGTAACTTTAGCCATGTTCCAAGCAAGTGAGCTTGTTCGGCTACCACGCGGGAGGCACTGTGTTTTTGCTATTATTGAAAATATTTGAAATAGTCCGACATTTTTCCATTTTATTTTACAGAATATCATAAAACAGGGTACTTTGTGTGAAATTAATAAGAAATGTCCAATTTTCACGTCATTATTACCAAATATTACACGCTATCGCCTGCATCGCTTGCTATACTACAATATAAATCCGGATGATTTTGTCATAAAAGCAGCCGAAACACAATGGTTTACAGCACCAAGCACATTCCATAAAATCTACTGTCTTGCAGGCGCACGGAGTTTTTAAGAGCAAAAACCAGAAAAAAATTAATTTACTTTGAAAAAAGAGTTCTGTTTCATCCGTTAACTTTGATGTGATCCATGCGTATTTTATCATCTTCGAAAAAGCAGGTGCCCTGAATTGATGGAAAATTAATGAGTGTAGTTTTACGACGAATATTATTCCGAAACTTCCTGGCAGATTAAAATTGTGTGTCGAACCCGGGACCTTTGCCTTTCGCAGGCAAGCGCTCTACCGACTGAGCTATGCGGACACGACTCACGATGCCGCCCCACAACTTTACTTCCGCCAGTACCTGGCCCCCTACTTTCCAAACTTCACAGCAGCTCTCCTGCGAACCTTGCAAGACTAGCACACCTGGAAGAAAGGATATGGTGGAGACATGGCTTAGCCACAGCCTAAGGGATGTTTCCTGAATAAAACTTACACTCTGCTGCGGAGTGTGCGCTGATATGAAACTTCCTGCCAGATTAAAATTGTGTGTCGGAACCGGGACTCGAACCCGGGACCTTTGCCTTTCGCGGGCAAGCGCTCTACCGACTGAGCTATCCCGACACGACTCACGATGCCGTCTCACAACTGTACTTCCGCCAGTACCTCGCCTCCTGCTTCTTGCAAGGATGGCAGGAGATGTTCTGTGGAGTTTGGAAAGTAGGAGACGAGGTACTGGCGGAAGTAAAGTTGTGAGGCGGCATCGTGAGTCGTGTCGGGATAGCTCAGTCGGTAGAGCGCTTGTGCGCGAAAGGCAAAGGTCTCTGGTTCGAGTCCCGGTTCCGACACACAATTTTAATCTGCCAGGAAGTTTCATATCAGCGCACACTCCGCTGCAGAGTGAAAGTTTCATTCTGGAATATCATTCCGATTTCTGTTGTGGCATAGCTAATGATTCAGGCGATTGCTAGTAAGATTTTGTAACAGTGATGTGAAAATTAAATTACTACGGCAAAACTGAATATTTCTTACAAGTTTTTTCACGATGTACACTGTTTGTTGATATGTTGTAAAATAAAATGGAAAAATGTCGGACTATTAAGATTTAAAAAAAAGGACTAACACGGAGAAGACCCGAACACGGTAGCTCCAGCGTGGTACCTGGAGACTGTAATTGCTGCGCCACGCTCACTCCTCTGTTAAGTGGCTAATGTTACGCGTCTTACATTGCGCAGTGAACTTCAACGTCCATTTTGTCGAAAACCAAGCTCCGTCGCTAAAATATCAGATAGTCTCAGAGTATGTCCCTCTACAACATATCCGAGACCCATCAAAATCCGTTCTTTACACTTTTTGATGGTCCCCTTGTAAGAGGCTCTGTGTAATAGTCACAAGCTTAGTGTTAATACAGCGGTTTGACATTAGACAGTGACTAATGACTAGTGCCATCCAGTGACTAGGCTTGTAATTATTACACAGTACCTGTTAAAGAGACCTTTTGATAAATTTTGTATGCAGTTGCTATATTCTCCTTGGAATATTTGTAGAGGCATCTGAAGACTGCAGCTACACTGCTGAAACTAGTTATTCAGTAACAAAAAAATTACGAAAAAAGCAATTTTGGCATCATTTTCACTATAAAAGTGTTATCCCAAGAATGATACGAAAATTGTACAATCCATCCCAGTGCTGCATAAATAAGATGGGTTGGAGGCGTTATCAGGGTGGAAGGCGAAGCGGCGAAGGCTTGTGGGCGCCCTAGGAAAGGGTGGCTGATTGGCAAATAAAAGATAGGTATTAAGTTAACATTGAGTATATTCTAAAGTACGGAATACATAACGCGACTCGCCCTGGGGTCGGATGCAATGAATGAGTGCCAGTCTAAGTTAGTGTATTAGAAAATGGAAAAGGCTATGGTTCACACAGTTGGTGGCTGATACCGAACAGCCGTTAGGCGGGAGCGGACGGCATGCGGCCGTTCGCCCCGCACAGACGCTGAACCTCTGGAGTGCGTCTGTTCTGTACGAGAACTAGAACGGAAGTGCGCGAAGGAACTGATGCTCTGACCTCTGAGTTCTGCAGCGTAGCACGCGTGATCAAACGTGGGTGTCTGCTATTGGCTCCACGGCAGCATGGAAACGTCAGTAGTTTCAGCACGGACGCCAGAAGGGTGGCGTGATTTTAGAATCAGCAGCCAATACTGGTTCTGGCCAGCTCTGTCCTGCAAGGTGGACAGCCTCGGTCATGTTGTCAAGGCGTATGTCGCGGTGGAAGAATACTCGTAAAACTTAGCCGACGTTTTGAAATAACATTCTTTTAATTACTTCCCTAAACTATTTTACACTGGCTGGTCATCATGTACAAAAGCAAATCGCGCCCTGAAGTACGACACAATATTAGCAGATATCTCATGAGTTTTGTCACCTCAGATCTATCTACGTGGGGTTTCCTACTGTGGGGTTTCCTACAAAGGTGCCGCAAGTAGCTTAGCTGCCCCGATCAACCGGTTCCTGAAGATGGAGTTTGCGAAGAGGGCCTTCCCCACTGCCAGTCTACCCCAGTCGCTCACCATCAGAGCAGGCGTTGTCACCATTTCTTGGACAGTGTCGTCGCCGATAGCTATCACTTCGTGCATTCTCGTACGCGATTTCCCAAATGTTCACATGTTTATTAAGCTTAACGAACTTAACTGCAGGGTCATCAGTCCCTAAACTTACAAACTACTTATAAACTACCTTATACTAAAGACGACACAAACATACATGCTGGGGGGGGGGGATTCGAACCCCCGACCGTAGTGGCCGTGACTGGCGCGCCGCAGACCGCTCTGCCACTGCGGCCGGCTATGCTATTTCTGTTCTGTGCATTGTACACTACGGAAATGGAGGCCGTATCTTGTCAAGACGGTCATCGCTACCGTGTTTATAAGAAAACTGAACGCTGAACGCAGTATGAAGTTCATAGCCCCATAAAAAAAAGGTAAAGCAGTCAACAATCCGAAGATTGGTTTGAACACCACAGTGCTTTACTAGGCATGGTCCTGTTTGGAGGTGGTATGCCGTTGCCTTCCTCCGACCTTCGAACTGACTTACCCAGCCAGTTAAAGGGGGACCTACAGTTTAACGTGGGTTCCGAACCACGGTGCTATTGGGTATTTTTCACATGAGCAATACTGCCAGAGGTGAAAGAAGTGGAAAGTGACAGATACAAATCCCAAGGACCTGGCGGGGATCGAACCCGGAACCTTTGGATTTGTAGTCTGTGCAACCGAGGCGCACTCATAGCCTCATACCTATAGCAAATATAAACATACTTACCTAAGTCCCTACTATTATGTCATGGCGTTAAGAATTTTTAGAATATTTTTAAAACTTCCAGTGAAACTTAAATAGCGTAGAATAATTACAAGTTTTCTGCTAGACTCAAGTATTCTATGTGAAACGTTTTTGATACCTGTACTACCTACACAGGTGCGCTGTAAGTACGGTATAAAAATAAGCACAAATGTGCATTGAAATTGTTGCCAGTGATTTGATTTTTCAGCTAAGTATTACATTCCAAAAATTACTTCTTCACAGGTCATTCATAATTATCATATAGTTCATTTTATAAAGATGAAATTCCAACTAGATGAATTTGGGTGGACTCGGCTAAAGCAACGAATTTTATCATCTGTAGACATCAAGAACAACACTCACATTCTCTAGACTTTCTACGCCGGATCTAACCGTAGCAAAACATTCTGTAATTTCGAACACGCCCATTATTGTGTAAATCTTTATTTCATTATGGTCAGCACCTTAAACCGATGCACCCGCTCGCTTTATGGCGACTTGGTTGCGAAACATATATAATAAATGTTCAAATGTATGTAGAGGTTATGGGAGTTAACTACGCGGTCATCAGTCCCTAAACCTACAAACTACTTATCTACATGGGATACTCTGCAAATCACATTTAAGTGCCTGGCAGAGGGTTCATCGAACCACCGTTATACTATTTTATCTCCCATTCCATTCTCGAATAGCGTGCGGGAAGAATGAACACCTGAATCTCTCCGTTCGGGCTCTGATTTCTCGTATTTTATTCTGATGATCATTTCTACCTATGTAAGTGGGAGTCAACAATATATTTTCGCATTCGGAAGAGAATGTTGGCGATTGTAGTTTCGTAAGCAGCCCACGCCGCAGCGATAAGCGTCGTTGTTGTAATGATTCCCATCCCAGATCCTGTATCATTTCCGTAACGCTGTCTCCCATGTATCGTGACAATACGAAACGAGCTGCCCTTCTTTGGACTCTTTCGATGTCCTCCGTCAAACCCAACTGATAAGGATCCCACACTGGGCAGCAATATTCCATAAAAGGTCGGACAAGCGTAGTGCACGCAGTTTTTTTAGTAGTTCTGCTGCATCTTTTAAGGGTTCTGCCAATAAAACGCAGTTTCTGGTTCGCCTTTCCCACAACATTATCTACGTCTTCTTTCCAATTTAAGTCTGAAGTAATAATAACTCCTAGGTATTTTGTGGAGTTTACGGCCTTCACTTTTGATTGATTTATCTTGTAGACATAGTTTATGGATTTCTTTTCGTACTCATGTGGACGACTTCACACTTCTCATTATTTAGAGTCAATTGCCAATTTCTACACCATACTGATATCTTATTCAAATCGTTCTGCAGTTGGTTTTGATCTTCAGATGATTTCACTAGACGGCGTCATCTGCAAACAACCTAAGAGAGCTACTTAGATTTTCCCCTAAATCGTTTTTGTAAATAAGGAACAGCAGAGGACCAGTAACACTACCCTGTGGAACGCCCGATATCACCTCTGTTTTAGTCGATGCCATACCATCGATTGCTACAAACTGTGTCCTCTCTGAGAGGAAATCCCCTATCCAGTCGCAAATTTGGGGTGATATACCGTAACCACGGAATTTGATTAAAAGCTGTTTGTGAGGTACGGTGTCAAAAGCCTTCTAGAAATCAAGGAATACGGAATCAATTTGCGAGCCCTTGTCGATAGCACACATCACTTATGAACTAGCTAATACTAAGGACGGCACAAATATCCATGCCCGAGGAGGGATTCGAGCCCCCAACCGTAGTGGCCGTGCAGACCGTGACTGGAACGCCTCAGTCCCCTCGGCCACCGCGGCCGGCCATATATAATAGATTAGAAGAACAGAAATCATGTAATAATTTCTGTCGTATAAGGGGCAAAATTATTAAAGAATATCGACGAGATTACGAGAGCTGTCAAATTCTATGTTACCGCCGTAAAACTACGCTATACCTTGTCACGTCAGAAAATGAAGATGATAACCAATTCGGTACTTCCACCCATCTTGTGTTTGAAACTTTCGGAAAACTCCTGTGTGTGGAGGAAGGGGGGAGGGGGAGGGAGCGGCAAGGGGCGCCTCAATTGGTTTTGCCGGCCCGGGCGAGTAGGAAACCCCAAGGTAGGAAACCCCACGGTAGAAAACCCCCACGACACCATCTGACACAACGTACGAGTACTGTGCGTCAGACATCAACGAGTGTTCGGTTTTGGAATGTCCAACGTACGGGTGCCTCGAAAGGCGACTTACCTCAACTATGCCCACCTTCATGTGGTATCCCATCAGGTCCTTACGGCGCATGTTGATGGTCTCGTTTCCGCAGACGAGCTGTTTGCTGGCATACCACGTGCAGTACTTCTTGATAACCAGCGGATATCCCTTGCCTACCCTGTAAGCTTCCAGTATGCTGCGTCTGCCCCGAACTGACGGCACTACGACGTAGAAGTTCGAATTGAACTCAATGTGCAGATCTCGCAACACCAGATCTGGCTTCCTGTCTTTCAGTACCAACAGCCACATGAACTGTGACTGGCGCTTCTCGAAGAGGTCCTGTATGTGCAAAGAACAAAATTATTTATTAACATAATTTGTAAGCTGAATTATTCGCATTTTTAAGAGCAATACCAGACAGTAAAATTGTCAATAACATTTTGTCAAACTTTCAATAGATTCAATGGTCCTCACGCCATCAACAATATTGTCATTATTTTCAATTGGTCATATAATTTCGTGAAGGCAGTAACATATTTCAGACTGTGACAAAATCATATACTGCTGGTTAGCAAAAAGAAAAAAAAAAACACTGGTTAAAGAAAAGGAATTATTTTTTGCATCTGAACCTAAGCGCAAGGCAGACTTGACGAAATTTAATGCGGGAATTTGTAGCATTTCTTGCTACTGAATGTCACACAGTTGTCGTTCATTCAACAGAAGTACGACGGTCGAGAAATGCAATAAATTAAGTAATACGTAACTGAGTTTGCGATCTTTGGAGTAACCAAACTGGAAAAATAAAATACGTATTTTGACTACTGAACAGATAATTTCAGTATTAGTCTGTGACAAGTTGCATCTGTGTCTACGTGCAGGTTCCACAAATGGTAGGCTGTGGTGTGAACCCAGAGACAGACGTGCATAGTAGGAATGTTCCGATACAAGTAAATACAAGTACAAAATACTTGCCGCGGAGGAGTGGCCGACCGATCTAAGGCGCCACGCTGCGGAGCGCGCGTTGCTCGCCGTCTGAGGTTCGAATCTTCCCTGTAGCGGAGCGCCCGAGCGCACTGAGGCGCTACATCTACGTTCAATGTTCAATGTTTGTAAATCTATCGGACCAAACTGCGTGGTCATCAGTCCATAGCTTACAAACTACTTAAACCTAGGTAAACTAACCTATGGACAACACACACACTCCCATGCCCCAGGGAGGACTCGAACCTCCACGGCGAGCAACCGCGCGCTCCGCAGCGAGACGCTTTAGACCGCTCGGCTACTCCACCGTGGCTACATCTACGTTTACATGGGATACTCTGCAAATCACCTTTAAGTGCCTGGTAGAGGGTTCATCGAACCACCATTATACTATTTATCTCCCATTCCATTCTGGAATAGCGTGCGGGAAGAAAGAACACCTGAATCTCTCTGTTCGAGCTCTGATTTCTCGTATTTTATTCTGATGATCATTTCTACCTATGTAAGTGGGAGTCAACAATATATTTTCGCATTCGGAGGAGAATGTTGGCGATTGGAGTTTCGCAAGTAGCCCGCACCGCAGCGATAAGCGCCGTTGTTGTAATGATTCCCATCCCAGATCCTTTATCATTTCCGTAACGCTGTCTCCACTGTATCGTGACAATACGAAACGAGCTGCCCTTCTTTGGACTCTTTCGATGTCCTCCGTCAAACCCACCTGAAAAGGATCCCAAACTGGGCTGCAATACTCCAAAAATGGACGGACAAGCGTAGTGTATGCAGTTTCTTTTGTAGTTCTGTTGCATGTTTTAAGAGTTCTGCCAATAAAACGCAGTCTCTGGTTCGCCTTTCCTACTACGTTATCTACGTGTTCTTTCCAATTTAAGTCTGAAGTAATAGTAACTCCTAGGTATTTTGTGGAGTTTACGGCCTTCACTTTTGGTTGATTTATCTTGTAAACAAACTTTAACGGATTTCTTTTCGTACTCACGTGGACGACTTCACACTTCTCATTATTTAGAGTCAATTGCCAATTTCTACACCATACTGATATCTTATTCAAATCGTTCTGCAGTTGGTTTTGATCTTCAGATGATTTCACTAGACGGTAAATGACGGCGTCATCTGCAAACAACTTAAGAGAGCTACTTAGATTTTCCCCTAAATCGTTTATGTAAATAAGGGACAGCAGAGGACCAATAACACTACCCTGTGGAACGCCCGATATCACCTCTGTTTTAGTCGATGCCTTACCATCGATTACTACGAACTGTGTCCTCTCTGACAATAAATCCCCTATCCAATCGCAAATTTGGGGCGATATATCATAATTACACAATTTGATTAAAAGCCGTTTGTGAGGTACTGTGTCAAAAGCTTTCTGGAAATCAAGAAATACGGAGTCGATTTGCGAACCCTTGTCGATAGCATCCATTACTTCGTGTGAGTAAAGAGCTAGTTGTGTTTCGCCTGAACGATATTTTCTAAATCCGTGTTGACCTTGGGTCAATAGATCGTTCTGTTCGAGATAATTCATAATATTTGAATACAGGATATGTTCCAAAACCCTGCTGCAAATTGACGTCAATGAAATAGGCCTGTAGTTTAGTGCGTTACTCCTACTGCCTTTCTTGTATATAGGTGTGACCTGTGTAACTTTCCAATCTTTTGGTACGATGCGCGAGGCCGTTCCCTGTCGGGGGTTCAAATCCCCCCCTCAGACATTGATCTTTGTGTCGTCTTTAGTGTAAGGTAGTTTGTAAGTTTAGGGAATGATGATCCCGCATTTAAGTCCCTTAAGCTCATCAAACATATGAAAATTTTGATGACTACGCAATTTGCTCTGATAGATTTAGAAACTATTGAATTTGAAAAAAATCCCGTTAGTATAATCAAATCTATCTTTCGATACTTAACTTGGCATGGAAATGAAAGAACTTCTACTGAATCGAAACCTGGCGTTAAAATAGTTACATCTAGGGTTCTAAAAATAGTGCTCTGGATAAAAATAGTGTTGTGTATCAGCCAAATTAAAAAAAATCAAATACGAAACAGTACTCCTAAAGATACGCCCTTGTAACAAATTTCTGATATTTAAACATGGTGGACTTCGGCCTCTTTCGTAGCGGAAAGCAAATTTTCGTGTTTCAGCGCCTGACATGACAAATGCTGTTGAAATGGCAACAATCAACCAACTTACATCTTAGTTAGCTGCTTCTGAATAGGACAGAAAAGTATACTGTATGTAACAAAATTATACCAATGATTAATTATCTGACAACAGAACTTAATGGTATCACATCTGTCTCACTAAGTGTCAAAGAATGCAAGGACATTTTATTGAGTTAGCTGAGAAAGGGGTATTGGTGAATTGGATTAAATAATTATGCAGCCTCTGATTAAGTTTGGTCCAAAGTTTAAAAACTTATTTTAAGATTCAGTATCATGTGGGAGAGCCACACAGAAACCTAGGGGCGTGGTTTATGAGGAGCAAAGCAGCTCAAGTGATTCCGAGGAATATGTAGCTTTGTCAACTGTGACAGAGCTACACGACTTTTGGGATCATTACAAACAGTTTGTGCATGGTCGCAAACAGGCTAAACACGAAACACGCAAACCCCGTAACATCTTGAAAAAAAAATTGCAGAATGGGAATATATGTATGTACAAATGTGCTTATAAAATTTCTTAGCTTCGGTTCAGTATGTGTACCTGTTGAGTGTTTGTCAAAAGCTGGTGCAGGATAGAAATATATTATGTGATCAAAATTATCCACCTGAAAATGACAGATTGTCGTAGCGGCCTCCATTAGTAATGCTGGAATTCAATGTGGTATTGACCCACCCTTAGCCATGATGACAACTTCCACTCTCACAGATAGACGCTCAATCAGGTGCTTGAAGGTTTCTTGGGCAATGGTAGCCCATTCTTCAATGAGTGCTGCACTGAGAGGAGGTATCGGTGTAGGTCGGTAAGGCCTGGCAAGAAGTTGGCGTTCCAAAACATCCCAAAGGTGTTCTGTAGAATTCAAGTCAGGACTCTGTGCAGGCCAGTTCATTACAGGGGTGTTATTGTCGCGTAACCACTCCGCCACAGACCGTCCATTATGGACAGGTGCTCGATCGTGTTGAAATATACAATCGCCATCGCTGAATTGCTGTTCATCAGTGGGAATCAAGAAGGCGCTTAAAACACCAATATATGATGTGCTGTGAAAACAACAAAGGATCCAAGCCCCCTCCATCACCACACCATAACCACCACCGCCTCCGAATGTTACTGTTGGCACTACACACACGTAGCATTCGCCATACCCACACCTTGCCATCAGATCGCCACATATGTACCGTGATTCGTCACTCCACACAAAGTTGTTCCACTGCTCAGTCGTCCAATGTTTAAGCTCCTTAAACCAAGCGAGGCGTCATTTGACAGTGACCTGCGTGATGTGTGGCTTATGGGCAGCCGCTTGCCCATGAAATAAAAATTTTTCACCTCCCGCTTGTCATAGTACTGGGAGTGGATCCTGACGCAGTTTGACATTCCTGTGTGATGGTCTGGATAAAAGCACAGACAAATATATACAGACAGGAAACCTCCATAAGGGCCCAGTCACACGCTCAGGTGTGCGGGGAGGGCAGGTTCCGTAAGATGTCCCATGATGGCGCTGCGGTCAGAAGCAGCCCTTTAAACTGGCCAGAGCAGGCGACAGGTAGCGGCTGTCCCCACCACCACCTCCCCTCAAACGCCAGCAAGCCGGACACAGCCGTGGCCTCGTGGCAGGCGGCACGAGCTCTCCCCTCAGTCTCCCCTCCATGCTACCCTCTGACGTGCGAGAGGCACCCTAAGCCTGACACCTGCTAGCATCTTACGGAACTACGAGGGGACCGTAGTACAGTGGTTTAGAGGGGGCTGCTTCTCTGTATATGTTACTCTATGACTGGGTAGAGCAGGCGGCAGGTAGCAGCTGTCCCCACCACCACCTCCCCTCAAACGACGGCAAGCCGGACACAGCCGTGGCCTCGTGGCAGTTGGCACGAGCTCTCCCCTCAGCCTCCCTCCACGCAACCCTCAGAAGCGCCCCTAGTGTCGTCTACCGGTACTAAGCCGGGGAACCATCTGACACCTGCTAGCATCTTACAGAACTACGAGGGCAGCGTAGGACAGAGGTTTGGGGGGGGGGGCTTCTCCACTGTATATGTTACTCTGTGATAAAAGCCCGCCTATTACACTGTATGACCCTCTTCAACTGTCGGCGGTCTCTGTCAGTCAGCAGACGAGTTCGGCACGTAAGCTTTCGTGCTGTACGTGTCCCTTCACGTTTCCGCTTCACCATCACATCAGTATCAGTGGACCTTAGGGATGTTTAGGAGTGTGGAAATCTCTCGTACAGACTTCTGGCGTAAGTGACTCCCAATTAACTGACCACGTTCTTCGAAGTCCGTGAGCTCTGCAGAGCGCCCCACTCTGCTCTCTGAAGACGTTTAATGACTACTGAGGTCGCTGATATAGAGTACCTGATAGTAGGTGGCAGCACAATGCACCTAATATGGAAAACGTATGCTTTTGGGGCTCTCCGGATACTTTTGATCACATAGTGTAGTTACATATGGCGCTGGTTGCATGGTATGTATGTCGAACGTCAATATAAATCAAATTTTAAAATCTTTGGACTCTTTTTAAAATCTGTGTGAAATCCAATGAAAGTCTTACAGCCTGCTATTAACATTGGAAGCTACGATCACTATTTTCCTTAAATATATCGGTTACAGAAATTCGTTTCTAAGAAACTCATTAATTTCAGTGGGTATTGCTGTTTGTCATCAAAATTGGCAGGTTTTCTTAACCAGTACTTCGTTTGTACTAACTATTGTACAGGGAGAAAATCTACATATACTAAACAAAAATATCTTGGGTAGTAAAATGATTAGGACATGTATTTCTTTTCCAGTCAATTTTATGAAATATTTGTAAGAAACTTCTTTTTTCTTCTTCTTCTTCTTTTCTTTTCAGCGCAAGATTTATTTAGGTTCGAGCCCTGGACAGATATGATCACGTGAGAATATCGAACCTCGTATTACATAACCAAATTTCCATGTTTTTTATTCCCCCACATCGGTTTTGAGCCATAAGAATTGCTAGAACGGTTTTCTAACGAAAACTTCATCATGATGTTTTTCGAAAGAAGTCAAGGATATCACACTGTAGCGGATATCCCCTCCCACCCTATCAGTAAAACGCATGAACGTCGGATACCACCAAGTTGTATCATCACACAGTGAAAGTCGAAAATTTCGTCAGAATTTCCGTCAAATCTCCAAAATAAAGTATCAGCGATGCTAAAGTCATTATGTGCGCAATGATCTATTGATATTGTTTTGCTGGGTGTGGGGAGATGCCTGCCCATTACCCTGTACGACACTCTTTGATTGTCGGCGGACTTGTCATTCGACAGACCAGGTCGGTCTGTACGCTTTCACGCTGTACTTGTCTCTTCACGTTCCCGCTTCATTATCACATCAGAAACAATGAACCTAGGGAGATTTAGCAGTGTGGAAACCTCCCGTAGAGACTTCTGACACTAGTCACAGCCAATCACCTGACCACATTCGAAGTCCGTGAGTTCTGCGGATCGCCCCATTCTGCTCTCTCACGATGTCTGATGACTACTGAGATCGCATTACCTGGCAGCAATGCACCTAATAAGGAAAACGTATGCTTTTGGGGGTTCCGGATACTTCTGATCACATAGCGTAAATTGACTCCTAAATATTTGCAGCAATTCGTCATCGTCATCATTTCTCCACTCTACCGAGCTGGGTGTGGCAACCAACAGGCCTCCTCCACAAACTTTTGTCTTTCCACCACTCTTCCTTCAGCAGCTTCCTTCAGTCTGCTTTCCTCTTGGCCAGATCCTTTTCTGTTTGTAGTGTCCCTCGGTCTGCCTCTTGGTCTTTTGCCAACCACCTGCCATTCCAAGTATGCCTTATGTGTCCTTAGTGGCTCCAACCTCATGACATGACCAAACCATTGCAGTCGGATTGCTCCAGTGTCTCAAGTACATCTGTTGGTTCATCATTTTCTTTATTTGCAGCTCTTATTTTTCCGTGTTTGCAGTAAAAATTGCTGGATATGAGGTCAGCCTGATATGCATATTAAGCACCCAAACTAGTTTCAGCACCTCTGTGCCATCATCAGTGGGCTTTCAATTTATTTCATGCTGTGAAAACAAATTACATTTATTTTACTATTGTGCCAGTTGTAAATTTAGGCTTAAAAAAGTTGTCAGTCTTATTTTGGTTTTTACCTTATCTTACATTTTGTGGTCATGTGGGACACTTTTTACATACTTATGAAGTGGTAGCGTTGTCATCTGCAACCAAAATTATCTCTTTTAACAACTTGTGAGGTTTTTAAACCGCTACTTATGGTGCAAAAACGTAATTTTGGCATGTGGGGATATTTCTGTCGTCTGTTTACTATCTATTACTTACGGTTTCTTTTGGCATATACTTCTTCTTCCGCACCGTTTTACATAGCACACACATAATACACATATTTTGCGTACTTTTCTTTATCACAACCACTTTCCACTTTAAAAATTCGTCTGTGTTTACTTTGTTAAACTGCACATGTGTCAGTTGACTTTCAGCTGTTCTCCAGTGGAATGGCGGTAGATTTGAATAATGTTTGTTTTTTCTGTGTGTGTGTGTGTGTGCCTTAGCTGCCAGTCCCTAGGCTTACGAACTACTTAAAGTAATTTATGCTAAGGACAACGAATACACCCACGCTCAAGGGAGGACTCGAACCTCCGTCGGCAAGCAACCGCACCCTCCGCAGTTGGCGCCTTAGAAGACTCAGTCATCCCACCGCGGTTTTATCTTTTATTTTTTTATGGATTCCTAGCTGCCGCAAAAGAGATATATATGAGGTTTGCAATCTTCCATTAGTCCATCTCCTCCTTTCCTTCTCTCTGCTCACCTGCTCCTCACCCCGTCTCCTCCTATCCCTTTCTCTGTCCATCTCCTCCTCCCCCTCCCTCTGTTCATCTCCTTTCCCCTGTCTGTCACATCTCCCTCTCTCATTCTCCTCCTCTCCCCTCTCTCTGTCCGTCTCCTCCCTCCCCTTTCTGTCCGTCAAATGTTCAAATGTTTGTTAAGCTTATGGGACTTAACTACGGGGTCATCAGTCCCTAAACTTACAAACTACTTATGAACTACTTACGAACTAGGACGGCACAAATATCCACATCCGAGGGGGGATTCGAACCCCCGACCGTAGTG
This sequence comes from Locusta migratoria, assembly GCA_026315105.1. Classification (NCBI taxonomy): domain Eukaryota; kingdom Metazoa; phylum Arthropoda; class Insecta; order Orthoptera; family Acrididae; genus Locusta; species Locusta migratoria. The sequence continues at coordinate 282,009,450 of CM048745.1, read as the reverse complement.
GCCGTGCAGACCGTGACTGCAGCGCCTCAGTCCCCTCGGCCACCGCGGCCGGCTTTCTGTCCGTCCACCTACTCCTCTCCCTACTACATATGAAAACATACATATCAATGGTGTTGAAATGCAACCTTGTATGTCGGTTTGTTCGTGTAAGAACATCGTTGACAATTTTTATTTAATTTGTGGCTTGAAAATTATTTTCCAGTATGTTTTTATGGAATATTTTATTAATGAAATAATTTATAGTGATAATTTGCTATCGAGATAACTGTAAAATAATAATGCTTATTTATGTTAGTATGTTCTGCATGTGCATTGTATAATCCTCATAGATGGTCTGTAATACATCGTTTTCCACAGTTAGATGTAATGCTATCGCCAGTAAAGTGGGTTACAACTTGTGAAATGGAACTGTATGCAAGAATGAACAGTATGCAACAATGTAAAGTTTTTAAATCAAATGTTCAAATGTTTGTACAACTTATGGGACTTAACTACGGGGTCATCAGTCCCTAAGCTTACAAACTACTTATGAACTACCTAAGACTAAAGACGGCACAAATATCCATGCCCGAGGGGGGATTCGAACCCCCGACCGGTGCTGACCGTGACTGGAGCGCCTGAGTCACCTCGGCCACCGCGGCCGGCGTAAAGTTTTTAATTAACGGTTTGTTTGTTTATATCATAAACAGACGATGACTTTGTTAATTTAGCATTGATAATGGCAAATCACTTGCCGAATTCTAGATCTGCAAAATAAAGCAGTTTCTTACAAATAACGACTGATTGCTGCAAAACAGCCAGTCAAACAATTTCATGTTTATATAACGGACCCTCCGCCAGGCACCTACATAGGCTTACGCAAGGTAACCCATGTCTTAATTCGTGGTATGCTATCTTCATTCCACATTTTATTCAATTCCGTCCAGCCGTTTCAGCGCAAAGAGTAACAAACGTGCTAATCCATTGTAAGGTACCCTCCGCCATACACCTTACAGTGTCTTCCTGAAGGTAGGTCATGCGTTAAATAAGGGTATAAGCTATCTGCATTTAAAACGTCATTCAAATCCGTCCATCTCTTTCAACAGGAAAGAGTAGCAAAAATATTAAAGCTAAGGTACCCTTCGCCACGCACCATACGGTGGATTACGAAAGGTAGTCCATGTATTAATGAGGGTATAAGATACCTCTCCTCCAAATTTCATTCATATCGGTGTACCATTTTAGCGTGAAGGTGTAAGAAACGAATTCACTAATTTTAAAGCTCCCTCCCCCATGCACCATACAAAGTTAATTATTGTATGCCGGTAACCAAAGCGCGAGTGCAAACAATGATTTAAAAAAGTTTTATCACGATCGGACGTAAGGTATGGCTGTGCATAAAATAGTAACAAAAAGACAAACAAACAATAATTTTATACTTTAGATTAATAAGAAGAAAATAACGAATTTAAAGCCTTCTCTTTGACGACGTAAAAAAAGCAATAAAGTGCAATATCATATACACTCACAACTACTTCTTCTGTATGTATAAACATGAATAACAGTGCATTAGTCTCACTAAAAGTCAGAAATGACTTGGCTGATTTGATTAATGCTTGTTTTGTTCGCTTTAATACAGGGGTGGTTTAGAGGGGGGGGGGAGAATAAGGAAAACCCGAAAGAACATCTGAAAAATCTAAAATCCGACGCCTGTTAACCCCTCGAAAAGCAACCTGCCATGCACAACCATTTGGGAGCTACAACCGGCACACTGCTACTCCTTTGATGCATCATAATATTAATACGCGAGCACGAAAACTGAGTCGCGGCGGAGCGCGTTGAGGCGCTGTGCTGCAGTCCGTGAGGCCGTTCCCCGTCGTGGGTTCGAATCCCGACTTTTAATCTTATCTTTCTTAAAAATGTTCAAATGTTTGTATAGCTTATGGGACTTAACTCCGGGGTCATCATTCCCTAAACTTACAATACAAACTACTTATGAACTAGCTAACACTAAGGACGTCACAAATATCCATGCCCGAGGGGGGATTCGAGCCCCCGACCGTAGTGGCCGTGCGGACCGTGACTAACGCGCCCCAGTCCCTTCGGCCACTGCGGCCGGCTTATCTTTCTTATATATAGAGAAGAGTATTCCTTTGTGTTCGTCTGTTTACAATTTATAAGAATTTACAGTTTTATTCCGATCTTGATTAAATTTTGAAGACTTGCCTTCAAAACAAGACCTTACAACAGACTTTGAGACGGTTTTACTAATTGTTAGAAAATTCGCTCGTGTATGAACGTTTTCAGTGGCGTAACTATGGGGGGGGGGGATGAGGGGGATAGAACCCCCCCCCCCCCCCCCAGAGCCCAAAAAGAAGAAAGAAATCGTATAATAGTAATGTGGTAAAGGTAAAGATTGGAAACTTGGGGTATTTTACCATAAGCTTTCATTGGTTGGGAGTCAATTAGTTTCTTCAACGGGAGTGGTACATGGCAGTCTGGAAAGTGACTAAAATTTTGCTCGTCAAGCAGATCTATCTCCCCCCCCCCCCCCCCTAAGCCAAGTCCTAGTTACGCCACTGAACATTTTCATGGAGAGGTTTTTATAAACAGCAAGTCAGCGTACAGTGCATGGCACATTGTTCTTAGCAATAAACTTTGACAAAGTTTCACTGATAATCACGAAAGTTGACAGTTGTATGTGACCTTCCATAGATAGATGAAAGACGAGATGAACAGAAGAGGTGTAATGGACAAGGAATTGGAAGGGGGCGAAAGATATGAACCAAGAGAGGGAAAGGAGGAGAGGAAGAGATTACAGAGAGAGGACTGTATGGAGATACACGGAAAGAGTATGGAATAAATAAATATCCAGGCAAAGCCGCGTTCCCAACTAGTTTTAATTGGTGTTGTTGTTGTGGACTTCAGTCCGGAGACTAGTCTGATGTATTCTCCACCCTACCCTATCCTGTGCAAGCCTCTTCATCTCCTCTGAAGAACCCACATCCATTTGAATCTATTTACTGTATTAGTCTTTTGGTCTCCCTCTGCGATTTTATCCCAGACACTGCCCTGCAATGCTAAATTTACGATTCCTTGAAGTCTAAGAATGTGTCCTACCAATCGATCCCTTCTTTTAGTCAAGGCATGCCAAAAATTCCTTTTCTCCTCATTTATGTTCAGTACCTCCTCATTAGTTACGCTATCTACCCACCTAATCTTGAGCATTCTTCTGTAGCACCACATTTCGAAAGCCTCTATCCTCTTCCTGTCTGAACTATTTATTGTTTATGTTTCACTTCCGTACAACACTCTACATAAATGCCATCAGTAAATTTCCTCCTTAGACTTAAATATTCGATGTTAACAAATTTCGCATTTTCAAAAACGCTTTTCTTCCGATTGCCAATCTGCATTTCATATCCACTGTTCTGCGACTATCGAATGTTATTTTACTGCCCAAGTAACAAAACTCATCTACCACTTCGTTGTTTCGTTACGTAATCTAATTCCTTCACCGTCGCCTGATTTTCTTAGACTGCATTGCTTTACCCTTGTTTTGCTCATCTTTTACGCTCCTTTCAACACACTGTTCATTCCGTTTAATTGCTCTTCCTGGTCCTTTGGGCTGTCTCTAAGAGAATTATAATGTCATCACCAAAACGCAGTGTTTTTATTTCTTCACCTTGAACTTTAATCCCTTCTCCAATTTTTACCTTGCTTTCCTTCACAGCTTTCTCGATGTACAGATTGAATAACATTGGAGAAATACAACCCTGTCTTGCTCTCTTCTCAACAAATACTTCCCTTTCATGCCTTTCGACACTAATAACTGCTGTCTAGCTTTTGTGCATGTTGTAAATTACCCTCCTTTCTCTACATTTTACCCTGCTGACTCCATAATTTGATCAATCAGCATTGTCAAAAGCTTTCTCCAAATCTACAAAAGATAGAAATGTAGGTTTGCCTTTCCTTAATCTATCTTCTAAGATAAGTCGTGCCGGCCGCGGTGGCCGAGGGGACTAAGGCGCTCCAGTCACGGTCTGCACGGCCACTACGCTCGGGGGTTCGAATCCCCCCTCGGGCATGGATATTTGTGCCGTCCTAGTTCGTAAGTAGTTCATAAGTAGTTTGTAAGTTTAGGGACTGATGACCCCGTAGTTAAGTCCCATAGACTATACAAACATTTGAACATTTTGAAGATAAGTCGTAAAGTGAGTATTGCCTCCCGTGTCCCTACATTTCTCCTGAATCCAAACAAATCTTCCCCGAGGCTGGCTTCTACAACCTTTTCCATCCCTCTGTAAATAATTTGTGTTAAAATTTTGCAACCATGATTTATTAAACTGGTGGTTCTGTGATTTTCACAGTTGCCTGCTCCTTATTTCTTTGGAATGGGGATTATCACATATTTCTTAAAGTCTTAGAGTATATCCGCAGTTTCATGTATCTTGAACACAAGGTGGAATAGTTTCTTCATGACTGGCTCTCCCAACCTCTGCAGTTCAGAGGAATATAATCTACTCCAAGCGCCTTGTTTCGATTTAAATCTTTCCATGCTCTGTCAGGTTCTTCTTGCATTATTGTATCTCCTGTCATTTGTTCAATAATGCCTTGAAGTTCATTTCCCTTGTATGGGCTCCGCAATGTATTCCTTCCACCTTTCAACGACATTGATCATATGACATCACACATGCAAAGAAACTGGGTTAGAGACGCCATAGCATTGCGTATTGTTTGGTCAGAGTTATTATATTTATGCAGTCATTGGTTATTTCTGTGACGTGTAGTTTTTCGTTATACGGCATGTCATCTTAGAAGTCGTAAGAGGACACAAACAAATAGGAGAAAATGAACTTGAAAGTGTTTTGTGTGATTAAAATTAAATTTGTGGCCATATTATGAGAAAAGTTATGGCGAGTAGAAGAGAATGAGGAGTAAGGTGATGCACATGAGTAGGAGAAACAATCCGGTAATGTTCGAATAGAGCATTAATGGTGCTTGACAGTCGTGTCAATTAAATATCTAGGCTTAGGCTAGTCGCGTAAAAGGCGGATGGTCGACTTCGGTTTATTGGGAGAATTTTGCAAAGATATGATTCGTCTGTAAAGGAGACCCCATACAAAAAGCATGGACGATCCAGTCTTGACTATTGCTCAAGTGTTTGGCATCCCCACCAGATCGTTTTAAAGGAAGACATAGAAGCAATTCAGAGGCTGCGTTAGTTACAGGTAGGTTCGATCAATAGGCGAGTACTACTGAAATGCTTCGGGAACTCAAATGGGAGTCGCTGGAGCAAAGGCGACGTTCTTTTCGAGAAACAGTTGAAGAAATTTAGAGGGCCGCAATTTGAAGTGTATTGCACAACCTACATTCCGTGTAAAGACCACGAAGATACGATCAGAGAGATTAGGGCTCGTACAGACGCATACAAGCATTCGCTTATCGCTCGTTCTGTACGCGACGGGAAAAAGAAAACAAGTAACTAGTTGTGGTACAATGTGCTCTCCGCCACGAACCGTTGGGTGGATTGCGGAGTGTCTATTTAAATATAGATATAGTACAACTAGGTAGAAGTTGACATTACTTGCTCCGAAAACCATTATAATGTAGCGGTAAATCAAATATTTCACCCTCTTGACGTTGGGCTGTCAGGAGATGTACCTGGACAACTTTGAAAGTTGCAAGGGAAATTCTGACCAGTTTGATTCAGTAGACGTACGTCAGTGAATGTGTGTTTTTTATAAGGGAGAGAGAGAGATCCGTTTTGTGGAAATATTAATTCTTTAAAAAAGCGAAAAGTGTGTGTTTGGCTAGTGTTTTATGTTACTTTATTACGTTTTTGCCTTCCACCAGCGTCATTTATATCTTAATGTTAATGTACAATGTGAACTATTGCCAAGTTCCGAAAGGTTTGTATCAATTTCAATATTTTTTACGTTTAATAAGTGTTCTGTAAAAGTGGACAATGAGCCGACACGCTTAGAGCTCCTAAATGTCCTATGTACTATATACGTCCTATGCCTCGGGACTGATGAGATAGTATATTCCTGAATTTTCCTAGAGTTGTATTGTATGTTCTTAATCTTTTATTGTGTCGTGTTATTCGTTCTGTATTCTAATGTGTTCCTTTATTTATGATATTTCACTGAAACTGATGTGTGGAATTGAAAAAGCAAAAATGTTTGCTTCAAGGTGGGCCCATAATCCAACATAGTTTAAGCATGCATGGACCACGGAAAGAAACATTCATATACCCAAGTGATTGTTTATTTTTACTCTAGGCATCAATACATTTTCATATTTAATGCAAGGTTAGGATAATTAACTACTAGAATTATACAGAACACATACAATTAATAATTAATTTAATATGTAAGGACAAAATTTATTGTCCAAGTGTAAATATTTATTGAAAAAGATCTTTCCAAGTAAATCTATTTTTATTAAAGATATTATACCTAATTCCAAATATTTTTTTGTCTCTACATTCCGTCATAAACAATTTACATGAGATAGATGCGTGATTTCTTCACTTACCGTTAGGTTAGACGCCTCCAAGAGCAATTCTTTGTTTGGTACAATGAGTAGCGGCATTCCTGGACAATGGTGGATCGACTGTTCTTCGACTGTATTCGACAGAATTCCTGTCTGATGATATGTTGCAATTTTTTTGACGAATTCCGTTAGGATTCTTGATTTCCTTAGTATTTCTGGAGAGTATCAAAAAATCATCATTGCCTCTCCAAGTATTTTCAGAAATTTCGAAAATCAAATCTTATAATAATGATGTGTTAGTAATTTGAATATCATAAATCTTTTACAGGTATGTCTCTAAGAACAGGGTGATTCTACAGTGCAGGGCATCAAGGAACAGCACAGCGCCAGGGTTGGAGTAGGGGATCTCCCTGGCTACTTCATGAGCCCAGATTGCTTTTAGATTTGTCTACAGGAAGATTTGTACCTCAGGCCGTTTTTACAGACTAATTTTTTGGCCATTTTAAACCACATTTTGATTTTATTACAGTTCACACAGTTGGTTGCAAGCAAAGCGACCGTACTTGTTGCTCTGTCTTGTTCCCTGGCTATATCCTTTGGATATGGCTCCCAGAACAATTGTCAAAAAAAAATGTTCAAATGTTTCTTTAGTCTATGGGACTTAACTACGGGGTCATCAGTCCCTAAACTTACAAACTTCTTATGAACTGCTTACGAACTAGGACGGCACAAATATCCATGCCCGAGGGGGATTCGAACCCCCGACCGTAGTGGCCGTGCAGACCGTGACTGGAGCGCCTCAGTCTCCTCGGTCACCGCGGCTGGGAACAATTGTCCTTTTTAAGCGCAACTGTTTGCTATCGTGAAGGCACTGGAGCAGATGAATCAGCATAATGGCGTGAAATTTCCCATCTGTTCCGATTCCCAAAGCGCCCTTCTCGCTCTTGATCAGATGTAGCCAGCACATCGGATAGTGCAAGAAATTCTGGACGCTCACCTTGCGGTACAAAGATAAGGAAAGGAAATAATTTTCTGCTGGGTTCCCAGAGATACAGGGAAAAGATTTAGCTGATGCGGATGTCAATGAGGTTGTAGTTGGCGTCATGTAAGAAGGCGCTACCGCGCATTGAGGCGCAGCGATAGGGAAAGTGTGGAGGGGAGGAGCTACGGCCGAGCGCCAACAGTGGAGTCTGCGGGAGAAACATTGCGTAACTCGCGGCCAGCCAAGGGCCTAGAGATTGTTGGCTGCCAGTGTGGTAATGGAGGGGGTTGCGCAGAACGGCTGAAAACTGAACCGCCTTCCTACGTGACGCCGACTATAGCTCCCTCTCGTTTCCGGCACGCTATTGTCCCCCTGAAGGCTGCTGCAACATTTGTGACACAAAAAAAAACATGTGTTGGTGGGAGGCTCAGTAGCTGGAAGTGACGAATAACAACCTATGCACACTAAAACCAAAGACAAAAATATACAGATGGGCCATAAGGGCCCAGTCAAACGCACAGGGATGCGGGGCGGGAGGTGGGGGGGGGGGGTTAAGCAGTTCCGTAAGATGTCCCATGATGGCGCTGCGGTCAGAAGCAGCCCTTTAAAACTGGCCAGAGCAGGCGGCAGGTAGCGGCTGTCCCCACCACCACCTCCCCTCAAACGCCGACACACCGGACAAAGCCGCGACCTCGTGGCAGGCGGCACGAGCTCTTCCCTCAGTCTCCCCTCCACGCTACCTTCTGACGTGCGAGAGGCGACCTCAAAAGCGCCTCTAGTGCAGTCTACCGGTACTATGCTGGGGAACCGCCTGGCATCGACTAGCATCTTACGGAACTACGAGAAAAGCGTTGGACAGTGGTTTACAGGGGGCTTCTTCTCTGTATAGTTACTCTGTGCTAAAACTTTCAGTGTGTCCGTGCCGTACCTCGACGAGCTTATGAAGTGGCCCTGCTCGTCTTAGAATAGGACACTGCCCACTGACATATGGCTCCCTTCTAGGCCGCAAATAACCACCAGTGTGTCACAGATGCGGAACACAACTGTCAGTATGGCGTATTTCAAGTGAGTATGTTTTCTATGTTGCCCTAAAGACAGATTTGTGCTTCCCACAGAACCTGCTTTATATTTTACATGATGATGAGGTAAGTGTGAACCGCCTTTTACAAATTTGTGTTATGTCCTGAATTCTTCCCTGAATCAAAAATGTTCAAATATTTGAAAATATGTGGTTATCAGTCCTTGTGCTTATAACTACTCAAACCAACTTATACTAACCTAAGGACAAAACACACACACACAAACACACACACACACACACACACACACACACACACACACCTATGCCTGAGGGAGGACTCTAACCTCCAATGGGGAACAACCGCATGCTTCCCAGCAAGGCGCCTTAGAACGCACGGTCATTCCACCGCGGTCCGTAAATAGTGGGTGAGAGGTTTTTATGAGTGACAGAGTTGCTCGGTCATCCTTTGTTTCTAGACATTACAGCATTCGGTTGTACTTTTAATGTCTGTGTATTCTTTTAATACGATCCAATCTACCCTCATCTGATTGTGTTTCGAGCAAGGGCACCGATGACCTAGCTGTTTAGTGCCCCAAAACACTAATGATCATCAGCTATACCTGTACAGTTAAGAAAGAAAAACGAATTTCCGATCTCGCTGTAATGAGCGTTAATGAGACCATCGCTGTGTGAGGATCAGAAGAACGTAACTCCATTTCAGCTACTTCACACGAGAGGCAAAAAAAGGTGTTTTAAGATGAAAATTTCTTGTTTCCTTGATGTAATATAAATTTAATTGGAAATTAAGTTTATATTACGCCACTGAAACAAGAAATTTACACCTTAAAATACCTTTTTTCGTCTTTTCTGTGAAGTTGCTGAAATGGAGTTACGTTCTTCTGACCCTCACACAGCGCCATGTCTGCCCGAATGAGAAGACGCTGTAAATTTAAACAGTGTATTACCACTATAGTAAGGGCGAATATTCCTGTGAGACGCACTCTAGAGAGTCAAAACCCCTTGCGGGAAACAGGCTACACTCAGAGAGCATAGGAGACATGGTCAAGGAGGAAATGACATATGACATGTACAACCATACTTTTCAACCATGCAGTTACGTGTGTGACCGCCTTAACAAATATGCGGGATTCCTGTTGAGTTACAAACTTCTTGACTGTTCAGCAATGCAAACAAAACTCTTGAAGTATTCACGAGGAAATCCGCCCTGGTAGCCACTAGGAAACCCTCAGTCCACGAAATTTTCAGGTTCCGTTAAATGAGCCAGATGTCAACTACACGCAGGAAGCGGCTATGCCGGCCGCGGTGGCCGAGGGATTGAGGCGCTCCAGCCACGGACTTCACGGCCACTACGGTCGAGGGTCCGAATCCCCCCTCGGGCATGGATATTTGTGCCGTCCTTAGTCTTAGCTAGTTCGTAAGTAGTTTGTACATTTAGGGACTGATGACCCTGTAGTTAAGTCCCATAACCTATACAAACATTTGAAACATTTTGAAGCGGCTACATGGGTATCAGGAGCTGTAAAGCGTCTACTGGGAGGTTTATATTTTATGTTAGAGTGCCTCGGAAACACACTCAAAGGGTATCAGTCCCAAAGGTAGCTAGTCTCGCACATGATAAACGTATATCTGGTAATCATCGGTATAGCAGTCGTGAACTGTTGTAGCTACATTGGCAAAGTACCAGAGTTCCGAGCACTAATAGAAAGTAGTGAAACACAAATCATTAGTGATAGCGAATGCTGGCTAAAGTCGGAGATAAGTTCAGCTCAATTTTTTTCAAAGGGCTGAATAGTGTTCAGGAAGTATTGATCAAATAAAACAGTTGGTGGCGTTTTTAATGCTATTAAAATCAGTTTATCCTGTAGTGAAACTGAAGTATATAATCCCTGAGAGCAAGTATAAGTAGTCGTACCTGACAATTGGAATAAATTAATAATTGATTCTTTTTTACCGATATCCTGACTCGAATGATACGATTTGTTAAACTGCGTATCCGTAGCATACAATTGTACTTAGTGGTTTCTTTAATTTGCTTTCGATACGTTGGCAAACATCGTACGAAACTGCGGTGAACGCATTCTCTGAAAACTATTTCGAGCAATTAGTTCATAACCCTCCTAGCATACATTGGTCAAAACAATCAGGGGATCAGTTGAGATGTTTAGGTTCCGAAGTATTGTCATCGGCAGAACGAACTAAAATGGTTCGACGTCTTTCTTTCGGTTCGATAGAATGGAGACAAAAAAATAACGGCAGTTGAGACAGTGATAATAACAGAAAGTTGCTGCAGAGGGGGTTGGCGTTTACTTGTGTTTCCTCTACCAAACGTATTAAACAAGCAGTTGTGTCCAGATAGTGTAGTGAGCAGACAGTGCAATGCAACAACAACGTGACTTACCCAAAGCTGTGGCATGGAGAGCCATGGGAAGGCTGGGAGCGGGACAGACACAGAGGAAGGTGGCTGTAGCTATTAGTGTGTCCCAAAGATTAATTTGCAGGACCTGGACGCGATTTGAGACAACAGTAGCAGTTGGAAGAAGGCAAGGCCAAGATCGTACACGGCTAACATCAGCAAGAGATGACCGTTATCTCCAGTTAACAGCCCGTCGAAACTCAGCTGCATCTCACCCTCTTGGCAGCAACAAGACGCGCAATATCAACACAAACAGTCCGAAAGCACCTTCTGGAATGTGGCCTCTACGTACAGAGTTCAATAGCGTGTGTCCCATTAAAACCACGACACTGTTTAGCCCGCAGAAACGGGCGGAGGAATATCAGGACGGAATCGTAACGAATGGCGCCGGGTTCTGTTCATAGATTTTGTATTTAGCCAGGCAATCGTTGTTCCCTCATCTGGAGAGAACGTAGAACTCGGAACAATTCGGCTTATGTGCAGGAAACATCACCGTGTCATGACGCAGAACGAATGGTGTGGGCAGGAGTCAATATTGACGCTTTGACTGCTCAGAGGTAGAGAGACGTGATTCTTCGACCTTTTGTTGTGCCCTACGCTGGTGCCATAGGAGATGTGTTCCTTCTGATGGACAACAACGCTCGTTGCTACAGAGCTGCATTGGTAGACAATATGCTGGAAGCTGAGGAAATTGAACGAATGGAGTGGCCAGCTTGTTCACCAAACCAAACCCGATTGCGCATGTCTGGGATGCACTTGGGACACGCATTGTAGCCAGACCAGCACCTCTCATAACAGTTACAGAGCTAGATATTGCACTCATGGAAGAATGGCCAACTATCCTTCAAGGGTTGATTGATAACCTCCTAACATTCATGCCACGAAGTTGTGCAACTGTACTCGCCGTGCCGGCTGCGGTGGCCGAGGTGACTGAGGCGCTTCAGTCACGGTCAACTAGGCCACTACGGTCGGGGGTTCGAATCCCCCCTCGGGCATGGATATTTGTGCCGTCTTTAGTCTTAGCTAGTTCATAAGTAGTTTGTAAGCTTAGGGACTGATGACCCCGTAGTTAAGTCCCATAAGTTGTACAAACATTTGATTTTGTATTCGCCGTCTGAGGTGATCAAACACCATATTACAGGGCAATGAGGATGAATCTATATCTATTTATATATAAAAGGCTTGTGTGTGTACGTGCTGACAGACTTTTCTCCATGACCACATATTGCCACCCATTCGTGGTTGTGGTGGTAGATAGCCCTTGGTCTAATGATGTTAGTAAGGGAGTTTGGTCGCGGTGCGTGGCAGTGGATGAGTGTGACGAGCGAAAATTCGCAAAATATGCAATAAATACTCTTAGGAAAAGCTATATACTCTGTGACTTACGAACTTTACGGTACGAGTCAAAATCTGTTTATTCTTTCAATTGTCAGACAATGCGGTCCTTTCAGGCTTTAATAACGACGAGGAATATCAAACACGCAATTTTTTAAATAAATCACATGTTCCCGTCAACCACTAATACCGACTATGAACAGAGACACAAAACAAAGATAAAAATCAAGATAGATAAAAATACTCGTGTAACATTGATCACTGTCGTGGAAGCGTGGTGGAAACACAGACATACATTAATGAATGTCTCTTAGGCCATAGATATTGATATGCCTGTGCCAGTAAGCTCACTGGTCTGTGCTAATCAGTGATCTCTGATACATATACCCGCGACACTGTCTGCTGTGAAAAGGGTTTTCGTTTGACAGCTGGGTCAAGAAAAACTATGCGACGTAGTCCTACTCAAATCCCGGCGGCCTCCTGTGATAATGTTGGCAACAGATGTTGAATAACGAGAATCATGTGACATCGTCATAAGCCAATCGCGTGACACGCATATATTTTGTCGTGAAATCAAGCATTAAGCAGGAACAGCAGTATTTATCTACACTCTGTGTGGTTCGGTCATCTTTGCAACGATTTTATATCGTGTTATTCATGTTGCCAACATAAAAACGCGAGGCCGCCAGGACAGAAAGTAAAATTTTACCGAATCAGATACATCAGTTGTTGTCACATCTCATTATGACCAGCACTTTCACTCGAAACTCTTTTGTACAGAGTTTCATGATCACACAGTCTTCCTATTCAAGAAGATATTTGTGAAAACTGTTACAAATCAATATTCGCACTTATCCAATATCGTTTTCAGAAATGTAATTTGCCAGCCGCTTTCGACGCTGCTGTTGCAATGTGTAACTTTATGACCACAACCTAACATTGAATTTACATTGTTCCGAAGCACGAACTTAAATTAATTTCACTCTTAGTATGAAAAACTTTATGAACATTCATCGTTTTTGACAATGACATCTACTTAAATTTGGCATCTTGGCTAGGAGAACTGAGTTTCTTGACAGAGAGATCCAACAAGGATTGTGTTTTTGCTGACCTACGTCCGGAACCCAAAGAACCATGATATACACAGGTCCTTCTTTAACAACCGTTGCGAAGCACGGGCATATAAGCTAGTGCTTCACTATTGTGGTAGCCCCATGGATCTTCGCTCTAAGTAAACGCCATGTAATCCTCAAGTAAAGAGTTGAAACAGCAATATATTGCACTGTATCACACACAAATTACAATTGTAACCAATACCTGAATAAAATACGTTACCATGTGTATATTATGTATGATACCTCATGTGATCCTATAATTGTTTTGAGCAGCGTAGTAAATGGTTGTGAAAACACTCTTGACGTCTTAGCGACAAATAATCCTGAGCTAATAACGAGCTAATACCGTAGCGACACTGAATATATAAAATCAAAAATTCACCAAAGCTAATATATATATATATATATATATATATATATATATATATATATATATATATATTCAAAAGAAACAGATAAAAATTCGATTAACGCTTTCCCGATTGAGAAACAATGTGGACGAAGATCAGATATGGCTTACATTCAAAGAAGTAATATCGACTGAGCGACCCAGAAAGCAATAGCTACACGCTCCCAGATAGATGTCGTGTTTCTTGACTTCCGGGATTCATACTCTCGAATTAAACTACTGATAAATAAAACAAAAGTTTTTTGTTACCTTTGTCGAATCTTGACTCCATTGATCGAGGAACGATAAAGAACATCCTTTTCGAATTTGCTGTGGATAGGATAATCATTTTAATCAATGCAACTTCAAATAAAGTAATGTGAATGGTCAAATTCAAAGGCGAGCTTTCGGAATCATATGAAATCTATACGGGAACACGATCTCAATTGTTTTTCAACTGTGTTAGAGAAAAGACAGTCAAAGAATGGAAAACGACCGTACCGTCATGTTATTGGAGTCAAATTTGACACAACAAATGTCCTTAAGATAAACAGCTTGGCTTTTATTGATGATATGCGTCGTGGTAGAATGGCTGAGCGCAGTAAGGCACCTTGCTGCGGAGCGTGCGGTTGCTCGCCGTTGGAGATTCGAGTCCTCCCTCGGGCGCGTGTGTTTTTGTGTGTGTGTGGGTTTTGCCCTTAGCATCAGTTAGTTTAAGTAGTTTGTAAGCCCATGAATGGATAACTTCAGCAGTTAAGTACCTTAGATTTACATACATTTGAACATTTTATTTATTTATTTTTATTTATAATGATCTGGCGCTTATTGCCAATAATACTGCAGGAGATTAGGGGTAAAAGTCTAGTTTATGAGTCCGCGACTACTGCTCGGCGTGTAGATGTTGGTAACGGAGCGATGAATGAGGCAAGTGCAGGCAGCCAATCAGGAGTCGCGTTCGCGCGGCCAATAAGAAACAGCTTTAGTGTTTATGGTTTGTAAACAAATAATAGTAGCAGACAAAGGGATGCAATCATATACCTTCTCATGCTGGACATGAATTTTACAGGTTTTCTCGTCACGAATGTTCGCCTACTGCACTTTCAGTCTCAACGTAACACTGCCCTCGGAATTCGTGACAAATTTGCGACATAAATTAATGCTGTTCCTGCTTTATGGTTGACAGGTTCTCGATGTACCCTTGCCCGGTTAATAAATCAGCTAACCTCGTGAATCGCTGCCCTCGAAAACTACATCGATATTTAACAAACCTTATAATCTTTAATCACGAGAGCACTGAAATTCATAAGGAAATCTTCCGTTTCGGGCTTACAGCAATTTCAAAAGTGATGCCAAATGCAATAGACATGTAACAAACAATCCTATTGACTGCGCGAACGCGACTACGGATTGGCTGCCTTCGCGCCGTTGCCAGCCTCTACGCGCCGAGCACCAGTCTGGGACTCATAAACTAGACTTTAACAAGATTAGGTTCAAGTGCCCAGTGTAGAACCAGTTCCCGCTGAAACTGGTAAATAGCGGTCAATAAAACTGAATACATTATAAACATCAAAAACGCATCTCTTCACCTTGTAACACAAAAACAGAAAACCATGCGGTCTACAAAATTTGAATACTTTGGTGAGATAACTACACCTGGCTGTTTATAAAATTCATTTGTAGAATGTAGGTTTTATAAAGTAGATCTTTCAATGTGAGTAAAGACTTTAAACGGACAAAGAAAAGGCCACTATGAAAATATGATCTGAAAGCTCGAGAATTTTAGAAAAACATCCCTGTCCCTGTCCAAGAAAATTAAGAACTTAGGAGATATTGTTACCAGCATGAGGCAGTGAAGAATGGTGGTTTTGGTCATCTAAAAAGAATGAATCCGCAAAAACTTGTTCTTTGCATTCACTCATAAATTTCACAACCAACATTTAATTCAAAGTGGGCAATCCTAGTTAAAAATGATTTGCAGGAAGATGAAATTTCATTTGAGGATATTCAGAACAGACTAGTTTTTAGCGAGGAGGTTAAAAAGTACTACCAATCTTATTTCACTTAATACTCCAGTTCCATCTCCTAATAGCAAATGATTGCAAAGGAGATAAGAAGCACAGTCAAACAAAATAAAAACTTACTGGCAAAGGATCGAAACATAATCAGGAAAGAGATAAAAACCCTCTTGGTCCAGAGCAGGCCGAAATGGCAGCAGAAAAAAATTGTCATAACAAAGTTATGTCATCTCCACAACCGGATATTTTTAATGAATGGCATGGAATACTGAACCAGAGACCTAAACACTAATATTATTATTAATAGGCACTAGGTTCTACATACATCAAACGTTATTATTCTAGTTTTAATAAAATGTGGACATCTATTACGAAATACTTCTTACCTGTTTGCTGGTGAGTGTGTACAATATAGACACATCTGAAGTGTAGCTGCTTTTGAAGCGAAAGCACAAGTTCAGCCATTGTGTCACCGCGAAACCAGAGGCAGACACCGCTTTCCAAAAGCCCCAACGCCACCAGCAGTCGAACTGCGTTAACAAACGCAGGCATTCTCGCCGTTGGCTTATAGCTTAAAGTTCTCACTATTCAAATTCATGAGCTGGTGGGAGAGTTGACTGAATTTTTACCACAAAGCTCCCCTGTGGAATCCATTACTCAGATTAAAAGAATTATCAGTAATAATCTTAATTGCCACAGAAAAAGTTAAGGAGCTCTGAAAAAAAAAGTGCTCATCTTGGCGCAACAGCAATACTTCATGCGTAAAATCGCCAATAATAAACAACCTGCGTGTGCTTAGATAAAGGAAAACTGAATACTATTTCATTTTTAGACAATGATGTACGTAATAACAAAGAGGTTTTATCTACATAATCCGTAAGCCACTTCAAGGAGAGTAGCGGAGGGTACTTCACTTCCTCTTCCTATTCTAGACGCGTTTGGTTCGCGGGTAAAAACGATTACCGGTATGTCTCCGTGTGAGTTCTAATGCTTCTAATTTTATTCTTATAGTCTTTTATACGAGAGTTTGAACTTCAATAGTGACAACCATTTATTCACAGCCAAAACAAAAGCGTTACATGCTTGCACCTGATACTGTTCTTCAACGTAGTCACCAGCGTTGTGTAGAACCCGTTGCCAGCGATGTGGAAGGCGTACTACAGCGTTAGCAAGCCTGTTCTAAAATGTTCAAATGTTTGTAAATCTATCGAACCAAACTGCGTGGTCATCAATCTGTAGCTTACAAACTACTTAAACTAAGGTAAACTAGCCTAAGGACAACACAAACACACCCAACACACACACACACACACACACACACACACACACACACAGGGAGGACTCGAACCTCCGACGGCGAGCAACCGCGCTCCGCTACGAGGCGCCTTAGACCGTTCGGCTACTCCACCGCGGCTGAGTCTGTTCTGTTGATGGTGCGAATGGAGCAGTCTACTGCCTGTCGCATCTCTGGAACAGTTCTGAAGCGAATGCCACGAAGTGGTTCCTTCATCTTCGGAATAAAATCAAAGTCAGAAGGACTTAAGCCAGGGGGTATGGTGGATGGTACAGTACTTCCCAGTCCCATCGACCGAACAAAGCAGCCACAGCTTGAGCTGTATGCACCCGCGCATTGTCGTGCAAACTGTTGGGTGGGTTGCGCAGAAAGTGTTGCCGCTTCTTTCGCAAAGCTCGTCACAGGTAATGCTCCAAAAACGAACAGTAATACTGTGCATTGACGGTCTGACGTGGTGGAACACAATGCGAGAATCACCATAACTTTGACCATACTGACGCACGTTCGATCACTGTCCACTAACACGGCAACAGTATGCACTTCTTCTTCAAAGACGCCAGGACAACGTGCCCGATGCATGTCTGCCATTGTTTGCCGACTTTTGTTGAAGGCTTTTACCAATCGTGCCACTATTCTGTTCGCGGCAAAGCAGATTCCCCGCACGTCTCTTGAAGATCTTGATGACACTGTCGTGCTGTACGACATCTAGCACATTCAATCTTGATCCAACTCCGCTGTTTCTGTTTTGAAAACATAGTGACATCTTTACGTTAGACCGATGTGTTCCCTCGATTGTGCGCACGCCGATGATATGGGTGGGCGAGTCCATTTGTTTGGAGGTTAGATAGGTATGTCATCAACGTGTTCTATCAGCGACAATAGTGTCTTCACTGCATAGTGTCTCCACAGCAGTGTTGCCACTATTTAAGTTCCAATCCTCGTATACTGGATGTCTCTTTATGAAACATATACTCTCTCAGGGCCGGATCTAGGACATTTGCCAAGGGGGACAAGCTTAAATTATCATCATAGATTAGAGAAGCAGCTCGTTTGTGCTCTATGGATATTATACTCAGATTTGTTAAGCAGTCGTGCTCCTCAAGTGAATTTAATTAGTTTCAGCTTGCTGAAACTTATTTCTCCAGACGAAACAGAAACTAGAATGGTAAGATATATTTAACGCTGTAGTAAGGTTGGAATACCCCTCTACCAATTTATTTTTATAAATTAAACTTAATGTTGATGATGCAGTGGAATCTTGCAAGGCTCTGTCTACTGCCAGCGCATGTTGTGAAACTTTCAACTTCAAGTTCTTCCTCGCTAAGATCTTCTGCCAGTTCCGTGCTTTGGCCTTCCATTTCTCGAATTTGCACACCACACAGAAAACTAATTTTTGCATCAATTTTCTCAAGTGCGGTAAACCTTGTACTAAGCTCTGTTAATTATTCCTTATTTTTTTCTGTGAATGTTGGATACTTCATCCTAACAAAGCTCATCGGCCATGTTCTTCTTTCTTCGAATCCTTTTTTCGGAGAATACCGTTGATACCTCATTATCTTCTGCTAGCACTTTGGCCTCAGAAATAGCTTCAGAGGTACAAGAATCCCGGGAAGTTTTGAGAAAGCCCAAAAGTCCTTGAATGTTTCGAACAGCTTTATCAATTGTAAAGTATTAACTTCGCAGAAACTGATTAACATGAGCAATTCATTTTAATATTGCGCACCAGAAACAAGTTAAAGTAATGAATTTGAGTTTTCTCATATTTTTTAAAATAGATCTTGTCTCTGATTTTGTTTCTGGTGTTGACAATTTATATAAGTATCAGTTTCTTCCAGGCCCTTCAAAACTATATGAAAATGATTGTAAACAGCTTCAACCGCATCTACTCTTGCAGATCACCTAGTCTTGCTGAATGTCTTTTGAATTTGCTCCTACTAAATTGAAAGAGTGGGCAGCATATAGTATGAATTAGGCCAGTTCATTTTTCTGAAGTATTCTTGAGTGGACCCCTTTGTACTTTCCCCCTGCAGTATTTAATGATCAGCCCATCTTGTTCCAATTTTTGCAGTATCTCTTGACTAAGGCCTTCTCCTGTTTTGTCTGTAACTGTGAAGTATTCTTGACTGGACCCCTTTGTACTTTCCCCCAGCAGTATTTAATGTTCAGCCCATCTTGTTCCAATTTTTGCAGTATCTCTTGACTAAGGCCTTCTCCTGTTTTGTCTGTAACTGTAAAAAAGTCAGTAAAACTTTCCACAACCTCTGAGTCATTCGACTTGACATATCGAATTACTTGTGTCATCTGTGCATTGTGGTTGATATCTGGAGTGCAGTCAAACATCAGTGAAAAGTATTTAGCACCTAAAATATCTTTAATTATATCTTGTTTTATTTTGTCAGCAATCAAGTCACGGAACTCATCTTGTATATTTTTCTAAAAATAGCTAATCTGGCCTTTCTTGTGGCGTTCAATACGCAGACGAAGGGGGACACTATGGTACGATATGAGATCAATTGTATTTAGAAATTTGCCGCTATGTGGATCACCAAAATCACCATCTTCTTTTGTTCCTCTAAAAGGACTTCCTTGCTTAGCTAGAAAAAGGACAGCACCAATAATACAGTGAGTTTCCTCTTGTTTTATCTGGTCTTGCTGCGATACTTATCAGATGGGTTTGTCGGAGGACATCGAAAGAGAACAAAGAAGGGCAGCTTGTTTTGTATTGTCGTGATACAGGGGAGACAGCGTCACGGAAATGATACAAGATCTGGGATGGGAATCATTAGAACAAAGGCGTTTATCGCTGCGACGTGGGCTACTTACGAAACTACAATCGTCAACATTCCCTCCGAATGCGAAAATATATTGTTGCCTCCCACTTACATAAGTAGAAAAGATCATCTGAATAAATACGTGAAATCAGATCTCGAACGGAGAGATTCAGATGAAATATGAATATTCATTCATCTGAAAAAGGAAATCTATGCAAATTAATAAATATTGTGAATTTACTTATGCAATAACGCAAACAGCTCCCTCATTCTGGTTAATATCTAGTAGATTTTAAAAGTTTGATTAGCTGAAGTACCTGTGACAGGGCAATACTGAAGTCAGCAACCAGGAATTTTAGTTTTATTAAATGCTTTCGGTGTTTCTTGCAGTCATTTTACTTTTAATAATTCTGTGTCAGTTTATTTTATTACCAGAAAGATACATTCTGTAAAAAAAAAAAAAAAAAAAAAAAAAAAAAAGAGAGAGAGAGAGAGAAAGAGTGAGAGAGAGTCGGTCAAGATTTGCCGCCCTCTAAATTAAATTCTGCTGCCCGGGGCAACTGCCCCCTTTGTCCCCCCTACATCCGGCCCTGACTCTTTGAACTTTGGCAGGAGCACGTACACGGTACAAAACGTCTAAATTAAATTCTGCTGCCCGGGGCAACTGCCCCCTTTGTCCCCCCTACATCCGGCCCTGACTCTTTGAACTTTGGCAGGAGCACGTACACGGTACAAAACGTCTTTCTTGCAGCAGCTGCCACTGGAGTTTCCTGATCATCTCCGTGACGCTTTCGCGCTTACTAAATGAGCCAGTAACGAAGTGTGCAGCTCTCCATTAGATCTTCTTTATGTCTACTATTAACCCTACAAGGTACCGATTCTACACCGATGACCAACACTCAAGCGTCAGTCGAACTAGTGTTTTGCAGTACTTCCGATGTTGACGGACTTCACATCCTCACGATTCCTCCAATTAATGAAGTTTTACCCGAGACCTAGGCCTAGGAGTGTCTCTGCACTGAAGAAAGGATCATTGCCCGTCATCGGTATATTGTATAAGTGGTATACATGTGCATTGTCTGTTATTTCTCACTTGTCTGAAATAACAGACACTAAACTTTTATATAACTTAATTATCAGTGTGCAATGGATATTGATAACTATATTTGAGCTTTCCTCGTAAAATTAATACACCGCTAGCATACTGTGCGCTACTGACACAAACAGAATTACATTAAATGTATTTACACATAATTTACACATTATTGGCCGTTAGACCGCAGCTGGTATCGTGTTCGACCTGCCTGGTGCAAGTCTTTAAGTGATGCCACATGGGCGACTTACACGTCGATTATGATGACGAAATTATCATGAGGACGACATAATACCCAGTCCTCGAGTGGAGAAAATCTCCAACCCGACTGGGAATCGAACCCGGCCCTCCTACGTGGCTATCTAGCACGCTGTCCACTTTTTTTTCTACACCACTTCTTTTTTTTTTGGGGGGGGGGGGGGAATACAGGTGAGGATATGACTTTATTTTATTTTATTTATTTAAAGTTTTACGCACTTCACTTTTTTCCTACATAGATCAATGAAAACGAAAAGAAAAGAAAAGAAAAGAAAAATATATCCTTCTTTTGTGGGGATTTTCACTGGAAGTAAAATATCTCTACATGAAGTGCAGCATTAATAGCGTCTGATACTAAACATAAATAAGACCGCCCTCCCGGCGGAACAAACATAAATGGTGACTGCACACCGACCATATGCGGATAGATGTTAGCTGAATTTCTGTTCCCTCACGCGAGTTCCGGGCACGTCTTCTCGAATAAATTGTTTTCATCCGTTACATAGGTTCATTCTTCAGAGGGATCATTCATACTAAAATTATCGTCTCATACCCGGCACACCCAAGCTGTGGGGAGGATCCAGGAAAACACTACCCAGAAAATTGGCATAGTATTGTCGGTGTCTTGAATTGTGTAGTAGAGACGTGAAGCGATCTTGGAGGAATGTCCAAAAATCAATCACACTCTTTTCTCGATCGCTAAACAAATAATATATAGACAGGCCTTTGATCCAGTTCACTGCATTAGTCTTTGTGCGTGGGAAAAAGCTCTCGTCCGGAAATAGAAGTGACTGCGGTTCAATAGTGTGTGGAGCTGTACGACAAAGAAAGGCAAATATTTTCTTTATGAACAACCACACCTCTGAAGCAGGTCCACTCATCAGCCGATGTTCATCAGTGTCTAATACGTGACACTGAGGGCAGTGTGGAAAGTCAGTTATTTTAATTGCATGCAGCCGATGTCGCGTCATGTATTTTCCATTGACAACCAGATACCAGGTAGCACATCTGTATCGAGGAGGGCATGATGCACAGAACGCCAGACCACAGGCCATTTGATTGTAGGATGTCGTCTCTCCACGAAATTTCGGGTGTGGCTCCTCATCATTATGCGGTACACATCACGTGTCGTTGGAGTCCGTGTATGGGACAAGTCTTCATAGACGTAACTATATTCGATAAAAAATGTCTTAATATGTGATATATAGGTAGGGATATGCGCTACTGCTGTGGGCGGCATTAGAGATATAGGAGCAAGTTCGTCGATCACAATCCCAGATATTCCGGTCTGGCGATGTTTCCACAGCTTAATCATTGTATTGACATAAAGGGCAGACGCTCTGACATGTACATTGACAAGCCCAAGACCTCCGTCTCGAGGGGGGAGAGTTAATGTTTCATAACATACTCTGAAGATAAGGCCGGCGCTCACGAAGTATCCAAACACAGTCAGCAGTCTTGTTGACATCGTCTTCGGCATCGGTAGAATCTGGGCCAGGTGCGGTACGAGGTTTGTCGAATGTCGCGCATGAAGTTTATCCCTATACACTTGAGCTTGTCCACTGATTGCAGTGGGGCCACGCTTCCTTCAGGAAGACCCCTGCCAATGTTCATGGTTAGATTCATACGGCTGCCCGCAGTAGCTCCATACTTGGTAATCCATTCCACTGCTATCCGCACTTCGTCCCCTGACTGAGCCAAGTACATCAGGTCATCAGCATATGCGCGACAGATAAAGGACCGGCCTCTCATCGTCATCCCAGACAGTCGACATCGCAGTCCATGTAACAATGGCTCAAGCGCAATTGCAAAAAGAATCATCGATAGCGGACAGCCTTGTCATACAGTTCGCGAAATGGTAACGGTGCCTGCCACACGTCCATTGATCAGTACACGTGAGGTGGCAGAGGTGAGGTGAGGTGGGAGAAGCCGCACGACGGTGTGTGTGAAGGCGGGAGGAAACGCCATTCTTTGCAGCACTGCTTCAAGAAAGTCATGACTCACTCTATCAAAAGCATGGTCCAGGTCTACAGACACTAAGACACCACGAATGCGGCAAGTCTCTGCCAAGGCTATGATGTCACGATAATCACTTAGTGCTGTCTGGATGTTACTTCTGCCACCAAGGCATGTTTGATCCGTAGAGACGACCTGAGACAAGACACGCCGGAGTCTGGAAGCGAGAATCCTCGTAAAAATCTTGAAGTCGCAGTTCAGCATGGTTAATGGCCGATAATGTTCCACTTTTTGTCCCCTGGGCTTCTTCGGGACTGAAATGATCAGGCCTTCGACAAATGCAGGTGGAATTGTGACGTCAGGTATCATCAGTTCTTTATACATTTCTATCCAGCGAGGAGCCATTATGTCTTGAAAGGCGCGGTAGAACTCCAGCGGGAGGCCATCTGGGCCTGGGGATTTGTTTGTTGCTCCCCTACAGAGAGCGTCAGCGAGATCATCAGCCGTAATCGTATCTGTAAGGGTCTGCACAGACTGCCCATCAAGAGTACCAGGCATGGAGTCGAGCACTTCTTCCATTGCTATAGCATCCTGATCCACTTCTGCATACAACTGTTGATAGTGGTCCACGAAAGCAGTGGCGATGTCATTCTGAGATGTCAGTCGACGACCTTCTGGGGTATCAATAGCGTGCACCAGCACTCTTCTACACCGTTGCTTCTCTCGAATAACGTGATGCATGGAAGGAGGTTCTCCAGCGACTCGATCTTGACATCTCGCACGTATTACTGTTCCCTCAAGACGGCGACGCATAAGTAAAGTAATCTTCTCCTTAATCCGCTAAATTACAATCTGTCGTTCAGGAGACGGTGCTTGGCTAGCAAGCTCACGGAGTGCCACGAAGTAGAATTCCATGGTACGTCGATGCCAACTCATTTTGTCACGTCCATACTGTACCAACGTGCGACGCAAAGCGGGCTTAGCACATTCGAGCCACCATCGAATTGTTGAAGGATATGCCGTAAGACGTCTCTGGCAGTTGTTCCACGTCACTTCTACATGCTGTCTGCACTCTGGATCCTTAAGATGTGCAACATTTAACTTCCAAGTACCTCGACTTCGCCACACCCCCTGCCGTCAAAGAGAAATAGTACAAATGTAGGCGATATGGTCCGAGAAGGCGGTAGGCCACAGCTCGCCATCAAGTATTGCCGTTGTGAGTCCGTGGGAGACATAGACTCGGTCTAGACGGCTCGCAGAATGGCTGGTGAAAAAAGTGTATCCAGGTCGATCACCATGCGTATGCTCCCATGTGTCTATCAGGTCCAGTTCTTGAATAAGCAATTTAAGTTTTTGGCACGTGGTAAAATGAGGAATTTGGTCCTTTATGGCGAGCACACAGTTGAAGTCTCCTCCAAGAATGATGTGATAGTATTGACCTGCAAACAGCGGAGCTATCTCTTCTGAGTACAAGTGCGAGCGTTCCCTTCGTTTGTCAGTGCCGGAGGGAGCATAAACGTTGATGATCCGGACACCATGGAATGTCACAGCAAGGCCCCTGCCCGATGGTAAGTAAGCGACGTCTTCAACCACAATACCTTCTCTCAGAAGTACGGCGGTCCCACTACCGTTGCAATCAGATGGCGTTTGATGTGTATCATAACCATAAATATCTGGAAATGACTCCAGGCGAACTTCTTGTAGAAGGGCAATATCGAGATCTGACGCCCGTAGCATGTCATGGAATAACTGAAACTTTATCTTCGTTTGGATTGTGTTAATATTGATAGATCCAATTCTATAAGCCTGCCCTTGTGCCATTTTTACAGGGATGCTCATTGAAACACGAAGATCAGGTAGCACATTCTCCCCCAAACCCTCATCGATTAGCAGACATCTGTTGCTACGTCAGCTGTGGATGAATTATCTTCAACATCTTCGTGCCATGCAGCGTTGCTTGGATGCTGGTCGTCAGTAGAAGCCCCTGGTGAGTCAACATGCATTGATGTGTCGTCGGTGTACGACTGACGAATGGCTGACTGCTGGTCATCATCTGTAGAAGCAGTTATACGCCGTGTCGATTCCGCTTCCGACTGGCGTGGAGCAGGAAGTTCCACTTTGGGGTCTCCTCATGGTAGAAGGTTTTGGGATTCATAATTAGATTGTGATCGGCAGGTATCAGACGGAGCAAGCCGACGTTTCTTTCTTCTCTGTGGTGACCGTTGTTTTCGCACGTGTACTTCAGTATCAGACGAAGTCTGGGTATTTTGACTAACTGGCACGAAGGCGGCGGTAGGCACGACGATAGAGGCGGCATCTGTTTCGTCCTTCGGAGACTCTTCGTTATCCTCCCTCACGTGACGTTCAGGAGCCGTCAAAGTTGTAGCCTCCATCGTGTCCCCGTTGCCCTGAAGTTCTACCGTGTTTGGCACGGTGTTATCAAGTAGTGTCGTTACAGGCTGCTGGCTGGGTACATTTTGAAGAACCTGTACATACGTCAATGGAAGCGTCGTCGATGCCGATGGGATCTGCTCATCACCAGGTGGTAACTGCGTTATTCTGCTCTGCATACAGCTAGAACGAACGTGACCTTCTTGGCCACAACCGGAGCACGTCTTCGGCTGTCCATCATAAATTATGATGGCATGGCATCCTCCAATATATAGATAAGATGTTTGGTCAATTCAATAAGGATCTACCGCACCCCATTGAATACCGGATATGTGTTAAATTGAGCCCATTCCTCGGCCATGTGGCTAATAACGTTCCCATACGGCCGCAGCGCAGAAACAACCACGTCTGACGGTACTTCAAACGGAAGTTCAACCACTCTGATTGTTCGTAGTCCGAGACCTGCTTGTTCGATAGTCACTTCACCGATATGTCCATCTGAGTGACGGAATTTGAGTCCATTTCTAGATCTGTTTAGAATCTTCTCACAGACGGCGTCGCTGGTAAGCTTCACATACACTACTCTGCTCACTATAGAGAAGTGGATGCCGATAAGATGGTTACAGTCAATTTTTACTTCTTCTTTAATAAATTGTTCGACTTCAAGTGCCTTCAGTCGTGCATATTCATTCGAAAAACTGATTTTTAATGTTGATTTTCGCCAGGAGTGGGCCATTCTTGTTCTAATTAAATAACGGAAGTGAAGGCGACTGTGTCACGTAAACACACGCGAGCAGCAGACTCGGCGGCGGGACGTAAACAGTCCAGCCGCACCGCTGCACTGCTTGACGCAGACTGACGCCACTGGCCTACGGAGGCCGACAATTTGCAATGTAATCGTCGCTCCATAACCATAAATTACGTTAATGGTGAAAAATTGTCTGTTTAAATCAAGTAAAAACAATTTTGCGTTTGATAAATATTTTTTCTGTTAATCACTCCAAATTCTTTTATTTTTTAGGTGTCTGTATGACTGGTAAAGGTAGTTTATTAAACATCTTCACTCCAGTGAAGTTAAAACTATTATTGTTTACCGTGCAAACGAGTGGGCATGGTCATTTGATAACATTGCCGATCTGAAACGTCAGTTGTAGCCGTGTGGATTACTGTTGCGAGACACTGCCCTGAAGACTGGTATTTACGGAATAACTCATGAAACAAAAGATTTTTGTGCGCTTTACTGAATTGTTTTAATTTTCTTTACATTTTATTTGTTCACTGAATTGCGTAATATGATTATCAAAGATGTAAAGGAAAATGTAGAATAAGTATCTTTGCACATGTGGTCTTTGAAGAGCAATTGTTAATTGATGTTATCACAGTCGTCGATTAGCTGAGTCGGAGAGAAGTGCATGTAATATACACCAGAGAGCAACGGTCAAGTTACGAAGAATGGGTGGATTTATTAATCTAAATGCACGAGTCTCTGTATTAATTAATTAATATTAATTATTAAATTATTAAATTATTAATTATTAAATAATTAATAATAATTTAGTGAGATCATTCACCACAAGATTAATTAATTCATGATAATTACGAGTTCAGTACAAGACAGCATTCAACCTTAGAATGGAGGGTGAGGACAATACAAAAACGGAGAGATTTATCTGACGTTCAGAAAAAAAAAAAAAAAAGGAATCAACATTGGCTTTCGAGCCAAGAAATGACACGGGCCAGGAGTAAACAACGTTTGTTCACATGAGTACGGGCTAACAGACGCACAGTTGTTGACAAACTGTGCGACCAGAAACAAGGGGCTGTCGACAGTGTCTCCTCGACGACAGTTCAGCGACCGTTACTGCGTATGAGCCTCCACTGTAGATGCCTGGTTCCACACTCATACTGACTACCGTCCAACGGTGACGAAAGCTGGGACTTCCGCGCCAGTGTCGTGAGTAGAAGTCCATTCAGGAACGCCCGCAAGGGGTTGTCTTTGGGGGAAGCTGTCCACTGTTAATAATTTCTTTACGAATATGAAAAACGGTTAAACTCGCCAAGATTTGGTCATTTTCCGTTATGCATAGCTATCTTCACTATCATCACCGTCAACGGTAGTTTCAGGAAGCACTTTGTGGCGGTACTAGCTTGTAAGCCAGCAGCCATTTCTTCTTTTTATTTCGTAATTTCATTTACTTGTATGTAATAGAAGGAAGTGGCATGAGCAAGGTAGTAAACAGCTGTTACTATAAGTACGGTCCCATAGGAAAACTCTGCGCCGGCCGCGGTGGCCGAGGGGACTGAGACGCTCCAGTCACGGTCTGCACAGCCACTACGGTCGGGGGTTCGAATACCCCCTCGCCAAGGATATTTGTGCCGTCCTTAGGATTAGGTAGTTGATAAGTAGTTTGTAAGTTTAGGGACTGATAACCCCGTAGTTAAGTCCCATAGACTCTACAAACATTTGAACATTCTCTTTTTTGAAAACTCTGCCCCTTTCTCTAAGCGTGAGGTGATTGGCTTTTTCTATAGCTTTACGCGCCACAACCTCCCGGCTATTTTATTAATTATTTAATAAATAGAAATTCAGTTAGTAATTCTATTGCCATAATGTGCGTTAATTATTTGTTTGTGATTACACTATTGTTTTGTAGATTTATTAGATTAAGTATTTTAGGTAAAGAGTGAGTGTGGCGTTCTAGAAGTATCGATTGGCGCCAGAACTCTAGGCGCTAGCGTGGAGCCCTCCTTTCCATCTATATATACTTTTCTTCTTTTCCGTTCCGATAGCTTGAAATCACCCTCGTACCATCGTAAAAAAAGAATAAAATAAAATAAAAATAAAAAATATATAAAAGATAAACAGTAAAACAACGCCAAAACATCACAGAACCCGAAACAGGCAGGCGACAAGCGCGAATAATGTAACATCAATAGATAAAAGCTAAATGAGGCGAAAAATTTTATTTCTAATACTCAGCTGTAGGTAACTTATATCAAACTTTAATCCTCTTCAAACCCCCAAAATTTAAAACGCCATATTGTAGTAACTTGCCCTATTAGGTGACATCGTGCACTGTGTGCTACAAACAGGAATATGTAATTCAAAAAAACCTCTTCCTAGCAGGAAGATATAGTATAGTATAATGATGTAAAGCGCTCATCGATACCAGATGCTTACACTTACTATACTGTCAACTGGTATGGCAAGTTGGTCCCTGTATTCAAGGCACTTATCCCGCGACCACTCAGCACATCATAATTAGTGTAACTTGCGTGCCACGTCCCGACGCGCCGCGGTGAAGTGGCCAAGCGCATTGAGGCGTTTGAGGCGTTATGCATGCTCCGGTGCGTGAGGCCGTTCCCCGTCGGGGCTTCGAATCCCCCCCTCAGGCGTGTATGTTTGTGTCGTCATTAGTATAAGGTAGTTCATAAGTAGTTTGTAAGTTTAGGGACTGATGAAACCACAGTTAAGCCCCTTAAGCTTCACAAACAGTTGAACATTTTGTCCCAACGTTACACCTGGGAAGTGGACAACACGCCAGGCGTCTAAGTGACGTTTTTTGCCAGCTTTCTCGGCAACAAAGACCGCCGAGGTCAGGCTTTCTCGCCAGGCGGCCTCAGCGCTGCCGCGGGAAAAACAACTTCGCAACCGCGATCCCCGTGATCAGAAATACACTGGTCAAAACAGTCAGATATCTAGCTTCTGAAGTATTGTCATGGTCAGAATGAACTAAAATGGTTCGACGTCTTTCTGTCGATTCTACGGGATAGTGACGACAACATCACTTAAACCGAGAGAGTGGTAATAACAGAAAGCTGTTGCAGAGGGGTTGATGTTCATTTTTGTTTACTCTATCAAACGAATTACACAAGCAGTTGGGTTCAGATAGTGCAATGCAACAACAATGTGACTTACCCGAATCTAAGGCATGGAGAACCATAGGAAGGCTGGAAGCGGTACAGTCACTTAGGGAGGTGGCTGCAGCTATTGGAACGTCCCGAAGTGTAATTTCAAGAACCTGGACGCGATTTCAAACAACAGGAATCGTAAAAAGGAAGCAAGACCAAGGTCGTCCACTGGTAACATCAACAAGAGACGACTGTTATCTCCGGTTAACAGCCCGCCGAGACAGGAGGCTGAATGCAACTCAACTGCAACGCACCGTCCAGGCAGCAACAGGATGCACACACACAGTCCGAAATCACCTTCAGGAATGTGGCCTCTATTTAAGGAGGTCTATGGACCGTACCCTATTAAAACCATGATATTGTTTAGCCCGCAGATACAGGGTGGAGGAACATCAGGATTAGGGTTGTAATGAATGGCGCTGGGACCTGTTCACAGATGAGTAAATATTTTGTGTTCAGCCGGATAATTATCGATCTCTCATCTGGAGAGAACGTGGAAGTGGAACAATCCTGTTAATGTGCAGGAAACAACACCATATCATTGTGCTGTACTAATAGTGTGCGCAGTAGTCAGTATTGGCGGACAAACGGACCTCTATGTCATTCAGAAAGGAACTTTGACTGCTCAGAGGTATAGAGACGAGATCCTTCGACGTTTCGTCGTGACCTACGCTGGTTCCATAGGAAATGGGTTCTTTCTGGTGGACGATAACGCTCGTCCCACAGAGCTGCACTGGTGGACGACACGCTGAAGGAACTGAACGAATGGAGTGGCCAGCTTGTTTACCGGAACTAAAACCGATTGAGCGTGACTGAGATGCACTCGGCAGACGCAGTGCAGCCAGACCAGCACCTCCCACAATGGTTGCAGAGCTGGATATTACGCTCACGGATGAATGACCAAATATCCCTCACGAGCTGATTGATAACCTCATAATGTCCACGCCACACAGGTGTGCAACTTACTGGCCGTCCGAGGTGATCACACACTGTTAGAGAGTAGCGATAATGACCTTTTCACTATTATGGTAGCCCCATGGTGCCTCGCTGTAAGTAAATGTCATGTAAACCTCACGTAAAGAATTGAGATAGCAAAATATCCTACTGTATCACACAAAAATTACTATTGGGACCAATATCAGAATAAAGTACTCATCATATATATATTGTGTATAATATCTCACCTGATCCCCTAATCGTTTTGTACACTGTAGTTGCACCTGGTGCAGGACAATATTTAGGCTTGCGCCCCCCCTCCAGTCCAGTCCATCGCGTGCTAACACCCTAAAATATCTCCTTCTTTGACCGGGAACAAAAAAATGTTATGGGACTTAACTATAGGGTCATCAGTCCCTAAACTTACAGACTACTTATGAACTAGCTGATACTAAGGACGGCACTAATATCCATGCCCGAGGGGGGATTCGAACCCCTGACCGTAGTGGCAGTGAGACCGTGATTGGCCCGCCGCAGTCCCCTCGGCCACCGCGTCCGGCTGACTGGGAACTAATCATTCAATTGAAAGTCCACAATACGTGGTACAGTTAATAAGTTCTGTTAGGTTACGCTTGGATGATAGGCACCCATACGACACTATATTGCACACGCAGCCGCATTCCAGGTGGCTTAATTATTGTTTCAGATGCAGATCGTAAATGAAACACCATGTTTCGTCTCCAGTTATTTTCCGGCTGAGAAACTTCGTATCATCGTCCACACAGCTGATGAGATCACTACAAATTGCAATGCGATCATGATGTTCGTCTTGTGGTAGGATTCGTGGCATACTGTGCTGGGTAATACGAGACATGTTGAGGTCGTTCATCAGTATTTTGTAGCAAGTACCACGGCTGACTCCTAATGCTGCTGCGAGCGTGCCTACCGATTGGGAGCGGTTAGCACCCACCAATACTGCAACGTTCTGTATTTTGCCTTAAGTTCGGACTGTTCGTGGCTGACCAGGATGCACATACATATTCTTCCAAACTGTCCTTGCACAAAACGTCAGTGACAGTTAACACAGTTAAACACTGCGAATCTATGCGTCCTCGGCGTACACTTGCCACACCATTTGAAATGCTTCAGCAGCGGTTTTGCCTAATTTCTGGAAGAACCTGATGCAGTGGCGGCTCGTGTTCAGTTTTCTCTGTGAGGCCCAGACAAAAAGTTATTACCCAGTATAGTGGGATTAGTCTGAAGTGCTCATTATATAACTGCCATTTATATAACTTCATTTAAATCATTAGAAAAATATTAAATATGCTAATTATGTAGTTATCAATGTATTCTATGAAACACTGTAGCTAATACAAATGTGCAATAATTACTTTCATTTTATTAATGTTATTTTTTTGGGGGGGGAGTTATGTGTGTGTAATATTGTAGTTGGTGTGGTCCACCAGCTCCGCTGGTTTTCCGTGTACATTTCTGGGTGTCTGAGTTTATGCTGTGGTGACACAATTTATTGAACAATTTGGGAGGAGGGGGCGAGGGGCTTGGAGGTGTTTGGATTCGAACCGGAACCGAAGTTCAACAGCTCTTCTCATGCTAAAGTTGGTACTTATTCTAGTTGTGCTTCTGTTCTGTGTACTGATTGTGATGTCAAAATCAAAATTTACTGTGGGAGAACGTATGTGACTTCTTCCCCATTGGGAATGCACGAGAGAGACAATAGTGACCCTCCGGGCTTTTGCCTTACGTCCAAGGTAAAAACTCTGAGGAAAATCTTGGCTAGGAGCAGTTTCATGTGTATTTTACCTAACTAGCATATCAACCAATGAGGTCTGTGTTCTGATAGGTTATTTATACAGTAAATGTGCAAGTCTATTCTTCTGACTGCCAAACTTGTGAATTACTCTGTTGTTGAAGTTTGGAAAGTCACTATTTCCTCGTTGTGAATGGAACAAACAGCCAGTGAGTTCAGCCTTTCCTGACTGATACTGTTCTTTGGGAAGGTTTTGATTCTTTTTAAGGTGCTGAAACTGCGCTCTGCTTCTTCTGTTGAAATTGATGTAGTTGGTGCAATTTGTAATGTTTTGCGCACTTCGGTGAACGATTCTTCAATGGAACATTCCACAAAGAAAGTAAACAGCTCACAAACAGGTGTAATGCCCTAAATTTATCATTGCGATAAATCACTGCAGTTCATTTTTCAATTTATCATGGCAAATAAACGGACTGTAGTTTAATGAAGAAGAATTGACCAAAGTAGCTGTGAAATGTTCTCTAAAACAGCAAACTTTTTTTGGAGCAATGATTTCGAAGCTGCTAAATAAATGAGAGTTTTTAAATCTTCCTTTCAGTTGGTTGGTCATAATGTCACACACATCTTAAGCATCTGCTGTCAGATTAAGTTCACTGCTACATTTGGCACGTTTTCTTGGAGGAGCAATACACTTATCATCAGAAAATCGAAAACGTTGAATATTCTCTCGTATTTCAGATACAGCACACTCAAAATGTTGTAATCCATTGTATATGGTAACGGCATTTTCACTCTGCATCTGACCTGTGTTATAGAAAATATCAACGTGTTTCATGATATCATAGCAAAAAATTAGGAGGAACAAAAAGTGCGGATCGTGAAGGAAATTTCAAATTTTTTAAGGCAAATGCTTCTCATATTGTAACATTATCTCAGTAATCCTCCTCCTCATTCTTTTCGAAACATTTCAATAATTGCAGTTTGTTTTCTTTGACAGTATTTACAATGTGAGGCTGGTAGTTCCATCTAGTTGAGGAGACTGGAGGAATTCTTTTGTTGCAGACTGTCTGTAACAAATCACTTCGCTTGGGAGGTAAAGAAAAACATCGATGTAAAATCAGTAAGGCACCTGACATAGGTGCTAAGGTCCCAGAGTGGCCGGCCCCAGATTCTACGAACCTCAAACCTGTGGACAAGTGTGTGAGGGGTGGGAAGTGGGAGCGCGACAGGTACAGCCCGCTTAACTGGCGTCACAGAGTAACATATACAGAGAAGAAACCCCCCCCTAAACCTCTGTCCTACGCTTCCCTCAAAGTTCCATAAGATGCCAGCAGATGTCAGGCGGTTCCCTGGCTTAGTACCGGTAGACCTCACTAGAGGCGCTTCTGAGGGTGCCTCTCGCACATCAGAGGGTAGCATGGAGGGGAGGCTGAGGGGAGAGCTCCTGCCGCCTACCACAAGGCCACGGCTGTGTCTGGCTTGCCGGAGTTTGAGGGTAAGTGGTGGTGGGGATAGCCGCTACCTGCCACCTGCTCTGACCAGTTTAAAGGGCTGCTTCTGACCGCAGCACCATCATGGGACATCTTACCGAACCTTCCCTCCCCACACCCCTAAGCATGTGACCGCGCCCTTACGGAGGTTTCCCGTCTGTATATCTTAGTCTGTGCTGGCGTGCAGGGGCCGCGGACGCCAGGCCCAAGCAGCACTAAGGCGAGGGGAAAGGGAAACAGCTCTGCGACGACAGTGGGAGTACGGGCCAGCAG
Source organism: Locusta migratoria (assembly GCA_026315105.1). NCBI lineage: Eukaryota > Metazoa > Arthropoda > Insecta > Orthoptera > Acrididae > Locusta > Locusta migratoria. The sequence continues at coordinate 281,975,541 of CM048745.1, read as the reverse complement.
CCATTGGCCCTTGACTGTCGGCATGGCTGTGTAGCAAAGAGAGGGTGATCTGCGTCCACCAGGCACATGCTAGGGGCCCTCAGCTATGTTGCGGCAACAAGAGGCACACGATACCATTTGATTGTGTCATTATAAATTGCGCTAGGATGTCGAGAGTATTATGTGACACTCCAACTGTTTGATACAATACTGCAAATGCAAAAGTATATCACAAATTTTATGGTGGGTCAGGCCTCTGTGGCCCTTTAGAATGAGCCGTCCCTGACCTGATGTATCCTTTTTCTCTAACTGTGACAAATGAAGGTCAGAGTCACCGTCACAATGACTGTACATCTGCTTCCAGTGCATGTAATCAATTGTCTCTTGCAGCGCTGAGAGACTAACTAACATGGTAACATAACACGGTGCCACCTATGCGCTAAGTGGACCATAGGGTCATTATGACTTTAGTCTCTTGGGAAACTACACCCCTCTAAAGTCCTTCACACTAACAAATCCCAGATCCACCCCATTGTTTGTTATGCTTATCCTTGGCTGCATGGATATCGAAGTTATATGAGTACCACCAGGCCCTTGAACGCTTTGCACTCTGTCTCACCTTTCACATCTGCTTACCCTCCCCACGAGGATCCTTTGCAAAGTCATCAAATTCCCACCTCTCCTTATTTGAAATGAATACTTTCCAATAACCTACACCATCTGCAAACCCCGATCCTCTCCTTTCCACCCATTGCCTTACCCCTATCTACACATGCCACAAATCTTCCATCTGTACACCTTCCACACCCTTCCCAAAGACACTTCACCGTCTTCCTCTATCAGACTCCACACCGACATATAAACTCTGAATACCCTCATGCTGTCCATGTCCCACTGGCTCACTCTCTATCCCTCACCACAGTATGCTCACCTCTTCTCCCCTGTTACTCCCCATTCCCTTGTCCACCAGAGGTACCAATATCTCGCCATCACTTTATAGCAGTCCTCCATCCTCTCATCACCAATCTTCCTCTATAACCCCTTTTCTGCCCTAAAGAGTATACCCGTGTATCCCAGGATAGGTCCTTCGAGTTTTACTGAATTTTAAAAGAACTGGTGTCTCTTCCATCATGCTCAAGTACTATTACAATAAGGGAAGAAAGTATCTGCTTCAGTTGTACAATTCATTAATGGATCACACACGACCAATATCTGGCAGTTGAAAGCTCATTAGCTGGTGTATAATGTCCATCACCACATTCTGGCAGAGTGTGTTGGCCTGTAGGCGTATGATTTACAGTTAAACAAGAGATTATAGACTCTGAGCTGCCAAAAACTGATCATGTGTGATCCAGTAATGAAATTGTACAAATCAAGCTGATATTTTCTTCCACTACTGTGGTCAGTTGTGGATGTTCTGTCTACTGAATACTATGTGATTGAAGTGTGTTTCGAAAATTTTATCATTGTTTTTCAACTACACATGAAGACAAATTCAGTTTCGTATATATTCAGTTCGTTACTATAATAATTTTTTAATTGAAATTATTTGTAAATATGTCTCCTAGTTCTATATTTTATCATCCTGCATCTAATGTACACGTGCACTGTCTGGAGATCAGAAGGATTGTATAACTCCAAGCTCCCCCACACAGGGGATGAAATAACAAAACGTTGAACATATCATTGTGTACTTCCATTCAGCAAACTTTAATTGTAGTGATCTGCTTCATGAAGTGTCTCTTCAATACTTTTTAACATGGTGGTCTGATTTAAGAGAAAAAAAAACTAATGACACTCATCCAACTAAATTTTCACATATGGCTTCGTAATTCCATTTTACTAGCCTATATGTACAAGTGCAAGTTGTTCACTTAAATCACAACCACAGAAAATCTCACACATTGTATTGCACAAGGAAACATTCCCAACTGTAAATAAGCAATGTTGCTTTTACTTTGTGGGTATGATGTTTGGTCCAAATAAGCCAATATAATTTTTTTATACAATTCCTTTTTTAAATGACACACCTACCCCAGTGGGTAATTCGGGAAATTAGGTTTACAGGAATTCTTCAAAGTCCTAAAATATGTGTTTCATATAGAGATTGAAATTCACTTAAGATTGTTGAAAACTGTAAGGTCAACATTTATGATAATATGAATACTTGCAAAATAGCCCACATGATTAGTTAATTTTGAAAAATGACAACATTTTTTCAATTAAAATAAAGAAGCTTTCATTATGCCTACACCCATCTTTAATTAAGCTTGTTTGGAAACAACATTTTTGGAAATTTAGTTAGGTACAATTTATCATCATAATCATTTGTAATATAATATCTCAATGAAAATTATTAATCTGATTATTTATTTCACTTATTGTTTTATGTTTTCAATTGTTGTCAACATTTAAAAATCACGTTTTTTTAGTTTCCTGTTTAATATACTTATATTTTATTAATTTTAAATAAATAACTCATTATTATAATATAAAATCATAACTGATTATAACCAATAAATAAAATCTTAAAACATTACGTTTTTACAACTTGCATATAAAATGAACTGCAATTATACATGTAATACCTACAGAGAGCAACAATATGAACACACAATTCTCCAGTAATCTCAAATTTTGGCAGCTGATTATCTAAAGTACTGATTATACTAAGCATATTCAATAAACTGAAAACTTCTGACACAGAAAGCCATCTACATCCAATTTCTGAACCTCTCCTGTCAAGCCTTTTATGGTAATCAGATGACAAGATCCATGTCCTTAGGTATAACACTCAAGATAAATTTTCACACCAAACACTCAATGATATAACATTAATACAGATTTTGTCTGCCGCACTGGAAAAGAAATCTGCTGCCAGATGTCTTTCAATGTGGTCAAGGATTAGTTTACCAGAATTCCAAGATGGTACAACAAATGGAGCTTCAAACAAAAATTCTCGACTTCTTGGTCCAAATAAATTCTTCTTTAGTTTCTTGGAAAACTATGAAAAAGCAAGAAAGTAATTTGCCTGTCATAAATTAAGAATCCTGTGGATTTTTTAATAAAATCTACCTTTTGTATTACATGCAGAAAAATCGCTCAGTCGTGTATTTTAAACAGTTCTTTGCAGATTATCAATACTGAAATGATTTTGTATCATATTAATGAGTGACTCACTATTTATTAACAGAATACACGTATGTGAAATGGGGCAATTGAAAAATAAAACATTGCTTTCAATGTAAAATAACAATTTAAAACAAGAAACAGCAATAATTGAAACCAATAATTCGAAAAATAATGAATGTTTCAATATTTTAATTATAGCAAGACATATTCATAGGATCTGTCCACCTGGTAAAAGCATTCAACACCTGTAACATTGTAGAAAATTTTTGAAAAATAGTATTAAGCTACAGATAATACAAATCCAAGACAAAGAATGAAGTGCTTAAGGTAGTCGGGGGCCATGGCTCACCACACCCGGTCAGGGAGCTAAAAGCTCTCTGTAATAAAAAATAAAACGACCGTGATGCATAGATCTACCAGAAGATAAAAAAAGTAAAAATTTTGGAAGATAGAGATGCAGTGTTTTGCTGGTACTGTTCTATATACATATGAGACATCAGAGACAGAAATAAGAGAAAGGTTCAAGAGTGAGACAATAATTTTGGGTGAAAGGTTATCAGTGATAAGACTCACTGGTGACACTGCTATCCTTAGTGAAAGTAAATAAGAATCAAAAAAATGTTCAAATGTTTGTAGAGCTTATGGGATTTAACTATGTGGTCATCAGTCCCAAAACTTACAAACTACTTATGAACTAGCTAATACTAAGGACAGCACAAATATCCATGCCTGAGGGGGGATTCAAACCCCTGACCGTAGTGCCATGCAGACTGTGACTGGCGCACCTCAGTCCCCTCGGCCACCGCAGCTGGCCAAGGAAGAATCACAGGAACTGTTGAACGAAATAAAAAGTGTATTCAGGACAAAATATTGATTCAAATTAATGTGAGTTAGCAGAAATTAAAGCAGTGAGGAACTCAATATCAAAAGTAACAAGCACCATGTCGATCAAGTCAAAAAATTCTGCTATATTGCAAGCAAAATAACCTATAATGGATGAAGCAGGGAGGACAGAACAAAGTAAATTGGCAGAGGCAAAGAGTGCATTCACGGCCGATAGGAGTCTACTGGTATCAAACATTGGCCTTAGTATGAGCAAGAAATCTCTGAAAATGTACATTTGGAGAACAGAATTGTATGGAAGTGAAAGGTGGACAGAAGGGAAACTGAAACAGAAGTAGATCGAAGCAGTAGTGATGTGATGCTACAAAAGAATTTTGAAAATTAAATTGATTGATAAGATAACGAATGAGTAGGTTTTCTGTAGATTGGTGAAGAAAGGACCATGTGTAAAACACTTACAAAAGGAAGGGACAAGACGATAGGATGTGTTGATGTATCAGGAATAACAGTACTAGGTACTGTTTTGGATAAAAACTGTACGGTAAGACAAATGATAGAATACATCCAGAAAGTAATTGAGAAAATAGGATGCAAGTGCTACTCTGCAATGAGGTAGTTGATATAGGAGAGTACTGTGTTCAGCCATATCGAATGAGACATAAACTGATGACTCAAATAAAAGTGTTACAACAGTCTGAAAAAAGATTGAATATAAATTATTTTACAAAACTGATATTTAAATAACTGACTTTATTATATATGGATGTTATAATACGACTAGCCTCAGTAGAAGCCATGTTTTAACATATAGAATGCTCTGAGAATAGGTACTACTAGCAGGATAATCGTCTGTATAATACACTTCGTAAGTTATTTCTGTGTGTCATACATCCCGGGAAAGCAGAATGATTTATTATGTAACTGTTACTAGGATAATATGGATATGAATAAGAATCTATCTATAGTGAAAACAACCATAGTTAGTGAAAGAGCCAATATATTGTTATCCCCTGAGCTTTACAAATAAACAGATCTTTCAATATTAACAAAATACTAACAGATTGTTAATTAACGAAAACTAAACATAGTATTAACCTGAGAAAGTATGCATTGATTAGCAAAACAATGCTAATATGTCATATGACAATTGCAATTTGCTTTGGTGTAAAACAAGGACATTTGAATGGAATACTGCAGAATCCATGTTATTAACAATTCTCAAAGCACTATCTCTGTTTTGTGTATTAATTAATTTCATTGTAATTATTAAAATATAAAATACTATAAACTAAGTGACAGTTCAAATTAACTAATAATAAACAAAGGAAAATCACTTGTAAAAATCCAAACTCATACTTTTGACTTTCTTTGTAAAAAAAATTTAAAAAATATTAAAAAATCTGTGTAAATATTAGCATATGATTTATTGGTGTTCTCATAATTATCATTGTTAGTAGAAGACAAAACATGAAAACTCTACAAATGTAAAAGAAAGAAACACATTTTATAATGTGCACAAACTTCTATGATTAGTATCTTTGAGAGTATTTGTATGACAACCTTAATGTAATAACTTTTAACAGTAATTCAGAAATTGTGATAATAATGACTTAGGTCAAGATTTAAATTGTCAAGGTATATGAATTCTTCCTCATTGCCAATCATAGTACCAAAAACCGCCACCATCTTTGTATGATAACCAGGTTAACTCTAGAAAACCTGCCCTAATACACAGTCAATGTGTCCACGGACAACTGCCTCATTTAACTTTGATCAAGCTCAGTGCACCAGGAGTTTGCATTTAACTTAACCATGGATAACTTTTAATCAAGACTGGTGCAATTGGCCATAATACAAACTCAGTTAGAAATCAAAGAATTGGTCTTGGTAAAAGTCTAAGGAGAAATCTAAATCTATCAGTAGTGAGTCGAAGAAGTTTTTTTGACATCTGTGTCAGCCCATTTAAGATTCAGGAAGTCCATCATCCTAATACTTACATATTGCTCTACAGCAAATCATGGAAGCTGTTTGGCCTGCAGAATAGAATGAAAACTAAAACTACACAGATAAAGAAAAGATTAAGAGAAATGAAACACACCATGATTAATTTGTAAACTAATTGTAAATATGTGACAAATATATTTATGCATTGCATTATTACCGAGTGTAATGTCCCCTATAAAACTCAGCAGTCTTTGTGTGAGAAGTTAAGTGTGTGAGAAGCACTGGGTCTCCTACCTACATAGTATCTTTCTTCTGGTATCGCTTTCTGATGCTGCATCTTATACTAAATGCTGTCAATGAATTATCTCCAATTGTCTTCTCTTGATTTAATAAGTTTGAGGCTGACAGGTGTACCACAATCTTTATTTAAGCTGAGACTGCAGAACAGAATCAATATAATATGTCAAAACCAGTTGTCCTATTGATTTAAATTTCCATTAGCAGAATACATTTAACATCAGCCCATGCACAATAGCACACAATAGGATTAGGTTCGAAAATACCGCATGTGAAAATGCGAGTTCTCAGTTATCTTATCTTGGGGAATGACAAATGCCTCAAATGTTATGTGTAAGTAAAACTTTTATCCATTATTTGTTGGAACCTGCGACTGTATCTTGAAATGGGTTTCAGGAATTACTGCAACCAGTCCCGACTGGTTGCAGTAATTTATGAAAATATCTGTGTAAGTTGATTAGATGTCAATTAATAGAAATAACGAATCCCTGAGACGGATTTACGTCTCAAATATGTCAAAGACATTATTGATAGATTTGAAGCATTGAATTAAAATTTCTGGTGCGGCTGGGAATCGAACCCGGACCTCCATGCTGAGGTGCTATTCCGCTGCATGGAGAGCCTTGGCAGTAGTGGCAATTATCTTTGTAACAAAGAAGCTGAATTAAAGTTTGTGTTGTGGAGGGAAATCGTACATAGACTATTCCGAGGCGCCTTAATCGTTAGTGGTGTGGTAGTCTAACGGTTAAGATGTCTGCCTAGTAAGCATGGAGGTCTGGGTTCGATTCCCGGCCGCACCACAAATTTTAATTCAATGCTTCAAATCTATCAATAATGTCTTTGATTAGATGTTTTCTAGAAATCGATTTCTTCTTTTTTTTTCAAAAATCTTTATTCGTTATCATGATACACTAGAAAAAAATCACAATTTTTGGTATCAAAAGAACCAACTTTGTGGATTGGCGAATCTACTTCTATTTCATGGCAAACTGTCGAAATTTTCACGATGCATACTAATATGATGATCCCAGAAAACCTTGAAAATATGTTCCATGGTACTCTGTTGCTGAGATCTATAGATTCAAAGCTAACGAAGATATGGATGTGAAATATACACATAATTTCCAGTCTGACACGTAATTATGGTTTAAACTAACATAGTGAATGTAAACAAAGGCTCCTGATTCAGCGATCACGAACTCTGTTTCTAGCCGCCGTTTACTCACCGATAACATTTATAAAAGTCACAAGCCATCATAAATTTTTGTTTGGCATGGAAAATTTTTTAATTAGTTTGTCACAGATCGCTGTACACTGTGACTGTGACAAAGATTTTGCATTACAAGGGTATATTTGTCACAATTGCCACAAACAGTGTTTGTGATGAAACATTCTGCAGCTAAGAGGCTACATAGTAATCGTCACTGCATTGAAAAATGTTGTAGTTTTGTTGATAGGTATAGCCATAACTTATCACCAGCAGAACACAATGATCATATACAAATACTGCAGAAAATGAATACCACCATTGATGATGTAAGAAGGCAATGCAGCGAAAGACTAAAAAAAAAGGAAAATACCAAGCAGTAAAGCAGCTACATACAACCGACTGTACAACATGGTATACCTCCATAACATCAGTGTATCATCCTACGTAAATATGGTGATCCAGTGAATACTTCAGTTGTCACTGTTTGGCGGCTATATCTGAAACTTTGTGTATGAGAGCAATGATAAAGAAACTGATGCCTCCAGTGAATACTTCAGTTGTCACTGTTTGGCGGCTATATCTGAAACTTTGTGTATGAGAGCAATGATAAAGAAACTGATGCCTCCGAAATATGACAAGAGCTCAAGCAATTTCACAGTTTACTTTGACATTATAGAAAACGAAACTATACTAACAATGTTCGAAACTACATCAGCAGTCATACTGCATCTAAGTACAATGAACAAATGCATCAGAATTTTACTACAGATTAATTCAAAGATCAGATTCTAATTTCACTACATCCCATCAATAAAAAACAAGAATTCAAACATTTGCTGAAACCAAAGCAGCAGTGCATTGATGTTCAGCTCCATAGCGAATAGATGCATGGTCAAAGAAACTTATGAAATTGGATGTTGAAAGATGACCGTCTGTCGTCTTCCATATATTTTTGTAGTTCTGTAAAGTTATAATTTATTTCATGTCATTAGATTAACATTTTGTTAAAACTTGAACCCTACTCTTTTAAAGGCTTGAGGACTAGCATCTTTATTTCATGTGTTAAAATTTTAGTTAATATTGATAGGTTTTTCTTATTTTGTTATGTCAATAATTCATTATTATATTAATTAATGTGGCATAAACGTGGCTTCTCCGCTATGCCACTGTCTCTGTGAGACTGTGTACTTATCTTTTACATGGATGTGCGAGAATCTGTGGCTGTCTGAATGTGGGCAGTGATAGCTCACTTTGCATCTTTCTCTCTGGCTCAGAGTCGATAGCTTTCGAGGCTACCAGAGAGGTTTCTACACCCTTTGATTGCAGACCAGTCAGCGAGCCTTCTCTAGGGCGAGTCTCTCCATTTCCACCACCGCTGTTCTTGGATTCTCCGGCTTCTGGTGGCTTCCCGCATCTTGTGGCCGCTCGGTCTGGTCATTCTGGGCTGGTCATCTGGTGAGGTTAGGTTGGTTCTGCTCTTGTTTTTGGAGATGGTAGCGTTTCATTGACTAGCACGTTTAACTTAGATTCGTGAACTTAGAATCATTTTTTGGAATATTTTCTCCAATCGTGTGCAGAAATGTGTTCTCGTTTTTCAATTCAGTGATTTCCAATAGATAAACGTGGTGTGTGTGACTCTAGTTGCAGTTTGATAACGGCCTGGTATGTTAAAACCTTTTGTGATCATGTGGTGGTGTATGAACTCTGTGTAAATACTTTCTAGCTTTGTGGGGCCCGATTTCTAATAGGTGATATGTTCATTTTTGTACAGTCTATGTAAAAATCTTCTCATCGTTTCTTCCGTGAGTTATATGTGTCCACGTGGTTGGTTCATAGAACAAAGCCTTCAACTTCCACTCTTGTTTGTTCCATGCACATCAGGCAAGTGACTATGCGGGTATCCTTCTGATTTCCACTAATATTTCGCGATCTTCTCTCCCTGCCTATTTTAATTTTGCTGTTCTTCTCCGACTTGTAGTACACACTCTGTCTTTCTCAGTAATTCTCTCTGAGCCTTGTACAACCTCCTTCAGTAGCTTGCTTATGAAATTCTATGTATTTCTAAGGGTTGCATGCCATAGTTTTTATTTGTCCGACTTTGTAACTATTTCACTTTTCCGCTTCCTTGTATAATTCTAAGCATTTATATGGGTTGCACGCTGTAGTTAACTTTCTTTATTTTTCGGAAACTGAATTTATTCCATTTTATCAGTTTTCGGAACCACGTGGGTCCGAGTTCTAACTTATGGGGTTTGCAGCTAGTCGCCTGAATTCACATAAAACCAGTACCTAGATCGATTTCTAACAGATTGCAAGTAAAGAATCCACCGTGATTTTGTATTATGAATCCGATTGTCAACCACTTCAACCTCAGTGGAGTGCCTTCATGTAACGTAGCCATGTGTGGCCATTAACGTGTTTGCTCGCGGTCCAATTCAGATGTAATTTAACCTGTCTATACACACGCATCATTGTGGTGCTTGCTTATTAATGTCTGTGTGTAATAACGTGTGAGCTGCTATGTATATTGACCACTGTAGTATTAAATTCCTGTTTTTTAAGTAATTTGAAACGTGTCAGTTCTCAGTTTGGGCCAGGGAACAAGGCTTTATAGCAGGGAGTAACCAGTCGTTCAAACATACCTCATTTACTAATTTTAGTGATAAAACAAGGCTCTCGTTACATACACTGGTCGACTTTTATCATCAACAAAGGTATTTGCTGATAACATTAGACATTTTTGAACAGAAATCAATCATCAGTGAGCAAGATGGAACAGCGAGATATTTTATGTGATTCAATTTAACTTCAACCAAGAACGCTTCACACCAATAGCTGCAATTGTGCTCAGTGGCGAACCAGCCGAATCTGATAAGCCCATAAATCTACTGACACCTCAGGTCTCTGCACATTTTGTAGTTATTAGAATTGCTACTTACCAATAATATACCTGTGTGATGCAGTGTTAACGATCTCTTGATGGTATATCAACATTGTTGTTGTTGTATTTTAGTCCACTAGACGTGCAAAATTTGTCATGATAACGGCAAACTACTTGAATTATCATGAAATACCATCATCATATAAAACGAAATTCTCTGCTGAACTCGAAAACATCAATATGCTTTTTATGGAACGATTTTGATAGTGCTATACTTTGAAAGTAGATTCACATTCAGATTTTTTATTTATTTATTTAAACGGTATGAAAGGTGGAGGTTCATCTATTTATATAAAAGATGGTATTGAATTTAAAGTAATAAATGACATAATTTGTTAAGTGTAAGCAAATATTGTGAAGTATCAGCAATAAAGATAGCCAATATGGATATTCCTAAGAAACTAACTATATTATGTGTATATCGGTCTCCTAGTAGTAATTTAAAGATATTCTTTTCAAAACTTACACAAATCCTAGAACTGAAATTGACTCTGAAACGTAATAGCCTTTTGTGTGGAGACTAATACAAATACAGCTGAAACTGATGACACTAGTATCACCTTTCTGAATATCCTACATAGTTTTGGCATGTCTTCACTGGTCAACAGTCCAACAAGAATAACTGCTCATTCATCTGCTATAATTGGCCTTTTAGCTACAGATATAGCCAGAGAAGATGACGAAGTACTTGCTACAAATTACCAGACCACCAATGTCAGACGATAAAAGTAAAAGCTTGTGTAAAGAAAGAACCGAGACTACATGAATATAAAAGAATGTACTCCCCATCAGCATAACAAAAGTTTTCCTTACAGTTAGCACATAAAAGTTTGGAAGGAGTTTATGCAGAAACTAAAGTGAACAAAAAATTCTCAAACTTCATGTATGAGTTTAAACTAAAATTCGAAGAAACATTCCCCAAAACATTAAACCCTATTGGAACATTTACCATAAAAAATGGATCACTATAGGAATTAAAATATCTGCTCAAATCTTAAAATACCTAAATTCCATTAAAAAGGACAACAGTGATCCATATTTCTTGAACTACTACAAAAACTACAAAAGGTTCTACAGAAAAGTACTGAAGACAGCAGAAAGCAATAAGTGGGCCCACTGCAGAGATCTTTTCAAAATGTTAGATATTCTAACTGTTCATTGTGAATTTATATTGCAAACCATAAAAGAAAAATATAGAAAATTACAGTACAAATAGCAAATTCCAAAACTATAACACAAAAACATGTCACCATCTTCACCTAGACAGAAAAACATAAACAGAAGACTCAAACCAGTTTCTTGTGTGAAGGTCTAAAACTGTATAATAAACTGTCACAGAAAATAAAAGAAACTGATAAAACGTACTGCTTTAGGAAACATCTTAAACTGTTTTTACACTATAAATGAATTCCTTATTAACAAAAGTTTGTAAACAGTTTGCTTTGAATTTTGGGTATATGTAATATTTCATAAGGAGAAAAAATGATTGGAAACAACGTATGTCTCACAATGTTAAACTAGATGTAAAAAAACTGTATAAATATGTGAATGTAAATGAACTGATAAAATCCATACATTTTAAAATGTTTATGGGTGAGTAAATAAATAAATAACACTGTGGAACCAGCTCCCTGGATCCTCATTAGGACTTCCTCGACAAAAATTTTGGCATGCAATCATATTTGAACCTTTGTGTGTGTGTGTGTGTGTGTGTGTGTGTGTGTGTGTGTGTGTGTGTGTGTGTGTGTGTGTGTGTCTGTATGTCGCTGAAAGTGAGACAGAGAGAGAGAGAGACAGTGCAAGAGGGAGAGAAAGAGGAAACATACATGATAGAATAGAGACAGTGGCAGTTCAAGGGAAAGGCATATGCATGAAGACAATAACAGCAGGAGGCAAAACGAGATTTTAGAACTCGTAAACAATGGCAGTAAGAAACCAAGATAGATACAGATAGTAGCGATTGGAGAAAAAGAGGAAGGAGACAGTGGTGAAAACGGAAACCATACATAAACGATAAGGATGTGGCTCTCCAGTACCAGCGAATTTTACCACGAAACAAATTGTCCAGTTTCTCCTATACCCAGTATCCATGTGTTAACCCTTTTAGTCCTGCAGCGCTCCACCATGCCGTGGGGCCTGCGGACGTCCTTTGCCACGGCACTGGTATTTTCCGTGGGCCCTGCAGACGGCATTCACCGCATGGCTGGCTGGTACCTGAGTCCTAATGACGACGTATACTGCAGCCGGTTCCACTGCCCGCATGCCAACGGACGTCAATAGCCACAACAAGCTGCTGCTTACACGTTGACTGCGACAGTGTTCTGAGCACTTACAATATTTATCACCCGATTCTGAGGAAACTATTCAATGAAAAAGTGTCATTTTTTACATCTTAAAGTGTGATACATTCGCTCGATAATGATCTCACTTTCTATTCGGTATGCCATATAGTTACTGTGCTACATCAAATTAAGTAAACTACTGCGCAAAATTTTCAAGACTTAACATACGAAAAATCGGATAGTGTAGACTTTGTGTATAAGTGATTTTAACACATACAAAGCTGTGGATGAACTGTAGGTAAGATATCTAAATTTTATAAGGTTGAGATCAGAACGATAACTCATTTCATTATCGAAATATAGGGTGTTATGTCCGATGGACAGACGCGGAAAGTGCGCGCATTTTTGTCTATGTGGACTTGGCGCCTCTACGAAATATTCGTCATCCGATTTTAAGAAAACAGTTTCGTTTGTAGCTTCAGCCTATTATTGTTCAAAGCTCGCTTATCTTTTAAACAGTTCATTCCTTCAAAATGAAGTAAGTTTGGAATCAAGACATTCATGTTGTGAAAAACTGGAAACGTCTTGAGTTTCATTGAAGACACAGGCACAACAACAGGAAATTGAAATCCATTATTTACTAGAAACCGGTATTTGTAAAAGATGTGTCAAATATAGCCTACACTATTTTGACCTTCTCATAAAAATCGCCATGTTTACGACAATTTTTTAGACTATTGAAAAAGAGTAGGTGGCTGAAATTCATCTTCCACATCCCTGTGTTACCATCCTTTGAAGCATTAGTTGCATGTTCAGTATGCATTTACATTAGGAGATATAACAACCAAAAGTTTACACTTTGTTCTGGATGTGATTTACGCGTTCTACTTTAATTCACATTATCTAGCATTGTTGACCTGCTTTGGATGACCAAATACACCTTTTTGCAATTTAAAATAATGGTCTTTCTAATCAGCCCAGTTGGAAAAGTTTTATAGAACAGAGCTTTTTGCAAAATAAGATTGAAAATACCGCATTTTTATCCTTTTCTAAAATCTTCAATTTGACATTTAATTTATTCAGTATTGGAAAGCGGCACATAAACTAAACTTAATGTTTCAAACCTTTGTATTGTTAGGTTACCACATGCCAAGTTTCTCGTTTGTCATAACTTTAGTTCCTGAGATATAACAAGCCAAACGTTGAAGTTTTTTTGGGCGCTGATTTTTTTTGACCAACCTTGCTTGAAATTTTCTGGCTATATATAGCACGTAAAATTCTTTTCAGTATTATTCCTATGGGACCGTGTACAGTTGTACACGACAGCCGAATTTCATATTTTTCAACGAAATATGGTCCGAGTTATAACGACTCAAAGTTTTAGAAATTTACGCTCATCCTGCGCAAAGCCGAGCATAGCGTCAAACAAATGACTGCATCTAGGCCAGTATTGCTTCCACGAATCTTAAAGTTTACCTATGTTCATTGGGGACATGTTCGAATGTTCACATAAAACTGCCCGTTATGATCGAGCTGGGAAATGTTTCGAATTTAAGCGATTTGACAAGGAATGACGCAGGAGTTACATGTTAGCAGTGTAAGCAGTTTCAGTGCACATTATGTTGAGCAATCATATCCAGATTGAAAGCCATGGAATAAGTATTTAGATATACTGCGTTTATTTGTAACATCAAAAAGCACACTGACTGTGATACTGTCGTAGCCTCCCTGGTTTCAGAAATGCTCAGGTCAGGACGAGGACAGCCGAATGGATGGCTCAGACACATATAATACACCGTGTAGATGGCCGCTAGCGCAGGTAGACGGATTAGGTGGCCGCAATGGCAGGTCTGACTCGGCCAGATGGACACGCAGGTGCAGCACTCAAAGGGTTAAAGTATCCCAGATTATAGGTAAAAACCTCAAGCAAACCATCCCCATGGATACAATTGTGATTGAAGAGAATTCTGCTACCACTGTCAGTGGGGTACAGAGACAATGAAAGTGGCAGAAACAGACAGCAGTAATGAAACAAAGGGATGAAGCCATTGAAAGTTTCTTTTATTTTTTATTTATTTGGCATTTGGTGTTAGTACAGCATTTAGCCACATTCAGGTACATTGTACTAAGATAATTGTTTTAATGTCACTTAAAAATAATGTCCGAAATTAATAAAGACACACACACAAAATTATCAAAATTATCAATTTAAGTTGTCTTAAGATGATCCATCAGAGTGTCAGATTGCACACTAAAATAAATCTAACCAAACATTGGTGCACTGCTTTATTGTTCATTATAAGTAGACTATGAACGCGTATAGGGAATGGTATCCTAAGTTTCTTGAGATCAGATATGAATTGTTCCCTATGATGGGGATATTTCGGGCAAACGAAAATACCAACATCTAAAAAAAATTACATTTGGAGGATGTGAAAAGTAACTAAGCCGATATGCCTGGACAACATGAATACACCATATATACTGGGGCGATTGTAGAATCTCCAGATAGCAGCCAGTTAGGCTCTAACCTCGGAAAAGCGTAACAAACACATTGTACAAACTCAGCAAAACGCCTAAACGGAGACTAAACATGTCATAACGTTAACTGCTCATTTATGGCTGGTCAGCAAGCTTAACCAGGTGATAAGTCTTCATTATGGCAGGACTAATAGATTCTTATTCTGAATAACAACAATGACAATAACTGATTCTGGCAACGAGATTTTAGCTGAACTTTTCATCCAAATGAGAAAAGATAAAATCTGAACTGTTGCCCTGATTATTTCATTGAATTTATGTCCAGATTCACATTATCAAAGGAAGCAGTACTTTGTCTTTTCAATCTTCTGCATGAGAAACTGGAGCATAGGACGGACAGGTGAGACTTTTTCTGTGTTTACAGAAGAAACAGTTTATTTGTAGTTATATGCATTTGATCTCAGCATTATGTTTATTCCGAGGTTTTATTTATATAAATTAAGCACATAAAAAGACCATTAGGGTCAAAATAGTCCTGTTTACTTGGCATATGTTACAATTGCAGCAATACTGGAAGAAACTGTTCCGTTTTATTTCGTAGAAAGTGTTATAATAATAAACGTAACTAAATCAAAAAAAGTAGCTGAATGAGTACTAGTAGCAACATCGTTTCCAGTATTAAGGCTAATTCACACTGTCCGTCATGTCATGGCACCAATATGTCAAGTTGTATTCATGCTATCTGTCACGTCAATATGCTTACCCCAATACGCGATGTTGAAAAGTGAGGTTATGAGTGGCGATCTGTTATGTAGAACGTTATAGTTTAGTATACTGGAATTGAGGAAAAAAATAAGCTAAATGTTATTTTACAATGTATGTTTTTGGTCAGCTTAGTGTGGTAAAGTACTGGGAAGTGAAACGACATTTCAAAATTTCGACATCTAGTTAAAGCGAGAAAATAAACTTACGAACACTTCAAACTATATTTCTAAGTGCATTCATATAGCCTGTTTATCCATTACGATTTGCCCACTGACGTTGTTAACACGCTGTACACAGCTTAATTTTTGTCTTTCATTAGCACTAAAGGCCAACTTACACTGTCCGTCACGCCAACGTCACGTCACGGCACCGTCACATCAAGTTGTATTCACACTGTCCGTCAGTGTCCGTCACGTCAATTCACCCATCTCAATACGCGATGTTGAAAGTCAGGTTATGAGTGGCGATCTGTTATGTAGAAAGTCTTAGTTTAATACTAGAATTGAGGGAACAACAGCGCTAAATGTTACTGACAGCCAAAGAAAACTTTACAGTGAATGTTTTTGGCCAACTTACTGGGAACTGAAACAACATTTCACAACATCGACATCTATTTTCAAGCGAAAAAATAAACATATGAAAACATCAAACAAGAGCATAAATAGCGCCTGTTTCCTTTATCCATTACAATTTGCCCGCTGACATTGTTAATACCGCCGTAAACAACTGAATTTTTGTCTTTCATTAGAACTGACTTTTTCATTTTAAATGTTATTTAATGAAAAATGCGTAATCAAATCACAATCTTATTCAAATAAACAGTTTTCTTCAGTCTCTTCTATTACAATGTTATGTAACATATACCATTTTTTTGTTTCAGATTTTCGACCTCGATTTTAGGGGGACACTCAATTGACAAAAATATTTAAGTCGTCATGAAACATTTGAGATTTATCCCTAAAACGAACACTCGGCCCTGCATCACCAATGACACCCTAAGACCGGAACAGTTCGGGTTTAGGAATCACTACTCCACAACACAACAACTCCTCCACGTAGTTGAACACATAACAGACGGCTACAACAAAAACAAAGCCACCGGGGTGGTGTTCCTGGACATCGAAAAAGCTTTCGATCGTCTCTGGCACAATTTAATGACGCCGCATTTCCCGACGGACTTGTGCATCTCGTACACTCATATCTCACCAACAGAAGCTTCAACACTGATGTGCAGGGCAAACAGTCTACACGACACGGTATTCAACCCGGAGTACCCCAAGGCAGCATCCTGGGGCCCCTCTTGTTTAACCTCTACATTAATGATTTTCCATCCACACATAAGACGATGACCGCAATCTACGCAGATGACACCGCCGTCATGGTGCAAGATTGGAAGCCATCAAACATAAATTCACGCCTACAGACAGCACTCAGAACTGCCGAACCTTGGTTGGAGAAATGGCGTGTTACAGTAAACGTAGCGAGGCAGTTCTGTTTACATGCAGACTGAAACACCTGCACAAACACCAGTCCTGTAGACCAATTACTCTACGTGCACACCCACTACGTTTCTGTGAGAAAGTCAAATACCTTGGTGTCTGGCTGGACTGGAAACTCACATGGGGGGACCACATGACCACATGACCAACCAAGCAAATGCGAGGCTCAAACAACTCTACCCGATGCTCAACAGGGAAAGCAAACTGAGTAGCCGGGTGTCGAGGAACCTCTACATGACACATATTAGATCTCTGATGATGTACGGTGCTCTGTGCTGGGCATACGCAGCGCCAACACGTCTGCACCGCCTGCAGCTCATACAGAACAAGGTACAACGCATCATAAGCAACGCTCCACGATAGACATGCACCGTGGATCTTCACAATGAATTCCATCTAGAGTGCCTCTCTGTGGTATTCAAGAAACTCGCCACACGACTACAATCCCTTCATTCTACGCTTGGGGAACTACGATCACAACCATAGGTGGAAACACAAACGACCCAAGACACTTCTCCTCAGAGACTAACCACCTACGGTCATAGGGACCACCAACTCACAAATATGATGAATATGGCGAACCCCCGCAGAACAGCAAACTGACTGGCAATGCCAGCTGAGCTCACAGCCGACCAACAGGCAAGGCAGGGAAACCATATTCAGCACACTGGACACAAACAAACTTATACAGTCCCATATATTTAGCCAGTTCTATGACTGAACTGTCTAACTATCATGACAAACTGGGCTATGTTCACAGGTATTCTGCCGCAGCCGACTCAAGAGACTTCACAGGAGCTCAGTTGCAGCAGAACCTCGCATCAACTGGACTGATTCTTTATGACAAACCTAGTAAAGTTAACGGTACTGAGATATACCCTTTAATAACATTACCAAACCTTGCATGATCTGGCGCAGATAGCATACCGATACTGCTCTTAAAACCTATCCCACTGTCGCAGAGGTTTTGGCACTTTTTTTCCTCTGCCCTTACATACCTTTACCCTTTGTATATCTTTCGACCAATTCTATCTCCAGCTGCACCGTATTAATGGGTGATCGTGCCCACACGTACGGATAACATCGCGGTTCCCACATCCCGTGATCCCCCTTAGCAAACTAACCAATTTACGGAGGTGACAGAACAACTTTTGTGATGGTCACCACGTTGGTGTGGGTGTGGTGGGGCCCCATCCCGGCTTTTTTACCCCTAAAACGAAATATAACAACAAAATAAAGATGAATAAGACACAGTTGCATATAAACAGTGCAACCGTTGACTGCAACATATAATTCACGTGACGAAAATAGGTTAACTTCCGATGTTAGCAGACGGCCGTTCCATCACAGCATTCTTCTCAAGAGAGCTTGACGTGATGTTCACGTGATGTGACGGTCCAGTGACGGACAGTGTGAATGCCGCCATTAGAAATACATTGCGGAATGTTCTGACGGACAGTGATGTGATGTGACGGACAGTGTGAATTGGCCTTAAATTTTTCATTTTCAATATTAATTAATGAAAACTGAGCTCGGTTTTAGAAGGGCATTCAGGCCAATACACACTGTCCGTCAAGTCACGTTAAGTCACTGTTTGTCAGAACATTCCATATTGTATTTCTAATTGAGGCATTCACACTGTTCAACACCGGACGGACACATGACATCAAAGTCATGTCAAGCTTTCTTTTCATTTTAATATTACACTTTGTTTTATGGTAAACTCCAAATGTTTCATGACGACTTAAATATTTTTCTTAATTAAGTGTCTTCCTAAAAGCGACATTGGATATCTCAAACCGAAAATTGTTTTATGTTTTGTAGTATTGTAAGAGATTTTAATTTGATGATGCAAATTTCATTAATTAAAATTTAAATGAAAAAGTCGGTGCTATTGAAGGAGAAAAATACAGTTGTGCACAAAGGTATTAGCAATGTCAGAGAGAAAATATTAAAGGCCAATTCACACTGTCTGATATCGTCAATGTCATGTCACAGCACGTTAAGTTGTATTCACACTGTCCTTCAGTGTCCGTCATGTCAATTCACCCATCTCAATACGCGATGTAAGGTTATGAGTGGCGATCTGTTATGTAGAAAGTCGTAGTTTAATATTAGAACTGAAGGAACAACAGCGCTAAATGTTATTGATGGCCAAAGAAAACTTTACAGGGTATGTTTTTGGCCAACTTAGTGGGAACTGAAATAACATTTCAAAACATCGACATATATTTTCAAGCGAAAAAATAAACATATGAAATCAGCAAACATACTTATAAGAGCATAAATAGCGCCTGTTTACTTTATCCATTACGATTTGCCCACTGACATTGTTAATACCGTCATAAACAACTGAATTAGTCTTTTATTAGAACTGACTTTTTATTTAAAATGTTGTTTCATGAAAAATGCCTAATCAAATTACAATCTTATTCAAATTAACAGTTTGCTTCAGTCTTTCCTGTTACAATGTTATGTAACATAAACCATTTTTTGGTTTAGAAATACATTGTGGAATGATTTGACGGATGGTGACGTGACATGCCGTGACATGATGGACAGTGTGAATTGGCCTTAATGGATAAAGGCTCTATTTCTGCTCTCATAAATGATGTTTGGTGTGCTCTAGGCTGTGTTTATTTTTTTCGCTTGAAATAGATGTCAATGTTTTAAAATTTTGTTTCACTTCCTAGGACTTTACCACCCTAAGCTGACCAAAAACATACATTGAAAATGTTTTAAGGATTTAATAAGCAGCCGCTGGTTAAAGATGCATTTTGTTAAATATATTGTAAAGTTTTCTTTGGCCATCAATAACATTTAGCGTTGCTGTTTCCTCGATTCCAGTATTAAACTGTGATTTTATACATAACAAATCGCCACTCATAAGCTCACTTTCAACATCGGGTAGTGGTTAGTGTGAATACAAATTGACATGAGATTGACATGACGGAGATTGTGATTGGCCTTAACTGAATAAAAAGGTGAACATTTGGAATTTATCGCTAAAACAAAGTATAATAATAAAATAATGATTAATAAGACAAGTATGCGTGTAAACCGTGTAATCGTTGACTACATCCTGAAAATCGCGTGACGAAAATAGGTTAATTTCCGATTTTTAAGCAGACAACCGTTCCGTCAAAACATTCTTCTCGAGAAAGCTTGATTTGATGTGACAATCCGGTGACAGACAGTGCGAATGTAGATAGAAATATGAATGTTCTGACGGACGGTGACGTGAAGTGACTTGACGGACAATGAGAATTGCCCAATAGGAAAAGCCATTATTAATTTCCAAATTGCAGAGAATGTGATAGTACACTAGTGTCTCGATATAACTTGCAGCCAAATTACCTAAATAGCAGAAAATACTGTTTTATTGTGTTTTGTGGGATAAATTCGTGCTATTTATTCGGTTGTTAACAAAAGATCGATTTGGTGAAGTTGTCAAATGAAAGTGAAACTTCTCTGATAGAATGAGTATTGGAGTGTTGTGTAATGACTACATGGGGTTAGATTGATATTAATTTATGGCATCAGTGTCATGAGACGCAACGCAAATATGCCACGTATTGGGTTGATGTCTATAATTTTATGTTTCGCTCTGGCAAGTGTGCATGGGCGTGATAAAGAAATACCAGCAACCAAGTTAACGATGAATTCGTACTTGGGACCCTCTTTGAAATTTTTGTACTGGTAAGTTTGTTATGAAACATTCTATAGATGCTATCTCCTGTTGCAAAATATAATATGGAATATTAATTTTGTAACGTTTCACAACAACTGATATATAACCTGTATTTCTAGTTATTCGTGAGGTTACAGGGGACTTTTTGAGCAGTATGCAGCTATACTGCGTCAAAAGTACCCTGAGATAATGGTAGAGGGCGACCTATACCCACCTCCAAACATTAATATATTCCTGGCTCAATCATTGGTGAGTAAAATTATAATATATATTATATGGAAATAATTGCTGTAAAATATTAAAGTTGCTATTCGGTGTTAGTAAAGTGTGTTTATTTAGAGATCTATTATAGTACATTCCGCATATATCTGCCATTATAAAGACCTCTTTTTCGGGTTTTAGTTGTGTGGAAGTAGAAAATAAATTGTTCCCCAGTCTTCAGTGCAAAGTGTTTCTATGAACTGGGGTTTATCAATTTTCTTTTTAGTTTGGATCATTTCGCAGTAAAAAAACAAAACATAAGGGATATTCAGTATCATTGCTAGTTCTTTTATTTATATTCATCAGGTTCCCTAGGACCGAATTGAGGAGCAAGTCTTCATGGCCATGGAATGAGTCGATAGGCTACTTACATCAAATTTTACGAAAAGAGTAGTAATAGATGAAGTGAAAATCATAGCAATCATATATACATGACAGGTCTAAGCCTAAGTAAAAATGACCTACAATGTAACCCTGAAATTAGGCTCCTTTTTAATTATTTTTCTAAAATTCAACAGAACAGGGAGCCATGAGAAAACTTTTCAGTTTAGCCTCAAATGTTCTTGGATTACCACTAAGCATAAGATTTATTGTGGCAGAATACTGTGTACCTTTTGCACAAGAGTGATCCAAATGCAGATACTTATTGAGAGGCCAGTGTCAGAATTCCCAAACTTCTAAACAGCGCATCGGTGTGTTTTGTGTGTGCGCTTGTTTGTAGGTGGCATGAGTAATTACGTGGTGGCCGAGTTACAGACTGTAATCTGTTAACATGGAGAGCGTAGATCATGATTTTGTGTTTATTAAGTACCTGCAATACGTAAGGGCGATTCCATTGTCATGGGTGTGACAGTTGCACCGAGTTTCTAAAAAATTCAAAAGCTAATATAACAAAAAGTATAAATAGAAATAAAGTAGAAATTATCATATCAATAGTTGGTCTTACCTTCCTTTTAAATTAGAATGTCAGACGTTTACAAACTGAGCTTTTAATCATCTTTAAGACTTTGTCACAGGTGGGACAGTAAATGGACATAGCAATGAATATCCGCAAAGATCTTACAAAAAGTCTGAATTATACACATATTTTGAATAATCGAGGATAGGTAACAACTTGCCACAGAGACTCGCTAAGCTGCTGACACACGGAAATTGTTAAAATTCACTTATTTTCTTTTGACAATATTGAGTTCTCAGCAATAAAATAATTCTCTACATTACCCTATATCAATAAATATTAAATTTTTAATATTTACTTATGAAAACAACCAGAGACTGTCATGGGACTTGTGTGTAGTGGAATGTTTCTTTTTTATTATGTAAATTACCTTTGACTCAGCAGATAACATAGATTTAGATGACACTTTGTTCCAGTAACCCAGTAACTTCGGTTGCCTGTAAATGACACAAACGGCATAACTGTAGACTGGGGATGCCATCCATTTGCTTTGACCCATGACGCCATCAAGGTGTTAGAAAACCAGTAAAGTATACGGGATATCTTAATACTTCTGTATTGTAGATACAAATGATCTGTCATTATTATAGATAACGGAATGTACCATCAATCACAGGTCTTAGTCCAAAAACTCTTGCCTTTGATGCTCACATACGAAAAAGAAAAATCTCTCGGTTAACCTACACCTAACCATCAGAGAGAAGCTACAGATCACTTTTTAAACACACAATATTAATGTTTTGTTTGTAAGCAAACTATCGTCTTTAATTCAACCACTACATAATCACTCACACATGCACGCACCTCAAAACTACCGGGCTGTGACGACGTTGAGTCAATGCTGACGAACAGTATCCCCGTCTACAGGTGAGCCACATAAATTCCAGTACAGCATTACTTTAAAGTTCTGAGTACTTATTTCACTTGAAAAATATACCACTTAGAGAAAAATACATTGTGAGGCATCTCAAACATTTTTAGGCCGTAACTCAAAAAATCTTACTCTTGATATCGGTATTGGAATTCTCCTGCTTGAAAAGAAAAAATGCTGTCGTATTCTTGTGACGTTTCTGCAAGCTAACTCTTTTTCCAGTTTCACGGCCTTCAATAGACTTGATATCCTATATACCAGGTGTCTTACTGCTGACTTCGTTGTTCGTGAAGAAATTTTGTATTTTGAGCAGATCATCTCCTGTAAGTTTACAAGGTGTTTGCTTCTCTACTGAGAATCTGCTTTACTACATTTTTGGTAAACTTTCAGCCACAAGTTTTTTCATTATTGCCGACTTTTTTTCTGTAGATCTTGGTGGTAGCACCTTTACTCGAGAAACTGCTTTACCGAGGCACTGAGGACATTTGTGATCCTAACTGGGAAGCACAGGTCTCAAGCAATCTTCAGTTGGTACAAATTTTTAATTTGTCTGTACTTTCCCGTTCAGCTTCCTTTTGACAGTGTTCTAATAGATATTTTTCATTGGAGGATGGTTTCATCTTCATATTTTCCCTTCTTTTATCCCTTTCTTTTTCTTTGAGCATTGTACTTGCTGGCATCCTTCAAGTTTTCTGATACGCTCTGCTAACGTCATTTTCCGCATTTCCTCAATAAATAACAAGTTTTTATTTAGAGTTAAACATAAAGGCACTTGGTATATACCAAAAAACGTAACTTAACAATGATAATAAGTGTCAAAAGGTTTAGATTTTGGCAACATCCAAATAAACTGTCACAGATGGGACACGGTTTGGTAATTTGGAAGATTCCGTGTACATTGAAGGAAACGGCATTGTGGTCGAAATATATTCAACATTTGATTCTTGCTCCACATTCCATATGACAAACATGAAGCGGTTGATGTAAATTGTATTTTTGTTTGTGTTGAATTTGTGATTTTTCTTGTACTTTTCCAACTAAATATGTGGTTGCCATTTGAAATACCGAAAGAAATATTGGTAATTTCCAGGAATGGTATATATGGAATGTGCAACTGTAAGCAAGTTAGGGTTTCCGAACCAGAGATTCGGGCTTTATGCGCCCTCATGTACAAAAAATAAAAAAAGCTTGGTTGACCTACTACCTAACCTTCTTAAGGCTACGCTGCAGATAACTTTAAGTGGAAGTTAGGTTAGGTATATGTTAAACAAGCTGCTTTTTTTTCTAGTGCATGAGGGCATGTAGTGCCCGGATATCTACTTAAACACTCAATTGATTTTTAGTTGTACATTAGAGAGATATATCATTTCAGACCGAGGTCTTTGGATTGCAAGCGTTCTTGGAAATTACCAAAGTATCAGCATAACTGAAGACAGGGATACCACCCTTCAGCTTTAACCCATGATGTAATCACAGTTTCAGAAAACACTTACATTGGATAATATCTTAATACTTACATATTGTAGATAATCTGTAATTATACTCATAAATTACATTTTGCAACAGAATGCACCATCCATGACATACCATCGTCTACAACTCAGGCACAACATAATTACTCCTGCCACCTACAAATACGCACATATACCACAACATGCCAATGCCACGGGTGACATCGCAGTCTTCAGACAAGCCAAAATTTCATAAAATCATCACGTCAAAAACAACATAATTAGCTTTATAAATCTGCTGTTCCACCATGTCAGTTTTCCATCTCTTGTTTCCATCCTCAGCTGCAGAAATGCCAACTTTAACTGTATCTAATTTTTTCAGTGCAGAAAAATTTAATGTTTGTAGATTCAGTGATGACACAATTTTTTCCAAAAATAAGCCTCAGGCTGGCATGGAATCTCACAAGTATTAAGATATCCCATATACAGGTTTTCTGACACATCATGGTTCATAGCTATGTGGTGTCCTGGTCTTCAGTTATGCCTTAAACAAATGTCAAAAGTAAGCAAGCTTACCACACATTGCTCAAACCTTCCATTTCTGCACAGTAAGTATCCTCTGTGAACCACAGGTGTTACCCTGAAAAATAACTCCGTATGTCATAAGTGAAAGAAAGAAAAGAGAATATACAACTTTTTGCGTTGCACTAACTTTTTTCAGAAACTGTTCTAATGGTAAACAGTGCAGCATTTAGTTTTTGGGCAAAATACTGAACATGACATTTTCATGACAGCTGACTGCATGAATGGCTGGAAATTTGAACTTCTCTCCCACTTATGTGCTTATTCTGGGTAATTGAAATGTCAGTTTTTGTTTAATTGCATGTTGGAAACTAAACACTGTCTTACTGTAATTCAGCATCGAATATTTACAAGCCATGATTTTTTATTTTTTCCTAACTGCATTATTTGACATTGTATCGATATTGACAACATCCTTCACTACCAAGCTAGTGTCATCAGCAAACTGAAATATCTTAGGATTTCCTGTTGTGCTTGAAGGCATATCATTTATATAAATGAGGAACACCACCACCCCAGAACAGAATCCTGTGGCCCCCTCCCCTCCTCCACTTAACTGTGCCAAAAGGTGATGGCAGTTATTTTCAACACTGCAGAGAATCATCTTCTGATCTGTGTTTAAAGTAAGATGTGAACAAAGTGTGAGCTGCTGCTCTTACTCAAGAGTGTTCAAACATATCTTGTGAACATCACACTCAAATGCTTTATTTACACTTTCGCTGCAGCTGATGCTATCCTACATTGAGCGCAGACGCTTAAAAGCGTCAGCTGCAGTGAAAGTGTTAAGGAATATTCTTAGAAAGGGGTTTCTTCTTCTTCTTCTTCTTCTTCTTCTTCTTATTATTATTATTATTATTATTATTATATTATTATTAAATCTATGAAGTGCCTCGGAGAGAATTGAATATAGCATTTTTGGTTGTTAAACCGCTTCTGAAACCAAACTGTACATTTTACATCAAATTGAGAACTGAAATGAAAAATTAATATTGAATAAACAGCCTTTTCAAAGACTTGAGTGAAAACTCTTGATATAGAAATAGATATAAAGTTGTTTTCATTATTCCTTTCTTCATTTTTATGAGCAATTTTAGGCAACCTGTGCTCTTTTCAGTTTCTGAATAAAATTAGATAACCTCCTTAGGCTTACATGTCAGAAATAATATTTCTTCTTCTTTGTCATACTTAAATCTACTGATGTTGTGTGCACTTTCACTTTGTGCCTTTTTTGTTTCTCTCTCCCCAATTGGTGATTGCCTTTTATTCTCTGTTTTTTTACATTATTTTGTCATTTGGTCTTTAGTGTGTCAGTAAATGTTGTTTGTGCAGTAGTATGAATGATGAGCTTAATTTTTCAGTTTATAAATTAGTAGTTAATGGAGTATTTTAATAACGAAAAACCTGTTAATTGTTACACTTATCAGTGCTTTGGTCCAGAATAAGTTGTAATTAACAGTGCATTTTAAATTTATTTTTTAATTTTCACTTTGCTGTAGTGTCATCTAGTCGAAAATTATTCGGAATTTAAATATTATGTAAGACTTGCTTGTTTTTTCTTAAAGTTTGTGCTTATTTTACAGGGAGTTCTGAAGATGATGATAATTGGTTGCATATTAAGTGGAATGAATATATTTAATTTATTTGGTCAAGAGCAACCTGCATGGTGGACTTGGTGCATCAACAACAAGATATATTCGTGTATGATGACATTTTTTGTGTGCAATGCACTTGAGGGTCAGCTGGTTTCAACTGGAGCGTTCGAAATTTCTTTCAATGGTTAGTTTTGGACTTCTTTTGAAGACGTTAAGTTTTTTATATAAAAGTGCCTAGTCTGCTGTTTTAGAATGGCTGGATTCCATGCAACATATAGGTTTGCCTTGAAATAATGTATGGTATTGGAAAGAAAGGGGTTAGTAGAGCAAATTGGCAGCAGTGTAATGGTGTGTACACTGTTGTACAGGGCTCAGTCTTGGATCCATTCCTGGTCTCAATAATTAACTTTCCACTATATATTCATGAATCTGTAAAGCTAGCACTTTTTGCTCATTACACAAGTATTGCAATCATACCAGACAATTAACGGAAGAAATTCTAAATGTCATTCAGAAAATCACTCTGAAAATTAACTCTCATCAAATTTTGGTAAAACACGGTGTATACATTCTGTATAGTAAATGGCATAACACCATTAGTTAACGCAGACTTTCGGCAGAAGTCTGCAACTTCAGGTAAAATATTCAAAATTTATTACATGTGTGCATTGATGAGAGATTGAATTCAAAGAAACACGTTGAACTACTGAAATGTTTCAGGTCAGCTACGTAAGCTATTAGGGTTTTTGTGATAAAAATCTAATAAATTATTGTTCATTTATTTCATATGCATTATATTTTGTGGTAATTAATCGCTGAGTAAAAGGCTACTCATCACGTGAACATATAATCACAATAATTGTTGTAGCCCACACAAGATCATGCTGCAAATATTTATTTAAAGACATAGGGATCTTTGCAGTAGCCTCCCAACATATAAATTCATTATTAACCCAACCCAATTCACAAGTATTAGCAGTATGCATAATGACACTAGAAGAAATGATAATTTCACTATTCGAGGTTAAATTTAACTTTGACCAAGAAAGAAATCGTGCTGCCACAAGAATCTTAAGTCACTTACCAAATAGCATCAAAAGTCTAGCAGAAACCAAACAAGTTTATTGGCATAGCTTGCTGCCAGGATGTATATTCTTATTTTATGATAAAGTTGTTTTCCTAGACTTCAGACTAATGCTAACTTTACATCTCTGTCAAGCCATATTTTTTAAAGTTTATTTGTAAATTTTTATATCTAATTGATATTCCAGTGTAGATTTCCATTGTTAATATTAATATTTATTTGTATTGCAGATGTTCCTATTTGGTCAAAACTGGAAACAGGCAGGATACCACAACCACCAGAATTATTCCAAATCATTGATAATCACCTGAATTTTGATCGCCAATCGTAATTAAGGTGTATAATGTTGTATGGCATTTCTCTATATCTAAAGGTCTGGTTAACTTGTTTATTCTTGCACTGATATAAACGTGTTTACATTTGCTATGGTATGAAGGCTTCTTCATAAAGTGGGAAATACCTGCAGGAAGTTGCCAGAAGTTTTCTAGCAGATGTACACACTTTTGTTGAAGTGAATGATTAGTGTTTGAGATAAAATGTTTTATCTGTGTGTCTTGTTTTTAGATTTAAATGTGTAGTATGTTTTATTTGAAATGTGTTTATTTTGGATATTTGTAAAGTGAGAACTTCCATTGTTGCTTATAAAAAGCTATATTTACAGTATTACTTTATGTATCTTCTGTTATATATATATTGAATGTATAATAAATACCATCGGTTTCCCAAAATGTGTAAATGTTGTATGTTTTCCTTTCACACAGTGCCATTCTTCATAAAGATTGAGTTTTACAATATCCTACAACTTAAAAGAAATGTTCAGCCAGTAATAGTTATATACAGGTGTCAATAATTAAACTTTGAATTTTAAAATGCCATAGAAATAGAACTGCTGCTCAAAATTATCCGAATCAGAATAGCAAAGTATTGATGTAGGGGAAATAGCATGGGACAAAATAATAATCATAATGGAAAAATTGTCCAATAGATGGCGGTGCAAGTGTTTGAACATAAATCAGCACACACACAGCACATGGCTGTTGTTCAGTTTGTATCAGAGATACCCAACATGATTCTCTCAATTAACATCACGTGCTGCTGGTAAAGCCTTTACAATAATAGTGATAGGGTGTCTGCAGCCCCACAGAATTTTTGGATACTCAATGTTATTAAGTCTGTGGTCTGATGTCAAGAGTCTAGAGATGGAGGAAAGCAGTTGATCTAGAAGCAGTTGAACCTGTGGCCACAGCACTGCATGAGGGGGTTGAATGATATACAAACATGCAATGCAAAGGGAATAGCCCAAATATTCAATGTGCCTGCAATTAAATTTGCATTAAATCCTACATTGCTATCTGTACTGAATTACCCATGATCCAGAGTTGCATCCCACTGACCTGCCAGCAAGACAAACATTTGCTCTGAAATTTCTTGATTGCATGAAAGTGGACAAAGAATAGCCATGGAACCTTTTATGGACAGAGAAAGTCCATTTCCATTACAAGGACTTCTGACTATACAGAATATGGATAACAGAAATTCTTCCTGGACATCATTCAGTACCACTACAATCTGAAAATGTGACTGTGCATTAAAGATTCATCCATACCATCACAGATAAAATCTCAGAATCTTTTGCATACCAATGTCTTTGTGACTAAAACTGTAAGGACGTGTGGTTAGGATCTTCGTACACAAGAAGGCATTCCACTATACACTGCATAGCCAGACACACAGGGCTGCAGAGACAGTTGGGAAATGTTAATTAGCCATCATTTCCCTACAGCCTGATCATCCAGATCACCTAATCTAATGATTATTGGCAGAGGGCTTCCGTTACGAATGTGGCTGAATTGAAGGCATCCATCCCATAACACTTTCTGAAGGTGAACCCTGTGGTTACTTAGTCTCTCTGCTTGTTTATAGTACTTGAAGGTAGGACCTGTCCCCTGAAACTGATAATGAATGATTGTATAAAATACAGGATATCTATAATTAGAAATGGAGCAGGTTATTTACCATGGAAAAGATTTTCATTAATAATGAAATAATAGACAAAAGCGATAAAATATTGACATGAATTGTTAAAATAACTTCATAACATTTAAAAATAAAAATTCTAGAATATTGGAACACTCAATTTTGAGCACAGCATACCTAGACCTTACCAATATGCTTCAGTGACACTAGCTCATAAAATTGGTCACCTTCCAGAATATCATGTGTAATCTCAAAGTAAGAGTTCAGCTGTTAGTTGTTCTATATTCTTATGCTGAAATAGTCAATAAACAAGAGAATATGACTGAAATTGGCTTGAAACTAACCTCAGACAATCGCTGAGTTGCAGATAGGCATGTAAAATAAAATGTGTGGCAAACTTCACTTTTTGGTTCACAAACATAAGCCTATGTTGTAATATGCTTTGAGAAATGAAATTTGTGACTAACATCATTTTTTGGAAATTTTATTAGTGTAGTTTTAGGAAATTAGAGATCTTTTGGCACTTTTGAAAATGTAATGCTACACTGTCATCACTAAACATTTAAAAGCGAAGACACACACACTCACTCACTGACTAAACAAGAAATCTTAAACCACTTCACCTATGAAGCTAAAATTTGACAGGAATTATTTTATAGGTAAAAGACGTCAGCTGAAGGATTTTGCGATAAGGCTGATAGTTCAGGAGATAGGATTTCATAAACAATGAAAACTTCCCTGTCTTGGCATGTGAGAGTGTGACTTTATCAGACCACTATTTGAGGAGGAGAGCACTTAGTTTCTTTGGCAGTGCGGCTGGTGCGTACAAACAGTTTCATTGTTGATGTAAGAATGACTAGGTGCATTTGCTTGTGATACCATCTTTCTGAGTAATAAAGTACATTATCTACTTAAGTTGGGTATTATTTGGTTCAGTACCACCATATTAGCCACACCGGTATTGGCACGTGAAGAAGACTATTTCTAGAGAAGACAGTGATTTTTTTCCTGCTGGGGTTAAACGTAAATTACGGCACGGCATTGCAGCTATGTTCAAACACAAGCTAGCGTTTGTGTTATTTGTGCTACTATCACTTCCTGTGCTCCTTCGCCTGGTAAAAAACGGATGACTTACCCAAAGAACACAAATAAAATTGCACGCATACAAACTTTCGCAACCGCTGGTCGCTTCTTCAGGAAAAGAGGAAGAAAGGAGAAAGGGAAGGATATGGGTTTTAAGGAAGTGGAAAAGGAGTCATTCCAATCCCAGGAGTGGAAGGACTTACCTTAGGGGAAAAAAGGTAAACAAATACACACACATATCCAAACGAAAACACACCTAGACAGACATTGAAAATTTCTGTCTAGGTGCGTTTTCGTTTGGATATGTGTGAGTGACTTATGAAGAGAGAGAAACAGCCTGTTGTATGAAAGACTACTCTAAATATTTAGTGAAAATATTATATGATAATACTCAAACACGATACATTAGTATCACAATGCTTAGAATTTAAGAGCATAATTTTCTAGAATAAGTCACTGTACTTTTCTCTTCTAAATATAATTATTGGGTAGTAACAAAAAAGAGAAGTGTTTATAATTTTGTGTCTTGTGTCTAAGGTGGGGGGGGGGGGGAGGGTTATGTAGTGTAACAACATTCCTTCCTACCGGTTTGAGACGACAAAATTAATTAATTTAAGGAATTTAGCGTGGCAGGGAAGGAGATTCTGCCAAGGGTTTTCTGTCTTCCTAGGTGGAAACTCCTGGTAGCACCTGCTACGGGCAGAGAAGTGTATGTGCAGGTTTACCAACATGAGATGCAGGAGCCTGCATAGATGACACAATATGGAGTCCTTAATTACATAAGTGTTCCATGGAGAACAATGGGCACTGCAGACAGCCAGAAAAAGACCAGCCAGATGGTATTGTTATGTTGACGATACACAGTGAAGACGAACTGGATGCCTTCCTGTTACATCTGAACAGTATCAATCCTAGACTTCAATTCCCTATGGAAAATGGGAACCAATGGTCGACTAAACGTTTTAGATGTGACGGTAATCAAACGAGAGGACGGATCATTGGGTCATAAGGTCTATGGGAAACACACACACACACACACACGTTATCTTCAAAAAGATTCCAATCACCACCCAAGAGAAAAAAGAGGCGTGATTAAAATGTTAGTAGACAGGACCCACAAAATATGTGAACGTGCCCCCTTAGATAATGAGATTGAACATCTTAGAGTCACCTTTAAGAAGAATAGCTATGCTGACAGAGAGATAAATCGTGCACTACACCCTGTTTTCAGACCAACCATGAAAATAAAAGAATTTTTTTAAGGTCCGCAAAAGATAAGCAACATTCCTTGTCCACACCAGGTGTCTATAAAATCCCCTGCAGTTGTGGACAGGTCTATATACGTATAAAGAAGTATCAACACTCGTCTGGGTGAACACAAAAGGAACTGCCGCCTCAGACATACTCATAACTTGACTGTAGCGGAACACGTGTTTGCGAGACAACCATCATAGCAAAAACATCGTATTATTATGCAGGTATCTACAGAGAGCCCATTGAGATTTTTAAACACTGCAATAATTTTAACAAAGGAAGGTGTTAAACTTGATAAGATCTAGATATCAGCATTGCAGCAACAGCATGACAATTGATTAATTTCATCTCGAGTAGGTTGACAATAGCATAGACCATAGCACAGCCAACGTCATGTGATTGACAGCGCGCCCTGTGTTTGGCTTATATATACAGCAGTCCCTCGTGCTCTCGTTACAGTACGCCTCTTTACCTCGGAGGATGCCTTCTGCAAAGGAAGGTGAAACGTCAGGGGAAAGTATTATGTATGGACTGTGGCATCTCAGCCTGGAAGTTTTAAGTAATGACAATACCTGCTGTGAAAGCCTTTGTTCTGTTATCGCACCTCAGTTCATAAGGCCTACAACATGGACAGTGTGTCTTGGACCAGTTCACTCTACAAAACAACACTTGCCAGGTCAACATTGTAGTTGCAAATGACCCTCACTTGGGTACAGACAGAATCTGCTATCATTGTTGAAGACCTCGGCCTGCCATTCCATCATGGAAGTAACCCTCTGATGGAATCAGTCAAGCTGTTCATGTCGATGCTATAGTGTGAGGGAAAGGTGTACATGCCCATAATCCCACTGCTAGTAACTGGTTGGTTACAGTTCGTGTTGACACCTATGGGGTCACAAACCCTTTTGTGTGTGCTGTGGGAGCTGTACAGTTTGCTACTGTTGCAAGGCTGTCCATAAACTTGTCTACTGGTGTGAGAATGTTCATGCGACCCTTGCTTCCAGCAATACTGTAAAACTGGCACAGGAAGACTGACTTGGGTGGTAATTCTCCAAATGTGCTACCCCGCCACTCAGAAGGCCACAATTAGACCCCTTTCAAATTCACTGAGTGGGTTGTAGGAAGCATCAGTACGTCTCTGTGGCATAGTACCTGTTTGCTTCACACAAGTCACACTGACCCTTATCACTGCCTACTAAAGAGTACCCACAGATGTCACTTTGGCAGCTATGTCACTTCACTCTTTGTTATTAGATCAAAATCAATGTCATCTTTCCACATGTACAAATTTTTTTACCACCATCATAAGATAAGCATAGTGACGAGACAAATGAGGTCAGAGACTCGGAGACTGCCGTAACAATCTTTCTGTTTGAACCAGTGTGTGATTAGGTAGTATCCCAGATGATGTAACAGACAGACAGACATTCTGGCAGTGGCATGTAACACTCTTTATGGCCAACAATTATGCGTTGATATGACACAGTGTTATTTCTACAGCCAATTATTACCTGCAGCCTCCCAGGGGCCTCGGG
Organism: Locusta migratoria; assembly: GCA_026315105.1. Taxonomy (NCBI): domain Eukaryota; kingdom Metazoa; phylum Arthropoda; class Insecta; order Orthoptera; family Acrididae; genus Locusta; species Locusta migratoria. The sequence goes on along the minus strand of CM048745.1, from coordinate 281,941,829 downwards.
GTTCTATCGTGAGTATGTGTTTGGCGAGCAAGGGGCCCCGAGCTAATCCAGTCTTCCTTCCTTCTTTACTTACCGGCCTGCATTTCCTTTCCCCCTCCCCTCCTTTGCTATCCTCACTCCTGCACCTCCCCACCGGATGACTGATAACCTTAGCAGTTTAGTCCCCTTATCCCAACCAACCCTATTTGCTGCAGCCTCTGAAACTTGAGTTAGAGCTCCATCCTCTTGTCAGGAGCCACTCATATTTTTTCTAAGTGGCTACTTGTCTCTAAAAATTGTAAGTACAGGAAAAACTGACACTACAGAGATTTTCTAGAAATAAAGTTAATTCTAAAGATATTATTCACTTACTAAAATGCAGTTCAATACAAAAATTGTGCTGTGTATTGCATATAATGAGATAAATGTCTTTAACATTTCATCTAAATCAACTGAATAGAAAATGTTGCCGCAACAAACAAGCAAAACAGCAATATGACTGAATTAATCTTACCACAATATTTGACCTTAGTTCTCCTACTTCATCAATTCAGTGTTCTGCTTCTTCTCTCTCTTTCCAAGTACCTGTGTGCAGGACCAATGGTTGTAGTGGGCACAGGGATAGTTGTACCCAGTCAAAAAATTTAGAGTAGGTAAAGTACCCTCTCTGTACTCATAGTTTTTGACTGGGTACAGTTTCTCCTGTACCTACAACAATTGCTAGCCCTGCACACATGTACTGATATTCTGAAAGAGAGATAACAAGCAGAATGGCGAATTGGTAGAGTATAATGCATGCACACAGTTTTACCTGCTGTTTCCCAAACTCAGCAAATAAAATCATGTAATCACCGCACCACCAGTTATGGGTTGTTGGTCTTACCATGACATTTGACCTTAGTTCTCCTACTTCATCAATTCAGTGTTCTGCTTCTTCTCTCTCTTTCCAAGTACCTGTGTGCAGGACCAATGGTTGTAGTGGGCACAGGGATAGTTGTACCCAGTCAAAAAATTTAGAGTAGGTAAAGTACCCTCTCTGTACTCATAGTTTTTGACTGGGTACAGTTTCTCCTGTACCTACAACAATTGCTAGCCCTGCACACATGAACTGATATTCTGAAAGAGAGATAACAAGCAGAATGGCGAATTGGTAGAGTATAATGCATGCACACAGTTTTACCTGCTGTTTCCCAAACTCAGCAAATAAAATCATGTAATCACCGCACCACCAGTTATGGGTTGTTGGTCTTACCATGAACTGCTCTCAAAAAGATTATGATTTTGTGAGTAATGATAGCAGAAAGGAACAGATGTTTGGGTACAACTGAAATTGTTAGGTTGCCATAAGCAAACCACAAGTTCATAGGTCATGAAATAATCCTTAACTGATGATAGGCAGACATTTTTACATCATCATCATTAGAGACTGATTTTGCCTTTCAGCGTTCAGTCTGGAGCATAGTACCTCCAATAAAATTCCTCCATATCCCCTATTTAATGCTAACATTGATGCCTTGTCTGATGTTATACCTTTTACTTCAAAATCATTCTGCACCGAACCTAAGTACTTTCATCTTGGTCTACCTCGACTCCTCTTACCCTCCACTGACGAGCTCATGAGTCTCTTAGGTAACCTTGCTTCTCCCATGCGTGTAACATGACCCCACCATCTCAGTCTGTTTGCTCTAACTGCTTCATCTATGGTGTTCATTCCCAGCTTTTCTTTGATTTCCTCATTATGGACACCCTCCTGCAATTGTTCCCATCTATTGGTACCTGCAATCATTCTTGCTACTTTCATATCTGTAACCTCTATCTTATGAATAAGGTAACCTGTATCCACCCAACTTTCACTTCCATACAACAAAGTTGGTCGAAAGATAGAGTGGTGCACTGCTAACTTAGTCTTGGTACTTACTTCCTTCTTGCAAAAGAGTAGATCTTAACTGAGCACTCACTGCATTAGCTTTGCTGCACCTCGATTCCAGTTCTTTCGCTATGTTGCCATCCTGTGAGAAAATACATCCCAGGTACTTGAAACTGTCTACCTGTTCTAACTTTGTTCCTTCGATTTGGCACTCAATCTGTTTGAATCTCTTTCCCAAAGACATTACTTTCGTTTTGGAGATGCTGATCTTCATATCATAATCCTTGCACCTCTGATCGAGCTCTGAAATATTAGTTTGCAACCTTTCAATCGAATCGGCCATTACAACTAAGTCATTCGCATATGCGAGACTGCTTATTTTGTTTTCACCTGCTTTAATCCCGTCCTGCCAGTCTACTGTTTTCAACATATGATCCATGAATAGACATTTTTCAACATATGATCCATAAATACACATTTTTACATATTCAAAATATAAAAGCATGAATGATTGGTACATTTCTTAATACACAGTCATGCTGTTCGAACTATCCAGTGTGTGTCAGTTCATGAGACTGTTTCCGTTCCACAAAAGTACAGACAAAATATATTTTGCCAGCATTGCAAATTCCCGATATAAAAAACTTGCAAGAATTACATTTTTTGTGAAGTTTGTATCGGGGCAACATTTATTTACAAACAGGATTTGTTGGTAGGAAGGCAGCATATTGTTTATAGTCAATGGTGAAGAATTTTCATAATAAGTAACTTCTACTGTGGCCCATAAAAATTGTTTTTGTTTCTAATTTTAATGACCGGGAAGATAACATTACTACACTGCTCAAAACAATTAGGGGATCAGGTAAAATATCATACACAATATACATATGCCAATGTATTTTATTCAGATATTGGTCACAATTCTAATTTTTGTGTGATACATTACAACATTCTGCTGTTTAAACTTTCTACTTCAGGTTTACATGGCGTTTACTTAGAGCAAGGCACCATGGAGCTACCATAATAGTAAAAGAAGTCATTTTTGTTGCCCTCTAATATGGTGTGTGATCACCTCGAATGGCCAGTACAGTTGCAGATGTTCGTAGCATGCACAGTATGAGGTTATCAATCAGCTCTTGAGGGATATTTGATTATTCTTCCACGAGTGCAATATCCCACTCTGCAACTGTTGTGGGAGGTGCTGCTCTGGTTGCAATGAGTGTGCCAAGTGCATCCCAGAAATGCTCAATCAGGTTTAACGCCTGTGAAGAAGCTAGCTACTCCATTTGTTCAATTCCATGATCTTCAAGCATGTTGTCCACCAGTGCAGCTCTGTGGTAACAAGCATTATCATCGACCAGAAGGAACCCATCTCCTGTGGCACCAGAGTAGGGCACAATAAAAAGGTGAAAGGATTTTGTCTTTGAACCTCTCAGTAGTCAAAGCACCATTCTGAACAAAATAGAGGTCTGTATGACTGCCAAAACTGACTCCTGCCCACATCATTCGTCTTCCACCATGATATGGTGATGTTTCCTGCTCAGAAGTAGGAATGTTCCATGTTCCACATTCTCTCCAGATGAGGGAATGATAATTGTCCAGCTGAACGCAAAATCTGGACTCACCTGTAAACAGAACCTGCTGCCATTTGTTTCAACTCCAATCCTGATGTTCCTCCGCCCTGTTTTTGCAGGCTAAACAAAGTTGTGATTTTAATATGACACACACCTAGGCCTCCTTAAAAAGAGGCCACATTCCTGAAGTTGATTTTGGACTTTTTGTGTTGATATTGTGCATTCTCTTGTGGCCTGAAGGGTGTGTTGCAGCTGAGTTATATTCAGCCTCCTATCTCAGTGGGCTGTTAACCAGAGATGTCTTCTCTTGTTGATTTTATCCATGGGCAACCTTGGTCTAGCTTTTTTTTTTTTTTTAAGGCTTCCTGTTGTCTGAAATCAGGTTCAGGTACTGGAAATTGTAACACTCCACTAGCTGCAGCCACCTCTCTCTTTCTGTCCCACTTCCAACCTTCTTATGGCTCTCCGTGTCATAGCTTCAGGTAAGTCACTTCTTGTTGAATTGCACTACCTGCTCACTACACTCTCTGAACCCAACTGCTTGTGTAATTAATTTGGTAGAGTAAACACAAGTCAACACCAAACCCCTCTGCAGTAAATTTCTGTAATTACCACTATCTCAGTTGCTGTAATGTTGTCTCCACTCCATATAACTGACAGAAAGATATCGAACTATTTTAGTTTATTTTGCCAAATACAGTACTTCAGAACCTAGATATCTCAAATGATCCTCTAATTGTTTTGACCAGTCTATTTTAACCTCAGAATTTTTATAGATGATGCAGTTAACTATGATGTACTACCTGATGAAAACTGAATATACAGGGTGTCCCACTCAACTTTTTCACCCCAGATATCTCTGGAACTACAAGAGATATTGAAAAACAACTTTCCTGGTCATAAACATATGGCAGGGGCTTATGAAAGTAGGTACTATGAGACAGTCTAAAATATTATTTTCAATGCAAACTTTGTGTTTTAATTATTATAATGGATACCCCATATTATTTCTTAAGCAATCAATAGAATGAAAAATCACAATGGCGTTGGTTGCACCACAATCCGTCAAATGCTTCCAGAGAAACTGCCAGTTGAAGTTGATGTTTGAAACACATGAAGTATACAGCTAACGCATCCAGAGACTCAAGCAAGAGTCACTGTTGAGACTCATACATAAGTTGCATTGAAAATAATATTTCTTTACGTTTTTGACTGTCTCACAGTACCTACTGTCATAAGCCCGTGAAAATCGTTTTTCAATATCTCTTGTAGTTCCAGAGATATCTTGGCTGAAAAAGTTGAGTGGGACATATACAAACAGGTATCCAAAGTGGTGCATTTATTAACAACTTCTTTTAAATACACAGAGGTATAAGTTTAGGGATTTCAAAAAAGTAGTAAGACTGAAATATTAATGAGGCTCGCTGAGCTACTGACAGACACAAAAACAGATAATCACATTCGCACAACTTAAATTTTCGGCCATGGCCTTCATCAGAAAAAGAAACACCTACATTCAAACAGTCACTCAGACAACTACACAGTCTAGCTTGTGTTGCTGGAGTGGCCAGACATGATAGTTGTGTGTGTATAGTTGTCTGAGTGATTTTGTGAACGTGTGTGTTTCTTTTTCTGATGAAGGCCATGGCCGAAAATTTAAGTTGTGTGAATGTGATTATCTATTTTCATGTCTGTCAGCAGTAGCTCAGCGAGACTGTTTTATGGTGAGTTGTTATCTATCCTCCATTATTGAAATTCCTATCGGATTTTCCATTGTTGAAATATTAATGATACACAGGTAGCACCAATCAACTTGCACAAATACTTGGGTCTAACAATTTGTGGGAATGTGAAATCAAATGGCCATGTAAGGTCAGTAGTTTGTAAGACTTGTAGCAGATGTTAATTTGTTATCAGGAGAAAGTGCAATCAGTCTGTAACAGAGACTGCTGACAAATCAGTTGAGTATCCCATCTTAGAACTTTGCTCACCTGTGTTGGACCCATGTCAGACAGGACTAATTGCAGGCACTAAATGTATGTAAAGAACAGTGGCACCAATCACCACAGGGTTATTTGACTTATGGTAGAATGTCATGAATAACTTAAAGGACCTGGTTTTGGAGATTTTGAAGTTAGACCAGAATTGTAATGCGAAATCCTACTTAAAAAGTTCAAAGAACCTGTAACAAGTGATGAAATTCAGAAACTTACCTCACATTGTGTTATAGAAGTATTTAAACTTTTCTGAGCGGGGGTGCAGTTAAAGGGGAGACAGAGTGTTCAAGGTTCCCCCACCCCCCCACCCAGGCCATATCTGGTGAACATATTTTTAGTCTCTCATGATGCAACCTGTGTTCCAACTCTAAACATTAAAATGATATGACAGTTCAGCTGCAGATATTTTGGATTCTAGCCTGAATGATCTTGAGGTTTGACACCCCCCCCCCCTCTCCCCAGAAGAAAGAAATTACCTGACCCTGAAGGACACTGTTGATGACCTATTAAGTCAGACATCTTTATGATTGATAAAGCAATGATGTTTCTCTACACCCGATCATGACACGCAGCTACTGAAATATAGAATATACTGTTCCTGGCATGGCACTTTGAGAGAAAATGTAGTCCAAGGATGGGAGGAATAGGTGGAAGTTTATAAAATTAATTGAATTTTAATGCCTCAGAAAAATCACAAAATTTTTCAGAATTTGCAATATGGGGATATAGAAAGATTGTACTGAAACCAGACAACATTTATAAGATTCCACAGATATTAAAGGAATTCAATGGTTGGGAAGAGTCATAGCCTTTCCCAAATCCCAAATTATTCTGTGTTTACATCGAGAAGTTGTAAAGGAAAGCAAGGATAAAATTTAGAAAAAGCTAAGAAATAAGTATTTTTTGCTTCGTCCATGACATTGCAATTCTGGTGGAGACAGTGAAGAACCTTGAAGATCAGTTAAACAAAATGGATTTTGAGAAAATGACAGTATTAGGTAAACAACTAAACAATGGTAACTGAATATAGTCAAATTAAATGAAGCTATACTGAGGAAATTAGTAGATAAGATGACAAAAGTAGATTAGTTTTGTTATTTGGCTTATGACAAAATTGGCTTAGTAGCAACCTATTTTTTAAAAAATATATCATCCCCTAAATGATTAATTTTCCGAAAGTACCGAAACACATAGTTTTTTAATTCTGACCAAGAAAACATATACCAATTTATATGGTTGTAGCTTCAAATTACCTTAATTGCAAAAGATTTGATGGATGAATTTTCCAAAATACTAAAATATGTATTTTTTAAAATTCTAACAAACAATACAAATACCAATTTTTGCAGCTCTAGCTTCCAAATTGTCTTGACAACAATGTGTTTTCAAAAAGAATTTTTGATCCCTTATTTTATCTCCTTAGTTGTTGAATTTTCAAAAATACCGAAATGCGTGTCTTTTTAATCCTGATCGAGAGTCCATATCCTAAGTTTCGTTGTTATAGCTTGATATTTGAGTTAACAGCAAAATATTCTTGAAAATCAATTTTTGCATCCTGCATTTCACCCCCTTATTAGTTGAATTTCCAAAAATACCGAATCACATGTCTTTTAAATTCGAACCCTGAATCCAAATCTGAAAATCTGTAGTTCTAACTTCATAATTTCCTAAATGTGCGCCTCGGTTGCACAGTGGTAGAGTGCCAGACTGCAAATCCAAAGGTCGCGGGTTCGTTCCCCGCCAGTTCCTTAAGATTTTTAACTGTCACTTACCACTTCTTTCACCTCTGGCAATATTGCTCATGTGAAAAATACTGAGTAGCATCGTGGTTCGGAACCCACGTTAAACTGTAGGTCCCCCTATAACTGGCTGGGTAAGTCAGTTCGAAGGTCGGAGGAAGGCAACGGCATACCACCTCCAAACAGGACCATGGCTAGTAAAGCACTGTGGTGTTCCAACCAATCTTCGGATTGTTGACTGCTTTTAATTTCCTAAATAGTAACAGATTTTTGAAAAAAAAAATCCCCTCTCAAATTTAACCCCCCTTTATGGTTGAATTCCCAAAAATACAGAAAAAAAGTATTTTTTAAATTCTAACCAACAATACAAATATTTTTGTAGCTCTAGCTTCAAAACTGTTTTAATAGCAATGTGTTTTCAAAAGAATTTTCATCTCCTATTTTACCCTCTTACTTGTTGAATTGCCAAAAATACTGAAACTTGTGTGTTTTTTTTAAATCCTGACCAAGATTCCATACCTGAAGTTTAGTAGTTGTAGCTTAAAATTTGAGTTGTTGTTGTTATGGTCTTCAGTCCGGAGACTGGTTTGATGCAGCTCTCCACCCTACTCTATCCTGAGCAAGCCTTTTCATCTCCTCATAAGAACGGCAACCCACATCCACTTGAATCTGCTTACTATACGCGTCTCTTGGTCTCCCTCTGTGGATTTTACCCCACTCACTTCCCTCCAATGCTAAATTTACGATTCCCCGATGTCTAAGAATGTGTCCTAACAAGCGATCCCTTCTTTTAGTCAGGGTATGACAAAAAATTCCTTTTCTCACCAATTCTGTTCAGTACCTCTTCATTAGTTATGCGATCTACCCACCTAATCTTCAGCATTCTTCTGTAGCACCACATTTCAAAAGCCTCTATTCTCTTCCTGTCCGCACCGTTTATTGTCCATGTTTCACTCCCGTACAAAGCAACACTCCACACAAATGCCTTCAGAAAAGACTTCCTTACACTTAAATTAATATTCGATGTTAGCAAATTTCTCTTTTTCAAAAATGCTCTTCTTCCCATTGCCATTCTGAATTTTATATCCTCTGTACTGCGACCGTCATATGTTATTTTACTACCCAAGTAACAAAACTCATCTACCACCTTCATTGTTTCTTTACCTAATCTAATTCCTTCAGCATCATCTGATTCTCTAAGACAGCACTCCATTATTTTTGTTTTGCTCTTGTTAATGTTCATTTTATACGCTCTCTTCAACACACTGTCCATTCCATTCAACTGCTCTTCCATGTCCTTTGCCGTCTCTGATAGAATTACGATGTCATCAGAAAAACGCAATGTTTTTATTTCTTCCCCCTGAACTTTAATCCCTATTCCAAATTTTTCCTTGCTTTCCTTCACCGCCTGCTCGATGTACAAATTGAATAACATCGGAGAAAGGCTACAACCCTGTATTAATCCCTTCCCAACTGATGCTTCCCTTTCATGCCCTTTGAGTCTAATAACTGCGGTCTGGCTTTTCTACAAGTTGTAAATAACTCTCCTTTCCCTGTATTTTACCCCTGCCGACTTCAGAATTTGAAAGAGTGTATTCCAGTCAACATTGTCAAACACTTTCTCCAAATCTACAAAAGCTAAAAATGTAAGTTTGCCTTTCCTTAGTCTATCTTCTAAGATAAGACGTAAAGTGAGTATTGCCTCCTGGGTTCCTATGTTCCTCCTGAATCCAAACTGATCTTCCCCGAGGTCAGCTTCTACCAGCTTTTCCATCCTCCTGTAGATAATTCGTGTTAAAATTTTGCAACCATGACTTATCAAACTGATGGTTCTGTAATTTTCACACCTGTCTGCGCCTGATTTCTTTGGAATGGGGATTATAATATTTTTCTTAAAGTCTGAGGGTACTTCGCCTGTCTCATACATCTTACACACCAGGTGAAACAATTTTGTCATGGCTGGTTCTCCCAGAGACTTCAGTAGCTCTGAAGGAATATCATCTACTCCAGGGGCCTTGTTTCGACTTAGGTCTTTCAGGGCTCTGTCAAATTCTTCTCTCAGTACAGTATCTCCTATTTCATCTTCAGCTACATCCTCTTCCCTTCCTACAATATTGTCTCGAAGTTCATTTCCTTTGTAGAGCACCTGTATATACTCTTTCCACCTTTCAGCTTTTCCTTCTTTGCTGAGAACTGGTTTTCCATCAGTGTCCTTGATATTCACAGAGCTCTTTTTCTTATCTCCAAATGTTTCTTTTATTTTCCTGTATCTATTTTTCCCCTTCTTATACATTCTTCTACAGATTTGCATTTGGCTTCTAGCCACTCCTGCTTAGCCATTTTGCACTTCCTGTCAATCTCATTTCTTAGTCGTCTGTACTCCATTTTGCCTGTTTCATTTACTGCATTTTTATATCTTCTCCTTTCATCAATTAAATTTAGTATTTCCTGTGATATCCAAGGGTTTTTTGAAGGTCTTGCCTTTCTACCTATTTTGTCCTCTGCTGCCTTCACTATTTCATCTCTCAATGCTACCCATTCCTCTTCTACTCTTTTATTTCCCCCTGTTTCTGTCAATTGTTGCCTGAATCTCCCTCTGAAATTCTCCAGAACTTCACTTTCCTTCAATTTATCTAAGTCCCATCTCCTTATTTTCCTACCTTTCTGCAGTTTTTTCAGCTTTAGCCTACAGTTCATGACTAACAAGTTATGGCCAGAGTCTATATCTGCCCCTGGGTATGTCTTGCAGTTTATAACCTGGTTCCGGAATCTATGTGTTACCATTATAAAATCTATCTGATACCTTCCGGTGTCTCCTGGTCTTTTCCATGTATACAACCTTCTTTTGAGATTCTTAAACCACGTGTTTGTTACGATTAAATCGTGCTCCATGCAAAATTCTACCAGGCTGCTTCCTCTTTCATTCCTCCTGCCCAGTCCATATTCACCTACTATTTTTCCTTGTCTTCCTTTTCCTACTACCGAATTCCAGTCTCCCAACACAATTAAGTTTTCGTCTCCCTTAATTGTCTGAATAATTTCCTGTAGCTCCTCATATATTTCTTCGATTTCCTCATTATCGGCAGAGCTAATTGGCATATATACCTGTACTACTGTTGTCGGTGTTGGCTTCGTATCTATCTTGACAATGATAATGCGATCACTGTGCTGGTAATAGAAGTTTACCCGCATTCCTATTTTCTTATTCATTATCAATCCTACTCCTGAGATACCCCCAATTGATTTTGTATTTATAATCCTGTACTCACCTGACCAGAAATCCTGTTCATCCTGCCACCGAACTTCACTAATCCCCACTATATCTAACTTCAACCTATCCATTTCCCTTTTTAAATTTTCTAATTTTCCTACTCTATTAAGGGATCTAACATTCCACGCTCCGACCCGTAGGATGCCAGTATTGTCTTTCCTGATGATCACATCCTCCTGAGTAGTCCCCGCCCGGAGATCCGAATGGGGGACTATATTACCCGAGAGGATGCCATCATCATATGTTCATACAGTAGAGCTGCATGTCCTCGGGAAAGGTAACGGCTGTAGTTTCCCCTTGCTTTCAGCCGTTCGCAGTAGCTGTGTGGCAAAGCCACATTAGCTGATGTTACAAGGCCAGCTCAGTCAATCATCCAGACTGTTGCCCCTATAACTACTGAAAAGGCTGCTGCCCCTCTTCAGGAACCACACATTTGTCTGGCCTCTCCACAGATACCCCTCCGCTGTGGTTGCACCTACGGTACGGCTATCTGTATCGTTGAGGCACGCAAGCCACCCCACCTCGGCAATGTCTGTGGTTCATGGGGGTGGAAATTTGAGTTAACAGCAACATATTTTTGAAAATCAATTTTTTGCGTTTCCTATTTTACCCCCATATTGGGTGAATTTCAAAAAATGCCAAAACATGTGTCTTTTACATTCAAACCCTGAATTAAAATCCGAAATTTTGTAGTTCTAGCTTCAAAATTGCCTAAATAGCAACATATTATCAAAAAACCCTTCATCCCCTATTTCACACCCTTACGGACAGAATATTGAAAAATTGCTTCTTAAATGACACCTACAGAGTAAGGTCAACACCCTCTACAAATTTCAAGTTTCTATCTTTAGTGGTTTGGGCTGGGCAATGATGAGTCAATCGCTGTTGTATCTTCCAGGTAATGTGGTCGTGGTCGAAGAAACATATCTGCTCCTGACATTTCGTCCAGAGCTGCGCTGGACATCTTCAGAGGTACTACTGGTAGCGGTGAGTCTTGCCGGCAAGATGTCCAGCGCAGCTCTGGACGAAACGTCAGGAGCAGATATGTTTCTTCGACCACGACCACATAACCCGGAAGATACAACAGCGATTATTTCAGCTGGTCGTGAAAGCCTTCACTGAATGATGAGTCAGTCAATCAGTCGGGACATTGCCTTTTATATACAGGGATTGTAAATACCAGGGATCCCGAGGCCAAAGCTGTCCTTTACAGGGCATAGCATTTTCTTGATTTTCATAGGAGGTCGGAAAATTGATCTAATACCATGCTCCCCCCCCCCCCCCCCCAGGACTCTTCCTATTTTGATAGAAGTAGCATCACAGAACAGAATGAAAAGCGTTAGTTGCTCATTACATGGATCTTCAACATTTCCACTCTTCCTCTTCTTGGCAAATGCTGTCCTTATATCCCGTGAACCATAGACGTTCTTCCGGAACACATACTTAAGATGGTGAATGTCAGATTCCAAGTGATCCTCGCTAGAAACTGTTTTTGCTCTGTATATCAATGTGTTCAGAATGGCTCTCTTCTGAAGTGGGTGATGAAAACTCTGTGCGCTGAGATACATATCAGTGTGCATTGGTTTATGGTACACAGAGTGGCCAAGACGCTCATCTGATTTACTACGTATTAATATACGTAAAAAATAGATGAAGTACACTTACCAGGCGAAGGGGCACAGGCAGTAATAGCAACAAATAAACACACAGACACACACACACACACACACAAAAATGCTAGCTTTCGCAGCCTAGCTGCTTCATCAGGCAGAAGGGAAGGAGAGGGAAAAGGAAATGATGAGGGTTTTAAGGAAGGGGGTAAGGAGCCATTCCAATCCCGGGACAGGAAAGACTTACCTTGGGGGAAAAAATGGAAGGTAAATAAATGCACATACACCCACACATTTACACAGACACGTATTAAAACATCCAGAAAAGGCAGCTTTCCTTCCTCTTCCATCTCGATGGCAAACTGAATGTTAGAGTGGATACTGTTCACATGTTCCACGAAGGGCCAGAGAACTTCCACGCCATGTGGCTACAACATGAAAATATTGTCATCACAACAAAAACACACAATTGGATGAAGAGGAGCTGAATTTAATGCATGTTCCTCGAAATGTTCTATAAAAACGTTTGCCATTGCAGGCGACAACAAAGAACCCATAGCCATTCCATCCGTCATTTCATAAAATCTACTGCCATACAAGAAGTAGGTTGTTGGCATTACAATGTGGAACAATTTTATTTTTTCAGGAGGAAAATGCTCTGCCAACAGTTTCCTCCACAGAAACATTCGTAAAAAGTGAGACCACATCCAGGCTGATTAAAATATCATTTGATCGAACTCTAATCTATTTCAGTTTATCTATGAACATAGAGTTTTTAATGTGATGTTCACAGTGGCCAACTATTGGTGCCATTAATTTGGATAAGTATTTTGATAACTTGTAAGTAAGGTATCCTAATGCGCTCACAATCGGTCTCAATGGGACATCTTCCTTGTGGACCTTAGGTAACCCATAAAGCCTAGGAGCTCAAGCTCTGAGATTTTTCATATCTTCTTCTGGTAGGCCAGAATTCTTCAGTAGATCCGATGTTGGATCCCTTTTTAAGCATTTGTATATGGTCTTCTAACAACAATGCTATTTTACTATGGTAATCAGCAGCATTGAGATTAACATTGGCAGAACAACAAGATCTTCGTCTCTTTGTAGTGCATGGACCCCATCTCTCTCTGCTTTACTGATATTACATTTCGGAAGTTTGGCTTACACTAAAATGCAACTGGCGGTAAGTCTTACCTCGTCAACGTCTTCTTGTGGGAGGTGACGTACTGCCTGTTCCACTCCACTGATGAAATCCACGATCAGTATAGTGCGTGGTATAGGAGCGAAGTTCAGTCCTTTATTTAGAGCCACATGGGTCCTTCATCCAGGTTCTTGTCAGACAGGTTAATGAGAGTGCAATCCAATTCATGAGATGACAGTAGATTTGCACATAATAGTTCGCGATCATGAGCGCTCACTTTAGTTCGCGGCTCTGCCGAAACTAGTTCACTCTTTTAGTTCGTCCGCTCCCAGTGATGGCTGAGCGGCGTGGTCTGCACATACAGGTGGAGGGGAAAGTTCCCCCACCTAGCTGCTTCGTGCGCTTGCTGCTTGAGCCACTAACGATATCACGCAAACCAAAAGAAACAGTTTGTGGATAATTTTTCGTGTTTAAGTTTAGAGTTATCTCTATATCTTGGCAACAGAAATTTTGTAGCACTGAACTATGTAATCTAGCAGGCAGACACTCTCCTCGAAATGACGCATCAGCAGAAGGCAAACACGTGATTTTTAATTCTGCTACGTGCCCTCTCGCTATTGCCCGTCGGTCTTCGGAAAATAATCCAACGAACTATGAAGCGAGATACGTTTGGCATAATCGTCCACTGCTCCTAGTTCGTCCACTCTTTTTGGCTTTTGCTACTGCTACTAAAAGAGCTCTTTTTTATGACAGCTTTTTTACATAATGAATCAGTGTTGCCAAAGCGTGTGCTATTACCCATATTTTTTGGCAATTTGACATCAAATACTTAGGCAAATAAACTAGTTATTTACACCAATGGGTGATTAATGGTATTCAACTACTTTGCGTATAGAGTACTCGTAGTACTTTATTTTTAAAATAAGATTTATTGTGGCAGTGAACTGTAAAACTACAGCTGAGCTGCATCTCAGCTTGAAATGAAGGTAACTGGCAGAAGGGAATCACGTGATTCTGCACACTCTCGCGTCCTCTACCTGTTCCTTGTCAGTCTTAGGAAAAGGAGTGGATGAACTAAGAGGCGAGGGATCTGCGAACTAGTTCGCGTAGTTCGCCTTTGGGAGTGCTCTTCTGAACTAGTTTGTCCGCGAACTATACAAGACCAGATGACAGTGTTTTTTGTTTGTCAGCAAGCCGCTCAAATTTCCTTGCTTGTTTAGCTGATGTAATGCTATGATGTGCTCTTTGATGAGCTGTCATTGTCATATACATCCACTCACAGTCGAGAGGTGTGAGAACTGCAGTCAAAAGATGACAGTTATATAAGGATCGTGCATTAGTATCCAGTTCATACCTTGTGTGTTGTATCCTGTCTTTGAAGATAGCCAGACTGGTCTTTCGTAAAATATTTGCACTCTTGCTGACCTTATATGATGTTTCACCACAGCAAACGTTGGTACAATGTCCTTGTCTCGGCAACATTGCAGGAATGCCAAATTACTCCGCAACTGTGCATGTTTGTGCACAGCTTCTCCACTTGACGAACCTGGTGCACAATGTCCTCCATGTAGAGGAAAGTAAAATGAGAACGAAGTTTTTCATGACTGCACTCTTATATAAAACATTCTCTGACTTCTTGCTGCGTCAGATCTTGATAAAACTTCAAACTTTCAGCGATTACCTCGATCGCTTTCGTCAGAAAAAACTGGCTGGTTGTGTAGTGCTGCGGTGGTCTTAAATAGCAAGTAGATGGCTTGTGATTGGTCATCATCTGATTGGCTGGTGGCTATGTAATGCCGTCACAGATGGTATTGGCGTTCGTACTGGTGGGGCCACTGCTTCCATAGTATCGTGACGCTGTATGGGATGTCTTTGTCGCTTCTCTGTATCGAGCATTCATTTCCATGCACCGCTAAGATTGTACCCGTTCTTGTGGTTAAAACTGTCCTCGCACGTTATCAAGATTTGACACAGCAATAAGTCCAAGATTATTCAGAGGTACCAATCGGTATTTTGGGAAGGTTACAGCTCAGGCAATCACCGATTTCTTAGCCTCACCTTTATCAGGCGGTACATGCAAACTCTACATGTCAACTTAGGGCTGGGACTTGCATAGTACCCAGTCACTTTTACACATCAAATGCATGGACAGCCTTCCGGAACACACAGCGAGGAGAAAAGAGGAAGATAAGAGAGGCCTCCAACAATGAAGTGGAGGAAAAAAAGGAAGAGGAGGAATAAGAAAGAAGAAGTTGGAAAGGAAAGATTGAAAAAGGAAATATTCTGAGTGTTCTGAAATATTGTCCTACTCTTCAGTTTCCTGAAGGAGGCATCAGGCTGTCTCAAAGGGAGGGAAAACAGTGGGAGGGAGGAAATACAGCATTGAAAATAAGTAGTGCTGCAGAGGCTGGGGGTCAATGGTAGCCAAGCATATACTCAGCAAAGAGCAATGAGCCCCCTGGCAGGAAGGCCAAGGAGTGTTTACGCTCCTACAATGCAGCATGAGGAACCGGTTTGAAGGGCCCAGTACAACCAACTGTGGTCGACAATTGCAGGGGTCATTGACCCTAGTTTGGCTTAAAACAAGGTTAAAAAACGTACCGATAAGGATAATTTCAGAATATTACTAAAACGAGGAATAAAAAACATCAATAGAAGGAATTAAATGACCTTGGACAAATTAGTCATATGTGTAAAACGCAAAACTTTAGCAGCTGACTGTGTGTCATCAGCTAAAATTTCTTGCAAAACCTACTGCAACACGAAAATGATGAAAATTGGGGCAGAACATTAAAACATGGTGCACTGTCATCGGGTGACCGCAGAAGCACAATGGTGGGGGGTCGTCTGTTGATAACTGTTTCATGGTTGAACCGGCAATGACCGACTCTCAGCCAGGCCAAGATGACCTCCTCCCACCAGGAGGTGCGGGAGGAGGTCTTCCAAGCCGTCGGGATCAGTTTTATAGTTATTTGCTTATTGTCCTGAAGCGAGGACCACAGCCTATGCCATGATGTGATACTGCGCTGGCAAATAACCCCTTGAATGTTGTTTCAAGGGACACAAATGGTAGCTGTCCGAGGTACGAGAGTGGTAGCCCTGGCCGCAGCATCTGCAGCCTTGCTCCCCAGCACACCTACGTGGCCAGGTACCCACAGGAAGCGAACGTGAAAGCCGTCTTCGGCTACCAGTTGAAGGGAGCATTTGATTCAGTGTACAACAGGATGGACCAGATATGGGTCTTTAAGATTCGGAATGGCACTGAGTGAATCAGAGCAGATGATATAAGAAGAGTGGTGGTGGCAGTGAACATATTGGACTGCCTGATAGATAGCAAAAAGCTCAGCTGTGAAATTTGAGCATTGGTCAATGAGCTTGTATTGAAAGCTTTCGAACCCGGCGACAAAGGCGGATCCGACACCAACAGTGTTCTTAGTTCCATCTGTATAGATGAAAATGTTATTATCAAGCTGTGAATGAAGTTCAACAAAACCTTGAGCGATACACCGAATACGGGATACTCTCTCTCTCTTTTTTGTGGTTTTAGGGTGCACAACTTCTCAGGTCATTGTTGCCCAGATCAGAACTGGAATTCGCTAGATCTCGAAAAAATTTATAACTGCCAGAAAGGAGAGTATCAAGAGAAAGTTAAAACAGAAGGACAAAAAAAAAAAAAAAAATAGAAAGGTTAAATATCCTTTGATAAATTAGCCATGTTGATAAAACATAAAACTCGAGCAGCTGCTCGTGTGTCATCAGCTAATAGTTCCTCCAGAGTAAACAGCAAATTAAGGGCTACACAGAGATGGTTAAAATTACGACAAGACAGTAAAACATGTCGCACCATCATCAATTCACCACAGGAGCATAGCAGTTCAGGGTCAGTGTTTAGCAAATGACGGTGGCAGTGACCGATCCGCAAATGGGCCAGGATGACCTCATCTCGCCGAGAGGGGCGTGAGGAGATCCTCCAAGCGGTCAGGATCAGTTTTACGGTTCTCAGTTTATTGTCGTGGAGTGAGAACCACGAACTGTGCCAGGACGACACAATACACCAGTGAAGAGCCTGTTGAATATCGTCTGATGGGATGCAAAAGGTAGCCATACGAGGCAAAAGAGCTGCTGCCTTAGCTGCAATGTTGGCAGTCTCATTCTCGGGCACACCCACGTGGCCAGGGATCCACAGAAAACAAACGTGACAGCCATTATCTGCTAGCAACTGAAGGGAGCATTGGATTCGATACATGACAGAATGTGTTGAGAAAGGGTCCCTAAGCCTGCAGGGCACTAAGGGAGTCAGAGCAGATGGCATAAAAGGGATGACAGCGACGGTGGACGTATAAAACACCCTGGTGGAGGGCAAAAAGCTCAGCCGTGAAATTCGAGCTCCGGTCAGGGAGTCTGTATTGGAACAGGTTGTCCCCGGCATATCCGACACCGTTAGTGCTCTTGGAACCATCAGTGTAGATAAATATGGCATTATCGAACTGTGAATGGAGATCGACAAGCCTTGAGCGATATACCAAATCTGGAGTGCTTTCCTTGTGGAGCGAACTAAGTTCAAGGTGGGTGTGAACCTGGGCCTAATGCCACGGTGGCAATGGGCTCTCGCTCAACCGAAAGGTGGAAGGAAGGGTAAAATCGAGCCGATGAAGCAGGCAGCGAAACCAAACTCCAGGTGGAAGCAAGGCTATCGCAGACAACCGATATTGGCTATCGAGGGAGTCATCAAAGAATAATGAGAAGATGGATGGTTGGGCATCGACAGCAGTTGGCATGCATACCGACACAAGAGTATGTCATGCCGAGAAGTACAGCAGCTTCGGCATAAAGGCTTTCAACAGGGCTGGTATAAAATTCACCGATCGCGAGGCGTAATCCCTGATGGTGAATGGAGTTGAGACGGCGGAGGAGGGACGGCCGTGCAGAAGAGTATACAAAGCTTCCGTAGTCCAGCTTTGACTGTACAATGGCCTGGTAAAGGTGAAGCAGAAAGGTATGATATACTCTCCATGATGTGCCACTAAGGACACGAAGAACATTAAGGGATCGGGCACAACGGGCAGCCAGGTAGGACATGTGTGGGGACCAGCAAAGTTTCCAATCCAACATTAGCCCCAAGAATTTTGTCTCCCCGAATGGGAGAGCAACGGGCCCGAGACGTAGAGATGGTGGAAGAAATTCCTTGTATGTCCAGAAGTTTATACACACTGTTTTCTCAGCGGAGAAGTGGAAGCCATTTACAAAGCTCCAGGAATATAGGCGGTCAAGACAGCTTTGAAGACAATGCTCGAAGAGACACGTTCGCTGGGAGCTGCAATAAATTGCAAAATCGTCTACAAAAAGGGATCTGGAAACATCAGCTGAAAGGCAATCCATGATCGGATTTATTGACATGGCAAAGAGAGCCACGCTCAAGATGGAGACCTGTGGTACCCCATTCTCCTGGCAAAAGATATCTGACAAAACAGAGCCCACCCTTACCCGGAACTTGCGATCCGCCAAAAACACTTGAATAAAGAGAGGGAGGCGGCCACGAAGGCCCCATGTGTGTAAAGTGCAGAGAATGCCCGCCATCCAACAGGTATCGTAAGCCTTCTCCAAGTCGAAGAACACTGCTACCGTTTGATGCTTCCTTAGAAAGTTATTCATAATGAAGGTTGACTAGGTAATGATCAGCAGCAGAGCAGTGTCTATGAAAACCACATTGAACATTAGTCAGGAGGCGTTGAGATTCGAGGAGCCAGACCAACCGAGCCGAGCGTTAACCATGCATTCCATCACCAAACAGTCACAGCTCATCAGAGAAATGGGGCAATAACTGGAAGGAAGATGTTTGTCCTTTTCTGGTTTGGGGATGGGGACAAAAATGGCTTCACACCAACTTGTGGGAACCTGACCTTCAGTCCATATGTGATTATAGGTGCTAGGAAGGAAACACATGAGAAAGGTTCTTCACGATCTCAATATGGATGGAATCGGGCCCAGGAGTAGAAGATCGGGACAGGGTGAGAGCACGGTCTGCATGGTGAAGGAGACATTACAACTTTGACGATTAAAAGAGTGGAAAGAAGGCAGCCGTGCCTCCTCTGCCTGGTAGAAAGGCAGGGTGGTAATGGGCAGAGCTCAAAACCTTCGCAAAGGAGTAGCCCAAAGTGTTGGAAACATCAGCGGGGTCCACAAGGACTGCGTTCTCGACGGTCAGGCCAGAAATCGGGGAGTGGACCTTGATGCCGGATAAACGGCGTAGGCCACCCCAGACAGCCAAGGAGGGAGTAAATCGGTTAAAAGAACTGGTAAAAGCAGTCCAGCAAGCTTTTTTGCTGTCTTTTATAACACGACAACATTGTGCTTGCAGTCGTTTATAATTGATACAGTTTTCCAATGTAGGGTGGTGGTGGAAGGTGCGTAAAGCACGTCGCCAGGCTCTGAGAGCGGCGCGGCAAGCTGCAGTCCACCAAGGGACCGGGACGCGACGTGGAGAGGAGGATGTACGAGGTAAGGAATGTTCGGCAGCGGTGAGAAAAACCTCAATGTGGTGTATTCGATCTGACTGTCACAGCTGGGAAAAGTCTGATTGTGGAAAACAGCCGTGGAAAAATAAAGCCCCCAGTCAGCCTTAGAGATGTTCCAACTGGTGGAACGAGGAGATGGGGTATGTGGCAGGAGGTGAATTACACAAGGGAAATGATAACTCGAGTACATGTCAGAAAGTGCATACCACTCGAACCGCCGCACAAGCTGAGGGGTGCATATCGCGAGGTCTAAGTGGGAGTAAGTATGTGTTGTGCCGGAAAGGAAGGTCGGTGCATCGCTGTTGAGGCAGACAAGATTGAGGTGGTGGAAAAGGTCCACTAAAAGGGAGCCCCTAGGACATGGTGCTGGAGAGCCCCATAGTGGGTGGTGGGCATTGAAGTCACCTACTAACACGAAAGGTGAAGGGAGCGGGTCAACGAGGTGTAGCACATCTGCCCTAGTAAGGGCAGACGACGATGGCGAATAGATATTACAGAGGGAAAAGGAAAAGGTGGAGAGAGTGATAATGACGGCAACTGCCTATAGATGAGTATGCAATGAAATGGGATGGTAATAAACGTCGTCCTGAATGAGCATCAGAACCCCTCCATGGGCTGGAGTACCTTCCACAGGGGGCAGGTTGAAACACACAGAGGTGTAGTGGGAGAAGTCTGCATGATCACATAGATGTAACTTAAGTTTCTTGGAGATAATCTAGAAGTGGGCAGTGCAATCGAAAGAGTAGTTTTAATTCCTCCCAATTGGAATGAATGCCACGAATATTCCATTGAAGGAGTGCCATGATAAAATATGAGAGAAGAAAAGAAGGAACTAGCAAACGAGGTCACCTCGATGGCCGCTGAGGGCTGGACTTCGAGGGAGCACTGCTATCACTTTCTAGGGCAAAGGATCGTGGTCCATAGGTTCGACATGTCTGCCACCTCCCTGAGTTGATCAGGAGGGGCAGCTTCCACCGCCAGTAAAGGGCCGGGTGCCCGGCTGACAGAGCGGCCCGGTGAAACAGAAGACGGCCGAGGCCGGCAACTGTTGGATAGCGTGACCGAAGAGTCACGCTGCGGTGGAGAAGGGGGAGGGCTGTTCTTTTCGTGAGCCTTCTTAGAGTCATGACGAGTAGAAAAAGAGAAGACGGAGTTTTGAGGAAATCGTCACGAACAGGTTCTTTTTTCTTTTAAATCCGAGCAGCATATTTAGGTGCTCGGCCCAGGATGTGTGGGAACTGGTCGACGAATGCACTGTAGAACGGGCAGGAGGGATCGGAGAGGTGGAATGAGCAATTTTTGGGCTAGCCAATCTGACAACAGTGTCACAGAAGGTGAAATCACAGGTCTGAGTGCCTACCTCCTTAGTTGGTCGAGGGGAGGTGAGGACCTGGCTGTAAGTACCCGATGGGAGTACAGCGGGCTTCCTACTCACTAATAACTTCCGAGCTGTAGACGTTGAAACCTTTTCCTCAACACAAATCTCCTGGATGACCCGTGAAGAAGCAGTATCGTCACCCATGCAATTAATGCAGCGAGGGGATGGAGGTGGACATTCACCCTCATGGGCGTCCCTGCCACAGGTGGTGCACTTGGCTGCATTAGGACAAGATTTACCAGTATAATTAAATCTCTGGCAATGGTAGCTTCGTGTAGGATTGGGTATATACGGGAGAACAGAAATGACTTCGTAGCCCGCTTTCACGTTAGATGGTAGGTCAACCCTGTCGAAAGTTCAGAAGACAGTACGAGTCGGCACGAGATCATTGTTAACTTTTTTCATGACGCGATGAACAGCCGTAACTCCCTGATCGGACATATAATTGAGTATATCGTCGTCCGATAACCCATCCAGGGATCTCATCAAGACTACCCCCCGCGAAGAGATGAGAGGGTGCGGTGAGCCTCCACTTTCAAAGGCAAGGTACGCACTAGCATAGCCCGGAGTAATTTCTGTGCCTGAAAGGCATTCTCAATTTCGAGCAACAAGGTCCCATTGTGCTGTCTGGAGTAGGTCTTCAAGGGACCTGTAATCGCATCGACACCCTTCTGAATAAGAAAAGGATTCACAGAAGAAAAATCCTGATCATTAGTACGAGATACTACAAGGAATTTAGGAATGTGAGGCAAGACTTTCTTGGACTGAGATTCGTCATGTTTTCATTTTTGGGTCAAAGATATAATAGATTTGGAAGGTTTCATAGCGGAAGTGTCCCCCATGATTACCGGCGTCTTCGATGGCGCGCTCCTTCCTTGTGAGGGCCCTCATTAAGAGTGCACCTGCCTTAGGTGACTGTTTGCACCTCAGGTCACACCTCCTGAGAACAGACGGAGGGACCAATCAATCGGCATGTTCAGAAGCTACCAGCTCGGGTAATCACCCCTCCCTGGGCCCGGCCTGTACCGGGGGTACATATGTGCCCTACAGCGTGGGTTGACCTTCAGACACGCACAGGGAGGAAAGAAGAGAGGAAGGAGAGAAAGGGATGAAGGAGGCAGAATCTCAAACACCGAGGCAGAGATTAAAGGGTGGGTCAAGGACAAGGAGAAAAGAGCAAGAGGGGAAGGTGAAAGAACAGGAAGGCAAGAGGACCAAGAAAGGGAGAAGTCTTAGAGGAATTGAAAAAGAAACCTTGGACTGACTGAAAACTCCCGTCTCCGGGTGAAGGCACAAACCGGAGGGAAAGAGGGAAGCGGCCTGGGACAGAAGAAAGGCCATTTCGGCTCAGGGCCCCGTGCGCGTCACATATGTACCCACAAAAGAGCTGTGGGCTTCCTTGGGGGCTCTCCTTTGGGAGTGAGCCGAGTTCGCGGTGGACACAAACCTGTGCCTGAAGTCACGGTGCTGTTGGGTGCACATCCATTCGAAGGGTGTCAGCGAGGGTGAAATCGAGTTGCTGAAGCAGGCGACAAAAACAAACTCCGGAAGGCAACAGTGCAGATGCAGACACCCCATATTGGCAATCAAGGGAGTTATTGATAAATGATGGGTAGGATGAGTGTTTGGGCAACGACAGCAGCCGGCATGCGTACCGACAGTGTAATATATCTCGCCGATAGTGCAATGGTAATTTGGCAGGTTCTGCAAAGAGGCTTTCAATAGGGCTGGTATAGAAGGCTCCAATCACTAGTCGTAACCCCCATGGTGAATTAAGATGGTGCAAGACGGACGGCTGTGAGGATGCATAAACAATGCTTCTGTAATCCAACTTGGATCAGACTATGGACCGATAAAGGTGAAGAAGGACAGTTCTATCTGCTCCCTATGTCATACCGCTAAGAACATGGAGGGCATTAAGGCAACGTATACAATGGCCAGCCAGAGAAGACACGTGTGGAGACCAACAAAGTTTCCTATCCTAAGAATTATGTTGTCTCCACAAATGGGAGAGTGATGGGGCCTAAATGTAGCAATGGCGGAAGGAACGCTTTGTATCGCCAGAAGTTCATGTACTGTTTTCTCATTGGAGAAATTGAAGCCATTTGTGATGCTCTGAGAATAAAGATGGTCAAGACACCGCTGGAGACAGTGCACCAACAGACACGTTCTTTGAGCGCTGCAGTAGATTGTGAAATCGTCCACGAAGAGGGATCCAGAAACGTCGAGTGGGAGGCAGTCCATAATTGGGTTAATTGCTATGGCGAAAAGTACTACACTCAAAATGGAGCCCTGTGGCACCTCATTCTCCTGGCAAAAGGGTCTGACAAAACAGAGCCCACTCGTACCTGAAAACTTCAGTTTGTTAAAAATGCAAGAATAAAGAGGGGGGGGGGGGGGTAGCCACGAAAACCCCAGGTATGCATGGTGCGGAGAATCCCCGCCCTCCAACAGGTTTTAGATTAGATTAGATGTACTTTTCATTCCAGTAGATCCGAATTGAACATGTCAGAACAAAATACACAATATATACTTACAAAAAGAGAGCATATGTGTTAATGTACCTTCCACAGACCCCAAATGTAATTGCCCTTGTGGATGTGGAATTGGTCAGGAAAAACAATTATCTTAAAAATATTTACATTTTAAAGGACACAAAAACTTATTACTACTTAGTAATTTACTAGGTGCATTTAAAATTCTTAGCAATTACTTTATCTTTAATTTTTTAATTTTTGTTTTATTTTTACACTGATTTACAATGATTACATTACTGCACAAGACTTGTACTGAAGTCAAACTGAACACAGTATTCATATTTGTGAATATTATATACAATAAGTTACAATCAATCACTTCTGGTAAGAAATTCATCAATGGAGTAGGAGTTGGCCACCAAAAAATCCTTTAGACTCTTTTCAAACTGTACTTTATTGTGAGTTAAATTTTTTATGGCTGCTGGCATTTAATTGAAAATGTGTACTGCTGAATATTGGACACCTTTCTGAGCCAAAGTAAGTGACTTTAAATCTTTATGCAAGTTATTCTTGTTTCTAGTATTGATCCCATGGACTGAGCTATTGTTTTGAAAAAAATATATATTTTAACAACAAATTTCATTAGAGAATAAATGTATTGGGAAGCAGTAGTAAGTATCCCCAGTTCCTTAAATAGCCCTCTACATGAGGTTCTTGAGTTGACACCACAAATGATCCCTAACGCATGTTTTTGTGCTCTGAAAACTTTTGACATTTTGGACTGAAAGTATGCATAATATGCTAGCTTTTTTTATTTTTATATCTCCTATATCTGACAACATTCACAAAGCAAACAGGGACTTGTCTAGGTGCTTCAGCAGTTCTGTGGTGTGCTCCTCCCAGTTAAATTTATTATCCAGCTGTAATCCTAAGAATTTGACACATTCCACTTCTTCTATTTCCTTGTTGTCATACTCTAGGCATATACTGGCAGGAAACCTTTTACAAGTCCTAAACTACATATAGTGTGTCTTTTCAAGGTTTACGACAGAGAATTGACTAAGAACCATTTATTAATGTCCATGAAAATTTCATTAGCTGATCTTTCTACGGCTATATTTGATTTACTATTTATTGCAATATTTGTGTCATCTGCAAATAAAACAAACTTGGCCTTCGATAATGTCGATGATGGAAAGGTAATTGATATATACAAGAAAAGGCAGGGGGCCTAAGATAGAGCCTTGCGGAACCCCACATGTTATTAGTTTCCAATTTGATGAGGCCTGATAATTCAGTACATCTTTCTTTCCTATTGACACCCTTTGCTTCCTATTGGAGATATACGATTTGAACCATTCTGCAGCACTTCCTGTTAATATTCTAATTTGCTTAAAAGTATATTGTGATTTACACAGTCAAATGCCTTTGACAGGTCACAAAATATACCAGTGGCATGTAATTTATTGTCTAATGAATTGAGTACATTCTCACTGTATGTGTAGATAGCCTTCTCAATATCAGAACCCTTTAGAAACCTGAATTGTGACATGGATAATACGTAGTTTATTAGTGGTAAGATGTGTAAGAAGATGACTGTACATTATCTTTTCTAAAATTTTTGAGAATGCAGGCAAAAGTGAAATTGGACGGAAATTTGATGGAATTTCTTTATCTCCTTTCTTATGTAATGGCTTAACTTCAGCATATTTCAACCATTCTGGAAATGTTCCACTGATAAAAGACTGGTTACACAAGTAACTTAAAATATCACTAAGCTCAGAAGCACACTTTTTAATCAAATTTGTTGATATATTATCATAGCCACTGGATTTTTTTGATTTTATGGTGGACATTACTTCTAGTGGTGTTGTGAGTGTCATACTCATATGTTGTGTTGTTATGGTCTTCAGTCCGGAGACTGGTTTGATGCAGCTCTCCACCCTACTCTATCTTGAGCAAGCCTTTTCATCTCCTCATAAGAATAGCAACCCACATCCACTCGAATCTGCTTACTATATGCGTCTCTTGGTCTCCCTCTGTCATTTTTAACCCACACACTTCCCTCCAATGCTAAATTTACGATTCCTCGATGTCTAAGAATGTGTCCTACCAAGCGATCCCTTCTTTTAGTCAGGGTAAGCCAAAAATTCCTTTTCTCATCAATTCTGTTCAGCACCTCTTCATTAGTTATGCAATCTACCCACCTAATCTTCAGCATTCTTCTATAGCACCACATTTCAAAAGCCTCTATTCTCTTCCTGTCCGCACCGTTTATTGTCCATGTTTCACTCCCGTACAAAGCAACACTCCACACAAATGCCTTCAGAAAAGACTTCCTTACACTTAAATTAATATTCGATGTTAGCAAATTTCTCTTTTTCAAAAATGCTCTTCTTCCCATTGCCATTCTGAATTTTATATCCTCTGTACTGCGACCGTCATATGTTATTTTACTACCCAAGTAACAAAACTCATCTACCACCTTCATTGTTTCTTTACCTAATCTAATTCCTTCAGCATCATCTGATTCTCTAAGACAGCACTCCATTATTTTTGTTTTGCTCTTGTTAATGTTCATTTTATACGCTCTCTTCAACACACTGTCCATTCCATTCAACTGCTCTTCCATGTCCTTTGCCGTCTCTGATAGAATTACGATGTCATCAGAAAAACGCAATGTTTTTATTTCTTCCCCCTGAACTTTAATCCCTATTCCAAATTTTTCCTTGCTTTCCTTCACCGCCTGCTCGATGTACAAATTGAATAACATCGGAGAAAGGCTACAACCCTGTATTAATCCCTTCCCAACTGATGCTTCCCTTTCATGCCCTTTGAGTCTAATAACTGCGGTCTGGCTTTTCTACAAGTTGTAAATAACTCTCCTTTTCCTGTATTTTACCCCTGCCGACTTCAGAATTTGAAAGAGTGTATTCCAGTCAACATTGTCAAACACTTTCTCCAAATCTACAAAAGCTAAAAATGTAGGTTTGCCTTTCCTTAGTCTATCTTCTAAGATAAGACGTAAAGTGAGTATTGCCTCCTGGGTTCCTATGTTCCTCCTGAATCCAAACTGATCTTCCCCGAGGTCAACTTCTACCAGCTTTTCCATCCTCCTGTAGATAATTCGTGTTAAAATTTTGCAACCATGACTTATCAAACTGATGGTTCTGTAATTTTCACACCTGTCTGCGCCTGATTTCTTTGGAATGGGGATTATAATATTTTTCTTAAAGTCTGAGGGTACTTCGCCTGTCTCATACATCTTACACACCAGGTGAAACAATTTTGTCATGGCTGGTTCTCCCAGAGACTTCAGTAGCTCTGAAGGAATATCATCTACTCCAGGGGCCTTGTTTCGACTTAGGTCTTTCAGGGCTCTGTCAAATTCTTCTCTCAGTACAGTATCTCCTATTTCATCTTCAGCTACATCCTCTTCCCATCCTACAATATTGTCTCGAAGTTCATTTCCTTTGTAGAGCACCTGTATATACTCTTTCCACCTTTCAGCTTTTCCTTCTTTGCTGAGAACTGGTTCCCCATCTTAGTTCTTGATATTCATAGAGTTGCTTTTCTTGTCCCCAAATGTCTCTCTTATTTTCCTGTAGGCGATATCGACTTTTCCCCTTTTTATACATTCTTCTACAGATTTGCATTTGGCTTCTAGCCACTCCTGCTTAGTCATTTTGCACTTCCTGTCAATCTCATTTCTTAGTCGTCTGTACTCCATTTTGCCTGTTTCATTTACTGCATTTTTATATCTTCTCCTTTCATCAATTAAATTTAGTATTTCCTGTGATATCCAAGGGTTTTTGAAGGTCTTGCTTTTGTACCTATTTTGTCCTCTGCTGCCTTCACTATTTCATCTCTCAATGCTACCCATTCCTCTTCTACTCTTTTATTTTCCCCTGTTTCTGTCA
The DNA here is from genome assembly GCA_026315105.1 of Locusta migratoria. Classification (NCBI taxonomy): domain Eukaryota; kingdom Metazoa; phylum Arthropoda; class Insecta; order Orthoptera; family Acrididae; genus Locusta; species Locusta migratoria. The sequence continues at coordinate 281,914,361 of CM048745.1, read as the reverse complement.
ATTGTTGCCTAAAGCTCCCTCTGAAATTCTCCAGAACTTCATGTTCTTTCAATTTATCAAGGTCCCATCTCCTTATTTTCCTACCTTTCTGCAGTTTTTTTCAGTTTCAGCCTACAGTTCATGACTAACAAGTTATGGTCAGAGTCTATATCTGCCCCTGGGTATGTTTTGCAGTTTATAACCTGGTTCCGGAATCTATGTCTTACCATTATAAAATCTATCTGATACCTTCCGGTGTCTCCTGGTATCTTCCATGTACACAACCTTCTTTTGTGATTTTTAAACCGCGTGTTTGTTGCAATTAAATTATGTTCCATGCAAAATTCTACCAGGCGACTTCCTCTTTCATTCCTTCTGCCCAGTCCATATTCACCTACTATTTTTCCTTCTATTCCTTTTCCTACTACCGAATTCCAGTCTCCCATCACAATTAAGTTTTCCTCTCCCTTAACTGTCTGTATAATTTCCTTTAGCTCCTCATATATTTCTTTGATCTCCTCATGATCGGCAGAGCTAGTTGGCATATAAACCTGTACTACTGTTGTTGGTGTTGGCTTCGTATCTATCTTGAAAATGATAATGCGATCACTGAACTGCTCATAGTAGTTTACCCGCATTACTATTTTCTTATTCATTATCAGACCTACTCCTGTGATACCCCCAACTGATTTTGTATTTATAATCCAGTACTCACCTGATCAGAAATCCTATTCATCCTGCCACCGAACTTCACTAATCCCCACTATATCTAACTTCAACCTATCCATTTCCCTTTTTAAATTTTCTAATTTTCCTACCCGATTAAGGGATCTAACATTCCACACTCCGATCCGTAGAATGCCAGTATTTGTCTTTCCTGATGACAACATCCTCCTGAGTAGTCCCAGCCCGAAGATCCGGCTGGGGGCCTATTTTACCTCCAGAATATTTTCCCCGAGAGGATGCCATCATATTTTCATACAGTAGAGCTGCATGTTCTTGGAAAAAGTAATGGCTGTAGTATCCCCTTGCTTTCAGCCGTTCGCAGTAGCTGTGTGGCAAAGCCACATTAGCTGATGTTACAAGGTCAGCTCAGTCAATCACCCAGACTGTTTCCCCTGTAACTACTGAAAAGGCTGCTGCCCCTCTTCAGGAACCACACGTTTGTCTGGCCTCTCCACAGATACCCCTCCGCTGTGGTTGCACCTACAGTACGGCTAACTGCATCGTTGAGGCACACAAGCCACCGCACCTCGGCAATGTCTGTGGTTCATGGGGGTGGCATTTGTAGTCACAGGTGTGAGATATTCCATTGCAGCAGTTACTGACCCTGATAATCCCATATTTTCAGTAATAGTTAAGAAATGCTTGTTGAAAATTGCAGCAACACTGCACTCATTTGTTATCCGTTTGTCATCTACTCTTAATGCTATGTGCTCCTCTTCGTATCTGGTTCTACCAGTTTCCTCCTTTACTATATCCCATATTGCCTTTATTTTGTTGTCTGAAAGGACTATCCTATTCTGATAATGCATTTTCTTTGATGTCAGTATTACTCCCTTCAATATCTTGCAGTATATTTTGTAATGATATAAAGCATTTACATCTGAACTGTGTCTAATTGACAGGTATAGTTTCCTTTTTGTCTTACAGGAGACCTTTATTCCCCGAGTAATCCATGGTTTCTTTGTAGACTTTGGTCTAATCTGTGTCAGTTTTGGGGGAAAGCAGTTTTCAAATACGTTGAGGACATTATTTATGAAAGTGTTGTATTTTTCATCCATAATATTACCACTGTAGACATCACTCCAATTCATGTCTTTGAGCAGTTTTCTAAAATGATCAATTTTTCCCTTACTGACTACCCTCTTAAACTCAGATTTGATAGATTTTATATTCTGATTAGTATTAATATCTAGTAAAAGTAACTGCATGTCATGGTCTGAAAGGCTGCTTATTATTGGTTTTATAACATAATTTTGATCATTTGGCACTTCTACAAAGATATTATCAATGGCTGTCTATGACCCCTTAGCTATCCTAGTTGGAAAATTAACAGTATGAATTAGGTTGAATGACAATGCTACAGATTGCAATAATTTCTTACTGGGGGAGTTTTCAAGGAAGTCTACATTGAAATCACCAGCCAGCACTAATTCTTTCTTTCTTGTTATCAAATAAGCCAACAGAGCTACAAAGTGATTTACGAACAAATTAAAGTTACCATTTGGTACTCTGTACACAGTTACTATTATAAATGATTTATTATGAAATTCTACTTCTGTTGCACATGCTTCCATATGCTGCTCTAAACAAAATTTATTACTGTCTATGGTATTAAATTTATAACAATTTCTAATGAATGTGGCAACTCCTCCATCCTCCATTTCCATTCTACAAAAATTGCAGCGATGCTATTAGAGCCTGGCGACGTGCTCTACGCACTTTTCAATGCCACCCAACTATGGAAAATTGCATCCATTACAAACGACTCCGAGCACAATGCTAGAATACTTAGCGAATCTATACCAGTGGTCACATGATGTTCAGAGAGGCAGATTATGTCGACTGGGTTGGATGACTAATTCATCAATGCATATGAGTAGTTCATTTATTTTGCTTATTAGCCCTCTAATATTTTGGTGCACTAAAGATAATTTGCATTTTACATTGACTGTTGCAGAGCTGGGAGAAGATAAAATTTCTGATAATTGGTGCTAAGTTTTAACTAACAGCTGTGTTTGCTGATCTGATTTGTCAGAGTTATGGTGTTTAGTTGCTTTATTAAACTGAAGGTTTGTTTCAATATTGACCTCTCTTAGAACTTGACTTCTTTTTGTCCTGCCTATCCTAAAAAAGGAACTGCTCTGACACCTGTAACCACTGATATTTTACCACTCATGTCAGTGCCTCCCCCCCCCCCCTCCTTAAATTTCCTGCTATTAGCCCAGCCAGTTTATTATTCCCTTTCCTATTGAGATGTAGGCCATGTCTAGTGTAATCCCACCTACTGAGTGAATCAACAGGAACCACAACAATGTGTGACCCCGCACCTGATCCAAGCAGCTGCTCCAACTCTAAATTAACTCTCCTAACAGAAGAGTTCAAATGAGGTCGGATGTGGCGCTCCAGAACAGATACGAACTCGACACTGGTATGCATCGATGCTGATGCAATCTTTGCCAGGTCACACTCTATGTTGAACCCTGGATCTCTGTCAATACTGTTCCCCAGACCACTCACAATAACCACGGTGTCCTCCTTGGTGAAATCTTTACACAGTGAACCTAAATCCTCTGTCACCTGACCCAGACCAGCATTTGGTTTGAAGAAACTTGTGACCTGGTATTCTTTACCTAGTTCATCCTGCAGGAGTTGGTCCACACCTCTGGCATGCGAGCTACCTAATAACAAAACTTTCTTCCTTTTTTCTGATTTCCCTACCTTCTTATTAAATTCCTGATGAAAGTTTGTTCAGCCCTGTCTACGTCTACTTCTATCTGAGGCTCATCAGTTTCTAACTGAAGCAACAGGTCAAACTTATTTTTTACATTCACCACAAAGCTGTCTGATTAAGTTCTGGCCCTTTTCTTTCCACCTGTTGCCACTTTCCACCTCTGACTGCCCTCCTCCCTCTTTAATCTGTTTAGATCCCTCTTAGCCTGATCTAACTCTGCCTAAAGGGCAGCAATTTTCCCCTCCTGTTCCACTGTCTTCCTATCCCTAGTACATAGCCTGCAAAACCACTGATGAGTCTCGCTCGCTTGCCCAATTCCCGCGCTTCTGCAGTCACGCCAATGAAAAAAAATTACTGCACACATCACACCGTACCCCGGAACTAACAATTATACGGCACGTCTGACACTTGGCACTCATGGTAAAAGTATTATTTTATTTAGAAGTAGTCAAATTACCTTAAAAAACAAAGAAAACGTGTACGCGAAATTTAGGCCTACTCGCGCCTGGATGTAAACAAAGGTAATAAGCGCAAAGTCTTCAAAACAAATTGAATTTTACACCGCTTTTACAAATAATAAATAAAACAATGTGGGGATATGCTGTACTTAATATGCTAGGAGGAAAAAACAAGAACAATTACCGAGATTCTTTAAAATTACTGTGCAAAAAAACGCAAGCAAAAATACGACTGCAGACCTACTCAATCTTTAGGTGTTTTCTCGAAAAATACACAAAGAAAAGTGACACCTTTAATAGTGCGCTTCAAGAGGACACTAATAAGCGTTATTAAATACTTATAACTATTTAAAAAAGTCTCTTACTATCTAAAATACTTAAATTTGCTGGAGCACAAAAGTTGTGAGCGTCATCTTGCACAGGCCTACCCAGATCAAAGAACACAGCCACCATCTGGCACTTTTTCAAAAAGTTATTCATTACAAAAGTCGACAAGGTTGTCAATTGCAGAGCAATGCTGATGAAAACTACATTGGACATTGGTAATGAGACGTCGGGATTCAAGGAGCCAAACCAAACAAGTGTTAACCATGCGTTCCATCACCTTACAGACACAGCTCGTCAGAGAAATGGGGCGATAACTGGAAGGAAGATGTTTGTCCTTCCCTGGTTTGGGGATGTGGACAACAACGGCTTCACGCCAACTTGTGGGAACCTGACCTTCAGTCCATATGTGATTATAGGTGTGGAGAAGGAAACATTTACCCGCAGGAGAAAGGTTCTTCAACATATCAATATGAATGGCATCAGGCCCCAGAGCAGAGTGGGACTTGGTGAAAGTACAGTCTAGTTCCTACGTAATGATGGTGTCATTGTAACTTTCACGATTTATAGATGGGAAAGGTGGTGGCCTTGCCTCCTCTGACTGTTTGCGAGAGAGGAAGGCAGGTTGCTAATGAGCAGAGCTCGAAACCTCTGCAAAAGAGCGGCCTAAGGCATTGGATACGTCAATGGGGTCCACAAGGGCTGCTTTCGCTAGAGTCAGGCCTGAAATTGGGGAGTGGAACTTAGTACCAGATAACCGGCGCAGACTACCCAAGACAACCTAGGAGGGAGTGAATTTGTTAAAAGAACTAGTGAAGGCAGTCCAACAGGCTTTTTTGCTTTCTTTTATAACATGACGGCATTGTGCTCGGAGTCGTTTGTAATGGATGCAATTCTCCATAGTTGGGTGGCATTGAAAAGTGCGTAGAGCACGTCACCAGGCTCTAATAGCATCGCTGCATGCTGCAGTCCACCAGGGGACTGGGACATGACATGGAGAAGAGGAATTACTAGGTATGGAATGTTCGGCAGCAGTGTTCAAATGTTTGTATAGCTTATGGGACTTCTACGGGGTCATCAGTCCCTAAACTTACAAACTACTTATGAACTAACTAATACTAAGGACAGCACAAATATCCATGCCCGAGGGGGGTACGAACCCCAGACCATAGTGGCCATGCAGACCGTGACTGGAGCGCCTCAGTCCCCTCGGCCACTGCGGCAGGCCCGGCAGCAGTGAGAATAGTCACTGGATCTGACTGTTGCAGCAGGGGAAATTCTGATGGTGGAAAACCGCCATGAAAGAAAGCAGCCCCCAGTCGGCTTAGGAGATGTTCCAGGTGGTCGAACATGGAGATGGGGTATGATGCAGTAGGTGGATTACACAAGGGAAATGGTCGCTCGAGTACGTATCAGAAAGAGCATACCACTCGAACCGATGCACTAGCTGAGGAGTGCATATTGCGAGGTCCAAGTGGGAATAGGTGTGCATTGTGTCAGAAAGGAATATTGGTGAACCGGTGTTTAGGCAGACAAGATTAAGATGGTTGGAAAGGTCCGCTAGAAGGGAGCCTCTTTGACAAGGTTCTGGAGAACGCCACAGGGGGTGGTGGGCGTTGAAGTCGCCAAGCAAAACAAAAGGTGGAGGAAGCTGGGCAACAAGTTGCAGCACATCTGCCCTAGTTAGGCAGACGATGACGGGGTATTGATACTGCAGAGAGAGAAGGAAAGGGTAGGGAGAGTGATACGGATGGCAACTGCCTTGTGTGTGAGTGTTTAGAGAGATGGGATGGGAATAGATGTCATCCCGAACGAGCAACATAACCTATCTATGGGCTGGAATACCATCCACAGGAGGTATGTCATAACACACAGAGGTATATTGAGGGAAGGCTATACATTCGTGTGGGCATAACTTGGTTTCTTGGAGGCTAGCTATGAGTGTAATGAGGAATGAATTCCTCAAATATTCCACTGAAGGAGCGCCATGATAAGAATACGGGGAGAATCGAGAAGAACGAGGCAAAAGGGAGTCATCTCGATGGCCGCTGAGGGCCTGACTTCGAGGGAGCACTGCTATCGCAATTCATTGGTGGAAAATCTTGTTCCATCAGTGCGACTGGAATTTCTGTCGCCTTCCTGAGTTGATCGGTAGGGGCAGAACCCTCCACCAGTAAAACACCGGTTGCCTGGCTAACAGTAGTGCATCCCGGTGAGACATAGCATGACCGGGGCTGGATACTGTTAGGTGGCATGACGGATGAGTCGCGCCTCGGCGGAGAAGGAGAGAAACACTTTTCTTTGTTAGCTGTTTTGGAAGAGTGATGATGAGAAAATGGGCAGTTGACGGTTGAGAAGCCCGAGTGCGTATAAAATCTTCATGGACAGGTTCCTTTTTCGAAGTCCGGGTATCTTGTTTAGGTGCCCGCGATTTTTTAGACATTGACGATGACTGAACTTTAGAGAGAGCGGGGAGGTGGAACAGGCAATCTTCAAGCTGGCCTATCGCATAACTGTGTCAGTGAAAGTGAAATCGCAGGTCTGTGTACCTGCCTCCTTAGTAGGTTTGGGGGGGGGGGGGGAGGGAGGTGAGGATCTTACTGTATGTACCTGCTGGAAGGATAGTGGGCTTCCGACTCGCTAATAACTTTGACCTTTTCCATGACCCAAATTTGCTGAATGACCTTCTCGTCTTTATATACAGGGCAGTCCCTAGAGGAGGCAAGATGGTCACCCATGCGATTAATGCAGCGAAGGGCTGGATGTGGGCAGTCGCCCTCATGGGCGTCCCTACAACAAGTGACACATTTGGCTGTATTGGGGCAAGATTAACGGATGTGGTTGAATCTATGGCACTGGAAACGGTGCGTAGGGTTTGGTATATAAGGGCGAACGGAGATAACGTCATATCCTGCTTTGACCTTGGACAGGAATTCAGCTCTGTTGAACGTCAAAAACACAGTACGAGTTGGTGTTAACTGGTTGTCGACCTTTTTCAGCATTCTATACATGGTTGTTACACCCTGATCAGACATGTAGTTTTGAATCTCTTCGTCTGATAAACCGTGAAGGGATCTTGTGAAAGCTACACCCGCCCCCCCCCCCCCCCTGCCCTGCGGTTGTTACACCCTGATCAGACATGTAGTTTTGAATCTCTTCATCTGATAAACCGTGAAGGGATCTTGTGAAAGCTACACCCGCTCCCCCCCCCCCCCCCCTCGTGATGAGTTGAGTGTGCGATGCACTTCTACTTGGACAGGAAACATGTGTAGGAGCGTAGTTCTTATCAGTTTTTGCACCTGGAAAGCACTGCCCGTTTCCAGCTACAATGTTCCACTGCGCTGCCGGGAAGAGGTCTTCACTGGGCCAGCAATCACATAAACAACCAAAAATTTGGGAAGATTACACAATTTTTTCTTACACTGAGGTGAATCTATATTTTTTGGGTCGAAGTCAAAGTAGAAGAGAAGGAAGTCATTGTGGAAATGTCCATGATTACCGGCGTCTCCAATGGCGTGCTCCTTCCTTGTGGGGCCCTCACTGAGGGTTTGCCCGCCTTAGGTGATCATTCATACCTCAGGTCACACCTCCTGGGAACGGACGGAGGGACCAATCGGCATGTTGGGAAGGTACCCCTCCCTGGGCCTGCCCTTTACCAGGGGGAACATATGTGGCCTACTTGTCTACCCGGGGCGTGGAATTACGCATTACACCGTCATCTGCTACGCATGAGAATGTGTGGGTCGGCCTTCAGGCACGCACAGGGAGGAAAGAAGAAGAATAGAGGAAGTGAAGGATAGAAGAGGGAGTGTGTAACACCGAAGCGGAGACTAAATTAGGACGGGAAGGTTAGAAGAGTACAGCAAGGAGTGAAAGACGAAGCAAAGTTAGGAAAGGAAGAAACCACGGAAAGAGAAATTCTATTACAGGAGACCACCTTGACTTATAATGGACGCCCGTCTCCAGGCTAAGGCACGAACCAGGAGGGGAAAGGAAGCAGCCTGGGGCAGAAAGGAATGCTGCTTTGACTCGGGGGCCCGTGCGTGTCACACACGTACCCACAAGAGTTGTGGGCCCCCTGGGGGGGGGGGGGGGGGTGTTTCTGAGAGTTTCGATCCACCAGTGACAGGCTAATCACCAAATTAACACTGACGATCAGTGACCAATCCACCAGAAAGTGTATCATTTGCATATTGGATCATTTACAACTTCTAATAGTGGCAACAAGTGTGTTTTTGTTTGTCAGCAATAATGTCAAATAATTCATGAACAGGAAAAGAAAATGATAAATGGCATTCATAGTCATCACCAATAGCTCTAAACGAAGAAGAGGATTGTAGTTGGCAGTTGTGTGTCCACTGCAGGGAACTTAATAAGGTACTCAAAAAAGATGTTTATCCTCTTCCATGTATTGACAATATGCTAATCTGAGGAGAGCAACGTTTTTCTCAGCCATGAACAAGTACTTGTGATATTGGTAAAAAGAAGTTGACAAGGCTGATCATGAGAATACTGATTTTGTTACCGAAGAGGGCTTGTATGACTTAAAAGTAATGCCATTAGATCTGTGTAATGCACCAGAAACTTTTGAACGAATGATGGATAATCTTGTACATCATCTCAAGTGATCAATTTGTCTTTGTTACTTAGATGCCATAATATTCCCTGAAACATTTTGAAGAACACACAACTGAGAACTATTCTTGAATATCTCAGCAAGGTGGCCTAAAACTTAATACAAGAAAATTTCTGGAGCGACAGAATACTTGGATTTCTTGTGTTAAACATAGATCAACAATGGAATTTTATATTCCTAAAAATACTAGGGATGTGAGAAGTTCTCTTATTACCAGGTAGTGTTGGGATTGATCTACTTGGAACATTTGTGCCTTTCATTAGTTGCAAAAAGTAGATTTTTGTTTGTATTGATTACCTAACCCAATAAGCCATTATAAAAGTACTGAAAACAGCGAAGACAGCTGTAGTAACAAATTTCACCATGGAAGATATTTTATTGAAACATTAAGTATCTAGATCTATAATTACAGATCGAGGAAAAGTTTTTCAATCTTGACTTGAGGTAGAGAAACATTGCACATTGATGACAACTATCTATCTATCCACAAACAAATGGGTTCACTCAACAATAAGACACTGGCTGACATGCTATCCATGTATGTCAGCGTCTAGCAGAGCAACTGGGATTAGGTCTTACCTTTCGTAATCTCTGCCTAAAACACTACCAAACAAGAAACCATCAGATTTATGCCAGTCTTCTTGGCATGTGGTCATGACGAAATAACACTGGACAATGTCTTTCCAGTTCAGGCTGATGATGTGGACAAAAACTACATTGGTCCAGAATGAAACTTCACTCTGCAGCGGAGTGTGCGCTGATATGAAACTTCCTGGCAGATTAAAATTGTGTGCCGGAACCGGGACTCGAACCTGGGACCTTTGCCTTTCGCGGGCAAGGGCACTACCGACTGCTATCCCGACACGACTCACGATGCCGCCTCACAACTTTACTTCTGCCAGTACCTCGCCTCCTACTTTCCAAACCTCACAGAAGCTCTCCTGCAAACACGCAAGACTAGCACTCCTGGAAGAAAGGATATGGTGGAGATGAGGTACTGGCCATTGGATAAATGGAGGTTGACATCGGGGAAAGTGACATGGGATTTGGAATAGGACCAGGTGAATTTGATGGGACCAAAGGAATTGAGGTTGAAGAGGAAATTCTGGAGTAGTTCTTCACTGTGAGTCCAGATCATGATGTCATCAATGAATCTGTACCAAACTTCGGGTTGACAGACTTGGGTATCCAGGGAGGCTTCCTCTAAGCGTCCCATAAATAAGTTGCCTTAAGAGGGGGCCATCCTGTTCCCTTTAGTTGTTGGTATGTCTGGCCCTCAAAGGTGAAGAAGTTGTGGGTTAGGATGAAGCTGGCTAGGGTAATAAGAAAAGAGGTTTTAGGTAGGGAAGTGGGTGGTTGGCATGAAAGGAAATACTCCATCGAAGCGAGGCCCTGGGCATGTTGGATATTTGTGTATAGGGAAGTGGCATCAATGGTTACAAGGATGTTTTTCTGGAGGTAACAGGCTGGGTAACGATTTCAGGCAATTGAGAAAGTGGTTGGTGTCTGATGAAGGATGGGAGACTGCACATGATGGGTCTAAGGTGTTGGTCTATGTAGGCAGAGATTCGTTCTGTAGGGGCTTGGTAACCGGGCACAATGGGGCTCTCTCTCTCTCTCTCTCTCTCTCTCACACACACACACACACTCGCTGGGGGAGAATAGCAGAGTAAACACAGTATATACTGTGTAAACATCCAGCAGGAGACAGTTCATTCGCTGCTATTCTGTGTGTTACTAGTGCTTAATAAATCATTTTAATGTTCAAACTGGCATTCTTAGTTACATTCTAAGAGACTGCTACATGTCAGTACAATTGATGAAATATGATATCTGCAGGGTGCAATTTTTGTCAGTAATGGCTCTATCCACATCCCTGTCACATAAAACCCAGTAACCCAGGGAGGGAGAGGATAGATTGATCAGTTAAGAGTGAAGTTATTAAAAAATAAAACTTGTTATATTGAAAATATTTATTTTTACAATATGTGTCACTAATAATATTCACAGCATAAGCATGCACAATTTTACACTTCATAAGTGAGTACACAACCCTTGATGGGATAAATACAGTTATAAAATAAGAATAATTACACAAATTATATACATTTGTTTCTTATTGTAAAATACAATGGTCAGTCACATGTGCCTCTTTGTACCAATTAACACACAGTTACTGAGAAGTATCAGCGAAGGGAAGAAAACCTTCACCACCAAAACATTGTTACATTCCTTACATAGTGCTTAATATTGACGCTATTCACTCCAATTAGGGTTTTTTTACAGGCAGGTGTTTTTACAGACATAATACAGGATATTGTCACAATATACAAGTCAGTATTACACCAATTACATTTAGTAATACAACAAAGGCATGTTAACGAATGCCACGCATCATATTAGGAACACTTTTTGTTTCTGCTGGTTCAGTCTTCTTTGCAGGATCTGGTGTGAAGCACTTCCACAACCTCAGTGTTTCATCTGCTCCAGCTGACAGAACAGTACTGCCATCAGGAGACAAGGCAAGATGCAGAACTCTAGCAGTATGCCCAGTCAGTTCTGCAATCTGGAAGTAGTAAACAATGAGTTTCTTTCAATAATGGGAAGTCCAGATTGGAATTCAATATTATAATGAGGATACTTTGCAACTCACACAAAGCTGTATGACGAGTTGGGACAAGCACATAAAGATACACACACATACAAAACTTGAGCTATTGGCCACTAGCCTTAGTGAGAAAAGATCATTTACATAATTGCACAGGCACACTTCACAGATGTTGTTGTTGTTATTTGGATGTTTAAGGGGGACAAAACTACAATGGTCATCAGTCCCCCATTCCATTACAAAATGTCAAAAATAAAAGTGCGGACGTCAAATGAATGCGCCCAGAGATTAAGTTTGCGAAGTGGGATGGAAATCCCACTGGGTCTATAAAACATTAACAAAACGGAGAAGAAAATAAAAGAAAAGGGGACGAACACACAAAGACACCTTACTACAAAGAGGCCGAAGGCAGTGGTTGACCGACCATAGGAATAAAAAAGGAAAAGTCAACCACTCGGCAGTGCAAGGAAAAGACCAGTCATAGAGACTGATAAAAACCTCCTGCTCGAATAAAACTTAAAACTGAATTTGCTGCTGAAGCATCGTCACGTAAAACATCTGATAAAACGCCAGGAATGTTAAAACGACGCCGCAAGGCGGCTAAAAACGGGCAGTCCACTAGGATGTGGACTATTGTTAAGTGGGAGCCACAACGACACTGGGGCGGGGCCTCACCACGAAGGAGATGTCCGTGGGTGAGCCACGAATGGCCAATACGGAGTCTACACAGCACCACGGAGTCCCGGAGAGAGGCCAGCACGGAAGAACGCCATGCAGTGGTGGTCTCCTTGACTAGCCGAAGCTTGTTGGGTGTGCCCAGGCTATGCCACTCGGCATCCCAACGCTGATGTACGCGGTGGCGCAACAACGAACGGAGATCAGACGCCAGGAGGCCGATGTCCAAAATGGACGCACTGACTGCCTGCCTGCCTGGCAAGTCTGTCAACACGCTCATTGCCCGGGATGCCGACATGACCCGGAGACCAGACGAACACCACCGATCGCCCGGACTCTCCAATGGCACAAAGCGTCTCCTGTATAGCCAACACCAGAGGAGACCGCGGGTAACAGTGCTCCAGAGCTCTGAGGCTGCTCAGAGAGTCGCTGCAAACAACAAAAGACTCTTTTTTTTTTGTGGTTTTAGGGCGCACAACAATGTGGTCATTAGCGCCGAACTCTGCCCATAGTAAAAAAGAACCGGGGTTAGAAATTAAATGGCTTTCGCCATATTTGCACGATGTATAAAAAGTAAAACTCTGTTAACCGATTGCGGGTCATCAGCTAAAATGTCAGACAATTCAAATGGGAAACACAGATCATGACGGAGACGGGTAAAAAATGGACATTGCACTAAAAGATGGTTCACAGTAAAAGGTGCATCACAGTGCTCACATAAGGGAGCAGGACCACCACGTAATAAATGCTGGTGGCTATAACGGCAGTGGCCAATACGAAGCCGGGCCAGAACAATCTCCTCTCGGCGGGAGGGTCGAGATGACGTTGACCAGAGATCAGGCACAGGTTTGATGGCTCGCAATTTGTTCCCTGACAGGGATGACCAATGTAGATACCAACGGGAGATAATATGCTGGGAGATACCAGCGCGAAGGTCATCAGAGCTGGTGGAAAAGGTAGATAGCCGAGGAAGGAGAACTGCTTCCTTGGCAGCCGTATCCGCAGCCTCATTCCCCAACACTCCCACATGGCCAGGGACCCACAGAAACGTCACCGTAGTTCCGCTCGTTGAAAGAGAAGTAAGGCAATTGCGGATGCTTTGTACCAGGGGATGGGCCGGATATAGCATGCGAAGGCTCAACAAAGCACTCAGAGTCCGAGCAAATGACAGTCTTACTGAGCGAGTGTCGCCGGACGTATTGTGTGGCTTGGTATAATGCATACAGCTCAGCTGTAAAAATGGAACTCCACTCAGGAAGACGATATTTAAAAGAGACGTTGCCAAGTACAAAAGCACACCCAACACCCTGGTCTGTCTTTGAGCCATCAGTGTAAATGAACAAATTGTCATCAAATTTAAACCGGAGTGCGTGAAATTCTCTCTGGTAGACGAAACGAGGTGTGGAGTCCTTTGGGAGAGAATGAAGATCAAAGTTAACACGGACTTCGGGGCTTCGCCACGGTGGAGAGGTGCTCTCTCCAGCCGAGAAGATAGCAGGCATTGTAACGCCAAGCTGGCCGAGTAGCGAACGCAAGCGTACTCCCGGCGGTAGCAGAGCAGACGGGCGCAGAGCGAAGAGACTGTCAAGTGAGTCGTTAAAAAAAACTGCGTACGTCGGGTGTCCTCGCATGGACGACAAACGACTAGCGTAACGGCTAAGCAGGAGTTCCCGACGGTAAGAAAGGGGTAGTTCGGCGGCCTCGGCATAGAGGCTCTCAACGGGGCTAGTATAAAACGCTCCTGTCGCCAGACGGAGACCGTGGTGGTGGATTGTATTAAGGCGGCGCAGTATGGACGGTCGAGCCGAAGAATAAACGATGCTACCATAGTCCAGTTTGGACCGAACTATGGTGCGATACAGATGGAGGAGAGTAGACCTGTCAGCTCCCCACGAGGTGCCACTTAACACCCGCAGCACATTGAGAGAGCGGGTACAGCGAGCTGCCAAACGGGATATGTGGGGAGACCAACTTAACTTCCTGTCGAGAACAAGTCCCAAGAACGTCGTGGTATCCACAAATGGAACTACTATGGGGCCCAGACGAAGGGACGGGGGAAGGAACTCCTTCCGCCGCCAGAAGTTCATGCAGACTGTCTTGTCAGCCGAGAATCGAAAGCCAGTGTCCATACTCCACGCGTGGAGATTGTCTAGGCACCGCTGGAGGCGCCGCTCCAGGAGACCCGTTTGCTCAGAGCTGCTGTAGATCGCGAAGTCGTCAACAAATAGGGACGCCGACACTCCCAGTGGAAGGTGATCGGCTATAGAATTGATTGCCACTGCAAATAAAACAACGCTCAGGACCGAGCCCTGGGGGACTCCGTTCTCCTGATTAAAAGTGCTCGATAAAACCGAACCAACACGCACTTGAAAAACACGGTCTGTTAAAAATTCGCGGATAAAAATTGGCAGGCGACCCCGAAAACCCCATGTATGCAGAGTGCGGAGGATGCCCATCCTCCAGCAGGTGTCGTATGCCTTTTCCAGATCAAAGAACACCGCTACTGTCTGGCGCTTCCGTAAAAAGTTATTCATTACTGAGGTAGATAGGGCAACAAGATGATCCACCGCAGAACGGTGCTTGCGAAACCCACATTGGACATTAGAAAGGAGATGTCGCGTTTCAAGCCACCATACCAGGCGCCCGTGAATCATTCGTTCCATCACCTTGCATATGCTACTGGTGAGGGAAATGGGGCGGTAGCTGGAAGGGAGACATTTGTCCTTCCCAGGCTTTGGTATGGGAATGACTATGGCTTCACGCCAGCGTCGCGGAAAGGTGCCTTCTATCCATATGCGGTTGTAGGTGGCCAGTACGAAGTGCAAGCTCGTTGGTGAAAGGTGTTGCAGCATTGCCACGTGAATGCCATCTGGTCCTGGAGCGGAGGACCGCGAAGACGAGAGTGCGTGGTGAAGCTCTCGTACAGTAAACTCGGTATTGTAGCATTCACGGTTCTGAGAGGTAAAGGGCAATGGAGTCGCCTCCACCGTCCGTTTCCTAGCTAGGAAAGCGTCAGTGTAATGTGAAGAGCTAGAGACCTCTGCAAAATGTCGACCCAGTGCGTTGGCTATTTGTGGAGGATCGACGACGGTGTCAGTTGCGACACACAGACCGGGAATTGGGGAATGAGCCATAGTGCCCGAAATTTTTCGAAGGTTACCCCAAATGATGGAGGAAGGGGTAGACCTATTAAAAGAGCTCGTGAATGAGCGCCAACTGGCGCGTTTACAGTCGCGAAAGAGGCGACGACAAAAGGCCCGCAGCCGTTTGTATCGGATGCAGTTGTCGAGCGTGGGCCGTTGTTTGAAGATTCTAAGGGCACGTCGCCGTGCTCGCAGAGCGTCACGGCATTCCGCGGTCCACCACGGGACAAGGGGACGACGTGCGTGGGAAGTCTTGCAGGGGATGGAACATTCCGCGGCTGTCAGAATAACTGTGGTAATGTGTTCCACTTGGTCGTCTATACTAGGATAATGGTAAGTACCAAAATCCGCCAGTGACGTGTAGAGCTCCCAGTCCGCTTTCGTTAACTGCCAGCGGTGTGGATGCTCAAGGCTGTCAGGCATCATTAGGTGAATGACACACGGAAAATGATCGCTCGAATGTGTGTCTGAGAGAGCAGACCATTCAAGACGCCGTGCCAGCTGAGCAGTGCAGATAGCTAGATCTATATGGCTGAAAGTATTTGTGGTGTCTGAAAGATAAGTTGGTTCACCAGTGTTAAGGCAGATGAGCTGAAGGTGGTTCAGTATATCTGCCAGGAGGGAGCCCCGTGGACATGGTCGTGGGGAGCCCCAAAGGGGGTGGTGGGCATTGAAATCTCCCACCAACAAAAACGGACGCGGAAGCTGGTCAATAAGATCTAGGAGATCTGATCTAGTGATGGGAAAAGAGGAAGGAGCGTAAATATTGCACAGTGTGAAGACAAATCCAGGAAGGTATATCCGGACAGCAACAGCTTGTATTGGAGTACACAAAGGGACCGATGTACTGTGTACGTCATCCCGAATAAGCAACATTACGCCCCCGTGGGCTGGAATTCCTGCCACTGGAGGAAGGTCAAAGCGAACGGTAGTGTAGCGTGGGAAAGTAATTCGAGTACCAGGGAGCAATTTTGTCTCCTGTAGAGAGAAGATGATTGGATGATATGTTCGCGTTAGAAGCTGCAGTTCTGTCCAATTTGACCGGATACCACGAATGTTCCATTGAAGAATATCCATAACGGGATAAAGTGAGATGAAGGTGGACATCATCCCGACGAAGGCGGCGGGCCACAGTGCGAATGTTCGCAACTGGTGGTGTCTGAGACAGGAGGGTCTTGCTCCATATTCTCAGAGGTTACCACAGCAGCTGCGTGAGTGTGGTCGGCAGCCCCATCCTTGGCTGATGCACCTGGAGAGACTATAGGCTTCCAGGGGATGCCATCGTCACATTGTGAGGTAGGAGGGGGGAGAGTTTTCCCCCTATTTGATTTCTTGGAGCCCTAGTGAAGCTCCTTGGTTGGCTCAGATGTTTTGGTAGGGGTGCGGAGGAAATCCTCGCGCGAATGCTCTTTCTTAGACTTTCGCGTCTCTATCTGTGGTTTCACAGCTGAAGATGAAGATGAAGACTTGGAAGAGGTACTCACACTTTTCGTTGAACGTGACGCCGTTGTCGATGTAGACTGTTTGACAACTACTGTCGTAAACTGTAGGTCACAAGTCTGTGTGGCCATATCCCGTGTTGGTGGAGGCGTTGCAACTACAGTACTGTAGTTACCACGCGGCGGGGTCTTGGGCTTACGACTGGCGTACATCTTACGTGCAACTGGTATGGGAACCTTTTCCTTTACACGGATTTCCTGGATGGCTCGTTCATCAGCAAACACGGGACATTCCCGGGAGGAAGCAGCATGATTCCCGTTACAATTGATGCAATGAGGGGACGGTGGTGGACAAATCCCCTCATGGGCCTCTTTACCACAGGTGACACATATGACTGGGTTCTTGCAAGACTGGCTTGTGTGGTTAAATCGATGGCACTGATAACACCGAGTAGGGTTAGGGATATAAGGTCGTACTGTGATGACCTCATACCCTGCCTTGATCTTCGGCGGCAGAGCCACTCGGTCGAAGGTCAGAAACACTGTGCGAGTGGGCACTACAACATTGTTCTCTTTTTTTGTCACCCTGTGTACTGCAACGACGCCTTGAGCTGCCAGATATTCTTTCAGTTCATCCTCAGTCAGACCGTCCAAACTGGCCGAGAAGACTACACCTCGTGAATAATTGAGGGTTGGATGGAGCTCAACACGAACCGGGTAGCTGTGGAGCAGAGTAGCCTTAAGCAGCCGCTGTGCCTGGGAGCCACTTTCTGTTTCTAACAGTAGTGTTCCATTTCGTAGGCGGTTGCAGGTCTTAACTGGGCCGGCAATGGCATCAACCCCTTTTTGAATAATAAATGGGTTCACCGACGAAAAGGATTGACCTTCCTCAGTACGGGTCACCACAAGGAACTTTGATGTCTGTAAATTTTTCTGTTCAGGCACACTATTGTCTAGTACATCAATTTCTAAAGGCTCTTTCCATTTTCTTTTTTTTAGAACCATCGCGGTTGTATCCCCCACGATTGCCAGTGTCTCCGATGGCACGCTCCTTCCTGCTGGGGGCCCCCAACGGAAGCACACCCGCCTTGGGTGATTGTTCACACCCCAGGTCACACCTCCCGATCTACAGACGGAGGGACCAATCGGCGAATCGGGAAGGTATCAGCGCAGGCAATCGCCCCTCCCCTGGCCTGGCCTTAACCAGGGGGTACGCACGCACCCTACATGCCAGCCCGGGGCTGGGACTTACGCATTACCCAGTCACCCATATGGGTGGCCTTCAAGTGCGTACAGGGAGGAGGAAGAGAGAAATAGTAGGAGGAGAAGCCTCAAACGCAGACGCGGAGGCAAAGAAAGAGGTGAAAGAAGACTGTAAAGCCAAAAGGGTCAGAACTTCGGTTCCCCGAAGGATGCGCAGACTCGGTCCCCAAGAGAGGGGAAAAGGACAGTAGAAGAAGCGTCATGTAGCACGGAAAGGAAGGAGTGCTACAAAGGCTGGGGCCCCGTGCTCGCCACGCACGTACTCACCACAGAGCGGTGAGCCCCCTGAGGGGAACAAAAGACTCGCCTGAGCAGGACTGGATATGCATGAGAGCTCTGTGAATGGCCACCAGCTCTGCAGTGTAAACACTGCAGCCATTCGGCAGAGAGTGCTGTTCCACATGGTCACCATGAGTATAGGCATATCCCACACAGCCATCAACCATTGAACCATCTGTGTAGATCAGGTCATAACAATGCAACTCCGCTATGACAGCAGAGAACTGACGGCGGAGCGCCTCCAGTGGAACTGAGTCTTTGGGCCCCTGGGCCAAGTCCAGCCGAGTAGACGGCCTTGGCAAACACCATGGAGGTGTACGGGCACGGACCCGATAGGAAGATGGAAGGGGAGAAGACTCAAGCTCCTGCAGGAGGGACTGAACCCGATAGGCAATCGTATGACCTGATCTGGGGCGTCGCTGATGGGGACGGACTACCACATCAGGAAAGAGGAGACGATGGTTCGGGTGGCCTTGGGAGCAATACACATGGGCTGCGTAAGCCGCAAGTAGGTGTTGGCGGCGGATCCCCAAGGGTGGAACCCCAGCCTCCACTAGTAAGCTGTTCACCCCACAGTTGTGAATGGGGTCCAGGAGATGCAGTGCCGAAGGTGCCGCAGACCCATAGGCAATGCACCCAAAATCGAGACGGGACTGCACCAGCGCCGTGTAAAGCGGCAACAGTGTCGAGCGATCAGCACCCCAGGTCGTATGACCTAGGTGGCGGAGAAGGTTGAGATGGCGCCAGCACTTCTGTTTCAGCTGACGGATGTGGGGGAGCCACGTCAGCCGGGCATCAAAGACCAGTCCTAAAAAACTGGTGAGTTTCCACTACCGTAAGTGGTTCGTCATTCAGATAAAGTTCAGGGTGCGGGTGGACGGTCCGACGCCGGCAGAAGTGCATCACTCTGGTCTTGGAGGCAGAAAACTGAAAGCCATGGGTAAGCGCCCAGTTCTGCGCCTTCCGAATAGCACCCTGCAACCTGCGCTCGGCAACATGGGTGCTGCAGGAACTAAAAGAGAAACAAAAGTCGTCAGCAGAAAGAGAGGGGGACACCGACGATCCAACCGCTGCGGCTAAACCGTTGATGGCAATTAAAAATAATGGGACGCTTAAAACGGAACCCTGAGGAACCCCATTTTCCTGGATATGAGAGGAGCTCAGAGAAGCACCAATTTGAACATGAAAGGTACGGACGGCTAAAAAATTCTGAATAAAAATCGGTAGGGAGCCCCGGAGGCCCCAGTCATATAAAGTGTTGAGGATGTGGCGTCGCCAGGTGGTATCGTATGCTTTGTGCATATCAAAAAAGACGGCAACAAGGTGTTGGCGCCGGGAAAAGGCTGTGCGGATTGCAGACTCGAGGTACACCAGATTATCGGTGGTAGACCGACCCTGGCGAAAACCGTCCTGGCATGGAGCCAATAATCCCCGAGTCTCAAGAATCCAACACAACCGCCGACTGACCATCCGCTCCAACAGTTTGCAGGGAACGTTAGTCAGGTTAATGGGCCGATAGCTATCCAAGGAAAGAGGATGTTTGTCGGGCTTAAGCACTGGGATGATGATACTCTCCCGCCACTGTGACGGGAAAACACCATCACACCAAATGCGGTTATAGACCGCAAGTAGGGCACGCCGACTATCTGCTGAGAGATGTTTCAGCATCTGGCTATGGATGCTATCAGGCCCTGGCGCCGTGTCTGGGCATTGTCGAAGAGCACTGAGGAGCTCCCACTCAGTGAAAGGACTGTTGTAAGATTCAGAGCGGCGGGTACGAAAGGAGAGAGACTGGCGTTCTACCCTCTCCTTTACTGCACGGAAGGCCGGTGGATAGTTTGCAGAGGCAAAGGCACGAGCATAATGCTCGGCAAACATCTCTGCAAGAGTGGCCGGGTCCGTACATAGGACTCCATTTGAGGAGATCCCAGGGATTCCCATTGGTGTCTGTAATCCCTGTAGCCGCCTGATCTTACTCCAGACCTGCGAGGCTGAGGTGCCTGTCCCAATAGTGGAAACGTACCTCTCCCAGCACTCCTGTTTCCGTCTTCTTATAAGCTGGCGAGCACGAGCGCGAAGCCGTTTAAAATTGATTAGGTGCTCCTGAGAGGGGTGCCGTCTGTATCGCTGTAAGGCCCGCCTGCGGTCTTTAATGCCCTCAGCGATCTCCGGCGACCACCACGGCACTGTCTTACGCCATGGGCACCCTGATGTACGCGGAATGGTAGCGTTCGCGGCAGAAATAATGGACTGCGTGGCGCTCTCAACCACCACATCGATGGTATCGAGTGGGGGAGGGCCAACAATGGCAGCAGAGGTGTACCCTTCCCAGTGAGCCCTATGGAGAGCCCACCGAGGAGAGCGTGCTGGGGACTGACGTTGTGGGAGTGACAAAAAGATCGGAAAATGGTCACTGCCGCACAAGTCATCATGGACACTCCAATGGATGGATGGCGGAAGGCTGTGGCTGCATATCGACAGATCAATGGCCGAGAATGTGCAATGTGCCGTGTGCCACACTGAAATGTGTGGGGGCACCTGTATTCAAGAGGCAGAGGTCGAGCTGAGAAAGCAGGTCCTCGACAACTCTGCCACGGCCAGAGATCGTAGAACCACCCCACAGGGGATTGTGGGCATTGAAGTCCCCCAATAGCAGAAAAGGTGGCGGGAGTTGTGAGATAAGTGCAGCCAAGACAGCCATAGAGACATCGCCATCCGGAGGGAGGTAGAGACTGCAGACAGTAATCTCTTGTGTTGTCCTTACCCTAACGGCCACCGCTTCCAACGGTGTCTGAAGGGGCACAGGTTCACTATATACAGAGGTAAGGACATACACACACACTCCACCTGACACCCTGTTATACTGGCTACGATTACAGAAGTATCCCCTATAGCCCCGAAGGGCAGGGGTCCGCATTGCCGGAAACCAGGTTTCCTGCAGGGCAATGCAGAGAGCAGGTGTGACGCTCAGAAGTTGTCGTAGCTCAGCCAGGTGGGTGAAAAAACCGCCACAGTTCCATTGGAGGATGACAGAATCCGACAGCTGGGAAGGCATGAATGAAAAACAAGTTATGAATCACACCTCAACATCTTTTGTGGCCACCGGTAGCGATGCATCAGCTTCGATGTCCATTGCATCTGATGCATCTACGAGAGCAAGGTCCTCGGGGGAGGCGAGTATCTCCACCTCGTCCTCAGAGGCAGAGGTGGAGGGGGCGGGTGGCACAGTGGCCACCGTGGAATCTTTTGACTTAACCTTTTTGTCATTTTTCTTACGAACCCTCGAGTCCCTCGCTGGAAGGAGGGGCTTTGCAGACTCAGCCTCCGTCTCAGTGACAGAGGGAGAGTGCAACGCCCTGCGGCCAGCAGCCGGCGATGGTGCCTGCTGCTGGCGGCCAGTACCGGTACCGGCACTGGTGGAAGCCGCAGAAGGGAGCGTCCCGAGGGTCCCCTTCTGAATGAGGGCAGCCGGAGAAGGTTGAATCTTCTCTGGCGGAGGGTTGGGGGCTGCTCCCGAAGCAAGTGCCTTGGGAGCAGGAGGAGGAATGGAGCCCCCGGCCATTGTGGGGGCGGGCGTGAGTGGACGGCCCTGAGGGCCGGCAGATGGTGGAACACTAGTGTCTGCTGCAGGTTTAAAGGCGGACGGCGACGATGTCACTGCTGCGAAAGAGGCAGTCATGGTAACGGGGTGAAGTCGCTCATACTTCTTTCGAGCCTCAGAATACGAAAGTCGGTCCAAGGTCTTAAGTTCCATGATTTTCCGTTCCTTACGAAGAACGGTGCAATCCGACGAACAAGGAGGATGATGCAAGCCACAATTCACGCAGATGGGAGGCGGTGTGCATGGCGCGTCCGGGTGTTCTGGACGTCCACAGTCCCTGCATGTAGCGTTGAAAGTACATCTAGAGGACATGTGGCCGAATTTCCAGCATTTGAAGCATCTCATAGGGGGAGGAATGTAAGGTTTCACGTCGCACCGGTAAACCATTACCTTGACCTTCTCAGGCAGGTTATCGCCTTCAAAGGCCAGGATGAAGGCACCGGTGGCAACCTTGTGATCCTTTGACCCCCTATGGACACGCCGGACGAAGTGGACTCCTCTACGCTCCAAGTTCTCGCGTAACTCGTCGTCGGACTGTAACAAAAGGTCTCGGTGGAAAATTATACCTTGGACCATATTTAACGACTTGTGTGGTGTGATGCTCACAGGGATATCACCCAGCTTGTCGCAGGCAAGTAACGCCCGCGACTGAGCCGGGGAAGCTGCTTCTATGAGCACTGCGCCGCTTCGCATCTTGGACAATCCGGAAACTTCACCGTACTTGTCCTCAAGATGTTGCACAAAGAAAAGAGGCTTCGTAGATGTAAACGACTCACCATCCGTGCGGCTGCATACAAGGAATTTGGGAGAGTATGGCTCATTCGCAGATCTAGCCCGACGTTCCTCCCACGGTGTAGGCAGGGAAGGGAACGAACGGGGGTTATATCCAGCAGCATTATAATCTCCTCTTCCACGCTTAGAGACGCCGTTTTCGCGACCGGCCACGCTTTTATTTGCTCGTTTCATTGTCGTCCCACGAGCAGCTAGGGAAAAGAGGTCCACCCAGGCAGAGCCCTGCTTGCCTGGGTAAGCCTTGTACAACTGAGGTGCGGCAGGTTCCTCAGAGGTTGCTCGCTAGCGGCTGTTCAACCTCAACAGCCATGCATCTCCTCGGCACGTAGCACACCTTGAGATTGAGGTTTTTTTTTATAGAGGTTTGTACCGTCCTCGCGACCCGGGCGATTAAGCCAAGATCCCCGGGCTCTGAAACGTACAACGTTCCACCGTCGCGCCGAACGATGGTTGAAGCATGCACAGAGCTTATGGTGTAGCGGACTGTTGGCGCGACACAGCCCACGGCTCAGGACCCCGGGTTCGCCAAGCCCGTACTCAGCAAATGAATGCTGAGCCCCTGAGGGGACACTTCACAGAGAGACAACCATTATCTACAGCCATCGTACTCCGAGTGCGGCAGTCGGAGACGACTTACGATACCAGTGTGTGATTATGTGAATGGGGTCTTTTCTGATGAAGGTTAGTGGTCAATAGCTTAAGTATTTTATGTGTGAGTGTTATGTGGCTGTCGCAGCTCATACGTCTTTGCGACAAGTTGAAAACTATCCTCATTATATTGATAAATTATATTTAAATATATCTCACTGCAGTGGTTTCATAATAATGTAGTCTTAATAATTATAGAAATTCTGGGCCTTGTTTCCATTCTTTAAAGCAATACCGAGTGATACAACAATGAAAGCTCTATGTAACTACTGTCAAAGATGCTCCATTATCATAATAGCATTCTGTGATACCATTGCAATAGTCTCATCAGCTTATCACATGTGTGTTGACAAGACACAGTAATGATTTAGGTTTCTCACCCCAACATGGAAACCTCAATTTCTACAACATGTGGAATTAAATTGTTTATCACACAAAGTTATAAAGACATCTATAATTAAAACCAGATGATACATTTTCATTCTGTACAGAATTTTAGCGTACAACCGATGATGATGCATCATAAAATTCCTTACATGTAACTGACATGCACAAAAATCACAGTCACACAACTTACTGACATTTCATTCGGATTTACCATTGTTAAAATACAATGTATTTTGTTATGTAGTACTGTGGAGATTAAGCCTCTCCAAAGGTAAGGTTCAATTTTAGTCAATATGAAATAAGAAGAAATAAAGGACAAATTAATCATATGAATGTAATTTGTCAAATGTGGCCAGTGAAGCATTGCATGTCAACAAATATTTTAAAATAACATCAGCCAGATAAATGATTTCATTTAATGGCAGACAATCAACAAAATAATTCTGCAAATTTCAAAGTGCAGCCTCAAAGTATATTGTAATGTTTAACAATATAATGAGGATAGCTTGCAACTCACTACAAAGACAATCATTTAGCTGTGACAGGTACAAAGACACTGTAGCACACACAAAGTAGCTTTCAGCCACAAAGTTTCTTTTCTCTGATGAACAATATGATTACTTTTAATGCAGAAGTCTCATGCAGGATAAAAACTTCTTATCACAGTATACAGATTTCAGGAAATGTTTGGTCAATTACACGAAAAGAATGGCACATCCAATCAATGTAAATAAATCTGCATTTTCATTTACTTTGGTGTGCTATTACGCCCTGACCATCCACAAACTTCAAAATAGTGGACTTTTCATAGAAACACACCAACATCTCCTGACAAGCAAAAGTGTAAAAATGTTAAGTGTCAAATGTAAATGGAATGAGATAATAGGAGACAATCATTACCCAGCACGAAACTTTGTTCTGAAACCAATCTGAATCTTGAATGACAAATATTTTAAATTATTAATGTGTTTTAACTAATAGGGCTAGGTAGGTGGATACATGATTCAAACAAATGAAGATGTTTGGCATGGTGGCTGTTGAGAGTGACCAAAATAGCAGATCCCATTAGAATCACTCTCATAAGCCACCACACAAGTGACAGTTTGCATAACTAGTAAGTCTCAATTTCTACTGTCCCCAAGACCACACAAAACTAAATCATCATTTCAAATATGCACTGCCGAAAACAGAAATCCAGACAAGTGCTTCAATTTCACCACTATAAATTCACTCCATCTTTTCTTGCCTCTCATTGGTTACTTGAAATATGTACAAACACACTGGAATATTTACGACACACGGTACTGCCACAGAATGACTGGGGCAGGAAAAAACTGTGAAAAATACTTTCATTGTTCACGTGGGAAACTCCTTGGGAGGACCTTCCAGGGTAGTTTAAGTGATTCGTTTGCTACAATGTTAGAATTTGCACAGCAAACTACTACTTTGTCGTGACTAACTCTGACAAGGGTAAATGAGTGCCAATTAAAACATTTTCAGATATTGAATTTAACCTGGTCAGTGTATGATTCCACAACAGATTTTGAGAGTGGTGATATGTTATTCGTCAGACTAGGATTTGAACTATTTTGAGTAGACTATTAGTTCGTGTTGTGAGATCATGAAATTGACTTAGTGTTTGATCACTGTCAATGATTACTTAATTCGGGATTTTGTTGTTATTTTCATAACACAGTCAATACATTATTTGTTCCAATTTTTTAGGGTTTATTTCTATTTATTACTATTGTTTGTGTACTTCCTATAGATCAAAAGTGTGAAAACTTAATTATCTGGCATTGCCTACATCACTTGCAAACATAATAAAACTTAACCCTTCGAGTGCTGCAGAGCGCCACCTTACCGTGGGGCCTGCAAACATCGTTTGCCATGCCAGTGATATTTCCTGTGGGCCCTGCAGACGTCAATATCCGCTGAAGGCTGCTGCTTACTTGCTGACCACCACAGCATTCCAAGTGCTTAGAATATTTATAACCGATTCTGAGAAAACTATTCAATGGAAATTTTTTTTCTCTTATAGTGTGATATAGTCACTCGTTAATGATGTCCCATTCTATTCGTTATTGCTTATAGTAATGTTACTGTGCTACATCATATTAAGCAAACTAATGAGCAAAATTTTGAAGAGTTCACAGATGAAAAATCGTGATGTGTAGACTTTGCGTACGGTTGATTTTAGCACATACAAAGCTGCAGATGAAATGTAGGTAAGATATGTAAATTTTACTTAAGGTTGAGAATACAACGATAACTTATTTCATTCTCGAGATATAGGGTGTTATGTCCGATGGACAGACAGGAAGTGCGCGCAATTTTGCCGTGCGGATTTGGCGGCTCAATGAAATACTTGTCATCCGATTTTAAGAGACCAGTTATTTTTTTGTAGCTCCAGAATGTAAGAGTTCACTCTAAATTCTGACTGTCATGCATTGTAGCCCAGTATTCAAACAGACCGAGAATGTTTACTAATTTATAAAGTGCTCCGATAAGGAAACAATTGAGATAACAGGTGAATTACATACTTTACATAATCTATGGAAAATGCAAGGAGATGCACACTACAAAACTTTTACAAAAACAGAAGTGGCTATACAATACCAATTACATTTGTATGTGTAATATTTTTCTTGCTTCAATTCTTTGTTTCCTGTGATAATAGACTAAACACATTTACACAAATGAGAAAAGCTTGCTTCAGGAACTGTATATTAATTTGGTATCTAATTAGTTTACCGAGTTTTATAAGTAAAAATTTGGGTGTTTCAGTAATTACCTGTAAGTAAAACCAACAACACGTGAATAATTTAACCTCACGATATTATGTGGGAATTTTCTTCACAGAATTGATTGAAGTTAAAAAATGTGTAGGTAAAAAGTTGCACATAAACGAAACTTCATGTTTCAGAACCTTGTAGTGTTACCACAAGCCAAGTTTCACGTTCGTTATAGCTTTAGTCTAACACGTCAAATTTTGGAAGGTTTTTTTTTTTATTTTTATTTTTTTTGTCAATTTTTTTGAGCACCTTTGCTTGTAAAGCATGTAAAATTCTTTTCAGTATTATTCCTATGAGAACGTATACAGTTTTACACAATAGCCATCTCTCAACAAAATATTGCCAGAGTTAGGCCTATAGGGGCTCAAAGTTGTCAGGAATTCACTCTTGCCCTGCAAAAAGTCGCACATGACATTAAACAATCTGTCGGTATTACTTCAACAAGTGTTAAAATTTACCAATTGTGCATTGGGGACATATTAGAATGTTCACAAATTTCCCGTGACTGTCGAGCTAGAAAATTTTCTGAAATTAGGCTATTTGACATGGAATTAGGGTTACCAGATGTCCTCTTTTTTGGACCCTAAAATGTTATGGGCAGATTTTTATCAAAATTGGAAAATGTCCTCTTTTTAAATTATACAACTGCTTCAATTTAAAAGTGCAAAAATACACTTTTTTGAACTGTCATAAATGCTAACTCTACAGAATTTAGCTTGTTTTCCAACACTGTAATATTTTTTTTTTTTTACATCATCATCATCATCATCATCATCATCATCATCTAATGTCGCCCGTGCGTCGAGCTCAACTTACGATTTCATAGAATTTGAAATAATTATGGTTGTAATTAGCATGTAATACAATTTGCGAGGTGGCCAGGTAAAGGAATTACATATACAAAAATACAAGATAACTCAGCTTCTAATAATTTCAATTTATAATCTTATGCTCATTTTTGTATAACTCTAGAAGTGTCCTCTTTTTTGAGTGCTGACTTTTGGTAACCCTACATGGAATGACCCAGGAGTTACATGTTAGCAGTGTAAGCAGTTTCAGTGTACATTATGTCTGGCGAGCAATCGTTTCCAGATTCAAAGCTATGGAATAAGTATCCAGATATACTGTGCTTATTTGAAATGTCTGCGAGAACTGCAAGACTGCAATACTGTCGCAGCCGCCCTGGTCGTAGAAATAG
Organism: Locusta migratoria; assembly: GCA_026315105.1. Lineage (NCBI taxonomy): Eukaryota > Metazoa > Arthropoda > Insecta > Orthoptera > Acrididae > Locusta > Locusta migratoria. Next base: position 281,886,679 of record CM048745.1, on the reverse strand, counting down.
TCAGGCCAGGACAAGGACGGGCGAATGGAGAGCTCCAGGCGCACACACAATAATCCCGAGAGATGGCTGCCAGCGCAGGTTGTTGGATTAGGCGGCCGCAACAGCAGGCCTGACTCCACCATTTACAGATGACGCATTTAAGTAATTTAGACTGTGTAGTGGCATAATATTTTATTATAGGTTTTAACTGTTCTCATAATTCTTTCTTTCAGACTGACCCTTCACTGACCCTTAATTTTTACTTTTTTGAATGTTTTGCCCTGGTATAAGGCAACATACTGTGACTCCAAGTTTTTGACTCTTCACTTTGATTGTAATACAAAATGCTAATAAAATTTAAAATTGCCATTGTTTAATAAAGGAGGAGATTTAATATCAGATGATGTCAAATCTATGTGAGATAACAGTAGCCTGTTCATTTTCCAATATTCACACCAGTTGCAAATTCGAAATCTATACTGTTATAAATTTTTCTGACTATTGATCTCATCCCATTCAATAATCCCTTAGCGGCATTCAAATTCCTGAGGAGCTTTACAATTAGGGTTGTGTCCGAGTGGTTCGGCTGAATCCATTATTCGCCAAATCTAGCACACTGGCTTCGGATTCAAGATGCGATGTGTAATAGCCGAACACTACTGAATCCAAAGTGTCATATGGAAACACTCAGTTACTTTGCATAACAGTGACCTTTCGTCTGCGTTGTTTATTTTATTTTCCATAAACCCACTAAAAAAGTGACGTCAAAACAATCTCGCTTTGAATTAATTCAAGTGAAACCAGTACGACACTTTCACAGTTGCATGGCTACTGTAAAAACTATCAAGCATTTTTACCCAAATCTAAGCCACAATTTTTTCTGGTTTTTGAGGTTCAAAAAAGCGCCTTAAAAATGGCGCTAGAAGTTGCCACAAGTAACTTTTCCCGTCTAATATAAGCAGTGCTACACAGGCTTGCTTAGCAAGCGCAAATATAAGTACTGGCGCCAAAACTTGTGAGGGAAAACAGGTCTAATTTCCTTTTTATTTTCGACTAATTTTAATACACCATCCAACGAAGGAAATATGACTTTAGTATTGCTCAACTTCAAATGTAGCAGCCCTTCAAATATTAGTAGCAATAAATTTCTTTATGTAAATACAAACAATACGTAACACTTTAGGATTCTCGCACGAGTTGCCTTATTTTGATTTCACGTATTGTTTCGACAAATTTTGTGAGGTGCTGGGGTTTGTGAAATGTAATTAAGCACTAGGATTTCTGTTGTGATCACCGACAACCCTCTCACAACTACTACACAGAACACTGGCGTGCACTGGCTGTACGAATACCCGCGAAGTGAGCTCATACACACTGGGCGCCGAGCACAACTCCGCACTGTTTATGTCACTGACTCGCCCGTGGTGTGCTCTGGCGTTCGCCGCATTTTCCCGCGGCGCACTCTCGCGGCCGACTTCCAACATATGTTATCAGCTGTGTCTGTGCCTTACAGCTTTCCTTTCCCCTTGGGGAGGCTCGGATGCGAGCAATGTCCATGACGTCGTCATCTGTTGGGCTCTGACTGAGGTTGCGGGCGGGCACCGTTGCATAGGGTCGGAAGTACTTGGGGCGCGGGCAGCATCGGCGCCCTTCCCCCGACAACCCATATGGCAGGACTGGTGATGGTGGCTCGGTCTCAATCTCCACCTCGGGCCCCGGACCTGATGGTGATGGTGGACCCGAAGGGAGCAATGCATCAGGAGATGAATCCAGCATGGGTTGTGGCTGTACCCGCAAAGGTATAGGTCCCTGTGGGGAGGTACCTGGGTCAGTCCCTGGCTGAAGCAGACAACTTTCAGGTAATGGCAGGAACCTCTCTTCGGCCTGTGGGCTGGTTAGTGGAACAGACTGGTGCGGGAGCATCGGCTGAGTGATGGGGAGCTCCTGATCTTCCACACGCAGGCGCAACTGGTCGTGGTGACGTGCAGTGATGCCGTCTTCTGTGCGTATTTCGCAGAGACGGCGGCCGCGGCATCTGGTGATGATGGCAGGAATCCATTTCGGTTGACGTCCAAACCCACGTGCCCAGACACCTATCCCTGGTCGGAAGCAAGACGATGGAGACATGGGTGTATATCCCGGGCTCTGATACAGGAGATGAAGCAGAGTCCGCGGCTGCCGGCCATGAAGAAGTTCCGCAGGACTCTTGTCACCAAACGGGGTGAACCGAAAAGATGGGAGAAATTGATCGAGGGCAACATCCGAATGGTACCAAGCCACATACTTTTTCAACTGGGTCTTAAAGGTGCGAACAAATCTTTCAGCCTCCCCATTTGACTGCGGATGGAAGGGTTAGGCAAGGACATGACGGATACCCTGGGTGTTGCAGAAGGAGGCAAACACGCGTGATACAAACTGAGGACCGTTGTCTGACACCACCGTAGTGGGGAGGCCTTCAATCGAGAAAATGCGTGACAAGGCTGTAACCGTGACCATGGCTGAGGTTGAAAGGCAACGGACCATGTACGGGAACTTAGAGAAAGCATCAATAGCCAGCAACCAATAGGCATTAAGGTAGGGGCCCGCAAAATCTATGTGCAGACGATCCCTGGCCTGCGTAGGTTGAGGCCATGGGGCGAAGGTTGCCCGAGGGGAGGCTTGATATTGTGCACAGAGCGAGCACGAGGTAACCATATGAGACACGTCGCTGGCCAGACCCAGCCAAAACACATGACGGGCCAATGCCTTAGTACGAGATACCTCCCAATGATCGGCATGTAGCAGCTTGAGGACCTCTGAGTGGAGGACCGATGGAATGACAACCCGAGGAGAGGAATCCTCAGAATCAAGGAGAAGCACACTATCCAGAACAGAAAAATGATGTCGAAATGCATAGTAGTTTCTGAGGGGGTCCAATGCCCGTTTCGGCGGAGTCGCAGGCCAGCCCTGCTGGACCAAATTGATCACCTTGCAGAGGACCGGGTCTGCAGCACTAGCCAGAGCCACCTTGGCACCTGCAATTGGAAAACCGTCAATTGCTTGCTGAGTGGCTAAGTCAACATGAAAGCACGACAATTCTTCCTGATCAAAGTCTGGGTCTGGTCCAGCCGGAAGCCGGGAGAGCGCATCCGCATTTGCATGTTTGGATGTAGAAAGGAAGTTTATCGCATAGTTATATCGAACAGCGCCCAACGCTGAAGACTGTGAGCGGCCTTGTCGGGTAGTGATGCCGAAGGGTGAAAGAGAGAAACCAGCGGTTTGTGATCAGTTATGAGATGAAATTTTATGCCATACAGAAAGACGTGAAACTTCTTCAGAGCGTAGACAATAGCAATGGCCTCCTCCTCAATTTGCAAATATCTGGTTTGGGCCAGAGTGAGCGTCTTAAGAGGCGAAAGTGATTGGTGCTCAGATCCGTCTGGATATTTATGAGCGAGCACTGCCCCAATCTCATGTTGGGAGGCGTCCGTTGCTAAGACAAGGGGGAGGCCGGGTTGATAAGTGATGAGGCAGGGGGCCGATTGTAGCAGCTCCTTTAATGTGCAAAATGCTTTTTCACAGGCCGATGACCAATGGAAGGAAGTCCATTTGCGCAGCAGATCATGCAGGGGTTTTGCAATAGATGAAGACCCCGGCAAGAATTTATGATAATAAGCGACCTTTCCTAAAAACACTTTCAGGTCCTTGACTGATGTCGACCAAGGGAGGGCCAACACGGGGGTCACATTTTGACCGAGGGGCTTGCTGCCCTCACTAGAAACCTCAAACCCCAAAAAAAGTGACAGAAGGCTGAAAAAAAAGGGCATTTCTCCAGATTGCACATCAACCCCGCCTCCTGTAGTACTGTGAGCAGCGCATGTAAGTTGCGTAAATGTTCATTGGCTGAGATAATTGACACAACCGCAACTGGGCACCGACAGTGTGAGTTGTTCGAGGAAATGCTGTAATAACCGATGAACGACAACATCATCCATGAATAGTCTAAGACAGCTGGTCACATTACCTCCTTTGTCCCCCTAAAACACTACTACTACCACTACTAAATGACTTTGTCAATTACTACATACTGTGCCTTTGACAGGAAATTGCAAATACAATTGCACAACTGTGACAATATTCCATGAGCAAGCAATTTGATTAGAAGACTTCCAGGTGTCTAGAAATATTGAACGAATTTCAAGTACCTTGTTGATAGCACTTGAGACTTTACTCTCATAAAGAGCTAGCTGTGTTTCTGTTTCTTTATTATGGTTTTAGGGCGCAAAACTACCGAGTTCGTAAGTGCCCAAGTCAGAACATAATTACACGCATAATGCTGCAAAGGCAAATAAAAGAAGACTCTTTGCACTCAGTTAACTTTCTAAGAGGAATAGGTAAAAACCAGGCAATCCCTACACAGACTTCTATTTACTGTAGAAACATGGCTGGATTCCCCACCTTAGGAACGATAAATTTCCTTTGCAGCAGACAATCGTGTGTTATCTGAGTGCTCGTCTGTTAATATTGAAATAGTGTATGCAGTTTTTTCTTTCTCTATCAAATATAAATCATGTGATACAGCAGTTTTTTAATTCCACTGCAACAATATGTGTAATTCAAACAGTTTACATTTCATAGAGCGAATATGTCCACCATGTTTGACGTGAATTGAACACAATGTTTTTTGGGGTAAAACTATTGATTTCATAGAACAGTGGTTCCCAAACTATTGGTCGCTAGCCACTAATGGGTTGCTGGATATACTCGAGTGGATCGCTGGAAGTATATGGAACTGCCATGTCTTATTTGCAAAAAGTGTCATACGATTAACATTTCATAGAGTACTTTTGTTTCCGGCAGAATCTTACCTTATTTTCCCCATTTTCTAGCATGTGTACCCTTGTTCACAATATTTATATTTATTTCACAATGGGCACATGGCTTGTGGACTTTATCGTCCATATGTGGTGGCGACGGAATGTATCTGATATTTACAAATATGGCATTGAAGGAATTAATGGGATCCACAACAATATAGTAATGCGAGTGTGTATTTTCTAGCTTTGTTTTAGTAAATGATTTACGACTAAAACTAACAATTTTCAATCCAGAGGAAACAGAAGTCTAAATACAACCACAAATTTCATTGATTTCACCATTGTGTGTGTATTAAGCCATCTTTTATTGAAAGAAAAAACTCATACTTGTCCCCTATACCACACACACACACACACACACACACACACACACACACACACACACACACACACTTTTTTGTACATGTTGTAGAAAATTGAAGACCACTAGGATTGTTTTGGACAAAAGTCACCTTATGTTATTTACGTCTAACAAATATTTCTCTTTGAAGTGAGGCAAACGGATGTCACTAGTTGTAGTCTTAAATCACTTTCCCCTCTTACGTGTTAATCATCTCCTTGTTAGCTTCTTATCTCTCAAACAGAATCTGCAATTATCGCAAAGTTAATTTATTTCCTGGACTTATTTGAAGAGTATTTAAATTGCCAGACAGTTCAGACTCCTTACATGTCTTCGTCACATCTGCCTTGTAAAAAGTAGTACTTAGATTTTAGGCACTTTGTATATTTAATTTATATTTTGCTAATCAAAGTGTAGATAAAATGAGTCAATTCCCACACTACAAACCATAGAATAGTTACGTACCGTGATTTGACCACTGTTAGATCAGTGACCAAATTATGTTGGTCACCACAAGGACCACTGTAACTTTTTTAACCTCTATGAAACTTAAGCCTGCTGGTGTAGCTCCATTTCAAAAAACCCATACTACTTGCCCCTTATGGTAGCCTAATGATCACTGCCTTTTAAAACACATACTTTGTCATAATTACGGGTGTTTGGTTTGTTACAAATAAAAAATTTTACCTTATAAAAATTAATAATTTTTTACTGTGTTTCCATTGTGATGAAACATTATCTGCTGCAGGAAAGATTTATGAATCAGCTGTATATATCATTTAATGCCTACTCCTACATAGAGGGGAAGTAAAAGTGTCCAGGACAAGTGTGTATCATTTGTGGCAACAATGAAAGAGGCCAAGACCTAAAGTTTCTTCCAACAGGATGACAACTGATCATACAGCAGAGCCAAACCTTTGAGCACATTACACATCTTCACGTTTGACAACGCGTTAGCAGATGCTATAATGGATGTGCCCTTAGTTGGCAACCCAGGTCTCCTGATCTGTCAGGTTGCAATTACTTTTTATGGGGATCTCACCACTGCAACAATAACTGCAGCAGATCACTCCTAACAAGAGGTCAGCTATTCCAGCAGTTCCACTTCAATCAATTTTCAGCAACTTACTAACCAGGTGCTTCTTTGTACCCTGGAACTCTGTTTTGGGAGCCACTTTTATCTCTCCCCTCCCCCACCCCCCGCCCCCATACACAATATTTGTCTACTTACCTTGTTCATGGATGGGTATTTCCATATGACTAATTGGTTGTTAGCATAGCCGTGACCTGATATAAATTCCCTGTAATTTGTTGACCACAGCAGTGCACAGACCTGAAAATGAACAGGAAAATAAATTTTTACTTTATCAGAAACTCATGTTTCTCGTGAACTGTAATCAAGTGGCATATAACCAGCATTTTAAAGCTTATGTGCAATTAAGGAACAGCTAATGTACTGGACTTACTTGAGATTTCGTGTCTACTGTTTTTAAGCAGTTTCCATTGCTACAGTTCCAGAATCTTATGCACCTATCTGCAGTGCCACCACCACTTGCGAGGATACTTGGTTGCCATGGGCACCATGCTAGTGCCTTGACTGCTGCTTGATGCTGGCTGGAAAACATTACGTAAACTGTGCATTAGAGCTATTGTCATGTATGCAACTCAACAAAGTGCAGGACCAACTCTTATTGAGCATAGTCCTATTCTGTAACAAATGCTAAGAAACATTCAAGAAAGAGTAAGTCTAATAAATGAAGATTTAAAAAAGTTATTTTTCAGGTTCTCAATTTAGATGCACACGCAAAGGGAACCCAAATTTTACAGTACCCTTTTTTGTGTAAATTGTACGATGTTCTCACAGCACTGCAAACAAACTTACCTGCAAGTTGATGATACAACGAAGGTCAAAGAAAGGAAGTCTTGTTCAGTTTTATACATTTCTTTCAGAAGGAAATTATACCAAGAGGATAAATGTTTGGGAGACGCTTTACTCATATTGCAGACTGTTGGGGCCACAAGTCAAGAAAATTTTGAATTCAAAACAAATATACTATATATAAAGGTATAAAATAAAGATTTTTGACTTACCTAAAGTACAGGCTCATCGACAGAAACACCAAACACACACAAAAACACACAAACATTCGAGCTTTCGCCACCAGTTGTGGCTTCTTTGGGAAAAAGAGGAAGGACGGAGAGGAGAAAGGGAAGGATTACGGGTTTTAAGGAAGTGGAAAAGGAGCCATTCCAATCCCAGGAGTGGAAGGACTTACCTTAGGGGACAAAAAGGGAGGTAAACAAATACACACACACTCATATCCACATCCAAACACACCAAGGCAGACATTTGTCTGCTACAAATGTCTGCCTAGGTGTGTTTGGATGTGGATATGTGTGAGTGTGTGTGTGTATTTGTTTACCTCCCTTTTTGTCCCCTAAGGTAAGTCCTTCCACTCCTGGGATTGGAATGGCTCCTTTTCCACTTCATTAAAACCCGTATCCTTCCCTTTCTCCTCTCCGTCCTTCCTCTTTTTCCCAAAGAAGCCACAACTGGTGGCGAAAGCTCGAATGTTTGTGTGTTTTTGTGTGTGTTTGGTGTTTCTGTCGACGAGCCTGTACTTTAGGTAAGTCAAAAATCTATTTTATACCTATTTTCCCACCTGGAAAGTCTCCTATAATATTAATACTATATATAAAAATAGATGTGGTTCTTACCAGGTGAAAGAGCACCGGTACACACACACACACACACACACACACACACACACACACACACACACACAGCCTCAGGATGCAGCTACAGTGGCGAGTTGGGACACCTCAGGTGTCTTGCTTCGCCCACTGTCCTGCTATCGAGGCACCTTCAGGTGTACCGGAAGTGGTCAAGCTGCCTTCTCTGCAAGGGGAGTGGTAGGTTGAACAGTGTTTGTGTCACTAGACAGAAGGCCAATGTGGAGACTGTCCATCCGGCCATGCCCATTCATCCTGTGGGTGGACATGTGGCCACTCATTCAGCAGGGTCCAAACAGGTGCATAGTGGGAGGGAATTAGTTATTGGGAGTTCCAAAGTTAAGCAAGTGATGGAGCCCCTTAGGCAGATAGCATCAAGATCTGGAAAGAAGTCCAACATGCACACTGTGAGTCTGCCAGGGGGGCTCATCAAAGATGTGGAGGCAGCACTGCCGGCGGCTACCGAGAGTACAAGGTGTGGTCGTCTGCAAGTTGTGGTTCACGTCAGCACTAATGATGCTTGTTGCTTGGCTGTTGGGGACATCCTCAGTTCCTAAGGGTGGCTGGCAGAATTGGTGAAGACTGCCGGCTTCACATGTGGGGTGCTATAAGAGCTGTCTATCTGTAGCATTGTTTCCAGTGTTGATTGAGGTCCTTTGGTTTGGAGCTAAGTGGCGGGTCTGAACAAGAGGCTTCACTGACACTGTGACAGTCATGGCTGCAGATTTCTGGATCTGCATTATTGGGTGGGGAATTGTAGGACGCCCCTAGGTAGATCAGGGGTGCACTACAATAAGGAAACGGCTACTCTGGTACCAGAGTACTTATGCGTGCACATGGGTTTTTTATGCTAGGTACTAACTCTGATGATCACTCACCTGTCAACATTCAGACAGCAAATTCAGGCCACATCCAGAACAATAAATCAAGTATCAAAGCATTAGAAACAAAGTTCCCCAACTTACCGTGCTGCAGGGAAATTATTGTGCTCAGTTAGTTTTAGGCACCGAAAGCTGGCCAAGTCAGGATGTGGCAAGTTCCGAAATATTTAGCAAGGCATGAGGTGTGGAATGTATATCGGAAAGACAGATCAGACGTAACTGGAGGTGGAGTGTTTATCGCCATGGAAAAAGGTATTGTTTCTACTGAGGTATAGAGCAACTGTGAAGTTATTGAGTGCGTTTAACAGATCTAAGAAGTGAAGTTAATAGCTGGGTGTTTTTAACAGCACCCCAGTGCTACGGCAGCAGTTGTCATTCAAAGAAAGTCTACGTCAGGTAGTGCTTAAATATCCAGGCCATGCAATATTAGTCAGGAGAGACTTCAACTTCAAGAATATAGAGTATGATCTCTCTAGTTTCATTTCAGGGGATGCAGGCAAGCAGTATTGCGATCTGCTATTGGATACATTTTCCGAAAACTGTCTAGAGCAGTTAAACCGGCAACCCACGCGTAATGGAAATATTGTAGACCTTATAGCTACAGACCCGACCTTATTAACGATTTCAGTGTAGAAAAAGGAGTTCGTGATCGTGGTATCGTCATAGCGTCAATGGTGAGCAAAGTTAATAAAGCAATTAAGAAGGCTAGGAGCATGTTTTTGTTAGTCAGAACCAATACGCAATTGTTAGAAACACACTTAGAAAATGAGTGGACATTGTTTAGTTCCGGTACAATGGATGTAGAGAAATTTTATACTAAATTTAAATGCATTGTAAATAAAAGTTTTTGTGAAATATGTGCCTGTAAAGACCCTCAAGAATGGAAAGGATCCACCATGGTATAATAATATGTTAGAAAGCTACTGAGAAAGCAAAGACTGTTGCACTCTCAGTTCAAATACGAACACGCAAATGATGACAGGCAAAAGTCGGTAGAGATTCACGCATCTGTAAAAAGATCTGCGCACGAAGCAGACAGTAAGTGCCGCAGACATACCTTATCAAAAGATTTTTTTCGAGAACCCGATAAAATTCTGGTTCTATGTAAAATCTATACTTCCCTATCACTTCACCTCGACAAGCAGAAGTGTCTTCCTACATGATGTTTAGGTAGAACAATAGGAAGAGAAGCTTTGAAGGATAAAGTAATGCTACAACAGGAACAAGTGGCAATTGAGAAATCAAGTAAATAATTAGATTTTTTAAAAATAAAACTCAAATAAGATTGAGTTTACAGTAATTCATAACAACAGTGGTTGAAAAACTATATACCTCTTTCCACTGGCAAGACATGCAAGACAGGCATTATCATCACACAGTAACTACCAGAATATTATTTACCTCAATGTGTAAAGTGGTGTAGTTTGAGTATGTGCTCCACCTGGTACAGCAGGCCAGATATTCAGTAGATTATCATTGCCACCGCTAGCAAGATACCTTCCATCTGGTGACCATTTCAAACCACAAACCTAAACATAAAAAACACACTTAGGACAGTAGCAAGGTTATACAACCTGATAATATCAACAAACATTTAACACACAAAAGCTGTCAATTAATAGACTACCTGCATACAACAGCCATCTGCACTCAAAGTGGGAGGGTAGGACTATGAATGGTTTTCCTCAAACCCTGGCCCGATTTAGGTTCAGTGATGTCTTCATGAACTGGACAAGGGCCAAGATACCAATCATTCCTCCAAGACTGAACTACTATTTCCCCAACCACTTCACCTGGGTCTTAACTTAGCATGTCACATTCCTCACTGTGGATCATCTCTTCATCCACACCTCACTCCATCTAAAACCCACTGACCACCATGAGCACTCATTTCAACAGCTGCCAACACTCAACAATCCCTCCCTTACAGCCTCTACACCAGGGGTGTCCAACTAAATTTTAACATGGGCCACATTACAAACTTTTATCACTGTTGCAGGCCAGACAAAAGAAAATTGCAAAGGAGTCAATTACAAAACCAGTGGAAAGCAGGTACGAGGTGTGTGTAATATATATATATATAATAAAAATAAAAATAGAAAAGAGATGACTTACCAAAAGGACCGGCTCGTCGAGAGAAACAAATAAAATCACACACATACAAGCTTTCGCCACCACTGGCAGCTTCTTCAGGAAAAAGAGGAAAAAAGGGGAGGAAAAGGGAAGGATATGGGTTTTAAGGAAGTGGAAAAGGAGTCATTCCAATCCCAGGAGTGGAAGGACTTACCTTAGGGGAAAAAAAGGAAGGTAAACAAATACACACACACTCAGACATATCGAAACGCAAGCACACCTAGACAGACATTTGTGAAAAGCAAAGAAGTTGGACAGAGATACCAATTGAGGCAGAGGCTCTGTCCACAGAACCCAGGCAAAGATGCTAAAGATAGTGGGCGGGAATTTGAGTTAGCGGAGGTTGAGACCAGGTGGGCAACGGGAGGAAAGAATAAGCTGAAGGGCAAGTTCCCATCTCCGGAGTTCTGAAAGGTTGGTGTCGGTGGGAAGTATCCAGATAACCCGGACGGTGTAACACTGCGCCAAGATGTGCTGCCCGTGCACCAAGGCATGTTTAGCCACAGGGTGATCCTCATTACCAACAAACACTGTCTGCCTGTGACCGTTCATGCGAATGGACAGTTTGTTGCTGGTCATTCCCACATAGAACGCTTCACAGTGCAGGCATGTTAGTTGGTAAATCACGTGGGTGCTATCGCAAGTGGCTCTGCCCTTGATCGTGTACACCTTCTGGGTTACTGGACTGGAGTAAGTGGTGGTGGAAGGGTGCATAGGGCAGGTTTTACAACGGGAGCGGTTGCATGGGTAGGAGCCAGAGGGTAGGGAAGGTGGTTTGGGGGTTTCATAGGGATGGACTAGGAGGTTACGAAGGTTAGGTGGGCGGCGGAAAGACACTCTCGGAGGAGTGGGGAGGATGTCATTAAGGATGGATCTCATTTCAGGGCAGGATTTAAGGAAGTCGTATCCCTGCTGGAGAGCCACATTCAGAGTTCGCTCCAGTCCCGGAAAGTATCCGGTGACAAAAGGGGCACTTCTGGGATTCTTCGGTGGAAGGTTCTGGATTTGGAGGAATGAGGAGGTGGCTCTGGTAATTTGCTTCTGAACCAGATCAGGAGGATAGCTGCGGGATGTGAAGGCTGTTATTAGGTTATTGGTGTACTGGTTCAGGGATTCGGGACTGGAGCAGACTCCCTTGCCACGAAGACCTAAGCTGTAGGGAAGGGAACGTTTGATATGGAATGGATGGCAGCTGTCATAATGGAGGTACTGTTGTTTGTTGGTAGGTTTGATGTGGACGGATGTGTGAAGTTGGTCGTTGGACAGATGGAGGTCGACATCAAGGAAAGTGGCATGGGATTTGGAGTAGGACCAGGTGAATTTGATGGGACCAAAGGAGTTGAGGTTGGAGAGGAAATTCTGGAGTTGTTCTTCACTGTTGGTCCAGATCATGAAGATGTCGTCAATGAATCTGTACCAAACTTTGGGTTGACAGGCTTGGGTTTCCAGGAAGGCTTCCTCTAAGCGTCCCATAAATAAGTTTGCATATGAGGGGGCCATCCTGGTTCCCATGGCTGTTCCCTTTAGTTGTTGGTATGTCCGGCCCTCAAAGGTGAAGAAGTTGTGGGTTAGGATGAAGCTGGCTAGGGTATTAAGGAAAGAGGTTTTAGGTAGGGAAGTGGGTGGTCGGCGTGAAAGGAAATACTCCATCGCAGCGAGGCCCTGGGCATGTGGGATATTTGTGTATAAGGAGGTGGCATCAATGGTTACAAGGATGGTTTCAGGAGGTAACAGGCTGGGTAAGGATTTCAGGCGATCGAGGAAATGGTTTGTGTCTTTGATGAAGGATGGGAGACTGCACATGATGGGTTGAAGGTGTTGGTCTATGTAGGCAGAGATTCGTTCTGTGGGGGCTTGGTAACCGGCCACAATTGGCCGGCCTGGATGATTAGGTTTGTGAATCTTAGGAAGTAGGTAGAAGGTAGGGGTGCGGGGTGTCAGTGGGGTCATGAGTTTGATGGACTCGGGTGAAAGGTTTTGTAGGGGGCCTAAGGATCTGAGAATTCCCTGAATCTCTGCCTGGACATCAGGAATGGGGTCTTCTTGACAGACTTTGTAGGTAGTATTGTCTGAAAGCTGGCGCAGTCCCTCAGCCACATACTCCCGCTGATCAAGTACCACGGTCGTGGATCCCTTGTCGGCAGGGAGAATGACGATGGAATGGTCAGCCTTCAGATCACGGATAGCTCGGGATTCAGCTGCGGTAATGTTGGGAGTAGGATTAAGGTTTTTCAGGAAGGACTGAGAGGCAAGGTTGGAAGTAAGGAATTCCTGGAAGGTTTGAAGGGGGTGATTTTGAAGAGAGCGGGTGGGTCTCGCTGTGATGGAGGACGGAACTGTTCCAGGCAGGGTTCAATTTGAGTGATGTCTTGGGGAACTGGATCATCAGGAGTAGGATTATTTTTCCTCGTGGCAAAGTGATATCTCCAGCCAAGGCTACGAGTATAGGATAGTAGGTCTTTGACAAGGGCTGTTTGGTTGAATTTGGGAGTGGGACTAAAGGTGAGGCCTTTGGATAGGACGGAGGTTTCAGATTGGGAGAGAGGTTTAGAGGAGAGGTTGACTACTGAATTGGGATGTTGTGGTTCAGGATTGTGTGGATTAGGATTGTGAGGTTTGGGGGGGAGTGTAGCTGGAAGTGGGAGATTGAGCAGATGGGAGAGACTGGGTTTCTGTGCAATCAGAGGAGCTTGTGGTTTATTGGAGAGGTTGTTGAGGGAGAGAGTATTGCCTTTCTGGAGGTGGGTGACCAGGAGTTTGGATAGTTTTTTGAGGTGGAGGCTGGCATGCTGTTCCAATTTGCGGTTGGCCTGTAAAAGGATGTTCTGAACTCTAGGTGTGGATGTGGGAGTGGAAAGGTTGAGGATTTTGATCAGGGATAGGAGTTGACAGGTGTGTTCATTGGCGGAGTTGAGGTATAGGTTAAGGATATATATATATATATATATATATATATATATATATATATATATATATATATATATATATATATTATAGAGGAAAAATTCCTAACAGGAAAAAAATATACGTAGAAAATAGATGAAGAACACTTACCAGGCGAAGGGGCACAGGCAGTAATAGCAACAAATAAACACACAGACACACACACACACACACACACACACACACACTCAAAAATGCTAGCTTTCGCAGACTAGCTGCTTCATCAGGCAGAAGGGAAGGAGAGGGAAAAGGAAATGATGAGGGATTTAAGGAAGGGGGTAAGGAGCCATTCCAATCCCGGGACAGGAAAGACTTACCTTGGGGGAAAAAATGGAAGGTAAATAAATGCACATACACCCACACATTTACACAGACACAAGTACACTTAGGCAGACATACTACAGTATGTCTGCCTAAGTGTACTTGTGTCTGTGTAAATGTGTGGGTGTATGTGCATTTATTTACCTTCCATTTTTTCCCCCAAGGTAAGTCTTTCCTGTCCCGGGATTGGAATGGCTCCTTACCCCCTTCCTTAAATCCCTCATCATTTCCTTTTCCCTCTCCTTCCCTTCTGCCTGATGAAGCAGCTAGTCTGCGAAAGCTAGCATTTTTGAGTGTGTGTGTGTGTGTGTGTCTGTGTGTTTATTTGTTGCTATTACTGCCTGTGCCCCTTCGCCTGGTAAGTGTTCTTCATCTATTTTTTACGTATATATATAATATATATATAAACATCAACTTCAAAAAACGGAAACTAATGAGACAAATAACATTTTCTTTTTGCTTGCTTGCTTCCTTGCAGAGTTCCTTAATATTTGGTGGTACATCCAATGTAGAAATTCTGAGAATTCTGCTCAGATGGCCACCTGTTAATGAAGATCTCATTTTAGATTTTACATTTTTCATTTGTAAATAAAACTTAAACATATGTGTGCTTCCAAACAAGGACACCTGTTGAAGTGACAACTTTTATAGATTGGGATACTGATAGAGTTTGATATATTTAAGGTGCCTTCACACTGAAAGCCAACTCCAACAAACAAAGACTTGCAACAGTTACCAGCCTAGTAAACTAAAAACAGTTGAGAGTTTGGCAAACTTACAACAGTTTCAAAGTCTTTATAGTTCACTACAGCCTGACATTTGATTTGTCTGAAGTACAGAGGTAACTGGTGTAGGTTTCTTTTATGCAAATCACAAATGCCATTTCTACCAATAAAAAGCTATTCCAGCACTCAGTAAAATAGGTACCGACATTTGAATCCTCAGGTATACTATTTCACGCATTATTACACACAAAAGTGAATCAAAATATAAATCACTTCAGGAATTAAGTAGGTTAGTTTGCAGTACAAATAACATTTCACATATGCATCTCCAAAAATCTTTTAGTCCATTTAATTTCTTCCTTATCATACCTAGTGAGCAATTTGGAATACCACCAATTGTGGTAGCTTTTTCTTTATACGATTCTAGCAGCTTATTTTGGCCATTGTGCTTTGTATTAAGAAATATTTCGGATTCTTCATACTTGCAGCAAGATACTGGCCTAAATGACGCAGCAGACGACAGGGTAACAGCTATGCACATGTGCTAATTGCCCAACTCTGCTGTGTTTTTGCTCACTGGCCATTAACTACTTGAGTGGAGAGCAGGTTCGAAGGTGAGTCAAGGTCAGATGTGCAGTAGCAAGCGGAAGTGCACCACGTAACCTTCAGCCAACCACACACCAGTGGCATTCCTGTCTTTGTTCTGAGCGGGTCGTGCTGTGTTCGTGAAGTTCGGTACTTAGTAGTGGCCTTGTTCTAAGCTGAGTGATCATTTTGCCATAATAGTGTACATTACGAGTGATGTTAACCCTTTCACTGCAGCGGCGGTAAAGAGTGTGCAACACTCGTATGCGGCACCAGAAACTGAGTTTCTTAGAGCCTAATTTTTTTTCCGCTGCAGCGTCGGTAAAGTGGTGTTACGTGCGGTCGATTATTTTTCTTTCATTTTTCATGTCAAAAGAAGAACATTACACTCACGAGCGGCTAGATACGACAAAGTAATATGATTTTTTACAGAAACATTCACTAGGAATTTCTACAACGAATGATAGATTTGAAAAGAATTAATAATCCACAAACTGACAGTGCACTCTGTACTTTGATATCACACGCCCCTTCTTCTTGAGCAAAGCTGCGTATTAGAACACACAGAGTAATTATTTTTTTTTAGTTTTACAAACACATTTACTTAGAATTTCTGCAATGTGTAATACTTTTGAAAACAATTGATAATATACAAACCGACATTACTGTCTGTACATTGATATCTCATGTCCCTTCTTTTTAGAGCCTGTTGAGTATTGGAACACAGAATATCTTTAAGGGTTTTGGTTTCCTTCAGGTATGGGTGGAACTAACTGGATAGTGGCGGGCTGTCAGTCTCATAGGCAAGTCATTAGAAGAGACGCATTTTTTTAAAATCTTATTTTTCCCCCTCCCTCCCCCCCTCTCAATTAGTTGCTGTACTTCTTTATGAGCTCTCTTATCAATTCTAACTGAAATTTGGCTAATGTTAGCTTTGACCCTATTTTTAATTTATACACAGCATGAGAATTCACCACAGTGAAGTCTATAAGATGGAAAAATCCTTAGCAGCATATTTATTTTGTCTATGGTTCTCATATTTTTGTTATATTCTTGAACGCGCAGAGGTTTCTTATCCTGTTCTCCAGTTTTTCAGTTTGTTTTACCAGTTGGTACCATTGTTCAGCATGAATAGAAGTGAAGATGTTGACAACTTTTCGGTCAAGCCATTTCACAATCCTAATATGTCCACAATTTTTACTCCATGACTCCTTTTACTTGCGATTTCTCAATGCCAGACATTTTTTCCCTATCACTTCTATCTGTTTCACGCAAATTTGTTTGAATTCTGTCAAAAAAAAAAAAAACTGACCCACAGCAAGAAGTGGGCTGGTATACGAGTTTCTGCGTATAGACTGTTGTGACCTTTGCCCAGAAATGGTTGGACGAGTTGCAAGACAACAGAGTCAGAAATGTCCAGGGTTTTATCAAACACACTCAGCCGTGTTGATGCACCTGTATAATTTCTAAAGTCTAAGATATAGTCTGTTTTGACATCAGTTATCACAAAAAGAAAAATTTACACCAAATCTATGTCTTCTCGCCTTTATATACTTTGAAAAGCACTAAAGACTCGTCTATGCAAAGATTCTCAAAAGAATAAAAATTTTCGCTACACACTTTTCTAATGTCATTCAACAACATGTCCATCTTATACAGTCTATTATTTGGTTCTTGTTGCTCATTAAAAAATGCAGGAGCCTAAGTAGCAACAAATAGCGGTCTTTCGGCATTGTCTTGCCGAAAACTGGCGTGTGCAGTAATTTATAGGTAGACCAACAGTATCAGGCTCAGTTTTTTATTCCTAGAAATTAGCATCATTACTGCTCAAAACAAGTAAATTTCCTTGAGTTTGTGTCTTTCCATTTACATTGTCTAGATGACAGTCTGGATCTGTATTAGAAATAAAGTACTGAAAATATCTTATTTTACCTGTAAGTTCTGGAGTAATAAAACATTTGAAATAATGTATTATTTCAGATGCGTCATTTGCACATCAAAAAAGTCTTTGAAACCAAAACTCTTCACTAAATTTATGGGCTTTTGGATGAAACACTCTTTTTACCTAGTGAAACATTTCTTCTGTTCATCCGAGGGCAGAAAATAAACGCAGGTTACTCTGTGTGTGAATGTCCTGTCCGTCACTCATGGAGTGCCTGATATGTCTGTATAACATTATTTAACATCCTATTTTTTTAAGAATCTACTTTTCCAACTTCTAAATTATCTACTTCAGCTTTTCATGTTCATTTTTGACTCTTCCTCTTTGAGGGGGAAGCAAATTGCAATCCTATTCTTTCTAGGACTTCAATATGCACTTATTTTTTAATTCATCAGAATGAGACAGTTTGAAATAGAGTAAAGAAGGATTGTTATCTTTTAGAGCATCTAAACAATGTAGATCTCAAAATGTTTCATACAGATTTGTTTTAAGGTAAGAGTATTAAAACATCCTTGAGATTTAAAATAAAAATCTAAATGAAATTTTTATTTGTTTAATCTTATTGTAATACTGTTATTTGGGACCCACCCCAGAAGGCTTTATCTTCATCACTGTCTTTGATAGAGTAGTAATTCTTTTTAAATACATGTACTTGAGTTGGCAGATTATTAGAGTTTGGGATTCGGAAGATTCGAATCTATTTCAGAATTTGGCACATGTTTCTTTAATTTGGTATTCGGAATCGATTCGGTAAAATTGGGGTTCGACTCATCCCTAATTAAAAATAATGAAATTCTGAGAGTTTTTTTTATTAATTTTTAAACAGATAAAGCACCTGAGGATGCAACTGTAAATTCTGCTAGTATCACGTTGTACTTTAATTTCCACATAACTAGTTTCAACAGACAAGCTACCATCTTCAGATCTTGTGGAATACCTAATTTATAAAATATGCTGCTATATTGAGATGTGCTCACATTATGGGAGTGAGATCTAAATTTATAAATTAGGTATCCCACAAGATCTGAAGATGGCAGTTTGTCTCTTGAAACCTACTTTGTGCGAATAAATGAAATTATAAAATAAAATGAGAGTCTGGCAAGAAAATATTGTTAATATTTCGTTCTAGTAGACCTACATATATAAATCTTAATGTTTTAATAGGTTGCACAGTGAACAAAAAAAAAAAAAAAAATCAATATTTGGTAAGCCATTTAACGATCTATTATTGATATCCTTAGGGTCATACATTCAGACATTTGAATATATATTTCAAGTACCATTACTTTCAATCGCTGTTGATGCCTAATTTAGTAATGCAAAAAAACTTTTAATTAGAACTTTATTCTTGTTCAAAATATGAAACCATTAACAACTTTTAAAAAAATGAACTGAATGTTAGACGTTGACAGTGCATGCTCACTGTGGCACAATGTTTATGCAGGCATGCACTGTCAGAGTGCGCGAACTGACGGAAAGAAATTGGCAGTGTCAATCCTCCCACCCCCCCCTCTCTCTCTCTCTGCGCAGAACGCTCACCACGCCTGCCTTCATAGCTGCTCTGAACTAACTACAGACAAAACTTCCCTTAACTTGTTTTTCAAACTTGCGATTTCAGACAACTGTTGACAACAGTTGGGAACAAAGTCAAACTTCGAGTTGAAAAAAGTCAACCGAGTTTGTTGGAGTTGGTTGTCAGTGTGAAGACACCTTTATAAAACTATCAGCTCATTCTGCAGTTCATTCAACTCCATCTACAGGTGCAACATGGTGTCTTCAATCTTAACTGCAAAAGGAGTTAAGAACCTTTTCATATAGAGCTCTTTATTTTTAAAATCTTTGAATCTATCCTCAAACTCGTTCCTTATTATTTTTTGCAGCAAAGACACATACTTGTCAAAATCTTGTCTCTCTTAATTTTGTGTACACAAGGTCTCCCAATGACCCAGCTGTCTTTCAATTATCTATTTCTCAAACAAGATGAGTGTAATAATGCTTGAATGTTTTTATATTTTTCCACACACTGTGGATTTTTACATTGGAGTTTTAGATTCAGGTCGGAGAGATAGTTATGTCAACTAGAGAAACTAGGTCATTTAACCATCGCTCTGTCTCCAAAATTTGACATGTCCTTTGACATTCATAAAGCTTTCTATTTCTCCCAACAGAGAATAAAATCCTGAGAGTTCTGCTGTTCTGAGTACATATTACCTTTTCCAGCACATTCTTGAAATTGAAAACTTTGGCATACCGTAAAATGGGGTAATTTTGGACACCACGGTGATTTCGGACAATATGGTTTACCTTCTCTTTCCCAGTGCATAGCACCAAATTAGCGCCAATTTCCAACTCTGTGCGCTGCTACTTTATGCAAGAGACTAATTCCCACTTCCCGTGTTTGGATTGATTGTTTACCGACGCAATAATCAGTCTGAGCGTCTCATTATCAAAAGTTCTCTTTATGTTATGCGGCAGACCTTTCTGTTGTTGCGAATGGTAGGAAAGTATTATAGCATTAATTGCCAACGAAATCAGTAGGCTGCAGCACAGACATTTTGTACCAGTTTGTCTCGAGTTGTGTATAGTTTCAAAGTAATAGAGGTTTTTTTGAAACTGTGTACTTTGTGGGGCGATTTCAGACACTGCCAAGAATGTATAAAAGGAAGAAAGGTGTTCAAGATCGGTGTAATTATGACCCAAAAAATTTAAAGAAAGCAGTTCGAGATATTCAGTGTGGCAAATTAACGTATAGAATAGTCTGTAATAAATAAATTTCCTTATCTGAGTCCTTATTCCTTATTTTAATGAAGAACATCCTTTAAATATGTTAAAAGTCAGTAAAACCAAACAGACTTTTTTAAAATTATACTTTCTTTCTGTGTCCGAAATCACCCCATATACCTCTAGACACCGGACAGAGATTTAAATATGCATGTGTGTGAAAACCCCAGTCCATGAGGTGATTTCAAACACTTTGTCTCAGGTAACTGTAGATGCACATAGACATTGTTTCTAGGATATTTTATTGGTTACACATATAGCCCCCCACTTCTGTAAAAAACAGTGAAATCTGACCAAACCTATACAAAACATAGTGAATCTCAAAACTGTCTGAAATCACTCCATTTGATGGTACAGTTGTTCTTGGTGAACAATGCAGTGGTGTTTTACAATCATTTGTGTCATACTATTACTCAGCCAAGTTACAAAAATGTCATTGCTGGTGCACCATCTGTTAAGCCAGAAAGATTTTTGTCTTTAAGCTCAAACTTTCCCCATACAACATCTTACTTCATGTATTTCTTGTCCTGTTTTACCTTTCAAGCAAGTCCAGCAGTTGTTCTATTACTATGTAGTTGTGTCACTCTTCTCTCAAAGAAGAAACATTAGCACTTTCATTAACAGCTAAACAGTAATTTGGCTTTGAGTGAAATATCAATATCATTTGCCACGTCATCAACTAGTCGTGCTATTGTTTGATGTGGTAAACTTTTATTTTTCATTACTGACATCAGTTCTGGACACACTGTTGATGCAAATATTTCTAAACATTCTCTGATGAATTCTCCATCAGATAAAGGTTTTCCTCTTTTGGCCATAGCTTCTTCTGTCTGAAACAGTAACAAATCTAAACTTCCAAAGTTCTCTCTTGGTTTTCTGAACATGGCCTCTCGACCGTGTTTCCCTCTACCTCCCCTCCCCCCACCAGTGAATTTATTAGGTCAATTCTCATTTGGCCACTGTATTCATCGTACTTTGAAGCATGTTTCGTAGAGTAATGGGGCTTTACGTTGTACTGCTTACAAACTGATATTCTTTCATTACAGATAGACAGTATGTCTCCACTTCGTTCAATCACAAAATATGTTTCAGGCCCAACTAGTTCTGATAGGGAAACTATGTGTCAACTTTCTGCCTCCATGGATGACATGACTGCATCAACAATTCTGAAGAACAAAATATATTCTCGTAAGCCTTGTTGGTCGATCAAAAACGACGACAAAATGAAGAAATTAGTAGTGGAAAGGCATAGTCGGTATGCAAGAAATTTCGATTATAATAAAATTTACTTCTTTCCTAACCCTACGAGGGTCAGAGGCAAACAGATTTCAGTATAATTTGACATCAGTTAAAAAGATTACAGTGTTGTATCAACTTCCGAGCAAATCCAGAAATATTGCTAATATAAACCCAGCAATTTAGCTCCTGTAAGATCCCACTGTAAGTAGATACACATTACAGTGTGTCTAAACAGAAATTTAACCACATGTATCATTTTTCTGAGAAAACTCTTCGGCCGTTTGGTAGTACAAGCCAAACCTATTTGAAATTGCGATCATAGAAGAAAGGTGGAGGGGGGTGGGGGGACAATAACGACCCGACAATGGCCAAATTCTATCGGCCCATCTGCCTACTTTGCGTTATGGGCAAGCTGCTCGAGAGAGTGCTGGCTGGCTGTCGGCACACAGAGCCCTATACGGTATAAGCGACAGGCAGTTTGGCTTTCGGCCAGGGCATTCTGCACCCAATGCAGTTGCCCTGGCGGCCGAGGTCTATGCTTCAGTGCTGCACAGGTTCGTGGTAGGGGTCATAGTGGACATCGGTGGCATCTTTGACAACCTGTGGTGGCCCTCGCTCTTCTCCTGCCTGTGAGAGAGTGAGTGCCCTGAGTTGCTGTACGATTGTCCGAGGAGCCACTGTGAAGACCGGGAACACTGGCCGTCATCTCCCAGTGGACCTGTCGTAAAATGGATTGCAAAGGGGTGTCCTCAGAGCTCTGTCTTGGGGCCACTCTTGGCATTTGAACATGGAGCCTCTTCCGCAGAACTTTAAGAACTGTGATGATGCGCTGGAGGTGATAGCTTACCCTGAATTCTTCCTGTTAGTCAGCAGCCGTAGCCGCGAAAACCTGGAGCCCGAGGTAGAGAGAGCCATGCAAGTGTTCTCTGCTTAGTGCACGTCCACCAAATTACACATAACACGAAATGTGTATATTTCTGAAAGGACAACTGACGAGGTACTTCACTGTCAGCCTCGACAGCGCACCTATCACCCGCCATAAACAGTCTCGGCACTGCTGAATAATCACTGATGAGAAATGGAGCTTCACAGCCAACACTGAAGCAGTTGCTGAAAGAGCCTTGATAGCAATGCACTGCCTGGCAGGGATCGGGCATTAGAAATTTCATCTCCCACTCACCTCCTCAGGCTGTATCAACAGCATACTCGCATCCATTGTGGGCTATGGATCTCCAGTCTGGCGCCACAGGCCCACGACAGTGGTGCCCGCTGTGTCTGTCAGTCTGGTGCAGCCCAGCATCTTATTCCACTGTCGAGGCTTACCGGACAATGCCTGGAGAAGTGCTCCTGGTCTTGATGCTACTATGCCCACTCGACATCAAGATCAGGGAACAAGCTGCCTGGCAATGGGCAAGTAAAGGAAGGCAAGACAAGGTGGAGGCAATAATAGGATGTAGAATGGGAAGTAAAACTGTCATTAGATGGGAAGGGTTAGAGCTCTGGCAAGAACTGTGGAACACTGATGACACCGGATGGAAAACTCTTCAGTTTCTGCAAAGCATACAAGAAAGGCTAATCCTGAAGTAATTCCAACCTGCTACAGGATTACTGCACCTTCTGACAAGACATGGGCACTACCCGACATATCTCTGTACATCTCTACAGCTGGAGAATGCTGAAAGTCTGACAAAAGCTTTCACAGACACACATTACCTCCATTAGACATAATCCACGAACAGATTTTCCACAGTGTATTCTCAAAATATCCCACTACTCTCAGAAGTCCGATATAGAGGAGTGGATTCCATTTCACAAAATACCACCTGAATCAGGAACAACAATCACATCCTTCATCAGGGCATTTATTATCTACTGCTATAAACCAAAACGAGGGATATCCTACGAAAGGTCCTTCCCGTTTCCTGAAGTGGCATTTATTACGCAGCAAAATTAACTTCCTACACCCAGTTTGTCCTCTAGTCCTGTCACAGGACTAATAACCCCATTAGAGATCAGACCACCTGGTAAAACAGCCAGGTCGTATCAGCTGTATGGCAGTTATTGTCTATTTATTACTAGCAATCTGCCAACCACCAGAAGGAATGGCCACCAACAAAACTGATTATCAAGTGGCACAAATAACACTACTTCAATAGCTGCTTCACAACCCAGGTCATCTAGACCAGAGTTACAGTCCCTTTTGTTGCCGTATGCTAAATCTAGGAGTGCATTCAGAAAAGCAATACCATTCTGTCACAGGAGCAATAAATGGGTTGTTAAACCCTCACCTCGTTTCGTCCTTTTTATTTTTTCTTATTTATTTATTTATTTATTTTTTAAATCTCGCATTGAACTCTCTCGGGGAGAAAACAGGAAGTTTGGAACAACTTTTGTACTTTTAAACTTATTGAAAGGCAGCACTGGGGTAGGGGGATCCCAATTGTATTATAAAACACAAACAAGACTTGACAATATGCCACTGCAACAAACAAAATGCAGCTTTCCCTCACAGTACTGGAGCTCTGTCACTGATCTGGGCTGTCTGGCCCAAGCAGCTGGATATTATTTAGAGTTTGTAAAGTTTCAAGATATTGTCAACAGAATATAGAGCTACTTTGAACAGTCAGAAGATGATTCCACAGCATCAAAAATATGCAATACTTACTTCATAAACTAAAGAAAAAACTGGTTAACACTTTCACCATTCACTGGCTCTCACTGGGAGAGGTGGTAAATCATAGTATATAAATTTTAATTCTTTGGAATATGTGCCGGGGAAAAAAAAACCGCCGAGTACCTGCTAGCTTAATGAAAATGCAAAGTCTCTAAAATTGTCAGTATTGTCTTATGAAAGATGTAATGTTTCCTGTTAAATTCTGTTTGACTTTTAAAAAGTCATATTTAAAACCCAAATGCATGGAAATCTGCATGAAATCATGCTTACAGGGGCTCAAGGACATTAAACCGAAATCTGATCCAAATTACAGGTTTTTTTGTTGATAAAGAACCTCCAGAATTTCAAGAAGGTGAGTTCGAGTTATGTGGAACATGATGCAAGATTAATTGCAGAATGAAACTGTTATTAAGTACACACTTCGCAAATTCTTAAATAACTGTCTTACAAATCTAAATGAGACGGGGATATAGTATTTAATGTATACTACAAAACACCAACATGATGAGTATGGTAAAAAGGAAATCAATTATATACACTTATTTACCAAAGCTATAAACTTAAATAACATGTTACTGAAACAGGTACTGTTTAAGAGGTTCTTGAACAGCGGATGCAATGGACTGAATTTCGAAGTGCTTGAAGGGTTGATGTCAGCCTCCTATGAATTCAGTTAAAGAATACATCACAATATGTCCCTGCACACAGTTCACTGAGTGCAAGTTTAGTTGCATAGACAATATAAAAACAGAAATAAGAAATTGTCACTTTGGGGAATGATTTGGAAAATTTCTGATGACTAAAACTGAAGGGTCATCTTGCAATGTCTGATTTTTCTTTTCTGTGTGTGTGTGGCGGAGGGGTTGAGTGCGGAACAGCAACAATAAATATATTTTTTAAATTTATCTCCACACAAAGCACAATTTAGTCCATTGTACATCAACAATACACCACTTATGGACCTGGAGAGAGATTGGGGAGGGGGAGAGGGAGGAGGAGGATATGGAGAGGGAGAGGGTGGAGGTAGAAATATCTGAAAGTTAGGAAGACTTTTCTCATATTAATGTACACCTGTCAACAACTCAAGGGCTTCTGCTATGTGAGGTGCCTACTTTACTACCAAGTATTCTCTCAAAAAATGTTCAAATGTTTGATAAGCTTATGGGACTTAACTACAGGGTCATCAGTCCCTAAACTTACAAACTACTTATGAACTAGCTAATACTAAGGACGGCACAAATATCCATGCCCGAGGGGGGATTCGAACCCCCGACCGTAGTGGCCGTGCAGACCGTGACTGGAGCGCCTCAGTCCCCTCGCCCCCCCCCCCCCCTCTCTCTCTCTCTCTCTCTCTCTCAGCTTTTTAAATTATAATAAAACTGTCTATACTGTATACACACTAATACACATACTTCTTGGGTATGTCCAGCCAATGTAGCAACAATATGTTCTTTCACACGGACATCATGATGAATTATGTGACCAGTGCGGGATCCTGAAGAAAGAATGTACGAGTTCCAGGATAAAGCTCCAACTCTTGCAGAATGGCCATCGAGCAGACGAAGACGTCTCATAGCTGAACAGTCCCAAAGCTATAAAAGAAAGTGAACTTTTTTAAAGATTAGTATAGAATAACCATTTCATTATAACACAGCAGGCTAACAGCGTAAAGCCTTGTATATTATGGTATGTTTAAAGTTTTGAAAAGTAAATAAAACTCCTTACAGTTCTACTTCAAAGACTGTACATATTAAAAGCAGTGGTACATAGAAAGAAAGGAAGTAATTATTGTGATAGTGATGAATTCAAAGATATTTGAGGGAACAAGAAAGTGATCAAGACTAGGTATATTAAATATCAAACATGAATTCTTAGTGACGTCTTTTTTCGGACAGACACCACAAACGCCGTATATTTCTGCAGATAAGAGACTTTCAGATAACACGAGGTACAAATTTTCCATCAAAATGTTTTAGTTTAAGCATATATCTGGCTTAAAAGACGACGCCCAAGTTACCTTATTTACCAGAATGCAAACCCTTTTTCCAGTTTTCGGAATCTGGAAATACGCCTGCGACTGATTCGGAAGCAAGAAAGTGATCAAGACTAGGTATATTAAATATCAAACATGAATTCTTAGTGACGTCTTTTTTCGGACAGACACCACAAACGCCGTATATTTCTGCAGATAAGAGACTTTCAGATAACACGAGGTACAAATTTTCCATCAAAATGTTTTAGTTTAAGCATATATCTGGCTTAAAAGACGACGCCCAAGTTACCTTATTTACCAGAATGCAAACCCTTTTTCCAGTTTTCGGAATCTGGAAATACGCCTGCGACTGATTCGGAAGCAAAGCTTCAGGAAGTTCCAAAAAATGCTGTTAGAAGCCGCCACAAGTAGCTTTTGTGATTGGTACACTGGATTTTACCCTTTGTTGCAGTGTTTGCAGTCTGCTTTTGTACTTTCGTGCTTTTAGTGTTACATTGTATCTGATCGTGAAGTTTAAGAAAAAAGTAATTTCTTTCATTGAGATGACATTTAATCATGCCGATGCACATATTATGAAGGTGAAAATACATGAAATTGCCCAAGAACAGAAGATAAAGCATTTCAAAGGAAGTCCCAATTGTTGCGTGCACCTACAAAACATTTTAACCCATTCACTAATCCGTATGTAAATATACGCAGATCGTTTGAGTGCGACTCTGCATATATTAAGAAATTATTTTTGACAAGTAACACTGAAAATCAACTTGCACTGGAAATAATTCTATTCTTGCTTTATGGCATATAGGTTATTGTATGTACCCCTGTCCACCCAGTAAATTAGTAAAGCTCGAACAGCGAAATTTTAATTATTAATTTTCAAATTGCGAAACCTTTGTTTATGTAAATCTTTCCTCCACGATGTAAATTTCAGGGTAATAATACAGATGGGCTACATAGCGCGGCTGTAGCGAGGCTTCGACCTGCAAATGATATATATCTAACCGATATGTTTCGAAATGATATGTATGAGATTCAGGCACTACGCGCCCTCGTGTGCTAAAGAAATATTTCCTGTTTGACCTATACCTAACATAACTTTCACTTAAAAAAAGTTTCAGTACGCCGGTTGAGAAACAATAAATCTATTTACAGTTTTACATTCGATATACATCATTTCAGGCCTAGCTACTTCGAGTGTAAGCTTTCTCGTAAATTACCCAGAAAGCTGTACACTCTAGTTCCTGCCTAACCACATCCTTTAAAATTACAACATTTTCGTAAAAATCATAACATTTGCCTCTTCGATATCTATTGTTCGATACTTAACTGCTTTGACATATCTGCAAAATTACCAATTTCACACTAAATTTCAATCTAACTTTTTCTTGTACCGTCATACAAGACTGCCTCGGATTTTGGGTCTTTTTACGATTCAGCCTTTGTCTTATCTGCGGAAATATACGGCAATTTTATCTAAGCTCCCAAAAAGTGATCTACAATGTCAATGTATACACACACAAATAAGCTCGATCCCCTGCAGGAATACAGTGTAAGCTGCTAGCAAAAGGAACTAATGGGCAGAGGACACCACCATCATAGTGTTCTACAAGTTGAGAATTTGGGCAGGATGGGAGGTATGTCTGGTTAGCCTGTTTGGTTAAAGTAGGTGAGAAATCCAGGTTTGAATCTCAGTGCAGCAGAAATTTTAAACTTCTGCCATTGAATTTATT
This sequence comes from Locusta migratoria, assembly GCA_026315105.1. Taxonomy (NCBI): domain Eukaryota; kingdom Metazoa; phylum Arthropoda; class Insecta; order Orthoptera; family Acrididae; genus Locusta; species Locusta migratoria. Next base: position 281,858,824 of record CM048745.1, on the reverse strand, counting down.
TCAATGCCCTGAAACAGTCAAGATGTTCCAATGTTTTTAATTCGCAGTTCTTAGAGAGCTACACTACTTGAGCTTCACCTGCAGTTAAGCTTGTCTTCACTATCTTAAAAGGAAAATAGAAAAGAAAACAGTATATCAAAGCAGCTGCCTCTCTTTAAACTATCCCACATCCAATAAAACTGAGTTAAAAGTCTAAAAAACATTGCCACCTGAGTAACCTAAGCTTACTTTTATTTACAGTAGATGTTCAAAATGATGTCCCTCTATGCAAAGAGCAGCCCGATATCTCTAACACATTTGCGAACACTCGACAAATTTCGGCTGCTGTAATCTGGGAAATGACTATTTGAATCCTGTCTTCCAACTCTTCAACTGTATGGAGATTGCTTTATTTTTCTGATTAAGCATGGCCGCATTTGTCAGGTTATGTAAAGTCGCAAACAATCGACATTGGAGCTCAGAAAATCCACACGAGTTACATCAACAATCTCTTCATGACGTGAAAACTGGAGTGTGGTGTGCAATTAGTGCGAGGCGAATAATTGGACCAATCTTTACTCACGAACCAAATTCTGACACGTATGTGAACAATAGCCTGCACCCATTTTGTCATGAACTTTGACCCAACGAAAAGCTGTGCGGTTATTTCATGCAGGACAACGCAAGACCACACATTGCCAATGCTTCTACGCCAGCAATACGAAGTGTTTTTGATGATAGAATAGTTGACTGGCCACCTCACTCTCCAGATCTAAATACCTGCGACTTATTTTTGGGTAATGTTAAAACACAAGGTGTATGGAAGCAATCCCCATACACTTAGAGTTGGAAGACAGGATTCGACTAGTCATTTCCCAGATTTCGGCAGCCGAAATTCGTCGAGTGTTCGCAAATGCGTTCAAGAGATGTCAGGGTGCTCTTTCCATAGAGGGACATCATTTTGAACGTCTACTGTAAATGAAGGTAAGCTCATGTTACTCAGATGGCAATGTTTATTAGACTAACTCAGTGTTTGCACCTGCGGCACAATCTAGTCCGAGAATCAGGTGCTGCCGTGGCTGGCGGATGCGGTGGCGGCGGCCGGGAGCCTTACCGTGCAATCTGCGGACGCCTCGCAGGCATCTTTCCTGAGACACCCTGTATTTGAGAAACGTGATGGGGGAAATTCTTTCCAGTATATTGTATTAGTGAGCTCCAGCCACTTTGAGTAATACTGAATTTCAAACTGCACTATTACAATATGCTGACATGGCATAGTAAATGTTAAAATAAAAACAAAGAACTGAGAAACATTTTTTAGATTTAAAAGAAGAAAGAATCAAAACCAAAGATCACTTTTGAGGTATTATTAATAAATTTGTTCCTTCTAACAGACCATGCACTTCACCACAATTGCTTGGTGACAAGTTTCAGGTGTCACTATTTGGTTCTATTTCTAAAACGCTGGACTCTAAACTGAAATTGATGACTATTGGCACTGACAATATTTCTCCAAATGATGATGGTGGTGGTGGTAAGAAACTAAGATCAAGCATCATCTAAAGCCATGACGATTTCGGAAATAGATGAAGCTGTACTGCGTAACAATGAGGAAGATATCGACAACAAGGACTACACTTCAAGAGTCTCTGCATTCATGTAACTTAACAATCTAGTAAATACATTAAAAATGATCAAAGAATCTGATGTGTCATAATGCTTCCGATCAAACAATGTCAGAATTATCTTGTTTTGTACTGTGTATGTCTCAGCTGTGAGAAAGAAAGAAAAAAGTTTTTCAAAATGAAATAATATTCTTTGTAGAGGTTTTCCAATTTACATTTTGAAGTGCATAGTAGACCTACTTAACATTAAATTTACAATTTTTGCCAGTAAATTTAGTGTCATTGTGTTATACCCACTTTGTTTATTTTTTACTTTAGTCACCTCAAAAACATATAAACAAAGTTTTACTGTACAATTATGTTAGTGGAAACATTGAGAATCACAGATAACAAAATGAGTGGAGACAATGACATTAAAAGTGTTTTTGGACCGACCTGTAGACAGGAAATATTAAATTTCAACTTAGAAATTGTTTACAATTATTTACAATAGTTTACTCAATTTGGTGCAGCACAACAACAGTTGTAAATAAAGGAAAATACGTCTTTTACTGGGTGAAGTTATGAAAATTCAAAAATTCCATCAATATATCTTCCTTAAAATCCAAATAAAGGATTTTGTAACTGACAGAATGCTATGTCTCTACTCAGGTTAGCATTACGACAACGAAACCCCACCTAACACAGATACTAGGGTTGGGTCCGAGTGGTTCGCCTAAAGCCAATACTCGCCAAATCTGGCTCAGGATTCGAGATTAGATACATAATGGCTGAATACTACCGAATCCAAAGTGGTATATGGAAACCTTCAGTTACGAATGTTTTACTTTACTTTGCCTAAGAGTGCACTTTTGTCTGCGTTATTTACTTTACTATCCATTAGATCCACTGAAAGATGTGACATCATAAAACAAAACGATCTCACTTTGAATTTATTCAAGTGAAACCACTGCGAAACTTATGCAGTTGTGTGGCTATTGTGAAAACGATCTATCGTATTTATCTAAATCTGAGCCCCGTTTTTTCCCCGATTATTTTGGGTCCAAAAACTGCCTGTGATATATAGTACAAAGCGAAAGAAGTTCTGAAAACTGGCACTAGGAGCTGCCACAAGTAACATCTCCCCCTCTGATTTAAACAGTGCTACAAAGGCTTACTTTGCAGGCGCAAATATAAAATGTAGCAGCCTTTGAAATATTAGTAGCAACAAACAAACTTCTTTAAGTAAATACCAACAATACATAAGACTTTATGATTCTTCCAAGAGTTGTATCATCATGATTTCACGTATTGTTTCATTGAATTTTGTAAAGTGCTGAGGTATGTGAAATGTAATGAAGCACTAAGATTTCAAAAAGAAAGTTATTTATTAACTGGGGGAAAAGTTCTAATTGTGCGTCATCCATGCGGGATGACGTCAATTCATCAACCACTTTACTTCCGTTTCAATAAATCGTTTAAGGTCAAGTTTAAACACATGTACAGCAACTGCCTTTTGAAGAGAGACAACTGACACTAACGGGCCATGTAAAACGTGCCAATGGAATGATGATACATGGGTTCCAAATCAAACTGCATAGCAAGCATTTAAAAATGTTCAATATCGAATGCACTACATTGTACGAGGGATGATGCTCTGTACTATGAAGGAACTAAATAACAATGAATCAAGTGATAGTGATTCAAGAATTACTGTACCTGTATGTAATTGCTATTACACACATTTTGTAAAATTTGTAATACAAGTTTAATAAAATTGTTTTATATTTCCCCATTTAGTTTGCCGTATATTTGAAGTTTCACCTAAAAGGTACTACGTAAAGCCGACTGGCAAGCCTTTGTTGCGTCAATATGCCTGTCGTTACAAACACTGCTTTCGTGCTACAACTTTTGTGTGTGTCTCTCTTAGGGGGCAAGGGATTGTTCCTATGAATCACAATTCTTAAATTCCACACTCTTTGCCATAAGAATAAGACAAATGTAAACATTATGCCATGTAATCTTCTATGTTATCTGTTACGACATTTAGGCCTAAATTCCTTCTGCTTAACAAACCCAAAAGACAACGGCAAACGTGGAAAAATGTATGTATCACATTAATGTTTACATTTTTACTATTTTTATGCTGAACGGGAATAGTTAGAAATGAAGCACGGCAACTTACATCTAGTACTGATTTTTACATCTTCTACGAATATAAATTCTGTGCAGACAAGTTACGTGATCTTAAATTTTTGAAAGAATAAATAAAGACACAAAATACCCTCTCTTAACCTCCAGAACCGTGGCAATAACAAGTACACACATGTTGTATAAATGTGGAATTCTCTGTATCTGAATGTCCTGTATCACTTATGGAATGCCTGATACGTCACAAAAAAAATTTATTTAACATTTACATGTCTTTTTTAAGAATCTATTTTTTTCAACTCCCAAAAATATACTCATCTTTAAGTTTTATTTTTGATTCTTCCGCTTTGAAAAAATAATTTTTAAAACAAAAATGTAATCCTTTTCTTTCTAGGACTCCATAATGAAATTATTTTTTATTTCATCAAAATGAAAGTTTGTAATAGAATGAAGAAAGTTTAGTATCTTCCAGAGCATCTAAGCAACATATCGCTACGTAATTCATATCCTACAAATTTCTTTTAAGCGGAGGGAGGAGAATTAAAAAACCCTTAAGATTTAAAATAAAAATCTAAATGAAATTTTAATTTGTTTAATCTTATTGTAATACTGTCATTTGGGATCCATCCCAGAAGGCTATCTTCACCACTGACTGTGAGATTAGTAATTCTTTTTAAATAGATGTATTTGAGTTGACAGATTATTTGGGTTTGAGATTCGGAAGATTTGATTCGGGTTCAGAATTCGGCACACATGTTATTTAAGACTCGGTATTCGGCTTCGGTAAAATTGGGGTTTGACCCATCCCTATACAAAACGTAATAAAGTAAATAACAGTGCTTTATAGTTTTACAAAGATCGAGTTATGTACTTGCCAATAGTGACAAATGATAATTTGGCCCTTCAAAATTCATAAATAAAAATCGCCCCTGAATTTTTTTTTTTTTTTATTAACAAGCCCTTTTCATTTAATATTGTGAATATAAAGAAAATATTGCTTATTCTTTTCAAAATTTTACTCCGACATTTTGGCCCATTACCTGAAAATCATCTATGTATCTTAAGAGACTAACTACTATAGGCTGTGTTTAACTACAAAAATTTAACACAGATTGGATTATACAAAATATACAGTATTTGATTAAAGTAAATAAACTAACGCAAGGCTTTCAGTGGAAAGTATGATTTAGCATTTACTTCAGTTAATAACAGTAATAATATTGTTTGTGTCGCCTATGCATTTAATGGATAATGAATCAGAATTTGCTTTATGTCTTACCCCTGTTATTCCTTTGCTTGTAGCAACAGCCAGAACTTCCCCTTCCTGAATCCATGAAAGGGAACATACATAATCACTACCTTCCAGAACAAGAAGCTGCTCTATTTCTCCCGTGTGAGCATTCCATAGGTACACACCACTGCCCAAGGCAACAGCTAAAATATTGTGTGCACCCCAATCAATCAGATTTAGATCTGAAAGAGAAAATTCTTGTGTCACTCCATAGGACAAATGAGTACACTTGTCCACACTACAAAAATTATCTTAAAATTTTGCCTGGACTTGGGCCAACATTCTTACAATTGTGAACTCTTTCTAAAATTATCACCTACAGGATTTATATCATGGGAGGGGAGGGGGGAGGAAATGCTGCTCTTCACTGAATAAATATTGCAATGATACTACAGTAGAACCCCTATTTATCTCTCTTTTTTTTAGGGACCGTAATTTTTTAACCTCAAATGGGGGTTTACCTTAAATTGAGGTTTTGATAGAAAGCAAACCTTTTCAGAACGGTCCTCATGTATTGGCATGAATAGGTATTGTGCAAATATAAGGTGCACCTAAACTTTCGGCACTTTAGTAATAAAAAATAAATCTCTAGTTCAGGCCGTACTAATACATTTTCGTGATAGTTTAATTATAGAATGTTGTGTTTGTGAGATGGTGTTGTGAGTTGTTATGGCAGGATACTACACACTCATTTTTATTTTAGTTTGAGAAATGTGAAACTAGAGAGTTTTCAAAATTCTACAGTAACTGTTTTACAGAACTGCATCTACATTTTTGTACGCGTTCACAGAAATGGTGCGGCAATTCATGGAAGCCTATATTTTAATATAAATCTAATGGTGCCACCCTGTACTGCAGCCAACCATAGCAGACTAACATGTCAACGCAGCCTTAAAAGCAGTGTGTAACCCACTCCTCCTAAGCACAGAATTGATTTTAATTTGATGTAGTCAATGAATCTAGTTTTCACAATAAAAGTTTAGAGTGTGTCATGAAGATCTTACCATGACATTTACGTTGGTATGGTAACGCCTACTGTGAGCAGTGACGGGAGGTTAACATAGAACAACTGATTTTTGTAGCTAATTCCGATGCTGAATTCATTTTAAAATAACATTTTCCTACAACCAGATTCACTGGTTTGACATTTGTTGGGGACAATTTCCATAAAATGGTGTACATAGAAGTCGGGACTATTTTGCAGCCTTGTCTTAACAGCGAAACCGCAGTTTCCGTTTTGAATTACGAAGTCAAGCAAGTATTTTTCTACATGGGGATATTCACATTTTAGCCCTTCAAATGTACGACTTTGAACATTTTAATAGTTTGTCCTCACACACTAGTGTCAGCGTCAAATTTCAACTTTTTAACAATGGAAAATCCAATAGGAATATTAATAATGGAGGATAGGTAAAAACTCACCATAAAGAGGATCGCTGAGCTGCTGACAGACACGAAAATAGATAATCACATTCACACAATTTAAATTTTCGGTCATGGCCTACGTCAGAAAAAGAAACACACACATTCACGCAATCTCTCAGACGACTACGCACTCACAACTATCATGTCTGGACAGTTTAGCAACACAAGCTAGACTGTGAGTGAAGTGGAGGGGAACGATGCTGGGTAAAGGTGGGGATGAGAAAGTTCTGAATTGCACGATGGATTTTAAAGGCTCTGATAGGTGGGAATTTGAATTGCGGCAATGAATACAGAGAAGGTAAGGGGTGGGGCAGGGGGGAAAAAATAAATAAAATAAAATAATAAAATAAAATTGTTCCTATGTCCAACTTTCCACTTCCCATGTCCGAAGCTTCGGCGTGTCATCTCGCTTTCTTATTAGTAGATTTATAGTTTTCCATATTTGTTCTGGTTTATTGAAAAGACAACATGATTTCATTAACATTGTTTTTCTGATTACGAAAAAGAGTGCTACTGCTGGAGGACTCAAGAGGTGCGAAAATCAGTTCCTCTGCTCTCTTCCGTTTTAGTTCTCGTACAAAACGGACACTCCAGAGGCTCAGCATCTGTGCAGGACGAACGGCAGCAAACTGTCCACTCCTGCTTAGCGGCTGTTCGGTATCAGCCACCTACTGTGCGAACCGTAACCTTTCCCGTAACTTAGACTGGCACTCATTCATTGTATCCGACCCCAGGGCGAGTCCCGTCATGTATTCCGTACTTTAGAATATATTCAATGTTAACTTAAAGCGTATCTTTTATTTGCCAATCAGCCACCATTTCCTGGGGCACCCACAGGCCTTCACCGCTTCGTCTTCCATCCTGACACCTCCAACCCATCTTACTTTTACAATTTTAGTATTATCCGTGGGATAAAGATTAAGTGCTGTAACACACACACACACACACACACACACACACACACACACACACACACACACACACACACACAAACCGTGCACACATCTCTGGTCACTACATTACTATTAACAAAATTCAAGCTTTAAAGCACAGGTGTATCCTGCTTTGTTCCATAAATAATAATTGTTACTTACAATAGTCATCCATAATGTCAGGTGCATCGAGTATACGATCTGGTGTCATTGGAATGTAGCGTGTGGTGCTCTTCACAGAACCTGGCGTTTTTGAATGACTGTACACAACCTTTAATGAGTTTTGGTGTCCCTAAAAAGAAGTACAGGAATTTGATAACTTCAAAGATACTATCACTGTAATAATTTTGATTTACAAATTATATTTTTTATAAATTTGATTACCTCTGGAGCATTTGGTGCTTTATTCTGATAACAAAGCACTCTTGTCTTATTAATATCTGCACCATGAAGGTTTTCCGACATGATACGTTGTTTATCTCTTTTGGAAGGACTGAGCAGTTCTTCATTTTCTTGCTCCTGGTTTATCTAAATAAATACAAAATAAATTAAATTGTCTTTAGAAGCACAAGAAAAACATTTACTACAGTAAGAGTTATTTTTTATCATCTGATGTAACAAAAGCAGAACCATTTTCTCATATATAAGAGGAAAACAAAAAAATCAAGCCATATGATTTGGTCATTTTTCACAATATGTTGCAATGATTCATAATGAATCAGTTAAAGGAATATTAACATGATCCATACTAATTTCAACACTGCTATTTATGACTCCACAAAAAGATATGTTTTATAACACAGATACATGTTAACATTTTTGCATTACATGATCTTTAAGTTGTAAATAAAACTCCTAAAGCACTTTCCCAGAAGGAACTTTTTTCCAATTCTGTTACTGATTTAACTTCATTTGGTCAGATATTCCAGTATCAACAAATTAAAGTTTTGGTAACAGCATTAATGAGCACTTTATGAAATAAAGCAGATTTTAAGTTCATTTTATCTTTTAGTATTTTTATAAACGCCACTATTCCTTATTACCTCTAATGGAGTCCATATAAGTAAATGAGAGGAAAGATGTACTCTGGCCCTGCAATTAAAATTTTTTACCCTGTAAACAATTTTACGACACATGCAGAACGAGTAATAGATAATATTCTTATGGAACACTTTTACAAAAGAAAGACTTTGTTAAAGACAGGTTACCATAGACAAACACCCAATAGCATAAATTAAAAATCAGCATCTCTCAAATTTCTGGTTAGTACTTTCCTTCAGGAGTGGACTTAGCTTTCAAAGGAATTGGTTCCTTCATCAGGGAGCAGACGTGCAAGTTTGGGTTGATAAAGGAAAGGGTACATCATTGACTCCATTGTTAAAGATATCCACACAATATGAAGGCAAAAATCAATTAGAAAATATGTGACATTTATTTAATTATTAATTTATGTCCTGCAGTAGCAGCACATTTTACATATGACAACCATAGTTGCATGATGTTGCGTGCCAATTTGTTTCATAGTAAACTGTGCCTCAAAGTAATTTTTACTCCATTCCATTTCTTTGCTATAATAATAATAATAATAATAATAATAATAATAATAATAATAATCATTTCATAAAAATATATCTTGACAATTTCATCTTAATATGACAACCGACAGAACCATATCTACTATTAAAATTGTTACACCAAGAAATGCTGCTGATAAACGGGTATTCATTGCACAAATATATTATACTAGAACTGACATGTGATTACATTTTCACGCAATTTGGGCACATAGATCCCGAGTGTCTAACATTTTCCCATACAGGACCTGCAACATGCGGTCATGCATTATCCTGCTGAAATTTAAGGTTTCTCAGGGATCGAATGAAGGGTAGAGCCACAGGTCGTAACATCTGAAATAAAACGGCCACTGTTCAAAGTGCCGACGATGCCAACAAGAGGTGACAGACATGCAACTAATGGTACCCCATACCATCACGCCAGGTAATATAGGCCAGTCGTCTTAGGAGAAAAAAAAAAAAAAAAAAAAAAAAAAAAAAAAAAAAAAAAAAAAAAAAAAAGCCTTACGTTCAAAAAAATTGCAGGAAGCAGAATTTTTGGTATGTTGTTAGGACATATTACAGTAGTATTACACCAAGTTTGCAGCTTCAAAATCCTTTAGCTTAACTTTTAAGAGCCAAATATCCTCAAAATTTTCGGACTTTTTTCTAATTTTGGCTTATAATTTGTGAAGGGTGTTTTTTTTTTTTTTTTTTTTTTTTAGAAAAACCACTCACACCTCTATTAATGTAGATAAAATATTCTACAATTTAAGCCCAACCGCAGCTCTAAGTCCAATAGTTCCCGAGATACTGGACTTGAAAAATTATTTCTCCAGAAAGTTCAAATTTTCAATTTTAGTCACCTTTCAGCTAGAATATTGGCTTTACTGATCATCCCACGGGGAAAGTCATACTAAAGAAAGTTATAGAACTGTTATTTAGCTTTACTCTAAGTACAGAACAAAGTTCATAGTCCCAATAGATTTCTAGTTATCGTAAAAAGACGAAAAGTCAGAAAAATCTGAGTATTCAATAAACTGATTCAGACGAATTGCAGTCCTCTTATCGTATATAAGTCAAAGAAAAAGGAGGAATTACTCACTGACGATGATTATTAACGCATTATATATAAATAGGTGTAATTTGTGTGTTAGTGCATACCAATATATTTGTGAAAGTAGGTATTGCTGAAAACACAATGAAAGCGTCTCCGTTTGTGGGTATCTGTCAGCATTAAGAGATTGGGACTTAGTTCATAGCTAGGCCTTTTGTTGTGCGAAGGCATGCCCGTCCCCCTTACTCCGAGTGGTTACCCAGCGGGTGATCTGTCCTCCCTCCCAAACTTCTTGTCTCCAAGGTCTTCCTCACTACACCCAGTCTTCCCTTAGAAACTGGCCGTGTTCGGATCTGTGAAGAATATTTCAAACAAAAGTCGTCTATATCTCGATCGTGGTGGTGTTTTAAGTACTTTCTTTTTTTACAATATGTCAGAGCTACCCCTGTCGGATGTTTGTTTCGTGTTTTGGGAAGTGCTTGGAGAGGGAACAGTGACAGTGAAAAAACGCGGGATCTCCAGCAGTGTCCTTGTGCGCTGGACTGGTCGCATGGTGTATATGTTGAATATCTGTGAGGGCTTTGAGTACTTCTGGCTGTCTCCTGCACCAGCACTGAGCTACATGTTCACATGAGATCCTATCGTATCGAACGAGATACTACTTCGACAAACTAAAAACGTGGTTTGAATCCCAATACACCATTTCCTTGGAATGAGAAACTCCTGTCCATCAGGCAATGTTACTTTCAAAAGGAATGACAAGGTACAAACATTGGTAACAGCTACAGTTAACATGTGGGACAAGGTGGTTGCTACTAACCCTTTCACAGTCTTCCAAAGGCTGTGCATTACGAAAAAGTCAGATCAAGACTTAAGAGAGCACTTTGCCTTCAAGATGGCCCCCTATGCCATGGCACTATTTTCGGAGGAGGGTATACGGAAGGGCACAAAATCCACCTTCTTCAGCGATTTCACTCCTCTCACTGAAACCATCTCCATCACACAAAATACTTTTGTTGTTGTTGATGGAGAACATCTGCTACCAACAGTTATCTGGTAACGTAACAACAGCATCTGCTAAATTGCCTACATTTCCTGCACTGTCCAATACATTGGGAGGAATGTGGCTGTGATTTTCTATGCCTACTCAGGGGAGGGGGCTAGCAGTAGCACAAAAGCAGCTGAGCATCTATGCCGTTATGCAGTACCTGCACGCAGCGAAATAATATTCCAAGATTGTACTGTGATCAAAGTGACTCGGAGAAAATTTCTTTCCAACGGAAAGAACAAGCAGCGCTTGATCAACTTTATTCGCGCTGGAATGGAGAGCGAAGGACTAGAGACCAAGCAAACTACCAACGACGCTGACTGCCTTATCAGGACAGTGCTGGAGACGAGACGAGCCGACAACATGAACACGTCCTAATAGCTGGAGAGGATGTCTATTTGTTGTTCTCCTCAATAGGTTGGGCTCCAACACAAGGAATATATTCCTCCAAAAAGGTGGAAGGGTGGAGCTAGTTGTGAACAATTCTCGTCAACATCCTTCAATCTAGGTCAAATGTCGCTCCCTCCTGGATTAGAGCTGTTCCTCCCCGCGTTCACTGGTTGCGACACTGTATATGCCATTTTCTGGCAGGAAAACACAAAAATGATGGGCATAATTTAGAAGAATCCCAGCAGATTGGCGTGGCTGCCACATTCCTTAAGGCACATACCACTAAAGAAGAGAGCGCCTCTGCATGCTGGAAGTGCTTGGTCGCCCTATATGGTGGTGGAGAGGACGACAACCTCCAAACTCTCTACTACGAACTTTTCCTCACGTCTGGTGCGATTGCAAAAGTCCAGCTTGCTTGTCTACCCCCAACCCAAGAAGCAGTGGCCCAGGACTCCTACAGGACATACCACCAGGTTCAGATGTGGTTGGGCGTCGAGAAAGAGCCCTCTGACTGGGGTTGGACAAGTAGCCAGCTTGGGCTAACTCCTTTTGCCACAATCCAAGTCCCAACGCCCTCAGCACTACTGAAGATGTCGTGAAAATGTAGGAAAGGGTGTGGTGACGGGACCTGTTCTTGCCAAAGAGCCGGGTTCAAGTGCTCTGTTCGTTGTCAAATGAGCCAGGGCAAGACATACCGCAACACCCCGAACGTCTCAGCAGATTCGGAAGAGGAAGACAAAGATGTGGACAAACAACTTCGACTACAGAGCTCCAGACAGACAGAAGAAACAACGGAGCCCGAGCCAGGAAGGAAGAAATCCCGGCATTCTCGTTAAAACAAATGGTAAGAGACATTTTTAGTAGGTATGTGCTGCATTATATTTTAGTTCTTTGCAGCTTCAAAATTGAGAAGTAGCGCATTACATTACTACAAATTTATGTTGTGGTGTAAATCTGTTGCAGGAGGCACCAGGCGTTTACTTTGACGATAACCCCCCCCTCCCCTTCTCAGCCACCCAAACTCTCACTTCGACGAACCACTTACGTTTTTACATGTATATTGTGTTATGAGTAGTACTAGCTGTAAATAAAAATTTGTTTCCTTAAAAATTAATCATCTGGACCAATTTATTGAACCATCCGATTTTCTCAACTTTTAGTTTTTTAACGATAACTTGAAACCTATTAGGCCTATGGACTTCGTTCTGTACTTAGATTAAAGCTAAATAACTGCTTTATAACTTTTTTTTCTATTTAATGAGTGACTTTCCCCGTGGGGTGATCAGTAAAGCCAATATTCTAGCCGAAAGAAGACAAAAATCGAAAATTTGAACTTTCTGGAGAAATAAGTCAAATTTTGAAGTCCAGTATCTCGGGAACTATTGCACTTGCAGAGCTGTGGTTGGGCTTAAACTTTCGAATATTTTATCTACATTAATAGAGGTGTGAGTGACTTTTCTTAGAAAATCCACCCTTCACAAGTTATAAGCCAAAACTAGAAAAAAGTCCGAAAATTTCGAGGTTTTTTGGCTCTTAAAAGTTAAACTAAAGGATTTCGAAGCTGCAAACTTGGTTTAATACTACACCAATATGTCCTAACAACATACCAAAAATTCAGTTTCCTGCAGTTTTTTTTTTGGACCTAAACATACCTGGCGACTGGCCTAATATGCCCGTAGGACGATGACGAATACACACTTCCAATGTTTGTTCATCTTGATGTCGCCAAACACGGATGCAACCATCATGATGCTGTAAACAAAACCTGGATTCATCCGATAATATGTTTTGCCTTTCGTGCGCCCAAGTTCATCATTGCGTACACCATCGCAGGCGCTCCTTTCTGTGATGCAGTGCCAAGGGTAACCACAGCCAAGGTCTCTGAGCTGATAGTCCATGCTGCTGCAAACTTCACCTAACTGTTCGTGCAGATGGTTGTTTTGCAAATGTCCCCATCTGTGTTGACTCTGGAATCGAGATGTGGCTGAACAATCCGATACAGCCATACAGATAACATGCCTGTCATCTCAACTGCTGGTGATACGAGGCCGTTGGGATCCAGCACGGCATTCCGTATTGCCCTCCTGAACCCACTGATTCCACATTCTGCTAACACTCATTGGATCACATCCAAGGTGAGCGGCAATGCCGTGATACAATAAACCGCAATCGTTAAAATGTGATGGTACGCATTTCTCCTCCTTACACGAGGCAGCACGTTTCACCAGGCAACTGCTGTTTGTGTATGAGAAGTCTGTTGGAAACTTTCCTATGTCAGCACATTGTAGCTGTCACCACCAGTGGCCAACCTTATGTCAATGCTCTGAAAAGCGAATCATTTGCATATCTCTGCATCATCTTTCTGTCAGTTAAATTTCATGTCTGTAGCATGTCATCATTGTGGAGTTGCATGGTCAGGAGTGTATTATTATAACAACTGAGTGCAAGCTATATCTTCAGTCTCAAACTGCAATTTTAAGCCTTATTTGTGAAACCCATAGAGTTATTGACGTATATATAGGTAATTTTGCTGATAATTGTATCTGTATCATACGGCAGTCACTCGTTTTAATTATTTTACATCCAAATGCAACAGAATTTCCTTCCACATGTGCTTCCTTGCAGATCTGTAATGTCTGCCGCTGAAGCATATGACATAACACTATGGTTAGAGCTACATGATATATATGCTATGAATGTTAAATAAGTGCTATGAATGCTAAATAAGTAAATGATGTTAAAATTCACTGAAATTACTTATTTCAGCAAAATTTATTGCTCAACTGCTAAAGCATGAAATGTACAGGCAGCAGAATTCTACTGATAATAATATATCCAAAATTAAAAGCGAAATCACCAAATGTGTCCAAAATTGTGGTAATAAAAACTTTGTGTAATTACATGTGTCTCATATGTCATTCTGCTTAACTTCACAACATACATTAATGCACTACCAAACTGCCACATAGGTGAGATACATCTGTGATACTGAAACTCACTGAAAAACCAAGGATATTTAATTTATACCTGGAAGTATGAAGAAGCTTGCCAAACTTTACTAGTAGACTTCAAACAGTATATTTTCTTGCTTTATTGCTTGTGAATATATAGTAGATAATTTTTGAACTGATGCTAACATGTTTTCTTACTGATTATCTCCTTCACTTCCTACAGAGATAATTCAGCATCCTTACACTAAACACACAAATATTTGTTAGGAAAGTAGTAACTATACAGGGGTTGCTTAACTTTTGAACAACCTGCTCTTTTTCCCCTATTGTCAGTTCATAAAATTACATCGCATTTCAACCACTATTCCAAGTTGCCTTTCTCCACACCGTGACACAGGCTACTTGCAATAATGACCAACAAATTTAAAATGCAGTGAGATAGCCTGAAATTATTAAATGATAATGACTGTGGCCTCTGAAGACTATGCTTACATTGTTTAAAGTGTGTTACAAATGGGTAGACATAAACTGAGTTCTTAGAAGTGATGCAATGCTTATCTGAAGCAAGGTAGCTTTTAAGTTCATACAAAAATTCCTGTGTGTCACTTTCGTAATGTGAAACTCAAGTAAGAGAACAACAATTTATAAAAACATTAAAAAAATATAAACACTAAATGCTAAATTTGAATTTCAAAAGCTAAATTCCTGAAGTTTGTAATTTTCATGTAGCTCTAACTATGGCACCTCCAATCAAATTTAAGACAGCTGTTTGTGAATTATTATTATTATTATTATTATTATTATTATTATTATTATTATTATTAACATGGCAGCAACTATCTCTCTCTCTCTCTCTCTCTCTCTCTCTCTCTCTCTCTCTCTCTCTCTCTCTCGTAAATGCAAGACTTAATTCCAATAACAAAATAAGACAAACAAGAGAATTTCTATACAGCAGATACATATAATCAACATCCAAAGTGGAAACTGCCCTTCACCAAAAGGAAGAGCTTTACACAAAAAATCTAATATGAGTGCACATGTAGTTAATGATGTAGAAAGTGTTTTATATTTACTTCATACCTTAAAATGTCCCATTTCAAATGAGGACTGACTTCGCACTGGAATAAATCTGTCACCGCCATTGGGAGTTTTTGCACCTGGTGTTTTGGACCCTATAAAGACAAAATTAAATACAATTATAAAAACCTCACTATTTCCAAACTTGACACTAGCCATTCATATGTACATTAACAATTTGGATTGGACTGTCACAACTAAATGGAAAACAGCAATCAATTTTAGTTTGAACAATTTTGCAGTAAAATGCTATTAAATTAAAAATAATAATTAAAATATCAATGCCAAAACCTGAAATGTGAAAACATTTAAGAACCGAAGCTCATACAGTGTATTTGTAACTGCAATTTTGGAGTGGATAAAGTAAGGTCTTGTGCTCCAGAAAATACAATGCTGCATTATGCAATTTTGATGGCCGACACAATGGACAGGCATATAAAAAGAGCTCTACAAAGTTTGATAAATATAGTGAAAATCAGAGGGTACTTCAAGAAAGAGATGTAGAATGTTTCAGACCAATGGAATTGGACTTTAGCATGGAAAATACTAAAAATAGAGACAATGCAATCTCAGGAAGTGAAGTTAGCAAACCCTAGGCAGCGGGAGAGGATCACAGTGTTGTGGGACGAGTAGCATCTATTTATCCAATACAAGAAACCGCATATAGCAACACTCACATACTATCACCTATTGGGTTTACCTATAACTAAAACAACAAGCTCTTAGACCATGACAACAATATTAGAGTTGAAATTCACAAAAAAGTTACGCAAAAAAAAAAAAAAGATTTCACAGTCAGTGTAAAAATTGTGATAAAAGAAGAAATTTCGAGTTCAAGAAAAAAAAGACACCAAAACTGCAGCAAATACCCAAGAGGAACAGAAAATGAGTTTCTGTATGAAAGAGAGAAACAACAGAAGATAAGTGGGGAAACTAACAGCAAGCCAACCTGGAACACCAGTAAACGAAGAAAATCAAGAGAACCAGGAGAGGGAATGGACAACAGTGGTGAGAGGTGGAAACAGACCAGAGGCATAGTTACGGAGGGGGAGGGAGGGGGTGTAGTGATCAAACACCCTCAGAACTTTGTCACTTTTGTTAAAATTAAAAATTGACAATTTGTGTAATGAATATGAAAGTTTGACTTAAACCTTTGCCAACAAAGAGAGGTACCAGGGTGTCTGCTTAGTTGAGCTTTGGCTTCTTGCTTTTTGTCGGGACACTGTCTCTAGTGTCTTAGTGATGGCCTACGTGAGGCCTAGGCAAGCGTGTCACAACTTTCACGACTATAAATCTTGCCAGTAAAAATTAAAAAAAATTAAATTGCTCGGATAACTACCACCTAACCTTCAGTACCAATGAACAAGTATTGTTGAATTCCAGTCAGAAACACGCTCCACCGACTGTTTAAAGTACCGTGCAAGGCTCGCCTAGTGTGTAACGAAAGCCACCATTTCTTATGTTTGGTACTGCTACCAACGTTAGTTATCTACTAACTTTATTACTACAGTAGGGCGGCAAACTTTTACGTGTCTGACAAATATTTTTTTTTAACGAGTGTGATTAAACGAGAACAAATGTCTGACATCACAACCTTATTACTTCCTTGTATAACTGATACCACAGATGCTGATTATCTGCACGCATGCATGCCTAAAGTGGCAGACTTGTATAGCAGACAGATTAAATTCCCCCCCTCTTGACATATTAATCGTGTGAAAGCAATTGTTAGTTTCGACGTTTTGGATCTAATTTTCCAGTTGGTATTTTATTGAAATAAGTACCTCTATAGGCTGCCAGTGCTTTTTAATACTCATTAACGTAATCTATAGATATTTAGTTTCAATTTCATGTGTCTAACCTAATTGTTTTGCAAAATCTTAGGCTTTCAATTAACATTCTTAGCCATATTTTGCAACTGGGGTAATGACGCCATGGTGAGGAATTTAAGCAAAATGAAGTGAAATGGGCACATGCAGAATGTAGTAGTTTTGAAGTGCCAAGAACTGTATTTCTGACTTTCATTGTGTCTTAATCAAGTCTAAATTATAAAAATCTACTTTCATTCCAAATTTACATCGACAAGTACTTGAAGCCTTCTAAATGTCTAATACAGAAGAGAGAGAGAGAGAGAGAGAGAGAGAGAGAGAGAAGAGAGAGAAGTAAACAGTTGTTAATATATATATATTATTTACTACTACTACTACTACTACTACTACTACTAATTCATCATATAGGTTTATCCTTTATTTTCAAGTGTATGGCATCATTACCCCGGAACCCAGGGTAACAGCACTACTGCATATACTTGAACACAATATATTTTTAACAATAAAACTTGACAGAATAAAGGGCTGAAAATAATTATAATAAAGTAGTATTAGCTGGCGAAGCTGTGGTATTATTCTGTACAAAAAAGACACTTTTAATAAGGTAAAAAAAAAGGGAAAAAAATTGTTTCCCTTAAGGTGGCGCCATTCCCCTGGTCTCCCCTATATCTTATTTGTCCGAGTGCTTTCGATTTTTTACGATTGATGACAACTTATGACTTGAGCCAGATGTGGTAGTGCAGAAGTTATTTCTAATTTACTAATCCCTACAGCGATCCCACATTTTATTTACTCAGGCATGTCTGACATTTGGCATTACCCGCAAGGGCTTCACGCTAACAATTCCCATCTCCGGCTGTAACCCATCCTTTCATCCTGCCTTAAACCAATTCCAAACAGAACAATCCACAGCCCTCACCCGTGTAATCCTTAATCTATACACACCCACAGTTCAGAACATCCTGTTACAAGCCAACCACAAATTGGAACAGCATGCCACCCTCCACCTCAAAAGACTATCCCAACTCCTTGTCACCCACCTCTGGAAAGGCAATATACTCTCCCTCAACAACCTCTCCAATAAACCTCAAGCTCCTCTTATTGCACAGAAACCCACTCTACCATCTACTCAACTTCCCACTTCCAGCACCACTCCCCCCCCCCCCCAACCTTTAAATCCTACTCCACACAATCCGGAACCACAACATCCCAATTCAGTACTCAACTTCTAAACCTCTCTCCCAATCTGAAACCTCTGTCCTATCCAAAGGCCTCACCTTTAGCCCTACCCCCAAATTCAACAGCCCTTCAAACAGCCCTTGTCAAAGATTTACTATCCTATACTCTTAGTCTTTGCTGGAGATATCACTGTCACGAAGAACAATAATCATACTCCTAATGATCCAGCTCCCCAACACACAACTCAAATTGAACCTTGCCTGGAACAGTTCTGTCCTCCGTTACAGCGAGACCCACCTGCTCTTCCTCAAAATCACCTTCAAACCTTCCAGGAATTCCATACATCCAAACTTGCCTCTCAGTCTTTCCTGAGAAACCTTAATCCTACTCCCACCATTACCACAGCTGAATCCCGACCTATCCGTGATCTGAAGGTTGAACATTCCGTCGTCTTTCTCCCAGCCGAAAAGGGATCCACAACCTTGGTACTTTATCGGCAGGAGTATGTGGCTGAAGTACTGCGTCAACTTTCAGACAATACTAACTACAAAGTTTGTCAAGACAATCACATCACTGATGTCCAGGCAGAGCTTCAAGCAATCCTCAAAGAGTTAGGCCCCCTACAAAACCTTTGACCTGACTCCATTAGCCTCATGAACCCACCGACATCCCGCACCCCCATCTTCTACCTACTTCCCAAGATCCACACACCCAATCATCCCGGCCGCCCCATTGTGGCTGTTACCAAGCCCCTACAGAATGAATCTCTGTCTACCTGTCTACATAGACTAACACCTTCAACCCATCATGTGCAGTCTCCCACCCTTCAAAGACACCAACTTCCTCGATCGCCTGAAATCATTACCCAGCCTGTTACCTCAAGAAACCATCCTTTTAACCATTGATGCCACTTCTTTATACACAAATATCACACATGCCCAGGGCCTTGCTGCGGTGGAGTATTTCCTTTCACACCGACCACCCACTTCTCTACCTAAAACCTCTTTCCTTAATACCCTAACCAGCTTCATCCTAACGCACAACTTCTTCACTTTTGAGGGCCAGACATACCAACAACTAAAGGGAACAGCCATGGGAACCAGGATGGCCCATAAATTATTTATGGGATGCTTAGAGGAAGCCTTCCTGGATACCCAAGACTGTCAACCCAAAGTTTGGTATAGATTCATTGATGACATCTTCATGATCTGGACTCACAGTGAAGAACTCCAGAATTTCCTCTTCAACCTCAACTCCTTTGGTCCCATCAAATTCACCTGGTCCTAATCCAAATCCCATGCCACTTTCCTCGATGTCAACCGCCATCTGTCCAACGGCCAACTTCAAACATCTATCCACATCAAACCAACCAATAAACAACAGTACCTCCATTATGACAGCTGCCATCCATTCCACATCAAACATTCCCTTCACTACAGCTTAGGTTTTCGTGGCAAACGATTCTCCTCCAGTCCCGAATCTCTGAACCAGTATACCAATAACCTAATAACAGCTTTCACATCCTGCAGCTATCCTCCTGATCTGGTACAGAGGCAAATTGCCAGAGCCACTTCCTCATTCCCCCAAATTCAGAACCTTCCACAGAAGAACCCCAGAAGTGCCAGCTTTTGTAGTTCAGGCTTCAAAACTGGCTTAACACTGACAACTGAGTCCGAGCGTGACTCGGGCACCACCTGTGTGATAAGCGCAAGGTGCCAGAGTCGCACTCAGGTGTGACAAAAAAATTTCGTAGTGACAATTTTAGTGATGAAACTTGGCACAAGAGGCACTAGGTGGCAGCAGTTAACCTTGTTGTATTCCTCTGCCCTCTGTGATAAAGTGCGTGAACTATCTGCTCACTCTTACCACGAGAAAGATCGATCGCTTGCTTACACTTTTTGCAAGCTGTAGCAGGAGCGTTGCCTTTGTCGCGAGTGGAAGGTTCGATAGTTATATTCGTGTTTCATTAGTCGCAATTGAGAATTTAGACAAGTGATATTCTTAGGATGCTAGAGGAACCATTTGATGAGTGGCTCAGAAGGAGACTTCGATGTTTCCGATTTGGACCCTGATTTCGAAGATTCTGCAGATGCAGGTAATTACAATTCCACTAGTTTTCTTGCTTTAAAAATAATTTCTCAATCTTATTGGATTATCATTTCAAATAGAGCAAGACAGCCAAGAAACTGATGAGTTTAATGCCACTGCCTTCTGTATCAACATGTATCACAGAAAAAACAGAAAATATTGGGAAAGAAGCTGTCTGATGTGGACTTGGACTATGTTGGATGCAATGCTAACACCACCCTTTTTCAATAAGCTACTGGTGTGACTGTCCCTCTTGACAGCAGGGCTACTGCTTACGAATGTTTCTCATTGTTCATGAGACTTGAAATTTTAAGAGTTATAAAAACTGAGACAAATCGATATGCAGGTGGAATTATCATAAAAACAGAGCAGACAAAATAAATTGAAGCCAAACAGTATCTGGGGGAAGTGGGAAATGACAAAAATATCAGAGATTTCCTTTTTTTTTTTTTTTTTTTTTTCCGCTATTATTATTCACATGTGTGTTCTGAAAAAGCCAAAGTTCAGTTACTACTGGGTCAAGGAATGCAGTTCTTCAAACTCCTTTTGCAGCTGCTGTCATGAGTCTAGATCATTTCAAGGCGATATTGTCGAATTTGCATTTGTGCAACAATGAAAATTGTGTGTCTGACAACATTGACCGACTATACTTTGACCACCTGAACTCAGTCTTTTTGTCTTCTTTTTTGCCTTATGCTAACCTTACCATAGACGAAGGTATGTGTGAATTCAGAGGTCGTGTAAAATTTCAGGTTTGTGATGCGCCTACTGGCTATGTTCATTGAATGGAAGTGTACACTGGGAAGAGAGCAGAGGAGCCAGGAGTTATGGCATTACTGAACAGACTCCTGGAGAACTATTTTGACAAGGGCTTCACAGTGTACATGGACAGATATTGCAGTACACCTTCTGTCTTTATCTGTGGAGTCTAAATACTTCAGCTGTTGGCACTTGTATGGTGAACAGAAAGGAGCTTACACAAAATACTGTAATCAAAAAGAAATTAAAAAAGGGTGAAATATTGTCAGCTAGGAGGAAGCATCTGTTGTGCTTGAAATCAAGAGACACTAGAGATGTGCTGATGCTGTCAACATGTCACACAGCTTCCACAAGTGATGTAGAATTGGGGATGGCAGCAGGGCCTATTACAAAATCCAGACCAAATGTTGTGCTCGACTACAACATGTACAAGATAGGCGTTGACAGAGCTGAACAAATGACAGCATATTATCCCTTCAAAAGGAAACATCTGAAGTGGTGGAAAAAATTTTTTTTTCATCTTTTCCTTGTGTGCCACCAATGATTTTATCTTGTATCGGGAAACTAGAAATGAAGATGAAAGAAAGAGATGCAAGTTAGAATTTTTGATAGAATTAGCAGAAAGTTTTGTAGTGGAAGGTAACAAGCATGTAGAAAATAAAGCTTGCCCCAGGGGCATGTAATAACAGACGGCAAGGGAGGCATTTCCCTGATAAGATTCCACCATCTGAAAAAAAAAAAAAAAAAAAAAAAGGCGAATCCGACTCGAGTCTGTAAGTGTGTTTTGATGTCAGTAAGAAGAGGATACACCTGAAAACTGAATGTACGAGTTTTTTCAATTACTAAAAACATTGTATTTTGAGACAAATAAAACTATTTGTTTCAATAAACATGTCTTTAGAAGTTTTTATACTTAACATTCATGGTAGCTCCACTTCCCATTCCAGAGAAATAAATTTTTGAAAACCCTCTAAAATGTCCAGTCCAGTAACTCCGAGGCGGTCTTGAAAGGCCAGTCTCTAAAGTGTTAATAGCGGCATCCTTAAAAAAATAGCCCCTATTTCACTCCCCTCGGGACGGAATATTGAAAAATCGCTTCTTAAATGATGCCAACGTTTTAAGATGAACACCCTCTGTAAGATTTCAAGTCTTTATTGTCATGGTTTTGGCTGGGCGATGAGGAGTCATTCATTTAATCAGTCAGTCTCACTGAAAATTGCCTTTTATATAGATATTACACGTTACAAGCTGTTATGATGTCTCTTAAAGGAAGTCTATGCAGTGTAAACTGTTATATACAAACCGAGTATGACCAAGCAGAGTCGCTTATTAAGTCTGATGACTGGGAGGACGACCAGAGGATGACCCTGCAGCTCATCGAATTGATGTGCGGCGAATAAATCGATTCGCTAGTGCCAAATACTAGCCTTCCACCATGCAAAGAATCATTAGTGATATTTGATAACAAAAACGTGAGGGATATGGATAAAAAGAAAAAAATTCCGTCACCTTTATGGTTTTGAGGTAATGTTTAAATTTTACCTAAGGCGGCAGAGCCATTTGCTTATGTTGGCAACAATGTTTTTTTTTATTTTTTTTTTTTTATTTTTTTTATGAAAATACTTTATTTACTCTCAGGACAAGCTGTCAACCAGAGAGCAAGTGCAAATTATCTGTTAAATTATAAACACAAAATAATGTGCCCTCAGACTTTGTTATTGGTTGCTTGGCAACATTTCTCTTACAGTGTCAGTAGTGTAGTTATGTTGGCAACAAAACGTTCAGTTTACAAGGATAATTTAATTACTGACTGCATTAAATGGTTATTTCGAATTATCATTGCATTACAGAAAACAACATACCCAGTAACGCTCTTTAACCAGATGCCTTATAATATGTGCAATTTAAATAGCCAGGCCTCTAACGATATATATCTAATGTGTGCTTCTAAATCCCTGCTGACAAAAAATGGATGTCTATCATTGTAGAATTATTTGGAAGTGAAGGTTTAATTTTACTTACAGCAGCTGCAGCATTTGGTTCTAATGTAATATTTAATGGTAAACACGTATCATCATTTCCCTCATTGTATGCAAGTTTTCGAAGAGCAATGAAGTGATTTTGGCAACATCAGCCACAGCAGCAATTAAAATTTTACCAAAAACAAATACATCAACAGGAAAAATGACATATCGATTTTCAATTACAATTATTCAAGGAGGCCCATGAAACTTACATAACTCAAAAGGTGCTTTGTCATAAATGCATGCAAAATGAAAATCATGGGTATTTGTAGCCATTAAGAGAGGCAAAAGGGAGCCGATGTTTTCATATCTTCTGCCTTGCGTATGGGTCAGGTGCCATGGTTAAAATGCGACACTGAAGTAATTACTTTTCATAGATCGCATTTTAGGTATGTCCATTTTTAACAGTTAATTTTCAGTAATATCGATGATATTCACAGTGGAAATCAAAACACTATAGAAATGAATTCTGGACAAATCTTTGTTAATGGGCACATTTATTTGATTTAATTTTATGTAACAGTAACTTTGTGATAGTTTGCAGCAGATAACACAATTTGAAGAAATTCCTTATTTTTAATTTCTTCATTTTATATAGGTGTGATGAGGGAAAGACAATACATACATAGAGATAGATGGAGGAGGATATGGAAGATGGATAGAAGGAAGGGAGTGATGAACAGAGGTCGGGATTAGATAGAGGGAGGATGAAGAGGTAAACAGTGGCGAAAGAAGGTAATAGATGGAATGAATGTAGAAAACAATAGCTTTTTACTAAGGTGAATTATACGTAACAGAGTCCAGAGTTGGTAAACTGATCTGTGTTTGTGGGTTTAAAATAATGAGTATCTGCGAACTATATTTTCATAACTTTCGTTTCACATAGCCACAGTAGCCTAACAAATGGTACTGATTACTGAAGCATTCTCTCGGTGATTCCATATTCACATGAATTACAGTATTTCCTTTTCTATTTATTTCAGGAGAGTGAGCCACAGCGAAGAGTGGCCAGGTGTAGCTAGTACCAAAATAATCTTGATGGTAAGTTATGTTTGTGAAGTTCTTGTAATTTTTAAACTGCGAAGCAGCACTGTCACCGAACTGTAAGTTTTTTGTTTTTAATCTGCCAATCTGTAAGCAGCAGTTTGATTTTGTTAAAAAAAAAAAAAAGTCTCAGAAAAATTTGTACAGTTGTGGTATTGTGCTGCAGATGATCAGATATGGAGCACATACTCAAAGATTTTACTGACTCGTTTAATTTGTAGTATAATAATGGAAACTCCAGGTTGGAATTAATAATATAGTAAGGACAGTTTACAACTCACCACAAAGGTTTGAAGTGCAGCAGTCGGAAATGATGGTTGTATGACTGTTGTGTGCCTGTGTGATTGCGTGAGTTGTATTTTCTGAAGAAGGCCATGGCCGATAACTGAATGTGTTGTATGTGTGCGTCTTTTGTATTACCTGTCGCAGCTTTGCGGCGAGTTGTAAACTGTCCTTAATATTTTATTAATTTGTAGTATACTACAAATGGTTGTAAGGTTGACAATTATCCCAGTAATATCCCTGCCCTTCAGCTTGTACAAAAAAACTATAGTTTTCAGCAAAGTCTAAAATAACTAGGATTTCAGAGTAGGCCAAAGTTTCCTTGCAATACTGTAAGTATGAAGATTGCACTTTTGTTACATAATGGTGCTGCCACAGATCATCAGCTATCTCAGCTAAATTTTTGCAGAATTCATTTACAGGCAGGTCCTGTCTGTATGCGTCCACTTACGAAAGCTGATGATATCGTGATCTTTCAAAAATCCATTTCAAATTTCTGTGGAATAAATTTTTGTACAGCATGTATGTCTCCTCCTGAGACAAACATATTAAAATGGCCCAGTAGGAAAGACATACTTTGTCCATCATTTCAAAGCCACAGTGCCCAGTTATGTAAGATAAGTGTTATGGAAAGATCTTGTATCTCACCTTTAGGTAACCTTTTCATGTTTCAAGACCAATATATTAGAAAACACAAGGTTATATCAAAGAAGTAAGTGTTTCTTTTTCTATCTTCAAATTTGCTTGTATGAGTGTTCTTCAAACGTTTGTATAGCTTACGGGACTTAACTACGGGGTCATCAGTCCCTAAACTTACAAACTAGCTAATACTAAGGATGGCACAAATATCCATGCCCGAGGGGGGATTCGAACCACCCGACCGTAGTGGCCGTGCAGACCGTGACTGGAGCACCTCGGCCACCACGGCCGGCTGAGTGTTCTTTGCCAAATATTTGCATATTACATGTTCGTAAAGGTTACATATATGGATATTTCTTTATGAATTCCATTATTGCTTTAATTTTTAATTTTATTTCATGGTCTTGTCATTTTAATATAGTTATAGAGTAATGGTACCCTATATATAGTAACATTTGTGCACCCAAGTTGATAAAAGTTAAATATAACACAATCATTAAGTAAATGATTGATAACTGTTATCAGCTATCACTTTTATACAGTTCTGACCTCCATATACAGTTGAACACATACAGTTTGAGAACACTGTTTCAATGAATACTCACAGTTTTAATTTTTTAATACTCAGTAGTGCTGAAAATGAATGATACATGTATTTGGTATTTTCATGTTATTGTTTATCTATGAAGTAAGTGAGTTGAGATATTCTTTCCACCTGAGATTGCTACCAAATATGTAAACATTTCAGCAAAAAAGTTCAGATTCAACTGTACATATGCATCCAGGACTTTGAAATTCATCAAATTTGACTATTTTTCCTGGTGGAGTCAACTTTACCTGAAAGTAAGAACTATTAAATGCAATGCAATATGCTCTCCATTATTTTTTTTATAGCTAATACTAGGAATGAAGAGCTACAGTACCAAAATTGAGGGCTGTACTATTTTCATAGTCAGTGTTATAATTTTTTTTTTTAATTGTGAATTTAAACCGCAGCATCAAAAAAGTGCATTTTTTTGATATTTTCCATAATCTAAATGATGTTTCCACTTTTTATATCACATATCAACTTAGTACTCTACATATGTAAAATTTAAGTCTATAGGTCAACTCATGTGTGGATATTGGTGCCCAACTGTTTATCACAAACATGCCTTTCAGCCTCCTAAAATTAATTTTATCAAAAATGGTTAGAGATAGGACAGTGATATTCAGTAGTTTTCCTATCAAGACATGCAGGTACCCATGCACCAAATATAGCAAATTCTGAAATGGCCACCTCATCACCACTTGTGATTTTCCACGGAATGATCCTTTCTGGATTACCTGATTTCAAAAATTGGCACACTTTGCACTCATTTTGTTGCAAAGCACAAAGAAGCACCTAAAGCGCATAAAAGAAAATGGAATTGGTTGAAAATCATTCCTTCATTGTCCAAGATGTAGCTCAAGATTTTCACTGGGATAACAGCCAAGTAACTTTGCACCATTTGTTGTGTACTTCAGAAATAACCTGGACATCAGCATCAGCTACTGTATAATAACCAACAGCCTGAAACATTATGCAATTAATGTACATGCTTTTATAAGGAAATTAATAGAAGATCTAAACCATCACCTTGGAAAAATCACATTTACTTTTTCAGTGATGTGTCCAGCAGCACAGTACACAAACTTCAAAAATTTTTGGAATCCCTGCAACCATCAAAATGACAAATCTCAGGCAAATTGAGCTTTTTTGCTAGAAGCCATGAAAAATCTCTATGTGATGGAGCTGGAGAAACTAAACCACCTGGCAGCAAGAGAAAGCATTCAGAGACCAACTGATGACCAGATTTTGACACCAACTGTTTTCTTTAAGTACTGTACAAAGAATATAAGAAGAATCCAATCCATTTTTGTTTCAAAAGAAGAAATTGATGCATCAAAAGCTGAGAAAGAAGAAAGGTTTGAAATGGCTGCACAGTGTCAGGAACAAGATAGAATCAGCACTTTCTGTCATTGAATGAAAAGCAACTTTGTATTAAAAGATTATCCAATGATACAAATTGTTTTGTGGCAATTGTTGATCAACATCAAGCAACATATTCTTACACGAATATTGCAGCCTTACAACTGGGCCAATACATTGCCTGTATTAAAGAAAATGGTGGCCTGGTAATGTCTCTGATGTTTCAGAAGAAAATGATGTCTTAAGTTTCATGCACCCCAATGGAGCTGCACATTCATTCTATTGGCCAGCCAGCCAGGACAATTGTTGGATTCCAACAAACACAGTATTTCTGTCATTCCAACTCTATTAGCAGCAAGAATGGGCCCACATTACAGCTTGTTAGGATCAAATGTAATTGATATTACTAACATATTTCAGCAACTGAATTGATAAAAAAAAATATTATGGCTTGGGAACTATAAATAATAAGACTGTAAGCCACCATGCACAAGAGTGTGCACCTATGTATTTTTTAATGTAATTAAAATTTAAGTTTGTATTTAAGAACAATGTTCCCAAAATAAAAACTTTTCTGATCAAACAAAGTACATTCTTTTCAATAGTGCCTAGAAAAATCAGATTTCAGTGATCCCTTTTGAGATACAACCACTTTAAAGCGCGCCAAAATTGACCGATTAAATTTTTGAGCAGGCTGCAAGTAGCTAAAGACTCAGCTTAAAGTTATTCTTTCAGTAGATACAAGACAAAAAGTAGAGAGACAATCTTTACGACACGATTTATGAGCCACTTTGACAGCACATTATAATTAATTTAACACAGTTTGACCGTTTGTGCTACAACTAAGCTATTGTACCCAAAAAGTTGAACAGGTTCAGAAAGTTTCAGAATGACAGGTCTCTTAGATCCTGAGCAATAATAAAATAAATTCAATCATTTATTCACGTAATTTGTGATGTCAAAAAACTATCCTTTACTAAAAAGTGGCTGCTGGTCCAACCATACTACTTATGGACCTGTAATTTGGCAGAGTTTCATGTAAGGCCTGTATGTACACCCTGTAAAAATTTCATCAAAATTGAAGATTGTCGAGTGGGGTGCTTGTCTTAATTGGGGCCACTTATATGTAATGATCCAACAGTTATCACAATTTATTATTACTCAGTTCAAAACTTAAACTGATCAGTATTTTATGCATGAACAAATATTACAAGAAGCAAACGAAGAAGAGGGAAGGTACCAGCGTATGTGAGGTAGGCACAGCACTTTTTCATAATCTAACATAAGTTATTACTATTCAAGCATAAACAATTATGCTGAAGGAAGTAGTCTATCATTTTTGACTGCTGTTAAAGCTGATGTAATAATTTTCGATGTAGATATTTCAATTATATCCTTAAACTACCTCTGAAGTATTTATAAAGTGCCTTTAACTAATCACATTAATTATGAGTCCTCCAAAATGTTATGAGATTATGTGTATTCATTGCTTAGGTAGACATAATTTCTTAAACTAAGCGTACAGTAAAAATAATAAAAGTATTTCAATCTTCCAACAGGATTCACTTAACACTCTTATGATAACTTCTACAGTATTTACTTCTTTTTTTACTAACTTATACAAGATAGAAGTGTTTTTTTTTTTTTTTAAATGGTACTATGCTGTTGCCCAACAACCATTTGATATGCGAAATTCCAACAGTGAAATTGGCCCTTATCAGCGATATAATACAATATTTGCTTTTCTGCTTTATCTAAGTTAATTTTCCGTGTCAATTTAGGGTCAGCTGGTTCAGACAACTAGGTCTGTCAGTAAAGCCAGCAGTATAATGTTCTTAATGAACTAACTTACACTCTTTCTCACAACACATTAATTAAATCACCATTCACAGGCTTAACATGCCTATGCTAAAACAAAAGTACAGAATGTATGCTTTTATATTACAAAACATTTACCTGGGGACTTTTTTGGTGTTTTTGAGGGGGTCTTCTTTAATTTGTTTCCATTTTCTGCTGTAAGCCTTGTTGGTGTCTTATTGGAGGTAGAACTGCTGGACTGGTTAGGCTTGCCCCTGGACATAGTTGCAGAAATAACACAGTGACAGCTGGGTAAGAAATCTCTAAAAGAATAAGTTCACACATTTATGCAGAAAGTAAGAGGCCACTAAACACTAGCAGTTAAATGAAATGGAGTAGGTAATTTGTTTAAAAAGACAATTTCAGAATATAAATATACATTCTTTTTTGTTTACAGCAGGGCCTTTAAATATTGGATTTTGTAAACCATTCCCCATTACGATTTCTGGTTCATCATGTAAACTGTTGGGATATGTAAACTGATATTGCCACTTGTTTATTCTTTGTGATTAGTAGTACTCTGTGTTTAATTAATTACATTTTGTCTGTGATGTGTGCGTCTTCTGTGTTGTGCACGAACTAATTCAATAAAACATTTTCACATATTCTCCCACTAGTTGTACAAAATACTCAACAAAAGCTTATGGACCCAAGATCCCATGTGTGAATGCTATGTTTTATAAATGTTGGAAAAAAAAAGGGTCATGCGCGGAAATCCAGAGTTGGTTCGTCAATTACATATGTGCCAATGAATTTTTATATTTGGTACTTGGCCCGTGTTAGCACATGTTTACTACCGTTTATCTTATAGGTTCAGGTTGAAAAAATGAGTGGCACAGATTCATCTGGATTCCCCGTTACTGAAAAACTGATCGGGCGAAAAAATTATTCAACCTTGAAATTTGCCATAAGGTGTATTAGTTCTTGACGAATTATGGGCTGTTGTGAAAAATCGTCCTTCGGATCCAACACAATGGGACAAGACAAATGATACCCATATAAGGGACACAAATACGGCGGAAAAAGCTTGGACAGCCCTGGAAAAGGTATTTGAAGACTCAGGACTCACGTGTCATGCGGACTTACTTAGAACATTTATCACAACTAAATTAGATGAATGCAAGTCGGTAGACTACTGCGATCGAATCTTAATGAAATGAAGTTTGCGGTAAGTGAAGAGTGGATAGAAACTCCTGGCCGGATTACCTGATCATTATCAACCGATGATTATGGCACGTTAAAGCAGTGAAATCCGTATTACTGGAGATTCTATTAAAGTAAAACTTGTACTAGATGTCACATTAGAATACGCGAATGGAAATGAAGAATCTGCATTATATATAAATAGGCAAAGTCACACAAACCGCAATAATACATGTTACAAGTGTAACAAACTGAATCATATTGCTAAACATTGTTCCAGCAAAAACAAAAAAGGAGGCACTCGTCAAAAAATAATGATAAAGGAAATGTGAATAAAAAAGGGTCCGAACAGAAGAAAGTTTCTTGCAGCAGATTCTACACAGTTTCAAAAAAAGAGAGATGCGGTATTTAGATTCTTGTGCCTCTACTCCTATCACTAGCCATGGAAGTAAGCTTCACAACATCAAACCATGTAATAGCTCAGTGATCAGTGTGGAAGGTGATGGCTTACGAGCAGAAACTTCTGGCAGTACTGACCTGACCCTGTACACTAGTGAAAACAGAAGTAGAAGCTTCTAATGACATTTACCTTCCAAACTTAGATGTGAACTTACTTTCAATTAGTAAGATTGTAAGCGAAGGACAAAGTGACTTAATAAGAAAGGGATTCACATTTATGATGCAGAAGGTGAACTAACTGCAAAGGCGTCGGCTAAGAATGCTATCTATTGCTTGAACAAGTGAAATGAAACAATGCTGTTACACTAAAGGTAATGGTCCCTATTGCACCGCTGGCTAGGACATGTGAATCACAAAAGTATGTTGAAGTTGGCAAAGGTGTCAATAAGGTTAAATGAAGATATTGTGGCCAAGGACCCATGTGATTTGTGTATTATGGGAAAACAATCTCATCTTCCATTCAGATGTAACAAAAGGCATTCTGAACACATCTCGGAACTAGTACATTCTGATTTGTGTGGTCCAATGGAAACAGCTTACATTTATTGATGAGTTTTCTAGATATAAGTTTGTCAATTTTTTTGAAGAAAAAGTCTAAGGTTACACAGGTATTTATATACTTCAAAGTCATGGGGCAAAAGCAGACAGACAGAAACAAAGTTACAGCCTGACAATGGAAAGGAATGTCAACAATGCACTGACAACACTTTTGAAATCTGAAGGTATCATGTATCAGTTTACAGTAAGAAACTGTCCACAACAAATGGTATTGCTGAGAGAGCAAATCGAACATTGGTTGAAAAAGCACGTACCATGATGTTTGATGCCCGCTTACCAAAAGAGTACTGGACTGAAGCTGTCTACAGCTGCATACTTATCAAATCTTTCTCTGTCACACTAAGATGAAACACCCTTTGAATTTTGGTACGGGAGAAATCCTTCTTTATAACATGTGAATTTTTGGCTGTAGTGCAATGGTTTACATCCCAAAACCCCATCGCAAAAAATGGGATACCAAATCACAGAAGTTGACATTCCTAAGATACCGCCAAGCAAGAAAAGGTTGCCGCTTCATTGATAGAGATACTTACAAGGTAACTATCAGAAGAGATGTAAATTTATTGGAAGATGAGAATCGGCCGAGTTCAAGGATTGAGGAACCCAAGAACACCAACAGAGTTGGAACAAGATGAAGATTACAATACACATACTGAAGAAGTAGTTAAACCAGTAGACAGTGATGAACCTTTTTATGGTTTTGACAGTGACTCAAAGAAATCTGAAGCACAAGATGAGGGATATGAAAACCAAAATATGGAACCTTAGTTCAACAGACAGTTGTACCTCTTAAGGTCAAGCAGAGAATCAAAACCTAAGGAATGGCAGGATTATTATACATACTACTTGCAAGGACTTCCAAATGAAAACATTGATGTCAAGAAGGTTTAGGAAGGGTTAAATATGGAAGAATGGAGAAAAGCAATGAATAAAGAATTTTCATCTCTAGTTCGTAATAAAATTTAGAGATGGAGCTACCCAGGGAACATAATCGTCAAGACCAAGTGTGTTTTGAAAATAAAACCTGGAACTAGCAGTACCCCAGAAATATTTACGGTGTGTTTAATGGTAAAAGGGTGTTGATTATCAGGAAACCTAAGCACCAGTGGTCAAGTATTCATATATCATATCTACTGTCTACGGCAGCTCGAGCGAACTGGAGATAGATCATGTACATATCACCACTGCCTATCTCTATGGAGAATTAAGTGAGTAAATTTACGTAATTCCACCAGAAAAATTTGCAGTTTCTGGGAAAGTAAGGAGGTTAAAGAAGCTGTTTATGGACTTAAGCAAGCTGGTCAGAATTGGAATCTGAAAACTGATGTGGTGCTAAGAAACCTAAAACTGACCAGATCAAAAACTGATTAATTTTTTTTTTTTATATATATTATTTTCATGGAGATGACACCATTCTAATCATTATTGCTTTATATGTAGACGATATGCTATTGTTATCATGTTTTGAATCAAATAAATAATTTATCTCAACCTTTTATAGTGAAAGACCTAGGACCAGTGAATATATGCCTATGTATGGAAATTACATGAAATTGTGAAAAGGGAAAAATTTTGATTTGCCAGGAATCTTACACTACAAAAGTTCTGGAGAAATTTGGAATGAGTGAAGCCAAGTCAGTGTCAACTCCACTCAAACTTGGTTTGGACTTTGAAACAAATGAATCAGTGTTCCTTATCAGGAAGCTATAGGAAGTCTTCTGTGTGTCTCAAATCTCCAGACCTGACATATGTTTTGCTGTCAATCTCCTTAGCAGATATAATCGCTACGTTTACATACAACACATCATCCGGTAAATGGAAAACTAATTTCGTAAACCGTTTTTCACCGCCGTGTTTACATGTCACAGCCTACATCTGATTTCCTAGCCCACTCAATAGGGCGGCTGAAAAACAGCTGATTCAGTCAGCACAATTGCTATTTTTCTTTACTAACATACATAGATTTGAGCTCACTAATATTTATACTTTTATTTCGCGATAGAAAATATCACTATCCATATGAGCCAAAATTCTTAATAAGAACACACAATCTGACAAGCCAAGAACGCTTAATGGCTGCGTTTACACGGGCACAAAAATCTTTCGTGGAATTCGAAGACCGCATTACAGAAGTGGATTTTCAGAATTGATTTTGGAGTGTTTACATGACCCACCAAAAGTTGTTTTCAGAAATCTGTTAACAAAATCCGGTATTGGATGCCCATGTAAACTGGGTGAATCACTGTTTAAAAAAAGCTCATTGGTTATCAGTAAAAAGAATGTTTACATATTTGAAATGAACAATATCAATGCAGGAAAAGACTTCTCAAATTCGTGGTTTACCTAATGCCGACCAACAACAAAGGTTGTTTGTGAGAACTGTTGGACATGTCTTACAATTGCTGCTGGCAACTTCAAATCAGCTGTTGTTACATGTTCAGTGGTGATTCTCTTGATGTTAAGTGAAAGACACACAATGTGTATTGTCAAAAATAAAATGGTGACACCACTGCTTTAGTGCCAAGCAAGCCCTCATTGACATACAGCAAACAAGTAAATGCAACAAGCCAGAAGCGGTTACATTCGAGTAAAAGTCCATGGTACATTGCGACTAATAATAACATAAAAAAAAACAGGGTTCGCTGCTGCAGGTGACTGACATATACTATTTCCAAATACAGAAATAATGGCCTTCAGTGATGCAGATTGGGGAAATAAAATCAATGGAAGACACACTTGTACATGCATAAAAACAAAAAACAAAACTCTTATTCTAGATCAAAGTATATAGCTGTAAAATATCATTTTAGAAGAAAGCATGTGGAATCGGGTGTCATTAGCATTGAACATCTACCTTCTGAATATATGTTAGCTGATGCTTTTACCAAACCCCTATGTACTGCAAGACATGAAACCTGTGTAAGAAACTGTGGTCTTGTGAAATATGTGAAGGAGTGACTCTGCAAAATATAGCGTTAATATTAATTTAATTAAGTTAATGTTGGGATATATAAATTTATACTGCCACTTGTTTATTCATTGTGATTTGTATTACTATGTGTTCAATTAATTACGTTTCGTCTGCAATTGTGTGTGTCTTGTGTTGTGCACAAACTAATTCAATAAAACATATCTTCACATTTCCACTATTTGTACCAATTACAACATAAACATTCCTAAATCCGTTATGGAAGTCCAGTTTTAGCGGTCAGTTTTTCCACTTTAATTTCTGATCTCATGTCACTGCTCAATCATGTCTGGACTGACAATTCACATTTCCCCCTTCTTGAAATCAGTGAATGTGAGGATTAACTTTATGGCGTTACAAATATTTTGGTTAGGTACAGAGTATTTGCGACAGACTCCTTATACAAAATGTTCTCTGCTTCCCCCCCCCCCCCCCCCAAATAAGCCATTCGCACCTGCAACAGGCAGAAGGGAAAGTGAGATGGGAACACACATTACCCTTTGCTACACACCATGAACTATGTTGCGGCTATAGGAGTTCTACACTTTCGCTGCTGGTAAAGGCCTACTGATTATCCTCCCCCTATTGATACGTGTCACTTAAGTCAATATTACACTATTGAACCATAGCATAAAATTGTACTGTTGTCTCTGTAATGAGAAAAAGCGACTTTCCAATCACTCTGATCATCAAATGAAAGACATGATTATCTTAAGTCGCCTAACTAGACACTGCAAATATCTGGAAAAGACTGCTTTAAGTTCACGTCATAACACTACCAAAAATAAAAGCAAATATATTGAATTTCTACACACAATAAAAAATTTTCATTAGAGCAGATCTATTTCTATAAAAAAAAATTACACACTCATCCATGTTGTTTAATCAACATATCTGACAACAACTTATAATTACATGCGGTATACTGTAGACTGGGATACCAGCAAGTCTACTTTGACCCATGACGTCATCAAGATGTGAGAAAACCAGCATACAGGATATCTTAATACTTCTGTATTGTAGATACAAATAAGCTACATTTATTATAGATCACAGATCTTAGCTCAAAAATTCGCGCATTCGGCGCTCACATACGAAAAACAACTCTCTCAGTTAAACTACACATAATCATCAAGGATAAGATACAGATCATTTTTTAAACACAAAATCTTTATGTGCTTTGTTTGTAAACAAACTATCGTCTTTAACTCATCCACCACGCAATCACTCGCGCCTTCTACAAAACACGCATCGCGCCGCGATGACGTCAGGGGTCAAAGCTGACAGGCGGTCTCACCGTCTACAGGTGAGCCTTAGATTCTGTTACCTATTGCTTGTATCCATAGTTTTCTTCTGCCATCTAGGTACTGGACCCTTTGTAATAGGATCATCCATTCTCACACAACTATTAATTTCATTGAAGAAAGAAAACTGAGCCATGACGCCGAATTTCAATCTGTAAAATTAAATGGGAAATATTATACTCTTATTTTATTTACTTATTTATTTATACAAAAAAAAAAAAAAAGTCATGAAGCAATTTAAATGTCACGGGAAGTGCTTTCGATGTCTCTTCTTCAATGCAAAGGTATGTTATTGCGGCACTTCGCTTGGTCACGAAATTCTACATAACATTTGGTACAACATGCGTTGTCTATTCACAAGGACTCTGCAAAACTCTCCTTGGGTCATTGTATTAGGCTACTCACTGGGCTACCTGTAAGGACAGGTATAACAATGACATTTATAATTTCATTTTAAATGTCTTATGTTACTTTCAACATCAACACTGTGTTTAAGTATTATTCTTTTTTAAATTTATTCCTTTACTTCAAAGTGATCCGCAGCAATGAAAAACGTCACGAGACACACACGATGCTTCGCATAAATAAACAACACTAATAGGGCACTAAACCTTCACTAATGCACTCAATCACCCATAATTATTTACACTTACAATACTTATTCAACGAGTAGATGACAGAGAATTAAATGCCCACTGCGTCTCTCACCATTCAAATTTGAGTGACCACGCAACGGCGTACGTAGCCAACATAACAAAATCATAGAACTTTCACTCGATAGATCGCAAAAAAATTTCCCTCCGTCAGCATCAAATGTACTGCTGCCGAAGCCCAGAAGAAGGAAATCTTCAGCTTTCAAACTAATCTGTTTCAGTTCTTCCGGCTGCTTTTACATTATGTAAATCTCTTGACTATAAGATTGCTTTTAATTTGACAATGTATAAACGTAAATTATTTTTGACAAAACCAGATCAGTAGTTGAGTTCGATTGTGAGTTTACGGATGAAATGTCACAGAAGCGGCTGATATGAAATATTCATTCTCATTGTTATTAGATACGATATATATTTTTTCTACTGCATTCTACAAATTTTAACGTCCAACGTGAGTGGACAAATGTTCGGACCAACGCTACATTTATAAAATGAACATAAGGCGGGAACTTGCTTTGTAAAATCTTGAGAACTATCAACAGATTACGATCGTACAGGCTTCGACAAATCTTGCGGTTTATTGTTTAAATTGGGTAAAATGGTTACGCCACCTCTGTGAAGAGCCAACCAACAGTGCTTGTCCTTTATCATTGCAATGTTACTGTTTAGTGTTTAGTCAGTAGTTTTGTCTTATAAGTGAACATCCACACAATAAATAAATTGCTAGGCTAATTAATTTTCTTCATGTGAGAACTTTATTAACTGACTTAAGTTCCAACGTAATGGCTATTCTGAAAATATATTACCTGATGTCAGCTCTTCAGTTGTCACTGATCCAGAAATTGGTCCGATGTCAGAACCTTTGGGTGTCAGCAATTCACGAACTGCACTGATGTAAGCACTGATGTCAAGAAGGCTAGGAGCGTGTTTTTGTTGGGAAAAGCCGACAAGCAAATGTTACGATCGCACAGCGGTGAAGAAATGGATGGAAGCTCCATTTGATTTATTTTAACATAAACTGTATTGTTGGTTAGCTGCAAATCCTTGCTATTCACTTAATGAATTTTGTGAATGTAAAATATCATAGTGGTACCTGTTAGGAGAGTGCACCATAATTTCTTTAATGGAGTCAATTGTTACCCCGGTATGCAATGTTTCAAATTACACTATTTTAAATATTTTATGAAAACCCTATAGTGACCTATCAATTTTTAACCCATGTAAAGCAATTTTGTATACATGCTGTATATTTCGATAAATTTGTAACTTGACTTTGTCAATTGCTGTGACAGCAAACCAACAATAAAATTTCATTTGTTTATTTGCTTTTTATACAAAAGGTCACTGACATCCTCCTCCATATCTTTCCCCATACTGCTCCACTAGTATTCCCAAGACTGTGTTAAATTCTAGAAATCACCCCTGACATGACACATCTACATCTACATACATACTCCGCAATTCACCGTAAGGTGCGTGGCAGATGGTACACTGTACCACTACTAGGCATTTCCTTTCCTATTCCACTCCCAAATTGAACGAGGAAAGAAAGAATGCCTATATGCCTCCGTACGAGCCCTAATTTCTCTTATCTTGTCTTTGTGATCTTTACGTGAAATGTAAGTAGGCGGCAGCAAGATCGTACTACACTCAGCTTCAAATTCCGGCCCTCTAAATTTACTTAACAGAAATTCACGAAAAGAACGTCGTCTTTCTTCCAGCGATCCCCAATTGAGTTGCCGGAGCATTTCCGTGACACTTGCGCATTGGTCGAACCTCCCGGAAACAAATCTAGCTGCTCGCCTCTGAACCGCCTCCATGTCTTCCTTCAAACCGATCTGCTGCGGGTCCCAAATACTTGAGCAATACTCAAGACGTGGTCGTACAAGCGTTTTATACGCGGTCTCCTTTACAGGTGAAGTACATCTTCCCAAAATTCTCCTAATAAACCGAAGTCGGCTGTCTGCCTTACTCACAACTGTCCTTACATGAGCGTTCCATTTCATATCGCTCTGCAATGTTACGCCTAGATATTTGAACGACGCGGCCGCATCAAGAAGCTCACTACTGATGCTGTATTCGAACATTATAGGATTGTTTTTTCTACTCATGCGCATCACCTTACATTTTTCTACATTGAGAGCTAGCTGCCATTCTTCGCACCAACTAGAAATTTTGTCTAAGTGAACCTGTATGCTATTACAGTCAGTTACAGACGACACCCTCCCATACACCACAGCATCATCAGAAAACAGCCGCAAATTACAACTTACTCTGTCCATCAGATCATTTATATAGATAGAAAATAATAGCGGTCCTATCACACTCCCCTGGGGCACGCCTGACGATACACTCGTCTCTGATGAACACTCGCCGTCGAGAACAACGTACTGCGTTCTATTACTTAGGAAGTCTTCCAGCCAGTCACAAATCTGTGAACCTATTCCATAAGCTTGTATCTTCGTTAGCAGTCTGCAGTGTGGCACCGTGTCGAACGCCTTTTTGAAGTCGAGAAAAACACAATCCGCCTGTTTCCCTTCGTCCATAGCTCGCAAGATATCTTGTGAGAAAAGGGCAAGCTGAGTTTCACATGAACGATGTTTCCTAAACCCGTGCTGATTCATGGAATGAAGCTTCTCCGTTTCAAGGAAATTTACTATATTCGAACTGAGAATATGCTCCAAAATTCTACATGAAACCGATGTCAACGATATTGGCCTGTAATTGTATGGGTCAGTTCTCTTTCCTTTCTTATACACGGGAGTCACCTGCGCTTTTTTCCAATCACTAGGAACTTTGCGCTGAATTAAAGATTCGCTATAAATGCAAGCTAAGTAGGGGGCCAATGCCGCAGAATAGTCTTTGTAAAACCGAACTGGTATTCCATCCGGACCAGCAGACTTTTTCGTATTTAGCTCTCTCAGCTGCTTCTCTACACCGGAAATACCTATTGCTATGTCCCCCATTTCGGAATTAGTACGTTGATCAAATGATGGTATATTTGTGCGGTCCTCCTGCGTGAAAGATTTCTTAAATGTTAAATTTAGAACTTCAGCTTTCCGTTTGCTTTCTTCTATTACTGCCCCGGAATGATCAACTAGTGACTGGACAGTGGGCTCTGACCCGCTTATCGATTTTACATAGGACCAGAAATTTTTCGGGTTCTCGGAAAGATCTTTTGCTAAGATATGGCTGTGATAATTATTGTATGCTTCACGCATTGATCTTTTTATAGACGCACGAATCTCTACTAACGTTTGCCTGTCATCATTTGCGTGTTCTTTTTTGAATCGAGAGCGCAACAGCCTTTGCTTTCTCAGTAGCTTTCTAACATTATTATTATACCACGGTGGATCTTTTCCATCCTTAATCGTCTTTACTGGCACATATTTCTCTAATTCCTCTACATCCATAGTCCCAGAATTAAACGATGCACATTCATTTTCTAAGTGCGATCGTAACATTTGCTTGTCGGCTTTTCCCAACAAAAACACGCTCCTAGCCTTCTTGACTGGTTTATGAACTTTGGTCACCATCGACGCTATGACGATATCATGATCACTAATTCCTGTCTCTACACAGACATCATTAATAAGGTCAGGCCTGTTTGTGGCTATAAGGTCTAGAATATTTCCATTGCGCGTGGGTGGCTGGTTTAACTGCTCAAGACAGTTTTCGGAGAATGTGTCCAAAAGTAGCTCGCAAGACTGCTTGTCTGTACCGCCTGAAATGTAACTAGCGAGGTCCCAATCTATACTCTTAAGGTTGAAGTCACCTCCGACTAATATTACATGGCCCGGATACCTATGCACTACCTGGTGTA
Source organism: Locusta migratoria (assembly GCA_026315105.1). NCBI lineage: Eukaryota > Metazoa > Arthropoda > Insecta > Orthoptera > Acrididae > Locusta > Locusta migratoria. Next base: position 281,818,806 of record CM048745.1, on the reverse strand, counting down.
GACTTTCCTTGAATGATTCTAAAACTGCTACAGCAGCACTGGGGGGCCGGTAAAAACACCCAACTATTAACTTTACTTCTTTTAGACCTGTTATGCGTGCCCAGATAACTTCACAGTTACACAATACTCATATAATTGCCACAGTGAAATAAAATAAGAAATTTTGTGAGATTGATATGTAAATGTTACAGTTCAATCACAGGGTTAACATGTGGAATGTTTGTTTTTAATTCAGTAATTTGGCCTATATTATACACAAAATATAAATCTCGAGGCTGATTAGATTTAGTGTGGATTTGACTTGGTTATTATTTAGGGACAGGAGAATAGGTATCAATTATCTCACCATTCTTCCTATTAATGTGTTTGTGGTGGTGATTATTGCTGTTGGATCAGTGTTTTGCAGTGTGGCTGTCTGGTGACGTAATCAAAGTACATCTGTACTGTGCAACACTGTCTACAGTCAAATGGGCGTAACTGTAGACTGGGATACCACCCGTCTGCTTTGACCATGAGATCATCAAGATGTCTTAATACTTCTGTATTGTAGATACAAATAATCTGTAGTTATTATAGATAACAGAATGTACCATTGATCACAGGTCGTAGCTCAAAAATTTGAACCTTCCGCGCTCACATACAAGAAAATAATCTTTTGATTAACCTACACCTAACCATCAGAGAGAAGCTACAGATCACTTCTCAAACACAAAATATTAATCTGTTTTGTTTGTAAATAAACTATTGTCTTTAATTCAACCACCACATAATCACTCGCACCTTCTACAAGCACGCACGCACCACAAAACTATTGCGCTGCGATGACGTCACGGGTCAAAGCTGACGGGCAGTATCCCTGTCTACCAGTGAGCCGTCGAATGTGTAGGATTCAAATCAAAGTTGGAAGACTACATCAATGACGGAGTGGAAGAGTGTTCATGTCCTGTATCTGTGGACGCTTCACCAAATGCCCCTCTTCAGTTCACTTTCCTTTCCTCAGCTCACTGACTCCTCTTATTTTTCATTCTTTGTCATTCTCATTGGCAGATTCAATTTACAATGCCACCTATCAGCTGCTCACCATTTACATGACCAAATCTCCAAGTGTAGGATGGTCATCACTCGCCAAGTGGTGAGTGGAATGTGTGATGATAGGATAGGAGGGGAAGGGAAAGGAAATGCAGACTAGGCAGGAAAGAAGGAAGAAAGACTGCATTAGCTTGGGACCCCATGCTAACCATGCACATATTCATGAAACAACTGTGAGCCCCCTGGGGGGAGTTTTAATTCAGTGATTACACACAAAAATAAAAACACACACTTGCTGAACTTTCGCAACCCAAGGTTGCTTCTTCAGAAAGAGAAAGGAAGGAGATGGAAAAAGATAGGTATGCAGGTTTTAAGGGAGTGAGGAGCCATTCCAATCCCGGGAGAGGAAGGACTTACCTTAGGGAAAAAATGTCAGGCAAACAAACACATGTTCACAAACACCAAGACAGACATATGTAAAATGCAAAGCAAAGAGTTCTTCATATTTTTAAGAATAACAGATAGCGTAGATATCATAATGAATTTGGTCATATTTGCTTACAAATGTAAACTTGAGACTGTTGCTGCCCCAGCGACGTATATAAGGGAGGGGTCCAGGAGGTCCGGAAACCCCTCTTAGCTTACATTTCAAAAAAGTAAATTAAAACAAAACTAGAATATTTGCCAATACCTGCTTTCTTGAATCCCGTGTGAACAAAGAATAGCTGTGCCCTCTAGCTGAGTGTGCACTATCACATTTGAAACGAATATGTTAGATATTTTGTGTTAATGCATCGCCAGTTGCTGCTTTTCGTACCCTACAGATCCCTTGTCTAGAACATTTTGTAGCTGGTACTGAATTTCTGATGATGTTACTAGACAACCTGAGAGGACTTATGACACTTCCTTGGGGATATCAAGACATTACTCTATGATTTTCAGTCTATTATTGAGAACTGTAATATTTACAGGAAATCATGAATTCAGTCACATCAATGAGACGATAATTCTGTAGGCACACATTTTGATTAAAAATTCTTTCTACAAATGGTGTAAAAAGCCTTCTGGAAATTTTGAAATATTGCCGTGAGACCCGACTTAAACTGATTGCCAGCGTGCCGCAGGGGATAGTGTCACCGACTGCAGTGCTGAACATCACTGGTTCAATCCCGTCCACCGGCAAAAATTTATTTCTTTGTAATTAACAATTCCAGAATGTTCTCCATCTTTTTTATGTTCACTTGTAAATTATACTTGTTTCTTATGTTAACTGTTCTTCTAATTTCTGGTACATTCTGTCTGTGTATAAATTGCAGAGCACTCTGCCCGATAGGCAGTTAGTGCTGCATGTATGTTAAGTTTGCAATAAACCTGCTTTCAGTATAAGTGCTGTGTTCAGTTCTAAAGCCTGCTTTCATTTCAACATGACATTGTTTAGTGGAGGTGCCAGGTAACTATGCAACAGCTGCATCACTGTGGCTTCGATTAGACAACGTAGAAGCCGTCACTTACACGGACTAGAACCGGAATACAAGGGATGAACTGAGTACATCGTTCCGAAAGTCCATATCATCAGAAGAACCATGGACACGAAATCAGCGGTAAGCCAGACACCCGTTGATGTTCTCTGGACACGATCCCAATAATTGGCTAAAAGGGTTTAACCGAGTCACCAAATACAACAGGTGGGATCATACAATGTGCTTGGCCACCGTTTATTTCTACCTGGACGGAACAGCTCAGCAATGGTTTGAGAACAACGAAGACAAGCTGAATGACTAGGAAACATTCCAGACAGAACTTAAGAAGACATTTGGACAACACCAGCGACAAATCCACTCAGCGGAAGAACAACTGAAGAACCGGGCCCAATGACATGGTGAGCCGACACAGTCCCACATACACAATGGTTTTGGCACTGTGTGACATAGTCAATCTGAATATGATTGAGGCCGACAAAATCACGCACCTGATGAAGGGTATTGCAGAAGACATGTACCAAGCTCTTCTGATAAAAGACATTGCTACGACGGAAGAGTTCATTAAGTGGTGCCAGCATACTGAAGAGATGCAACAAAGGAGGGTTGTACGAAAGATGTATGACAGACTCCCGAATGTTGTCCCTATGGCCGTTGTGGAAGACCAGCATGACTTCGCCTCTCTCATACGACAAATTATGAGAGAAGAATTACAACAATTTATGGCAGCCGGGACTGTTATACCGAGCGAGCATCAGATTATGGTCATGGATGTAAGCACTGTAAGTCATGAGGGAGCCGACGCCGCTGAGGAATAGGTATTTAAGACTTTAGCTCTTGTCTGCCCCATCAGTCACACCCGACGTGAAGAATGACATCGTCTTGCTACGACTTACACCGTAGCCGCTGAACGGCAACCTATAACCGGCCGACGCGGCCGCAACCAACTCCCCTGGCAACTATGATGCCCCGAAGAAGAACAGACGTCTGGAAGACAACACACCACTATATTTCCACTGTGGTCACCGTGGGTATGTCGTACACTACTGCAGAGAGAGCAGGCGAGTATTCAATGATTATTTTGCCACAAGACGTCAGCCATCAGAGCAGTTCTATCCCAGGCAATCACCTACAGATGAGTTCAGTCAACCTATGGGAAGAAACCCACCGCCGTACCCTAGATGAGGTCGCTCCCCAACGCGCCGCTGCCATTCACGTCGCCGTACAGAGGTACCAGCCGCTCCCGTAGCTTCCGCGCCCAGGAAAACTAAGCAAGGCAACCATCTACGTAGGTGAGGCCGCTGCAGATGAAAATTTTCCATGGACGACAGTCGCTAAGATGTCGGGAAATCTCATCGACGTCATAATCAATGGCCAACCTGTTCGGGCACTTGTTGATTCAGGAGTGTCTTTCTCTGTATTGTCGGATAATTACCACCGCACACTAAAGAAGACAATGTTCTGTGATACAGGGGCAACTGTGCTGAATGTCGCGAATGGAAAGTATGTAAAGCCAGCAGGTACTTGTGTCACAAGAATAACCATCAACAACAGGACCCAGCCGTTTGAATTTGTCGTGTTAACAGAATGTAGTCACAATGTCATCATAGATGGGACTTCCTTCATGCATCCCAAGCTATCATTGACTGTGGAAGATCTGAGCTGCAAATTGGAGAAGTTGTTTCAATCGGTACACGTAATACAGAATTTTCTGGGAAGTTATTTGCCGTTGACAATGTGACGATCTCGTCGTTGACGATGAGAAGAGTTCCAGTCACAAACACAGATGAGCGATTAAACTGTGAAGTGCTTGTTGATAGTAAAAAGTTTATCAGGCTCACCAAAGAAATTTACATACCAGCGGCTATCATAAGCATTCCCAGAGGTCGAGGAGAGACTTGGATCACTAATTGTCACGAGCAGCCACAATTTATCCCCAAGGGAATGTGTATCAGGACAGCTGAACCAATCCAGGATGGTGAGCTCAACATCATCAACAAAGACCCATGCTCTGCTGTTAGTACAGACAACTCGCTGGAGGAAACAAACGTGGAACTGCCAATAGGGCCCGGACTGACCAAGGAACAACGCCAGCGGGTGTTAGCTATACTACATCAATTTTCAGGTGCATTCACACCTCAGCAGGGGAAAAGTCAGACTAAATGGCCCATGATAACGCATTGTATCAATACTGGGGATCATCCATCAATTAGCCAGCATTCGTATAGAGTATTGCCAGCTGAAAAACAGATAATTTGGGAGGAAGTGGAGAAGATGTTACACGATTACATTATTCAACCTTCGGAGAGTCCTTGGTCGTCTCCGGTGGTCCTTGAAAGAAGAAGCATGGCACATGGCGATTCTGTGTCGACTATCGGTGGCTGAACAAAATCACAAAGAAAGATGTCTACCCACTGCTGCGCCTTGACAACACCTTAGACTGCTTGAAAGGAGCTACATACTTCTCAACTATGAACATGCAGACAGGTTACTGGCACATAGAGGTTGACGAAGCTGATTGGGAGAAGACGGCTTTTATTACACCTGACGGCCTCTATGAATTCAAAGTAATGCCATTTGGATTATGTAATGCTCCGGCCACATTCGAACGCATGATGGACAACTTGCTTCAACACCTTAAGTGGACGACGTGTCTTTGCTATTTAGATGACATTGTCGTTTCCTTGAAAACATTTGAAGAACATCTGAGTCACCTGTCAACTGTGTTGAAGTGTTTTCAGGCTGCAGGACTCCGCCTCAATCCAAAGAAGTGCCTCTTCGTCGCCAAAGAGATAAAAATCCTGGGGCACCTAGTCAACGGAGATGGTGTCCATCCTGATCTGGATAAAGTAAGAGCAGTCACAGACTTTCCAACTCCTCAGAACATTTGTGATGTGAGAAGTTTTCTCGGGCTGTGCTCATACTACCAACGTTTCATAAAAAGGATTTTGAAACAAGGCACGTCCATTACAAGAACTTCTGCAGGGAGATGCCAAGTTTTACTGGGATGAGACAAAAGAAAGAGCTTTCTGGGCACTTAAGGAGGCTCTAACTTCCGCTCCAGTGCTAGCCTTGTACGACAAGAATGCAGAAACGGAACTTCACACAGATGCCAGTGGTTATGGGATTGGTGCAGTGCTTGTACAAGTTCAGGAAGATGCTGAAAAAGTGATAGCCTATGCATCAAGAGTACTCTCCAAGTCCGAGATAAACTACTCTGCAACTGAGAAAGAATTTCTCGCAGTTATCTGGGCTATCAACAAGTTCCGGCCGTATTTATTCGGCAAACCATTCACCATCGTGACAGACCACCATTCTTTGTGTTGGCTGACTACCTTGAAGGATCCATCAGAGGTCGACTAGCAAGATGGGCACTAAGACTCCAAGAGTACGATGTCACAGTGATATTCAAGAACGGGCGCAAGCGCAAGGATGCTGACTACCTTTCGAGGAATCCATTAGTGGAACACAACAGCATGAATTAAATTTCAGCCCTCTCTGAATTAGAGGATATTACAGCTGAGCAGAGGGAAGATCCAGCACTATTAAAAACGATAGAGGCCTTGAAGAAAGGAGAACCAACCAATGGAGAGTTCCAACTTATAAACAGAAGATTGTACGAGAGCAACTACGATCCACTGGGCCCCAAATGGCTTCTGGTCATTCCAGCTCACTTCCAGACAGCTATTCTCAAATATTTCCATGATGCTTGAATATCCCATCATCTGGGATTCGTGAAGACCCTAGGCAGAATCAGACGCAGGTATTACTGGAAAGGTCTCTACCGATCTGTCAAGCACTATGTGGGTCACTGTAAAGAGTGCCAGTGATAGAAGCATGTGTCGCAATTACCTCCAGGGCATCTCGTACTGATTCCGCTGGCAGCAGCTCCATTCCACTGAATTGGGATTGGACTTTAAGGGAGGTTACCGAAGTCGACAACCAGTAACAGATCAATAATAGTCTGCACTGACTACCTCACACGCTTCGCTGTCACCAAACCTGTGCTGACTGCAGAAGCTCCAGAGATGGCAAAAATCCTTGTAGAAGACATAATTTTGAAGCATGGAGCACCACGTGTCATGATATCTGATCGTGGAAAAGTATTCCAGTCAAAACTAGTATTAGAGGTAATATCATGGTGTGACATTGTCCACAGAATGACAACAGCGTACCATCCTCAGACAAATGGTCTTACAGAACATTTTAACAAGACGTTAGCCGATATGCTGTCGATGTACATCGATGTTGAGCAGAAAGATTGGGATACAATCCTGCCAATTATGACATTTGCTTACAATACCGCAAGACAAGACACCACGGGCTTCACGCCGTTTTTTCTGCTCCACAGCCGAGAAGCTGAGACGACAATGGATACGCTGTTCCTGGTCCAGCCGGACGACACTCAGGATGACTATGTGAAACACCTCATCACCAGGGTGGAAGAAACAAGACAGCTGGCTCGCATACAGACACTGGACGCCCAGGAGAAGGACCGTCAGTGGTATAATGACAAGCACTGAGCTGTTGTGTACAGCCGGGGAGATCTGGTAATGGATTTTTACTCCTGTATGGAAGGTTGGATTGTCAGAAAAGTTATTGAAACAATACTTTGGTCCGTATCTTGTCATACAACATCTGTCAGACGTCACATACGAAGTTGAGGATTATGAGCCGTCATTGAAACGCCCAAAAACGAAGAGACATTGTTCACGTCCTGCCCATGAAGCCTTACTACGATCCTGAAGATCAGGTAGGCGACAATGGCTTCTTGTTCAAGGACTCTAAGAATGGTAATGTTACTGATGAAACCAAAACAGGAATGTCTGTCGTCTATAATCGTGGAGAAGGGATGGATTCTCTAGAACTGCCATACAGAGGACCCATGACAAGGTCAAGATCCAGGACATTGCAGCTGGCTCTACAGGGAATATACCAGTGGGTCGCTGTTTTTCCAGGAGAGGGAGCAATGCCGCGAGACCCCACGTAAACCAACTGCCCGTGTGGTACAGGGGATAGCGTCACCAACTGTGGTGCTGAAGGTCGCTGGTTCAATCCTGTCCACCGGCAAAAATTTATTTCTTTGTAATTAACAATTCCAGAATGTTCTACATCTTTCTTATGTTCACTTGTAAATTCTACTTGTTTCTTATGTTAACTATTCTTCTAATTTCTGGCGCATTCTGTCTGCGTATAAATAGCACAGCACTCTGCCCGGGAGGCAGTTAGTGCTGCTTCATGCTTTATGTTAAGTTTGCAATAAACCTGCTTTCAGTATAAGTGCTGTGTTCAGTTATTAAGCCTGCTTCCATTTCAACGCGACAATATGGAATCAATCTGAGATTACAGGTCTCATTACTTCATGAGGATAAAGAACTAGTTATGTTGCACGAGACCAATATTTTCTCAACTCGTTTTGTTTGTGTCGGAACAGATCACTTTCTTACAGGTGATTATAATAAGCAAGCAGGTATATGCTGCAAAATCCTATTGTAAATTGACGTCAGGAGTAATCCATTGAATTACATACCCATCTCAGTATTTCCTGTCTTGACTATTGGTGTAAACTTAGTCTTTAGACACTGGTGTTTAATGGAACAATAGTTTTATTACGGAGCTATTATATTGCCATCTCTGAAAGGAACCCAATTTGCTTGCAATCTGGAACAGAAATGATCAGATGTTTGTAAATCTGTGGATCCAAACTCAAGTAGACATCGGTCCACAGACATACAAACTACTTAAACTGAATTATACTAAATACAAAATAGACATCCATGCCTGAGGGATGACTCGAGCCTCTGACAGGGAGCAGCAACACATTCCACAGTATGGCTCCTTAGAGTGCTCGGCCACTCCCACACGGATCTGGATTAGAATATTTACCTTTTATTGATCTCAGTCACTTCTCAACATCTAGGTTATCTACTTCAATTTAATTCATGCCACCAGTTTTTCTTTTTTCAAATCATAGAATCTTTACTTTCTCATATTTGGCATAGGTATTTCAGCAAACTGTACTTATTTAGTAATTCCACTTTAACTACAAGAAACATCCATTGTATAGCAATGTAGGCCTATACTTCTACAGAAATATTGTTAAACTATGTGGTAATGCTATTCAAAGACAAGTACTTAAAAGGGTAAAAGACATCTGGAAAAACCAGACATGAACACTTAGAGAGCCTCTAGTCTTATGATGTAGAATTATCATCTGAAAAATCAATTATCATGAACAATTTTCTTGTACCTTTTGACAGAGAACATGTTTTATATCAATAAATTGATTGGGGGAGGCTTCATGGAGCTGCAGTGATGAACACCTAGTTATGAACCATGAGAACAACTGCAGAGCAATCCCTCAGAGCCCTATTCATACACTATATGGCTCATGTTCTTAATTTAGTTACAGTGCATTCAATTCATATAATATCAAAAGCATCTGTATCAAAACAACAAAAAGTATAGTAACTTATTATGACAATCTCCACTTAGCGGCTACCTTTTGAAGAAATGTTTGGATCAAATTGACTCAGAGTAGATTAAATTAATACTTGTTCCATAGATAATGAATACAAAAATTCGTACTTATGTAAAACCTATCAGTTTAGTAAAAGATAAGATAACATGAAATATTTTTTTAAATTTTTATTTATTTATATTTTTTTAATTTACTTTCTCCCAAATTCACTATTTTCTGTTCAACGTTATTCTCACTTTGTGACACAAAAAAAGTAAAAAGTTTGTGGTTTTAGAAATATTTGTGAAGATGTTTCCTGTAGTGTGTGCAACACTTGGGACACTGTGCAGCCAAGACTGGAGGGCGTCATCTCTCTAGGGAAACTGGCCTCAGTATTCCAGGCCGAAATCACTGCCATCAAGGCATGTGTGGTGGAGAATTTGCGTAGGTGCTACAAAGATCGTAGCATCTATATCTATTCAGACAGCCAGGCAGCCCTGAGATCACTGGCAGCTCCTGCAACAAGGTCTAAAATTGTTGCAGAATGTCACAGGGTTCTGGTGGAGCTAGGGGAAAGCAATAGAGTAAACAGAGTAAACCTATTGTGGGTCCCTGGCCACTCAGGGATCAGTGGCAACGAACATGCCGACAGATTAGCCAGGATGGGGGCAGAGTCTCCATTTATTGGACCGGAACCTGTCCTGACAATTAACAAGGCAATGATCAAATTGGAGCTACGTTACTGGCTCAGAAGACAGCACGTAGAATATTGGACCAAAGTCCATCAACAAAAACTTGGCAAGGTAATGATGCCAAAGCCATGTTTTAAAAGAAGCTCTGCAATCCTGGGTCTGAACAGGAGAGAGATTAGACTCATGGTTGGATTGCTGACAGGCCATGTGAATTTCAAAAATCACCTACATACAATGGGAATAACAGAAGAGGATCCTAAATGTAGGATCTGTGATGACGGTGATGAAACTGCATCACATCTAATCTTCGAATGCATTGCATTGGAGACTAAAAGGCACAGAACATTTGGGACAACCAGACCCGAAGAAATTGTGTCTAATAAAGAACTGGTAAAGGGACTCCTTGCACTGTTCAAGGGCATTGGTTGGCTTTACTAGATATACAGGGAGCGATACCACACAATAAACTTAGTTTCGGTGCGGGCAGTGACGGGTTGGTCCAAGACTGTATTGGCTTCACTGAAAAAATCAAATTAAATCAAATCAATACCTGAATGTAGGTTCATCACCCCTATTCAGGATCTCCAAGTTGTTAGATAGGAGAAATTCAAGAAGGTGCTCACCTCTACTGTTGGTGTCCTTGCTGCCCCACGATAGATTGTGGGCATTGGCATCACATCCCACCAACAGTTCGTCACCTTGCCGATGGCAGGCTTCTGTCAGTCTCCTCACTTCCAAAGAAGGAGGAGAGTCCCTGGAACAAAAATCCATCATTGGTATGAAAGGTATTCCATTTCTAACATAAATGCATGTTCTGGAGTTTTTTAGATTTCTAGCATAAATCAGTTTACCTCCAGTACCACCGAGGCCCGATACACCCCCTTTGTATAAATAGGGTTCTTGTATTAGGGCCACGTCCACCTCCTGTCTCCCCAGGCGACAGCTCAGGGCAGCAGTGGCCCCCCTTACTGTGCTGCAGGTTTATCTGCAGCACTTCCAGTCCCCATCTTGCTGCCATTATTGCCTTTAAGGTCTTTGATTACCCTGATGGCGACCTGCGAGAACCCTAGAAACAGTTTCAGGCCTTGCTCTCGCATTGCCTTAAGGGACTTCTCTCCGACCTCCACCACCAGGGTTCGTGCTTCCGGAACGACCTTTTGGTTAATTACCCTCCAATCCTTTGTCGAGACTTTTGGATTCTGGGCCCTTATTTTCTCAAGCAGTCTTTGGAGGGACATCCTTAAGGATCTTTGGAACCCATATTGATACCTTTGCGGTCTTCAGGAGTTCGGTTGCTGTCTTGACCAGCAGCTTCGCATACTTCCACGGGGATATCATGGGCACCTTGTCCTGAAGCCATACAGCTGAGTGCTCCCCCTCGCAGACAAAAATGAGGGCACCGTGTTCTAGATAGGTCCTCATGAATTTGGGTCCTGGACCAGCGTCCCCCCCAATCTCTTCAAAGAGGGCCATCTGCATGAGCTGCTCCTGCTGCGAGGTGATGCTCACCAGTGGGTACCCTTCTTGGACAACCGCCATTCTAAGGACCGAGACTGCAGTACTATAGGTCTGTTTTCCTATTTCCTGCCTCAGCCTTTTAGGATCACGCTTTTCCAGAGAGGAGGGAGTCTTAGATTCCTCCCTAACCCTCTTGCCACCTGTCTTTGATGTAGAGGGGGTCTGTGTATCCCCTTCGACCTGAGGCAGTTTCTTTTTGGGGGTCTTGGGCTCAAGGCCTTTTGATTCCCTCCACTTATGCTTAGGAAGCCATTCTTTTCCTTCCTTTTGCTTCTGTTCATTGAGAAGTTTCCTTCTCTGAGCCCCAGACAAGGCCTTAATCCTAATCTGGTCCAACTTCTCTGTTACAGTTCCCACTTCTTGCTCCGGTCTAGACCCTGATTCAGAAGTAGGAGTGCACTCCATTGGTCCTGATTCCGATGTCTGAGTATCTGAGGTGTCAGATTGCCCCTCAGTTTTTTTTAAAATACTTTCTTTCTCTGTGTTCATCTTAGTCCCACGAGATTTGGGGATTTATATGGTCCACACCACAATAACCTTGCGTGGTGCAAGGCTACTTACTCAGGGAGGTCGCCCGGTATCCTTGAGGCTCCATTCGAGACACATCCACCCATGTGCCACGTACCCCTCAACATGGATCGCATCACACCTTGGGACGTTGTGGGACACGCTTGGTCAGATCCATCGGCTGAGGCCTTTCCGGCAGTAGGTTCTCTACCTTCGGTATAGCCCTCAGCTACACACGGATACGCAAGCCTCTCCACCCGCACGGACAGTGCTTCGTCAAGGTGGTGTCGCGCAGAGAGGTACGTTCAGGTATAGCAGAAGGGAAGAAGTAATTGACATAACTTTTGGTTCCATGATGATGAGAAGTTACTTCAAGCAGTGGCATGTGGTCCTGGAGCCATCCTCATCAGATCACATGTATATTAAATTCAAGGTTGAAATGGGAACCAGACAGACCATGGCCTATAGGAATCCCAGAAAAACGGACTGGGAGACATATAGGTGAGACCTTGATTTCAGCCTATCGGAAATTAAAACTTCGATAAGGAATCCAGCAGAGTTTGAGGAAGTAGCAGAGGCCGTAACCTCTGCTATAGTGACCTCATACCAGGACAACTGCTCAATCACCAAGAAGTGCACAAATAGGAGTGTGCCTTGGTGGAATAATAACATAGAAATGCAAAGGAAACAGGTACAAAGACTGTTTAACCTTGCGAGGCACAAAGGACAATGGGCAAAGTATCGTGAGGCCCTTGTCAATTACAACCTTGCCATCAGACGGGCATAGGAGGCATCCTGTAAGGTATTCTCTGAGGAAGTGGAGGGCACAGCTGCTCAAGCAAGACTTCATAAAATCCTCACTAGGGTACCAACTAATCCAGGAGGAACATTGAGGAAGGAGGATGGGGAGTATACAAAGACAGCACATGAAACACTGGAACTGCTCCTCAAGACTCACTTTCCTCAATATACTCTAGGGGATAACTCAGACCAGAATGCGATTCCTGAGAGACAACGGTTCTCAGGTATTCAAAAAGAGGACTGGGATTTGGCCAAGGAGTGTGTCGATTTCAGTAATGTCCGATGGGCGGTGGGAACATTTCGACCGTTCAAGTCACCTGGCCCCGATGGAATATTTCCAGCTCTCCTGCAACAAGCGGGAGAAAATCTTTTTAGATTCCTATGCAGATTATTCAGGGTTAGCAACATGCATATCAGTCAGGTAAATCATGTGAGATAGCTCTCCACCAACTCATTGGGAAGGTGGAGAAAGCACTACACTTTCAGGAAATAGCCCTCTGTATCTTCCTGGACATCGAGGGGGCTTTTAGATACATGACTTTCGATTCCATGGTTAGGGCAGCAGAGGTGCATGACCTAGGGACCACTTTATGTAGGTGGACTAGGGCCATGCTCAGTGGAAGAAAGGTAGAGGCTACCATGATGAATGAAAAAATGGTAATCAACGCCATTAGGGGTTGCCCTCAAGGAGGAGTTCTTTCCCTTTTATTGTGGAATCTAGTGGTTAATGATCTCATTGGAGAATTAAACTCCAGACAGTACTTTTGCCAAGGATACACAGGTGATCTTGTCATAGTAATACTTGGCAAATCTGCTGACACAGTGAAGAATATGGCACAAGGTGCATTGGACATTGTGCAAGACTGGTGCAGAAAACAGGATCTGGGGGTTAGTCCTAAGAAGACTGTTGTTGTACCATTCACAAAGAAGCATATCCAACATTCAAGTTGGAATCTAAAGCTTTTCAATGAAGCGCTACCTGTGAAGGGGGCAGTGAAATATCTAGGGGTTACCCTAGATGAGAAACTGACATGGATCTCTCACATTAGGAATATTTGCTCCAAGGCAAAAGGTACTCTTGTAAGTACCAGGAGAGCTTGTGGCAATAATTGGGGTCTGAGCCCCAGGGGTATGCACTGGATATACACCATGGTGATTAGACCCAGGATCACCTATGGGGCGGTCGTGTGGTGGAAGAAGGTAGAACAGCAGGTTGCTGCTAAGGAGCTTGGTAAGGTGCAGAGATTAGTCTGCTTAGCCATAACAGGTGGAATTAGTAGCACACCAACTGCTGGGATGGTAACCATGCTGGTTATGCCACCATTACACCTTTGGGTCAAGATGGAGGCAGCGGCTGGTGCATTCAGACTCAAAACTGGCAACAACTGGAACTCTTTGGGATATCCAGAATCACACACTAAAATAGCGAGTGCGGTAAATATAGGAAAGGTTGGGGAAATGCCAGCCAACTATATTATAATCCCATACTGCTTCAACAAGCCTTTCAATATAACAATTGGAAGTAGGAAGCAGTAGGAAAAATAGTTCGATACCGTATGGGGGATATTGTCTGGTTCACTGATGGGTCAAAATCAAACCAAGGCGTTGGGGCCAGGGTATACGGGGTGCAGCCAAGACTGGAGGGCGTCATCTGTCTAGGGAAACTGGCCTCAGTATTCCAGGCTGAAATCACTGCCATCAGGGCGTGTTTGGAGGAAAATTTGCGTGGGTGCCACAAAGATCGTAGCATCTATATCTATTCAAGCAGCCCTGAGATCACTGGCAGCTCCTGCAAAAAGGTCTAAAATTGTTGCAGAATGTCACAGGGTTCTGGTGGAGCTAGGGGAAAGCAATAGAGTAAACCTATTGTGGGTCCCTGGCCACTTGGGGATCAATGGCAACAAACATGCCGACAGATTAGCCAGGATGGGGGCAGAGACTCCATTTATTGGACCGGACCCTGTCCTGACAATCACCAAGGCGATCATCAAATTGGAGCTATGTAACTGGCTCAGAAGACAGCACGTAGAATATTGGACCAAAGCCTATTAACAAAATCATGGCATGTTTTAAAAGAAGCTCTGCAATCCTGGGCCTGAACAGGAGAGAGATTAGACTCATGGTTGGATTGTTGACAGGCCATGTGAATTTCAAAAAACACCTACATACAATGGGAATAACAGAAGAGGACCCTAAATGTAGGATCTGTGATGACGGTGATGAAACTGCATTCACATCTAATCTTCGAATGCATGGCATTGGAGACTAAAAGGCACAGAACATTTGGGACAACCAGACCCGAAGAAATTGTGTCTAATAAAGAACTGGTAAAGGGACTCCTTGCAGTGTTTAAGGGCATTGGTTGGTTTTACTAGATATACAGGGAGCGATACCGCACAATAAACTTAGTTTCAGTGCGGGCAGTGCCGGGTTGAACCAAGACTATATTGGCTTCCTTGAAAAAAATCAAATCAATCATCTTGATTCAGAAGAAGTTATAAATATTAAAATTATGCTGCTTTTGTTTGGTTTTTAAGTATACACCACTTAACATTTGCCACTAAAGCCAATTTTTATTCAGACACTGCTGATTTTGTGGTCTATAGCCACATCATAATGTTCATATAACCATTAAAACAGGAAGTCACCATGGCACAGAAGTTGTGGTCGACCATCAATATTAAAACTGCATTCTTTTAAAATAATAATAATAATACTGCCAAAGCTACAGCTGCCCTCAGCATTAAAATAAGTCATCTATAAAAGTTATGACTTTTAAAGTATACGAACGTATGGCACACAGCTACAGCTAAATGCCAAACTATTGCAAACTTATACAAACTTGCAATAATCTAATAACACACAGTTACCTACTGTTTAGGTTTGTTACTTTCTTCATAAAAAAACTTCGTTAACACAATACATTCCATCTGTTGTATGCAAAGGTGTCTGGATTAATTAGTATTTGCCTGCAGCCTTACTTGCATATATGTAGATTCCAATGAGTTTGTAGGATTTTTAATTTTCATTTGATTGATTTTTATTGGGGTTAACAGTAATACCTTGTTATAGCGTGAACAAAGTTACAGGAAAAAAGTAGTTTACCTTTCTAAAGAACAGTATTGGGCACCCCCATGTCAAAACTATAGGTACATCAATGCTGTACTGTATTAAGAATCTGCATTTACATATGAAAACATACGTAAAAAGCCTGGAATGTACACTAAAATGAGGAAGAGATGCACAAACAATATATGAATATGTACTCAAAATGAACTGACTTGTAAAACCAAAGAAAAAAAAAAGAACTGCAATACTTTGAATCTCACAATTTATTATAAATCTCTAACATTTCAATAATACAAAACAATTCTCAATTGATTTTAGTTGCCTGTTATAGTAAATAGCTAAATGTTTTTCCAAATCTGTCAGAAAATTCTTCCTTAGATTTCTCAAAATAGTTTTAATTGTTAAAAAAGCCTTCTCTGCATCATATGTATTGTGTAGCAGAATTTAATTGTAGCAAGGTCTCTTGCAAAATAATCCTTTAAAAGTATATCCAGAATCATAATCATTTATATCTTTTTCTTTAATTCAAAAATTCAGGGGCAAGTAGGCATATCCTAATTTTGATTTTTTGAAGTACTACTTTTGAAGTACTCTTCGAGCCCCAATAATTCACACATATACTTGAGCTAACTGATCTATTACCGTACTTATGCATGCATGGGATGCAACAGCTTACAACATGGTGGGTGGAGCTCAGAGGGGATGAACTCCCAAAGATCATAAGCAAAGATATTTCACTGTCTCTTCGATCATATTGTCAATGTGTCGTCACAGCCCCCTTCCCCACCAGTGCGGAGCACATCTTGAGAGACCCTGGGAGGGGGAGGGGGGACCGTGGCACCGGGTGATGCCGATGAAGGAAGTCGGGTGATGACGAGCTTGACCGAGTCTGGAGGAAGGTCAGTGTGCTGACGTCCACGAGGTGGAGATGCACCAACAACGAAGTCTTTGAGGTAGCAGGGTTAACGAGTGGAGTGACGCGGATGGCCCTGCAGGCAGGCAGTCCTCACCGGCACGGTGAGGAAGACTTCGGATGACAGTAGGTGGAAGGCTCGTACATTGTGGGAAAGGGCCATGGGAGGTAGAGGAAAATGTTTGAGCAAATATAAGTCATTTGAGGAAGAGAACGAGGGGTCAGAGGTAGATGGGCAGAGTACAAAGACTGCGTGTTTGCAGAAAATGAGATGACAGTGGCCAAGTCGGGGACCACTGGAACAACAAATTCTATGAAACAACAGGAAGGGAGAGGAGACTGTAAGAAACCTTGGAAGGGAGATGAGGGAGAAGGCATCATGGAAGGCATGGTCAGTGGAGATGGGAGGGGTGGGTGACGTAGGAGGAGGTGATAGGGGGGCAGAGCATGAGCCGACAGAGGAGGGGTTGGTATAATGAAAGATGGTTTCATCCTGTTGATAGACACTGTGGCGGACATGTTGTTAACAGAAATTATAAAAGTGTTGTTCCCCCTCTTCAGGACACGGTGTAGTCCTGAGTATGACAATTGGAGAGGGGGGCAGATGGAATTGTCAAGAAGAAAGACATGGGAGCAGAGGGGAAAGGCTTGTCGCAGCTGAATGGAGAGTTTGGAAAAATGTTGGTGGACCCGATCGACAAAGGAAAGGAGGGCTGAGGAGGGAGGGGAAGGATGTACGAGCTCTCCCGGGAGCAACAGAACTTGCCCGTATACAAACTGTGCCATTACGGTCCGGCTTGAAGGTCGTGCAGAATCCCAGAAGCATCCACAGTGTGTCGTGACACATGAGGGCAGCTTAGAGAGTGTGATGCCAGCACTTGACCATGCCGTTTCCATGGGGATTTTAGGCGGTGGTGTGTATTTGCTTGACCTTGGAGAGATTACAAAGGTTTTGGAAGAGCGAGGTTTCAAATTGGCAGCCTTGGTCAGTAGTAATCACAGAGGGACAACCAAAGCGAGAGATCCAAGTGTTCACAAAGGCATGAGCTACTGTCTCTGCAGTTATGTTTGGTATGGGGGTGGCCTCCACCCAGCAACTGGTCCGGTCAATGGAGGTAAGGAGGCACTGGTTTGCTGGGGGAAGGGGGCCAACAAGATCAATGTGTATATGTTGAAAGTGGCCGGGCAGAATGGGGAAGGCACCAAGAGGGGGGGAGGTGTGGATTGTGTACCTTGCCAGGGAATACAAGCATGAACCCAAGCCTGGAAATCATGCTTGATGTCTTGCCAGACAAATCAGTCCGTGACCAACTTAGTGGAAGCTCTGATTTCAGGGTAAGATAATCAGTGTAATTTGTCAAAGATCTCCCAATGCAGGCAGCAGGGAATATAGGGGCAGAGAGTGCCCATTGATTCATCACACCAAACTTGTTCAAATGTTTGTAAAGCTTATGGGACTTAACTATGGGGTCATCAGTCCCTAAACTTACAAACTACTTATGAACCACTTACGAACTAGGACGGCACAAATATCCATGCCAGAGGGGAGATTCGAACCCCCGACCGTAGTGGCCGTGCAGACCGTGACTGAAGCGCCTCAGTCCCCTCGGCCACTGCGGCCGGCACCAAACTTGTGCGGATGGATTGTAAAGAAGATGATGTGTCATGAATGAGCTGCATTGTGTTGTCATCTATTGCCTGTAAAGTGGCGAGCTGGGATAGGTCCAAGTGAGAGGAAACGGCATCGATGCATGAGAGAAAATCTGCCATGACATTGTCTGTGCCCTTGATGTAGTGGATGTTAGTGGTGAATTGTGAGATATAGTCAAAATAATGGCACCACTGTGGGGGGGTTTGAGATGGCAGCAGCAAGAAGTGTGTGGTCAGTGAGGACCTAGCAGTGGTCATCTATGGAAGAGTGGAAGGATTTAATGGCCTCATAGACAACCAGCAGTTCATGATCAAAGGCAGAGTATTTCTTTTGAGCATTTTTAGCTTTTTTGAGAATAATTGTAAAGGAGAAGTGATACTGTCAAGAGATTGACTGAGGACTGCACCAATGGCAGTGTCACTTGCATCTGTCGTAATGAATAGTTCGGCCTCGGGGTGAGGGTGAGCAATAGTTACAGATATAGCCAGCACGTCTTTCAGGGCCATGAATGTAGAAGACATGGCATCCATCCAAGGAACCGACTGATCACCAGTGGTGTGTGTGTCAGCGAGAGCGTCTGCAAGCGGGGCATAAGTTCAGCAGCACCTGGCAAATGTCATTGGTAAAAATTAATTGTGCTGAGGAAACGGCATAATTCTTTGAATGTGAAGGGGGGGGGGGGGGGATGACAAGTTTCTGATATGATCAATCTTGTCAGGGGTAGGGGAGATGCCCGTGGTCGAAACTGTAAAGCCTAAGAAAAACACTGCTGTCTGGTGTTGGCGTTTGTTGTCATTTAACTCAGTGCTTGCCATCAAAGGCAGCAATGGTGAAACCTCTGCACCAGTGTCAATAAGAAATACACATTAGAAATACAGTCATTAACGTACAGACAAGCACTCACAGGTGAAAAGTCACTGACAGAGTGAGACACATGTAAGTGCCCGTGATTGTCCAAGCAGGAGGCGGCACCTAAACCATCGTACAAGCTGCATTTGGGTGGTGGCATGGGAGATGACACTTTCTTGCGACATCACCAAAATGGCTGTGGAAGTAGCAGAATGAGTAGCGTGACATTTGCTCCTGCAGGAAACGGATAAATGGTGGTGGACCATCGTCGGTGTCGGAGGAAACTCCTGGCCAGTAGTGTGGGTGGGCGTGGCGGAGACAGCGAAGCAGACACTTGATGTGCATGCGAGTGCAGCCAGATCTTTGATAGGTGAATCCTTGATGTGTGAGCAGCCCTGTCCAGCAGCAGGAGGTTGTTGGCTAGTTTGCATCCTTGATGATGCGGGTTTCCTGTAAGTAGGCATCATACACCTGGTCGGCAATGCGTTTCCACTCACTCGGTGACTGCAAAATGTAGTATGTTAATGCTATCTGCACAACGAGCGATAGCTTGCTTGACCAGAGAGCCAAAAGAGGGGAGTCTGACATGTTGTGTTCGCTGACTAGTAGGCGAAGACAAAGCCAGAGCTGTGACGATTTCTTGTCTCCCAAATGTTCTTGATGAATGATGTGGCGAATGATGTCTTCTGGTGTGTGGATGACCCTATCCAGGATGGTCTGTTTCACAAAGGCGTATCAGTTTGAAACAGGAGGAGATGTCACCAGGTCACAGATGAGGTCCACGTGCTCGTGGAAGTGCATGATGAGGTACAGGCAGTGAGCCGCGTCATCAAGTGGGTAATGTTCAAATATCTGCTCAATCAATATAAACCATGTCAAGGGCGCCTCAAAAGAGGAAGGAGGCAACTTCGGCAGACAACCAGGGGGTGGCGATGGCAGTGCCTCTGGAACATCAGCCACCTGGGAGGCATCGACTTGCTGTGGTGTGATGAGCAAGTTTGAAGTCATAGTGAATCTGGCAGGGTCCCGAGGACAAACAGGCGAGTTGCAGCTGATCGGGGTGAACTGGCTCGGATGACTGGCATGGCTGAGGCACTACTGTGTGGCATAAGAAAGGGCAGAAGTACAAACTCTTGTAACCGGGAATGTTCTGGTGCATCAACTACATGCGACTGCGATAGCGATTGTTGTACACACGGCACGACAATTGCACCACATGATGCGGGAGGCACAAAGGACACACTGTCACTTTGTGGTACACCACAATTCACATTGGCACAAGGTGAGTGGGCAGGTCTGTTCAACAAGTCATTTAAAGCACCTGGAGACGCGGATTGAAAGTAGCTGGCCGACGCATTGTTGACAAAGCTCAGGTCAGCTGCTCACGCAGAAAAAGGTGCATACATAATGTGCAAATATTGCCCGTTGTTTATCAGGTGGTTGATGTACTCATTGTGATGTATACTATTAGAAGCTATTTCAATACCAGGAGCATTAATAAAGTTTTTGGAAAATATGAGAGATGAGCCAAGGCCCAAGTATGTGTAGCTTCTTGTGGCGCTGGTAGTACTCGGTGTGACAAACATGTCATGTGAGAAAATGTTTTGTGAACACACATTTGATGCACTCAAGGCAGGTACACAAAGAATTCTTGGAGATGTTGCGGTGGCTCAAAATCCAGGTGATGGTGGAACAGGCGAGTTCACTGTCGATGTAACTGTTGGGATAAAGGAACTATATTTAAACCACAAATGATCAAACAAACATGAACTCCATGGTACTACTCGATGTAAACTGTGGTGTAAGTGACTTTGTGGTCAGCAATATGGAAAAATGATGGGGTTGGAGCCCCAATAATTCACACATATACTTGAGCTAACTGATTTATTACCACACTCAAGCTTACACAGGATACAACACCTTACAATGAGTCAGATGGAGCCCAGAGAGGCTGAGCTCCCAAAGATAATAAGCAAAGATATTTCATTGTCTGTTCTTGTCTGATCAATCATGTTGTCAATGTGTCACCACACTCTCATAAATCCTTAATCTTCTCACTTGATGAGCTGTGAAGACCTACCATCTCAATTTTGAGCAGATGTGCAATCTGTCTTATCACTGCTATTGTGGCAAGAACTCTAAGCCGCTTATTGATTTTTGAAGATATCACATAGTCTTTAACTTAGAAAAACTATGTTTTGTATAGGCTACAAACACTGGCATACATAAAATATTCTGTAATCATATTTATGCTGCAGCCTAGTGTAAAAGTGTGTATGTGACTGACTGCCATGAGTGCAGCTGTTATCATTGTGAGTGACACGTGCAGTTAAAATACAGACTGTCAGCTTAGGAGGTCACTGCCAGCAACTAGGCCCGGCACAGACATCGGTACCTGAGCTATCTATATAATTATGTTGGCCACCTAAGTGGTTCAGCCTCAGTCTGTTATAGTTTCTCATTGTGTACTGTGCTGATCTATTGCACCTTATCATGTGAGTCTGTACCTATTGCTGAAACAAAGCTTTGTGAAAGCAATAGGCTGTCATACATCTTTGAATTTGTTAGTTACAAAAATTGGCAACATGTGTACTTGCTGACATGTACAGATCTCTAATCAGGAACGTATTGGAAATTATAGCAACATTGCTAATAGAAATGGAACAAGTGCTAGAAAGCCTTATGGCTGTATTGGCCGAACAACAGAAGACAAACTTGCAAATCCTCATAGTTATGTATGTGAATTTAACAGAATAGTAGAAGACCCTTTCAGCTTTCTTGCTGAAGAATCGATTTCAGCATCAGGTCTGTCCCCGTCTGTGTATCTGCAGGCATTTCAATCACATGACAATATAGCAGAAGATTGGGACGATTATGAGAAATGGCTATACCAACATTTTCTTGATTTTGGTGCAAAGCATTGTTTTTGTTGTGGATTCCACCCAGGGTATATCAGTTACTGTGTCAGAAAGGTCCAATGCAGAAACCAGCTGCTCTTTCATTCAGCCGTATGTGCATCTTATTTTCAAGCTACTACAGCATGCAACCACAAGCCTCGTGGCACAAGTGAAGTTCTACACGTGTATAAAAATGCCACATGAGTCATACCAGACCTGGGCAGCAGAATTACAGCTGTATGTGCCAATTTATTTCTGAACCTAATAATGGCAATAATACAGATAGTATGGTGCAAGATACTACTGTGTGCCTTACCCTGACAAAAGGATGTCCATCAGAAGGGTTTGCTTCAGGAAAATCTCTCCTCACAGAAGTATCAGAAATAGCTCAGGCTTTTCAAGTATCCTGGGCAGCTAGGAAAAGAAGTGAAGCATTTGGTAAAGTAGCTACAGTGATGCTGGATAGTGGAAGGGGGAAGGGGCAATTAACCATAATGGCAACACAGAGGTGGCTGCTGTCAACAAGTAGCACTTATGTAAGGTGGAAAACAATCAAGTTCGGAATGCTAAAACAGTGCAAAGGCAAACAAATTCTTCACTTCCTTCATGCCTATTCTGCTTCATTCAACATGATAGCCTATAGTGTCTGAGAAAGGGACTAGTTACCACCAAGTACCTTTCTAGCAAACACAGGCCTGAAGAAATGGAAGTTAACTGTGTTATGCCATAGCATTCACAGACTCATAAAGTTTTTGAACATGCATATGTGTGATAAATACCTACAGTTGCAAGTAGATACAGGGGCAGCAGTTACCCAGTTGAATTATCAAACATGTGGTATATAGATCCGGGGTCCCCACTTCTCCTTCCTGTAGAGTGTAACTTAGCTATGGGGGTCAATAAATAAAATTGTTGGATAGCTTTACAGCATCAGCCACTTACAAATCAATATTACATCCCATTTCATTTGTGGTGGTAGCAAATGCTACAGTAATGAATCTTTTCGGAATGGATGCCTTTCAGGCTTTTAGATTTTTCGTCATGTATGCCATAAATTTGATCTCAGACTCAGTACCATATTCCCAATTGTATTCATTGTGTGAAATCTTCTCTGAACTCTTGTCTGTTAGTATGGGGTGTGCAACCAGATTTCACATTCAAAGCTACTGCCCGCCCACTTTTTGTCGTGCCTGCCCTATTCCAGTGGAATTTTGGGAGCAAGTCACGGCTGAATTAGACAGGTAGCAGTCCATTGGTTTTATAGGACTGGTCCCGTCTAGTGAATGGGCTTTTTCTTTGGTGATTGTACAATAATAATTGAATAATAATAATAACTGAATAATTGAAAGTCCAATAACAGAGCATTGCTCATGCCTGAGCTCATAAGCTCAAGTGTTGCCAACTCAAGCAGCCTGTGCAACTTCAGCTTGCTGTTTACATAATCAAATAGAAGCAATACAATAGTTAAGATACAGTATATGCTGTGATTCATTGCACTTTAACTCACATATCACTTATTTTGGAAAACATTATTTGAGCACGTAGAAACCGTTGAGATATAAGAATTCCACATGGGTACATTTACTACAACAAACCGCTTCTCACGTATGTTTCATTAGGTGAGTGGATAGGCTGAGGGTTAATGAAACATTGGGCGTGAGCTCAAATCCCACGAGAATCAATTTATTTTTTTAATTTTTAGACCTCTTGCAGGTAATATTTTAAATATTAATTCGCTAAAAATTGTACAGTTGTATCCTTTTCTAGGTTTTTACAAGATTCTATGCTTCAAAGGATCTGGGCTGTTCTTGATGCCAGCGGCATGTGGACAAAATACTGAAGATATATATAGCCCACATTATATTATTCTTATTTTAATGAAAGGTCATACCAGAATCATCCTCCAAGTAAGATTATTTTTTGAGTAGTGAGATGATTAATAATCTGCAAGGAAGATTATTTTTATGGAAGTTCAGATGAAAAATTACCTCCAAGGATGTTTATTTTTGTTATGGGGAGACAAATAAATATTACCTTCCAAGGAGGATTATTTTTAGATATCAAATTGATAAACTGTAATTGTTATAGTTATTTACTAAAGAAAATACTGAAAAAAGTAAAACCAATATAATTTATAACAAAAAGTAACTAAAGCAAGAAACATTTGCACCATGATTTAAAAAAAAAAAAAAAATAAAATAAAATAAATTAATTTAAAAAATAAAGGCTTTAGTGGCATCCTATCCGCTCCACACCTCTTAACCAGCAAGGCCGACACTATATCAATCAGCTACCTGTCCTTTCTTGTAAGTGTAATGGTCGAATAGTCCTACTAGAGTTGAAAAACAAATACTGAACTGGAAATGACAGATAATGAATAGCACAGCTACTTACTTGTGTAAAACGTGTGTAAGGACTTTGAAAATTATGCCTATATGCTGATACATTTATCTTAGCTTAACACTATAGATTCACCATGTGGCAGGCAAAGTAGTTACAAATACATGCATCCACTTTCAACATTTTTACTATGGCTATCATTTGTCTCCTTGTTTAAAGATTAGGCTATTGCAAATGGAATATGTTTAAGAATGTAGAAGCTAGAAAAGTCTATATTGCACAATTTGTAGTGAATTAATGTTAAAAATATTACCTGCACAGGTCTAAAAAGTTGACTACAGTGATACTCAAACTCGCACCACTTGTGTTCATAAACTAACAGCCTATCCACTCATCCAATGAAATATATTTAAGAAGCAGTTTGTTGTAGTGAATCTACACACTTGCATTTCTTACAACTCGGCTGCTTCTTTGTGCTCGAATAACATTTCCAAAATAAATGATATGTGAGTAAAGCTGTTATGAATCTTGACATATACTGTATCCTAACTATTCTATTGCTTCTATTTGACAATCTGAACACCAAGCTGAAACTTTGAAGACTGCTAGAGTTGGAGACACTTGCACTTTAGAACTAGGGCATGCCCAAAGCTCTGTTCTTGGACTTTAAATTATTCGGTCCAGGTAATCCTTTTGTCTCCCTTAGTACATAAATCAACAGATAAAATTAGGTTGTGGGAAGATTTCAGTTCTACCATAAATGAGACTGTTGTCAACCTGGATCCCTTGCTTTGTCAGGAGAACCTATTAGCAAACTAGTCCAGGGGTTAATATTTCTCTAAAATCAACTTATTAGAAGCTTGCTTATGTCTTCCTGTTGACGAAGACACTTGGTGTATCTTGGTGGGGAGCACACCTTTTGGGCTATATCATTACCTGTAGCTCCTTTACGGAGTTTCTAGTACTCCCAGGAATTTTTCATACCATTACCTTCATTCAGCTCCTTTATGTGGTTTCTAGTGCTCCCAGCAATTTTTCAGCATTTTGTTGAACAGTTATTTGTATCTTTTCAGGGTGTGTAAATCATTTAGATTTGATTTTCATGGTGGGGCATCGACAGATGAGCACCTCACCAATTTAGGCAACATTTTTTCTGTGTTACAAAGCAAGGGTTTATGCTTTAATTGGGAAAAAATCACAATTTTTTCGCACTTCTCTAATGTATATTTGGGGTTTGAAGTTTCTCGATATGGTATCCAGCTGTCGCTGGTCCATACTGCTGTCATTATAAACATGCTGCTCATAACTTTTACTAAGGAAGAGCAGGAGTTTTGGGCAAGATTGCTTATTACCATACATTGCTAGTGAGAGCAGTCACAGTCACTCACCCTTGAAATGTGTTCTTATGTAAAATGTACCTTTTGTCTGAAGTCATGTGTTGAAGAGCTTTTCAGGCCTTGTAAAACAAACCTCATGCCACCCCTTGTGTGTCAACATATTCTTCAGGTCAACAGCTTCTGCTGGCAAATGTGCCTCAGAATATGGATTGGGGACTGTTTTGGATCATAGGTACTCAGGTGGCTCCAAATATTAGATAGCTTTCACTCTAAAATGTTAACTCCTACTCAGCAAAAATAGTGTCAAATTGAAAAAGGCCTTGCCATTATTTTTGATGTCAAAAAATTTCATGTTTTCTTATATGGTGTCAAATTTCACCTTATAATTGATCATAAACTGCTGGTCTCTTTGTTTCAACATACCTTGGTGTCAAACTGAACACCACAGTGATTACAACATTAGGTATTGTTTTTGTTGTGGTATGACTACAAGATACATTTCATATGGATGACCTCACACTTATCATTATTAAGGGGCAATTGCCAATTTTTGCACCATGTAGATATCTTATCTAAATCATTTTGCAGTTGCTTTTGATCTTCTCATGAGTTTACTAACTGATAAATGACAGCATCATCCATGAACAGTCTAAGAGAGATACTCAGATTAGCTCCTAATTTGTTTATAAAAGCAAGGAACAGAAGGGGCCCTATAACACTTCCCTGGGGGAACACCAGATATCACTTTTGTTCTACTACATGACTTACTGTCAATTACAATGTACTGTGTCCTTTCTGACAGGAAATCATGAACCTAGTTGCACAACTGTGGCGATATTCCATAAGCACACAATTTGATTAGAAGACGCTTGTGCGATACACTGTCAAAAGCCTTCTAGAAATACAGAATCAATTTGACAGCCCTTGTTGATAGCACTCATCACATCATGTGAGTAAAGAATTAGCTGTGTTTCACAATGACAATACTTTCTCATTACATTTTGCCTATGTGGCAATAGGTCATTCTCTTTGAGATAGCTGCGGTGGAGTAGCCGAGCGGTCTAAGGTACCTCACTGCGGAGCGTGCAGTTGCTCGCTGTTGGAGGTTCAAGTCCTCCCTGGGGCCTGTGTGTGTGTGTGTGTGTGTGTGTGTGTGTGTGTGTGTGTGTGTGTGTTTGTCCTTAGATTAGTTGACCTTAGTTTAAATAGTTTGTAAGCTATGTACTGATGACCATGCAGTTTTACAAATTTACAAATTTTTGAACATTCTTCAAGGTAGTTCATAATATTTGAAGAAAGTATATTGTTCTAAAACCCTGCTGCAAACTGACATCAATGATATAGGCTTGTAATTTTACAGATCACTCCTGAGTCACCCAGCGGACGTCGTCCAGTGCACACCTCCAGTGGTTTAGCAGCAAATTATCAGTTGTAAGTGTGACCGGCTTCTCTCTAGAAGCTACATATTTTTACTTTCCCTTCAGTTCATTAAATTTATTGTGTGATCGCGTTTTTATTTGATTCATATTTGTGTTAAATATCTGGTTAGTGTATTATTCCGCCGTGTGAACCGCGTCGCGACAGTCGTCTGTCTTTATTTTCTGATTAGAAGCGACATATAGTATTTTGATTTTCGTCTGCACTTTCTCATCTCAATTTGTAAATTTACACTGAGCTCTCATGCGTATTAGATTCAGATCCGAGTTTTAACAAACAGTGTAGTTTTCCTTTGAACGCATCGCGACTGTAGTTTTTGTTTTTGTTGGCACTGTAATCATGAATAGGGCCTGTGACTGCTGTGTGCGGATGCAGTCTGAGCTGGTGACACTTTGCTCCCAGCTTCAAGCTGTGTTAACCTCAGTTGCACAGTTGGAAGCTGCGCTCGATGGGCGTCGTTGTTGTTGGCCGGCAGTGGGGACCGAACAGACTCCCGTCGTCTCCACCGATCGGCCTGCGGCAGCGACATGCCCTGAAACTGCTAACAGTGAGGCAGACATCCCACCCGTGGTTGCGTGGGAGCTGGGGACCGATTGTGAGGCCCCCCCCGGTTTGTCTTGCGAACAAGTTTGAGGCGCTGTCTGCTCAGGACGACGTTCCTGTGTCAGATGGTGTCTCTCACCCTGTCACCACCCACCCTGCAAGATCCAGGCATTCACAGAGGGTGGGTTTACCTGTAGTTGGGAGCTCCAACGTTAGGCGGGTGATGGAGTCCCTTAGAGAGATGGCTGCCAAGGAGGGGAAGAAGGCCAATGTGCACTCTGTGTGTATACCGGGTGGAGTCATTCCAGATGTGGAAGAACAGGTCCTCCCGGATGCCATGAAGAGTACGGGGTGCAGCCAACTGCAGGTGGTGGCTCGAGTCTGTACCAATGATGTGTGTCATTTCAGATCTGAAGAGATCCTCTCAGGTTTCGAGCGGCTAACTGAAGTGGTAAAGACTGCCAGTCTTGCTTGCAAGATGAAAGCAGAGCTCACCATCTGCAGCATAGTTGACAGGACCGACTGTGGACCTCTGGTACAGAGCCGAGTGGAGGGTCTGAATCAGAGGCTCAGACGTTTCTGCGACCGTGTAGGCTGCAGATTCCTTGACTTGCGCCATCGGGTGGTGGGTTTCCAGGTTCCACTGAATAGGTCAGGAGTCCACTATACGCAGGAAGCGGCTACACGGGTAGCGGGGGCTGTTTGGCGTGAACTGGGCGGTTTTTTAGGATAAAGAGCTTCGGGGAAAACCAAAATGGGCAATTTCAAAGGGTGCAGGTGGATCACAGGATAAATGTAGATGCGGAAACTATCGGTATAACAGTTGTAAATTGTCATAGCTGTGTCGGGAAAGTACCAGAACTCCAAGCGTTAATAGGAAGCACCGAAGCACACATCATTATAGGCAGTGAAAATTGGCTCAAGCCGGAAATAAGTTCAGAAGAAGTATTTGCAAAAGTTCTATCAGTGTTAGATTAAACAAAATAGGTGGGGGCTCTTTGTCGCCGTCAAAAGTAGTATTTCATGTAGCGAAGTTGAAGATAATAGTTCCAGCGAGCTATTATGGGTAGAGGTTGTATCCAAAAACATAAGAAGTTAATAATTGGTTTCTTTTACTGGCCTCCCGACTCTGACGATACAATAGCAGAAAGGTTCAAAGAAAACCTGAGTCTAATTACAAAAACGTACCCTACTCACACGATAATAGTAGGTCGTGATTTTAATTTACCCTCGATCTGTTGGTGAAATTATATTTTCAAATCAGCAGGTAGGCATAAAACATAGTCCAAAATACTAGACCTTAGGGACCGACGAACACCGGAAGTGACGTACTGTCGAAAGTTCAGAGAATGTAGCAAAAGTATTGTAAGCGTGTAGTGGTATCTTTGATATTAAGTTTTCTGTCACGTACAGTAGCCTAACTAGTAAGGGTAACGTTCAGCTCACCACACTTGGAGCAAACGTGACGTCATTCTGACGTCAGACGCTGTATCGACGATACTACCAAAACACCTATCGACTATCGTTAGTGTTCGAGGGTAAACATTTACACGTGTGTCTGCTTTGTGCTTCCACAGTATCACCGTGATTCTAATTTCTAAACCGTGTGAATCGCCGCGATTCCGGCGACTTGTATGATTTACCATGGAACGGACAAAAATTGAGTTAGTTTTGTTATAATATTTCATCCGCCAGTAACTAATTTATCGTCTCTTCGTTGTTATGAAAGTTGTGTTGTGAACCGAGAAAAGTAAATCTCAACAAATGAGTCAATAGTAAGTATAGTTTACAATTTTTGTTACTTATGATTAAATTTTGTTATCAAATGAAACAAATGTGATATTGTGTTGTCGAGATACATTATATAGCAATCAATATTTACAGAAAAGTTTAATAATGCTCATGATTTTCCAGATGCAGTTCCCACTATGAATACTTGCTTATTCTGAGAAACTTGAAGATTCAATATAACTCTTGAACTCGCGGCTTAAATGTGACATCACTGATAACATAAGTGTGCAAAGTGTGTGTAGAAACTGTGTGTGACTGAACAGTGTTTCATTGAAATAATTATGTGATATTAAATGGTTGAAAAATAAATGTGAAATACACATTGTCCCCTAGTCCAATACCTATTAATTTTCTGCTATGGAATGAGGGTGATGTTGGTCCCTTCCCCATGAAATCTTGAATTTGATGGCAGATTTACTTGTAGCATAGCCTGAGGTCTTAGTTGGGTTTTAAAGCCATTGGTTTATTTTTAAGGTCTATGGTAAGAAAGTGAAAGTGTGAACACAGATCTTCCAGTTGAAATTTGACACCATGAATAGTTCAAGTGCAATACTTTAGGCCTACTTGGGGATAATTACAAAAAACGTAGGTTACTGATGTATTTTTATTTATTTCCTTTTTGTTCTCTACTCCAAACATTGTACTGAAATGCAACCTGACATTGGGCAAGTCAGAATAAGTGATGTGATAGAGGTACTGATTCCATAAACTTTACACTTTCAAACATGCCAAAGGAGTCATGCTATGTTAACAAGGCTCTGTAGCGGTAGTTCTATTGTGCTGACAAATACAGTATAGGTCAAATTTACAATTAAAGCTGTGGTTGACCAGATACAAATCACAATTTGTTGATGAATAGGCTTGGCCCCAATCATTTTTAGCATGGATTCAGTTCCATTCCAGTTGTTTGAATTCAATAACTCAGAGGTAAGTGTATGTGATCAGATCTGGTCCTTGTAACCATAGGGTAACATTTTACTTATTGTGTCACCAGTCTAGTGTGGCAAGGGCTGTTCAATGTTCTTTGAAAACTCAATCACATGAGAATCAGTGAGATAATCCTGTATGTTGACTGTGAAATAATTTATGCTGTTCCAGCTCTGGTAAGGAAGTTAAAGTTTAGGACATTGCTGAAGCATGGGATACCACCCATCACCTTTGGTCAATAACATTATAGATTATATATATTCAGTTTCTATACTGTGCAAGTTCCATTGCAAATGACATAGTATTTCTTTTACAGAGCCCATAGCTTAAAATATTTATATAACAAGTCTGAACATTTAACAATAATTTGTTTTGAAAAATATAGCAAATACAATTGTGGAAAAAATGAGTCCTGTTTTTCTTCAATTTTGACATTTTATTAAACTGGAGCCTTTGTACCCAACTCTGTTACAAAACTGAAATGCTAAAATTTGCTCCCTGAATTTCAAACTTGCTTGAGTGCTGCCTCTTAATTTTGTTCCAAGCAACATGGTAGTTAAAGTGTAGTCTGATTTATTTCGGCTATTCGCAATTATAACAGCAAGTTTTTCAAAAATCTTCATACCTTTATCGAGACTTAATTGTGCATAAATTAAGTAGTCACATTAAATACAATGAGCAAAGTGACAGACTTCAGGCATACATCAGACTAACCAGTGCTCCCATAAAAAGAGTTAAGAGATACTTTTTGGAAGGTAAAGTGCGTCAGACAGATTTGAAAAACAAGAAACACATTAAAATCTATTTATTTGGCTGTAAACAATTGTGCTGTTACACATGGCTTTGTTAGTAGACATTACACCCAACTGGTTTATATAATACCATATATGTTTATCTTTTATACAATTTATTCAATTGTTACATGGAATGCAAATACTTTGTAGAAAAGTTACAACTTTCATTTTTTAAGCACATTTTATAGATTCTTACATTATTAAAACTACATATAAGTTTGTATGCTATAAATAACTATTTGGTTTCTTCTTTTTGCAACATTATCATCATCATCTTCCTCCTGTCTCTGAATCTTGCTCGCTCCGTCAGATTACATCAAACATTTGTACAACAAATT
Source organism: Locusta migratoria (assembly GCA_026315105.1). Classification (NCBI taxonomy): domain Eukaryota; kingdom Metazoa; phylum Arthropoda; class Insecta; order Orthoptera; family Acrididae; genus Locusta; species Locusta migratoria. Next base: position 281,787,435 of record CM048745.1, on the reverse strand, counting down.
ATAATTCACATGCCTTTCTCTCTCTCTCTCTCTCTCTCATTTCCAACAAGATAAGGTGCCTAGTACGTACTTTTATGTGTTTATTAAACAAAAGAAACCCCTTTTTTTAATGCAAAATGGAAACAAATGTTTAACACTTGTGTGTATTCCAACCCTGGTCTGGCCTCTATCATCTACTTAAATTTAGCTGTTGATACCCTTTTGTGCTTTCCAGCTTCGCTTCATACATTACAACATTGATGCAGTTAAATAAAACACAAGGCATGGTTGACTTTCTACAAAATGTCACAACTACCATTACTGGCATATACATTTTTTTCCCAGCTGTCTTAATATGATGGTATTCCTTATCACATCACTTGCCCTGAAACATAACTAAATCAGTAGGTTTAATGTAAGAATCATAACATTATAAAGATTATGATATTTAAGCTGTTAAAATTCTGTGTGACTTAGTGGTAGCCAGATCTACAGTGATTCCAATTCTCTCTCTTTGTCTCCTTTCTGTGGACAAGTGTCTGCCAAATGTCAGCTATCCTTTAAAGTAATATGTAATGTATGGTGATACATTTTGGATAAGTTGGTGTTATCCAATTGTTGCTATAACGCATATAGCCTATATTTATGATACAAAATTAAACTAAAAGAAAAATAACGGACTTGTGACAAAATAAAGGAACATTTAGTTGTACTACGTCCACCGCTTGCGCCAAGTAATTTGAGAGCTTAACAATGTAAGGATTAGTTCTGTGTTAATGTCACATACTGTTCACTGTGGTACACAGTAATGGCTTAAGGTGGTGGTGGCAGCAGTGGAAGTGCCCAGAACCTGTAAGCAATCGATAATGTGAGCAACGAAACAGTAAAAATCTTTATCTACATTTCAGATGGCAGTGTAGAATGTAACTAAAGTCTATTACTTGCGTAACTTTAGATTTTGTAAGGCTTTATGCAGGTCTACAACACAAACATTTTTTTTTTAATTAATTATGCCTAAACACAATCATTACCGCGGTTTGGAATCATTTCGGAACAATTTGACAGTAAGCAAAAACTGTTTCATAGAGCAACAGAGCATCATATGATCAATTGAAAATAAAGCACCCTGTAACTTTTTCAAACTTATTTTTAAAGGCCAGCATAACATCACCAAGTCTGAGGTGCTTACTTACATAATTATATTAGTGGCACAAAACAGAAACTGGACCTTCAGTCAGTATGTTAACATAATTCAGAAAATGTGGGCCACTACATAAGCATTAAGGAAGGGGGGGGGGGGAGATAAAATAACTGTACCGTTGTTTCTTTAATGTAACTGATACTGCAGTTAGTGTGTGCTGTTATTTAAATACACTGGCCTATAATGGTTATCATATTACTTTACACACTTCAATTACTTATAGTAATATAGTATCAGTTTTACTGTTAGGTGCCATATGTTTTTAAGATGTATCATGCACAGATAACTGGATGTTTAGATAAATAAAAAGTTAATGCAGTTTCATTTCCAGTGCCATACACTTTTAACTCAAAATTTGTGCATATATACATATGAAATAAGCGGAGATCTTTACTATAATTGAAGCAATTAATATATCAGTATTCCAGTGCAAGTGTTTTTCTTTTCTCTCTCCTGTGTGAATGTTTGATAAGAATTTTTTACTCTGTAGATGCAGACATTGCTACCATTGGAAACAGTTTAAACACAAAAGGCGGGAGATTTCTTTTCCTGAAGTTTATCTGAATTGCAACTTTTATAAACTTTCAGGGCTTAAAGTTGAATTCAGCAAAAAAATGGTGTACTTGAAACCCACACACATACAGAGCAAATTATGGTATTGACAAATATAAAAAATAGAAATCGGATGACTTACCAAAAGGACCGGCTCGTCGATAGGCACAAATAATCACACACAAGCTTTCACCACCACTGGCAGCTTCTTCAGGAAAAAGAGGAAAATGGGAGGAGAAAGGGAAGGATATGGGAGTTTTCTCCTCTTTCCTGAAGAAGCTGCCAGTGGTGGCAAAAGCTTGTATGTGTGTTTGTGTGTGATTATTTGTGCCTATCGACGAGCTGGTCCTTTTGGTAAGTCATCCGATTTCTATTTTTTATATTTGTTTATCCCACCAGGAAAGTTTCCTTCTATAAATTATGGTATTGGGTACTTCAGTAGAAGGCTACGTTAAACTAGTATGAATGGTTATCAAACAAAAGAATCTTATTCAAGAACACATAGACATTATAACAACCGTACACATGGTACTTAAAAATTTCAACTATAACTGGCATGGGTACTCTGAAAAATCAGATAAATGTCTAGCAGAAGATTAATTGAAGCTCTAGAAAATGAAATCTGAAACTGCTTGAAAAGCCCCAAAAATAAGACTATCTCTGTATCTGACTGATGCTTTGCCACACTCCGAGACATGACCTAGGAAGTACTGTCCATATGTCAAGAGCTGACCATTAATGTAGCAGTCATGCTCCATCATCACGTAGGCAAAACAAGACTGCATATAAGGAATGCAAATGAGAGGGGAAATTGTGACAAATACCCCAATTAAAATACCAAAACAATGTAGGGAAAGGACAGACTGTTCTGGCCCCGTCACAGATTATGATGTGACAAATTAGACTAATCTAGACATACATCACATCCAATTTTTTTCTTTTTTGTCTGCACACACAGAAACGAGAGAGGTTTTCCTCAAACTGAATTAATCATGATAAAGACCAAATCAGTCTCAAAGTAAAGAGTATTACGGCTCACCTGTAGACGGGGATACCGCCCATCAGCTTTGACCCGTGATGTCATCCCAGCGCGGTAGTTTTGAGGTGCGTGTGTGTTTGTAGAAGGTGTGAATGATTATGTGGTGGTTGAGTTAAAGACGATAGTTTGTTTTCAAACACAAAAGATTGATACTTTGTGTTTAAAAGGTGATCTGTAGCTTCTCTATGTTGGTTAGGTGTAGGTTAACCGAGAGATTTCTTTATCGTATGTGAGCGCTGAAGGTGCGAATTTTTGGGCTAAGACCTGTAATCGATGGTACATTCTGTTACCTATAATAACAACAGATTATTTGTATCTACAATACAGAAGTATTGAGATATCCCGTATACTGGTTTACCGACATCTTGGTGATGTCATGGGTCAAAGCAGATGGGAGATATCCCAGTCTACAGTTATGCCAGTTTTACTGCAGGCAAATTAGTTCCTTAAAAAAATGTAAATGGTCCATAATTTCCTTATTCTGCTACAGCTATGCATTATGAGTTTCAGATTTATAAACCAAACTCGTAGCCACATTTGTATGTACTTCCAAATACAAAATACATTTTATGCAAGTTGAGTTGATTAACTTAATTGTACATTCAGAAGTGTAAGGCATGTAAATAACAAATTGTTACAAAATAGATGCCACATTTTTACAACCCAAACGCACATTTACATCTCACTAAAAGATAAATTTCTATCAGAAAAAACGAAAGAAACCCCCTCAGCGTATTTTGAATATTTACATGTGTTTCGTGCTTAGTTGACTTCATAGGGAAGTTCCTGAATATATTCGAAACACGAAGGTTTAGAAAAATTGCCACTATATCGGGATAAACTTCGGATGATACAAGATGTTTGTTTATAACGTATCGTACGGAGAACGAGATATTTTTTATTCTACCACTAAATATAGCAATACACAAGAATGCTGCTTTTACACCATATTGCAGTCGTACCAATAACAACTTGTTTATTATGATACAACAGCTAACCAAACAAAGTCTCAAAAACTGCACTAGGCCACTAGCACACAAGGAGGTTGCTAGCAGACGACATTTGCACACAGCAACAAGTGTGCGATCGCAAGTCGATAGCTGTTTGTGTGGTCTTCGATACAGCGTCTGACGTCAAAATGACGTCACATTTGCTCCAAGTGTGGTGAGTTGAACGTTACCCAACTACTCAACTAGTAACTACTAGCCATTTTTGTGTTTTTGTTGTTGTTGAATATAAAAGCATAGGAAGCATAGAAAGCATAGGAAGTGAACGAATTATATTCCTAACCCGGCACAAGGAGTCCAGATATTTTAATATATACTTGACGATAATCGAAAGTGCAAATATTGTTGCGAAATAGAAATGTGCTGTTTATTCAAGCTATGTACTAAAGGTACGTAAGACGATCGGTTAAAATAATTGTTGCTACAGTATTGTATTTTCTGTAACATACAAATGCCTACCCTGTATCTGTGTTTAATCTTCGCTTTCATTATGGGGATTAGAAGTGTAATGGGTACTAGCTGTTGTCTAGGCTACATACCAGTAATCCAAGAAATGTGTTTTGAAAGGCTATTTAAAAATTTAATGACATTTCCGCATTTTGAGTTGCCAAGTAATGGAATTCAGCTTTACTTTCAGCCACATAAAGTGTGTAAATGCAAATTAAGAAATGCTGTGGAACTGTAAATTTTAATACGAAAATAAGCTGAAAGATAAGGGTTTGTATGAATTTATAAGTTATATTAACAGTTTTTATGCCAAATCTATGTTAGTAATAATCGTAACTGCTAGTAAGGAGTAAATTTACTGGGACAAGAGTGTATTAATTTTGAGCGAATTTAGATGCTTTGCTTTAAAAGTTTATACAGTAGGAGAACACTGATTAGATACACATATTCTGAGGACTAATACAGCAAGGAAGAATTGTGATTACAATTAACTCTACACTAGTTCCTTGGTTACTGTTGTAGACTGTCAACTTGCATGGAAGTAAATACTGATTTATTAGTAAAACGGACAAAGTGATTGAGAATGTGTGATTTTCTAAATTTATCTTTTAATTTTCCATGTACATACCTTATCTTAAGCTATAAATTCTGTAAGTTTCGCTGAAATTGTTGGTTTCGTAATTATGAAACACTACAAGTGTTTTTTATTTACCAAATATTTTGTGTATGTGTACACAAACTGTGTATGCAATTGTGAAAAGTCTTCCCTATTCTGATAAAATTTTACATATGGCAATGGCAGCTTGATGTGCAAATGTTGGCAACAAAATGTTCCCTTTGCATTGATAAGTTTACCAAGTAGGCCAGGGTACGCTGAAGAACTTATCAACCATAGAGGAAGAACAGAATTAATTATTTATTATGTACTCAATACAAAAGCTTATTCCCCTCATTCATTGCATTTAACATCAACAGTTAGCTTCCAACATCAGCACTGTGCCGCTCATTATGGAATGGGTCTACTTGATAGGCACCTTCATTGGTGCTTGTCTTGAGTATCAACAATGGCTTCTGCTGACAAGACAGCCTCCATCCTTACAGTTCGGCCCAGCTGTCCTGTTCATTGAAATGACAAAATTCTTGGGCCTCACCTTCAGGAAACCTAGATGTTTCTCCCACATTTCTTACTTGGCAGCTTGCTGTGTTTGCTATCCTAATGGTTTAGGTGTCTTAAATGGTGTGTAATAGGTATCACACCTTTGTCATCGAACCAACCTCCTTCATTTATAATGATGCCTTGTCTGTTGGAAGATGGATTATGGTTGCATCATTTATTCATCTGCCTCACCATCCATCTTATGTTGCCTTAACACTGTCCACTATCGCAGGATATGGCTGTTCTGGCCCTGTAAAGAATCTGTTGCCTCATTGAGTTTGCTTTTGTATGCTGCTCCAGCAGCTCTGCCTTGCACTACTACTCACATTGCCAGCAGGTGTGAATTCTTCACCACCCTGGCTCATGTCTATTTTTAACTTCATACGCTTCCCAAGTTCGCTACCCATGACCAGCTGTATAGATGAGTTTCTCCTGCTTTATGTACTGTTTGAGGATTAAAGTTTTATCTATATCAATGGTTTCAAAACATTGTGGTGTTGGGTGTGTTTTTGTACTTTACGATGAGCCTTCCGACAATTGGCTACTTGAATGGTTTTAGATATTCACTGCTGAGCTCTAGGCTCTATACCAGGCCATCCAATACATTAGGCAACACAGACTCACAAAAAGTGTTGTATGCTGAGACTTTCTTAATTCTCTTCAGAGCTTTTGTTTTTTGCACTCCGTTCACCCCTTATTAGAATGGATCCAAGACTCTTAACTTTCTCTTTGTCAGGGGAGCCAACGTGGCGTTCATGGCTACGTTAGTATGCAAGGGAATGACACTGCTGCTCTCCTCCCTTGACCTGTCAGGTATTCTGTTTCCTCATATGATCTTCATGCAATTGTCTGTCGGCATGTAGTGTTACTGTGGAGTATGCATTGGTCCTCAGTCCATGGGCATAAACTCTGGCAAATTTTAACCTCTCCCAATAGCTTGCTCCACCTGCTTGACCCACTCATTTTGAGCTCATGGCTAGTCATATGAAAATGATTTAGATTGCATATTACTCACTATCTTGCTGACTCAAAAGTAGTATTATGAACAATTTAGTTTGTAATTAGTACTGTTACTGTATTTGGTACAATTCTTGATTGGATCATGTGCATATCAGTATCAAATTATTTGTGTCATCTATGCTAGATATGCTGGAAGTTAAGTACTTATCTTTTTAAAGTTTCAGTGAACATTCAAAATTTGTGCTGTTACTTGCCAGCTACTTTGGTAGTTGATAAAACAAAACAAAAAAGTGGTCATTGCTGAACACGTTTCTGAGCCATTTGCAGACTTTGGTATAAATAACTATGTTTCCTTCTAAATTCAAATTAAAAATACTCTTGAATAATTGTGGTGTAAAGGTTGGTGATTGTACTCAACATTCCAAATTAATCAGTGAGTAGAGATAAAATTATATTCACTGTGTTGGCAGCCTAGTGTGGTGATGTTGGCAACAACTGTTGGATGATCTTTGAACATGCAGTCACATAATGAGGGCAATAATCATTTATGTTGACTGAAGTAAATAATTAATGCTATTTCTGCACTATGACTGACAGGTCCTTGTGTGTGCCCTTGCTTTTCCATTATTCCCATGGGTACAATTTTACTTATGGCACTGGGTTCTTATAATGGTGATGTCGACAATATTTGAAAGCTTTATCACATAGATTGAGGGAAATCTTTCACATTGGCCATGAATTAAATAATGCTGATTCTGCTCTATGGTTGATATGTCCTTCCATGCATCATTGTCTGATCAGTAAATTAGTTATTCTAATAAGTGAACATTTTGGTTCCGACATTAACTCATTAGACCACTGCTGCCTTAAGTAAAATTTAACTGCTGCTATGTTTGGATTAAAAAGATTAAGTAATTCAATTGGTATAATTTTGATTTATTTTCAGAAACAAATTGCATACCTGGGTCCACATCAATACTGCAAGAATACACATCCAGTCTCTGCTTCTACTGTATATGTACTGGAATTGTTACTGAAGGATAGACTGGTCAATGCTAAACATTATTCTTTTAATTTTGCTTTCTGCGGGAAATTGAGTACCATATCAAATAATGTTACTATCAACAACAGATACAATTTAAAAAATGAAGATGTGTACACATTTCACCTTGTTATGTACATGTTGTAATACTTGCATCTCACGTTGCAATGAATGTGGTCACAAGAGAAGTTGTAAATTTTTTATGTATTTTATGAATATGAACTACTCAGCATGTTCAGAAACAATTGTCACCAGGGTGTGTAAGCTGTATTGTGGGTTGATAATTTCCATGATAACTTGTTTGCAAACAACATTTTTACTGATGTAGTGTACTTTAAAATTTCATTTAATAAGCTAATATGCAGTCACTTTCCTCTATCTGGCTTCGGAAAAAAGCTGACTTCAGATAATTTGTAGCAACTGTTAAACTGTAAATAAAATTTATTTTAACTTGAGAAACTTGTTAATTTCTTTTCTGTGTGTTCAGAAAAAAATCCTGTTGTCATTTTAAAAAAATGAAAGTGAGATAATTGAGAAAGTTTGGTAAGAATGATGCTATTCCCCCTTTTTTCCCCGCCAGTACAAGATATTGTAATAAAATTATATAGGGCGTTTAGTTTTATGTGGTTAATACTAAGCTCTGGCTGGTTTTCTTTTATTCTACATTGTTTGTGCCCTCAACATTGACAACATGTATTTTTTTTAAAAGAAATGTAATATTAATTTCAAACACTAAATGTATTCTTAAACTGTAATGGATGTGGGGAGGTGGTTGGCAAGATTGAAGATATAACTGCAGATAACTTTTTTCCCGGCACATTTAGAAGCATAAAATATTAAGTACAAAATTTTTAATTAATTGAATTGGGAGGGGGGGGGGGGGACTGAGCAAGTAAGTGTCACGTAGTTTTAAAAGTTGAAAACAATCATTCTGTTAAAGGAAAATTCAGTGGAGAAACTTATGAAATTACAAGGAGATTGTAAACATGAAGTCTGTCATTGGAATGAGTCAGTTCATTCCATTATAATTGTGAACAAATAGCTTTAATTATGGAGATAATAGAAATTAACCACTATGGTAGGGGTGAAACATTAAGTATTCTTAGACCAGGCATACTCAACTTTTTTCAACTCCTTGGGCCAAAATCTCGAAAGTTTTATTTCAAATGGGCCACAACATTATCACAGGGCAAAATAACACTGTGAAATAACTACACCCATTTCTTTTATCATCAAAATCTATTTTAATATATAATTGTTAATAACAGAGTACATTGCTTTTTGAAATATAGCTGAATGTATTGTTAAGGTTTTCTTATTTTTTTAGAATTTGTGCACTTGTTCTTTAGACAAATCATAATTAATTTCAAAGAAAGATATGTAAGAACTTCAAAAGTTTGAGCAGCCATCTGAAACTCTGCCGGAACCTTTTGACAGCCATTTCCAAGCAGTTACTTTTTTGTCCGTAACATATGTTAATCAATAGAATATGACATTTAGCGATTATTTTAAGGCAGACACGGCGAGTGATTACTGTGAACTGCCACTATGGTACTTGCCAGAGCTGTACACCGTTAACCAAAAAGTTAACATCATTAACCTGTTACTAAAATGTTAACGCGGAACTGTATTGTGCAGCCATGAAATCTCGCCTTCGGTCTCTGAATTTATATTCGTGTGGGTGTGTTGTCATACCACTGAAATACAGCAAATTAAGTAAAACATAATACCCTACATCATCTTAATTTTTATTATTGCACCCTGTAATACGAGTGCTGGAAAGAACTGAAGACTTTGGGATAAAGATAAAATGTTGCGTTGATGTTTATTAATCGATTACAAACTTTAGGTCAGCAGTTGCATTAACTTCTTGTGTATCCAGAGTGCATCTCCCATCCGCCCACAATTCTCATTAGTCGTACACTACTAAAGTAGCGTCCCTTCACCATATTCCTCATTGTTCACCATCAGGGATTCACACACAAGGTCCAACGATTTTATCAGATTAGCAATGAAGATTGGAACCCAGAGCGCCATCATCACACGTGAATACTACTTATATATTGGAGTGATGTCTTCTTTAGAAAGACATCACACCAATAAGTATTTGCAATTAATGTTGAGTGTGTGAAAAAATTCAAAATGTTGGTTCAAATGTTTGTAAAACTATGAGACTAACTGCTTGGTTATTAGTCCCTAGCATACAAACTACTTGAACCAAATTAAACTAACCTAAGGTCAACATATACACCCATGCCCGAGAGAGGACCCGAACCTCCGACGGCGAATGGCTGTGCACACTGCAGCACGGTGCCTCAGTGCACACAGCTATTCGGGTGCAGCTGTGAAAATGTTTTGCAGAAATGGTAATTTCGGTAGGCCCATTGTCGTATATGTATTCCTCTGCCTTTACTATTTTTTTCCTTTTTCACAGTTGTTGTGTTAGATACACTCAAGTATCAAAAAGTAGTAAAAATCTTTATTAGGTAAATTGATACAGCTTTTGACACTCACCTGCTCATGTTCCAAAAGTAAATAAATGTCAGTGTTTGAAAGATTTTTTTTTTTTTCCTCTCTCTCTCTTAAATTTGATTTAACTTTTAAATCTACTATGGATGTTGACAGCTGGCTTTTATTTAGAACTCTACAACCTGGTACTACCTAACTTGATGTAATTGCATATATCAAGAGAGAATGCTGGCGGTAAATATTCTTAATTAACTTGGCTGCTGAAATTTAAATGGCTCAACAGACTTTTCATGGAACGTATTTGAAAGAAGAATAGCTCTGCTTTCAAATTGGATTTACAATAACACTGTCTTACAACTCCCCTCTGTTTGCACTGGGGATTAATAAGAAAAACAGCAGTGTGTGGTGTGTTAACAGTCCTAAGAGTTCTGGCATCTGTGCACCACATCCAATAGGGACAGTCCAGTGATGTATCAATTATCACAAAAGAAAAAAAATTATAGCTCTCTGAGAGAGGGACCATAGTTAAATTAAAGAGGAGTTATATTACACAGTTTTTGGCACTCAATTATGAATTTCTCACTTCTTCTGAAGTTTTGGATTGGAAACGCAGTGCTGTTTGTTTATATACTGTACCAACGTCAATATCCTCAAAGTTAGTAAAGATTCTGTGCTACGGCGGAGCGGCCAAGCACATTGAGGCGCTATGCTACAATGTGCGAGGCCATTCCTCGTCAGGGATTCGAATCCCCGCTAGGGGAAGGATGTTTGTGCCGTCTAGTATAAGCTAGTTTAGGGACTGATGACCCCGTAGTTGAGTCCCATAAGCTCTACAAACATTTAAACATTTCGGAAGAGTCCGTAATTTGTGTGCTACAATACTCACGGTGTTGAAACAATCACGAAGAGCAGAGCTGTCGGAAAACCAGTATACGGGATATCTTAATACTTCTATATTGTAGATACAAATAATCTGTAGTTCTTATAGATAACAGAATGTATCATTGATCATAGGTCTTAGCTCAAAAATTCACGCCTTTGGCGCTCACATAGGTAAAAAAAGTCTCTTGGTTAACCTACACCTAACCACCATATAATCACTCACGCCTTCTACAAACACGCACGCACTTCAAAACTACTGTTCTGTGATGGCGTCACGGGACAAAGCTGCCAGGCGGTATCCCTGTCTACAGGTGAGCGAGAGATTTTTATTATTTTGAACACCAGATGACTAGCTTGCCGGGCCACAAGTGGCCCGCAGGCTGAGTACTGCTGTCTTAGGCTGTCATAGCATCCCACATTTTTCTTACATAAATTAATAACTGAATGATAACAAAATCAACCATGTTTGAAAGTGGGACCTTACTACAAGACAGCAAATGGAGTACCCAGCCTCGTTTGCTATATTTGTTGCCTTCCACGATTATGCTTTTTCCAAGTCTTGCATTTGTCATGATACATGTATAGTCACTTATAAACTGTACAACCATTACTACATTAGTTCCACCGTAGTTGGCTGCTGCGCGCTTAGCAGTGGATGTTTCAACTCCATAGCGAGGCAAGTGCAGAACACGTCTTGCCAGTTCACGTCATCAAAACAGTTTGGAAATCGCATCAGAAATAGTTATGTCACTCAGTATGTACTGAATAGATGACCTTTATAGTATATCATTGAGAAAAGGGGCACAATCTGGGATGCCAACAGCAACATGGGACTCGTGGCCACCAGCAGACACACAGTATTGGGTGCGGGGCACTGCTGTGGCTACCACTGGCCACGCGACATCAGGTGCTGCTGGGGCGCACAGCATTCAATGTGTTAAGGATCAGTGTTTTCTTTGTGACAAAATTAATATGCTTTGGCAGGGTGTCAAGCTTCCTGCAAAACTCGGGGATTTATTGTATTTTGCCTAGAAACTCTACAAAAAGTACATTTAATTTTGGGCAGAGGTATGGCTTCATGCAATGCAGCAGTCATCATTTACCCACAGCTTTATGCTGTACAAAATAATTCCCAGGAGTATTATCCACTGCTGTATTTTCCCTCCTCCCTCGACCAACCAAATGGCCAGCCAGCTGCCAGCCCATGTTGGCGCCAGCTGACAACTTCTCGAACGAAGTTGTGCCATAATATAACTGGGTGTACTCTAAGAGTCCTTCGGTGTTGGATTGTGATGTGCTGTTTGCCTCATTTGTTGTTAGGCTGTAGGGTGCATTTTTTACACCATCATTAGCATGGAGTTGTGATCTGCTTAATAAAGATTTAAAAAACACACGACGACTGAAAATCACTGAGTTTGGAAGTCAAATACAGCCGTGGAGTGCAATGCTTTTCAATAAAATGGAAAGCAACCTGAGAATATTTATTGCTCGGAACATCATGCAAATTATGGGATAATATTAATTCTCTGGGGGAAAAAATTTAAACTCTCTGACTTTTAAACCTTATCATATTTGTAAAAATTCTTACTTTTTGGTCAAAATTTTCTGCATAACATGATTCAACACAATCAAAAACTATGCCCTTTTTAGTGTGTCATGTTTCATCCATACTATCACTATTAAATATGTTGTTATGTTTTCTCGAAACTACTGGTGAACAGATTTGGATGAAATTTGGTACAGAGATAGCTGAGGAAGAGTAGAGACTACATCTGAAATTTATGTTTTCAACATTTTTAAAAATATGGTATCCGTGGATGGAATTCAGATGTTGCTTGCATTTTGGTTGGCAAATATTTTGTTTATATAGACTAGCTGTACCCGGCATGTTTTGCAATGCCATGGAAAGAAAAATATTTTGGTATCTGGTATGTGTTGGAATATCATAACACATTAAACAGAATAGTATTCAAATCCAACGTATCAAAATTTCAAAGAAATCAGTAATGAACTTTCGGAGATTTGCTATTGGTAACATATACGTATTTGGTTCGTGTGTTTCTAATAGCAAATCTCTGCAAGTTCTTTACCTACCGATTTGAAATAGTGACCCGACACAGTATTCAGCATAACTGAAGACTGGGATACCGCCCCTCAGCTTTGACCCATGACGTCAACAACATGTCAGAAAACCCGATACAGGATCTCTTAATAGTTCTGTATTGTAGGTAAACAATAATCTGTAGTTATCCTCGTAAATTACAGATAACAATGTACCATTGATCACAGGTCTGAGCCCAAATATTCGCGCCTTAGGCACTCACAAGCGAAAAAAAACCTCTTTCCTAACCTATATCTTATCATCAGAGAAAAGTTACAGATCATTTTTAACTACAAAATATCAATCTATAATCTGTTATGTTTGTAAACAATCGTCTTTAACTCAGCCACCACATAATTACCCACACTTTCTACAAACACACAAACACCTCAAAACTGTCGTGATGTGATGACATCACGAGTCAAAGCGGACGGGCTGTATCCCCGACACAAACTACGCCATTGAAATTTCTGGAGTGTGTTAAAAATTAGTAGTTTTATCCAGCCTTTAGAGGCTTATATACAAAATGAATTTTATCTTCTGAATCCAGGACCCAATATCTTGGGTGGGATGGTCATCAGCCAAAGGGGAGGGGAGAGGTGATCAATGGCCAAGGGGGAGGGGCACCTCTGCAACGGTAACAACATTTCTAAACAAACCTAAGCTAGAGGACAAACAGTTACTGGTTAGACATAAACTATGTTGTCAGAGCATAACAAACCAGCTTTACAGATAAAGGAATTGTATGTTTGGAAATATTGCACACCTCCTCTAATATCTTGCAAACAAATTACAGTGTAGCACCAGTATGATCAAGGTGTTGCTATCACATTTACTTCTACAGCACCAGTCCAAACCATCTTAAATGTGGTGCATATTACTCACATAGCTATGTAACGACATTTGAGGATCTTTCCTGCGATGCTGAAAGGACAGTATATGCATGGTCACGCATTGAAATTTACCCTGATGGGCAAGGTTTTAAAACTGCTATTTTTAATATAATTTACACACTGCACCTGAAAATTATCTCTCTAGAATTAAGTTTCATAAGTGTAGTAAACAACTTCCACTTACACACTCATTAAATTTTAAAGGTAAATTACTTCACTGCTTAGAAGATAAACTTCTCACTATGCAATGTACAACTAAATGCAATCAAAGCCATCAAGATCATAAATGAAGGGAACTTATTAACTATTTTGTTGTGGCATTACATATGCACGAGGTATGGTGGAGCAGTCACAGGTTGTGGAGATTCAGTCACAGAACAACTACCTAATTACTTTCTTTCTTTTTCTTTTTTTTTTTTTTTTTTTTTTTTTTTTGAGAAAATGATGAGATTTTTCCTATCTCTCAAACAAGAAAGTTTCCTATATTGATACATTAGAAGAAGATTGTAAACAATTTTTAGTATTGAAAAACTGAAGAATCATCTGTCGTTTCTCGCTACATCCTGAATGTACAAAGTTCTAGTAGTATACTCTATGTTAATTACTTGCTACAATGGAGAATATAAATGACATTCATTCCTATCAACAAGTTTGCTTTTATCAACCTATATTGTGAGCCAACAGTAAGATTCTTTACGGGATTTTCACAACCCAAGCATGTTCTGCATTCTTATCTCATCAAGAGGAATTACAATGGAATATGGCTAATACCGGATGCAGACCCTATGACCCGGAGGAAGAAATCTAAAGAATAGGTGATATCAATTCATGTCAAACTATTTAGTGTTTCTAATCATTTTTATATCAATGTTGCAGAATATGGATTCAGTAAGCTGTTGGGATTTTATTTTGCATAAGTGACTCTTTTCTGATAAGTCAACAAATATTAGATAACTGATCAATTACCATATAATCATAGTCAATAACTGCAAAACAAACCACTATTTTCATTAATATTTTTTAAACATTTATTTACTTCATTACAATAGAAAAAAATTGCTCAAGTAGTGGAGTGTCCTAAAGAGAACTAGGGAAACATGTAGTTGTGTTTGTCTCAAAAGTGGCAATGGTAAATCAAGAAGACTTGAAATATTGGTCCCATCTTGTAATCTGATTAAATGAAATTAGGGTGCATCTGTCTTGCATAGTTTCCTTTTTGTCATATGTAAACACTTTAAACAGCAGCATTTTTACAATCCGTGTCATGGCAGAGTGTAGAGTTTTCAGATGTTGACTATGGCCACTGCATGTGACTAGCCAATCAGGTGGTAGTACACAGCAGCCAATGAAATTCACTGGTTTTTAGTCACACAATATTCGAATGTTTCACACTAACACTACTGTTTTGTTATTAATTGTTCCAGTGACGACTAGTCAATTTACTGAGTGGACAAAGTTACATTGAGAACTTGTCAACCATAGTGCAGGAACAGCATTAATTATTTACTTCATTGTCAGTACAAAAAAGTAATAATTTATTACAAATCAATAAGGTCAAATTATGGTTCAATTAAAGACCGGGTACAGCTCATCGGCTGTGACCAATGATCTCGTATCTGAGTTAAAGACAATAGTTTGTGTACAACAAGAATATAGATTACAATTTTGCATTTAAAATGTGATTGGCTGTTATTATCTGTGCTACTACTGGACAGCTACAGCCGCTGCCAAAATTTTACCCAATAAAATTTTAACCACTCTGGGCTTTAAGAATGTTTTCCTATCCAATATTACTCCTAACAGATTCTTTTATTTTACATAGGGGAAGTAAGATGTACAGAGTAATCCCTTATAGCAAAACTTGAATCATCAGGCAACATGTCTGTCAAAATATTAAAGTTTTACTTTACGATCTTCAAAAAAGCAATCATACAGAGTGAGGAAAATAATCCATGTTGACCATGAAATAAATAATTAATGCGGTGCCCTTGTCCAGTCAGTAAATTAAATATTCTCTTACAGGCTCGATGCCAACATTAGCACACCACGCCACCAACAATAAGTAAAATTTATCCTGTCATGTGAATGTAACAAAACCTTGGCTAATACTAAAATGGGGTGGAGTAAGTGCAACTGAGAATTTGATTAGCCTACATCAACTTCACAAAATTAGGCCTATGTAAAAAGAAAGAAGTGTTATCCTTGTCAAACTGTTTGATACGTATGGGATTTATTTAACAAAATGCTTCAATGCCTTGCATGTGACTTCATGAATGGTATAATAATTTTAATTTCTGTGTGATCACCGTCATTATCGCATATAGGTAGTGTATATTCAGGCTAATGTCTCTATACAGTTGGTGGTGTAGGAATATGAGTGGAGCAAGAGTGCACAATGTTTCTCTGGTTCAGACTATGTTTATCTCATTGAAATACATTAATGATAATCCAATTTATGAAATGTTTAGCAGAGTAGAGTGCATGTTGTGAGTTCAGTTTATGTTGAACTTCGAAAACAAAATATCAAACTAGAGTACTTCTCTCATTCCTACACTTGGTTCAGTTGGGGAAAATGTAAACTATAATAAACAGTTTCTCTGAGTGGTATATGTGGAAAGTGTGCACCCCATTAAAAAAAATAATAATCCTGTGTCGTTATTAATGTTTAAAATAACAGCATTGAAGATAATCGAAAACCAATATGTTCATATATAAAACATTATTTAATTTAACAGAAATTATGTACACAATTAAGTATCCAAAATACACTCTTCTTTCACGACTTGGAGCCACCTTGTCACGGATTGTTTAATATCTTCTAAACGACTTTGAAAGCTCTGTCACCTTTATTGGGAGTAATCGGCCTTTTAATTAGGGAACTACATGTACTACAACAAATAGCAACACTAGGAATTATCACGAAGGATAAATATTAACCCGAGTTTACGATTCCCCCAGTTATACACTTACAATCCTAAACCCTGTTTAAAATAATTGGAATGCCAAATTTTGTTTATCTTTAGTCTTTGGGCACTCCCTTCCTCATAACTGAATAATAAATACACAAATTGTAATCGTAAAATTACACACGCCACATAGTACATACACAAACATAAACAAAGCGTTTCATGCGCAAAGGCACCAAAGATTTTCAGTGCAAAAGAAAGTATACTTGTCAAAATAATATCCAATATGCTCTGTGAAATACGTCACTTCCGGTGTTCGTCGGTCCCTAAGGTCTAGTGTCCAAAATTGACTAGACCTTAGGGACCGACGAACACCGGAAGTGACGTACTGTCGAAAGTTCAGAGAATATAGCAAAAGTATTGTAAGCATGTGAGCGGTTATCTTTGATAATAAGTTTTCTGGCACGTACAGTACCCTTTTGTGTTTTTGTTGTTGTTGAATATAAAAGCATATTTTCATCTGCCAGGAAGTGAACGAATTATAATCCTAACCCGGCACAAGGAGTCCAGATATTTTAATCTATACTTGACGATAATCGAAAGTGCAAATATTGTTGCGAAATAGAAACGTGCTGTTCAAGCTATGTAAAGGTACGTAAGACGACTGGTTAAAATAATTGTTGCTACAGTATTGTATTTTCTCTAACATATAAATGCATACCCTGTATCTGTGTTTAATCTTCACTTTAATTATGGGGATTAGAAGTGGAATGGGTACTAGTTGTTGTCTAGGCTACATACCAGTAATCCAAGAAATGTGTTTTGAAAGGCTATTTAAAAATTTAATGACATTTCCGCATTTTAAGTTGCCAAGTAATGGAATTCAACTTTACTTTCAGCCACATAAAGTGTCTAAATGCAAATTAAGAAATGCCGTGGAACTGAAGCTATTACTGTAAATTTGAAATACGAAAATAAGAAGCTGAAAGATAAGGGTTTGTATGAATTTATAATTTATATTAAGTTTGTATACCAAATATATGTTAACAATCGTAGCTGCTAGTAAGGAGTAAATTTACTGGGACAAGAGTGTATTAATTTAAACATTTTGAACGAATTTAGATACTTTGCTTTAAAAAATTATACAGTAGAATACTGAGTAGATACACATATTCTGAGGACCAATACAGCAAGGAAGAATTGTGATTACAATTAACTCTACACTAGTTCTTTGATTACTGTTGTAGACTGTCAACTTGCATGGAAGTAAATATTGATTTATTAGTAAAACGGACAAAGTGATTGAGAATGTGTGATTTTCTAAATATATCTTTTAATTTACCATGTACATACCTTATCTTAAGCTATAAATTCTGTAAGTTTCGCTGAAATTGTTGGTTTCGTAATTATGAAACACTACACGTATTTTTTATCTACCAAATATTTTGTGTGTGTGTGTGTGTGTGTGTGTGTGTGTGGGTGTGTGTACACAAACTGTTTATGCAATTGTGAAAAGTCTTCCCTTTTCTGATAAATTTTTACATATGGCAATGGCAGCTTGATGTGCAAATGTTGTCAACAAAATGTTTACTTTGCATTGATAAGTTTATCAAGTAGGCCAGGGTATGCAGAAGAACTTATCAACCATAGAGGAAGAACAGCATTAATTATTTATTATGTACTCGATACAAAAGGTTATTCCCCTCATCCATTGCATTTAACATCAACAGTAGCTTCCAACGTCAGCACTGTGTCGCTCATTGTGGAATGGGTCTACTTGATAGGCACCTTCAGTGGTGCTTGTCTTGAGTATCAACAATGGCTTCTGCTGACAAGACAGCCTATATAAACTTTTGGCACTGTCAGGAGTTACTCCCTCCATCCTTACAGTTCGACCCAGCTGTCCTGTTTGTTGAAATGACAAAATTCTTGCGCCTCGCCTTCAGTAGGAAACCTAGTTGTGCCTCCCACATATCTTACTTGGCAGCTCGCTGTGTTTGCTATCCCAATGGTTTTTGTGTCTTAAATGGTATGTAATAGGTATCACACCTCCTCCATTTATGATGACTTAAGTCTGTTGGAAAATGGATTATGGTTGCATCATTTATTCATCTGCCTGACCATCCATCTTATGTTGTCTTAACACTGTCCACCATCGCAGGATATGGCTGTTCTGGCCCTGTAAAGAATCTGTTGCCTCATTGAGTTTGCTTTTGAATGCTGCTTCAGCAGCTCTGCCTTACACTACTACCCACATTGCCAGCGAGTGTGAATTCTTCACCCCCCTGGCTCATGTCTATTTTTAACTTCATATGTTTCCCAAGTACGCTACCCATGACCAACTGTATAGAGGAGTTTCTCCTGCTTTATATGCTGTTTGAGGATTAAATTTTTATCTATATCAATGGTTTCAGAACATTGAGGTGTTGGGTGTGTCTTTGTACTTTACGATGAGCCTTCCCATAATTGGCTACTTGAATTGTGTTCGATCTTCACAGCTGAGCTCTAGGCTCTATACCAGTCCATCCAAAACATTAGGCAACACAAACTCACAAAAAGTGTTGTATGCTAAGACTTTCTTAATTCTCTTCAGAGCTTTTGTTTTTTGCACTCCGTCCACCCCTTAGTAGAATGGATCCAAGACTCTTCACTTTCTCATTGTCAGGGGAGCCAACGTGGCGTTCACGGCTACTTTAGTATACAAGGGAATGACACTGCTGCTCTCCTCCCTTGACCTGCCAGATATTCTGTTTCCTCATATGATCTTCATACAATTGTTTGTCGGCATGTAGTATTACTGTGGAGTATGCATTGGTCCTCAGTCCTTGGGAATAAACTCTGGCAAATTTTAACCTCTCCCAATAGCTTTCTCCACCTGCTTGATCCACTCATTTTGAGGTCATGGCTAGTCATATGAAAATGATTTAGATTGCAGATTACTCACTATCTTGCTGACTCAAAAGTAGTATTATGAACATTTTATTTTGTAATTAGTACTGTTACTGTATTTGGTACAATTCTTGATTGGGTCATGTGCATATCAGTATCAAAATAAATTATTTGTGTCATCTTTGCTGGATATGCTGAAAGTTAAGTACATATCTTTTTAAAGTTTCAGTGAACATTCAAAATTTGTGCTGTTACTTGTCACCTACTTTGGTAGTTGACAAAACAAAACAAAAAAAGTGGTTATTGCTGAACGCGTTTCTGAGCCATTTGCAGACTTAGGTATAAATAACTGTTTCCTTCTAAATTCCAATTAAAAATACTCTTGAATAATTGTGGTGAAAAGGTTGGTGGTTGTACACATCATTCCAAATACATCAGTGATTAGAGGTAAAATTATATTCACTGTGTCGGCAGCCTAGTGTGGTGATGTTGGCAACAACTGTTGGATGATCTTTGAACATGCAGTCACATAATGAGAGAAATAATCATTTATGTTGATTGTGAAATAAATAATTAATGCTGTTTCTGCACTATGACTGACAGGTCTTTGTGTGTGCCCTTGACCGGTCAGTGAATTAAATATTGTAAATTGAATGTTTCTTTGCCAACAAATACACACTATGCTGCTGACACACAAAGTAAAATGTAACTGTTAGCAGTTAGTGTGTATATGTGTGTGTGTGCTCCATTTATTATTAATTTGCAACTCATTGCCAAAGTTTAGTATTATAGGTACAGAATGTTATGCATTTTCCATTATTCCCATGGGTACAATTTTACTTATGGCACTGGGTTCTTATAATGCTGATGTCGACAATAATTGAAAGCTTTATCACATAGATTGTAGGGAAATCTTTCACATTGGCCATGAATTAAATAATGCTGATCCTGCTCTATGGTTGATATGTCCTTCCATGCATCATTGTCTGGTCAGTAAATTAGTTACCCTCATAAGTGAACATTTTGGTTCCAACATTAACTCATTAGACCACTGCTGCCTTAAGTAAAATTTAACTGCTGCTACGTTTGGATTAAAAAGATTAAATAATTCAATTGGTATAATTTTGATTTATTTTCAGAAACAAATTGCATACCTGGGTCCATGTCAATACTGCAAGAATACACATCCAGTCTCTGCTTCCACTGTATATGTACTGGAATTGTTACTGAGGATAGACTGGTCAATGCTAAACATTATTCTTTTAATTTTGCTTTCTGCAAGAAATTGAGTACCATGTCAAATAATGTTAATATCAATATCAGATACAATTTAAAAAATGAATATGTGTACACATTTCACCTTGTTATGTACATGTCGTAATACTTGCATCTCATGTTGCAATGAATGTGGTCACAAGAGAAATTGTAAATTTTTTTATGTATTTTATGATTATGAACTTCTCAGCATGTTCAGAAACAATTGTCACCAGGGTGTGTAAACTGTATTGTGGGTTGATAATTTCCATGATAACTTGTTTGCAAACAACATTTGTACTGATGTAGTGTACTTAAAAATTTCATTTAATAAGCTAATGTGCAGTCACTTTCCTCTATCTGGCTTTGGAAAAAAGCTGACTTCAGATAATTTGTAGCAACTTTTAAACTGTAAATAAAATTTATTTTAACTTGAGAAACTTGTTAATTTCTTTCCTGTGTGTTCAGAAAAAAATCCTTTTGTCTTTTTTAAAAAATGAAAGTGAGATAATTGAGAAAATTTGGTAAGAATGACGCTATTGCCTTTTCTTTGGTTGACAACATATTATATTTTTTAAAAAGAAATGTAATATTAATTTAATACACTAAATGTATTCTTAAACTGTAATGGATGTGGGGAGGGGGTTGGTAAGATTGAGGATATAATTGCAGATGAAAACTTTTTCCCGGCACATTTAGAAGCATAAAATATTAAGTACAAAAATTTTAATTAATTGAATTGGGGGGGAAAACTGAGCAAGTGTCACCTAGTTTTAAAAGTTGAAAACAATCATTCTGTTAAAGGAAGATTCAGTGGAGCAACTTATGAAATTACAAGGAGATTGTAAACATGAAGCCTGTCATTGGAATGAGTCAATTCATTCCATTGCAATTGTGAACAAATAGCTTTAATTATGGAGATAATAGAAATTAATCACTATGATAGGTGTGAAACATGAAGTACTCTTAGACCAGACATACTCAACTTTTTTCCTCCTCGGCCAAAATCACGAACGTTTTATTTCAAATGGGCCACAACATTATCACAGGATAAAATAACACTGCGAAATAACTACACCCATTTCTTTTATCGTCAAAATCTATTTTAATATATAATTGTTAATAGAAGAGTACATTGCTTTTTGAAATATAGCTGAATGTATTGTTAAGATTTTCTTATTTTTTTAGAATTTGTGCACTTGTTCTGTAGCCAAATCATAATTAATTTCAAAGAAAGATATTTAAGAACTTCAAAAGTTTGAGCAGCTATCTGAAACTGCTGGAACCTTTTGGCAGCCATTTCCAAGCAGTTACCTTTTTGTTCGTAACATATGTTAATCAATGGAATATGACATTTAGCAATTAGGGCGAGCGATTACTGTGAATTGCCACTATGGTACTTGCCAGAGCTGGACAGCGTTAACCAAAATGTTAACATCATTAACCCATTACTAAAAAGTTAACTCTGAACTGTATCATGCAGCCATGAAATCTCACCTTCGGTCTCTGAATTTATATTCGTGTGGATGTGTTGTTGTACCATTGAAATAGAGCAAATTAAGTAAAACAATACCCTACATCATATTATTTTTTTTTCTTAATTTTTTATTATTATTATTGCACCCTGTGATATGAGTGCTGGAAAGAACTGAAGACTTCAGGAAAAAAGATAAAATATTGCGTTAATGTGTATTAATCGTTTATAAACTTTGGGCCAGCAGTTACATTAACTTCTTGTCTATCCAGAGTGCATATCCCATCCGCCCACAATTCTCATTAGTCCTACGGTACTAAAGTAGCGCCCCTCGACCATATTCCTCATTGTTCACCATCAGGGATTCACACACAAGGTCCAATGATTTTATCAGATTAGCAATGAAGACTGGAACCCAGAGTGCCATCATCACATGTGTATACTACTTATATATTGGTGTGATGTCTTCTTTAAAAAGACATCACACCAATAAGTATTTGCAATTAATGTTGTGCGTGTGAAAAAATTCAAAATGTTTGTAAAACTATGAGACTAACTGCTTGGTTATTAGTCCCTAGCATACAAACTACTTGAACCAAGTTTAACTAACCTAAGGTCAACACATACACCCATGTCCGAGAGAGGACTCGAACCTCCGACGGCGAATGGCCGTGCACACTGCAGCACGGTGCCTCAGTGCACACAGCTATTCAGCCGCAGCTGTGAAAGTGTTTTGCAGAAATGGTAATTTCAGTAGGCAAACGGCCGTATATATGTATTTCTCTGCCTTTACTATTTTTTCCTTGTAATAATTGTCTGTTAAGGTGATCATATTAAACTACTCAGAATGCAACTATACCCTTTGATTGTTATACAGTATTGAAGTTTACAATGAAATGAGTAACAGGCACAAAATCATAAAATAGCAAATATAAAATAAAAATAAAAATAGAAAAGAGATGACTTACCAAAAGGACCGGCTCGTCGAGAGAAACAAATAAAAAACAAATAAAATCACACAGAAACACACATACAAGCTTTCGCCACCACTGGCAGCTTCTTCAGGAAAAAAGAGGGAAAAAGGGGAGGAAAAGGGAAGGATATGGGTTTTAAGGAAGTGGAAAAGGAGTCATTCCAATCCCAGGAGTGGAAGGACTTACCTTAGGGGACAAAGAGGAAGGTAAACAAATACACACACACTCAGACATATCGAAACGCAAACACACCTAGACAGACATTTGTGAAAAGCAAAGAAGTTGGACAGAGATACCACTTCAGGCAGAGGCTCTGTCCACAGAACCAAGGCAAAGATGCTAAAGATAGTGGGCGGGAATTTGAGTTAGCGGAGATTGAGACCAGGTGGGCAACGGGAGGAGAGAATAAGCTGAAGGGCAAGTTCCCATCTCCGGAGTTCTGAAAGGTTGGTGTCGGTGGGAAGTATCCAGATAACCCGGACGGTGTAACACTGCGCCAAGATGTGCTGGCCGTGCACCAAGGCATGTTTAGCCACAGGGTGATCCTCATTACCAACAAACACTGTCTGCCTGTGACCGTTCATGCGAATGGACAGTTTGTTGCTGGTCATTCCCACATAGAACGCTTCACGCTCCAGTCCAGTAACCCGGAAGGTGTACACGATCAAGGGCAGAGCCACTTGCGATAGCACCCACGTGATTTACCAACTAACATGCCTGCACTGTGAAGCGTTCTATGTGGGAATGACCAGCAACAAACTGTCCATTCGCATGAACGGTCACAGGCAGACAGTGTTTGTTGGTAATGAGGATCACCCTGTGGCTAAACATGCCTTGGTGCACGGCCAGCACATCTTGGCGCAGTGTTACACCGTCCGGGTTATCTGGATACTTCCCACCGACACCAACCTTTCAGAACTCCGGAGATGGGAACTTGCCCTTCAGCTTATTCTCTCCTCCCGTTGCCCACCTGGTCTCAATCTCCGCTAACTCAAATTCCCGCCCACTATCTTTAGCATCTTTGCCTTGGTTCTGTGGACAGAGCCTCTGCCTGAAGTGGTATCTCTGTCCAACTTCTTTGCTTTTCACAAATGTCTGTCTAGGTGTGTTTGCGTTTCGATATGTCTGAGTGTGTGTGTATTTGTTTACCTTCCTCTTTGTCCCCTAAGGTAAGTCCTTCCACTCCTGGGATTGGAATGACTCCTTTTCCACTTCCTTAAAACCCATATCCTTCCCTTTTCCTCCCCTTTTTCCCTCTTTTTTCCTGAAGAAGCTGCCAGTGGTGGCGAAAGCTTGTATGTGTGTTTCTGTGTGATTTTATTTGTTTTTTATTTGTTTCTCTCGACGAGCCGGTCCTTTTGGTAAGTCATCTCTTTTCTATTTTTATTTTTGTTTATCCCACCGGGAAAGTTTCCCTCTATAATTTTCGTTTCATCAATTTGAATCTAACAAATATAAAATAAAACACATATATTCACAGTAGTTGTATTAGATACATCCAAGTATTAAAAATTAGTAAAAATCTTGCTTAGGTAACTTGATACAACTTCTGACACTCACCTGCTCATGTTTCAAAAGTAAATGTCAGTGTTTGAAACTTTTTTTTAACTTTTAAATCTACTATGGATGTTGACAGCTGGCTTTTATTTAGAACTCTACAGCCTGGTACTACCTATCTTGATGTAATTGCATATATCAAGAGAGAATGCCGGCGTTAAATATTCTTACTTAACTTGGCTGCTGAAATTTAAATGGCTCAACAGACTTTTCATGGAACGTAGTTTAAAGAAGAATAGCTCTGCTTTCAAATTGGATTTACAATACCACTGTCTTACAACACCCCTCTGTTTGCACTGGGGATTAATAAGAAAAACAGCAGTGTGTGGTGTGTTAATGGTCCTAGAGTTCTGGCATCTGTTAACCACATCCAATAGGGACAGTCCATGTCAGTTTACAGTGATGTATCAATTATCACAACAGAAAAAAAAAAAAAAAAAAAAAAAAAAAAAAAAAGAATTATAGCTCTCTGAGCCACCCCCATGAACCACAGACATTGCCGAGGTGGGGTGGCTTGCGTGCCTCAACGATGCAGATAGCCGTACCGTAGGTGCAACCACAACGGAGGGGTATCTGTGGAGAGGCCAGACAAACGTGTGGTTCCTGAAGAGGGGCAGCAGCCTTTTCAGTAGTTACAGGGGCAACAGTCTGGATGATTGACTGAGCTGGCCTTGTAACATCAGCCAATGTGGCTTTGCCACACAGCTACTGCGAACGGCTGAAAGCAAGGGGAAACTACAGCCGTTACTTTTCCCGAGGACATGCAGCTCTACTGTATGAAAATATGATGATGGCATCCTCTCGGGTAAAATATTCCGGAGGTAAAATAGTCCCCCATTCGGATCTCCGGGCGGGGACTACTCAGGAGGATGTTATCATCAGGAAAGACAACACTGGCATTCTACGGATCGGAGCGTGGAATGTTAGATCCCTTAATGGGGTAGGAAAATTAGAAAATTTAAAAAGAGAAATGGATAGGTTGAAGTTGGATATAGTGGGGATTAGTGAAGTTCGGTGGCAGGATGAACAGGATTTCTGGTCAGGTGAGTACAGGATTATAAATACAAAATCAGTTGGGGGTATCACAGGAGTAGGACTGATAATGAATAAGAAAATAGGAATGCGGGTAAACTACTACGAGCAGCACAGTGATCGCATTATCATTGTCAAGATAGATACGAAGCCAACACCGACAACAGTAGTAAAGGTTTATATGCCAACTAGCTCTGCCGATGATGAGGATATAGAAGAAATATATGAGGAGCTAAAGGAAATTATTCAGACCGTTAAGGGAGAGGAAAACTTAATTGTGATGGGAGACTGGAATTCGGTACTAGGACAAGGAAGGGAAGGGAAGATAGTAGGTGAATATGGACTGGGCAGAAGGAATGAAAGAGGAAGTCGCCTGGTAGAATTTTGCACGGAACATAATTTAATCATAACAAACACGTGGTTTAAGAATCACAAAAGAAGGTTGTATACTTGGAAGAGACCAGGAGACACTGGAAGGTATCAGATAGATTTTATAATGGTAAAATATAGATTCCGGAATCAGGTTATAAACTGCAAGACATACCCAGGGGCAGATATAGTCTCTGACCATAACTTGTTAGTCATGAACTGTAGGCTGAAACTAAAAAAACTGCAGAAAGGTAGGAAAATAAGGAGATGGGACCTAGATAAATTGAAGGAACGTGAAGTTCTGGTGAATTTCAGAGGGAGATTTAGGCAACAATTGACAGAAACAGGGCGAAATAAAACAGTAGAAGAGGAATGGGTAGCATTGAGAGATGAAATAGTGAAGGCAGCAGAGGACAAAATAGGTAGAAAGGCAAGACCTGCAAAAAATCCTTGGATAACACAGGAGATGCTAAATTTAATTGATGAAAGGAGAAAATATAAAAATGCAGTAAATGAAACAGGCAAAATGGAGTACAGACGACTAAGAAATGAGATTGATAGGAAGTGCAGAATGGCTAAGCAGGAGTGGCTAGAAGCCAAATGCAAATCTGTAGAAGAATGTATAATAAGGGGAAAAGTAGATACCGCCTACAGGAAAATCAGAGAGACATTTGGGGACAAAAAAAGCAATTCTACAAATATCAAGAACTCAGATGGGAAACCAGTTCTCAGCAAAGAAGGAAAGGCTGAAAGGTGGAAAGAGTACATAGAGCAGCTCTACAAAGGAAATGAACTTAGAGACGATGTTGTAGGAAGGGAAGAGGAAGTAGATCAAGATGAAATAGGAGATACTATACTCAGAGATGAATTTGACAGAGCCTTGAAAGACTTAGGCCGGAACAAGGCCCCAGGAGTAGATGATATACCCTCAGAGCTACTAAAGTCTCTGGGAGAGCCAGCCATGACAAGACTATTTGAACTGGTGTGTAGGATATATGAGACAGGCGAAATGCCCTCAGATTTTAAGAAAAATGTAATAATCCCCATTCCAAAGAAATCAGGTGCAGACAGGTGTGAAAATTACAGAACCATCAGTTTGATAAGTCATGGTTGCAAAATATTAACACGAATTATCTACAGGAGAATGGAAAAGCTGGTAGAAGCTGACCTAGGGGAAGATCAGTTTGGTTTCAGGAGGAACGTAGGAACCCGGGAGGCAATACTTACCTTACGTCTTATCTTAGAAGATAGATTAAGGAAAGGCAAATCTACATTTTTAGCCTTTGTAGATTTGGAGAAAGCGTTTGACAATGTTGACTGGACTACACTCTTTCAAATTCTGAAGTCAGCAGGGGTACAATACAGGGAAAGGAGAGTTATCTACAACTTGTACAAAAGCCAGACCGCAGTTATTAGACTCGAAGGACATGAAAGGGAAGCATCAGTTGGGAAGGGAGTAAGACAGGGTTGTAGCCTTTCTCCTATGTTATTCAATTTGTACATTGAGCAGGCGATGAAGGAAAGCAAGGAAAATTTTGGAATAGGGATTAAAGTTCAGGGGGAAGAAATAAAAACATTGCGTTTTGCTGATGACATTGTAATTCTGGCAGAGACAGCGAACGACCTGGAAGAGCAGTTGAATGGAATGGACAGTGTGTTGAAGAGAGCGTACAAAATGAACATTAACAAGAGCAAAACAAAAATAATGGAATGCGGTCTTAGAAAATCAGGCGATGCTGAAGGAATTAGATTAGGTAACGAAACAATGAAGGTGGTAGATGAGTTTTGTTACTTAGGTAGTAAAATAACATGCGATGGTCGCAGTACAGAGGATATAAAATGCAGAATGGCAATGGGAAGAAAAGCATTTTTGAAAAAGAGAAATTTGCTAACATCGAATATTAATTTAAGTGTAAGGAAGTCTTTTCTGAAGGCATTTGTGTGGAGTGTTGCCTTGTATGGGAGTGAAACATGGACGATAAGCAGTGCGGACAGGAAGAGAATAGAGGCTTTTGAAATGTGGTGCTACAGAAGAATGCTGAAGATTAGGTGGGTGGATCGCGTAACTAATGAGGAGGTACTGAACCGAATTGGGGAGAAAAGAAATTTCTGGCATACCTTGACTAAAAGAAGGGATCGCTTGGTAGGACACATTCTTAGACATCGGGGAATCGTAAATTTAGCATTGGAGGGAAGCGTGTGGGGTAAAAATCGCAGAGGGAGGCCAAGAGACGCGTATAGTAAGCAGATTCAAGTGGATGTGGGTTGCCGTTCTTATGAGGAGATGAAAAGGCTTGCTCAGGATAGAGTAGGGTGGAGAGCTGCATCAAACCAGTCTCCGGACTGAAGACCATAACAACAACAGCTCTCTGAGAGAGGGACAATAGTTAAATTAAAGAGGAGTTATATTACACAGTTTTTGGCACTCAATTATGAATTTCTCACTTCTTCTGAAGTTCTGGATTGGAATCGCAGTGCTGTTTGGAGATATGGACGTTGGTACAGTACATAAACAAAGTTAGTAAAGATTCTGTGCCACGGCAGAGCGGCCAAATGCATTGAGGCGCTATGCTACGATGTGCGAGGCCATTCCTCGTCAGGGATTCGAATCCCCGCTAGGGGAAGGATGTTTGTGCCATCTTTAGTATAAGCTAGTTCATAAGTAGTTTGTAAGTTTAGGGACTGATGACCCCGTAGTTGAGTCCCATAAGCTCTAGAAACATTTCGAAAGAGTTCGTAATTTGTGTGCTACAATACTCACGTTGTTGAAACAATCACAAAGAGCAGAGCTAGCAGTAGGAAAATCCAGCTCAGACTGCAGATCTCGAAAATCCATGCATCATCACACAGGTGGTATAAATGCATTCTGAATACATTACAGTATGTTAGGGTTATGAAATAAAGCAAGACATTTTTACACTGCTAAAAATATAACAAATTATGTCTTGTAACGTCACCTGATCCAGGGTTTTTTATGTCAAAAAACCGGAACATTTAGGTATCACAGGAGAACCTGGTAGGGACAACAGGACTGTACTCAAAATCCCGGAACTCCCGACGAAATCTGAACGTCTGATCACTTTATAAATGTTTGTAAATCTATCGGACTCAGCTGCTTGTCTATTAGTCTGTAGCTTACAAACTACTTAAACTAAGGTAAACTAACTTACAGACAACACAAACAGCCATGCTCGAGGGGGGACTCAAACCCCCAATGGCAAACAGCTGCGCCCACCGCAACATGGCACCCCGGTGCTCACAGCCAATCCACCACGGCTCTGATCACTTTAATTAGCTGTACGAAAAAATTCTGATCGAGAGGTAGGATAGATATATTAGTCATCCAATGGCATCTGAACTATTATGTGTTGCTATTCAGTTGAATTTCGTGACCAACATGGCACATAAATTGATATACGAGTGCAGAGAACAGGGAGAATGTTTACCTATCTTTCTGACAATCATACATGCAGCTCACCTTGCCCCTCATGTTATATGGAATGTTTATTTTCATAGTGACAGTGGACTGACGGTGCTTTGATATTTACGGTTGCATATTAAGCACAGTGCTTTCCCAGCACACTTTACAAACAAATACCAATCTTCTCAGTAAGCATAAAAATGGCACACTTATATCATAAACTTTTTTGTTCATGCTGAACTCTCACAAGACAGATTAACAGTGTCACACATGATAGAATTCAGAACGGATACTTCAGTGCACCAAAAAGGAGGCAATTGTGAGCACTATTCGAGCTGCCACCCGGGGAGGACAGAGAGGAAGAAAGCACTGGAGCAGCACACTCAGAGTGCTTCACAACAAACAACATGTGCTGTGGAGAAAGTGCTGCTTAAATTCTGGGCACTGCCATCATCAATTTTGCTGTTCACATCTCGCCCATTTTTATCAGCCAGTCATTAGAGATTCGGCATAACTGTAGACTGGGATACCACCCATCTACTTTGACCCATGACATCAATATGTCGGAAAACCAGGATATGGGATATCTTAATACTTCTATATTGTAGATACAAATAATCTGTAGTTATTATAGATAACAGAATGTACCATCGATCATAGGTCTTAGCTCAAAAATTCACGTCTTTGGTGCTCACATAAGGGGGGGGGGGGGGGGGGGGGGGAATAATCTCTCAGTTAACCTACACCTAACCATCAGAGAGAAGCTACAGATCACTTTTTAAACACAAAATATTAATCTGTTTTGTTTGTAAACAAACTAACGTCTTTAACTCAACCGCCATATAATCACTCACGCCTTCTACAAAAATTCTGCGCTGTGATGACATCACGGGTCAAAGCTGACGGGCAGTATCCCTGTCTACAGGTGAGCCAGAGATTTTTATTATTTTGAATACCGGATGGCTAGCTTGCCGGACCACAAGTGGCCTGCAGGCTGATTACTGCTGTCTTAGACTGTCTTAGCATCCCACATTTTTCTTACATTAATTAATAACTGAATGAGAACAAAATCAACCATGTTTGAAAGTGGGGCCTTACTACAAGACAGCAAATGGAGTACCTGGCCTCGTTTGCTATATTTGTTGCTTTCCATGATTATGCTTTTTCCAAGCCTTGCATTTGTCATGATACATGTATAGTCACTTATAAACTGTACAACCATTACTACATTAGTTCCAACATAGTTGGCTGCTGCACGCTTAGCAGTGGATGTTGCAACTCCATGGCGAGGCAAGTGCAGAACATGTCTATCCAGTTCACGTCATCAAAACAGTTTGGAGATCGCATCAGAAATAGTTATGTCACTCAGTATGTACTGAATAGATGACCTTGATAGTATATCATTGAGAAAAGGGGCACAATCTGGGATGCCAGCAGCAACATGGGACTTGTGGCCACCAGCAGACACACAGTATTGGGTGCGAGGCACTGCTCTGGCTGCCACTGGCCACGCGACATCAGGTGCTGCTGGGGCACACAGCATTCAATGTGTTAAGGATCAGTGTTTTCTTTGTGACAAAATTAATATGCTTTGGCAGGGTGTCAAGCTTCCTGCAAAACTCCGGGATTTATTGTAGTTTTCCTAGAAACTCTGTACATTTAATTTTGGGCCGAGGTATGGCTTCATGCAATGCAGCAGTCATCATTTACCCATGCTTTATGCTGTACAAAATTATTCCCAGGAGTATTACTCAATGCTGTATTTTCCCACCTCCCTCGCCCAACCAAACAGCCAGCCAGCTGCCAGCCCAAGTTGTGCTTAGCTAACAACTTCTCGAACGAAGTTATACCATAATGTAACTGTGTGTACTCTAGAGTCCTTTGGTGTTGGATTGTGATGTGCGGTTTGCCTCATTTGTCTTTAGGCTGTAGGGTGCATTTTTTTACAAAATCATTAGCATGGAGTTGTGATCTGCATAATAAAGATTTAAAAAACACACGACGACTGATTGCTGAAAATCACTGAGTTTGGAAGTCAAATACAGCTGTGGAGTGCAATACTTTTCAATAAAATGGAAAGCAACATGAAAATATTTATTAATTGGAACATCATGCAAATAATGGGCTGATATTAATTCTCTATAAAAAAGAAAAACTGTTTACTTTCTGACTTTTAAACCTTATCATATTTGTAAAAATTCTTACTTTTTGGTCAACATGTTCTGCGTAACATGATTCAACACAATCAAAGACTATGCCCTTTTCAGTGTGTCATGTTTCATCCATACTATCACTATTAAATGTGTAAGTAATTCTGTTATGTTTTCTCGAAACTACTGGCGAACAGATTTTGATGAAATTTGTTACAGAGATAGCTGAGGAAGAGTAGAGACTACATCTGAAATTTTTGTTTTCAACATTTTTAAAAATATGGCATTCAGATGTTGCTGGCAGTTTGGTTGGCAATTTTTTTGTTTATATAGACTAGCTGTACCTGGCATGTTTTGAATGCCATGGAAAGAAAAATATTTTGGTATCTGGTACATGTTGGAATATCATAACATATTTAACAGAATAGTATTTGAATCCAACGTATCAAAATTTCAAAGAAATCAGTCATAAGCTTTTGGTGATTTGCTATTGGTAACATATAAATATTTGGTTTGTGTGTTTCTAATAGCAAATCTCTGCAAGTTCTTTATCTATCGATTTGAAATACTGACACGACAGTATTCGGCATAACTGAAGACTGGGATACCGCCTGTCAGCTTTGACCCATGGCGTCAACAACATGTCAAAAAACCCGATACAGGATATCTTAATAGTTCTGTATTGTAGGTAAAAAATAATCTGTATTTATCCTTGTAAATTACAGACAACAATGTACCATTGGTCACATGTCTGAGCCCAAAAATTCGCACCTTAGGCGCTCATATGCGAAAGAAAACCTCTTTCCTAACGTATACCTTATCATCAGAGAAAAGTTACAGATCACATTTAAATACAAAATATTAATCTATAATCTGTTATGTTTGTAAAAAATCGTTTTTAACTCAGCTACTACCTAATTACTCACACCTTCTACAAACACTTCAAAACTGTCGTGATGTGATGACATCACGAGTCAAAGCTGACGGGCTGTATCCCTGACACAAACTGCGTCATTGAAATTTCTGGAGTGTGCTAGAAATTAGTACTTTTTTCCAGCCTTTAGAGGCTTATATACAAAATAAATTTATCTTCTGAATCCATGAGCTAATATCTTGGGTGGGATGGTCATCAGCCAAAGGGGAGGGGGGGGTGATCAATGACCAAGGGGGAGGGGCACCTCTGCAATGGTAACAACATTTCTAAACAAAACTAAGCTAGAGGACAAACAGTTACTGGCTAAACATAAACAATGTTGTCAGAGCATAAAAAATCAGCTTTACAGATAAAGGAATTGTATGTTTGCAAATATTGCACACCTCCTCTAATATCTTGCAAACAAATTACAGTGTAGCACCAGTATGATCAAGGTGTTGCTATCACATTTACTGCTAGAGCACCAGACCAAACCATCCCAAATGTGGTGCATATTACTCACATAGCTATGTAACGACATTTGAGGATCTTGCCTGCCATGCTGAAAGGACAGTATATGCACGGTCACGTATTGAAATTTATCCGGAGGGGCAAGGTTTTAAAACTGCTATTTTTAATAAAATTTACACACTGCACCTAAAAATTGTTTCTCAAGAATTAAGTTTCATAAGTGTACTAAACAACTTTCACTTACCGGTACACATTCATTAAATTTTAAAGGTAAATTACTTCGCTGTTTAGAAGATAAACTTCTCACTCTGCAATGTACAACTAAATGCAATCAAAGTCATCAAGATCATAAATGAAGGGAACTTATTAACTATTTTGTTGTGGCGTTACAAATGCACGAGGTATGGTGGAGCAGTCACAGGTTGTGGAGATTCAGTCACAGAACAACTGCCCAATTAATTTCTTTCTTTTCTTTGAGAAAATGATCAATGAAATTTTTCCTATCTCTGAAACAAGAAAGTTTCCTATATTGATACATTAGAAGAAGATTGTAAACAATTTTTAGTATTGAAAAACTGAAGAATCATCTGTTGTTTCTCACTACATCCTAAATGTACAGAGTTCTTGTAGTATACTCTATGTTAATTACCTGCTACAATGGAGAATATAAATGGCATTCATTCCTATCATGTTTGCTTTTATCAACCTATATTGAGAGCCAACAGTAAGATTTTTTACGGGATTTTCACAACCCAAGCATGTAATTCTTCTTGATGAGATAAGAATGCAGAACAATGGAACATGGCTAATACCGGATGCAGACCCGATGGCCTGGAGCAAGAAATCTAAAGAATAGGCGATATCAATTCATGTCAAACTATTTAGTGTTTCTAATCATTTTTATATGTTGCAGAATATGGATTGAGTTAGCTGTTAGGATTTTATTTTGCATAAGTGACTCATTTCTGATAAGTCAACAAATATTAGATAACTGATCAATTACCATATAATCATAGTCAATAACTGCAAAACAAACCACTATTTTCATTAATATTTTTTAAACATTTATTTACTTCATTACAATAGAAAAAAATTGCTCAAGTAGTGGAGTGTCCTAAAGAGAACTAGGGAAACATGTAGTTGTGTTTGTCTCAAAAGTGGCAATGGTAAATCAAGGAGACTTGAAATATTGGTTTCACTCTTGTAATCTAATTAAATGAAATTAGGGTGTATCTGTATTGCATTGTTTCCTTTTTGTCATATGTAAACACTTTAAACAGCAGCATTTTTACAATCCGTGTCATGGCAGAGCGTAGAGTTTTCAGATGTTGGCTACGGCCACTGCATGTGACAAGCCACTCAGGTGGTAGTACACAGCAGGCAATGAAATTCACCGTTTTTATTCACACAGTATTCAAATGTTTCACACTAACACTACAGTTTTGTTATTAATTGTTCCAGTGACGATTACAGTCAATTTACTGAGTGGACAAAGTTACATAGAGAACTTGTCAACCATAGAGCAGGAACAGCATTAATTATTTACTTCATTGTCAGTACAAAAAAGTAATTATTTATTACAAATAAATAAGGTCAAATTACGGTTCAATTAAAGACCGGTGTACAACTTGTCGGATTTGACCAATGATTTCGTATTTGAGTTAACGACGGTAAAAGTCAATACTTTGTGTACAACCAGAATATAGAGTACGATTTTGCATTTAAAATGTGATTGTCTGTTATTATCTGTGCTACTACTGGACAGCTACAGCCGCTGCCAACATCAACACTTGACACGGATTGTAAAATTTTACCTAACAAAATTTTAACCACTCTGGGCTTTAAGAATGTTTTCCTATTCAATATTACTCCTAACAGATTCTTTTATTTTACATGGGGGAAGTAAGATGTACAGAGTCATCCCTTACAGAAAAACTTGAATCATCAGGCAACATGTGTGTCAAAATATTAAAATTTTACTTCACGATCTTCAAAAATGCAATCACACAGAGTGAGTAAAATAATCCATGTCGACCATGAAGTAAATAATTAATGCTGTTCCTGATCTATGGCTGACAGGTTCTTGTATGTGCCCTTGTATAGTCAGTAAGTTAAATATATTCTTACAGGCTCGCTGCCAACATTAGCACACCATGTCACCAACAATAAGTAAAATTTATCATGTCATGTGAATGTAGCAAAACCTTGGCTAATACTATAATAGGGTGGAGTAAGTGCCACTCAGAGTTTGATTAGCCTACATCTACTTCACAAAAGTATGTAAAGAGAAAGAACTGTGTTATCCTTATCAAACTGTTTGATACAAATGGGATTTATTTAACAAAACACTTCAATGTAACTTCATTAATGGTATAATAATTTCAATT
Organism: Locusta migratoria; assembly: GCA_026315105.1. Taxonomy (NCBI): domain Eukaryota; kingdom Metazoa; phylum Arthropoda; class Insecta; order Orthoptera; family Acrididae; genus Locusta; species Locusta migratoria. The sequence goes on along the minus strand of CM048745.1, from coordinate 281,751,910 downwards.
TCTATGTGATCATCATCATTTTCGCATATAGGTTGTGTATATTCAGGCTAATATCACTATACAGTTGGCGGTGTAAGAATATATGTGGACCAAGAGTGCACAATGTTTTTCTGGTTCAGACTATGTTTATCATTCAAATACATTAATGATCATCTAATTTATGAAATGTTTAGCAGAGTAGAGTGCAATATGTTGTGAGTTCAGTTTATGTTGGACTTCGAAAACAAAACATCAAACAAGAGTACTTCTCTCCTTCCTACACTTGGTTCAGTTGGGGAAAATGTAAACTATAATACACAGTTTGCCATAGTGGTATATGTGGAAAGTGTGCACCCCATAAAATAAATAAATAAATCGTGTTGTTATTAATGTTTAAAATAACATAACAGCATTAAAAATAATCGAAAACCAATATGTTTATACATAAAAAATTATTTAATTTAACAGAAATTATGTACACAATTATGTATCCAAAATACACTCTTCTGTCACGACTTGGAGCCACCTTGTCACAGATTGTTTAATATCTTCTAAACGACTTTGAAAGCTCTGTCACCTTTTTTGGGAGTAATCGGCCTTTTAATTAGGAAACTACATGTACTACAACAAAGAGCAGCACTAAGAATTATCACGGAGGATAAATATTGACCCAAGTTTATGCTTCCCCCAGTTATACACTTACAATCATAAACCCTGTTTACAATAATTGGAATCCCAAATTTTGTTTATCTTTACTCTCTGGGCACTCCCTTTCTCATAACTGAACAATAAATACACAAATTGTAATCGTAAAATTACACACGCCACATAGTACACACACAAACATAAACAAAGCGTTTAATGCGCAAAGGCACCAGAGATCTTCAGTGCCAAAGAAAGTATAGTGGTCAAAATAATATCCTATGCTCTGTGAATTACGTCACTTCCGGTGTTCGTCGGTCCCTAAGGTCTAGTCCAAAATTGTACTCAACGCATTCTCTGAGAATTACTTCGAACAATTAGTTCTCTTAGTAACAAATAATCCTGAGCTCATAACGAGCATCAAAACGGATACAGGTATTAGTGAGCAGAGAGCTGTCGTAGCGAAATTGAATATCGAAAGTCCCAAAGTTACCAAAAATAAACGCAAAGTATATTTGTTCAGGAAAGCAGACAGAAACAAAATACATTGCTTCTTGAAAGACAGCTTCCACTCGTTTCTAACACTAAACATAGGTGTAGACCAGATGTGGCTCAAATTCAAAGAAGTGGTATCGACAGCAATTGACAGTTTTATACCAAATAAATTAATAAAAGAAGGAGGCGATCCCGCTTGGTACACAAAACATGTCAGGACACTGTTGCAAAAGCAAAGGAAAAGGCATACTAAATTTAAACGAACACAAAATCCCCAGGATTTGAAATTGTACTCAGAAGCTCGAAATTTAGCAAGGATTTCAATGCAAGATGCCTACAATATTTATCACAATGAAACTCTTTCTCGTAATTTGACTGAAAACCCAAAGAGATTTGGTCATATGTTAAATATACTCAGCGCAAATCACAAATAATACCTTCACTACGTAATAGTAATAGCGATCCTGCCGATGACAGCGCTACTAAAGCAGAGTTACTAAACTTAGCTTTTAGAAACTCATTCACCAAAGAAGACAAAACCAATATTCCAGATTTCGAATTACGAACAGATGCCGTAATGAGTAACATAGATTAGATTAGATTAGATTAGATTATTTATTTGTTCCGTAGATCCATATTGAGGGGATCCTCGTGGATGTGGAACATGTCAAGAAACAAAATTTACAAGTTGAATAACAGATAATACTGATAATATAAATACAAATACATACACTTATAAATACAGATACATAATTTTTAAGTTTTTTTTTTTTTTTTTTTGCTGATAATATAATAATACTAATATAGTATGAGTGCATGCATCATTTGGTACAATTTATAAATTCACTAATGGAGTAGAAGGAGTTGGCCACTAGAAAGTTTTTTAGGTTCCTCTTAAACTGATCTTTATTTGTAGCTAAATTTTTTATACTTGATGGTAAATTATTGAAAATGTGTGTTCCTGAGTAGTGGACCCCTTTTTGAACTAAAGTAAGTGCTTTTAAATCCTTGTGTAGATCATTTTTATTTCTAGTATTGTATGCATGAACTGAGCTGTTTGTTGGGAAAAGGGATATATTATTTATGACAAATTTCATTAAGGAATAAATATACTGAGAGGCAGTAGTTAATATACCCAGTTCTTTGAAGAGGCTTCTACAAGACGTCCGTGAATTTACTCCACAAATAATACGTATTATACGTTTTTGGACTCTGAAGACTTTTGACTGACTTGAAGAGTTACCCCAAAATATTATACCATATGACATTAAGGAATTAAAGTAAGCAAAGTATGCAAGCATTGTTATTTTTATGTCTCCTATGTCTGATAACACTTGTATTGAAAATACAGATTTGTTGAGTTGTTTCTGCAGTTCTGTGGTGTGCTCCTCCCAACTAAATTTATTATCAAGCTGTAATCCCAGGAATTTAATACTGTCAACCTCTTCTATCTGCTCTTCTTCATACTTAATGCATATGCTGTCAGGAAATCTCTTACATGTTCTGAACTGCAAGTAGTGCGTCTTTTCAAAGTTTAATGACAATGAGTTGGCTTTAAACCATTTATTAATGTTCATGAAAATATCATTAGCAGACTTTTCTATCACTATACTTGACGTACTCTTTATTGCAATACTTGTATCATCTGCAAACAAAACGAACTCTGCTTCTGGTAGTGTAACTGATGAGAGATCATTAATGTACACAAGAAAAAGCAATGGCCCTAAGATGGATCCTTGTGGGACACCACATGTAATTTCTTCCCAATCCGATGATGACTGTTGGCCTAATTCACTAGTCACTTGCACTGACACTCTTTGTTTCCTGTTAGTGAGGTACGACTTGAACCATTTTGCAGCATTTCCCGTGACCCCATAGAATTCTAATTTACTTAAAAGGATGTTATGGTTCACACAATCAAATGCCTTTGACAAATCACAGAAAATACCTGCTGCTTGCAATTTATTATCTAATGAATTAAGTACATTCTCACTGAAAGTGTAAATAGCCTTCTCAATATCGGAACCTTTCAGAAATCCAAACTGTGTTCTAGACAATATGCCATTTGCGGTTAAGTGGTTGAGAAGCTGCTTGTACATTACCTTTTCTATAATTTTTGAGAATGCTGGCAAAAGTGAAATGGGTCTGTAGTTTGATGGTATCTCTTTATCCCCCTTCTTGAAGAGAGGTTTAATATCTGCATATTTTAGCCAATCAGGAAATGTTCCCGTTATAACAGACTGGTTACACAAATAACTTAAGATTGTGCTAAGTTCACAAGAACAAGCTTTAATTAACTTTGTTGATATTTCATCGTAACCACTGGAATTCTTTGTTTTTAAAGATTTTATTATGGAAGATATTTCTTGTGGTGAAGTGACTGACATATTCATGTGTGTGAAGTTATTTGTAAATGCTAGTTTCAAATATTCAAGCGCATTATTTACTGACCCAGACAATCCCATACTATCAGTAACGGATATAAAGTACTTGTTAAATAGATTTGCCACACTATGCCCATCAGTTACTAATGTCTCAGCTACTCTTAATCGTACCTGCTCTTGTTCCTTTCTGGTTCTACCAGTCTCTTCTTTCACTATATCCCATATTGTTTTTATTTGGTTTCCTGATGTTGCTATCTTCTTTTCATAGTGCATTTGTTTAGATACTTGAATAACTTTTTTTAATATTTTACAGTATTCCTTATATTTAGTTAAATCATCATCATTGCAACTACTCTTGGCTGATAGATACATTTTCCTTTTTGTCTTACATGAAATCTTTATTCCTTGTGTAATCCAAGGTTTTATTATAGACTTCTGTTTAATTCGCATTACTTTTAGAGGAAAACAGTTTTCAAACATGATTCTAACATTATTAATGAATACATTATATTTTTCATTCATGTCATTAGCACTATATACATCTTTCCAGTTCATGTCTTTGAGGAGTTTTCTAAAATTTTCAATTTTTCGTGGGTTGACTACTCTCCTGTATGTACATTTTGCAGTCTTCATAATCTGTTTAGAATCTATACCTAAAACAAGGAGCTGCATATCATGATCTGACAGGCCATTTATTATTGGTTTTATGATATGATTTTGTTCCTTTGATTTGTCTATAAAAATATTATCAATTGCTGTCCTAGAGGTTTTAGTTACCCTAGTTGGAAAGTTTACGGTGTGTGTTAGATTGAAAGACAAAGTTACTGACTGCAATAAATTTTTACTGGAGGACTGCATAAGAAAATCTGTATTAAAGTCACCAGCAACCAGGATTTCTTTATTTCTTCCTGTTAAATAACCCAATAGAGCTTCTAGATGATTTAGGAATAGATTATAATTTCCTGAAGGTGCTCGGTAAATAGTTACTATTATATAGCATCTGTTATGGAATTCTATTTCTGTTGCACAAGCTTCTAAATGCTGCTCTAGACAGAATTTATTTATATCAATATTCTTGAATTTATAGCAGTTTTTAATGAATGTGGCAACTCCTCCTCCCTCCATATCTACTCTACAGAAGTGTGAAGCTAAATTAAATCCTGGAATGTTTAACATATCTATACCAGTGGCCACACGATGTTCAGAGAGGCAAATTATGTCAATTGGGCTAGAGGAATCTATTTCATCAATACAAATGAGTAGTTCATCAAGTTTATTTCTGAGTCCTGGAATATTTTGATGTAATAAAGATAACTGATAACAGAAGTAGATATCATCGGAGTAGTGCAGCAACTAAAATCACTTAATAAGAACAAGTCTTCCGGTCCGGATTGTATACCCATTAGATTTCTATCTGATTATGCTGAAGCAATAGCTCCTTACTTAACAGTCATATACAACTGCTCTCTCATAGAAGGATCTGTACTAAAAGATTGGAAAGTTGCCCAGGTCACACCTATATTCAAGAAAGGCAGTAGGAGTAACCCACTAAACTACAGGCCTATTTCATTGATGTCAATTTGCAGCAGGGTTTTGGAACATATCCTGTATTCAAATATTATGAATTATCTCGAACAGAACGATCTATTGACCCAAGGTCAACACAGATTTAGAAAATATCGTTCATGTGAAACACAACTAGGTCTTTATTCACACAAAGTGATGGGTGCTATCGACAAGGGTTCGCAAATCGATTCCATATTTCTTGATCTCCAGAAAGCTTTTGACACCGTACCTCACAAATGGCTTTTAATCAAATTGCGTGGTTATGGATATCGCCCCAAATTTGCGATTGGATAGGGAATTTCTTGTCAGAGAGGACACAGTTCGTAGTAATCAATGGTAAGGCATCGACTAAAACAGAGGTGATATCGGGCGTTCCACAAGGTAGTGTTATTGGTCCTCTGCTATTCCTTATTTACATAAACAATTTAGGGGAAATCTAAGTAGCTCTCTTAGGTTGTTTGCAGATGACATCATCATTTACCGTCTAGTAAAATCATCTGAAAATCAAAACCAACTGCAGAACGATCTGAATAAGATATCAGTATGGTGTAAAAATTGGCAATTGACTCTAAATAATGAGAAGTGTGAAGTCGTCCACATGAGTACGAAAAGAAATCCGTTAAACTTTGTTTACAACATAAATCAATCAAATGTGAAGGCCGTAAACTCCACAAAATACCTAGGAATTACTATTACTTCAGACCTAAACTGGAGAGAACATGTAGATAATATCATGGGAAAGGCGAACCAGAGACTGTATTTTATTGGCAGGAATCATTACAACAACGGCGCTTATCGCTGCGGTGTGGGCTACTTGCGAAACTCCAATCACCAACATTCTCCTCCGAGTGCGAAAATATATTGTTGACTCCCACTTACATAGGTAGAAATGATCATCAGAATAAAATACGAGAAATCAGAGCTCGAACAGAGAGATTCAGGTGTTCAGTCTTCCCGCGCGCTATTCGAGAATGAAATGGGAGATAAATAGTATAATTGTGGTTCGGTGAACCCTCTGCCAGGCACTTAAATGTGATTTGCAGAGTATCCCATGTAGATGTATTGCCTTTGTTGAATATTGGAGTGACCTGTGCAACTTTCCAGTCTCTTTGGGTATGCAACATTCACTAAAGAGCCCCTACACGGTCTATAATATTGTGCAATATTATTGTCATTCTCTCCTAGACTGCTCAATAATATTGTGGTGTGAAATGTTGGACAATAAAGATGCTGCTGTTTTAATTATTGCTTTTCTTTGTTGCAAGCCAAAAAAAAAAAAAAAAAAAAAAAGAAGAAGTTGGGTGAAAAACTGGTATAAGGAGCAGCATCAAAGATTCACTCACGAAACAGCAAACATAGTGCGATAATCTGTCAAAGATATTGTCAATACTGCCCACAGACGGCACAATATTTACAGGCAGCGCAATATATTTCAAAAGTTTCTGATATTCTAAATATTATTGCACTTCTTCTCAATCGCACTCCTAGACAGTCAATATTATTGCGCAGCCGGAAAATATTGTCAATAATGTTGAGCATGTAGGGGCCACTTAAGCAAGCAGTTGTATATGATAGGTATGGGGCTATTGCATCGGCATACACTGAAAGGAACCTAATTGGTATACATTGAGGCTGAACCCCATCAGTGGCTGATGTATATAAACAGACCAGGGGGCTGTATGCACTTATCAGGCCCCTGGTACCAACCTACAAACCTTATGTACGTTTTTGAACTGCATGCATATCACATGTCAGTAACCTCTTCACTTGTGGTGAAAGGCTATACATCCACTTTTATTGTTGGCTGTAAGCCACAACACTTTTCCCCACAAAATTGTTGCTGTGGATGTCTATGGCTGCTAGAGGCGGCCATACCAGTGAGATATCCATAGAATCAGGTGCCTCAACAACTGCAGGAGAAGTATCCATGTAGATGTAGATAATATTTATGTATTGTTAGATTCAAATTGATGAAACGAAAATTATAGAGGGAAACTTTCCCGGTGGGATAAACAAAAATAAAAAATAGAAAAGAGATGACTTACCAAAAGAAACAAATAAAATCACACACAAACACACATACAAGCTTTCGCCACCACAGGCAGCTTCTTCAGGAAAAAGAGGAAAAAAGGAGAGGAAAAAGGGAAGGATATGGGTTTTAAGGAAGTGGAAAAGGAGTCATTCCAATCCCAGGAGTGGAAGGACTTACCTTAGGGGAGAAAAAAGAAGGTAAACAAATACACACAGACTCATACATATCCACATCCAAACACACCTAGGCAGACATTTGTAGAAACCAAAGAAGTTGGACAGAGATACCACTTCAGGCAGAGGCTCTGTCCACAGAACCAAGGCAAAGATGCTAAAGATGGTGGGCGGGAATTTGAATTAGCGGAGATTGAGACCAGGTGGGCAACGGGAGGAGAGAATAAGCTGAAGGGCAAGTTCCCATCTCCGGAGTTCTGAAAGGTTGGTGTCGGTGGGAAGTATCCAGATAACCCGGACGGTGTAACACTGGGCCAAGATGTGCTGGCCGTGCACCAAGGCATGTTTAGCCACAGGGTGATCCTCATTACCAACAAACACTGTCTGCCTGTGACCGTTCATGCGAATGGACAGTTTGTTGCTGGTCATTCCCACATAGAACGCTTCACAGTGCAGGCATGTCAGTTGGTAAATCACGTGGGTGCTATCGCAAGTGGCTCTGCCCTTGATCGTGTACACCTTCCGGGTTACTGGACTGGAGTAAGTGGTGGTGGAAGGGTGCATAGGGCAGGTTTTACAACGGGGGCGGTTGCATGGGTAGGAGCCAGAGGGTAGGGAAGGTGGTTTGGGGGTTTCATAGGGATGGACTAGGAGGTTACGAAGGTTAGGTGGGCAATGGAAAGACACTCTTTGTGGAGTGGGAAGGATGTCATTAAGGATGGATCTCATTTCGGGGCAGGATTTAAGGAAGTCGTATCCCTGCTGGAGAGCCACATTCAGAGTCCGCTCCAGTCCCGGAAAGTATCCGGTGACAAAAGGGGCACTTCTGGGATTCTTCGGTGGAAGGTTCTGGATTTGGAGGAATGAGGAGGTGGCTCTGGTAATTTGCTTCAGAACCAGATCAGGAGGATAGCTGCGGGATGTGAAAGCTGTTATTAGGTTATTGGTGTACTGGTTCAGGGATTCGGGACTGGAGCAGACTCTTTTGCCACGAAGACCTAAGCTGTAGGGAAGGGAACGTTTGATATGGAATGGATGGCAGCTGTCATAATGGAGGTACTGTTGTTTGTTGTTTGTTGATTTGGACGGATGTGTGAAGTTGGCCGTTGGACAGATGGAGGTCAACATTGAGGAACGTGGCATGGGATTTGGAATAGGACCAAGTGAATTTGATGGGACCAAAGGAGTTGAGGTTGGAGAGGAAATTCTGGAGTTCTTCTTCACTGTTAGTCCAGATCATGAAGATGTCATCAATGAATCTGTACCAAACTTTGGGTTGACAGGCTTCCTCTAAGCGTCCCATAAATAAGTTTGCGTACGAGGGGGCCATCCTGGTTCCCATGGCTGTTCCCTTTAGTTGTTGGTATGTCTGGCCCTCAAAGGTGAAGAAGTTGTGGGTTAGGATGAAGCTGGCTAGGGTATTGAGGAAAGAGGTTTTAGGTAGGGAAGTGGGTGGTCGGCGTGAAAGGAAATACTCCATCGCAGCGAGGCCCTGGGCATGTGGGATATTTGTGTATAAGGAAGTGGCATCAATGGTTACAATGATGGTTCAGGAGGTAACAGTTTGGTCATTAGAAATAGAGAAAACGCTCAGGCTTTTGGGTAAGGGTGGGGAAGGAAATCGACCATGCCCTTTGAAAGGAACCTTGCCTTATTGCAAATATGAGGTCCACTGTTGATCTTCCAGGCCAAAATCGATACTGCTCCTCTCTCATTCCCCTCTCGACTTTGGCTCCATTTCTACCTCATAATATCTTCTCATATAACTACTAGCAGTACTTTTCCTAAGTACTGTTTTTATATTAGCAGAACTTTACAAAAATGAATTTAAAAAAGTCCTTCCTAAATACGCAGATACAAAGGTCTTTTAGCTCTATTCCTATACTCCACAATTTTGTCATCACATATCTTCAGCTTCTTAGACTGGCTTATGCATGTTGTTTTTTCTAACAGTTACTATAGGGTGACCAGAAGTCCTGTATTTTACATGATCGTCCCTTATTTAGCTTAAGTGTCCTGTTGTCCTGATGAAACAAATACAGGACGTACCAGAAATTGTCCCATTTTTTACTAACCATCCCATATTTTCGAAACATTGTGCTTTTAAGTAACACGTACCATAATAAAACAGAGAACTTGATATGTAATCATAACCAAAGGATAAACATAAGTACTGTGTTACTTTTTCACATATATACCAAGCAGAAGTAAGACCATATTTAATTTCTGTAATTACAATAGCAAAGTGAGAAATTAAAGTTAAACAGAAGTACTTTTTTGGTTGACAGTGGAGATCAGTTTGACGTCGTGCAACACATACAGCCTAGCTCTTTACAGCAAAACTTTGTCATAAAGTATGATGTGTTTTGTATGAATACATGAGAATAGTGTCATTGTAAATGATGAAGTAAGCGTCTTTCTGCTGAGGAAGGCTTCTTTGATTTCTACGCAACAAAACATACTGTTCCCTCAAGTCAATGGAGCGCACTAAAAGAACAATGTTAAAAATTTAGGTGAAGCGGAAAAGCACAAATTAAGAAATATTGTCTTGGTGAAAAAAATCTATTTCAACTTATTTTTTAATGACTCCAAAATTGCTAGAGATTGCTTGAATAATCACTAGATGTTATTAGTAGAGTATTTATTCTCAATTCACAACATGTTTCGGCCCATCATCTGGTGATCTGTCAATAAGATACATATACAACAATAAGTATGTATACATAATTATTTGCAATCAATTTATAATTAAAATATGAAATATATTTTATAGTTTCACATAATTTGGAATTACATACCGATATTATATATATATTTACATCTGATGCATTCAAATTTGTTCAAAAAAATTTTCAAATGTTTGTAAAGCTTAAGGGACTTAACTGCGGGGTCATCAGTCCCTAAACTTACAAACTACTTACGAACTACTTTATACTAAAGACGACACAAACATCCATGCCCGAGGGGGGATTCGAACCCCCGTCGGTGGACAAGTGCGCGCACCACAACACGGCACTCCAGTACGCGCGGCTAATCTGCTGCGGCTCTAATTTGTTATTTAAAATACTGTTGTTATGTATTGCCAAATAAGAATAAACAACAGTTGTGATTAAGATATATATATATATATATATATATATATATATATATATATATATATATATATATATATATATATATATATATATATATAAATAGATGGAGTACACTTACCAGGCGAAGGGGCACAGGCAGTAATAGCAACAAATAAACACACAGACACACACACACACACAAAAATGCTAGCTTTCGCAGCCTTGCTGCTTCATCAGGCAGAAGGGAAGGAGAGGGAAAAGGAAATGATGAGGGTTTTAAGGAAGGGGGTAAGGAGCCATTCCAATATATAAGGAGACTTTCCAGGTGGGAAAATGGTATAAAATAAAGATTTTTGACTTACCTAAAGTACAGGCTCGTCGATAGAAACACCAAACACACACAAAAACACACAAACATTCAAGCTTTCGCCACCAGTGGTGGCTTCTTCGGGAAAAAGAGGGAGGAAGGAGAGGAGAAAGGGAAGGATACGGGTTTTAAGGAAGTGGAAAAGGAGCCATTCCAATCCCAGGAGTGGAAGGACTTACCTTAGGGGACAAAAAGGAAGGTAAACAAATACACACACACTCACACATATCCACATCCAAACACACCTAGGCAGACATTTGTCTTTTTTTTAAAAATCTTTGACAAGGGCTGTTTGGTTGAATTTGGGAGTAGGGCTAAAGGTGAGGCCTTTGGATAGGACAGAGGTTTCAGATTGGGAGAGCGGTTTAGAGGAGAGGTTAACTACTGAATTGGGATGTCGTGGTTCTGGATTGTGTGCAGTAGGATTTAAAGGTTTGGGGGGGGGGGAGTGGAGCTGGAAGTGGGAGATTGAGTAGATGGGAGAGACTGGGTTTCTGTGCAATAAGAGGAGCTTGAGGTTTACTGGAGTGGTTGTTGAGGGAGAGTGTGTTGAGGGAGAGTGTATTGCCTTTCCGGAGGTGGATGACAAGGAGTTGGGATAGTTTTTTGAGGTGGAGGGTGGCATGTTGTTCTAATTTCCGGTTGGCCTGTAGGAGGATGTTCTGAACTGTGGGTGTGGATGCGGGAGTGGAAAGGTTGAGGATTTTGATTAGGGATAGGAGTTGACAGATGTGTTCATTGGCAGAGTTGATGTATAGGTTAAGGATTAGGCGGGTGAGGGCTGTGGATTGTTCTGTTTGGAATTGGTGTAGGGCTTGATGAAAGGATGGGTTACAGCCGGAGATGGGAACTTTTATTGTGAGGCCCTTGGGGGTTATGCCAAATGTTAGACATGCCTAAATAAACAAAATGTGGGACCGTAATCTCGCGAGGATGAAAGCATGCTTGCGGAGGGAATGTAGGTAAAACTTAATGGGGTCAAGGTAGGGTAACATAATGTATGGAATGGAAAAGTGAGAACTATGCGTTGAATAAAAGGAAAGAAAAATAAAATAAAATTAAAAAATTGTTTATAAAATAAGAAGGTGGATAGATAGAGAAAGGAGTTCAGCAAAGAAAATAGAAATCTATAAAGTTGTTCAAGAGAGTTGTTGAAGTTGAACCTGGTGGAAACTGAGGTCAACTACAGTTGGTTAACAACGTAATGGACAATAGTTTGGTGGTTGTATTGGCGTCCAAAACAAGTTACAGGGAGGAGAAAATCAAAGGAAAGCGTATTATAATGACTGATTAGTAGTGGCAGATTACGACTATGAGGTAGACAATAATCTGAGGAAGGAATAATAGGGTTAAAAACGTATGAAAGTTACTGAAAAATGAACGGGAATGTCGGAAGAATGAACGGAAATGTGGAAAAACGGAAATAATAGTAATAATAAGCTGAAGAAGGAATAATAGGGTTAAAACGTATAGAAAGTTTAGAAAAATGTGGCGAATGTCTGAAGAATGAACGGAAATGTGGAAAAACGAGAATCGGAAATAATTGCGAAGTTTCTAGGAAAAGACGAGAATGGTTATTATAGGTTATTGTAAAATGAAGTTGTGAAATAGTATTACCACAGTAAATGTGGATAACGGGTAGATATTATACAGGAGATGCAGTGATGAAAGCGGTAAATAACAAAAAATAAAAAATAAATAAAATAATAATGATGAAAAGCGTAAACGAAAAGTCGTTAGTCGTATTATTAGTGAAGGTTCAGAAGTCAATACTGATTGTTGTATGTGGCTAATTTGGCCAGGAGAAAAATGAACTTAAATGAGAGTGAATATAGGGTGAAATATAATGTAAAACAAAAACAGAAGGAGAAAGTAAGAGGACAGAAAAGATTTCGAAAGGCAACAGAGCAATAATGAACATAAGTAATTGTTAGGTTCAAAAGGATGAAACTAATATTATAGAAGAAGACTTTCCAGGTGGGAAAATGGTATAAAATAAAGACAAATGTCTGCCTAGGTGTGTTTGGATGTGGATATGTGTGAGTGTGTGTGTGTATTTGTTTACCTCCCTTTTTGTCCCCTAAGGTAAGTCCTTCCACTCCTGGGATTGGAATGGCTCCTTTTCCACTTCCTTAAAACCCGTATCCTTCCCTTTCTCCTCTCCTTCCTCCCTCTTTTTCCCGAAGAAGCCACCACTGGTGGCGAAAGCTCGAATGTTTGTGTGTTTTTGTGTGTGTTTGGTGTTTCTATCGACGAGCCTGTACTTTAGGTAAGTCAAAAATCTTTTAGAAAATAAAGAATCTATGGCAAAGTATCATGTGAGTAATACAGAAGTTAGAGTAGAGGCTGAACAGTTGCCTTATTTATTCAAGATACAAGGTCAAAATACAAATATCAAAAATAAAATAAATACCACATTCGCCTAAAAAGTGAAATATTCAAAATTAATTACTGAAAAATGTTGCTTCAAAAATTTGGAAAAAACCAGTCTCTTGTGCTGCTAACTTGTTTGTTAAGCAGTTGATCCTTCAAGTTGTATCTATGCACAAAAATTTCTAAATCTTCCAAAGTGTCAAAAGATGTGCTTTTATTCTCTTAATGAAGAATTTGCAAATTGTTTTCGATGTACGCTGTGACTGATGATTATAAGCATTTCCGCGATCAACACGCCAGTGCTGCCGATGCTTATAAGCGTTTCTGCGATGAACCCGCCAGTACGGGTAATGCTTATAAGCGGCGCGCTAGCTGAGTACTCAGTTTAGTTTGTTTGGCTGTGGACTCATGTTAGTAGAAGCCACCAAAAAACATCACATAACGTTTTCCTGTCTATAGTCATGTGTTTGCAGCATTTATCACATAATCAGCATGCAGCTAAAGCATACTGTTGTTGTTGTGGTCTTCAGTCCGCAGACTGATTTGATGCATCTCTCCAAGCTACCTTGTCCTCTGCAAGTCTCTTCATCTGAGAATATGTTCGGCAACCTACATCCTTTTGAATCTGCTTACTATATTCGTCCCTTGGTCTCTCTCTATGATTTTTACCCCACACGCTCCCTTCTAATGCGTACTTGTATTTCTATATCTAGCACCACCTCTTGTGCAGACATTATATTTGCTTTCAATATTACAGGTTTTGCAGGGGTCTGATTTCAGCTCTCAGCGCATGTGCACTTACAGTCGCCCGCCTAGAGTGTTAGCAGCCCGCACTGGTGACCACAGCAAACATGTTTACAAGGATAATGTGGTAACGCGCGGCGCGTGTGTTTAGACGGTGCGCCGCCCGTTACCACAACTGGCCACTGTGCGGCGCTGGCGGCACTACCGTGCTGCACCCTGCCGGCCGCGCGGCGTTTGAGAGAGGCACCGGGACAGCCGAGACCTCGCCTCAGTTGAGTACTGTGTATGCTAACGAACATATCTATTGTGACATTGATGGGACTGCTCAGGGCCCTGGCAACAGTGTTAGCCGGGATATATCGTATAATAGTGTTAGTAGTCATAACACAATTGGCGACGAAGGTGGTTTCTGAATTGGCGTGTGCTCCGTCGTGGAAGATGGTAGACAACGAAGGACTGACTCCAGCGGACTTTCAACTGCCCCCGTGGGGCCAGATTTTGCAGCAATCGTTACAGACTGTAGTTGAGTCCATTCAGCGATTAACGACGATTGTGTCGGGTCAGGCGGACCGTTTTGACTCCCTGGTGTCGCGGTAGCCGTCGGCTCCTCGGCCGGCGTTTGATTCCGGTTCTGTGTCTTCCACTACTGTGTTTCCGCCTCCATTCTCGGGTTTTGACGATTCTTTAGAAGATTGGGACTCCTATGAAAACCGACTGCATCAACATTTCCTTGCGTTCGGCATGTCTGACCCGGCGTTGTGTAAGGCTTTATTTCTTTCGTGGGTCTCCCCTCACATCTATCAACTTTTGCCTCAATTAGCCCCCCCTGCAGGAACCAGCTGCTTTGTCTTTTGATGAGATGTGTCGTTTGTTGTCGGCCCATTACCGCCCGCGCACGCATGTTATTGCGGCGTGGGTTGAATTTTACCGGTCACATAAGAAACCCAATCAGTCCTACCCGGCGTGGGCCGCAGAGCTGCATGGTCTTAGCCGCCGGTGTATGTTCATTACTCCGACCCACAAGGAGTCATATGCCGACGATATGGTTCGGGACGCAATTCTCTGGCTCGCTCCTGATAGGGAAATGCGCCAACACGCCTTACAGCTGGAGAATCCCACCTTGACGGATGTTTTAAACATTGCACAGTCTTTTGAAGTTTCACTGGCTGCAGGGGATCACATTGAGACTTGGGGTGATGTCGCGGCAGTTTCGCAGTCGGGCTCGATACCCTGGGATTGCGCGGACATTGCGTTCGTGCAGGAGCGCCCCACTCGCCGCACGCGCAGTCGTAAACAGGCAGCGGCTTTGCGGCAGGCGCGGGCCGTGCCGCACTCTCCCACTTGCGCGCAGCGGTCCTTTCCATCCTGTCCTCTTTGTTTTGTACAACATGACAGGGCTGACTGCCCCAAGCGATGGGTTACATGTCACTTGTGCAAGAAAAAAGGCCACATGGCTTCTGTCTGCCGTTCTCGGCCGAATGAGGAAGATGACGAGATGGATGTTAATCTTGTCCACACTGTTCACTCTTCGTCTCCCAAACTTTTTGTTGACATTCAGATTTTTGACAGGGCAGTTACTTTACTTGTTGATACGGGAGCTTCCGTTTCTCTTCTCAATTATATCACGTATGTACGACTTGGTTCGCCCCCTCTGGCGACTGTCAACCATTCTTTGCGTGGCTACAGCCGCCAGCGCATTCCTCTCTTGGGTCAATTCACGGCCCCCACAGCGTATAAATCTGTCGTCAGGCCGGTCACTTTTCTTGTTGTTGATGACACTGCGGCTGCTAACATTTTCGGCCTGGATGCTTTTAATGTTTTTGGTTTTTCTATCGATGATTCTGTCAACCTCCTGTCGAATTCGGTTCCTTTTTCGGAGTTAGATGCTCTTTGTTGGGAATTTTCTTCCTTGTTTTCGGGGGGCCTGGGTTGTGCTGTGGGCTTTACCGCCCACATTACCATGAAACCGACGGCGCGACCCAAGTTTTTTCACGCGTGCCAGGTGCTGGTGGCCCTGCGCAATCAACTGAAGATGGAATTAGATCGCCTACAGGACTTGCAGGTTTTAACTCCCATTTCTTCTAGTGAATGGGCTACGCCGCTGGTTATTGTAAAGAAGCCTGGGGGGTCTTTACGTATATGTGGGGATTTTAAAGTCACCATCAATGCACAGTCTATGGTTGACTCATACCCCATGCCGCAGACAGACGAACTCCTTGCTTTACTTTCTGGTTCCCACTCTTTTTCTCACATTGATTTAGTGGAAGCCTATCTTCAGCTCCCTTTGAACGACGACACTAAACGTCTGTTGGTCGTCAACACTCCCTTTGGGTTATACCAATATCAGCGACTCCCTTTCGGGGTCGCTAGTGCCCCGGCTATTTTTCAGCGCTACTTAGAGCAGCTTGTCCATCCGGTTCCGGGCTGTGTTAACTACTTAGACGATATTGTTGTGACTGGGGCCTCCCCACACGAGCATTTACAAAAGCTGCGGGCGCTTTTCTCTGTCCTACAAGCAGCTGGTCTCCGCTGCAACCTGGCAAAGTCCCGTTTTTTCCAACCTTCTATTCCTTATTTGGGGTTTGAGGTGTCTTCAGCGGGCGTCCGCCCGTTGCCAGATCGCGTGGCCGCAGTACAGTCCCTGCCGTGTCCCACATCTGTTAAAGATGTACAGGTCTTCTTGGGCAAAATTGCCTAGTACCACCGTTTTTTACCGGGGGCTGCCTCGGTAGCGCATCCTTTACATCGTCTGCTTCACAGGGGTGTTCCCTTTGCCTGGTTGTCTGCATGTGAACGGGCGTTTTGCACGTTTGGTTTCTGCACCTTGTTTGACGGCGTATGTTCCCGGGCAACATTTGGTTCTGGCCACTGATGCATCCCAACATGGCATTGGAGGGGTTTTGGCCCATAAGTATCCCGATGGGTCGGAACGCCCCATTGCGTACGCCTGTAAGACGTTGACGGCAACTCAGCAACGGTACTCGCAAATTGAAAAGGAGGCATTAGCTATTGTCTATGCTTTGAAAAAATTTCATGTTTATTTGTATGGGGTCAAATTTCATCTTATTACTGACCATAAGCCCTTGGTGTGTCTATTTCACCCTACAGCAGCGCTTCCCGACAAGGCAGCTCATAGGTTGCAACGTTGGGCCCTCTTTCTTTCCCGTTATAATTATGAAATCCATTTCCGTCCCACGGCACAGCATGCTAACGCAGACACATTATCGCGCCTTCCGGCGGGGCCTGATCCTGACTTTGACCAAGAAGAACTTTTATGCTTTTATTTGGATGAGGAAGCTCAGGCTACTGTTGATGGTTTTCCTATTACGGCGCCAGTGTTGGCCAAGGCGGTGTCGTCAGATCCCGTGCTGCGGCGCGTCCTTCACTACATTCGAGTGGGCTGCCCTGACGTCCCTCCATGTCAGGCTTCTGATCCCCTCTGTAACTATTATTCCTTCCGTTTTCGCCTGTCTGAATGGGGCGGGGTTCTCCTTTTGGCTACAGACGGACAGGCTCCACGGGTGCTGATTCTGGCGGATCTCCGTTCCAAAGTGCTTCAGATGCTTCATGAAGGACACTGGGGAGTATCCCGCACGAAAACATTGGCTTGCCGGCATGTTTTTTGGCCCGGCATCGATGGGGACATTACGAGGCTGGTGGCTAAGTACTCATGTGTGCTTTACAGCAAGCGGCGCCTCGGGCATCTTTCTCTTCTTGGCCACAGCCCCGACAGCCGTGGGAGCGGGTGCACATAGATTACGCGGGCCCCTTCCTGAACTCTTATTGGTTTTTTCTCGTAGATGCGTACTCAAACTTTCCATACTATTCAGTCACTGTCTAAGGTTTTTGCTTTGGAAGGGTTTCCACTCACACTCGTTTCAGATAATGGCACCCCTTTCACTTCTTCTGTTTTTCGAGATTTTTGTGCTCGTCTGGGTATTCGTCATATTACGGCCCCTCCGTTTCATCCTCAGTCTAATGGCGAAGTGGAAAGGTTTGTGCGTACGTTTAAAACTCAAATGCGCAAAAATGTGGCCTCTTGCTCTGTGGATGATGCCATTATCCGGTTCTTGATGCAGTATCGGTTCACTCCGGCGGGGGAACGCAGCCCAGCGGAACTGCTTCATGGCCGGCAACCTCGCACTCTCTTTCATTTGTTGTTGCCTCAGCCACCGAGTGCGCCCCCACGGCCATCAGGTCGGTATATTCCGGGGTCGCTAGTGTGGGCGCGCGGGTTTGGCCGGCATCCTCGTTGGCTGCCGGGTAAGGTGAAGTCGTGTCTCGGCTATCGACTTTGCACTGTGGACACTGCTATGGGCACTCTTCGTCGACACTGGGATCAGTTGCGCCCGCGACTCCCGGCAGATTCACAGGCACCTCCTCCAGCCCCGCCTCCTCTGGGGCCTGTTTCGCCGGCATGCTCCGTGCCAACATCTTCAGGGGGGCCGACTTCTGCGCCGCGTGCTGGGTCCGCCCGAGCTCCGTCGGCGGTAAGACCGCCTTTCCCGGCACTGGCACCAGTCCCAGCAGCCACATTCCTGAGCAACGGGTCACCTCCTCCTTTGGCTCCCCTCACTGAGCATCCGACACTGGACAGGGGGGAGGGAGCCACCGCTTCTGAGGCTATGGACATCCAGACACCAGAAAGGAACATGACTCAACCTGTGAGTAAGGAAACTGCTCCTTTTTTATCTCCAATTCTGGGATCAGACGGTGCGCCCTCATCCCCGGTCATTGCGAGCAACATACACAGAGGTACCAGCCACTCCTGGCACAGATGAACAGGACATTATCAGCCCTATGGGGTAGTACCAGCCCGACACTGGCAGCCAGAGATGGACGAG
The DNA here is from genome assembly GCA_026315105.1 of Locusta migratoria. Classification (NCBI taxonomy): domain Eukaryota; kingdom Metazoa; phylum Arthropoda; class Insecta; order Orthoptera; family Acrididae; genus Locusta; species Locusta migratoria. The sequence goes on along the minus strand of CM048745.1, from coordinate 281,733,237 downwards.
GCCTCACCGATGGACGTAGCCAGGGTGCAGTTGGCACCCCTGGACATTACATCGCAAAGGGGGAGGAATGTGGTAACGCTCGGCGTGTGTGTTTAGACGGAGCGCCGCCCGTTACCGCAACTGGCCACTGTGCGGCGCTGGCGGCACTACCGTGCTGCACCCTGCCGGCCGCGCGGCGTTTGAGAGAGGGACCGGGACAGCAAAGACCTCGCCTCAGTTGCGTACTGTGTGTGCTAACGAACATACCTATTGTGACGTTGATGGGACTGCTCAGGGCCCTGGCAACAGTGTTAGCCGGGATATATCGTATAATAGTGTTAGTATCATAACAGATAAATAATCTACTAATAACATGTAGTGATTATTCAAGCAATCTCTGGCAATTTTAGAATCATTAAAAAAAATGATGGTTGCATACCTCTACCAAGACTTTCAGTCTAAAATAAAAAAAAATATATTTCAACTTATGTTCCATAAACGTTTGGCGTGAATGCCAGGCGACTTCAGTTGGTAAGTAATTCACTGGAATCGTCCAGAAAGTTCTTCAAACCAATTGTGGCTTAGTGACATGCTTAAAAATTCCATCGTAGTATGCATACACGAAATCTATAGATAGCTTTTTAAAGTAAGAGTGTAAGGAATGGTGATGTAATTAGCCGTATTATTGACCTAATAATTGAATTCAAATCTATTTTATTAATACAGTATTTACAAAACATTTGACAAAATTTGGCTTCATTTCAATTTTCTAATTTGTGTCCCATATTTTGATCTCAGAAATATGGTCACCCTTAGTAACTACATAAAATGTAGTCAAATTTATGTCCTACATCTACATACATACTTCGCAATCGATCCAAAGGTGCATTACTTGCATTCCTGCTCCACTCCCATATATAATGAGTGAAAAATGAATACTTGTATGCATCTGTATGAGCTCTAATCTCTCTGATCTTATCTTTGCGATCTTTACACGAATTACAAATGTCTTTCTAGGTGTGTTTGCGTTTGGATGTGTGTGTGTGTATTTGTTTACCTTCCTTTTTTCCCCTAAGGTAAGTCCTTCCACTCCTGGGATTGGAATGACTCCTTTTCCACTTCCTTAAAACCCATATCCTTCCCTTTCTCCTCTCCTTTCTTCCTCTTTACCTGAAGAAGCGACCAACGGTTGCGAAGCTTGTATGTGATTTTATTTGTCTGTTGACGAGCCTGTCCTTTGGGTAAGTTATCCGTTTTCTATTTTTTATATTAGTTAAGACTTAACTTCTTTGGTTTCTGTAGTATGTCTGCCTAGGTGTGTTTGCGTCTGTGTAAATGTGTGGGTGTGTGTGTATTTGTTTACCTTCCTTTTCTTCTCCCAAGGTAAGTCTTTCATCTCTAGGAATTGGAATGGCTCCTTACCCCTCCCTTAAAACCCTCATCATTTCCTTTTCCCTCTCCTTCCCTTCTGTCTGTCTGAAGAAGCAACTGGGTTGCGAAAGCTTGCTTTTATGTGTGTGTGTGTGTGTGTGTGTGTTCTATTTATTTGTTCTACTATCACACCTGTGCTCCTTCGCCTGGTGAGTAATATTCATCTATTTTTTTCTTGTTAGTTAGTTCCCATATGTTCTAATCTGAAACACAAGGTTTTAATAAATGTAAGAACAGTACTTGAAGTGAAAGGCAAAGCCTGTCCATGGCTATTTATAAACAATTTCCCTGCTAGGACTAGCTTGTGGCTGAATGCGCAGTATACAGTCAATGGTACTGGTCCCCCATCAAGCAACCTCTATTGACCACCCAATGCATGCAAACTCCTCAAATAAGGATGAATTGTGATAGGCTGTGCATTGGTGCATGCAATCATAGAGTTATGGGTGTATTTATTGGTGGGTTACTGCACCATGAATCATAACCATGACCTCTTACTCTGATACAGAATAAGTCTGTTTTACACTTACAATTTATCATCTGAGAAGAAACTATGCATGGCAATATGCTGACCAATTATATGACTTCTTAAGTATTCTTTTTAGGCATACCTATTTAGTTGACATATACACAGAAATTCATCTATGGCGTAAGAGACAATATCAAGCACATATAATGTGTGTGTGTGAAGTTAAATTTTTATCTATTAAAAATATTTATATCATTGGGTAATTGGTCGAATATTTTTATGGGTGAATACCTCACTGTTTTCTGTGACACACTATGGATGAGTGGAGAATAGTGTAAATCATTTTTCCTAGCCACATGTTTTACGATTTCTACTGTTGTGTCCAATTGTCTACAACAGATTCAAGAGTGTGCACTGTACATTACACACTTCTGTGAAACAAATACTTTTTCCTCAACATTAAGTTACCCAAGAATACATTGCCATAAGATTTTATGAAGATATGATGGGCTAATATTATCCATAACACACAAGTAGCAGAGCTAGGACATTTAAGATCTGTAACATTTGACTTCCAGTTCAGATTCTTATTAATATAAATGCCTAAAAATGTAGAATATTGTTTTATTTGTCATTTTCACTTCATGCATTATCTGTAATGGTATAGACAAACCTTGTGTAGTGCTGAATTCCACATACTGTGTTTTATCTAAATGTAGTATTCTCCATATTCAGACCACCAGTCATTACTGTCAGTAACATATTACACACAGAACACACTGAAAGACTAGAGATAGGAAGTTCATATTCACAGGACATATTCATTAGTATGTTCTGCAGCAGTGATTAGCATTTCATTCACCTTGGTTCAGTATGTGCCCTGTTGCCCAACATTCCAAGCGTGATGACTGATGCATGCTGCATTCATTTTGTTTCTAAGTTCTTCTGTGGTGGTTGACATTGTGCCACACAACTGCCCTTATCATTTCACCATATCCCACACATTTTCGATTGGCAACAAGTCTGGTGAGTTCCCAGATAGATGCAACACATTTTCTCATGCCAATCATGTGACCACTTTCAATTGTGAGGCATCCCGCACACTGTAGTATAAGAAGTTACACTATTTATTCTGGGGCCATCACAAGACATCAAATAGTTTCATTGGGCAGAAATTTTTGATTAATTTGGAGATTACATACTGGGTGCAGAATTCTGTTCTACAGTTTTTTTTTTCCATGGATTGCCATATGCAAGATGATGGCTGAAGTCATAGGCATTTGGCCCACAGAACAGCAACTTATCTTTACACAAGATGAACACAGCTATTAATTATGTAAGATCACTGAGCTTCATCATTATGAATTGTCACATTATTTTGTTCTAATGTGAAATATTAGCATTATACATCCAAACATCTATCTGCACACACTTGTAGTAGAGAACTAAGGGAAGAAATAAATCCCAATTTGTGAAAGTTTATCTGCTGTGTTGTATTACATCATTTAATAGACCATAAATAGAAACTTTCAGCTACTTCATGACAATGTCAAAAGAGACAAGACAGTAAAATGTATATGACGATGTCCAGCTTTGAAATTCTAGATTAATTTCGATTCACTTGAAACAATTATCGGGGCCCAGACTTCAGATGATAAATCAATTCCTGAAGTTGACAATATAGAAACTTCACACAGCCACACTGCAATATCTGCTGAAGTCACAGTGATCCATTGCCTTCATTTTATAGTGACGAGAGTCGTGGTCACATTTTACCTGTAGGTGGTCTTTCACTGTGATATTATTGTTAACCTAGGGATCCCATGGGTTCACATGGTTCAAATGCCAATCATTTCTGCATACTGTATTAATGTACATGTCATGTGAATATGATTTTCCTATCTCTAGTCTTTCACGATGATTAGTTTTTTCCAAACACGAGTGTAATTTCAGTTTTTCAAGTTACTCCACTAGGCTCAATTATAATATTTGCATCATTAGTGAAGAGTCTACAATATAATTAGGACAGTTTACAACTCACTGCAAACATGTAGAACGAGGTGTGACAGGCACTGGCCTTCCTCAGAATAGAGAGCATTCACTCAGGAAAACCTCAGACACACAACAATCATCTGCGGCTACTGCACTCTGAATCACGCTCTGCAGTGAGGGAAAAGAAGGGGAGGGGTTGTATCACGGTGGTGGGGATGGATACAGCAGGGCCTTTCAGCGCCGTTTACAAATGGATTGGGGAGGCGGCAGAGTGGAGGAAAGCAAAACACACACACACACACACACACACACACACACACACACACACACAAAATGAAATTAGTTTAGGATAGAGAAGGTAGGACCTGTTGGGTGAGGAGATAAAGGGGGTTATTGTAGGTTGAGGTCTGGATAATGTAGTGTAAGGATAACTTCCATCTGTGTAGTTCAGAAAAGCTGGTGGTGGTTGGAAGGTTCCAAATGGCCCAGTTTGCGAACCAGTCAGTGAAATGAAACATATGCTCCACTGCATGTTATCACAAGGTGGTCTACTTTTTTTAAACAACAGTTTGGTGGTGGCCATTCATCCTGATGGACAGCTGGTTAGTGGTCATGCCAATAAGGAAAGAGAACTATTTACAGATCTTTGGATATGTGCTGGAAGATCATTTACGAATAACAAGAACAACAGTGAACCCCTTACAAATTCCTGTGGTACACCTAAAGAGATTATTTCACACATTTCATCTGTTTCATTGAATACACTCCTACATTTCCTTAATGCAACACACTACATCCTTCTCAGTAATATCAAACGCAAAAAATATTTGGTTCCATATTATTGCTTTGAAGTTTGTTTCCTGTGTACAGAACAAGTAGGCATACATTATCAATATCAGTTTTTGTCATAATTGTTGTGCTGTACACATGAGGAAACTCCTTTCTTCCTCACATAATTTGTGTAACACTTTTCACTTTTATGAAGTTAAGAACAATTTGCAGATATTATGAAAGAATAAAATTTGTAAAAATTTAATTGCATGCAAAGTTATTGTAAGTGCTCAAATAGGGTTTGCCAGTTTTGGTCATATATGCAACATCCACAGTTTATACAACTCCTTCAATTTTCAACAATAGGAAATGTTTGAAAATCCTACAGCAATTATTTCAAATAATTTTCTGAAGAGGGCAACCACAGCTTAAATACGGTTTGATAAAATTCAATACACAAACACCAGAAAATATAAAAATTAAAAGTTAATTTTTAGATTTTCTGGTGTTTGTGCAATTATTTCAGTTTCAATGAGGTCCTATGCTTGGGAAAAAATGAGAATACATTTTATTAACTACAGACTTTTTAAAAATATTGCCACAATCTCAACATAATTTATTTTGTACTATTTATTACTGGAGTAAAAAAAAGTAAATAAATAAGAATAAAAAATAAACAAAACTTGTGACATCTGTACAAAATAAAGTACAAATGCTTATAAATACTGGCATTCAACATCATAATTTGTACAACAGTATTACAATGATCTTGAAAAGTTAGCATAAACACTGATACAATTAGTAGAAACAAAGAACAAAATAACAATCTGAAATCATTTTGTCAAGATTGTAGCGGAGACAAAACAGCACTTTTAAAATATAAAATTATCAACAATAAAACATTTACTTTTTTACAACTGTGACAACAAAATTAAAGTATTTAATACTTGTTTACATTTATTGCTTTGTTCAGTGTAGACACTGGAGATTTTTATTTTTGTAAAAGAAAGAGGTTTTGTAATTCAAACTAAATATGCAACTAATAATTTCTACCTCTTACTACAACTCTCTTCTTTTCTGACTTTTTAATATCTGATCATTATTGTATACACAATTTTCAGTTGCCAATATATTTGTTGCATGGGTTCCTGGCAGACTTTTCTCGTTAAAGTGAAAATTTCATGTCACTGAGGGCTAGCTCAATTAATGCTTCATTCCAAAATTTATTGTATACATCCTTCTGATATTTTTTCATTACTGAGTAATCTAGGGATGAGGATAATATCCAACAACCCTGTTAATGATTGTGAAGTAACCATAATACAATATTAAGGATCGGAGGTATATACATAAAATACTAATGTAATATAACAGAATATGATAAATGAGAACTCAAAACATATTATTCACATCTAAACACTTCAACAACATCTGAATTCAAAAGTAGTTTTACTCTTGAAGTGCAAACTAACGATCTGTTAATGCATTATTCATCACTGCTGCTTTCTGAGAGATTTGCCTCTTTCAATTCTTTCGGTTTAGTGCGAGTTGACTTTTTTTTATTTTCCATCTTTGACATACGATATATTTCAATAGCCTTCAGTTTTGTTTTGAGAGAATCTATTTTTGCCTTTTCTCTCTGCAGTATAAACTCTCCCGATTGTTTATAAGGATGAACATTTGTCTTTCTACCACGGCGGACGCATGCACTTTTCTGACTTGCAATTATTTTAACACTTTCATCTACTCTTTGTAGTCCTTCAGAAGATATTCCTGATGCCTCTGTAGCTGCTGTTGCCTCATTAATTGACTTCTTCTTTTTGTTGATCACTCTTGCAGGTTTTTCTGATGTTTGTTTACGCTTTGGTCTGGGTTCTTCTTCTGATTCAGAAGAAGCTTCACCTCTATCAATACGGTCTACTGCTTTCTGCACTCGTTTACTCAGTTTCGCTTCCACAGGACGAAATATTGGTTTACTTTTGAAATAACTTTCAATTGTCTTCTGAACCTGTAAAGTAACAAAAAAGCAACTTTTAAGGCAATGGCTTAGATTCTGCACTTTTTGTGCTACATATCAAATATTTTTTTAAAAAGCTATGGTTAATTATGACATATATGTTCTGTTGTATAATTATTAATATATTGACATAAATAATGCATCAACTTAAAACTGAATTTACAGAAAACATTTAGTCACTTCTGATAAACAGTAAAATCTTTAAATAATACACTGCAGTATAATCTGTTGCGTAATTTTCACACTTAAACAATACTCAGTAAGGGAATGTTAAACCAGATTTTTCTCAAATGTAGAATATTTGCAAGGGGAAAAAAAGAGCTTCAGTTAAAATGTATGGACTGAGAGGCTGTGGTCAATATCAAATTGAATGACAAAATCATATTTCAGCAATAAGGCAATAGTTTATGTATAATTTTAATCAGTTGGGAAAAACTTTCAGCTGAAATTGTAAGACTTAGCCTCCCTTACTTCTCCAGGAGGGGGTCAAAATTTTCAGTTTTTTTCTTTATAAGTACTAGCAGCATTATATATACTATATGCTGAACGTATGTGTAACCATATTGATTACTATATATGAGAAATGAAAATACCGATTTTTACACATATATATGACGCAAAAGAAATCACATTTTGCAATGGAAATAAACAGTGTAAGATTTGAAAGTAAACATTAACTATAAAAGTTGAGACTTATGGTGGTTGATGAGATATTTTTAAACATCTTCATAGGCAGAAATATGAATTATATATATGTGGTGTCTGTTCTTTTGGATATGTCCGAAAAAACAGATGCCAGTTTTGATCCTGCAGTTATTATCCATTCATATTCACGGAATGTGTGACATTAACTAGTGGGCAGGGTAAAATTGAGAATTTGTATCTGACAGGAGGCATACTTGAGTAATTTTGTGCATATGCAATGGTCACTCTGTCCACCGTGGTGTAGCGGTCAGCGCAGCTACCTAGAAAGCAGGACACATGGGTTCGAGTCCCAGCTGGATACACATTGTCAACTTTATCCATTCGCAGTTAATGTCATACATTCCATGAATGAGAGATATGAATGTCTGGCTTCTTTTCACAACCATCATCTTAACAACACTGTCATTTACTTAGAATGCAGTTAAATATGACGCCAACCTGGTTAATGTACCACATTACTCACAAACTTAATCACATTTTATAGTTAGAAGGTCAAGCCGTACAGCAACATAGCATTATTATCTACAAATATATCTTCCACTGAGTGACTCCAGTTGCAAAATAAATATATAAAGTGATGCAAAATATTTGACAGATATCTTAGTTGTACATCATCATTTAATGTAAGTAGGTAAAGCTACTTAAATGCTACTCATTTGATTCCTGTATACAGGGTAATTTTGGATTGTAGTCTATATTAACATCTATTTTACAGAATGATTACTATCAAGTGTTTACTCACGTCTGATGAATGGGTACCACCTTCTTTAGCAGGGTAGTGGATCTAGTCTTTAAACATTGAGCAGTGTGTTTATATCGCATACAAATCTACACTTCTGTTTCGATGTTCTTGAAATTTTGTATAGTTGATCTTCAAAACAGGGGGAAGTTAACTGGTTACATAAAATCAAATATTGTGCATGCCTGATGGTACATTACCAATGGATTTCAACAAAATCTATGGTTTTATTAAGCTCATGATGAAATTTTGCAGGTTTAACTTTCAAAACTAGAGTAACATTACCATCTAAGATTTTATACCGTGCATGGAGGAGGGTATCTTGCCAGATGGATGTGGCAATGGATTGAAGAGGCAGAAGAGGAGTTAGACAGAGAGACGAGGATGTGATTGGCAGAGAAAGGTGGGGGGGGGGGGGGGGGGGAGGAGATGAGCAGAGATATGGGTAAGGGGGAGATGAATGGTGAAAGGGGAGATGAGCAGGTGAACAGAGAGAGGAGGTGATGGACAGAGAAAGGGAGGACACAGAGAGAATAGGGAAGGAGGGATGATTCAGTTAATACCGGAATAAATAAATACCTGGGCGATGCTGGGATTTTAACTAGTGCCTTATAAGAAAGCCATCCAGTATCACAATTCTTAAAAGTATGGCTCTGAACTGAAGCATACAGTTGAAATAAAACATTGTTACAAAGGATTTAATCTAGCAAATTTAAAAACAGAATAAGAAAATTATGTACATAATGGGAAAAATAAAACTGACACGGAAATTATTATAACGTTTTAAAGACACAGACTGTAGTAGAAAAACATCTCTCTGTGGCACATAAATGCCTTAACTACCTCCACTCTCCCCACAAGATAACATCAATATGCAACCCTAATTACATACATCTCATCTCTCAGATCACATCCTTTGCTCTCCAGCAACTGGAGGAGAACTCAAAACACCAGCTCCAGAAATGATGCAGCCTGCTGACATTGTTCTGCTGCCTTGGAGCACCAATATCCAATCCCTATCCTACCCACAGTGCACCTCATTGTGAACCCCTCATAACACCCACACCTCGCCTAGCTCACTTCTTGAACTTACTGCGTCCCTCCAAACTCCCTATCAACACTCAACATCCAGAGCCAAAACAAGCACAGAACACTGTGGTTAACCTGTCTACCATAATCTCTATCCCACAGAAGTTTCCATTCTATCCAAAGGTCTGACTGTACCACTAATTTATCAACTGTGCTGCAGTCACTACAATAGCTTATACTGGCATAACCACTAACCAGTTGTCCATTAGGATGAATGGCCATCGGCAAAATGTGGTCAAAGACAGATGCTTGATTTCAATGGCTGCTTCACAACCCAGGCCATCTGGATCCACCCGCCTACCACCAGTTTTTCTGAATTATACAGATGGAAGTTACTATCAAACAATGTGATTTTGGACACTGGGATGATTTTGGACGATATGATTTATCTTCTCTTTTCTGCTGCATAGCAACGAATTAGCGCAAATACTCACCCCCATGCACTGTTTAGTTTATGCATGAGACTGTAATTTCCATGTCCTGCCCTCCCGCATTTGGAACGATTGTTTACCGCAATCGGACAATCTCATTGTCGAAAGTTCTCGCTGTGTTATGGAGTGAAACCTTTCTGTTGTTGCGACTGGCAGAAAAGTATTGTAGTGTCAGTTGGAAATGAGATCAGTAGGCAGCAGCACTGTGGGAAGTTTTGTAACAGTTAGTCACGAGTTTTTTTCAAAGTAACAGAGGTTTTTTCGAAATTGTGTACTTTGTGGGGTTATTTTGGACAAAGCTGAGAATGTTGTTGTTGCTGTGGTCTTCAGTCCGGAGACTGGTTTGATGCAGTTCTCCACCCTACTCTATCCTCATCAAGCCTCTTCATCTCATAAGAATGACAAGCTACAGCCATTTGAATTTGCTTACTATATTGATCTCTTCGTCTCCCTCTGCGGTTTTTACCCCACACACTTCCCTCCAATGCTAAATTCACAATTCCTTGATGTCTAAGAATGAGTCCTACCAATCAATCCCTTCTTTTCATCAAGGTATGCCAGAAATTCCTTTTCTCCCCAATTACGATCAGTACCGCCTCATTAGTTATGCGATCCACACACTTTATCTTCAGCATTCTTCTGTAGCACCAGATTTCAAAAGTCTCAATCCTCTTCTTGTCTGCACTGTTTATTGTCCATGTTTCACTCCCACACAAGCCAACACTCCACACAAATGCCTTCAAAAAGGACTTCCTTACACTTCAATTAATATTCCATGTTAACAAATTTCTCTTTTTCAAAAATGCTTTTCTTCCCATTGCCATTCTCCATTTTATATCCTTTGTACTGTGGCCATCATATGTTATTTTACTGCCTAAGTAACAAAATTCATCAATCACCTTTATTGATTCGTTACCTAATCTGATTCCGTCAGCATCGTCTGATTTTCTAAGACAACATTCCATTACCCTTGTTTTGCTCTTGTTAATGTTCATCTTCTGTGCACCTTTCAACACACTGTCCATTCCATTCAATTGTTCCTCCAGGTCTTTGCTGTCTCTGCCAGAATTACTATGTCATCAGCAAAACACAAGGTTGTTATTTCTTCATCCTGAACTTTAATTCCTTCTCCAAATTTCTCCTTGCTTTCCTTTATAGCTTGCTCAATGTAAAAAATTGAACAACACTGGAGAAAGGCTACAACCCTGTCTTACTCCCTTCTCAACCTCTGCATCCCATTCACATCCTTCAACTCTGATAACTGCTGTCTCGTTTTTGTATAAGTGATTAATAACTTTCCGTTCCCTATATATTACTCCTGCAGATTTCAGAATTTGAAAGACAGTATTCCAATCAACATTGTCAAAAGCTTTCTCCAAATCTACAAAAGCTAGATATGTAGGTTTGCCTTTCCTTAATCTATCTTCTAAGATAAGCTATAAGGTGAGTATTGCCTCCCGTGGTCCTAAATTTCTCCTGAATCCAAACTGGTCTTCCCAAGGTCGATTTCTACCAGCGTTTCCATCCTTCTGTAAATAATTTGTGTTAAAATTTTGCAACCATGACTTATTAAATTGATGGTTCTGTAATTTTCAAACCTGTCTGCAACTTCTTTCTTTGGAATGAGGTTTACAACTTTTTTCTTGAAGTCTGAGAGTATTTCCCATCTCATACATCTAATGCACCAGGTGAAATAGTTTTGTCACAGCTGGCTCTCCCAGAGACTTCAGCAGTTCTGAGGGAATGTCGTCCACTCCAGAGGCCTTGTTTTGATTTAGATCTTTCAGGGCTCTGTCAAATTTTTCTGTCAGTATAATATGTCCTATTTCATCTTTGTCTACATCCTCTTCCCTTCCTACAATATTGTCTCTAAGTTCATTTCCTTTGTAGAGCCCCTCTATATACACTTTCCACCTTTCAGCTTTCCCTTCTTTGCTGAGAACTGGTTTTCCATCTGAGTTCTTTATATTCATACAGTTGCTTTTCTTGTCTCCAAATATTTCTTTTATTTTCCTGTTAGTGGTATATATTTTCCCCTTATTTATACATTCTTCTACAGACTTGCATTTGCCTTCTAGCCACTCCTGCTTAGCTATGTTGACCTTCCTGACAATCACACTTCTTAGTCATCTGTACTCCATTTTGCGTTTCAATTACTACATTTTTATATTTTCTCTTTTCATCAATTAAATTTAGTATTTCCTGTGATATCCAAGGATTTTTTTTTAGTAGGTCTTGCCTTTCTACCTAGTTTGTCCTCTGCTGCCTTCACTATTTCATCTCTCAATGCTAAACATTCTTCTTCTACTATTTTATTTCCCCCTTTTTCTGTCAATTGTTGCCGAGAATGTATAAAAGTAGGAAAGGTGTTCAAGATTGGTGTAATTATGACCCGAATATTTTAAAGAAAGCAGTTCGAGATATTCAGCGTGGCAAATTAATGTATAGAAAAGTCAGTGGTTTATATGGTGTACCAAGATCGACATTACAAAAAAAAAAAAATTCCAAAAATGTTAGAACAACAAACAGTGCTAAATGAGCAACAAGACAAAGTGTCTCTCATTAATCTGGACATCAGATATTTAGTGAAAGGCTACCTAGACAAATCAGGCAGAAAAGAGAGGAAATTTCCTAACAATTTAACAGGAGAAGGACGGGTACATTTCTTCCTCAAGCAAGATTGAAAAGATCTCTCCTTTTGCCTGTGCAAATATTAAAAGAACTCACATGGAAGTGAACAAAGAGACCTTGAAAGTGTATTTTCCAACATACAGCCAATGCTGGAAAATGTCCTGCCTAGCAACATAATTAACTACAACAAAACAAACATGTCAGACGATCTAGGCAAGCAGCACATAATCACGAAACGAGGGAGTAAGCATGCTGAAAATGTGATGGATTCTTCAAAAACAAGTGATTCAATAATGATGGCAACAAGTGTTGATGGTAAACTGCTTCCTCCATACATCCTTTATAAATCTGGGCACTTGTGGGACACATGGCAAGAAGGTGACCCACAGGGAAACTATTTCAATAGCAATAAGAGCAGATGGTTTGATCTGCTGATATTTGAAGACTGGTTCTTCACAATCACGTTGCCCTGTTTGAAGAAGCAAAATGGGTCAAGAGTGATGATTGGCGACAACTTATCCAGTCATATGTCATATGTCATGTGTCATGTGTCATCAAAGAGTGAGAGAGAAACAATATTTCATTTATTCTCCTCCACCTAATAGCACCCACCTCCTCCAACCGCTGGATGTAAACTTCTTCGAGCCGCTGAAAACAGCACGGCAAGCCGGATTAACTGAATGGAAAAAGTACACTCACGAGACTATTTTCAAGGACGCATTTCCATCCCTTCTGAAGCAGACACTGACTAGGATTTCAGCAAATTCTGCAGAAAATGTAAAGAGCGGATTTCATGCCACAGGCCTAATCCCACATGATCCAGATCATATCTTATGGAAATTGCCTGATAATGAAGAGGGCCAGCAAAGCAACACAGAAGCATGGACTTCCAGTTTCAAAGAAACGCTTAAAACAGTTCGTCATCCTCCACTTAAGCCTGGCAGTTCCTGATGATGCAAATGAGACTTCCCCCTGGCAAGTCTATTGTGGGCTGTGATTTCCAGGAAAATGAAAACAGTGCAGCAACAAATGATCATGATTTTAGCAGCAGTGAAAATGAAGTTTTACTGCTGAAAGAAGAGGTTATTCTTGATGCAGATTATAAATACACATCCAGTAACAAGGGGCATATGAGGTAGTATGTTGGAGTGGTCACAAATGTAGGTGCAACGGAAGTAAGTGTGAAATTCTTGCACCCAGATAAGATCAGCAGAAATGTATTTGTGGTTCCTAATGTCTATGATGAAGACACAATACAAACAGAACAAGTTTCATGAATATTTCCTACGCCAGTCGAGAAGAGAGGGATGTTTATTTTTAGATAAGATGTAGGACAACATAAACTTATGGTCAATGAATGAAACGTTAGAAACTTAATTTTGATTCTTTTATTAGAATTTCGCTACTCTGTTTGTGTTTTAAATATTTTGATTTAGAAATTAAAAAAATTTCAGTTCAATTTGTTAGAATATAAGAATTTACCTTTACCTAATAAATAAAATTTCTTATCTCAGTCCTTTTCCCTTGTTTTAATGATGGACGTCCTTAAAATATGTTAAAAGTCACTAAAATCAAACAGAAAGAAAGTACAATGACAAAAAAATTCCATTTGTGTCCAAAATCACCCCATACACTTTGAAACACCGGTCAGAGATTTAAAATAGACATGTATCCAAAATCACCCCAGTCCATGGGGTGATTTCGGACAATTTATTTGTCTGTCTCACGTAAAAGTAGGTGCACATAGACATTCTGTTTCTATGATATTTTATTGGTTATACATATACCCTACCACTTCTGTAAAAAAAAAAAGCAATGAAATCTGACAAAGCCTACAAAAGTTACAGTGAAAATAATCTCAAACCTTTCTGAAATCACCTCGTTTGACGATACCTTTAAAGTACATTCTTCTATCCCAAAATTATTCATCAGGCCTCAACCTACGATAACTCCTGATTCTCCACAACCAACAATTCCTGCCCACTATATTCTACACCTCTTCCATTCCATTTTCTCTCTCTCTCTCTCTCTCTCTCTCTCTCTCTCTCTCTCTCTCTCTCTCTCCCCCCCCCCCCTCTGTGTGTGTGTGTGTGTGTGTGTGTGTGTGTGTGTGTGTGGTGTGTGTGTGTGCGCCCCTGCTAGCCCACTCCATCCCTAAGCTGCATCTTGTTCCATCCAACTAATATATAAAGCAGAGTGTCCGTATGTTTGTACGTGTTGCATACAAATCTACAGTTTTGTTCCAATCTTTATGAAATTTTGTACATGTAAGTTTCAATCCATGAGGACGGTCGCCGTAAGTGTAAGAATCACATACGATACATAGTTCATGAGATATGACGTCATAAACAATGAGATGCGCGAAAAACTGCTTCATTTTGCGACAATGCTGCTCATTTCCTCCTAAACCATTGGACCGATTTCAACCAAATTTGGTACAAACATTGCCGTGAGGTAAAAATTGCTGCATGGTTAAGAATCACATATGGCAAGTGGTTCGAAAGATATTATGTCATAACCAATAGAAATTGCAAAAAATGCCATATAATGCGGCGAGATTTTCAAAATATACTGTATGAGAATGACAGTACTTAGCGACTTTCAACAAACGTTAAACATAATTTCAAACCTTTATTAAACTTTTTCTTGCTGGCAACCATAGTAAAATAATGAAAGGAAAAAAGTTTTTCGCTTACTACTTTTCCACTGTTTATGGAGTAAAACTACGGCTCTTGGTATGACGTTACAATTTATAATTTGAACACTACAAATTGTGGCGACAGGTAATTTTACAGACAGTATACACATATATAGTTGAATGTAGCTTCTTAATTGAGATATGAGCACAAACTGTAACATTCATGGAAAACCGCCCCATCACAAACCAAGTTTTTATCTATTACTTCTTTGTAAACTAGAAATTGTATTCCCAAGAGATTTTACAGACATACAGAACTTATAGAAATGAATACATGCCTGAAAAATGGCAGGAATAAATAAATAAATACCCGTGCAACACCGGGTTTTCAGCTAGTTTAATATATACATGCTCCATAAGGCTGTGCTGTAACCATTCCCACCACCACCACCACCACCACCACCACCATGCAACTTCCCCTCCTATCCCCTCACACTAGTGCATACTGGAGTGTGGCAGCCAGAAATGATGCTTGTGTGACTGTGAAGAGTGCCTGCGCAAATGTGGTAATGCTCTCTTTTCTGATGAAGGCTAATGGCTGACAGCTAAGAGAGAGAGAGAGAGAGAGAGAGAGAGAGAGAGAGAAAGTGTGTGTGTGTGTGTGTGTGTGTGTGTGTGTGTGTGTGCGTGCGTGCGCGCGCGCGCGCGCGCGCGCCTTTTGCAGCTCATCATATGTCTTTGCTGTGAGTTGTAAACTATTCTTATTATACTGCAGACTGTAGTAGGCTTTCATAAAGGGAACATGGGCAATATCTCTATTATTTGATTTTCTTATTGATGGTCAGAATCATCAACATGGTATCTTGCATCCAACAAGTACCACGGGAAATGATATGACTCAAAGTACTGCTTTAGTAACTTTCCTAACAGTCCCACGTTCTACACATCCATTACAATCCATATCAAGTCTTCCGGGATGAATTTCACTGACTAGTGCTATTTGTTAACAGGGCCCTCGGTCTTTCTGCTGGGGTATCCAGGACTGCTGTCTCGCTTCTTCAGACCTGATAATGAGGTGTTCAACACAGTCATCATGAGCATCACCTAGTTACAAGTGGAATAGTGTGTTACTGTTGTTTCAGTCTTTAAACCATGGACCAAAAAGAGCTGTATAAAGCCTATGAAGTCTTGCTTCACCAGGTTGAATGCAGATTTTATGACAAGCAGTATTGTATCTCTATCTCTCTGCTCAACATCACTATCACACATCAAGGACAAGTCTGCCAATGTCTTACTAAATTACTCTTCATCATTAATTTGAGGATGGTATACAGTTGTAATCCTGTTGGTAATGTCAAAATATCTCTAGCCTCTAGCTCAACTATGTATCAGCAGTCTGCAGTACTGAGCTATGTAAAAGTTAAGTACTACTAAGTCTCTAAGAAATATATATCTCATTCTAATTTACTCTAGTGTTTCTAGTTTCTGCTGTCCCACTGGCTGTTCACCTTCGTACCTGCACAAGCGTGCATCCTTTATTCCTGTGTCGGTACTTTTCTACTCGGCCACCGACACCTACAATGGAAACGACACACAAAAGCGGCGACGAGGCTGCGACACAAAAGTCATAGCTTAGGTGACAGTGTAGTGGATGATGAAGTCAGTGCAGCTATTGTCTGTCAATACCTATGTTAACTTCAGCCCCAAGAGGTCAATTACAATTCAGTGTAATGGTGATGCTGCAGATGGAATTGGCACCTGATACCCCATGCATTATTTCATTGGTACTATCCGTTAAAATGACTCAAACAGTGTCTAAAGGATTGGTGGAGACATGGCCACTTGTAACTTATTAACCAGACATTCAAGTCTCTGCTTTAAAAGTCCTATGTATTTTCTGTTGTGATCTTCTTCCTGATGCTGGGGATCAGTTATTAAATAATGTAAACAACACTGCAGATTTTATTTTTCATTTCTCTTCTCATTTATTTTCACACAATTTATTGTGATGACTAGTTTTCTTAAACTACTGAACGTGCAAGTGTTCACAGGCATCAATAGGTCACATGACCTCGTTAACTGTTCAAGTAGTTCATAGATGGCAATAATGAACAAAACAACTAAACATGATGTAAACTCAGCATGATATATACCCTATTGATACATCTCAGCTACATGGTAGTGAATTTTAACACACAGATGTTACACCATGACTGGTGGAAGACAGACACATGGTGATATTTTACAACTGGTACAGTGATACCGAATGGCCAATTGTCTGTTTTGAACTCTTCACATAAAACATTTACAATGACATTTAGCTGTCCACCTTTGAATTGCACTGGGTGAGTGCCTATTTGCTGACTGAGTGGATTGTACACTACTGCTGGCCATCCAAAATGCTACACTAAGAAGAGCCAGAGATATCACAGCCAGATTTATTAGCCATTTAACATTTTGTATTACGATCACTTTACTGAAGTGACAAAGCTGAAGAAATCAACAGTATTGAGTGTGGCACCACTGCTGTCTATAATCGCTGCCACATACCTCGGCACTGAATCAAGGAGGCTCTGGATGTGTTGTTGGGGTATAGCAGTCCATGTTTTTTCCACATATTGCCAAGTTGATCAACTTGGTGTAGCAGCGAATGGCGTATCTTAGGCCAGTTATTCTGCAATCATCGACCAGACTTTTGGATAAGCAACATAGGAGAACTGGAAAGCCAAGACAGCAATGCAATCTTATGGGTGGCACAGAAGTCTTGAACAATGCATGCAACATGTGGTCGCATACATCCTATTACCATAAGTAAGCTCTGCCATCGGAAAGCTCTTAAGGTATTAGAGAACAACATGCCCCAACACTTCAGAGATATAACACTGGCTAGTTCATGTACTGTCAATGTCCAAAAGCAGATGCCACAATTTCTAATTATATTTTATATTTCAGAGAACAGGTCCATTGCGATTGTTAAATTCCTTTATTGAAAGACACATAACAGGTTTCACAATGAAAAACTGCATCCTCATGTGTTGTCTGTAAACAAATGAATAAGAACTGTCAGAATTTAAGTAACTTTAACTTTAATGTAAAGTGCGCGCCACCTACAATTTGTTTACTTAGGTCAAAACATTAAAAAAATCTGATTTTCATAATTAGTGGACATGTAACACATCGAATTAAGTGATGGAGAATGACAGTCACAGCGGACCTGTTCTTTGAAGTATGAAATCTTTTGACTGTGATTGTTCTGCATATAAATTTTTTTGTTCAAAAATTATGTTTTAGTTTGTAATACCGCAAGACTTATATTTAGGAGCTGTATCACTCTGTTGATTTCCAGCAATAATTTGCTTCAACTACATAACAGATAATTAGAAAAGTACACCAATTCCATGGTACTAATGATTGATACAGTGTAAAACTGCATGGTAATTTAATAATGAAAAGTCCAAGTCGGAATTCGACAATATAATGAAGACAACTTACAACTCACTACAAAGACATTCAGCGAGCTGTGACGCACATAAGAAAGATAATAATAAAAAATAAAATAAAATATACAACACATAAGATATCTGATTAATTAATTCAACAGTCTAAGATCATAATATTTTTAATTAAAATGATTAGTTTCAGCAAAAAGCTTTTGCCAGCTTCAGTTACAGTAACCATTTGTCTGTTGTTGTTGGTCTGGGGCAGCCGAATGGTGGACTGTATCTGAAGACGGCAAAAGGTTTTTACTGAAACTAGTCATTTTAAGTAAACGTATTACAGTCTTAAGACTGCTGAATTCATTAATCTTTAGTAATAGTTTGCTGGAATCCCTTAACAATGTTACCTAAAATTACCTACGCTATCAGCCACTGGTCTTCATCAGAAAAGAGAGCAATCATACAATCACACAGGTACCTTCACAGACACACAACCATCACCTCCGGCCACCGCATTTGAAATCGTGCTTTGCTGTGATGGGATAGGAGGAGAGGGAAGAGGTGTGGGGAGCAGAAAGGTTACAAGATGGTGATGGGGATGGATACAGCACGGCCTTACAGAGAATATAAATCCTGAATGGGTGGAACAATATGCACTTGGTTGCATTTCTGTGGAGTGTGCCTGTGTGATTGCTCTCTTTTCTGATGAAGGCTAATGGCCGACAGCTTAAATGTTGATGTGTGAGTGCCTATCACAACGCGTTGTATGTCTTTTCGGTGAGTTGTAAACTATCCTCATTATATTGGTGCGTGGTAGTTTACCTCTTTTTGTGTAAAATTTCAAGGTTCATAATTTCACTATTAATGCCATTAAACTGTAACCCTCCCTACATCTTCCTCACATTCTTACCACTTTCCCATCTTTAATACTTTGTTAATTTCCTATTACTTGAAATTTCAGACATATTTAACAAATCTTTTCCTCACCTCCATTGGAATGATTCTAGATGCCATCTGTTTCACAATTTCAAATGCACCTTTTCTCATAAATATCTTCCTCCTTATTTAATATGTACTGCTTCTGTATCATGCCATTAAACTTTCCCAACTTTTACCTGTTCTTTCTTTTTCCTGTTTACGGAAGTGTTAAGTAGAGCTTTCTACTTCCTTATTCTCTTCACTTTAGTTTTTTCTGTATTGCTTCATTCCATTCACCCTTACCCCTCGCTACAATGCTCTTTACTATCTTCTGTGGCTACTCTTCTGATTCGTCCCGTACTGTTGATCACCTGCATATTCTTTCTCCTCCACTTATAATTTTTCTTATATCCTATTTCAGCTGTTAAGTCATTTAGTGCAGAAATGACTGAAATTTCATGCACACTGTTACGTTCCGCCAAAGAAATAATTCAATTAGCAGTCTAGTATTTGCATCTACTTTTGTATACTTCTGTGATGCCATAATCCGGAATTTTCAATGCCCATCTTGCCTGTCAGCCTGCTGGCTCCTTCACACTAGTGAAGTTTTGCATGTGAGACAAATGCTCTGTGATTTAAAAATTAGCTGCACATTCTCACACACAACATATTATCCTAGGTATAAGGAAATCCACTTAGAAAGTAACACTTCTCAAACTACCATTCGCAATATCTCCCTGTGACATGTAATGCTCATCAAAAGCAGTTTGTTGTTATGAAGTACTGCTATCTTTAACATATATTGCTGTTCGTAGACACCTGTGTTTGTACTGTGTTTTACTCTTGTAAATGATGCATTTTCTTTGCAACTAAAGTTTTATTTTGGACTCCTTCTCTCTTCTACTTTTTATTGCTGCAGTAGCATTATTTGATGTGGTATATATTCTTACTGTAAAAATTACAAAAAAATAACTGAACAGTAAACCAATAACAAAATTCTGCAATTCTAAAATATCCCCAGTTTTTCGTCTGAGGAAAATACTTTCAGCTTTATCCCCAGAATTTCCAATTGTCCCGGAGTTTATAACATATTTTTAAATCACCGGTAGTACAAGGTCAATCTGATAAACTTCTTATATCTTGACTGTACAGAAGCCAGATTAAAAAAAAAAAAAAATCTCTAAATTTGTTCATTTGGGTTTCTTATGTATGTGTTTTCAAAAATGATCTTTCACTCCAGAATTTCAGTTTCAGCATAATAAAATGAAAACAAAAGGAATTATATCCTTGGGTGTCAATGAGGGTGAGATAATGTATTTGTTGGAAAAGAGCTAATGCTCAAAGGGTAGTGTGAATGCTGTATTCTGTTCTACGTTGCTATGTTCCATGCACTGATCTACTGTAGCTACTGTGAATTTCTATTAATTTTGCTTTTCAAGTTGGATAAAAAATGTTGTGGTAATCTATTTACTTACATTTCTATCACCAAGTCTTTTCAATACAGGTATAAGAATTTCATCTGCCCTCATCTGTGTCCACCCAAACTTCTCTCTTGCATAATTTCTAAGTGCTGATACATCAGGTGTGCTCCATGTAAATGTTTCTTTTGAATGATCAATTTCTGGAAAGACATATGCTTCCACAACAGCAGTGTTAGGGAAACCTGTGAAAAGAGCAACAAACAATAAGCATTAGCAGTAAGCCAAGGAGAAAATAAAATTGAAAGCAGACTTGAAATCTATTTCAAGCTCAATGACAAAATATCATACTCCCCATTTTACACACACACACACACACACACACACACACACACACACACACACAACATTAAATTAATTAGTGTTTGTTTATTTATTTAATTAATTAATATTTAGTTATGGGTTCCTTATATCAAAATCAGTAACAGAAATTGTAACTTTCTAAGCAAAGAATGTGCTTCATATATTGACAATGTTTGCAACAGAATACCATTATAGTTCAAGACAGTCGGAGCTGCTTGTCATGAGACAGAAGGAACCAATGGTTCATGGTCATTATAGTTGTTAGTCACACAAACCGGATTGTTGCTTTTACATATAAATTTTATGTTACTACGGAGTCAAAATCTAAGAAAGTAGCAGAAATACAGTACACACAGCTTTTTCAGTGTGGTATTTGCTGAAAGGAACTGAAGGGGAGATTTCCTTATGTTTGTGTAATTTTTATAGGAATAACATGCTAGCAAAATGGCATAACCTTTAATAAATGAAACCAGAAGTAGCAATGTCAAGCATGATCTGGATAATGTAAGATAAAATGTTGAGCATTTGTGCAGCTTCCCATCCTCCATCAAAGACACCAACCACTTTCTGAAATCCTTACTCAGCCTGTTACCTCCGGAAACCATCCTTGTAACCATTGATGCCACCTCCTTATACACAAATATAGCTGAAATTGAGTATTTTCCTTTCACACTGACCACCTGCAACCCTACCTAAAACCTCTTTCTTTATCACCCTAGCCAGCTTCATCCTAACCCACAACTTCAACCTTTGAGAGCCAGACAGACAAACAACTAAAGGGGACAGCCATGGGAACCAGGATGACTTCCTTGTATGCCAACTTATTTATGGGATGCTTAGAGGAAGCCTTCTTGGATACCCAACCCTTTCAACCCAAAGTTTTTCATAGATTTACTGATGATATCTTCATGATCTGGACTTTCAGTAAATAAGAGCTCAAGAATTTCCTCTCCAACCTCAACTCCTTTGGTTCCATCAGATTCACTTGGTCCTATTCCAAATGCCATGCAACATTCCTCAATGTTGACCTCCATCTGTCCAATTGCCACCTTCACACATCCATTATGATAGCTGCCATCCATTCCACATCAAACATTCCCTTCCCTACAGCTTAAGTCTTCATGGCAAACGAGTCTGCTCCAGTTCTGAATCCCTGAACGAGTACACCAATAACGTAATAACAGCTTTCACATCCCGCAGCTATACTCCTGATCTAGCACAGAAGCAAATTGCCAGGGCCTCTTCCTCATCCCCCCAAAGTCAGAACCTTCCACAGAAGACCCCAAAAGTGCCCCTTTTGTCACCAGATACTTTCCGAGACTGGAGCAGACTCTGAATGTAGCTTTCCAGCAAGGCTACGATTTCCTTAAATCCTGCCCCAAAATGAGATCCATCCTTCATGACATCCTTCCCACTCCAGCAAGAGTGTCTTTCCACTGCCCACCAAACCTTCGTAACCTCTTAGTTCATCCCTATGAAATTCCCAAACCACCTTCCCTACCCTCCAGCTCCTACCCATGTAACTGCCCCCGGTGTAAAACCTGCCCTATGCACCCTCCCATACCAGTCCTCTAACTTGAAAGTTGTACACGATTACGGGCAGAGCCACTTGCAATAGCACCCTTGTGTTTTACCAACAAACATGCCTACACTGTGAAGTGTTCTATGTGGGAATGACCAGCAACAAACTGTCCATTCGCATGAATGGACACAGGCAGACTATTTGTTGGTAATGAGGATCACCCTGTGGCTAAGCATGCCTTGGTGCACAGCTAGCACATCTTGGCACAGTGTTACACCATCCAGGTTATATGGATATTTCCCACAGACACCAACCTTTCAGAAATCCGGAGATGGGAGCTTGCCCTTCAGCATATTCTCTCTTCCCGTTGCCCACCTCAACCTTTGTTAATTTCAAATTCCCACCCACCATTCAACAACATCTTTGCCTCAGATCTCTGGACAGAGCCTCTGCCTCAACTGGCATCTCTGTCCAACTTCTTTGCTCTTTACATATGTTTGCCTTGGTGTGTGTGTGTGTGTGGGGGGGGGGGGGGGGTCTATTTGTTTGCCTATCCTTTTTCCCCCCAAGGTAAGTCTTTTCTCTTCCAGTATTGGAATGACTCCTCACCCCCTCCCTTAAAACCCACATCCTTTCCTTTTCCCCTCTCCTTTCCTGCTCTTTTTCTTAAGAAGCACCCAATAGTTGCGAAAGCTCAGTTTGTTTTATATATATATATATATATATGTGTGTGTGTGTGTGTGTGTGTGTGTGTGTGTGTGTGTGTGTGTGTGTGTGTGTGTGTGTGTCCATGAACCAGTGCCTTTTCGCCTGATAAGTCAAACCTTTACTTTTTTAAAATATTTTCCAATCAGGAATGTTTCCCTATATGTGTAATGTTGATCTTTAGTGCTGTCACAAAATTACTGTACTTTAAAATGTAGATTCTAATTATGCTCTTGGTTACCCGAAGATCAAAACTTACAAAATTATCCAGTGTAATTTGCGGCTGTATTCAAATACTTTCATCTGCAACTGATGCCTGTGTTCTTGCTGAATATGTATTTTATTTTAAATTCTATAAGGCCTTCTCTGTTCCTCTTTCAGTGTAAGGTGAATTGTTACTACTCTTCTGTCTCTAGTTTCTTTTTTATTTATATGTAAGTAAAAACATAAAATCAACAACTTTTAACTAGGAGATATAATGCATAACAATTAAGTAGAAACACATTCTGCATAGTACTTGTGAAATCAAAGATACAATTTGTCTATGTTGTAAAAATGAAACTTCTCATTTACCTTCATGTGACACATTGACCAGCAAAGTTAATATTTCCAGAATAATTTTAATAAACACATAAACTTCTGATGAAATTTTCTTCATGTGTGCTACATACTGAACAACCTTATGATGAACACCAACCTTCATTTATTTTAATGCCTTTCAACTTATTCCTGAGCGCTGCTTTCCCTCCAGGTCCAGCAGATTTCCCTGTTATAAGCCATTCTCGAAACTTTCTCAATCCTCTGGTGATTGCTTCTACAGAATCTTCATTTCCACAAGGAAAGGCTGAAATTATCTCTAATGCTGTAACAGGGCCAATGCCTGATAAGCCAGTAGTGTAATCACTACCAACCAGTAAAGCCAGTACTATAAGTTGTCGGCGTGTCAATCCTGTGAAATAAAAATAGAAGAATACTTGTTATAAGGATAAAATAATTAGGTATAGGTTGTTTTCTCTTTATTGGCATATAATTTGCTTTTAGATGTGCGACAACAAAGAACCTAAAACAATAAGCTTCAGGTAACACATAAATGTAAACCGGGGCATTCACTATTTTCTTATCACCTACCACAGCACATTATAAAATTAATTGATGGTCTCCCGGTCCAAAGAGCAGTAGGAGCACAGACAGAATATTATGAACCAGAAAATAAACAAATTTTCATTATCGAGGCCCATATTTACTTGGGGGGGGGGGGGGGGGGGCACAAACTGCCCAGGGTGGTAGATTTTGGGTGGCAGCAATATTTGTGAAAAATTGTATGAAAACCATGGACAACAAACAATTTCCTAAAAGTTAAATCTCCCGTTCAAAGAGAAAATTGACACACATTAGCAGTGCTGATTAATTTCCACATCACACACAAATCCCAAAAATTTAGATCTTCCATTCACTGGGGAATACTTAAAACACAAACACACACACACACACACACACACACACACACACACACACACACAGAATTTTTTATTCTTAATATTACTGGCAAAGATAAGAAACAGATTATACAGTGATATCAAACAAAATTTTTTTAAAAACTTCTCTTAGTCAAAAGTTGTAGTACATTATTATTGGAAATTTGTAAAATTGTTTGATTTGCAAATGTTCCTATAATAACAAGGAGTAGGAGATGTACACTGAAGAAATTTAATATGGACAACTGTATACAGTTTGCTGTTTTCATTAAATCAAATGCCAACTTACTACTAATATAATTTTTATCATTGATGAAAATGACTATAAGAAAGCTCAAGATTTATGACAGGTGATAAATAAATAAAATATTCTTCAAAAGAGAGAGACTGGCTAGCCACTACTTATCATAGTTCTGTACCACTGATAGTCACACAAATATCACAAATGGGGACGAAAATAAAAAGAGGACCCTAGCTTTCAAAAAAGTCTTCCTTCATCTGGTAGGAGAGGAGGTAAGAAGGAAATAGGGGACAGAAAGGAAAGGTAACTCACAACCTAGGCCATGAGATAATGTTTGGTGATGTTTGGAAGTGACTCCTCTTCGTTCACACAAGCCTCTTTTTCATGTCACATGCCTTGCTGTGAGACAATGCTGTTTTACCCTCTCTTTCAGCCCCAGACAGTAGGGCCCGGTGGTCTAGGGGTAGAGCGCTTGACTGGAAACTGAAAGGTCATGTGTTCAGAACCCAGTCAGATCTCAATTTTTTTCAGTTTATGTTTTCACCCATCTTTCACCTCTCAACGATGTGAGAAGTTGCCAGAAATGAGATGTGGTTTGTAATCCACATTAAGCTGTAGGTCCCCTGGGTAAGAACAAGTGGGGACTATAAGAGTGGTTCAAACGAGCAAACATCTACACATGGGTGGTGAGTGTGCCGCCCCAAACCTCATACCCCCACCAGCATTAAAAAAAACAGTAGTGGGGCAAATATTGCAAGACAACGCCAGCATCTTTCCACTTGCGCCCCATCGCAGAGAAGGATGGTTGATTTCCAGACATTCCTGGGACCTTGGTTTTTCATTAAACAAAAGAAAGGAGGGAAGAATTCTTGTGTACCAATCCTGCAATTACATGGACCATGGGCACACATTATCATTAATGTAATATAATGTATCCTCTGCTTCTGTTACTGTCTTGTAATCAAAACCAAGCTTTGTGATTGATGTTTCTGTAGTTAGTACAGTAATAAAAATGTGTCACATATCCACCTGTGTTGGTTGATAATATTCAAGGGGCTTTCATACAACCTTATTTCGATACAACTGGCATTTTGGCTTTCTGGTTCCACCTGCTGTGAAGGTGAGTTTTCCTTATTATTTTAGAGATTCAGCATTTTTCAGCTCACATACTGAGAATCTATAAGACTACATAAACACTGTACATTCACAACACATGGCACCTCGAACATTAGCAATAAGGTAAGGAAAGAGCAATCTGATTGCTCCACGCATTATCAAAAAAGGTCAAAGAATATCTAACCTGAATAACATATAAAATATCATGTAGTGAATGAAGAGCTGACATGGACAAGGGTATACATGCCAAAAAGTCAATTTTTCAGGCAACAGAAGAAATGTAACTCAGAAATTAAAAATGTTTTATTTGATTAATTTTTATGTACAATCAGTGCTGTTTTGAATTATTGTTACTAATGATGTTATAAAAAATTCATATAAAACATTGTTCTTTTCTAGGAATATGAAATTAGAAAAACAGATTATTTTGTAGAAGTCATGATATTTTGGATCCAGATAATCAAACATAGCCAATGAATCTTTTTGATCTGATTATTATCAGCAATAATCCTGTGTTCAGAAACAGATAAAATGTATGGGAGACATAGAATAAATTATATTTTTCCCATCCTCATCACCTAAAGGGTTCTACAAATTCCTTCAAGCACCATGGCCTTGGAGACATGATTTTGTTTAAAAAAAATCAATCACAAGTAGTATTAGACTGTCGAAGAATAGACACTTCAATTCAATGGAAACACAGGATCTTCTAGCCACTAGATAACATTAGAATGAGGAGCACCATCCTGTTCTTAGTTTGTCCATTGCAGTTGTCACACCATTTTTAACAGCTGGCATTTAGGGCTAAGTGACCAAAAACTTTAAAAGACGATCCAACAATAGTGGCTACACGTCCTGAAACTGCTTCCTACCACATACACTTGAATGCAGAACTTTCCACATAAATACACAAGTTGTAATTCAACAGCTGGTGCGTGTATAGCATTTTACTGTGGGTCAAAGTGGGAATGAACATGACTTATTGCATATCAATAGCCACAATCGCTACAGGAGTTGAAGGATATCGATTATACGGCTTTGAATCAGAATGAATAGATGCATTAAATCAGGAAGCACTCTTAGAACTTGCTCAGGTTTCCTGAGGTGAAGTTCTTTTGCAGGAAGTACTGAGCATCTGGAACCCCCACAAGGGGCATTTTTTTCACAGGTCAATTTATCACAGGAACCGATTCTTGGCCTGCTAGAATGGAACTGGGAAATTGCCTCTAAAAAAATCTCTGGTAAAATTGGTCATTAATATGTCTCTCAAGAAATTTCTTCTTGAATATATGGCAATGTCTATTGAATACTTAAGTCACGGCTGAGGTACTGCTTTGCTGTCTTCTGCCTATGATAGTGGTTTTCTTCAGCTGAGAATAATCACCCAGGACCTATAATGTGTATGTCAGTAGCTTTATAGTCTCTCTTGTGTGATGCAGCAGATGTGCCTTTGGCATACTTTAACAAAATGCCCTTTTCTTTCACGCATCCCTAGAAAAATTGGTTTCTCTTCTATATATCGTATCCTGTTAAGAAGGTATTATTGTAGACCTGTACTGTGCCTTGCACCATTGGCGACACTTGTTTTCTATTGTCTACTGTATCTTCCTATCTTCTGTGGAGTCTTCTTGCATTGTCATAAAATGAATATGGCTAATTAAATATACGCCTTTGGTTTCTTTTGAATGTGGGATATCCTCTTACAGCTTCTGAATGTCACTCTCGCTCAATGACTGGCATCCATAATGGCATTTGCAGCATGGATGAATAGAATGAACACAACAGATTCAGCAATAATAATGAAGGAGTTGTGTAATGTAAATACATTGTGGGTTATGTTCACTGTGTTTGAACACTTCACAAACAAATAGCTAAAATGTACCTTCTCAGGAGGTTTATATACCTTCTTCACTTTTCAGATGTTACTTGATGTCAATTCAAGAATAAATGTATTGACACACTTAAATAACTAGTGAATACAGTGCAACAGACAACTTTCACTAAGTATTGCATCCACTCATATAGAGGACAAAATGGGATATGCATTCTTTGCCATGACAATAATCTTAAGAGGTGAATCAGATGTCATCTAATGTCATCAATGGGAACTATAAGCTATCACACTGCACTTAGAACTCTCTCTCTCTGTGCCAGTGGCAGTGGAAAATTGATTGTTTTCCATGCAAAAATGGATTTTTGATGCATCATCTTTTTCCATGTCAACCCCTCAAATGTTCTTAGCCTATCACTCAAATTTCATGTTGTATTTGCTGCAGACCTTCCATAATCAAAGGACAATAAAACTTTTAAATTGTTGATTTTGAGAGTTAATTATAATGTATACTATACTGCTACAAATAATCAATACAAAAGGAATAGAAACTCACTGAAATATCGTTGAATTTCATCAGCTCTGAACTGGAGAACATGTTTCTTCTGGTTGAAGAAATTTTTGTAAACATTCTGTCCACCAAAAAGCCAAATATCACTGTCATCTGTGATAGTTCCATCTGTTAATGAAACAGCATCTAAAAATGCACACTGTGCTTCAGCTTCCATTGGTGCAATAACATATGGTATACCAAAAAGCTGTAGTAGTTCCTATAAAAAATGTTGTGTAGCCCATAAGTCACTACACAGTTTTTATATGTTATTACACTATGCAATGACAAATCACCATATCAAACTAAAGAAAGGATGCATGAAAATGCTAGCTGTGCCAGATATGTCAGGGAAATCAGTGTTGGAAGTCACAAAAGAAGTGAATAAGAAGTCAAAGAGCAGAGGGAGGAAGAATACAACCGGAAATAAGATGGAGATGAAGCAGGGATGTACTAGTGTTGTGCAGGATAGCAAAAGTAACAAGTTTTAATTTTAACTTGAATTTTCTGTTCATATTATTTAAAAACTACTAATGATAAAGGCAAAAAATTTTGTATGTTGTCTTAAAACATACATGTGATAGGGAACAACTCACCATAAAGACAGAGGTTGAGCTGCTGACAGACACAAATAAAAGACACACAAACAACTATTTTCAGCCACGGCCTTCCTCAGAAAGAGAACACTCATCCACACATGTCAGCCATCTCTGGCCGCCCAGCACGGTCTGAGACTGTGATTGTGTGGATGAGTGTTCTTATTCTGAGGAAAGCCGCAGCTGAAAATTTAGAAGTGTGTGTGTGTGTGTGTGTGTGTGTGTGTGTGTGTGTGTGTGTGTGTGTGATTTTAATTCGTGTCTGTCGGTATCTCAATGTTTGTCTTTACAGTGAGTTGTTCCCTATCACATATTATTAACATTCCTTACTGGACCTTCCATTGTTGTTAAAACTAAAATGTAGCTTATTCTTATGACTTATGTTAGAAAACTTTAGACTTTTAAGAAAAGCAATGAGTTAATTTATGAAATTTTTGATAAATATAATTGTTAAAAATTGAATAATAATTTATGGCAATAAATGTTATATGACTAAGAAACTCCTGGCAGATTAAAATCGGAACCAGGACTTGAACCCGGGATCTTTGCCTTTCGCGGGCAAGTGCTATATCACCGAGCTATCCTACATGGCTCACGGTGCTGCTCCACAACTTCAATTCTGCTAGTACTTCACTTCCTATTTTCCAAACTTCACAGAAGTTCTCCTGCGAAACTTGCAAGATTAGCACTCCTGGAAGAAAGGATATGGTGCACACAATTTTGCCACAGCCTAAGGGATGTTTCCAAAATGGGATATGCAGTCTTAAGAGAAAGATCCCTTTGGCTGAGGCCAATCCATATCTTCATCATATCCTTTCTTCCAGGAGTGCTAGGCTTGCAAGTTTTGCAGGAGCATTTCTGTGAAGTTTGGAAAGTAGGAGGCGAGGTACTGGCAGAATTGAAGTTGTGGGGGGGCACCGTGAGTCGTGTCAGGATAGCTCAGTGGTAGAGCGCTTGCCTGAAAAAGACAAAGGTCCCAGGTTCGAGTCCCAGTTCCGGCACACAATTTTAATCTGCCAGGAAGTTTCATATCAGCGCACAGTCCGCTGCAGAGTGAAAGTTTCATTCTGGTTATATGTCTACTTCAGAAATTATAGAGCTGATAATCAAGTTTTTACTATGTTTCTATTTTGAGATAAAAATACCTGCCCTGTAAATACATAGTTGAAATGCTTTACTTCACTTATGACACAAAATAAATTTTAAAAAATAACTGAGAAAGAAAGCTATGATTCATAAATCAAAATGTTCCCAAAAGATCTGTTAAATATGGTCTTACAATTCTTATTCTTTGAGCTACAGTATTTACAAAACAGATAACATTTTAAAGATTTCCTCGTGTCTTCATATGCTTGTCTCCTTAAATCATAAACTTTCAAACACTTCTCTAGTATGAACATCATAAATGCTACCACATTACACAGTAATTATTCCGATGCAGTGAGCCATTTACTGTAAAAGGCACATTTTACAACTACCCAGATGCAAACAAAATGTTATTACATTGTTTCACTGGTTATGGGAGAGCAATCTGCTATGTGAGGCACTGAACCGGGTAGCCTGTAAAAGATTTATTTATGCACAAAATGATCAAACTTATGTCTAATTGTATACACACAGTAGCTTCCTATAAGCAGGACAACTATTTTGAAATGTACCAGCAGCTATAGAAATCTCACCTGAGCTTCCACATTCATCTGTTCTGTTATACTAGACGCTAATCGCTCTTGTCGGCCTCTTTCAGATAATAATAGGTGTTGCTCTTCTTCCAGCAAATTCTGAAAATAATGAGTCAATCATTAGAAAGGTGCATACAAAAAGCTTTTCATCATAACTTGTGGTAAATAATATAAATGTGTAAGCATTTTTTTTTAATTTATTTAAAACCTTTAGTTGTCAGTGTCGGTCAGAAATTCACCAACGGCACGTGTTTTTAAAAAGTCTCTTAAGAACTAACCTTAAAAGATTTAATTCCAATCACAATCACAAAAAATTACACCAAACTATCACAACCTACAAGAATGTGGCCACCTATCTTGGTACATTTTGAAAAATTTGAGTCACATTTGGCATTGCAAAAACTTAAGAGTGAAATCTCAAGCTATTTGCTACATTAATAATAATAATTATTACTGTCGCCTTTCTGTAGCACATGCAATTTCCATAGAGAGAAATAAGTTTAATTTAAATTTAATGGCATTTCCCTCCTGGAAGGAATAAAACATATACAGTAGAACCTTGTTTTTGCACTTTTCAAGGGACTTCAGTGAAATGATGTAAAATGCAGGAAATAATGTTTCAAAAGGTAAAATATGCTTACTGGATCAGCCTTGCATGTTCGTAGTTTATTTGTGATATATGTACATAATAGGCATCTAAATATTCGCCAGGAAGTTTATTGTATAATAAAGTTATCCAAATTTTTACTATTTTAACCGCCAGGCAAAAATGGTAATCTTATGGAAAGTAGAAATTTTTGACATAATTTCATTCATTATAATCGAGGACACCGTTACTGGGCTATGTAACACATCTTCAAAATTACCTGAACCGCTTCGATAGATACCGTTTGGATGCCGCTGCCAGGCTATGTAACACGTATTCAAAATTACTGCCTTTTACCGGCATTAAATATTTACGTAGTCAAAATCCTAAAGTTCCATTCTTTTTGTATTTTTATATGTTTCACACGACGATATTAGAGACTTTATTCGTGTTCTCGAGTACAAACATATGCATAAGTATTTTTGTGACATTTGCATAGGATCGGCATCTCTCACTATTATCGTGTTTCTTTTTTTTTTTTTTTTTTTTTTTGAGGTTGTGGGTATATGATACCCAACTTTGACAGATAACGTTCTTTATTAATCAGAAATGTTTATCACAAAAACAATGCAACTTTTTATTCTCACATCAACAAAGCAACTGGTTCTGATTGTTTGAGGACACGCCAGGTGCTCTGGCAAAGAAGCTGGTGGAAAGAGGAACTACATCGCCTCAAATTGGCGCGTCATAAGTCAACAACGAAACGCGAAATATACGTTTGAATAAATGCAAAGTGTGAAGCAACTCAACTGCGGATAATTTTTAGGCGCTATACTTTACAGGGAAATCAATTTATGTACATACGTCATTTTTCTTCATGAACATGCTTTCAAAAAGCAAAAAATGGTGTAAATGGCAGGAAAACATAAAACGAGGTTATACTGTATGTACACAATAGTAGTAGTAGTAGTAGTAGTAGTAGTTGTTGTTGTTGTTTTGTTGTTTTTTTTTGTTTTTTTGTTTTTTTTTTGTTGTTTTTTTTTTTTATAGATAATAGTGACTTGTAGTTGTTCGACAGATTCTAGCTTAATTTATTGTCAAACCAGTTAACACTGTGAAAAATTACACTGAGCTGGATAACTAGCTTTTTGTAGGATGTGTAAAGTTGACTTGCAGGACTGGTACTAAGGTTTGAGGTGTTGTAAAAATAAATAAATAAATAAATAAATAACTAAAATAAAAAATAAAAAAAGAGAGAAGAATGCAAACACAAGAATGCTGCATTGCTGCACGGAATTCCTTGGAGGAACACAGCAGTGTGGCTGTAATCTCAACCATCACTGCATTAAATGACATTTATATTGAACAGGTGGTAGATTCAGCATTCTGAAAACCATAGATGCTAAGTAAGGAGTCCAACTAATAAACGGAATTCCATATAAGAGGACTTACAATCCAATTGGACTGAAATGAAGACTTGTAATCAAATTTGAAATTTTGAAATGCACCCAGTGATCCTGCTATAACGATCCAACAGATTGTCACGTGGGAGTCATGAAGACTCAACATAAAATCAGAAACAGGTATCACTGGCAAGGACTTTACCAATCCAGTACAGCACTATGTGATCCACAGTAGGGAATGCCAACGATGGAAGCAAGTGCCACAGTTATCATTAGATTAGATTAGTTTTTTGTTCCGTAGATTCATGTTGAGGAGATCCTTGTGGATGTGGAACATGTCAAGAAACAAAATTCACAAGTTGAATAATACATAATACACTAATAATATAAATACAGATACATAATTTTTCAAAATATAGTTTCTGATTTCTAAGTAATATTGCCCAAAAAGTTCGCATGGTGGTGCAGTATCAATACGTATTACAGTGTTGTTCTTATGAGCGTAGAAATTATTGTATTTTGGACCATTTTATGTGAAATGTGTGAAAAGAGGTCATTTTTGGTGCAAAGTTCAGAACAGTCCCATGATTTCCACATTTTACAATCAAGTATCCCTGAAGACAAAACTTGCAAATTCTTTTTGGCCCGTAATCTGTCAAGTAACAATATATTGTCATATCTGTCATACCGTACATCACTGACTGGTACAGGAGATGCTGTTTCATTCTTCTTTTGAACTTAATGCCCATTTTATAGTGGTCTACCAGGCATCCTCTTCCTAATAAATAGAAGGCCACTTTCAGTCTCCCATATAAGAACTCGTCAACAATTTTCCATAATTATTGAACGTCAAGACTTCCTCTTTCCCTTTTATAAGTAGTTTTCCATGTACCATAAAAAATATCGTCACAAAACTGAAACAAACAGGTACCTCAGTAATGTATGATTGGAGTGTCTGTTAAAGATTCAGTTCATTGCTAAACTTTTCGCAGAAGACAACAAAACATAACTTTATTGGAGAGCTTAAATGTTAGTTTCAAGCACTGCTGCTAATCCAAGGATGAAACTTGAAACATCTTACAGAAAACCACGCACAACTTTGATGTTGCTTGAGAGCAACATTGCCAAATAAAGGGTTAACTAAATGAAAAGTGGGATGACTCTTTGAAATCCCTCATTACCAGTTTCAGAGAAGCGGGACAGCTGACTCACATATGGATCCTTGACGCCAGGAAAAAGACAAAGAGTGCTACAACACCAAGCACCAGCCAGTGAGATACAGGCTGGGAGACTTGGTATGCACTTTTGATCCTGTGTGATGTGGTGGTTTACATCACTGACTGGTGTGTTTCAGGTTACCAGAAATTATTTGTTATTTTGTATTTACCATTTCTGGGAGTTTCTTGAAATGTCTTATGTTTATATATTTATAACATCTGATGAGCGTATAAATACTAGCTTTCTGGAATATTCGATTTTTATATATATAACTGTTCCTACTACAAATTGGTGTTTTTAATAGATGTGTATTCAACATCTTTGACATTTCACTGACTTTTTGTTATTTAGTAAGTGATTAAAAATTATGGTGCAACAATAAGTAAAGCAGTCAACAATCCGAAGATTGGTTTGAACACCGCGGTGCTTTACTAGGCATGGTCCTGTTTGGAGGTGGTATGCCGTTGCCTTCCTCCGACCTTCGAACTGACTTACCCAGCCAGTTATAGGGGGACCTACAGTTTAACGTGGGTTCCGAACCACGGTGCTACTCGGTATTTTTCACATGAGCAATACTGCCAGAGGTGAAAGAAGTGGAAAGTGACAGATAAAAATCCTAGGACCTGGCGGGCAACCTGCAACTTTTTGTGCCTAAGACAACCTTCTTGTGGAGCAATGATTGTCTTTTTCCTTCTATTAACATACTTATGAACATCATTGATTCTTTGGAACATCAGAGGTGCTGTTGACCAATCAAGCAATCATACTTCTACAGCACCCACTGCAAGTGTATCTGCAGCTAGGCAAAAGAGGTCATCAACAGACATGGTCAAAAGACTTCGCCAACACTGTGTTGCGGGTAACATAAGCTCTTATAAGCAGGAATTTGATTGCTCTTACCATCATTTGTGAGTTGACTGTATGCAGAGTTGTTCTCTCCCCTTGGAATGTGCAACCTCAAAATTTACACACAAATGCATTTAATGATGCAGCCTATCCGTTGTTTAGTATCTAACAGTTTGTTGAGTATTTCTGTCATGCAAAGAAACAATCACATTATAAATAACAAAGATCTCATTTCTAAGCCAGTTAATCCTATTTGATAATGACCTCAAACAGCCTGGCTGCCATAGGTGGAATGAGAAAGAATAGACAGAACTGAGCTCCTTCAAAAGTAAAGGCAAAGGAACTCCATCTACTTTTGAATAAATGCTAATAAAGTAATGTGCTATATGTGTCAAACTGTATAATTCCCCACAACCAATAACTTCGGGTAAATATATTCAACTATTATTACTTAAAGCAGTTATTCTAAAAATTTGGAGATTGTTCACTGCTATGAGGAAGATGCATAAAACATGTAAGTGGAGGTATCACCTTTAAGAAGTAGTGAAAGTAATCCGTGTTGCTGTACATGGCATTAGATAACAATACAAAGAAATAAAAATATTCTCAAAGTTTGTAAATTTCAAGTATTTCAAAATAAAGTAATCAAATTGTAGATTAGATAAATGATTGTGAAGCGATTATAAAAGACATATAAACCACAACACAAAAACTTTAACAGTGACATTAAGTGATACTTACTTTCATTGTTTGAAGTTTCTCAGTTGTCACAGCATCATCCTGAACTTTTTGTTTGGTCTGTAGTTCTTCAGTTACTAGAAAATCCTCTTTAACCTCTTCATTTGTGACTTTTATAGATTGTTCTGAAGTGCTGTCTTCGTATATCTCATCAACTGTCACATCATCAGAATAAGGAACTTCAGCAAGATCTCCAGTGTTACGACTACTGTTAATGTTCACAGGAGCCACTTCATTACTGATACTTTTCTTCAAAGTAACAGCTACATTATCATTCTTTAAATCACCTTTTTGTGGAACAGACAAAAACTGATCAATACAGTTTTCATTAATTTTAACAGGTAGCAAATTTTCATTACCTGCATCACTTACATTAGACATAGTGGCATCACATTTTGTTTGTTTTCCTTCTATATGATCAGGGGTTTTTGTGAAGATATCTGCAAAAATGTCATCTTCTAGGCTGCACTCGTCTTTTTTAATAACAACTTCAAGGACAGTCTTTGCTTTCATATCACTAATATTCTGTGTACTATTTTCATCGGTGTTAACTTCAACAAAATCTTCTTCACTGTCACTTGTGCTTTCTTCATTAAGCTTAGTTTCTTTGATGATATCAGCCTCAAGAGGTTTTTCACTGTCATCTGAATGAATTGGCTGCGAGATAGCTCTGTCTGCAGTTTCCTTTTCAACAGATGCGACCTGGGAATCAGTGTCTTTACTGATAGTTGTGTTTGGCTCTGTTTCGCATGTAATACTCTCATAGCCATTTTCGTGTTCTGTTTTCAACAATGAGTCCATGTCATTCTTTTGTATCACATCTGTAACAGGTACTATAGTATCACTTGCTTCAGTAAATTTCTTAGTCTCAGAATCTGTTTGTTTATTTCCTGCTTCACAAGTACCAGAATTACTTGAGTTTGCCGAAGTCCCTTCACCATGTAATAATTTATTCTCTAGTGGTATGCTTTTACTTGTTGTTGGTTGAGGGTTTGTATAATCCAAAGATTTATCAGCTTTCTTCTTACGAATTTGATCTTGTATGATTTTCAATATCTGTTTTTGTGTCAGGCCACTATTTTCAAACATAAAGTTCTTTGCTAACTTCAGCATTTCATCATCTTCACTAAAGTCCTGGTCAAACTCATCATCGGATACCCAATTACTTTCATACATGAGAGCCTCCTCTGCTATGGTATTAACATCATTGTTAGTTTCGTCACACTTCAAATGCTGGTCCCATGCAGTTTCAACTGCATCTGTCACTGTAGGTGGAGTTTTGCTTCTTCCTCCTTCTTCTGTATGCTTTTCGTTATTTCCAGTATCTAAAATAAATTAATAGATTTAACAATGAATCAATAAATAGTAGAAGCTCACAATGTGAATATGATGCTACAAAAAGGCATAGTAAGAAAAGAACCCATGGTGAGGGAACAAAGAACCCCCTCCCACACACACACACACACACACACACACACACACACACACAATCAACAAAGGGGTAAAATAAGAGAGATTAATGTTTTTGTGTCATAAAAAGTTAGATTGACATTACACAAATGTTGATACTACACATAAAACAAGGAAAATGTTGTAACAACACGAATACTCAATAATCAACATGCATGACACTACAAGATGAGAACAGGACATCACACTTATGAATCTGAATCTGAACTGCCGTTCCACATACTGCTTTTTAAATTCACGCACTAGATATACAACATTTCTCCCTCCTTTTTGTTTTTCACTCACTTGTTGCAGTAAGCCTATGTCCATCTTTTATTTATCACTGTTTGCGAATGATCTAGTAGGCACCTTCCCATATGGCTGATAGTGTCCTGTTCGGGCTCGTGATGAGATGATGGGTGACATGGGTGGTGAGGGCCGTGATGGTGCACATGTGAAAGACGTGGGGAAGACAGGAGACATCTGCATATCGGTGGCTTCATGGTTGTCTTGTCCCATCTATTGTGGTGGTGTCCAATCCATTAGGATGTCGGAAGTGTCAGCTTGATTTCTTGTTGTAGGAAGGTCCGTGTCCACATCCATCTTCAAGTCCTCCTTGACGAGTGGTGCCGGTACTGTGGTGACTCTTAGGCGAAGTTGGTTAAAGTGGCAAGACACCTGCCCCACAGGAGTGCTGAGGGTGTACAACTGCCAGCCCTTCTGTGCGACAACATGGTCTCGTGACCATTTTGGTTGCTTTCCGTAGCCTCGCAGGAGCCCACACAGGAGTGCCCTTCGCAATTCTTCTTTGAATGCTGATAGTGCCTTTAGAGGGCGGGGGTGTGATGAGGTGGAGGAAAGTACAAGGTTGGCGTCCATGCAAAAGCTCTGATGGGCTATGGTCCCCTGACTGAGTGAAGCGATATGATGCTAGGAATTGCAGGAGTGCGTCATCAGTGGAAGAGGATGTGAGATGTTTCTCCATTTAGGATTTAAAGGTACGGACCAAACGTTCCACTTCCCCACTGGACTGGGGATGGAATGGTGGTGAGGTTATATGGGATATGCCCCTCTGGGCACAAAAGTCAGAAAATTCGAAGAGGTGAATGGAGGCCCATTATAAAAAAACAATGGTAGTGGGTAAACCTTCCAGGGCAAAGATTTTGGCCAAAGCAGTGGTGGTAGCAGCTGTGGTTGGTGAAGCACAGCGAAGCACAACAGGGAAATTGGAATAGGCATCAATGACTAGGAGCCAATAAGTATTGAGGAAGGTTCCAACAAAATCTATATGAATGCGGTCCCATGGCTTTTCAGGTGTGGAACATGGAAAAAGTGAAGACTTAGGCGCAGGTGCTTGCGCCACACGTCTGACAAGTGGCCACCATGTGGGCAATTTCTGCGTCAAGTACGGGCCAGTAGATGTGCCGTCTAGCGAGATTCTTTGTCTTACAGACGCCCCAGTGTCCTTCGTGTAGAAGACGTAGGACCGCAGGCCGCTAGGTTGCCGAAACGACAACGCGGGGAGAGACGATGTCAGTAGCCAGCAGGGTAACTCCACTGAGGGAGGAAAGGCGCAGGATGCAGATGGAAGCAGTTCCGGAGGGGATCCGGTGCTTTTCCAGAAGGATGGTCCGGCCAGCCATGTCTATGTGATATAGGAACTGGTGTAGAACAGGACCCTCGGCAGTGGCTGCCACCAGGCGTTGTCCCTTGATGGGCGAGCCCTCAACGACAAACTGCTCAGCCTCATCCAAATGAAAACAAAGAAGCTCATCTTTGTTGAAGATGGGGTTGGGGCCCATAGGAAGTCTGGATAAGGCAGCAGCATTTGCATTCTGAGCAGTGGGTTGAAAATGAATGTCATTGAAAACGAGAGAGAAAACGTGCCTACCATTGGAGCCTATGTGCTGCCTTATCAGAATGGAATCAGACGGATGAAATAAAGAGACCAATGATTTATGGTCTGTAATAAGATGGAATTTATTACCATAGAGAAAGACACCAAACTTCTTGAGAGCATAAACAATGGCAAGATCCTCTTTTTCAATTTCTGAATACCGCAACTGCGAGTCATTTAAGGAAGGACTGATGAAGGACTGCAGAAGGGCGTCGTCCGTGGCAATGTTGTCACGAAGGGGACAGATGCTATCATTGGAAAGGCGAAAACCCAGATACACTATAGAGGGCTGAAAGAATTGAGACTTGTGAAAATTGCACTTAAGACCAGCCTGTTATAGGATGGAGAAAAGAATACATCGATTTTTGAGATGTTCATCCATGGTAGCCCCGGTAACAATGTCGCCCTGATAGTTAATGCATCCAGGAACAGAGATAAGAAGTTGTTCTACAAACCTTTGAAATATGTCTGGCACACTGGACACTCCAAATGGCATCCGTTGGTAACGATAAAGGCCAAAAGGAGTATTGAGAGCAAGAAATTAACGAGGACTCATCAAGTGGTAACTGATGATAAGCCTCAGAGAGGTCGATTTTCGAAAAGTATATTCATTCCTCTGGCAAGTTTGGAAAACGATTCTTCTAGTCGAGGCATAGAATAAGTAATAAGTATCAATAAGACATTCAGTGTTGACTGCAAAGCCTGAGACTGCAGTTAGGTTTGCTGACAACAACACTCGGAGAGACGCATTTGCTGGAAGGAACAGGAAGCAAAACTCCTGAGGTCGTAAGCCGATCTAACTCCCGTTTTACAGTGTCGCACAACGCTACAGGAAGGGGTCGAGCTCGAAAAAACTGCGGTCTGGCTCCCGGTTTGAGAGATACATGTGTTTCAAAAGCCGTGGGACAGCCAAGGCCAGGCGAAAAAAGAGCAGAAGAGTCTGTAGTCAAGGTATCTAACTGAGTGTAAGGAATGTTGTCTGATACAACATTGACAGTATCATCAACAGAGAATCCAAACATGCAGAAGGCATCATAACCGAACATGTCAGCTGTCCCCATGTGGTCAACTACATACACAGAGACCGTTCGTACAACAGACTTATATGTGATTTGGACATCCATTTGTCCCAAAAGGGAGAGTTGTTGCTGATTGCATGTGTGCAAACAGCGCAAGACCAGAGAAAGGGGTGGTGAACCCAGGTGAAGATAAGTTTATGAAGTAATTATTGTGGCTGCCGAGCCGGTATCTATTTGCAGATGCAAAATATATCTGCACCATGAGGTAAAGTTTGTTTCCAGAAGAGTTTGTGGAGTTGACATATAGTATGGAGCCTGTATCTAAATCAGTATCATGTATAGCCTGCACTTGGTTAGATCGGCAAACAGAAGAGATGTGACCCTTTTTCTTTACATTTGTGACCTGTAGCCCAACGCTGGGGACAATCATCTCATGAATGCTGGGAAAAACAGCGGGGACAAGAAGGTAAGGCAGGAAGAGATTGCTCCTGTTTAAAACTAGTGTGCTGCTTGCTTTGCGTGCGAGAATACACCGCCGCTACTTCCTCGTTCACGACACAGCCTGGCGCGTAAACAAATGCCCTGTCCGCTGTCACTTCCCCTACGTCACCCCAAGCACCCAATTGTGCACCTGCAGCATAAGTAATTTCAAAAGATTCTGCTATGGCCAATACTTCAGAAAAGGATGGGTCATTTAATTGAAGAGCCTTTTGTCAAACTTCCTTATTGGAAGCGGACCTCAAAATTGCATCTCTGACCACTGAATCGGCGTAAGATTCTTTATGAACGGTACTAATGAATTTGAACTTTCTATTAATGCCTTGCAATTTTGTAGCCCATGTTCGGTAAGATTGATGGGGCTGTTTTTTACACTGATAAAATGCTACATGTGATGCAACAACATGTGTCTGCTTCTTATAATATGAAGTGAGTGATATGAAGTGAGTTATATGTGAGTGAAGAGGGTTCTTTGAGGGGCGTTAATTGGAGAGATCCATGAGAGAAACAGTGATTTACATAGTCCGTCCAATCTTCTGCGATCTCCTCGTATGGCGGAAAAGTGGGTATGGACAATTTCAATGTGCAATCGTGTGTTGCAGTGAGGAGCTGTTGCAGAGCTGTTCTGACAAATTTCTGATGTTCGGTGAGGTGGTCGGCCAGCAACTTTTGTTGTTCGGTGAGGATATGCAGAATTTGCTCAAGCATTGACGTCTCTAATGTTGTTTGTAACTTAATAATTGCAAAAAATCCCTACTCATCACCAAATGTTGCCACAACATGAATACTCAATAATCAACACCCATGACACTATCAAGATGAGAATAGGACATCACACTTACAAGTCTGAATCTGAACTGCTGTTCCGCATACTGCTTTCAGTCCTTCCACCCCCAGCTGGCCAGGTGGCGCTCATGAACTTTCACAATCGTACCGCAGTGCCAACAAGTGCGGCAGAACATCTGAATTCACGCACTTCATATACAACAAAAAGTGTAACAACACACCTACAGCATATCTACAGGCAGCAGCACTTTTGCTATCAGAAGTGCACATATTCTCATCATAACAGAACACACTACCATATATAAGGCCGGACCTTTAAAGTACGTTTTACTGAGCACCTTCTTACAAAAAAAGGCCAACTCAAAAAACATTCCCCTTTTGCAGAACACACTAAAGCATCTGATCATCAACAACCTACCATTGACAACATGCAAATCTTACATATAGCGCAGAAGGGGCGTAAGCTAAATTTACTGGAAGAGATTGAGATAGCGAAGCGCGCTTACTTTGGACACCCACACCTCCTAAACTATCAGTTGGCATGCAATGATCAAACATTTCTAGATATTATGATGTCTCTGTTCAAATAAAATTCCTCTCATTTACATATACCAACATAAATTATAAACTTCTGTCCTGTTTAATAACCTCCCTTTCGTTAAATTTGTATTCAGATAGCTAGATTTCACCCGTACCGTCTTATACATCGGCTTCCTATGTCACTCCCTACCCACATTCCCTTAGTCTGTACAAGTCGGTGGAGCAGCACACCATGCCTGCCCACCGGCCATGAGCGCAATTGTAAGCATGGGCTTATCTTGTGTCATCAGACACCACCGCTTCTATTAAGGTAATCTTAAAAATCGGTTTTATGTTTCTCACATCTTTACCGAGTATGTTCCAATTGTAATTCGTTGTTACCCGAACATTTGTAGGGCCACAAGGAAAACCAAAAAACATTCCAAGAAAATAGAAACACTGCAATAACAACTTACGGTGTCACACCACAGAGAGCGCATTGTAAGCTTTGTTTACCATTTATACTGTCTTCTTAACACAAAATAAGCCCATGTACCGTTATAACCGTTTCTAATTCCGCCTTGTAATTTTGTGTAAATTCTGTCACGCAGATAATCTGAAGATGCCCTGCTAAAGGGCGAAACGCGTCATTAACCAATAAAAAATTTGCAATCAAGACGGTTTGAAGGAATATTTATTCTAACTGATTGCTGTTGTACACCGTGGATTGGAAATAATTTTGTATAATAATATTGGATCTCCCAGCATTAACTCAACAACACGATACCAGTTGGCAGGCATCTGAAGAACGAGATACCACCCAGTGGGCAATGCAGAATGGGATACCGGTTACGTTACGTCCACACAGACATGTTCTGAACTAAGTGATGAGATGTAGGACAATGTCCAGGTTAATTACAGTGATCATGCTAATGAACTATGTGACACATGGTGCACACAATTATCAGACTAATCAACTGATGATTTAACAAAACAGTTTGAGAACATTCTATAAACTTCCATTATAGACAACCGCATATAAATTGTGATATGGTGTAAACAACGTGTTGTGGTCAAAGGACACTGTAACATAGCTTACCAAATCATTTTGTAGCCCAAGGAACTTTATTAATAAAGAAATCAATTAATTTAATGGGATGACTAACTGTAATTAAGCGAATGAAAATCAGTGGTAAACATCAGTTGTTATAATTTTGTAGCTATTTGTAAATATTCTGTGATTACATGTTAGCAACTGATTTCATCAATACTGTAATCAGTTAAATAACAAAATGTGATTTGTATTGTTATGGTAAACAAGTTTTCGTGTTTCACGAAGAAAATAAGAAGATATGTCCAATATTATCTTATGCAGATGATCAAATAGTCACCAAGTATTTCTTGATCATTATATATGTCTGCCTAAGTGTACTTGTGTCTGTGTAAATGTGTGTGTGTGTGTGTGTGTGTGTGTGTGTGTGTGTGTGTGTGTATTTGTTTACCCTCCTTTTTTCCCCCCAAGGTAAGTCTTTCCTGTCCCGGGATTGGAATTACTCCTTACCCACTCCCTTAGAACCCTTATCATTTCCTATTCCCTCTCCTTCCCTTCTGCCTTACGAAGCAGCTAGGATGTGAAAGCTAGCGTTTGTGTGTGTGTGTGTGTGTGTGTGTGTGTGTGTGTGTGTGTGTGTGTTTGTCGCTATCACTGCCTGTGTTCCTCCGCCTGGTAAGTGGACTTCATCTATTTTTTATGTATATTTTTCCTGTTAGGAAAGGAGACTTTCCAGGTGGGAAAAATAGGTATAAAATAAAGATTTTTGACTTACCTAAAGTACAGGCTCGTCGACAGAAACATAAAACACACACAAAAACACACAAACATTCGAGCTTTCGCCAGCACTGTTGGCTTCTTCATGAAAAAGAGGAAGGAAGGACAGGAGAAAGGGAAGGATACGGGTTTTAAGGAAGTGGAAAAGGAGCCATTCCAATCCCAGGAGTGGAAGGACTTACCTTAGGGGACAAAAAGGAAGGTAAACAAATACACACACACACACACACACACACACACACACACACACACACACACACATATATCCACATGCAAACACACCTAGGCAGACATTTGTAGAAACCAAAGAAGTTGGACAGAGATACCACTTCAGGCAGAGGCTCTGTCCACAGAACCGAGGCAAAGATGTTAAAGATGGTGGGCGGGAATTAGAATTTAGCGGTTGAGACCAGGTGGGCAACAGGAAGAGAGAATGTGTTGAAGGGCAAGTTCCCATCTCCGGAGTTCTGAAAGATTGGTGTTGGTGGGAAGTATCCAGATAACCCGGACGGTGTAACACTGTGCCAAGATGTGCTGGCCGTGCACCAAGGCATGTTTAGCCACAGGGTGATCCTCATTACCAACAAACACTGTCTGCCTGTGACCGTTCATGCGAATGGACAGTTTGTTGCTGGTCATTCCCACATAGAACGCTTCACAGTGCCGGCATGTCAGTTGGTAAATCACGTGGGTGCTATCGCAAGTGGCTCTGCCCTTGATCGTGTACACCTTCCAGGTTACAGGACTGGAGTAAGTGGTGGTGGAAGGGTGCATAGGGCACATCTTTCACATCTTTGCCTCGGTTCTATGGACAGAGCCTCTGCCTGAAGTGGTATCTCTGTCCAACGTCTTTGGTTTCTACAAATGTCTGCCTAGGTGTGTTTGCATGTGGATATGTGTGAGTGTGTGTGTATTTGTTTACCTTCCTTTTTGTCCCCTAAGGTAAGTCCTTCCACTCCTGGGATTGGAATGGCTCCTTTTCCACTTCCTTAAAACCCGTATCCTTCCCTTTCTCCTCTCCTTCCTTCAATTCACCAGGCCCTATTCCAAATCCCAAGCGACTTTCCTCAATGTCGACCTCCATCTGTCCAACGGCCAACTTCACACATCCGTCCACATAAAACCAACCAACAAACAACAGTACCTCCAATATGACAGCTGCCATCCATTCACATCAAACGTTCCCTTCCCTACAGCTTAGGTCTTCATGGCTAGCGAGTCTGCTCCAGTTCCGAATCCCTTAACCGGTACACCAATAACCTAATAACAGCTTTCATATCCCGCAGCTATCCTCCTGATCTGGAACAGAAGCAAATTGCCAGAGG
Organism: Locusta migratoria; assembly: GCA_026315105.1. Classification (NCBI taxonomy): domain Eukaryota; kingdom Metazoa; phylum Arthropoda; class Insecta; order Orthoptera; family Acrididae; genus Locusta; species Locusta migratoria. The sequence continues at coordinate 281,688,382 of CM048745.1, read as the reverse complement.
CACTTCCTCATCCCCCCAAAACCAGAACCTTCCACCGAAGGACCCTAGAAGTGCCCCTCTTGTCACCGGATACTTTCCGGGACTGAAGCGGACTCTGAATGTGGCTCTCCAGCAAGGACACGATTTCCTTAAATCCTGTCCCGAAATGAGATCCATCCTTAATGACATCCTTCCCACTCCACCAAGAGTGTCTTTCCGCCGTCCACCTAACCTTCATAACCTCCTAGTCCGTCCCTATGAAATCCCCAAACCACATTTCCTACCCTCTGGCTCCTACCCATGCAACCACCCCTTTTGTAAAACCTGCCCTATGCACCCTTCCACCACCACTTACTCCAGTCCAGTAACCCGGAAGGTGTACACGATCAAGGGCAGTGCCACTTGTGATAGCACCATCAAACAAACTGTCCATTCACATGAACGGTCACAGGCAGACAGTGTTTGTTGGTAATGAAGATCATCCTGTGACTAAACATGCCTTGGTGCACGGCCAGCACAGCTTGGCACAGTGTTACACCATCTGGATTATCTGGATACTTCACACCGACACCAATCTTTCAGAACTCCAGAGATGGGAACTTGCCCTTCAGCATATTCTCTTTTCCCGTTGCCCACCTGGTCTCAACCTCCGCTATATTCAGATTCCCGCCCACCACCTTTAACATCTTTGCCTCAGTTCTCTGGACAGAGCCTCTGCCTCAACTGTTATCTCTATCCAACCTCTTTGCTTTCTACAAATGTCTACCTTGTTGTGTTAGCGTTTGTACGTGCGTGGGTGTGTGTGCGCTTGTTTGCCTTTCCTGTTATCCCCTTAAGGTAAGTCCTTCCACTCCTGGTACTGGAATGACTCCTTTTCCGCTTCCTTAGAACCCGTATCCTTCCCTTTCTCCCGTCCTTCCTTCCTCATTTCCTGAAGAAGCTACCAGCGGTGGCAAAAGCTTGTATGTGTGTGATTTTATTTGTGTCTTTCGACAGGCCTGTGCTTTGGGTAAGTCATCCATTTATATATAGAAGGAGACTTTCCTGGTGGGAAAAATATGTATAAAAATAAAGATTGTTTGACTTACCCAAAGTACAGGCTCGCCGATAGAAACAAAAAACACACAAACATTCACGCTTTCGCCACCGCTGGCAGCTTCTTCAGGAAAAAGAGGAAGGAAGGAGAGGAGAAAGGGAAGGATATGAGTTTTAAGGAAGTGGAAAAGGAGTCATTCCAATCCCAGGAGTGGAAGGACTTACCTTAGGGGAAAAAAAGGAAGGTAAACAAATACACACACACACACACACACACACACACACACATATCCACACGCAAACACACCTAGGCAGACATTTGTAGAAACCAAATTATTAGTAGTTGTGTATTGTTCTTGGAATTGTAAAGTTATTGATGTGATGGTCAATCTGGAAAAATCTAGAATTATTTGTTTGGTGTATGGAGCGGTGTAAAGAAGAAATAAACATAAAGTTCAGATTGTGCATTCTTTGTATATCATCCTCCTCTACAAATTGCTGAGAAATTGTTGGCATGTTGTCGGTTTATTTTGCAGGTGAGCAGATTAAGGTACAGCAGTCAACAATCCGAAGATTGGTTTGAACGGCACAGTGCTTTATACTAGGCATGGTCCTGTTTGGAGGTGGTATGCCATTGCCATCCGCCAACCTTCGAACTGACCTACTCCACCAGTTATAGGGGGACCTACAGTTTAACGTGGGTTCCGAACCACGGTGCTACTCTGTATTTTTCACATGAGCAATACTTCCAGAAGCAGTGCCACTGTTAACGTGCCGATATCTTATTTAGGAGAATGAAATCTCCTCTTTTTAGACATCATGATTTAAGATATTCTTCTCATAAATAATTTCACACCATTCTGAAATGGTTCTTCAAAAATGTTCAAATGTCTATAAATCTATCAGACCACACTGCATGGTCATCAGTCCGTAGCTTACAAACTAAGGTAAAATAACCTAAGGACAACACACACACCCATGCCCAGGGAGGACTCAAACCTCCGACGGTGAGCAACCGCGCACTCTGCAGCAAGGTGCCTTAGACCGCTCGGCTACTCCACTGCGGCAATGGTTCTTCACCAAAGATCATAGTTAACCATCAGTCCTAGACTCATAAACACATCTTTTGTATGCATATAAACAGAGAAGAAGAAAACTGAAACATCTGAATGAGATGCTACAGAAGGACATTGAAAATTAGATTAATTCATATACAATGACTATGATTGTGTGGCTATTATGGCCATTAGACCCCCAACAGGGGTCGTGTTCAAGCTGTCTGGTGCAAGTCTTTTTAGCTGATGCTATTTCGGCAGCTTGCGTGACAAAAATTAAGAAGTGATGATGAGGATGACACAACATCCAGTCCCTGAGTGAAGAAAATCTCCGGTGTGACCGGGAATCGAACCTGGGCCATCTGCGTGGCTACTAACCACGCTGTCCACTAGACTATGCAGGCGGACGATTCATAGGTAAGAAATGAGGACGTTCTCCATTTAATTGGCAAAGAAAGCAACATACAGAAAACACTCACAAGAAGGGCAAGATTATAAGACATTTGTTAAAGACTTCAAGGAAGTACTTGCATGTCACTACATGGAGTTGTAAAAGGTGAAAACAGTGGGGGAAGATCGAGACTGGAGTTCACCCAACAAATAATTAAGAACATAGGTTGAAAGTGCTTCTTTGAAATCAAGAGGTTAGCACGGAAGAGGAATTTGTGGTGGACACATCAAACCAGTCACAAGAGCAATCACTCAAAACAAGTAAATTGGAGCTACTTACTTTCATTGCTGACAAATCTTACATCACTATTATATGATAGCTGAATGAATGAATAAATAAATAAACATGACTGTGTTGCCGACATTGCAAATATAGCCCACTATTTCAGCATCACTAATATTTTTAAGTACAGAACTTGTAAATCTTTCAAAGACTTTTAGGCCTAAAGAGGACAAGAAAGTATTCTATGTACACTTGCATGTCATTATATAGAGACTAACATGCAAGTTTTACCTCAATGCAAACAACACAAATTTGAGGGAAAAAATTAATTCCAATGAAGAAATGCTGTTTGATTATTGATGTATGGTATAAACAAAATACTGTGCTTTATTTTCTTCCCTGCCAGTTATCAGCCTAAAGACCTACAGAAAAACATGTTTTTTTTTGCTCACCTTTAATATAAATAAACCTTGTCACATTGTCAGATGCTATTCTACTGCCAACATTTAGGGATGTATTTACACCCTGTTCTCTAAGCATTTCTTCCATTTCTCGCAAACTAAGAGTATGGCCACCCATTTCCTTTTCTGCCTGTTCCAAAGAAACTTGAACAGAACGTCTCTTTAGTAAGCGACCCATTTGAAATGATGAAAAGTCTCCAGAGTCCTAGAAGAGAGAAAAAGGAGGAAATGATAGTGATGTTAACAAAATCAAATTAACAAATAAAGAACGCTTTTTAGGTGAATTTTTTAGTAGTGCTACACAATAAAGGACCAATACCTTTGGCATTTCATGCAGTCTACCCCAAGAACTCTGCTTTCTCGTTTCTCTCAAATCAGTAAGAATTTCATGCCTCACATCTGCTGGCAGTGCCTTGAACTGTTCACTGTTAACATCAACAGAGTGCAAATCTCTTGGTGCATGTTTTGTTGGGCTTTCATCTTCATCAGATGTGACAGAATCTTCAACTTCTGATCTAAAGAAGATAAAAATAGTTTTATTGTTTATTGAATCTTTAAATTATTATATATGGAAATATATTGGAACAAATGATTATCAAATTCCAACACTTCCTACATATTAAAGTCATCACAAAATACAAACATAAACTTGTGTTCCTACATTCATTTCATGCACCCAAGAACAAATCTACCACCTTCTCACTGCATCTTTAGGTCTCTACACTATTCACACAAATGTCAAAAAAGTTAGACCTTCTAAGTAACTTTCTTCTTTCCCTCTGCTCCCATGAACAATTGAGATTACCAAGGAGGGGTAGCTTGTATGCCTCAACAATACAGAGTTGTACCATAGGTGCAACCACAGAAGAGAGGCCTGAAGCAGAGCAGCAGCCTTTTCAGTAATTACTTGGCCAACAGTCTGCATGACTGAATGAGCTGCTCTTGTCACATCATTTAATGTGGCTTTGCAATGAAGCAGATGCGAAAGGCTGAAAGCAAGGTAAAACTACAGTTGTTACTTTTCCCGAGGATATGCAGCTCTACTGTGTGAATATATGATAACGGTGTCTTCTTGGGTAAAATATTTCAAAGGTAAAATAGTCCCTCATTCAGATCTATGGATGGGGACTACTCCGGAGGACGTCATCATCAAGAAAAACAAAACCCACATTCTAAGGATTGGAGTGTGGAATGTTTTAACACTTAATTTGGTAGGTAAATTAGAAAATTTGAAAAGAGAAATGAATAGGTTAGATATGGTGAGGATTAGTGAAGTTCAGTGGCTGGATGAAAAGTATTTCTGGTCACTTGTGATAGGGGATGCAGAAGTTAGTCTAATTAATGAATAAGACAATAGGAATGCAGGTACAAGATTGTGAACACCATAGTGAATGCATTATTGTAGCAAAGATAGACACGAATCCAACACCAATCACAGTAGTACAAGTTTAAAAGTCAACTAGTTCTGCCTATGATGAGGAAATTGAAAAAAGTATGATGAAATAAAATAAGTTATTCAAACAATTAAAGGGGACTAGAACTCAGTAGTAGGAAAAAGAAGAGAAGGAAAAATAGTAGGTGAATATTAACTGAGGAAAAGGAATGAAAGAAGAGATTGCCTGATAGAATTTTGCTATCACAAACTATTGGTTTAAGCATCATGAAAGAAGGTTGTATACATGGAAGAAACAAGGAACACTGGAAGGTATCAAATTGACTTAATGGTAAGGCATAGGTTTTGAAATCAGGTTTTAAACTGTAACACATATCCTGGGACAGATGTAGATTTCTGACCAAAATTGTTGATTATTAACTGTAGATTAAAACTTAAGAAACTGGATAAACTGAAAAAACCATAGGCTATTGGGAGTTTCAGAGGAAGCGATAGGCAAGGACTGACTGAACTGGGGGAAAGTAATATAGTACAAGAAGAATGGGCAGCTTTGAGAGACAAAGTAGTGAATGCTGCAGAGGATCATATTTGTAGAAGGACAAGGCCTAATAGAAATCTTTTGACAACACAGGAGATATTGAACTTAACTGATTACAGTAGAAAATGGACAAACACAGCAAGTGAAAAAAGCAAAAGGGACTACAAAAGACTAAAAACTGAGGTGGGCAGAAAATGCAGATTGGCTAAGCAGGAATGGCTACAGGACAAGACAAGCCTGTAGAAGAATGTATACCTGGGGAAAACATAGGTACTGTCATAAGAAAGACATTTGGAGACAAGAAAGCAGCTGTATGAATACCAAGAACTCGGATTGATAACCAGTACTAAGCTCAGAAAGGAAAGCTAAAAGGTGGAAGGAATAAATAGAGGGCCTATACAAAAGAAATAAACTTGAAGACAGTATTGTAGGAAAGGGAAGAGAAAGAAGATAATATAGGAGAGAAGAAACTGCGAGAAGAACTTAACAGAGCAATGAAAGATTTGAGTTGAAATAAGGCCCCTGGAGCAAATGATGCTCCCTCTGAACTACTGATATCACCAGGAGAGCCAGTCATGAAGACACTGTTCCATCTTGTGTGCAAGATATATGAAACAGACAAAATACCCTCAGATTTCAAAAAAAATATAATAATTCCACTTGCAAAGAAAGCAATTGTGAAAAGTGCAGAACAGTCAGCTTGCTAAGTCATAGTTTCAAAATACTAAGATGAATTATTAGATACAAATGAAAAAACTAATAGAATCTGACATCAGGGACGATCAGTTCAGATTCAGGAGAAATGTATAAACATGTGAGGCAATACTCACATTATGATTTATCCTAGAAAATAGGTAAAGGAAAGGCAAACTTACATTTTTAACTTTTGTAGATTTGGAGAACGCTTTTAATGATATTGATTGGATTAGATTCTTTCAAATTCTCAAGGTTGCAGTGGCAAAATATAGTGATCTAAAAGTTATATTCCACTTGTACAAAAACCAGAGAGCAGTTATAAAGAGTCGAAAGGGACACAGTGGTTGGGAAGGAAGTAAGACATAATTGCAGCCTTTCCCAGATTTTATTTAATTTGTACATTCTGCAAGCTGTGAAGGAATGTGCTGTATCCGCCACTACGCCACCAACGACCGTCAGCTCAGCGGCCGTCACCATGTTCTGCCGGCGACGTACAGAGGAAACAGTCGCGCACAGAGCGTAGGCTCTCTGGCTAGCCGGCTATGCAGTTCGATTAGACCACTAGAGGGCTAGTTGTCACGAGATGGGAGTGAGTCTCAGTTAGGCATCCCTCGTGCCACCTCATGTCAAGAAAACGGACTACCACGAATGTATATAGGCCGCCGCGCCGGACCTATTAGTCAGTGTACTCCTGCCTTCGCCTGTGAAGTCCTTTTGCGGTTGAAGATCGAACTGCGCGCCATAAACTCTGCCGACACCTCTGGTATACTGCAATTGCCTGCGCTGGATCTTGGACTTTATACGGACTTGGATGGGTCTGTTATAATGGCTTTGTCTGACTTGCACTTGAGTGACTTGTAATTGTGTTTGAAATGTTACGGTGCCAATAAATGTAAGTGAATTATCACTTTACTGTGTTATCAATTATAACACAATAAAATGGCGACAAACCAGACGGACCTGGTGCATTGGAAGCACTCATCACGAAGTTGATTCAACAACAAGCCAAGAATCGGCAACAACTTATGGCCACTCTGCAGCCGCTTCTCGACAGTATGTTGCAACAACAGCCAATACATCAAAATCAGGCCTTCCCATCTTTTGATGAAGCTCTCGAAGAATGGGAATCTTATGAAACCAGACTCAAGGAGCATTTCCAGGCATCCCATGTAGGACATCAAACTAATGAAATCTCTGTTTCTTTGATGGTCAAAGCCAGTAGTTTACACCTGCTTTGCAAATTGGCTCCACTATCCACACCTTCGGACTTGTCATTCACGGAAATATGGGCTTTGTAGACACAGTATTACTAACACCATTCTCATGTTATAGATTCGCGAGTGGTGTTCTACCAGTGCAAGAACCAGCCATCACAATCCTATTGTGAGTGGGCAGCTGAATTGCAATGCCTGAGCCGCAAATGTCGATTTGTCACAGCCCATCACAAGGAATTATATGCTGATGAAACAATTCAAGATATGATTATCTGTGGGACTCCAGACAGGGAATTTCAACATGATGCCTTACAACTGGCCGACCCTTTATTAGATAAGGTGTTGGAACTGGCTCAAACGTTTGATGTATCTCGTGCAGCTGGAAAAAAGTTGGAGACTTGGGCGGATATTGCTGCTGTCGAGGCCCGTCCACCTGGATCTGCTGCCAGTACACGCCCACCGGTTGATGACGTCGAAATTTCGGTAGTCCAGCCAAGGCGTCAGGTCTTCGCGACCTGGCCATTCACAACAGATGTAGAGTCATTTCACTTGTCAGTGGGGGCCCCGCCGCCTTCCTTCAATGTCCGGACTGTTACAAACATCATTCTTGAGACAACTCTTTGGATCGTTGGGCTTACTGCACCAACTGCTCCTTACAAGGGAATCTGTCATCGGTTTGTCATTCTGCTCAGACCAAACCTAAGCATGATGCATATGAAACTCCACTGGATGTCAATCTGGTAGCTGCCATTGAGGTCCAGGATTCTTCTCAAATTGTTTCTGGATGTGTCAATCTGGCCCAAGACAATCAGATTACAGGTGGACACTGGAGCAGCAGCCAACTTGCTCAACCATATGACATACATACACCTGGGAGCACCCCCTTTGCAGTCAGGTAGAAAACATTTGAAACACAAAAATACCAAATACCATAAGAAAGCAGTTACACTACAGTCACATTCTTCATGTGAATCTCACGCAGGAACAAAACATCATTAACAAAGTGATTTTATAATTATTTTTTCAGCTTTCTAGATTTTGTGGTTGCTTCACACACAGCAGTATTCCAGACAGTGTTACAGAACATTTGTCAGTATATGAATGTGTCAAGTGATGTTACTTGGTAATAACAGGTTCTGTAACTTTTTCACCTTGTTGTGACAGTGTTTGCTTAGTGCTGATGTCATATTCGCATCTAGTTTTACCCATATTGATCACAACAATCAGGGTTGTAATGCGGAACTACAGCAGATACTTGATGTTGAATAATCTTTGCATTCTGCAACAATTCTTTCAGTGTACATGTTTTATGAAAGCTGGCATATTTGGTAACACTCTTCCATCCCCTGATTTGATTAGTAATGTTCATTTATAGTAATCTTCTGTGGACATGGGTGGATAAATGAAGAACAAAATAAAAATAATATTTAAAAAAGTAGGTTGTGAACACAGGCCAAAATATTGACAGTTCTATTGGAGCACCACTTTGTTGAAGCTCTAAAAGGACTGCCAAATTACCCAAAGTATGTCCAAAACTTTCACCACCATTTCCTCAGAAATGGTTATGTGTACGCGGAAAAGGCAACACCATGTTAGCTTATTTTTTTCCCTCTTCCAATGAGTGAAGTTTCAGATTAAATCGAGTTATTGGACTTGGCTTGTTCACCTCATAATTAATATACTTTTTCTACATTAAAAAAAAGAAAGTATCACCCCCATTAATCACAGACATTGCCGAGATGAGGTGGCTTGTGTGCCTCAATGATGCAGATAGCTGTACCATAGGTGCAACCACAGCGGAGTGGTATCTGTGGAGAGGCCAAACAAATGTATGGTTCTTGAATGGTTCACGGGAGTACCGTCGGATACTATTGTAATAATCGCACAATATTTCTGCGAGACAGCTGCTCACCATCTTCAGGTGAACTGCCGCTGTAGCTTCTCTGCTCGCAATATATATGGTGGCTTGTTACCACGGCGCAGGCGCCGCTGCTGTGACGTCATGGCAGACCAGAGCGTCGACGGCGTGAATATGGAGAGCCCCCTACCAGAGGGCCGTTGAGCGGGCCACTGGTGGTCTGCGCAGGCGCGGCGCGGGCAAGAGCGGCCGCTGGCGGTGCACCCCTTGTGCGCGCGCCAACCGGAGGAAAAAGTGCGTGTTTTACGCGTCTCGACTTCGATGACCCATCTGCGTCGATTGGTAACCATTGTCTGTCTGCGGCTGATGCTGCCTCATTACTGCCAAGGCCGGTTCCCATGCTTTACTAAGTTGGAATCCCGTGTCTCTATTAGTTAAATCTTTTGCAATGCGTATTTCGACAGCCTCTTTAATTATTGAGTCCCAGTAGGTGGAAGCGGAAGAAATGATCTTGGTCTCTTCGTAATTCATGCAGTGTCCCGAATCAAGACTGTGTTCAGCTACAGCCAATTTTTGTGGCTGACACAATCTTGTGTGGCGTTTATGTTCATCGCATCTGTCTTTCACAGTGCGACACGTCTGTCCAATATAAGACATTCCACACTGGCACGGGATTTTGTATATTCCCGGTCTCCTGAAGCCAAGGTTGTCTTTAACGGAGCCCAGCATTGTCTGCACTCTCGCTGGAGGGCGGAAGACACACTTTATATTATGTTTTTAAACATTCTGCCAATCTTGAAGGATACACCACCGACGTAGGGAAGAAAAACCATCTTAGTGGAGCTCTCCGTTTCTTCTAGTTCGGGTTTCGAGCGAGCTGGTCGAAATGCAGCACGAATCTGTTTCTCAGTGTAGCCGTTCTGGGCAAACACAAAGCGAAGATTTGGAGAGGGAATTGAAGTCCAGGGAGACGGAATAAAAACCTTGCAGTTTGCTGATGAGATAGTAATTTTGTCAGAGACTGCAAAGAATCTGGAAGAGCAATTGAATGGAATGGACAGTGTCTTGAAAGGCAGATATAAGATGAACATTAACAAGAGTTAAACGAGGGTAATGCAATGAATTGTCAGAAAATCAGGTGATGCTGAAGGAATTTGATTAGGTAATGAGACAATAAAAGTAGTAGATGACTTTTGTTATTTGGGTAGCAAGATAACTTCTGATGGCTGAAGTAAAGAAGATATAAAATGCAGAATGGCTATGGAAAGAAAAGTATTTCTAAAGAAGCAAAACTTTTTAACATCCACCATTAATTTAGATGTTAGGAAGTCCTTTCTGAAAGCATTTGTCTAGAGCAGGGGTCTAGTACCTTCCGAAAGCATTTGTCTAGAGCAAGGGTCTCCAAAATAAGATCCACGGGCCAAATCCAGCCTGCGCACCAGTTTCAAGTAGGTTCAGCCTATATTTTGCTTTATCGATTTCGTCTTGTTAGTTTCATTCGTGTGTAGCGTTGTAGCATGTCCCTAGTTACATAAGATTTTATATATACATGTGGCGTCTGTTCCTGAAAGAACAGACGTCACTTCTGATCCTGCAGTTGTTATTATTTACTATTCACAGAATATATGACATCAACTGCGATTGAGCAAAGCTGAAAATGTGTACCGAGCTGGGATTCGAACCCGGGTCTCCTGCTTTCTAGACAGCTACTGTATCTGACGGGAGGCGTGCTTAGGTAGTCCTTGCAGGTGCGGTGATCACTGTGTCCCCAGTGGTGTAGGGGTCAGCGCAACTGCCTAGAAAGCAGGAGACCCGGGTTAGAATCCCGGCTGGGTACACATTTTCAGCTTTGCCCAATCGCAGTTGATGTCATATATTGTGTGAATAGTAAATAAGATTTTGTTTGTAAAATATATCTGATTTTTGTGCCGAATAAGTGTAAAATGTGCAGCATTTCAGTTGAAATGAAACAAAGAAAAGTCGATGCTTAGTGTAGATTATTCAATAAAACATGGGGTGTTAAACACGTCATCATAGAGAAAAGCAACAAAGCCATGTATATAATCTACAATGAGGTGTGCGCTCAAGGACTTTAATACCCATCGAAATTATGAAACAAAGCATGGTGCACAGTTTGATGTGTTTAAAAACAATGTACATGAGCACAAATTCGAAATGTTAAAATGTAGACAGTGTTTCGAACAAATCATTTTTAGGAAATGTGTTCATGAAAGTGAAGCCGCTACAAAGGTAAACTTAAGAATTGCTCACGAAATCACCAAAGGAGGAAAGCCATTTATGGATTGTGATTACATAAAGAACTGCAGGCTGATTACAGCTGTAGAATTGTTCCCTGGCCAAACGGAACAATGTAAAGTCGTTTCTCTATCAACAAATACTGTGGTCCGTTGAGTTAAAAGACATTGCTTCTGATTTAACAAATCAGATGCAAGAATGGCATCCAACTTTGCTTGGTATTGGTCGAATATTCTGAAATCAGTAATAATGTCTAAGTTCTGTTGTTCTTTAGTAATGTTAGCTCAAACTTTGAAGCAGCAGAATAACTGGCAGAACTGATTTCTCTGTATACCACAAAGTACATTGTTTTGGAAGATTTACTTGTAAATGGTATTGCTGCTCATTTCAGAGGTAGAAATTAAGTCTTGCTATGCTATTAGGTACCTGCTTAGCAACATACTCAAAAGTCATTATGTTCATTGAAAGATTTAAAAAAAAAAAAACATACTTAGAGAATCAGTCACAAGTGTGACTTTAATTTTGCAGCTTTTACTTGAAAAAAGTATTTTAAATTACCAATAAAAGTAAATGTGCTCAATTTCCATTTATTAGAAAATCTGTTACATCCATGTAATGGCTGTTCCCCTCCCCCCTTGTGTGTGTGTGTGTGTGTGTGTGTGTGTGTGTGTGTAATTACCATCAGAGTTCTACACACTTTGCAACAACAGATAATTTCGTGATTAATACATGCCATGGGGGAGAAAGAAAGACATTCTTATCGTCTATCTGAATGCAATTCCTGATTGGCTGCCTTCACTTCCCATCACTCATCAGGCCAATGCAAACATAGGTAACCACTGGCGTTGTACGTAACCAATTACAGGCGTGGGACGACTGAAAGTGTTCATGGCACGGGAGCTGAAACGACTCTCTGGTTTATTTTTGTGAGTGTCCTTTATACGTTTGCGGCGTTATAAGAGACCATTCCAGTAAACGAGTGGAACTGAGTGAAGTGAAGAACGATTTTCTTTTTTTACAAATGTGTCATTACATTTTACAGTACAAACTGATTCATTTACACTCACACATACATGTACCGAGCACCCATGTTTTAATTACAAAATACAAAGAATTTGAGGTATTGTTCATTTGCAACGGACATTACAGTTCGGTGAAATTTTGATATGTCGTCGGAACACAACTGTTTCACTTGACGCTTGTTAACAAACAACTGACCACGCACAACTGTGCCTGCGTCCTACACAGTTACCGCTGACAAAATTGTCACGAAAGTGCAGTATGTCACTGTCGGTGATCTGAACTTTTCCACCAACAATATTATACATGTTAACCTGTATTTTAACCTAGTTCACAGGTTATTGATCTTCGTTTGCGGGTGTAAAAAGAGATATGATGGTGATAATACTGTACACAGGTTAAATTGGGGTTCCTGCCTTATCAATGACGTCACAGGTCACAGTAGGAGTTAGCATCATGTTGTTCAGTAAATACACATCCGGCCCGCACTGCGATTCAGAACTTGAAATGTAGCCCCCGTGGCCTAGTAAATTGGATACCCCTGGTCTAGAGTATAGCATTGTATGGGAGTGAAATATGGATGATAAGGAGTTCAGACAAAAAGATGATAGAAGCTTTTGAAATGTGGTGCTACAGACTAATGATGAAAATTAGATGGGTAGATCACTTAACTAAAGAGGAGGTGCTTACCGAATTTGGGAGAAAAGGAGCCTCTGGCATATTCTAAGAGAAGGAATAGATTGGTGGGACACATTCTGAGACATCAAGAAATTGTCAACTTAGCGGCTGAAGTGCAGTTTATGAGTCCATGAGTGTTGCTTCGTGTGCAGACGTTGGCAGCGACACCGCAGCCAATCAGGAGTTGCGTTCGCCAAACCAATAAGAAGTAGCTTTACTTTTATGATTTGTAAACAAATCCGCGTAGTGGATGTCGAGATCTTTAGATCTACATATTGTATTTCAATAAATGTGAAATTTATATTTATATTTATATGGAGATAGGGCATAAGATAATGACCTTGTGTAACTTACACCTAACATTAAGGTTATGCTGGACTGTTGTTGGTTTTGAAGATATCAATAGTGTGTTAAACAATAGCCTGAAAGTGCAGTGGAGACATCCTTTCACTTGAAAAAGTGATCTGTAGCATAGCTTAAGAAGGTTAGGTATAGGTTAAACAAGAATTTTTTTTTTTAGTACATGAGGGTGCGTAGTGTCCGAATCTCCAGTACAGAACCGAACTTCGAGATACATGAATTCTTTCTTAGGGAAGTGAACACTAATTTTAATAACATTCATTATTCACGTATTGCAAAACACTGGAAAAATTATAGTCAGTCGTATTACTTGAGACAAACTGCGCTTCAGCCGTTCTTTTATTTCACATCTTGTGAACATTCTGTGCGAATGCCAAAGTTGACATGCTATAAAATAACACACTTTGCTAGGCTCTCGCACCGAATTTCACCACTTTCGTAATTACATTTCACTATTACGAAAAGAACCACTACTGATGCTACATAGCATTAAACAACTTTAACAAACAATCCGTTTTCAGGGCGGTTTTGCACTCTACATTATCCGGAAGTGCTATTTACATACATTACATACATTACTACAGTTCTACATTTCCATTGTACATGTTCTAAACATGGCCAATAATCATTACATGTTTCATTACAATGATTTACTACTGTGTTTGAAATGCATCATCTGCACAGAACAATTTTCATTCGCAAAGATTGATGCAAAGTATGGAAAATAGCGACACATTCGTAGAAAATATTGCCATGCTTTTGGTGAACAACAGTCAAAATATTACAAAGGGAATTAGCAAGATCATTCCAAAACAGATGTATTTGCAACAAAAATTATTCCTATAGGGAGAATAAGAATTTAAATTTCTTCACAATGCTTACAAATTACAATTATGGAACGTGGTACTCGGCTGGAGCAATATAACTAACAAACGACTATTGACATGTGGTACTTACAAATGTCATTAATATACTCAGCAGGCAAAGATACGTCAAGAACCTGTCAACCACAGAGCAGGAACAGTACTACAGTAGAACCTCCTTTTTACACTTTTCAAGGGACTTCAGTAAAATAGTGTAAAATGCAGGAAGTAGTGTTTTAAATGGTAAAATGTGCTTACTGGATCAGCCTCGCATTTTCGTAGTTTATTTGTGATATATGTACATAATAGGCATCTAAATACTCGCCAGGAAGTTTATTATACAATAAAGGTTATCCAATTTTTTACTATTTTAAGCACAGGGCAGAACTGGTAATTTTTTGGGAAGTAGAAATATGAGATGTAATTTCATTCATTATAATTGAGGACGCCACTGCTGGGCTATGTAAAACATCTTTAAAATTACTTGAACCAGTTCGATAGATATCGTTTGGACGCCGCTGCCAGCCTATGTAACACATCTTCCAAATTACTGCCTTTTACTGGCATTAATTATTTACGTAGTAAAACTCCTAAAGTTCCGTTCTTTTTGTATTTTTCAATGTTTCACTCAACAATATTAGAGAATTTATTCATGTTCTCGAGTGCAAACACATGCATAAGTGTTTTTGTGATGTTTGCATAGAATTGGCATCTCACACTATTACCGCTTTTTTGAGGTTGTGGGTATTATGATACCAAACTTTGAGAGATAACGTTCTTTATGAATCAGAAATATGTATCACAAAAACAATGCAACTCTTTATTCTCACATCAACAAAGCAACTGGTTCCGATTGTTCGAGTACACGCCAGCCACTGCGGCAAAGAAGCTGGTGGAAAGAGGAACTACATTGTCACAAATCGGCGCGTCGTAAGTCTACTAGATACGTACTGCCAACAATGATATGCAAACTATACGTTTCATTAAATGCAAAGTGTCAAGAAACTTGACTGCGAATAATTTTTAAGTGCTATACTTTAAGGGGAAAGCCATGCTAGCATCAATTTATGTAAAATACGTCATTTTTTCTTCACGAACAGGCTTTCAAAAAGTGTAAAATGCAGGAAAAGTGTAAATATGATAATGCAAAAATGAGGGCGAATTAACAGTGTGAACATAGGAAATTTGACGGGACCGACAAAAAATGGTGTAAATGTCAGGAAAATGTAAAAACCGGGAACGTAAAAACGAGGTTTTACTGTATTTATTTATTTCATGGTGGACACACAATATTATTTACCTCATTGTCTGTCCATAGGTTTTGAAAGACAATAAACATTTTCTGCAAATTTTTACGAATATGTCATTATTTTAAACAATGTGGTTAGGCAGGAATCTAAGAGTACAGTTTGTTCATGTGCAACAATTTAAGCTTATCCCACAGTCCAACATCTGGTGAGTATATTAAATAAACTCGTAAGTACTACTTCAAAAACAGTATAAATAAACAATTAGTTCGGATTGTAAATTCTCTTAACTGCTACCAAAAATGCCATAAGCAAATTGTTTGGTTGGACCATTTTCTCCTCCACATATATTCAAAGAGATAAGAATTAAAAATAGTTTCTACATTTTTTTTGTGCCCTTAAAATTTCTCTTTATTGCTGATCAACTACCTTCAATGGTGTTAGTGTGGGCACCAGTTTCTGGATCTTTGAAATTTATAGAATGATTCACAGTGAGATGCACGAATCCTTCTTTGAGATAACTGTATGCAGAAAAACAATCGGAAATCACTATTGTTCCTGGCCGAACATATTTCTTCAGTATTGCTTTAGTTCTCTTAGAAACTACTTCGAAAATACATTTCGTGGTACTCCGTTCAGACCTCCTAAAAACCCAGCGTCCAGCAACTTTTTTCCCTCTATGATATTTCCTTCTGCCAAATTTCGATTCATCAATTTCAACAATCTTTCCTATGCCCCCAATACGATCACCATTTTGAATACAATCCAGTTCACACACTTCATGGCAGAAACTTCGCCAATCCACCACTGTGTGTTTCGCTAGATGTAACTCTTTCGTAATAAATTTATTTGATGGCTTTTCTAACCAAAGGTACATTAATTTTAATATCTGTCCAATTGTTAGGTGACTGCCGGAAAACCAACTATTGCTTCGTATAGATATTCGTGACACATGTGATTGCCCTTTGCACCTCCATTCTATTTTGTCTTTACATGATGATCGTTTTAACAGTTTCATCTGATGGCCACATTTCTTGCAATTCCTGTCTTTGGCAATTAAACTGATATTGAAACACCATTGAATCAGTTCTTCCTGAAAATATCAATGAAACACGTTCCGTTTCAAAACTTTTAAAATAGCACAAAATATTCAAGTATACCAAAAACTACATCAATATTTAACAAACCTTGTGATCTTTGATGACTCGGCCTAGATCTGAGAAATTCATTTTGAAATCACGGGCAAAAGCTCTCCACGCAAATGTCAGACGAAAATTTTGAAACTGATGCCAAATTCATTACACATGAAACGCGGAATCTTATTGGCCAACTGAAGGTGACTCCTGATTGGCCGCCTTCACCTGTGTCATTCGTCATGCCGTAGCCAACGTCTACACACGAAGCAACACTTGCGGACTCATAAACTGCACTTTTACCAACTTAGCATTAGAAGGAAGTGTGTGGGGTAATAATCGTAGAGGAAGACCAAGGGATGAATACAGTAAACAGATTCAAAAGGATGTAGGTTAACGAACGTTATTCTCAGACAATGAGACTTGCACAGGGCAGGGTAGGTTGGAGAGCTGCATGAAACCAGTCTGCGAACTGAAGACCACAACAACAACAACAACAACAACAACATAAAAAAATGTTTTGGAAAACCTTTAGGTACCAGCTTTCTTTGAACAAGACTTCTTAATTGAACACCTTGACTGCCACAATGGTTCAAATATGCAAGCTGTGACACTACATGTGGAATACTGTAGCAATTACTGTGAAGAATGTCAGTGTTGTTTTTGTAGGATGTTGTAATACAATCCATGTGAAAAATTATGCTGGTAATCTTGAGAAAAAGTGTCGATTTACAACATATTATTATTGAAACAGGTTATCTTTGTACTGATTTGGCATACTGATGTTAGAACAGTTAGAAAGTGATATGCATGACGGGCTCACATGTTGGCAACATGCCAATACACAGAGCCAATAGGATGATACTGTCATGTAACCCATGACAGAGAGAGAGAGAGAGAGAGAGAGAGAGAGAGAGAGAGAGAGGATAGAGAGTACAGTTACAAAACAAGTAATATTGAGTAAGCAAAGTGAAACCTTATTTATCTGAAGTCTTGTTCTAAAACAGAAACACTTTACTAACCTGTTTTCTTCTTCCTTGTTTTGTTCACTGATTGTAGGTAATCTAAACATGTCATCTTGTTCAGTGTGTTTTTGTATCTTGCCAGTATTACTCACATCACTATTTCCAAGGGCACTGTTTACTGCCTTGTGCTTAATAAGATTGGTGAGAATCCTCTCCCTGAGACGCTCAGCATCTGTTTCTGCTTTATTCTTCTTTTGTTGTCGAGCAGCCTGATAAATATAGAAATAATACATTATTCCAAAGTTCGTTGGCCTGGTGTAGCAACAGTGAATCCATATTTGAATTGAAAAGAGACTACTTTTCAATTCAAATATAGAAATTTGAAACATTTCACAATATTTAATCTAACATATTCACAATGTTGATTATATAATAACATAAATGCTACCTTGATTATACTTTACACTATGAGATTAGCTTTGATAAATATCACACAATTCTATTATTATACATTGTTGAAACACAGACAAATAAACTATTTCATTTTGAGATGGAGGGGAAGTAACTGTATCAAAGATGTGGGAACAGTTTTCTACACTGTGCAAGGAAATGCAAGACACTGCCTTCCTTCCCACAGCAGCACACAATTATCATAATTCAACATCCTCAAACAAAGACAGGAAGTTCAGGTCTACTATAGAATAACCTTTTACTGATGAGGAGTTTAATTACAGCAGGGGTCGTGAGAAACAAACACTTGAGGAACTTACCACAGTCTGCTTCTTGAGGTGAGGGACACCACCATCGAAGACAAACACCGGTTTTATTTTGTAAAACAGCAATTTGCAAATGCGATGAAATAAGCCCAGGAGATGAGCATTAGGTAAGGGATTTCCTCTAGTGTCCTGGAAGCCTTTTACAACTTGGTGCAACCAGATAGATACATCTATTGTATGTTAAGGTATGTCCCAAACAACATGATATAAAATAAATCTACACACTGTTAACTTACTATTAACACCATAGTTCAATCTATGTTAAACTGATTTTCAAAATTTAAAACGGAAAGGCAAAAATTAAAAATTACAAAGGTATTTACATTCTTGTATATAAGCTAAATGCATATAAAAACGAGATCATCTTTCAAAAATTCTGCATTTTGCATATAGGCCTACTGACTGTGTTAAAAGAAGTACTGTACCAGTAAATCTATACATGTATACATTCTAAACTACAAATTTTAAATTTTTAGTTCATGGGGAAACACTTTTTCTAGCAATAGATGTATTATTAAGATATTATTATAAGCATTTAAAGAACAACAATCAGCAATAATTCTTTGAATATACACAAATGTTACCTTACAGTTACTAACAAATAGGCCTAGTACCCCAAACAAAATAGAAAGAGGTTATTAAAAGGATACCAACAGCAAGAACTTTGTTTTCAAGTGTCTCCAAAGGCACTACTTTCCCTGCTGGCTCGATAAGATTCCATAGTCCATGTACACCCATTGTTCATGTTTTTAAACCTATAAATCCATTCTGCTTAAACAAAAGAAACAGAATTAACTGCTGCATCAAAAGATGTAGCATGAACATATCTGGTTATGAACAAATGTAACTCCATCTGTACGACTGTTAAACAGCAATTGCCTACTTACGAATAACAGCTGATTACTACAATCTTAGGTCGTTCATACCACTGGGAGGATTGTATGACTAAGAGAAAAAGACTATGGTGGGGACGGTGGGAACAGCCAAGTTGCTTCCTTGGCCTTGTACATGAAGGAGAATTAAGTTATGCTTGGCGTATTTTCCCGTGGGAAATGAATGCCAACGCCTATCTTTCACAAAAGAATTTATGGATCAGAGAGAGATGGTGAGAAATATGTACCTAATATATACCCAGTTAAAATTTTGAGTCCAATATTTAGCCTAATTTATAATATACAATATTTCACTAGTGAAAAAAATTCTGCATCAAATAAAAGTTCATTTACTGTGATGTCTCTTCACACTAAAAATTCTATTTTATCAGAGAGAGATGGTGAGAAATATGTACCTAATATATACCCAGTTAAAATTTTGAGTCCAATATTTAGCCTAATTTATAATATACAATATTTCACTAGTGAAAAAAATTCTGCATCAAATAAAAGTTCATTTACTGTGATGTCTCTTCACACTAAAAATTCTATTTACTGGATCATAAAACACTCATAATCCAATGTATGTATACCTACTTTATTCATAAGTAATATTTATATAGGCCTATGGCAAGTATTGTGTTCTTAAGTGCAACACGTCTGGCAGAAACTAATAAGCATTCAGTTTCTAAAGAAGATAATATTTATTATAATAAACTATTGTTATTAGTTCATTCATTGTACTGTATTAGGAAAATTAAAACTAAGTATATGATAATTGTACCTATGATAAACACTGCAAATTACTAGCAGTTTAGATATGTAAATGTATATGACAACACCAATTACATGTAAGCACGTTTAAAGGTAAATAAAAAATATTCTATTCACATTTACATGATAAACATACACAGTTATGTATTTGGTTGGCCTATATCCACTACTTAGTGATCAAAAAATAAAATAATGAAGCAAAAGTTACTGGGAAGTTAAAAGAAAACTGGTTACAGCACCAAAGAGGCAGATATTGTGACTACATAATATTGTAGAAAAATCTTTACTTTTAATTAAACATAAAAAAATTAATAAGTTATCATGACACTCTAATATATTAAAAAATACAGGCCTAATTGTAGACAATGTGTGTTTTTTTAATCATCCTTTCAGATTGATTTATTTATACTTTTTTACGGTCCAATGAGTTGACTATACTCACAGAACAAACTGTGTTTCCCACTTACCAATTATACGTACAAGCATTTAACTTATTTGATGGGCTATTTATTTACACTGTTTGCCTCCTTTTAGAAATAAACAAAGCGTAGACTTGTAAATATCAGCACATAACAGAGTATGGCTATTATACAGTGATATACAGTAAGGTTTTCTCATGAATTTACGCTAAAGACACTCAACACGTCTAAAAAATCATTGTGATGTGAATGTACTCGACATGCAAGAGAAACTTGTCATCACACTCTTGTTGTAACAACAAACTGACTTGTGCAATGTTTTCTAACAGCTGAATACTACATCCGTAATGTTGGTTGCACCTATTCGTGGTCAATGTTAGTACAGTCGCTCACAATGAAACGAATCACGTAACTGAACCAATAAAGTATACTGTATTTGAGCGCAGCAAGGGATTACATTTATTTATAAAAAATTTCTTAATCGCTCTGACATAAAACTGGCACTGCGATGACACAGTGACAATTTTCCATAACAATGCATCTTGTAGCTCTCTTTGTTGTATTCTATTTTTTATTGATGTACCTGTACTTTCTAACACAGTTGTCAGCGTCTCTCGCCACAGAAAGAGTTTTAGCAAGATTCAGAATTGTATAGAGATAATTCACGTCCAATGACTATAGATCCTGACCACAATTTTGAAGGTCACTGACAAAGTATACGAACAAAGCCATGTTCGCGTATCTTGTCTGGATTTTTTCACTGTAAGGCAAAACTTGGACGGGGAAAGCTGCCATTCATATGTTGGCAAGCGCCGACTTGCGTGGGAAAGGGGCCGTGGGAAATTCTCATCATGAGCAGGTGTCTGTAGAATGATGTTTGTGAAGGAAGATAGTATGGCTTTCCAGTCCTGCAAATCAATGATTTTGTGCCACCTCTAAGCTGGAAATGGTAAGTACAGAATCTTACGTCATTCTACTATTTACGTCATTTGTATACATGCACTGCACTGTTTACAAATAAACAGAAGGTTATGTTTAACTACGAAAAGTCAGCGGTAGGTACGAATCTAAATAATATCAACACAGGGTAATAGTGTTGTCTTCGGTGTTTTTTTGCAGCGATAGGAGAGTACGTCTTAAAACATTTCGTAATATGTCTGTTTACGTTTGAGACTAACGCCACAGCTGTTATGTGATTCAAATTTCATTTTGTTTCTCTTGATTTTGTTTAGATTTATCATTTTCATACTAGTTGCTTCACATGATTAATAAGAATACTAGATTTTCATATGTATATGTCCTGCTACCGTCTGTAGTGTTCAATATTTGAGAAAGGAATTAAACGTACCGGTATTGCATTTAAATATGTTTCGTTTCATATTGATATTTTAGTAAATGTAAAGGATGACATCGTACTGACTATATGGAAGACACTATATAGGCCTAGTTGTTGCCTTCAGAAATATGAATTACTGTACCATTTATAGCAGATTGTTTGAAGCACAGAATGGTTCCCTAAATTATGATTATCCTGTGTGTTTCAATCAGTAGTTTACAAATGACACGGATTTTAGAAGGTAATTACATGGATAGAAAACTGGTTCATTATATCTCCATCGTTATATTTTGTCTGCCCGAATGTAATTTTTCTTAACATAACCATTTTAATCCATATAGAGTAATTGCACCCATTTGATTTTGCCTGCTTTTAACGAAGTTGCTATTACAACATTCAAACATTTGGGGAATGTGTTGTCCATTACTTAATGTCGAAATGTTGCTTTTGTCCGAAAACCTCAGCTAATTCTTTTGAGCTCACTTTAGTGTATGTAGGCCTAAATATAAAATACCCATAAGAAACGATTGATGATAGATTACAGTAATATAATTTTCTTTCATCGGATGTCGCTGGTACAGTAGTACCCCAAAATGTATTAAAAACATGTTATTGCCAGATATACAATCTGTAAAATGTCGGTATAAGTAATTTTAGTTGTACTTTGTCAGACGAGGGTTGAAGCGTACCACATCCAATCTCTAAGTCATAACTGTTATAATGAGTGAAATATGACAAGCGCACAGCTCTGTATTGTGGACAAACCGCCACCAAATATTTGAGCGGCTGCACTCCCAAGAAAATTATAAATCCGAGGAAAGGCTGAGTCTCTGGACATCAAAAGAATGGGTGTGGAAATTACAACTTAAAGATTAGTGGAAGTTTAATGATGAATGTTACCTAAGTAAAATAATATTGCCGCAGGCCTGTGACACACCGCTCTAATTCGTGTTTATCAACGTGTGTGTGTGTGTGTGTTTGTTTTATTGTGGTGCAGCACATTGTTCGCTGCTCTTCTTAAATCATTTGGCAGATAGCACGCCTGATTTATTTTCACAGAATATAGGAAGCCATACACTTTGTTGACCACCCAATTTTAATTTTTTCTACCCTTCACATTAATGTTCCAAGGTAAATACCAGGATGGTTCTCCTGAACATTATTTCTCCCGATCCTAGTTGTGCTCTTAAAAGTACCCTCAGGAAGCTACTCCCTTTCTCATAAGTAGACAGTCGAGTGCTTTGACACATTTGGATTTATTCGTTACTCGCTTCCAGCCTATATTGAAGAACTGTCGTTTCTATCTTATCCCTGCTCGAACGAGATTCGAATTCCCGTTTGATGTTGGGATTTACATCGCAGCAGTGGTATAAATTCCTTTTGACAGTGCGTTCATCCAAAAAAGTCGTTTGTATCTCAGATATTACTGCTTGATTGGTAAATTACCCAACTGCATTTTTATCGTGTCGTAAAATTTTATCGTTTTCCTGGAAATGGAACAAACACATTATATGCCTGCAAAATAAGTGACGCAGCTCAGAATTGCTATACTTGAGAAAAGCGACAAGTTCTTCTTTCCATGACAAATCATTATCTAGCTTACAACAAAAATGACACTACTGCCGTCGACCGAACATACTGTGAGTTATAAAGTGGATTACATAAACTAAAATCCACAATTTTTTATTATTTCATTTTATTTTTTATTTTTAATTTTTTTAAATTAAAGGTAACATCTTGCGGTTGTTTAGAGATGTCTGTGATCAAACAAGTTTTTCCTCTATCTAGCGATTGTGAATTAGGATAGATTTGCACACATGTGGGTTTGTAATTCGTTCAGTTTTAGATCACTCGGCTTTTACTGTATATTACGGGCTAGTTCTCATCGTCATTTATGCCCATAGCATAGAATGAGCGCGTAATAGTGGTATGACAGAACGAATCATTAGGTAACTTATTCTATGCCTTTTATTGCAATGGTAGTGAAAGCGGAAAGGATGAAACTATATTGTTACGCAGTCTTCGCATTTAGGAAAACAGAGTAGCTACTGAGGTGAATTTTCATATTGTTCCGGCCTTCAGTCCAGAAGCTGGTCGCAAGCTTCATCTCCAAATTCGTTGCAACCTACATCCATTTGAACCTACTTACTGTTTCAGACATTGCCTCCCCCCCCCCACCCACACACACACACACACACTCACACACTTCCATCCATTACGAAATTGACAGTTCCTTGCTGCCCTACGTTGTGTCCTTGTGTCTTATAGCCGATCCCTATATTTATCAAGTTTTCTTCCCAAGTAAGTCAGACCATCACCGCTCGGACACCCCCACATCTTTAAATACTCATGTAATCTTAAGCATTCTTCTATAACATCAGTACATTTCAAAAGCTTCGATTCTCTTCTGGTCTGAATGCTTATTGTAAGTAACCCGTTTCCATACAAGACAAAAGCCCTCAGAAAAGACTTCCTGACGTTTACATTGATATTACAAGTTAACAAAATTGATTTTTCGAATCAGGTTTCCTGATTTTCCAATCTGCATTTAATATCGTCTCTATTTCTCCCATCAGCACATTTGATGCTCAACTACGTAGCACAACTATTCAACTTTTTGTATCTCATTTCCTTCATATTGCCTCAGCTTCACCTGCTTTAATTAGATTACATTTTTGTTGATCATCTAAATATTTTTGCAATGTCCTATCATATTAGTGATAAAATAACATTTTACTCGTCGTATGCATGCGCTGCTGCAAGCTTGCAGAGCCTCAATTTTCTACCTGGAACCCTTTTGTTCTCTTCTGCTCGGCAAATGCAAGAAGAAAATATTATTTTTATTGGTTGGAATCCGAAACTGTACTTCTAGATCTTCGCATCCGTTGTTGTTGTGATATAGGTATTCGGCCTCGGATAAACTATTCATTTTTAAGGCGAAACACAGATTCAGTAACATCAAGTCGTATCGTATCTCGCTCTCTAATAACTAGTACTATTACTAATAATGCCACTGGAAGTATATGGAAGGAGTAACACAAAGAAAACTTTATCGTTGCAGCTTTTAAAATACTGTGCAGCATTTAATATTTGTGTTATTACTTCTAAGTCCTCTGACATCCAAGTCTACTTACGAGAGCATTATAAAGTGTTCGGCAGTTGCTAATGAACAATTACGCAAATAAGCACCTACTACATTACACCTTTATTGTTGACTACAGGTTTCAATCTTCGCTACAGATCATCTTCAGGTCTAGGTTGGCACAAAATAATGATTTAACATTTCACAGAAATGCGAGATTACATACACTTCGTTCACGGTTGGAGAAACGTCAACAAAGTATCGTGAACTCACACATATCTGGCCCCGTAAATTCCAGTTTGCCACCATTTGTGCAAAACGAACTTAAAAAAATAAGGGTGAGGTGCAGGAAAAATGTGTGTTCATATGGTATTTGAGTTACATATGACTACATTAAAAGTGTTTTTCATCATGTACAATAAAATAATAAATTGCCAAAAACACTTCAATACATTTAGTTATTTTTGATGCGTTGTATTGTAACGAGATAAAAGGAATGTATCCAACCCATTTTAGCCCAATGTGCATTCCGGTATCACGTTTTGCTTCTTGCATGTTTTTAAAATTAGCGCTGTTTGAAAACATGGCTGAAACTTTACGAATCTGCATTCTTTTGGTAAATATGGAAATGAAGAGTTCCTTCCTGTGAGTTTACCAAAGGGGCTTTTAAAAATATCTACAGCATGCAAGAAATAATTAATACAAATTAACGAAGATGTTTGTGACAAAAGTTTCAGGAAAAGTGGCCGCTTTCGTGCACCACCTATCTGAAGGACATTGCATTGCTTAAATCGCACATCGCGCACAGTATTTCAAGCCAAAGCAAAGTCTGCTACAGTGAATAAATGATTCTCGCAGTGTGGGAGCCACAGATACCGTGCGTCGAGATACTCTGTGTTGATAGTAGCGACGATTTACCGACATTACAAATCTCATTTTAACCACCATGACTCATCCCCCAATGTATGTCAAGGAGTCAAAAATGGGTTTGTTTATTAGTTGACATCTGTGAAATAGTAAACATCGAAAAAGTGATAAAATAAAGAAGGAAATACACAAATTGTGGCGCAGCTGTGTGAATTTAACCAGTGGCCAGGTGGAATGAACACCATGAAAATAGCGAGACTATAAAACGTTCTTAGCTTATATTTATTTCGATTAAAACAAAGTGAACTGTTTGTAATCTGTTGAGGCTACACCAGTAAGCAAAAATGTTATTTCCAGATATAGAAGCCATAAATCAAACAGCCGATCTTTGATGCAGTCCCTTTATTTCCAAAAACAAATTCTGAACTTTGTCCACCAATTTTTTCGTCGCGTACATGTTACTTACTGTACATGTTATGCTTCGAAATTTTTTTTTTTTTTTTTTTTTTTTTTTTTTTTTTTTTTTTTTTTTTTTTTAGTCTATGGGACTTAACTACGGGGTCATCAGTCCCTAAACTTACAAACTACTTATGAACTACCTACGAACTAGGACGGCACAAATATCCATGCCCGAGGGGGGATTCGAACCCCCGACCGTAGTGGCCGTGCTGACCGTGACTGGAGCGCCTCAGTCACCTCGGCCACCGCGGCCGGCGAAATATTCTTCCCCTCAATTTACACACCTCTCTCAACGCTGTGTCTCGTTACGTCTCTTGCTGGATTGCGTGAAGGACCGTCTGTTAATTTCCTTGGGGTTGTGTTACACGCATGGGAGAGGCAATTAGAGGGTATAGTAGGAGTAGTCAAGGTAACATTGAATAACGAATCGTGGAGGAACTCTGAAATGCATAACAGTCTTCTTTGATTATGATCGTCAATCATTGCAGATCTTCGCACTTTCAAAGGGGTTTTCGATTTAAAAAAAAAAAAAAAACGCAGGGGCTAGGTCGCTCTCATTGGCGCAATCCAAAAACTCCTACAGATTGCGAGGGAATGGTCTTTCTAGTCTCGACTCACGAGCCGTGGCACGAAACTGGTGTCAACACGATGCATTCCAAGATGCTGTGTCAGGATTTGATGACATGATACAACTGAAATGTTACATTCTTCTTCAATCTTTTGCACAGTCTTAGCACACACAATTTCGTTCACGTTCCTGACATGAGTGCCGGGAGACGTCGAAGGGTGGCCCGAATGTTAAGAGGTCCATCTAACTTTTGTCTGGCCATTTTTAAACCGCCTGAAGCTTGCGTAAAATGGAGTACGGCGTAAGTCCTCATTATCGTAGACTCCATCATTTGGGATGTCTGTGCAGTCTCGAAATTGCACGAACTATGCTATATAAAGTTGTACACCATACAACACTGAGCAATAACTAACAGACATAAAAAAACTTCCATACAGGGGTCTGCAGGGATGCCAATCGCATTTCACTCCATTGGCGCGAAATCACGTATGTTCCAAAATTTTTCGAGCAGACCTCGAATTTATTCCATTACTAGCTGGAAACCTGGCTTTGCGCTTTTATTTATTTATTCCAGTCTTCTGTTAATCCATCACCTAGACCTTCCTGTCTCTGTCCATATCCTTTTCCCTTCTCGACCTACACTCTCTGCCCATTTCTTCCTCCCCCTGTCCAAGGAAAAATACATATATTTATCAACGTTCACAGATATTTCTGATCCCGCAGTTAGTATCAATTCATATTCATTTAATTTACGTTTACTGCGAATGAGTAAAGCTGAAAATGTGTACTCAGCCGGAATTCGGACCCGGGCCTCCTGATTTTTTGGCAGTTGCGTTGACCTGTACACCACTGGGGACACATCGATCACCACACCTCCAAGGACTGCTCAAGCACGCCTTCCGCTACATACAAATTCTCGGCTTAGTCCTGCCCACCCAACAGGTTGCAAATGCCACGAGTTTGAGTAATACTGGGCAGGGTGTGTGTTCTTTCGGACATGGCCGAAAAACACACTCACTCAATCACACACACACACACACGCACGCACGCACGCGCGCGCGCGCGCGCGCGCGTTTATAGTCATAAATGAGGAAAAATATTTCGTGCAAATTGTCACACACTCAGCTACAAACATTAATTCATTTTCTGTATGTTACTACGTCAATAAATCCCAAAGCAATTGAATGGTAAAAATCTGGAAATGTGAAGTGGACTTTTGGGTGTTGCTGTGCGCCTACATTGGCCAAGGAATACATCGGCAACAGGGCAACAGGTCCCTAGTTCCTTTCCCTATGGCAACTAGCCGTGATACATAATAACGGCCATAAAAAACGGTACGAGATACATGTGAGTGTTGTCATTGCTCGCAGTGTCACACAGACCGTCGCTTGACGCCGCATGCCTCGCCTTCTCGTGAGCGGCTGGACTACCTACAACACTCGCGTGTTGTGCCCTGTTGCCGATCTGTCCCATAGGCCAATGTTGGCGCACAGTATTGCCCAGATTTTTACCATTCAGTTGCTTTATCATTTATTGACTTAGGGACATACGGAAACGGATTTATGTTTGCAGATCAGTGTGTGATAATTTGCACTAAATATTTTTCCTCATTTATGACTCACCCTGTATATATGTAACTTATACCATCAACTGCTCTGTGTTTTTGTAACCATCATATAGCGTTGCGAGAACATAGGAAAGATCTAAAATCAGTTAAAAAGTTTAAACTGAAATAAGCCGCAGTTTGTGATAGTTATTATCATCTTTTTCTCTTTTTTAAGACCGCCGCTGTGAATGGCCGATCGCTCTAAGGCACATTTCTGCGGAGCGCGCGGTTGCTGCTCATGGGAGATTTGACTCCTCCCTCGGGGGTGCGCGCGCGCACGCGCGCGCGCGCGCGTGTGTGTGTGTGTGTGTGTGTGTGTGTGTGTGTGTGTGTGTGTGTGTGTGTTTAAAGTTAAAGTAGTTTGTAAGCCTAGGGACTGATAACGAGAGTTGTTACGTCCCATATATTTACAAACGTTTGACAATATTAAAAAACTACGCTGATTTTTTTTAACTGGATCTCCAGATTTTTACGTTGGCAGGTGTGGATAGGGCAACCACCTTTCTGAAATATAATTTGCGTCAAAGACTGCTCACTATTAGAATTATTTCTCCGCTATTACTCTACGTGCCATCATGGAATGGTAAAAATGTATCAAACTGAGATACCTGAGGTTTATGTCTGGCCCAGTGGTCTTGCCGGGCGCCGTGGCTCAACGCGCCCGGTCAGGGGTGAAACACCCTCTGTAAAAAATAAATAAATCTGAGCCAACCACTCAACGAACAATCACGAACAAACTGAACGAACGACCGGGAAGCATAGCTCTATCAGATGGGAAGAAAGAGAGAGAGAGAGAGAGAGAGAGAGAGAGAAGAGAGAGAGAAAAGTGGTCTTGGGCTAAGGCGCTCGACTGGTAACCGAAGGATCGCAGGTTCGAGACCCGGTCGGACCTCAGATTTTTTTCTGTGTGCGGGTATGACCCAGTCTTCACCTCTGAACGACGTGAGGAGTCGCCAGAAACGTCACATGGTTCGTATCCCACGTTAAGCTGTAGGTCCCCCTTTCCCCGGTTGTATAACTGGGCAAGTCGCCAAAGTGGCGTCCATTTGAAAGACTTGAGCCACACGAAATTACTACTATTGTCAAGACTTATTTTTGCAGCGCGCTGTTCGTAAACGGAACGGTGGATAAATAATCTGAAAGTGGTACTAAGAATCCTCTACCAAGCATCTGAGTGTGAATTGTGCAAAGTGGACCTTGTAAATGCAGATCGCTGGGCTGATAGAGCTGCCGAATGTTGTTTGGCGTATTGGCGAGTGGAAAGAGGACGCGTGAAGTGGAGGGCAGACAGGCGGGCGATGCGTGTCGGGGGTCGAGTATATAGGTGGAGCAGACGCTGGGGTCAGAGCGAGGGGGCGGCGGCAGCGGCGGGGGGCCGGCGGACGGCGGACGCGGCTATTGACAGACGCCGGGCCGCGCAGACAATGCGACCCCACAGCGCGGGCTGCTCACGCCGCATTTCATTACGCCGCGAGGCTACCCATTGCTAAATATTACCCACACTGCTCGAAACAATCAGGCAAACTATACACATGTGCTAACGTATTTTATTCAGATTTTACTTACAATTGTAATAATCATTAATGCCTGCGTTCGAAATGTATGTAACATCCGTCTCTTTGATCACATTTCACCATCTTACAAGCAACTATTCTGGCTCCGTGCTGACAAGCGCAGAGATTTTCATACACTCTGTTACCTCTACACTCTTATCAACGTAGACTGTCCCTCATATCTTTCCTCGACCTTAACACTCTCATCTGATCAACATTACAGAACTACTCGTTCCTGTCAGAGCAAAACCCTTTCTGTCCCTATCCAACACTCAGCCGGTTTCTCAAAATCCTTTTCAGTAGCAGGAACCAGGCTCTGGAACAATCTACCTCAGTATATCAGAGAACTGAACAACACTGCCAGCTTCAAACGACAGTTAATGGATTATCTACTAAAGCAATAATTACGCCAGTCTTTATTACCCTACGGTCCAGGTACGTCACATCCATTCCTCCTCCCAGATATTCTCCGACTGCCATTGCTCGCGCCAGGTATAGCTTCTGTCAGAATTCGCCATGCCTTAACCAGTCTCGATATATTCAAAAGTAAATCTTTTATCTGTTAATATCAATGTTGTTACTTCTGTTATTACACCACCAGCAGCAGCAGAAGGTGTCTCAGTGGTACTGTTAGTATTAATCCTATTTAGAGTTAATACATTTTATTTACATCCTTTTACATATAATCAACCTGTATAAATAATGTTATTAACTGTTCATCTGTAAAAATCATTATTATGTTATAGGTAACTCACATGTAAAGAAATACTGTATATGTAAAAACCTGGTCCGATGTAAGAGAGGGCCTGATGGCTCTAATCTGATCAGGCTAAATAAATAAATAAATAAATAGTTTTTCTCTCCTACAACTTAACTCTTTACTTGACGCTTACCTGGCGTTACCTTACAGGGAGGCATCATGGGCTACCATAATAGTTGAAAATGTCATTCCCGTGGCCCTCTATAGTCGAGCCGAAATACGATGATCCCTGGTGCTTGCGCCAATCGGGTTTGATCGCCGGCTGCGTAAGCAGACCATTGGAGTAAGTGAAACGCGAACGCTGCCTTGCGCATGCGCGCGTCCGTCTGCGCTGTGCACTTTTGCCAGTTCTGTCACACAACAGCGGCCGTTAGCTACACTGTCCGGCAGCGAACTAACAACTTGGCAACATGATTGCATTCCCATACCTGCAAACTTTTACGGTTATCCCGTAAAATTTACGGGAACTGTAGCACTTTACGGTTTTACTGATGGACCGTGTCATTTTACGACTTCACTGTCAAAAGTTAAAAACGTTAACATTAAATAATCGCCCCACTTCCGAACAGTCGGTGTTTGCGCGGATCGAAGGCAAGTGTACAATAGTCGATAACTCATTCCTTGATGTGATTGGTAGCATTAACCGTGTGATGTTTGGCCGGCCACAGTGGCCGAGCGGTCTGCTGCACGCCAGTCACATTCTGCACGACCGCTACAGTCGGGGGTTCGAAACCCCCCCCCCCCCTCGGGCATGGATGTTTATGTTGTCTTTAGTATAAGGTAGTTCATAAGTAGTTTGTAAGTTTAGGGACCGATGATCCCGCACTTAAGTCCCTTAAGCTTAACAAACATATGAACATTTTGTGAAGTTTTGTGTCGTCACTGGAATTGAATTTGAAGCCGAAATAACAGTTCTTCTGCGTGAATGGTGACGACGGGCTCAGCTCCGCAAATTCTTTGTCCCGCTGCGTTCGCTTGTTGTGATTTAACCCATAACTTTGACCAGGTGGGTGATGTTCTTCGTTCACGAAGTTAGTGTTCCTAAACAACTTTTATTGTATAGTGTCTTTTCAGCTATATTATATTGGGTTAATTTAACAAGGAAATCTCGTTATGTGGTCCCCAAACCAATATTCATCACGCCTGCTGCTATTTAACGTGGATTTCTTCTTGATTGTTGCGTTTATCTACAAATCATTGGCGTATGATGTAAGTAGGTAGGTATGATCATATTGGAGTATCCTGTTCAAAGCATAAATTATTGCATTTTGTAGCCGAGATGTGTTGTTATTTTTGTCGCGCCGAAGTGTGTCGAAAATCGTTAAATTTTATGTCGTGCGAGAGTTTTACTGTTAGCCTTTTTCAGAAGTTGTCAGGTATGCATTCCGTTTTCGTGGCCAGGGCAGTCTCCCAGCCCAGTAGGTGGAGCCAGGATCATCATGTTTCGGCCCGACTATAATATGGTGTCTGGTCACCTCGGACGGTCAGTACAGGTGCACACCTTTGTGATGTGGACAGTATGACGTCATCAGTCAGCTCTTGAAGGATATTTCGCCATTCTTCCACGAGTGCTATATCCAGCTCTGCAACCGTTGTGGGAGGTCCTGGCCTGGTTACCAGTGCGTCTGCCAAGTGCATCCCAGACATGCTCAGTCGGGTTTAACTCCGGTGAACGAGGTGGGCCAACACCGTCTACATAAAAGGCTTCACAACAAGTCCGTGTCACGTCACACCGGTAGGCTGCCATCGCAAGCTCACTGGATGGCGCTACGAGGCAGTGGGCTGTGCCCCAGCGACCACCCAGTGAGCTTGTGATGGCTGCCCACTACATCCACATGGGATACTCTGCAAATCATTTTTAAGTGCCTGGCAGACGATTCATCGAACCACCTTTGTTACCTATCTCCCATTCCATTCTCGAATAGCGTGCGGGAAGAAGGAACACCTGACTGAATCTTTCCGTTCGGCTCTGATTTCTCGTATTTTATTCTGATGATCTTTTCTACCTATGTAATTGGGAGTCTACAAAATATTCTCGCGTTCGGAGAAGAATGTTGGCGATTTGAGTTTCGTAAGTAACCCACACCACAGCGATAAGCGCCGTTGTTGTAATGATTCCCATCCCAGATCCTGTATCATTTCCGTAACGCTGTCTCCCCTGTATCGTGACAATACAAAACGAGCTGCCCATTTTTGGACTCTTTCGATGACCTCCGTCAAACCACAGACAAATATATGTTACTTTGTGGTCAAACCCACCTGATAGGGATCCCACACTGGGCAGCAGTACTCAAAAAAGGACGGACAAGTGTAGTGTATGCAGTCTCTTTAGTAGTTTTGTTGCATCTTTTAAGCGTTCTGCAAATAAAACGCAGTCTCTAGTTCGCCTTTCCCACGTGTTCTTTCCAGTTTAAGTCTGAAGTAATAGTAATTCCTAGATATTTTGTGGAGTTTACGGCCTTCACTTTGGATTGATTCATCTTGTAAACAAAGTTTAACGCATTTCTTTTCCTACTCATTTGGACGACTTCATACTTCTCATTATTTAGAGTCAATTGCCAATTTTTATCCCATTATGATATTTATTTAGATCGTTCTGCAGTTGCTTTTGATCTTCAGATGATTTTAATAGACGGTAAATGACGGCGTCATCTGCAAACAACCTAAGACAGCTACTTAGAATTTCTCCCTAATCGTTTATGTAAATAAGGAACAGCAGAGGGCCAATAACACTACCCTGTAGAACGCCAGATATCACGTCCGTTTTAATCGACGAGCGCTATCGTCAAACCAGGAGGAAGCCATCTCCCCTACTGCACAAGCGTAAAAGGTAAAGCAGTCAACAGTCCGAAGATTTGTTTGAACACCACAGTGCTTTACTAGGCATGGTTCTGTTTGGAGGTGTTATGCCTTTGCCTTCCTCCGACCTTAGAACTGACTTACCCAGCCAGTTATTGGGGGACCTACAGCTTAACGTGGGTTCCGAATCACGGTGCTACTCGGTATTTTTCACATCAGTAACACTGCCAGAGCTGAAAGAAGTGGAAACTGACAGATAAAAATCCTAGGACCTGGGGGAACAAACCCGCGACCTTTAGATTCATAGTCTGGAGCTCTACCACTGTGCTACCGAACCAGCGCAGGGCACAATAAAATATCGCATGGTCTCGTCTCTATACCTCGTCTCTGAGCAGTCAAAGCGCCATTCTGAATGACATCATACGTTCGTCAATACTGAGTCCTGCTCACACCATTCGTCTACCACTATGACGAGGTAATGCTTCCTGCACATAAGCAGATTATTTACACGTTCCCTTCATATGTGGAAACGACTATTGTCTGGCTGAGCACAAAATCGTGACTCATCTGTGAACAGAACCTGGTGCTATTCGTTACTAGTGCAATCCTGATGTTCCTACCGCTCCCTTCAGTTATTAGCTGCCAACGGCCCCCACGTTCACCTCCTGTGGGTACCTGGCCACGCAGGCGTGTCTGGTAACGAGGCTGCTGATACCGCTGCCAAGGCTGCAACTCTCTTACGTCGGACAGCAACGAACTGTGTCCCATCGTATGATATTCAAGGGGCTCTTTCGCGGCGCCTTATATCGTCGTGGCATAATGTGTGGTCTTCGCTTACAAATAATAAGCTTCGGACTATTAAACCGCTCCCGGTGGCTCGGATGACCTCATCACGCCGCTCGCGACGAGAAGAGATCATCTTGTCCCGGTTGCGGATCGGACATTGCCGGTTCAGCCACCGCCACTTGCTCAGTGGTGACCCCGCACCGTTATGTTCCTGTGGCCACCCGCTGTCGGTGCGCCATGTTTTATTGTCGTGTTCCAATTTTACTCCTGTTCGGCTGGCACTACATCTGCCAGACACACTGGAAGAAATTTTAGCTGATGACGCGCGGGCTGTTGCTGGAGTATTGAATTTTATCACCTTGACCAATTTGTCAAAGGACATTTAGCTCTTTCCTTTGTTGTTTTTTATTCTATGTTTTAGCTGTTTTTATGTAGTCTTCCTATCCTTGGGTATATCCCAGTTTTGATTCGGGCGCTAATGACCTCAGCAGTTGTGCGCCCTAAAACCACAAAAAAATCTTATGTTCCTACGCCCACTTTCTGCGGGCTAAACGGTGTCGTTGTTTTAACCCTCTCCTGCCCGACGGCACTTAAAAGTCCCGGCCCATTTCCAGCGTCACAAAACAAAGTGGAAAATGCTATCTGACTTGTGCTTCTGACGGGGCGTCAGGATCCATCTAATGTATCATTTGAAACTTTCGGTGGCCGAGATTGTTTAGTATCACTGAACACAGACAGCAGTAAACAACGGGCTGTTTTACGTCTGTGTGCACGATTTCGCCAGGCGAGTTTTGGCCGTCCCGAAAGGACGCTGTTGTGTGTTTTCACATTAGTAATTTGGTTTTGTATTGTTTTAGCTAACGGGTATTGAAATTATTCAAGGAATAGAGATCTTTTTATTTATATAACATTCAAAAATGTGCCTGGAAGTTGGGGTACTAACAGGGTGTCAAAGGCATTTTATGCATGTTCTTTTTGTAGTTGTCTTTGTTGCTGGGTATCAGTAACGAATGGTTGTAGTTTTGTTTACGAATTACGGAATATCAGTACGATTCAGGGATCACTTCAGTTTGCTTTTTTCCCCTCCTTCAGATCAATATATAAATGGCATTTCGATATAAATATTTTGCTCTCTGTCTGTTGCTAGTAAATTGTTACGTGAAGAGAGATAAGTATTTCATAATGTCTCCCAATTGCATTAAGTCATTGTGGACTTTGAAGTCCCATTTTTTAATTTTTTAATTATATATTTTTTGCGTCAAATGAGGAAACAAAAATATGAATACACTAATGTGCTTTTATTCACTTTGATAGTAAAATAAACGAATATGAAGTTATGTGCTCGATTTTTTTTGGTAAGTTTGTCAGGAAAGGGTTAATGGGGCAAAAACCATAGGCCTCTGTCTGCAAAGACCACATTCCAGAAGGCGATTTCAGACTGTGTTCACACTGGACTCTCATTCGGAAGGACGGTGGTTCAAATCCACCTCCGGCCATCCAGATTTAGGTTTTCCGTGATTTCCCTAAATCACTCCAGGCAAATGCAGCGATGGTTCCTTTGAAAGGGCAGGGCCGATTTCCTTCCACATCCTTACCAAAACACTCAGAGCGTAAGCTCCATCTCTCATTACCACGCTGTCGACTGGATGTTAAACCCGAAGCTTCCTCCTTCCAGACTGTGTGTTGATATTGCACGTCCTGTTACTACTTGAAGGGTGCGATGCATTCATCCTCATGTCGCGACGGGCTGTTAACCGGAGATAACGATCATCTCTTGCTGATGTTACCCCTGGATGACCTTGGAATTACTATCTTTTAACGGTTCCTGTTGTCGGAAATTGAATGCAGGTTCTGGAAATTGCACTTTGGGACACTCCAATATCTGCAGCCACCGCCCTCTGTGTCTGTCCCAATTGGAACTTTCCTATGGCTCTCCATGCCATAGCTTAGGGTAAGTCACGTTGATGTTGCATTGCATTGCCTACTCACTACAGTATCTGAATCCAATTGCTTGCCGGCCGCGGTGGCCGAGGTGACTGAGGCGCTCCAGTCACGGTCAGCACGGCCACTACGGTCGGGGGTTCGAATCCCCCCTCGGGCATGGATATTTGTGCCGTCCTAGTTCGTAAGTAGTTCATAAGTAGTTTGTAAGTTTAGGGACTGATGACCCCGTAGTTAAGTCCCATAAGCTTAACAAACATTTTTTCCAATTGCTTGCGTAATTCGCTTGGTAAACACTAGTCAACACCATCCCTCTCTGCAGCAACATTCTATTATTACCACTATTTCGGTTGCCATAACGTTGTTGTCTCCACTCTGTAGAACTGACATGAAGACATCCAACCATTTTAGTTCATTCTAACGATGACGAGACTTCTGAATTCAGATAACTCAAAAGATCTCTAATGGTTTTCACCAGTGTGTAGATCCGTACATCGCAAGGCACAACACCTTGTACTTTGTATACCACTATCAATTACTCCTATTGCAGTCGCGTATGCTTAGCGGAAAAATCGATTGCCAGTATGCCTTCCATGTGGTTCTAATCTCTATAATCTTATCCTTTTGGTCATTTCACGATCCATACGTAAGAGGAACCAATGCATTGCTCGACTCTTGGAGAAACGTATGCTCTCGAAACTTTGACAGGAACTCGTCTCTTTAGAAACGTCTGCTACTGGGGGTTACTAATCGTCTTTGTGAATCTTACGCTCTTGCTAAATAAGTTTCTAGCGAAGCGTGCTGCATCTTCTCTGTCTTTCATCAACCCTAATCTGTACGGATCCTACAGGGAGGAGCAATACTCAAGCATCGGCCGAACGAGTGTTATGTAATCTGTTCCCTTAGATTATGGACTACACTTTCTGAAGATTCTTCCTGTGAATCTCAATCTGGCATCTACCTTACCAACCATTCATATGGTCGTTCCATGTCAAATTTCCCCTTGTGGCTATGCCCAGATAGTTTATGGAAGGTGCTTCCAATGTTTGTACTGCTATTGCGTAGTTACACAATAAAGGTTCTTCCCTCTTATGTAAACGCTGCACTTTATACTCGTTTATGTTGAGGCTCAATTGCCATTTCCTGCACCATGCGTCAACAGCTGCAGATCCTCTTGCATTTCGCTAACATTTTCCATTTTTGCGGCTTCTTTATATATTGCAGCTTCATCCGCGAAAAGTGACATTAAATTCCCAATGTTATCTATGAGATTACATATATCTCTTATACTTTACCTTTGGCCAAAACACAGCACATGTATCATTTAAAAAAATGTATGTCCACTTCCTTAAAAGTCTGACGCTACAACACAGTAATAAAGCCTGAAATACTTCATGCAAATGAGACGCTTAGACTCCATTCGAAAAGTGGCATGGTTAGCATACCGTAGGAAGAAAAGAAAATAATAAGAAAAATTCTTGGCCCAAAGCTGACAGAAGATGGATACACATTACACTCTAGGAAAAGCACAGAGAAGATGTTGATCATAGCAGCAGATGTCAGAAAAAGAAGGTCGAAGTTCTATGGGCACATTATCAGGCTATCAGCAACGCTCGACTCACCCAGAGAATTCTAACATACCTACAAGGGTTAAATCAACAATACCATGGATCACAAAAGTCATAATGGACCTAGAAGCTGCGCTAATCGATCCACTAGAAAATGAAGACAGCAATTTACATAGGGACAAGATACTAAGTGGAATGTGACGTCAGAGAATGAAGTCTCAAAGAAACCAGGGACAAAATAGACTGAAGATAGAAGAGACTCCATGGAGGAAAAAAAAGTAGAGAACCGTAGATCAGAAAGAACGCTCAAATGAGGCAGAGTGCTTTGCGTAATCCTACGGGGTCTCGACGCACATATATATAATTGCAAAAAGCAACGGCCGTTTATTACTCCCCTGGGACAGACCTGAGATAACCTTCTCTCCCTTTAGAATGACCTGCCGCGTTCTGTTAGCTAGAAACAGATCAGTCCAGTCATACAGCTGGTCTGATATTCCATATGTTCGCACTTTGTTGGTCAGGCGACGGTGAGCAACCGTATCGAACGCCTTGCGGAAGGCAAGCAACATGGCATCTACCTGGGCGCCAGTATCTACCACGCTTTGGGTCTCTTGGATGAATAGTGCGAGCTGAATTTTTCATGATTGTTGCTTTGGAAAACCAAGTTAATTCTTACACAGGATATTTCCTGTCTCCAGAGCTGTCATAATAATCAAACATAGA
The DNA here is from genome assembly GCA_026315105.1 of Locusta migratoria. Classification (NCBI taxonomy): domain Eukaryota; kingdom Metazoa; phylum Arthropoda; class Insecta; order Orthoptera; family Acrididae; genus Locusta; species Locusta migratoria. Next base: position 281,650,069 of record CM048745.1, on the reverse strand, counting down.
ACATGTTTTAAAATTCTACAACTTGACCCACGTCAGAAATAAGAGTACAGGCATCTGATCGACGACTTTTTCCACAATCCTTAGGAAAATTTCGCTTCTATAGAGACTTACGGTACATCGCTGATAGAAGGCTGGCAAGTTTGTTTGCGTTCTCCTTGTAAAGTCGAATTGGTATCCCATCAGGTCCAGCGAAAATTCCTCTGTTGAGAGATTTCTTTTTCTATCCTCCTGACATTTACTTCAATACCTGCAATTTTGTCGTCCGTGCGACGGTTTAGAGGAGAAACTAGAGTGCACTGTTCCTCTGTGAAACAGCTTTGTAAAGAGACATTTAGTATTTCGGCCTTTCGTGTGTTATCTTGTTTTTACGTCATTACGGTCAGAGTGTATTTGGACATACGGTTTAGACTCGTTTACCGATTTGACGTAGGACCAAAATTTCTTAGGATTTTCTACGAAGTCGATACACAGAACGATGCTTTCCAAGTAGTTGGACGCCACTCACATGGTCCTCCTGATGCTAATTTGTCTGGCCTTTGCAGACGATATAGCCATCATAAATAACAGAAAAGAAGTCAAAGATACTCTAGAGACACTACACGAAATAGCAGCCAAAACGAAACTACAGCTCCCATGTGAGAGAAACTGTGTATATGGACACAAGTCTTCCGATGGACATCCACTTAGAACGAGAAACACAGCTACTTCCAAGTACCTTGGGAGAGATTATACAGAAACTGACTAAACTGAACACGTGACGAAGAAAGTATCACAAATCTACAAAGAATATAGACTTACATGGAGCCATTACAACGAAATTCGAGGTTCGCTCAGTAAGTAAAGAGACCGAATCACACACTAAAATAGTGAGTGAGGTAAATATAGGAAAGGTTGGGGAAATGCCAGCCGACTATATTATAACCCCATACTGCTTCAACAAGCCTTTCAATATAACAATTAGAAGTAGGGAGCAGTGGGAGAAAGTAGTTAGACACCGTACGGGGGATATTGTCTGGTTCACTGACGGGTCAAAATCAGACCAAGGCATTGGGGCCGGGGTATACGGGGTGCAGCCAAGACTGGAGGGCGTCATCTCTCTAGGGAAACTGGCCTCAGTATTCCAGGACGAAATCACTGCCATCAGGGTGTGTGTGGAGGAGAATTTGCGTAGGTGCTACAGAGATCGTAGCATCTATATCTATTCAGACAGCCAGGCAGCCTTGAGATCACTGGCAGCTCCTGCAACAAGGTCTAAAATTGTTGCAGAATGTCACAGGGTTCTGGTGGAGCTAGGGGAAAGCAATAGAGTAAACCTATTGTGGGTCCCTGGCCAATCGGGGATCAGTGGCAACGAACATGTCGACAGATTAGCTAGGATGGGCGCAGAGACTCCATTTATTGGACCGGAACCTGTCCTGACGATCACCAAGGCAATGATAAAATTGGAGCTACGTAACTGGCTCAGAAGACAGCACGTAGAATATTGGAAAAAAGTCCATCAACAAAAACATGGCAAGGTAATGATGCCAAAGCATTGTTTTAAAAGAAGCTCCGCAATCCTGGGCCTGAACAGGAGAGAGATTAGACTCATGGTTGGATTACTGACAGGCCATGGGAATTTCAAAAAACACCTACATACGATGGGAATAACAGAAAACGACCCTAAATGTAGGATCTGTGATGACGGTGATGAAACTGCATCACATCTAATCTTCGAATGCATTGCTTTGGAGAGTAAAAGGCACAGAACATATGGGACAACCAGACCCGAAGAAATTGTGTCTAATAAAGAACTGGTAAAGGTACTCCTTGCACTGTAAAAGGGCATTGGTTGGCTTTACTAGACATACAGGGAGCGATACCGCACAATAAACTTAGTTTCGGCGTGGGCAGTGGCGGGTTGGACCAAGACTGTTTTGGCTTCCCTGAGAAAATCAAATGAAGTAGAGAGACCAATTGGTCTTTGGAAAACTGTTGTTAGGGCAAGTTTGGTACTTTTATGGCGTTGAATTGGCATCACTGAGATGAGCCCTGTTACAAGTGGGTAGAGCAGTTCAAAAATGGTCGCGGCGACCGTTCTGCCCGACCAGCTGCAGTTTAAACTCTCTCACTTGAACGTCGAATCTATATTAATTGTGCCGACCGCCGCGTGACTGTGGAAATGATAGTTGTCAAGGTTAAGGTTTTATTCGTGGATCTCAGAGGAGAGGTGTGATTCTCCAGCAAGCTAACGCACCTCCTGATATTGCTCAACTAGCTCGTGAAACCATCGATAAAATGGGCTGGGAAGTACTGCTTCAATCGCCTGACAGTCCCGATTTAGCACCTAGTATTTTACTTGTACACTTGTTTGGTACACTGAAAAAAGCATTACGTGGGAAGAGATTCCAGGACAAAGAGTTTATGGGAAATTGGTGGAAACATCAAGATAGTGTTCCTTCCAGGTGCAATAATAATAATAATAATAATAATAATAATGCTTTTAGCCTGTTGGAACAAGTGCATAAATATTCAAGGGGATTGATTACGTTGAAAAGTAGAAAAAGAAATGTTTTGTGCAAATAAACTTTTTCCCCTCTCCAGACCATTTTGTCTCTGTAATTATTGAATGAGCCTGGTATTTATGTAAATGCCAAAAGATACATTGGTCTAACCAGAGGCCTTGCACGTCTCAAAAACAACTGTAATTAAGGGAAAAACGAAAATCAGGAGGGGAAAATGCTGATAAATATCTATGTACCAATTCAGAGACCGGGTATCTGGATAAAGATACCAACAAAATAAATTTACAGTCAGAAATCATCAATAAACATCAATAAAATATGCCTAAAGGTCTTCGGGCACATACACAGGATGAGCGATAACTGGCTGACCAAGAAGATTTTTGACATATTGTTAGTCAATACAGTGAAAACTAACTGGATAAACGAGACCAAGCAAGATCTCAAGAAACTAAACATCTCAACAGACGACATTTCAAAGAGGGAAAAATGCAGAAAGAAAATCAGGATACTAAAATTTGATTAAATACTGATAGAGGACAAAGAAACAGGAAAGAAATAGACTAGAGAGAGGAAGAAGAAACACGGTGAATATATGTTTTCGGAGAGAGAAAAGAAAGTGACAGAAAAATTGCCGTGGAAAAAATTGTTTCAACTCTCTCCTTAATGGGGAATTAAATGTGGTGGTGGTGGTGGTGGTGGTGATGATATACACTGAGATAACCATTCATGGGATAGAGAGCTGCACAGATAGCGGTAGTATCGCATGCACAAAGTATAAAAAGGAGGTGTATTGTCGGAACTGTCATTTGCACTGTAGTCATTCTTGTGGAAAGGTTTCTGAAGTGATTATGGCAGACGGGAATTAACAACAAACTTTGAGCGCGAAATGTTATTTGGAGCTAGACGCAGGGACATACCATATCGAAATTCGTTAGGGTGTTTAAGTATTCCTAAATCTACTGTGTTAAGAGTGAGCCAAGAGTATCTTTAATGACGGACGACAGAGCAGAGGTGTTTGCGTACACTTGTCAGTGCTAACAGACACGCGACATTGCGTGAAATAACCACAAAAATAAATGTGGGGCGTATTGCCCGTTAGGGCAGTTCGGTGTTAATGGCTATGACTGCAGACGACCGACTCGAGTGTCTCTGCTGGCAGCAAGATGTCGCCTGCAACGCCTGTCGCGTCGTCCCTAGACGACTGGAAAACCGTGACGTGGGCGGACGAGTCCCGATTGAAATTTGAAAATTAGCTCTAACTTCAAAGGGAAAAGCTTAATAATACTTACCAAAACGAAACCGTGTCATGTAATTTGGTAGAGAATTTCAAGAAATTCTGGTCGTATGCGAAGTATACTATCGGCAAAACACGGTCCATACATTCACTACGCGATAGAAATGATGATGGTACTGATGTAAGTTCTGCTAAAACAGTATTGCTAAAAACAGCTTTCCGAAATTCATCATCAAATAAAATTAAGCAAATACTCCAGAATTCTAATAAAGAACGGCTGCCAGCAGGAGTAATTTAGAAGTACGAGGCGTGTTTTTCAAGCAAGTGCCGTTTTGAAATTTAAAAAAGACGTGCTAAGATATCTCAATAATTTTATGCGCACTGGGTACCTTACATCTGTTGTCTACGCTCTGACGCCATTACAGTCTGATTCTTCCTTGTGTACGTTGTGTACTGAGTGTTTAAGATGTCTCCGATAATCGTGAGTCCCTCCGGCTGTCAAGTACTGGCTGTTATAAGATTTCTTACCGATAAAGGCCTAAAAGTGATCGATATTCATCATGAGATCTGTGCAGTTTACAGAGAAAACATTATGAGTGATGGAATGGTAAGATCGTGGGTGAGAGCATTTAAAGATGGCCGCACAAATGTGCATGATGAACAATGGAGTGGACGTTATTCGCACGTTAATGAAAGTTTGGTGCAGGAAGTGGACAATAAGGTGACAGAAAACACACGCTTTACGATTTCCTCCTTGCAGAATTACTTTCCTAATGTTTCTCGTAGTGTTTTGTATGGCATTGTGACCGAGCAAGACGATGACGAAGTGAAAACAGCTGTGATGCAGTGGATAACAAGTCAGGCGGCAGACTTCTATGAGGAGGGTATTCAAAAACTGGTTCAACGTTAAAAGTCGACCACTGTACGAAACAAGAGCCTTGTTTTATCACTAAAATTATTAAATAAGGTCCGTGCGTACTACCGGTTACTCCCTGCTATAAAGCCTTGTTTCCTGGCCCAAACTGAGAACTGACTCGTTTCAAATTACTACAATAACAGGAAGTTAATACTACAGTGGTCAATCAATATACATGGCAGCTCACACGTTATTACACAGACATTAATAAGCAAGCCACCACAATTAAAGTTATCTTAGAAAAGAAAACATTTATGGCGCAACGGAATTTAGACATAAGAAAATTGTATCTGAGCTAGTTCTCAGCACTTGTGAAGAACAATATTAAATAAAAGAGGGAAGGTGCTCTAAAACTACAATTTATAGGCAGCTTACGGATTATGCTGAACGTAGACTTGTTTATTCTGATAGAAAACAAGCAAAATGGGGAACCAATTTTGTTAATACAATAAAAATGCATCTCTTACATGGATTAAAGCGGACGGTGCCCAGCCTAAATTATACATGATTTAACGCTACTAGTGGGAAGGATTCACAAACAACACTCATTCGCTCACACACACGCAATGCCACAGCGAAACTCGCCAAAATCAGCGTGCTGAGACGAGGCGAAAGCAGGCGCCGCTATCGTAGGCGAAATTCAGCAAGCCGGAGGTAGCACAAAACACAATATACAAAAACAGTTTGAAGCTGGCTCTGGTCTGTCGTGCCTGTTTTGAGATGGATTACATGTGAATTGGACCGCGTGCAAACACGCTAACGGCGACACACGGCTACATATCTAGGTACTGGTTTTATATGAGAAGTGGCGTGAACTCGGGCGACTAGCTGCAAAACCCAGAAGTCTGAACTCAGACCCACGTGGTTCCGAAAACCGATAAAATTGAATAAATTCAGATTCCGAAAAATAAAGAAAATTAACTACAGCATGCAACCCATAGAAATGCTTAGAATTATATAAGGAAGCGAATAAAATACAGCTACATGCGATAGGGGGCGATTACAGAGACGGATGAGGTCCTGTCTCAGGAAAACCAACCTTACCTCGCCAAACGCCCAGTATAGAGTGAACAGCCCGAGCGGCCACCAGACGCGGGAAGCCACCGGAAGCCGGAAAATCCAAGATCAGTGGTGCTGGGGATGGAGAGACTCACCTTAGAGAAGGCTCGCTGACTGGACTGTAACCAAAGGGTGTAGAAACCTCTTTGGTAGCCTCAGCAGCTATCGACCCTGAGCCAGAGAGAACGATGCAAAGCGAGCTATCACTCCCCACATTCAGACAGCCATAGATTCTTGCACATCCACGTAAAACAACTGCACATTCTCACAGGGACAGTGGCGTAGCAGAGAAGCCATCCTTATGCCACATTAATTAATATAATAATAGATTATTAACATAACAAAATAAGAAAAACCTAGCAATATTAACTATTATTAACGACAGACAGTCGTCATTCAATGTTATGACAAGTGCCTCAATATTGACGGAAATTATAAAAATATTGAGATATCTTAGAACGTCTTTTTTTATTTTTTACTTTTTTAATTTCAAAACGGTACTTACTTAAAAAAACACGCCTCGTAGATATCCTTGGCGTATTACAGCAACTTAAATCACTTAACAAAAGTAAAGTCCCCCAATCCTAATTATACACCAATTAAGTTCCTTTCAGATTTTGCTGATGCAATAGCCCTATACCAAGCTATCATATACAACTGCTCGCCGGCCGCGGTGGCAGAGCGTTCTGCTGCGCGCCGGTCACTACGATCGGGGGTTCGAATCCCCTCGGGCATGAATATTTGTGCCGTCTTTAGTATTAGCTAGTTCGTAAGTAGTTAGTAAGTTTAGGGACTGATGATCCCGTAGTTAAGTACCATAAACTCTACAAACATTTGAACAACTGCTCGCTCAACGAAAGGTCCGTACCCAATGACTGGAAAGTTGCACAAATGACTCCAATATTTAAGAAAGGCGATAGGTGTGATCCGCAAAATCATTGACGTCGGTTTGCAGCAGTATTTTAGAACATAATCAACAAACATTATGGTCTATCTCTAAGACGACCATAGTTAGTACGAGTTAAGAAAGTATCGTTATTGTGAAACACAGCAAGCTCTTTACTCACATGAAGTGACAAGTGCTATCTACAAGTGATCTCAAGTTGATCCTCTTCTTTTAAATTTGCCGAACGCTTCTGGCACTGTACCTCACAAATGGCTTCTAATTAAAGTACGTGTTTATGGAATATCGCCACAGTTGTGCGATGGGATTCGCCATTTCCTGTCAGAGAGGACACAGTACGCTGTAATTGACGGAAAGTCATCGAGAAAAACAGAATTATATCTGGAGTGCCCCAGGGAAGTGTTATAGGGTCGCTATTAGAGAATGGAACTACAGAGAAGTATCATCAAAGCCGTTGGATGAACTCTCTGCTGTGCACTTCAATGTACATTTCAGCTGGGAAGAGTTGATGTTAACGTTAATGTGGCACTGTGCAAGCTCCATAATGGCAGCGAGTTCAAATGTTTGTAAATCTGTGAAACGTAACTACTGAGGTTATCAGTCCCTTAAAAATACTTGAACTAACCTAAGGACAACAAGCACACCCATACCCGTGGGAGGATCGAACTCCCGACGGGAATGGAAGGAGTCCTCGGGTACAACTGAACTTATTGACTGGAGATTATTATATTCGGCTGCTTGCAAACCGTTTCCAACCATTCGTGGATCGTATTCCAGACACGATGGAATTTTTATGATGACATTGTACCATGTCACAGTATTGCTTTGAGGAGCATTCTACGCAGTTTGAGCGAATGATATGTCCACCCAGATCGCTCGTCATGAATCCCACCTATCATAATGGAGAAATCAGTTTTTGCACAAAATCCACCACCCGTAACGGTTCCGCAATCGTGGTCGGCTAGAGAGGCAGTGTGGTTCAGTATTCCTGTAGGGGAACGCCTGCACTTCGCCGAGCCAAAGGACGTGCAGGTCTTACAAGATATTTGGAAGTAAATCATAACTTTAATCAGTGTGTTATTATGTTGGTAATTTTTACTGTATCTGTTTATTTCAACTGAATAAATTCCTTTGCCAAGTGGCAAACGTACCACAGAAACAGTGCCTCGGTACAAATAACACACTAGACGTTCGAAGTATTAAACAAATGATTCCTCATTTCCAGTATACCCAAGACAATACAACCATTCGCTTACCAAAGTGGAATGATACATGATAATAAGAAAGACTAATAACCAAGACAAAAGCTCAATGTCCATGCGGGAACACATTCAGGAAAAATATCGGATGCTAATCCCGTCCGGCACAATTTTTCGATTTTTCCCGCTTACCGTAATTCTGTGTCTCTGGTAGCTAATGTCTGTGATTCATTGGTCTCTTCTACATCTGCATACATACTCCGAAATCTACCATCAGGTGCCTGGTGGAGAGTATCTCATACTAATACTAGTCATTTCCTTTCCTGTTCGACTTCCAAATAGAGCGCTTATATGCCTCTATGCCTCCTAATTGATCTCTGAAATTTAAGTTGGCGGCAGTACAATCTTTCTGCGATCAGTTTCAAATGCAATCTCTCAATTTCCTGAATAGTTTTCCTCGAAAAGGACGTCGTCTTCGCTTCAGGGATTCCCATCTCCAACACACTCGCGTGTTGATGAAAGCCATCAGTAACAAATCTAGCAGGCCGCGTCTGAATTCCTTTTCTAACGAGACTTCTTGCGGATCCCACACACTCGAGCATTAGTCAAGAATGGGTCGCACTAGTAGTCTACACGTGGTCTCTCTTACAGGCGGATCACATCCTCCCTAAATTCTCCGAATGAACCTGAGTCGACCATCTGCGTTCCTCATAACTATCTTTACGTGCTCGTCCCATTTCATATAACTCTGCAGCGTAACGCCGAGATGTTACATCTAAGCTACTGTCTCAGGCAGCTAACTATTAAGACAGGATTTCAACACTATGAAATTGTTTTACCTACCATTTTGCATCAATTAGGCCCTAGTCTTATGTCACCCTGTACCCTACTGCAGTCACTCAATGACGCCAATTTAATGTAAACCACAGAATCATCTGCAAACAGACGGAGATTGGCATTTACCTTGTCCGTCAGATCATTTAAGCTGATAGGAAATAATAGCGGTCCTATCACACATCGCATGACGCGCGCGCTTGTGTATGTGGTGTGTGTGTGTGTGTGTGTGTGTGTGTGTGTGTGTGTGTTGTCCTTAGCGTACCTTAAAGGAGTTTGTGAGTTTAGGGGGCGATGACCTGAGTAGTTCGTCGCTTTAGGACTGCCACCAACGATTCTCTCACACTTTCCTGGTGACTGCTGACGATTGATTTAATTTGATTTTTCCAGGGAAGCCAAAACAGTCTTGGTGCAACCCGCCACTGCCCGCACCGAAACTAAGTTTATTGTGCGGCATCGCTCCCTGTGTATCTAGTAAAGCCAACCAATACCCTTGAACAGTGCAAGGAGTCCCTTTACCAGTTCTTTATTAGACACAATTTCTTCGGGTCTTGTTGTCCCAAATGTTCTGTGCCTTTTATTCTCCAATGCAATGCATTCGAAGATTACATGTGATGCAGTTTCATCACCGTCATCACAGATCCTACATTTAGGGTTCTCTTCTGTTATTCCCATTGTATGTAGGTTTTTTTGAAATTCCCATGGCCTGACAGCAATCCAACCATGAGTCTAATCTCTCTCCTGTCCAGACCCAGGATTGCAGAGCTTCTTTTAAAACATGGCTTTGGCATCATTACCTTGCCATGTTTTTGTTGATGGACTTTGGTCCAATATTCTACGTGCTGTCTTCTGAGCCAGTTACGTAGCTCCAATTTGATCATTGCCTTGGTGATTGTCAGGACAGGTTCCGGTCCAATAAATGGAGTCTCTGCCCCCATCCTGGCTAATCTGTCGGCATGTTCGTTGCTACTGATCCCCGAGTGGCCAGGGACCAACAATAGGTTTACTCTATTGCTTTCCTCTAGCTCCACCAGAACCCTGTGACATTCTGCAACAATTTTAGACCTTGTTGCAGGAGCTGCCAGTGATCTCAGGGCTGCCTGGCTGTCTGAATAGATATAGATGCTACGATCTTTGTAGCACCTACGCAAATTCTCCTCCACACACGCCCTGATGGCAGTGATTTCGGCCTGGAATACTGAGACCAGGACTGCTGACGATACTTTGAAAACTTTGAATGCTCCCCTTGTAGACATACTAAATGAAAGGTTATGCACACATCCAACTGAATTGACTGGTCTGTAACAATATTCAGATAGTGAAGTACATGAGCAAATTCGTAAGGGTATTTAACTACCGATAGTCTTTGACTTTACAGATGAGTTTACGTACTCTAGGGAAAGTTGTTAAACTAGAGCTCATTGTATATCCTAACGTCCTGTAGTTAGTATGTGTAAATGTGGTTTGTTTAAATGCCGCAAGCGTGTGCGGTGTTAGGTGCTAATGATTATTAGCGCAGAATCGATTGTTATTTCCACGGAAAATAGAACGAAACTTGTTTTCAATGAGTTGACCTTTACTACCTTTAACAATTGCTGTAACAGAAACCCCCTCCCCCCTTTTTTCCCTTCCAGCATAGTGTGACAAAAATTTGAAATAGTCATACGCTGATTCCTAAAGTTTCGCGGCAAAACATTGCTAGCACAGTGTCGGTAACCTACAGATCGGTGTCTGGCGAGACTGTATTACAAATTTCTGTGAAAAACTGATTGAAGAGCGCCAAACGACTATTACTCCGCAGCTAGTATGCATATGCGATCAGATGTATCGACTGCAAGTTACATAACAACGTAGCCGGATATAGTTTCAGTGCCGGGTAGGAATCATATTGCAGCCTGTTTCCCATGCATTCCTGAGCTGCCATTCGATATCTGTAGCGATCATTCCTACACCTTTCAGATAAGACATGAAAGTTGTCTTGTTTTGAGATGGCTTTTGTTAAAACAACTAACTGTAGCTTTTACAAAGATTTCAAGACTCCCCCCACCACTATACAAGATATCAGCAGGGCCGTTTAAATGTCCAAGACACAGAAGCGGCCGCAAGTTTAGAGGGGCGTCAAGGGCAGCCAATGCTATACACTGCGTTTCACAATATCAGCACAGTCTAACACGTTGTCACGACACTCTCACTAGACTTGCGCATAATAGTTCGCCATCGGGAGCGCTCACTTTAGTTCGCGGCTCTGCCGCGAACTATAGTTCGTTGTTTTAGTTGCTCCGCTCCCAGCTGCGTCATGCGCTTGCTGCTTGAGCCGCTAACGATATCACGCAAACCAAAAGAAACAGTTTGTAGATAATATCTCGATTTTAAGATTAGAGTTATCTCTATATCTTGGTATTATGGAATTTATTAGTCAGATATTACAGAGTGCAGAATACTTCGAAACAGAAATTTTGTAGCAGTGAACTATGTAATCTAACAGGCAGACGCTCACCTCGAAATGGCTTTTATCAGTAGAAGGCAAACACATGATTTTTTTAATTCTGCCGCGCGCCCTCTCGCTATTGCCCGTCGGTCTTCGGAAAAGAATCCAACGAACTAAGAAGCGTGATACGTTTGGCATAATAGTTCGCGACCGATCGCGCATATTTTAGTTCGCGACCGACCGCGAAAGTAGGTCGCTCTTTTTAGTTCGTCCGCTCTTTTTGGCTTTTGCTACCACTACTAAGAGCTCTTTCTTTTGTTATGACAGCTTTTTTATATAGTAATCAGTGTTGTCCAAGCGTGTGCTATTACCCGTATTTTTGGGCAATTAGACATCAAATACTTACGCAAATAAACCAGTTATTTAAACGAATGGGTGATACAATGTAGGCCGGCCGCGGTGGCCGAGGAGACTGAGGCGCTTCAGTCACGGTCTGCACGGCCACTACGGTCGGGGTTTCGAATCCCCCCTCGGGCATGGATATTTTTCCGTCTTTAGTATAAGGTAGTTCATAAGTAGTTTGTAAGTTTAGGGACTGATGACCCCGTAGTTAAGTCTCACAAGCTCTACAACATTTTGGCCTTTGCATACACAGTACTCGTAGTAAATATTATTTAGACACTGCTGAATACCTTAGAAAAGAACTATGGAATTACAGCTGAGCTGCATCTCAGCTCGAAATGATGGTAACTGGCAGAAGGGAATCACGCGATTCTGCGCGCTCTCGCGTCCTCTAGCTGGTCCACGTCAGTCTTCGGAAAAGGAGCGGACGAACTAAGAGGCGAGGAATCTGCGAACTAGTTCGCGTAGTTCGCTTGTGGGAGAGCTATTCCGAACTAGTTCGTTCGCGAACTACACAGGAGTAACTCGCACTGATTACGACAGCAGCGCTCCAAGCGGCTGGCAAGCTACGTTTCTGAATACGGTGTTGGATGACTGCGAATAGTATCGTTTATAATTACATTTTACATTAGGGGAAGATATATAGGCCATAAAAATAGGTATTAACTTAAAAATAGCTCCACGTTTGTCTTTCTCAAGTTTCCTGAGATCTCTAACAAGGTACGAAACGCTTTCATTGCAGGACAATTTATTTAAAATGATCTTGTAACTTACAGGATCATATCTCCCGTATTACTTATCCAAAATTAATGATTGAGGTATCATTTTCAACGTTTCGTTCTCCACTAATGACGAAAAATATACAGATAATTTAAAGTTGTTTTCACACAAAAAAACTTTATTTAGAAAAAAAATTGGACCGTTCGTAGAATCTAAGTTGATACCCGGCGAACAGCGGTAAATGCTCCCATCCGCCACCGCGCGGAGTATGTTAATTAGAAATTTTAACGCTAATCAGGGATTAATTAATGATGCAAGGTTAGTGGTGACTCACTTAGGCGAGTACATCATCCCCGCTAAATTCATTGGCTGCGATAAAACTGTGCTAATTAACCTCACACCTTCTGATCCAAGCATGCCTTTCCAAATGATAAGAACACAATTCCCAATAAAAGTAGCCTTCGCTATGACCGTAAATAAAGCACAAGGTCAGACGCTTCAATGGGCAGGATTATTATTTACCAGAACCTGTTTTCTCGCATGCACAGTTACACGTGGCTTTTTCACGAATTCGCTCATTCAGAGGTATTTATGTTTTTGCTAAAGACACATTATAACTAATAACATTGTTATCAAGTAAGTTTTGTAAAAAACATAGTTTCAAAAATAAACTGTGAAAAAGCAAATATCTATTTTTTTTCACAATTAATCATATTGTATTTAATTGTGTAAAATATCTTAGAATGAGATTAATATTTGTTACTACTATTCGAAGTTTATTACATGTGATACATACGTATGTACTTGCAGCTCCATTACTGTCGCCCCGGTGGAGTAGCCGAGCGGTCTAAAGCGTCTCGCTGCGGAGCGCGCGGTTGCTCGCCGTGGAGGTTCGAGTCCTCCCTGGGGCATGGGTGTGTGTGTTTGCCCTTAGGTTAGTTTACCTAGGTTTAAGTAGTTTGTAAGCTACGGACTTGCGACCACGCAGTTTGGTCCGATAGATTTACAAACATTTGAATTTTCCATTACTGCATTGCCCGTCACTGAATAGCTGAAAATAGAAAATAGCTAGAAAACACCAGGAGACTTGACCTAGGCAGAAAGACGTTCCTTTCTACTCAGATACACTAAGGTTTTTTCACTACAATGCCGGTAAAACCGGTGAAGCTGGAACATAGGAAACGTATATAGCCGGCCGCGGTGGCCGAGGAGACTGAGGCGCTCCAGTCACGGTCTGCACGGCCACTACGGTCGGGGGTTCGAATCCCCCCTCGGGCATGGACATTTGTGCCGTCCTTAGTCTTAGCTAGTTCATAAGTAGTTTGTAAGCTTAGGGACTGATGACCCCGTAGTTAAGTCCCATAAGTTCTACAAACATTTGAACATTTGAAACGTATATAGAATGCAATACTACAGTATTTAAAGTATCAAATCAGCCATCATAGCTGTATCTGAAATAAAAACCTTACTGACGTGGCAATAAAACGGCAAAAGCAATCAAACTGTTTCCCAACAAAGAACAACCCAATTCCACAATTGTTGATACAACTGAACCACATTGCCAAGAATTTTTAAAACATTGGCAATTCAAGCCAAAGTAACAACACTCGGAAGAATATGCGTTTTTATGAAAGACGAGTAAGGTGTAAGAAAGTGCGAATTTTACTAGACTCCACACCGAATTGATACATGTCAAAAATTGCCTCTCACAGTAAGAACAGACCATAATATATATGGCGTCTGTTCCGAAAGAACAGACGTCACTTCTCGTCCTGCAGTTGTTATTATTTAATATTCACAGAATATATGACATCAACTGCGATTGGGCAAAGCTGAAAATGTGTACAGAGCCGGGATTCGAACCCGGGTCTCCTGCTTTCTAGGCAGTTGCGCTGACCCCTACACAGTCCCCAGTGATCTAGGGGTCAGCGCAACTGCCTAGAAAGCAGGAGACCTGGGTTCGAATCCCGGCTCTGTACACATTTTCAGCTTTGCGCAATCGCAGTTAATGTCATATATTCTGTGAATATTAATAGAGATATATGATTATATTCTACTTACTTTCAGCGGAATAAGCTGCAAATATACACACATTCGTTAGTATTTGTTCAGGAATAAGTTTTTCTTTATACCACTGAGTCAGTTGAATTCGACTGTTTTTACATTAATTTTCGTATTACGTACGCCTCTTGATAATTTACTAATGCTTGTAACCCAAAAATTATACTATTTCTTTAATAACACACTAAAAATAATTATAAACAAACATCACTCCTTCGGCGACTTGCCCAGTTCTAGGAGCGCTAGTGTGAGAAGGTAACAACTTCCTAGCAGTGAGTGTCGCGATAGTGTATGTTAGACTGTGATTAACGGCGAAAACGAACAGGGGTAAAAACTTCATATGGCACAGAGGGAGAAGGGGGTGTGGGGCAGATAGCAACTCGCTTGTGTGCAAAAATGTTCGATACGATTCTGGATATAAAAAAAGTTTAAACGTTTCCATATTTCTAGATTTCCTGAAGGCTTTTGACACTCTGCCTCTCACACATCTTCTAATCAATTAGCGTGCTTATGGAATATTGCCACAGTTGTGCGATTGGATTCGAGATTTCCTATCAGAAAAAGACACAGTACGTAGTATTTGACGGAAAGTCATCGAGTAAAACAGGGGTGATATAGGCGTTCTCCACGGAAGTGTCCCAGGGTCCCTACTGTCCCTTATCTGTATAAATTATTTAGGAGACAATCTGAGCAGCTCTCTTACAAAGAGACCAAATGGATATTTGATTTTAGAATTTTTTTTATACTTAACGGTACGTGAAGTTCGGATCTCAAGCAACAATTAGCTAAAGCCTTTCTACGCAACTCGAAAAAATTATCGAGAAAATCCACTTTGAAGTTTTGCAAGTACACGTAAGTTCCAGTAATTATATTCACGTGCAGCATCTGTCAGTAGCTCAGGTGGGACCGCTGTGGCCTGACAACCGGAGGGTCGGTGGTTCGCATCCTGCCATGACAGATTTTTGTTTCGTTGTGTTACTTAAACAACTTTAATATTTAACAGTAATTTTTACGAAAAGTGCACGTGTTTTTGAATGTTCGTAAGTTTCAATATTTTATAAAAGGTTGTTAATAATGATGTTTTCAATCAAAGAAACACAAGTAAACATATTTACAGTATTGGCTTCACTATTAGTTGTCGACGGTAGTCTTTGATTGCTCAGTTTGTGTGGAGCTACAACGCTATTTTTTGAAAGTCATCTCCATAGTTGCAAATGGTTTTCCAATCAGCTAACCTACTATAGTTTTAGGTGACAAGGTGTTCAGCTCGTCTACATTTATATAAAACATAAACTGACACAACACGTGGAACTGTAGATCACAAAATGTTTTACATAACTGAATTCTAAAGCGGAAAAAAATTCTGCCACAGAATGATTCGAACCAGCGTCTCTTTGGCTATTCGTCAGTGTCAGCCACCCCACACCTGGGACAGAGAGGGGATTTGGCAAGGTGGATGCGATGAACACGAAATCAGCAAACATGCTTAAGATTGGCAGGCCGATTGTACATCGGAATCAAGATAAGAAGCAGACACTGTGCGCCAGATGGAGCGTCAATCAAACTGGGGAAATTTTTGTTCAATCGGGTTTGATGGTAGACGTCTTTGTACAATATCACAGATAGCTTTAGTTTTGCGTAAGTACGGGACGGACGAGCGGAGGAGGACATAACCAAGCTCGAGAATAAAATATCTGACATAATGGAAAGGAACTGGACAGCTGACCGGAGCTGACAGCGAGGCTGGCGTACAAAGGTTCGTTCCAGCAGTTGCCAGACCGCTTGACGCGCATGCGCAACGCTGAAATTGTGTTCAAGCAGCGCCTTCTTCCGCTTCTGGCTACTTGGAGTGTGGCTGTTTGGTGTTCCAGCAGTTGCCGCAAGCAGCCAAACGCTACCCGGAAAAATATTTCTGGCGCGGTCAAGCTGTCAATTTGCGCATGCGCAGAAAGGTCTGAGTTAGAGTGGGGGTAGCCATCACGTAATACGTGTGTGTTTGTAGCGCGTTTTTCGATTATTTCGAAGTCACTGAAAATCTCACTTGAGGTCAGATATTTCTCGTTTACACTTCTTCGATATTAGAAAGGAAAGTATTTCAATTATTCCTTTAAACTCACCTTCGCCTGCAGCCAGAAACAGTGCAAAAAGCGTTCCAGCAGTGCAAGTATCAAACAAGCGCAGTAACACCTGTTTCTTGGCGCTTGAAGGTAGCAGTGTGGCAGCTGCTGGAACGAAGCTCAAGTCTACAATAGACCAGTAAGGCTCGTCGGGCAATGTGTCAGCACCCCCTATAGAAGAAAGCCTGCGCACGACGTCACAACATGGCGGCGGTGAGAGGCTTAGAGTCCTCTGAAAGATTGATAATATTAGCAGTGCACGCTGTGTATAGTGCATTCTTTCGTCCAGGAGTGTATTTATTACGTAAATTGATGTTGTGTGCTGTGTGATCGCTACGCTGGACGATTTGTGTGTGTGAGAACAACATGTGATATCTTTTTTACTGACAAAATGCCGTTTCGCTGTTCTGTGCCGAAATGTAGAGGAAATTACGACTGTGACCCAAAAGTTACCATCTTTAAACGCCCGGAGAAGAATAAGCTAATTGGGGTGGTTACTTAAATAAACGAATCGCAATATCCAACGGTGAACTGTCACAACTTAAAACTCTTTTAAAAAGTTAAACAAAACGAAAACTTACTCATTAACTTGAATAAAAGAGCGAAATTATCCTGGGAATTCTTTACATTCATTCTTTTCTTCTCCGAACGTTTATAGACGGTAACTTTTGAGCCACAGTCGTAATTTCCTCTACATTTCGGCACAGAACAGAGAAACGGCATTTTGTCAGTAAAAAAGAGATCACATGTTGTTCTCACACACACAAATCGTCCAGCGTAGCGATCACACCCTGTATAAAACACCAATTTATGAAATAAATACACTCTTGGACGAAAGAATGTACTATAAACAGCATGCATTGCTAATGTTTACAATCTTTCAGAGGACTCGAAGCCTCTCACCGCCGCCATGTTGTGACGTCGTGTGCAGGCTTTCTTCTATAGGGGGTGCTGAATGTGTCCGTATCGTCATCTGGGAGCTAACAAAGAAGGGGGCGAACTCTATCCTCACCTGAGCTACATCGACAGATGCTGTAATTGTTTTAATTATTGGTACTTACGTTTACTTGCAAAACTTCAAAATCGATTTTCTCGAGAATTTTTGAGAGTTGCGACGAATGGCTTTCCTGATTGTTATTTAAGTTCTGAAGTCACGTACAATAAATATAGAGAAATTCTAAAATCCGATACCCATGTGGTCTCCTTGTTAGACTGTTGTGAGGTGAGGGGAAAATTTCGAAATACAGTACATAAAAAAGTATGAAGTTGTGATTCCACAATAGGGAAGTGCAGTAGCAACCGTGGAAAACTTGTATCAAAATTTTTTTTGTATCTCCTACTGTTTCCACGATATGTGCCCAGTAAAGAGGACTTTCACCGCCTCAACGAATAACACATACGTCTCTATGAGAGACTACAATATTTTGAAATGTATCGGAATCGGCGGCTAGCATTTGGGTAGTGTTAGTAGAATAGGGCACTTAGAATAGTAGTCAGCATGTTTGTATTATTCATGCTGCGGATTCAAACTGAGTCAACTGCATCCGGGAAGAACGGAGCGCCTAGAGCGCAAAGCTAGAGGTGGCGCGTAGGGTTTCCCCTTTACTCATCCTGATGGTGCACGAGTCGTACTTCACGCTGTGGTAACCGCTTAATGGCTCGACAGTAACCTGTAACACGTCGCTCATTAACGTTGTGTATCCCTTTGGATGCAGGTAACAAGACAGGCAGCGTGTCTGTTTGGCGGATTAGCCTTGCACCAATCACCGTCTTGAGTGGCGACCTCTTCTGGAGAAGAAAGAAATGCCTACTCGCCTTTGAGGTAACCTTCCCGTGTTGTGGGCACAGCCGCCTAAGCCTGAACGCGAGGGCAGTTTGGGGCCAGCAATGGCTGTGTGATGGTTGCGTCAGAGGAAGTAGGAATGGCACGTCGGCCGTCACGCCACGCCACTCTCGTCTCGAGAAGCCGGTCGTTTCGACCGTGGAAACCGGATGTCTCGTCGCGAGGACAGTACATTACTCGTAAAGAACAGCCGTATTCAGGCGGTATACCCTGCCATCCATGTTCTTGCACAGTTTTCGTCTGCGGAAGTAGACGGGGCAACTAAGAGAGTATTAGGTAAGATACCGACTTTTCCCACGCTTCTGGTGCCTGCCCAAACTGCAGTTTTCGATACTAGTAGATACTAGTAGATTCATGATAGTAAAGTTCGGTGAAAAGTCCTGTAACATTAACGTAGATGAAATATGGACTACAGTTAAAAAGGTAAAGCAGTCAACAATCCGAAGATTGGTTTGAACACCACAGTGCTTTACTAGGCTTGGTCCTGTTTGGAGGTGGTATGCGTTGCCTTCCTCCGACCTTCGAACTGACTTACCCAGCCAGTTATAGGGGGACCTACAGTTTAACGCGGGTTCCGAACCACGGTGCTACTCGGTATTTTTCACATGATCAATATTGCCAGAGGTGAAAGAAGTGGAAAGTGACAGATAAAAATCTTAGGACCTGGCGGGGATCGAACCCGCGACCTTTGGATTTGTAGTCTGGCACTCTACCACTGTGCAACCGAGGCGCATCTTACATATTTCCTATAACTACGCACCGCTGAGATCTGCGATACATGTTCTGGAAACTTTGCACGAAGTCTTCCTTTGGCATGGTGTTCAAAAGCCTGGTCACGTTTCGTTGGATGTCAGGAATATCGTCAAACCTTTCTCCTTTCGAAGAGAGTTGAGTCTAGCCTCCTCTGTCCCTGCCTCCCCTGTTGGGGACATAAAATAAAATAAATCTGGGACATTATTCAAGTATTGGTCGCAGTGCTAGGCATCTCAAATGCACAAATGTTAGGTGCCAGCACATCTTGGAATTGGAAAAGACACACTATCTTGTCACGTATTCACTCTGCAGCAGTGCTAAAGTGGCTGACAGAATGAGAAGTCGGTTTGTGGCTATGTGAGCACTCAAATTTTCATGGACCCCTTTAGTTAATGCAAAATCGGCCTATACTATCATTAACATACACAAATAAAAGCATATTAACGTAAACTGCATAGTGAAATATCACACCAAATACTGACAGATGTGGTACCTAGTGTCCTGATGTCCCCTATAGGGGACATGAGTTTTTGAAGATAATAAAGAGTCAGAATATTAAAAAATATTTTTGAGGCCTTTTTGGAATATTATTAATCATGAGATACAAACAAAATGCAAAAATATTGAAAAACATTTTTCGCAGGACTGAGGAGGCTAGGGAATAGGAAGAAGTCAGGAGGATTGGGATCTGGCGATATGGTGGATGCTTAAATTGCACCAATCCGCCCCCTTTTATTTTTTTATTATTTTTTCCAGAAACTGTTTGACGATATTGGCTGTGTGTTGACTAGCACTGTCGTGTAACAGTGATCCTTGGAGCATTACCAGAGATGGAAAATTTTTGGCATTACAAAAGTTCCAGTCGTCTCGTAATGGATAAATACAGGTAGTGTATTGTTTTCAGTTAATTATCCCTTGCTGTGGAGTGAGCAGCTACTCCCCGTTGAAGTCAAGAGTCCTCCCTCGTGCATAAGTGTGTGATTCTTAGCATAGGTTAAAATAGTGTAAGTCCAGGGACCGATGATCGCTGCAATTTTGTCCCAAGGCGTTACAAAAATTTGCAGGTAATATTTGTACCATTCTTCGTGCTAAATATTGGCAATATCAGGTAAGAGTGACGGAGGTAGACTATTGTGTCGTACTAATATTGAGAACTGAATGTTGTGGAGGCCAAGGATCTAGCGAAATTTTTTTTAAATCTATCGGACGAAACTGCGTGGTCATCAGTCCGTAGCTTACAAACTACTTAAACCTAGGTAAACTGAAGATCAAAAACATAAAATCGTGGGAAGTAATGCCACCTTGGGGAGTATCCGTGGGGCCACAGAATCCCACGGTATACCTGTCCAAATCGGCATCGAACTGTCGCCATGTTTCACGCTTGGAACCTAAAATCGGCCACAAGTTGAAAGCGATGTGCTACATGACTTTCCCGACTGAATTACTTTCTTCCATTGCTCCATTAACGAGGATTTCTTTCTTTGTTTGCTTCGCCGCCATGTTCATGTTAGATCGTTTTTTGCGTTATGAACGATTTTGAAATTCCAGCTCGCCATGCAGTTCCGTGCTTATGGGGCAAGTGTTATATGTACAGTGTTGATGTCAGGGTAACCGCAGTATTGATCGAGGTGATGAATTCCACAACCTGCTGGTTTATTGTAATCATAGTAACCATTTCGTAGCTTTAAAACCACATCATCAGGCGCTCCATATTGTGTACAACTAATAGTTAGTTCCCCACGTTTCCCGAGTGCATATTTATTCCTTTCTTATGTTAGTCCATCTCCTTACATATCTGTCCTTCGTCTTCTACCCTATTCTCTACTCATTTCAGTTTAGTTTCCATGCAACCCAATCCTTAGGACGTCGGATCTTCGAACTATTTGTCATACAATAATACATATTATTAATTGTCCAGGTTCGTAGATTGCCATATTAAGAAAATATCTGCAATATGTATTTCAAATGGAGTTGGTAGTAAAGACATAATACATCTAAATAATTATGCGTGATGCAGTGGTGTTTAATGTACCAAATTCTGTATGCCTCGTATTTTTAAACTACGTATAATTTCAGAGGTACATTGAGTGATTTGTATGTATACTGTATGTAAAAGTAATGTAGAAGTAGTTAGTTCTAAACGAAAGCCGTAGTTTTTCTGCATGAACAGCGGAAAAGTAGTAAGCGATAAACTTCCTTTCATTATTTTGTTTTGTTTGAAATTACGTGTCAAGTTTATTGTAAGTCGATAAGTGATATAACTGTGTCACTTAAAGGGGCAGTTTTCATTGTTTATGACGTCATATCTCTTGTATTAACCCACAGAGCTATTTTTCCAGATGTTAAGGAGTATTTGTACTAACTTTCGTTGAAGTAGGTCAATTATTTTAGGAGGAACATTGCTGGTTGATGTGGCAGTTTTTCGCGAATTTCATTTTTTATGACGCCATATCTGCTGAACTATCTGTCGTAGGTGGGCCTCACTCCTCTCAGCGATTGTTGGCTGATAGTAAGGGTTTGTTTAGCGACTGTGGTTGAAACCAGTCCAATAGTTTAGAAGGAGAAGTGGAAACTACGCAAACGTACATACATCTTTGTAATATGTATAGATTATAGACTTTTGGTAGCGTGTCACAATTACCAATCCTTAGTTACATGGTAGCGTAATTGTTAGCGTCGTAGATTACGAATTTTGGGGGGGGGGGGGGAATCCAAGGATTGCGAGTTCGACCCCGCTCAGTTGTAGGATTTTAATCTGTCACTTCACTTCGTTCACCCTTGACAGGGTTGTCGATGTGGAAAATGCCGAGTTGTAACGTGGTTCGGAAGCAACGTTAAACTAAAAGTCTGCGTATAATTTGCAGTAGTCTGTTCAAAAGTAGGGGTAAGGCAACGGTATATCATCTACATCAGGAGCATGTACAGCACTATGGGTTTCAAACCAATTTTCAGATTGACGACTGCTGTACTTACGTCACTACCAGAAAATCGTAGTACCATTTGTTAATGTCGCATGGGCTACTTGCAGAGGTTCCAACCATTACGATTTAATCGTAATTGTTACGAAATTTGTTCAAAATTACGAGTTTACGATTGGAGTTACTCGAATTCCGATTTTCGTGTTTAAATAATAAATAGGTGTAATTTCTTTTCCGTCGGCAAAACAGGGTCATGAGCATCACGTTCTAGCATGTTCTTGTGGAAATCACCAGAATTGACAGAAACTTCTATGAACTCGAAAACTGCGTAATACGGTATACGGGATGAATCCACAACGGCGCGCCATTGTGGAATCTAGCTGCAGCGAATGAAAATTTGTCATGTCACTTGACTAGTAGCTGCCTGCAGAGATAAACAACGTTCATATATTCTAGTTCGTTGATCTGTGTTCAGAAGTTGTTTTTGTTTTTTATTGCATCGTATCTACTATTACAGCGACTTGGGTGTGCTGTGCCGAAGTGCGTATAATTCAAGTTTTAAGAACTCCACTGTCATTTCAGGTTCTCTCTCTCACCGTGCTTGAACTTTCACGAATGTTTCAAAAAATAGGGAAAATGATTTCATAAGGGCTAGTAACATGCTGGAAGAAATAAGAAGAAAATGACTAGTTATTAAGTTTTGTCTACCCCTCCCCTTGTAGCCACACAAATTCGTACTATACACATCAGAATGATGTAATATGCTGCCCCCCGCCTCATCTGCAACCTTAAAGAAACTGTTTTCACAATTTTAATGATTCCTTACTCAGTTACTACCCTTGGACCCCTTCCCACACGCCCCCTCCCCGCTCATATACAGGGTGTTACAAAAAGGTACGGCCAAACTTTCAGGAAACATTCCTCACACACAAAGAAAGAAAATATGTTATGTGGGCATGTGTCCGGAAGCAATTTCCATGTTAGAGCTCATTTTAGTATTTCTCTTTAAATGTAAATTGAAATAATTCGTGCAGACAATTGTCAAAATACCCAATTGTTTCGTTAGTATGTACCGTACTTCCTCGATTCACCGCCAGTTGGCCGAATTGAAGGAAGGTAATGTTAGACTTCAGCGCTTGTGTTCATATTCTCCCAACTACGCTCACTGGAGCACGTTATCATGATTTGCTCCTAGAACATGTTCCTTTACAAGTACGACACAACATGTGGTTCATGCACGATGGAGCTCCTGAACATTTCAGTCGACGTGTTCGTATGCTTCTCAACATCAGATTCGGTGACCGATGGATTGGTAGAGGTGGACCAATTCCATGGCCTCCACGCTCTCCTGACCTCAACCCTCTTGACTTTCATTTATAGGAGCATTTGAAAGATCTTGTCTACGCAACTCCGGTACCAAATGTAGAGACTCTTCGTGCTCGTATTGTGGATGGCTGTGATACAATACGCCATTGTCCAGGGCTGCATCAGCGCATCAGGGATTCCATGCGACGGAGGGTGAAATCATGTATCCTCGCTAACGGAGGACATTTTGAACATTTCCTGTAACAAAGTGTTTGAAGTCACGCTGGTACGTTCTGTTGCTGTGTGTTTCCATCCCATGATGTGATTTGAAGAGAAGTAATAAAATGAGCTCTGACATGGAAATTAAGCTTTTCCGGGCACATGTCCACATAAGATGTATTCTTTCTTTGTGTGTGGGGAATGTTTCCTGAAAGTTTGGCCGTACCTTTTTGTAACACCCTGTATATTAGGCCGGATTACTATTTGTCTTACTCAAAAGTTGGAATCTCTGTACTGCCCGTCGCTTTGCTATGTCATAAGTTTATGATGAAAATTTTTCCTATGTGTGTATGGAGTATGGAGTGCACGCCTTCCATGTCTCGCCCGAATGCGGTTCAGGATAGTCCCAATTTTCCTTGGTTTAATATGGTGGCTCTTAAAATAGCAAACACTCCGGCTCCAATAGTTACGAAAGCACGTACAATGCTAGCACCAACAATTTGACCTCGTTCGAATTCACTTAGCTCCGACGTAATCCACTCCAAACTACGCAAAACACTTTCCTAACCACGACACCCATGTGTTGTGTTCATGCATAGGTGCAACTCGTAGTCAGATAGAACAACAGTGCAATCAGCAGGCTTGACTTTTTGCCGAATCCCTGTATAACCGAGGATAATTTTGAAAGTCTGTCCCTAATTTTTTTTTAGCGAAATTACGGCTGTAAACGCCAAGTGAACATATCCATTCCGAGCGATGGACGTTTCTTGGTCCGGGCCGACCTTATCTGCCGGTAGCTCCGCCGCACGGCGCTGCTGTCACTTGTTAAAAGATGGCAGTTATGCTTAACACGTCCGCGGCATTACAGCAACGAAGTATGATTCGTTGTCTGTGGGTCGAGAAACAAACGCCCAACGAGATCTACAGAGAAATGCAGTCCACGTATGGGGGAAACTGTCTCGCTTTCAGAAGTGTGAGGTGGAGGTGAATTCGAAAAAGGCCGTGAAGTGTTGCATGACAATGAGCGGGCTACGAGGCCGGGCATTTCACTGGGGGATTCTGGACCACCCACCACACGGTCCAGACCTCGTCCCTAGTGATTTCCACGTTTTTGACCACTGAATAAGTTCCTAACAGAGGAGCGAATCACAAGAATCGATAAGCCAAGACAGCAGTCCGGCAGTCGTTCCATAGCCAGTTGAACTTACCCAATTACAGGGACGTTTCAAATTTAGTGCTGCGATGGTAAAATGTGTGAACCAGTGTGGGGACTATGTGATAAATAGTGGAAGGACTGAAGTGGGATGTATATTTGTAATGACCAGTAGTATCATATTTCGGCTAATCAAAAATAGGGACAAAGACTTTGCCCTCGTACATTGCAATAGTAATAATAGTAAATAAAAGTTTAAGTGTTTGTACACCTATTAGACGAAACTACTATGGTCTTCAGTCCCTAGACTTACAAATTACTTAAACTAAATTAGCCGCAGCGGAGCGACCGAGCGCGTTGAGGCGCTATGCTACAATGCGCGAGGCCGTTCCCCGTCGGGGGTTCGAATACCCCCTCGGGCATGGATGTTTGTGGCGTCTTTAGTATAAGGTAGTTCATAAGTAGTTTATAAGTTTAGGGACTGATGACCCATTTGCGGTATTTACTCATGTAAGATTGAAATAAATTTTCTATCCACCAAAATTGTAAAAAACTCAACTGCCACATTATAATTTGTAGGTTAAAAGTCTTCGTTTTAAGAAGTGAAGAGTGAATAGTAAAAAAGAAATATTGCACTGAATTGAATTAGTAGTTAAGAGCCGCATTGTAGTAGTATTTTTAAGATCAAAGAACCCTACCCTGTGTCGTTGGCAGAATCTCAGACATTGTACAAAGGCGCTTGCCACATCTCTGCCGTTGTCGATGATTCTGATCGCTTGGTCTAAGATCTGCAGACATGTTTAACTGCGTAAAGTTTCTGAAGGAAACTGTTTCTACTTATTGTCGACTGAATCATTATAAACAGATGGGAGTGAATATGGTGTACTCAGTACGTGACAGTGTGATTTCTATTTTGAATGTTGGTGTCGGAGTTGTCCATTCAAATCTTCACAGATATTTACGAAACTCTTTATAAGAGTGTGTGGTAGAGGTCATGGACGCAAACAGAAAGTTATTCGGTAACAAGATGTGTGTGTGTGTGTGTGTGTGTGTGTGTGTGTGTGTGTGTGTGTGTGTGAATGATGATGGCTATTATATAGCCGAAATTGATATATACTAAATCAGATTGCTTTCAACTGATCGTTGCTATCATTTTATCATAAAATTGAAAAATTTGATCGGAAAATGGAAAACTGAACAAAACAAAAAGTGCTTTTTTTTCTATGGGATGAAGACATAATTCACTATTCAGACGAGAAATTTGCATGATAATTTTGTTTGTTTTGTTAATTATGATCCAGGAAAAGTTATCAGAAGAAATAAATTACAAATGAAAGTCGGAGTGGACTCTCGATCAGAACTTATGATACGAATGACATATTTGCTACGACACCATAATATTCGGCACACGTGTTTTTTTTTTTAGAAGGTTTCTATACTGTCGCAGCGTATGTTGCATGGCGGAGGGTATCTTAATAGACTTCGATAACGTTCGACTGATCACTTTTCGTTTGTTATGGGGAAGAGGAGTGGTGGTGACCGATGCACAGAGAGGGGGGGGGGGACGAAATTTACGGAGAAACTGGAGGAGGAGTTGGACAGAGATACAGAAGTAAAGAAGCGTGGGGAATAGGTGGAAAGGGGGAGCGGGGAGGAGACGGACTAACAGAAGACACCAACAAACAAATTAGCGGGCGGCGTCAGGTTCACGGTTAGTTGTTACTTTAATAATTAATATGTGGTGACCGAGCCTTTCTCCGGAATTATTTTATTCTGTTTGGTAGTGATATTGTTATATAAATATTTTGCAACACTACCTACGCAGGAATTGCAACCATTAAACAAAAATAACCGTAAATGATGTACCTAGTCCACTGTCACAGTAAATATTTTTGTCCAAAAATTTCCTATATATTTCGAAGTGCACAGGTTGGCTACAAACATCAGAAACTGTTGCAGTTTGTTAGTGTAGCCGAAAAACCCGTATCTAACATTTACTGTAAAAATTCAAAATGTGATACAACATTTTAATGCAAAACTTTAGTGGTATCACAGGTACACGAAATAAAAATGTATAACATATATTTATTTTGGAAAATCCTGTTGTTTCGGGAATATCTATACATGTAAATTAAATAAGCTAAATCGGATCTACATATAAAATTTGATGCCAATCGTTAGAACCGTTTCAGAGATAAACTAAGTATAGCCTATGTGAGACACGAGGATGACCTAGCTTCCCTCGGTAGGCTATTATTATTATTTCTCTCTTGCGATGGGTGATGACCTTCTGTCACAGCCCAGTGGCGATTGTGCTACTCGCCGCGTTTTCGAGGCTAATATATCTTCTGTGATCCGAACAAACACGAAATACATGTTTGATATACCGGGTGATCAAAAAGTCAATATAAATTTGAAAACGTAATAAATCACTGAATAATGTAGATAGAGAGGTAAAATTGACACATTCTTGGAATGACTTGGCGTTTTATTAGAACCAAAGAAAAAACAAAGTTCAATAAATGTTCGGCAGATGGCGCTGGATAGCAAAATGTCAGTGACGGCGCATGAAAATCTTGTATAAAAGGAGCTGTAATGGGAGAGAGCATCAGACGCACCAGCTGTCGCAGCAAGTTGACGTTACCTGAAAAGGCGCTTTTAGTGAAGCTGTATTATCAGAATGGTAAATGTGCTAGTTCACCGTTACGATCCTTTAGCCACAGGAAGGGGATTCGAACGGGTAAAACGAGCTGTGGCGAGATTGATTTCGAAGTTCGAAGCCACGGATTGTTTAGACGATAGACCCCGCAGTGGCCAACCGAGCACAAGGCGTGATGCTGCTGAGACAGTTCAGGAAGAAATGGAGACTGTAGCGGGTTCGTCTATTCACGGGAAACTCAGCGCTCGTGCAGTTGCACGTCGCACCGGCATTCCATTACACTACTATCCTCACAAAATCCATCGGCATCATGAACTGTTACCTGGCGATTTAGTGACGCGGAGGGCATTTGCGGTGTGGGCGCTTCAAAAGATGGCGGAAGATGACGATTGGTTGAGTAACATGTTGTGGACCGACGAAGCTCATTTCACGCTCCGAGGGTCTGTCAGCGCCCACAACTGCAGAATTTGGGCTACCAAAAATCCTAGAACTGTCGTGGAAACTCCATTGCACGACGAGAAAGTCACGGTATGGGTTCGATTTACCACATCTACCGTTATCGGGCCTTCTTTCTTCGAAGTAGAAACTGCTACGATGACAGGTAAGAGGCACTCCGATATGTTACAGAATCGCGTCATCGCCTGGCTGATAAACACCTGCTGGAACGTACGATTTTTATGCAGGATGGCGCTCCACCCCATATTGCGTGAAAGATCTCTTGCGCTCGTCGTTTGATGATGATCGTGTGTTCAGCCACCACTTTTGTCATGCTTGGCCTCCCAGGTCTCCAAACCTCAGTCCGTGCGATTATTGGCTTTGGGGTTACCTGAAGTCGCAGGTGTGTCGTGATCGACCGACATCTCAAGGGATGCTGAAAGACAACATCCGACGCCACGCCTCACCATAACTCCGGACATGCTTTACAGGGCTGTTCACAACATTATTCCTCGACACAGCTATTGTTGAGGAATGATGGTGAACATATTGAGCATTTCCTGTAAAGAACATCATCTTTGCTTTGTCTTAATTTGTTATGCTAATTATTGCTTTTCTGATCAGGTGAAGCGCCATCTGTCTGACTTTGAACCTTTTTTGGTTCTAATAAAACCCCATGTAATTCCAAGTATGTGTGTCAATTTTTACCTCTCTGTCTACATTATTCCGTGTGTGTGTACTGTCCTTAGCATAAGTTAGTCTGGGGACTGATGACTACTGCAGTTTGGTCCCATAGCTTTACAAACAATGTAACAGCAGGAAGTGTAGTCCGTCAACAAAGGAAGTAGCTTACAAAACACTGATTTGACCAATACTTGAATATATAAGTATGCGATCCGTACCAGATAGGTTTGATAGAGGAGTTATTGATGTGGTGACTCTTCTTTTCGGACATGTACGAAGCAAGAGAGGTGTTCTGTATCACGGAATGGGCGTACCTGCAGTCTTCCTCTTCGCGAACTACATGCGACTGAAACAAGGACAGGAAGAAGTGACAACGGTGCATAAAGTACCTTTCGCCACACACCGTGAGGTGGCTTGCGGTAGATTCTCTTGTATCTCGAACACAGGCAACTGTAGAAATTTTGAGTACTCTGGTTGACTACATTCTACAAACTTCAACACATTGTTGATTCTTACGTTGAGGTAAGATATGACTGGTGTGCAATTCATCAGTCTCACACAGTTCAGTGAAAACGCGAATAAAAACACTGTAGTTAGCAGATCATTTACTCTATTCTCTGAGGCGCTCCAGTCACGGTCTACACGGCCATTACGGTCGGGGGTTCGAATCCCCCCTCGGGCATGGATATTTGTGCCGTCCTTAGTATAAGGTAGGTGATAAGTAGTTTGTAAGTTTAGGGACTGATAACCCCGTAGTTAAGTCCCATAAACTTAACAAACATTTGAACTGTATTCTCTATAGAAGGAGCAACGTTTCCGTTACAAAATTTGTACATAGAAATCATATTGGGATACACGGCGTTTCTAAATATTTGCAGCATGGTTAAATGACACCGGAGAAGTGCTCAGCAATCAAAATCACAGTTGGAAAAATTCAATTAGTCGAACTCGAGCATAACTGTAACTTCAGAGATAAAGTGACAGACAACAGAAAAGCTTATTGCAAGTAGCATATCAACACATGAAATTAAACTTGCCTATTGGATACTCGTTATGTGGAGAGTTTTATTGGAATTTGATCTACGCCTCCTAAAAATTTACTGTTTCTCCTATAACCCATTGTGTACTTAACAATCCATTGTACAGCTCATTTTTCTCTCCTGTTGTTTCTGTCACGTACTGTGCGAGAACGCGGGAGTAGCCGAGCAGTCTGGAGCGCCACGTTGCGGATCGCGCGGCCTCTCGCGTCGGAGATTCGAATCCTCCCTCGGGCATGGATGTTTGTTGTCTTTTAATATAAGTTAGTTTGTAAGTTTGGGGACTGATGTCCCCGCAGTTAAGTCCCATAAGCTTAACAAACATGTGAAAATTTGAACTGCGCGAGCATACAATTACTGCTTGTGTTCCGCCGTAGGGGCACTGATCTCTGTGATTTTACTGTCATGATAACTGCGCAAGATGGACGTCGATAGCAGACTACTCACACAGCCGGTTCTCCAAATTGGCGCAACACAGGTTCGTGAGAACCACGTTGCCTTTCTCGTGGCGAGTCTCAAGCTTCCCAAGGATTTTATACCTATTCATATGAGCTTTATCGACTCGTTATGATTTCTAGTAGCACGTCTCTGTGTCATTATGTCCCTGGTGAAGCGTACTTGACAAGGATTCCAATCGCTGGAACATTTCTCTTCGATAGGACACATTAGTGCCTTGTATACATTTTCCTTCAGTATGTCATTGCATTTTCCGAGAACTCTCCCAAAAAATCTACACTATCCACTCGCCTCCCAGACCAATGATTGTATATGATCGCCCATTTTGTTTTATTGTTGTTAGTTAAGCTGTGCTTCATAAATGGAAAGCCAATAAGTACCGGATATATCCCAGACAAATTTATTTCGTGTATGACACTTTGTACAGAGATAACATTCACAGAAAACGCAGCCCAGTATGAAGCGAGGAAGATGATAAAATCAGTATTGAGGGTTATCACCATTGATGGCTAAAACCGCTGCTACACGCATCGACATTGAATCAGAGGAGCTGTTGGCGAGTTGTTGGGGGTATAGTCCATGCAGTTTCCATAACCAGAGTCTGTGTAGCTGGGGGTTAGGCTTATTGCACGGTGGTTCTGCCAGACGTGACGTCATTTTGACGTATGTAAGTTGTATCGAATGACAGAAACAGTCCATCAAATTTGGCGATCGTTCGAGACATTTAGCAGCCAGATGTTTAGGTGCTGACAAAGCATCTGCTCCTTACTTTTTCGATTGGTAAAATCAGTACAATTTTAGAAGATATTGGCGTGTTACCTTTCTTTAAAGGCATGAACGAGACAGCTTTGTTAAACAAATAAGAAAATAGACTATTTTAAGTAACTCTTTGAAGGACAGATGTGCAAACATGTAACGATTTTGTATCGGTTCTGAATAAATAGTTGCTACTATTTAAGTTCCAATCGTCGTATATGGAAGAATATTGTATGTATTTTTGCTTTTGTTCTTCGTAAAGAAAATTAAATTAGATTCCATATTTGCATGCAGTTTATCAATGATGTCACGTCAGACCGAACGAGGGTGCAGTCAGTCCCCTAACAGTTAGCGATATATCGCCTGCCAGTATTTTCAGTCATCGACTAGGCGAGAAACACCACTTCATTGAATAAGTGACTTGATTCTAAGACAAATTTAATCGAAATATCTACGGTAATGAGAATAAGTGAAGTATTGAAATTTATGTCTTGGCACTGTGGCTAAATCAGCTGTTCGGGGCACTATAGTACATCTCCCTCTTCAACAAAAAGTTCAGTTCCACCCCATGGTGGGGCAATGGTTAACTGCATAATGAGTAGGAGTCCGGGTTCGACTCTTAGTCTTGGTACAAATTTTAATTGAATAGTTCACCCTATAATCATTATCGTACGCCACTTGGACTTATTCTGCAACTCAACGAGATGCATCATTGGTCAAGACACTGGAAACGTACAAAATGAGTGCAGTTCAAATCCCAGTAGAACCAGAGTGATTGATGTTTCACCTTAATTTCCTACTATTAAGTATTGCAGCATGCCAGAAAGCCGCAATTGTAAACCACCAAGTGTAGGTTTGGTGCTTCTTTCAGTGCGGATCCACACGAGGACCGGACAGCTTTAAATCAATTGACATCAAGATATGAAGTCCCAAAGCGAACCTAGCGTACTAGACCCGAACTATAAATCGTGCAAGATCTTTCGGCAGCGTATTCAGACGATAAACGTAAACAGAGAGTAAACGCTACTAGCGAATGTGTCTTAAGTCTCGTTTGTTGTTGTTTTTGCAGGGTTGAACACCAATAGTACATTTTCTGGAAATCGAGTTCAGTGCCGTTAAACATAGCCATAGCGACGGCTGTGTTAGCACTGGCATTCGTTGCTAGAAGGTGGATACAGCGCCGAGAATAATAAAAAAAATTAGTAATGAGAAAATTAATGCCGACGGATCCAAATTAATTCCTGAATTATATCTGTTTTTTTTTTCTCCTTTCTCGCATTCTGTAACAACGTAAAGAAACCTGATGCTGCTATAACTCCAAGCTTTATTAACGAATATTTGTGTGTTTCTGTGAATATGAGCGAAAAAATACATATCTTATTATGGTACAGGGTATTCCCGACATAAAAAAGAACTGGTTTTTCGCTATATGCCTCTATTTAAAGTGTAATAGTAAATTTGTTCCATTACATAACTACAACATTTGTCATAATTTCACATTAGCCCATCGTTAAATAATTATGGCCGCGGTGGAGTAGCCGAGCGGTCTAAAGCATCTCGCTACGGAGCGTGCGGTTGCTCGCCGTAGAGGTTCGAGTCCTCCCTGGGGCATGGGTGTGTGTGTTTGTCCTTAGGTTAGTTTACGTAGGTTTAAGTAGTTTTTAAGCTACGGACTGATGACCACGCAGTTTGGTCCGATAGATTAAAAAAAAAAAAAATAATTATGAAATTTACAAATGTCTGAAAACTTTACGAAAAATACGTCACTTGCTCAGAAAGTTCCTTCAGACGATGAAACGACCACAAGCTTTAACAAAAGTCAAAATACACGTAACTAGGAAGCAAAATGGCAGACTGATCAGAGCCGTGACTACAGCAGACAGCTACTAGCTCGCGCATGTGCAGTGAATCCACTATTACTGAATTCAGGACAGGTCGTATTTCTTTATCGCTACGATTATCGCGCGTCCATTCTAGCGCGATCATAATAGTGGCCCCGTTCACACGACATACGGCCGCCATTAACGCAACTTATTGTAAATTAATTACAAGTTCGTTCATCGTTTTAAAAGGGCTTAATATATAATTAATGGCGTTTACAAGAATAGTTACTTCATGCAAAGCTATGTAGCTAAAACTGACGGTCAATTGGCCAACATACATGGGATAAAATGTTTGTCAAATTACTTTCATAGGCAAAGTATATAAAAAGGAAGCAAGGCTACGAACGTATGAGGTCACGCGTTATGACCTGGGCACAGGAATATGCTCAGTACAAATAATAGAGAAATGATCAGCAGATTAAAATCCGGCCCTTCGGACGTTTTAGAACGTATGTTTCGCGAATATGAAGTGTTAGTTTCTGATCATTTGATGTCAACAAAATATTGCCGGAAGTGGTCATAATACATAACTTTCTAATATTACGAACTTGTCTTTGGGACTTCATATCTTTGTCATTTAAATTACAAAATGTCTGTGATCGTTCTTCTTAGGGGCCATGTCTGTGAATAACATAAAAGCTTTAAGGCTTGTACCATTCTGATACGTGAGCAGTGCAGGGGTATCCAAGTAATTGTAGCTTACTTTCACCATTGTGTTATGCTTTGTTTTCAGTTAGATTGTTTAAAACAACATGCAAATGGTTTAGATAGTGCAGTCATTCACTAATATCGCATGCGTTGCTCCCTACGATTACTATGAAATCTCATATTTTAAGTATTTTTTATAACTCTCTCGTTTCCGATAATTCGCCTTCAGAGAATTACTAAAAGGGAATTTAAAAAAAACTGTTAGTAGTCGCAAACTAACTCTTGTAACATGGAGGGTTTGACAAACAAAGTACCCGTACATTATATTATTATTATTACAAGTTCTGCTAGAATTTTTTCTTTTCGGAAGGTCACGTAACGCTATTTAGCAATTCACAATCTTTATTATGAGATCGATCACTCCATATTATACAATAGAGTGAACTCAAAGTTACGCGGCACTCGAGTAATCTGTAACGCACGCGGCGTTAGATTCTTACGCTTTTCCCACAAGGCACGAGGTCGGCAGAAACTCGTAACAAGGAAGCGCAGTTTCGAAACTCAGGAGTGTTCTTCCGCTAAACAGCGGGTTTTCCCACCTGGCGGCCGTGAGCTTAGATGCCCTTGTACATCATGCTCTTGTGACGCATCTATTAATGATCGCCTGCTTCCAACTTTAACAAATGTAACAAGGATATAAAAACTTTAACTGTTGTTGAAGAGTTCTTTATATTGCGACTTGGGGTCACATCTCACGCACAACGTACTTTATATCTGAGAGTGATATTTTGTCTTGTGATTAGTTTGATGTTCATCGAAGATTACACTGAATTGAACTATATCAGCGTCCTATACAAAGGAAATAAACATGAAGGCAGTAATCTAGAAATGGAGGAAGATGACATAGGAAATATGATACTGCGAGAAGAATTTGACAGAGCGCTGATGGACTTGAGTCGAAACAAGGCCCCTGGAGTAGATGATATTCCGTCTGAACTGCTGATATCGTTAGGAGAGCCAGTCGTGAAAAAATTGTACCACCTGGTATGCAAGATGTATGAGACGGGGGAAATACCCTCCGACTTAAAAAGAATTTCGTAATCCAATTCCTGCAGCGGTGGAGTAGCCGAGCGGTCTAAAGCGTCTCGCTGCGGAGCGCACGGTTGCTCGCCGTGGAGGTTCGAGTCCTCCCTAGGGCATGGGAGTGTGTGTTGTCCTTAGGTTAGTTTACCTTGGTTTAAGTAGTTTGTAAGATACGGACTGATGACCCCGCAGTTTGGGCCAATAGATTTACAAACATTTGAACATTTTTTTTAATTCCAATTCCAAAGAAACAGGTGCAGACAAATGTGAAAATTACAGAACTATCAGTTTAATAAGTCGTGGTTGCAAAA
The DNA here is from genome assembly GCA_026315105.1 of Locusta migratoria. Classification (NCBI taxonomy): domain Eukaryota; kingdom Metazoa; phylum Arthropoda; class Insecta; order Orthoptera; family Acrididae; genus Locusta; species Locusta migratoria. The sequence goes on along the minus strand of CM048745.1, from coordinate 281,615,548 downwards.
TGCTAACACGATTTATTTACAGACGAATGGAAGGACTTGTGGAACCCGACCTCGGAGATGATCAGTTTGGATTTAGGAGAAATGTAGGAACACGAGAGGCAATACATGACGACTTATCTTAGAAGATAGCCTAAGGAAAGGGAAACCTACGTTTGTAGCGTTTGTTGATTTGGAGAAAGCTTTTGACAATGTTGACTGGAATACACTCTTCCAAATTCTGAAGGTAGCAGGGGTAAAATATAGGGAGCGAAGAGCTATTCAACCTATACAAAAACCAGACAGCGGCTGTTAGACTCTAAGGGCAAGAAAGGGACGCAGAGATTGGGAAGGGAGTAAGACAGGTTTGTAGCCTTTCCCCAATGTTGTTCAATCTGTACATTGAGCAGGCAGTGAAGGAGTGGGAGGAGAAATTTGGAGAGGGCATTAAAGTGCAGGGAGAAGAAATAAAAACATCGCGGTTTGCTGATGACATAGTAATTCTGTCAGAGACCGCAAAAGATCAGGAAGAGCAATTGAATAGAATGGACAGTGTCTTGAAAGGAAGATATAAGATGAACATTAACAAGAGTAAAACGAAGCTAATGGATTGCAATGTCAGAAAAACAGGCGATGCTGAAGGAATTAGATTAGGTAATGAGACAATAAAAGTAGTAGATGCATTTTGTTATTTGGGTAGCAAAATAACTTCTGATGGCCGAAGTAAAGAAGATATAAAATGCAGAATGGCTATGGAAAGAAAAGTGTTTCTAAAGAAGCGAAACTTGTTAACATCCCATATCAATTTAAATGTTAGAAAGTCCTTAGTGAAAGCATTTGTCTTGAGAGTAGCACTGTATGGGAGTGAAACGTGTACAATAAGAATGTGGTGCCGCAGACGAATGATGGAAAATTAGATGGGTAGATCACGTAACTAATGAGGAGGTGCTTAATCGAATCTGGGAGAAAAGGAGTTTCTGGCATATCCTGACTAATAGAAGGGATAGATTGGTTCGACACATTATGGGACATCAAGGAATTGTGAATTTAGCATTGGAGGGAAGTTAGCATTAGAAGGAAGCGTGTGGGGGTAAAAATCGTAGAGGTAGACAGAGGGACGAATATAGTAAGCAGATTCAAAAGGATGTAGGTTCTCAAATGAAGCGACTTGCACAGGACAGGGTAGCGTGGAGAGCTGCATCAAACCGGTATATGGACTGAAGACGACGACGACGACGACGACGACGACGACAACAACAACAGCGTCGGCCTACCTTCGTTTTTGGAGCATCACCTGCGATCAGCTTTGCGAAAGAAGCGGCACTACTTTCTGCGCAACCCACCTATAATTTTGCATGACAATGCGCGGACGCATACTGGGAAGTACTGCACCATCCACCATACTCCCTGGACATAAGTCCTTGTGACTGATTCCGAAGATGAAGCAACCACTTCGTGGTATCCGCTTCATAACTGTTCCAGAGATTCGACAGGCAGTATACGGCTCCATTCGTACGATCAACAGATCAGGCTCTGCTAACGGTGTACTATGTCTTCCACATCGCTGGCAACGGGTGGTGCACAATGCTGGTGACTACTTTGAAGGACAGTAAGAGGTGCAAACATGTAACGCTTTTGTATCGGCTGTGGAGAAATATTTGCCACTATTTAAGTTCCAACCAGTGTATTTAGAAACTGTATGCAATCTGTATTTCGAATGCAGTTCACGGTTAAAGTGTAATAAATTAAAACCTCATGGCAGCTTGAGGACAACTACTCAGTAACGCACTGCGTTGTGGGTTTAGCCGTTTAGTACTATAGTTTAGTTGAATACTAGCTGAAAACCCGGCGATGCCCGGGCATTTATTTATGCATTCCTGCCATTTTTCAGGTATATATTCATTTGTATAAGAGGTGTATGTCTGTAAAATCTCTTGGGAATGCAGTTAGTAGTAAAGAAGTAATAGATTATAACTTGGTTCGGGAAGGGGCACTTTTCCATGAACGTTATTGTTTATGTGCTCATATCTCATGAATTACGTGTCAGAATGTGAAACAATTTAGAAGGTACATTCATGTATATGTGTGTATACTGCATGTAAAATTTCCTGCGGCTAAAATTTGTGGTGTACAAATAATAAATTTTAACGTCATACCGAATGCCCTAGTTTTACTCCATGAACAGCGGAAAAGTAGTAAGCGAGAAACTTTTTTCCTTTCATCATTTTGGTATGGTCGCCAGCGAGAAAAAGTTTAATAAAGCTTTGAAGTTATCTTTAAAGTTTGTTCCAAGTCACTAAGTACTCTCTTTCTCATACAGCATGTTTTTAAAGTCTCGGCGGATTATGTGGCAGTTTCTTGCGATTTCTATTGTTTATGACGTCATATCTTCTGAACCATGTGTCGTATATGATTCTTATCCCTGTAGCAATTATTACCTCACGATAAGGAATGTGTGTACTAAATTTGGTTTAAATAGGTCCAGTGGTGTAGGTGAAAATGAGCATCATTATCGCTAAATGCAGCAGTTTTTCGCGCATGTCATTGTGTATGACGTCACATCTCGTGAACTATATATCGTATGTGATTCTTACACTTACGGTGACCGTTCTCATGGATTGAAGCTTACGTGTACAAAATTTGATAAAGATTGGAAGAAGCCGGCCGCGGTGGCCGAGGTGAATGAGGCGCTCCAGTCACGGCCACTACGGTCGGGGGTTCGAATCCCTCCTCGGGCATGGATATTTGTGCCGTCGTAGTTTGTAAGTAGTTCATAAGTAGTTTGTAAGTTTAGGGACTGATGACCCGTAGTTAAGTCCCATAAGCTTAACAAACATTTGAACATTGATTGGAGGAAAGCTGTAGATTTGTATGCAACACGTACAGATATACGGAAACTCTGCTTTATATATTAGAAGAAGATTAGAAGATTACATTTCCAGAGGGATCATCCAGTGAACGTCAGTGTGCCCTCTACCTTACCCGCTATTGGTTTTCTATGGTCGTTCCTCTTTAAACAGCTTCTTATGCATACTCATTTCCTTGTGCAGTTCAGCAGTAACATAAATTGTTAAATGTTTTCAGTGGCGCCCTGAGACACACATTCAGGAGCTTTTGTTGACATAAGAAAATGCCGGTTTTTAGGGCCGCTCGCCTAAATCATGTGACTGGTGCGCCGGCCGCTCGCTGGCAGGTTGATCTTGGCACGTCGGCCAGATCCCTCGCTCGCCATACCCTCAGCCACGGATGGTCGCTTCTCTGGCCACGAGCCGAGCACACGTTCGCGGACTCGGATTGCCATCAGTCGCCTCAGTTTTGGCACATCGCGCGTAATTTTGAGCGATGTAACAGGATCTCGACCCGTAGATTTGAAAGTGCCCTTTGTTAGCGAAGGTATTATGCTATTTCGTATCAGCGATAAATTTCAGTTCAGCCACAATTTTTGCACTCTTAACATATCTGTCGCTTTTCAGTTTTTACGCCCCTTCGGACTGCCTGCGCCGAATGGTATAACGCTGCAGTCACCCTATTCCGCTTGTTTCCCTAATATTTTCTTCCCCTCAACTGGGAATGTGTTCCAGATGCCATACTGTTCCCAACAGCGATGTGCAAAACACTTTATCTTTTATAATCTCCAGTGATATATTTTCCTAGTGTCGTATGAGTTTGTGTGACATTTTCACAACTTCCTTGTCAGTATTTTTAACTGCTCTGTTATTACCAGGAGTGTCGTTTGGGGAGCATACTCTTTCTGTCCTGATAGACTCTATCCTGACCAGTTTTCGCGCCAGGAGTTACGAAAGATGAGAACTATACGAATGTCTGCTGAAGATAACCAACTTAAGAGAAAAAAATTACGCAGTCAGTTTGTTTTCTTCTCCATCTTCGTCTGCTTGTTGCATAAGATGAGACATATTTTTAAAAATGTTGAAATGTTTATTAAGCTTAAGGGACTTAACTACGGGGCCATAAATCCCTAAACTTACAAACTACTTATTAACTACCTTATACTAAAGACGACACAAACATTCATGCCTGAGGGGGGGGGGGGGGAGATTCGAAACCCCGACCGTAGCGGCCGTGCAGAGTGTGACTGGCGCCCCGCAGACCGCTCGGCCACTGCGGCCGGCGAGACATATTTTAATCAACCCCGTGAGAATATCATCAAATAAAGATAGAACCACAGTTTCGGGAAGTATGTACCAGGGATGGATGGGAATTTTTTGCAACATTCTTCAAGTTCAGAATTCTGGAAATCCATCAGTTGATTTAGTAATAAAATGTCGTGATAGGCAACATGTTTGTGTCGGCGTGTGCTTTAGTGGTATCTAGTAGTGATGAACATTAATTCTATCGATTACCACGGTCACTGCCATCACATTTAACCCTTTAACGCCTTATTTTTTCCATTACCTCTCAAAATATGTTCGTAATGTGTTTGGGACATAGTGTGTTCCCACAATTGTATGTCGGCAGCGTTGGCTTGTTGTCGGTACAAGCATGGCACGTGCCGGGTCTGGCCTCGCTGTCCTAGAGGCTGGCAATGTGGACGCCATGCGAGAGAAACTGGGAGGGCGGTGGGGTGGATCTCCCCATGGGAGGCCGCTGCCTCCGTCGTCTCCCTACAGGCTTATTCCATAAGTCGCCAGTATGTGGGTCGGCGGTCCGCAGTTTGCCATTGATCCACTACCGATAGATCGCTGACCGACTACGCAACGCCTAACCACACACAGTGATAAATACTGCACACATTACAACCACACTGGACACAACTCTGGGAGAACCAGAAGAAGATCGAGAGGTGTCGTGCGATAAGGACGCAGATTACATTCAGAAAAAACAGATTTGGCATGTGCAACCTTAACTTTTCCCGGCGTAGTGAATGTTCAAACAACTTACGGGTATGTTGTAGTCCTGTGTAGTTCGCGAACGAACTAGTTAGGAAGAGCGCTCCCACAGGCGAACTGCGCAAACTAGTTCGCAGATCCCTCGCCTCTTAGTTCGTCCGCTCCTTTTCCGAAGAGGAACAGCGAGAGGACGCGAGAGCGCGCAGAATCGCGTGATTCCCTTCTGCCAGTTACCTTCATTTCGAGCTGAGATGCAGCTCAGCTGTAGTTTCATAGTTCACTGCCGCAAGAAATCTATTTTAAAAATAAAGTACTAAGAGTACTCTGTATGCAAAGTAGTTGAATACCATTGTATCACCCACTCGTGTAAATAACTAGTTTATTTGTCTAAGTATTTGATGTCAAATTGTCCATAAATACGGGTAATAGCAGACGCTTTGCCAACACTGATTCATTATATAAAAAAGCTGTCATTAAAAAAAAAAGAACTCTTTTAGTAGCTGTAGCAAAAGCCAAAAAGAGCGGACGAACTAGAAGGAGCGGAAGAACTAGGAACAGCGGACGATTATGCCAAACTTATCTCGCTTCTTAGTTCGTTGGATTCTTTTCCGAAGACGCACGGGCAATAGCGAGAGGGCGCGTAGCAGAATCAAAAATGACGTGTTTGCCTTCTGCTGATGACAGCCATTTCGAGATGAGCGCCTGCCTGCTAGATTACATAGTTCAGTGCTACAAAATTTCTGTTTTGAAGTATTCTGCACTCTGCATATCTGACTAATAAATTCCGCAATGCCAAGATATAAAACTTGAGAAATTATCCACAAACTGTTTGTTTTGGTTTGCGTGATATCGTTAGCGGCTCAAGCAGCAAGCGCATGAAGCAGCTAGGTGGGGGTACTTCTCCCGCCACCTGCATGCGCAGACCACGCCGCTCAGCCGTCACTCTATTATGCGCAAGTTAGTATGTTGGCGGGTGGCGACGTCGACCAGCGCCGATATTTCGACAAGAGCACACTCTGCCATTCTGAAGGCACAACTGCACTCAAGGAAGCAATGTGCAAGGGAATTTAATAACTCAGTTTGCAATCGGTAAATAAGCAATATAACACACACACACACACACACACACACACACACACACACACACACACGCGCGCGTCACTACAGACAACACAACCAAAGGGGACCAAACATCAGAAATATCGATATTAACTATTAATTAACAGGCGAGGCAACACTGTCTCTCTGTTCTTTGACGAGTGACAGTGCCGGATTCCAAGCAGAATTGTAACAAACACTATCACCTATATTTATAAGCTCGCTAGCTAATTTAGTATCAACAGCTTCCTTAATAAGCTGTAGAAATGAAACGAGCAAATACCAATTTTAATTCAAAAAGTACAGCACTGAAGCGAAGTGCGTTTAGTATGCGTTTTATTATAAAATGGTCTGTATTCAGTCAGGTCCTATAGCAAATAATTGACGTCACAGTGACCCTGATTTATTGTTCTTGTGACAGTTTCGGAGATGTTCACTACGATGCTTAACGAAATAGAAATATTGAACTATTTCGAACGTTTTCGGGGTGTTGAAATAAATTCAACGTCAAAGTTGAAAATTTGTGCTGGACCGGGATTCGAACCCAGATTTGTGCTAGCGATCGGCTTAACCAATACGGCTATTCAGGCACGCTTCCCTTCCAACCCAAATTCTCAACTTCTAGCCCCCTTGCCCATGGATTCCTCAGCTCGCAGCCGATACTGGATTCCCGCAAGGGATCGAGCGTTTGAAAATCCATGCCCGAGGGGGAATTCGAACCACCGACCGTAGTGGCCGTGCAGATCGTGACTGGCGCGCCGCAGTCCCCTCGGCCACCGCGGCCGGCGAGCGTTTGAATGCGGCTGCATTGAAATTGTCAGTTCCTTGTTGTAGGCATATTTACAATTTTTGATATGGTGTCTCTTTTCCTTTTTTCGGGCATATCGGAAAAAACACACACATTACTATGTTTACATGCCTTCGGTTGCACAGTGGTAGAGTGCCAGATTACAAATCCAAAGGTCCCGGGTTCGATCCCCGCCAGGTCCTAGGATTTTTATCTGTCACTTTCCACTTCTTTCACCTCTGGCAGTATTGCTCATGTGAAAAATACCGAGTAGCACCGTGGTTCGGAACCCACGTTAAACTGTAGGTCCCCCCTATAACTGGCTGTGCAAGTCAGTTCGAAGGTCGGAGGATGGCAACGGCATACCACCTCCAAACAAGACCATGCCTAGTAAAGCACTGTGGTGTTCAAACCAATCTTTGGATTGTTGACAGCTTTACGTTTACAGGCAACACATCTTCCGGAAGACGAAAACCGAGTTTCATAAACCGTTTTTCGCTGTCTTGTTTACATTGTATAGTCTGAATTGGATTTCTTAACCCACTTAATATGACGGCCGAGAAACAGGTGATTCAGTTTCTGATTTAGTCAGGTTAATCGCTATTTTTCTTTACTTAAACAGAATTAGATCACTCTTATATTTATATTTTTATTTCACGTTAGAAAATATCACTCTGTCCATATGTGCCGAAAATTCTAACAAGAAATCACACTCCGACAAGGCAAGAACTCTTCACAGACGGTTGTGTTTACATGGACACGAAAATCGATTGTGGAAGTGGAAAACTGCTTTAAAGAAGTTGATTTCGAGGATCGATTTTGGAGTGTTTACATGACTAATCAAACGCGGAATCGGAAAATCGGTCTTCAAATGTTTGTAAATCTATCGGACCAAACTGCGTGGTCATCAGTCCGTAGTTTACAAACTACTTAAACCTAGGCAAACTAACCTAAGGACAACACACACACCCATGACCCAGGCAGGACTCGAACCTCCACGGCGAGCAAACGCGCGCTCCGCTGCGAGACGCTTTAGACCGCTCGGCTACTCCAGTGCGGCGGGAAATCCGTCTACGAAATTCGGTTTTGGGAGCCGTTGTAAACGGGGTGATCAATTGACAGTCCTTTAAACGGTCGAAATGAATTTACGGCCGTTACAGTCATCTAATGGTGACTGTTCTTTCGGACATCTCCGAAAAGCGCAGACACCATATCAATATTTGTAAATTTACTCACAACAGCAATGACAGTTTCGATGCGGACACATTCAAACGCTCGATCCCTCCCGGGAATCCAGTATAGGTTGCGAGCGATAGGAATCAATGGGCAAGGAGCTAGAAGTTGAGAATTTTGGGTTGGAAGGGAAGCGTGCCTGGATAGCCCAATTGGTTAAGGCGATCGCTGCTCCTAAGCGGGAAATCCTGGTTCGAGTCCCGGTCTAGCCCAAATTTGCAAATTTGTAATTGAATTTTAGCGCCCCAAAAACGGTCAAAATGTTTCAGTATTTCGATTTCGTAAATTTACGGCCGTTACTGTCAACTAATGGTGTCTGTTCTTTCGGACATGTCGGTAATTACGACGGTTCAAGGGCCGTTTTCCTAGCTGCGGGAGTATCCCGCAACGTGATGCGTGAAAAGCGTGCGGAACCCCGCTCCCCACTCGTCCAATGCAAACATACGAGGCCGTTTTCCTAGGCTGCGGGCTCTACCTGCGGGAAACGCTTGCGTGCTCCGAGAGCAGTCTGTCCCGCACGCCGCAGCGACTGGCTTGGCTGGAGGAGTGTGGGAAGAGCTGACAACTGCCACAGGCGACAGCTGTGCTCTCTGTCTGGAGGAGGGCGGTAGACAAAAGTCACCAGCTGCAGACATCAGTCACTACAATAAGGGAAACTTGCCCTGCGTTTAATGCTTTGTATAATTATTTTCTTTCTGTTGCAATAAATTATATCTATTTCAAACTACTCAATCAATATTTCTGTGCTGTTCTCAGTCCCATTCCCCATCTTAAGAAATATTAAAAATTACTTGGTTATGCATTTATTTTGGTGCGGAAAGAAAACAATGCAGTACTCACAACAGCAATGACAGTTTCGATGCGGACGCATTCAAACGCTCGATCCCTCCCGGGAATCCAGTATAGGTTGCGAGCGATAGGAATCAATGGGCAAGGAGCTAGAAGTTGAGAATTTTGGGTTGGAAGGGAAGCGTGCCTGGATAGCCCAATTGGTTGGAGCACGCATGCAACAAGGGCAATGTTTTTATCATATGTAACACACGTACGTCAAATCAGCATTTATTCCACTGGCACAATGGCACAGCAGCAGACATAACACTCGTGTTAATAAGGTCAACACTTTCAGTATGCATACAAGAAATTCATCAAATGGTCTACTCGAACTAAAGTACTGTAGTACATAATGTGACAATAGATAGCTTGACACGTTGTCTACAAATTCACATTGACGTTAATTATTAATGAGAAACTAACCTCAAGGCAACTACGAGTTTTTCTGCTGGTGTGATTGGTCTCGCCACTCGCTTGCAAGAATCGGTTTACAGTTTGTCTTCAACTAATGACACAACATACTGAAACTGATTAGGGGTGAATCTAAAATGTTATTTAAACTTCTCCACATCGTCGATAAATGTTTTTTTTTTAATTAAGATGTTTTACGCTCCTTCATCTTCACGACGTAAAAACATTTCTCACTGCTTTTCGCTTCCTGAGATCTCTCTCCAATAATAAGCAGTCTTCCTTCTCTTCCGTAGCTTCCACGTACTTTCGTAGTGCCAAAACGAAAAGCTTTTTGCACCGAGCACTGCGCTGCATGTCGGTCCTTGGCTGTCCTGGATACTATACTGCTGCCACGCCACAATGACCCACTACATGCCTAGCAAACTGTTCCTCGCAGCGAGCTCAACTCGAGCGCCGTCAGTAAACAGCACAATGCGTCTCTCGCCTAGGACAAACGGCAGCACCCAACGCCTTCCAATAAATTGCAAAATTAAATTCAAACCTGTTCAAAACTTTTTCTCGCTTACACCCTCACAGAAAAATGTAAAGGGGAATAGTTTGTCGCTTACTACATTTCGGATGATGATTTGGTACAAGTTCTGCGTCAGACGTGAGATTTTATTACTTCACTAATTCTATTGGCCAGAAGATTTGCAGGCGTCATAAACATATACTACTGAAGACAATTACAAAGTTATTTTGGTACGCGAAACATAGTTTAGGAGATGTGGCGTGATAAATATAGAGTAACGCGAAAAAACAAGTTTCCTCAAAATCTCATGTTTTTTCAATGGGAAAAAAATGTAATTAAGAAAGAGGTGTCGGAGGGTAGTTCTTGGATCACTCCATCATATTCAGTTGCCAAATCATAAAAACGCGACTTTTTTTACGTTGTGACGCGTTCCGTCCCGCAGCTAGGAACACGTTTCTCGCAGCGACCTGCGGCCCGCAGCAGGCAGCAGAAGACGCAGGCGTGTGATGCACCATGCTGCCATCAATTTCCGCAGCCGGCCGCGGAGGCCGAGGGGACTGCGGCGCGCCAGTCACGGTCTGCACGGCCGCTACGGTCGGGGGTTCGAATCCCCCCTCGGGCATGGATATTTGTACCGTCCTTAGGATTAGCTAGTTCGTAAGTAGTTTGTAAATTTAGGGACTGATAAGCCCGTAGTTAAGTCCCATAAGCTATACAAACATTTGTACATTTTGAACAATTCCCGCACCTAGGGAAACTTAGCTGAAGTTTGGAATGTGCGCGTTGCGCCTGCCAGTGTAGGCTGCTGTGCGTCCCGCGAAGCACACGGGCGCGGGCGTTTTTGCAGCGCGGCTAGTGTTACTAGTAGGCGCATGGCACTTACGTAAGGCGAGCTGGAGCCGTGCGGAGTCCGCTGTGGCGCTCGGCGTGTGAGCGAGGCTAGCTAGCGGCGCGCTGTCTGCGTCGCCAGTGCGGCGTTCGCTGGCTCGGCTTCTCGGCTCCTTGGCGACCGCGCGCTGCCCGGCCACTGGCACTCCACAGTCGCGACCCAGCGCTCTCGCCGTGGACATGAACAGCGCCGCGCTCTAGCCCAGCTACGACGTGTGCCGCAGGTAAGGCTGCCGCCACGCTGTGCACCCTTAACACTCCCCTAACCGAATTCATTCAAGTTTCGCACATTACTGAAAAAAAGTCTTTTAAGTTTCCGTGACGTATTGACTGATAAAGTTTCGGACGCGCAGCCGCATAAATTTTGCTTTTTGTAATTGGGTAAGGTGGTACATTTGCGATCATTTCGGACAAGTGTTATTAAACTGCAAATACGAGGCGCGTCCAGAAAGTAAATTCCGTTTAGTAGTAAAATAATATTGTACACAGATACAGAAGAAATTTTTATTGCACAAAACTCTACAACTCTTAAACTACTTTTCCACATAACTGCCGAAATTTTGCAGGCATTTGTCATAGCGTGGCACCAGGTTTTGTATACCTTCTTCGTAGAAATCTGCCGCCTGTGCCTTCAGCCAGTTGGAAACAAGTTTCTTTCAGCTCGTCGTCATTGGTGAAGTGATGGCCGCCAAGACTTGAGATGTAAGAACAGATGAAAGTCGCTAGGAGCGAGGTCAGGGGTGTACGGAGGATGGTCAAACACGTCCCAGCCAAATCCCTGTAGGAGGTTTTACGTCACATTTGCACTGTGTGATCGTGCGTTGTCTTGAAGCAAAACAACACCTTTTGACAGCAGTCCCTGGCGCTTATTCTGAATTGCACGGCGCAATTTCCGAAGTGTCTCGCAGTAAGCATCTGCTTTGATTGTTTGACCACGCGGTAAGAAATCAATGAGTAGGATGCCTTTCCAGTCCCAGAACGCTGTGAACATCATTTTCCAAGGGGTCATGATTTGCTTCGGCTTTACCTTTGGTGGGGATGAAGTGTGCCTCCATTCCATTGATTGCCGCTTACTCCCAGCGGTGTCGTAAGAAAACCTCGTTTCATCTCCTGTGACTATCCACTTTCAGCATAACGGGTCAAAAACTCAAGTGCACTACTCATCCGTTGTGTTTATGTTGCACAGAGAGAATCTTTGGTACCCAACGTCAGCAAAGTTTACGGAATTTCAGTTCTTTGGTAACAATTTCAAGCATCAGTGTTCGTGAAATTTAGGGGAAATCCATACCATCGAATCACTCATCGCATTTGGTCCGTAAACATCGCATATTTGCCGATAAATTCCACTTGATTTCACTTTCCTCGCATTCAAAAACCGAATGACCGACCTGATTTCACAGGCGGCGGGATTTTCAATCGACGCCGACATTTCAAACGACCACAACAAAGCGTACGTAACTAACAGCGATCTCCAAATGGCGCACGTTCTTCTCCTTCATACACGTCGTCTACAGAGCATGTCCGGAACTGCAATCGCAGCGCTGCAGCGGAGATAAATTGAAACGAAACGTACTTTCTGGACGCGCCTCGTATGTTGAGAAAAGGAATAATTTTAACTTCGGTACTTGTCCTTGGATGATTAACGAATAGCTAACACAAATATTAAGGCAACTAGCTGAAAACACGGCGTTCCCCGGGTATTTAATTATTTATTTATTCGAGCCTTGAGTTAGTAATTTTCCTAGCCATTCTCTTTCTGTCCATCTCATTTTTTCTAAAAACATGTTTCATTTTTCAGAGAATATATAACAAATAAGAAATCACACGTAAAAATACACTCGTTTCGAAGAATCCAATCACGAAATTCAACAATAATGATTGTAATAATATCACAGATGGATCACTTAATGTAATGCGCGAAACGTCAAATCGATTTTTTTAGAGAGATGTATTTCTTTTTTACAGCTTTATTTATTCTTATATTTCCTTATTCGTATGCTTATCCTTACAGAGAAAGAGCTGAAGACATTGTAGCACGTATAGACCAAAGATATGGCATCACGTTTCGCTGTATGTAACCTCCTTGCTATAGATTCGCAAACGTGATCACTGGCCTTCAGTCCGAATTTTTTTTATATAGTTTGACGACTTTCAACCACTATATCTTCCACCCCCTTATAGCTGTCGGCATGGAACTTCTATGGTGTACAACGGGACACTTCGGACAACAATTAAACACAGACCATTCGTTTGCGTTCTGTAGTTTTTGCTGCAGAGCGAAATATTAGAACACACACACACACACACACACACACACACACACACACACACACACACACACACGCGCGCGCGCGCGCAATTTTATATACGCCGATAACTTTCCATCCCAATATACTCCACCCTTTTATCATTATCAACCCTCAAGCAACAATGCAACCAATAAAACCATTTTCAAAGAGTAAATATAATTTTCAAAGAGTAATTATTGTTCCGCACTCGCGTTATATTCTTCAAATTACTAATTATCTATCAAATCGCTATAAAACTGCGCCTAAAACATTCCTCAGATATAAATTAGTAACTATACAAATATTTAAATCCCTGCGTCTTGTCGTTCGGACGTGATAAGCGTACACCGAACAGACATTCACATTATAATGTATATATAAATAGCTATGCGATCGCCATAAAACCGTGCCTAACGCTTTCCCAGGGTAGACATTAGTAACTGTACAAATTTTTAGCTCTTTATGTCTTGTGGTTCAGACATGATAAACGTACACCGAACAGACATTCACATTTATAGATACAGGTTACAAATGTTGGTATAAACACAAGAGAAAGTTTACAGAATTGAAGAAAAAAAATCATTCGAAAATGTACCACACTGGCTACAATTGTGATCACTTCTTCGCACAATTTTGATCACTGACATCTTCCACATAAAAGGCACTTTTTCCCCTCGGGCACCAACGCATACTTCGTGGTACCAAACGTTGCATTTTTTGCAGCGAATCGAGTCACTCTTAACTAGAAAATTTATTAGTGCGCGTTAGACCCCGTAGCACAAAATGGTGTATTCTTGGAATAGACGGGATGAGCTGTAGAAACCTCCTACACCACAACAGCACACAAAGGCAAGTGCGAGACTGACAAATGGCGCGAAAACTTATGTTGATCGGAATTGTACTTGTATCGGAATTGTACCACGTTACCCTATTTCGGCTGCATACCGTCCAGCCGTCTTCAGAGTGAGCCCCATTTACTGACGCTCTAGCGCCCACCTCGTACTTTATTTGGAAGGACAAAAAGATTGTTTCCTGTTTTTGGCAACAATTCTGAGTCAGGCCGTGTTTTCAAAATTTCGATTATTGTTTGTAGTTTCACAATTAACTGCAAAAAAATTGTGATTTGGACATAAATGTGTGTCATTATGGAGGAGACAGCTCCAGCTGTATGTTTTATTTTATTTATTTTTTTAACCATATAGTTTCTTGGCAAATGGCCAATAATGCTTCGGTCAGTGCCGCGTGGCCAGCCCTTGAAACGAAACTTATCTCTCCCGTTCAAGTATGATCGGTTTTTAGTGTCGTGCGCCTATTACGGTGTAATTCCCGGATAATTTTTAATTTTTTTCTCATATGTTTTGTACGCTCTCTATCATTGATATATCTTAATGACTAGCGCTCACCATTTTAATCGCTTTAACGTGAAAGTTAGGTAGAGTCCAGTATTTTAAACATCTGATGTGAACGCTGGGGAGTGGCTGATTGGCAAATATGTGTTTTTTTTTCTTTTTCTTTTAATTATAGTGAGTACTCATCCCATGGTTTTTATTATTCCATTTTACATTTAACAATTCATTGTATGCTTATTTTTAAAGACGCTCTTGTAAGAACCTTTCATTTATTACAACTTACAGAGCATCTAATAATTCGTCTACAAGACGCGAAACCAATTGTGCTTTTTAAATAGAACATTATTGAAGTCAGAGCGGACTTAATTTTCACAATATCAAGATTCTATCTATATATGTCAGTCCAAGAATTTTTGAGTTTTCGTTTTAACCTACCCTCACCTCTCAACATTGTAAGGAGTTACTAGAAACGGTACGTAGGTCCCCTTTTCCCGATGGGATTAGTAGGGAGGCTAGGGACCTGCAAATCGACAAAGTGGCGTCCATTCGAGACGCAGTAAATTATATCTGTGTACGAAGAAGAGTAGATCATATAACAATCTTACTAGGATGATATCAGATTGTAGGCGGGAAAACTGTAGAGACTATGTACTCACAATATTGCTTTATATTTTAGCTCCGGTATTAGCCAACCCAGCATTCTCTGACCGCCTATAATAAAATTGCTTAGTCTAGAAAACGCTGATTATTTTTTAAAATTTTAAATTGGTAGATTGAACGGTGTATCTCTGAATACGTGGAACTTATAATAAGGAGAAACGATAAACTAGGACGATCTTGCGATATCAGTAATGTTATTTTTGGGAGGATCAAAACAATCGAGCAGATAGGCCAAAATTAATCTAGAAAACTGTTCACACAACTGAAACAATTAAGCGATATTTTGCTCATGAAGTGCCGAACGACGAGTGTCTTAGCTCCAAACAGCTGATTCACAGGTGAGGTACTTCGATATCCCTGTTAACTGAGGGGAAATAATTTTGTTATGTGAGAGAATAAATTATTTTGTGTCGATTTCGCCCCCCCCCCACACGAGTAATTTATCAGGAAATTTCAGCCAGCATTTAGATTGCAATTGTGGTTTGACGTTCTATTATATAAACTGAGCTATTACAGTAAGCGGCAGGAAAAAATGTAAAAATAGTCAAATGAAAGTTATGAAACTTGTTTGAGAATAGTAAGCCATGATACATCATTTTTCGTATACGCAGTGAGTTGTATTCGTTATATTTTTCCAGTCTGTATTTTTCAGGTGCATTTTAAAGACCTTATTTCCTTTTTCTGTTATTCGTCTTTTATTCCTCATATTGGGTCATTTTCTGGGGGCGATCTGATTTCTTTCAGTACTCCTGAAAAAATAGATTAGCCCAAGATCGCGACTAAATCTTTTTATTCATGACCGATTTCGACCGACATTCGTTGTCTGTCAATCAACGAATCTTTTAAAATATCAACAGAAGTTCACAATCTTGCAGTGTAGCGATGTTGTCAACCCACAGCAAAAATATCCCAAGAAAAATCAACTTGACAAATATAAAATGCCATAAATTACAAATTTTGCTGATCTGATGTCTCAGCAGGATTGTGAACTTCTGTTAATATGTGAAAGATCCAATGATTGGCACGAGTCTACTGAAAACGGCAATCAATAAAAAGATGTAGATGGGTGTTGGGCAACCTAATTTTCAGATTATTAGTAACAAGTATTTACGTATGTACCACCTGGCCTCGATGCAAGTATAGAAACGATATCAATATCGGTGGCTTCCTGTACTACTGTTATAATTTATATGTAAAACAAATCGTATGATACAAAATGAGACTTAAAAGCTGTTGTCACCGTCGCTGCAACCTACATCCATTTGAGTTTGTTTGCGGTAATCAAACCTAGGTATCCTTCTGGAATTTTCTCTTACAGTTCCCTCCATTATCAAACTGTCGATTCCTTACACAGTACTCTATACTGTGCAAGCGTCTCCACTTCTGAATGAGAACGGCGACCCTACATACTTTCCCAACGTGTTTATTGAATTAGTTTCTTAGGCGTCCCTCTGCTATATTTACCCTGCACTTCACTCCAGTACTAAAGTGACGATTCCTTGATGACTCAGAATGTGTTCTATCAATCGATCTCTTCTTAAGTTAAGCAAGAAATTTCTTTTTTCCTCAAATATCTTCCGTACCTCCTGAATAGTTACGCGATTGACCCATCTAATCTTAATGTAATCACCAAAATTCAGGCTTCACTTCAGAGAAATGCCTTCACAAGACTTCCTAACACTTAAGAAGAAATATTTAATATCCAAGATATCTACAGAAATAAAATATTAAGCACAATCTGACCTTTCATTTTCTACATAATGACTAATGTAATGCGTCCACACGACGACGTTCAATAAGTAGAGGCACTAGCAGTGGCGGACCAAGGCTGTCGGAGGCCCGGGGCGGCGGCGAAACAAAATGAGGTCCCCCATCCACTTGAAAATATATGTATTGCTATAAAAAAAAAGTAACTTTTGAGATTTGGAGGCCCCCCAAGACGAGAGGTTCGGGGCGGCGCGCCCCGTCCTCCCGCCCACCAACCCTTAGCCCGCCACTGGGCATTAGTTATAAACTGTTTGCTTTATTGCGGACCCAAGCGAGGTGACGCAGTGGTAACACAGTGGACTTGCATCGGGAAGACAGTGGTTAAAATTGACCTGCGGCCGTCCAGATTGAAACTAAACTCCGTCTGACAGGCCTCGAGAGTTCCCCTGGGTACTGACCGGCCGTGGTGTCATCCTCCGCTCGAAGGAGTTACCAGATGCGCTACGGAAGGCTACGTGGTCAGCGCCTCGCATTCCCAGCCGTGACGCCAGTTTTCCGGACCAGAGCCGCTACTTCTCAATCAAGGGCTGAGTAAACCCCGCTTGCCAACCGACCCATACGGTTACCGATCCAAATGCTAGCTAAGTCCAACAGTGCTTAACTTCGATGACCTAGTGGGAACCTGGTTACCGGTGTATCCACTACGGTACGCCTGTTGGCCCATCGAGAGTTAGGGTTTAGTAGTTTCCCTTAATGGCTCCAGGAAAATGCCGGAATAGTTCCTTTGAAAAGTCACGGCAGATTTCCTTCCCCATCGTTACTCAAAATTCCGAGCGCGAGTTCCGTCTCTGATCGGTACGCTGTCGACGGAACGTTAATCTTGCATCCTCCCTTCCTATATTTAGACACACCGTCTTCTTGGTATACCATATATCAGATTGCTTGGGACGTAGGAGCGATCAGCGATCTATCGCCGTAGTTTGCGATTTACCCACGTATGGGCAGTTAATTATTGTGTTTCATAGCCCCTCCTCCTGTTGTATGTTGACAGCGTTAGCTTGTTGTCGGTACAAGCATGGCACGTGCCGGGTCTGGCCTCGCTGTCCTAGAGGCTGGCAATGTGGACGCCATGCGAGAGAAACTGGGGGCGGCGGGGTGGACTCTCCCCACGGGAGGCCGTTGCCTCCGTCGTCTCCCTACAAACTTATATACTCCTGGCCATTGAAATTGCTACACCACGAAGATGACGCGACATTTTACCGACAGGAAGAAGATGCTCTGATATGCAAATGATTAGCTTTTCAGAGCATTCACACATAGTTGGCGCCGGTGGCGAAGCTTACAACTTGCTGACATGAGGAAAGCTACCAACCGATTTCTCATACACAAACAGCAGTTGACCTGCGTTGCCTGGTGAAACGTAGTTGTGGTACCTCGTGTTAGGGGGAGAAATGAGTACCATCACGTTTCCGACTCTGATAAAGGTCGGATTGTAGCCGATCGCGATTGCGGTTTATCGTATCGCGATATTGCTGCTCGCGTTGGTCGTGATCCAACGACTGTTAGCAGAATACGGAATCGGTGGGTTCAGGAGGGCAATACGGAACGCCGTGCTGGATCCCAACGGCGTCGTATCACTACCAGTCGAGATGACAGGCGTCTTATCACAGAGTTAACAGATGGGGACGTTTGCACAAGACAACAACCATCTGCACGAAAGGTTCGACGACGTTGTCAGCGGCATGGACTATCAGCTGGGAGACCATGTCTGCGGTTACTCTTGACGCTGCATCACAAACAGGAGCGCCTGCGCTGGTCTACGCAACGACATACCTGCGTGCACGAATGACAAAACGTCATTTTTTCGGATGAATCCAGGTTCTGTTTACAGCATCATGATGGTCGCATCCATGTTTGGCGACATCGCGGTGAACGCACATAGAAAGCGTGTATTCGTCTTCGCCATACTGGCGTATCACCCGGCGTGATAGTATGGGGTGCCATTGGTTAAACGTCTCGGTCACCTCTTCGACGGCACTTTGAATAGTGGCCAATACATTTCAGATCTGTTACAACCCGTAGCTCTACCCTTCTTTCTATCCCTCCGGAGCCCTACATTTCAGCAGGATAATGCACGACTGCATGTTTCAGGTCCTGTACAGGCCTTTCTGGATACGGAAAATGTTAGACTGCTGCCCTGGACAGCACATTCTTGAGATCTCTCACCAACTGAAAACTTCTGGTCAATGGTAGCCAAGCAACTGGCTCGTCACAATATGCCAGTCACCACTCTTCGTGAACTTTGGTATTGTGTTGAAGCTACATGGGCATCTGTACCTGTACACGCCATCCAAGCTCTGTTTGACTAAATGCCCAGGCTTATCAAGGCCGTTATTACGGCCAGAGGTGGTTGTTCTGGGTACTGAATTCTCGGGATCTATGCACCCAAATTGCTTAAAATGTAATCACATGTCAGTTCTAGTATAGTGTATTTGTCCCATAAATACCTGTTTATCATCTGCATTTCTTCTTGGTGTAGCAATTTTAATGCCCATTAGTGTAACTTTCTATTAGTTGTCTGCAAGACTCTCGTAGGGTCTAGTTGGCTTTGGTAGACCTAAATTTTGTGAATTCTTATGTATTGCAGTTCGTAGGGCGCACGTGACGTGGAGAGATTTTTGATAAACAGCAGAGTTAACATAGTAGCTACACAAAAGCGTTTTATAAGCGCGACTGCAGTAAAAATTATTTCAAAATTATTATTTTGCTATTGTTTAAAAACTGAGCCGCCGCGGCGGAGAGGCCGAGCGCATTGAGGCGCTATGCTCCGATGCACGAGGCCGTTGCCCGTCGGGGGTTAGAATCCCCCCTCGGGAATGGATGTTTGTGTCGTCTTTAGTATAAGGTAGTTCATAAGTAGTTTGTAAGTTTAGGGACTGACGGCCCCGCAGTTAAGCTTAAGAAACATTTGAACATTTTTAGAAACTGAGCTGACTCAAATGAGTTAATTGTGCCACATCGTTTGCTTATAAATAGTGACATAACTGAAGGGATGCGTTCCCAGTAAGAAGTTGTTGATTTGGGTAAGTGGTCTCTAAAATAGTGTGCTAACGTACATTTTAGACCGGAAGCCTGTAATTAATTTCACCTGTCTGTTTCTAATGTCATAATCGGTGTGTAAATAAATAATTAAATCAATTCAGGTACCATACATACTTTTTTCTTTATATTCATTATTTCGGGGTGTTGGGTGGAGCTGGACCCCCTGCCCACCCCTTTATGTATGTCCCTGGTTAATACAGTTGAAACGTAACGGCATCGTCAGGAAATAAACTTACATTTTATGACGGTACCAACTGTATAAAGACATGTTACTCCGTGTCCACACATTGATACCAACGCTGGCGCCAACATTGGGCAATATTTTTGCGAGAGCGCCCACACATTGGAGCCAACATTTAGTTAAATTCGTCGAGAGCCAACGTAAACATATCTGACGCACAAACCTCGGCCGATGCATGAACAATCTTGAGTGTGAATAGTTACATATTGTCATTGCAATCCACAAATGGAAACATGTGTAAAAGATGATGGGATGTGTTGTATCACTTCCTACCGAACATTACGAAATGAGTAAGTTTTAAAATATGTTACAAGTAATCGATACACAGTATTAAAACTTAGACCTGCTACTTTGAATGATTGAACTAAAATTAGAAAAGAAAAATTCGTTTTGGAGGGCTGCTATACCTGTGTGCGAAGCAATATGTGAAACTTGACAGGAAATGTTGGGTAATGTTAATTTAAAGTAATTGCATTCAGTAATTGAGTGTGCCAAAAGTCTGAGAAGTTTTTAATTTCACCATTCGCGCCCTACTTTTGATGTGGCATTTCGATTTTTGTGGTTGCTTTCACAAATGAATCACTTTCTGATTTAGTTCTAATATTAACAAAGAGACTTTAAAACTTTAAAATAAACGGCGACGAAGAACAAACGAAGAAAGAAACAATTTCGAGACGAGCAGGCGACAAAGACAGAATGAAACGTTGGTGCCAATGTGTGGACGATGTACCCTTATTGGCCCAACGTCCTTCGATGTTTGATCAAAACACCGACAAGCAACGGAGCCGTACCAACGTCGGAGCCAACGTTGATTCCAATGCTATTTCACTCACAGACATACATTACTAGACTAGCAAACGTCCCTGTGTGACTGAAGCCTGACTCCACCATCTTGCCTCACCTCACGTCAAAAAGCTTTCGTACGATACTACTATGATCTTCTGATACGATATGACGTTGTAAGCGTTACTAATTGGTTTGAACATGATTTGCATTTGGGCTAATACTTCCGCAATAATTTAGTTTAACACATAGACGTACACTGTCGAATCTTGTTATGAGAACAATGTTATGTACGGTTAAATTTTACTTAGCGTACTGGCGGCCTCGAGTGATTATGTTGGCAATCATGTGACGTTTGCATTAACCAATCGCATAACAACGCAAATATTTCGTCATACAAGAACCTGTTAACCGTAGAGCAGAAACAGCATTATTTATTTACTTCATAGTCTGTAAGAAATACTAATCATTTTAGTCTGTGTGGATTTCTAAGAATATTAACATATTGGTGAGGGCTTTCTACCGTTTTGTTGATGTTATCAACATAATCATGTGAGGCCGCTGAGACGGTAACTAAAATTTTACTGTTACGTACAGTTAAAGTACACCCAGAAGAATAAAGATGTGTGTTATTCACGACAAATATCACATTTATAATGGCCATAATATTTAAAAAACCGAAGTTGATTGAAACTAGTAACCGATTAATAAAAACAGGATATGCGACTTACTAGTGTGTGTGTGTGTGTGTGTGTGTGTGTGTGTGTGTGTGTCAAAGCAGACTGTAGATTTCGTAAGAACTCTCACAAGAAGAAGAATACGTGTTATCTACAATAAACAACACTTTTTGATGACCATACTACTGAAAGAAACTGCTAAGATGAATGAAATTTGTACAGAATAATAATAACAGCAAATCAATACAACTCATTACTCTACGGCATGTGCCAATGCTTACACCAGCTGGAAAAAAAATTATAGCCACTTGCAACACACGAATTTCCCATATTTCAAAAGTCTAAAGATAGCGTAGTTACGTCAGTTCATCGGTGTTTTTCAACTGTTTTCCGTAATAACGCAAAGGACTGCTTACATGTTTATAAGTATACTACCTGAAAACCCGGCGTTGCCCGGGTATTTATTTATTTATTTATTCCTGCATTTTTTCAGGTCTATATTTATTTGTATAAAGGCTGAATGTGTGTAAAATCTGTTGGGAATACAATTAGCAGTAAAGAAGTAATAGATTAAAACTTGGTGCGTGATGGGGCGGTTTCCCACGAACGTTACTGTTTATGTGCTCATATCTCATGAACTACGTATCGTACTGTTATACAACTTAGAACGTACACTCAACTATACGCGTGTATACTGCCTGTAAAATTTGCTGCGTCTACAATTTGTAGTGTTCAAATTATAAATTGTAACGTCATACCGAATCTCTTAGTTTTACTCAATAAACAGCGGAAAAGTATTAAGAGAGAAACTTCTTTTCCTTTCACCATTTTGCTATGGTTGTCAGCGAGAGAAAGTTTAATAAAAGTTTGAAACTATGGATAAAGTTTGTTGCAAGTCGCTAAGTACTCTGATTCTCGTATAGCATATTTATAAAGTCTCGCCGCATTATGTATCAGTTTCTTGCAAATCCTATTGTTTATGACGTCTCATATCTTTTGAATGATGTGTCGTATGTAATTCTTAACCCTGCAGCACTTGTACCTCACGGTAAGGGATGTGTGTACCATTTTGGTTGAAATCGGTCCAGCGGTTTAGGAGAAAATGAGCAGCATTGTCGCAAAATGCAGCAGTTTTTCGCGCATCTCATTGTTTATGACGTCATATCTCGTGAACTATATATCGTACGTGATTCTTACACTTACGGCGACCGTTCTCATGGATTGAAGCTTACGTGTACAAAATTTCATAAAGATTGGAACAAAACTGGTAGATTTGTATGCAACACGTACAAATATATGGACGCTCTGCTTTATATATTAGAAGACAAATATGGCGGCGAGGCTTCACTGACACCAATGATATGTATGTGGCATTGTCAGTGTAGTTATATCTGTGATTTCACCTATCCATAACGTGGTGGACGGACACTGTTGGCGCCAACGTTGGGTCCAATGTGTGGATACGGCCTTATGCAAGGAAGAGATGTGATGTAGGTCGCAGCTGACTGAAAACGTTTGTCTAGTGACGAGTGATCATTGAGGTTGTTGTTGTTGTTGTTGTTGTTGTGGTCTTCAGTCCGGAGTCTGGTTTGATGCAGCTCTCCACAATACCCTATCCTGAGCAAGCCTCTTCATCTCCACATATGAACGACAACCTACATCTGTCTGAATCTTCTTACTGTATCCATCTCTTGGTGTTCCTATGCCGATTTTACCCCACACACTTCCCTCCAGCGCTAAATTCACAAGAATGTGTCCTACCAATCTATCCCTCCTTTTAGTCAAGGTATGCCAGAAATTTCTTTTCTCCCCAATTCTGTTCAGTACCTCTTCACTAATTACGAAATCCACCCACCTAATCTTCAGCATTCTTTTGTAACACCACATTTCAAAAGCCTCAATCGTCGTCCTGTCCACGCAGTTTATATAAAGAAAATGAATGTAACTATTATTATTTTTTAAACCGGCGTGCTGAGTAAGCATTGAGGAGGTGCGGCGTGCAGCGTGTGGTGAGTGGAGAGCTGGCTCGGCCTGCCGGCCCACGTGTCGGCGCGGCCTGAAAAAGCAGCCTTGAGTGCGGCAGCGGCTGTGGCGGCGGCCGCGTTCCCACCGGACCTCGTCCGTATCTGGCCGCTGCCACAGCCACAGGCACAGGCGCGCTATTTTCGTGCGAATTAGACGCGAACGCGCCCCGGCCGCTGACAGCAGGCGTGCGCCCGCTCTGCCCAGCTAGTGGGGTGCACAGGCAGCGTCTCGCTGTCCTCGGGCGGTCCACAGGGTAGTGTTATTGGTCCTCTGCTGTTCCTTATTTACATAAACGATGTAGGGGAAAATCTAAGTAGCTCTCTTAGGTTGTTTGCAGATGACGCCGTCATTTACTGCCTAGTAAAATCATCTGACGATCAAAACCAACTGCAGAACGATCTCAATAAGATATTAGTATGGTGTAAAAATTGGCAATTGTGTCTAAATAATGAGAAGTGTGAAGTCGTCCACATGAGTACGAAAAGAAATCACTTAAACTTTGTTACAAGATAAATCAATCAAAAGTGAAGGCCGTGTACTCCACAAAATACCTAGGAATTACTATAACTTCAGACTTAAATTGGAAAGAACATGTAGATAATATCTTGGCAAAGGCGAACCAGAGACTGCATTTCATTGGTAGAACCCTTAAAAGATGCAACAGAACTACTAAAGAAACTCCATACACTGCGCT
Source organism: Locusta migratoria (assembly GCA_026315105.1). NCBI lineage: Eukaryota > Metazoa > Arthropoda > Insecta > Orthoptera > Acrididae > Locusta > Locusta migratoria. Next base: position 281,591,440 of record CM048745.1, on the reverse strand, counting down.
TGTCCGTCCATTTTTGGAGTATTGCTGCCCAGTGTGGGATCCTTATCAAGTGGGGTTGACGGAGGACATCGAAAAAGTGCAAAGAAGGGCAGCTCGTTTCGTATTGTCACGATACAGGGGAGACAGCATTACGGAAATGATTCAGGATCTGGGATGGGAATCATTACAACAACGGCGCTTATCGCTGCGGCGTGGGCTACTTGCGAAAGTCCAATCGCCAACATTCTTCTCCGAATGCGAAAATATATTGTTGACTCCCACCTACATAGGTAGAAATGATCATCAGAATAAAATACGAGAAATCAGAGCTCGAACAGAGTGATTCAGGTATTCTTTCTTCCCGCGCGCTATTCGAGAATGGAATGGGATATAAATAGTATAATTGTGGTTCGATGAACCCTCTGCCAGGCACTTAAATGTGATTTGCAGAGTATCCAAATCAAATGTTTGTTAAGCTTATGGGACTTAACTACGGGGTCATCAGTCCCTAAACTTACAAACTACTTATGAACTACTTACTAACTAGGACGACACAAATATCCATGCCCGAGGGGGGATTCGAACCCCCGACCGTAGTGGCCGTGCTGACCGTGACTGGAGCGCCTTAGTCACCTCGGCCACCGCGGCCAGCGCAGAGTATCCCATGTAGATGTAGATCCTCACGTAAATAAACAGTGTCGACCGCGTATCGCTCAGAGATCACGGGTATCGATCTATTGACTTGAACGATCGGCAGGCGCGCTTCGACTTTCTTAATTATAACGTACAGTATAACCCACCTAATCCGACCTTGGATGAGCCATCACTCCGGTTACTCCGACCATGCTCAGGCTCGCCAGCATGTGCCGACTGTAACTAAGGCCGGTAACGCACTAGGCAGCCAGGCTGCGGCAGCCAATGAAACAATGGTGGGAGACGGCAGGCCGCTGCAGGCACTGGGCAGCCAGGAATTGGTGGCTGCGGCAGTGGCAGCCATCAAACCGCGGTCGACTTCACGGCAGCCAGTCGCGAACAACGAGCCCCGCAGTGGACGAGTGTGACTGCCAGCAATCTCCGCGCACTTGACGAAGTAGCCACACTTTGTTTCCAAGTTGTCATGACGTTCGACACAGAGAAATTTTTTCCCAGATTTTATTTTTCTTTGTTTGGTCGGGTGCCACTTACGCATACCGTCTTGAATGTCCTCGTTTAATCGTCCTGCACCAGGCGATTGCGACTTTATATATAGATTGAAAGAAATACCAGCATCTGTGTTTACATTTTTTAATTAATTAAGCGACCGGTTTAGGTGCTATATTTGCACTATCTTCATGTCCCCGTTACCTGTCGCAAGTGCCTGTTGGCACCGGTAACCGTAAAGTTCTTCGTCAACGAGCACCCCTTTTAAATGCGCTATTACTTGTGACAGTTACGCAACGGGGGCCTGAAGATGGTGCGAATATAGCACCGAAACCGGTCGCTCAATTAATTAAAAAATCTAAATATAGCTGTTACTTTCTTCCATCTACACATTTATCTCTGCTGTAGTCCCAGTCCATTGATTGCGGAGAGAATTAAAGACATGGTGAATTTAGTTCTGTCACAGAGTAGTAGCGCCTTTTACTAGGAAACAGCTCATAACGAGGTTATGAATCCGCTATAGGTCGCGACTTTAAATTCGTCGCTACAAAAGTGTCGTCTGTAGAATTTCAGTGATTATTCAATTAATAATATCCGTCGACAGAGCATCTCCATTCCCTTAATACGTCGCAGCGGCAACTTCCAATACTGCTGCAAAAAAAAAAAAAAAAAAAAAAAAAAAAAAAAAAAAAAAAAATTGTTTCAATGCTTGTAAAGCTATGGGAGAAATGGTCATCAGTCCCTAGACTTATGCTAACGACAACATACATACCCATGTCCGGAAGAGGACTCGAACCTCCGACGGAGAGCAGGCGCTCACTACGCAGCGAGGCGCCATAAGCCATCGGCACACGGAGCGTGTATCTGAACGAGTATGGCAAATAGGCGACTTTCTGACGTCACAACATGCGAACCGCATGTTGGCGTGGCTTCTCATCGTCTCGGGCAGTATCAAGCATGCCAGGTATTCTGAACGTGCAATTGAACGATTACCGATATTGTGGGAGAACGGCACCGATGTCACGGGGGGGGGGGGGGGGGGACACAGCTGTTTTCGGTAGAGAAATGAATACGCCATAATGACCGTCGTATTTCATTGGTTTTATGTATATAACTTAGGTCTTATGAATGTATGACAATTCAAAGCAAGTAAAAGTAACTGAGTAAATTGAGAATCTCTCGAAAACCGGTCGTTAGAAGTACCATTTGTTGGCATTAATGACTGTAAACGTCTTACATGCGGTTAAAAAATTTCCATATTACGATAATTGCCGTTTTAAGGCAAGGCGGACTGAAGATCTGTCAACACGAATTGTTCTTTACATCATTTGTTGTAATTACATGTCAAGAATCGATGTATCTATCAGTAGTGTATACAAAAAGTCTAATACCTGCGTCGATGACAACCCGATACGGTACTAGGCAGAAAAGCTGTGGACTGTGAAATAGGACGTCCCATGGCGATGGTTCAAGGCTCCTCTGAAGCCAATAATTTTTCTTCTTTTACTCGGGTTTTCTGATAGACTCAAAGACTTTCCTATAAATTCCATAGAAGTATACCGCATAATATTCGATACTATGTAAACATAATTGCGCTTCCTCAGAGGAGCGAGTTTGATGAATTCGTTTTATGAACAGGAGTTTGCACCTTACTTAGAGTAAAATACGCACTTTATTGTTTCACGCATTGCATTTTACATTTTCTTGTCATTCTTCTACTGAATATTAACATCGACCGTGGAAGAATGGCACGCGAGAGTGTTGCAATAATGTTTGCCTCATGTTAAAGCCTCTTCTAATTTAATTTTATATCGCACAGTTTTTACAATTCGCTACCCTCATTGGCATAACATACAACTTTTATAAGAGTCTTTTGTTCATACATATTTTGTTGTTACTTATGTAGGCCTATATCAACAAACATATGCCCAAGCGCGGAAATAAGCGATTTAATCGAGATAAAGCAGGAATTCCACTCTTTTGATTTGGTAAACAGTGTGATTCCAGTACCTGTTGCTGCCGACAGGTATCGCTGGAGCGCGCTTCGGTCGCGTGTAGCTCGTTGAGACACACGTCTCTTCTGCACAAGTGGCGCCGTCTCCGAGCGTTCAGCAGCACTTCGGACTCGGCACGTTGGCCACACACGTTCAGACACACGCTCCGTGAGACGGCGGCTTTAGAACGCACATTTTAGTCGATGATCATCGAGTACCGCTTTCTTGATTTTCTTCACCATTTCTGGAGTCGTCATCTCATTTAGTCGACCACTGCGATGCTCGTCTTGGCAACTCGTACGGCCTCGTCTAGACTCAGTTACCCAATATTTTACTTTCGTAAACTATTGAGCCGACTCTCACAGAGTAGAATCTAGCTCAGCTTTAATATTGGTTGCGCTGAAACCTTGCACATAACGAAGACCAATTTTCTCGATTTTCATAACTTCTCTCATCAGTATTCAAAATGTTCAAATGTTTGTAAAGTCTATGGGACTTAACTACGGGGTCATCAGTCCCTAAACTTACAAACTACTTATGAACTACTTACGAACTAGGACGCCACAAATATCCATGCCCGAGGGGGGATTCGAACCCCCGACCGTAGTGGCCGTGCAGACCGTGACTGGAGCGCCTCAGTCTCCTCGGCCACCGCGGCCGGCTCATCAGTATTGAAGACAGCCAAAAATACTAAACAATGTGTCGTCTTCGAACTTGCACCATGTGCTTCATAGGTAGTATACTTTCTAATTCGGAGATATTTTTCAACGACGACTGCTATTTCTAGGACTGGCCGAGACCCTTCTCATATATAGTCCTATAGAAAACAGATTTTCTATGAATGCAACTAATGAACCCAAACAAACGTGCAAAACAAATACGTCAATTCTATTACAGTTGGAGTAAGCCAAAACACACTTTAAAACTGATTGACGAGATCAGAAATCTTAAGCTAGCAGGAATTACAGTAGTCGATGTGAAAAACTGTGAAATCAAGTGGAAAGTTTTCAAGTGGCAAATTGACCAAGAGGATAAACCAAAGTCGAAGAGTTCAGCAACATTGTGTGAAGAAAGGAAGCTCACAGCAAGAAAATGATGGACATAAAAGAAGGGAAACGCCCACCTCTAAGCTCTTTGCTCAGGCCTAATGGGCTATCCGCTATATTTTGAACATTTGTGTCTTGTGCGAGGCATGTTAGTGTAGTCCGGACGACATAGGTAATCGCTTTGTCCCAGTGGTCAGCAGAACTGATTAGTAAGCAGGACACCAGGTTTTGAATTCCGACAGGACACTAATTTAAAAATTTACTCATAGATTTAATTCAGTTCATACTAACAGCTAATGTCATAAACTCGTTTGTTTCTTTCAATGGTAACACACTGGTTTTCCGTGATTTCCCTAAATCATTCAAAATACCGGGATGGTCCCTTTCAAAGGGCACGGTCAATTTCCTTCCCAATCCTTAGCAAAGATCGATCCGAACATGTTCGGCGTCTTTAATGACCGCAATATCGACGGGGCGTTAAACTCTTAATCTTCCTTCTTTCTTAACGCTATTGTAGCGTTATATTCTCCTTTCACAACTCCACCCAGTCACATCGCTAAATTGCAGCCTTCGAGAATTTTTGCTTCACGTAGGTCATACGGAGCTCATCTAATTTAAGTCGATCGCTGTGATTTTAATAACTGTATACGTGGTGCTAAATCGTGGCTTTTGCAATAGGATCCCGTAGTGTTTGGTCAGCACTGTGTATTAAACATATAAATTTCGTTAGCATCATTGTGCGTTTATTGTTTTCCGTGTTGTCATTTATAATGTAATGCAACTAAAAGGGGTATCAGAATCAAAACACGCCAAGGATTTGACCAGCTGTTGTGGCAGTTAGGCAAATGGTTGATGTACTGCTTCAATTCCGACAGCGTACGTCTTTTTAGCCTTCAGCCCGTACACCACCTTACGGTGCACAAAGCGTACACTCGGTCTTTAAGACCGGAGTGCCGTTTCTTTCAGTTTCTTTCCGCATTTTTACCATCTAATTGTCTTATAATCCATTTAGTGCATCATTCGTTCTCCCCCCTTCCCCACCATACAATCTCCATAGTTTTCTCAAACACTTGATATGTAGATTTTTTCCAATTTCACAGACTTGCAATTGACTGTGAAAGGAAAGACAGTCAACTTGAGGGTACACGGGGTAAATTGGTCCTGCGAAAATAGACATTCAGCCTACACCTCGGTCTTTTTTTTTTTTTTTTTTTTTTTTTTTTTTTTTTTTTTTTTTTTTAACGGGACCGGGAGCAATTCGTTAATTACAGGCCTTCAGACAGATGCACTACGAAGAAAAGACTTACTTCGACTTCCTCTTCAACGGCCTTGAGGCTACTGTGGAGAGCAGAGTGCTGATAGGCATGCAGAGGGAAGGGGAGTGGAGAGAAGATGGCGCCCCAGTTCAAAAGACCGGTGTACGGGCTAAAGGTTAAAGAGACAACCAACGTATTGCTTTCTGCTACTGTGGCCGCAATAACGTAGTACGCATGTTGTGAAATACTAAAAACTAAACCCTCTAAGCTCACGAGCGATTAAGCTTCACTCAAATGTGCTGTGTTCTAGGGTCGTGCTGTGTAAATCATAGAAATATAATCATAGAAAATATGATCAAAAATTCAGCAAGTGAAACAGGAAAAAGGGAGTACAAACGTCTGAAAAATGAGATTGACAGGAAGTGCAGAACCGTAGAAGAATGCATAACCAGGGGAAAGATAGATACCGCTTACAGGAAAATAAAAGATATTTGGAGACAAGAAAAGCAGCTGTATGAATATCAAGAACTCAGACGGAAAACCAGTACTAAGCAAAAAGGGTAAAGCTGAACTGTGGAAGGAATATATAGAGGGCCTACACAAAGGAAATAAACTTTAAGGTAGTATTCTAGAAATGGAAGATGACATAGGAGATATGATACTGCGAGAAGAATTTGGCAGAGTGCTGAAGGACTTGAGTCGAAACAAGGCCCCTGGAGTAGATGATATTCCGTCTGAACTGCTGATGTTAGGAGAGCCAGTCGTAAAAAAAAAATGTATCACCTAGTATGCAAGATCTATGAGACAGGGGAAATACCCTCCGACTTCAAGAAGAATATTGTAATTCCATTTCCAAAGAAAACAAGTGCAGACAAGTTTGAAAATTACAGAACTACCAGTTTAATAAGTCATGGGTGCAAAATACTAACACGAATTATTTACAGACGAATGGAAAAACTTGTGGAATTCTACCTCGGGGTAGATCAGTTTGGATTTAGGAGAAATGAAGGAACACGGGAGGCAATACTCACATTACGACTTATCTCAGAACATAGGCTAAGGAAAGGGAAAGCTACGTTTTTAGCGTTTGTCGATTTGGAGAAAGCTTTGACAATGTCGACTGGAATACGCTATTCCAAATTCTGAAGGTAGCAGGGGTACAATATAGGGAGCGAAGAGTTATATTCAACCTATACAAAAACCAGACAGCGGTTATTAGAGTCGAAGGGCAAGAAAGGGACGCAGAGGTTGGGAAGGGAGTAAGACAGGGTTGTAGCCTTTCCCCAATGTTGTTCAATCTGTACATTGAGCAGGCAGTGAAAGAATGGAAGGAGAAACTAGGAGAGAGCATTAAAGTGCAGGGAGAAGAAATAAGAACATTGCAGTGTGCCGATGACATAGTAATTCTGTCAGAGACCGCTAAAGTTCTGGAAGAGCAACTGAATTGGATGGACAGTGTCTTGAAGGGAAGAGATAAGATGAACATTAACAAGAGCAAAACGAAGATAATGGAATGCAATGTCAGAAAATTAGGCGATGCTGAAGGAATTAGATTAGGTAATGAGACAGTAAAAGTAATAGATGAATCTTGTTATTTGGGTATCAAGGTAACTTCTGATGGCAGAAGTAAAGAAGATATAAAATGCAGAATGGCTATGGGGAGCAAAGAGTTTCTAAAGAAACGAAACTTGTTAATATCCAATATTAATTCAAATGTTAGGAAGTCCTTTCTGAAAGCATTTGTCTGGAGTGTAGCATTGTATGGGAGTGGAACGTGGACGATAAGGAGTTCAGATAAAAAGTTATAGAAACTTTTGAAATGTGGTGCTACAGACGAATGATGGAAAATTAGATGGGTAGATCACGTAACTAATGAGGAGGTGCTTAACCAAATCGGGGAAAAAAGGAGTTTGTGGTATATCCTGACTAAGGGAAGGGATAGGTTGGTTGGACACATTCTGAGACATCAAGGAATTGTGAGCTTGGCATTAGAAGGAAGTGTGTGGGGTAAAAATTGTAGAGGGAGACAGAGGGACGAATACAGTAAGCAGATTCAAAAGGATGTAGGTTTCCGAACGTATTCTCAGATGAAGAGACTTGCACAGGACAGGGTAGCGTGGAGAGCTGCATCAAACCAGTCTGCAGACTGAAGACCACAACAACAACAACAACAACGACAGGTTTTAACATACCGATGTGTTCATCAACCTTGCGGAAACGGTGTTCAGGTCTAGTGTAAACAAAGAGCGTCCTTCCCGGAATGTTACCTGCGGGCGAATACCAAATGTAGCGATGGTTTTGTTTTGCATTCCTTTGTAAGAACGCTTTGTGTTGTAGTTTGTGTCTCTTTAGCCAGACAACCCTCCGGATTACAGGGATCTCCTACCTGAACCCCGGCAGGGAACCCACCGTTTGTAGCCACAGCGGCCACGTCTTGCGCGGAGCACGGCCCTCGACTCGCGGTGAGTGAAGCTCTAATTGACGCATGTCATCTGCCAGTCCCGCTCTATCTAAACTCAATAAAATAAATTGGTGCTGTTACAGCGGCCACCCCTCTCCACTTTGCTCGTTACCAGTTCTAAATTCTCTGACACGCCTCCTCCAAGACGTCACAAGTTCGACTTTAAGAAGGGTAGAGGAGAAAATAGGCTCCTACTTTTTCAGAGGAACCATCCAGCATTTGCTACATTGCGCTATCTCGTTCGTATTAAAGATTTTCCATGTCGCCATATGTTTGTCTAACGCGAGTCGCTCTATTTATAGCCAAACTATTGCTTTTGGGGAAAAAAAGCTTTGTTATTTCGAATTACAGAGTACCCGCATTCTTATAGCCAATGGCAATAGTGTGCTTTACGGCGTATACGGATACTATGTAGTGGGAGAGTAATAAAGAACTTTGACGTCTGCAACTTTTCAGTAGGCACTGGCATTATTACCTGCAGTTTTGTTGACATGTAGTCAAATGTTAGTTATAGATTTGGTCTTAAGATTTTGAACACCTATGCAAGCCTCTTTTGCATCATCGTTTTCGTTAATCGCGGTCTTACTTTGACGACAAAAAGAAGAAGAAAAGAAACTGCAGATATTTTCGGGCAGCAATAGACACACACGGATGTATTTTTTAGGAGGCCCACTAGTCTTCCAATTACAAAATTACAACGAGACACCTGGCTTCCGCTAGATTCACTAATGTTATTTGCAGGAATAAAAGCGAAATCTTTGATATTTGAATGACAAGAAATGTAATATTTTGCCTCTAGTTACATTTTGCTTTCTCTTTAATTTTTTAACAACGAAAAGAGAATATACTTGTATTATTTGATGAAAATTTGGAATAACTGTATTCGTAATTATAAACTTTAAATTATCGCGGTAATTATAACCAGTAATTTCGGACTTGTCAAACAACCAACAGTGCAATATAAAAATTGGAAGTTATGGGTGTGGCAAATTTACTCATACAACCAACAAATCAGACTACCTACAACGCGTTTCAAGGGTTTCAACCCCCATCATCTGGTGGAAGTTCATATTAAACTGTGTACTAGTGGGTTTTATGACAGGTTGACCTGTTACACTGTCTCCAGTGGTCACAGGGTCCTTGCACTGTCATAACCTCACTGTTGTGTAATAAACCACAGACACCAAGTAAACAAAAATGGTTAAAAAATGTTCAAATGTTTGTTAAGCTTGTGGGACTTAACTGCGAGGTCACCAGTCCCTAAACTTAAAACTAATTATGAACTAACTTATACTAAAGACGATACAAACATCCATGCCCGAGGGAGGATTCGAACTCCCATGGGGAGCAGTCTCGCGCTTCAGAACATAGCTTCGTAGGTTCATCTGATTACAATTATTCACGGCCTATTTTATTTTTTCTGTATGCTAAAATTAATGTTCACTGGTAATATTACGAAAGGATGATTTAAATTAAATCAAAATTTAGTATGAGTCACAAAGTAAATCAAAGATAAAGATAATTACTTACAGAATCGCGATTTCTGGAATAGCAAAGGCGACGAAAACTAGAGAATAGACAAAGTAACATCGGATAGGAAACAATTATTGATAAAAGTTGAAAGTTTTGTTTACACAGTTTCAGCTTTACAAATTAATTTCTTTGAAAGAAAAGTCTATAATAATGATATCTTAATACTATGAGATAAAAGTCTCAAAAAAATTCAAATATTTGTAAATCTATGGGACTCAATTTCTTTGGTTTTTAGTCCCTAGGCTTACAAACTACTTACTAAGTTAAACTAACCTAAGGAACACACACACACACACACACACACACACACACACACACACACGCTCGCTCGCTCGCTCGCTCGCGCGCGCAAGAGGACTGGCACCTCCGACGGCGAGCAACCGCCCGCTGCGCAGCAAGGCGCCTTAGACCACTCGGCTACTCCACCGCGGCTAAAAATCTCGTAATACTTTAATCGTATGACAAGGAAACTAATTATTATTTTACTGAATTTATTGGGGATTTGCTTCAGTGTGCAGAATTTGTTACAATTTTCAGCTCAATTGCAGATCATCATATCAATGGTTTTTCTTTTAACATTGTATTCAAATGCCATATACCGAGATATCTCGTCACAATAACTAAAAATTGGCCCAATGTCATTAAACATCCCACATAAAAATCGTATTATACAAAGCTGGCTGGAAAGGACGAAACCTACTTGCCACATTGCTTATATAGCAAAACCATCGACAAAAGATCTTTTTGGAAGTACTTGAGCGTAACACATTTTCTCGCCAGACATAATATGCCGGAACAAGCGAAGAGAGATCGACGAGATACTTTATTCTAGAAATGGTTGTGATGTAATATTAGTTACTTTGATTTTGTAATTGATCCATCATTGACATGGGTGGGGGTCTGTGGCTGGTCGTAGCTTAGTTGAATTCAAGAAAGCAACTGATGTACGGTTTCGACATTACAGTATTGCCTCCTTTTTAAGGCCTCTATGCGCAACCAAACAGATATATTTATTCATTAGTGCAATATAGCTGGTGCGAAGTGTATAATGGTTGTAGCGTAGTATTGTATTTACATTTGGTTACGTATAGGAGCATTCTCGCCGGCGGCGGTGGCCGAGGGGACTGAGGCGCTTCAGTCACGGTCTGCACGGCCACTACGGTCGGGGATTCGAATCCCCCCTCGGGCATGGATATTTATGCCGACCTAGTTCATAAGTAGTTTGTAAGTTTAGGGACTGGTGACCCCGTAGTTAGGTCCCATAAGCTTTACAAACATTTGAACATTTTTGAGCATTCTCGAAACAGCTCGCAAAATAAATTTTAAAAGCATATGGCTGCTGGATTTTCTAATTTAGTTAATAATAAAATTGCCTGAAATCGGCCGTCCGTTTCCATATGGGTCATTTTAATTGCACCGCATTTACACCATATTTACTCCTTTGGGCTGATGTATTCGTGTTTGCTTTGTCTCTTTGAAAGTCTCCTCCCATTTCCAAAACGTTCGCAATGACAATACGTTTTGTGTAGGATGTCTTCCATCAACTATTCCTGAAAGTACAATGCGTCCATAATTAAAGCCCCACTTTCAAAATCCTGTTCAAAAAGAACCGCAGGGCAGAGTGATTGCAGATTTGAGCTGAACATACTTGAGAAAGGAGGAAAGACAATGACGACTACAAAAAATATAATTTTCAAAATTACAAAAAAAGTTCGTAACTTTGTCAGTAGATGCCGCTATAAGCGGTATAAGGAAAGTGGAGGCCAACAAATGTCTAAAACATCACGGCAAGGTGAGAATGGGAGAATGGTTTTTAATAATATTGTCCTTGGGCCGAAAACCGCAGGAAAACCACATAATGTAAAACCTATTAATTATCACGGGGCTTGCAAAACTCATGTTCAATGTGCTGTCCATAATTTTCCACTAGAAACTGAAGCCGATAAACAGTATGTTCCACTATAGTCCGCTGTGTCATGGATCACAGTGTGAATGAGTTGCGTAATACGTGTCCTCAATTTTGGCAAATTCGCTATGTAGCCACTGAACACACTTTTCAAATACCCCCACCGCCAGAAATCACACAGATTGATTTCCGGTGACACACATACTCCACAATCCACCGAAAGGTGCATCTGTTAGAGCCCTATGCTCCCTGATATCTTTTAGGAAAATGATGGTCGCTAATTCTGTCATTTTGGGAATGGCTCTTGGGCAATAAGGATGTAGATACTAAGTAAATTGACTGTCTCTGTGGCGAAGGGCAGGTTATTGTAGTTGATTAATGAACGCAAATTTTCTTTAGCAAACCAACAAATATACTTAAACGTGTGCAAGACGATTAATGCTTGGCAAGGTAATGAAGTGGAAATAAAATGTCATCTTGCTGCGGTGGAATGGCTGAGCGTTCTGAGGCGCCTTGTTGCGAAGCGCGCAGTTGCTACCCGCGAGGAGGTTCGAGTCCTCCCTCGGGCCTGTGTGTGCTTGTGTTATACTTAGATTAGTTTTAGTTTGTAAGTCTAAGGACTGATAACCACAGTATTACGTCCCGTAGATTTACAAACATTTAAACATGACATCTTCCAGTCAGAATTGATCATGTGGAGAATACCTCAGCTCCTCCACTGTAACTCAGATACTTCGGCGCATTCGCGAATCTGGAGTTTCGCCTGGCTGCTTGCTCTCAGTGCTGAAACAGCAAACAGCCACACTCCAAGTAGCCAGAAGCGGCAAAAGGTTCTGCCGAAACGCGATAATAGCTCCGCACCTACGCGTGAATCCACCGGTAGCTGCGTGAACGAACCTATAGAGATTCGAGCTCTCACTGAGGCCAACAAATAGTCGCTCGGCTTGCATATTCGCGACTGAAAGAGGGATGTTGGAGAGTTACGGTGGTGAATGTACCTGCATAAGTATTCTGTACATAGTAAATTACACTGTATAGAAACAAATGACCAACCTGCATGCCAAAGTCATCTCTGTTGCGTACACTAAAACGATGCCTGTAAAACGGCAATGAAAGGTAATAAACCCTACTTGTACAGCACATGTTCTACTTATAGAATCCTCGCAGCTTTCCCAAATACACCACTCAAAAGAATTAGGAGATCAGGTGAGTTACCATAATCGCTAAATGAAGACATTCCAATAGTGGTACAGAAGAGATTCGCCCTCCCCCCGTTCTCTCTCTCTCTCTCTCTCTCTCTCTCTCTCTCTCTCTCTCTGTTTGTTTTTTGTGGGGGGAGACCGGTTATGCACAAAAAAAAAAATGTTCAAATGTTTGTAGAACTTATGGGACTTAACTACGGGGTCATCAGTCCCTAAACTTACAAACTACTTATGAACTAGCTAAGACTAAGGACGGCACAGATATCCATGCCCGAGGGGGGATTCGCACCCCCGACCGTAGTGGTCGTGCAGACCGTGACTGGAGCGCCTCAATCCCCCTCGGCAACCGCCCCCGGCTGCACGAAAAAGACCATTATCAAACCACTTGTAAGTAGCCTACTAGAGTATAGTCAACGTTGGCTAAAAGCTTATATCGTGACTAAGATACAACTCATCACACACAATATACATTCGGTAACGTATTTTATTCAGATATGGGCTACAAATGTAATTTCTGTGCGATACAGTATGATATTTTTCTGTCTCAACTTTTGCGTTTACTTAGAGCAAGGTACCACGCGGCTATCATAATAGTAATTCTCGTTGTCGTAATTCTCGTTTGACTGCCGGCCATGTAAACCATTCCATCCCTTAGAGTGCCAGACATTCTGCTCTCAGGAGTAACCCGAGCTGCACTTTCTTTATCTTCATTCTGGGGTAAAGAATTGTCTGATCTTTGAAATAAACCCAGAACTGAACACAGAGCATCTAAATCACATACAACTCCGACGCCAAGGTCCCCACTAAAAACTTCTCTACTTCGCAGAGTCTGTAGAGTCACTACGATATGTTGCTGTGTCACCCCTCTGTCATAGTCACCTCTCAGTACTTTCGGGGAGAATATCTTGTGTGAAGCCATGTCCGTTGATTTACCTACTGAGTGAGCGGACACCACTTTAGATTTAGAAACTAAATAAAAGATCTATAGGCTGGTTTAGACACTAGGTTTACCAAGTAAGGTATTTAAGGTAGATCTAGCCCGTCAATAAACTTGATTCTGTTTTTAAAAGCACGTAAACAAAGATCATGTCAAATGACGTGATTAGCATTCTACAGAAATTTCCGTATCCCGTCAATTGACGTGATTGGCACTCGGAGTGTTAACATGACGTCTGATCACCTCAGACGGCCAGTATAGTTGGACATCTGAGGGACATGGGCAGTATGAGGTTATCAGTCATCTCTTGAAGGATATTTGGCCATTCTTCCATGAATGCAATATCCAGCTCTGCAACCGTTATGGGAGGTGCTGATCTGCCTACAACACGTCTTCCAAGTGCAACCCAGACATGCTCAATCACCTTTAAGTCCGGTGATCAAGCTGGCCAGTCCATTCATTCAATTCCATCAGCTTCAAGCATGTTGTCCACCAGTGCAGCTCTGTAGGGACGAGCGTTATCGTGCATCAGAAGAAACCCATCTCCTATGGCAGCAGCGTAGGATACAACATAGGATACAACAAAAGGCCGAAGGATTTCGAATCGCGGCGGAGTGTCCGAACGCCATTGAGGCACTATGCTTCGATGCGCGAGGCCGATCCACGTCGGGGTTCGAATCATCTCTCGGGTGTTTGTGCTGTCTTTAGTATAAGTTAGTTTATAAGTAGTTTGTAAGTTTAGGGACTGAGACCCCGCAGTTAAGTTCCATAAGCTTAACAAACATTTGAACATTTTTGAAGGATCTCGTCTCTATACGTCTGAACAGTCAAAGCGCCATTCTGAACGACATAGAAGTCCGTATGTCCGCCAATAGTGACTGCTACCCACACCATTCATCAACCACCGTGATGTGGTGATGTTTTTAGCACATCATTTAGGATTCTTCCGAGTTCCACGTTCTATTCAGATGAGGGAACGATGATTGATTGGCTCAGCACGGAATCTAGACTCATGTGTGAATAGAACCTGACGTATTTCGTTAAGACTCCAATCGTGATGCTGCTCCGTCCAGTTTCTGCGGGCTAAATGGTGTCGTGGTTTTAATGGGACACACCCACCAAAGGCCTCCGTGCGTAGAGATCACATTCCCGAAGGCGATTTCGGACTGTTTGCGTTGATATTGCGAGTCCTATTGCTGCTCTGAGGGTGCGTTTGAAGCTGCGTTGCCTTCAGCCTCCTGTCTCGCCGGGATGTTAACCGGAGATAGCAGTAATCTCGTGCTGATGTTACCTGTGAACTATCTTGGACTTGCCTTCTTTTACCGGTTCCTGTTGTTCTGAAATTGGGCCCAGGTCCTGAAAATTACACTTTGGGACACTGCACTAGCTGCAGCTGCCTCCCTCTGTGTCTGTTCCACTTACAACCTTCCTGTGGCTCTCCATGCCATAGCTTCGAGTAAGTCACTTTGTTGTTGCATTGCAATACCTGCTCACTACAGAATCTGAACCCAACTGCTTGGTGCGAAAATTGACAATTGACACTAAATAAAGAAAAGTGTGAAGTAATACACATGAGCACTAAAAGAAATCCGCTGAACTTCAATTACGCAATAAATCAGTCAAACCTTAAGGTCGTAAATTCTACCAAATACCTAGGAGTTAAAATTACGAACAACTTAGACTGGAAAGAACACACAGAAAATATTGTGGGTAAGGGAAACAAAATATTACGTTTCATTGACAGAACGTTTCGAAGATGCAACAGCTTCACCAAAGAGACTGCCTGCATCACACTTGTGCGTCCTCTTCTGGAATACTGTTGCCCATTGTGTGACCCTCACCAGGTGGAACTGACGGAAATATTGAGATGGTTAAGAGAAGGGCAGCTCGTTTTATCACGTTACCGGGGGGAAAGCGTCACGGAAATGTTGCACGATTTGAGGTGGGAATTATTAAAATGACGACGTTATTCGTTGCGGCGAGATCTATTTACGAAATTTCAATCACCGAATTTTACTTCTCAATGTGAAAATATTTTGCTAGCACCGACCTACTTAGGGAGACATGAGCATCCCAATAAAATAAGAGAAATCAGATGGAAAACGGAACGATTTAGGTGTTCTTTCTTCCTGCGCGCTATTAGAGAATGGAGCGGTAGAGAAAGGTTATGAAAGTGGTTAATGAACCCTCTGCCAGGCACTTAAATGTGATTTGCAGAGTATCTATGTAGATTTAGATGTAATTCGTTTGGTAGAGTAAACAAAATTCAACATCAGCCTCTTCTGCAACAAATTTTTGTTATTGCCACTATCTCGATTGCAGTAATGTTGTCTCCACTCCGCAGACCCGACAGAAAGACATCGAACCATTACAGTACATTCTGCCGATGCCGACAGAACCTAGATATTTAATTGTTTTGACCTGCGCATTTAGATACACACTATATCGCCCATTTTTCCCGATACACCGGCGTAATTCACTGACGGAGGATGCCAAAATGTTCAAATGTTTGTATAGCTTATGGGACTTAACTACGGGGTCATCAGCCCCTAAACTTATAAACTACTTATGAACTACTTACGAACTAGGACGGCACAAATATCCATGCCAGAGGGTGGGGGATTCGAACCCCCGACCGTAGTGGCCGTGCAGATCGTGACTGGAGCGCCTCAGTCCCCTCGGCCATCGCGGTCGGCCGGAGGATCCCGTTTGCGCCACCACGAAGTACTTAGATTCCTCGTGCAATGACCCGACACTTAGCAATCCGTCGTGCATGGGCCGCTTTCGCCACACAAAGTGGTCCGCGAGCGACTAACTACCGTCGGCAGCGCTATTTAGAGCCGCGTTCTTCCCAGGCGTTTTTTCTTTCTATTTCGCCGGCGCGGCGTTGTCAGTCGGAGAAAATTGCGGCGGAGTCAGCTGATTAAGCCGGCAGCTCTGAATGAGAGGAAGTGTTTGTGTGAACTGGGGAGACAAAGGGGGCGCGGAGAGGTGGCGGCGGCTGCAGCGGCAGCTCTAGCAGCGGGCCGTGTGGGAACGCGCGCGACGGAAGTGTCTGCGGTAGCGGTGTTGCAAGCGCACTGGCTAGTGGCTGCGGCCGCGGCCGGCCCATTGAGCAGTGGGGCGGCCACCGACTTTCCCACGGTCGTCGCCGCCGCGGCCGGCGCCGGCGATAAGCACAGGTAGCGGCCGCCACGCGCCCATTCACCACCAGATAGCATTCATATCTGCTCTCTGCCCAATAGGAGGCCGGGCGCCATTTGCTAATTTTGCTATCAAAAGCCACACATGTCATTAAAGCGCGGTAATGCTCTAATAAATACAGGGCTCATCTAAATATCTACATGGATACTCTGCAAGTCACATGGCGGAGGGTTCATAGAACTAGTCTTGTGTAGCTCGTTCGCGAACTGGTTCGGAAGAGCGCTCCCACAGGCGAACTAAATGTTTGTTCGTTAAGCATGACTACGGGGTCCCTAAACTTACAAACTACTTATCAACTACCTTATACTAAAGACGCCACAAATATCCATGCCCGAGGGGGGGATTCGAACCCCCGACCGTAGTGGCAGTGCAGTCCGTGACTGGAGCGCTTCAGTCTCCTCGGCCACCGCGTCCGGCACAGGCGAACTATGCGAACTAGTTCGCAGATCCCTCGCCTCTTAGTTCAAAAAAAAATGTTCAAATGTTATTGTAGCTTATGAGACTTAACTACGGGGTCATCAGTCCCTAAACTTACAAAATACTTACGAACTAACTAATTTTAAGGACGGCACAAATATGCACGCCCGAGGGGGGATTGGAACCCCCGACCGTAGTGGCCGCGCAGACCGTGACTGTAGCGCCTCAGTCCCCTCGGCCACCGCGGCCGGCGCCTCTTAGTTCGTCCGCTCCTTTTCCGATGACTGACGGGTAACAGCGAGTGAACGCGCGGTACCAGGCGATAGCTAAATTTACAAGAAGTAATTTTGAGAAATTCGATTGTTTAGAAATTGACTGTAGGCCTATATTGGGGACCTTGCTCAACGAGCATGATTGGTTTCTGAGCTTTACTTGCAGTGCGAAACCTCATTATGCAATATTTATTTTTCTGTCGGAATTCATGTAATAATACGATGTATTCTATAATATACAATACTGTATTTTGTATATTTTGCAAGAGAGTTTTATCAGCTCAATAAAATTAGATACCTTGAATTACATACATAGTTGTGTTATCGTTCGGGAAATGAGTGCGGGTCGCAAAAATATTTTTAGTTGGAAGGGGTCGCGTATTCAAAAAGGTTGGGAAACACTGATTTAACCTTGACGCTTCTTTCTTGCGCATATACTATTTTCTGCACAGGACTACGAAGTGACCTGGGAAAATTTTGAAGCATTTGTGCACCCTTTGGCTTTCTGCGAGGAAATGTTAATAGTTCAGTTATTAGAACAGTGGATGCGTTGGACCCGCTTGCTCAATTACGAGATATTGTCTTATGTTGTTCTACTCCTTAAATAGCATTGCGAGATCATAGAAAAAGCTTACAATCAGTTATCGCAATATTTATATTAAACTTAGCCGCAGGTTTTGATAGATCACATCTCCTTTTTTTTTTTTCTGACGGAGACGGATCCAGGACAGCCTGCTAGGGGGGGGGGGGGGGCGGTGAAAGAATTCTCATCATCAGCTAAACTCTGGCTCAGTAGAAAGACTCTAGTACCAGCGCCTTTTTCACCCCACGCCCAATCAAACGAAAGTCTCACAGTTTTGAAGACTCAGTCCAGTGATAGCACGCTATCTTCTCATCCTAAAAAAGCATGCTGGGGGGGGGGGCGGGCGAACGACCCTTGGCCCCCCCCCCTCTTGGATCTGTCTATATTTACTGAAGATACTGCTGATTTCTGATTTTTTTACGTTTCGAAGGTTGGCAAGTGTGCCACAAATGTTACAGTGAATAACAATTAAAAAAAAAAGCGTTACAATTGACTATTAAGGACCTACCGAATATTCGGTATCGGACAGTTTCGGCCAAAATATTGGTGTGCCACAGTTTCGGTTTCGGTCAGAGATCACCATTTCGTGAACTTAACGATGAAGTCGGGTTGCGTTCGTGGTGAATTCAGTGCTCTTAAAAATTGTATTTTATTGTGTGGGGCAGATGACAATGGACAGAGGGTTAGCGTGATGGACTGGAATATGACTGGAATAAATACGTATGCGGACAGTACCCGGTATCGAGACGATTTACATGTAAAATAGCAATTTCCAATCTGCGGAACTGTCCCTTCCCTCCTACATGGAGAAGGGGGCGTGGGAGGACAGGTTATTGAAAACAAAAATAAATATTCACAAAAATTAATTTACCTATCTGAAATGCTGACTGCACGCATTGCCAGTTCTTCATTGAGTAGCCATTCGTGTTAGAGGTGTTTGTAGGGGTAACTCGAACGGTGTTTACCACTCGTGGAGGTTCGTCTAGTGACAAATCCTGTGTTCTTTTCCTTGGCACTTTCCTCACGCTGAACAAACCGTACCATCCTTACAATACAGTATTACTGCAGACCCTAATTAACGCCAGGTGGAAAGTATGCTTTTTACCAACGGTATTACAACTCATAGTTTTGCTAGTTCTTGGTATTCTTAATCTGCTTTTGTCGGCTTTAGTATCATGAAGAGCTATTGTGCCATCGACCGACGTGGCTTCTATATTAGTTCACCATATATATGAACTGAAGTTATTTATCTTTTTCTTGGAATTGATACTAAGGCTTAATTACAGATCATTAGTAACGTTAATGTGAATACGTAAGAAATATCGAGGGAAAAGAAGTTACTGTGCGTAGCTTACGAATGATAAATATTTCCTATCGTGGAGTGTGTTCGCGGAGCCCTCGGTCCCTACCGAGGGAGAAGGCATAGTAGGTAGCACACTGGACTCGCACTCGGGAGGGCGGCGGTTCAAACCCGCCTCCGGCCTTCTAGTCTACTTCCCTAATCGCTCTAGGCAAAGGGCGGGGTGGTTCCTTTCAAAGAGTATAGCCGCTTTCCTTAGAACGTCCGAACATTTGCTCCGTCACTAACCACCATGCTCTCGACGTAAACTGTAAATCTTCTTTCCTCACCTAGTTTCCGATGTGAAAAGATGAAGATAGCCCCCTATCGAAATGGCCACTGCAATTTCAAAATGCCGGCCGGTTTTAGCATGGTGTAAGTGGACGAAGCAGTGATGGAGAAGAAAATTACTTTAACAGCGTGAAACAGTTACACTGTCTAACTCTTCAAAATGGAGAAACAACTATATTTGTCACTGAGCCAACATGTCACATGTCACAATTGTATACAGAGTAAAAAGTAGAGAAGTTACATATACAACACACGACAACCAGAATCTAAATGGGGCTTGACCTAAGAGTTTTTGCCGCTCGTCCTTGTAGTCTCGCCCGCTTCCCACGCTCTCTCTCTCTCTCTCTCTCTCTCTCTCTCTCTCTCTCTCTCTGCGTACACACTTCGTGACGTACCAAACGCGAAACACACCTCATTCTAGGGAAGGGGTAAAGCTCGTGTTAACACTTTTCGCACCTGAGCCCAGTGCTGCCCCAGGTGACCAACTAACTGACAAGGAAAGTACATGGGCTCGAACAGACATATCTGTATGGACGTCTGCTTGCAGGATCTCTACGTACACCTCAATGTGCTGGTGGGTGTCGTTTTTCTGCAAAACTCTGCGATCATGCTCTAGATAGCTCTGTAGATGTAATTGTAGACGCCATACGTAATGCAGATATCTTAACTATAACTTATGTAATAATCGTCGTACATGTTCTCTAGCGTATTGTCATCAAATGCCGTGATGATAGTTGCAACTTTAACCTTCTTCTCGGAAGACTGTTGGTATTCACTGCCACGGCTTCCATCGCCTCTTCCCACACTTACCGTAGCACTACCGCTTGCAATGAGTTGTTCGTCATTATCATCCCTATTATCATCATTATGTGTTAGTGTTACAACAGTATCTAACTTATACTCATATTTCTGTACTATAACAGATGCGAGAAGGCATGCGAATGATGCATCTTCTACACTAATACCATCTTTTCGAAGAAGGGTTCTTCGTAACTTCATCTCAATCAATCGCACTAGATTAGCAGGATTGATTAGCAATCGCCGCCCCATCTGACGCTTCACCACACAAATAACGTCACAAACGCAACATTGGAGGCACACTGCACCGTCCCTACTGGCGAACCGACAGGTCAAAGTGCAATGTGGCAAGGCACACGCAGAGGCCTTAACGGACGACTGCAGAGTTTTGCAGATGCGGGAGTATCACTAGTGCAATAAGGGACCTTTACATTATCTCTCATTCGATTTTGGTGTATATGTGTTTGTTCGAGCCCAAGTACTTTCCTTGCGAGTATTTTTCATGAGTTTTTTTTTTAGAAATATGTAAGTGTTAAAGATGTAATACCACAGCTAAGCTAAATTGTATGAAACTACTGTAAACTTTGATAACTTACCAGCAGTAAATATTTCATTAGTATCTGAAACGCTTTCCCATTCTTCAGTTTCTCGTTCAGAACCAGAATCGTCTAAAACTACTTCTAGAAGAACTAAAATATATTCGTCCTTCAGTCTTCCGCTCATGACGTAGCCAATTCGCTTAGAAAACAATAACACAAACTAGCCGCGACAAGATACACACACAAACAACCTGGGAATATCTGCTGTCGGCATTCACGTTACACACGTGCACAAGGTGCGAAAAATACTCAATAGATGGCAGCACCTGATGCAGAAAGTTTGACAGAGGCAATAACATGTGGTGAAACACGATACCAACTTCGAAAGCAGTGGAAAATCCGCAACCGACAGCCGTGGGAGTCTAACTCTGGCTCAAGCCGCTCGGCAATACCGTACAGCCCGAAGCAGACTCGGGCGCCGTCACGAAATTCTAGTTTCAAATATTTGTAATTCTATGGGACCAAACTACGTTGGTCATCAGTCCCTAGACTTACAAACTACTTAACCTAAGTTAAACTAAGCCAAGGATAACACACATCCATGGCCGAGGAAGGATTCGGACCTCCAACGCGGGAGGCCGCGCGATCCGTAACGTGGCACTGCAGACCGCTCGGCTACTCCCGCGCGGCGCGCCGTCACGAATGTGTTAAGAAGACTGTGCGGCAATCGATCTGAAGCTATGCTTCGTGTTGGGAAGAAAGATATACTGTATCTTGTGCGAGTAAAAAACTAACATTTCGTTTAAATAGGGTAACCTTTCAGATATAATAGCTGTTACTTCTGATGTATTATCTATTTAATAATTATGGTCGAGTTCCTTGTGCCAAGAGAAGTTATCATTTTGAGTTGTAACTTTCGAAAAGATCTAAGTCTTTTGCTTATTTTCGCGTAGTCAGATTACTGTCAAATACTCTGTAGTTTTGCGTCTGTAACGTGTTGTCTAAGATGCGTAACTAATTAACCACGCTATTGTATTACAGCATTTTAATACGTGACGTTAAATTACAGCAGAGGTGCACTAATCAACACTGGAAATCTTGCAGCCCAGTCCAGATGACACTCTGGCAATCTGGATTGGCCGAACACAGCTGAGACATTTCCGCCGCTCCGAAAAAGAATTTCCGCACTTTATCAGTGGCCCTTGTTTAGGGTTTCCTTTCTGTCGGTGGGAATGTATGACAAGACTACAGAAACGTACTTACAAAAACTTTGACAACACCGTACGGAGGTGGTGTCTGGAAGGCTTGCGAACATGCAGGTAGCTACTGGCCGCCAGCGCCTTTTTGCTGGCAACCAGAAATACTCCCCTGTCAGTCTGGTCGTCGCCTTGAAGGTCATCACTCACAGCATCTACGAGGCGCGACCAGAAAGTAAGTCCCGTTTGGTAATAAAATGAAATTGTACACAGATACAGAAGAAATTTTTATTGCATAAAATTCTACAACTCTGAAACTACTTTTCCACATAACTGTCGAAATTTTGCAGGCATTTGTCATAGCGTGGCACCAGGTTTTGTATACCTTCTTCATAGAAATCTGCCGCCCGTGCCTTCAACCAGTTGGAAACAGTTTCTTTCAGCTCGTCGTCATTGCTGAAGTGATGACCGCCAAGGGAAAACTTGAGACGTAAGAACAGATGAAAGTCGCTAGGAGCGAGGTCAGGGCTGTACGAAGGATGGTCAAACACGTCCCAGCCAAAATCCCTGTAAGAGGTTTTTCGTCGGATTTGCAGTGCGTGGTCGTGCGTTGTGAAGCAAAACAACACCCTTTGACAGCAGTCCCCGGCGCTTATTCTGAATTGCACTGCGCAATTTCCGAAGTGTCTCGCAATAAGCATCTGCTTTGATTGTTTGACAACGCGGTAAGAAAGTCAATGAGTAGGATGCCTTTCCAGTCCCAGAACACTGTGCACATCATTTTCCGAGGAGTCATGATTTGCCTCGGCTTTACCTTTGGTGGGGATGAAGTGTGCCTCCATTCCATTGATTGCCGCTTACTCTCAGGGGTGTCGTAAGAAACCCACGTTTAATCTCCTGTGTCTATCCGTCTCAGAAATTCCTCGCCGCTTTCAGCATAATGGGTCAAAACTCAGGTGTACTACCCATCGGTTGTGTTTTGTGTTGCTCAGTGAGAATCTTTGGTACCCAACGTGAGCAAAGTTTACGGAATTTCAGTTGTTTGGTAACAATTTCATGCATCAGTGATCGTGAAATTTGGGGGGAGTCCATAGCGAGAGCACTAATTGTAAACCTAAGGTTTTCCTGGATCTTGTCATCAATCGCGTGAACCAGTTCTTCTGTAACCAAAGGTGGACACTCACTTCGTTCTTCATCATGCACATCACTACGCCCGCCATTGAACTGTCAGACCCATCTTCTCACCATCGAATCACTCATCGCATTTGGTCCGTAAACATCGCAAATTTGCCGATAAATTTCACTTGGTTTCACTTTCCTCGCATTCAGAAACCGAATCAGCGACGTGATTTCACAGGCGGCGGGATTTTCAATCAACGCCGACATTTCGAACGAGCACAACAAAGCGTACGTAACTGACAGCGATCTCCAAATGGCGCACGTTCTTCTTCTTGATACACATCGTCTACAGCGCATGTGCTAACTGCAATCGCAGCGCTGCAGCGGAGATAAATTGAAACTAACTTACTTTCTGGATGCGCCTCGTTTATAAGAAGCCATGTGAAATGGATACAGCATCAGGCTGATACAAAGCTCAGTAGTCTTTAATATACACATGTAATTGATAGTGCATGCGAGGTAAGTGGATCAAGTGCAACTGACGGCAATTCCTAGTACTGCAATGGGTACGGGTGCTTTTTAAACCTCTTGGTTACTTGCATAGTCTCTATATGGCAAAACAATTGTAATACTGTCCGCGTGATTTCTAAGCCATAATATTGTAGCGTTGTTTACAGTAATTAAAAAAATGTAGCTGGAAACAACGATATAACACTTCCCCCACAGTATTGTATGCAGAATAATCATACTGAGCATATCGTATCTACAACCTCTGTCAATAAAGTTCAGTGAATAGTCCTGTAACTTTAATGTAAATGTACTGTGAACTGTAGTTACCTTACTGTCCTTTGAAAAATGTCACATCCTGGAAAGATTGTACGAAGTCGTCCTTTGGGTTGGTGTTAAAAAGCCTTGTCACGTTTCGTTGGATGTAAGGAATATCGTCAAATCTCTTCTTTTCAAAGCGAGTTTGAGTCCATGGAATGGGAAGAGCAATAGAGCAATGGAAATCCGTCGAGTATGGTGAACGTTAAAGTTTCACCAAACCCTTTTTCTGCCCGGAATTGTTGACGATATTGGGTGTGTAGGCGAGCTTTGTAGTGCAACTTGAATATCCACCATACTCGGCTGATCTCAATCCTCCAGATTTCTTCCTATTCCCTCGACTTAGCCTCGGTTTGAAAAGAGAGAGATTTGTCGATATTCCAGTCATCCAACGAAACGTGAACACCATCCCAAAGGTAGACTCCGTGAAGAGTTTCCAGGGCATGTATAGCAGAGCGTAGCGGTGCATAGTGGTGGAAGATGCCTATTTCGAAGGACAGGAGGAGCAACTGTAGTGCATAGTTTATATACGTTAATGTTGCAGAACCATTCACCTAACTCTGTCAGAGGTTGTAAAAATTACTTCTTCTTTGAGACTTGTTGCTAATAGCTTCCTGTTCTTTTGTTATGTATTTCCTCGTTGTAATGATTCTTGCCGGTGAGATGTATGCTGTGTCGGTACCGGAGGAAACTATCTCACAACAAAAAAGACGGTCTTCTCTTTCGCTAGAGGTGGCTGAGCCGCTTATTCTTTTAAGATAATATCCCAGTTAATCTTAAAAATATTATGTCAGGTATGTAATAGTTCAAAACATCTCAATAAATTAGTATTTATATTCATTTCGATACACAACCATATTCCTAACGGAAAGTGAATCATGTAAAACCATGCTTCGTTTGCTAGTTATTTTATTTCCCAAGTTGAGTTACAGAATTGTATAGATGCAATTTTGGATATACGTGTAATTCATCGAATGTATGGACTGCACTAAAAGCAATATTCAGCAATGCTAACATGATCAAATTCAGGCCACAAGTTATAAATACGATCACAGTTCCACATACGTGAATTCCATGCTGAGATATGGTTCCGTTGTGTTTTCAATCGATTACGTAAATTCTGAGCAGATTTATCAGCGTAAATGGCTCGTGCATAGAGTTGTTGCAGGGATTAAGATTATGAAATCAAATTGAGAAGACTGGTTTAAATTCACAACCTACTCACCAGATTTAAATTTTCAACCCGTAAATGGATGGATGTGTCATTTGTGAAGCGTAAAAATGGTTTGCTACACTATTATTGAGCAGTCCGGGTCCACTCACCTTTTCGTTCCCGCCACGATGAACCATTATCTTCCTCTCTTCTAGTTTATTTCCAAGCGTAACTAGATTTTCTTGCCTGTGGCGAAAATCATACACAAATCCTCGGAGCTATGCTACTAATTTAGGGTTCGAATGACTGTTATTCTGAATTTACTATGGCGTCTGTAAGTACTTAACATGACGCACATGCATGGTGATGGGGGGGTTCTTTGCCAACTTCTTTCGTGAAATATTGTCACAGCTGCAGAGATCTTTTACTTTTTCGTTTTTCACAGGTTGACGTATGGGCCATACGAATGTCATTCGGGATAAAAGAAACTTGCACCTGTTGTTGCGGGGCTTTGGGACGGCTTGTCACAGAAAGACTACTGACGGGTAGGTTAGGTAGTTTATATCTTGGCACAAAGTTGCTCTTTAGATTGCACAGCAAATGAGCGCAGATTTCGCGGTCG
This sequence comes from Locusta migratoria, assembly GCA_026315105.1. Classification (NCBI taxonomy): domain Eukaryota; kingdom Metazoa; phylum Arthropoda; class Insecta; order Orthoptera; family Acrididae; genus Locusta; species Locusta migratoria. Next base: position 281,565,628 of record CM048745.1, on the reverse strand, counting down.
TTCGTTGCCGTCATTGTCTATCTTGAGAACTGCTGTGTCCGTCACCTGTAACAGATCGTTGCTGCTGTTACAGATGGCGAGTTTGTGACACGCTTAAGGGTTCTGTAAGAAATCTGGAGACAGATTTTTATCTTATTTCTGTTGCTCCTTCAATTTGTGAGATAACTATCAGTTTTCCAATTGGCGGTTTATTTTGATTATATTTTTTGAATTTGTGATGCCTATTGTAGCAAAAAATTCTGTCCTGTGTGAAAAACGTCAGTGCCAATGCACAACATGGATACGCTTATACCTACAATAAAAACACAAACCACCATGACAGCGTAAACCTACACTTGGTGGAAGATAATAAATGTTCTTGTAACGTATCCACTGATGAGCTTGCAGTGGCTTGAAAACTAGATATGGTTTAAAAATATCCATAAAAGCAGCTGGTTGCATTTTTTAAAATCATAATAAACCGTCAATTTACGCTACAGCCGCAGTTCGCATCCAACATGGATTATCAGTAACGTTGTTAACAATGACTGTGTAACGTAATAAATACTATATTTTTAACTTGTAATTTTTAAATGTATGGATCTTGGAAGACGATCTCAATTTTATTGTTGTTCTCTTGCGAGGGATTCTATATTTGCCCAGATTGCTAGTTTATACTGGAGATTGTGTCAACATTTAGTGTCGTAGTGACACGTCTGCTAGTCACATTGGGCTTCATGAGCCTTCATGGGTATGTGCAAAATGACCCACAGCATATTTTGTAGACGAGTATGTAAATACCGTTTGTATTCAGCCAAAGTGTTTTACTTTAATCTAAAGTACAACAATCATGCCTGGCCATTGAAGGTTTGAAAATGTAACGTGTCGAAACTAGTCACATTCTATGTAAATTAGCTATCTAGACAAATATAGAACATCTCGCAAGAAAACCCCCAATAACATAGATCGTACTTTGATTTCTTGCTGTAAATTATATTACTAATAAAAGAAAATCGCATAAGAACAGTTTTCACCGTTGTTTATAATCGAGTAGTTAATTTATGGCCCACCCTTGTGCAGTCTCAAACGTTTAAACCATAAACAGTATTCTGTCTTTATACAGGTATCAAATAAATGATGCCCTGATTTTAAAATTAGAGAGCAGGCAGTCTAAGATTTTCAGCAGAACGACACAATTGTACATTCGTCTTATAAGCTATTAGAATTTTATACAGAGACTTCCGAGTAATAACTAGAAAAACTCCTGATAGATTGTGCTGTAAACGCAATACGTGGTAGTTACAAAGTGTCCTCCGAAGTCCGAAGCTATCGGTTTCAGCTTTGAAACGTAGAAGGATGTCACGGCACCGATCTAAGAGGTTGAAATAGTGTATTCCAGAAACAGCTCGTCTTTCTGGCACTGGAAAGTCACATATCTGAACACAAAAGGCTAATGTTTCAAACACTACTCAAAGTTAGGAAAAGGAACCATTCGTGAACTGTTACTAAATTCTAATGTGGCTGAAGATCGACTGGAGGAATGACGACCCCAGACCTACTGTAATTGCGCCTGAAAATGATTGCAGAGGTTCTGAACTTATTCAGCAACATCAGAGTATATCCATCTGAAATGTACAAAGACTGGTTTCAAGCATTCTAGCATGCACACAAAATTGAGAAACCTCAACACGTTACTCCATTCATGAAAAAAAAAAAAATCAGCCCCATCTGAAAGCAATTTCGTACCTCATATTCACAGAATGTATGACATTAACTGCGAATGGGTAAAGTAGAAAACGTGTACCCATCCGGGACTCTAACCTGGGTCTCTTGATTTCTAGGCAGTTGCGATGACCTCTACTCCACTGGGGGGGGGGGGGGGGGACAGCGATTACGCCTCCTTTCAAATACAAATTATGAATTCCCCCCCCCCCCCGGTCGGGGGTTCGAATCCCCCTCGGGCATGGATATTTGTGCCGTCCTTAGTCTTAAGTAGTTCATAAGCTTAGGGACAGATGACCCCGTAATTAAGTCCCATAAGTTCTACAAACATTTGAACTCCCCCCCCCCTCCCAATACAACTCAAACTCGTAATTACCTCCTGCCCACTAGAACTCAAACTCTAGTTCTAGTGGGCAGGGGTAAGGTTGAGAATTTGTATCTGACTGGAGGCGTACTTGAGTAATTCCGTGCAGGTGTGGTGATCGCTGTGTCCCCAGTTGTGTAGAGGTCAGCGCAACTGCCTAGAAAGCAGGAGACCCGGGTTCGAGTCTCGGATGGGTTAACGTTTTGTACTTTACCCATTCGCAGTTAATGTTATACATACCGTGAATATTAGATAGTAACTGCTGGATCAAAAGTGACGTTTGTTCTTTCGGACATGTCCGAAAGAACATACGCCACATATATATAATTTATAAATTTCGGAACTACTATTTCTAATCTTCAGTATTATAGTCTTACCGCTTCTTCAGAAAACAAAGTGTTGGACTGTTCTATCAATGTTGTTTCCATGGTAATTTATTTTAAAATTAGGAATGGACACTCTTTACATTAGTCCACTAATTGAGATGTAATTTTATCGTCCTCACAAATTTACAAAAAGTTCGATGTATGCTGTTGCAGTCAAGCACACTCACAAAATTACATAGTCTTTGTTTTCTACTATACTCGACCTCCATTTGACAGGTAAACAGTGCACCGCTCTAGAAAATTTCACTTAAAACCATAGACACTCTGGCTGTTTTTAATACTTTGGTGTTTAGGAGTCTTAGTATAAATTAAGAAATACGCATAAGACTGGATCATTATGCCACTCCTCTGTCAATGAACTCCGCGAAGTCACTAGACAGCTACTTGCCCCGAAGAACATTAAGCGTATCGCGTTCCTAGGCCACACTTTGTTTTGGGGAAGTCGGGCTTTTCTTCCGAAAAGGTTCACCCCGTCCGTTAAAACGTGAATGTGCACAAAAAAAAAAAAAAAAAAAAAAAAAAAAAAAAAAACTCGAAAGTTCCTTCACAGGATCGAACCTGAAGTATTGGCGTTCGACACGAAAGGTAGTTTCCTCTCTTCAAGGTGACTGCAGGGCGATTCTACTGCCGCCAACGTACATTTCGCATGAGCACTGCGGCAATCAGAGATTACCAGAGGATCCGTGCGAATACTTCGCACCGTTAGTGGAAAGACAATAATGTCGGGAAAAATGGAAGTGGAATGTTCACGCATAGCTTTCTTCAGAATCTATCAGTCAATCAATCAATGGAAGTGTTTAAAAGCGCATATTAAAGAGCTTGATTCGCTGACTGTTGTTAGGTCAAAAATATCGTAAAACTGATTAAAATATTCATTGCAAGGGCAGAAGGATACCGCGTTCGAATGAAATTAAAGGATGGAGAGACTTGAGGTAGTTCTGAGACTTGATGACAAGTCTGTGGATGAATACACTTCGTTTAAAACAAAAAAGGAGGCAATCACTCGGGTAGTTTAGTCTGGCCGACTGACTTAGTTATCTTAGATTCTTTTAATATATAAGATTGCCAAGTGGAATAGGGTAACTTCCGCCGTGCACCATACGGCTATATTATACGGAGTATGTACGAAGCGCATTCAGTAAGTTTCCCTCTTCAAAAAGAGATTAAGGTTACACGATAAATTGATTAGCAACTGGTCTATCAATGGTAGAGATAATATTTTTTAACGTAGTCAGTACATGCTCACCAAAATATCGTTGGATCTGTCTTTCTATTCGAGTGTCGTTGAAGTCTGCCCCCTTTGATTGGAACCAGCTACTGACAGTCGTCTTTACCTTTTATTGTGAATCAGAATGGAAACTGCGACTTGCCCTTCAGAACACACTACAGGTGTTGCGCTACTCGGTGACAATGTTCGCTCCATATGACTCGGTACACAGGAAATCTTTTACTGATGTTTAGTTGGGAACTGTTCGATCACCCAACACACAGTCCTGATCTTTCTCCCGGCGATCTTTTCTCGCTCCTCCAAGAAATTCCTGTCATCCGGCCAGATTTTGGACACGGATGAAGAGCTCAAGACGATTGTCACTTGCGGGTTCCATTCACAGGTGTCAGATTTCAATGACGCAGGCATACAGAAGTTCATCCCACAACAATCGTATAGATTCTTTTGGTTACAAAGTCGGCAAGTAGCTCCAACATTCCTGTAGCGTCTTTCGTTTCGAAAAATAAGACCTAGTGCTTATTTATTTATCTTATGGCAATACAGACACATAAGAAAGAAACAGACAAATCACTAATATAACAAACGCTAAGAATTGCAAACAAACATCACTAATATAACACACTTCAAGAATTACAAACATAAAGTCTATTAATGCAATCTATCGCCTCTGGAGTTGCGATCAGGAAGTCGTCTGGGCTCCCATTATAGGCTTTTCTGGGACACTCTTCAACAATATGGCTAATGATCTGATCTCTCCGCAGTCACACTAAGGGGATGACAGGGAGTAAGCACATGTCATGACGAGTTCGAATCCTATTTAGAGTAGACCAAGTTTAGCGTGGTCGGTCAAATCCAGGTGGCTTTTGTGTGATGCAAGGCATGTTATGATGTTGCCATGCGTTCCATTTTTCAGGCCACGAGTTTGTAATACTGAAACCCTCTTGTACACAGGTCCTTGCTGTTCTTGTTGGCGGCTTCCTAGATCGAAGCCTATCTGTGTTTGCGATCCGTTAGAGCCATGCGGTTAAGATGCCTGTTATCTCGACTACTAGTGATACGAGGCCGTTGGGATCCAGCACGGCGTTCGGTATTGCCTTCCTGAACCCACCGATTCCATATTCTGCTTACAGTCATGGGATCGCGACCAACGCGAGCAGCGATGTCGCGATACTATAAACCGCAATTGCGATAGGCTACAATCCGGAAACATGATGGTACGCATTTCTCCTCGTTACACGAGGCAGGACAACAACGTTTCACCAGCCAACGCAGATCAACTGCTGTTTGTATATGAGAAATCGGTTGGAAACTTTCCTTATGTCAGCACGTTGTAGATGTCGCCTCTGGCCCCAACCTTGTGTGAATGCTCTGAGAAGCTAATCATTTGCATATCACATCATCTTCTTCCTGTCGGTTAAATTTCGCGTCTGTAGCACGTCATCTTCGTGGTGTAGCAATTTTAATGCCCAGGAGTTTATTTTATGTAGCTGTAACAGATTGTCTATAAACCCCACGTCTGATTACGTTTCAAGAAGTCCTTCTCTTAAGTCAGGTTCTTGTGGCCTCGGATCTTCGGTGCTCAGGTTCTTTTGAAAGCAACATAAGAAAAATGTTGCTTACACAAATATATATGGTTTTGTTGTTATCGAGCAATGGCGTGCTTTCTCGTTATTGGACCCCGTGCGGCAGTGGTGCTCCCGTTCCGTAGAGTCATTAGAGGGGAGAGCCGGTGGCGTGTCCCGGTTATCTTTTTCTCACATTTGGTTGGCCCCGTTGCTGTAATCGCCGTTGTTTCCGCGAGAACCTTCCTGCGGTCGGGACAAAAGCCGGTCTAGTGGCAGGTGAGATGGGCCGGCTCAGTTTGAACATGCAGGGTTCGCCTCTCGCGACCGCACGCACTAGCCCTAGCACATACTAGTTTACTAACACTGGTCTGCTGTAGGTTACAGTTATTGCGACAAAATTGTTATTTACACTTTAATTAGGAAGGCAAGGAGTGACTCTTGGCTGTACTAGAGCGTTGAAATAATTCAGTGGCCACAATTGAAAGTTTCTGCAACACAAGGATTCGAGTTTTCCCGCTTTGACCAGCGTTTTATACTGTTGTGGGGGCAAAATAAACTCAGTCTTGCAAAATTTCGGTTGGGTTCTTCCATTTTGATCACCAGAGCATACAGGGTGTTTCAGGAGCAATCCTTCCTATACATCGCTATATTTTTTGGTGTTTCAGGGTGTTTCAGGAGCAATCCTTCCTATACATCGCTATATTTTTTGGTCAAAATCTGAGAGTGTGAGAATCGTGGCTGTAGTATTGTAATATTTTATAATTAAAAACTGCGACCATCCACAAGTATCGTGTGAAATGTTTCATCATTTAAACCGTGACCGATTTCGGATTTTCTTATAAATCGCTCTTCAGATGGTTTACATGCTTTCCCGCTGGAGGCTTGTTTTATGTCTGTCGTAGTTTCGCAACTCCAGGATGGACAAAACGATATTTTGTTTACTATCTGATGAAATTTACGCTCGTTAGGTTTTTTCCTTCTCATTACATTTATAAAACAATTTTGAAGTTAAAAAAACAAGTGTAGCGAAAACTTACTGAATGGGTCCTTGTCTGTGATGAAATCGTCTTTTATTCCTCTAACCTATTTTAAACATTTTATGTTTTTGAATATAGTGCAGGTTCATATGCTCGGAGAACAAGGAGTCTTTTAACGTTGTTGTTTACAGGGACGTATAGCAATAGTTTTGTGTGTCTCAGTTCTTCCCACGATAATTATATGGTCCGTCCTAGTCATGTACACAGTCCTTTCCTGATACTTTTCTGCTTTGCTACTCGATCACGTACAAATATTTTCTTTAACTAAACGAATAAGTTTCGAGGGACCTTGTTCTGCTTCCATATTTCTGGGCCAATTGGCTAGAGCCGCTTTACCCCCAAGAGATCTTTTGTGACGTCTCATACGGGTGGTAAGTTTCGGCTTTGTTTCCTTACAACCGACTGTTCGACCGCAGGTAACACCGCGGGGCGTAGTTAGTATAGACGAATGGCAATAAAATGCCATATAAAATTTGTCCATTTTAATTGGGGCAGAGATACAGGTTTTAGTATGTAACCCAAACTTAAAGCAAAGGCAAATGAGGTCATTCAAAGTTGATTTTCAAACATTTCAACACAAACTTTTCGTGATACCACGTTTTCCTCTTCTGATGTCATCTTTGCTTTCTCTTATGAGGGCTCTACTTTCATAATGCCAACGATCAAATCGGTCTTATGTTTACTCTCCCCACAGGCAAAAATTCGAAGGGGTAAGACCTGGAGACGTTGGTGGCCAAGAAACGTGGCCACATCAACCAATCCATCTTGAGGGCAGTGTAAGTTTGTATATAAAGTGTCAACTGATGTCTAGAATGTACAGGAGCCCCGTCATGCTATAAGTGGATATACATTCTTGTCCCCAAAGGAATCTCTTCCAGTAATGCTGGAAGCTCGTTTTCTAGAAAGTGTAGATAACGGTTCTGTAAGACTGTGCGGCAACACAACAGATCCGATCAAATGAAACCACACTTTTAGAATTTTTGAAAATGTGTCTGCGCAATAGGACGTGGGTTTTCTTCGAACTACTGATGTGAATTAGGAGTATTACTTCTGCCATTACGAGTGAAAGTGGCTTCCTCTGTGAAGAGTGAAAATGGGATTACGTGACAATTTTCAAGGATCCAAGAACAATATTCCCATCGGCTATCTTCATCTCGTGCTAGAAGGTGTTAAATTAGCTGTAAATGATTCGGGTGGAACCCGTACATACGTGATGTCCCCAACACTCGTATGTAGGACACGGATTCGTGCAGAATTTTGTGATTGCCTGTTGAAGGACTAAGTTCTATAAACTGCATTGTGTCTTGTACTTCATACACCACTTACACATTGGGATGCAATGTGACAGCTGGCCACTGTTCCAATGTCGAGTAAACACTCTTGAATTTGGTAATCGGCGGTTAGGAAATCGTATTCCGTATTGTATACAAGCATCAGCAGCAGCAGCAGCAGGATTTCTATGACAAAACCCAGAAAATACCATATAGGCATATTCAGCATGTTTAAATACGTGCGGCATGTTTACACACTACGGTATATTAGACTTGGCCATCAACTTGAACATCAACAATCTACTGCTGATGTTCGACAAGTGCGGCCATAGCAACCGGTGTAACAACAAACGACATGAAAATGCATTGAACCCAGCTTTGTCTCTGTATTCTATAAAAATTGGACACATGTGGCATATTTATAGCAATTCGTCTATACTGAAATGTCCTAAAATGTTTACGATTCTTACTTATTTGAGGAAATATGTTGGTTAACCATTGTAGGAATATACGGTATGTGAACTGCAACAGTTAACTACACACGGTTGCAAAGCAACTCTCTCTCTCTTGCAACGTATGTCAGTGGAGTTCGGTGGATATTTCCGCGACGCTCTTCCACTTACTAAATGAACCTTTAACGAAACGTACTCTTATCTTTGAAAATATAGAGTACGGCCCTTAGTCTGATTAGAACATTTGTAATGTGAAAAAAATCAATGTAGTTCTAAGAATTTATGCGTGGTTATGATATATCGCCCCAAATTTGCGACCGGATAGGGGGATTTCCTGTCAGAGAGGACATAGTTTGTAGTAATCGATGGTAAGGCATCGACTAAAATAGAGGTGATGTCGGGCGTTCCACAGGGTAGTTTTATTGGTCCTCTGCTGTTCCTTATTTACATAAACGATTTGGGAGAAAATCTTAGCAGCTCTCTTAGGATGCATACACTGCGCTTGTCCGTCCTTTTTTTTAGTATTGCTGCCCAGTGTTGGATCCTTATCATGTGGGTTTGACGAAGGACATCGAAAGAGTCCAAAGAAGGGCAGCTCGTTTTGTATTGTCACGATACAGGGGAGACAGCGTTACGGCAATGATACAGGATGTGGGATGGGAATCATTACAACAACGGCGTTTATCGCTGAGGCGTGGGCTACTTTCGAAACTCCAATCGCCAACATTCTCCTCCGAATGCGCAAATATATTCCACCACATGCACATATATACTACGCAATCCACCGTAAGGTGCATGGCGGAGGGTACACTGTATTGTTGACTTCCACTTACATAGGTAGAAAAGATAATCAGAATAAAATACGAGAAATGAGGGCTCGAACGGAGAGATTCAGGTATTCTTTCTTCCCGCGCGCTATTGCAGATTGGAATGGGAAATAAATAGTATAAAGGTGGTTCGATGAACCCTCTGTCAGGACTTAAAATGTGATTTGCAGTGTGTCTCGTGTATAGATGTAGATCCCATAGTGTTCGTCATTAGATGCTAAATATTCTGTTTGATAATGTACTTAACATCTGTGCTTTACCAGTATTGAGCTCAGAAATCCTACAAACCAGCGAAGAGTCAGCGATGTCTGGAACAAAATCGTGTTCTCACTGTCTCGTCTCCTAGATAAATATATTGAGCGGGGACGTAGCTATAATGCCTGAATGGTCACGAAGTTGCCATACACGCTTTTCGTGCCTTTTGCTGTCACAGTTGCCCTATCTTGTCTATCGGATCCCAACTAACGGTGTCAGAGGAACGTCAGTGCTAACGTAGTGGAGGCACTAGCTTACATATATTTACCGTAAATTCCTGTTTCAGTATAAGGCAAACTATTATAATTGTGTCCTTCGAGTCTCTATGGCAGCTCCTGATATCCACTTTGCAGACGACAGTGATAGCACCAGCAAGCCTTTCTCTCTCTCTCTCTCTCTCTCTCTCTCTCTCTCTCTCCAAAAAAGTACGTAGTTGCAAAATAACGGATGACTTGCTTCTTGCCTGCTGGCGAAGGTCTGAAGCTGCAAACGATAAGGACGTTTTCTTCTTTGAAGAAGTGTTCTTTGGCAAGCCTTCTCTTAGACTAGTAAGGCATAGGTGTTCGGAAAAAATCGCAGTGACGTGTTTTACGGCCCACTTTAGATTTATAGTTTTATAAGTTTCTGCAAACATTTTGGACCAAAATAATAATCTAAATAATAAAAAAAATTCGGGTGTTTGAAACCCTATTAGGAAAAAAAAAAAAAAAAAAAAAAAAAAAAAAAAAAATTTGGTAGTGGCGGCTTGCGAACCACTGACCTTCAGCGTAACAGTCCAACGCTTTGCCCACTACGCTACACCAAACAGGTTGGAGTTACGTTCTTTAATTTCATACTATTGATGGCCGTTGTGAACTGATGCTAATAAGTCATTTTTAGACAGCCGATTATCATTTACCGTACGAAGAACGGCGTGTTTTTGTTAATTCTTCAGTGCGGCATTGCTTTGAAATGACAACGTGTAAGCTACAATAAGAAAATCATCAAATACGCAACGCAAGATGGTGTATGCCAGAGAGAGTTGTGGGCGAGGAATGTCACGTGACATCTGCGAACGGCTGGTTTTCGTTAATTCAATAGAGGGTGTCAAAACTGCGTTATTTTTGCAAATATCTCTCAAACGATACGGGATATGAAAGAAACATAATAGAGCAAAGTTGTAGAGAATTTTCTCCTCTACAAATTCGGTTATTCAATTTTCGTGTCAGATGAATGGTTAAGCAATTATTTTCATTTAAATTTCGTGCTGTCAAAAGACGATCCCAGAGGCCCATCTTTAGTGTTACTATCGTAACCTAAAGTGGGCCAAAACATTTTACTCCATTTACCAGTGTTGAAAGCAGGACTGTTATCGAACAAAATTGGAACTTTAAAGAAGTTATTATTTTTTATTCCTTTATATTTTTTGATGAAGACATGTAATATTTGTTCATACGTAATTTCTTCAACTCCATTCTTTTAACTTACACGCCGTGTACTCACTTGCTTTCTGGATAAGCTGCTGACGCAACTATCGTTCGATACTTTACGGTATTTCTGCCGCTTATGGAAACCAGCTTTTACGCACGCCCGGTGGTACGCAGGTAATATAAATTCCTCGGCGTGCAACTGTACCTGAAATGAACAATGCGGCCTAGGAGTTGCTACGCAGCTTGCATTCTCATTGGCGTGGCTCGCCGCTCGATCACGTACCGAACAGCTAACACGGCAGGACGAAAGATGTGACATAACGCGGCTTTGTTAAATGCGGTACCGTAGAAAGAACAGCGATGTCTTTCGTTTCCATCACAGGCAGTGAAATAAAATCAAGCTTTTTCTGACAACAGACAGGGCAATAACGGGGTAGGATGATGGCTAACAAATGGACGAGATGCTTTGCCACCGAATATGTATGTAGTGTCAGTAATGTTTGATCGCAACACCTGCATACCGTTCTGTTGCTCAGCCTCCAATGGAAAGGCTTTTTCGATATCGGCTACGAGCAACGAGGCCTTTTTGGATTCGCACACGAGTGTGGCTGGTTTTAATATTTTACGTCGAGGTTGGATCAGATTTCCACTTCGGCTGCTACAGAGGCCCAGCCTCCTTTAAGCTCGCAAATTTGAAAAAAGATTGCACCCATGACTTTTGAGTTTTTTAACATTGTAACTGGGCATGACGATTTTGAAGTGCTGTACACTTGCGGATCCAAACAAGGGGACTCCGTCGGGTGTTCCGTAGTGTTTCTCCATCGTCTCATGTTCTTTTTCTTTTCTCTTAGCAGAGCTGCATGGGATCCTCGAGGCACTAGCACAGAGACTACGTGTTCAGGGTAAACTATTCCGTACTCCGATTCCTCTAGTGCCCTAAAATCACTGCAGAACACCTATCCATCTGACAAGGGGAGGACACGACTTTCGGATCGGGGATTTTATTCAGACTTTGTACCCTTTTAGCAGACAATTAGGACAACATAATGTGCAAGCACTAAGGCGCAATACTTAAACAACTTTACGCGTCGAACATGTAACAGTGTGTTGCAGCTGTAAGTAAGCCATAAGCAACAGAAAGCGGTGGTCCAGTGGTTAGCGTACTGCCTTTTTGAATGAGTGGATGCCAGTTCAATCCTAGCTCCTAGCGTCGTTTGTTTTTATTTCTTTAATTTAACAGTGGTATTTTTACTTCATATATATTATATTTCAAAGGAACTACATTGAAAAAATGCGTTTAGTTGCATAGAAAATTATTGAATGTTCAGTGTTATTTGTCTGTTTATATACGTTTATTATTACGACAAATATCATATTTATAATTAACTACAAGTAAATTATTAAACGCGTAAGGTCTTCTGGACTGTGTACTTGTGATTTCCGAAATCCCTTGCACGTGCATTCGGGACTGCAGTGGACGCTTCGGCCTGCAGACACAGGTTGCACTCGTCAACGACAAGCGGAGGGACAGGCTCCATTCGGCATGAACCTGCACAGTGATAAGACGTTGATTGTGTAGCAAGAAGCAACAGTGTACGTACGTTTTCACAATCACAAAATTTGCGTTGGCCTGCAAAAGTGGGGGTGACTCCCGCTCCTCAGACTGCTGCCGCGGCGGAGCGGCCGAGCGCATTGAGACGCTATGCTACGTCGGGGGTTCGAATCCCCCTCGGGCATGAATGTTTGTGCCGTCTTTAGTATTAGCTAGTTTGTAAGTTTAGGGACTGATGACCCCGCAGTTCAGTTCCATAAGCTTAACAAACATTTGAACATCTCCGACTACATCTACATACATACTCCGCAATTCACCGTAAGGTGCGTGGCGGAGGGTACACTGTTCCACTACTAGGTATTTTCTTTCCTATTCCACTCCCAAATTGAACGAGGAAAAAAAGAATGCCTATATGCCTCCGTACGAGCCCTAATTTCTCTTATCTTGTCTTTGTGATCTTTATGCGAAATGTAAGTAAGCGGCAGCAAGATCCTACTACACTCAGCTTCAAATTCCGGCCCTACTACGGATGATGACTGCCATGTGCATAATGCGATTTCGAAATATCAGTTAAAAGGGTCGTTTGTGTACTGCGAGTGTCTAGCACATGACCATGTTTTTTTATAAATTTTAACATATTATTTCAGTAATACTGCCAGTTTTTAAGAACAAAAAAATAAAAGCAAACGACGGTATGAGCTAGGATTGTACTGGCGATACAGAGATCGAAAAGCGGACGCTAACCACTGCACCAACGCTTTCTCTTGCTTTTGACGCACAGATGCTCGTCGCGATTTTCTCTAAATCGTTTAAGAATTGCGCCTTAGTCCTTGCACATTATGATATAATAGTGAACAGACATTAGTCATCCGCATGACGTACATTAGCGGTTGTAATGCTGCTGTAAAAAAAAAATTAAAAAGAGAGAGAGAGAGAGAATAACTCAATACGGCAGTTCATTATGCGCAACGAGTATCTCGTCAAACGAGTGATCACACTATTGCTATTCATAGTTTATGACTTGACGTCACCTTTGATACCATCGTAGTTTGTTTACAATTCTGGCTGTGATGTAGAAGTGTAGCATCAATGAATAGGTTGTGAACTTCACCGACTACACAAGTTTACGGCCATAAACCCGTTAGTGATGTCAGTTGTTGTAGAATTAGGATTCTCTCAAGAGCCTTACAAAAATATCAGTCATCCACTGGTAGCATTGCTTTTAGAAAGTATGTAGCTACTACTCAGTGTGTAACATCTCAAGTCAGAATCGAGTATTGCTGTCAAGCCTCGGTGTTTACACAAGGTTGTCGTTTTTTTTTTTGTTCCGCGATAATTTTCACATTTAGCTGGTCTGTGATAAGAGTTTATATCAGTGGATTTCCTTGACGTGCCTTATCTTTTGAGAATGGGATGTGAATTTGTTCCAGAAACTGAGATATATCTGCTGCAGACAACGTCCACGTGTGTCACTGCAGGTGTTCCACGGCTTGATTGCGTGCACTTCAATGCAAGTTGTTTCTCCGTTGATATTACAACGTAAATGAACGCACTGAGGGTAAAGGAATATTGCCCCTTTATATCCTTCCACTAATGCGAACTAATTAAGATTAGTAAACGAAACGGACTAATTCTTAGCCACAGTAATTTAAAACGAATCCCGTAAACTTTATTTCCAAATGTGTGGAACATGAAAACGTTAACTTACAAACACTGATTTAGAGTACTCAGTAGAATGTCTGGCTGATTATTGTGCTTTAGAGGCATTACTTAATTTATTCTAGGACAGTTATTTTTTTCCAACGGACTTAACTGTTGATTATTTATTTAGCACAGTGATGCCCAATAACGCAAGTACATAGTAACGTCTTCATAGTGGGAAATCAGATAATGGAGCTGTGTTACGAAGTATTAACTAGTTTCCTAGACAATATAGGAGAAAGGAATAAAACACCTATATATACATAATCCATTAGTAACACTCGACAAAGATTTGTGATACAAAAAGTATGTATTTCGACCAATAAATTTAAGCGTTCTTACGGTGCACTTCTTAAAACGTTTTCAAACCATAGGCGGTCGCTTACTCAACAAGCAAAACCAAACGAGCTGTCAGAGAATCGTTCAGTGAACTCTAAGTCGCCAGCGATAGTCTCAGTTTCAGTTCACGTAATCGATGACGTCATTTCCGTCACGTTTTTCGGTCGCTCGAATTTTTTTATGACCTTCAAAGCACAGACATCTCCATATAAAAAAATCTACACACAAACACACTCACGATTCGAGAATCGGTCGGGGCGTAAAATGCAAATCTTGTTGTGTGTGGACATTAAATGAACAAATTCAGGAAAGTCGTTCTAGTCAACATCATTATCCAAGACAAGTTCCGAATGCATTGTGGAGTGTATTTACACCTGCAGTACAGTCTGCACGGGGATGCACTTCTAGTTGCCTGCTGATACTGGTAACTTATAAATTATACTGACTGTCCGTCTTAGTAGGTTCTTTGTAATTTGTTACAAACAGGCAGGTTTTGGCATGACGGAATGGGCATCTCTTTTGTATTTCGTGTAGGACAGCGATAGTGCATTTCAACTCTTACTTCATTCTCTACTTGCTGATTTGGAATCTCGAGTGAAATTCCAGATGATCCCTATAATTTTTCTCTCTTCATCGATTCTGTACCAAGCGAGGTGGCGCAGTGGTAACACATTGGACTCACATTCGGGAGGGTGGCGGTTCAAATCAACCTCCGACCATGCTGATTTAGGTTTTTCATGATTTCCCAAAATCACTCCAGGCAACTGCCGTGATGGTTCCTTTCAAAGGTCAGGGCCGATTTCCTTTTCCATCGTTACGAAAATCAGTTCGATGCGTGCTTGGCCTCTAATGACCACGATGTCGACGAGACGTTAAACCCTAAGCCACCTTCTTTCGGATCTTTGCCAGCATTCACAGGCTAGTGCCTTGCTGCCCGCGTCCCACTGATTGGAAAGCGCTGATCTAACGAACAAGCGAACACGTTAAAGCCGTCCGCACACGGAGCGTGTGTCTGAACGCATGGAGACGGTGCGATTTGTTCAGGCTTACATAAGTAACAATGAAATACCTGTGAACATAAGGCTATTAGAAAAGTTGCATCTTACGTCAATCAGGA
The DNA here is from genome assembly GCA_026315105.1 of Locusta migratoria. Lineage (NCBI taxonomy): Eukaryota > Metazoa > Arthropoda > Insecta > Orthoptera > Acrididae > Locusta > Locusta migratoria. The sequence goes on along the minus strand of CM048745.1, from coordinate 281,550,424 downwards.
CAGCGTCGTATAAAAGTTTCATGACACAAGTGCAATATGAAATTTGAATAGGCCTTAACATAACACAAACATTATTGCAACAGTCTCGTTTGTTAGTACAATTTAAAGTGCGTCTTTTATTCTAAGTAATCCAACAAAATGAGTTATCGGAGGATGTGCACTTATATAGCAGCAAATATTATACCGTATACTCCTATCAAATTAAAAAGAAAGTCTTTGACTCTATTAGAAAACCTGAATGTTGGGGGAAAAATTGTATATGGCGAGTCTCTAACCAGCGCCACGGAACATCATTAGTTTAACAGTTCGTGACTCTACCGTTTGCGCAACACCAGTCTGCCTTGTCGCTGGTTTTCAGCCCAGGTGTTATTCGTGTTGAATATACTACTCGTACGTATGTCGTTTACTGACACGTAATTACAACAAATCATATTTGAAGAACAATTCATTTTGACGGATCTTCATTGCGTCGTTGGCTTGAGCCGACAGATTTCCTTAATCCGGAAATTCCTTAACCACTCTATACATGAGGCGCGGTGCTAGCAGGTGTCCGAGGCTCAAGCGAGACTCACGGTTGAGTCTCGGACACGCGCTGGCAGCGCGCCTCAGGTATTTCTAACGTCACCTTCGCTTCGCCTTTTCTCCGGATGTAATTGACGCATCGCGATGCAACCGACGCCATTCTTTTTGTGATTTTTCATCCTATCGTTGCTTAAGAAATAATATGGGGTATCCATAAAAAAATAAGTTTGTGTTGAAAATAATATATCCTCACGTTTTAGAGTATCTCATAGTACCTACTTTCATAAGCCCCTGCCGTACGTTTATGACTGTGAAAGTCGTTTTTCAATATCTCTTGTAGTTTCAGAGATATCTGGGGCGAAACAGTTGAGTGAGACACCCTGTATTATTTATGACAAATTTAATTAAGGAATAAGTAGACTGAGAGGCAGTAATTAGTATACCCAGTTCTTTGAAGAGCCTTCTGCAGGAAAAGCAGCTGCACTCTCCACCGGATACCCTGGTGTGACGTTAGTGGCGTGCACCCATCTTATTAGTGATCGTACATATGCACGCTGAGAATTTTTGACTTGCTTAATACTGTTACAAACATTTGGAAAGCCTACCCGACGTGCGGCTCGCACTTTTGACGTCAGAAGCTCGGCTCGTTGATCAGTTTTGTTCAGATACACGCTCCGTGTGTAGACGGCTTTAAGAAACACGCTTTCGTTTTCAGACGATATGTACATAGTTAAATACAACCAAGATTACTTGGGAACTAGGCGATGTAGAGATAAAATACCGTTCTGGCGGCCTGAAATAAAGTGTAACCAACCTTCACATTTAGAATATGAATTTCATTGCGCATCTGATCTTGTTGCGAGAACTGCACAATATCTCAAAGTGATCATTCCACGTCTTCTTCAGGTGCTTACAGACGCGATGCTATTGTTTGTCCCCTATACTTGCTCTGGATTGATAGAAAAGCGCAGTCGTCAAGGAATGGGGCAATAACGTCATGTAGACGCATCACAGAGAAGATCAACATGCAGAGAATCCTACCAGGAAAATGGGCCACCTTCTTAAAAAAAATGTTCAAATGTTTGTAGAGTCTATGGGACTTAACTACGGGGTCATCAGTCCCTAAACTTACAAACTACTTATGAACTACTTACAACTAAGGACGGCACAAATATCCATGCCCGAGGGGGGATTCGAACCCCGACCGTAGTGGCCGTGCAGACCGTGACTGGAGCGCCTCAGTCTCCTCGGCCACCGCCACCTTCTTAGCGTATTTTGATGTGAAATTTCTCTGTGGTTCACTGGATTTATGTAAAAGAGTATATTGAGGGAGTTTCTATTTTCGGTAACAGGATTGTTAAACTTCAGGGAGAGTGGTCCCAAAAGTAAATATATGTATTCTGTGGTAGTTCGTAAAGAGGTGATAACTTTGTCATAGTATTAATAAAATAGGGAATATCTATGATAAGGTACACACTTTGTCAGCATTCTATTTCGTCACCTTGAACACGCCATGACGGCTCGTTGACAGTTCGGAACAACAAGTGTTTACCGCCAGGATATTTCACAATCTTCAGAAAGCTGGAAGGCCGGATACGAGTGCTGCTTCGGTCATGGCTAAGGGTTTGACCCAATTTCTCAGCGACGTAACAGCTTGTTTGCCAGTTTCTAAGTACGAATGCTTTCAGTGTCTAGAAATAATGTTCAGTAACTCCTTTACCTTAGACTGCGTCAAGTCTGCCATGAATATCTTACAGTTTAACATTTAAGAAAAATGAAGAACAGTTCATGCTACCAGCGACTGCTCTTCATGGGGTTAAGTTTTACTGTACTGCTAAGTACGTTGCAATACAATACATATATTTACTACACAAATATTATTTACGTATGGAAGTCTTCTCTGAACGGAAACATTAAACGTATCAGGACAATAGGTGCCGCCTCCATGGCTGACCTTGAGCAATTGTGACGGGGAAAATGGTCTCCTCCTTTGAGGTTCCTCCGTTCTCACGAACAGGCTGTGGTGTGAGGGGGCGGCCCTTTATGTAGGGGAGGTCAGAAAACATTCCGGTGCAGGTAGCGGGTGAAAGGTGTCCGCTCTTTGTCCCGTAAAAGCTACATACCAGACCAGGTAGCGTCTCAGTCCACGACCTGGTTCACACCGATATTGCAAAAGCCCCACTCTTCATTTTTATGTAAACCGATTATGAAACCCACTTTATGATTTAGGAACTTTAAACCTCACAACTACACAGATATTGTTCTTGAAATAGAGGTCATGCATGAAGACACATCTGCAGATCATAGCAAATGAGCGTGGGAGACATTTGTTATATTATTTACTTATATCTGTTCAGTTCCAAAAGTTCAAATGTTCGTAAACCGAGCGAGGTGGCCCAGTGGTAACACACTGGACTCGTATTCGGAAGGACGGTGGTTCAAATCCACCTCCGGCCATCCAGATTTAGGTTTTCCGTGATTTCCCTAAATCACTCCAGGCAAATGTCGGGATGGTCCCTTTGAAAGAGCACGGCCGATTTCCTTCCACATCCTTACCCAGCAACGATGAGCATAAGCTCCGTCTCTAATGACCACGTCGACGGGACGATAAACTCCAAGCTTCCTTCCTCCTTCCTTCAAATGTTCGTAAGCCTAAGGGACCAAACTTCTATGGTCATTGGTCCCTTGACTTAAAACTACTTAAACTTACTTATTTTAAGGACACCATACACACCCATTACCGAGGGTGGACTCTAACCTCCGGCGGGAGCGGACACGCATTCCGTGACATGGCGCCTATGACCGCTCGAACACTGCCGCGTAGATATTCAGTGATATTCAGGCATGTAGCATCGGAAGGAAAACGGGTCACGCGTTTCGTGCTGTGCTCTTACTATGCTTAACAACAAAATTTAAAAAAAGCCAATCGATGGTGTTGAACTGCAACCTCGTACGTCAGTTTCTTCATGTAAGAACATCGTTGACAATTTTTAATTTATTGCTTGAAAATTACTTTCCAGTATGTTTCGATGGAATATTTTATTAATGAAATAATTTATAGTGACAATAATTGTTTATTTATTTGCTATCTAGATAACTATAATAATGCTTATTTCACTCTCCTGTAAAACTGAATGTTTTTGACATACGAGCTTGCTTTTCAACACCATCGTAATAACCATCGGACTATCCCTTGTATCCGCTCGTTGTCTACACTCACTGAAACAGTATCCCAATAAAGACACAAGAATGGCTTTATAAGTAATTCTTCCAGGGAGGCGACTATGAATTCGCAGTCGCATACAGCCATCCTCGATAGTCAAGGCTCTGCAAGCCCCTGTAAAACAGGCAACACTGAGAGCACGTGGCGCTCGAGAGAGAACTACAATTAGCTGGCTGCTGGCCTACTACCAGCACCTTTTCTACTCTATACTTTTAATCTCCCAGGAAGTGGAAGTATGTTTTGTTCATAATCCAGTAATGTTTTAACTTGAAAATGAACTACCTGAAACACAAAGGGAGTCCGAAATCTTGTGAAAAATTATGTTCGTTATCAAAACCTACCAATATAAATGTCGGTGATTTGCACTGTTCGAAAATCAATAACAGGATATTAACTGTAGAACAGCTTATGAAACTTATGTTATCCACAATAATTCGTTTGCGTACAGAACTTTACGCCACATCGAGTTAATAAATTTATTGAATTACGTTAATTTCTTTTGTTCTGCAGTGAGAAATCCAAAACCAACTTGCAGCGTGTAGGAATGGACCCTTTCCTTTGTGTGTGGTTTTTTTCAAGTCCGTAAGGACTGTATTGTGGCAATTTTCTGCAAATTTTCACATTTGCCGTCACTGCAGGACCGCTCAAAAATCACCATCGCACGGAGGAAAATATGTACTTCCTCTCTTCTAGTCTAACCACAATAATAATAATAATAATAATAATAATAAAAGCTAAGGTAGAATGCCCTGCTAAAGCCACAATACGTACCTTCGCTATCCATAACCAACCCTCCTTCCTTAGTCGTGCTACCTGTTCGGTTATCTCTGGATCCCAGGTCATATGAATACATTGAGGAATGAACTGGCTGATCGTTTGGCTAGAAAAGAAGTTACTTACTCTGCCGCCGCCACCCCCCCCCCCTCCCCCGCTGCCATTTGCTTTGACGACTCCAGGTTCGAATTTGCGGGCGCATATCAAATCTCTCTTCGCTCAAATATAGAACACACCTTGTGTAGTACTTAAAGACCTAACAAACTCTGTACAATCAAAACAATAGCTCTGGCCTGACGCTCTTCCTTCCGCTCCACCTTCTTATGTAGTCTACGCATCGGTCATACCAGACTAACTCATCGTTAATTGTGGGTAACGAAACACTTCCACATTTTAGTTGTGGTGCCATGCATATGTTACGAAGTATAGCCTTCCAGGCACATTAATATTAGCAGGCGATTAACGTATGGTTAAAAAAGGTCCTCAGTTTCCACCATGAAAGTGATTTTTATTTTCAGTTATAATATTTTGCATTATCTGTGGATAGGATGTCTGTAGCGTCTCCTGTTGGCCATTCAGCTGGAAAACCCATGATCACACTCCCTCGGAAAGGTCCCTTATTTGTCCTTCTGTTTGAATAATTGACGTGTGTGTAGGGTTGTATGATGGTAGGTTGACGTTTTTTGGGGCCTTCTCCCCACCAGCCTCCCACTCTTTTACATTTTAACGTCGTTTTATTTCTCCCTGCTCTGGAGCTGTGATACGTTGACCACTGTGCCATTAGTAACTTGTGGTTTAGGGTAGTGGCGCTTCCGGAGCTGTGGGAGCGGACACTGTAGCATTTGCTGCCCTGGGTTGGTCTTAGTCTTGTTGGTGAGACGATTTTAATTGCTAGTGTACTGGTCTTTTGGCTTTCCCCTATTTTACGTTGGGTTCCGTGGCGTGTACAATTTGAGGTTGAAGGGACTGATGACTTCGTTGTTTGGTCCCTCATGTCCACCACCACCACCACCATTCGCGCTTAGGGGATGCTGTTCTGATCACTTTCCTTTTTTACTACGCCAGGCTTTTATAAGGTGCGTCTAAAATGTTCGGTGAATGCCGTCAGGAAATACAGGAAAAATAAACAAGTTACTGGCCATCAAAGTAATCGTCATTGGCTACAAGACACTTCTGACGTCTGTTCGAAACTGCAGTAACGCTTCTTGTGGAATCGTTCGAAGCACTGAGGTCACACGTGGATTTTCGCAACCACTGAAACACACAATTTTTACTCACTGCTTCAACACCATTCACTTGCACTAACATCCCATGGGTCTCCGTCGCAGTTTGGCCTAATTTGAAACAAAACTAGATGTTAAAGCGTTGCTCAATTTTGCGCTCCATGTTGCAATGACACGAGTTCTCACACAGATCCTGGTAGCAGGTCGTATCGTGTACCAATGCTTCAGCCGCGGCGGAGCGGACGAGCGCATTGAGGCACTATGCTAAGATGCGCGAGGCCCTTCCCCGTCGGGGGTTCGAATCCCTCCTCGGGCATGGATGTTTGTGCCGTCTTTAGTATATGCTAGTTCATAAGTAGTTTGTATGTTTAGGGACCGATGACCCCGTAGTTAAGCCCCATAAGCTCTACAAACAACAACAACAACAACACTGCTTTTTCACGATAGTGGACGCTTGTTGACATGTCCCTCAATGCGTATGCGCGAGCATCTCGTTCTCGCCAGCGCGGCTTGTAAAATATAGCACCATTCACCGAACTTTTCAGATGCGCCTTGTATGATTGACTGCACCACTGAGGCCTGTCATGTTGTTTGATCATCGTGATGGTATCTGTGCATTCTTTTGCTAAACGCATTTACTTTTGAACATGATACCACGGATGGAGGGAGAGATGATCTTGTTGTTTTGTTCTTTACCTCTCCCCCAATCGGTCAATAAAACTTCCCTTCTAGGTCTACGATGTAATACAGTCGCAAATAATTCATAGAAAAAGTTCTGTACTCCTTAATTCCGGGGGGTGTCCCCCCTCGGGCATGGATATTTGTGCCGTCCTTAGTATAAGGTAGTAGGTAAGTAGTTTGTAAGTTTAGGGACTGATGACCCCGTAGTTAAGTCCCATAAGCTTAACAAACATTTGAACATCTTTGATTTTTGGTGCATTTGCCCCCTCTTGCCACTCCTTGTGAACGCCAGTGACGGTGTGTTCGACTGCTAGCGGCCGGTGCTCACGAAGTAGAGTTGTGGCGATTCGTGAATGAGTCGTTCATTTTTACGAATACAAAGAATCGTAAGATGTGAATCGTGTTCCGGACGAATCGTCGTTCAAAAGAATCGTCTGTCTCGTGACGATTCCAAGATCCAACGATTCATGGTTCGAAAGCTACTTCCGAATCATGCCGAATGGAATGGTTACGTAAGTCGGAAAGCAGTCAAGGAGGAGGACACGTAGAATCGAAACACAGCGAAATTAACATCAAGAAATCAAAGTATGATGAAAAATTACGTACCTCTTATTTGTTCAAGATGCAGTGCAACACACACTCGTCCTTTATACAGCTTATGTGTAATATATTTAAACATCAGTTGTTGCACATTTATATTTCGTGTACATAGGGAGACATGAGCATCCCAATAAAATAAGAAAAATGATATCGAAAACGGAACGATTTGTGTGGTCTTTCTTCTCGCCCACTTGCATAGAATGGAACGGTAGATAAAGGTTATGAAAGTGGTTAATGAACCCTCTGCCAGGCACTTAAATGTGATTTGCAAAGTATCAATGTAAATGTAGTAGATATAGATGTACTTTCGTTAAGTTGCGGTTCATGAAGTGGTTGGGGGGGGGGGGGGGTCGCCAGAATATTTTTTTATTTTTATTTTGCTTGGAAGGGGGTCGCATATTGGAAAAGACTGAAAAACACTGCTTTAAAAAATCGTGAACGAAACGTAGGATTCGAGTCACAATGCGGGGTTGAATCGCACGAGCCGATTCCTAAAAAGAATCGTGTCGTCTAACTCCATTACGAAGTACGGCGTGCGGTGCCTGGACGCGGCTATTTGGCGAGTGCAGATAGGATGCTTTACAATCTGGACTCGCGCGCTGCTGTTATCTGCGTCGCTTCCCACGCCTCTCGGTGCTAATTGCGCCGAATGTAAACGTCACGGGGAACAGAAGCCTACTTTAAATTGGCGATGGGAGCGGCAGATAAAACAAGTGCGTGTCGGGAATGCCGCCTTCCCATGGATCCCTTTTCGGGGGAGGGCGAAGGTTCCGGTCGGGGGAAACGCGAGCCCCCCCCCCCCCCCCCCCCCCCGGCGTGTGACAGGTCGGCTGGGAAGCGCCGGCGGGGCCGGGGCACATGCGCAACAGCGTGGCGGCGCGCTGGTTGGCTCCCGGCGCACAGGGGCGGAACGCCAGTCGCGGCCAGACCGCAGTCGCAGGTGTCAGGTGGTGGCGGCCAGAGACGGGCATGCCGCGCTGCTAGCCAGCGGGGAGTCAGCTGGGCGCCAACGCCGACGACACCGCCGCTGCCGCTACACGTGACCCGAGACCCCAGGCACTCTGTAAGTTGACGCCGCTGGACCACTTGTGGGCGAATGTCTCCGATGTACATCAGTGCTCTTCAGTTCACTCACTCTGGCAGTGTGTTACTTCTAAGCATTTTCACAGTCGAATTTTATTTCTCGTTTTCATTTGTTGTTGGTGAAACGCTTGTACTGGAAATCCGTTTCCTTTATACGAGTCCGCGGTCTTCCATTTTCTTCAATATTAATAAGAGGCCGTCTAAATCGATAAAATTATATTTATTACGGCGTTTCGGCAACTGTCATCATCAGGTATAAAAACTTCCGAACTTGCAACATACAGTTCAGCGTCAATAATAAATTATCTGACGGAGGTGTATTACCGTCTGTAGCAACTAAATGAAGGGCGTTATTTATTTATTTATTTATTTATTTTTTGTGTACCATACGCGTTTCGATCCTTTATTTGTGAAGCATCATCAGTGGCCTGTAATACATGTTAAAATGTCTATAAATCTATCGGACCAAACTGCGTGGTCATCAGTCCGTAGCTTACAAACTACTTAAACCTAGGTAAACTAACCGAAGGACAACACAACACACACACACACCCATACCCCAGGGAGGACTCGAACCTCCACGGCGAGCAACCACGCGCTCCGCAGCGAGGCGCTTTAGACCACTCGGCTACTCCACCGCGGCTAATACATGTTATTTTTGTATGATATTGTAGTACAGTCATGATATATGTATTTTTCACAGTATGACAGTCAAGTCTTGTTACAATTTCTAAAGTTCGAACCACTGATGATGCTTCACAAATAAAGAAGTGAAACGCGTATGGCGCGCGCGCGCTCACACACACACACACACACACACACACACACACACACATACAAAAAGAAAAAAAAAAGCCTTTCATTTAGTTGCTAAAGACGGTAATACACCTCCACCAATTTCATATGCAACTAAGCACGAGGGACATCGAAAAAATGATAATAAATTACCTGCTTAGTAAGGGTGTCAGCGGCTAGTTAGAGATTATATATAATATATATAATGTCCGAAAGAACAGACGCCACTTTTGATCCTGCTGTTATTATCTATTCATATTCACGCAATGTATAACATTAACTGCGAAGGGGTAAAGTTGAAAATGTGTACCCTGCCGGGATTCGAACCCGGGTCACCTGCTTTCTAGGCAGTTGCGCTGCCCGCCGCGCCACTGGGGTCACAGCGATCGTCACACCTGCACGGAATTACTCAAGCACGCCTCCCGTCAGATACAAATTTACAACTTTACCCTGCCCACTAGAACTCAAACTCGTAGCAACTTAGTACTGATTCCTGTAGGACATGTCTGAAAGGACACCTCATATATGTCTAACTTATACAATTTGCCGATGACGGGCAATGATCCTTTCTTCAGTGGGGAGGCACTCCTAGGTCCCTACTCTTACGGGAATCAGTACTAAGTTGTTACGATTGAGTTCTAGTGGGCAGGGAAAAGTTGCAAATTTATACCTGACGAGAGGCGTGCTTCAGTAATTCCGTGCAGGTGTGGTGATCGCTGTGTCCCCAGTGCTGTAGGGGTCAGCGCAAGTGCCTAGAAAGCAGAAGACCCGAGTTCGAATCCCGGCTGGGTACACATTTTCAACTTTACCCAAATCGCAGTTAATGTCGTACATTCCTTGAATATGAACAGATTTTATTATTGACGCTTTTTCTTTGCACGTTCAGAGGTTTCTAATCTCACGTTGGCAGATGACGAAACGCCGTAATATAATTTTAGCGATTTAGACGACCTTTTTTTTTTTATATTGTAGAAAAAGATCTCACCCTCGATCACAATTGTGACAGCTCGTCTTCATGTGCCTCTACAACAATTTAGCAAAACGACGATATTTCTGCCGCGGTGGAGCGGCCGAGCGCACTGACGCGCTGTTTCGATGCGCAAGGCCGTTCCCCCTCGGAGGTTCGAATCCCCCCTCGGGCACGGATGTCTGTGTTGTCTTTAGTATAAGGAAGTTCGTAAGTAGTTCGGAAGTTTAGGGACTGATGACCCCGTAGTTAAGTCACATAAGCTTCACAAACATTTGAACATTTTTGACAATATTACTTATTTTACTTAAATATGTTTCACTGCTGTGGCAACATCAATCAGAGGGCCTTTTATTTCTTGCTTTTGCATGTTGTGGTATTTGTTTTCCTGGATTTTTTAACTGTCTTCATTCACATTCTGTGTTCTGGATATGTGATTGTTTATTCATTGGGAGATAGTGAAAAGAACACCGTTATTTCAGTTTTCACTGTCACTGTGATTCTCGAATTTTTTCCGGCGCAGGGAATGCAGCAGTATATGATATCTCGGTTGCCAATAGATCAGCCGTCATCATTGGTGTCAGCCACTCACCTGAAGATGGCTGAAGAGTTGGCAGCCGAAACATCATGTCAGGAACTCTACGTGTTATCCGGCTCCCTTCCCAAAACTTTATCGAATATCTACTCTCACAGTATATCAAATTGAAATACTGCTGTTTTCTTCACTACTTACCAACGATGACAGTCACATTTGCAGATGACTAACTGCGAAGGAAGGCCTATTAAAAAAATGTAGGAAAACGGAAATACCATAACATGTAAAAAAGGAATACCTATTGATGCAACTGCAATGGTACGTTTGGATAAGAAAGAAAAATAAACGTTTTGTCCAAGGAAGCTCCCTTACGATAAAGCACGAATTATTTGTTAAGCACACACGAGCGTAAACATCATAATAATTACGCAAATGGCTGCATCATTTACAAACCGTTGCTCAGTTTACCTCCTAGATCACTCATAGATCGGGAATAGCACAGGGCCTACGACACTTCTATCGGGGCACTAGGTATTGTCAGGAATGCTGTTGAAAGCCTTATGGAATTCAGAAATATGGAATCAATTTGACGGTCGGGGGTTCGAATCCCCCCTCGGGCATGGATATTTGTGCCGTCCTAGTTCGTAAGTAGTTCATAAGTAGTTTGTAAGTTTAGGGACTGATGACCCCGTAGTTAAGTCCCATAAGCTTAACAAACGTTTGAACGTTTTTTGAATCAATTTGAGATCCCCCGTTTTCGTCGTTGGCATACACACTTTTCACAATGTACATGCCGGGATTTTACGGTTGCTGCCAGCAGTCTGTTTTGACCACTGGAAAAATCAGTACTGGACTAGCGACCAACCTGGAGAACGTGAGATAGCGGAAGTGTCACTTTGCTTGGCAAAGTCTGCAGGAGCCTGATCGGACGAGTAACTACGAGTAACTAGCACGTGAATACACTTAATAGTCGATTCCATCGATCAACCCTTTTGCCAGATGGCTTCGTGCATTTTTCTTATGAGAGTGCGTGGTGTCGCCTTTTGTGGTCGTTTTTCTCGTATTGATGTAAGGAGTTCAATATTCAAAGCATCTACGTATCTCTATTGTGTCACGGTGCTGCTCGTTGGCGATCCTCCATAGAAAACACTTAATCCCGTTTGGTCCTTTCCAGCGTAACTTTGTCTTTTTCCCGTTACAAGGAAATGTGCATAGACGTGAGTATATAATGCGTTGATAAGGAACTTGTGTCTTGAAGTGTGATCGAGTGACGCTGTGAGCTCCTGTTTATCTTTGACATTTTGAAACATACCTCTTCTACTGCAAGCTATTTGCTTTCCATATTTTCTGAAGATAAATCCTCGCTCAAACTAGAGTTCTAACTTGCACACCTTAGAAACCATACGGTCTTCTCTACTGGTAAAGTGCTAGTAGCTCCTAAGGTATGAATTTTAGTTTACTAGATTTTTTTTTCTTTTGTCCGTACTACCTTCTCTCAAAATATGGAATCAAAGAGCTAACAGTAAATTTCACAAGTGTCAACGATACATTTGCGCTCAATCATTACTGGATGATAACTCCGAACATGGGTTCCGTATCAGACTATTGTGTATTAGACTCTACTCCCCATCTATAAGTACTCTTGAGATTGTAATGAGGATTTCCAAACATGTGTACATCCGTGGGAACCACCTTCCGGTTCGTGGGGGAGGGTATTTTGTGTACCTGTGTCACTTCCCGTTTGTCTATTCCAGTCGCGTATGTTCTGGAGAAGAGAGATTCCTGGTAAGCATCCGCGTTGGCGCGAGGCCCTCTGATTTTATCTCCGTGGTCTTTCCTCGAGATGTACGAAGGAGCAAGCAGTTTGTCGGCTGACAATTGTAGAAACCATACCGTGATGTGAACTGCGTCTCCTGCACCGTCTATCACTGGAGTGAGCTAATAATCTGAGTGAAGCTTTCGCGCTTATTTACTTAACCTGTAACGAAGCCGCTGTCTACGGGATGGTAAACCATAATCATTCTCCTTCCTATTGTATCGTGAAGATCAGTACGCTTCGTTACATCTTGTGTATTTCTTGTATCAGTCTTCCCTGGCACGGATCCCACACGACGAGCAGTATTAAAGTAGTGTTCGAATAAATGTTTTCTAAGCGTACTTCCTTTGTTGGTGGACTCACGAGGATTCTACCATTGAATTTGTCTGGCACCGAATTTTCTCTTCTGACAATCTCGCTTCGACCGACGCACATTCTACGCGGCGTTGAACGGAAAGATGCCGTGGATGTGTTAAAAAGTAAAGTCGTATGGCATAAATGGCTGGGAGACCCCGAAGGCCGGCCGCGGTGGCCGAGGGGACTGAGGCGCTCCAGTCACGGTCTGCACGGCCACTGCGGTCGGGGGTTCGAATCCCCCCTCGGGCGTGGATATTTGTGTCGTCCTTAGTCTTAGGTAGTTCATAAGTAGTTTGTAAGCTTAAGGACTGATGACCCCGTAGTTAAGTGCCATAAGTTCTACAAACATTTAAACATTTTTAAGACCCCGAAGGGAAGGTTCAACCCCTTAACTGGAAAGGTTTTCCCTTTCCTTCGCGAAGGATGTGAACTGTGCACTGAAGCGTCTTTGTTAAGTGTAGGTAAGTGTAATGTGTGCAATAACCCGCAGAGCTTGACGTCCGCATCCGGCGGGCGGATCGTCATCAGCAGTGTACCATGCCCTCACTCCGTGAGACACTGCGGAGAGGTTTGGAATGTAACCCAGGACATTGGCTGGTGAATAAGAGTTTGCACTACCACCCCTTCTGTCCCTTCTGCCGGAAGGCAAAGGCGAAGGTGTCAACAGCAGGTGGCATATCCGGACAGTTACCTATCGGAGCACTGGACACGCCCGATGGTGTTGACGGGAACCGGTGTATCGCCCTTGGCACGGCCGTCGACTCTGGATGTGTTGTTGGAGAACAACAGTGCATGCTGCCTCCACATATTAATGCGCTGTAGCAGCGGGGTGTATTCCCGGCCCGTCATCATCAAACATTTTCGATAGGCGAGAAATCCGGAGACCAGGGAGGCGAATGCAGCAGTGCAATCCGAGGAGTGGCGAAGTGGCCTTGAACATCATGAGGCATGTATGGCTGCCCGTTATCCTTCTGCTCTGTGGCGGTGGGCTTGCTCCGAAGGTATGGGAAGGCTACAACAGATGTAAAGGCACCTGGTTAGTGCACTAGGTGACAGCGGGAGCAGTATGGCAACAATTACACAGTGCCTCACCAACGTGTGTCCGTACTCTTATCCGACAACGGTGCTGGTGGAGGCAGAATCGGGATTTATCGGTAAAAACAATGTTTCCTTCTCGGCCTTGTGCGACCTCTGTAATGATCACCTATCGAAAATTATTCAAGAAATTTTCAGTTGCGTTAACGACTGAAGTTGACTAACAAGAAGACCACATGGGTATCGGATTTTAGAATTTCTTTATTTTTATGATACTTGAACTCCAGAACATAATTAACAACTAGAGGACCCGTGCGAATCCTTCGCCCCGTTAGTGGAATGACAAAAAAGTTGGGAAAAAATGGAAGTAAAGTTGAATGTTCACGAATAGCTTTTTTCCGAATCAATCAATCAATCAATGCAAGTGTTTGAAACTGCAAATGAAAGAGCTTGATCTGCTGAGTGTTGCTGGCCGCAGTGGCCGAGCGGTCTGCGGCGTGCCAGTCACGGCCGTAATTAAGCCCCATAAGCTCTACAAACATTTGAACATTTGCTTATTGTTGCTAAGTCAAAAACGAACTGCGTTCCTTAATTAGAACCGAGAATATTGTGAAACAAACATATTAAAATATTAATGCAAGGACAGAAGGATTCCTCGTTTGAATAAAAATAAAGGATGGAGAGACTTAATTCTGATACTTAATGACAAATCTGCTATTGGATACCTTTCGTTTAAAACAAAAATGGAGGAAACCGCCCTGTAGCTTGATCTGGCCGACAGACTCAAGTTTTCGTAGATTCTTTTAATATATAAGATCAACCACAGCCATTCGACGCAACACTCAAAAATCCTCGATGAAATCGACTTCGTTCTATTTTTTGCAAAGTACACGTAAGTACTCATAATTAACAAATGCAGCATCTGTCGGTGTAGCTCAGGTGGTAGCGTTCTGGCCTCACAAACAAAGAGTCGGTGGTTCGAATCTCGCTCGAGCAAATATTTTTTTCGTTGTTTTCGAATTCAGTTATGTAAAATATTTTGGGATCTCTAATTCCACGTGTTGTCAGTTTTTGTTTATGTGTATGTTGGCTAGCTGAACACTTTGTCACTTAAAGCGATGGTTGAATATGTTAGCTGCTTGGAGAGCCATTAATAGCTATGGAGATGACTTTCCAAAAACAGCGTCATAGCTCTTCACAAATTGAACAATCAAAGACTATTGTCGTCAACTAATAGTGAAGCCAATACTATAAATTTTATTTTATTTTTTTATTATTGAAACCATCATTATCAACAACCTTTTATAAAATATAGAAAATTACGAATAAAGAAAAATACCTGCATTTTTCGTAAAAATTAGCATTAGTCATCAAAATTGTGTAAGTATTCGAATACAAAGAAAAAGTATTCTAACCACCGACCCTATGGTTGTAAGGATAGAACGCTCCCACCTGAGCTATACCGACAGGTGAACTGTTATAATTATTGGTACTTACGGGTACTTGCCAAACTTCAAAGTCGATTTTCTTGAGAATTTTTATGAGTTGCGGTCGAATGGCGTACCATAATTATACAAAAAATATCTAAAATCCGGTACCCATGTGGTCTCCTTCTAAAATAAGGTAGCATACGATAAACCTACACAACTTATTGTGAGTTAGTACGCTGTTCTCGCTGTCAATAAAATTCTTAAGGGTGTGAGTCGCATTCTCTGACGATCCGCCCGCTGTTGCAAGAGGCCGAAATGTCGGACAGTTTTATACACTGGTCAAAACAAATGTTTCAAATGTTTGTAAATCTATCGGACCAAACTGCGTGGTCATTAGTCCGTACTGGTCAAAACAGTTATGGGATCAGTTGAGATATCTAGATTCTGAAGTATTGTCATCGGCAGAAAGAACTAAAATGGTTCGACGCCTTTCTGTTGGTTCTGTGGAATGGAGAAAAAAACCACTGCAATCTAGTGGCAATAACACAAAGTTGCAGCAGAAGGGGTTGGTGTTGACTTGTGATTACTCTGTCAGTCGAATTATACAAGCAGTTAGGTTCAGATAGTGTAGTGAACAGGTAGTACAATGCAACAACATGAATTGCCCGAAGCGATGGCATGGAGAACCATAGGGAGGTTGGAAGCGGGGCAGACACAGAGGGAGGTGGCTGCAGCTATTGGAGTGTCTCAGAGTGTAATTTCCAGTGCCTGGACGCGTATTTAGAACATGAATCGTTAAAAGAAAGCAAGACCAAGGTCGTTCACGGGTAACCTCAGCAAGAGATGACCGTTATCTCCGGTTACAGGAGGCTGAATGCAACTCAGCTGCAACGCAACTTTCAGTCAGCAACAGGACGCGTAATAGCAACACAGACAGACAGAAATCGCCTTTGGGAATGTGACCTCTACGCACGGCATTCTATGGCGCATGTTCCATTAAAACCACGGCAATGTTCATCGCGCCGTAACTGGGCGGAGGAGCATCAGGATTAGTCGTATCGAACGGCGCCAGGTTCTTTTCACAGGTGAGTCCAGATTTTGTGTTTAGCCGGACCATCGTGGTTCCCTCATCTGGAGAGAACGTGGAACTGGAACAGACCTGCTTACGTGCAGAGGTCAGAATTGACAGACCTACAAACTGCTGTGTCTTCAGAATGGCTCTTTGACTGCTCGGAGGTACAGAGACGAAATACTTCTACCTTTCATTGTGCCCTACGATGGTGCCATAGAAGATGGGTTCCTTCTGAGTGGAAGAATGGCCAAATATCCTTTCCATGAGACTGTCCATGCCACGCAGTTGTGCAGCTGCACTGGCCGTCCGAGGTAATCTCACACCATAGTAGATAGCAACTAGAATGACTTTTTTGAAAATGTTCAAATGTTTGTACAACTTATGGGACTTAACTACGGGGTTATCAGTCCCTAAGCTTACAAACTAGTTATGAACTAGCTAAGACTAAAGACGGCACAAATATCCATGCCCGAGGGGGGATTCGAACCCCCGACCGCAGTGGCCGTGCTGACCGTGACTGGAGCGCCTCAGTCACCTCGGCCACCGCGGCCGGTTGACTTTTTCACAAAGTAAACGCCATGTAAACTTAAAGTAGAGACAGCAATATATCTTACTGCATCACACACAAATTACGGTGTTACGTTACCACATGTCTATTGTGTATGACATTTCGCCTGAACCCCTAATTGTTTTTGAGCCATATAGTGTGTCAGTGAGGTCTCGCATCTTGGATAATTTTACTTCCTATTTTAGCGATAGTTTATGGAGGCGCACAGTTTTAGATGACCTATCAAATTTTAAATAGCACTTGTTTGTTGCTATAGGGAAAATAATGAATACAAACGAAGTAAACTTTGCTGACTGATATGTTGTGGTGTAGAAGGAAACATCTGGACGCACCGTTCTGCTGTCTAAAAAATCCTTGGAAGACGGCGGAAGTGTGCTTTCTATGACGGCATCACTGTTAGAGATGTAGATCTGCCACAGCAATACGGCAAGACATGTTTCATAATTCTCTATTATCGATAATGTAAATTCAAGGTTCACGCTCTAAGTGACAAATTTAAGGGGGTGAGGATATCAAACCGGCCGAGATGGAGCACGAGAGGCACCACAGGGCATTTTAATTTACACTGTCTATATTCTTACAAGCAAATTCGTGTAATTTTTTTCGTATGACCAGGAAGGATGCAGGATTTAGACTCATAGTAGCGGAAGTTGCAGAACATGAGTCATTAAAACACTTGAAATTGCAGCCTTTTTCTCTTACCGTGGAAATCACTTGCTGTTGTAGATACACTTATCTTCAAATGTTCAAATGTGAGGTCTCATGTGACCAAACTGCGTGGCTATCAGTCGCTAGACTTACACACTAATTACTTGACCAACTTTAACTTACGTTAAGGACAACACAAATACCCATACCGGAGGGAAAATTCGAGCCTCCGACCGTAGTGGCCGCGCAGACTGTGACTGGCCCGCCGCAGACCGCTTGGCCACTGTGGCCGACTTTCTTCATAAGTACGAGAAATTCTTCCATGAATTTTGGAAAGCATAGATACCATACTTACTGGTGTTTGAAACTCTAGAATATTTTTATGAAAAAATAAGTGAATAGTTACATTTTAAACTTCATGTTTACAAAACTCTCAAATTTGCTGCATGATTGTCTCAGTTTCAACCCTTTAAAAAAAATTATTTAGAAAATACTAGATTTTCTTACACCTACAAGTATGGTTTGTATGCTGTGAAAAATTCGTGGAAGAACCTCTCTTACTTATAAAGAAAAGTGTACTTACAATAAGGGCATCGAGTGGAAAGTGGAAAAAGCGTGACGTTTCACCAGTAAAAAAAATTCATTCTGTTACGTTCTGGAACTTCCACTACTATAAGTGTGAATCCTCAATCCTTCCTGGTCATGCTGACAAATTTACATGCATTTATTTGTAAAACTATAAATTGTGTAAATTAAAATGTTGTGCCCCAAATCAGCCGGTTTCACGTCCTTACCTTCTCAACAGAGCGTGCGACTCTGGCATAAGTGTTGCGCTCTGAAATCACTCTGCTGGCCGATCCAGTTTCGAGCGTTTGGCGGAAATGGTAATGGCACGCTTCGGCGCCGGGACCACCAGTGACCGCATAAATCGGAGCTTCGTGCCCGGGGAAGACGGATGGCCGATAAACGCCGCGCGATTTGCCTCCCAGCCGGAGGTCCGCTAATTGATATCCTTGACATTTAGCTGCTCGCCGCGCCGTCCCGATTTACCTACTCTGTTCTCTTCCCAGAAGTGGCTGTCATTGTAGCGCGCGCCGGGGAGGGTGGGCGCCGGTGATTCACGACCTCACCGATGGTACAACTGCCCGCCGCGCCGGGTCTGTCACTCCGACGCTTCCCCCCACTCTCTTACCTCTGCCTGTGCCTTTCCCTTTTTCAGTCACAGCTGGCAAACTCAGCATAACACGGAAGTCCTCAAGGATCTTTCGCTAAGACATTGTAGGATTTGGAGACGGAAGTGAGAAAAATATTTTGATACGGAACCCCGTGATGGTATGAGAACTTTTCTCTTTGACTCTACATCTACATATATACTCTGCAAATCACATTTAAGTGCCTGGCAGAGGGTTCATTAACCACTTTCATAACTTTTCTCTACCTTTACATTCTCTAATAGTGCGCGGGAAGAAAGAACACATAAATGGTTCCGTTTTCGATCTGATTTCTCTTATTTTATTGGGACGGTCATGTCTCCCTAAGTAGGTGGGTGCTAGCAAAATATTTTCACATTCAGAAGTAAAAGTCGGTGATTGAAACTTCGCAAACAGATCACGTCGCAATTAATAACGTCTTTCTTTTAATGATTTCCACCCCAATTCGTGCAACATTTCCGTGACGCTGCCCCCCCCCCCCCCCCCCGTAATGTGATAAAAGAAAACGAGCTGCCCTTCTCTCAACCTTCTCAATATCTCCCGTCAGTCCCAATTGGTGAGGGTCCCCAGAATGGACAACAGTACTCCAGGAGAGGACGTACAAGTGTGATGTAGCCAGTCTCTGGTGAAGCTGGTGCATCTTCGAAGCGTTCTGCCAATGAAACGTAACCTTTGGTTCGCCTTCCCCACAATATTTTCTGTGTGTTCTCTCCTGTCAAAGTTGTTCGTAATTGTATCTCCTAGGTATTTGGTAGAATTTACGACCTTAAAGTTTGACTGATTTATCGCGTAATTGAAGTTCAGCGGATTTCTTTTAGTCGTCATGTGTATTACTTCACATTTTTCTTTATTTAGTGTCAATTGCCAATTTTCGCACCATGTAGAAATTTTGTCTAAATCGCTTTGCAGTTGCTTTTGATCCTCTGTTGACTTCACTAACCGATAAACGACAGCATCATTCGCGAACAGTCTAAGGGTGCTGTTCAGATTGGCTCCTAAATCGTTTATTAACACAAGGAAGAGTAGGGGACCTATAACGCTTCCCCGTGGAACGCCAGATATTACTTCTGTTTTACTCGATGACTTACCGTCAATTACAACAACTGTGTCCTTTCTGATACGAAATCGTGAATCCAATCGCACAATTGGGGAGATATTCCATAAGCACGCAATTCATTAGACTCTGCAAATAAAATATTTTCTACTGCAAGCTCTTAACTTCCAGTTTTTTTAACCCAAATAAGGAAAAATTAAAGAAAAATAGTGTGAACACCGCTTCCAATGGAAAAGTCCTCATAGTTATATGTTTACTATAATTTTTTTCTTGTTTCTGACCATACAACTTCATCCAAAATGTGGAAAGCAAAGCGTTTGCAATTAAGTAAAGTAAATGTTTAAATGTTTGTAGAACTTATGGGACTTAACTACGGGGTCATCAGTCCCTAAGCTTACAAACTACTTATTAACTAGCTAAGACTAAGAACGGCACAAATATCCATGCCCGAGGGGGGATTAGAACCCCCGACCGCAGTGGCCGTGCAGACCATAACTGGAGCGCCTCAGTCCCCTCGGCCACCGCGGCCGGCAAAGCGTTTGCAGTATAAATCATTCGTTTCACACTGTGAAAGCGGAATGCTCTTTGTGACACTGGGTGGCATGGCTGCTTTTAAAAATATGTATTCGCTCTCCACCAAGACTTCCAAGTTTGTAACAGGAATTTCGAGAACACCCTGTATAATACCTAAAAAATCAAGTATTCGTTAAGGTTATGAGACATAACTGCGGGGTCATCAGTCCATGAACGTACAAACTACTTATGAACTAACTTATTCTAAAGACAACACAAACATCCTCGCCCGAGGGGAGATTCGAACCCCCGACGGGGAACGGCCTCGCGCATCGTAGCATGCGTTCGGCCACTCAACCCCGGCTGTATAATACTTTCCCCGAAATAATAAAAAGCAGTTTCATGTCTTTACATTCCTGTGATCGTCATACACGCCATTCACAGTCGCTGAAATCCCGAATCAATCGCAAGATTTTAGTCTGTCACTGCTTTAACTCATAGCAGTGTTTGTTTATATGAAAATGTCGAGTTGTACCTTGGTTCTAAATCAACTTGAAACTGTAGGTACCGGTATAACTTCCGAGTAAGTCATTTCAAGGGTAGGAAGAGACAACATTTCACCTCTAACACTATCTTACTGAATAAAGCAGTGTGTAGTTAAAACCTGCCGTGGGGTTAGACGGATTTCTCTCTGCGTAAATTTTGTTAGTTTCCTTCTCTTGACGGTTTCATATATTTACACATATATACAGTCGTAAATAAATCTTTCTATCTCATAAATAAAGTATTTTGTGCAAATGTCGCTCAATAGCGTCCAAGTAGTTGAAAAATGAAGACACAGCCAACTAGGAGCGGCGCACCTTTTTATTCATGACCAGTTTGAAGAATATTAACTCCTGGCCTACCTGTCACAACATCTACAAATACTGGATAACCCTTTAAGTCCCAACAGTATGAAAAAATTAAAACTTTCACAAAGTTAACTTTTATTATCTTAGTCAGGAATAGAAGAAGAAATAGCCAAAAACTAAACTGTGGGTTGATTTAAGTTTGTGTTTTTACTTTATAACCACTGAGATAAACAGTTTTCAGCCACCCATGATTTCAGTTATATAAATCGAAAGATACTTCGTCATAAAGACAACAATCGGGCGTGTACGTTGCAGTTAAGTGGTAAAATGAGGAAGATGCCTTCTAATATACAACTCTTACGTTACCTACTATGTGAACATGGAAAATTGAAGTGCTTACCAACTTATGGCCTACATATGCTGCTATGGTAGAATTTACACACGGAAGTAACGTTTCGTGACATCGCGCAATATGGACGTTCCTGTTTAAATGGTTAATTTACGGTAATACACACCGGGCACCTACAATGCTACAAAGTCGAAAAAAACTGTTAGCAGCAGGATTAAAAAACCACAGTAAAGCCATATTGACAGTTACGCATTGGCATCATATTTCGTGTACTTCTCTGTAACTTTCTGGTCACGTCACTTCTACTACAAAATTTGGAGTAAGTTTCTAATTTTTTAATTTTAAATTTTGATTTGCTACAAAGAGGGAAAGATGAAATGATAGGAGATTGTCTTTGCAGTAAATTATTTTCTGGAAAAATATCTTTTTTCTTTCATTCCACATAGCCACAGCAACGCAAAGCAGGGAATTGATTTGGTTGCGAAATTTTCTCGGTGCGTTTGTGTTAACAAAAATTATATTTACTTTCCCATTCTTTTTACATCAAATGGAACCACAGCGAAGCTTGACGGGTGTAGCTACTTATAATCAAACCTCATTTCATCCACAGATTTACCGAAACAATTCAGTATTTTTTCGGGATTATTATTTTTGAAATTTTTTTATGTCTTACATTTGCGATTTTTTGTTGCTCTTAAAGTTGGTTTTCAATCCGCTCATTATACTATGAATTTAAGTTTTTAAAAACACAGCCAATAGTATTATACTGTCAAAAAACTGCATTGAAATGTATTTACTATACGTTCTGTTGCAGTAAACAGTTGGGTGGTCTGTAGAACTGTCGGCTGAAGATAGTAGAAGACTGATAATTAGTTGTATGTATTAAGGCTGCGTTTTACTCAACGATACTCTGCAGATATTAGTTTCCCGTTGCAAACTTAGATGTGATCAGCTTAGTGCCGTACTGGTCGACAAACTAAACCTAACAAGGCAAGTCGCCACCGGAACTCGAATCACTTAATATGCAAGACACGTAGTTCGGGAGCGGAAAATTCCATCAGTGGCCAGAAGTTGACTTTTGATCCTGCGCTATTGTTTACAAATTTTCTTTGTGGCCTTGTAATAGTGTGACGTATGCTGTTGCCAGGTGCTAACACCGCTGTCGGCCTGTTACTGAGGACTGTAAAAACTTTGTAACACCAGTTAGAATTGCGACACATTGAGCTATTTTTTTGACGACGAAAAATGATGTGTGTTCCAATGGGCTGGGCAGTGTGGTGTTGCGCTTTCGATTTGGTCGAGGACTATGAGGTTAAAAGTGCCGAAGACGAAGAGCAGTAAAATTTCCTAGAAAAAAAAATCGCACTGACGTGTTTTACGGCCCACTTTAGATTTCTAGTTTTATAAGTTTTTACAAACATTTTGGACCAAAATAATAAAAAATTAATCAGGTAGTGGCGGCTTCCGAACCAACGACCTATAGCGTCATAGTCCAACGCCTTGCCCACTACGCTACGGCTATCAATCGAAAGATAAGTGCTTTAATCTCATACTATTGATGGCCGTTGTTAACTGATGCTAATACGGCATTTGTAAACACTAGATTATCATTTATCGTATGAAGAACGAAGTGTGTGTTTTTTTTTTTTTTTTTTTTGTTTTTTTTTTGTTTTTTTTTTTTTTTTTTTTTTTTTTTTTTTAATTCTTCAGTGCGCCATTGCTTTGAAATGACATCGTGTAAGTTACAATAAGAAAATCATCAAATACGCAACGCAAAATGCCGTATGCCAGAGAGAGTTCTGGGCAAGGAATGTCACGTGACATCTCCGAACGGCTGGTTTTCGTTAATTCAATGGAGGGTGTCAAATCTCCGTTATTTTTGCAAATATGTCTCAAACAATACGAGATATGAAGGGGAAAAAAAAAAAAACAGAAAGGAGCTAAGTTGTAGAGAATTTTCTCCTCTACCAATTAGGTTATTCAATTTTCGTGTCAGATGAATAGTTAAGCCGTTATTTTCATTTAAATTTCGAGCTGTCAAAAGACGATCGTAAAGTTAGTGTTAGTGTTATTGCCGTAACTTAAAGTGGGCCAATAGAAAAGAATTTAGTAACTTTACCAAGAAACATACATTTGACACCACAACACGGAAGAGACCAGGATGTCATGTAGACAGCGAAGTGAAAGAAACAACAGAGTGAGCGCATGAGAAAAATTTGGGCACAGTAAAACATAAACAATCATCATAAAGGAATTAAAGTTTAAACGCTCTTTTTAAATAGGATTAATCCATAATAATAATAATAATAATAATAATAATGTCGTGCTGGAGGCTCATCTTAATTATTTTTTCAATGTGTGTATGAGTGTAACTGTTTTAGTGCGGTTCCATGAATGTTTAAGAGAAAGCATTACATTTACCACCTTCTTGTGAATGTTCGAATATGCTGTATTGTACGCTGAAAGTTTGTTCAGATCAGAACAAATCGCGGATGACAGCCCATGTAAAGTTGAAGTACCCTGTACGGAGGAGGTAAAGAACACCAGGTGCTCCGCCTCTATTGACGACGTCTGCCTCAAGATGTGTGCCTTCTATGCAGTGACGCTGATTGGAAATAATCAGTTTCATGTCCCCGACGGGGCCTAGTTACTTCAGTGTCTCGTGGCACTTAACCGAACAAGGAAGCGCGGTGGTGTGGGCACTTTGACTCGCCGTTGCTCTAAAGCTGACCAGCCTTTCTCACTTCGGTTTGACGCAGTTTCCTTTATCGTATATGGCGAAGGTTGGAATGACTCCTTTGAAAACTTACAGTTCTGCTCTCCCAGTAAGAGTATTTTCTCCTTTTCTAATAAATTCACCGTCAGAAGAATGTCAAACCGTAATCGTTCTCATTGATTAAAACTTCCGGGCTAAGTTGCCGTGGTCCATCAATAAAACTTCATACTCCCGACGTTTCGTTGCCTACTGCGGGCAACGTCTTCAAGGATGAGTCGACAACACGGCAGTAGGCAACGAAACGTCGGGAGTAAGAAGTTTTATTGATGGACCACGGCAAATTAGACCGGAAGTTTTAATTAATGAAGACGCCGGCCGTGAAAGCCTACATTCTGTGATTCGTAATCATTCTTTCGCTTTAAAATAAGGATGCACCAGACTCCATGCCCTTGTCCAGCTAAAACATCAGGAACTTAGCTTCTCTAATGAATTAGACTCTTCCTTGAAGGTCATACATGCGTGACGCTGTGTAGTATGTCTTACGGAACAACGCTCTCATACAGGGTGTTACGAAAAGGTACGGTCAAACTTTCAGGAAACATTCCTCAGACACAAAGAAAGAAAATATGTTATGTGGACATGTGACCGGAAACTCTTAATTTCCATGTTAGAGCTCATTTTATTACTTCTCTTCAAATCACATTAACCATGGAATGGAAACACACAGCAACAGAACGTACCAGCGTGACTTCAAACAATTTTTTACAGGAAATGTTAAAGTCCTCCGTTAGCGAGGATACATGCATCCACCCTCCTTCGCATGGAATCCCTGATGCGCTGATGCAGCCCTGGATAATGGCGTATTGTATCACAGCCGTCCACAATAAGAGCACGAAGAGTCTCTACATTTGGCACCGCGGTTGCGTAGACAAGAGCTTCCAAATGCCCCCATAAATGAAAGTCATGAGGGTTGAGGTCAGAAGAGCGTGGAGGCCACGGAATTGGTCCGCCTCTACCAATCCATCGGTCACCGAATCTGTTGTTGAGAAGCGTACGAACACGTCGACTGAAATGTGCAGGAGCTCCATCGTGCATGAACCACATGTTGTGTCGTACTGTTATAGCAGCACAGGTAGAGTATCCCGTATGAAATCATGATATCGTGCTCCAGTGAGCGTAGGTGGAAGAACATGAGGCCCAATCAAGACATCACCAACAATTCTTGTCCTAACGTTCACAGAAAATCTGTGTTGACGTGATTGCACAATTGCTTGCGGATTCTCGTCAGCCCACACGTTAATTTAAAAATTTACACGAATTATTTCAATTTACATTTAAAGAGAAATACTAAAATGAGCTCTAACATGGAAATTGTTTCCGGACACGTCCGCATATTTTCTTTCTTTGTGTTTGAGGAATGTTTCCTGCAAGTTTGGCCGTACCTTTTTGTAACACTCTGTATAAGAGTGTTTCAAACATATTTTCGATAACGTTGAAAAGAGGTTCCTAAAACATTAAAAAAGCTTATAAAGAAATCCCGTTTCTCTCGGAAGCCATGTTGATTCCTACAGGAGTTTTTTCGGTCTTCAGAAAAGTGCGACCTTTCTCTGTGAAACAATTTTGGAAAACGAGACAGGGGAAACACACAGGCGTTTGATATCAATAAAAATTTCATCGTTATTTGCGCATGAAGTATGTGAATGGCTGCAACTCGTGTAAAAATATCCGAACATGACGATATTCAGTTATTGACAGTTCAGTTGGACCGTTCCATGTAAAAACAGACCGCATCATTAGGAAGTCACCATCATTTACACAGTACCTTGTTGACAAATTGGGTCTGTGGCTTCGTTGAGTGTCGCCCTGCCATCAGCTCTTACAAACTGAAATCAAGCCACATCTATTATTTTAAAAAAAAAAAAAAAAAAAAAAAAAAAAAAAAAAAAAAAAAAAACAACTTATGGTACTTAACTGCATGGCCATCAGTCCCTAAACTTACAAACTACTTATGAACTAACTTATACCAAAGACAACACAAACATCCATGCCCGAGGGAGGATTCGAACCCCGACGCGGGAGGCCGCGCGATCCTCAACGTGGCGCTCCAAACTGCTCGGTTACTCCCGTTCGGCAAGGCTCATCTAACCAAGCCACTGTTTTCCAGTCGTTTAGGATGCGACCGTTATTGTCATGAGGCTGCAGGCGGTCTTAGGCTGTTAATAAATACATTCCAGTCGGTCTTCTGCCGCCACAGGCCATTAACGCCAAATTGCTTCGCACTGTCCTAACGGTTACATTCGTCGTACGTCTCGCCTTTTGTTTTTCCTTTACGTTTATTTCACGCAGAGTTGCTTGTCTGTTAGTCCTGAAAACTGAGCAATTACAGCTGTCATTAAATGCAGGCCGTAGGATCTGACAGTGTCCGCCGCGAGAAATAATTCCTGAAATTTTGTATTATCGGCACACAGTCGACATGTGGATCAGGAGTATTGAATTCCCTAACGATTTCCAAAATTGAATGTCTAGTGCGTGTGGCTTCAACTGCCAATCCGCTTTGAAAGTTCGTTAGTTCACGACGGGCAGCCATTATCAATTCTGCAACCTCTTCACACAAATCACCGGAATACTAATGGCAGCTCTTATCACTGCGCCCCCATTCCCCCTTTGTACCTTGTGTTAGCGAGACTATCGCCTTATCTATATGTGCATATCTTTCAGTGTTGTTTGTATGCACTGTAAACCAATTACTACGAATTAGTATCTAATTGGATATTTGTGAATCTACCCTCACACATTACAAATCAAACCAAATTGACATTCAAAGATTGGTCGGTACAGCGTTTTACTCCCGAGGTCCCTAGATTGATACACTACTTAAACTAACTTATGCTAACGATATATCACACACACACACACACACATATTTACAGCGCGCGCGCCCAAGAAAGGTGTCGAACCTCCGTCGGGAGCGGTCGCGCACTCCATGACATGCCGTCACAGGACCGCAGCGGTGGTGAAGCTTCATCTCTGCATAACCACTCCATTTGAATCCGCATACTGTTTCCATCCATTGGTCTGCTTCAACTATTGTAACCTCTACACTTCCCTCATCTCAGCGACTTCTTGGTGCTTTAGGACCCTTCTTTTAGTGTAGTTGGCATAAATTATTTTCACTCCAAATCGATTCAGTAACAGACAACCAGAAACAGGCGCACGGTTTCTCGATAATTACTTTCATAGTTTTGGGATTTTTTTTATTCACTTGCCGCTTTAATCAGGGGAAACATTTGTTGTGAAAAATTGCTTCCAGGGCCAAACTGTGACCCACTCTTTGAATGGGCGAGTAGTATCAGCGAAGTAACGAAGGCAAGTTGTATGTTGTGTAAACACCGCGATTTTCAGTGCTTGTATGTTCTATTATTAACGATAAACTGTATATCGGTGTTCGAGGCAAAATAACGAATTTCAACTTTTTGAAACAAAAGCCGGCTGTTTGTTCGCACCGTTAATACGTTTTAGGTAATGTAGACGAATACCTGACTATTAGCACGGGGGCGCTAAGTATAATACTTCGTGGATTATCAAGCATGCCGAGGGGAGGATGGCAAGATTTTTCAAAGTGCCAAGACATACGGTTACTTTAGGTAGTGATACCTTTAATTGATTATTCGTTTTTACGCTTCCATTGTGTCAAGTAGTGTGGGAAACACGTTGATAAATTACGCAAAAACAGAGATACCTCATGTGATCTACGAACTTAAACAGCACAATATAAGACTGGACTGAAGATTTTATCAAACTCTTATTGGCTTATCTACCAGATGACTGTTTCAGTACACATTCTTCAAACCTGTGTAGAATGAAAATGTTTGTGTAACACATATCAAAACAGAATTACATCTTATGATCATTCGTTAATGGACTCAAACCGGTTATTAAGCAGAAAACGAAAACTGAATTTGATGCAGCTGCTGGTACATATATATGTAATGCCAGAAGTTTCCTAAAAGACTATTAAAAATTATAGCCGGCCGCGGTGGCCGAGGGGACTGAGGCGCTCCAGTCACGGTCTGCACGGCCACTACGGTCGGGGGTTCGAATCCCCCCTCGGGCATGGATATTTGTGCCGTCCTAGTTCGTAAGTAGTTCATAAGTAGTTTGTAAGTTTAGGGACTGATGACCCCGTAGTTAAGTCCCATAGACTATACAAACATTTGAACATTTTTTAAACTTATACTAGTAAATGCTGCACGTGAATAATTGAGTTACTTAGTCAGATCGACAATTTCAGGTGTCTTTTAAATATTTTAAAGGCTAGTCTGCTGTTTAGCTTTGATGTTTTCCGTTCGATTATTTGGGTCAGCTGAAGCACGGCTTTGACCCTCCACGTCAGCGTGTTGTATAACTCGAAACATTGATCATTTGCAATGAGGAATTTTGTTTTGTTACTAATGTGTCATTACTTTTCACGATACAGACTCATCAATTTACGTTCATCCATACACCTGCCAAGCACCAATATATCACTTATAACTAAAAAATGCTAATCGCTTTAAACTTCGATCGTTCGTAAGAACTGCTTGGCAGAGTACTGAGGCAAAGAAAGTTTCTTTGTGAGTGTTGCTTATTGCTATTTCTTTCCGTTTAGCATGATCTCGTCCATGACGTCATCCGTGGAAGTAGACGGGTAGTATGGGGACCTGCAGAATTTTGGAACACATTTTTATAATAGAAATTATGTCATTTCTGAAGACCAGAAATCTCCTTTGTCGAAATCAGCATGGCCGAAATCAACGATCATCTGAAAAACAACGCGCACTATTCATCCCCAAGGTCCAGAGGGCAATAGATATAGGATCGATTTTGATACCGTTCCGCACCGTCGCCTAATGAAGCAAGTGCGAGCACATGGACTATCAGACGAACTGTGTGACTGGATTGAGGCGTCCCTAGCAAACAGAGAGCAACATGTTATTCTCAACGGAGATACGTCTTCAGACGTTAATGTGATCTCAGGAGTCGTAGGACTGTTGTTTTTCACAGTACATACAATAAATGATCTTCTAGATAACGGAAGTTCAGTGAAGCTTTTTCAAAAATGTTCAGATGTTTGTAAATCTATGGGACTCAACTGCTTGGTTATTAGTCCCTAGTTTACAAACTACTTAAACTACGGTAAACTAACGCAAGGAAAACACACACACACACACACACACACACACACACACACGTGGACGAGGTAGGACTCGAATCCCCGGCAGCGAACGGCAGCGGGCACTGCAGCACGGCACCCTAGTGCGCACTGCGCACGGCTAATCCGCCGCGGCAGTGAAGCATTTTGCGGATGATGCGGTAGTTTATCGAGAAGTCGCAATAGTGAATGAGGGAAGTGCAGTGCATGAGGATATGTGGCGTATTGACGGATGGTGTAGGAAATGGCAATTCTCAACATAAGTGTAAAGTTTTGCGTTTACATAAAAAGAAAAGACCCATTGTTATATAACTGCGCAATAGCAGGACAAAGAGTGGAAGTACTAACTACTTCAATGAAATATGTGGGAGTAGAAATTAGTGGTGATCTTAAATGTAACGGCCATATAAAATCAGTCGTGGTAAGCAGATGCAAGAGTGAGTTTCACTGGAAGAATCCCAGTTAATAAAGGAAGTAGGTTAGAAAACTGATGTTCGGCCAGCGTTTGAGTATTGGCATCAGTGTGGGATCCGTACCAGGTGGAGTTAATAGAAGACTAAGAAGATCCAACGGAGAGCCTTATTACGGGCTCATTTAGTAAGCGCGAAAGCATCACAGAGATGATTACTGAACTCTAGTGGCAAATGCTGCAAGAGAAGCAGTGTGTATCGCGGTACGAGCTTCTGTCAAAGTTCAGAGAGCGTACGTTTGATCAAGAGTCGACCAATATATTGCTTCATGCTACGTGTGTCGCGAAGCGGCCACAAGGGTAATAAGAGATTTTTCCCGCGAACCATACGCGACTGGAATAGCAAGAAGTGAAAATGGTACGTATCAGTGATCTCGATATAACCTGGGCGTGTAACTGTGGTGTCTGAGCATAGAACTGTAGCGTGCCTGCACGTTCATATGTTTTGCACACGATTTTTGTGTTGTCCGCCATGTCGTAATTAAACGAATTTCCATGAGTTACTAAAGCGTCTCGCTGCGGAGCGCGCGGTTGCTCGCCGTGGAGATTCTAGTCCTATTTCTAATTGAATGTATTTTAGTTTGCAATTCGCTAATCGTCAATACATCTATATTTAATTCACGAATAATTGCTTAAAGAGTACTAACACGCCACTGCTTACTCTTGAAATTTTCATCGTTAAAATCGCACAAACACCTATGCATCGCATATATGTTAAAAAAAATTATTTCTTCAGTTCCCTCCTTTATGTTGTTTCGTTCTGTATTATTTTTAACGTAACCTAAAAACAGGCGCAATCAGTTCGCCCAAAGTTGGAAGGTGCCGAAACTGTTTAGTTTCGCCAACGAGTTGCACGAAGGCCTGCCGCGCATGCGCACTGGCCAGTAGCGCAGTTTCATGAAACCTAGTGTCGTAGAAAAGCATTTTTGAAAGAGAAATTTGCTAACATCGAATATTAAGTGTAATGAAGTCATTTGTGAAGGCATTTATGTGGAGTGTTGCCTTGTACGGGAGTGAAACATGGACGATAAGCAGTGTGGATAGGAAGAGAATAGAGGCTTTTGAAATGTGGTGTTACAGAAGAATGCTGAAGATTAGGTGGGTAGATCGCATAACTAATTAGGTACTAAACAGAATTCGCGAGAAAAGGAATTTTTTGGCATACCCTGACTAAAAGAAGGGATCGCTTGGTAGGATACATTGTTAGACATCGAGGAATTGTAAATTTAGCATTGGAGGGAAGTATGTGGGGTAAAAACCGCAGAGGAAGACCAAGCAGTAAGCAGATTCAGACAGATGTAGGTTGCCGTTCTTATGTGGAGTTAAAGAGGCTTGTTCAGGATACGGTATTGTGGAGAGCTTCATCAAACCAGTCTCCGGACTGAAGACGACGACAACAACAACAACAACAACAACCCGTAAGTTTGTATTTTGATATGGGAACAATATTTTTAAGGTTATGTTGCGTATCTGCAATGAATCAAACTCATCTAACCGCTACTGAAATGGATAGGGGCGAGAAATATGACGTTACAATTTACCAATAAAGCTGCTTTACACACTATTTTTCATACATGTAGAGCTTCTGTTATTTTGTTCGATAAATCGGTCTTTTTCACGTGAATATATTGATGTATTTTAGCGCTTTGGGATCCTGCCATTTTGATACAGATTCTCACTTAACTGGTCGTTAGCCGTGTAACGAGCAGAATTTTACTCGTTAACTTAACGGCCAGTTTGAGGTCCTTTAACATCAGGTTAACTCATAACGAAACATTCAAAAAATGTTCAAATGTTTGTTAAGCTTATGGGACTTAACTACGGGGTCATCAGTCCGTAAACTTACAAACTACTTACGAACTAGGACGGCACAAATATCCACGCCCGAGGGGGGATTCGAACCCCCGACCGTAGTGGCCGTGCTGACCGTGACTGGAGCACCTCAGTCACCTCGGCCGGCAACGAAACATTGACAAACGCAATTCTCCACTAACGATAAGTTAAAATCCGAACTGGAACTTACGAGACATTGACAAACAGTGGCGTAACTAGGACTTGGCTTTGAGGGGGGGGGGGGGGAGATAGATCTGCTTGACGAGCAAAATTTTAGTCAGTTTCCAGACAGACTACCATTTACCACTCCCGTTGAAGAAAGTAATTCACTCCCTTCCAATGGAAGCTTATGGTAAAACACCCCAAGTTCCAAATCTTTACCAGATTGCTGTTATACGATTTCTTTTCTCCCCCCCCCCCCTTTTTTTCGGGTTCTGGGGGGGAGTTCTATCCCCCTCATCCCCCCCCCCCCTCCCCATAGTTACGCCACTGCTGACAAACCGGCCCTAAATGCGGACAAACTGTCGACGCTGTTTACTGAGTAGCCTTGCCGCAGGCCAGTGTCGCTAGTAGCAGACAAGACAGGCGGGACACCTGTGCGGCGGCGGGCGCGCCCGGCCGTTCCCACGCTCATCGGCGGCCGGCCGGTGCCGTAGTGGAAGTGAGTTTCCGCCAGCCACAGGCAGGAGTCGCCGTGTCGCCAGCGGTGGCAGCAGCAGCAGCGGCAGCCGCTGTTTGCGTCCACGGTCGGCTGCGCGCCGCTATAATAATACGGCGAGGGGGCGGCGGCCGTGGCGGCGCTGTGCTCGCCGGCCGTGGAGCCGCCGCGACCAGCTAGCCTAGCCTGGCCGGCGCAGCTGATACCGTGGGAACGGCCGGCTGAGCGCCGCGCCGCTGTCGATACGTGAGAGAGAGCGCAGGCGGCAGACGGCAGAGCGCGCCGCAGTCGACTTCCGCGCTGCCGAGCTGCCCGCGCGCTTTTTCCCTTCCTTTTTCCCTCGCCCTGTGTGCGTGTGTGTGCCTTATGGGGACTGCCACTGGCGGCAGCAGGGCCGGCCTCGCGGCCGCGCGATAAAAAACTGCCCGCGGAAAAAAAGTTCCCACGCTCGCCCGCGTTTGCTTTTGCCGGCGCCGTTGAGCGTCTTCAGTCGCAGATTTGCTCTGTTCCGTTTACGCGGCGGACAGTAGTTCAGGGTAGTGTTTGCAGGCTCGGGCGGGGCGGCAAGCACTGCAGCATTTGTTTACACAGGTTACCGCAATGAACAGCTATAATGACAGGTTCAAAAAAATGTTTAAAACGTTTGTAGAGCTTATGGGACTTAACTACGGGGTTATCAGTCCCTAAACGTACAAACTACTTATGAACTACCTAAGACTAAGGACGGCACAAACATCCATGCTCGAGAGGGGGGGATTCGAACCCCCCGACGGGAAACGGCCTCGTGCACCGTAGCATAGCGCCTCAATGCGCTCGGCCGCTCCGCCGCGGCAATGACAGGTTCATACAGGGGTTACGGTAATGCCCTATTCATACGGAAATACGCAAATCGCGTATTCAATTACTTGACAACTGGAGAGTGTACGAGTAGCTGGTACTTTGACACAGGGAGGTCCTACTCCTCAACCTGCGAGGTGACCTGAACTGAATTCTCTTAATTATTTCTTATGATATCTATCTAAGCTCAGTTGTGTTTTCAAACCCCAATGGATTCGAAAATTAGTTGCCTGTATTGTAGCTGCTTGTGAAGTCATTCCAAACAAACCATGGATATTTGTCAGGGTACGTCAGAATCTTGTTCGTCACGAGTCTGTGTTTATCGTCAAACTGTCTGACGTTTTAGCAGATGTCACGCGTTATGTTGATCGCGTTTTATTTTTTATGCATCGTACCAATCTAGCGAAAGAAGTTAAATATCGTTCGCTTGAGGAATTCTCTTGTGTCCTTGTTTCTTTACCTTTTCTTGTAGCATAATTGTATCGCCTTTTTATCTCTGCCTCCCCTTCGTTCTTTTTCTTAACAAGCATGGACATAGGCGCTTATGTCCTCAGTAGTTTTGCACCCTACCTCTCCACCCTCTCCCCCCCCCCCCAAAAAAAAATCTTGTTCGTCGAAGTCATGCTTTCAGTGACGTTGATGGACTTCAGTTTGAGCACATTTCGTAAGGTACAGTGCAAATGGTTCACTGATTGTGTGCAATATGGTATTTGCCGTTAACTGTAACTGATGGGAAAGAAAGTTACGCAGTAATTGCCTTCCTATTGTCTCCTTTAGCTGGCTGCTCTGACCTCAAATTCTATGGAGACATCCTCTCTGTCCTGTTAAATTTTTGCACGCCCTTGCGGAAACACTCTGTATATGATACGCAATGAAATCTCGTAACTCCATCAGTGCAAAACCACGTAATTATGTTTGTTGCTGTTGAAGCATTTGAAATATACACATCTAGCAACTGTATTTGTCTCACTCTGTTTTTAGAACTTCCTCGTCTCATGGAGAAAAATTAAAACGTTTTCCTAGCCTACCGCCGATTTCTTTCTTTTTTGCATATTGTGTTCGGGAATTCCGGTTACCATCTTCGAGGAACTGAGTGCATAGTATTTTGATGAGGAACCTATGTCCGGAAATGTCATGCAGAGACGCTATGAGAAGTTCTTAATTTTACACACTCTAACCCCCCCCCCCCCCCCCCCGCCCAAAAAAAAAATAAATAAATAAAACAATTTCAGTGTTCGATTTTGTCGAAAGTGGTTTCCGTCTCTTTCTTTACCACGAATTCACGAAATCTCAAAGTCAGTCTTCAAGAAAGAAGAAACTAAATTCTCCTGAGCGTTTTCTAGATATAGGAAACTCGGGAAACAAAAAATTTTACTTAAATTATGATATTTTGTTGTTGATGCTTTTTTTTCGTACTTAAATAATGGTGACATACACTTCGCCGTATGCTAGACTCTTCATTTTGCAAGACAAAGCAATAACTTTATCGTTTTTCAATTTTGAGATTGAAAATCCTGTCTGTTGTATTGTTACTTACGGTTCTATTTCTTTTTCTTGGCTCCTTGTTTTGTGGAGTTTTCTTTGTGGTTTGTTTAAAGCTTGTCTTCCACTTAATATTGATGGTGTACATTACGCTAATGTTTACGTTTGGGGTATGGTTACGACTGACCGCTATTCATTTTATTTATTTATTTTATTTTGTTTGGCTGGGTTACGTGCGAAATTAAAAGTGTTTTCAGACAAACAATAAAAGATCGCACTGAAGATACCAGAAAATGGGCTGAAAAATGTTTGCAAAGAAAAAGAAAAAAAAAAAAAAAAAAAAAAGAGTCACAAAATTTGATTCACAGTGTATCAGATCCTAACCAAGAGCTTATTTCACGGGGTGTATTGAAAAAATGGTAATGAATTTCATATCTCGGCTAGTACATACAAAACTAACAGAGTGAGAAGAAGATACGCTTGCTTGCGGATCTCGAGATTCCGTTATTGACTCGCGTCAGTAATTGACAAGCAGTATTTTAACGTATGAACGATTATATATCATTTCTGTGTTCATAAATCCATAAAGCTACAATATTAGCATATGAATTAGCTCGAGATGTTCCTGTCACTCGAAAACTACCTAATCCATAATAGAACGTACTGATCGGAAGTCTCAATGTAAAAATCGCTGTTCTTCGTTCCAGATCTTGCAAAACACTGCACCGAGTGTGGGCTGTTAAGGCAACTGTGCCGTAATAGATTCGTCTGTTCTCGTGCTGGGAAGGCTGCTCCAGTTTGAGCTTGCCTAGAAATCGCCAAGTTCGGTGTGAAAGTCCCCTGTAGCAGCACGTCCCGTTCACTTTGCACACGGGTGTTCTCAGTCCTGAAAGGATTGTTTGTCTTGTCTCTGGCAACAAAGGAACGTAGCCATGCTGCGTAAATTAACGAGTCTTGGTTTCTTTCTGTTAATTACGATCGCAGCACACCGATCAATACAAACCAGTGGCTATTAACCTTTTCGGATATGCGATCCCCTTTCAAGTAAAATTATTGTGGCGACCCCCATCCAAATAAAAGTATTTGCTCGCTCCCCCCGTCTTCACGAACCGTAACAAAACTATATTACCTCAAAAGAAACAAATTTAACCTTCTTTCCTTTGCTTCAGCTTTGTTTTAAATTGTTGGACAACGTGCCTTTATGTATTTTGGCCCACTTTAGGTTACGGTAGTAGCACTGAAAGTGGGCCTTTGCGATCGTCTTTTGACAGCTCGAAATTTAAATGGAAATAACGGCTTAACTATTAATCTGACACGGCCGGCCGCGTTGGCCGAGGGGACTGAGGCGCTCCAGTCACGATCTGCACGGCCACTACGGTCGGGGGTTCGAATCCCCCCTCGGGCATGGATATTTGTGCCGTCCTAGTTCGTAAGTAGTTCATAAGTAGTTTGTAAGTTTAGGGACTGATAACCCCGTAGTTAGGTTCCATAAGCTATAATACAAACATTTTAACATTTTTTGAACATTAATCTGACACGAAAATTGAATAACCTAATTTGTAGAGGAGAAAATTCTCTACAACTTAACTCCCTTATGTATTTTTCATATCTCGTATTGTTTGAGACATATTTGCAAAAATAACGGAGATTTGACATCCTGCATTGAATTAACGAAAACCAGCCGTTCGCGGATGTCACGTGACATTCCTCGCCCAGAACTCTCTGGCATTCGCCGTCTTGCGTTGCGATCTGATGATTTTCTTATTGTAACTTATACGCTGTCATTTCAAAGCAATGGCGCACTGAAGAATTAACGAAAACACATCGTTCTTCGTACGATAAATGATAATCTAGTGTTTACAAATGCCATATTAGCATCAGTTAACAACGGCGATCAATAGTATGAGATTAAAGGACTGATCTTTTGATTGATAGCTGTAGCGTAGTGGGCAAGGCGTTGGACTATAATGCTAAAGGTCGGTGGTTCAGAACCCGCCACTACCTAATTTTTTGTCCTAAAAGGGTTTCAGACACTCTTATTAATTAATTTTTTATTATTTAGATTATTATTTCGGTCCAAAATGTTTGCAAAAACTTATAAAACTACAAATTTAAAGTGGGCCGTAAAACACGTCAGTGCGATTTTTTTCGGAATGGAACACATTATCCTATTTTACGTGATATCTGACAGAAAAATACATTTTGCTTAACGAATGTTTCGTATTTTAGGCAAGACTCAGAAGCGAATTGTGCTCATAAAGAGGTCCAGCTGTATAGACAATTTGTAAAGAAGTAGATCGTCTTTTACTTTTTTTCGAATTTTTCAGAATTTAGTAATTTATCAAGTTGTTTTACCTCTCGATTGGTTCCTACAGAGTTTTCTGGATTTTCGCTTGTTCATCATTATCAATTCACAATGAATGTTATACAAGAAACTCCGTCATTTTAAGATTAAAAAGTGTCACTTAAGCATGCGTTTTTGTATTACTGAACCCCTGGTTATTTTATGCTGCAAGTACTTCCTCTTCTGAGTGCGCCCCCCCCCCCACCTCCCACCCCGGAGCAAACCTCGGGACGGGGGGAGGGGGTCGCGACGAACAAGTTGAAAAATACTGGTATAAACGATACGACCCATTATCGAACAGCCGGCATGTCTTCCTCTGCCAAGGACAACAGCGGCGACGCGTCTTGGCTTGGAAACAATGGGGCTTTGGAAGATCACTGGAGGGAGTTGGCACCGCATCTACAAAGCCACTTAATCATCGTACATTCGTGGGAGGTTGGGGGACGGGTGCGAGATGTGATGCCACGTTCAATCACATCCCAGTAGTGTTCGGTCGGGCTCAGATCGGGTGACAGAAGACCATCACATCAGAGACAACTCGCCACTGTTTTCCTCGAGCCACAATCGTTGACGCATGGCCATGTGACGTGACACATTATCTTATAGAAAACGTCTATCGGTGGAATACATGATTGTTATGAAGAGGTATACGTGGTCTGTCACCAGTGTACGATACTTCTTGGCCGTTATGGTGGCTTGCACTTGGCCCATGGATGCCCGAGCCGCCGCCAGCCTGTCCCGCAATACAGTTGTCAAGAAACTGCTACCCTGGAATAAGGATTCGCACTCTCCCATCATCACTGTGAAGAAGGTATCAGATTCATCAGACCATACAACGATCTGTCACTGCGCCAGCGTCCAGTGGCGATGGTCACGTTCCCATTTCAGTCGTTGTTGCTTTGTTGCCGATATCGCTGTGTTAATACCGGCACATGAATGGATGTGAGCTGCGGAGGCCCATCCTTAAGTGCTCACTGGACTGTGTGTTCAAAAACAGGTGTACAGTAAACGAATATTCGTATTTCTGCTACCAGTCACTTTATTTGTTTGTGTTTAGTCTAACATAGCACAATGCGTTTCGAGCACCTTTTGCTCATCATCAGGCGCTTCTTATACGTACAGACAGAATCTGTGTGTGTGTGTGTGTGTGTGTGTGTGTGTGTGTGTGTGTGTAAGAAGTGCCTGATGATTAGTAAAACAGGCTCGAAACGCGTTGTACGATGTTAGATTAAATACTAACAAATAAAGTGACTGGTAGCAGGAATACGAATATTTGTTTCACACAGTCACGGTTTCTAAACTAAGCCATCATGGCTACAATTAACAGTTGTGCGGCATTGAAGTCCTATGTTAGTTCCGCTACCGTTCGCCGCCTGTCCTGTTTTACCAGTCAGACGTCTGGCATGAGGCGTTTTGGAAGTGGTTTCACCACTTGAATAACACTTCACGACAACATTGCTCGAACACCTGACAAGTCGCGCGGTTTCATCTCAATCTGCCCTCGGTGCGATATATCTCTGACTTTCCCCAGTCTACACACGGGCAGCCTGTCTACTGACATTAGAATCATCTCTTCTCAACAAGATATCCCCGCTTCGACCATCACGGAGTTTGTTGAAATTCTTTGTGAACATTGGAAAAGTTTAAATTTCGTCGATGCAATACTGCCGGAGATATGATCACTTGATTGGTCCCATGCGAAACTTTGCCAAGTTTCATGTTTTTAGTACTTTCAGTCGCCTAGATATACGTAGCAAATATTGGAAACTTTTTCTGGTGATAATTTTTTTTGATGACTGTCTCCAATTTTCTTGCTGAAATGTCGTAAAATTCTTTTCATTATTAGCATCAAAATAGAATGTATAGAATTGTACAAAATGGCAAAATTCATTCTCTTCCAACAAAAGACTTCCTGAGATATTACAGCTGAAAGACGTCAGAAATTTACGGCTCTCACGAAGTTACATATGGGCGCGCCAGTCACAGTCTGTACGGCCGCTACGGTCGGGGGTTCGTATCGCCCTTCGGGCATTGATATTTGTGTCGTCTTTAGTATAAGGTAGTTCATAAATAGTGTGTAAGTTTAGCGACATATGACCCCGCATTTAAGTCCCTTAAGCTTAAACATTTGAACATTTATATCTCCGGCAGTATTGCATCGACGAATTGTAAACTTTACTATGCACGACGGGGAGTTGGATAATGTTTCCCCCAGTCGACTGTAGGCAGAGTTGTGTATGGAGGGAAAAAAATAGAATGAGTCATTACAGATAAGACATATCTTCATTTTCTACATAATTTTAAAGTACATTTGTCAAACCGCGTTATAAGCTTTAAAAAGCCGGCCAGGAAAAAATCGGGGCGTTACATACGGTGGAAGCGTAGCACGGCTATTGGCGAAAGACGACATAGTAGGTGAACGCGCACGGGCAAGACACCGATACACCATTGGGTAGAGGTCGACCATGTATATGACAATGACTTTCTGTTTCGGATTGTTAATTTCCTGGTCATTGTGGTGGCCGTCCACGTTCTGAGGAATTGCCACCCACTTCACCTAATCTCACATCACTTGACTTTTAGCTATAGAACCATGTAAAGCAAATCGCACCTGCAGATAAACTAGGAAAAGACACCATCTGGTTCAAAACATTGAAGAAGAGCATGCCAGCATTTCTGCGAGTGCAGGACGAGTGGATTCAGCGCTGCCACATGCGCGTTCACCAGGAGAGACAGCATATTGAACACATTCAGAACAGTAGACTCTAGACCTCTAAACAAAATGTGTTGGAACTTTTGAACTATAACTGCTACGTCGACTTTGTTTACAGGTATGAACTTGTGAAAAATGCTCATGTTATCTCACTTATCAAACGATCTCCTTTCGCATTAAAAAAAAAAAAAAAAAAAAAAAAAAAAAAAACTGCTTTAGATGAAAGGTGGTGCCCACACAGACCGTAAAATACGCCTTACTGGAATATTTACGTTTCCCAATTCCTACAGAGTTTTTGAAATAAAAGGCTGTACTCGGACTTTCTCAATCTGTACAGTGAAAGGATATCTCGTTTTGTCTTCGAACTTTTTATGCACTTACATAATGACATAAATCGATACGCGTAACGTTGCATGGAATAATAAAATTGTGGTCAAGGCCGCTTTGTGGCTTAGTGCTTTTATGCAAATCGTAGCCGGCAAAGTTCTTTACGTGGGACTCCGAGTTATTGTACGCCGGCCTTCTTCCGTATTTGAGCAGAAACTCTGTGTGACTAGTTGTGTACAGAGAAACGTGAAAATATAGAATGGTAAAAAGGAAACTGAAGGAAAGTAGCAGGGACGACGAAATTCGTGAAAGAAGACAGTGTCTGCCGAGAAGTATTGTTAGCAGGACACTTCACACAGTAGAACAAAGAGCTCTCTCTCTCTCTCTCTCTCTCTCTCTCTCTCTCTCTCTCTCTCTCTCTCTCTGTGTGTGTGTGTGTGTAGGAGTTGTACTGCTTTAACAAATGGGCATCGTTAAAGCTTGCTTGCCGGTTAACGCAGTTTCGAAGTGGGGCACGTAGCTGAACGAGGCGCCAGATATTGCTTGGACACTGCTTTGAAGGAATAACGTGTGTCAACGATAGCGTTGCACCTCTAAATAATAAAATATTATCGACAGGTGCGGCGTGCTTTGAAGTGAGACACAACACAGAATGATGCTCTTCGGGGAATGGCAGAGATCAATAGTGAGATGTCTTCGTAACAGTGACGGACTAGGGGGGGGGGGGCGGACCGCCCCGGGCCTCTCGTCTTGGGAGGCCTCCAAATACCTGGAAATCACTTTATTTGTTTTTGTTTATGTTTATATTTTTATGTTTCATTTTGAGCGCCCATGACCTCTTGTTATTGAGCCTATACATCTCGAAAGCCATTTCGTTAGACTGTCCTCTCGTCTTGGGGAGGGGGGCGGCGGCGGCTCCAAATCTCATGAGTTACTTTTGTTATAGTAATACAAGTGGATGGGGGGCCTCATTTTGGTTTGCCGACGCCCCGGGCCTACGACAGCCTTAGTCCTCCATTGTTTCATAAGTTAGTGTCAGAGATTCGAAAGAAACATCAAATCCAAGACGCGATTTACTGATTACAGAACTATCGTAAGTCGAATGAAATCTCTTTATTGACGCCATGATTGCGTGCTGATACTAATGCCAACTAAGTAGCTTCTAACTCTCGCCACGTGTGTAAAATGATATACATGTTAGTTGTAGTCGGTCGTTTGTCTTGTAATACAAGTTTATACTTTTGAAAGACTGCCTCATTCAGCCTCGCAAAATATGTCTGAATTGTACTCCAAACATATATTTACACCGGACGTACAAAAGGGAAAAAGATTCTCGTCTCTGGCATCTGCGTCCATTATGGTGGGCCGGCCGCGGTGGCCGATGGGACTGAGGCGCTCCAGTCACGGTCTGCACGGCCACTGCGGTCGGGGGGTTCGAATCCCCCCCCCCCTCGAGCATGGATATTTGTGCCGTCCTAGTATTAGCAGGTTCATAATTAGTTTGTAAGTTTAGGAACTGATGACCCCGTAGTTAAGTCCCATAAGCTCTACAAACATTTGGACTTAAAACGACTCTCGTTATAATTCCCTAGGCTTAAAAACTACATAAACTAACCTAAGGATACGCACGCGCGCGCGCAAGGCGCCTTGAAACGCTCGGCCACTCCACCGCGGCTCTATGGTGAATATCAGAATTCAAGGGGTGAGGCGTAATTCATTCTGTTCTCCTATTTTTTGACGGGAGAGAGAGAGAGAGAGAGAGAGAGACCGACCAACAAACTTTCTTCCCAGAATTTGAAGAAAAACCGCCATTTACAAGGTTATTCGCTGGTTAATTTCAACCGCTTCCTTAATAACACAATCCCAGTAGCTGGAAATGGATGACAGAATCTTTTGTTGCTACATTCCATCGAGTGACCTATGTCTAGGCAGTGTCCTGCAACGGTAGATTTGCTTGGCTGTTGTAAAAGCGTGTGACTTATATTCAGCACATTGCTCTACCACAGTTTGAGCAATATATGATATTCCACTACAACGTAAGACAACAGATGGACAGAAATAATGTCGTCACATCCCTTACTACTGACAGTCACCCTAGATATTTCTGACGTATATCATCTTTGGCTGGGTGATGGTCCTGCATCTTACTTGTTCTTTGTGTGTTATCTTTCCTGTTTCCATTGAAGACGGAGGTATTAAATTTCCGTGTACAGTGAGTCCTCCCTGCAGATTTACCTTCAAAATGGCACGAACTTCTACTGGTGTGAGAATGCATCGTTGTACATCCAACTTCTGTGGCAATTCTTCAAAAGGGCCATCCCGCCACTCTGAAGGCCACAACTGGTCCTCTAAAAAGTCTCGCTCAGTTGACTGTAGATAGCATGAGTGCGTCTCTGTGGCATGCCTCTTATTTTTCCTCCCCCCTCAATTGAGGATTCTGTATTGTGGATGCTGGCGCTGCGCCTATAGTCAGCATCACGTAGGAAGGCGACCCAGTTTTCATTACCGCACTGGCAGCCACTAATATTCTCCTGCATACTCAACTTTTGGCGTTCGGCCGTAGCTCCTCCCCTTCACGCTTCTCCTGTCGCTCCGCCTATATCTGCGGAAGCGCCTTCGTACATTACTCCAACTATAAGTGTGCTCCATCAAGACTAGTGTGAGGTTGGGGTTTGTAGGACGCACTTTGTTGATTAATATCTTCGGTTTACAAATGTTCAAATGTCTGTAGAGCTTATGGGACTTAACTACAGGGTCATCAGTCCTTAAACTTACAAATTACTTGTGAACTAGCCAATACTAAGGACGGCACAAATATCCATGCCCGAGGGGGGATTCGAACCCCCGACCGTAGTGGCCATGCAGAAAGTGACTGGCGCGCCGCAGACCGCTCGGCCACCACGGCCAGCTTCGGTTTACAGAATGATGCGACTCCTCTTGAGTCCTACCAACCTGTGAATGGTGCCTGAGTCAGTCACTCGCAGCGGGAGTCATCAGTGGTTGTGTCCGTGGTTAGATCGCCGGTACTACACTGCCGCTATCCGGTGGTGCGTATCATTACTAGGCTGCGCCCAGACGTAGACGTGCAGGTATCATCCTGTGTCTGTCCCTGGGGGTTGGCTATCAGGTACCTGTATGATTTTTCTAAAATAGGAGTAGTGTCCTGGAGCAACGCTCTCTAATAAGATAGTTTCGTTGCCTTTTCTGGATGGTGTCCACCACTTAGACTAAGCCAGTCTCTTCGTGCACCCGTTGTTCTTTCCCACGGGAGGAGGGGGGGGGGGGCAGGATTTACTTCCGAACCTTGTTGTGGACTACCTAGAGGCGATGTAACCCTATGCTCTCCCCTCTGTACGACCGTATTGCATGGCGGCCTGCACGGACATTTACAGGTGTATCTTCGTGATCGTAGACAGTTCATGACGCCTGTTTGTTCAAGGAATGTTTAAGTGTTTGTTAAGCTTATGGAACTTATTTGCGGGGTCATCAGTCCCTAAACTTACAAACTACTTATAAATTACCCTTTACTAAAGACAGTACAAACATCCATGCCCGAGGGAGAAATCGAACCTCCGACGAGGAACGGCCTCGGGGACGTCTGTTTGCTTTACACGTTGATATCACACTGAGCAGTATGATTTGTAAACATTCCCAATAGAAGGGAAACGTCGCTGTGGGCGCTACGCCCATACGCTGTCGTTGGTAATTTTCTAGGACGGTTGGCGGGCGCCAGTTTCGATAAATCTCGACCGCGCGACCACATTTCGATATATGGTGCATTGCGATAAGTTTCAAGACGGCGAGAGATTCTGATCTTTTGATGCAGTTCGTAAACGAGATTTTTATAAAAGAAAGGAAATAAAATGATATTCCTGCTCTATGGTTGACAGGTCTGTGCCCTTGTCCGCTGAGTAAGGATCATAGAATGTTGGAGTAGTGTTTCGTGTTCACCGTAAAGTAAGTAATTGTGAGCCCAAATGTTTATACATTCTTTTGTCCTTGTATTAGGAGGATAATCAAGTTACTCATGGGACAAGGATACATACAAAAACGTGTCAACCATAGAGTAGGAACAGCATTAATTCATATTAAACTTGAAATCGTATTACACAAAGCTAGATTTGCTATTTTGGCAACACAATTCAAACTGTACATAATTCGCGCAAACATTCAATCGCAACATATATCAAAATGTGGTCGCGCGGCGGTCTGGAGCGCCACGTTGCGAATTGCGCGGCCTCCCGCGACGGAGGTTCGAATCCTCCCTTGGGCAGGGATGTTTGTGCCGTATTTAGTATTAGCTAGTTCATAAGTAGTTTGTAAGTTTAGGGAGTGATGACCCCACAGTTAAGTCCCATAAGCTTTACAAACATTTGAACATTTGTGGTCGCGCGTTCGAGATTTATCGAAACTGGCGTCCGTGCAAGCGTCATTCACAATTAGCCTGTCGTTGGCAGACGACGTTGAAACCGATATCAATACATATACTTTTCCCCGGGTGATATCTTCCGTTAGCTGATGAAAAATCAACATAGTGTTTCCGGGGGTAATACTAATATGATGTGTGTACAGGCTGTTACAAAAAGGTACAGGGAAACTTTTAGGAAAAATTCCTCACACACAAAGAAAGAAAATATGTTATGTGGACATGTGTCAGGAAACTCTTAATTTCCATGTTAGAGCCCATTTTACTATTTACGGATGAGGCTTTTTTCCAACGTGATCAAATTGTGAAAATTTACAATCAACATGTGTGGGATGACGAGAATCCGCACGCAATTGTGCAATCACGTCATCTACACAAATTTTCTGTGAAAGTTTGGGAAGGAATTGTTGGTGATGTCTTGATTGGGCCTCATGTTCTTCCATCTACGATCACTGGAGCACGTTATGATTTCATACGGTATACTCTACATGTGCCTTTACAAGTACAACACAACACGTGGTTTATGCACGATGGAGCTCCTGCACATTTCAGTCGACGTGTTCGTACGCTTCTCAACA
Source organism: Locusta migratoria (assembly GCA_026315105.1). Taxonomy (NCBI): domain Eukaryota; kingdom Metazoa; phylum Arthropoda; class Insecta; order Orthoptera; family Acrididae; genus Locusta; species Locusta migratoria. The sequence continues at coordinate 281,505,543 of CM048745.1, read as the reverse complement.
ACGGATTCGGTGACCCGGTGACCGATGGATTGGTAGAGGCGGACCGATTCCATGGCCTCCACGCTCTCCTGACCTCAATCCTCTTGACTTTCATTTATGGGGGCATTTGAAAGCTCTTGTCTACGCAACCCCGGTACCAAATGTAGAGACTCTTCGTGCTCGTAGACGGCTGTGATACAATACGCCATTCTCCAGGGCTGCATCAGCGCATCAGGCATTCCATGCGACGGAGGGTGGATGCATGTGTCCTCGCTAACGAAGGACATTTTGAACATTTCCTGTAACAAAGAGTTTGAAGTCACGCTGGTACGTTCTGTTGCTGTGTTTCTTCGTTCCATGATTAATGTGATTTGAAGAGAAGTAATAAAATTAGCTCTAACATGGAAATTAAGCGTTCCCGGACACATGTCCACATAATATATTTTCTTTCTCTGTGTGTGAACAATGTTTGCTGAAAGTTTGGCCGTACTTTTTTGTAACTCCCTGTATACCATGACTTGTGCCACCTCAATTCGGGGCGGCTCCACGCCAGATTTGTAACGTGGGCCGCAGCTTCTACAGAGTTGAGAAAAACTGGCGTGCCGTGCAGTGGCGGCTGGTGGGCTGTTTATTAGGAGGGGCGGCGTGTCTCTTCAATTGTACACCACATTTTGTCCCTTCAGAACATTTTTTGAACGGGGAGAATATAGCATTAATTTTATTAGATAGTTAGGTAATCCTCCAGCTAACACGACTTTTTTCTCTTATACCAAAATACGAACAAATTTACGCACAAATATGTAGTCTTTAATATTTTCTGCAGGTAATTAAAACCTCGTAACTCAATTTTATTAGATTTCACAAGATACCCAAAAACTGTACCTTAAAATAATATAAAGTGGTAAGAAGTAAATACGTTGCATGTGTAACTATATAAGTAAGTGTTCAGAGAACACAAATGCTTGTGAGCGACAAACATAATATGTTACTGTAATTAGAAGACTGTCACCAACAAATGTAGTAACGAAGTTTTCATAGCCTACCATTGGTATGATATAAAATCAAAATAACGTTCTTACCTTAATTAATATGTTTGTAGACAAGTGATTGATAAATGCGAAATGCTCATTAATGTTAGCCATAACAAGGTCACAAACTTCCTTTGCAACAGTTTTCGCATCTGTTTCGTCATGTCCCCTTAGCGCAAGTTAAAATTTCCCACAGAACTTGATACAGTCGATCAACTTGCTAAGGATGTAACGATTCTTAGAAACATCTTCTTTATTCTTTATCCTCCTATAAGCTGTATTTAGCTGACGTCTAATATCGACTTTGCCAAGCACAATGAATTCGATGTTACTGTTTATGTGAAGTTCACTTAATTTATGTTTTTCTTTTAACTTCATCAGCTAAATGTTTAATGAGTGTTACCCCATCTGTGGACCAAGGATGTCCCGCAACATTCATTATCAGATACATGTAGCAGAAGAAAGCATCTCTTATTTCACATCCACAAAGCCAGTCTGCATGTTTATATAAAGCAGGATTAAATGTCTTAGTGGGACTACTTTTGCTTTTGCACTCATTTTGTGGCTGCTCAATGTTCAAATCAGGTCTCGGTGGTCCTAACCTTTTTAATTCCAACTTTCCCTCAAGTCAATTTTTGACTACCAAATTTAAAAAAATGTAGTTTACGCTATTTATATTATTCATTTTAAGCAGGTAACTAGAAAAACAGTTACGCAATAACACGCACCAACGACACAAGTATCACACGCACTTCACCTGTTAGAAACTGCCTGACCGGTGGCGGTGCGCCTTTGTATATTTCGCGCCCTTGGCGCGGACGCCGTCCTAAGCGGCCCGTTTCAGCACACTACCCCCACCCTACCCCCAGTACCCCCACTCACTCCAGCGCCCGTTGCCAGCCTTTACACGGCGCGGACGGATCGCGTAGAGTCCGACAGTCAGCCCATTCTAAAACATTCGCTGACCCTGGCTGGCAGACTACCTAGTCTAAAAACATTGATCATTCGCTTACACGGGTTGCTGCTACATGAAAATTATTCGAGTCTATTTGTGATTAACGATTGGTACGTATTCCGTGTTGGATATTTTTGGGAGGGCGCCGCCCCAGAGTCCTTAAGGAGTAGCCGCCACTGGTGCCGTGTAGCTGTAGTGTGTCTGGTTAGCGACCGACAGTAGTTGCGGCCCGAGGCGGTAGCCGCGCCTGGCCGGCCAGTGTCAGCCATTGCCGGCCCCCCCCCCCCCCCCCAGCCTGGGGCCGGTCCGGCGTGGGAACGGCGGCTGGCGGTGTGTCGTGTCGCGGCTAATCCGCCGCTCCATTGCGAATTCATCGGCCATCAGCGCCGCTAAGTGCCTGGCGCGCCGACCACACCGGGCGCTTCGACAGCCGCTCCGGGTACAGCTGCCGCAAACGTCAAGACGCTACCCAGCTGGGCCGCCGCGGCACAATAGCTGGTCGCACTAAGGCGCCTTGATGAGGTGCGCGCGGGTTCTCCGAGGGAGGTGTGTGTGTTTCGTTCATAGGATAAGTTAAAGTAGTGTGTAAAGACCCCACTCCGATATATCGTCAGACCAACCAAATGACCAACGAACCAAATATATTCGTAGCAGCCTATACACACGTTCCGATCACGCACGTAGCCAGGCCCCTCCAACTCGAGCACTCGGTGCTTAGGCGCCCCGGTGCTTCCCCCCCAACACCTTCTCCTCGCGTGTAGCAGCACGCGTGTGAAAGACAGCGCTCGTTCTCGCGTTTTCTCGGATGCGCTGTATATCCATTCTGAATCTCATCAAAAAGGACACTGTTGATGTATCTTGCGGACGTTTATCATGTGCACAAAAAGGTTCGGATATGTCTGTTCCATTTTTATACGAAAATATACCTTCCCTTTTGCTTTTTTAATTGTGCCCCTGGAGTCGAAGGTTCGAGTCCTCCAACGGGCATGCGTGTATGTGTGTATTGTCCATAGTATAAGTTAGCTTAGGGTCTTTTTAGCGGCCGATGACGACAGAAGTTTTGTCCCGTAGGATTACAAACATTTGAACATTTGGATCGCTGACCTCGCTTTCAAGAAAGACGTCAAAGGTTGTTTACATGACTTAAATAAATCTTTTGCAGGGTAAAAATAAATTAACCGGTACTACGTGTGATCGTATTGGAAGTTCCAAATTGCAGGTTTTGCTTTCTAAAAGCTTCGAGAAGAAAATGTCGAAAATTTTCCCTCACACAAACCTTTAAATACTTATGTCCACATTAGGGACTACACCAAAGCGTTAAATTCATTCCATAACAAGTTTGAAAATAGGTTTGAAGAAATAAAATAATTAACCTACATTCAAAAAGTTTTTATGATGCCTTTTTCGGTGCACCCAGAGTGTGTCCCATCATGTCAGCAAATTGGACTGATAAAACTACACTACGATTAAATTTTGACAGACCGCTACCACAATTACAATAGTGACGCCGGCCGCGGTGGCCGAAGGGACTGAGGCACTCCAGTCACAGTTTGCACGGCCACTATGGTCGGGGTTCGAATCACCCCCCCCCCCCTCGGGCATGGATATTTTTGCCGTCCTTAGTTAGTTGATAAGTAGTTTGTAAGTTTAGGGACTGATGACCCCGTAGTTAAGTCCCATAAGCTACACAAACATTTAAACATTTGAACAATAGTGACGTCAATTCATTTTAATAAAGGCGTTGATCAAAAAGAATTCGCGAGGATTCATGCCCTTATCCTAAAATGCGTTGCAATGTTCAAACAAACATTCAAACAAACGTTTTCAGTTACTAATATTAACAAAACAAAAACAAGTTCAAGTTTAATGCATCATTGCAAGCTGTCTTTCGAATTGCAATTGCCAAAACGATTGTTCCTAATATGAGAAAATTAGTGGCTTTAAATTGATACGTGCAAAATAAGAAGCACAATGAAACTATTCTTTTTGTCCATACACAAAAATTGGCAGTATTCGCATTAATAATTCACAAACAACCACATGACTCTTGGTTCGCTAAGTGCTGCGACAACACGTCCCCCTACTACCAGTGCCGTGACAGTGTTGTGTCTGCCTCGTTCACATCACGCGGCCTATAACACCGGCGCTGCTGCAGAGCATCGGTGCTTTTCGCGGTGCCGGCCGGTGCTCTAGCAGCACTTGAGTTGGAGAGGCCTGGACGTACCAATACAGTGCTTCCCTGTTGTGGTGTGTCTGTTTTTGTTTTCGCGTGTTCGCTGTGCAGACGATCGCAAACAGGAAGTTAGTCGGGTACCTGTGGTACAATTTGTCTGGTGGAGTTGTGTGGGGTCGACTGTGACGGTCAGGCCCGACGAACAATTCGACAAGAAAAGTTGGTCGAAAATCGCCTCCACACGTCCGATTTATCGGACCGCGGATAAATTGGTCCCGACAAATCGGGACGTGTGTAGGGGCCTTAAGGTGACGGACCGATGACTTCTGCAGTTAGGCCCCGTAACTTTACAAACATTTGAACATTTCTCTGCTCGACCGCTAGCAGGGCCCGCTCTACCAGCAAGCACAGGGGTGGATAGAGTAACGTCAACTCCTAACATACGCACAACCATTCGCTTTGATAACAGCTGCTACTCTCGAGGAACAGATTCGTAAGGTAGAAATAGCTCCATATTGTCTGAGTATGTGGCCGCGGTTTGTTCAACAATGCTGTATTAACTAGGGAACCTTCCCCATCGCACCCCCCCCCCCCCCCTCAGATTTAGTTGGCGCAGTGGATAGGTCGTGAAAAACTGAACGCAGATCAAACGAGAAAACTGGACAAAATTGTGTAGAACTATCAAAAAAAATTAGCAAAATATAAGAACTGAGCAGTCCATGCCGTGGTCCTGTGGCCAGCGTGAGGAACTGGAGAGAGAGAGAGAGAGAGAGAGAGAGAGAGAGAGAGAGAGAGAGATCCTTCGTTCAACCCTTATCTCGAACTTTTTTTTTAGTTTCGTAAAATTATGACGTGTCCGTCCGTTCATTAACTTCCCTATATAATCAAATGTTCAAATGTTTGTTAAGCTTATGGGACTTAACTACGGGGTCATCAGTCCCTAAACTTATGAACTACTTATGAACTACTTATGAACTACTTATGAACTACTTATGAACTACTTATGAACTACTTATGAACTACTTATGAACTACTTATGAACTACTTATGAACTACTTATGAACTACTTATGAACTACTTATGAACTACTTATGAACTACTTATGAACTACTTATGAACTACTTATGAACTACTTATGAACTACTTATGAACTACTTATGAACTACTTATGAACTACTTATGAACTACTTATGAACTACTTATGAACTACTTATGAACTACTTATGAACTACTTATGAACTACTTATGAACTACTTATGAACTACTTACGAACTAGGACGCCACAAATATCCATGCCCGAGGGGGGATTCGAACCCCCGACCGTGGTGGCCGTGCAGACCGTGACTGGAGCGCCTCAGTCCCCTCGGCCACCGCGGCCGGCGTCCCTATTTACTGTAATCAGTTTAGCGTCTGTGTTTTGCGAGCGCACCGCAGAACTGTGCGATTAGCAGACGGAAGGAAGTGCCTCTCTAATGGAAACGCTTGGACGTGTGAAGAATTTGACAGTCTACACACGAAAAAATCCGTAAACGTTAAAAACTTGTTTGTGTGTTTTGTTTTTTTTTTTTTTTTTTTTTTTTTTTTTTTTTTTTTTTTTTAAGCTTATGGGACTTAACTACGGGGTCATCAGTCCCTAAACTTACAACCTACTTATGAACTACTTACGAACTAGGACGGCACAAATATCCATGCCCGAGGGGGGATTCGAACCCCCGACCGTAGTGGCCGTGCTGACCGTGACTGGAGCGCCTCAGTCACCTCGGCCACCGCGGCCGGCTCTTATGTTGTGACAGCACAGGGAAAACTGTGCGACTGTGAAACTGTTGTTGCCGTTTATGTGACAAACTTATGTTTTCATCACTTTTTTGGGAGTGATTATCACATCCACAAGAAAACCTAAATCTGTCAAGGTAGAATCTCTTTACCGATTCACCAGGTGCACAAGTTAGGTGGGTCGACAAGAGATTCCTGTCATATGACGCACATACCGCCACCAGTGTAGTATAGAATACATTAGACACGTTTTCTATGGAGGAATCGTTTGGCCTATCTTCTTGCGATCAAATGTTTTTAGGTTCCCATTGGAGAGGCACTTCCTTTCGTCTGCTAATCGCACAGTTCTGCGGTGCGGTCACATAACAGACACTAAATTGATTACAGGGAACAGATGTCAATGAACGGACGGACAGATCATAATTTTGCGAAAATAAGAAAAAAAAAATTAAAACTTCGAGGTACGGATTGACCGAAGTACCTCTCACTCCACAGTTCCTCACGCTAGCCACAGGATGATGACACTACTACGATCACAATTTGCTCTACGATGCCTATGTTTCGCATGGACCGTTCAGTTTTTATATTTTGCTCATTTGTTTCCACACAATTTTCCAATTTTCTCGTTTGATCTGTGTTCAGTTTTTTATTGGCCTATCGACTGCGACAACTTATAACTAAATCTGAGGGGGGGGGGTGATGGGGAGGTTCCCTTGTAAGAGCCATATTTTTTTTATCAGTTTTAATGACACGACCTGATTCGACAGCAAATTAGTGCCATCATTGAATTGTTCTACTGGTAGGAGGGAGCAGTTACGGAAAGTTTAGCCCATTTGTAATCAGTGCAAGTCTTTTTTGTAGAGCTTATGATGGGATTTAACTACGGAGTCATCAGTCCCTAAACTTACAAACTACCTATGAACTAGCTAACACTAAGGACGGCACAAATATCCATTCCCGAGTGGGGATTCGAACCCCCGACCGTAGAGGCCGTGCTGAACGTGACTGGCGCGCAGCAGACAGCTCGGCCGCCGCGGCCGGTTTTATTAACACAATCATTAAATTATAATTCAATCCCATCAAGGTGCTTCACAAACAAGTTGCCATTTGGGCCGAAATTTGATTCATAATGCCTAAGCAAACAATTAACCGTAAATTTAAACTCAAAACAACTGTAATCCAAAAAACGAGAAGATACAAGCAAGTCTCTTAAAAACAGGGCAGCAGTTGCCCTTAAACTGAAGCATTAATATTAGGATTTTAGGTTACTTAATTTTTCTTTTAAGAAAATTTTGTAAAGTAAATACCTAAGTTTGAAAACCAAATAATTCTCCGTTAGGGCCAAAATCAGAGCCAAATGCTCTACTAAGAATTCTTAAGGCTAAATCAATTAACAGTAAAATTTTTCAAAACCTGAAAACAGCTGTAATTCAAATAATGGGAAAATACAAGAACAAGTCCGTTAAAGACAGGGCAGCAGTTGCCCTCAAACTGTGAAACATTGCCAAATTTCAGACCCATTTGCCTGATAAGTTTTACAGCACGAGGCAATAACATTGGAACAAATTTCCTAAGGCAGAGAACAGGTAATTACAAACAAAAATAAAATTTCTACATTCACAACTTTAAATGCAACGCGTCGCTACGAGACGCAGCAGGCGACTGCCGGGCAACAGGCCCAGCTAACAGGCGTTAACGTTTAGGTTGCCAAGAAGGAACACTGAATATTACGTTAGGCAGATCTTTAAGGCAAATTTTTATTTTGCTATACACAACCTTAGTTAACTGGCAGGAGCAATCAATAGCTATTACCGTGAAGCACTACCATCAACATGTAGGGCAAGGATGCGTAATTGTGTAAAACGGCCTGAGGCCCTGAAGAACACTCACAACAACTAACCATAGTTGACTAAGATATAACATCGTACGCCTTTCAGAAATACCATCTGTTATTTAGTAATAATTGAGTTTATGTTCTTGGAGGCGCTCCAATTATGATATTGTAGAAAGATATAAAAAAGCAAAGATCGCTGATCATCAATTTTTATTTAAGACGACCGGTTTCGCTGAACTATGTCAGCATCATCTGGTCCAATAAAATCATCTTACAAGGCCATAATCTTGTAATGTAATCAGTTGCTATATAACAATTTACAGTGCATAGGTGCACTATGTCATAATAAAACATAATTATCACAGTTTACTATTGTCACTGTGATAATTATGTTTTATGATAATGACAGTGCACCTATACACTGTAAATTATGTTATATAGCAACTGATTACATTACAAGATTATGGCCTTGTAAAAAGATTTCATTGGACCAGATGATCCTGACATAGTTCAGCAAAACCGGTCGTTTTAAAAATTGATGATCAGCGATCTTGGCTTTTTTATATCTTTCTACAATGGTAATAATTGGTTTTCAACAAGACAAGCGAAGCCACAATACAATGTCTGTGATCCAAGAGGTTTGGCAATGAACTATAAGACAAGCAGTCTTCGCCGCCACAGACAATATGGGGCTCCGCACTATGCCCGTACTAAAACTCAAATACACGAAACGAAATTTTCGTAAGATAAATCACTGCTGAACCATATAAATAACATGTAACATGAATTATTCACAAAATACTGAGGATAATTATTAAAACATATGTAAATTTAAATCCGAGTCCGAGCCTGAGAATATCAGTAACCGGAAGCTGACCAGGGAGAACTTCACAACAGTACTCCAATTCCACGGGCAAGATATCTGCTTTGAGTGATCGATTCTGTCATGTCCCTGAATGTTGACATTTCGTCCTAGGACGCGTTGTGTATATTAGTCCTGTAACACGCTCTTGGCGGCACTGCATAAATTATATTTTGTTCTGTCACCATCCCGTTAACAATAACGTATTGAGTTCTGTGATTTCAATCAGAAATCTTTTTCCGATACAATATTATTCTCACGTCCGAGCTGGCCGCCCTGTAGTTTATTGATCGATAGTGTTCCTTGAACTGCACGGACGGTTTGTAATTAGATATTCAGGACTACAGATGTTGTATCCACACTCTCGGCATGAGTGTCTACTTTACCTATTCGAGGCCGCGGTCGAGTGGCAGTGTGGTCTAAGGCGCCTTGCTGCGTAGCGCGCGGTTTCTGACCATCGGAGGTCAGAGTCCTCCCTGGGACGTGTGTGTGTGTGTGTGTGTGTGTGTTTTCCTTAGGTTAGTTTCACTTAGTGTAAGTAGTTTGTAAGCCTAGGGAATGAGTCCGTAATGAAGCGTGTTGTTCTCCGTTGGATCTTCTCGGTGTCTTCTGTTAACCCCACCTGGTACGGATCCCACACTGATGAGTAACACTCAAGTGCTGGCCGAACTGACGTTCTGAAACCTACTTCCTTTGTTGAAGGACAACACTTCCTGAGGATTCTTCCAATGAATCTCCGTCTGTCATCTGCCGTACCCACGACTGATTTTATATGGTGGTTCCATTTCAAATCTCGCCTTGTGTTCATTCCCCGATATTTTATGGGAATAATCGCTTCTAGTGCTTGTTCTGCTATTATGTAGTCATATAATAAAGGAGGTTTCTTTCTATGTAAACACACAACTTTACACTTGTTTATGTTGAGGCTCAATTGCCATTCCCTGCACCACGTGTCAATAGTTGCAGACCCTCCTGCATTTCGCTGCCCTTTTCCTTTGTCGCGATTTCTCGACTAACTACAGCACAACCCGTAAAAAGACTTAACACTTCCATGTTACCTAGGTCATTTATATATAGTGCGAAAAGCAACTGACCTGTAAAACTCTCCTGAGGCCCGCCTGAGGTTACCTTAACGTCTGAAGACCTCCGTTGACATGCTGTGTTCTGTTAGCTAGCGATACTGATATTGAGGGAATTTATCAGGCTTCAGACGTCCCTACAAGTCGCAGTGTGATCTTTTTCAAGAGCATCAGTCACATGTTTCACGCTTCTTTCATCTGTGGCTTTTGACATTCTGGGTCTATGGCCATACAACCACTACAAAAAAACGATTATCCCAACGTGCTTCTTCCGCAGTCTCTTGACAGAAGTCACATTGTCTTTGTATCAAAAAAGTACAAGCAATACCAACCTGTGAGTTATTTATAAAATACGCCCAGTACTTGGGGAGTCCCCGGGAATTGAGCCCGCTGCCGCGACAGTTTCCTGAAGACTAGTCGCGCTGTCGTCACGGAAGACAGTACAATCGAAAAGAAAACAATGTGCACGTTGCATAATTTCTTTCTCACGTCTGTAAGAGGTCAGGTGAAGGCAATGACGGCCGTCACATGGTACGTGTCGCACTGCTGCGTCATAAAGCCAGCTTTCATGACAGACAGTACACTTGTCCTGACCAGAATAGGACCTATGGAATTAGCAACATGCACGAGAAATAAATAACGGATCAGCAGCCTTTCATAAATACATCAAGCGAACTTTAGAAGTAATCAGCACATTGTTAGTGGCACTTTTTCGTAAATAAACAAACAATAATTGGACAACAGAGAATGAATATGATTCTCGTGCCAACGTCTAAATGAGAAAAACATTTTTTGCATTGCGTCACTGATTTATTATTTTAACAAATAAGAAATATTTCTAAAATCTGTAGACGCTGGGAAAGGATTACGACAGTGTTGTAGCCCTTCTCCAATGCCATTCACGTTATACATTGAGCAAGCTATAAAGCAAAGCAAGGAATAATTTGGAGAAGGAATTAAAGTTCAGGATGAAGAAATAAAAACATTGCGTTTTGCCGATTACATTGTAATTCTGTCGGAGACAGCAAAGGACCTGGAAGAGCAGTTGACGGATCGGACAGCGCGTTGAAAGGCGCATGTAATATGAACATCAAAAACGGTGATGGAGCGCAGTCAAAGAAAATCGGGTGATGCTGAAGGAATTATATTGGGTAACGAAACAATAACAATAAAGGTGGTAGATGAGCTTTGTTACTTGGGCAGTAAAATAACACACGATGGTCGCAGTACACAGGATATAAAATGCAGAATGGCAATGGGAAGAAATGAGTTTTTGAAAAAGAGGATTTCGTTAACATCGAATATTAATTTAAGCGTAAGGAAGTCTTTTCTGAAGGCATTTGTGTGGGGTGTTGCCTTGTATGGGAGTGAAACTTCGACGATAAACAGTGCGAACAGGAAGAGGACAGAGGCTTTTGAAATGTGGTGCTACGGGAAAATGCTGAAGATTAGGTGAGTGGATCACGTTACCAATAAGGAGATACTGAATTGGGGAGAAAAGGATTTTCTGGCATACCTTGACTAAAAAAAAGGATCGATAGGTACAACACATTCTTAGACATCAACAAATCGTAAATGTAGTATTGCAGGAAAGTGTGTGGGGTAAAAATCGCAGAGGGAGACCAAGAAATGAATGCAAAATGGATGTAGGGTGTCGTTCTTATGAGGAGATGAGACATGCTCAGGATAGAGTAGAGTGGAGAGCTGCATCAGACCAGTCTCCGGACTGAAGACCACAACAACAACAACAACATGTAGTACGAATGTAATCACGTTAAATGTCATTTATTACTACCATTTTTCGCTCGTAAAGGGAGCGAATTCAAAATTTGATCTTCAGACTCGTGAACAGCTTACTATATTACGGCAAAGGAATGTTGTCCAAGACATTTTTCGTGGCTAGTGTTAACTAAATGCTACAGCTCCTCTGATTATAAGTCCCTAGGCTTACAAACTACTTACACTAAGTGAAACTAACCTAAGGAAAACACACACACACACACACACACACACACACACACACACACACACACACACACACACGTCCCAGGGAGGACTCTGACCTCCGATGGTCAGAAACCGCGCGCTACGCAGCAAGGCGCCTTAGACCACACTGCCACTCGACCGCGGCCTCGAATAGGTAAAGTAGACACTCATGCCGAGAGTGTGGATACAACATCTGTAGTCCTGAATATCTAATTACAAACCGTCCGTGCAGTTCAAGGAACACTATCGATCAATAAACTACAGGGCGGCCAGCTCGGACGTGAGAATAATATTGTATCGGAAAAAGATTTCTGATTGAAAGTATCAACCAGTATTTCCTATGTACATTTCGCGAAGCGACCACAAGCATGAAGAGATTAGGGACCCACACGGAGGCATAGCGTCAGTCATTTCTCCGGTGATTTACCATCATCACTGGATAAAAAGGTGTAAAACAGTTCAGGAAAATACATAGTACATATACCACTATATACTATACAATATATTGAAGGGCATGAAAGGGATACAGTGGTTGGGAAGGGAGTAAGACAGGATTGTAGCCTTTCTCCAATGTTATTCAATTTGTTCATTGAGCAAGCTATAAAGGAAAGCAAGAAGAAATTTGGAGAAGGAATTAAAGTTCAGGGTGAAGAATTAAAAACATTGCGTTTTGCCGATGACATAGTAATTCTGTCAGATACAGCAAAGGACCTGGAAGAGCAGCTGAACGGAATGGACAGTGTGCTGAAAGGTGCATATAAGATGAACATTAACAAGAGCAAAACTAGTGTAATGGAGTGCAGCCTAAGAAAATCAGCTGATGCTGAAGCAATTAGATTAGGTAAGGAAACAATAAAGGAGGTACATGAGTTTTGTTACTTGGGCAGTAAAATAACAAATGATGCTCGCAGTACATAGGATATAAAATGCAGAATGACAATGGGTAAAAAAGAGTTCTTGAAAAAGAGAAATTTAACATCGAATATTGATTTAAGCCTGAGGAAGTCCTTCCTGAAGGCATATGTGTGGTGTGTTGCCTTGTATGGGAATGAAACATGGACGATAAACAGTGAGGACAGGAGGAGAATAGAGGGTTTTGAAATGTGGTGCTACAGAAGAATGCTGAAGATTAGGTGAGAAGGTACTGAACAGAATTGGGGAGAAAAGGAATTTCTGGCATACCTTGACTAAAAGAAGGGATCAATTGGTAGGACACATTCTTAGACATCAAGGAATCGTGAATTTAGCATTGGAGGGAAGTGTTTGGGCTAAAAACCGCAGAGGAAGACCAAGAGATGGATACAGTAAGCAGATTCAGACAGATGTAGGTTGCCATTCTTATGTGGAGTTGAAGAGGCTTGCTCAGAATAGGGTATTGTGTATAGCTGCATCAAACCAGTCTCCGGACTGAAGACCACAACACACACTGTGCTGTGTATCTCCTGAACCGTTACACACCTTTTACCCTGTTCTGATGGGCAGCGACCGAAACTGTTAGATACTAAAGGTTTAAAAAAATCAGCGGATGGTTCAAAATGCATTTTCTTAATTACACTATGCGATAAATGTATCCGGACACCTATATGAAAATGACATAAAAAATTCGTGGTACCCTCCGTCGGTAATGTTGGAATTAATTACGGTGTTGGCCTACCCTTAGCCTTGACGACAGCTTCCACTCTCGCAGACATACGTTGTCACGTGCTGGAAGGTCTGTCGGGGAACGGCTGCCTATTCTTTACGGATTACTGCACTGAGGACAGGTATCGATATAGACCCGCGAGGCCTGGCACGAAGTCGGCGTTCCAAAACATCCCAAAGATGTTCTATAGGATTCAAGTCAGTACTCTGTGCAAGCCAGCCCATTACAGGGGTGTTAATGTCATGTAACAATTCTGCCACAGGCCGTGCGTTATTAGTAGGTGCTCGATCGTGTTGACAGATGCAGTCGCCATCCCCGAATTGCTCTTCAACAGTGCGAAGCAAGAACTTGCTTAGAACATCAATATAGTAAGGCTGTGCTGTGATAGTGCCACGCAAAGCAGTAATGGGTGCGAATGAAAAACACGACCACACCATAACACGACCGCCTCCGAATTTAACTATTAGCAATACACACGCTCGCAGATGACGTTCACTGGACTTTTGCCATACCCATACCCTGCCCCCGGATCTTTGCATAGTGATGTTGGTTTCGTCCTTCCAAAAAAACGTTTCTCCACTGTTAAATCGTCCAATGCTTACGACCCTTACACCAAGCGAGGTGTTGTTTGGCATTGGCCTGCATGATGCGTGACTTACGGCCAACCGCTCGACCATAAAGTTTTCTCACCTCCCGCGTAGCTGTCATAGTATTTGGAGTGGATCCTGATGCAGTGTGGAATTGTGGTGTTGTGGAGAGATGCCTACCCTTTACAATGGATGACACTCTTCGATTGTCGGCGGACTTGTCAATCGACAGACCAGGTCGGCTTGTATGCTTTTGGGCTGTTCTTCTCTCTTCACGTTTCCGCTTCACTATCACATCAGAAACAGTGAACCTAGGGAAGTTCAGGAATGTGGAAATCTCGCGTACAGACTTCTGACATAAGTGATACCCATTCACCTGACTCACGTTAGAAATCCGTGAGTTCTGCAGATCGTCCCATTCTGCTCCCTCACGATGTCTGATGACTACTGAGGTCGCTTATATGGAGTACCTGGCAGCAGGTTGCAGCACAGTGCACCTAATATGGAAAACGTATGCTTTTGGGGCTCTCCAGATACTTTTGATCACATAGTGTAGTTGCATATGGCGCTGGTTGCATGGTGTGTATGTCGAACGCCAATATAAATCAAATTTTAAAATCTTTGGACGATTTTTAAAATCTGTTTGAAATCTGATTAAAGTTTTTCAGCATGTTATTAATAACGGAAGCTACGATCACAATTTTCCTTAAATGTCTTGGTTACAGAAATTCGTTTCTAAGAAACTCATTAATTTCAATGCGTATTGCTGTTTGTCATAAAAATTGGCAGGTTTTCTTAATCAGTACCTCGTTTTGTACTCACTAGTGTACAGGGAGAAAAACTACATATATTAAACAAAAATATCTTGGGTAGTAATATGACTAGGTCATGTCTTTCTTTTCCCGTCAATTTTATGAAACATCTGTAAGAATCTACCCAACACCAAATTGAGGTAGTCACACTGATGCCTTTTTTTTTTTTTTTTTTTTTTTTTTTTTTTTTTTTTTTTTTTTTTTTTTTTTTTTTTTTTTTTTGCAGCGCAAGATTTACTTAGGTTCGATCCCTGGGCAGATATGATTACGTGAGAATATCGAACCTCGTATTGCATAACCAAATTTCCACGTTTTTTATTCCTCCACGTCGGCTTTGAGCCACGACAATTGCTAGAACAGGTTTCTAATGAAAACTTCATAATGCTGTTTCGCGAAAGAAGTCAAGGATATCACACTATAGCGGATATCCCATGCCACCCTGTCAGTACAACGCTTGAAGATCGGGTACCACCAACTTGTCTTTATCATCACACAGTGAAAGTTGAAAATTCCGTCAGAATTTCCCTCAAATCTCCGTAATAAAGTATCAGCGATGCTAAAGTCATTATGTGCCCAATGATTGATTGATATTGTTTTGCTGCCCGTAACATTCCGCAGCACGCCATTTCAAGAGTCCGAAATCGTTTTTGCTCTGCTTCATTACACAGCCGAACTTTTTTCTCACGATCTGCTGCTCGTCGTCATCTTACACACATGTCACACAGTCTCTTTAAAGCGAGTCGTCTTCATCTCTCTTAGCCCTGCCATATGCGTCGGCGTGATTACTTCGCCGCTTTTTATGTGCCGAACATTGAACCTCTGTTACGCGAGATTTCTCTAATATAAGCTCGAATTGCTAGTGTCAGTTTCGCCAACATATGCGTCCAATCCTTGTCAGATGCAGCAATGCACTTGATGTACCCGTTTTCGGCCCTCTGACAACAACGCTAATGCAGTGTATGAATTACAATCATTAAAATGAAAACATTCTCATCTAGGCGAATGGGTGGATGTGCAGAAGATAAAGTGCATATATATCATTTCAAAGGGCATAATAATGTTTTCTTAAAGTTGGTTTACCCCACCAGATAACATTCACAGTTCCTTTATAACTTATATAGGCCGTAACATTTTTACGGAAGGCATTTGAAAATTTGTACTCTGTCTTTTGTTGAACAAATATGGAATAATGAACTATACAGAAGCAAACGAAACTTCATGGCAGATTAAAATTGTGTGTCGAAACCAGGATTAGAACCTAGGATCTTTGCCATTCGCGAGCAAACTCACCATTTTAATCTGCCAGAAAGTTTCATATCGGCGCAGACTCCGCAGCAGAGTGAAAGTTTCATCCTGGTATTCAGGAGCAGTGTCTCTTGTCATTGCGATGTGTTTTTAGAATTGGAGAAAGTACATTATAATTACCATTTCAAACAAGTGACAGAAAGCTACACTATTGTTGGTCGGAAATTTGCAACTTGTACCCGGTGTCGCAAGCAAATTTTCTGTGCAATAAGAGCACTGTAGAGGCTCCATGCTCTCTCCTTAGTAACAGAGACAACCACAGTGAAGTGTCACTCATTGAGATTACTTCTGGATCTTTCAACCCCAGAGCGATGACGGCTAGGTGTCGTCCACACGATCTAATTATGTTCATTCCTAGGCGGGTGCGTGGGTTTCCAAAGAGATAGACCATGGACGATTCTTTCCAAGTTGAAAGATCCACAATTGTTTTAATATTGGAAGGGTTTCATGCACTAAGACGCTGTCTATAGGAAAAGATCAAAACAGAGACTGTGCATACCCAAAAGCTTTGCTTTGAGTGACTCGAAGACTTCTTAAGTATCAGAACCCAATGCTTGAATGGCAAGTGTTAGTCAGATACATGGTAACCATCAGGAGTGTCCCGGGAAAGTGGGATGGGACCACTTTACTGTAGTACGCGAGGGACAGCCATTTATAAAGGGGAAAAAATCATGCCGCAACGAATTATCCACACCTATAAGCAGCTGTTTTATTAAGACTTTTAGTAGATACTAGCTTCGGATATTATCCATCATTTCTGGATAAAATGTGCATAACAGATCATTAAATACATAGTATATTATGTTGTGGTAAATATACTACGCATTTTCCTGACATGTTTCAACCTATTATCCATTAATGATGGTGAATGATCGAAACTAGTAGATACAGAAGGTTTTACTAAACCTGCTGATGCTTCTAGTATTCACTTGTTCAGGCCGTATAAAGGCTAATCGTGCTACAGACGACAGATAGACCTATTACTGTAAGGTTGTACAGTTACAGAAAAGTCACTAGAAGCAGTCACACCTATAAAGTATCTGGTAGTATGTGTACTGAGCGATTTAGATAACCAGCATTTGAAGTTAACTATGTAGATAACGATTACCGAGGGCTGGCAGAAGTCATGACATACCTCCTAATATACCATGTCGACCTCCTCTTGTCCGCCGAAGTGCGACATTTCTACGTGGCATGGACTCGACTAGTCGTCGGAAGTCCTCTTCACGAATATTCAGCCACGCTGCTTCTAAGGCCGTTTACAATTACGAAAATGTGATTTCATGATTAAGTTCTATAATTTTTCGAAATGTTTCAAATGTTTATACAGCTTATGGGACTTAACTACGGGGTCATCAGTCCCTAAACTTACAAACTACTTATGAACTAACTAACACTTAGGACGGCACAAATATCCATGCCCGAGGGGGGATTCGAACACCCGACCCTAGTGGCCGTGCACACCGTGACTGGAGCGCCTCAGTCCCCTCGGCCACCGCGGCCGGCTATAATTTTTGGATGGCATTCATGTCGGATCTGGTTGGCAAAATCATTCGCTGGAATTGTCAAGAATTTTTCAAAACAACCGCGAACATTTGTAAGCCAGTGACATGGCATATTGACATCCATAAAAATTCCATCGTTATTTGTGCAGATGAAGTCTGTAAATGGTCTCAGAGTAGCAGAACATAATCATATCCAGTCAGTGATGGTGAAGCTGTAGCAGACAAGTTCATTCTATGTCAACACAGCCCATACCATTGTGGAGCACCAGTAGGTAGCAAGTACCTCTTGGACAACTTGGATCGATGCTCTGTGGTACGCTCCACACTCAAATCGTAACAACAGATCTTTCGAAATGGTGAACGGACTCATCTGAGCCAGAGTTTTTCAGTGACCAAATGATGGTCGCGTATATTCAAGTGGTTCAGAGGATTTCGAAGTGGAAATTTCTCTCTGGGGGACGCTGCGAGGACGGGAAGGCTAAGATCACCAGTTACCGAGGAAAGCATTGGTGCTGTGACAAAAATGCTAGATGAAGAAAGGCGAATCTATAAGCAGGTAGATGACGTCTTAGGGCTAAATGCGCCGACAATTTGTTCGATTCTGCATGATGATTTGCAAGTAAAGAAACTTCCTCGCCGCGGTGGATTGGCCGAGCGCTCTAAGGCGCCTTGCTGCAGAGCGCGTGCTTGCTTTGACTCTTTCCTGGGGCTTGTGTGTGTGTGTGTGTGTGTGTGTGTGTGTGTTGTCCTTAGGTTAATTTAAGTAGTTTGTAAGCGCAGGGACTGATGACGAAGACTGGCGTAAGAGCAGAAGACACGACGTGTGACTTTGTGCCGGAAGATGTTAAAGAAGTCTTCTGTGGGACAGTCTCAGTATTTGAGTAATATCGTGACAGGTGACGACACCTGGCTGTTATTAAGAAGTGCCGACAAAGAACTCAGAGTTTGGTCTTTGAAGATGACACCCGTAGCTGACAGAAAATCCCGATAATTAAGAGACTTTTAAATCGTGTGGACTCGTGGAACATATTGTTTTGGACACTCTTGAGCAGCGTCTGCCCAAAGCCATCCAATCTTTGAAGTACCTGCGTCTGAAGACTACAATGGACAGTGCTTCACCTCACCTCGCCAAAGCCTGCACGGAATATTTGCGGAGTATAGGGCTGGAACTTTTTGAGCACCGTCCTTATAGTCCAGACCTTGCTCCTTGTGACTTTGCATTGTTCCCAGGTGTGAAAAAGAAGTGAAAAAAGTGCAGTTCTCAAGTGACGACTCTCTACAGAAACTTGGAAAGTATTTTAGGAATTGGTTTCGAAAAAATGGAGAGGTTGTATTCAATGTGGAGGAAATAACTAGGAAAAATTAAAAAAAACTGTATTGCAAAACTTTCCCACTGCCCTTTGTATAATAAACTGACCCCGGCACGGAAGCAAACATTGTCGGACGCAGCATAGAATCTGTGGCAGTGTGTGCACATGCAACACATTGCCATCTACATACATACTCCGATTGAGGAGAAATGTAGGAACACGGGAGGCAATACATTACGACTAATCTTGGAAGATAGGCTAAGGAAAGGGAAACCTACATTCTTAGCATTTGCAGATTTGGAGAAAGCTTTTGACAATGTCGACTGGAATACACTCTTTCAAATTCTGAAGGTATCAGGGGTAAATTATAGGGAGCGAAGAGCTATATTCAATCTACACAAAAACTAGGCAGCGGTTGTTAGAGTCGAAGGCCAAGAAAGGGACGCAGTGGGAAGGGAGTAAGGCAGAGTGGTAGCCTTTCCCCGGTGTTGTTTAATCTGTGTATTGAGCAAGCAGTGAAGGAATTTAAGGAGAAATTTGGAGAGGGACTTAAAGTTCAGGGAGAAGAAATAAAAACTTTGCTGTTTGCCGATGACATAGTAATTTTGTCAGGGACCGCAAAAGATCTGGAAGAGCAACTGAATGGAATGGGTAGTCTCTTGAAAGAAAGATATAAGATGAACATTAACAAGAGTAAAACGAGGGTAATGGAATGGAATGTCAGAAAATCAGGCGATGCTGAAGGAATCAGATTAGGTAATGAGACAATAAAAGTAGTAGATGAATTTTGTTATTTGGGTAGCAAGATAAGAAGATATAAAATGCAGAATGGCTACGGGAAGAAAAGCGTTTCTTAAGAAGCGAAACTTGTTAATATCCAATATTAATGTAAATGTTAGGAAGTCCTTTCTGAAAGCATTTGTCTGGAGTGTAGCATTGTATTGGACTGAAACGTGGACGATAAGGAGTTCAGATAAAAATATGATAGAAGCTTCTGAAATGTGGCGCTACAGACGAAAGATGAAAATTTGATGGGTAGATCACGTAACTAATGAGGAGGTTCTTAACCGAATTGGGGAGAAAAGGAGTTTCTGGCATATCCTGACTAAGAGAAGGGATAGATTGGTTGGACACATTCTGAGACATCAAGGAATTGTCAACGTAGCATAAGAAGGAAGCGTGTGGGGTAAAAATCGTAGCTTCTATAATCTTTTTATCAGAATTCCTAATCGTCTACGTTTCACTCCCATACAATGCTACACTCCAGACAAATGCTTTCATAAATGACTTCCTAACATTTAAATTAATATTGGATGTTAATACGTTTCGCTTCTTTAGAAACGTTTTTCTTCCCATAGCAATTCTGCATTTTATATCTTCTTTCCTTGGACCATAAGAAGCTATCTTGCTACGTAAATAACAAAATTCATCTACTACTTATATTGTCTCATTACCTAATCAAATTCCTTCAGTATCGCCTGACTTTTTGACGCTACATTGCATTATCATTGTTTTACTCTTGTTGATGTTCATCTTATATCCTCTTTTCCAGATACTGTCCATCCCATTCAATTGCTCTTCCAGATTTTTTGCGGTATCTGACAGAATTACTATGTCATCAGCAAACCCCAAAGTTTTTATTTCTTCTCCCTGCACTTTAATGCCCTCTCCAAATTTCTCCTTCCATTCCTTCACTGCCTGCTCAATGTACAGATTGAACAACATCGGGGAAAGGCTACAACCGTATCTTACTCCCTTCCTAACCTCTGCATCCCTTTCTTGCCCTTCGACTCCAACAACCGCTGTCTGGTTTTTGTATAGGTTGAATATCTCTTCGCTCCCTATATTTTACCCCTGATACATTCATAATTTGAAAGAGTGTATTCCAGTCGACATTGTCAAAAGCTTTCTCCAAATCTGCAAATGTTAAGAATGTAGGTTTCCCTTTCCTTAGCCTATCTTCCAAGACAAGTCGTATTGTGAGTATTGCCTCCCGCGTTCCTACATTTCTCCTAAATCCAAACTGATCTTCCCCGAGGTCGGATTCCACAAGTTTTTCCATTCTACTGTAATTAATTCATGTCAGTATTTTCACCCATGACTTATTAAACTGATAGTTCTGTAATCTTCACACCTGTGTGCTCCTGCTCTCTTTGTAATTGGAATGACAATATTCTTCTTGAAGTCGGAGGGTATTTCCCCTGTCTCATACATCTTGCATACCAGGCGATACGATTTTTTCACGACTGGCTCTCCTAACGACATCAGCAGTTCTGCTCTTCCCATCGCGGTCACAGACATTCAACAGTCAAGATATTGGCCATCTTTCAAGTTGGCGCGTTTCGTTTTGCCCCATCCTTCAGCTGGTTTGTTGCAGCCTCGTTGCGCCTGCACACTCACGGCGCCAATTGTGCGAAACGCAGGTTCCCCGGAAGAGCGGCGGCGAGGCGCCACGGAGCGTGAATTAGGGAGCGGGCGCTAATATTTAAAGCAGCCGGTGTAGCGCCGCGGAGAGAACGGATGCGAACCCGCGTTCTCACAGCCTTCCCCGCATTGTCCCGCGCTGGGAGCGTAATCTCGGCGGCCATCGCATCGCGGCGCGGCGCCTACGTCGCAATTAGCCGCCGTCGCGGGATTCATTACGGCACCCGGCCTGGGAGCTGCCGCCTGCCGTTCCCAGGCCGACACGACACTCCAAATGTGCGCAGGCTCTGACGGGGATGCCCGACTGACGTCCGTCACCGAGGGACGTACCCAAATATGTCGCTCCAACACTACTTGAGTAATAGAACCCTCGGGCATGGATATTTGTGCCGTCCTTAGTATTAGCTAGTTCACAAGTAATTTGTAAGTTTAGGGACTGATGACCCTGTAGTTAAGTCCCATAGACTATAGAAACATTTTTTTTTTTTTTTTACGGCGCTTCCGCAGATATAGGCGGAGCGATAGGGGAAGCGTGAAGGGGAGGAGCTACGGCCGAACGCCAAAAGTTGAGTATGCAGGAGAAACATTGCGTAACTCGCGACCAGCCAAGTGCCTAGAGATTGAATATTAGTGGCTGCCAGTGCAGTAATGGAGGGGGATGCGCAGAACGACTGAAAACTGGGCCGCCTTCCGACGTGACGCTGACTATAGGCGCAGCGCCAGCACCCACAACACAGAATCCTCAATTGAGGGGGGAGGAGAAATGGGAGCCATGCCACGGAGAGGCACTCATGCTTTCTACAGCCAACTGAGCGAGAATTTTTAGAGGACACGTTGTGGCCTTCCAAGTGGCGTGTGGCTCTTTTGGAGAATTGCCACACAAGTTGTACGTACTACGTCAGTTGTGCGACGATGCTGGTTACAATGCTCACGTAAACATTCTCACACCAGTAGACGAGATTCTCCGTATGGACGCAGCGCAGACATCCGCCAAGGTCGTGATATTGTAAGTAGACTTGCGCATAATAGTTCGCGATCGGGAGCGCTCACTTTATTTCGCGGCTCTGTAGCCAACTAGTTCGTTCTTTCAGTTTGTCCGCTCCCAGTGACGGCTGAGCGGCATGCAGGTGGAAGGAGACGTTCCCCCACCTAGCTGCTTGCTGCTTGAGCCGCTAACGAGAACACGCAAACCAAAAGAATCAGTTTCTGAATAATTTCTCGCGTTTGAGTTTAGAGTTATCTCTATATTTAGGCATTATGGAATTTATTACTGTCAGATATTGCAGAGTGCAGAATACTTCAAAACAGAAATTTTGTAGCACTGAACTATCTAATCTAGCAGGCAGACGCTCACCTAGAAATGACTCATCAGCAGAAGGCAAACACGTGATTTTTAATTCTGCTGCGCGCCCTCTCCCTATTGTCCGCCGGTCTTCGGAAAAGAATCCAACGAACTAAGAAGCGAGATACGTTTGGCATAATAGTTCGCGACCGGTAACGCATGTTTTAGTTCGCGACAGATTGCACGTATTTTAGTTCGCGACCGTTAACTCTCCTTTTAGTTTGCGACCGTTAGCTCTTTTTTTAGTTCTCAGCTCGGCCGGGAAGTAGGTCGCTCTTTTTAGTTCGTTCGCTCTTTTTAGTTCGTTCGCTCTTTTTAGTTCGTTCGCTCTTTTTAGTTCGTTCGCTCTTTTTAGTTCGTTCGCTCTTTTTAGTTCGTTCGCTCTTTTTAGTTCGTTCGCTCTTTTTAGTTCGTTCGCTCTTTTTAGTTCGTTCGCTCTTTTTAGTTCGTTCGCTCTTTTTGGCTTTTGCTACCGCAACAAAAAGAGCTCTTTCTTTTGTTATGACAGCTTTTTTTACATAATGACCAGTTTTGCCAAAGCGTGAGCTATTAGCCGTATTTTTGGGCAATTAGACATTATTACACAGATCAAAAATGGTATTTCGTCACCTTGTTTCCGAGGTCTCCTGAACACAGACGTTGAATGTCTATAGTGCATGAGTAACACAGTTCCTCAGATTATCCATAGATGACATTCAACCCGCATAAAGATGTGAACGACCTCCCATGATCAGTGCCAATGCGATGGAGTGGCTAAGACGGCCGATCAGTCATAACTCGAGGAAGGAAGTGCACTGCCATGCCCTTAGTCAATAATGGTTTCACTAAATATTGAACCCGAGACAAGGAAGTGTTTGTATAAAAAAAAGCGAAGCAGAACACGCGATGCGGAGCAATCTGTGGATGCGGTGAGTCAGGCGGCTCAGCGCGATCTGTGAGAGGGCCGGATGACTTCTAATAAATAAATAAATAGACGATGTACATAGATCAATCACGATGCCTCGTCCGTAAGGAACCAATGTCTACCTGAGAAGAAAAGGGGCGAGGGGTGACAGTGTTACCAGCTGCCCCGCAATGGGCCTGGGTTCGATTCCCGGCGGAGGACTGAGTGTTACGTGTTAGTCCTTCGCCATTATTTCATCATCGTCGACACGCAAGTCGCCGCAGTGGTCTCTATAAGAACACTAGGCGGCCGAACCCCAGTTTGGGATATCCTGGCCAATCAGTGTCATACGATAATTTCAGTTTAGCTACACGTAGCGACAGGCAAATCTCTAGTCTGCTGAAATACCAGAGCCTATGAACAAAAAAAGTTACCATGTAACCGATTATTGATACTTTCCTTGAATTGATTGTTGACCGAACAATCTAAATGTTATAAACCCATGACTTTTGACTTAGTCGAAGGAACAATACGTTAATTCCGTAGTAAGTCATATCGCTGTGAGATCTCGCGCTAAGCCAGCTGAACCTGTGCCGTGGTATCGTTGTTGTTGATTAGAGGAGACTAAACTGCTAGTCATCAGTCCCCCGTAGTATCGAGGGCATCGTAGAAACAATGCGCTGTTGCGTTCTTTTGCAGCCTTTCATGTTACGCAACAGTTACGTAACATACTCTTATCGATGTCACTCCTTCCACGATAGTTCAGTCTTATCACACCCTCAATAACGTTTAGGCTTGAAGATGGTCAAGTGTTACGTTCTTCTAACTGGTTCTGTATCTGATATAGTCTGTCAGCAAAACGTTTGCTCCTATATTTGTGCAAGTTGGTACTGTTTGGAAAACATGAAACACCAAGACCGAGAGACGTTTTCGCAATGAAATATGTTCCTTAATATTTCTGGCATTGTCGTTCAAGGACTTGTATTACACTTGGTAAGTTGAGACTGCACCAAAATAAATGTGCTCACAAGCCAGTCATAATTACACTTGCCTATTTAATTTGTGTAACTATTTTCGGCGAACTGCGTCGCTAATCTCAAATGTATTTAAACTGTTTCAGTTTATTAAGGACAACAGCCAAGATCGCTTTTAATTTTTATTTACATGAACCGGTTTCGAAAGTTTGTCATCTTTGGACCTTTCATTTCATTCCTCACATCACAAATAAAATCACTAGCGAATAAGTGTGATTTTAAACTTTTTTGTAATGTGAGGAATGAAATGAAAAATCCAAAGATTGCATTTAAACTTTTGAAACCAGCCATCTAAATAAAAATTAAAAGCGATCTAGACTGTTGCCCATAACCAATTAATTGAAAGGATCTTCACCAAAAATTTTTAAATTTTTATTAAAAAATTATTAACTATTTTACTCTAAAATAAATTACGAAATGGAAAAAAGGTTACTTAACCTTGTATCGATCAACGTTATGTCAATAATATATGCCCAACAACGAATAAAACTAATAATTCATGTTATGTTAAAATATGCAATAGAAATATCAAATGTGACCCTCGTAAATGATAAGGCACTGTTAGACTAGGTACGGTGAGACCATCTGGAGACGCACGATTAAATACAAGGATTGCTGCTGTGTTACCATGATGTCATACGATTCCCATCTATTGTCTCGGTCAGTCCTACTATATCTTTCAAGGACACAGTGCTACATTCTGTAATATAAATGAGATGGTTTATATGGTTCACTCGTACATAAAAAGCCGGCCGCGGTGGCCGAGGGGACTGCGGCGCACCAGTCAGTCTGCACGGCCGCTACGGTCGGGGGTTCGAATCCGCCCTCGGGCATGGATGTTTGTGTCGTCTTTATACTAAGGTAGTTCATAAGTAGTTTGTAAGTTTATGGACTGATGACCCCGCAGTTACGTCCCTTAAGCTTAACAAACATTTGAACATTTCTTACATAAAAAGCCAGCGCTAGTAAGGGTGAACCATCTGAACCACCTCATTTATGTTACAGAATTTAGCACTTTGTCCTTGCAAGATATAATAGGACTGTCCTAAACAACAAATATGCAATCTCGCTATACTGGATCCAGTGACATCACGGGAGCCATGCTGGAGCTAGCCGTGAGCTGTAAGGCGCCTTGCTGTGGAGTGCTCATCTGCTTCCCGTCGGAGGTTCGAGTGTGTGTGTGTGTGTGTGTGTGTGTGTGCTGTCCTTAGCATGAGTAATCAAGGGACTGGTGACCATTACAGTTTGGTCCCGTAGCTTTACAAACATTTCAACATTTTTCGAACATCACGGGAGCATTCAATCCCTTGTATGTAATCCTGCGTCACGACGTGACCTCAACGTATCTAGTCTAATAGTGCTTTGTCATTACATATGAGGGCCACATTTGCTATATCCATTTCATGAGTTCCTAGATAGTAGGCATATGTGACTGAAATAATATTCACACAAACTATGTAACTCAGACCTTTTTTTCCCTCATTTCTTGATTTATTTTAGAATGAAACAATGTAAATACATTTGACAATGCAGATTAAATAAGCTATTGAAGCTGTGGCTGAGGCTTATGACAACACTTATTTTGGTGTGCTCTCAAAACTTCCGAAATTTATTCTACCGATTAGGGGCGTGTCACCACAGAGATAACAGCAGTTTTCAAAATAATTGGATGATTTATGCCATAGAAAGAGTTCCACAAATTGAGCGAGTCGGTAAGTCGTTGGCTCACTTCTGGCCCTTATGCAAGTTATTCAGCATTGACATTGATTGATAGAGTCGTTGAAGGGATTCGACCGTACCGTCTCTAATGGTCATGCTATCGACGGGATGTTAAACCCTAATCTTCCTTACTTCTGAAAGATTCGTGCCAAATTATGTCAGATTGCCGCATTACATCGTCAAAGCCCCAAGCCGGTTGGAAGGGTCTGTCGCTAACGCTCCAGCCTTCCCCAATTGAGGAGAGATGCGACGTTATTGCTGCCGAAGGTGGGGTTTGGTTAGCACGAAGGCAATTTAATCTGCAAGGTAGTCGCGAAGAAAATGCTTATTTTTGAGACACATTTTTGGAATAGTGATGTATGTCCTCGTTATTACAATTTCTGTCCAGTTGTGTGTGTCTAGTGGATTTCTCTTTCTGTTACTATTACATGCACTTTTTGCTCACGTATTTGAGCAACCCCGTAGTCGCCAGTCTCTTACAGAGAGGCGCGTAGCTATTGTCGGTGCTTACTTAATCGTTTTGCTTCCATCCAGTGTGGAATAAATTCTGAATGTTTAACGAGGACGACCGTTCTAGGAATAAAGCTGGCGGGAGCCATGAAAAGCAGATGTTCTGGATATTTGAGGTTGTTAAACTACTTTTATACAGGGTGATTCTTACAATGAAGAAAACAGCAACCAACCACGTTTGATTATGATATTTATTTACTAAATAGCGCCGTTACCGGTTTCAAACTTTCCGGTTCACCGTCAGACGGCTTTTCACGTCCACTTATATGTCATTTACATTTTTCTTATGCACGTAATTTTGCTTGTGGCGAAAAGTCCTCGGTTATGTGGTGCTGTCGAAAAGTCAGTTCTATTACGTTGTATTGCTGATTACTGCAGTTGTTGATGCAATGAGCACTTTGTATCACTCATGTGTCTTGTGTGGAGCAACATAGCGCGATTAACCCCCCCCCCCCCCCCTTACACACACACACACACACACACACACACACACACACACACAAACCAAAAAGATCACGACTAGGTTTGTATGACACGACAAGTTAAAAAGTTGCCCAAAAAATTTGGGAAAACTAAGTGCGCAAAGATTGAAAATGCGTAATTTCTCTTTTATGTTCACTGTAGTCCTTGAAAAGTTTTCAAGAAAATCAAAATTCGGGACGATTACAAATGAAAGTCAGCACATTCGGACAGACTGCATAAATCATGAAACTTCCTGGCATATTAATATTGTGTGCCGGAACGGGGACTCGAACCTGGGACCTTTGCCTTTCGCGGGCAAGCGCACTATCGACTGTGATATCCCGACACGACTCACGATGCCGCCTCACAACTTTACTTCCGCCAATTGTGAGGACCTGAAGCAACCTACTCCCGTCAGCTTTCCCACACCACTGCTGACATCATAGGAAACTGCGAGAACTCTCCAGATATACCGCGCGTAACAAAAAAAATTAAAATAGGGACTGCAAAAGCCACAACCATCACCTTTTTGATCGCCTCTTAGATATACGTGATTGCCTGGAGCAGTTTTTAATTTCAATTGATATTCATAACGTTGTCCGGTCATGCCTGACCTAAACCGTTTGCATTTCAGGATGAAACACTGTCGATGTTAATGAATTTGACGATTCATTTTTACTCCGGTGGTGGTCAGTCGAATCTAGCTGACGGTCGCCCGACAATTTTAAGCCACGCTGATGGATTGTTTTGTGCCATGAATGCCAAAATCCCTTAAACGAATCGGGCTCTCCGTGTGTCGAGTCCGCCCGGGAGGAATAAATCGGCCGTGTGTGTGCGCGCGCCGGCGTTGTTGTTTTTGGCCCGTGCCGCTTCCTGGGCACAGCAGACTGCTGGCTGGGCTGCCGGCCGCGCGTGGGAACCGAACGGCTTGTGGCCGCAAACGCGAATTTCCAAATGGCGCTGCGTAATTGTAGCAAAATAATTAAACTCCCGGCATGCTTCATTTAAAATCGCCGTTGCACCGCGCTGGCTGCTCGTTGCACCGAAACGCGCGTCTCTGCTCTCGCAGGCGGCATGTCACACGGTCGGCGTTTTGCCTTCCTCATTTGACAATACACGCTGTGCCTCGAGAGGTATTTTATAACTTTTCGCCGCATTTTTTACCTCTACTTACGGAATATCTACGGGTAATCTAATCAAATGTTTGTAAATCTATCGGACCAAGCTGCGTGGTCATCAGTCAGTAGCTTTCAAACTACTTAAACGTAGGTAAACTAACCTACGGACAACACACACACACACACACACACACACACACACACACACACACACACACCCATGCCCTAGGGAGGACTCGAACCTCCACGGCGAGCAGCCGCGCGCTCCGCAGCGAGACGCTTTAGACCGCTTGTTTACTCCACCGCCGCTACGGGTAATCTAAAGATGCAACAATAACACGGTGACTGATTTAGCTTCTTTTTGGCCAACTTTACGTTACGGCAGTAACACTAAAAGTATGTTTTTTCATATCTCATATCGTTCCAGAGTTATTTGCAAAAATAACGGCGATTTTGGGATGTCTGTCTGTCCGTCCGTCCGTCCGTCCGTCCGTAACGTGTTCCCTGTTTTAAGACGAATCGTTCAACCGATCAGTACCAAATTTTACAGACATAATTGTAAGCCGCCAGAGAGCAGAACCTCCCATTTTCAAATTTTTCGGTCAAAAAAATGCGGTAGTAATACGAGAAAAAAGCCGTCTGTAATATAATTGTAATTGCATACGAACCGTTCATCTGACACGGAAATAGAATATCCTGATTGGTAGAGGGGAAAATTCTCTACAACTTCGCTCTGTTATGTTTTGTTTTATATATATATATATATATATATATATATATATATATATAATTCTTCAATCGTTGCAGAGATATTTGCGTAAATAACGGCGATTTGACGATGTCTGTCTGTAATATGTTCCCACTTTTCAGGTCAAACCGTTAAAGACATAATTGTTGGGTACCAGAGACCAGAACCTCGATTTTTGAAAGATTTCGGACAAGAAATACGTTAGTAATTAAAAAAAAAAAAAAGAGAGAGAGAGAGAGAGAGAGAGAGAGAGAGAGAGAGAGAGAGAGAGAGAGAGAGAGAGAGAGCCTTTTGAAATGTAATTTTAATTGCAAATAAACCATTCATCTTACGCGAAAATTGAATAAACGAATTTGTAGAGGAGAAAATTCTCTACAACTTTGTTCCCTTATGGTTTTTTCATATCTCGTATCGTATGAGAGATATTTGCAAAACTAACGGAGTTTTGACATCCTCTATTGAATTAACGGAAACCAGCCGTTCGCAGATGTCACGTGACATTCCTCGCCCAGAACTATCTCTGGCATACGCCATCTTGCGTTGCGTATTTGATGATTTTCTTATTGTAACTTACACGTTGTCATTTCAAAGCAAGGGCGCACTGAAGAATTGACAAGAGCACGTCGTTCTTCGTTCGATAAATGATAATCTAGTGTCTACAAATGCCATATTAGCATCAGTTAACAACAGCCATCAATAGTATGAGATTAAAGGACACAACTCCTAACTGTTAGATGTAGCGTAGTAGGCAATGCGTTGGACTGTGATGCTGAAGAAAAGTAATTCGGAACGCGCCACTACCTAAAACCCGCTGCTCACTAATTTTTTTTTCCTAAAATGTTTTCAGACACTCTTATTAATAAATTTTTTATTATTTAGATTATTATTTTGGTCCAAAATGTTTGCAAAAACTTATAAAACTACAAATCTAAAGTGGGCCGTAGAACATGTCAGTGCGATCCCCCCCCCCCCCCCCCCCGCCCCTCTTATGAACAGTTCAGTATCTACACGTCGTGTACTCGTGGTGCTTAACGAACAATTCTGAGTTTTAAAACTAAAAAAAAAAAAAAAAAAACACGCTGAATGAAAATTAGGCATTTTCGATTTTCACAAGCAATGGAAAACATGCAAGGAAAAAATAAGTAGATAATATGATGTGGGGTGGTCCTATATAGCGTCAACAGTTTTTACAGCGTGAAAATCGGAAAAGTGATTTCCCCCTTCTTCCCATCCCGGCCCGACCGGCAGTGTCCAACCCTGGGATATTCCTTCAAATTAAGAATGGGTTTATAGCCAATCTCAATTTTTGGCCCACTTTAGGTTACGGTAGTAACACTAAAAGAGGGCCTTTGTGATCGTCTTTTGACAGCTCGAAATTTAAATGGAAAATAACTGCTTAACCATCCATCTGCCACAAAAACTGAATACCCGAATTTGTAGAGAGGAAAATTCTGTACAACTTTGCTCTGTTATGTTTGTTTCATATCTCATATCGTTTGAGATATTTGCAAAAATAACGGCGATTTTGGGATGTCTGTCTGTCTGTCCGTCCGTAACGTGTTCCCTGTTTTAAGACGAATCGTTCAACCGATCAGCACCAAATTTTAGACATAATTGTAGGCCACCAGAGACCAGAACCTCCCTTTTTTTTAAATTTTTTTCGGACAAAAAACACGGTAGTAATACGAGAAAAAGCCGTTTGTAATATAATTGTAATTGCAAACGAACCATTCATCTGACACGGAAATAGAATAACCTGATTAGTAGAGGGGAAAATTCTCTATAACTTCGCTGTATTATGTTTTTTTCATATCTTGCATCGTTGCAGAGATATTTGCAAAAATAACGGCGATTTGACGCTGTCTGTCTGTCTGTAATGTGTTCCCACTTTTCAGGTCAAACCGTTCAACCGATCGGCACCAAATTTTACAGACATAATTGTTGGCTACCAGAACCTCGCTTTTTGAAATATTTCGAACAAGAAATACGTTAGTAATACCAAAAAAGCCTTTTATAATGTAATTTTAATTGCAAATGAACCGTTCACCTGACGCGAAAATTGAATAAACGAATTTGTAGAGGAGAAAATTCTCTACAACTTAGTTCCCTTATGGTTTTTTTCATATCTCGTATAGTTTGAGAGATATTTGCAAAAATAACGGAGATTTGACACCCTCTGTTCAATTAACGAAAACTAGCCGTTCGGAGATGTCACGTGACATTCCTCGCCCAGAACTCTGACATACGCCATGTTGCGTTGCGTATTTCATCATTTTCTTATTGTAACTTGTACGTTGTCATTTCTAAACAATGGCGCACTGAAGAATTAACAAAAACGCGTCGTTCTTCGTACGATAAATGATAATCTAGTATCAAAATATGCCATATTAGTATCAGTTAGCAACTACCACCAATACTACGAGAATGAAGGACGCATGTTCTAATTGTTACCCGTGGTGTAGTGGACAGCGCGTTGGACTGTAATGCTCGTGGTCAGTGGTTCGGAATCCTCCACTACCCATAATATTTTTTCTCCTTTTTTCCTAAAAGTGTTTCCGGCATCTTTATTGGTTAAATAGAGCTATGTTCTTCAATGTTTAAGAGTTGTGCATATGTAAAACTGCTCCCTCTAAATTGCGTGATGGGATATGACTTCGTTCACGTTACTCTGTAAAATAAAGAGGAAATATTCTATTTCAAACCGTGATTGCGTTTTCTTTTACAGCTAAAATCACAAACTGAAAAAGTGTGGTAATACTGAATGCCACATAACTCTATTACTCTACTTAGTATCTCCCCCGCCGGCCGCGGAGGCCGAGGGGACTGAGGCGCTCCAGTCACGGTCTGCACGGCCACTACGGTCGGGGGTTCGAATCCCCCCTCGGGCATGGATATTTGTGCCGTCCTTGGTATAAGGTAGTTGATAAGTAGTTTGTAAGTTTAGGGACTGATGACCCCCGCAGTAAAGTCCCATAAGCTTAACAAATATTGAAGACTTTTTGAAAACCCGTAACCGTAAATTTCTTGTTCTATTCATATTACACCCTCAACGACGTCTCTGCGTGACGTGACATGAACGCTCAGCGGTCTTGTCTTTTGGTAGTGTTGTTCAGATCCCCGTCCGAGCATCCATAAGAGGGAGACCTGGTGGTTAGATATCCGGTGTGTCATAAATTCCCATGTATCACAAAACGATAGTCTATCCTTAGATTACCAGCAGAAGTCTGAAAACTTTGCAGTTTGGGAGTATATATGTGGTGTGTCTAAAACGTTCGGTGAATGGTGTCATTTCTAAACGGTAACTTGGCACATATGTTCGTGCATGCGCTTGGTCTTCTGAGGCTTGAGGAGAATCGATACTCGGCATGCACTGCATGTTATGGCAGTGTAAACACATTGCGACCAGTTGAAACGTCGTCAGGCTGAGAGCAAGTGTCACAGCGTAATGGAGCATCACTCGCAGCAATTTGTTCCTGCAGGTCAAACCATTGATGCTACATTTTACCAGTCCGTTTTGAACCGATTGTTACTGCGTATCCGACGGGTTTGGTCACTGTTGCACAGAACTGGAAAATGAATGCTGCTCTTTGAAAATGTTCTTGCACACTGCACGATTCGTATTCGCCATTTCCTAGCGCAGGAGATGGGAACTGTTCTTGAACATCCTCCATACTCCTCCTGCCGACTACTTCGTGTTTCCCCACTTGAAGGTGGCCATGAAAGGTGAACAGTTTGCGGATGTGAATGCCATCAAAGATCATGTGGCTTGCGATCGATTCCACAGGGGGCCTTTGCCAAAGCTGTATTGTAGCGGTTGGCGACTGTTTTGAAGGACAATAATGAACATTTGTTTGTATCTTTTGTTTTGTTAGTTGTCTGATAGCATTCACCGAAGTTTTTACTCACACCACGTATTTGACCATCCAGTATTATGTTTTCCGCGATTTTCATAAATCACGCCAGGTAATTGCAGAGATGGTTCCTTTGTAGAAGTAGCGACCGCCGCGGCGGAGCGGCCGAGCGGCCGAGCGCATTGAGGCACTATGCTATGTTGCGCGAGGCCGTTCCCCGTCAGGGGTTCGTATCCCCTCTCGGGCATGGATTTTTGTGCCGTCTTTAGTATAAGTTAGTTCATAAGTAGTTTGTAAGTTTAGGGACTGATGGCTCCCCAGTAAAGTCCCATAAGCTTTACAAACATTTAGAGGAAGCGTCCGATTCCTTTCCTCGATCGTAATTCGAATCTGTGCCGTGTCTCCAATTATCGTGCTGTCGATTTGGCGTTAGATTCTAAACACCCCCCCCCCCCCCACACACACACACAAAGCGCGGGCGCTTTTGATACTGCAAATTACTCTTCGTCGGCTTACGGAAATGCAGGAGGTCACACACATACTTTAAAATAAGCACCCTTGAAACTCAAGAGAAACACAGGGGGTGCACGAAATCATACGAACACCTAACTAGTAAGGAGTTGGCCCACCATTGGCTTACAGAACAGTTCCAACTCTTAGAGGAACAGATTGGTAAAGTGTCTTTTTAGTTTCCAATAGAATGTCATCCATTCTCTTCGAAAACATTCAACATTTCCTTCATGGATGTTGGAACTGGATATTTTGTCCTCACTTTCTGATCCAAAACTCCCAGTAACGGTTCAGTTATATTGAGACTTTGCGATTTCGCTGCCCACGGAACATTTTTTGATAAGTTTCTGGTGCAGTTCAAAGTATGCCTGAACTTTTTTCGCGCAGATAATTTTGGAATATGGTATATTTGTTAGTTATAGTAAGCAGTTTGTATCGAGGATATTGCCGCTAGTGAAATGTTAAACAATGAAGCAGATTTCATTACAGATGTTCCCATTTACTTGCGCACATGATTTGCTCACAATCGAGTTGGCCTCCTCGAAAACCTAAGAGGTCACGCATTTCACGGATCATTTGTGGTGAGCGTCACAGAACAAAACTTCTAAAATACTGCAGGGTACTGAACTAGTCCGTACTTCCTCTCAAGGTCCGAAGGTTTCCTTCCTGCCTTCTTTCTGAGATAGCGTTTTACAGAATTGATGTGTTTATAATCGTACATGGGTGCCTAGTGGCGAATCAGGTGATGGGAAATTTAGTATATCATTGCCTAAATTGGCGGGTGGTAATGAGGTTTGGGTGGTTATAATTGATTTCAAAGGCATTGTGCCCAAGCAATGAGACGAGTTGATTAGGTGATGTTTTCAGATTGGTTATATAACTTCAAGATGCGTTTTTGAATGACTGAAGTGATTTTTTTTTTTTTTTGGGGGGGGGGGGGAGAGGAGTTTTAATTGCTCCCTGCTACTGATGTTGGACCTGAACCAATGATAGTCGGTAATAATTCGAAGTGTTTTGTTTTGCTCTACCTGTAGGTTTCGTAGATGGGTGTCTGCGGCTACACCATAGACCTCGTACCGAGCTATGTGGCGCAGTGGTAACGTACTGGACTCGCAATCGGCAGGATGGTGGTTCAAATCTACCTCTGGCCATCGAGATTTAGGTTTTCCGTTATTTTCCTAATCACTCTAGGCAAATGCCGGATAGGTTCCTTTCAAAGGGCCCGTCCAATTTTCTTCCCCATCCGTACCCAAGCCTCCGTGCTTTAGCTCCGTCTATAATGACCAAGCTGTGGACGGGACGTTAAACCCTAAGCTTCCTTCCTCCTTCCATAGACATCGAAACCGTGAAGTAAGGATGGAAGTATCATCATATTCCAAATCATGATTTTTATTTCAATGGTGAATCCGTTTCCCTTAAGAAGAGAATACAGAGAAATAGTTTAGCGGAACCTCGATTACATGACTCTGTAATGTGCAACCTCCACGTTAATGACTTGTCAATTTTGAAACCTAAGTATTTTACGCTATCACCCCAGGAAGGTCCCTTCCGTCCAGTTGTAGGTTGGGTGGCCTCCTCCTGGCGGTGAATAGCATGGCCACAATTTTTTTTTTTCGGCATTTATTTTTATTTTCCATATTGTACACCATTCTCTTATGTCTTCTAGATGTATGGTTACGTTGAGTGCCAGTTAATTGAGGTTCCTATGAGAGCAGGTTATTTCAATGTCATCTGCATAGATAGCTAATTGGTTGCTTGGTGTTCTAGGCAAGTTGTTTGTGCAAATACTATATAATACAGGGCTCAGGACAGATCCCTGGGGGACACCTGCTTCAATGAGCTTAACCCTATTCTTGTACCGATTTAAACTAACTCCTGCCACGAAACAGTGAGGTAAGGAGTTTAATTACATGGAGAGGGCAGTTATACTGGTGGATCTTAAATATTATTCCGTCCTGCCAGACACGGTCAAATACTTCCTCGATTTCCAACATCACTGCCCGTGTACTTTGTCACCTTTGCACGACACATCTGCTCAGTCACTGGGGTACTTCTTTTCGCTCCCTGTCCACAATGCAATTGTTGAAAGTTTTCAGCTTACTGGCGCCACAGTGGACAGACGAGAGAAACAGATTTGTTGTGAAGAGTGTTAGGTGTATTTTACTGACCAACTTCAGTAAATAGAGCTGGATTGATTTATATTCACATGTTTAGCAAACCTGAGTTTCTCAATGCAATTTCATCATTAAAAAAAAAGTACGATACCAGTATGTAAGCCACATGATCATCCTTTCTTTGTGTTTCAAGGCTTTTTCTGTAATATTGTATTTGTTAATACTCCATTTCTTAATAAGTAAATTTTCCAACTGCAGCATAAGAATAATTTTCGTCCCGTTTTTTATCCCAGTTTTTCGCAAATGTCCCGCTTTTTCACGTAGAAAGTGAATAATATCCCGCTTCTTGATGTGGAAAATTTCGTCACTCTAGATACGTAACACAGACCGCACGTGCTAATAACACTTGGTAACAATTGGATGCAAACTGAAACCTTAAAAAAATGCTCAAGAAAATTATTGCTTAAGGTAGGAATAAGTAGGTGTCAGCAATCACAGAACAAAGTACCAACATAAAACTTTAAAATTACCGATCGGTGTGGGAGACTGCACCTCACAAGTTAGGGTGAATTAGCATTGAAGTTAGCCCGTGCATTACACGCGTCCTTTCAAGCAGCCTGCCGGCGACTGTGTTGCTAAAAGTGTTCTTAATTTGGTTAGTTGAAAACGAACAAAAGGGGGGGGGGGGGGAATGGAAAACCAAACGATGAACACAGGCGACAACATGTTCACTGCCAGGCTACATGAATTGACATGTGCAATGACTCGATTGGCTACCCAACGCTAATTAATTCGGAAACGCCGTAAAGTATTTTTAACCACTTTTAAGTGAAGATTGCCTCGAAACATCCTTGCAGGGCGTTCGTATTGTTTCTGTAAACAATGGTGCAGTGCTGAGGGCTCGATTCGTTAAAAGCCAAGTCTTTCTTCAGCACATTAGACAGGTTTACTGTACAGGATATTGGGTCAACGTGGCAAGGTCTGTATAAATAACGCTTCCCGGAAGTCAGGTCTACCCAGTGGCAAGAGTTCGTAGGAGGCTCCGGTTAACATTTCGTAGTGACGTAGTAGAACTTGTTACAATATGTTTAGATGTCGCCGCCATAGTTTGCTTTCGCTCTGTTGGCTTGTCTTTCGGGTACCGATATATTAAGTGCTAATACAGGTGACCTGTAATATCAAACGCATTCAATGTCACTCACGGACATTATTTCCGCATAGTGTCAGTTAGAAAAATATAATTATAATGAAAGAAGTGTTTGAAATGGCGCGCGTGACACCGTAGTTCCATGTATTGCTTAAATGGTATACCTTTCGTGAGGACTGCGGTTCAAAATCGCGCCTGGTCATCCAGATCAGGATTTTCTGCGATTTCACAAAATTATAGCTCGTTGGATTTGACAACCACTGCAGGCAAATGGCTGCACAATTTCCGTCAAAGGGCACGGCCGATTTCCTTACCCACCATGAACAAAAAATATCGGAGCTGGTGCTCCGTATGTAAACAGCACGTTGTGAATGGTAGTATGTTAAACCATAAACTTCCTTCTTTAAACTTCAAACTTGGTACTACAGAAATGCGTAAGTAGCGGTTTTTTATGTGAAATATACTGTTAATCTTCATTGTCCTGAAACACGTCTCTTATTGAAAAAGTGCTCATAGCTCTTTAGATGTACATTTTAAACATACTATTCACTAGACTTTCTTTCTTGTTTTGGTGTAAGGAACCTATCCCTGAAGTTTGTCCTTTACTTTTTTCTCCCGTGGGGTAGGGGAGGGAGAGGCATCACTCTGTTGAATGGGCACATCAAATTCCACTTTGAAAATCTTTTTGTTTGTGATGGTTTGGGCCAGTAAGTAACAAACGAGCGAGTATGTAGTATTTTGATGAGGAAGCCATGTCCAGAAATGTCATCCAAGGACACTGTGAGCAATTCTGTATCTTTGACACTGTGAAGCAAACCTCTTCTACAGCAAGGTGTTTGCTCACTGGATGAACATCAGTTCCTTACCAAAATATGATGTACTTGCTCCCATTTACCAGCCGTCTTTTTCTACATCCATTGCAAATAAACCCTTTCTATAACGAAGCTTCTCACTTACAAAGAATGCAGAATTGTGTAAAAATACCTTGTCTGACAATTTGCAGGCTGATTTGTTTTATGCTTTTTTGTCAGTTTTCCTTAATTTGATTAGTGCTATTCAGAAGCGTCTTATGTTTTTATATTGGGATGATGTAGCTTATTCAGTAAAACTTTAATTTTTTTAATCTTTTTACATCTTATATAAAAATGTTCTTTTTCTGTTTTGCAGATTCCTGAAACCCATTTCACTCCTTTCGGAAGAGGACGACGAACTGCTGATGTCGGTCATTGGCTGTGCATACATTGCCCATATGAGAGGTAACTAATGACCATGCTTCATGAAGATTGTGTAATAACATCGCATCACACAGAAGCTGGAGTTCCTGTGTTCCTTTGAGACAGCACCACAATGCCTCACCAGTTTGGACTCCCCACTATGGCGCATAGTATGCAAACTCCACCTTCACCACCAAATTTCTTTGAAAGGTTCAGTTCCATGTTGTACAGACCAGATGAGCAAAGACTTACTAGGGAGGCAATGGAAAGGTATTTGAGGGAGCGAAGTGATATGGTGATAGTGATACTTCATGCCAAAGTAGCTCAGAAATCTTATGGAAACGAGAAACGCTTTTTCTGTCCACCTCCCTGTATATACCTATTTGGTGAAGGGTGGAGGATGCGCCAGGAACAAATGCTGAGAGAGGGAGAAACAGAACAAGCAGCTCAGTTGTGTGCATTTATTGGCATTGGAAACTCTGATCAAGATATGCAGCAGCTGGACTTGAACAATGGTAAGCAGTATTGTGCCGCAAAAACGTTGTACATTTCGGATTCGGACAAACGGAAACACTTCATGCTCTCTGTGAAAATGTTTTATGGCAACGGCCACGACATAGGTGTTTTTCATAGCAAAAGAATCAAAGTGATATCAAAGCCTTCGAAAAAGAAGCAGTCTTTGAAGAATGCCGATCTGTGCATAGCTAGTGGTACCAAAGTGGCTCTCTTCAATAGACTTCGGTCTCAGACTGTAAGCACGAGGTACCTCCATGTGGAAAATGGAAACTTTCATGCGAGTTCTACGCAGTGGGGAGCATTTACAATTCATTTGTTAGATGACAATGAATCTGAGTCTGAGGAATTCGCCGTTCGCGACGGTTATGTACATTACGGAAGTACAGTGAAACTTGTCTGCAGTGTCACCGGTATGGCTCTTCCGAGGCTCATAATACGCAAAGTTGATAAACAGATGGCACTCTTAGAAGCAGATGATCCAGTGTCTCAGCTGCACAAATGTGCTTTTTACATGAAAGATACTGAAAGGATGTACTTGTGCTTGTCACAAGAACGTATTATACAGTTTCAGGCAACACCGTGCCCAAAGGAACCAAATAAGGAAATGATAAATGATGGTGCATGTTGGACTATTATTAGTACTGATAAAGCAGAGTACCAGTTTTTTGAAGGAATGGGACCAGTTCGTGCTCCAGTGACTCCAGTTCCAGTCGTTCACAGCTTGCATTTGAATGGAGGAGGTGATGTTGCAATGCTCGAACTTACCGGTGAGAATTTCACCCCTAACCTCCAAGTGTGGTTTGGAGATGTGGAAGCTGAAACAATGTATAGGTGCCAGGAGAGTATGTTATGTGTAGTGCCTGAAATATCATCATTCAGAGGGGAATGGTTGTGGGTTCGTCAGCCGACACAGGTACCCGTATCTTTGGTTAGAAATGATGGCATTATATATGCAACAGGTTTGACATTCACCTATACTCCAGAGCCTGGTCCGAGACCACACTGTCCTCCAGCGGAAGACATAATGCGAAGTGGCCAAACCAGTCGAATGCCAGCATTGCCCGATATGGCTTGGGGTCACCATCCTCCACCTCAAGGAGGACTGTGAAAAAGACTTACTTTGTAATTGCACTTGTAGATATATAAGGTGTATGACAGAGCCTAGGTATTGTAAAGAGCACTCTCTTGTATTACAATCAGGTTATGCTTTGTCAATCCATGTGATAATGCGCAGATTCCTAAAGACATGTAAGTCTCAGAATTAAAGTTATTTTATTTCATTTAAACCTGATCATTAATGTGAGCAACATTAATGGCCTCGTTGACTGTAATTTTTGTATTATACAATGTGTATTGTATTGTTTTGTAATGTCTTTTAAGTGATGTATTTACTTGTGAGAGATGTAGTCCTTTATACCAGAAATTCATTTATCTTGCTTGTATACCAGTCAAAATGAAAATGACAAATGTGGCAGCATAAAAACAGACTTTAAAAGAAATAAATAAAAGACAGCTATTTTATAAATGGCCTTGTATGTTCGTAAGTTATGGAGAGAGGTGTTATAGAGCTATCTATACATTTTACATGTGCTAACTGCACCATGTGGTAAGTGGGGAAAAAGAGCTTTCCTAAAGGTCTCAGAATTTGTGTAAGAAACCTACAGCTTTTAAAACTTAAACAGGAACATTTGGAGTCATTCTTTTTTATATAAACTATAATATAGTTAAAATTAGAACTAATATCTGATGTGAATGGTAGAAGACATGCTCTTCTGTTCATGTACAATAATCAGCTTTTATCTTCAGTTAATCAGGCACTTTTATAATTTGTCAGTTTCAGTAATAAATTCAGTGCAATCTTTTTTATAATTTTTATATTTATTACAAAAATTTAACACAAGGCCTAAATGTAGTCCTATGTGATTTTTGTATAGTTTTCTTTGTTACATATCTTTTCCGAGACAAGTTGCTAATGTATGTGTGAAGCTGGTAAGAGATGTCAAAGTGGTGGTCTGTGATTCTGCAGACAACATTGCTGCATAAAAAAAAATTGGTTAAGGGTGATACACACTGACAACAGCAATAAAATGTAACTGCATTTATATACTAATACTTATAAATAAATGACACAAATTTATATTTTTATTAAGAGCAGTAGCAATGTACAGTACAATTTTATATAGGAATATATATATATCTATAATTTTTGCATTGCAGTGGTGTAGTTAGCTCTTTATAAGAATTGATAAATAATGTATTGAACACAATTTAATGTGAATTCTACTTAGTGAATGCTGTATTTGAATTTACCTGCAGAATTAAAATGTCACCACAAACACCCCCACCTGTATAGATTACAGCTTTTTGGCAGAGTGGTTTAATTTTCTTTAATTATGTTGATTTTTTTGCCGTGTTTTTGTTATTTAATTAAAGATTATATGCTATGAAATAGTGAAATTGAGTCTGGAAGTATGAAAGCTGCCAGTTTTGTGAAATGAGTCAGAAATATATATTTGCATCCCATTTTAATGCTGCATTGTTTCATTGTATCCTTTCCAATATCCTTCACAGTATACTGTATGCTGGAAAAATAAATACTGTTGAGTACTGGATACTGTTGAAGACATACAAAAAGACAGTTCAGAGCTACTTTCTTAAATTAGTGTAAAGAATGAAGTATTCTTCTTCAAATTTTCATCTGTCACTGTACTGGAAATTTGTGCTCAATAAGAGTACATTCTTTTAACTGTATGGTGTTCATCACCATTAATTTGCGACTGCAGTGCATAACTACTTACTGAAAATGAGCAGAGTATTCCGCAAATTCTACTCGAGTGTATCACTAGACAAACATAGGAGTCGGTAAATAATATATATATGAAAAAACAATTAAAATTCTTGTAGCTTGTGTTCATTATCGTGTACTGCAACCATATCACACCACACCTTAAAGCTTGTCTCCTTCTGCCACATTATCTCCAGGAAATAACTTGAGCCGTAAAGGCTGATGCTGTATTAATTACTGAAAGAAACAAAATACCTGCTTTATGATCATTTATTGACTTATTTGTAAGGAGACTAGGCCCACTGAATATTCTTTTACATACTGTGGCTTTATTTAGTCACATTAAATAGAAAAGAAATTAAAGATGTCTGTGCCATCACCTGTTAACACAACCTCTTATCACGTTCTACATAAGAACAGCATATCTGCATGAAATGCACCAGCCAAAATGATTTCTCAGTTGTGTAATGAGTCCTTATTTCATAGAACCTCATGTCAAATGAGGCCTTCCCACTGCTGTTCAGATATGGTATAGTCCTTTACATGTGATTAACAAGTTTTTAGACAAAGTGCATAACATTTAAATCCAGTATGATCTTGTGATTCATACAGCAGGCCAACATGGAAAATACCACACTGCAACATCAGTGGCTGACTGTGGCATAGATGGTGTCCGATAGTATAAGCAGAATAATAATAATAAAACTCTGAATCTCTACATGATGGTATTCTCTTGCAGCTCTGTTTACAGTTCCCAAGAAAGTAATAGTTTGTTACCATACCTCAATGAAACAGTAAGATGCTGTGGTTGTCTGGCTTTAATTATGTTGAATTAGAAATTAAAGTCTAACAAAGTAACTTGGGGAGGAATGTATTACATGAAAAATGAAATAGTTTCTTGAACTTATCATGATTCCCATTTTAATACTGTAAATTAGATGTACATTTCATTCTACTTGATCCATAGTGAGGAGATCCTCTTGGCTATGGAACATATGAAACAAGAAGAATACACAATAAATACTAACAAAATAAGAACACATTCACTGGTGTACTTTCCATTGGTACGAAATTACGAGTTAATGTGTGAGTAAAAATTGAAGTAATTTTGAAGTTTTTAGGATTTTTTGTAGTTCAGTCTGGATTTAGGAAATGGGGTCAGGGAAACAGCTTTATATGTAGAGGTGTCCAAGAGTTCATGCAATCCCCCTGCCATGTACTCCTCTCGATCAAGTAGTTCAGTTGTAGTGCCCTTGTCCACTGGGGGAATAATAATGGAGTGGTCTGCTTTCAGCTATTAGGTGTCATGGGATTCAGTTGATT
Organism: Locusta migratoria; assembly: GCA_026315105.1. Taxonomy (NCBI): domain Eukaryota; kingdom Metazoa; phylum Arthropoda; class Insecta; order Orthoptera; family Acrididae; genus Locusta; species Locusta migratoria. Next base: position 281,463,013 of record CM048745.1, on the reverse strand, counting down.
TGATGAGAGTTGATATGTTATTCAGGAGGGACTGGGAGGCAATACTGGATATGAGTAATACCTGCAAGGGATGGTTTCGGCGAAGAGGAGGAGGAGGATCCCTTTGGGAGGGTGGGTAGGGTGATTGGAATTGTTCAAGGCAGAGTTCAACACTGACTTTTGTCTGGGGGAGGGGCTGTGACTGGGTGGAAAAGTGGTGTTTTGAGTTGAGGTTACAGGTGAATGAGAGGAGATCTTTGACGAGGGCAGTGTGGGACCGAAGGCTAAGCCTTTAAATAGAAAAGGTATCTCTAGCATAGAGGGGGATTTGGATGAGAGGTTTAGGACTGAATTGGGATTGGTGTTACATGGTGTTTGCATCTGGTGTTGGTGTGGTAGGTTTTGGGTGGGATTGAAAGATTCAGTAAGGAAGCTGGGCTTGGTATGTTGCCTATGGGGGAGGGGGGCCTTGTTGAGGGTGGTATTGTGTTACTATTGGTGATACTAAGATAAGTACTGGCCAGCCAGTCTTCTCTCCATTGAATAATATTTTCGCATCTCAGTCGAGAATATCTGTCCGATTGATTAAACGCGAGCCCTCCACAGTAGAGGAATGTTCAGTCTTCTGCTGGATGTCACGTCAAGATTCTAAGTAGCCAAAGAAGCAACAGGAGTGCAATCACACAAACTAGATATTTTGGGGTGACCAGATTTCCAAACTCAAAATATGGGATACACATGCTTACTGAAAACTGCAATACCAAATGTTGCCTTTACCCATGGTGTCATCAACATGGCTGTTATCCCTTAAAGCTTATCTAGTATGACAGCTTTGGTGTCACTCATTAACGAAGACATAAGCAACTGAATAAATGTACCCATAGTATAGTAAAACTATTGTCCTCCCCCAAAGGTAATGTATTTTATTTGGTGGGTCTGTATTTACATTCACTTCTGTCAAAATTGGTATGTCTATAGAGGTTTTGGGAGGGACAAATAATAAGTGGCAATCACAATTATGAAGACATATCAAGTCAAATGTTAATACAAAAATGAACCAAACATACTTGAACAACAAAATACATTGCATTAATAATTAAATAAATATTTTATTGTTTTATAGTTGTCAAATTCAAACAAGAAAGGAAGACACTTACTGCTGCTTACACAGCTTACTTATTTCTCTTTAAAATGTGTGTTCTTCAGGAGTTAAGTATTTCCACATAGATTTTCATAAAAATCTGAAAATGAGATCTTTCAAAATATTCTTATCAAACTTCAGTAAAGTTTTAAGACTGTTGAACATTCTTCCAGAGAAGAGAGTATCGAGCTGAACCCAATTAAATGGTTTCAGCAAATGAAATGGGTGAGCCTATTTTTCTACATAATCAATTAATGTGTCGTTAAGTAAACCTGAAATTCCCAAGAAATCAGAGTATATCAGCAAGCAGTCTTCTTGCAACATACTTACTAATGACAATTTTTACTGTTGGAAAAGCTGCACATATCATATGAATGCCCTATGTGGCTATGTAGTACCAAGCAGAGAAGTTAAAAATTGTTCCTTATTCAGTTTGAATTAAAGCCTATTTTCTTTATTTGTTCCTTATTTAATTACAGTGTACATTATTTTTTAATTATCTAACAACATATAGGATGGTTAAAAAATGAGGCAATATACGTCTCTTGTCTATTTATTTAGTCGGGACAATGGGACACCATAAATAGGGGACAGTCTCATAAAATATGGGTAGATATTTCAAATAATGACTTAGGACACACATTAGATGCCACAGCCTGAAGAAATATGAAGACAAATGGCAATAAACTACTCACCATTAAAGGCTGGCAATCTTTGCCACAAAGCTTAAGAAATGAAGATATTCTGTAATGCTGTCTCAGAACTGGAAATACTGAAATAACTTGTGTATCTCTACTATGATAAGAACAGTCCTTCTCCCCAGGGAATAACAGTTCTTTTGAAAGTACAAGTGTGGCGAGCATGGGGCCCAGAGCTGATGCAGTCTTTCTTCCTACCTTCTTTTCTCCTTGGACTGCAATTCCTATCCCTCCTTTCCTATCCTTACTCCTTCCCTTCCCCACTAGAGGGTGTGTCTGTGAAGAAATGGTAAGTTTACCTTACTGTAGAACTACCCAAGAACTGTGATACCAAAAGGACATAGGTCACCCCTATCAGGAGTGAATATTACAAAAAGATTTGAAGGTAGCACTGTTGTTTGTCAATTTAGGAGTCACAGGCAGGCAACTTGTTGCTCATTTAGCTATTCTGACACCATCAAATAAGTTCTTTATTTTCAAACCTGACAGTGAGGATAAATCTCTGTGTATCTACCACTGCAACTGTCACATTACTGATTATAGTTTTATCTTATTCACCTAGGTACTCTGTAATATACTTGGCACTAGTTTTATTACTGTTAAACAAAGAGATCCAAAAAAAAAAAAAAAAAACTTTTTTTTCACTACATTTCAGACATGAGAAGAGGATTGTGACACTTATGGCCACATAGTAAAGTATCTTTATGCTTGGTCATCACGGAACATGACTGCTTGACATTCAACCAGTCTTGTTTATTGTAGTGAAAACACAAGTAAAAATACTTAACCAACATGTTTCTGAAAGACCATGTTGCCAAATAAGTAAAGACAGTCAAGAAGCATGAACAGCTCTAAAATTTACAATTCAAAATACACTTCGGCTTTCTAAACAAAATTCTAAAAAAAAAAAACTGCAGGAAACTGAAATATCAAAAGTATAGTTATAGAGACATTACTCTTAATGGAACATAATAAAGTCACAGAACTGAGCAGGTGAACCTGGATGGATATAGAATAGTCACATTCTTGTAGGCATAACATAGAGGAAGCTGTAGTAGTAGAGTTTGAAACATGCAAGGCAGAGGTTTCGACAGACAGCAGCGAATGTTCTCAAATTCATCTTACCATTATAAAAGACATAACTGGGGCATAATTACATGAAGTGATTTCAATACTGATTTGATCTTGATGGTGCTGCTTTGAGCACCTATGATTTCTTTATTGCTCCTTTGGTTTGTTGCTCACAACAATATTCTCAACATGTAGAGAATGACATAACACAATGGTAAGTGATATAGTTTATTTCTGTGTGGTGTGACTGTGTTTTTTATATTTACCACCACTTAAAATAACCAGAATATAAAAGTTTCTATATTGTTAACTCCAGGAACTGATTTATCATCTGAAGTCTGGGCACTGCTAATCTATTCCCTGTGACTCTACATGAGCCTAAAATTTCATAGCTGGACTTAATTGTTAACATTTTACTGTCTTGACTCTTGTCCAATATCTTCCTGTAGTAGCTGAAAATCTCTATTTTTAGTCTACTAAATAGTCAGATAACTTTCACAAATCGGAATTAATTTCTTCCCTTACTTTTCTACTACCAGTCTGTACAGATAGAGGTCTAAATGTAGTATGCTAATATTTTTCATCAGAACAAAAGGATGTAACATATCATAACAAAGCCCAGATAGCTTACATAATTACTAGCTATGTACATGATAATAACGAAGTCTAGATAGCTTATATAATTACTAGCTGTGTACACAATCTGTGGGCCAACCACCTGTGAGAAGTAATTGCAGAACGTCAGCCATTATCTTGCGTACAGTCACCAAAAGGGGGGGGGGGGGGGGTCTGTAGAATGAATTCTGCACCCAGTATCTCATTTTTACAACTTACTAACAATTTTCTGCAATGGAACAGTTTGATATCTTGTGATGGTCCTGGAGAAAGTAGTCTAACTTTTAGACTACATGTCTTTTATGATATATATGTGAGCCCCATAGTAAAATATGAACATCCAGCTGACAGTGATTACATGGCAACCATCTAGTGTAACTATCAATCAGGTTCATCTAAGAATGAAAAATTACGTTCTCACTTAATAACAAATACTGATTTAGTCACATTATTAAGAGAGAATTTACTGTGCAGGTAAAAGGAATACGTTTACTGTACACAATAAGAAATTTAATTATTTCTTAAAAATGTTCTTACATCACAATACATTGAATTTTCCTTTGCAACAGGGAAGAGACAATCACCAGAGAATTGAGGGAAAAGTTGACTAATATCTGGGGTTGAAATATCCCATTCCAGACGAGAGATTTATTTCAGTCCAAAATACTGAATGTAATCAACTCTTTACAGTATAATTCACAGCTCAAGAAAACATTAAATGAAATTTCAGTTGTCTGCAATATTACAAGAGTGACAATCACATAAAATAGAAAGGGGTGTGCCTTATTGAAACTGTAAATGTAGCGTGGCAAAACAATCTGGTGTCTCATTCCTGGGATATCAAACATGAAAAAGGCACTTGAAGCGTTAAGGTGAAGTAAAGGGTGAAGCCACAGTGAGACGAACCAGATTGTCACAGACGTGATGGCGTACAAGGAGATGGCATTACCGGGGGTCGGGGATTTGTCCGAAATTTTGTGTGGTGAAAGAGGACCCGTAACATCACACGTGGTTAAAATATTAGGACGCGCTAGTTGGAAAATCCCCAGAAAAATCGATCCAATGTTTCTTAGGTGCCTTATGTGTATAAAATGTTCATACGTTGCCGCGCCGCTGTCTTGCCTTAGATGGTTAGGAGTCAGACTCTTATGCCAGAGGTCTTGGGTTTGATTTCTCCTCCAGCACTTTTATTTTCCCTTCTGTTTCATTTTCTTTTGTTATTGCACCAATTATTCAGAAAGTTTCACAAACCAACATTATCTTTAACAAATTAGTTACATTATTGAATAAAAATTATTTTCCTTTTTTCCAACAACACAATTCATGGCGGTGGGTTTTCCATTTTTCATTGTAACGTATATGAGGAGAAACATTAGGTTTTTAATCTGAATAACAAAGTCAATTGGGAAACATTCAGTTTTTATACATATAATAATTATAAACTAGAACCGCGGTGGTAATTATTGTAAAAACAAACAAAGCAATAATTTGAAATCGACGAATTGTTGTCTTGCTTCCACAAAATGGACTAAATCTTTTCGGTTGATGGTTTATATTCATCTGGAGATGAACACTTGTGTGGCACTTCGAACTGTTCATCATTCTTCTCAAATTCTTCAGTCCTCATGAGTGTAAATTTAATTTCTCTTCAATTACGAATGTTTTTTCACCCAAAAGTTCCAATGTATTATTATAAAGTTCTCCGGCCAATAACATAGCATCCCGAGAGATTTCTTCCAAAGATGTCAATGCAGTTAAATTATTTTCCGTCAACAGCATTTCAAAATATGTCACTATTCCTTCAATCGTAATTTTGATCGATCACTATGAATGGATTCTTCAGCAATTTCTTCTGCTATTGCAGATGAGCCAGCAACTTCTTTAGTTGACATGTTTATCCTCAGGTCAGAATAACACGAAATTTGAAACAGGGATGTCTGTTCATGACAAAATTGAAAAACAAACTGCTATTTACTTCTCACAGCTCGCACACAGTCCTATGCACAAATGACCGTTATAATCCCAAGGACACCCTTACAAAGCCCCTTTAAACCCCATAAAACGAAATAGAATAGTGAACACGAATATTTTTCAGTGATTGAAAAACTTTACATTCTTGAACTAAAATAATGTTTTAAAAATAATGTAGGACTTGAGAAACATTTTGAATAATTGGTGGAATAACAAAAGAAAAAAAGAAAAATTGTCCAAGGAGGAATCGAACCCGAGACTTCTGGCATAAGAGTCTGAGCCCTAACCATCTAGGCCAGAGGGTGGTTCAAAAATGGATCAACATTTTATATTCATAAGGTACCTACAAAACATCAGATTGATTTTTCTTGGGATTTTCCGAGTAGTGCATCCTAATAATTTAACCACGTGAAGTGTTGGGGTCCTCTTTAACTACACAAAATTTCGGACCAATCCCCGACCCCAGGGTCGGGCCGTCTCCTTGTTAGTAGTACAGGTGCATAGTCAGCTGACATGAGCAACTATGTATACAGGATTTGGATCGAAAACCACTGCCAGTATCCAGTTATTTGCTAAATCTTAGGAAAACAGAATTAACTGAATAAACAATTTACAGTTCGCAGTAAAAATAATGTAGTTCTTAAATGTAATATGTAGCATGTGTTTTTTCTACCACTGAATAGGTTGTTCAAAGCCTCTCCAGTTCATCAATCACTTGTATCCTGTGGAGAAGGATGATTTAAATAATAAATCACTTCATTTTTTTACCACCATTTCCTAAACATGAAATAACTTTCCAAAGGACATTGTGGGTTCTAGGTGCAGGGTCCATTTCATTTAAACCAATACTGAGGTTTGGTGAAGGAGGCCAGTCAGTAAAAGAAAACTCATTCTGTTGTTCTAAAGCTTCTGCACCAGAGATGACAACTGTGTTGAAGAGCTGTGGCAGAGTTTATTGAGGCACTTTGCTCCAATGCCTGAAGCTGTTCCCTTTTGGGGGTTCGAATCCTTCCTTGGGCATGGATGTTTGTGTTGTCTTTAGTACAAGTTAGTTTCTAAGTAGTTTCTAAGTTTAAGGACTGATGACCCTGCAGTTAAGTCCCATAAGCTTAACAAACATTTGAACATTTTTTGTGTTGAAGACTGAAACTACCAGAAACAGATTAATCCTTCAGGACATAGTCATTGCATAGATGCTATTATATCAGTGCCTGTAATATAAGTTGGTCCTGTGTCCAATGACAACAAATCCTAACCCAAACTACAATACATTTGTTCCCAATGAGAGGTGGCTTGTAGGTCGAAACAGAGACTGCATGGCCTACATACTAGTATTGGGTTGTGATGTTCTATAAGGCGGCATCCTTTTTATTTTGAGAAATTCATTGTAGTTGGTGCTGAGACTGTTTTACTTGGCTACCCTTCATTCACAGCTGATGTTGGGGTCTGCACTCAGTGAAGGAAGAAACCAGCGACTGGTGCACTGCTGGTGACATTGAACAATATTGCCAACCTACTGTGTGCACTCGTGAATGTATGCTTGAAGATCAAACTTGCACAGAGCTGTGGTGTTGGGCGACTGTGGAAAAAGTGGTGTGCCAAAGGTGGCCATGATTCGGGTACCAGGTTCTCATTGGGAACAAATAAATGTATTGTAGCTTTGAGTGGGATGTTAGGACCATTTCAGGTGCTTTAGAAAATCCATTTCAAGCACTGGCTTGATGATGTCTGCTGCAACAAAGTGTTTCAAACGGCTGGATTGAGTGGTGAACCATACCATGAACTGTAATCGGTGACTTGTTGGTAGCTTGGAGTAATAGGTGAATGGTGGATCGTAGGCTGAAGTATTTGAGTGGGGCAGGGAACTTTATCCAAGTCTGTATCAATAAAGAAATAATGACTAGATTACGAATCATTGATGGAAAAGATCTGTGTCAGAGGGGCCAAGTCGAGGTTCGAGGTTGTGGTATCATAATTATCTGACCGCATACACAGTTCAAATGGTCAGCCTCTATATGTGGGGCCATACTAAGTTTTCTATATTACCAACAGCACACAAGGGTACTTCGAAGATCATGTGTGGACATGGTCAGTGAGAGCTGAACATCCACCATTACATGCTGCAGCTATGAATCTTTATAAGGTCAAAATTTTTGTTTTACCATTCTTGTTTGGAGTGATTTCGTGCACTGTATATGTTACAGCTCCATATATTATAGGAGACTTTCCTGGTGGGAAAAATATGTATAAAAAATAAAGACTGTTTGACTTACCCAAAGCACAGGCTCGCCGATAGATACAAATAAAAACACACACAAACATTCAAGCTTTCGCAACCATTGGTCGCTTCTTCAGGAAAAGAGGAAGGAAGGAGGGGAGAAGAGGAAGGAGACGGGTTTAAAGGAAGTGGAAAAGGAGTCATTCCAATCCCAGGAGTTATAGGACTTACCTTAAGGGGAAAAAAGGTAAGGTAAACAAGTGCGCGCATACACACCCACACACATGCACACGCAAACACAACAAGGTAGACATTTGTAGAAAGCAAAGAGGTTGGATAGAGATAACAGTTGAGGCAGAGGCTCTGTCCAGAGAACTGAGGCAAAGATGTTAAAGATGGTGGGCGGGAATTTGAATTTAGCGGAGGTTGAGTAAAAACAGAACTTGCTATACAGAAAAAGGTGAAAAAGGTGAAAAAGGTTTCATATCAGGGCTCATGCCATGAAAATTATTTGCAAGTGATAGATGTTATATATGTCCAAGAAGAACTACAACTTAATTATATACATTCTGATTTTTTAGATCATCAATTGCTCATAACTACAGTAACTGTTTATTGTCCATAGATTGAAGCATTGTTATTAATCTATGAGTGTATATGTTTGAAGATTAGCAACTAGTCTGCTATTCCACTGTCATGTAAAGCATGTAACACTTGCCCACTAAGGAACACTTACTAAGTTCTGCCAAATAACAGATAAACTGCAAATTAATTTAGTATCCTGAAAATGGGGGATACCAAAAGCCGTCGATGCCATTAGTCAAGTTTGATGTAGGCAACTCTGAGAGAAGATCGTGATCAGAGTACCTAATGCAACCTGCAGAGCGTAATTGGTTGGCTGCAGAATGCATGGCGCTAACGTGATGATTCAATGAACTTTTCATGGAACAAACAGAATTGAGACTTCAGTGGTGGTAGTGGTTGATGCAGTGCACAACCAAGAGAGGTGTCATGTACTGTTATGGGCTGTTGGAAGCATGGTGGCATATGTTAGTCATGGTGTGACTTCACTGATGTGCATTAATGTTTGAATTGTGAAGAAGGCCAACAAGTACTCGCCCCGAGGTGGTAAGTTTGCCAATGTCTGATGACCGTTTATATTCTGTCAGCCAGCACAGAGCATTTGTCCATTTGTTTGGATTTGTGATCAATCATTGCTATTTGCAGCTTAATGATCCACAGGCTCCATAAAGTTGAACAGCCGAAAGAAGTACCTAGCCACAACAGATAGCAAATCTCTTCAAACAGAACTATGCAGACAGTACAAAAAACTGTTAATGGATAATCAGAGAAATAGCTCAATCAGCCACCAAATCAGAGAAAGTTTATCCCTCCCCTCAATCTCTCTCTCTATAAACAAGCCCAAAAGAAATCGCACACACACAGAAGAATCCTTCAATAAAATGTCCTCTGAAATAGATGATATTCCAGACTTTATCACAAAATAATGAACCTTTCCTGACTGCACTAAAATTGTCAAAGTGTTCCCTATCCTTAAAAAAGTTGACAAAGCAAATAAACAAAACTATAGACTAGTTTCTTTGTTATCATTTTTTGCCAGACACATGGAGAGAATCATACTGCAGATTACTGAAGTTCCTTGATAAGAATAAAATCCTCCATGCAAACCTTTCTACGATTAGTGCCATCTACAAATTTTTACAGAATGCTCTTGAAGCAGTGGACAAAAAATAAAATGTAGCTGGTATTTTCTTAGATCTGATTAAAAATTTTGACATCATAGACCACAAAATCCTGCTGGAAAAGCTACAAATGTATGGTATTAGAGGCACTAAATTAGAAAGGTGAATGTCATCTCTAGAACATGTATCACATCTGCATGGGAAAAAATTGAGTCCCTTAAGGATCCATACTAGGGTCTATCTTTTTCCTTGTATTCATAAAGGACTTAAATCTAGGCTAAGCCCTGAATTACACTAGTATTTTTCTTACAGAGAAAAGCCCAGTGAACTACAAACAAAAATAAATAAAGTGACAAACCAGCTAAATGACTGGGTTGAAGCAAATAAATTAATAATAAATAATCTAAAGCGTCATATACAAACTTTTGCTTAAAGGGGGAAGTGCCCAGCTCCACTGTGACAATAAAATCCAGACAAAATTAGACCCTCAAAGGAAACAAAATTTTTGGGTGTTGACTTCAAAATGATTTTAAACAGCAGACAAATATGACAAGACCAAAACCAATAATGAAGAAAGTTTGCTGCAGCCTTGCACACAAAGCAATTTTTTATACTGTTCGAATAACATACTTCACACAATTCCACAGTATGGTATCATATTCTGGGGTAGTGCAGTTGCTATCTCAGCCATATTTGTGATTAAAAAAATAGCTATCTTAGCAATCCACCATGCACAACAAGCAGATTCCTGCAGGCTCCTCTTTCATGAGTCTTCAATTCTCCCACTCCCTTGCATTTTTATACTAGAAACGTGTAAATATTCTAGGATACATTTGAAATACATAAACAAAAACCTGACTATACTGGACACCAGAGGGAAAAAATTCTCTGTTAGTAAGGACATTGGCCTTTAAAACCTCCACTATAAATTGTGCTACACAGATGTACAATAGTTTACCACAGAAAATTAGTTTTTTGTGTGAGCTAATTGTGGGCCCTGGTGATAAGATGTGTCATGTAGTCATTCTAATTATCTTTCATTTGAAACATGAACAGTATCTATTGTTGCTTCAGACTCATACTGTGGAGGAAAAAAAAAGAGCCTTTAGTACCTTGCTTTGTTGTGTTGTATGTGAATGACATGATGGGCAGCATTGTATCTCAATCTATCTGACAGCATAGCAGATGATGTACTCAGAGCAGACTATTATCCATTGATTCCTCATTGTCAAATTGAAAAACCCCCAAATGCAAAGAGTTGAATTTCATTTTAGTGGAGTGACAATGCTGCAGATATTATTGCTACCAGTTACCCCAAAGTAGCTGCCATGTGTGTTTCCATTGTTGGCATTCCTTAAAGAGGTTCACATAGTGTGCAGTGGAGTGGTAGAGACCAGGCCTGCAATACACTTGTCTCAATCATCTAGACATTTCATGGATTGCAAAAATACTGCCTGCAGATAAGCTAGGCTCATGGCCAACTGCACTAGCATCCAAAATTATAGGAACAAACAGTTATGTCCCCGGCCTGTGTGAAATTCATGATATAATCACCATACAAACTGTCAACAGATGTCCATACAATTATGTTCTGTACAGAAGATGGTATTCTCATCACTTTTCAACAATGTGATGATATCAGGGCACCTATGAAACAGTGTAGTGTTTTTTGGGTAGTGCCAAACCCAAAATCACTGTTCATGCCTTCACAGATGGTGCTGTATCGCCCAGAGAATGCTGGACGCAGTACGCTCTCATACAGCTGTGGCTTAATGTAAATCATTCTGTTGTTTTTCAGATATGGCAACAGTTTATTAAGACAAAAACTACATCCTAAAGACCAGAACAGTGTCAGTTACATGTGACATCAGAGAGACCCATTAATTTGGCTGTAAGGCTGACCCAGTAGTATCCACTAGCATTATACTGAAATAAGTGGTGTACAGATGGTTTTGTGAAAGTGGCCTTTATTGTAGGAGACCTGCTGTATGAGTACCCCTGACGTGTCTTTACAACATGTGTTTCGAGTGGACAACATGACACCTGTATGGTTGAACAATGGGCCAATGTTCTTTTTTACAGATGAGTTCCAATTTGGCTTTGATTCTCAAGTCACATCTGGAGGAAATTTGGAACATGATTTCAGGATCCAAACATTGTGTAAAAAGACTGATATCGAGGAAGATACTTAATGGTAGGGGCAGGGATTATGCCGATCTCTTTATGAAACTACACAGGTGACTCAGCAAGGTCTATCTGCTTTCAGGTATCATGAAGAGATCTTGAAACATCATGTGTTGCTGTTGTGAGGAGCTGTGGGCCCAGACTTTGAATTGATGGATGATAATGCTGAACCTCATAGAGCATGGGTGGTTGATGTTTACTTGGAATTGCAAGATATTGCACATATGAAGCGGCTTGCTCACTCTCCCAATATGAATCCCATAAACCATGTCTGGGATGGACTAGACACACGGGTTGCATCATTTCAGTATTCAACAGGCTCTTTCCAAGACTAACAAGCAGCGTTGTAGGAAGCTGTCTATAATGATGACACTGTTGACAGAGCATTAAACATTAATCTTCCTTCCTTCTGCAGGAAAAATGTGTGTCATCCGTTTTGCTGTTCCCCAAAAGATTACTAAAGCCTCAGCTCCCATATCACAGTACAACCTGACAGACCGTCAGGTTAGCCAGCCAACATAGAAAATGATGTTTCTTCATAGTGGTGACTAGTTTGCCAAATATGAGTTCTATTGCAGGCTTTGTGCAGAGACAGAAAACTGTATTACCTGAAGTCTTGGATACCTAATCACTCTCAAAATAGTTCCCTTGGGTCTCTACACACTTCTCCCAGTGGTGCTCCCTTTGCTGCAAGCATTCCAAAAAAGCTTCTTTCAGAATGGAGTTGAGCTTGGCTGTCATTGTTAACATAATTACATTCCTTTCAGTGATGTCTTCAGTTTGGGGAACAGCTACAAGTTAACGAAGCCAAATCAGGCGAGTAAGGAGCCTGTTAAAGCATAGGAATCTCGTTTTTCACCAAAAAAGTCTGAATCTACTGAGAAGGATGTGCTGGAGCACTGAGGAACAATTTCCTGTCAACCACAAGTACAGCTCTTGTGCCACATGCAGTGGTGGCTGGTACTTCAGATAACTAGAGGTTCACTTCTTTTAGTGCCAGATCTTGATAGTGGCACCCTCCCCCACCTCCACCTCCATTCAGCACGTCAAAGTTTTGGCGCCCCTTCCTTTAGATATATTTTCGTTACAAGATCTGCCAGTCTGTGTTACCTCGTCTTGTTTGCGGAGGTGGAGGCCTACCAAGCTTCTTTATTTCACACTTCTCTTCCAAGCTTAAAGCTGAGTAATTTGTTTCTAAAAAATACTGATCGTTTTTCATTTTTCTTTGATACTAAACACCAAGAACATATGAATGTGAAAATGAACACTAAAACACAGTAAGTAACTGATTACATGGTTAAGTGATTGTAACAAAATGAATCTGTTACAATGAAGAGACAAGCTACCTTCAGGTCACGTGATACTGCAAGCAGCACCCCCTCCTAACCTTATGCATACACAAAGACTGCTCTTCCCCACATCTTTTCAAACCGTTAAATATTTTGTATGACGTCACATTAAAAAAAAGGGGGGTGGATGATAATCCACCGAGCGGATATATTTTTATTTGTATGAGACGGTCCACTGGTATGCAAATGTGCAAAATCACAGATATGCAAATTAATTTTAAATATAATCCTCATTAATATCAAAGGTCGCCGAACATATTTTTTTAAATTAAAAACATGGAAAAAGATCCGATACCATAAATCGACAAGCACGGTAGCGAGATAGTTGATCAGAGTGCACCAAATAATAAACACAGTCTTCTACCTATCTATCTAATTACCCCTCCAAAATAGTGAGTTAGGAATTTGTAAAGGAAAGTAAATTTATGACTTAAACAAATACAATTATTAATTAAAGTACACAGAAATTTGGGGGATAGTTAAAATTACTGTATAAGATTTTGTATATGAAATCACAGTTGAAAGTGTAGTTAAGCAACGGGTTAAAAATGAATGCAGATATTTATAAAAAGGACGTCAAATGCAGTAAAACTGGTTAACAACACAAAATACATGTGTGACCAGCAAATTGTCTGATTTTAACAAATAACTAACATCTGTATCCAAAGTCTAATAGGAATGTAACAAATTGAACTGTAACTTTTACATGTAATATTTTCAGCACTATATTAATCAACACAGAGAAATATCTGGCTATACATGTGGCGTTGTCCTATTGGGAAAAACTAGAAAGGTGGATAGAGGTTCTAAGAAATTAGTTATAGGAGAGAGAAGTCAAACATTGATTATACATATGCACATACACACTGATGGGTGATTACTGTAACTATATATATTTAACAACTCTAGCAAATAGCGAGCATCACTTTACCAATAACCTTGAGTTGGCTTGATCTGTCGACACTGGATCTCGATGGCGACTGGACTGTGTTGAAGGAGTGGAGCTGAAAGAGAATAAACTCTTCTGCCCAAGAATCTCACTACGTCTCGACATTCAACTATAACAACCCCACTATCATGGCAGACAGCAATTGTCAGGTAAATGCTTATAGTGTCACCTAGACATACACTCACAAACTGAAGCACAAAATGCGAGTATTGAGTAAAAGTGTCCCCAGAATGGAATTTCATAAACCACTAGCATGTCGGTACAGTTAGTATGACGGTGGCTGCCTAATCTCAAGTCTCCACTGAACAAGAATATAAAACACAGCTGTTTCACAGAGCAAACAACTGCAACTGAGTTACTGTCCGGATCGACATGTGCAATTTTCTAAGTCCGCAAACCGCAGGCGGAAATCTCAGAAAACTAAAGTCCAACAAAAGCTCAGGACTCAGCCCAGGAGAGTGATTATAACTGTAAAGGTCCTATCTGAAAGAAAACGTCCGAGCTAGCCGGAGCCTATACAAGAAGTCCGCACCGACCGCGTCGTCCATTCACACGAAAACTGCATCACTGCCCCCCTAAACTTGATATACCAATCACTGGAGAACTGTAATCCTCCGGCCAATGAGATGGACAGGCAGCTATTGCAGATAGCTGTTGCCTACACAGGCGGAGCCAATCGGATCGCCTTCAGAGGACGCAACCCGAGTCAACTGTCCTTTTGAAAATTTCTCACACCCAACGATTCCCAGCCTTTTGCCCTAAAAGTAATTTAAAGTTTTATCTAGCGAGCTTGTAGCCCAAATAGCCACAGATAAAAGAGCAAAGGGGAAAGGTGAAACACCAGACAAGAGAAGACTCCATTGGGCGCCGAAATTCCACAGGATGCCAGGCCGTATATCACCCTGAAAAAAATGTGGCCCAAGTCAGCCCACAGCTGTAATTCTGCAGACAGGGAAGGCTAACGGATACTTAGAAGATAACCTCCCCAAAGCCGTACACTAAGAGGCTCAGTGATGATAGCAACCCTGCAGAATGCGGCCCACGCTGCCTGCTATCTAAAAGGCAAGCAATACATTATCGAATGTTTTCCAGAGAATGGAGCCACCTCAGATAGTGAGTGAGCCTACAGACAGATAGGTCCCACCTTGCAAACAGCCCCCATAAATGTTTTGCCAGAAATCAGCCTCCCTCGACAACACCAGTCCAGCTCTGCCTTCCGCAGACAGGCACAGTGCCTAACAGCTAACGAATACAGTTTCCAAGAACAACGAGACAATTGTCACCCAACACACATACTGCAGTCACCAAACAATACATTGTGAGGCACATCCTTATGACATGCAAGAATAAATTTTGGTAAAAAAAAGGACTAGCAAGTTACTTCCTATACAGACAGCACACACAAAAGCACCAGAAAGAGAGAAAATAAATGAACAAATAATTGACTGCCCTACAATTTGTTACAACAAAGAGTATAAATGTCTTTTACCTTCAAAATCATGACACATTTGCAAAAACATCCAAAGTATATGTGGCAAGTAACAATGCAAAAGTCATTGTTCCTGTATCTGTTAAAAAGAAGATTGGGTTTAAAAAAATTGCTTGTAGTTTGTCTCGAACCCACTACCTTTGACAGCACATAGTGACACCACTAACCACACGGCTTTTCTTGCTAAGGGACTACATTAATAATCATGATAGTGTCTTCTGAAGGCTTTTACAGTTTATGCAGCTTTAATTTATAGTTATAAGATATTTTACCAAAAATGATGTGTTTTTGATGAATCTTCAATGTGCCAAAACTAAATATGAAGGGCAGATGTTGCCTTCATGGAGGATTTATGCATGTGCAAGGCGAGGTGCACAGTAGTTTTCTTGTATTGCTTTGGGACCATTCGTGCGTAACCGCCAGGGCTCGAGTAGCCAGGAGCTGGCGTGTCTGCCAGCTCCAACACCAATATTAAAAGCAGCACTTCCCCTTTCCCCTCAGCTGCACATGCGCATTCCAAGGTTGCGGTCACAGCCACTTATATTAGGTAGCTGGGCTACTACTTGTATACATGCTGTCTCCGCGGCGTAAAACATTTCTCATGCGATAAAAATACTTTGAATGTACATATAAACTGATCTGATAGAAGAATGAAATGAAGAATGATACTTTAAAAATACTTTTATTTTATTTACCAGCTTAAACTCACGGTTCCGTTCGTGTGTTGGTTGATTATGATAGATAAGCTATATTTCATTAGTGTGCTATGAGACTGGTTTTGAAGGATGAAATGAAATACAATACCTTCTGTAGAAACAAACTGAAAACTATTCCTATCAGATTGCAGAAGTCTATGCACTTACCATTTATCAGGAACGTAAGTAGTGTAGATAAAATCACATGTAAAAATGCACTTGTTTCGAAGAATCCAATAACGAAATTCAACAATAATGATTGTAATAATATCACAGATCGATCACTTGATGTAATGTGCAAACCGTCAAATCAATTTTTTAAAGAGATGCATTAAAAGAAATTTCTTTATTACTCATTATTTATTTAGTGTTATATTTCCTTATTCATATGCTTATCATTACAGAGAAAGAGCTGAAGACATTGTAGCATGCATAGACCAAAGTGTGGCATCACGTTTCACTGTATGTAACCACCTTGCTATAGAGTCGCAAACGTCATCGCTGGTCTTCAGTCCGAATTTTTTTTAATAATTTGATGACTATCAACCACCATATCTTCCACCCCCTTATAGCTATTGGCATGGAACTGCTATGGTGTACATGGGAGGCTTCGGACAACAATTACACACAGACCATTCATTTGCGTTCTGTAGTTTTTGCTGCAGAGCGAAATATTAACACACACCCACACGTAGAATTTTATATACGCCAATAACTTTCCATCCCAATGTACTCCACCCTTTTATCATTATCAATCCTCAAGCAACAATGCAACCAATAAAACCATTTTCAAAGAGTAAATATAATTTTCAAAGAGTAATTATTGTTCCACATTTCACATTATATCCTTCAAATTACTAAATATCTATCAGATTGCTATAAAACCACACCTAAAATCTTCCTCAGGTATAAATTCATAACTGTACAAATATTTAAGTCTCTGCGTCTTGTTCGGATGTGATAAGCGTACACCGAACAGACATTCACATTAATACATATATAGATAAATATCTATCCAATCGCGATAAAACCGTGCCTAAAGCCTTCCCTGGGTAGACTTTAGTAACTGTACAAATTATTAGCTCTTTATGTCTTGTGGTTCAGACGTGATAAATGTACATCGAACAGAAATTCACATTTATAGATATAGATAGATTTTGGTTTTTCTTCTTCTTCTTCTTCTTCTTCTTCTCTCTCTCTCTCTCTCTCTCTCTCTCTCTCTCGGCGCGCTTTTTCTGGGGGTTCATTGAACCAGTGAACACACAGGACGTGCTGCCACTGGCTACACAGCATCACAAAGGTGAAGGAGGACATCCCTGTACTACTCTGCGGTGATTGTGTAACCCTGTGTTGTGTACTCATGGTGTACTGCACCATGGGAGAAAAGAAACCAGTTGTAGGACAGCAAGCTTTCCCTACTCTCTCCTATGTAAGATGAATATTGTGGGATGTGTGCCTGTTGTATTGCAATACTTACAAATGATTGCACAACTGAGCGAGACATCCACATTGGCACATCGTACCTACAGAACAGCCACATTTCCGAAGAATTGCGCTACTGTGCATAATATTCAGCCCCCGATGTTAACACTAAGAAAATGTATAAATTTTTGTCTATGTCAGCATTAATGAAAAATGCTTGGAGAAGTGTTTTTATGATCGTATGTTACTGAATTCACAAATTATCAACACCAAACGAAATTTGTTCTATGAAGGTATAAAGATGTGGTAGATTAAGTGGCTCTTAGAATTAAGATACAAGGTTAGTACTACAGAAATTTAGTTCCTAAATAAGAATATGAAAGTGTACCAAATTTGAGGAAGATTGGATAAATAGTGAAGTACATGAATTTAGAACAGGAACATCTTAGCACTTGTACTCTACTTGTGGTTGCCATTTAAAAAATCTACAGCTCAAAGTTTCCAAAGTATTTATTTGAAAATTGTATTGAATATTCATTACAATGCTTGCTATGAAGAGAAAAATCAGACACTATGTAAGTTTTCAATGTACAGAGATATCAGTTCTTTTGCACAATAAAAGTAGGCTGCCTTAGCTCCCCTATGCAGTGAATAAGCACATTGTCTTTTGACAGCCGCAGTGTCCGGTGAGAGTGTGTAAGATATCTCTCCACTTAGGCAGGGGCAATGAATGCAGATTACCAACACAGAACAAAATATTAACTACAACAAAAGAGAGACTGAAATACAGACAAGAAAATGCAAGATGTTCTGATACACCTGAACACCTTGTGACAATCCTAGTTGATGTTTTTTTCTGACTGGGAGGTTTTTCCCCTCAGCTGAAAGGCAGATGCCAGAATTTATAACATCAAGAGGATGCTGGCCTCCCCACACACAAATTGAACAAAGACACAGAATTAGCACCCAATCACCACAAATAAAAAGTGTCCCAACAGAACAACCCACCCATTGGCAGAAGGAAAAAAAAAGTTCATATCAAGTCTAGATTGCATACACTCTGCATTGGTCGAGACAATTGGGGACTTCATGTCAATGTTTTTTTTTGCGTTGCTGCTAACAGACATTTAAAAATCCATGTGGCAACTGCTGAGAAACTTCCCCACTTTTGAGGCGAGTGTTATTGACTGTAATCGTTTGATAATTGGAACAGCACAATTAATTATATGGCAGTTTGTGTGGAAGACATAGCCTACCTGAACTGTTTTGAGTGCTGTTTGGATTGGATAATAATTTACTTGACAATTTAATATCTGATGTGCGAGCGATGTTTTCTAAGTATATACCAATTTATTGAGAACTGCGTAAATTTCATTTTTGTCGTTGTTCCTGAGTCCTCTGAATTTAATAGAGAGCACAAAAATTCAGTTAAATAGTTTTGAGGAGCTAAAGTGCAGATTAGCTGACTGAAGATTAAGAGGAGTATGTTCTCCATCAGTTTCTGGCTGCTCATAACAATAATTTTTCGGCTCTAGAAAAATTGATGTGAGAACTGCACTCTACCTCACATAACTGCTGCTTGCCAGCAATTGATGCTATCAATAAGTAGGAAAGAATTCAGACATGCACGAATGTTCAAGGTCGATTCTTGCAGACATGCTAGAATTAAATTAATCGGGTGTTAACATAAAAAAATAAGTTCGGATATTTTTTAAACAGACCTCATACCTATAACTAGAACCTTTCAATGATCATAACAAATGCTGTACAGTTCATCATCTCAGATTTGGAGATATGTAACAGACAAGACCTACAGAAATATTCAGACACAGTTACCACCCCCATTCTTATCATAAAATGCTAGAATTGGCAAAGATGTCACCACCTCCTCACCTTATTCCAGGAAATTTTGGTCAAGAAGTCCTTTATGAATATAGCCAGTTGTATGAATACCTTCCTTGGGAATTTCTCATGTCAGGAGTAAAAAGATCAGTGACTTATTATTTTCTCTGGATCATAATGGAGTCCATCGCTATTCACATGGCGCCTGAGTAATTTTTTTTTTTGGCTGATGAAGAGGCACTTTTATGAATTCAGGCAGAGGCTTGCAATTTGAACGCAGGTGTGGTTAGACTATCAGGTGGATTAAACAGTTTTCAGACAAATTTTAAAAATTGTTAACGTCATACAAATAGCAAAGAAATCTCATCCATTTTAGGTTTCAAAGCAGATATTCAAATGTGACTTGCTTGTTACTCAGTTCAAATAGTATAGTTTTAAACTTGGTCATCAGGAGTTTTGATGGCAGTCTCTTCCTGGTCAGTTTTTTTATTTCAAATTTCCAGTAGCCTGTTTGCATGTCAATAGGCAACACAGGAATACTCATACCAACTTCCTTCTTCTTCAAAAGGACCACATGAAATGACCAAGAACTGTTTGAAGATTCAACAAAGGCATCTTGCAGGAGCTTCTCCACATCAGTACCATTACAGGATGCCAAGATTGTTTTATTTACAGATGACACAAACATTGCAATAAATAGTAAATCAAGCATAGCCATAGAAAGTTCAGCTAATGAAATTTTCATGGACATTAATAAACGATTCCTAGCCAATTCTCTGTCACTAAACCTTGGAAAACCATACTAAATGCAGTTTATGACATGTAAAAGGTTTCCTGCCAGTATATGCCTAAAATATGATATTGAGATAGAAGAAATTGACAGTATTAAATTCTTGGGATTTCAGCTTCATAATAAATTTAACTGGGAAGAGCATACCACAGAATTGTTGAAGCAACTTATCTAATCTCTGTTTGCCATGTGAATCTTGTCAGGCATACATGATATAAAATAAAACAGCTAGCATAATATGCTTACTTTCTTTCCATAATGTAGTGTAGAATTATTTTCTGGTGTAGCTCAACTAGCAAAGCTAAAGTTTTCTGAACACAAAAATGTACAATAAGAATTATTTGTGGTATGGTATGGTATGGTATGAAAAGGCTGTTAATTGTAGGTACTACCTACTGCTTCCCAATATATTTATTGCTTGATGAAATTTGTCATTAAAATATATGTTTCTAAAATCAACAGCTCAGTTTATGTATTCAATACCTGAAATAAGAATAACTTGCACAACAATTTAATGTCACTTACTTTGGTCCAAAAAGGTGTCCATTATTCAGCAGCACGCATTTTCAGTAACATGCCAGTGGGCATAAAAAGTTAAGTGTGAGAAGATTCTAAGGATTGCTTGGTGGCCTACTCCTCCCACTCCATTGATTAATTTCTTAACAGGACTGATTAATGTGTGAATGTCTTATTAATAATATCACATCATGTGAATGTGGTATGCAGTCTGACTTCTGTACACATCTTGTGCAGTGTGGTCATCATTATTAATAAGAGTTATAAAATTGCCCTTTATTAGTTTTATGTGACAATGTGTGGCTGTAAGAGCCTAAGAATTATCTTAGGCACCAAAATATGTTGTTGTTTTTGTGGTCTTCAGTCTGCAGACTGGTTTGTGGCAGCTCTCCACGCTACCCTGTCCTGTCCAAGGCTCTTCATCTGAGAATACTTATGGCAACGTACATCCTTTTGAATGTTCTTACTGTATTCATCCCTCAGTCTCCCTCTATGATTTGTACCCCACTCACTTCCTTCTAATTCTACGGTGATGATTCCTTGATGTCTCAGAATGTGTCCCACCAACCTATCCCTTCTCTTAGGATATTCCAGAAATTCCTTTACTCCCCAATTATGTTGAGCACCTCCTCATTAGTTACGTTATTTACTTATCTAATCCTCATCATTTGTCTGTAGCACCACATTTCTAAACCTTCTATCATCTTTTTGTCTGAACTCCTTATCATCCACATTTCACTCCCACACAATGCTACACTGCAGACAAAAGCTTTCAGAAAGGACACACTTACATTTAAACCAATATTGGATGTAAACAAATTTCACTTCTTGAGAAACACGTTTCTTTCCATAGTCATATTGTATTTTGTATCTTCTTTACTTCGGCCATCAGAAGTTATCTTCTACTACTTTCATTACCTAATCTAATTCCTTCAGCATCACCTGATTTTCTGACATTCCATTCCATTACCTTTGTTTTACTCTTGTTAAAGTTCATCTTATAGCTTTGTTTCAAGACACTATTCAACCCATTTAATTGCTCTTCCAGTCCTTTGCTGTCTCTGACAGAATTACTATGTTGTCAGCAAACCACAAGGTTTTGATTCCTTCTCCAAATTTCTCCTTGCATTCCTTCACAGGTTGCTCAATGTATATATAGAGTGACTATAATTAGGGAATGCTACAAGCTTGTCTTACTCTCTTCCCAACTACTACAACCTTTTCATGATCTTCGAATCTAATAATTGCCTTTTTTCTAAATTTAATCCATCATTAGTGATGGAACTGGGAACCCATGGGCTAAGACCCAGAACTGCACCTTTTGAATGGGTCCCTGCAGTCGCCTTTCAGTGACACCAATAATAGCGTAACCAAAACACTGACAAAAGTCATTGGCATACAGTTAAGAGGAAGCCAATGTCCCTAATGCCACAGTTCATGGCAATTAGAAATAGTGGAACACTAAGAACAGAACCCTGTGGACTCCATTTTCCTGGGTGTGAAGGGATGGATGGATGGATGGATACCTACTCTAACCCAAAAAGAACACAGTGAGGGGCAATTCTGGATGAACATCAGAAGTAGACCTCTCTAGCCCCAGCCGTGCAGTGTAACCAGAATACCATGGTGTCATGTAGTGTCATAGGCCTTTCAAAGTTTGAAAAAGACCGCAACCAGGTGCTCACACCTGGTGAAAGCAGTGTGAATAGCTGACAGCAGCATTAAGTTGTCTAAAGCAGAATGGCCTTGGCCTTGGCCTTGGCCATCACATTTATTGATAAAACAAATATTGCACAAGAGCAATTTGACACCCTCCCCCTTCCTGCTATTGAATGGACATGCAAAACTGCATTTTCAATATAATTTTGTTTGGAATATTTTTGGTAATACTGGGTGTTGTAAGAAAGATGTGACAAGTAGTATTTATTTTGGTTGATTCCAATGAAATCCTGACAAAACTTAGATGGGATAGCTAGGGAACGAAAGGAAGTAGTTTGACTGTTGTGCAAGACATCTGGCGAGAATAGGCAAATAACAATAGTAATTCAATATTTTTCTCCATCACGTAATCAATTATTTGACATTGTGGCAAGTGGCATTGTAATGATAAAAATTAATGTTACAACCTTTGTTGTTTTTCTTGAATTCATCATTGATGTGTGTCAAAAATTGACAAATGCCACTTAGATATAACTGTACTTCAGTCCAATAAAGCTATGGCAGAGACTTGTTCAGTGTAATAAAAGGACAGAGCAATAATTTTTTGTGGAAATGCTCTGAGCACAAACAACTTTTGTTGGTTTCTGGAGCATCTTGGAATACCAAAGCATCTGATTTCTGCTTGGTTTATAGTGCTACAAATATATGATATAACAGACTTTACATTTTCTCAATTATATTTTTGAGTATTTCACAGGTACTGAACACAGCCTATTTTTGAACTTTTTAAATTTTACAGTATAGAATCACGATCATGACTAAATTCTGCAAACCAGATGTAAACAGTCATCTCTCAAAGTAAATTATTACCACATGTTAAACGAGTGACTAAGAATTTCTGTCCAGTTAGACTTTTAAGGAAACTAGAAAAAAAAAAAACCCCTAACAGAAATTTTACATAAAATTTACAGTTTTTAACAACACTGTTTCATTAACTGCACACTGGAAACAAATTACTTTACCAATCTTAACAACAAAGAGAAGTATGAATAACAGAAATTTCATTTCTCAGTATTGATGTCAAGTCATTTATAAAAATGTAAAATATAATCCTCCAATGTTTGTGGCAATATCAGCAAGTATTTTACGTCATCTCAAGTATCCTTACATGGGTCCATAGCATTATTTTTTTAAATGTTGATTTCACAATTCATTGGGCACTAAATTCATTAAATAGTAAGAAGTGCCCTGGCTGTGACATGATTTTTGCAGAGTTTCTGAAGAATCTCTAAATACTCTCACAGCATACATTATTTGCACACTTTTATTAAAGTTGAATTGAAAGACTCACAGATGTATGGAAGAAGGCTTTGTAGTACCAGTCTTAAAATCAAAGAAATTGGGAACCACTTTTCCTACTTTCCAACCTGATTCGCTCACTTCCATTCTCTTGAAGACCAAGAAAACATTAAGATTTTACATTATCTTGAAATGATGAGATTAAGTGTTCTCAGTCAGAAGGCTTTTGTAAACACCAGTTAACTAACAACAGCTACTCCGCTTCTGCCACCTTGGATAACAGTAATAAAACTTTAGCCATCTTTGTCTAATTTAAGGGTGCTTATGGCACTGTCTGGAGGTTCAAACTTAATATAAATTGCAAAATTATGTTATTAGTGGTTGTTGTTGTTATGGTCTTCAGTCCGGAGACTGGTTTGATGCAGCTCTCCACCCTACTCTATCCTGAGTAAGCCTTTTCATCTCCTCATAAGAACGGCAACCCACATCTATTTGAATCTGCTTACTATACGCGTATCTTGGTCTCCCTCTGCGATTTTTACCCCACACACTTCCCTCCAATGTTAAATTTACGATTCCCCGATGTCTAAGAATGTGTCCTACCAAGCGATCCCTTCTTTTAGTCAGGGTATGCCAAAAATTCCTTTTCTCACCAATTCTGTTCAGTACCTCTTCATCAGTTATGCGATCTACCCACCTAATCTTCAGCATTCTTCTGTAGCACCACATTTCAAAAGCCTCTATTCTCTTCCTGTCCGCACTGCTTATCGTCCATGTTTCACTCCCATACAAGGCAACACTCCACACAAATGCCTTCAGAAAAGACTTCCTTACACTTAAATTAATATTCGATGTTGGCAAATTTCTCTTTTTCAAAAATGCTTTTCTTCCCATTGCCATTCTGCATTTTGTATCCTCTTTACTACGACCATCGCATGTTATTTTACTACCCAAGTAACAAAACTCATCTACCACCTTCATTGTTTCGTTACCTAATCTAATTCCTTCAGCATCGCCTGATTTTCTAAGACCGCATTCCATTATTTTTGTTTTGCTGTTGTTAATGTTCATTTTATACGCTCTCTTCAACACACTGTCCATTCCATTCAACTGCTCTTCCAGGTCCTTTGCTGTCTCTGATAGAATTACAATGTCATCAGCAAAACGCAATGTTTTTATTTCTTCCCCCTGAACTTTAATCCCTATTCCAAATTTTTCCTTGATTTCCTTCACCGCTTGCTCGATGTACAAATTGAATAACATCGGAGAAAGGCTACAACCCTGTCTTACTCCCTTCCCAACTGATGCTTCCCTTTCATGCCCTTCGAGTCTAATAACTGCGGTCTGGCTTTTGTACAAGTTGTAAATAACTCTCCTTTCCCTATATTTTACCCCTACTGACTTCAGAATTTGAAAGAGTGTATTCCAGTCAACATTGTCAAAAGCTTTCTCCAAATCTACAAAAGCTAAAAATGTATGTTTGCCTTTACTTAATCTATCTTCTAAGATAAGACGTAAAGTGAGTATTGCCTCCCGGGTTCCTACGTTCCTCCTGAATCCAAACTGTTCTTCCCCGAGGTCAGCTTCTACCAGCTTTTCCATTCTCCTGTAGATAATTCGTGTTAAAATTTTGCAACCATGACTTATGAAACTGATGGTTCTGTAATTTTCACACCTGTCTGTGCCTGATTTCTTTGGAATGGGGATTATTACATTTTTCTTAAAGTCTGAGGGCATTTCGCCTGTATCATACATCCTACACACCAGTTCAAATAGTCTTGTCATGGCTGGCTCTCCCAGAGACTTTAGTAGCTCTGAGGGTATGTCATCTACTCCTGGGGCCTTGTTCCGACATAGGTCTTTCAAGGCTCTGTCAAATTCCTCTCTCAGTATAGTATCTCCTATTTCATCTTCATCTACTTCCTCTTCCCTTCCTACAACATCGTCTTTAAGTTCATTTCCTTTGTAGAGCTGCTCTATGTACTCTTTCCACCTTTCAGCTTTCCCTTCTTTGCTGAGAACTGGTTTCCCATCCGAGTTCTTGATATTCGTAGAGCTGCCCTTCCTGTCCCCAAACGTCTCCTTTATTTTCCTGTAGGCGGTATCTACTTTTCCCCTTCTTATACATTCTTCTACGGATTTGCATTTGGCTTCTAGCCACTCCTGCTTAGCCATTTTGCAATTCCTGTCAATCTCATTTTTTAGTCGTCTGTACTCCATTTTGCCTGTTTCATTTACTGCATTTTTATATTTTCTCCTTTCATCTATTAAATTTAGTATTTCCTGTGATATCCAAGGATTTTTTGTTGGTCTTGCCTTCCTACCTATTTTGTCCTCTGCTGCCTTCACTATTTCGTCTCTCAATGCTACCCATTCCTCTTCTACTGTTTTATTTCCCCCTGTTTCTGTCAATTGTTGCCTAAATCTCCCTCTGAAATTCTCCAGAACTTCACTTTCCTTCAATTTATCTAAGTCCCATCTCCTTATTTTCCTACCTTTCTGCAGTTTTTTCAGTTTCACCCTACAGTTCATGACTAACAAGTTATGGTCAGAGTCTATATCTGCCCCTGGGTATGTCTTGCAGTTTAGGACCTGGTTCCGGAATCTATGCCTTACCATTATAAAATCTATCTGATACCTTCCTGTGTCTCCTGGTCTCTTCCACGTATACAACCTTCTTTTGTGATTCTTAAACCACGTGTTTGTCACGATTAAATCATGTCCCGTGCAAAATTCTACCAGGCGACTTCCTCTTTCATTCCTCCTGCCCAGTCCATATTCACCTACTATTTTTCCTTCTCTTCCTTTTCCTACTACCGAATTCCAGTCTCCCATCAAAATTAAGTTTTCCTCTCCCTTTACTGTCTGAATAATTTCCTCTAGCTCCTCATATATTTCTTCGATCTCCTCATCATCAGCAGAGCTAGTTGGCATATAAACCTGTACTACTGTTGTCGGTGTTGGCTTCGTATCTATCTTGACTATGATAACGCGATCACTGTGCTGCTCATAGTAGTTTACCCGCATTCCTATTTTCTTATTCATTATCAGTCCTACTCCTGTGATACCCCCAACTGATTTTGTATTTATAATCCTGTACTCACCTGACCAGAAATCCTGTTCATCCTGCCACCGAACTTCACTAATCCCCACTATATCTAACTTCAACCTATCCATTTCCCTTTTTAAATTTTCTAATTTTCCTACTCGATTAAGGGATCTAACATTCCACGCTCCGACCCGTAGAATGCCAGTATTGTCTTTCCTGATGATCACATCCTCCTGAGTAGTCCCCGCCCGGAGATCCGAATGAGGGACTATTTTACCTCCGGAATATTTTACCCGAGAGGATGCCATCATCATATGTTCATACAGTAGAGCTGCATGTCCTCGGGAAAGGTAACGGCTGTAGTTTCCCCTTGCTTTCAGCCGTTCGCAGTAGCTGTCCCAACAATTTAAGCATATTAGTGGTAAAATGCTTAAATTGTTGTATTTATTATTCTACCACAAATACTGTGTTAGTATGATTAATAATGTGATGTCAAATTATCAACAACGGATAACTGGAGTACCTCAAGAAGCTGTTATCAGCCCAACATTATTTAATATCATGATTAATGACACACCATGAGATATACAAAATGTTGAGGTCACTAAAACAGTTTTTAGACTGATGATTTAGTCATGTGGATCTCCCTGCAAAGAGAAAAATTGGCCAACTCTTGGCAAAAATGAATAAAGCTCTGATTATATTGGGCAACTGGTCAAAAGAAAATTTGATGACCCTTAACACTAAAATTATATTCTTCTGAGTCTTCTCACAGGATCATTTAAAGCCCTGTATAAATTTCCGGAATGAGAATAAACAAATAACTCACTATAATGATCTGAAGTTTATTAGTACCTCCTTGGACTGCAAAAATACTGTTAAAAAGGTTAAGAAAAAGCTGGACTTCCTAAAAAGATTAGCTGGAAAAGTGGGATAGTTCCTTGGAAGCAGTAAACTCTACTTACATATTGTCACATTGAAATGGAAGCAGGCTTGACGTCGAAGGCAGGGTTGTCAACTGAACACAGCACTTACACTGAAAGCAGGTTTATTACAAACTGAAACATACGCTCAGCACTGACTGCCTCTTGGGCAGAGTGCTCTGCTATTTATACAAAGACAGAATGTACCATAAATAAGAAGAATAATTAACATAAGAAACATGTAGAAATTACAAGTGAACATAGAAAACATGTAGAACATTCTGGAAATGATAATTACAAAGAAATAAATTTTTGCTGGTGGACGGTATTGAATCGGGGACCTTCAGCACCGCATTCGGTGATGCTATCCATTGCGCCACGCCAGCAGTCAATTAACTTGGGGTCTTGCGGCATTGCTCCTTCTCATGAAAAAACAGCAACCCACTGTTAGTTTCCCTTTGGGGCCAGCTGCAACATCCTGGATCTTAATCTTGTCACGAGTCCTCTGTATGGCATTTATGGAGAATCCTTCCCTTCTGAACGATTACCGATAACAAGACATTCCAGTCGTGGCTTCATCAGTATAATTACCATCCTTAGAGTCCTTGAACAAGAAGCCATTTTTGCCCATCTGCTCTTTAGGATTCTAGTAAGGCTTCATGCGGAGGACATGAACAATGTCTCTTCGTTTTTGTTATTTCGATGATGGCTCATAATCCTCAACTTCGTATGTAATGTCTGACAGGTGGCATATGACACGATACAGAACAAAGTATTGCTTCAATAACTTTTTTGATAGTCCAACTTTCTGTACAGGTGTAAAAATCTATACCAGCTCTCCTGGGCTGTACACAACAGGTCGGTGCTTGTCGTTATACCCCTGATGGTCATTGTCCTGGGCGCCCAGTGTCCGTATGCAAGCCAGCTGTCTTGCTTCTTTGACCCAGGTGTTGAGCTGTTTCACATAGTCATCCTGAGTGTCGTCCGGATGGAAAGGGAACAGCGTATCATTGTCATCTCAACTTCATGGCCATGGAGCAGGAAAAATGGTGCGAAGCCTGTGGTGTCTTGTCTTGCAGTATTATAAGGAAATGTCACGACTGGCAGTATGTTATCCCAATCCTTCTGCACAACCTCGACGTACATTGACAGCATATCTGCTAACGTCTTGTTAAAACATCCTGTAAGACCATTTGTATTAGGATGGTATGCAGTTGTCATTCTGTGGGCAATGTCGCAACGTGACATTACCTCTGATACTAGTTTTGACTGGAATACTTTTCCATGATCAGATATCATCACATGTGGTTGTCCAAGCTTCAAAATAATGTCTTCTACAAGGAATTTTGTGATCTCTGCAGTCAGCACAGGTTTGGTGACAGCATAGCAACATTATCCATGCACCAATTCCATAACCACTGGCGTCTGTGTGAAGTTCCGTTTCCGCATTATCGTCGTACAAGGCTAGAACTGGTGCGGAAGTTAGAGCCTCCTTAAGTGCCCGGAAAGCTCTTTCTTTTGTCTCATCCCAGTAAAACTTGGTGTCTCCCTGCAGAAGTTCTTGTAATGGACTTGCCTTGTTACAAAATCCTTTTATGAAACGTCAGTAGTATGAGCACAGCCCTCGAAAACTTCTCACATCACGAATGTGTTGAGGAGTTGGAAATTCTGTGACTACCCTTACTTTATCTGGATCAGGACAGACACCATCTCCATTAACTAGGTGCCCCAGGATTTTTATCTCTTTGGTGACGAAGAGGCACTTCTTTGGATTGAGGCAGATACCTGCAGTCTGAACACACTTCAACACAGTTGACAGGCAACTCAGATGTTCTTCAAATGTTTTTGAGAAAACGACAATGTCACATAAAGAATAAAGACACGTCATCTGCTTAAGGTGTCAAAGCAAGTTGTACATCATGCATTTGAATGTGGCCAGAGCATTACACAATCCAAATGGCAGCACTTTGAATTCATAGAAGCCATGAGGTGTAATAAAAGCCGTCTTTTACCCCCGTCAGCTTCGCCAGTAACCTGTCTGCATGTCCATCGTTGGGAAGTATGTAGCTCTTTTCAAGCAGTCTAAGGTGTCGTCAACGCACGGCAATGGGTAGACACCTTTCTTTGTGATTTTGTTCAGCCACCAATAGACGACACATAAAGAAGAAGAATGGCACATGGCGATTCTGAGGACTACTGGAGACAACCAAGGACTCTCCAAAGGTTGAATAATGTCATCGTGCATCATCATCTCCTCTTCCTCCCGAATTATCTGTCTTTCAGCTGGCAACACTATACGAATGCTGGCTAATTGGTGGATGATCCCCAGTATTGATATGGTGCCTTATCGTGGGCTGTTTCATCTCACTTTTCTCCTGCTGGGGTGTGAATGCACCCAAAAATTGGCACAGTATAGCTAACACCCGCTGGCGTTGTTCCTTGGTCACTCCAGGCCCTATTGGCAGTTCCACGGTTATTTCATCCAGCGTGTTGTCTGTATTAACAGCAGAGCATGGGTCTTCATTGATGAGGTTGAGCTCACCGTCCTGGATTGGTTCAGCTGTCCCGATACACATTCCTTTGGGAATAGTTGTGACTCCTCATGACAATTAGTGATCCAAATCTTTACTTGACCACCGGTAATGCTTACGATAGCCACTGGTATGTAAATTTTTTTGTGAGCCTAATAAACGTTTTACTATCGACAAGCACTTTACAGTTTAACCAGTCATCTGTGTTTGTGACCGGAACTCTTCTCAATGTCAATGGCGGGATCGTCACATTGTCAATGGCAAATAACTTCCAAGAAAATTCTGTATTTACATGTACCCGTCAGAACGACTTCCTCAATTTGCAGCTCAGATCTTTCACAGTCAATAATAGATTGGGATGCCTGAAGGAAATCCCATCTTATGATGACATTATGACTACATTTTGTTAAAATGACAAATTCAAATGGCTGGGTTCTGTTGTTGATGGTTATTCTGGTGACACAACCCTTCTGGCTGGCTGTACTTCCCATATGTGACCTTCAGCACAGTTGCCCCGTATATCACAACATTGTCTTCTTTAGTGCGACAGTAATTATCTGACAATACAGAGAAAGAAGCTCCTGAATCAACCAATGCCTGGACAGGTTGGCTGTCAATTATGACTATGAGATTTTCTGACATCTTAGTGACTGTCGTCTATGGAGGATTTTCACCTCTGTAGATGGTCGCCTCATTTAGCTTTCCTGGGTGCGGCAGCTAGGGGAGCAACTGGTACCTCTGTACGGCAATGGTGAATGGCAGTGGCATGTCAGGGAGCGACCTCGTCCAGGGAACAGCGATGGGCTTCTTCCCATAGGTCAACTGAACTACGCAGCAGGTGACTGTCTGGGATAGAACTGCTCTGATGGCTGACGTCTTGCGGCAAAATCATAGTTGCCGGGGGAGTTGGTTGTGGTCGCGTTGGATGGTTCATAGGCTGCTGTTTGGCGGCTGCAGCGTAAGTCATAGCAGGATGGCGCCATTCTTGATGTCGGGTACAATTGGCGGGGCAGACAGGAGCTAATGTCTGAAATACCTCTTCCTCAGCGGCGTCGGCTCTCTTTTGACTTACAGGGCTTACATCCATGGCCATAATCTGATGCTCGCTTGGACTAATAGTCCCAACTGCCATAAACTACTGCAATTCTTCTGTCACAATTAGTTGTATGAGAGAAGCAAAGTCATGCTGGTCTTCCACAGCGACCATATGAACTACACTGGGGAGTCTGTCATACTTCCTTCGTCAAACCCTCCTTTGTTGCATCTCTTCAATCTGCTGACATCACTTGATGAGCTCTTCTGTAGTAGAGACGTCTTTTATCAGAAGAGCTTGGTACATGTCTTCTGCAATACCCTTCATCAGGAGCACGATTTTGTCAGCCTCAGTCATATCTGGGTTAACTATGTTACATAGGGCCAAAACTTTCTGTATGTACTACTGTGTTGGCTCACCTGGGCCCAGTTCTTCAGTTGTTCTTCCACCGAGTGGATTTGTCTCTGGGAGTCGCCAAGTGTCTTCTTAAGTTTTGCCTGGAATGTTTCCAGGTCATTCAGTTTCTCTTCGTTGTTTTCAAACCATTGCTGGGCTGTTCCGTCTAGGTAGAAATAAACGTTGTCCAAGCACATTGTATGATCCCACCTGTTATACTTGGCAACTCGGTCGAACCCATTTAGCCATTTTTTGGGGTCCTGTCCAGCATCTCCAGAGAATGCCGACAGGTGTCTGATGTGCAGCTGGCTTACCGCTGGTTTCATGTCCATGTGTCATCTGATGAAACGGACTTTTGGAATGATGTACACAGTGTATACCTTGTATTCCGATTCTAGTCCGTGTAAGGGACAGCTTTTACGTTGCCTAATCGGAGCCACGGTGATGCAGTTGTTGCACAGGATACCCAACACCTCCACCAAACAATGTCGCATTGAAATGGAAGCAGGCTTGACTTCGAAGGCATGGTTGTCAACTGAACAGGGCACTTATACTGAAAGCAGGTTTATTGTGAACTGAAACATACACGCAGCACTGACTGTCTCTGGGACAGAGTGCTCTGCTATTTATACACAGACAGAATGTACCAGAAATTAGAAGAATAGTTAACATAAGAAACATTTAGAAATTAGAAGTGGACATAAGAAACATATAGGACATTCTGGAAATGATAATTACAAAGAATTGAATTTTTGCCAGTGGACGGGATTAAGTAGCGACATTTTCCATTGTGCCACGCCGGTAGTCGGTTAACTTGGGGTCTTGCGGCAACATAAGACCCAGTGTATTGTATAGATGGATCATTGACTGAGAGTGATAGTGTCACTGGTGATAGAGGGTGTAATAAATTATTTTGATTTTACAAGTTTGTCAGACAGTATCATTCCATTTTGATGGGGAGAGAGAGAGAGAGAGAGAGAGAGAGAGAGAGAGAGAGAGAGAGAGAGAGAGAGAGAGAGAGAGAGTCAATAAACTCAGTGCCATGTAAGTTTTATTCAGCTCCAAATATTGCAAAAAAAAAGACATTATATTCTGTGATTCAATTAATACAATTGAGGCAGTAATAGCATCCTTCCAAACACCTCCAGGTACTTGCATAAATAAACTACTGCATTATCTCATTTACCATAGCTATAACAGAAAAAGCTTTTCAGTGGATACCTTCACATACAGAAATCCATGGGAACAAAAGGGCAGATTTTTTAGCCAGAAAAGGAACAAAGATCTAACAAGTTGCCTAAAATTTAACTACATCTCAGAAGTCTCATGAAAAGAAATTCAAAAAGTAATTGTATGTCCATTTTCAACTCAAGGGAAAGAACACTCGCACAGAATCGGAATATTCTCCTCATCAAAGTGTGTTACATGGGAAAGAGGAAACACCATTATGAAATGCGGACCTCTAAGAACCTCTTAAAGACTGCAATGTTGTGGCAGGATCTTAGGTGGCAAATTGTGCTGGGAAGTTAGGAAACTAATGACTATGTATTAAATATCTGAGCATTAAATAAATGAATTATTCTTTAAATTACAAAAATTATTTATTTCTTCATTTTTTATACAAAATTGCATCTACTGAGCCACATAGTTGAAGACAATATTTATTGTTTTCTGCAAAGAAACGGTGTAATCACGGTACAGCAATAAATAAATGGGAAGTTTAATTATTCAAAATATTCTAGTTAGCTTTTCACATATTTACAAACAAATCTTTAAAATTCATCAACAATGATCTAAAAGTGAAAAATAAACTTACATACATGAGAGTATTCATCCACAACACAAAAAATGTAACAGTACTAAAAACAGGACTTTAGCGGTTAACAATTATGGGGCAGTCTGCAAGTCTCAGAGGCACATGAAACAATTTTTTCACACATTTAACACATGTTAACTGTGAGAAACATAGTTTGTGCACATTAATTTGGCTTTATAAACAAGTTCGTATAAAAATAAACAGACTAATATTACAAATTTTTAATTAATTTTTTTACAAGCCAAATTTTGTACTTCTTTTGGATTCGGTTGTTTCTACACCAATAAAATGCATCACACTACTATCTTTAAAAAACAGCGTAGATAAGAGAGAAGTTTCAGTATCACATGAAGTGAGACAACTTGTCACTTTTTAACAGAAACAAGAAAAAAATAAGTGTGTGTGTGTGTGTGTGTGTGTGTGTGTGTGTGTGTGGTATTAAAAAAATGCGAATTTTTTTCTTGAATGACATGCCAGAGCAGCAGAAATACATCAGTTTGGTTACAGAAATGCTTACCATTTTAAGTGGAGTGTATTTCTTAATTTAGACACCATGTTAATAGGCGCATTAAAACCAATAAATAAACAAAGCCCATCTTGATCATGGTATTTCTGAACGAGTATATTAATTTTGTCTTATG
Organism: Locusta migratoria; assembly: GCA_026315105.1. Classification (NCBI taxonomy): domain Eukaryota; kingdom Metazoa; phylum Arthropoda; class Insecta; order Orthoptera; family Acrididae; genus Locusta; species Locusta migratoria. The sequence goes on along the minus strand of CM048745.1, from coordinate 281,429,034 downwards.
TGGTACAAAGCAAGAGATAGAGTAGTAAAAAAAAAAAAAAAAAAAAAAAAAAAAAGACCTATTTATCATTATGATGACTGTCGTCTTTATAAACGGAGCTATCTGCATGTACAATTTGTTTTTTATTTCTGCATGAGCAGGGAAGGGCACATGAATGTTACAGAATTGCCAAACAAAAAAATCAGACTTATGAAAATGTAAATTGTTACTGTCTTTATGATTGACGAGTAAGAAACATTTATATTGCACATGTTGATATGTCACTCCACACTGAAGACAAAAAAGTCACAAATATATACATATGATGTTATGAATTATGTACAATGAATCTGTTTCTGTGAACATTATTTACACTGTCTTTGACACCAACATAAATTCACTCTGTTGACTGCTTGTACACAAATTAATTCACACTAATAAATCTTCTGAATTCAATATATTATTATTTTATTCTTAAAGTTCCTCTCTGTTTATTCATGTTTGTGAGCATAAGAGAAATGTACGAGGTTAGTAAGTCATCCATTTTGTAACCTAATGATGTTTCACACAGCAGCTTGGAGCCACGCACAAGATTCCCAATAGTCATATGAAAATAGGTATTCCCAGAAGACCAGTTGGAAATTCTTGTGAATGGGTGAGTCACCAGGATATCCTAGAACAAATATTCTGCAATTAAATGGCTGCAAAAAACTAAGTCCAAGACTAATAATTTCCACATGATAAAGAAAATATGTTCAACAAACACAGATTATTTAATATTTCTTGCCAGGCCTTTCAAGTGGTTTGCAGTGTATATATGTTGATGTAGGTAACTTTCACAGACGTAAATTTTTTATATATCCATGAGAAATAATACTAACCTTTGTCTGAGGATGTATCAAACTGACTCCATGCTTGTTTATAGCTATAAGAAGCATTTCAGGATAATTTGGTTCTGTTGTTTGTTTTACTTCAAAAAATGCGGATCCAAATGTAGGCCATCGATAGATAATCTTCAGAAAAGTGATTTTTGCATCTTCTGGGCTCATGCCTGCATACAAAACATAGATAGAATGTTACAATAATGAATAATAATAAATTACACACATAGAAGAAAATAAATAAAGTATAGGATCATTTTGTGAGGGTGCAGCTCTTGTTTGTTCTGTGCTTGGTATAACAGAATAGTGAAGAAATTTGCCTTTAGCAAAAGACCATAATTTTTGAATTAAATGACTTATCCAAATGACTATACAATAAAAAAACCTAAAACATGTTATTTCAGAAAATTAAAGGCAAAAACCCACAGAAGATGGCACAATAAGTGCTGAAACATATTTGGTATCTTGCATAAGGCAGATTTATTATGAATGCAAATAAAGTAAAACTAATTTATGATTACTGTTTTACCCAAAAAGAGTTGAATCAACAATTCACTTGTATGAGGCTGATGTTTATACAAAGGAACAGGTAACAGTAAAACGTGTTGCAAGTCTTTTGTACTAAAATTTTTTCTTGAGTACCATATCCACCTGCACCAAACTCTCTCTCTCTCTCTCTCTCTCTCTCTCTCTCTCTCTCTCTCTCTCTCTCTCTCTGTGTGTGTGTGTGTGTGTGTGTGTGTGTGTGTGTGTGTGTGTGTGTGTGTGTGTCACTGAACCACACATCAAACCGAGTGTGAGGGGTTGCCTTTCATCATTTTACTTTATTGTCTGCATTCTAGAATTTAAATTATTGTACCATAGTACTAGATCATATGCATATTATTACCTGCATCCTGGTTATAGGCAGCCACAATTGATCTTTTCCAGTCATTGGAACTCTGAATTTTTATAAGGTCTCCTGGAACTAGGTCCCTGAGCATTTGACTGAAAAGCAATTTCCGAAAATTAAATGTAAATCTCTTATAGGCCTACTAGGTTTTTGGCTACACAAGAATAAACTCTAATTACAGTAACCTTATGCACAGATACAATAAAGCATTATATGGGGACATTCTATCTATTGTTGCAAGCAGGTGAGAGTTGGGAGATCTTTGCCAATGTGGTGGAATTCCATATGCCACAATATCTACTGCAAGATGTACAAGAGGAACTACGGGCAAGGTTTACACACACTATAAATTATGTGGTGGCAAAGAATGTGCCAAGTAAGTTTTATAAGGATGGAAAAGACCAATTGCGGTTTAATAACAATATTCGTTAAGTGTTGGAGAAGCAATGAAAGTTGCACTCCCAGTACAAAAAAGAACAATAAAATGAAGACAAGCACAAGTTAGTGGAGATTCACACATCTGTAAAAAGATAAATGTGTAATGCTTATGATGAGTACTGCCATCAAACCTTAGCAAAAGATCTTGCCAAGAAATCTATTCAGTCACTTCATCAATTAGGAGTGGCAATAGAAGACAGCAATAGGGAATCTGAAGTTTTAAATTTCATCTTTAAGAAATCTTTCATGCAGGAGGATAGTAGATACATACAGTACTGTTGTTTGACCATGGCACAGACTCCTTTATGGAGGCCACGAAAGCGGGATTCTTTGGTAGAAAAGTAGCTGAGAGAGTTGAAAATAAGGATGTCACCCAATTTGGTTTTACAAAAGAATACTCTATTGCATTGGCTCCTTACTTAAGTTGCATTTATTGTTAATGTTTGGTCTAGTGCATAGACCCAAGCAACTGGTAAAATTAGCAAGTGAATTCTGTTTACAAGAAAGGTAAAAGAATGGACCTGCAAAATTATAGACCCATATCTTATTTCATCCGGACATACAGGATATATTCCCAGATATGTGAGTGGCTTGAAGGCTTATTAAGTAATAGAACTCAGTGTGGTGATTCAAAGACAGGGGTATCATCAGGAGTGTCCCAGGGAAGTGTGATAGGGCTGTCATTATTTTGTGTCTATATAAATGATCTGATGAGCATGGTGAGCAGCAGTCATAACTGTTTGTTAATGATGCTGTGGTGTCTGGGACGATGCCACAGTTGAGTGACTGTAAGGGAATAAAAGATGACTTCTATGAAATTTAAGTAGCTTTAAATTCAGAAATTCTTTGATTAAATACCTAGGTGTAACGCTGCAGAATGATATGAATTGGAATAAACATTAAAGTGCAGTCAATGAGTAAGTGTCTGGCACTTGACATGTAGATGTTTCCAATGACACAATGGCTGTCTTCACCTCCCATCATTCAATGCCGAGTTGCATTTGAGCAGCCAACAACGTTGCATGTATGATGCTGTAAATTTGGCATCACTTTTAAATTTGTTCTGGCATTTGTGAGCAATATATATGGAAGGTACAACTGTGACAGAGTGACCATTGACATGCAGTATTCATGATGATAATTAATTGACTCACTGACAGGACTACATCAACAACCTGTCAACCATAGAGCAGGAGCAGCAATAATTATTTAGAAAAGCTGCAAGCTCTTTCAAAACCCATTGACAGAGAATGAGGGGCATAATCTTTCATGTCCTCCACAAAATAAATAAATAAATAAATAATGCTGTTCCTTCTTTATGGTTGACAGTTTCTTGATATACCTTTGTCTGGTGAGTATAATCATTATCCTCGAAACCATAAAGACAAACACGAAATTTATGGCAGCCTGAAAACGACTCCCGATTGGCTGCCTTCAACTCCTTTCATTCTCACCGCATTGGGGCCAACCAACACTTTAACCAGAATACACGTGTAAGGACAGTCGTGGCTAAAGCAAACAGTTTACTTAGGTTTATTGGGTGAATTTTGGGAATATGCAGTTCATCTGTAAAGCAGACCACATTTAAACGTTATTATGATCTATATTTGAGTACTGCTCCATTGTTTGGGATGGGATCCCTAACAAATAGATTTGAAGAAAGACATACACTGTCTGACAAAAAAAGGGTACATACAGGAGGAGTGGTAAAATATTTTCCCATTTCAGTATACATGTATACCATTGATTTGTGATTAAATGATTACATTTACATGGTTCTGTACGAGGAGTATTTGAAAAGTCTGTGCAAAGTTCGTGAGATGGTACCACCAATGCACATCAAGGTCATATTTAGTTAGTAGCATCTTTGGAAAGAACACACACCATGTTTCAGCCACATTGGTCTATTTCTTTGTGTTTGGCATTTGTGTGAATGAAGGAAGTCGACTGATTGTCAAAGAATGGATGAAAAAGAATTTTGTGTGGTGATTAAACATTATTTTATGAAAGGCGAAATGCCTCAGGAGACTAAAGAGAAGCTTGATGAACATTATGGTGACTCTATAACTTTGATTAGAACAGTTTATAAGTGGTTTCAGAATTTTCAGAGTGGCCATATGGGCACAAGTGACACTGAACGTTCTGGATGCCCTGTGGAGGTTTCGACTCCAGAAATCATTGATATTATCCAGGATAAGGTGATGGATGACAGAACAGTTAAGGTGCTTAAGATTGCTAGTTTTGTGGGCATCTTGAATGAATGGGTACATAATATTTTGCATAAGCATTTGGACCACGAGAAAGCTATCCCCAAGATGGGTGTCGCAAGGAAGGTTTGCAGCTGTTCAGGAAGAATCCGCAAGACTTTCAGCATCGTTTAGTCACTACGGATGAAACATGTATACATTACTATACTCCTTAGACCAAAGAACAATCTAAACAATGGGTTATCTAGGAAGAATCTGCACTAAAAAATGCGAAGACTAGTCCTTTGGCTGGAAAGGTTATGGTGACGGTCTTTTGGGATTTGCTAGGGATAGTCTTCATCGACCACCTGGAACAGGGTAAACTATTACAGGTGCATATTATTCATCATTATTGGATGTTTCACATCCCCCCAACCCTCCAGGCTTGACTCTCTCTGACTACAATCTGTTCCCCAAGTTGAAAAAATGGCTGACGGGGTGAAGATTTCATTCAAACGAGGAGGTGATTGTAGAAAATAATATCTATTTTGCAGCCTTGGACAAAGTGTATAAGTCTAAAAGGAGACTACGTCTAAAAATAAAAATGGTTTTCCCTGAACACATTAGTAGTTTTATTTTTGCATAGACTTTTCAAATGCCCCTCATAATGTGTGTAATGGCCACCAGATTGCAGTCATGATGTCAGTGTTCTGTTGCAAAATTGGTACAGTCAACTGCCACGAGTCAAACAGTGAAGCAAGATGTTTATGTATGGTACAAAGCATCTGTGATGCCCCACAGATGATTAGCCTATCCACCAAATGTTTTCATTTGACAGAGGCCACCTTATTTGACTGTGTTCAGTGAAGTGGTTGTATCATGCAACTGCCAGGCATGTGGGCCATTCAGATGTTACAGGTAGCATGATGCTGAAATTAATAGGGACAACCAGTCACATCATGCAGGTTCAAATTATCCAAAACATACCATCCTTAACAAGGACCATCATATGGTGTGCTAAGGAATGCGGGATCCCACGAGTACAGCACCCACTATGTGCAAACATGTTTGAAGAACCTAACACCACCCTGTGAGTTTCCACACAGTGTCTAGATGTGTTGCATCTATGGATTGGAGTCCTACTGCCCCATACATCAGCTGTCATTGAGACCAGAACACCAGTGCTGGCATTTTGAGAGTTGCCATAACTGGGAGGTATGGACAGAGGGCAAGTGGCATCACATTATGTTCAGTGACGTGTCCCACTTTTCTATAACCTAATGACCATTGTGTTCAGGTTTGGGGGGGATCAAGGTCAGAGGACACACCCGTTACAATATTGTGGAGACACACACACAGGCATAACCCTTGGCTTCATGGTGTAGGGAGCCATAGGGTACAAGTTCAGGTCATCTCTAGTCATGCTTCAGCACACACTGATGGCATGCAATACATCGCAGACATTCTGTACCTTTTTACCCATTGACACAGCTCCCTGGTACACTGTTCCAACAAGATATTGCACATGACAGTCTGCCTACCCCAAGCTTAGGTCCTCCCCAGGGGCGGGTAGATCCTCAGACCTTTTCATCATCGGGCACCAACTCACAGCATCTTGTGGGGCAGCGTAACAAATGTCAACACACTTATCTCGAGGGAGGATCCAAAGGCTGTTGCAAACCACATAAGGGCTTAGATTTATAGGCTTTCCTGGCGTAATAATTCTTTGTAGTTCCTTTGGGTCTGCTTCTGGATCTTGAAATCAATGAGAGGCGTAGCATGATGTTTGAAGAGACTATTATAGTGGCCGGTTTTTAGGACAGTGTTTACAAAAAGTTGATTGAAATTGTTGGATAATGTGATCAAATAAGATGAGGATTTTCACTTAGCAGGACGTGAAACCCAGTTTTACCCGAAAAAACGTCATTCTTGTATTCTTTTATGAAACCTGCTAGAGTGTTGGAAGACAACCTGTGAGTGCGATATATCACACCACATGTAGGCTCATATAGGTTTGTGATTTCTGTCCTTGGCATCAGTTGTCATTCGGATTCAGCAGCAGCATTTTCTCCAGAACATGAAGAATAGGTGGCTCACTGAAATATTGAGTCAACTTGACTTCAAGATCAAGATCCAGCATTGACACAAATGAGTGACACTAGCATTCATAAATACCTTAATAGCCAGAAAAAAAAATCTGCATATTGGATAATGATCACTTTCACCGACTGAATAACACAACCACACTTCGAAGTGTGGCAACCGCATGTGACCATTGTATGACTGTGTGATTGCTTGAGTGTTCTATTTTCAGAAGAAGGCTAGGGCCGATCGCTGAAAGTGTTGTATGTGTGTGTGTGTGTCTTTTGTATGTGCCTGTCGCAGCTTGTGCCATGTCTTTGGGGCGAGTTGTAAACTGTCCTTATTACTATATTATTAATTCCAACCTGGACTTTCCATTATTACATTCAGATTGTTCAGGTAAGGATGGGGAAGAAAAATTGGCTGTACCTTTTCAAAGAAACCATTCCAGCATTTTCCTGCAATGATTTATTGAAATCCTGCAAAACCTAAATGTGAATGGCCAGAGATGAGTTTGAACCACTGTCCTCCAGAATGCAAGAATAAGGGTGTTACCACTGTGCGACCTTACTTGGTCAGCAAGCACACAGCATATGAAGATGATCTACGAGTAGATCTGGCAGAGATGTTCTATAGTGAACCACTTGTCTTACAAGTGGATTGTGGTCTGCCTGTGACATATCCTGAACAAAGAACACATTCAGAAAATGCACATCCTCTTACCCTTGGCACACTTAACAACAAAAATATTTCTCCATAAGATGTTGGCTCATTGTTAACACAACATACTGCAGGATGACACCATCTACGTAGCATTACAACTTCCATATTTGAGGGTCTGTGGGGATATTGGTTCCAGTGAGACTGTTGATCATTATGGCACAGGGAGAGGTAGGACATTTTTGGCCAGAGAAGAACAGTTCTGGACTATGACACTGCCTTCTTATGGTAGCATGTCCTTCTTGCTAAATAAAGTAATGCCATGTTATCAATTGGTGGCCATTCCTACCCACTATAGTGGATTCTTCCAACAAATGCAAAAATATCACCCTATGTATGACTCAGTTGGTGAGACCGAACAGAGAGGAATTAAAATTGAGCATCATCATATATTATATTTTCACTGAAAAAAAATCTCATCTTTGACCCAACAAACACAAATATCTAGCTAACATTTCAATAAATCATATCATTGAATTGCTTTATCATCAGGAATGTTGCCCACCATGTATGGGATCGGACAGTTTTCCCCGGAAGTCTATGAAATAGTAACATTTGTTGAGATTAAATATGACTTCCTAAAAATGCCCATATAAGGAATGGCTACCTTTTACTTGACTTTTTCTTTTTATTCCATCCAAGGTTTCTCCACTACCTTATGAAAATATGAATCATTGTCTTAATAGGGTTTAAAGAGGAGTAATATTTGCATTCTTCCACATTTTGATTTAACAATCATAAGAATCATAATTAAGAAATAAGAGCATAATTGAAAATCTAATTAGAGTAAGTGTCATTTACAGGGTGATCTAAATATTGCAACAAATCAAATAATTATGAGAGCATGTATGTACAAACAATAAATGCTGCAGATTGGTGTCATCTTTTGCTTAATCCGAGAAGCTGATTGAATCTCTAAAAACTTTTCAGTACTTACGGTATTCCTTGCAACTCCTGTTTGCTTTCTCCAAATCGTACTCTATACACTAGAGCTGCCAATCGAGCAGCCTCTTCTTTGGTGCATTTATGATATCCTGAAAATAACAGCTTCAGCTAATTTACTGTTGTTCTTCACAATATGATTAAGTTTTTGTCAGCTTTAAAGGATTCAAAATTTTTAACTTCAACATTAATAGGTCCTGTAGCTACCTCTTATTTCATGAATTAGGTGCTCGTAATATGAGGGTTGTTCACATAGTAAGTTCCGTTTCTATTTTTATCTGCGGCAGCATTATGATCGCAGTTCCAAATCTGCGCAGCACAGGAGAAGACATGTACGCCATTTTCAGACTGCTCTGTTGACGTGTGCTTTATAGTACTTCTAACATTATCCGTAAATGAAAGTGCTACCATGTGTGAAGTCAGATCTGTGATCCATTTTCTACGTGCAAAGAAAGTTAAAGCAAAGGAAATTCATCAGCAAATTTTCTACGTTTATGGATAAAGTTCTATGAGTGATTCATTGGTTAGAAGATAGGTCAGACTGTTCAATGAAATACATGATCAAGTGCACAATGAAGAAAGAAGTGGACGCCTGTCTTTGGATACTGATGAATTGGTTCATACAACTGAAGAAAAGATTAAGCACAACCATAAGTTTACACTTAGTGGCCTTGCTATGGAAGTTCCACAGATCTCACCATCCATCATAATGCCCAACCTCACACAGCGAATGTGACCAAACATCTCTTATGAGAATTTTAGTGGGACGTGTTTGATCATCCTCCGTACAGCCCAGACCTCACTCCTAGCGGTTTTCATCTTTTCTTACATCTATACCTGTCATTAGTAGTCAACACTTCAGTGATGATGACGAGCTAAAAGAACATGTTACCACATGGTTGTATACACAGGCGGCAACCTTTTATGAAGACGGCATACAAAAACTTGTGCCATGCTATGACAAGTAACTACAAAATTTCAGAAGGTATGTAGAAAAGTAGTTTAACAGTTTTAGATTTTTATACAAGAAATATTTTTCTATATCTGTACACATTTCTTTTATATAACCAAATGGAACTTACTTTGTGGACATACTTCGTAAATGTTGAGCTGAGAAATAACTGTTAAATGGATAACTGTGTGTCTTACACAGAAATGACACCAGTGCAGTGTATTTATTAAATTATCATAAACATCAGTAATGTTATTACAGAAGTACACTTTAACTGAAAGTCACACATTATGTTTTGATGTAGCTAAGCCAAAAATGATATACAGAATTATTGTTCCCCTGAGCTGGTGCCACTCAATTTCAGCTCAATGACTGAAAAACTTATAAAATACAGTGGCACAAGCAAAAAATGTTCATAACTGGCATTGCTTCAGATACTTCTAGTACTCGATAGGTTTGAAGGTCCAATTGTACATGAAGCAGGTACAATAAATAGTTAATCTATCACTTATCATGAGTGAATAATTTTATTTGGAAAACCTTTCACAATCCACTAATTTTTGCAATCATCATAGTGACTTATTTACTGAGGGATATTTGATCTTAGGATTAAAGTTCAAATAAAATGCTATCATACAGAGATAATTATTGCTGTTATGTGGAGTTCTAAGCTCTGCTATCTGGTGTGTGTGTTTTTTTATTAACTTGATAAACTTTCAGAACTTGCAGTTTAATTGGTTGATTCATTAATAACCAGAATGAAACTTTCACTCTTCAGCGGAGTGTGTGCTGATATGAAACTTCCTAGCAGATTAAAACTGTGTGCCGGAACCATGACTCTAACCTGGGTTCGAGTCCCAGTTTCGGCACACAATTTTAATCTGCCAGGAAGTTTCACATCAGCGCACACACTACTGCAGAGTGAAAGTTTCATTCTGGAAACATCCTTTCTTCCAGGAGCTCTAGTCTTGCAAGTTTCACAGGAGAACTTCTGTGAAGTTTGGAAAGTAGGTGGTGAGGTATTGGCAGGTTTGAAGTTGTGGCGTGGCACCATGAGTCATGTCGGGATAGCTCAGTGGTAGAGCGCTTGCCGGCGAAAGGCAAAAGTCCCAGGTTTGAGTCCCGGTACTGGCACACAATTTTAATTTCCCAGGAAGTTTCATTAATAACCAATTAAACTGCACACAAATTACTTTACATAGTTATAACAAATGTGATACTAGATACAAAACCCCACAACAACAGTTGATTTCAGGTAGTGAATATTACACCTGTAATTGATCTAAAACTGAGGAATCAATTTTGAGTTTTTTTACATACCTATCTGAGGAGTTTATTGACTTGTAATGACGGCTGTGACAGGCTCATAAAAAAGACATACACATATAACACCTAAGCTATCAGCCATGGCCTTATTCAGAATAAAAAAAACATTCATGCAATCAAACAGGCAGACTTCTCAGTCACACAACCATCATATCTGGCTGCTGCATTCCTAATCACACTCCAATTTGAGTGTGACAGTGTGGAGTATGGAAGGTGAAGATTACAGTTGTGTGAATGTTCTTTATTCTGTATGTGGCCATGGCCGATAGTTTTAAGTGTTGTATGTGTGTGTCTTTATGTGCCTGTCACAGCTTGTCTTTAAGTCTTTGTAGTGAATTGTAAACTTTTCATTTTATATTGTTGAATTCCAACCTGGAGTTTCCATTATTAAATTTAAGCAGCTGACTGCATGAAATCTACTTATCATATTACTGCTAACAAAAGAAAACAGGAAACCTATTTTGTAACATGTATATTGTCACCTCTGTTATATTCTGTGTTCTCAAGGTATTGAAATTCAAAACAATGTTGTTAAAATATTTTGGCAACATTGTTAACATATTTTTGTAGTCCTTTCATCATAGAAAAAGAAATTGACTAATCACAATGGAAACACAGAATGCAATTTACACCTGTGTCTGGTTTTAACAACAATTCATTTTTTCATTAGATGAAAACTGTTTCTAGTTCTAAGGAAAGTTTACATAATTTTAGGAAAGGAGTACTACAACATATTCATAGTATGTATCACCCAAGTTGTTTTGACTTAATTTTACAACAATTTCAGTACAAATATAATGTCCAATGTTGAATAAAAGAGGTTTCCCCACACCATTAGGCATAGGTTATAAAAATGCCAAACACAGAGAAGTCTATTTTCTGTTGCGACGTGTAATATGCAAAATGTAGTGTCAAACATAAAATTTTGTTGTTTGTCGTCTTTTAAAAAGCTTTTGATTCTATGGTGCATTGTATCTTCTACAGGAAATGATTTTGTATGTGAAATCTATCGGGATGGGATATCACTTACATCTACATATTTACTCTGAAAATCACATGTAAGAAGTGCCTGACAGATGTATATTGTAAATGTTTCATAATATTTCTCTACTGTTCCACTCTCTAATAGAGCACAGGGAAAAGGGGAACACCAGAATGTTTACATTTTTGATCCAATCTCTCTTATTTTATGATGATGATCATGTCTCCCTATGTACGTTGGTGCTAACAAACTACATTCATATTTGGAGGAGAATGTCAGTGAAAAACTTTTCGCAAATAGTTCGCGCCATTATGAATAATACCTATCTTTCAATGATTTCCACCCCAACTGGTGTGTCTGTGACACTCTCTCCCTATATTCTCCATCAGACGCACTTTGTCAGGATCCCACAATGCACATCAATATTCCAAAATAGGACAGGCAAGTGTAGTGTACACAGTTTCTTTACTACAACTGTTGCATCTTCAAAGTGTTCTGTCAATGAAACATAGCCTTTGGTTCACCATACCCATGATATTTTCTACATTTTCTTTCCAATGTAGTTGTTCATAATTGTAATGTGTCAGCATTTCATTGAATTTACGGCCTATACATTTGACTGATTTAACATGTAAATAAAGTTTAATAGATTCATTTTATTGTTCATATGGACAACTTCACACGTTTCATTATTTAGGGTAAATTGGCAATTATCACACCATGAAGATATCTTATGTGAATCATTTTGAGGTTGCTTTTGATCTTCTGGTGAATTTACTAACCAATAAGACATCATCTGTGAACAGTGTAAGAGAGCTGCTCACATTGTCTCCTAAATCATTATAAAGACGAGGAACAGTAGGGGACCCTAAAAAAATTAACAAGTGAACATAAGATATCACTTCCATTTTACTTGATGAATTTCTGTAGATTACAATGTACTGTGCCCTTTCTGATAGGAAATCATGAATCCAATCACATGACTCAGATGATATTCCATTAGCATGCAGTTCGATAAGAAGCCACTTAAGAGGTACAGTGTCAAAAGCCTTTCGGAAATCAGAAATATCGAGTTTATTGGAGATCTCTTACTGATAGCACCCATCACTTCATGTGGCTAAAGAGCTAGCTGTGTTTCGCAAGGATGATAATTTTAGAATCCATGTTTACTATAGGTCAATAGTTCATTTTCTTCAAGATAGTAAAAAATGTTCGAAAAAATATATGTTCCAAAATCCTGCTGCAAACTGAAGGAAGCAAGAACACAGCATCTTACATAGCACATGATCACCTACAGCTACAGAATTAATTTCAGGTATCCCTGAACTGTGATTTAACAACAAGGTTGTGAAAAATACACGAATGGCTTAGTGATTTGTATCCTGGCAGATTTTGATAAGAAAATATGGATATTAGATCTAAATATCTGGACTAACAACAGCTCACACAGTTTTCCTTTCAGCACAGGAGTCCACTATACTCAGGAAGCGGCTACACGGGTAGCGGGGGCTGTGTGGCATGGACTGGGCGGTTTTTTAGGTTAGAGGGCCTCGGGAATACACAAAATGGGTTTCAGTCTCAAAGGGGGCAGGTCAGACACAGGAAGAAAGCAGGTCTAGAAACCATTGGTATAACAATTGTAAATTGTCGTAGCTGAATTGGGAAAGTTCCAGAGCTCCAAGCGCTGATAGAAAGTACTGAGGCACATATCGATATAGGTTCTGAAAGCTGGCTGATGCCTGAGATAAGTTCGGCCGAAATTTTTTCAAAGGGCCAAATGGTCTTCAGAAAGGATAGAATAAATAAAAAAGGGGGTGGTGTGTTTATTGCTGTTGCAAACGGTTTATCCTGCAGCAAAATTGAGACAGATACTTCCTGTGAGTTGGTCTGGGTAGAGGTTATACCTGACAACAACTCAGACGATGCAGTTGCCGAAATGTTCAAAGAAAGCTTGAATCACATTTCAAATAGGTATCCGAAGCATACTTTGTAATCGGTGGCGACTTTAATTTACCCTCGATATGTTGGCATAATTACTTATTCAAAACTGGCGGCAAATATAAAACATCGTCCGAACTAGTTCTGAATGCTTTTTCTGAAAACTACTTCGAACAGTTAGTTCATGAACCCACTAGAATAGTAAGTGGTTGCGAAAATACCCTTGATCTCCTAGCAACAAATAATCCAGAGATAGTAAAGAGTATCAAAACAAATACAGGGATTAGCGAACATCGAGTTGTTGTAGCGAGACTAAATGTCGAAATTCCCAAATGCACAAAAAATAAACGAAAAATATATCTATTCAATAAAGCAGATAAAAATTCGCTTCACGCTTTCCGGAGTGATAATCTCCAGTCTTTCAAAACTAAAAATGCGAGTGTAGATCAGTTGTGGCTTACTTTCAAAGACATAATGTCAGTAGCAATCGAGAGATTTATACCAAATAAATTAATAAAAGAGGGGGCCGACCCCCCGTGGTACACAAAACAGGTCAGATCACTGTTGCACAAACAAAGAAAAATGCATGCAAAATTTAAAAAGACACAGAATCCACAAGACTGGCAATCTTTTACTGAAACACGCAACCTAGCGCGGACATCAATGCGAGAAGCCTATAGTAGTTACCACAACGAAATCCTGTCTCGTAATCTTGCAGAAAATCCAAAGAAATTCTGGTCATATGTGAAGTACACTAGCGGCAAAACACAAACAATACCTTCACTACGCGATAGCAATGGTAATAGTACCGACGACAGTACTGCTAAGGCAGAATTACTAAACACAGATTTCCGAAATTCGTTCACCAAAGAAGACGAAGTGAACACTCCGGTATTCAATCCAAGAAGAGATGCCAGCATGTGAAACTTAGAAGTACATGTTCCTGGAGTAGTAAAACAACTTATAGTCTGATTTAAACTAGTTGTCACTTGACAGGCAGCGGGCCGCACGGCTCCCGCCAGCCATAAACCAATGGGTGGTCGGCCCGGTCGGTCCCACTGTGTTGCCAGTTCCGTTCCGCTGCGTGCTTCCCAAGGCATGTGGCAGCCAGTCCTCAGTGAGCCGCTGTAGACGTGCGACTGACAGGTTTCTGTGAATTTAGCTTCGCGTACTTTACGATGTGCGACGAAAGTAGTCGAAAGAGAGGAAGACCGAGGCTGCACTCACCTCGGAAACTTCCGGAAAGTGGCGATCATGGCGTAGTTATACGGAGTCAGACGCGTGTGTTCTCTGAGGGAGTATTTTGAGAGAGAGAGGGATGCAGGAGGGCCTCTTGCTCCTTTGGATAAAGTGGTGGAGCGAACTGCAGCTGCTCTGCAAATCAGCGAGCGATCAGTGATCAGGATCTGCAAGGAGAAATTCGCAAAAGAAGACGCAGGTGAATCATCAAAGTTGGAGACACCTGGGAAGAGGAGGAGGCTAGAGAAGAGAGTAAAAAAACTCTACTTTTTTCAGGAAGATGCGATTCGACGGCAGATATACGCATTTTATTCGAGGAAGGAGTATCCGACACTCAAAAAACTACATGCTACTCTTGTAGCAGCGGACCTGTTTGAAGGCAGTAAATCGTCCTTGTTACGAATCGTGAAAATGTTAGGTTTTCGCTATAAATCAATTTCTGGAAGAAAGTTGTTAATGTAACGGCAAGATATTGGAGCTTGGCGATGCCGCTTTCTTAGAGAATTAGTAGGGACTAATTTTGACGATATCGTTTGGCTTGATGAGACATGGGTGAATGCAGGACACACTTTAAAAAAAGGTTGGACGGACGATACCATCAACGGTAGTATGGCAGCCCCGATAGGCAGAGGAAAGAGAATAATTGTAGCGCATGCCGGAAACTCAAAAGGTTTCATCCCAAATTGTCTGCTTTTATTCAGTTCAAAGAAGACCTCCAACTACCACGAAGAGATGAACCACAATACTTTCGTGAAATGGTTTGAAGACTCTGTGCTTCAAAACTTAACGAATGCATCTATAATTATTATGGATAACGCTCCATACCATTCAGTTATACAGGACAAGGCACCCACAAAGGCAACGAAGAAAAACGACATTGTTTGCTGGCTACTGAAACGTAAGATACAGTTCGACGGCAATTTAACAAGGGCGGAATTATTAGAACTAGTATCACAACACAAACCAAAGAATCCCATTTACATTGTGGATGAAGTAGCCAAAAAATACAGGCATAAAGTGCTCAGATTGCCTCCCTACCACTTTAACGCAATAGAGCTGATTTGGGCACAGGTTAAACAGCATATTGCTGTAGAAAATAGAAAATTCACATTAACTGAAGTGAAACGCCTTTTGAAAGAGGCAGTTGAAACAGTGACACCAGAAGACTGGTGAAAAGTAGTGCATCATGTGAAAGGAGTGATTCAGGAAGCCTGGAAGAATGAAGGTGTCTTACAACAATCCGTCGAAGACTTAATAATATCCGTCAATACCAGCAGCGACACAGATAGCTCCAGTGACTCTGAATTAAGTGGTATTTTCCCGTTGTCTGATTAGTGTATAGTGTACGTACTGCCAGCAAATAATGTGTTTGTGAATTTATTTAGTTTAACATCTCATTCTTGTTGTGAGACTAAAAATTACTGTTCAGCCAGCTCCCGTCACCTCTGTATGGTAAGTTACACTGCATTTTAATTAAAATTTATTTTTGTAGACACTAAGATGTTATTCAATGTGTGTAATAAATAGTTTTCGTGATCTGCAATGAAAAGAAGGAAAATTTTTCGGA
Organism: Locusta migratoria; assembly: GCA_026315105.1. NCBI lineage: Eukaryota > Metazoa > Arthropoda > Insecta > Orthoptera > Acrididae > Locusta > Locusta migratoria. The sequence goes on along the minus strand of CM048745.1, from coordinate 281,412,910 downwards.
CGCCAAAATCTCGTACTTCAATAGCCCATGTAAAACTGGCGCTAAGTAAAATAAAGAAAATATATTTTTGTACTTAGAAATATCACAGATTGATACTGTATGTAAATTTCAAACATTTTACGTAAAGTTTGTAGGAAATAAGAGATTTTAAACATCATACTTGTTATGAGTTCAATATTGACATAGATGCGTAAAAACGTAGTTTTCAGAAATTTATACGCCGGAAACGCAATGCACTACAAAAACTTTTAAAGATTCGTTGCAAAGCCTGCTACTTTAGCAATGAATGGAAAAAAGATTATTGTTTTGAGACCAATAGTTTTTAAGATATGAAGTGATAAGTTTGAAGCTGTTAGCGAACTAGAAAAATTTTAATAGTTTCAAACAAATTAACGTAGCTCTTGCCCTAATTAAAATCAAGGATAGATTTTTGACATACTGTGAGACTTTATAGATACGTACATTGTGTGTGAATTTGAAATTTTTTACTTGATTCTTGTAGAAGTTAGAGGCTTTAAAGCGATTTTCTATCGCCGCGTGGAGCGATGCGCTGTGGCGGCTGCCGCCAGCCAGTACTTGACGTGACAACGCTGCAGCTTTGGCCCGCAAATGTCAAGTGACAACTAATTTAAATCAGACTATAAGTCACTAAACAAAAACAAATCTTCCGGGCCAGATTGCATACTGACTAGATTCCTTTCAGAGTATGCTGATGCAATTGCTCCGTACTTTGCTATAATTTACAACCGATCACTCAGCAAAAGATCTGTACCCAAAGACTGGAAAGTTGCCCAAGTTACTCCAATATTCAAGAAAGGCAATAGGAGTGAACCCAAATTTACAGGCCTATCTCATTGACATTGATTTGCAGTAGGATTTTGGAACATATACTTTGTTCGAATATTATGAACTACCTCGAAGAGAACGACCTCTTAACCAATAGTCAACACAGATTCAGAAAGTATCGCTCTTGCGAAACACAGCTTGCCCTTTATTCACATGAAGTGTTAAGTGCCATCGACAAGGGATCTCAAATCGATTCCATATTTCTGGATTTCCGGAAGGCTTTTGATACTGTACCCCACAAGTGGCTTCTAATGAAATTGCGTGCTTATGGAATATCTTCCCAATTGTGCGATTGGATTCACGATTTCCTATCAGAAATTGACGGTAAGTCATCGAGTAAAACAGAAGTGATATCTGGCATTCCACAGGGAAGCATTATAGGTCCCCTACTCTTCCTCGTGTTTATAAACGATTTAGGAGACAATCTGAATAGCTCCCTTACACTGTTCACGGATAATGCTGTTGTTTATCGGTTAGTGAAATCAACAGAGGATCAAAAGCAACTGCAAAGCAATTTAGACAAAATTTCTACTTGGTGCGAAAATTGGCAATTGACACTAAATAAAAAAAAGTGTGAAGTAATACACATGACCACTAAAAGAAATCCACTGAACTTCAATTACACGATAAATCAGTCAAACCTTAAGGTTGTAAATTCTACCAAATACCTAGGAGTTACAATTACGAACAACTTTGACTGGAGAGAACACATAGAAAATATTGTGGGGAAGGCGAATCAAAGGTTACGTTTCATTGGCAGAACGCTTCGAAGATGCACCAGCTCCACCAAAGAGACTGCCTACATCACACTTGTGCGTCCTCTCCTGGAGTACTGTTGCCCCCTTGTGGGACCCTCACCAGGTGGGACTGACGGAAGATATTGAGAAGGTTCAGAGAAGGGCAGCTCGTTTTGTTTTATCACGTTACGGGGGGGAAAGCGTCACGGAAATGTTGCACGAATTGGGGTGGAAATCATTAAAAGAAAGACGGTATTCATTGCGGTGTGATCTGTTTGCGAAGTTTCAATCACCGACTTTTACTTCTGAATGTGAAAATATTTTGCTAGCACCCACCTACTTAGGGAGACATGACCATCCCAATAAAATAACAGAAATCAGATCGAAAACTGAACGATTTAGGTGTTCTTTCTTCCCGCGCGCTATTAGAGAATGGAACGGTAGAGAAAAGTTATGAAAGTGGTTAATGAACCCTCTGCCAGGCACTTAAATGTGATTTGCAGAGTATCTATGTAGATGTATGTAGATGTCTACATACACATAAACACAACTGTAAGGGGAAAAGCTATTAATATCTGCTATAGTGAAACTAACTTTCTATTGTGCTTCTTACATTAATACAGAGTAGTGATGTACGTATGTCTCATTGCCTGCTACAAATGTTATTTCTTGCATTTATTTATTTTCAGATGAATGGTTTAGGAATACAAAAGATAGATTAGTTAAATATTGAATTGTTGACAAACTCTCACAAATTATAAGGAAAATAGTAAGACATTGGTGTTTTAAGTCTTATAATGGTAGTTGCTGGTCATTTGCTGGTCCTCACTGGTTAAAACAGCCCATCGCATGCTACATATATGTCATTTTGACATGTTTGTATAGGTTGAGTAACATCCATAAATTAGATTGCATTTTGTGATAGAAAACAGTGATTTTTTGTAATACATTTTGACTACATATTGTCAAGTGGAGCACCCAGTGACACTCATTAAAACTGCACTTAATGATCATTTTACTGGATAGATTGCAAAGTTATAATACCTTTCCATGTACTAAACGAACATGTCATGCATTTAGAGGTGTAATATTTTAAGAATTAAAATAACAAAGAACTATACTGACAAACTGTTAACTGTGAATAAACATAATAAGTGGGTAGGCAGAATGTTTACCACACAGCAAAATGTCAAGAGGGAGCTGTCATCTACAGACAGACATTGTCAGTAATCATATTTAATTTTGTCTTGAAATTGGCAAATCAGATATAAAATACAAATTTTGTGCCTCTTTATTAAGGCTTTTAGAGTAAACAATAAAATGGCCAAAATGTAAAAGAGAAGCTTGATGCCATCCACCATAAGATCTATGACTTGTGTTAAGACAAACATAGTATCAACTTTCCACGATCACAGAAGCTCCACAAAAATTATCAGAATCAAAGGTGAAGTAGAATTAACAACTTCAACAAGAGAGTCCAATGAAATGTTGTTATTTCTTGTTGTAATGCTTATGATCACCTTTTTGTTCCACAGAGCAACAAATATCACAGTACATTTACCATCAAATAAAGATACAAAATCTTCTACGCACTACAGAACAGTCCATCCAATTTGCTGCCCAAGCATAGAACCCATGACACACAAATTCAAATGTACTGTAATATTTACAGTATTTGGACCACTAGTTAATATTTGCACAACTCTATGTGCATAGAAAGTCGGTTAAATAAATTTAAAGTTGTTTACCTCTCAATAACTTGGGCAGTTCTTGATGAAAGTGGAAAATTAAATCAGCATTCCTATCCTTTCCAGGAACAGTGTTGGTCCACAATTTCTTCATAAAGAAAACTTGATAGGTAAATTGTGGTGATGCACCTGGAAATTAGTAAACAAATTTGACTATTAGCTACAACCACAAACCAATAGCAAATGTTCTGATGGCAGATGAACTTAACCTTTCTTCAAACTCAACAGATAATGAAAGAATTCACAGCCCATAGACTGACACAAAGCAGTCAGCACAGAGGAACACAATGTTAATATGTTCATATTTAGTAAGAAAAATCTGATGTAATCAGTTTCCTCTTTTATTACTGTAAAAATAATAAAACAAATTCTACAAAGATAATAAATACATATTAAGTAATGATGATAAAAAAATACAATATTAATGAAACATACCATCTCTTGATGGTCTTGCTTTCTTAATCCAGTCTGTTAAGTGCCTGACAAAATCAAAGAAGAAGTCACCCTCTGGGACAGATATAACTTTGTCAGCAATTTTAACAAATAAGCTAAATCCTTCACTTGAACGCAGATTCAAGCGTTGGGATATATTTTGGCAAAAGTCTTTGGCACGTGTTGAAGAATCCACTTCAAAAGCCTGAGGATGTACAAAACATCAGTTATTAAATACTGTACAGTAGTGGTCACTCATTAACTATAAAGAAAGCTATATAGAATTTCAGTAATATTATATGCAGTACTTCACTTCTTTTTACCTCATCTGTATCATCTGGGAAGTATACTTTATGGAAAATTTGAGTTGTCTTGTGTTGAATAGCTTCTACTTCAACTTGATGGGGAGGGTACTTTCTCTGGCCATTTCTAAGGGTCTTTTGTAACCTTTGAAGGGAATCCTGAGATATTGGATGCCTCCTTGTGCGCAAAAATAAGGTAAGTTCCTGTGGGGAAAAAAATAAAGCTAGGCCTCTTGATACAAATCTAGTAAATTGTTGATATAAGATTTAGATATATTTTATACAAACCTTAAGCAGATTTTGGCTGCATGCAAACAGACCTGTTGCAAGCCACATTAATTCCCATCCTCTTTCCTCACTTAAACGGTTTCTGTTGTCTGTCAACTGTTTCATTATTTGACAGTATATTTCATCCCTCAAGATCTCCTGAGGTGGAAGAAAAGGATAGAGCAATAAGAAATGACATCGTGGTATTATTTCCTTACCACAGCCAAACTATAAAGTGTGTTTGAAACTATGAAAATAGCATGAAGCAAAACTTTCATTTTACAGCTAACTTATTATATGAATTCACCTTGCATGTAGAAGTAATGCCATTTATTTTCATACATATTTTTGGTACTGTGTTGTTTCAAAGAAATTAGTCCAATTTTGCAGAAAGTAAAGTTAAGTTTTCAGTCTTGTTTATGTCCCTGATAATGATCCAATCCCGCTACTATTTGGCAAGTTGTAACTTTTACTCCTGGATTTTTTACAACCTACGAGGACTTTCCTTCACCACATTAATATTAGGAAAATGGAATGACATGAAAATGGTGTATGCAACTCTTTGACCATGTTATATGAAGAAAAATTATGACGTTATAGTAAATGGTTCACAGACACAATACTGAATTCAATTCTAGCCTTACAAGGACCTGGATGGATACAAATAATGGAAGAACCTGTATCAATTCTTCAACTGTGTGGTGAATGATTACCTTTATTTCTTCCATTATTTATACTTTTAGGTGATACAGTTAAAATTTTATGGAGGGAACAAAAAAGAGATTAAAGTAAATCAACAATGTTTAATATTTCAGGAAATGTATACAAAGGTTCACATATAATTGTGCAGCAGTAAGAAAGAAAACCTTATATATGCTCTATAACAGTGCTTTTCAACCTGTGTGTCCCGACCCCCCCCCCCCCCCCAAGGGGTTCGCAAACCCTTGCTCGAGGGAGGAACTACTTGCACTATAAAATAAATAGTGATTCAGTAACACAAAAACTCATGCCTAAGTACAATTTATGTAATATTAAAATTGTGGAGTTCTTTGTGTAACATTGATTCTCCTTCATAAGGACTCTTCAGGATCACGTGTGGCTTATTTTGCACGTCTTCTTTCTTCCCAATACCTCTTCATTCATTGCTGCTTCTGTTTCTTTCTTCCTTTGTAAAGACGACTTTGATTTTGATGTCGGACCACCTGTGATCATCCACCAACCCTTTATACTTCTCCCTGTCCTGTACCATTGACTGCAGATTCCTTTCTTTTATCTCTCATGTTTTCCATGTGACATGTTGCATTCCATGTCTTCTTAATCAACCTCTCATTGTCCATCCTCAAGGTGTGCCCAACAAATCTTAACCTCCTTTTCTGTATCTCACTCAATATAGGTTCAAAATTTTCATACACTTCTTGTCGTGTTCTGTGTATCCAGATGAGCCCCCATATGCCTCTTAAAATTTTCCAACTGTATACAAGCTCTCTTATCTAGTGTGACTGTTTCTGATGCATACAGTACAGCATTTCTAACATTTGCTGTGTAGAATCGCAGTTTAGTATTCCATGACAGATTTTTCTTGCCATATGTTGTTTTGTGAACCCAAAGCTTCTGCAAGATCTGTGCCCTGTCTACCGCACTATCACTATTACTATTTAGTTATTTCCATTGCCTCACTACTTCATCCAAGACCAGGTTAAATAAAACTGGTGACAGTCCATCGCCTTGTCGAACTCCAGTTTTGATTTCAAAGCTGTCTGATAGAGTAATGCAATGTCTGATCCTGGCAGTAGTGTCGCTCAATGTTTGCTTTATTACTGCATGTGTTGTAGCATCCAGTCCACTATCTTCCAACACATCAAGCAGAGTACTTCTGTCAACTGAATCATAGGCCTTTTTGAAGTTCACAAAAGTCACTATTGTCTTTTTTCCTTGCCTGTGTCTGTGCTCTATTATCCTTTTGACACCAAATATCTGCTCTGCATAGTTCCTCTCTTTTCTAAAGCCACACCAGTACTCTCCTATTGTTGTACCCCAGTTGTTCTTCAACTCTCTTCAGTATGATTTTAGACAAAATCTAGTACCCTGTAAGTGAGAGATGCCCCTGTAGTTATCCTGTATCTTCTTGTTTCCTTTCTTATGTAGAGGAATTATAATTACTTCTATCCAGTCAATGGGTATTTTCTTATTTATCCAGATGTCCATTATTAAATTGTTCATACTTCTTTCTATTTCAAGCCCACCCCACTTGATCTCTTCAGCACAGATACCATCATTTCCTAATGCCTTGCTGTTTTTGAGGTTTTTAATTGTCTCTGTTACTTCTACTCTGGTGGGTGCATTCTCTAGACTATCCTGACTCTCATCTCTAGAGTGTAAGTGTGTCCACTTTACTGTAGGTGCTTCTACCTTCAGTAAATCCCTAAAATACAGAGCCACTTGCTCGTACACCTCTTTCTCGCCAATCTTTATTGTGCCATCTTGTCCTATTATGAATGGTTCTATTGCCTCTAAGCCCATAATTCTGCTCATCATTTCTCTGAAAAAGACTCATGATTTGTGTTTCTTGAAGACTGTGTTTTCTTCTTCAAGTTTCTCCTTGAACCTACTTCTCTTGGCGTTTCTGATTGTCTTGCTAGCAATTTTTCTCGCATTCTGAAAATTTGACAAGTCTGCTTCCTTTTGTTTTCCTCCTGGTCTCAACTGCATTCTTGCATTCATCTGTCCACCACTCATGCTTCCTGTTCTGGTTATTAGCAACCAGTCTCACTTCCTCTTCTTTAATCATATCTCTCACTGTCTCCAAACACTCTGAACTACCACATTATTCACAAACTCTCCTCTGTGTTTTTTCAGAAGTTCTACATCGATTCTGTGAGTATTTATGGTCCTACATTTCCTCGCTCTGTTGGGTATCCACCTGCATTTTATTTCAGTACGATAGTGATTTGATTCCATCCTGCTATTTTTCCTCGCTCTCATGTTCATAATCTCTCTGTAATTATTGTAATGGATTGCTACATGATCTAGCTGTTTTTTCCCCAATCCTGTTTAGAGGGTTAACCCATGTTATTTTCTTGCTTGCCTTATCTTTGTAATGGGTGGTCATTATTCTCACCTTGTGTTTCCTACACAGGTCCACTAATCTCTCACGATTCTTGTTTGTTCTCTTGTGGGTTGGATAATCTCCCACAAGGCCCCTAAACTTCCTTGCTGTGCCTATTTGCACTTTAAAGTCTCCTAGAAACATAGTGATACCTCATCTGTCATTGCCTTATCCAAAGTGGACCAAAAATTTTCAGTTCTTGCTTCATCTTTTTTGCTCTTATCTTTAGCTGGTGCATATGTATTTACTATCGTATATGTTTTATTTCCTATATTCATTGTCAGATATGACATTTTTCGTTTATGTCTTTCCATGCAGTAATACTATCCAGGTACCTGCAATCTACTACAACGGCTGTACCAAACATAAACGGTTGCTCTAACCCTCCGACACGGTTTCCCTTTCAGAAACACACATCCCTCTGATTCCATCATGCTTTCATCCCTGAATCTTGTTTTCTGTAGTGCCAGTATACCTATCCCAAATTGTCTCATACTGTCAAGCACTTGCTTTAGCTTGCCCACCTTCATCAATATCTGTATGTTTATGGTTCCATTTTAAAAGTCAATTTCAGTCTGATTTTGTGTCAGTCATTTAGATTGGATTTGGAGGTACAGATAGGTTCGCCATTTAGTATTGCACATGATGCAGGTTTCCCAGAATCCAATAGCCTGCTTGCATTGACCTAGATCAAAAAGAGATTAGCCCCCTGGGGTATATTTGTAATTATCACATGCTTCATGACTGCTTCACAAGCTGAAGTTTCAACGTTTGCAGTAGCATGGTTACAGCTGAGGTGGTTGGCCCCAGAGGATAATCAGGCTACCCCACTGGAGTACATAGGCCTTCTGTGCCCACCCCATTGAAGTACAGATACCATTCTGTTCTGAGAAGGTTCATCCGTTTTGATGACTATTGATTATTAATTAAGTAGATCATAAATTGTTTTATAATACAGTGAGTTAATGATGAATAAGTGCAAATCCTAAAAACAGTTTTCAGGAACCAATCAATAGGTAAAAGAATATGATACAATAAGTAATTATGAAAAATTAAAATCTACTTCGTTACATATCATCTATACAGCGGACCTTTCTTAATGCGCATAATTCACTTCCGAGTCTTGCCTGAAATGGGAAACTGTGGTTAAGCAAAATATATTGTTCCGTCGGAAATTTGTAAAAATAGGATAATAATGTTCACCATTCCGAAAAATAGACATATCGACCTTCATCCCAGAATTTAAAAGAGAGCTGTAGAAAAGGATTAGGGAGGGGGTCACCACTATTGGAAGGGGGTCGTATATTCAAAAAGGTTGAAAAACACTGCTCTACACGATTAAAAAAAATTACAAACATCTGCATTCAATTTAAGCCATAAAACTGGATATTTGTTACATAATTAGATATACATCAATGTATGAAATGATAGAGAGTATTTTATTTGAACTTACATGCTTCAATGGACCATCAAAAATCTGGTCGGTATATTCATTTCCTATGCGAGGACGTTTGGAAGGTAAGTCACCCATGTACTTGAGCACAGCAGTGAATGCAAAACATGCTTCTTCTGCCAACTCTTCCTTAGTTAACAGCTTTTTGAGTAGTGGCTGCTTTATAGGCTCTCTAGAATGCCTCCACAACTCTTCAGGTCCTCCTCGACGAGCTGATGTTAATGTCAAAGCTTTTGACATAGTTCTTTTAGGTGGTGGCCTAAAAAAAGAAGGTCAAAATTAAGATAGCATAGGCCTTCGCTCCCACAATCCCCCAGTCCTAAACTTTTGCTACTTCCTGCCTCCACCATCCTTCCCTTTCCTTCCAAGTGCACACACTATCCTAACATAAGTCTCCAATCCTGTCACACATTTCAATCAATTCTCATCCTTCTGCCCTGTCCGTCAGACAACACTGGGGTATTCCCTCACCCGTCTCGTGCATCTCCTTCCTTTCCCTCCTGCTTACCTCTCATCGCCACTTCCCACTCCCACCACTGGTTGCCCCTGCACCTATGGCTGTTGAAGAGCACACTGGATTGTTTGCCAGTGGACATTGCCAGCCATGTGTAGAGTGAATAGTGGAGTGTGGAAAGTGATCGACACCAACTGAAGTTTCAATACCTACTTCCATTACTGTGTCAGCATTCCGTTCTTGCCCTCCATCATCGTCTCCCATCTCCATAACCAACACTGTGGCCAATGTTTGGCGGGGGGGGGGGGAGGGGAGGGGAGGAGGAGTGTGGTGTCATCACCTGTCCAATGCAGTGCAAGAACTACCTACCACCACAGAGAAACAGAACAGTATCATGAGGAAAAGTGTCATGAGGTGCCAATGAGATACCAGGAAGTAGCAGTGCTTCCCAAAATTCTGAGGTACACCTGTGTCATGAAACAGCGTTGCAGTTCTGTTCAAGGTCAGATCCTTCTTACTTCCAAGCATATTTGGTACAGGAAGTGTCGTTGTCATATGTTTACTTGTCAAGACAAGGATAGAGTTTACTCTCATGGAGTGAAGAGACTTCCACCTTTAGTGAATTGTATCCAAACACCAATGCGAACCAATATCTTTAAATTTGTGTTCCAAAGTGAATGACTTGAAGCCACAGAACAGCATATCAAGCTTTTATTAATTCACCTCTCAGTAATCAGGGCTCATATAGTGTGTTCTGAACATAAGTCTAAATGTGCAGTTACACAGCTACAGCTGATCGAAGTGAGCAAAAGAAGGTTTTTTGTGTATAATAAAGTGTTACACTCCTGGCCATTATCTGCACCATGAAGATGATGTGCTACAGATGCGAAATTTAACCAACTGGAAGAAGATGCTGTGATATGCAAATGATTAGCTTCTCAGAACATTCACACAAGGTTGGTACCAGTGGTGACACCTACAATGTGCTGATATGAGGAAAGTTTCCAACCGATTTCTCATATTGCCTGGTGAAATGTTGTTGTGATGCCTCGTATAAGGAGGAGAAATGCATACCATCACATTTCCGAATTTGATAAACGTCGGATTGTAGCCTATCACAATAGCTTTTTATCAATCGCAACATTGCTGCTCGCGTCGGTAGCGATCCAATGACTGTTACCAGAATATGGAATCGGTGGGTTCAGGAGGGCAATACAGAACGCTGTGCTGGATCCCAACGGTTTCGTATCACTAGCAGTCGAGATGATAAGCATCTCATTCGCATGGCTGTAATGGATCATGCAGCCACATCTCGATTCCTGAATCAGCAGATGGGGACATTTGTATAACGACAACCATCTGCACAAACAGTTTGACAATGTTTGCAGCAGCATGGACTATTAGTTCAGAGATCATGGCTGCGGTTATCCTTTACACTGCATCACAGACAGGAGCGCGTGCGATGGTGTACGCAACAACGAATGTAGGAATGGCAAAACATCATTTTTTTTTTCGCTAGATGAATCCAGGTTCTTTACAGCATTATGATGGTCGCATCCATGTTTGGCGACATCGCGATGAACACACATTGGAAGCGTGTATTCATCATCGCCATACTGTCATATCACCCAGCGTGATGGTATGGGGGTATCACTTGGTTACACGTCTGTGTCACCTCTTGTTCGCATGGACAGCACTTTGAACAGTGGCTGTTACATTTCAGATGTGTTACGACCTGTGTCACTACCCTTCATTCAATCCTTGTGAAACCCTTCATTTCAGCAGTATAATGCACGACCGCATATTGCAGGTTCTGTACAGGACTTTCTCGATACAGAAAGTGGTCGACTGCTGCCCTGGCCAGCACATTCTCCAGATCTCTCACCAATTAAAAATGTCTGGTCAATGGTGGCCGAGCAACTGGCTCGTCGCAATAAGGCACTCGCTACTCTGATGAACCGTGGTATCGTGTTGAAGCTGCATGGGCATCTGTACCTGTACAAGCCATCCTCGATCTGTTTCACTTTAATGCCCCGGTGTATCATAGACCACTTGTAGGGGTACTTTTTACTAATAAACAATTAGCACACTGTATTATCACATTGGAGAGAAATACAAAACCCATTTGAAGTTAGTGAAAAAGTAATACATTCTGTCAAATAATCTTTAGGTTTATATACCAACTAGCTCTGCCAATGATGAGGAAATCAAAGAAATATATGATGAGCTAAAGGAAATTATTCAGACAATTATCAGAGAGGAAAAATTAATTGTTATGGGAGACTGGAATTCGGTAGTAGGACAAGGAAGGGAAGGGAAGATAGTAGGTGAATATGGTCTGGGCAAAAGGAATGAAAGAGGAAGCTGCCTGGAAGAATTTTAAATGGAACATTATTTAGTTATAACAAACACCTGGTTTAAGAATCGCAAAAGAAGGTTGTATACGTGGAAGAGACCAGGAGACACCGGGAGATAGCAGATAGATTTTATAATATGTAAGAGATTTTGGAACCAGGTTTTAAACTGTAAGTCATACCCAGGGACACATATAAACTCTGACCATAACTTATTGGTTATGAATTGTAGGCCGAAATTGAAAAAAACTGCAGAAAGGTAGGAAAATAAGGAGATGGGACCTGGATAAACTGAAGGAACCTGAAGTTCTTGAGAATTTCAGAGCGAGCTTTAGGCAACAACTGATAGAAACAGGAGAAAATAAAACAGTAGAGGACGAATGGGTAGCATTGAGAGATGAAGGCAGCAGAGGACAAAATAGGTAGGACGGCAAGACCTACAAAAAATCCTTGGATAACACAGGATATACTAAATTTAATCAATGAAAGGAGAAAATATAAAAATGCAGTAAATGAAACAGGCACAATGGAGTACAGACGACTAAGAAATGAGATTGACAGGAAGTGCAAAATGGCTAAGCAGGAGTGGCTAGAAGGCAAATGCAAGGGATGTAGAAGAATTTATAAATAAGGGAAAATAGATACAGCCTACAGGAAAATAAAAGATATTTGGAGATAAGAAAAACAGCTCTATGAATATCAAGGACACAGATGGAAAACCAGTTCTCAGCAAAGAAGGGAAAGCTGAAATGTGGAAAGAATGTATATAGAGGTTTTATGAAGGAAATGAAGAGGCAATATTGTAGGAAGGGGAGAAGAAGTAGATGAGGATGAAATAGGAGATACTATACTGAGAGATGAATTTGACAGAGCACTGAAGGACCTAAGTCAAAACAAGGCCCCTGGAGCAGGTGACATTCCTTCAGAGCTACTGAAGTCTCTGAAAGAACCAGCCATGACAAAACTGTTTCACTCAGTGTGCAAGATGTATGAGACAGGCGAAGTACCCTCAGACTTTAAGAAAAATGTTATAATCCCCATTCCAAAGAAAGCAGGTGCAGACAGGTGTGAAAACTACAGAACCATCAGTCTAATAAGTCATGGTTGCAAAATATTAACACGAATTATGTACAGAAGGATGGAAAAGCTGGTAGAAGCCGACCTCGGGGAAGATCAGTTTGGGTTCAGGAGAAATGTAGGAAGTCGGGAGGCAATACTCACTTTACGGCTTATCCTAGAAGATAGATTAAGAAAAGGCAAACCTACATTTCTAGCTTTTGTAGATTTGGAGAAGGCTTTTGACAGTGTAGATTGGAATAAAGTCTTTCAAGTTCTGACGCAAGCAGGGGTAAAATATAGAGAACGTAAGGTTATTTACAACTTGTACAAAAACCAGACAGCAGTTGTCAGAGTTGAAGGGCATGAAAGGGATGCAGTGGTTGGAAAGGGAGTAAGGCAGGGTTGT